>CM057337.1:739442301-742171051 GCA_030015575.1 Agapanthus africanus
AAAGGAGGAAGATAGAAAGAAGGAGATTAGAAGATAACAACTAGCTATTTGCGACCTCACCTTGGCAAGGATCAAACGTAAGCATCATGGTTGTTTAAGGATAAAGGAAAGGAGAACAAGAAAGAAACAAACACAAATAACAACAACTAAGTTAACAATTGAAAATTACAAGCAATTAACATAACAAGAGCAAGACAAGTATAATAACAAAAAGAACTTCTTTATTCATCATTCTTCACTCACAAAAGCTCACTATAAGTTTTTCAATGGAGAAGAGATGAGAAGAGGAAGAAGAACAACAAGTATTCTAAAACCTAAAATACAAGATTAAGCACCCTTGGCTTCACAAGGTTCTGGGCTATTTATAAGCAGGGAACTGGAAATCTAGGGCAACAATCAGACCCTTTATGAAAATACAAATATACCCCTGAAGTTTGGCCAACTGCGGCGCCAGTACGGCCGCGGAACCGCGGCCTAGACCCCCTATTGGCCGCGGTTCCGCGGCCCTATGGTAGAATTGGGGAATGGGATTTTTGGTGCTTCCCTGGTCTGCTGTGTCCTTTATTCTGGTACATGTTTTTTCTCAGATTTGTTTCACGATTTTTCCAGAATTTCTGTTGATCACAAGGTGATTAGATGTGTATCTTTTGTCATGATTTTTCTTGAGCTCCACGTAGATTTCTTGGATCTTGTGTTAACATTGAGCCTTGTGCATGAAAATGACATTGATTTGCCATTTTGTCTTTTAAACTGGTGTGCGGCAACATACGGATAGAGAGCGGAGACCCGTGTTTTATCTGTGGTTGACAGGAACCCGGGTTTTGTCGTGTTTTTCCATGAATTTCACCGTTTAGAGACGAGAACCTGTATCCTGCAATTGACTAGCAAACACGGCTTAAGAGTATCTACCGATAAGCAATATGATAAAAATTGGGCAGTATAAAAATGCAAAAATCTGATATGAACAAATACCCCCAAACTTATCATTTGCTCGTCCCGAGCAAAGCCAATTTATTCACAAAAATTTCCTAACCTCACTTTCGCAGGGAACGCGATTGCACTGAGCATGTGCAACAAGCCGTTAAACCTCTAGGTGTCCCTAGTAGGAGGAGTGTTGTCTCCTGAGGGTTTTCAGCGGATACTACCCACAAAATCCGGTCAAGCTAGTTTTGTAAAATAACTATGATTCAAACCCTAAAGTTTTGTTTCAGAAAATAACAATTCTATTATCCTACATCTAGACTATCGAACCCTTATTTTTCACACCTCGCTTCTTATTTAACTACAGATTTTATATGTCTTTACGTACAGTGCAAATAGTGTCGTTAAGTTCCAGAAGGATCGATTAAAGTCATCATGTCACACAATAAAGCCCAGATAACAATTTTAAAAGGATCACATAAGTTTTATAAAGAGTTAAGCATTTTTCAAGTTTCGTTTTCCAGTAAGGTTTCAACTTCAGAATTTCTATCTTCCTTAACAGGAAACTAGGTCTTATTTTTCACTCCACCTTTTTCTTGTTTTCATTTCATACACACCTCTGTGAACGTGCAATAATCTTTATCATAGAATTAAACCTTCATATCTCCGCTAAAATATTTTTTATAAAAGCCTGTCTTTTATCAAGATTATTCTCACACAAAGAACCGTTAGGAATTTTAACTCAGAGAGAACACTTGCTTGACTTTGTTTTAATTCGGACTTTCTAGGCTTCTTAACGAGTTTTGGGCCAATGCACCCAAACCAGTTGGCTTTAGGGCATTAGGTGTAAAAACACCCCAGCGGACTTAATTACTCAAGTTACCTAGGTCCAAAAACAAAAGACAGTTTGGCGTGAAAATCAAGATGATTCAATACGAACGGAGACATAACCGGTAGTTCAATTATTTTTAGGATAAAAGACGTGTTTAGTGGGTTCGGTGTGTAATCATTCCAATCAAGTTCCAGATGGGTTATTTTTCAGACTTAGATCCAATTAAGGCATCAATAACATTCCTTCATATTCACTTTACTTCATAAACTATTCTTGATATTACTTATTTCAGAACAAACCTATTTGATCCTCAGAAAATCATTTATCCATTTAAAAGTTTTTTAGACATAAAAGACTTGTCATCTAATTTCCAAAACTCACAACATGTGTAGTGTGATGTAAAGACGTATATCAGCTATAGTTAACTTCAAAGGAGAGTTATCTTTCAGGTTTTCAAAATCTAAAAATAAGATTTAGTTATTCTTATCTCATCAAACAAACCCGTCGAAATATTGAATCAGAGTCCTCCCACTAGCTAACTTGACAAAAAAGTTTTTATGTTTTTAGAAAATTTTCTGATTTTTATGGATTTTAATATGCAGATGCAAAATATACATATGAATGCGAAGGTTAGAAATACGTACCGAGCGTACCCCCAAACTTAAACTGGACAGTGTCCTCACTGTCATTGCATGAAGAGATCATTTGAAGGGGCAAAATTGTCGGTTAGATATACAAAATTTATTATTATTATTATTTTTTTTTTTGTTTTTTTTGTTTTTAAAGAAAAGAAAAATAGCAAAAATGGAAAAGAGTATCCACAAAAATGTACAAAATGGTATATACAAACCCCCAAACTTATTTGGAACAGTGTCCACTGTTCTTGGCTGGATAACCGAAGTTTGGTGGTAGGCAGAGGAAGATTATGCAAGGTAAACCGGCTTCTGTAAGACCAGGAGCTCCTCTGTTGGTTCGGCGCTAAGGTACGGTTTTAGTCGGTGTCCGTTCACTTTGAAAAATGAACCGTCCTTTGGATTCTCCAAATCCACAGCGCCATGCGGATACACATTCCGCACAAAATACGGCCCTTTCCAACGAGATCTGAGCTTTCCTGGATGGAAGTGTAGCCGGGTGTCGTAAAGCAGTACCTGCTGACCAGGTACGAAGGTTTTGCGCAAAAGGTGTTTATCGTGAAACACCTTCGTTCGATTCTTAACGACAACCGCGTTATCGTAAGCCTCATCCCTAAGCTCGCTCAGTTCGTTCAGTTGCAGCTTCCGATGGCTGCCCGCATCTTCGAGAGACAGACTCAGCTCCTTTATCGCCCAAAATACGCGATGCTCTATTTCGACAGGTAGGTGGCAAGCCTTTCCGTACACAAGCCGATACGGAGACATGCCAAGATCGGTCTTATAAGCAGTTCGAAATGCCCAAAGGGCATCAGTGAGTTTCAGCGACCAATCCTTACGGTTCTTGGAAACCGTCTTCTCCAGTATCTGCTTGATTTGCCGATTTGAAACTTCGGTCTGCCCGCAGGTTTGGGGGTAGTAGGGCGTAGAGAGCTTATGATTAATGGAATATTTCCGCATCAAGGCCTCAAAAGTCTTATTGCAGAAATGACTTCCATTGTCGCTAATGATGGCTCGGGGGTGTCCAAAACGGGAGAAAATGTTTTCTTTAAGAAACCTAACGACAACCTTGTTGTCGTTAGTCCGGCTGGGCACAGCCTCGACCCATTTAGAGACGTAATCAACAGCGAGAAGAATGTACAAGTTCCCGAAAGAGCTGGGAAACGGCCCCATGAAATCTATCCCCCAAACGTCGAAAATCTCCACAACCAAGATCGGTTGGAGCGGCATCTCGTTCCTCCGGGATATCCGGCCCAAGTGTTGGCACCGGGAGCAAGTCTTGCAATAGTCATGAGCGTCTTTGAAGAGTTGTGGCCAGTAGAAACCATATTGCAAGATCTTCTCAGCTGTCTTTCTAGGGCCAAAGTGCCCGCCACACGCTTGATCGTGGCAAAATGACAGCACACTCTTGAATTCATCGTCAGGGACACACCGACGAATAATCTGGTCTGGACAGTACTTGAACAGATAGGGTTCGTCCCAGTAAAAGTGTTTTACTTGGGATAAGAATCGAAGTCTTTCCTGACTTGACCATTCAGTCGGTAGTAGCCCTGTGGCCAAATAATTCACAATATCTGCGAACCAGGGTTCGCAAGATACTGTCAAGAGTTGTTCATCCAGGAAAACGTCGTTGATCGGAATTTGAAGCGAAGGCGAAGAAGGAAGTCGTGAGAGATGGTCGGCAACTATGTTTTCACATCCTCGTTTGTCCTTAATGACAAGGTCAAACTCTTGAAGCAAGAGGATCCAACGTATTAGCCGAGATTTTGCATCTTTCTTCGCAAAAAGATGGCGCAGAGCAGAATGGTCTGTGTAGACAATGACTGGAGAGCCAATGAGGTAGGGCCTGAACTTTTCTAAAGCAAATACAACAGCCAAGAATTCCTTCTCAGTTGTTGTATAATTGAGTTGGGCGTCGTTCAGGGTTCGGCTCGCATAATAGATTACGTGCGGCATCTTGTTGATGTGTTGTCCAAGGACAGCACCGATGGCAAAGTTGGATGCATCGCACATAATCTCAAATGGGTGCGTCCAGTCAGGTGAAGAAAGAACGGGAGCAGAAGTGAGTGAGCTTTTCAATGACTCGAACGCAGTCACACAGCCCGAGTTGAAGTCGAATGGCGTGTCCTTAGCCAGTAGAAGAGTCAAGGGCCTAGCAATCTTGCTAAAGTCTTTGATGAACCGTCTATAGAAACCGGCATGGCCAAGGAAGGCTCGGATGTCTCTGACGCATCTGGGAGGAGGGAGATTGGAAATGACCTCAATCTTCGCTTTGTCAACCTCTATGCCATTTTGCGAGATGATATGTCCTAAGACAATACCTTCGCACACCATGAAGTGGCATTTCTCCCAATTCAAAGTGAGGTTCTTGTCCTTAAATCGGGTAAGGACAGCGTCAAGATGCAGCAAACACTCGTTGAAGGAATCGCCGAAGATGGAGAAATCGGCCATGAAGATCTCCAGAAATTTTTCCACCATGTCTGAAAAGATTCCCATCATACACCGCTGGAAGGTAGCGGGCGCATTGCATAACCCGAAGGGCATGCGACGATATGCGAACGTGCCGAAAGGACAAGTGCATGTGGTCTTGTCCTGGTCTTTTTCGGCGATGGGAATTTGATTATAGCCAGAGTAGCCATCAAGAAAGCAGTAGTACTCGTGTCCGGCCAATCGTTCAAGCATTTGGTCAATAAAAGGTAGCGGAAAGTGGTCTTTCCGCGTTGCGGCGTTGAGTTTTCTGTAATCGATGCATACTCGCCACCCAGTTTGGGTGCGAGTAGGGATTAACTCGTTCGCCTCGTTGGTTATGACCGTTATACCTGATTTCTTGGGGACAACGTGAATGGGGCTAACCGACTGGCTATCAGAGATAGGGTAAATGATACCACTATCTAGACATTTTACGATCTCCTTCTTCACAGCCTCTTTCATGACTGGGTTGAGACGTCTTTGTGGATCCCTGGCTGGTTTGGCATCATCCATCAAATGAATGTGATGTTCAACGATCAGGGGACTAATCCCCTTGATGTCCGCCATGGACCAGCCAAAACCTTGCCTATTGTTGTGCAAGACCGCAAGAAGGGCTTTCTCTTGCCCGGGAGCTAGAGAAGCCGAGATGATAACCGGGAGGGTCTCGTTCTCACCCAAGTAAGCGTACTTAAGGTGAGACGGCAAAGGCTTGAGTTCGAGCGTTGGAGGTGAAACGATGGAAGGCAAGATTGGTGAAGAGGTCTCGAACTCAAAGGACTCCAGTAAAGGTTCAAAACGAGTGTAAGCGACCGAGTTGGATGGTTCAGGTAACTCATCCGGAAATTCGAAGGATTCAAACTCGGGTGGTGAGTGGCTAAGATCGTTCAAGAAAGTGAAATACTCGTAGTCATTGTCGGGCGCATAAACAGCAGCAGGTTCGAGGAGGAACGCACTAGTGGCGTTAAGGTTATCGTGATCGAACAGAAACTCCTCGAATTCACACTCTTCAGGGGTGATCTCCTGGATTGAGCAAACATCCAGTATATGAGCATTAGGTTCGGAGGGCTGATTCCCCAACCTAAAAATGTTGAGTTCAATCGTCATGTTTCCAAAAGAGAGGTTCATCGAACCATTGCGACAATTGATCACAGCATTTGAGGTTGCAAGGAATGGGCGACCGAGTATCACCGGAATTTGATTCCGGGGGTTAGCTATAGGCAGTGTGTCTAATACAATGAAGTCAACGGGGAATATGAAGTCCCCGACTTTGATTAACACATCCTCTAGCTCACCCCTAGGATGGGTGATCGATCGGTCGGCCATTTGGAGAGTACAGTGTGTGGGTTTCAGCTCTCCTACGCCTAATTGCTCGTATACTGAGTACGGAAGCAGGTTAACACTGGCACCAAGATCTAATAGTGCGCGGTTGATATTCTTATCCCCAATGGTAATAGAAATCGTAGGACAGCCAGGGTCCTTCCGTTTTTGTGGTAAAGATTGGGTAAGAGCATCACTCACAGCACTAGCCAAGAAAACTTTCTTTGGTACCTGAGACTTCCTCTTTTTCGTGCACAAGTCTTTTAAGATTTTCGCGTAGGACGGGACTTGTTGGACGGCATCTAAAAGAGGAATGTTAATGTTAACCTGCTTAAATAACTCCAGAATCTTCTCCATTTGTGGATTTTGTTTATTGGATCTCAACCGGTTTGGAAATGGAACGTTTTTAAAATTAGTTGAGTCCAATGCTTGTGGAGGAGATTGTGGAGTTGGAGCGGATCCCAGAACTGGTGTTTTCGTGGAGTGAGAATTGGGTCCGTTTAGAGCAGAAAAAGAGGAAGAGCCTTTTGAAGAATGGAGAATAGGCTCAGAAGACGAAGAAGCAGCAGAGGAAGAAGAAGAAGAAGAAGAAGAAGCGGCCTGGGAGTCATCGTTGATCCGTGTGCCGATGTTGTTCTGCAGCATCCTTCCTGATCTCAATGTGGTCACGGCACTCACATTATGGTTCTGTTGTTCAAGAGAAACATGTACATTATTTGGGTGACCGGGATTAGGGAGTGGCTGGGACGGGAGCTTCCATTTCTCTCGCTCGCTTAAGGCCGTATTCAGCTGTGCAATCTGGGCCTCGATGGTCTTGATGCTTTGCCCGTGAGCAGCAGTGTGTTGCACTAAGGACTGAATGGAAGACTGGATGTTTGCGGTGGATTGTGTCGATTGTTTAACGAACGCTTCCAGACTTCGTTCGAGCGAGGAAACCTTATCGTTGTTTGACGGAACAAAGTTGTTTTGGGGAAAAGAATTGTTGGGTGCAAAGTTGTTCGTCTGATTTTGAAAAGGTTGGGGTTGGAAGGGCTGCTGAAACTGATGTTGAGTTTGTTGTTGCGCTTGTTGTTGCGGAGGAGGTGGCCTCTGGAAATTGTTGTCTTGGAATTGATGCTGATTCTTATTCCAGGCGAAATTGGGGTGGTTCCTCCAACCGGGATTGTAGGTAGAATAGTATGGATCATTCCTCGGTCTTTGCTGAAATGCAGCATTAACCTGATCCTGTCCTTGAGATGGTGGATTGTAAGGACACTCTTCGGTTAAGTGAGAAGGATCGGAACAACAAGCGCAAATGGTACGAAGGGGAAGAACAGGGGCAGGAGTAGGAGAAGAAAATTTGCTCTCTATCGCTTCAAGCTTTCTCGTTATTGCAGCCATTTCAGCTTTCATCGCAATAGAGACATCAAGTTGGTGAATTCCTACCCTAGACTGACCGGTAGAAGTGGAGGTAGAAGAAGAAAAAGTCGGTATGGTGCTCTCCCATTGTAGCGTTTGCTCCGCAAAGTCGTCGAAGAATTGCTACGCTTCCTCGTCAGATTTCGATAGGAAGTGGCCCTGACAAATGGTTTCCAACAACTGCTTGGTTGCTGGGTTCAGGCCCTCGTATAAGGTTTGGCAAAGTTGCCATCTCTCGATACCATGGTGAGGACACTGAACAAGAAGGTCTTTATACCGGTCAAAGCACTTCCAGAAGGGTTCAGAAGGAAGCTGAGAGAATTGGTTGATTTCGTTACGGATCCTTACGGTTTTATGATTCGGATAGAATTTTTTGAGAAACGCTTTAACAAACTCGTCCCAACTGGTTATGGAGTGGGAAGCGGTGCTATACAGCCATTTTTCAGCAAGATCGCATAAAGTGAACGGAATGACCCGTAGCCGTATAGCATTGTCCGACAGCTGGGTGGTTTTCATCATGGCACAAACATTTTGGAACTTGTTGATGAAGATATAGGCATCTTCAGATTCAAGCCCATGAAATCGTGGAAGCATGTTGATGAAGTGGGGCTTAATTTCAAAGTTATCCCCATTGGCCGGTGGAAGAGAAAGACAGATAGGAAGTACAGAACGGGTGTGATAGAAACGATCCTGGAGCGCGATTCGCTGCGGCGCTACAACAGGCGGTGGTGGTGGGTTAGTTGCCTCCATAGGAGGTGGAGTCAATCCCGGGGGAGTCAAAGAGATGTTTGGATTAAATCCTGACATCGCGGAAGAAGAGGTTGGTGATGGTGAAGGTGAAGATGTATGAACAGAATTCCGGTCAACGTCGGTGTTGGCCGGCAAAGGTAAGGGTGAAAGAGGCATGGACGGAGTTTCGACGTCTGAGTCGATCGCGTAGTCGGTAGCGACTAACGTAACGCGGACTAGGCGGGCGCTAGTATCCCGAGTCCAAGCGGACATACACTAAACGAGTTTAGTATAGTCAAAGCGGAGAAGGTGAGGGTAAGAAAACGTCAATGGAGAAATACGATGGTTGGTGGGTGAAAAAATGGATTTTGGCGACAAAGGGCAAGTTTTTATAAAAGTTTTTTTTTTATTTTTTCCTTTTTTTTCTTTTAGAAAGAGCTTTACAGAAATATGTACGGATTTACGGCTTCAAACAATCACAAACAAGATATACACAAACACACCTAGATTTAGGGTCACCTAGGTCAGCTAGACAGCTCCTAACTGTTCCAAAGGGCTAGAAACAGGACCTCAAACCGCCTCTTCTCCAACAATTGCGGCCAGGTAAGTGCCAGGTAAGTGGGAGGCTCCCCACTACGTAAGTAGTGGTCCTAATTAAGTAACCACTTGCCTTCGACACACTTGCCTAGACACCGCAAAAGTCAAGATAGGATAAACGGCCGATGCCTGGAACTAGTCCTCTGTCCTATTGAGCGCGAAGTCCTTAGGGCTGAGTCTAGTATTTTTTAATTTAACAATGGTCAATGCATATGCTTTTTGTGATTTCTGGAGTCCTGAGAAGGGTGATGAAATCCCCACCCAATCTGAATTGGTTTCAAGCCCCTTAAGTCCGTATTAATGAATGCAAAGCGGTAACAAATCAACTGCAAACAATTTTTATTTTTTAGCGCGGCGCAAAGAATTCTGCACAAGAACAGTTTATTGGAAGGGGGAAGAGAATTTGCACAAAGAATGCTGCAGAAAACACAGTTTAGTGGAGTTCAGAGGAGTGGGGTATAGGGTAGAGAGACTTACAGGGAACCAGCCAGAGAAAATTTGGTTGCTGATGTCAGCAAATGACCGCGTTTCCGCGGCCAAACAAGCCTTTAGGCCACGGAAACGCGGCGGTATAGATGATTTGGGCCTCTGGATTTCTTGAGTTTGTTATATGGGGTGTCCTCTTCTTTTCTGGAGCTCCTGAATTTGGATTTGCTCACTGGAACTGCTCCAGAATCTTTCAGTAGACCATTTTATCCGTCTTGAATCTGTCGCGGTGTAGCCGCGAGATATGGGTCTATCTTCCCACGTCTTTGGCACTGAACTTGAACTTCGTATTATCCTGCACACTTGCACAAAAACTAATCAAAAATAACAAGATGGTTTTTTTACAATGTATATTTTTTGTTTTGTTTTTCGGTTATATTTATATTCACAAGTTAACCCGAAATTACACAAAGAAATAAACTACCGTCTCCCCGGCAACGGCGCCATTTGATTGGTAGAGATTCTGCGTGTTCAAGTTTAGTTAATTACCGCGATCAAAACGGTTTCACTTGTAGCTAGCCGGTTGAGTACGGGTCGTCCGCAGGGAGATGGGAATCTTTTTCTATGTGCTTTAACGAGTTAAGTCCAATTTTCCAGATTTGTTTGTGATTAACAAAGTGTTAAAATGATATGTAAAGAGAGCTTGTTAGGGTTAGGATTAGGTTAGTTTGAGTTAGGAGTCGCTCACTTCTTTCGTTGCCACTCTTAATATCGGTGTTACGGTAATCGGCAACAACGGGGATTAGCACGACGAAGAAGGAACTTGCGAGTATAAGCTAGGCTTTCCAACGCATAAGTTCTTCCTTTTGGTGCTTGTCCGTCCGTTCTTGGCTCTTAGCCATAACCTCCGGTTAATTCAACCACAACCGGTCTCACTGCGGAATCACCGCTATCATGTAGGATAGGGTGCCGTAGGGAGCGGATTGTGGTTCAATTAACGGGAGTCGATTTAAGATGTTGGGCAAGGAAAGAGTGAGAGAGATTTCCTTCTCTCAAACTTCCCTTATCCTACCCTAACAAGTATGGAAATTACTCACCCATTACAAGAAGAATGAAAAATAAAACAAAGGAGGAAGATAGAAAGAAGGAGATTAGAAGATAACAACTAGCTATTTGCGACCTCACCTTGGTAAGGATCAAACGTAAGCATCATGGTTGTTTAAGGATAAAGGAAAGGAGAACAAGAAAGAAACAAACACAAATAACAACAACTAAGTTAACAATTGAAAATTACAAGCAATTAACATAACAAGAGCAAGACAAGTATAATAACAAAAAGAACTTCTTTATTCATCATTCTTCACTCACAAAAGCTCGCTACAAGTTTTTCAATGGAGAAGAGATGAGAAGAGGAAGAAGAACAACAAGTATTCTAAAACCTAAAATACAAGATTAAGCACCCTTGGCTTCACAAGGTTCTGGGCTATTTATAGGCAGGGAACTGGAAATCTAGGGCAACAATCAGACCCTTTATGAAAATACAAATATATCCCTGAAGTTTGGCCAACTGCAGCGCCAGTACGGCCGCGGAACCGCGGCCTCGACCCCCTATTAGCCGCGGTTCCGCGGCCCTATGGTAGAATTGGGGAATGGGATTTTTAGTGCTTCCCTGGTCTGCTGTGTCCTTTATTCTGGTACATGTTTTTTCTCAGATTTGTTTCACGATTTTTCCAGAATTTCTGTTGATCACAAGGTGATTGGATGTGTATCTTTTGTCATGATTTTTCTTGAGCTCCGCGTAGATTTCTTGGATCTTGTGTTGCCATTGAGCCTTGTGCATGAAAATGACATTGATTTGCCATTTTGTCTTTTAAACTGGTGTGCGGCAACATACGGATAGAGAGCGGAGACCCGTGTTTTATCTGTGGTTGACAGGAACCCGGGTTTTGTCGTGTTTTTCCATGAATTTCACCGTTTAGAGACGAGAACCTGTATCCTGCAATTGACTAGCAAACACGGCTCAAGAGTACCTACCGATAAGCAATATGATAAAAATTGGGCGGTATAAAAATGCAAAAATCTGATATGAACATGCGCCCACGTGTTTTACACGTAATGCCTGTTTGTCCCTTGGTTATTTATGTTTAGCGCTTGTTCCCCTCCGAATGACGGCGCAACGTGAAGACGTCTTGCCTGAGATTCGGGGCAGATGCTATTTGGTTTTATCCGTCCACCTCTCTGAAGATGCCAAGTTGATTTATGGCACCATGTATCGAAGGTTTGAACGGATGCGTCCGATGTAGCAGACTTCGTTAGATTTCCCCTCGCTTGAGGGGTTTTTGATTGTGGGGACGCTCTTCCCTGCAGGCGCAAGCCCCTGCAGTTAATTACGCTACCGCATTGCGGTAACAACTTTCTCCTTCTCCAGATGATCACTTCGTGTCGTGTGTGTTTGTTTTGTTTGTGGTTGCCCGTGGATTGTATACGGAGACTAATTTATGTCGTCGCCCGTAGGACGTGGATTAGTCCAAATCCGTATTTTCTTAGATTTGGGTTTGGGGTTTTGGTTTAAGGATACGTTAGCCTCATTTGAGACTAAGATCAACTTAAATGTTTGTTAAGGATACGCTAGTCTCATTTCAGACTAAGATCAACTTAACGGGATCATTTAGATCCGACAAAAGAGCATTTGGGCTCTAATGTTCCAGTTTAGGGACATGGTGGTTCATTGAATGTATGGCCGTCGGGACCCATCACCTCTCTGACGACGTTGAAGGATTATAACGACAGATGTCAGAGGAGTTCAGAGATGTACCCTTGAACCAAAGTTGGTTGGAAGCTCTATAGTCCAATTTGGGACTAAAGTCTGTTTGAAGGTTTTGGTTTAAGGATACGTTAGCCATATTTGAGGCTAAGATCAACTTAAACATTTGTTAAGGATACGTTAGTCCAATTTGAGACTAAGATTAACTTAAACGTTTGTTAAGGATACGTTAGTCCAGTTTGAGACTAAGATCAACTTAACGGGATCGTTTAGATCCGACAAAAGAGCATTTGGGGGCTCTATTGTTCCAGTTTAGGGACATAGTGGTCCATTGAATGTATGGCCGTCGGGACCCATCACCTCTCTGACGACGTTGAAGGATTACAACGACAGATGTCAGAAGAGTTCAGAGATGTACCCTTGAACCAAAGTTGATTGGGGGATTTATAGTCCAATTTGGGACTACAGTCTGTTTGAAGGTTTAAGGATACGTTAGCCATATTTGAGGCTAAGATCAACTTAAACGGTTGTTAAGAATACGTTAGTCCAGTTTGGGACTAAGATCGACTTAACGGGATCGTTTAGATCCGACAAAAGAGCATTTGGGGGCTCTATTATTCCAGTTTAGGGACATGGTGGTCCAATACCAGTTTAAGGACATAGTGGTCCAATGCCAGTTTAAGGACATAGTGGTCCATAAAATGTATGGCTGTCGGGACCCATCACCTTTCTGAAGACGTTGAAGGATTACAACGACAAATATCAGAGGAGTTCAGAGTTGTACCCTTGAACCAATGAGTTGGTTGAAAGAGCAGATGTGCTCAGTTCAAGATGAATTGAGGACTTATGGCCAGTTTGGGCTAAGTCCAATTATGTTTGAAATATTGGCCCTTTGGACCATTAGACATTTGTCTGGGTTCAGCCCCTTATCATTCAGCAGTGCTAAACAAGGTTTGGGGGCTCTGACAACATTTTGTCTTTGATTTCCTCAATTTTGAGATTCATTTGGAGGAGGGACTTTTAACTCTGGAAAATTAGCTAATTTAGCTAAAAGTAGTGTTAAACACTAGAGAACAACAGTGTTAAACACTGGAGGTAGAACTCTCAAATTAGTGTTAAACACTAAAAGACAATCAGTGTTAAACACTGGAAATATAATCTTCAATTTAGTGTTAAACACCAGAAACAATCAGTGTTAAACACTTGAAATATAATCCCCAAATTAGTGTTAAACACTAAAGAAAAAGGGGTCACGTGTGGACACGTGAGAACGCCCAATGGTGGGACCAGATCCCTTTTCTTCGTTCTGCAATTAAGTGTTAAACACTTTTTACTTTTATTTTGAGTATCACGTGTTGGCACGTGATGGACATTTATGCACTGATTGTTAACGCATCTGCTAAGGGGTCATGTGGGGACACGTGAGAGCGCCCAAAGCTTATATTTCCTTTGCTTTTTCTTTCTGCGTTTTGGGAGTCACGTGGGAGCACGTGAGGCATTGCCTCAAAGCTGTTTCCTTTTTATTTTTGGGTATCTTTTTAGGGGTTACGTGGGGACACGTGACCTAGTTTTATTCCTTCTTTTCTGATCACTGCAGATTGGGGTCACGTGTCATCACGTGACCAATATTCTTTATGTGCATGGAGATCTTTCAAGTCTCTTTATTTTAAGAATTAAATTCTCTGTAGGGTTGAACCCTAATCATGATCTTGGAGGAATTAAATTCCTGTTATGAAAGAATTAAATTCTTATGTAGGGTTAAACCCTAATTTCATTTTAAGAGGAATTAAATTCCTGTGAATGTGAGAGAATTAAATTCTCAATTAGGGTTAAACCCTAGCTTTGTTTTGGGAGAATTAAATTCTCTAAACTCAATTCCTCCTCTATGTTTTAGATCTGCATGGCAGGATCTCAACCCAATGAGAATTAAATTCTCATCCTATGAGAAGATGTGCTCTGTACAGATCTTCAACCAGAAGAAGAACTAAGTTCTTTATTTGCAGAAGAGTTAAACTCTTAGATTTTGAGAATTAAATTCTCTTTTTGAAGTTGATCTTTTTCCCTTTTCTCACCTAGGGCTTTCTTTGTTGAGAATTAAACTCTCCTTTCTTTTCTCTCTGCAATTTCAAAATCCCAAAAATCTATCTCCAAAGTTTTCTCTCTCCAAATTCTCTCCAAAAAAGTAGATCCCTTCTCTTCTCTTCTTGGCTCCTATTTATAGGAGAAGGAAAAGAATCAATTTATTTAGCAAATCTCTCATTGAAAGATTTGAATTGTTTTCATCATTAATATGATCCTTTAGATCATTCAGTGAATTTTTATTCACCGTTGGATTTTAAATCCAAAGATATTCTGTTTGTTATTTCGGTGAGATTTAGGGGAAATCTTTCCTTGTCTAAGATTTTTTCCATAAATTGGTGATTTTTAATTACCCTTGGATCTTTAATCCAACAGTCCCTATAATCCTTTTTCATTTGGAAAGATTTAGAAGCTTTTAGAATTTTAATTCTATTAACTGTGAGGCTTTCGGAGCCAGTCACGTGCTGACACTTGACCCTTGGTCACGTGTGAGCACGTGACCCCCAATTAAGTCCTTTTCTCAGCGTTTATTTACGTTTCAGTTTTAACCATCACGTGTCAACACGTGACCATTGGTCACGTGTGAGCACGTGATACCTCATTGAGGTATTTCCTTTAGCCATTTGTTTTTATTTCTGTTTTAACTATCACGTGTCAACACGTGACCATTGGTCACGTGTGAGCACGTGACCCCCAATTGGGTCCTTCTTCAGCCATTTGTTTTTTTTATTTCTGTTTTAACTATCACGTGTCAACACGTGACCATTGGTCACGTGTGAGCACGTGACACCTCATTGAGGTAATTCCTGATTTTTAATCAGGGGAACAGTGCATAGCATATTTGCTCATAACTTTTGACCCCGGATGAATTATGAAGCCCATAATATATCAAATCGAAGGGTTTTTTGAGATTCTTCCAATAACATTGGAATTTAACAGTTCCTCCTTTGGGTGTTTATCAAAATACAGGCCGGAAGATACTGGTTCGCATTTCCTTAAGCATCTCGCTGCCATTTGATACCTTGGACTCTTCTGCGCACAAATTTTTGGCGGGAACAAATTCCCCCCACTACTTTTCCCACGTAAGTATATACATGGGTGAAGTAGTGCAAAGTTATGAGTAGCCATGGAATTGAGGGCTTAGGAGATAAGTTTAGGATCCTAGCCTAAGACTTTTCAACTTTATGAGCCGTGAGGGTCTCACAAAGACTTTTCTCCCTACGGATCGAGAGGATCTCGTATGTGTATTTTCTCCTTAGGGATCGTGAGGACTCCTAAGTGTGTTTTCTCTTATATGTCGTAAGGATCTTATAAGAGAATTTTCCCTCTTACGAGTCGAGAGGACCCGTAAGCGGTTGTTTCCCTCTTTGTCGAGATTCGACTTTGGAGAGTGTGACCCATGGATAGTATGCAAGAGACTGTTTTGGATCGACTTGCAGGGTCCCATTGCTTAGGAAACAGGTTTTTTAATCCCCGCTGCCTAAGGCTTTTCCTCACGAGTCGAGACGAATCGAGCATTTCTCGCAAAGACACTAATTTCCTCACAAGTCGAGACGAATCGAGCATTTCTCGCAAGAATATCCTAACATCACAGTTAACCTCTGCTCTTTACGACAGAGGTCCGTTAGGGTCTGTGGTACTTAGGGTTTTGTCCGTCGTACCGCCGCATCGGCTGATGTATTCCTCGATAGGCAGTTTTGCTGTTCGAGTAGCCCTGCGATTGTCGTGTCTCTGATCCCTTCGGGGGCTGGACAAGACGTCTTCAAGCAATCCTCCTAGGCAGTTTGACCGTCGGAAGAGCAAGCGTTAGGAATTTTGCCATGCCACTTTTTACTTAAGGTTAGGCTCATTTTGGAGAGCCCTGATGAGTCATAACCACTCCGCGCTGGTGTGGGATGATCTCCGATAGTCTTTCAGGCTTTATATGACTTGCCGTTAAGACCCTGAAACTAGGAATTTGGCCTTTGCTTCGTTTGCTGGTATCGCATCTGCTGTATCGAGACGAATGTCGCGGATGTCTCTAGGTTGCTGGTGAACCGTCGAGGTTTGGAACCAGGGATTTTGCCGTGACTCCTTTTGGTGATGTCGCGTCTGCTGTGTCGAGACGAACGTCGAGGTGGTGACCACTCCGCACTGGTGCGAGATAATCTCTGATTGTCTTTCAGGCTTTATATGACTTGCCGTTAAGACCCTGAAGCTAGGAATTTGGCCTTTGCTTCGTTTGCTTGCATTGCGTCTGCTGTATCGAGACGAATGTCGTGGTTGTCTCTAGGTTGCTGGTGAACCGTCGAGGTTTGGAACCAGGGATTTTGCCATGACTTCTTTTGGTGATGTTGCGTCTGCTGTGTCGAGACGAACGTTGAGGTGGTGACCACACCGCGCTGATGTGGGATGATCTCCGATAGTCTTTCAGGTTTTATATGAGTTGCCTTCAAGACCCTGAAGCTAGGAATTTAGCCTTTGCTTCGTTTGCTTTAGCGCGTCCGAATCCTACTGGGGGAAGAACGCTGTGGTGACATTTCATCTGCTGTATCGAGACGAACATCGAGGTGGTGACCACTCCGTGCTGGTGCGAGATGATCTCCGATTGTCTTTCAGGCTTTATATGACTTGCCGTCAAGACCCTGAAGCTTGGAATTTGGCCTTTTGCTTCATTTGCTTTGGCGCGTCCGAATCCTGCTGGGAGAATAACGCTGTGGTGACATTTCATCTACTGTATCGAGATGAACGTCAAAGTGGTGACCACTCCGTGCTGGTGCGAGATGATCTCCGATTGTCTTTCAGGCTTTATATTACTTGTCGTCAAGACCCTGAAGCTAGGAATTTGGCCTTTTGCTTCATTTGCTTTGGCGCGTCTGAATCCTGCTGGGGGAAGAACGCTGTGGTGACATTTCATCTGTTGTATCGAGACGAACGTCGAGGTGGTGACCACTCCGTGCTAGTGCGAGATGATCTCCGATTGTCTTTCAGGCTTTATATGACTTGCCGTCAAGACCCTGAAGTTAGGAATTTGGCCTTTTGCTTCATTTGCTTTGGCGCGTCCGAATCCTGCTGGGGGAAGAACGCTGTGGTGACATTTCATCTGCTGTATCGAGACGAACGTCGAGGTGGTGACCACTCCTTGCTGGTGCGAGATGATCTCCGATTGTCTTTCAGGCTTTATATGACTTGCCGTCAAGACCCTGAAGTTAGGAATTTGGCCTTTTGCTTCATTTGCTTTGGCGCGTCCGAATCCTGCTGGGGGAAGAACGCTGTGGTGACATTTCATCTGCTGTATCGAGACGGACGTCAAGGTGGTGACTACTCCGTGCTGGTGCGAGATGATCTCCGATTGTCTTTCAGGCTTTATATGACTTGCCGTCAAGACCCTGAAGCTGGGAATTTGGCATTTTGCTTCATTTGCTTTGGCGCGTCCGAATCCTGCTGGGGGAAGAACGATGTGGTGACATTTCATCTGCTGTATCGAGATGAACGTCGAGGTGGTGACCACTCCGTGCTGGTGCGAGATGATCTCCGATTGTCTTTCAGGCTTTATATGACTTGCACGTGACACCTCATTGAGGTAATTCCTGATTTTTAATCAGGGAATAGTGCATAGCATATTTGCTCATAATTTTTGATCCCGGATGAATTATGAAGCCCATAATAAATCAAATCGAAGGGTTTTTCGAGATGGTTCCAATACCATCAGAATTTAACAGTTCCTCCTTCGGGAGTTTATCAAAATACAGGCCGGAAGATATTGGTTCGCATTTCCTTAAACATATCGCTGCCATTTGATACCTTGGACTCTTCTGCGCAGAAATTTTTGGCGGGAACAGCGCTCATGTACTTTGCATATGTGCGCCCACGTGTTTTACACGTGATGCCTGTTTTTTTAGGATTCTCCCCCCTTTTTTGTAAGGGAACAAGTAGCTCTTGGCCGAAAATTTTGGCGGGAACAAGCCCCTTTCTCTGCTAGTGCTTTCAGTGATCGCGTGTTGTGCACGTGACCCACGGGCGTCCAGCAGTCGCGTGCCGTGCACGTGACCCGCGGGCGCCCAGTGCCCACACGCAGGGCATGAGACCCGTGGGCGCCCAGTACCCACACGCCTCTCACGTGGCCTGCAGGCGCCTAGCGCCCACGCGTCCCTAGGATGCTTCTCACCCCTCTTTTCCCATGCACTCCACACTAAAAATACCTCCCCCGTTAGCCTGCTATCCGGGTAGCGGGACCCCCATAAACTCTGCGAGGCCTCCGATATACCCAAGACCTTTCAAAACACAATACACACACTGCACATTGAGTTCGCATGACTAGTTTAACCCATCAATCGGAGGTTCCTTCGCTCTAAAGGCGAGGGGTAATTAATGGCAGCTTAGCCCACGGCTGCCGGAGATTCGGATCCCACAATCAATAAACCCCAGCCTACCCTAGGCAGGTGGAATCTGTAATGCGCCTGACAAGCGACGCGTATTCCCATCTCAATGGAGTGACGAAAAACACGCTACAGGTTCTGGCACGCCCGATGGGACCTTTTCTCTCCTCCTATATTTCGGGTTAAACATTCATGCGAACTCAATCAACATATATATCGATTGCCTGTACTGAAATCATGCTTCCTTTTGCAGGTTAACACTTTCTAATCGCAACCTTCAAACGCAACAAAATATCTTTAAGGCCAAGCCCAGCTCTCAACACAACTCCCATCTCCTACACGATGAAACTGGACGCCAGGATGGTCCTTCCGGCTAGTCTCGGGCGACAGTGGGAGGAGCCGCTGCTACCATTTGGCTCTATTCTGTTCGTGCCAGCTAACACCATCCCATCTCCTCAAGCTCCAGTAACAAACAAACGGGCCTCGAAAGGTAGGAGGCCAAATGTAGTGATCACAAAGGCACCTCAGCCCAAGCATAAATCTATCTCCAAACAACTCTTCGTTGCTCCAGCTGGAGGCAAGGCCATTGATACCAACAAAGCAATAATGCATCTCGGGCAAGCTTCAGCGATGCCCCTGACAACTGCTCGATCGGGTATCTTCTCTAAGCTCCCCGTTAATCGACTCACAACGGCTTCCTGGAAAATGGATGTCCACCAAGCCCTCAAAATCGAGAAGCTAAGACAGAAAATGCTCAGATACAGAGCCAACAAAAAGGCTAGTGCTCCTACTATGCTGAACTTCATGGGGTTCCAAGATCGCGGTTATCCCGCAACAATAGCTGAATTGGCTGTAAGTCTCTCTGACTCTTTCGAACCGCTGAAATTGGTTCAGAAGAACGTTATGACCTCAAGAGTTAAGAAAAATACGATCCGAACCATGCCACCCAACGGCCCAGCCATGCCAACCGTCTTCATTCGCCCATTCTCTCCCGAAGAGGAAGGGTCATGACGACGGTCCGAAAGATCAGCCGCAAAAGACAAAGAGATGGCTCGATATATGGTCCACACTGTCTACATGGCGGGCATGCGTCCGAGCGACAACCTTCGCAGTAAGAGTAAGGATGGGGCCACCACATCTTAAATCCAATCTGGTGTGAACGTGGCTGCCACTTTCCAAGACCAGCCTCCTCTGGAAGGTAATGAAAACTCTTCCAGTAAGGCTGACAAGCAGAGAAATCTCTCAGTTCATGAGGAGTCGGGCTCGGAAAGCGAAGAGGAGCCAATTCCGCCCCAATACCGCATAGCAGCAACTTCTTCAAGAGCTCCAGAAGCAGCTCAGAAACAAAGAAAAAGAGATGGCCAGGCTCTACTCAAAAATTGACGACTTGACGAATGTCGTCTTACAGCTTATGGCCTAACTTGCCTTTCAGCCGCCCAATCAAGCGCAGGGATCTGCTCAAGAACCGGGAAACGGTGTCCCGAGGCAGTCGACACCTATTCCCTCATATTCAAAGGTGGGAGCTGCATGAAAGTCGGTCGCATCCTATCTCAGGAAATGTCTTGGCTACCGATGACAGCAACCCACTAACTCAAGATCAAATCATGGATTTGGTTGCCAACAAAGTCAAAACATTGGTAGCCGAACCCAAAGTGCAAATATCAGCAGTAGTGGGAGACTGTATCCTGCTCGGTATTGTTGGGGTGCGGCGGTGCCCCGGCCGTCAAACCGACACCAAATGCGGAACAAAAACTTTTTACAAAAACCGGCGCTACCGCAACCAAATACCCGGATCATTCCATTAACCATAAACTAGCAAAACTGTAAAACGAGTTTGTAGAAATTATACCGATCGATCCGTGTCCTTCGGTCTTTAATCTCCGCACCAAACTCCCGCTGCTGCGCCGACGAAGTCCGCTCCCCGATCACGCCCGTCGAAGTGGCTCCACGTCGATGAATCTTTATACGGGCTCCCGCCTCGAACTGAGGCAACTCGGACATGAAGTTTGCTAGCCGACATGTCCAAGATCGAAGTAGAGAGAGTGTAGGATACTTTGTCTCAAGACACTCAAGCGATTGGGTGGAGGTAAATTGGAGTCGCCAAGATAGAGAATGTAAGCACATCAGATTTTGCATGCGAAGCCAAAAACAAGAAAATGGGGGCTCGGCCAAATAAAAAGAGAATTGAGCGTTCTCTGAGAATTGCAAGAATTTGAGCTCACTCAAAAGAATCCATATGAAATCAAACCACACCCTCTTTAATTGCCACACCTCTCCACCACAAAAAGACCCCTGCTTATTAAAGCATGCGAATCTTGCAAAGGACCCCCCCGCTACCCAAAACCAGCCACCTCACCAAAAGAAATAAAATCTAAAAGAAAAACAAGGCCATGCCTATGCCCATGCTGCCCCGATTCAGCCAGCTCACTAATTGATGCCCATGCTGAATAGTGCTCGGAATGGGCAGCCCCCTTCAACAAGAAATTCAGTGAAGGAAAGCAAAGAAAAGACAAAAGCAAATAGCTCACAATACATAAAGATAGATCAAGATGTTTAGGACCGAAAAAGGAAACTGGCAACTCCGAAAATAATCTCGTAACGAATCACGGGATTACCCCTCAAATGTAAATACATACCCGCATTTTTATTCCGACCGAATACAATGCAATGAGACAAAAATATTCCTATACTTTATAATACTAGAATCCGGTTTAAACCAAAACCCGCTAGTATTAGCCGTCCGATCATGATCCGTGTCCAAATGCACAGATATGATCGAACCCCGCCATATATTCATACGAACTCTACAACGTTTCGCCCGAACTTGGGAAACTGTCTGTGGGGGACTCTAATGACTCATCAATACACTGGCACTGGGTATAACCACTAGCACGTCAGAGGTACTAGCTGTACGTAACGGTTGCCCATGTATTGATCGGAAGGGAAGCTGATGAGTGAACTCATCCAGAAACCCTACTGAGTCTGACAGTGACAATATCCGTACAGTCCGGTCCGTTCGTCTATGAGTATCGCATATAGGGCCTAGGGGGCTGGTAAACGTCAGACCCCTAATAGTGGTATAAGTCGTGTCGGAGAGTGCCCAGAACACCCTGAGAAACTACTGGAATACCTACTGGTAAATCTCGATTACCCTGGCCAGGGATTTCGTGTAATGGCTCTCCTAAACACAGCGCGATCTCACCCCCAATACCGGGAGAGACGAATCCCCGACGATCCGCTCACTGCCTCCATGTGGCTCGGGACTGTACCCAACTAAAACCTGTTTGCATGACTCCTTTGAGCCGTGGTAGGGTAGTAATCAAAGCACAGTGGGAACTCATACGAGACAAATGACGATCTCAGGTCAACAGACTAACCTGTACACATGTCACCTGGGAACTGCTATCTGACGATATGTATAATACCAACTAGCATGCTCCCGGCGAGTCCTGTCCGGTGTACTCATAACCCAATGAGCACATGTATACATTTTAGGTGAACCAACTGACACCAATGGCTTATGAGACCGGCCACCGCCCCTCGTCGGGGTCTCGACTGTATACACTAGTCTACTCTGGAGTATCGATGCCCTGTCTCGAAACTCCCACGACTAGGGACACTTTAAGGATGTGCTTATAGACCCCAGCTCCCACGTATATGATTGACATCATACCGCTGGCAGTCTAGCAAGAATCCTATGAGCTCTATCAATAAGCAATAGTGAACTAAAGCATGTACACGATGATAAAGACAAACCAGATAGCATACTATCATCTCGAGCAAGACTGTCATATCGGTATAGGTCCTCCCTCAATCATTGCAATCACGTACCTGCGATCCAATAATTGACTTTGAGGGCATTATATCCAACAATCTCCCACTTGCACTTAAGGCTAATTATTGCGATGTCGCGTACTCATAGCTCGTCTGATGCCGAACATCCAACTCCTCTACTAATCAGTTTCACAAAACTCGTTTGTAAAACTATTGTGTTTGAGAAATAGCCTCAGTGAGTGGATCCGTCCTGATATTTCTTTCTGTCCCTCTTTGTCTCAAGTTCGCTGAGAAAGCCATCTCCCGAAATGAGCAATACCTGTCTTAGAATATGTCTGGACATCTGATGGGACCCAGTTCATAAATGAACTCCAAATCCAGCAAATATCCTAGACTTTATCGTCAACTGAATTTAATCAGTATCCTGCACCAGGCCTCCTACAGTATCCGCTTGGACCACCTGTCCAAAATACTGCCCCTCGTTACAGGGAAAACAATAACTCTGACAGTCACTCTGTCATTCAGGTCACCTTGGAAGCCTGGAATGATAACCGTCTCCCGAAGGATATTGCCGTTATCAAATCCCTAGAACATACACTTATGTTCTAAAACTGCTTCCGAACGTTTCTCCAAGATTGGATTAATATCAACTTATTGCATCTAGTGCAAAAACAATATCTGGTGTAGTACTTGACATCTCATGATCAACTCAATTGCCTAAGCAAGTAATCTGCCAATCATGCACATCCATCTCCTCTTTAGTCTGTAAGACACCTTTAGAGAGCGTGACTCCATCACCTGCAGGTACACCACCATGCCAGGAGTCGTTCATTCTAAAATACCTTTAGAATGCTGTCAAAGTACCCAGATTGGGAAACTACCCAAATCTAGATCTAAAACCATAGATCCAGTAACCAGAATGCTTGATATTATATCCATATCCTATATGGAGAAACTACTGTGTGACGACCACAGTATGACCGATCGTAGTATAGGAATTTCACTTCCTACAATGTGTATGTCATCCAAGTACCAGGACATCACACCCTACTACCTTCTTAACAGATCCATCTCCTATTCAGATGAAGTCAAAACTAATGACTGTCACATCAGAAATAGATGATCTATCTCCGCTATATCTGTTTTAGTCTATAAATAGACATAAGCTACTTATCCACTATGCTTCCGCTGCTCCCACTGACTACAACAACCCTCTGGCAGAGTCATATACACGTGCGCTTCTAAAACTAGAACGACGCTATACTCATCCTCCTATCGGGTCTCATAGTCTGGAACAACAGTAATGGAAAGTCTGGGTAAACAAGAACCTCCCTGTCACCGTCCTTGAGGCTACCGGAGTACCTCTCGGGTGCCTGAGATTACCCACCATATCTGCAGAATGGCTAATGGAATGTCAAACCTGATTGAATCTTTAGGTCCTATTAAATATTCAGTAATCGTTTGCGATTCTGGAATCTCTTCCAGTTCTACCATATTCCCACTACTATTTTCTGAAAAAGTCCATTTTACTAAAACTGTGGCGAGTCAAGAACAATATAAATATTGATCTTCCTGATGGTAGAAAGTTAACCCTCGTCAAAGCCCGGGTTAACCCACAAACAACCATTACAGAAACGTGCCTTGAGTTATCCAGAGTCTGGTTTTAAGCATAAGCCGGACAACTCCCCATACCTTAACAACGTTAAGATATGAACCATTCTATATACCATATAGAAACAGAGGCACTGATTTAATTGGAACCAGATTCAAATCATGCAGCTATCTCCAGTGCATGTCAACTAAATGGAAAGAGGCAATCAGCATTACTCGACTTAGGAGTGCATCCAATTATGAGTAACCTGAAAGAGAAACAAGTTTCTCAAAACCATTACTATCAACTGAATACCATACACAAGTATCTACATCTCCGACCACCTTGAAGAATCCCGATACTTGTGACACCTGGTTCTCTACTTTATTCTTTTACCTATAACTTCTCAAACTTGGACCTTGTATTTCTACGAAACACTTATCTAAAACTTGAGAAGTTACAAGTAAACAGAATACAGTACGAGGACCAACCCCTTTTTCCTAATGGACACTAGACAATATACAATACTTTGTATAAGTCCCCTGAGTTGAATAACTCAAATTCTGTGTATCGTAGGTTGAAAACCGTACCCAGGTGATTTCCTCAAATATCACCAATTCCAACGAATTCCGATATAATAAGGATGATCACCTAATTTCCAATAACTTACTCCCACTCATCATCTGTAAAACCATACAGATATGAGAATCATACTTGGTAAATACAAACCCTGAAGCAAGGGTCCAATTGGGAAATCAGTTTTCTACTAACAATACACAGTGAAACTGAAACATGAATATGTTTCGAAGGGGTATCCGGGTATTCCTAGTAATGCCTCTTCCATTATCAGATTCATGACTGTAACCGTATATTTCCTTGCCATCTCTCCAATTCCCTTTATTTTTCTTTACTCATTACCTTCTGTACATCATCGTTAGGCTAAGTGGTTTTCTTCCTTCCCTACCGTTCGGCACCAGCGTATGGTTTGGAAGAAGACTGTCCAATAAGCATAATAGGTGTACTGTCCTAATCCTAGGAGCACTCGCAACTTGAGAGAAGGTAAGGATAAAAGACAACTGAATAAACCTTATTCCTATTTCTCCTGAACCAGAATCCATCCTCGAAAAAATTCTTTCGAGTTCGTATATAACCATACGATGGATTTATCCAATGGAATTGGATGTTCGTACTGATACGGGGTGTTCTGGAGAAATACAAAGGTGAAATAGGAGTGGCGATGAAATACGTGGTTTGGTCGTGAATGATTACAGTCGCAATTTACTTTGCCCTCTTTCTGATCCCTTTATTTGTCTTTACTTATTACCTTCTGTACACCCAACTTAGGCTAATTGGTTTTCTTCATTCCCTACCTTTCGGCACCTGTCTATAGTTTGGAAGAAGACTATCCAATAAGCGTAATAGGTGTAACCTCTCCTAATCCTAGGAGCCTTCACAACCTGAGAGAAGGTAAAAGGAAAAGACAACTGAATAGTTCTATTCAATCTCTCCAGAACCAGAATCCATCCTCGAAGAAGTTCCTCCGAGTTCATATATAACCATACGATGGATTTATCCAATGGAAGTGGATGTTCGTAATAATACGGGGTGTTCTGGAGAAACTCAAAGGGTAAAAGAAGGAGTGGCAATGATGTATGCAACTCAGAAAATCCAAAAGCCAGTGTTATAAGAAAGTTCGGTTAACATGGTTACTGAGTTATTGTCTAAGGTCGGGTCATGGTCGCAGTCAAAGAGAGAGAGAAAAGAAACACTCTGCGTGCACTCTAACCTGAATCAGAATGGTTAATCACTTTATCCAATCAGGAAACCTCCCACTGTTTTCTCAAATTCTCCTCCAAACCTGAAAGAAGAATTAGCCGGAATCACCCAAGGAGTAATACTACTCATCAGTGGGAATCGGGATCCAACCATCATCACATGATAACGTGATGGAAGCCACTCACGTCATCACACTCCAGAAGGTATGCGTAAGCCTGGCAAGTTTCCTGTATGTTTGAAACTCCCGATATGATTTTTACCCCAAGCTGCTTATGACCTTGACAGAGGTCAACATATCATAAGTCGCAAGTCAAGTTCAACCTGTCATTATCCTGGATTAACTTAGACCCACCCGCACGTGCCCTTGACAGAGGTCAAAATGACCGTGCGACTGTCCCAAATAATCGCATATCTATGCAACAAACAAGTATTACCCAGCTACCAAGCACTGTGTCTTGACAGAGGTCAACATACACAGCATGAATACTAAGTAATACCTGTAAGAAATGACGGAGGGCTACGACTGGTTTTTGGCGAAAAACCTTTAACGTAATAAACTTGATCTCGTTGAAGGAACCGAATAGTTTTTTTATAAAAATATAGTGGCGAAAACTTTTGCTAAAGAGGTCACTCCCGGTGAAGGGATCTCGGCTCTTTCCTCGTTGAATGAGGTGCAGGATATTCCAAACTGAATACCACTATGCAAAGCAAAAAGTAATCGACTATAGTGAAGTTATTACCCTGACGCAAACCTCTGTCCAAGGGGTCACTCCCGATGAAGGGATCTCAGCCCTTGCCTCGTCGAATGAGCTGCTAGATATTCATAACCGAATACCACCGTGCAAAACAAAAGAGAACGCCCTTGTAATAACAGCTTTTGAAAAATTGGTTCTAACAACATCAAATATAGGTTTGTTTTCCTTGCATTGATAAGAATCAACGCAGTCCCATCAATTGATCACACCAGAAAAGAACGAAAATATGATGTATGTATATGCCATCCGCATTCGCCTCTGTGTCCCGTCATCACCCGTTAGGTTACTTAACTAACGACAGAGCGGGGACTGGGCTAGCGCGGGTGCAAAACATATACAACATCTACTAGTATATATATCAATATATAATAATCGCTCCAAGTATGATAAATGCAATATCACAGAAAAGTAATAAGCATCTCAGAACAATACAGATAATCTGGGATCCCCGGGTTTCATAGAGCCGCAAATGAAACCCGACGTTCCCCTGGTCGTGTGGATAGCCTGTGCAATGAAAACCTAGACCCCTACGAGCGCGGCAAGTTACCCGCCAAAACCTGAAGCGAGGCTGTTTCCTGATTTAAAATCAGGAAAGCTTATGGAAAAGGCTTCAGAAGAGGGTCATGTGCCTACACGTGACCAGCAGTCACATGTTGGCACGTGACACCTAAAAACATCATCAAGGCAAGTTCAGTTTCCTGACTACGCTGAAGAAAAGTGGGCTTCAGAAAGAGTCACGTGCTCCCACGTGACCAGGGTCACGTGGCGACACGTGACATTTAAATGCAAGCGTCAAAGGCACACAAGTTCTCTGATCAAGTCAAGAAAAGGCTTCAGAAGAGGTCACGTGTTCCCGCGTGACCAGGGTCACGTGTTGGCACGTGATGTTCAAGACAGCAGACTCGTTCTCCAGACGAACCAAGGAAAAAGAGTTCAAACGAGGGTCACGTGCTCACACGTGACCAGGGGTCACGTGGTAGCACGTGACGCTTAGGCAGCGATCAGAAGACAGAGCGCAAAAGAAAGGAAAAGGCTCATTCCAAAGGGGGTCACGTGCCCACACGTGACCATGGGTCACGTGGTCACACGTGACCGGCTTTCAAAGCCCATTGTGTTAACAAAATTAAATTCTGAAGGAAATTCAAATCTTTCCGAAAGAAAGCAACTATCTTGAACCAATCAAATTAAAGATTCAGAGGTGATGAAATATCGTCTATCTATGGGAAAATCTCGGGTTTGGAAAGATTTCCCCTTTAAATCTAACCAAAATAACAAGGGAGAATCTCTGGATTTAAAATCCAATGGTGAATAAAATTCACCTAATAATCCAAAGGTCCAAAATGAATGATGAATGCAAATCAAATCTCAATGAAGATTTGTCAAAAAACTGATTGATTCGGCTGCTTCTCCTATAAATAGGAGCCAAGAGACATACATACATATAGATGCGCAGAGAAAAAAAAAAGAAAAAAGGAGAAGAGCTTTGATACTTTGAAAAGACTTGGATCTTCTGCGAAAAATCCTAGGTAAGAAAGGGAAGGCCTTTTGAAAGAAAGAGAATTTAATTCTCAGCAGAGTTTAACTCTGATAATGTAAAAACAGAAGAACATATTTCTTCTCTCTTTGATGGAGGATCTGCAAAGTGCACATCTCCCCTTAAGGTTGAGAATTTAATTCTCAATGGGTTGAGATCCTGCCATGCAGATCCAAAACACGGAGAAGGAATGCAAGCACGAGAATTTAATTCTCACAGAACTATAGGAATTTAATTCCTTTAAAATAAAAGGAGGGCTTGACCCTGCATTATGGGAATTTAATTCCTCCAGAACAAAGAAGAAACATGGTTTAACCCTAATTAAGAACCTAGTTCTGTTGAAACAGCAGGAATTTAATTCCCTTAATCATACAGAGGATGGAAGTTTAAACTCCTTAAAAACTTTTATTAGGGTTTAACCCTATTCAGCCCTTCACGTATATGAGGAATTTAATTCCTACAGAAAATTCAGAGTTAAACTCTATTCCAGAAAACAAAGTCTTCGAAAGGAAGTAGGAATTTAATTCCTCTGAAATTTATAGTTCGAGGAATTTAATTCCTGAAAGAAGATTAACAAAGCCTCTAAACAAAATACCTAGAGGCAGGGTCACGTGTCATCACGTGACCCCCTAAGAGATCTACAGAAAGCCCCTTTGAGGCAGCACCCCACGTGACCCACGTGACCCTCGGCAGAAGCTCTAATACATAGGCATTTGAATGCCCATCACGTGATGGCACGTGACGCTCTGGAAGACGCGATAATCTCAGCAGAACAAATGAA
Organism: Agapanthus africanus; assembly: GCA_030015575.1. NCBI lineage: Eukaryota > Viridiplantae > Streptophyta > Magnoliopsida > Asparagales > Amaryllidaceae > Agapanthus > Agapanthus africanus. Next base: position 739,471,032 of record CM057337.1, read on the forward strand.
GGGAGGGCGCTCTCACGTGCTGCCACGTGACCCCTCTTACCTTAGTGTTTAAGCACTAAACTAAAACTCTCGAACCCAGTGTTAAAACACTGTTGGGCCTTAGTGTTCAACACTAATTAAAAGGCTTTATTTGCAGTGTTCAACAATGATTACCTTAGTGTTTAAACACTAATCTGAGATCTTCATTTGCAGTGTTCAACACTGATTACCTTAGTGTTTAACACTAACCTGAAAAAACATTGTTGCTGGTGTTCAACACCAAATATTCTCTTAGTGTTAAACACTAACTTGTCAACCCCATTCCCAGTGTTCAACACTGACTGCTCTGTAGTGTTTAACACTAGACTTTGGCCCAATTGGCTTAAATGGATGGAGGCAAAGCCTCTCCTGGTTGGACTTAGCCCAAGGTGGCCATAAGTCCTCAATTTGTGATTAACTGGTCCAATGGACTCATAACATAATTAATTCGTCTTGACCCCAAATTGGGCCAAGGGCTATTTAATCCACTCCGGTTCTAGGGTACATCTCTTCACTCCTTTGATACTTGGCATTGTAATCCCTCAATGCCGTCAAAGAGGTGACGGGTCCCGACGACCACACATTGATATGGACTGTGGGGTCCTTAAACTCATGTCTAATGCAAATTCCTGGTTACGTGGAACGCGGATAATGTCACTCTTTGACCCTGTGGAAAACGTCCAGAGCGGAGCCTGGTCCTCGCCAAGCACGGCAGTGAACCCGTGTGAAGCATCCAAAGCACAACGGACTGTGGGGTCCTTAAACCCATGGACTACGACGTCCTTAACCTTGACCGAGATGTCTTAAAACTAACAATGGACTGTGGGGTCCTTAAACCCATGGACTACGACGTCCTTAACCTTGACCGAGATGTCTTAAAACTAACAATGGACCGCAATATCCTTAAACTACCCATGGACCGCAATGTCCTTAAACTACCCATGGACCGTAATGTCCTTAAACTAGAACAATAGAGCCCCGCATGCTCTTTTGTCGGATCTAAACGGTCCCGTTTAAGTTGATCTTAGCCTCAAAGATGACTAACGTATCCTTAAACCTTCAAAACAAAGTGGACTATAAATCCCCCCAATTGACTCCGGCTTGAGGGTACATCCTTGAACTCCTCTGACATCCGTCGTTGTAATCCTTCAACGTCGTCAGAGAGGTGACGGGTCCCAACGGCCACACATTCATGGACCACTATATCCCTAAACTGGAACATTAGAGTCCAAACGCTCTTTTGTCGGATCTAAACGATCCCGTTAAGTTGATCTTAGTCACAAAGTTAGACTAACGTATCCTTAACAAACGTTTGAGTTGATCTTAGCCTCGAGTAGGGCTGACGTATCCTCAAACCAAAACCCCCCCCAAACCCAAATCTAAGATAATACGGATTTGGACTAGTCCACGCCCTACGGGCGACGACATAACTCAGTCTCCGTAAACAATCCACGGGCAACAAAATACAAAACAGACACCCACGACACGAAGTGACCATCTGGAGAAGGAGAAAGTTGTTACCGCAATGCGGTAGCGTAATTAACTGCAGGGGCTTGCGCCTGCAGGGAAGAGCGTCCCCACAATCAAAAACCCCTCAAACGAGGGGGAATCTGACGAAGTCTGCTACATCGGACGCATCCGTCTAAACCTTCGATACGTGGTGCCATAAATCAACGTGGCATCTTCGAAGAGGTGGACGGATAGCACCTATTAGCATCTGCCCCGAATCTCAGGCAAGACGCGGTGTCGCGCCGTCTTTCGGAGGGGAACAGAGGCAGCCCCCTTCAGCAACGTGAATGGACCACCCGCACTTCACGGAATCCGATAACTTGAGCACCCCTCCTTAGGTCAACCTATACCCCCTACGAGTGCGGCGAATAGCCCGCCAATTCTAGAGTGAAGCCCCCTCCGTCTCAACGCCATGAGATGCGGGCCCGTTGCCCTCTAGAACCCGGCTATCTGTGCACCCCACCGCGGGGTAATTCTAGTACAGAAAAGAAAATTTATACAACGGGTGCATCGACCTCAACCCGGTCGTGCCCCAAAAGAATAATATACAAACAGACAGTGACGACAGTCCACATGTCGGACGCTCGTCCCGCAATATCAAATGTACAAATAAATCCAAACATCACTACCATTGCACAGGAACTATCCACCACGACAAATCCGCAACATCACAGCACAACATAGAACATCAACGTGAATGTCACGTTCGCAAAACCCGTCTAAAAGGACTATAGCAATTAGACAAGATTTACCGCTCAAATGACATTCACGGTCGCAGATATAATGTAACCACTGTAAACTAACACATTTAAAATCTCGATCGACAAAACTTCCCGAAATAGGCCCCAAGTACAAATCCAGTACTCAAAATAATCTGAGCCAAAAATAAAAATTCCATAAACCCCAATTCCAAGATGAAGACCCCCAGAAGAAACTTGGTGCATTGAATCCCCACAACGGTGGCGGAACCGCGGCCAATACGTGGGTATGGCTGCGGTTCCACGGCGTTCCTGAGGGAACAACTTCCCAATTTTCTACAGTGGTCTAACAAAAGCCTGCCTGATTTTCTGACGTGCCCAAAATAATTTTTTAGACCAGTTTACAAATTCGACAGGAACTTAAGTTTTGAAATTGCGGTTTTGGAAATTTTGTTCGATCGGGCTTTTAAACATGTTAGAACAAGCTAGTAAGCGATTAATAGTTTGGCTCTGATACCATGTTGGGGTGCGGCGGCGCCCCGGCCGTCAAACCGACGCCAAATGCGGAACAAAAACTTTTTACAAAAACCGACGCTACCATAACCAAATACCCGGATCATTCCATTAACTGTAAACTAGCAAAACTGTAAAAGGAGTTTGTAGAAATTATACCGATCGATCAGTATCTTTCGGTCTTTAATCTTCGCACCAAACTCCCACTGCTGCACCGACGAAGTCCGCTCCCCGATCACGCCCGTCGAAGTGGCTCCACGTCGATGAATCTTTATACGGGCTCCCGCCTCGAACTGAGGCAACTCGGACATGAAGTTTGCTAGCCGACATGTCCAAGATCGAAGTAGAGAGAGTGTAGGATACTTTGTCTCAAGACACCCAAGCGATTGGGTGGAGGTAAATTGGAGTTGCTAAGATAGAGAATGTGAGCACATCAGATTTTGCATGCGAAGCTAAAAACAAGAAAATGGGGGCTCGGCCAAATAAAAAAAGAATTGAATGTTCTCTGGGAATTGCAAGAATTTGAGCTCACTCAAAAGAATCCATATGAAATCAAACCGCACCCTCTTTAAATGCCACACCTCTATACCACAAAAAGGCCCCTGCTTATTAAAGCATGCGAATCTTGCAAAGGAAGGAAAGGAAATAGCTCACAATACATAAAGATAGATCAAGATGTTTAGGACCGAAAAAGAAACTGGCAACTCCGAAAATAATCCCGTAACGAATTACGGGATTACCCCTCAAATGTAAATACATACCCGCATTTGTATTCCGACCGAATACAAATTTAATGAGACAAAAATATTTCTACACTTTATAATACTAGAATCCGGCTTAAACCAAAGCCCGCTAGTATTAGCCGTCCGATCATGATCCGTGCCCAAGTGCACGGATATGATCGAACCCCGCCATATATTCATACGGCCTCTACAACGTTTCGCCCGAACTTGGGAAACTGTCTGTAGGGGACTCAAATGACTCATCAATACACTGACACTAGGTATAACCATTAGCACGTTAGAGGTACTAGCTGTACGTAACGGTTGCCCATGTATTGATCGGAAGGGAAGCTGACGAGTGAACTCATCCAGAAACCCTACTGAGCCTGACAGTGACAATATCCGTACAGTCCGGTCCGTTCGTCTATGAGTATCGCATATAGGGCCTAGGGGGCTGGTAAACGTCAGACCCCTAATAGCGGTATAAGTCGTGTCGGAGAGTAGCCCAAAACACCCTGAGAAACTACTGGAATACCTACTGGTAAATCTCGATTACCCTGGCCAGGGATTTCGTGTAATGGCTCTCCTAAACACAGCGCGATCTCACCCCCAATACCGGGAGAGACGAATCCCCGACGATCCGCTCACTGCCTCTATGTGACTCGGGACTGTACCCAACTAAAACCTGTTTGCACGACTCCTTTGAGCCGTGGTAGGGTAGTAATCAAAGCACAGTGGGAACTCACACAAGACAAATGACGATCTCAGGTCGATAGACTAACCTGTATACATGTCACCTGGGAACTGCTATCTGACGATATGTATAATACCAACTAGCATGCTCCTGGCGAGTCATGTCCGGTGTACTCATAACCCAATGAGCACCTGTATACATCTTAGGTGAACCAACTGACACCAATGGCTTGTGAGACCGGCCACCGCCCCTTGTCGGGGTCTCGACTGTATACACTAGTCTACTCTGGAGTATCGATGCCCTGTCTCGAAACTCCCACGACATGTGCTTATAGACCCCAGCTCCCACGTATATGATCTCCATCATACTGCTGGCAGTCAAGCAAGAATATTATGGGCTCTATCAACATGCAATAGTGAACTAAAGCATGTACACGATGATAAAGAAAAACCAGATAGCATACTATCATCTCGAGCAAGACTGTCCTATCAGTATAGGTCCTCCCTCAATCATTGCAATCATGTACCTGCGATCTAATAATTGACTTTGAGGGCACTATATCCAACAGGTATGATCTGGTAGAGTTTCCTGGCGGCTATGTTATCCCTAAATTCGGAAGATTTGATGGGACGGGAAATGCGAATCAGCACATCGCCCACTTTAAAATCTCATGCGGGAATACTGGGGGCAATGATACGCTTCTCCTCCGCCAGTTCGTTAATAGCTTAACCGATGTCGCTTTCGACTGGTACATTAGTATACCGGATGGCTCCGTTACTACTTTTAGCCAAATGGAATCTTTGTTTCGACAAAGGTTCATGAGTGTCAGTGATAAGATCACTATCGCCGACCTCGTAAGGACCAAGGCAAAGAACAACGAATGTAGCATGGATTTTATAACCCGATAGCGCAATCTCTCCGTCAAATGTGAACCGCCGATAGAGCAGGACCAATCTGTCAGCCTCCTCGTCGAAAATCTCAACAATTGGATTGTCACAACCCGAAAGTGGCACGTGACCGGCACTTAAATCACGTGACATCTAAAGACATCGACGCGGTCCAAGTAAGCCGAAACCCGGAATCTAAACCCTTTTTGAAAATATTGGAGGTGAGGTTTAAAATAGTCGTCAGATGGGATCAGTTCAAAATGAACATTTAAGTTTAACTAAGTATGTTTGAAAAAGTATCTATGACGTTTTGAAATTCGACAGCACCTCCTTTGTAAATTTAGAATAAAACCTGATACAACATAATAATAAAAACAGCATCCCAACGGGAGCTAGCTTCCACGCCCAAACGGCGGAGCAACCAAGCAAACAATATACGACGCCCAACGGCGAAGAAAAGAAAAGCGAAACAAACCAACAAGTATAAAAGAGTCGACTCCAACAAGTGCGACGCCCATAACACACAAACTCTAAGTCTTACTTCTAAGTCCATAATAAGCAATTTCTAAGTCGATGGAGTTTCACTAGATACAAGAATATATAAATATACAAGTGTAGGTATGAACAACAGTAGCCCACCTACCAGATCAATCACCGAGAAGAAGGGTGTGCCGCAATCCGCCGATAATCCGAGCGGTAACCTGCAAGAAACTGTGGCACAACGGAGGTGAGTTGCCAACTCAGTGAATAAAAGTACATTAAAAGGTAGAAATCGAAATGTACAACGATACCTAGGTCATAAGTATAATGTTAATATATCTCGTAACAATATATATATATATATATATATATATATATGCATAAGTATCATAAATGCAATACTATTCATCACCTGAACTAAAATAGAATATATCATATGCTAATGACCGGTATCTAAGTATGAGCCCAAAGGTAGCCGAAAATATATATGTAAAATCTCTTCTTTAAAATAGCCGCGGAATAGGTATGTCACGGCATAAAAGCAGAAGTGATAGTATGAAGTGTAATAGGTATCTTATTTAAGATATACGTCTTGTTGTTTTAGTAAAGAGTGATAAAAGGTTTACGGTTTAAAAGATTTTTATGTCATTCTAGACATGTCAAAATAATAAGACTATAACTCGTTTTAGGATTCCTTTTTATATGCACCAACTAGTAAAATGGTATTTAGGTATTGTCCCCCGGATTAGTCTTGATCGGCTACAATAACGCACAACATAATTGTATATCTCGTATGATAGCAACATATCAATATATGGATGTCCAGTATCGACACCCGAAATTAGAAATCCCTCGTGTCCATCACCGACACCCAAATGTAGATATCGTCAACACCATCTCAATAGATAATCGTCCCTCGATATCCCTGGCCCTGGTCAGTATCCCTTGGATATCCGCCGTGCTCAATTCTAGCTCCGGCCGGTATCCCCTAGATATCTGCCGTGCTCATATCCATCTCCCGTATCGAGTGTCCTCGCTAGGCTCCCTGCCTCTAATGCGGCTTTTCTGCCCCTCGGTCTCGACCGGGTCCACCATGTATCCATATGTTTACTCCTCCACTCAGCCCGGATAAGTAGCAAGTCCGTAACTGTATATCTCCCCTACTTGGTTCGGAATAAAACAATCAGAAAACATCAAGCTCATGATGGACGTCAACTCATTGTTTCCAGAAATATCAAGGAGTAAGGAAACTTGCATAGATCATTCTGATGATATATTATATATATACATATATAACAGCGTCCCATACCACTGATATATATCATCGAAAGTAACTCATCATAAAAACTCATAAGAATCGAATACGAATATCCATGGTACTGGTATTCGCAAAACTCAACAGATAATAAAGGTACAGTACGTAAATAAAATCATACATGCAACAACGTAATAGTTCTACTGTGTCATGACAATAATAATGATGTGTAGTGTAGCATACGCGTCTGTGCTCGTGCAGCATGGCAATCATTAGTATTTGTGTAAGTGTTTTATAAGTGTATAAAGCAGAAAATAATTCTACCCATATCCGTATTACATAATAAAAATCAGATTTTCTGGATATAGGGAATCAATATGCCTCGTATCGGCATTACATACGCATCACATAGTATATCGGTCCTACAGTGGCATGGCAGTACCAATGAGGTGTAGTGTACATAAGCATCTGTGCGCGTGCAACATAGTACTCGTTGGTAGTTATGCGGTGTTCTATCAGTGTGTTCGTATAACGGAAACGTATATCGCAAACATGTAAAGTAAATCTATGCGTGTAGCGTAAATATTAAATATAACTACTTGTTATGAGATATACCGTTATTTTTGGAAATGGAACGAAACGTTGGTTTTGAAATAAGGAAGCTGCCTTAAATTAAAAATAGATATTCATTTGGAAATTAGCATCGCATCCTTGTCATTTATCAATTAAAAGGAAAACGAATCATTAGTTTTTTAAAAAGTATAGCTCACTCGAATAGAACCTTCTAAATTAGAATAATTCAAGATTACACAAATCTATGAAAAACTTGGCCGTAATCGGCACACTATCCTTATTATCACAAATACGGCATGATTTCTCGTACAATATCTACATTATCTCGAAATCCATATCGTACTGATCTATCGTCACGTACGTATCACCAAAACCGTGTATAATACTATATGCACATGAAAACATGCTAGATGAGAAATAATATTAAAACTCTTAACTAACTTATTAATAACAACTAACTAGATAGCATAATTATCCTAGTAAATGGTTGCGGGGGTGTTATACGCCATCCAGCCGACTTCCCCCATAGATGTAAATCTACTCACCAACTTATCGAGCTCGTTGAATCCACGATTGCTATGTCCGTCATCTCCGTCTCAGAAACTTTTGCAATCATACCTATAATCGTAGTTAAATCATAACGATGTAAATATCATATCAAAACCCAAAAAAACGAGCTAAGCACCATAAGTTACAACCTACAGCTTACTTACCCCAAAAATGACAAGATATCCCTGTTGTTAACGTACAAACGTCAACAATTCAGTGACGACAAAGAAATACGAAAACCCGTATCAAAATATCGGAAACTTTAACAAAACCCTTACTAGAACACTCCCAACTTTCTCTGTATAAATATTGAGACAAATCAAACAATACAGTAGATCATAAAATAGACAAATACACCTACAGAACAAGAATCAACACAAAACTCCATAAGGAGTCCGGCGGCGCCGGTCAAAACACGAATGTCGCCGGGTCAAGTAGGGAAGTTAGGGTTCGGGCTTTAGCTATAATCTCCTAGTGATCTCATTATACTATGGTCTGGTTAGTTTTTCTAGTGGTTACACCTAATGGTTCCAGATTCAATTTCAGTATGATAAATATCACAAAAACCCAGTTTTCTAACACTGCACACTAAAAACATATATGTGAATAGAATAGAAGTTGAAAAGAATGTGAGATATACCTATGGAGATGATTCATAAGGGAACACCAGCTCAAGAAGTGTGTGTGAGAGCATCTATGGTTTGTAGTGGTTTAAGCTTGAAGAGGTGAACAATTTGATGAAGCGATCAAGGGTTCTTCTTTGGAGAAGATGAACACTTAGGAATTTTCAGTTTGGAGCTTGAAGAAGCTATGTTGTGTTCAGTTTGGAATAACTAAAAGAATTGTTAAGTATTGTGATAAGATAAGTGGGAGGTGTCATGGTGGAAGGAGGAGGTGTAAAGTGAGAAGAAGGAGATGAAGGGAGGAGAGCATGGGTAAGGGTGCACTAGATGTGAAGGTTTAATCTAGGCTATCATATAACCAACCATATAAAAATTTATAACAATTGAAACCCTTCATGTTATAAATCTAAATCCATGTTAAAAAGAAATGAAATACTTATTCTCACACTTAAATATCATTATCTTAATATAAAATCTCATATCGTGTTAAAATAATTAAAATATCATTTTTAAATGATATCACACACTTTTCTTCATATTTACCAAAATAATCACATTTTTGCGGATATAAATCCGATACCAAAATTTCATAAGCGATATCATTTTTATAAACTCATTATCTCTATATTTAAAATTATAAATTAATATTTATAATTTTCCAAAATGTTACATGGATGACCACGTTTCTATGCACCACGGGTCTCAAAACATTTCAAGAGCTTACCAGGAAAGTCCAGATGTTGGAGCGCTCAAAGCAGGAGTCCTCCTCCGATTCCCAAAATAACAATAGCTCCTGGAGAAACCGAAAGACGATAATCGCAAAGGCAGAAATTCCGACGGTGCTGAATATTTTAACACTTCGGCTAACCGAAATAAGCGAGGGATGAGCGGGCCTAATGCCAACCAGCCTCGGAAGCCAGTGTTCGGAGAGGGAGGAGAATCTCCACTGAAGGAGAAGTTGGATAAGGTTTATTCCTTCAAAAGGGACAAAGTCCATAAAATATTCAAAGACGCCCTAAGAAACGGTCTACAATTGCCAGAATCAAAAAGACCGCAAGAAGCGAATATGACCAACGACTCCAAATACTGTCCCTATCACAGAGTGATAAGTCATGCTATTGAGGATTGCTTCGTCTTCAAAGATTGGATCGAAAAACAATACAAGGCGGGAGTGATAGAACTGTCTAAAGGCATGTTAACAAACAGTCATGCAGCGACCGCCAATTTCATACAAATGGAGACCGCAGCCCTTCGGGAACCTAATTCTCTCAGACATATTTCTTTCTCTCAAAAGAGTAGACCAAGGCAAAAAGCTAAGAGCTAAACGAGCAACATTGCCAACGAAGAAGCGATAGACAGGTACGCAACCCATACGCCTTATAGCCATGATGATGACGTGGTTGTTGCCATCCAACACCGGCTCATTCTAGATGACGAAGAGCCCGCTTATGCAATTAAGCCAAAGGAGCCCGTGGTTCCTGCATAATCGAGCCCAGGCTCCAACAGTAGACCACCACATCGTTAAACTGGGAACAATCGACCCCTAAGTTGTTAAACTGGAGATTTAAAAAAAGTGTAGATAAATAAAATATATATAAATTTTTTTTTAAAAAGCCGAAATGATGGGGCAACTCGCAATAAAAATCAGCGAGTAAAATAAAGCTGAAATGATGGGGCAATCGCAAATAAATAATCAAAATGATAGGGCAATTGCGACCTTCGTTATAAGAAAAGATGAAATGATAGAGCAATCGCGGTAAAAAAAACCTCCAATTGGTGAATGATGAGTCGCTCCTGGTACCATTCCAGTGTTAGCGATGTAGACGCCAACCAAAATCCAAACCCCAAATTCCCAAACGGCGAATGATGAGTCGCTCCTGGTACCATATTCCAGTGCAGCGATGCAGACGCCAACCAAAACCCAGATTCCAAAAATTCTCCCAGCCCTACGGCCAGTCCCCAAATTGACTACCGTATACAATCCACGGGCTCAAATAACCCCCATCACACCCATGCCCCACCACAATCTCCAGTCACGCGACCGGTCTCCGCCCTTGGAATTGTGCACCATTTGGGAAGACCCACTCATGTGTCCTCACGATACATGAGGAGAACAAACTTATGAGATCCTCTCGACTCATAAGAAAACACCTTCGTAGGATCCTTACGACTCACAAAGAAAAAACACACTTAGGAGTCCCCATGACTCCTGAGAAGAAAGTACACCTACGAGATCCTTTCGACTCATAGGGAGAAAATGATTTTATGGGACCCTTACGGCTCATAAGATTGAAAAGTCTTAGGAGATAGGGACCTAAACCTTTCTCCTAAGCCATCGCTCCCCAACAGGCAAAGGCAAATGATGAGTTGCTCCTGGCACCTGTGCTTCAGTGTTAGCAACGCTGATGCCGACCCTAACCCTAAAATTCCAAAACTTTCGACCCAATAGACCCCTAAGTTTTTAAACTGGGAACATATGACCTCTAAGTCGTTAAACTGGAAACAGATGACCCCTAAGTCGTTAAACTAGGAATGAAAGAAATCCCCTCACGGCCGATGATGATTCGCTCCTAGTACCATATTCCAGTGTAGCGGTGTTGATGCCAAACTAAAACCAAAATCCCCAAATCCTCTCATGGTAAATGATGATTCTCTTCTGGTACCATATTCCGGTGTAGTGATGCTGATGTCAACCCAAATCACATCAGATCAGCAAGACAACCAACGACCTCCCTTGCGGATTAAGCTCCACCTCGGAAACAAGTCGAATCCCGACACCGCAGAAAGCGGAGCAAGTCAACTTCAACCCTGATACCACAGAAAGGGGAGCAAGTCAACTTCAATCCCAACACCGCAGAAAGTGGAGCAAGTCAAATTCAACCCTGACACCGTAGAAAGCGGAGTAAATCAAATCAAATCCCGACACCGCAGAAAGCGGAGTAAGTCAACTTCAACTCTGACACCGCAAAAAGCGGAGCAAGTCAAATCCAATCGCTGACACCGCAAGAAGCGGATCAAGTCAAATCTAGTATCGACCGCCCACGTCACTAAAATGGCAGCACCGACCATCCAAGTCGCAAAAAGGTCGGCAACGACCTCCCTGTCGGAATTATGCTTCGACTCGGAATCAAGTCAACCAATGACCTCCCTGCCGAAATTATGCTTCGACTCGGAATCAAGTCAACCAATGACCTCCCCGTCGGAATCATGATCCGACTCAGAATCAAGTCAACCAATGACCTCCCCGCCAGAATTATGCTTTGTTAGTTATATGTATGCCCTAGAGGCCATTACTGTACATACGATGTATATTGTAATGGATGCTTGGACATATATAGGGAGGACTTTCTTGCTCGACATGATAGTATGCTATCTGGTTGTACTTTATCTTAACATGTACTCTGATTGTCTCTATATTACATGTTGATAAAGCCCTTAGGATATGTACTCGACTACTGGGACTATGATGAGATCATACTAGTGGGGCCACGGTAGTCGATGAGTACATCCTATAACTGTTCCTAGTCGAGGGTGTATCGAGACAGGGCATCGATACACCAGAGTAGACTAGCGTATACGCATCTTGACCCATATGATGGGCGATGGATGATCCCATATCCATCGGTGTTTGACATCAAGGATGGTGTACGGGTGCTCAGTAGAGACTGGGTACACTGGACGGACTCGCCGAGAACTCCCAGATGGTATTATACCTCACGTCAGATGGCAGTTCTCCGGTGACACTGGTACAGAGTAGTCTGTTGACCCGAGATCGTCATAGAGTCTTATGTGATTCCCACTGTGCTTTGATTTCCATCATACCACGTCCAAGAGGGCGTGCAAAAAGGTGGCTTTTGGGTACAGTCCCGAATCACATGGAGGCAATGAGCGATAGGAGGGGATTCGTCTCTCCCGGTATAGGGAGTTGATGTTGTGCTGTGTTCGATTGGCTATAACCGGAAATCCCTGGCCAGGGTTGCTGAGATTTACTGGTAAGTGTTATCAGTAGTTTCTCGAACTGTTATAGACCTCATATCGACACGACTTATCGAGCTACTGGGGTCTGACGTTTACCACCCCTAGGCGAGATATGCAACATATCAGACGACGAGACCGGACTGTACGGGAGTGTTACTGTTTGGATTCACAGGAGAATGTACAGGCTTGCTTGTTGATCTTCTGAGCGCTCAATACCTGGGTAGCTGTTACGTTTAGCTGACCGCTTGCAGCTTGTGGGTGTTTGATATGATCATCACCTACTGCCGGCGTATTGACGATTCTTTAGAGTCCTATACAGAGGTTTCTTGGCTCAGGCAAAACGGAGTAGGGGCACATATGTGATATGTGCGGGACCGAGGATAATGCGATATGAGATACCGTATTCTATTCTCGCGATATTTGATATCAACCGGGTCATCGGATCAAGTGTTGATTCGATGAATCGGTACGGATAAATATTAGTCGGTTATATGCGATATAGCCGGATTGTCGGATCAAGTGTTGATTCGATAATTTAATGTATAATAATATATTTGATATATTAAATTGCATTAACTAATATTAGCTCACTAAAAGATTCTTTTTGTCACTCGGGTAATACATTGATATATATGCGATATATGTTAATTGTATTATTTTATTTGGTTACAATAAATATTATATATGTGATATATAATATTGTAACATGATATGATAACTAATGCAACATGTTTTGTGGAGTTTAAACATGATTAGGGTTTGGATTAGGGTTAAGTCTTCTAGTTGATTCTAGAAGCTTTTCATTTTGTCATGATAAAGATATTTGTGTGTGACTCATCTTTAACCTAACCCAAACCCTAACCCTAGTTAATTCTCTACATGAGTTTGCTTGACCATGGTTGCATTATTCATTATATTAATTCTTTTTCTATTCATCACAAAAAGGATTCTATCATAATTCTTCATCTTCTTCCTTCTTCTTTCTTCATGGAAAAGGCTCACTAGTTTTTTCCAAGTGATGAATACATGTGAGAAAAAGATAAATAAAGAGAGCAAAAATCCTACTTCATCATCCTCATCTTCCCTTGCCATTTAGATGAGGGTGTTCACATCATTTCATGAGTGTTAGCTTGTGTTAACGAAACTTCAAGGTAGATCGTCTTTGTATCGAAGATCGGAAGCAAAGGTTGCATCTTTCTCTTCGTGGAACCTCTCGAGAGTCCGGAACCCGATGAACGCAGCGAAGGGACCACAACACGGAGCATATGAAGTGAAGGACCGGATCTACAAAGGTTGTAATCCCTCTTACTTAGTGTTAAAGTTGTTAACATGTTAGTTTTCGCCTAATCTCTAGTTTAAAGATCCGTATTCGGGTTGTTCGGCACGGCTAAAATTTTAATCGGGCATGGTTGATGCCTTGTAGACCCTTATGCGCGTGCCTAGCAACCCTACAGTGGTATCAGAGCCAAGCTAGAGCTTTAGGCGAAGTCTAGGCGAAATTTAAAGTCCGATCGAACCCGGAAAACCCGATATACCCTAGTTTCTGGAAATTTTTCAAAACTGTGATTTTTTCCAAATTAAAAATATCCAAAAATTACAGCAGGGAATTATATGAGTTACTGTGAAGCACGTGAGCGCAATTCGACTAAAGAGCCGCGGAACCGCGGCCCTACCCCAGCATGTGCGGCGGTTCCGCGGCCATAAAGTCGATTCCTGGCACGTTATTTGCACAGTAATTCTTATCTTTTAGTGCTGTATTTTATGGGAATTTTTAATATTTATTCAACTGTTGAATTTTCTGGGTTGTATTGGGGATTCGATGATTCGATCGGGAACTTTAACTGCGTCTTTGTGTTTTGTCCGGATAACTTTTAGAAACTGGTAAAACGTTCGAACGGATATCAATAACTCACTTTTTCCCCTGTCGGAAATTTTTTCAAAAGTTGGATTTTTCCTTGTGTTTAAGAACATTCTAAGTCGTGCAAGTAACGCGGTGGACCCTCTAGAAGACAACAAACCTTAACTCGATTATGTGACCGTCTTGAACTGCCTTTTGAACCATAGAGTTTGGGGCAGTACGGCGTGCCACATGTGAGGCGTTGGCTTGACCCTTCTATGGCTGGACCATTGGTACTGTGGCATGTGATGGATGTTTTTAAACTGATTTCAAGAGTTGAGATATATTGGGGAAATCTTGGGTGTTTGATGATTCGATCGGAAAGTTTAACTTTGTCTATTTATCTGGAATGTGATAAAATATTTGGAATCCACAGGTAGTTATGAGATAACTAATATGAATGTTATAAACACAGCACTTTAGTCTCACTTGATCGGTTGCCACGGAATTTTGATGCGATCAAAAGTCCGTCGCAATCACGTAGCGTACGCGGATACTCGCCGGGTAAACTTAATAGACAGCTACGCCCCATAGCCCCGACCAAGTGACTGTAGGAGAACCCCGTCGCTGAAAGCATCCGTTCGGGTGCTCGCGGCAGCGGTGTTTCGCCTTAGTGCACTGCGTCGACGGCATCGGGGGTGCGGCCGTCTACTAAAGTTTGCGACGAGCATTCGATCAGGTTGTCGGGAATCTTGTTGAATTGCCCGACTTGACATTGAAAAGAGTTTTCGATAAAGAGACTAAAATGCGGGGTTTATAATTGTTAGGCATGTGATGTCTAAGGAATTCATTTGGTTAGGCATGCGATGTCTAAAGAGGTTGCGGATTCCAACTGTTGTAGTTTTACACTTTCTTTTCTGTGACCGTAAGCGTAGTATGTGGTGTATCGCCGGTTTCGTTACTATACATCAACGACAATCGGGATACGCATACTTGCTTACGTTGATGATATGAGATATTATGTGTTGCTGTGATATGTTATATTGGATCGTCGCGTTTTGAATAGCCGGGTGGTTTTATGTGAGATGAGAGTTTTTTTCTTTTTCATTCATGTAAAATTCATTTGTATGTAATATTCTTTTATTGGGGCACTTCCAGGTTGCGGAAGATGTCACCGTTGTATATTATTTACTTTTCCGCATTAGGTAGACCCAAGGCGGGGAGCACAAGTAACCGGGTTCTAGGGTCCAGTGGGAGACCATCTCGAGGAGTCGAGACCGGGTCTCCTAACCCTAGAATTGGCAGTGTTACTTGCCGCTCTCGTAGGGGTCTAGGGATGTGGGTTTGGCTATTCATCGCGACCGTGGAATCCGTGTTTTATACAGGCTCGTATTGAAAACACGGACGTCCTAGTATATCCAATATTTCATATATGTTTCTTCTGCTGCAATGTTCTGTGATGAGATCATATTACTGCCTGAGATGAATATTTATATTATATATATGAGATATATATTATATTGCAGATTTCGTTTCAAATGTGATGCTTGCGAAGCATAATAAAATGGGACTTCATTAATGAGATTAATAAAATAAAAGAAACCTAAGATGTTGTAGAAACTTGTTTAAAAACTGGTAGCTCTAGTTCTTGCTTTGCATAGCGGTGTTCCTTATAGAACATCCAGCACCTTATTCGATAAGGAAAGGATCGAGATCCCTTCACCGGGAGTGACTCCTTTAGCAATAACTGGCAGATGTTACAAACTCGGTTTGTCTTTTGATTGCTTCTATAGTTCTTGCTTTGCACAGCGGTATATATGATATATTCTGCACCTTATTCGATGAGGAAAGGGCCGACGATCCCTTCACCGGGAGTGACCCCTTTAGCAAAACTAGAAAAGCCTCAAAAACACTCCATTTAAAAATCACTCGATTCTACAACGATATCAAGTTCATTACGCAAAAGGTTTTCTTAAAAACCTGCGTAGCCCTCCGTCATTTCAGATAAGTACTATTTAGTATTCGTGCTGCGGTAGTTTGGCATGCGTCAAGGCGTAGTGTACGGTAGCTAACTAGTGCTTATCTACTAGCATACGATGTGATTGGATTAGGGTATTCGTACGGCGTTGTTTGGCATGCGTCAAGGGTCGTGCGGGTGGGTTTAATTCAATCAAGAAATGTACGGGTTGAACTTGACTAGCGGACTATGGGTTGTTTGGCATGCGTCAAGGTCATAGCACGCTAGGGGTAAAATATTATCGGGAATTTCAAGTGTTGAAATTTGCAATGAGATTGCATACCTTCTATGAGATAGTTGGATCCCGATACCCGCTGCGAGTAAGAGTTACTCCTGGGAGAGTTTTACACATTACAATTAGCCGATCAAGTAGGTGTCTAGAAAGGTGTCAACGGGGTTACGCCTCTGGGAAAACGAGGTTTACTTTAATTAGGTTCGTGCGAAAGTACGGGGGACCTCCCTCAAAGTACCGACACTGGCCTGGCTGAAAGATTGGCGAACTTGTAGCGTGTAATTAATCCCGGCTAGTCTTTCCTTTTAGAGTTTGAAGGAAGATTTGATTAAAACAGTGGGAGACATCCTGATTAGATATATTAGATAACCAATCTAATCTTGCAAAAGCATACGCTGAGTGTTTTTTTCTCTCTCTCTCCAGGTAGCGACCATATCACGCCTTAATCAAGATAATAATACGGATATATTGACCGAACCCGCTTGTTATACTGAGCTGGGGAACGTTGGTCCCGCTCCAACTTATAATTGTTATAAGACAGAGCAGGAAATTAGGGAATACCAGATTTCCCATGCCGCCCAAACGAACAAAGTGCATGCTGATGCATCTTTTTCGGGTGTGTTCATTACAAAGAACTGTTTCTCAGTATTCTTTACGTCCTAGGTATGAGATACCAGATTAGGATCCCGCATATGTAATCTGTTATATGAGCTACAGAAAGGTAGAGAACTGAGAACGGGTGATAAGTTTCATGAGACAGAAAATGGTGCAAGTGTTGCAGCCAAGTCTGTTGGTCACTATCACCCTGTATTACCAGAATACATTGATTATGAACGAATGTTATTAGATACCGAACCTGATATACAAAATCATATCAGTCTCTTTATTAGTAAAGAGAGGATATAATTTTGTATTGTTGGATAATGTTTTGAACATTTCCTATATCAATAGTTGATCGGTTCAGGCACGTTATCTAAAAGCATTGACGTTCTAAATCAAACCACAGTTCTTAGTATACAGAACACACACGAGAGGAAGAGTTCAGAAATGAACGGATACTTCTTGAGGCATTGTAGACTAGGTCATATCAATGCGACCCGACTAGCTGAAGTTACATATAGATGCACATTTAAATCTGTTTGAATTTACATCTTGTGAAACATGTCAGTCATGTCACAAAGATAAAATGACCACAGCTCTGTTTATTGGAAACAGAGAAAGAGTTAGTGAACTCTTGGGATTGATACATGCTGATGTATGAAAGTCTCATGTCTACACATGCCAAGACCGGTTCTTTGTACTTCATTACATTCTCTAATGATCTCTCAAGATTCAGACATATATTCCTGTTGAAACACAAGTCCGAAGCTTTTGAGATATTCACAGAATATAAGTTAGAAGTAGAGAACCAAAATACGGGTATAAGTATTATGTCCTTTTGATGAAATCAAGGAGGAGAATACTTGAGCACGGGATTCCTGGACTATTCTAAAGGAGAATGAGATTCTCTCTCAGCATTACTCCTCCGTATACACCACAGCACCTCGGTGTATCGGGGCGGAGCAATCACACCCTATTTGATATGGTGCGCTCTATGATGAGTACTACTGAGTTTCCTATTTCCTGTGGGGAGTTATGCACTTGAGAAGCTGCATACCTATTGAATAGGGTTCAAATCAAATCAGTTGCCTGCCACTTCATATGTGATATGGAAAGGGAAGAGCCCATATCTTAAGCTTGTTAAGATTTGGGGTTGCCCGGCCTATGTCTAAAAGCAAAATCCGGACAAGCTCGAGGCAAGGTCTGTTATGTAGAACTGGAAAGGTTCCAGCTATACAAACTGCAGCTGATGATTTGGTATAACCAAAGGATTCAATAGTTTCCAACGAACCTCAGCCTCTCCGCCGATCTAGTAGGGTTCCTCACCCACCTGAGAGATACTTCGGTTTCTCTATGACAGTAGGAGCGAGGATTGCATCATGAGATGATGACCCAACTAGTTTCGAGCTGGCCATCAGGAGTGGGACTCTGTAAGAATGGCTGGATGCTTATCGATCTGAGATGGAATCCTTATACACCAACAAAGTATGGACTTTGGTTGCTTTATCTGAAGGGTTAAATCCCCATCAGGAGCAAGTATATCTTGAGAAGATTACTTGGTGTATATGGAAAAGTTGGGACTTTCAAAGCTATGCTTAAGTCCATCCAGATCTTACTTGCCACGGCTACATACCATGACTACGATATCTGGCGGTTGGGTGTCATGACTGCTTTTCTAAATGATGTTTTAGAAAATAGCGTCTATAAGTACACAGCCAGAGGGCTTCGTAGACAGTGGGAGCAGCGGAAACGTGTGCAAGATGTTTTATGTGATAAAACAGGCATCGCGGAGTTGGAACATCTGTTTTGATGTGGTAGTCAAAGAGTTTGACTTCATCAAAATGGTAGATGAACCTTGTATATACAAAAAGGTAGTAGGGAGTATGGTGGTGATCCTCGTAGAGTACGTGGATGACATACTCTTGATAGGGAAGGAGTTTCCTATGCTACGCTCGTTCAATCTTCGCTTATCACAAGGATTCTCCATATAGGATCAAAATGATACCTCCTAAATCCTGGGTTTTGGATCTATGAGATAGTTCTAATTGGATGTTGGGATACTCACTAGTTGTAGTGAGATGGTATCAATCGATCCTGGGGTGAATCACTGGAAAGGTTCCAGGGTGATAAGGACGACTGAATGTCAGTCGCAGGCATTGTCTTTACCCTCAGTGGAGGGACGGTATGTTGGAAGAGTTCCAAGCTAGATACCGTGATATACTAGACGATTAAAGGCAAGATACATCGTTACCAAGAATGCTACCAAAGAGGCAGTCTGGATAAATATAAGTTCATGAGATGAACTTCGTTCCTACCATTGTGTGACAATGGAGTTGTGACTTTAGCCAAGGAACTTCCGTCCCATCAGAAATCCAGATATAATTCTTTGGCGGTATCACCTGATCATGGAGATGGTTGATCTCCAGGGAGATCGAGGTTAGGAGAGTAGACACAGAGGACGACAGCGCGGATCCACTCACAAAGGCCTTTTTCCCAGTAGAGACTTTTTATGGGATGGTTGAGTATGAGATACTTCAACCGTAGCTAATTGTTGGGTATGCGATACCACAACAGATGGCCCTAGTGCAAGTGGGAGATTGTTAGTTATATGTATGCCCTAGAGGCCATTACTGTACATACGATGTATATTGTAATGGATGCTTGGACATATATAGGGAGGACTTTCTTGCTCGACATGATAGTATGCTATCTGGTTGTACTTTATCTTAACATGTACTCTGATTGTCTCTATATTACATGTTGATAAAGCCCTTAGGATATGTACTCGACTACTGGGACTATGATGAGATCATACTAGTGGGGCCACGGTAGTCGATGAGTATATCCTATAACTGTTCCTAGTCAAGGGTGTATCGAGACAGGGCATCGATACACCAGAGTAGACTAGCGTATACGCATCTTGACCCATATGATGGGCGATGGATGATCCCATATCCATCGGTGTTTGACATCAAGGATGGTGTACGGGTGCTCAGTAGAGACTGGGTACACTGGACGGACTCGCCGAGAACTCCTAGATGGTATTATACCTCACGTCAGATGGCAGTTCTCCGGTGACACTGGTACAGAGTAGTCTGTTGACCCGAGATCGTCATAGAGTCTTGTGTGATTCCCACTGTGCTTTGATTTCCATCATACCACATCCAAGAGGGCGTGCAAAAAGGTGACTTTTGGGTACAGTCCCGAATCACATGGAGGCAATGAGCGATAGGAGGGGATTCGTCTCTCCCGGTATAGGGAGTTGATGTTGTGCTGTGTTCGATTGGCTATAACCGGAAATCCCTGGATAGGGTTGCTGAGATTTACTGGTAAGTGTTATCAGTAGTTTCTCGAACTGTTATAGACCTCATATCGACACGACTTATCGAACTACTTGGGTCTGACGTTTACCACCCCTAGGCGAGATATGCAACATATCAGACGACGAGACCGGACTGTACGGGAGTGTTACTGTTTGGATTCACAGGAGAATGTACAGGCTTGCTTGTTGATCTTCTGAGCGCTCAATACCTGGGTAGCTGTTACGTTTAGCTGACCGCTTGCAGCTTGTGGGTGTTTGATATGATCATCACCTACTGCCGGCGTATTGACGATTCTTTAGAGTCCTACACAGAGGTTTCTTGGCTCAGGCGAAACGGAGTAGGGGCACATATGTGATATGTGCGGGACCGAGGATAATGTGATATGAGATACCGTATTCTATTCTCGCGATATTTGAAATCAACCGGGTCATCGGATCAAGTGTTGATTCGATGAATCGGTACGGATAAATATTAGTCGGTTATATGCGATATAGCCGGATTGTCGGATCAAGTGTTGATTCGATAATTTAATGTATAATAATATATTTGATATATTAAATTGCATTAATTAATATTAGCTCACTAAAAGATTCTTTTTCTCACTCGGGTAATACATTGATATATATGCGATATATGTTAATTGTATTATTTTATTTGGTTACAATAAATATTATATATATGATATATAATATTGTAACATGATATGATAACTAATGCAACATATTTTGTGGAGTTTAAACATGATTAGGGTTTGGATTAGGGTTAAGTCTTCTAGTTGATTCTAGAAGCTTTTCATTTTGTCATGATAAAGATATTTGTGTGTGACTCATCTTTAACCTAACCCAAACCCTAACCCTAGTTAATTCTCTACATGAGTTTGCTTGACCATGGTTGCATTATTCATCATATTAATTCTTTTTCTATTCATCACAAAAAGGATTCTATCATAATTCTTCATCTTCTTCCTTCTTCTTTCTTCATGGAAAAGGCTCACTAGTTTTTTCCAAGTGATGAATACATGTGAGAAAAAGATAAATAAAGAGAGCAAAAATCCTACTTCATCATCCTCATCTTCCCTTGCCATTTAGATGAGGGTGTTCACATCATTTCATGAGTGTTAGCTTGTGTTAACGAAACTTCAAGGTAGATCATCTTTGTATCGAAGATCGGAAGCAAAGCTTGCATCTTTCTCTTCGTGGAACCTCTCGAGAGTCCGGAACCCGATGATCACAGCGAAGGGACCACAACACGGAGCATATGAAGTGAAGGACCGGATCTACAAAGGTTGTAATCCCTCTCACTTAGTGTTAAAGTTGTTAACATGTTAGTTTTCGCCTAATCTCTAGTTTAAAGATCCGTATTCGGGTTGTTCGGCACGGCTAAAATTTTAATCGGGCATGGTTGATGCCTTGTAGACCCTTGTGCGCGTGCCTAGCAACCCTACATGCTTCCACTCGGAATCAAGTCAACCAACAATCTCTGCGGAGGAATCATGATTCGTCTCAGAGTGTACCCCGTGTCGAAATCATGCTTCACCTTGGAATACCTGCTTTCCCGTCGGAATTGACCTCTGTGTCGGAATCATGCTTCGTCTTGGAATTGACCTCTGTGTCGGAATCATGCTTCGTCTCAGAGTATACCCTGTGTTGAAATCATACTTCACCTCGGAGTATTTGCCTTTCCTGTTGGAAATATGCTTCGACTCGGAATCAACCTCTATATTGGAGCTATACTTCGTTCAGAATGTCTGCCCTGTGCCGGAACTAAGTTTTGTCTCAGGATACACCTGTTTCCTGATTTAAAATCAGAAAAACTTATGGAAAAGGCTTCAGAAAAGGGTCACGTGCTTACACGTGACCAGCAGTCACGTGTTGGCACGTGACATCTAAAAGCATCAGCAAGGCAAATTCAGCTTCCCGACTACATCAAAGAAAAGGGCTTCAGAAGAGGTCACGTGCTCCCACGTGACCAGGGTCACGTGTTGGCACGTGATACTCAAAAGCAGCAGACTTGTTCTCCGGTTAAATCAAGAAAAAGAGTCCAGCCGAGGGTCACGTGCTCACACGTGACCAGGGGTCACGTGGTGGCACGTGACAGCTAAGCAGCGACCAGAAAGCAGAGCGCAGAAAGAAAGAAGAAAGCTCGTTCCAAGGGGGTCACGTACCCACACGTGACCGATTTTCAAAGCCTATCTTTTAACAGAATCAAATTCTGAGGAGAGATCACTTAAATCTTTCCAAAGGAGAAAGATTATAAGCAACCGATTAAATTAAAGATTTAGAGGTGATTAAATATCATCTATCTATGGGAAAATCTCGAATTTGGAAAGATTTCCCCTTTAAATCTAACCGAAATAACAAAGGAGAATCTCTGGATTTAAAATCCAATGGTGAATAAAATTCACCTAATAATCCAAAGGTCCAAAACGAATGATGGATGCAAATCAAATCTCTCAATGAAAGATTCATCAAAAAATAATTGACTCGGCTGCTTCTCCTATAAATAGGAGCCAAGAGACATACAAAGGGATATATATGTGCAGAGGGAAGAGAAGAGAGAGAGCCTTGATACTTTAGAGGAATTTGGATCTTCTGCAAAAGAAAACCCTAGGTAAGAAAGGGAAGGTTTCATTGAAAGAAAAGAGAATTTAATTCTCAACAGAGTTTAACTCTGATATAAAACAGAAGGACATATTTCTTCTCTCTTTGATGGAGGATCTGCAAAGTGCACATCTCCCTTTGAAGTTGAGAATTTAATTCTCAATGGGTTGAGATCCTGCCATGCAGATCCAAAGCATAGAGAGGGAATGGAAGCACGAGAATCTAATTCTCACAGAACTATAGGAATTTAATTCCTTTAAAATAAAATTAGGGCTTGACCCTGTGTTATGGGAATTTAATTCCTTCAGAACAAAAAGAATCAGGGTTTAACCCTAGTTAAGAACTTAGTTCTGTTGAAACAACAAGAATTCCCTTAATCTTATTCCCCAGAATAATTCTCTAACAGAGAGTGGGAGTTTAATTCCTTAAAGCTTTTATTAGGGTTTAACCCTATTCAGTTCTTCACATATATGAGGAATTTAATTCCTACAGAAAATTCAGAGTTCAACTCTTCAAAAGGAACTAGGAATTTAATTCCTCTGAAATTATTGTCAGGGTTCAACCCTACGGGGGATTTAATTCCTGAAAGGGATTAACAGATCTTCTAAACAACTACAGAAAAGCAGGGTCACGTGTCACCACGTGACCCCCCCAAAAGAGCTACAGAGAGCCCATTTGAGGTAGTGCCTCACGTGACCCACGTGACCCTTGGCAGAGGCTTTAACATACTCCATTTAAACACCCGTCACGTGATGACACGTGATGCTCCAAAAGACGCGATCTTCTCAGCAGAACGAACGAAGGGAGGGCGCCCTCACGTGCTACCACGTGACCCCTCTTGCCTCAGCGTCTAACGCTAAATTGGAACCCCTGAATCCAGTGTTAAAATATTGTTTAGCCTTAGTGTTCAACACTAAGCAAAGAACTTCATTTGCAGTGTTCAACATTGATTACCTTAGTGTTCAACACTAATTTGGGATTTCTGTTGCCAGTGTTTAACACTGGTCTGTTTTAGTGTTCAACACTAATCTGAAAGCCTTGTTGCTGGTGTTTAACACCAACTATCTTTTAGTGTTAAAACACTAACTTATCAATCTCATTCCCAGTGTTCAACACTGATTGGTCTTTAGTGTTTAACACTAGGCATTGGTCCAATTGGCTAAATGGCCAGAGGCAAAGCCTCTCCTTCAATGGACCAACAGGAAGCCAATATTCCAGACCTGATTGGACTTAGCCCAAGATGGCCATAAGTCCTCAATTCATAATTAACTGGGCTAATGGGCTCATAACATAATTAATTGGTCTTGATCCCAAATTGGGCCAAAGACTATTTAATCCACTCCGGTTCCAGGGTACATCTCTTCACTCCTTTGATACTTGGCGCTGTAATCCCTCAACGTCTTCAAAGAGGTGACGAGTCCCGATGACCACGCATTGATACGGACTGTGGGGTCCTTAAACCCATGGACTACGACATCCTTAACCTTGACCGAGATGTCTTAAAACTAACTATGGACTGTGGGGTCCTTAAACCCATGGACTACGACGTCCTTAACCTTGACTGAGATGTCTTACAACTAACAATGGACTGTGGGGTCCTTAAACCCATGGACTACGACGTCCTTAACCTTGACCGAGATGTCTTAAAACTAACAATGGACTGTGGGGTCCTTAAACCCATAGACTACGACGTCCTTAACCTTGACCGAGATGTCTTAAAACTAACAACGGACTGTGGGGTCCTTAAACCCATGGACTACGACGTCCTTAACCTTGACCGAGATGTCTTAAAACTAACATTGGACCGCAATGTCCTTAAACTACCCATGGACCGCAATGTCCTTAAACTAGCAATGGACCGCTATGTCCCTAAACTGGAGAGGGACCACCATGTCCCTAAACTGGAACAATAGAGCCACAAATGCTCTTTTGCCGGATCTAAACGATCCCGTTTAAGTTGATCTTAGCCTCAAATATGGCTAACGTATCCTTAAACTTCAAACAGACTGGACTATGAATCCCTCCAATCAACTTTGGTTCAAGGGTACATCTCGGAACTCCTCTGACACCTGTCGTTGTAATCCTTCAACGCCGTCAGAGAGGTAACGGGTCCCGACGGCCATACATGCAATGGACCACTATGTCCCTAAACTGGAACAATGGAGCCCAAATGCTCTTTTGTCGGATCTAAACGATCCCGTTAAGTTGATCTTAGTCTCAAGTTAGACTAACGTATCCTTAACAAACGTTTGAGTTGATCTTAGCCTCAAATATGGCTAACGTATCCTCAAACCAAACCCCCAAACCCAAATCTAAGATAATACGGATTTGGACTAGTCCACGCCCTACGGGCGACGACATAACTCGGTCTCCGTAAACAATCCACGGGCAACAAAACATAAAATAAACACACACGACACGAAGTGACCATCTGGAGAAGGAGAAAGTTGTTACCGCGACGCGGTAGCGTAATTAACTGCAGGGGCTTGCGCCTGCAGGGAAGAGCGTCCCCACAATCAAAAAACCCCTCAAGCGAGGGGGAATCTGACGAAGTCTGCTACATCGGACGCATCCGTTCAAACCTCCGATGCACGGTGCCATAAATCAACTTGGCATCCTCGGAGAGGTGGACGGATAGCACCAATTAGCATCTGCCCCGAATCTCAGCGTCAGGACACTGCGGTCCTGTGCGCCGCCGTTCGGAGGGGAACAACACCTATCCTGTGTCGGAATTATGCTCCGATCCTCGGAATTATGCTCCGCTCTTCGGAATTATGCTCCGATCCCTGGAATCATGCTCCGCTCTTCAGAGTTATGCTCCGATTCCTGGAATCATGCTCCTCTCTTCGGAATAATGCTCTGATCTCGGAATTATGCTCCGATCCCCAGAATTATGCTCCCCGAATTATACTTCGCCCCCGGAATGATGTTCCACCTCGAAGTCCAACTCCAAGATCCATCAATTTCATGCACACAACTCATATACGCAGTGTGCATTTATTGATGGGGGACACTTTGTTGGGGCTCAAAAATTACACCCCTGTTGACCAAGTCAAAATCAAAATCAACCCCAAACCAGGTGGACCCAAGCCCAGGTCAAGTGAACCCATGCTCAAGTCGAGCCCTACGGCTGGCCTCCCTCATGCCAAAATGAAAATTATGTAATAAATAATTTTTATGAATAAATGTAAGAAAAATGGGATAAAACCAAATTTTTTGTAAAGCCCATGGCTCATGTGCATAAGAAATAAGCACATGGAGCATGTGATGGGCAAATTGCCATTTTGTAAAGCCCAAGGGCTATGTATAAATTTGTAACCCTATATAAGGAAACATGATGAAATGAAGAAAAAGAGAGAGAATTAATTCCCCTCAAAATTTAGGTTTTCTGGGACTCCTTCTCTTTCCTCAAGGTTCTAAACCTTCCTCCCATTGTTGAATTAAATCAAGAGCTTAACTCTTCTTTTTCCAAAAAGAACTAGTTTTTCACCATATAACCCTTGAAGGGGAGTTCGGATCTTCCATCAAATCCCCAAAATGGGAGATTTTTAAGTCTCACCCCTTTTTCTCCAAGATTCAGCCAATAGAGAGGAGGAGGAAGGAGACACGTTTCCTAAAAACCCTAGTTCGGGAAGATCTAAGGCTCTCCCCTTTTCTGGGAGTTTCCAAAGTCTCTCAGGAGTTTAACTCCAAATTTATACCTAATTTCTGTTTAGGAGTTCAACTCCAAAGCCTCTCGAGAGTTCAACTCCCAGCCCAAGGGCTAAGTCCCTTTCTCTGCTGGTGCTTTCACTGGTCGCGTGCCGCGTACGTGACCCGCTGGCGCCCAGCGGTTGCGTGCCGCGCACGTGACCCGCGGACGCCCAACGCCCACGCGCCTCTCACGCGTCCTTAGAACGCTTCTCACCCCTCTTTTCCCATGTACTCCACACTAAAAATACCTTCCCCGTTAGCCTGCTATCCGGGTAGCGGGACCCCCGTAAACTCTGCGAGGCCCCCGATATACCCAAGACCATTCAAAACAAAACACACGCACACTGCACATTGAGTTCGCATGACCAGTTTGACCCGTCAATCGGAGGTTCCTTCGTTCCAAAGACGAGGGGTAATTAACGGCAGTTTAGTCCGCGGCTGCCGGAGATTCGGATCCCCACAATCAATAAACCCCAGCCTACCCTAGGCATGGGGAATCTGTAATGCGCCTGACAAGAGACGCGTATTCTCATCTCAATGGGGTGACGAAAAACACCCTACAGGGTCCATGTATCTCGCCACAACGAGAACTCCGCCGCTCCACGTCCTGCATGTCACGCTATCATATCTCGTCGTTAATGAGTTTATCTCGTCATTAATGGGCGTATCCCGCCATCAACGCGAACGTAACGCAGGGGCATAACGGACGACGAGAATCTCGTATCGGCTTGCTCCATGCGACCGCTATATAAACCCCTCTTCCAGACGATTCAGGTATCTGGAGCCCATTCCAATACGTCGCTACTTTGTCCTAATATTTCTTGGTACTTACTTGATCGTCGAAGGGTCCTACGGTGGTTTCCCATCCCGGGACTTCTTTTGCAGGTAGCTCGGCGTCAACAACAACCAACAACCCATTGAGATCCACACATTCAATTTTCCACAACAAATTTCAGCCATTCAGCTCCGCTAGTTGTAAGATCGACGGAGAACAATATCTGAGGGAGATTCCGACCTCCATCAAGTAGACTTTGCAAATACGTTACCATAGTCTTATGCATGCTATCACCTGTGTCGTAGCTGGCTCCCTATTGGTCAATTCATGTCATTCATATACACACACACACACACACACACACACTTCAACTTGGTCTCCATGATCTAGACCATAAGTATACTAGATTTCATATGCTTTCGATAATCTTTACCCTCGTATCGGGTGGTCGCAAAATTAACGGTTTTCCAACAATACAACATTTGACAAAGTTAGATCAATGTGAAAATATTAGATCAAAGTGAAAATGTTATCGAAATCGCTTGAAACTTAATGTATCCATGTTTTATAACATGATGAATAAGATGAGCAGCGTCGATCGTTGGAAAACACGGTGCAAAGTTAACTTTTGAAGCGACACCTTATTTTTTAAATAAGGTAAGAACTCATAAACAAACAAAAAAAAAACCTTCCCACTCTCTCTTTCTATCTATATATAATAAACTTTATTTAATCATAAGTAAGGAATTGCAGTCTTACCATCTCCATTTTAAGTTATTAAAATGAAAAATTTACATTGCAAAGAAAATTTCCTTAAGTGTGGAATCAAGTTTAGAGGGATCGGTTCATATTATCAATTGGATGATTAGACGGCTGAAACATTTTACTTGACTCTTACACTTTACTGTGTTGTTGTTTGACGTTGTTGAGAATCTAAATCTCGATGAGATGATGTTAAAGAGTAGTATAAATTTTATGAAAGTTTGCTTTAGCCACAATAAACCAACTTTCACATAATGCAATGTTATTGTTTTTGGTCGTATAATGTTTAATGTTTAAACCCACCGTTGCCGGTCCCAAGTCCGGTCCCAAGTCCGGATGAGAAAAGGTGAGGGTTATGGTAGGCTTGTGACAGCCAACGTAAAACTTTGTCACATTCTATAACATGATCCATAATAAGAATATCGTTGGGGCGTCCCCTACTCAGCGACGCGCTACATCGGATCCCGGGTGTAGTGTTAAGTGTGCAAGGGCTTCTAGGTCGTCATCCAGAAACGGCGCGCTACATCGAACCCCGGGTGTAATGACAAATAAGCAAGGGTTTCATAGAATCCGTCTAACTTTCTGGAACATAGGTTTCCTTACGGGTAGACTAATAGAATTAGTGGAGGTGATGATCAGGAGGAGAGTTGGTATTATGTGTTTGCAAGAAACTAAGTAGGTAGGTGAAAAGAGTAGAGTCATAAAGCCTTGGGGTTATAAGTTTTGGTATACGGGTAGAGATAAAAATCGTAATGGGGTAGGCATAATTATAGATAGACGGTTGCTTGAGCATGTAGTTCATATTAGGAGAAAAGGTGATAGAATTTTACTGATTAAGCTTATTCTAGGTGGAGATCCTTAATATTATTAGTGCTTATGCACCACAGATAGGTCTTGATGACGCTACTAAGCGTCTATTCTGGGAGGATTTAAACGAGATGGTGCAAAATATACCTAGTGGAGAGAAGTTATTTATTGGTGGTGATCTCAATGGATATATAGGTACTAGTCGTAGTGGGTTTGATACTATCCATGGAGGTTTTGGTCTCGGACAAAGGAATGAAGTAGGTAGCACGATTCTAGATTTTGCCTTATTTTATGGCGATCTTAGCAAACACCAGGTTTAGGAAAAGAGAGTCCCAGCTTATCACTTTTAGAAGCAGATCAAGCGCTAGTCAAATATACTTTTTTCTGACGAGAAGAATAAATAGAGGTTGTTGTATCGACTGTAAGGTAGTGCCGGGTGAGAGTATATGTTGGAGATAGTGCCCTCAGAGTCAATTATTGGATCACAGGCACGGGATTGCAATGATTGAGGGAGGACCTATTTCGGTAGGACAGTCTTACTCAAGATGATAGTATGCTATCTGGTTTATCTTTATCATCGTGTACTGCTTTAGGTGACCTTACAGATCACTATTTCACGTTGATAGAGCCCCTAGGATTCTTGCTTGACTGCCAGCAGTATGAGGGCGATCATATACGTGGGAGCTGGTAGTCTATAAGCACATCCTTAAAAGGTCCCTAGTCGTGGGAGTTTCGAGACAGGGCATCGATACTCCAGAGTAGACTAGTGTATACAGTCGAGACCCCGACGAGGGACGGTGGACAGTCTCACAAGCCACTGGTGTCAGTTGGATCATCTAAGATGTATACAGGTGCTCATTGGGTTATGAGTACACCGGACAGGACTCGCCGGGAACATGCTAGTTGGTCTTATACCTGACGTCAGATAGCAGTTCCCTGGTGACATGTGTACAGGTTAGTTCATCGACCTGAGATCGTCATTTGTCTCGTGTGAGTTCCAACTGTGCTTTGATTACTACCCTACCACGCTCAAAGGAGACGTGCAAACAGGTTTTAGTTAGGTACAGTCCCGAGCCACATAGAGGCAGTGAGCGGATCTGCAGGGGTTCGTCTCTCCCGGTATTA
The DNA here is from genome assembly GCA_030015575.1 of Agapanthus africanus. Taxonomy (NCBI): domain Eukaryota; kingdom Viridiplantae; phylum Streptophyta; class Magnoliopsida; order Asparagales; family Amaryllidaceae; genus Agapanthus; species Agapanthus africanus. The sequence continues at coordinate 739,501,302 of CM057337.1, forward strand.
TGGGTGAGGTCGCGCTGTGTCTAGGAGAGCCATTACACGAAGTCCTTGGCCAAGGCGGGAGATTTACTGGTAGGTATTCCAGTAGTATCTCAGGGTGTTCTGGGCTACACTCCGACACGACTTGTACCGCTTTTGGGGGTCTGACTTTCACCAACCCCCTAGGCCCGCCATGTGATGCTCATAGACGAACGGACCGGACTGTACGGATATTGTCACTGACAGGCTCAGTAGGGTGTCAGGATGAGTTCGCTCATCGACGTCCCTTTTGGTCAATAGCTGGTAGCCCGTCACGTATGGCTAATACCTCTGACGTGCTAGTGGTTAAATCCACAGCCATAGTATTGACGAGTCTTTAGAGTTCCCCACAGACAGTTGCTCAAGTTTTCGGGCGAAACGCTGTAGAGGCCGTATGGAGATATGGCAGGGTTCGATCAGATACGTGCGGTATTGCACGGATCAGGATCGGACGGTTAATACTAGCGGGCTTTGGTTTAAGCCGGATCCTAGTATTGTACAGTGTAGATTTGTCTCATTGCATTTGTATTTCGGTCGGAATACAAATGCGGGTATGTATATACAGTAGCGGGGTTTTCCTGTAATTTATTACGGGACCAGTATTTTGGAGTTGCCAGTTTGTTTTCCGTTTCGGCCAATTTTCTTTGTATCATTCATTGGCTGAAGATTGGTGGAGGAGGGCTTATTTGCATTTGTGCAAATAAGCATTTTGGAGGGTTGTCTTTGCACATTGTAGTGTCATAATGGTTGCACCATCCCTTGACTTCTTGACTTCCTTATCATTGCTTGACTTTTGTGGGATATGATTAGGTTGGTGGAGTGTTGTTTTTGATTGGTGATGATTTCTTCTCATCATCTCTTTTCTCTCTCTTGCATTATGAGACTCTCTCTCTCTCTCATTTTTGATACACACTCCACACTCTCCCTCACTCTCTTAATCCCTCATCATTTTTGGCCGGCCATGAGAGAGGGAGGGGCTGCCCAATGTTTTTCGGTGGGTTTTTGTTCTCCTCATGTTTGCAAAAATCCCAAGTTCATCTCCAAAAAGGTTTAGTTCATTTCCTCCACCAAAGGCAACTTCCTCAAACCCCAAATGAGACATAGAGCACTACACGTATTCTACAGCAATCCTTGGGCACGTCGGCTTGCCAACTTCGTGCCCGAGTTGCCTCGGTCCAGAGATGGGAGCCCGTAAAAGAAGCCGGCGATGTGGTGCACTTCCGGCGACGTGGTGGAGACCGGAGATTCCGCGGGGAGATCGGGACGACGACGAGAAGACCGAAGGACACGGATCGCTCGGTATATCTCTCTACCCCTTCTCTTGTTAGCTAGGACTAGATTAATGGCACGATCCGGATTTTAGTGCGCGGTGGTGCCGGTTTACAAGTTCATAAAATGTTTCATTTCCGCATTCCGGCGTCGGATTGACGGCCGGGGCGACGCCGTGCACTTACAGTGGTATCAGAGCCTCGCCATTAACCTAGTCTAGCTTTGTCTAATGTGTTTACATTTCCGATCGAACAAAATTCCAAAAACCGCGTTTTCATGTACATCAGTTTCTGTCGAATTTTTTTTTGGCTCCAAAAATTTTTCAGGTTGTTGCAGAATGATGTGCAGGGAATTTTAAGCATACTGTGAAAATTCGATGCATTGATTCCCTAGTAGGACCGCGGAACCGCAGCCAAACCCCTGTTTGGGCCGCGGTTCCGCGGCAATAAAATGGATTCATTGCACCAATTTTTTACAGAGGCCTCCTGACTTGAAAATAGGGGTTTTGGAATGTTCTTTTTGGGCCCAGATTTTCTTTAAGTGCTACAGTAGTGCTTGGGGGCCCACTTTGGTATATTTGATCGATCGAAATATTTAAATATGTTAGTTCACAGTATTTACATTATATCTGCGACCGTGAATATCACTTGATCGGTAAATCCTGTCTAACTGCTATAGCCCGGTTAGACGGATTTGCGAACGTGACATTCACGTTGATGTTCTGTGATTGTGCTGTGATGTTGCGGATTGGTCGTGGGGGATAGCCTGGATGCAATACTAGTACAGTTTTTGTTGTATTATGTACATTTGATATTGCGGGGCGAGCGTCCGACATGTGGACTGCCGTCACTGCCTGTTTGTATATTATTCTTTTGGGGCACGACCAGGTTGAGGTCGATGTACCCGTTGTATGTATATTTTACTTTCTGTACTAGGATTACCCCAAGGTGGGGTGCACGGATAGCCGGGTTCTAGAGGGCAACAAGCCCGCATCTCATGGCATTGAGACGGAGGGGGCTTCACTCTAGAATTGGCGGGCTATTCGCCGCACTCGTAAGGGGTACAGGTTGACCCAGGAGGGGTGCCCAAGTTACCGGATTCCGTGAAGTGCTGGGTGGTCCATTCACGTTGCTGAAGGGGGCTGCCTCGCTTCAGGTTTTGGCGGGTAACTTGCCGCGCCCGTAAGGGTCTAGGATTTCATTGCACAGGCTATCCACACGACCAGGAGAACGTCGGGTTTCAGTAACGGCTCTGTGAAACCCGGGGATCCCAGATGTCTGTATTGTTCTGTGGTGCTTATTACATTTCTGTGATGTTGCATTTTATCACGCCTTGAGCGAAATATTATATATTGATATATATACTAGTAGATGTTGTATATGTTTTGCATCCGCGCTAGTCCAGTCCCCGCTCTGTCGTTAGTTAAGTAACCTAACGGGTAATGACGGGACCCAGTGGCGAATGCGGATGGCATATACGTACATCATTATTTTCGTTCTTTATTGGTGTGATCAATTGATGGGACTACGTTGATTCGGATCAATGTAAGTTAAAAACAAACCTAATCTGATGTTGTTAGAACAATTTTCAAAAAGCTGTTATTGCAAGGACGTTCACTTTTGTTTTGCACAGTGGTATTCAGTTGGAATATCCTGCTCCTCAGCCGACGAGGCAAGGGCCGAGATCCCTTCACCGGGAGTGACCCCTTGGACAGAAGTTTGCGTCAGGGAAATAACTTCACTATAGCCGATTACTTTTGCTGTGCATCATGGTATTCAGTTGGAATATCCTGCACCTCATTCTACGGGGAAAGAGCCGAGATCCCTTCACCGGGAGTGACCTCTTTAGCAAAGGTTTTCGTCACTATATTTTAAAAGCTATCCAGTTCCTTCAACGATATCAAGTTCATTACGTTAAAGGTTTTCGCCAGAAACCATTCGTAACCCTCCGTCGTTTCACATGGATAGTCAATCAGTATTCAAGCTATGTTTGTTGGCCAAAGTCAAGGCATAGTGATTGGTAGCTATTGGGTATTCATGTGCAGTATAGATAGATGCGTTGGTTTGGGGCAGTCGTATAGCCTTGTTGGCCAAAGTCAAGGGCTTGTGTGGGTGGGCTCAAATTAACCTGGAGAATGACGGGTAGAACTTGACATGTGACTTATGATTTGTTGGCCAAAGTTAAGGTCATAAGAGCATGGGGTAAAAATCCACATCGGGAGTTTCTAAAGAAACCGAAACTTGTCAGATATGCGCATACCTTCTGGAGTGTGATGACGTGAGCGGATTCCGTCACGTTATCATGCGATGATAATTGGATCCCGATTCCCACTGATGAGTTAGTTTACTCCTCGGGTGATCCCGACTAATTCTTCTTTCAGGTTTGGAGGTGAATTTGACGGTACAGTGGGAGGTTTCCAGATTAGATAAATTGGTAACCATTCTGATCTAGGTCAGAGTGCACGCTAAGTGTTTCTTTTCTCTCTCTCTTTGGCAGCGACCATTGACCCGACCCTAGACTATGACTCAGAGACCAAAATTAACCGAACCTTCTTAAAGACTGGCTTTTGGATTGTCAGAGTTGCATGCCTCATTGCCACTCCTACTTTTACCCTTTTCTCCAGGACAGCCCGTATTACTATGAATGTCCACTTCCATTGGACAAAACCATCGTATGGTTATATACGAACTCGAAGGAATTTATTCGAGGATGATTTTCGGTTCTGAAGAAAACGAATAGGACTATTCAGTTGTCTTTTCCTTTTACCTTCTCTCAGGTTGCGAGTACTCCTTGGTTTAGGAGATAGTACACCTGTTACGCAAATTGGATAGTCTTCTTCCAAACTTTAGGCTGGTGCCGAACGGTGGGGAATGAAGAAAACCAATTAGCATAACGATGGTGTACAGAAGGTATTAAGTAAAGACATAACAAGGGATTAGTAAGAGGGCAAAGTAAATTGCGACTGCTATTCACGACCAAACCAAGTATTTATTCGCCAATCCTAAATCACCTTTGTATTTCTCCAGAACACTCTGTATCACTACGAAGATCCACAGTTTATTAGATACTCCATCGTATGGTTATATACGAACTCGAAAGGAACTTGTTCCAGTTCGGGGATGGATTCTGGTTCAGGAGAAATAGGAATAAGGTTTATTCGGTTGTCTTTTATCTTCACCTTCTCCTGCATTGCGAGTGTTCCTAGGATTAGGACAGTACACCCATTATGCTTATTGGATAGTCTTCTTCCAAACCATAGGCTGGTGCCGAACGGTAGGGAAGGAAGAAAACCATTTGGCCTAAAAGGGTGTACAAAAGGTAATGATTAAAGACATAGAAAGGGATTTGGAAAAGTGGCAAAGAATTACACGGTTACAGTTGTGAATCTGGAAAAGGCATTACTAGGAATACCGGGATACCCCATCGAAACATTTCAATGTTTCAGTTTCACTGTGTACTGTTAAAAGAAAACTGATTTCCCGATTAGATACTTACTCAAGGGTATGTATTTACCAGGTTTGACTCTCACATCTGTATGGTTTTACAGATGATGAGTGAGAGTAAGTTATTGGGAATTAGGTGATCATCCTCATTATATCGGGATTCGTTGTAATCGGTGATATTTGAGGGAGTCACCTGGGCGGTTTGCCGGACGGCAAATATTTGGTTTTGAATATCCGTTGTTATGCACCAATTTCAAATTGATATATCTGTACGTCTATTTTTATAGAGTGAGATATACCTTTTTGAAATTATGTCCGTGACATTTACCTATATCAGTGGATAGTTAGGTAAGGAGCATTAAACAGCGGTGTAATTCTTTTTAACCATAAGTACAGTTTTCAACCTACGACACACAGGGAGTGAGTTATTAGACTCAAGGGACTTATACAGAGTATTGTATGTTGTCCAGTGTCCATTAGGACAGAGGGGATGGTCCTCGTACTATATTCAGTTTACTTATGACTTCTCTAGTTTTTAGACAAGTGTTTCGTGGAAACACAGGGTCCGAATTTTGAGAAGTTATAGGTATTTGAATAAAATAGAGAACCAGGTGTTGCAAGTATCGAGATTCTTTAAAGTGATCAAAGATGTAGATACTTGTTTGTGGTATTCAGTTGATAGTAATGATTTAGGGAACTTGCTTCTCTTTCAGGTTACTCATAATTGGAAGTGCTCCTAAGTTGAGTAATGCTGATCGGCATTTTTCCATTTAGTTGACATGCACTGGAGACAACTGCATGATTTGAATTTGGTTCAATTAAATCAATGCCTCTAGTTCTATATTGGATATAGAACAGTTCATATCTTAACGATGTTAAGGTACGGGGAGTTGTCCGGCCTATACTTAAAACCAGACTCTGGATAACTCAAGGCACGTTTCTGTAATGGCTGTTTGTGGGTTGATCCAGGCTATGACGAGGGTTGACTTTCTACCATCTGGAAGATCAATAGTGATATTGTTCTAGACTCGCCACAGTTTTAATAAAAATGGATTTTTTCAGAAAACAGTAGTGGGAGTATGGTAGAACTGGAAGTGATTCCAGAACCACAAACGATTACTGAAGATTTGATAGGAACCTAAAGATTCAATCTGGTTTGACATTCCATTGGCCACTCCGCAGATAAAGTGGGTAACTTCAGGCACCCGAGAGGTACTCTGGTAGCCTCAAGGACGGTGACAGGGAAGTTCTTGTTTACCCAGACTTGCCATTGCTGTTGTTCCAGACTGTGAGACCCGGCAGGAGGATGAGTATAGCGTCGTTCTAAACTGGCTTTAGAAGTGTACGTCTATATGACTCTTCCAGAGGGTTGTCGTAGTCAGTGGGAGCAGCGGAAGCATTGGTAGACAAGTGGCTTATGTCTATTTATAGACTAAAGTAGATGTAGCGGAGATAGATCATCAATTTCTGATGTGACAGTCATAGGTTTGACTTCATCAGGATAGGGGATGGATCTGTTGAGAAGGTAGTAGGGTGTGATTTCATGGTATTTGGATGACATACACAGAGTAGGAAGTGATATTCCTATACTACGATCGGTTATACTTTGGTCGTCACACAGTGGTTTCTCCACATGGGACTTGGACATTATATCAGACATACTGGTTACTAGATCTATGGTTTTAGATCTAGATTTGGGTGGTTTCCCAATCAGGGTACTTAGACAGCATTCTAAGAGTATTTAGAATGGACGACTCCTGGCACGGTAGTGTACCTGCAGGTGATGGAGTCACCCTCTCTAAAGGTGTCTTACAGACTAAAGGGGAGAGGGATGTGCATGATTGGCAGATCACTTGCTTAGGCAATTGAGCCAATCGTGAGATGTCAAGTACCACACTAGATGTTGTTTTTGCAGTAGATGCAATAAGTTGACATTGATCCAATCCTGGAGATACAGTCGGAAGCAGTTTTAGAACATAAGTGGATGTTCTAGGGATATGATAACGACAGCCTCATTCGGGAGACAGTTATCATTCCAGGCTTCCAAGGTGACCTGGACGACAAGGAGGTTGTCAGAGTTATAGTTTTCCTTCTGACGAGGGGCGGTATTTTGGGCAGGTGGTCCAAGGCAATACTGAGGGAGGCATGGCGCAGGATACTAATTAAGTTCAGTTGACGATACAGTCTAAGAAGTTTGGATTTGGAGTTCATTTATGAGCTAGGTCCCATCAGATATCCAGACATATTCTAAGACAGGTATTGCTCATTTCGGGAGATGGGTTTCTCCGCGCACTTGAGATATAGAGAGACATAGAAAGAAACATCAAGGCGGATCCACTCACTGAGGTTATTCCTCGAACGCAATAGTTTCGCAAACGAGCTTTGTGAGACTGACTAGTAGAGGAGTTGGGTGTTCGGTATCACACGGGCTGTGAGTATGCGACATCGCAATAATTAGCCTTGAGTGCAAGTGGGAGATTGTTGGAGATAGTGCCCTCAGAGTCAATTATTAGATCACAGGCACGTGATTGCAATGATTGAGGGAGGACCTATTCCGGTAGGACAGTCTTACTCAAGATGATAGTATGCTATCTGGTTTATTTTTATCATCGTGTACTGCTTTAGGTGACCTTACAGATCACTATTGCACGTTGATAGAGCCCATAGGATTCTTGCTTGACTGCCAGCAGTATGAGGGCGATCATATACGTGGGAGCTGGTAGTCTATAAGCACATCCTTAAAAGGTCCCTAGTCGTGGGAGTTTCGAGACAGGGCATCGATACTCCAGAGTAGACTAGTGTATACAGTCGAGACCCCGACAAGGGGCGGTGGCCGGTCTCACAAGCCACTGGTGTCAGTTGGATCACCTAAGATGTATACAGGTACTCATTGGGTTATGAGTACACCGGACAAGACTCGCCGGGAACATGCTAGTTGGTCTTATACCTGACGTCAGATAGCAGTTCCCTGGTGACATGTGTACAGGTTAGTTCATCGACCTGAGATCGTCATTTATCTCCTGTGAGTTCCCACTGTGCTTTGATTACTACCCTACCACGCTCAAAGGAGACGTGCAAACAGGTTTTAGTTGGGTACAGTCCCGAGCCACATAGAGGCAGTGAGCGGATCTGCAAGGGTTCGTCTCTCCCGGTATTATGGGTGAGGTCGCACTGTGTCTAGGAGAGCCATTACACGAAGTCCTTGGCCAAGGCAGGAGATTTACTAGTAGGTATTCCAGTAGTATCTCAGGGTGTTCTGGGCTACACTCCGACACGACTTGTACCGTTTTTGGGGGTCTGACTTTCACCAACCCCCTAGGCCCGCCATGCGATGCTCATAGACGAACGGACCGGACTGTACGGATATTGTCACTGACAGGCTCAATAGGGTGTCAGGATGAGTTCGCTCATCGACGTCCCTTTTGGTCAATAGCTGGTAGCCCGTCACGTATGGCTAATACCTCTGACGTACTAGTGGTTAAATCCACAGCCATAATATTGACGAGTCTTTAGAGTCCCCTACAGACAGTTGCTCAAGTTTTCGGGCGAAACGTTGTAGAGGCCGTATGGAGATATGGCAGGGTTCGATCAGATACATGCGGTATTGCACGGATCAGGATCGAACGGTTAATACTAGCGGGCTTTGGTTTAAGCCGGATCCTAGTATTGTACAGTGTAGATTTGTCTCATTACATTTGTATTTCGGTCGGAATACAAATGCGGGTATGTATATACAGCAGCGGGGTTTTCCTGTAATTTATTACGGGACCAGTTTTTTGGAGTTGCCAGTTTGTTTTCCGTTTCGGCCAATTTTCTTTGTATCATTCATTGGCTGAAGATTGGTGGAGGGGGGCTTATTTGCATTTGTGCAAATAAGCATTTTGGAGGGTTGTCTTTGCACATTGTAGTGTCATGATGGTTGCACCATCCCTTGACTTCTTGACTTCCTCATCATTGCTTGACTTTTGTGGGATATGATTAGGTTGGTGGAGTGTTGTTTTTGATCGGTGATGATTTCTTCTCAACATCTCTTTTCTCTCTCTTGCACTATGAGACTCTCTCTCTCTCTCATTTTTGATACACACTCCACACTCTCCCTCACTCTCTTAATCCCTCATCATTTTTGGCCGGCCATGAGAGAGGGAGGGGCTGCCCAATGTTTTTGGATGGGTTTTTGTTCTCCTCATGTTTGCAAAAATCCTAAGTTCATCTCCAAAAAAGTTTAGTTCATTTCCTCCACCAAAGGCAACTTCCTCAAACCCCAAATGAGACATAGAGCACTACACGTATTCTACAGCAATCCTTGGGCACGTCGGCTCGCCAACTTCGTGCCCGAGTTGCCTCGGTCTAGAGGTGGGAGCCCGTAAAAGAAGCCGGCGATGTGGTGCACTTCCGGCGACGTGGTGGAGACCGGAGATTCCGCGGGGAGATCGGGACAACGACGAGAAGACCGAAGGACACGGATCGCTCGGTATATCTCTCTACCCCTTCTCTTATTAGCTAGGACTAGATTAATGGCACGATCCGGATTTTAGTGCGCGGTGGTGCCGGTTTACAAGTTCGTAAAATGTTTCGTTTCCGCATTCCGGCGTCGGATTGACGGCCGGGGCGCCGCCGTGCACTTACAGTATAACCACTCAACATAGAATTTTAGTTCTAGATTTTCGATTTAGAAGAGGGCCTAGGAAGATTAGACGTAAGGTAGATTGAAAGAAGGTAATCAAAAGGCTTTTATAGATCGTGTAGTCCAAGAAGCGGATTGGCAGTCGGAAGATAATTCAGACAGAATATGGAACAAAATGACTAGTTGTATCAAGAGGATAGTTAGAGATCCATTTGGTGAGTCGAGAGGTGGTGCTCTACCATCTAAGGACATATCATGGTGGAATGAAGAAGTAAAGGCTGCTATTAAAATTAAAATAGATTCTTATAAAGATTTGAAGAAAAATAGAGATGTGGAGAGATTTGAGAAGTATAAAATGGCTAAAAATGAAGTTAAGAAAGCTATTCGGGAAGCTAAATCTAAGATCTACAAGGAGGTGTGCGAGAAATTAGACACTAAAGAGGCTGAAAATGATATATACCGGATTGCTCGGATGCGGGAAAGGATCAGAGACTTATGTGCGGTGAAGTGTGTCAAAAATGAAAATCAGAAGGTTTTAGTTCGAGATGAGGATATCTAGGAAAGGTGGAGAGATTATTTTGACAAATTGTTCAATGAGAGTTTTACTAAAAATTTGGATGGACTTGTTTTTCAATCTCAAGATATAAACAGTGATTTTATGCGTAAAATAAGACTATCTGCGGTTAAAGAAGTTTTGAACAGAATGAGTTTAAGAAAAGGGGTTGGTCCTGACGGGATTCCTATCGAGATTTGAAGATACTGAGAAGAAATAGGCATTAAATGGCTGACAGATCTGTTTAATAAGATATGGCAGATAAAAAAATTACCAAATGAATGAAGGAAAAGTATACTTATACCTATCTACAAGAATAAGGGTGACATTCAAAGTTGCTTAAACTACCGTGGAATAAAACTTATGTGTCACACCATGAAAGTTTGGGAGAGAGTGATTGAACACAGGCTAAGGAAGGATATTAAGATAACAGAGAACCAGTTTGGGTTCATGCCTGGACGATCGATGACAGAGACTATTCATTTGCTCCGTCAACTAGTCAAGCGTTTTCGAGAGAGGAGAAAAGATTTGCATATGATATTTATTGATTTAGAGAAAGCGTACGACAAAATACCTAGAGAGGTATTATGGGGGACAATGATGAAGAAGGAGGTCCCCGTCAAATATATTGACATAATCAAGGATATGTACGATGGAGTAGTGGCAAATGTCAGAACTTGTGGCTGCCTAACGAGTGATTTTCCGATTACAATTGGTTTACATCAAGGATTTGCATTAAGTCCATTCCCGTTTACCATCATGATGGATAAGCTTATTAGAACTATCCAAGATGAGGTACCTTTGTGTATGCTATTCGCTGATGATATTATTCTAATAAATGAGACGAAAGCAGGGGTTAATGCCAAATTGGAATTATGGAGGCAAACATTGGAATCTCGGGGGTTCAGATTGAGCAGGTCCAAGACAGCATATATGCATTGCAAATTTAGTAAACAGAGAAGTCAAAACCATATTGATATAACATTGGAAGAGCAAGAGATATCACCGAGTGATCAGTTTAGATATCTAGGTTCTATCATCCAAAAAGATGGGGAGATCGATAGTGATGTTAATCAAAAAATCCAAGCTGGTTGGTTGAAATGGAGGAGTGCAATAGGAATTTTGTGTGATCGTAACTTTCCGTTAAAATTGAGAGGATAGTTTTATCGAAGCGCTATTCGGCCTGCCTTCTTATATAGTACAGAATACTGGGCTCTAAAGAAGCATCATACACAGAAGATGCACGTAGCGGAGATGCGCATGCTTCGTTGGATGTGCGGTAATACTAGAAAAATTAAAGTGTGAAATGAGGATATTCGTGCAAAAGTTGATGTAGCACCTGTGGAGGAGAAGATGCGGGAAAACCGACGAAGATGGTTTGATCATGTGCGACGCAGACCTATGGATGCACCGGTTCGACGAATAGATACTCTCGATATGGACAATGGCAAAAGGGCAAAAAGGAGACCGAAGAAAACATGGATGGAGATGATACAAAACGATAGGAGTGAGTGAAGACAGAGGATTCATGTGCTGGACCCGGCATGATTCGCATGTTGGTTCATGTAGCCTACCATATGCTTAGGATAAAAGGTTCAGTTGTTGTTGTATAATGTTTAATATAAATTTTGTTATAACTGTTTTTCAGTATTATCGGCTAAAATAAATGAAATCCGAATATTTAGATGCGATTATAGCAGTAAGTAGCATAAGTGGAAGGGAGTTTAAAGAATGATCGAAAAATAATTACACTAACCCAATACATCTTTTCCTCAAATTACTTGGGGTGGGGTGGGGTGGGGTGGGGTAAAAAACTTACCTGTTTGCATATGTGATGTATATACCAACATATCATGCTTTTAGCTGAAGAGTAAATTATGATGTATATCAAAAAGTAGATATTTACCCACAAAAGAGAATATAACATTGTGGTGAAACCACGGAATTGACGCACCAAAAAGATTTCTACCAAAAACAAATAAAAAATAGAGACACCAAAAGGATGCTCAATCTGCAGGAACAATAAGAGTACGAAAGATACTCATCATAACTTCTGAGTTCTGAAGAAATGGTTACATTTTATTTCCGTGTTCTAAATATATAATTCATTGCTCGAAGTGTTTTTGCCAAAGCAAAACTGTAACAAATGCTTGCCACCTAAATTGGAAGCTTAATTTGATCCATGCATGAAGAAGGTGATGGCATACAATTTTGCATTCACTCATCAAAGCTATTAGGCAAAGTTGTAGCATCTGCAAGAACATAAGTGAAAGCTTTAGTAAAATAAATCCTCCAATTGACAAAACAACTTTGTTTTGTTGGGTTTATATTTTATGTAAAATCATTTTTTTCTGCATCAGTCTTCAACACATGAAGAGAGCATTATTCTTGGGGGGGATTCCAGACAAGCAAACATGCAAGCAACCTTGACATTTTCCAGATTGACTCCCAAAAAGCCTTTAATAATAATGTTGGTCGATTTTATGAAGTCCATAACTCAATCACTACCATATTAACTATATAACTAATTAAATTTGAGGAACAAAGGCCAGATCACATTCTTTAACAAGAATATGACTGATTCATGGCTGGCACATACAATGCTACGTGTTGAATGAAAGAGAAAGCAATTAATTAATGATTAAGGAGATAGACAAAGACAACCCATCACAATTATAACTTAGTTACATCTGTTTTCAAGTAAATATAAACCACTATAAATAGACTCCATTTGAATAGGTTCGGCATTCACAACCACACTCATCTCCTTTCCCTCCACTTTTGCTAACTAAACCACGATCAGCACCGGCAACCCCACCGAGGAGTCGTCTATGGTTGACTATTACAGGGCCTTCGCCATGCTTCTTGCCATTATCAATGTAGTTATTGTCTCTGTTAATCCCCCTTCCATCTATTCATCACCACCCCGACCTTATGCATATAAATCTCCTCCACCATCATCACCACCTCCACCTTATGAATACAACAAGTCGCCTCCTCCCCCATCACCATCTCCTCCACCTCCGTATGTTTACAGGTCTCCGCCCCCACGATCTCCATCGCCGCCTCCGCCTTATGTCTACAAATCTCCACCGCCGCCTTCTCCCTCTCTGCCATACATTTACAAGTCTTCTCCGCCACCTCCCTCTCCTTCCCCTCCTCCGCCATATGTTTACAAATCTCCACCTCCATCTTCATCACCGCCACCATCTTACTACTACAAGTCTCCGCCGCCACCCTCTCCTTCACCCCCACAGCCATATTATTACTAGTCTCCCACACCACCACCACCATCACCTCCTCCACCGTACTATTTTAAGTCTCCACCACCACCTTCTCCTTCACTCCCTCCACCATATTATTATAAGTCTCCTCCACCTCCCAAAAATTCGCCACCTCCGTCATATTATTACAAGTCTCCCCCGCCACCTACACCATCTCCATCCCCACCTTATTATTACAAGTCTCCTCCACCGCCAAATAAGCTGCCTCCGCCACCATATTATTACAGGTCCTCCCCTCCATCTCCACCATCACCTTCGCCACCTTACTATTATAGTTCTCCTCCCCCACCCTACTATCATAGTTCTCCACCGCCAAAGAAATCCCCTACGCCATCTTACTATTACAAGCCGCCGCCGCCACCTTCAACGTCACCTCCTCCTCCTTACTACTATAAGTCTCCACCACCACCGGTAAAATCACCTCCACCAGTTTACTACTATAAATCTCCTCCACCACCAGCAAAATCACCTCCACCAATCTATTATTACAAGTCTCCACTGCGGCCGGTGAAATCTCCTCCATTAGTTTACCACTACAAGTCTTCACCACCGCCAACAAAATCTCCACCATCGGTTTACAACTACAAATCTCCGCCGTCGCCAATGAAATATTCCACACCTCCTTACTGTTACTCATCTCCTCCCCTTCCTTCCCACCATGAGCCAATTATTAAGATGGTCGGAAAGGTCTGGTGGTACAAGTGCTATGTGTGGAAACACGACCATGTGGATTCTCATATCAAAAAGCTTTTCAAAGGTGCGTGCTTATGAGAGAAATCTATATGAAAGTTATAGGAGGCAAAAATATCTATTTTTTTTACACATTTACTGTATGTTATCAATTTTTAGATAGTATGCCCTCTTAATAATCGAGTGACTTAATGTCCTAATCAAGTTAGTTGCCTTTCAAAAATGAATGGAATTTTGGAAGCTCGTTTTCACTAAGAAAGTTTTGCACATGTCCAACCTAGAATTAAACTAAATGTAGTTAGTCTAGGGAAACATCTTCTAGTTTAGCTTAATTATCATTGTATTTTTATTGTTTTCAAATATGTCAAAGGTTCGGACAGTGCTTCAACAATATTGAAAACTAGAAACACAATCTTTAAGATATATAAATTTACAAAAAATTTAGATTAATTTTTTTTTGTATAAATCCGCTGTCATTTTTCTATGAAACTGATTGTATATCCAACTAAACTCATTAACAAAAATCAATAAGCAAAGACTGTGCTAGTTTGCTCTCATATTATCTATAAAAGCTCTTTAATACAAACTAAAATGGATTTTATAAACATGGGCAGGAGCTACCGCAAAGGTGACGTGCATGGCCGGCTATGATGCATATGTCGCCTATGGCAGGACAAAGGCTTATGGAAAATATAGTGTTGGCATTAAATGTTTCTCTATACTGGAAATATGGAGTCGAGGCATGTAAGGTGGAACTTTACGCTGCACCTAAAGGTTCATTGTGCAACCTTCCAACCAAACTCAACAAGGGTGCTAAGCTCGGAATAAGACTCTTGCATTCGCCCCAAAATCGCCATACAAGGAGTGCGAGAAGCCGATGCATCCACCAACATACTGTTACAGGTCTCCACCACCACTACCTCATAGTTACTACTACAAATCACCACCTCCTCCAGTAAAACCTCCAACAACTACCTTCTACTACAAGTCACCACCTCCACCTTCACCATCTCCTCCCGAAACATACTACTATAAGTCTCCACCGCCTCCAGCAAAGTCTCCATCTCCTCCTTATTACTACAAATCCCCACCACCTCCATCCTCATCTCCTCCCCCCTCTTACTATTCCAAGTCACCACATCCACCGTCGTTATCTCCTCCTCCACCTTACCACTACAAGTCTCCTCCACCTCCATCTCCCTCACCTCCCCTACCTTACTATCATAAATCTCCTCCCCCATCTCCATCTCCTCCACCTTCTTACTATTACAAGTCACCACCCCGGCCATCACCTCCTCCACCTTACTACTACATGTCTCCTCCGCCTTCCATCTCCCTCACCTCCCACACCTTACTATTATAAATCTCCTCCCCTACCATCTCCATCTCCTCCACCTTCTTACTATTACAAGTTCCCACCCCCGCCATCGCCATCACCACCTCCTTATGAGTACGAGTCCCCACCACCGCCATCTCCATCACCTCCACCCCCTTACTATTATAAGTCTCCTCCTCCATCGCCATCTCCTCCCCCTCAGCAGTATTATAAGTCTCCTCCCCCCCTCCCGCCCTCGCCGCCTCCTCCGCCTTTCTATATATACAAATCATCGCCGCCGCCATCCCCATCTCCTCCACCACCATGTGTACATGTCTCTTCCTCCTTCATCACCTTCTCCTTCACCTCCTTACTACTATAAATATCCTCTGCTGTCCCCAACTCCTCCACCTTGTGTATATAAGTCTCCACCACCATCTCCACCGCCACCTTGCCACTACACATCACCACCCCTCCATCTTCATCCCCTCCCCTTCCATACTATTACAAATCCCCACCTCCGCCATCCCCATCTCCTCCCTACTACTACAAGTCGCTGCCTCCCCAATCGCCATCCCCTCCTCCCTCTTACCTCTATTCTTCTCCACCACCACCAATCCACTACTACGCAGAAAAAGTAGATAGTTTTCTTTTCATCTTATTTATTCATGTAAGTTTTTATTCTCAAACTTTTTCAGTTATATGTATTGTCAGTTTTATGCATCTCAGTGTACAGAAATATAATTATTAATCATTTGACTAAATATAATTTATTTACTTGCAGGCTTTAAAAAAAATAAAGGGCAACCAAATGATGAAGAGGTTCTCATTAGAATTTTCTTCTATCAGTTGGGGTATATTGCATAGTAGAAACTGCCATGCTCAAATGTATTGGTAGTTTTCTTCTATCAGTTGGGGTATAAAAGGCTTGAGGTATACAATGATAGGATCTTATAGCAATAATGGCATATATCATAGAGCTTTCATGGTCGTAGACCAGTCCTCTCTCGATATTGAATAGCCTCGGTCGGTATCTGCCAGATATCCGCCGTGCTCAAATGTCACCTCCGGTATCGATCATCCTCGTTAGGCTCCACGTACCTCCTTACGGTCTTCCTATCTCTCGGAGTCGTACCAGGTCCACCATGTATCCGTAATCGGTTATCC
The DNA here is from genome assembly GCA_030015575.1 of Agapanthus africanus. NCBI lineage: Eukaryota > Viridiplantae > Streptophyta > Magnoliopsida > Asparagales > Amaryllidaceae > Agapanthus > Agapanthus africanus. The sequence continues at coordinate 739,517,662 of CM057337.1, forward strand.
CCTACCTCGATTCGGATATCACATCATGAAAACCAAAACTCATGGTGGACGTCAAATTATCATATCACGAGAAAACTGCATTTTTAAAAATATAATCCGTTTTGTAAAAAGATACCTGCGGTTTCTCAAATCCATGGAAAACAACAAGCTCCAAATAACACATATAATTCGTGTTACCATCATATACGAATATCCATAACGATGATATACGTATATCAAAATCATAATAGGTATCATCACATCTATCATAGATATCTAGAACACAAGTAAGCATGGCAGTTTCTACCGTGTCATGACGATATTAATAATGTATAGTGTAGCATATGCGTCTGTGCTTGTGTCACATGGCAATCATTAGTAATTGTGCAAGTATTCTATCAAGAGTGTTCAAACATCGCTATCATAATTATCAACAATGCGTCATGCATCTACATTAGTTGATGATTAATTACACGGATATGTCAATTATCGCATTCATATAATAACATCAACACTATCAAGCGTGGAAATCCTACAGTGTTATGGCAGTACTGTTGGGGTCGAAAATTGCATCCTGATTGACTAAGTCAAAATCAAGGTCAACCCCATGCCAAGTGGGCCCAAGCCCAAATCAAGCGGGCCCATGCCCAAGTCAAGCCCGCGGCCAGCCTCCCCATGCCAACATAAAAATCATGTAACAAATAATTTTGATGTAATTTTTTGTGCATGAATGTAAGCAAAATGGGCATAAAACCAAATTTTTGTAAAGCTCATAACTTATGTGCAAAAGAAATGAGCACATGAGGTATGAGATGGGCAAAATGCCATTTTGTAAAGCCCAAGGGGCTATATGTAAATGTGTAAGCCTATATAAGACAACATGATGATGAATAAAATACACTTTTCATTCCTCTCAAAAAAGGTTAGGGTATTTGTGCCTCCTTCTCATTCCTCAAGGTTCTAAACTTTCTTCTTTTTTTTGAATTAAATCAAGAGTTTTATTCTTCCTTTTCCAAAACTAAATAGTTTTCACCACAAAACCCAGAAAGGGGAACTCAGATCTTGCATTAGATCTCAAAAAGAAGAGATTTTTAAAATCTCATACTTGTTTTTCAAGATCCGGCCAACAGAAGAGGAAGAAGAAGACCCACTTCCAAGAACCCTATTTTGGGGAAGATCCAGGGCTCAAGAGAGAAGCCCCTTTCATCAGCTCCAAAATATCTCAGGAGTTCAACTCCTCAAAAATATATATACATATATATATACAAAATATATATATATATTTCCTTTCAGGAGCACAGCTCCTAGTGCAGGGACCAAGTCCCTTTTGCTGCTGACGCCTAGCGCCCAGCGTCCGCGTGCCAGGCACGTGGGGCGCCCGCGCCCACGCGTCCTTTGGACACCATTTCCCCCTCATTTTACACATACTCCTCACTAAAAATATCTCCCCCGTTAGAAAAAATTCTAACGGGGTGCTGCCCCGCACCCCACAAGGGGGCTGCTAGCCCCCTGACCCCCAACCTGCTATCCGGATAGCGGGACCCCCGTAAAAACTCTGCGGGGCCCCCGATACATCCAAAACCCCTTCAAACCACAACACTGCACATTGAGTTCGCATGACTTGTTTGACCCATCAATCGGAGGTTCTCTCGCTTCAAAGGCGAGGGGTAATTAACGGCAGCTTAGTCCCCGGCTGCCGAAGATTCGGATCCCCACAATCAATAAACCCCAGCCTACCCTAGACAGGGAGAATCTGTAATGCGCCTGACAAGGGCGCGCGTATTCCCATCTCAATGGGGTGACGAAAAACACCCTACAGATTCTGACACGTCCGGTGGGACCAATCTCTCCTCCCATATTTCGGGTTAAATATCCATGCGAACTCAATCAATATACATATTGACGCCTATACTGAAATCATGCTTCTTTGTGCAGGTTAACAAATTTCAAATTGCAATCTCCGGAAGCAACAAAATATCTCTAAGGATCAGCTCAGCTCTCGACACAGCTCACATCTCCTACACAATGAAGATAGACGCCAGGACGGTCCTTCCGGCCAGTCTCGGGCGACAATGGGAGGAGCCGCCACTATCATTTGGCTCTATTATGTTCGTATCAGTTAACGCCGTCCCAGCTCCTCAAGCTCCGGTAACAGACAAACCGGCCTCAAAAGGGAAAAGGCTGAATGTCATGGTCGCGAAGGCACCTCAGCCCAAGGACAAATCCGTTTCCGAACGACTCTCCATCGCTCCAGCTGGGGGCAAGGCCATCAACGTCAACAAAGCAACGGGGTATCTCGGGCAAGCTCCAGCGTTACCTTCGACAACTCCTCGATCAGGTATCTTCTTTAAGCTTCCTATCAATCGACTCACGGTGGTTTCCCAGAAAACGGATGCCCGTCAAGCCCTCAAAATCGAGAAGCTAAGGTAGAAAAGGCTCAGATACAGAGCCAACAAAAGGGCTAGGGCTCACGCTAGGCTGAGCTTCATGAGGCTCCAAGAACGGGATTACCCCGCCAAAGATAAAGAGACGGCTGGATATGTGGTCCACACCGTCTACATGGTCGGACATGAAGAAACGAACCCTCCTATGCTTCACAACCATGGTGATGATATGGTGGACGCCACCCAATGTCGACTCGGTCTAAATGATGAAGAGCTCACTCAGGCCGATAAGCCAAAAGAGCCCAGGGTTCCTGCGGAATTGAGCTCAGGCAATAAGGATGACCCGGTTGTCATAACCGGAACTACAGAACAAGCATTATTCCGATGGCTTCAGAGGCAGCTTCAGGACAGGGATAAGAAGTTAGCCAAGGTACAGTCTAAGGTAGACGAATTGGCAAACGTCGCGGCAGATCTCACGACCCAAGCCGCCCGATTGCAATTACAGCAGAATCAAATTTTGGTTCATGATCCATGGATTGATACCCAGAGGCAGCCAACTGATACCCCCTTCAGCCTAAGAGCGGAGCGTCCTCGCGAAAAACGGCCGCGATCAGCCTCCAGTCCCTCCGATATATACGCCGAAGGGGAATCGTCTCTGAAAGAGAAACTGGATAAGGTTTATTCCTTCAAAAGGGACAAAATCCACAAGATATTCAAGGACACCTTAAGAAACGGTCTACAACTGCCAGAATCAAAGAGACCGCAAGAAGCGAATATAACCGACGACCCAAAATATTGCTCCTATCACAGAGTGATAAGTCATGCCATTGAGGACTGCTTCGTCTTTAAAGATTGGGTCAAAAGGCAATACAAGACAGGAGAGATAGAACTGTCTAAAGGCGTGTTAGCAAACAGTCAAGCTACAACCGCCGATTTCATACAAATGGGGATCGAAGCCTTTCGAAAACCTAATCCTCTCAGACATGTGCCATTATCTGAAAAGGGCGAACCAAAGACTGATCGACTTCAAGGACCAACATCATTAAGAGCACCTACTCTAATAGAAAGAAAGGTTGACTCCTTCAGGAGGGATGATGTCCGCAATATATTCGAGGAAGCCTTAAATAACGGTCTGCAACTGCCTATTCCGACGAGGCCACATAAAATGAATATGACCGGCAATCCCGTATACTACTCATACCATAGGGTGGTGAGTCATACCATTAAAGACTGCTGTGTTTTCAAAGATTGGGCAGAGGACCAATACAAGCTTGGAAAAACCTCACAGTCCTCGGATGTATCGGCAAGCCACAGAGCTACGGTCATCAACACAGCTCCGCCAAGATCAAAGTTCGAAGAGATGGGATAAGCAAGCACATTCGACCACCACGTCATTAAACTGGGGAACAATCGACCTCTAAGTCGTTAAACTGGGGATGTAAAAATGTGTAAATAAAACAAAAAAAAGCCGAAATGATGGGGCAACTCGCAATAAAAATCAGCGAGTAAAAATAAAAATGAAAATAAAGCCGAAATGATGGGACGACCGTGAATAAAAAGCCGAAATGATGGGGCGACCGCGAATAAAAAGCCGAAATGATAGGACAATCGCGATCTTCGCGATAAGAAAAGCTGAAATGATAGAGCAATCGTGGTGGGAAAAAACGGAAAATGATGAGTTGTTCCTGGTACCATATTCCAGTGCAGCGATCCAGACGCCGTCCAAAACTCAAGTCCCCAACGGCAAATGATGAGTCGCTCCTGGTACCATATTCCAGTGCAGCGATGCAGACGCCAACCAAAACCCAAACTCTCAAATGGCGAATGATGAGTCGCTCCTGGTACCATATTCCAGTGCAGCGATGCAGACGCCAACCAAAATCCAATTTCCCAAAATTCTCCCAGCCCTACGGTTGGTCCCAAGTTGACTACCGTATACAATCCACGGGCTTAAATAATTCTCATCATACCCATGCCCCGCCGCAACCACCAGTTACGCGGCTGGTCTCCGCCCGTGGAATTATGCTCTATTTGGGAAGACCCACTCGTGTGTCCTCACGATACATGAGGAGAACAAACTTGCGAGATCCTTACAACTCGTAAGAAAACACCTTCATGGGATCCTTACGACTCATGAAGGAAAAACACACTTGGGAGTCCCACGACTCCTAAGGAGAAAGTCCACCTACGGGATCCTTTCGACTCGTAGGGAGAAAATGCTTTTATGGGACCCTTACGGCTCATAAAATTGAAAAGCCTTAGATGATAGGAATCTAAACCTGTCTCCTAAGCCATCACTACCAACAGGGAAAGGCAAATGATGAATTGCTCCTGGCATCTGTGCTTCAGTGTTAGCAACGTTGATGCCGACCCTAACCCCAAAATTCCAAACTTCAGATCGTTAAACTGGAAACAGATGACCCCTAAGTCATTAAAATGGGAACGAGGGAAATCCACTCATGTGTCCTCACGATGCATGAGGAGAACAAAACTTGTGAGATCCTCACGACTCGTAAGAAAACGCCTTCGTGGGATCCTTACAACCCACAAAGGAAAAACACACTTAGGGGTCCTCACGACTCCTGAGGAGAAAATGCACCTACGGGATCCTTACGACTCGTAGGGAGAAAATGCTTTTATGGGACCCTTACGGCCCATAAAATTGAAAAGTCTTAAGTGATAGGGACCTAAACCTGTCTCCTGAGCCATCGCTCCTCAAAGGGCAGGGGCAAATGATGAGTTGCTTCTGGTATTATTCCAGTGCAGTAATGCATATGCCGACTAAAACCAAAATCCCCAAATCCTCTCATAGAAAATGATGATTCGCTTCCGGTACCATATTCCAGTATAGCGATGCCGATGTCAACCCAAATCACAATCAACAAGTCAATTTCAACTCCGACACCGTAGGAAGCGGAGCAAGTCAGAATCCAATCTCGACACCACAAGAAGCGGAGCAAGTCAAGTTCACCCCTGACACTGCAATAAGCAGAGCAAGTTAAATCAAGCGTTGACCTTCCATATCATAAAAAGGACAGTGCAGGCTTCCCACAAATCAGGAACCAAATCGTTCCGGGCCAGGGAAAAGTCTACCACGGACACTCCGTCTCGGAGACGCGTCAAACGTCGACCGTCCATGTCGTAAAAAGGGCAGTGCAGGCTTCCCACTATGTCGTAAAAAGGGCAGTGCAGACTTCCCACAAATCGGAAACCAAATCGCTCCGGACCAGGAAAACGTCTACCACGGACACTCCGCCTCGGAGATCGTCAAGCGTCGACCGTCCATGTCATAAAAAGGGCAGTGCAGGCTTCCTATAAAGCGGGAACCAAATCACTCCATGCCAGGGAAGCGTCTACTACGGACACTCTGTCTCGGAGACGCGTCAAGCATCGACCGTCCATGTCGTAAAAAGGGCAGTGCATCCCAAAAAGTGGGAACCAAAGCAAGTCGCCTCCACGCGAAAGAAGATCCATCAATTTCGTGCACACGACCCACATATATGGTGTGCATTTATTGATGGGGGCATTTTGTTGGGGTCGAAAATTGCACCCCGGTTGACCAAGTCAAAGTCAAGGTCAACCCCATGCCAAGTGGGCCCAAACCCAGATCAAGCGGGCCCATGCCCAAGTCAAGCCCGTGGCCAACCTTCCCATGCCAACATAAAAATCATGTAACAAATAATTTTGATGTAATTTTTTGTGCATGAATGTAAGCAAAATGGGCATAAAGCCAAATTTTTGTAAAGCTCGTGGCTTATGCGCAAAAGAAATGAGCACATGAGGTATGAAATGGGCAAAATGCCATTTTGTAAAGCCCAAGTGGCTATGTAAATGTGTAAGCCTATATAAGACAACATGATGATGAATAAAATACACTTTTCATTCATTTAAAAGAAGGTTAAGGTTTTTGTGCCTTCTTCTCCTTCCTCAAGGTTCTAAACTTTCTTCTTTTTTTGAATTAAATCAAGAGTTTTACTCTTCCTTTTCCAAAACTAAATAATTTTTCACCACAAAACCCACAAAGAGGAACTCAGATCTTCCATTAGATCTCAAAAAGGAAAGATTTGAAAATATCATACTTTTTGTTCTTTAAGATCCGACCAACAGAGGAGGAAGGAGACCCACTTCCAAGAACCCTATTTTGGGGAAGATCCAGGACTCAAGGGAGAAGCCCCTTTCATCAGCTCCAAAATATCTGAGGAGTTCAACTCCTCAAAAATATATATACAAAATAATAAATATTTTCTTTCAGGAGCACAGCTCCCAGTGCAGGGACCAAGTCCCTTCTGCTGCTGACACCTAGCGCCCGCGTGTCAGGCACGTGCACCAGCGCCCTGGCGGCCAGCGCCTGCATGCCAGGCACGTAGGGCCCTGGCGCCCGGCGCCCGCGTGCCAGGCACGTGGCGCCCTGGCACGCGGGCGCCCGCGTGCCAGACACGTGGGACGCTGGCGCTCAGCGCACGACGCCTACATGCAAAGCACGTGAGGCGCCAGGGCCCAGCGTCTGCATGCTAGGCACGCGAGGCGCTGTCACCCACGCGTCCTTTAGACACCATTTCCCCCCTCATTTTACACACTCCACACTAAAAATACCTCCCCCGTTAGAAAAAATTTCTAACGGGGCGCTGCACCGTACCCTGGAAGGGGGCTGCTAGCCCTCTTGACCCCCAGCCCGCTATCCGGGTAGCGGGACCCCCGTAAAAACTCTGCGGGCTTCCGATACATCCAAAACCCCTTCAAAACACAACACTGCACATTGAGTTCGCATGACCTGTTTGAACCGTCAATTGGAGGTTCTCTCGCTCTAAAGACGAGGGGTAATTAACGGCAATTTAGTCCGCGGCTGTCGGAGATTCGGATCCCCACAATCAATAAACCCCAGCTTACCCTAGAAAGCAGGAATCTGTAATGCGCCTGACAAGCGCGCGCGTATTCCCATCTCAATAGGGTGACGAAAAACATCCTATAAGTACCAATGAGGTGTAGTGTAACATACGCGTCTGTGATTTGTGCAACATAGCAGTCATTGGTAATTGTGCGGTGTTCTATCAGTGTGTTCATACGAGAATAGCAATGCAACTAGCATATATAATAGGTAATCGAATCGTGAGCGTATAAAGAGTAACCTAATCGTAATGTGAACAATCGTTAAACATAGCTAACTATTATGAGCTATTCCGTTATAGTTTAAAATAGAACGAAATGTTTTGCAAATAAGGAAGCTGCAGTATATTTAAAATAGATACCCGTTTAAAATTAGCAGCGCATCCTTACCATTTATCATTTAAAAGTGGAAAACGAATCGTTGGTTTTTGAAAGAGTATAGCTCAAGCAATCGAAATGTCCCAATCAGGATAAAAGCATGACTCCGCGAGTCCAAATGAATTTCGGTCGTATTCGACAAACTATCCTCAATATTCATCAAATACCCAATCAATATCGTACGGATCTATAGTCGCGTACGCATATAATAATAATGTATAAATATATATCCACACATACATATGCCTACAAGATACAAACTATATACTAACTTAGTTATAGACTAAGTTATCTAATATAACACTATAGTCTAGGTATATAGTATAAATATTCTAGTTAATTGGTTGCGAGGGTGCTATACGCCATCCACCCGACTTCTCCCGGAGATATAAATCTACTCACTGACGTCTCAAGATAGTCGAAATCTACGACCACCTCGTCCGTCCTCGCCATCTCGAAAGTCTCCGCGATCGTGCCTACAATCGAAATCATAGCACAACTACATAACTATCCAAATCGAAAACGTCACGACGAGCGAAACACATATAGGTTAGAACTTATGGCCAACGTACGTTAAATACGACAAAATACCCCCGAGGTCGACGTATGAACGTCGAACGATCAAGTCAAGATATAGAAATCCCAAAAACCAAGTTTAAAAACCTGGAAAACATCGTCAAAATCTATCCAAAGTGCTCCCAGATTTTGATACATAGAATCTGGGATAAAAAAAGGGTATACCATGGACTACGATATCAAGTATAAAACGATAGACAAAACCCTAACCATTAACTTGATTGTATGGCCGCAAATTGCAGCCATATGGATTAAATCTGAGGCCAAGCTAGGGAGTTAAGGGCTCGGGCTTCTATGGTGGTCTTCTACAAGTCTCAGCATCTCAAAATACTCTTCTTTTATTTTTCCGAGAATCCTACTTGTTCCAGATTCAATTTGAACATCAAAAACTTCATGAAAACATAGTTTTTAAAACTCACTTTCACTTCAAAACTTAATCTTGAAAGTTCTAAACAATCTTAAAATTCATTTCTAAAATGTATGACGTATATTTTAAACAAAATGCATATAATGCTTCATAAACCCACGTCTGCTACTTGTGCCGTGATATACGTATCATACGGCTATTTTGAAAGGATTTTACATACATCTTTCGGCTACTTTATAGGCTTATACATGGATGCATGGTATATATATGTGTGTGTTTCCATGTTTACGCGATCGATATTGATGCGCTTATAGTACTTGTGCATTATACATACATTAGTACAGGATATGATAGTACTATACTTTATGATCTAAGTAGATCGTTATGCATTTCGATTTCTATCTTACGATATATTTTTCTTTACTGAGTGGGCAACTCACCCCCGTTGTGCCCCAGTTTCTTGCAAGATTGACCGCTCGGATCAGTAGCGGTTTGTCGGTACACTTCTTACTTCGGTGATTGCTTTGGCAGGTAGGTTACATGTTGGATTGTAACCGCCCTTTTGTATATGTATTTTCATTTGGATCTAGTTAAAAACTCCATCGAACAAAACTTATATATTTGTGGACTTAAAAACGAGACTTAGACGTTTATGTGTTTTTGGGTATTGCACTCGTTTGGAGTCGACTTTATATTGTATTTGTTTATGTTTCGCTTTCTGTTTTTTGTCTTGGGCGTCGTATATTAACTATATGGTTACTCCGCCGTTTGGGCATGGAAGCTAGCTCCCGTTGGAAATACTTCTTATATATTATGTTTTGTATGTGGTTTTATTCAAATTTTACAAAGGAGGTACTGCTCGATTTTTAAACGACATATGCGTTTTCAAATAAACTTATTTATACTTCGACAAAAAGAACTGGATTTCATTTAATAACCCTTTTTAAAACTTCACCTCCACTATTTCTTTAAAAAGGTTTAAATTCCGGGTTTTTGGCTTACTTGAGTAACGGTGGGGTCCTGTAGACTTCACGTGATTCAAATACCAGTCACGTGCCTCTTCTGGGTCGTGACAAAGTTGGTATCGCTCGTCATATCTACGGTGCTAGTCAATAATGTTAGTGTGGAGATTTAGGCCATTTGGCCTAGGAACTCTAAAGTGGACAACACAAATGGGTTTATATGGTCATATGTTAATCAATTGTGCCATCTTTTCATCCAGTTTATATTGTTGTATTGAATTTGTTAACCTTCTACCTTAAAATATATTTATTGTAAAATTTGTGCTTGCTAAAAAGATAGCATTATTATCAATTAAATTTGTATCCTTTAGTAGCAACTACAGTACATGTCATGCACGCTATGTGATTTTAACACGAAGCTAGATACGAGTCAAATAAGCACATAAATAAAGTATCATTCATTATTCTTCCAAAAATACATTACAATTCAAGAAGAAATATGAATATAGAATAGACGGAACTTACCAGTTTCGGCAGGGTCGATTTTGCATCGACAAGATCCATCCCCTTTCGAAGAAAAATATGAGCAATAAGAATTAAGTGGGTATATAAATTGATAGGTAATAAAGCAACTAAAGAGCATGTAATGTAGTAGAAAGTAAATTTCTCAAAAAATATTGTCATCACCTCGCTTCATTCGTAGGGTTCCCTGGATGCAAATGAAAAATTAATGTACAATAACTTAAGAATATTATAATGTGAGCTTTGTGAATTTAGATTAGGGGAGGAAAGCGAAGAAATGCCTGTTTTTCTCCCAAGATGGGTCCAACGTCAAATAGTATGTCGATACTACTAGGCCATTGACAAATTCACCAGACTGCATCATTTAAACTCTCTGACTGCCTACTCTGAAATAGAACACAAGTATAAAGCAAGCATGCTATGATGTATGCAGATTGTCGACAATAAAAGCTAGTTGATGCAATACACAAAAATACAGATTAAGTTTTAATCTATTGCGAACTACACACAAAGAGATCCCGCATTTAATATTGTAATTAATAAGCAATATAAGCTATTAACTAAATAATCACCAATTGAATAACAGAGTTTAAAATTTTGACCTAGTGACAATGATAGGTAATCTTGCAAGTGTAAAGTGATCAAACAATCTTCGTTGGGGGTCTCCAATATTGTATTCTTTGAAAAATCAGATTCAAATAAGTGTCTAGGATATTATGAGAAGTGCTAACATTTAAGAACTTAATCCTCCTACTAATATCCAATGATATTCAAAATACCAAACCGAAAGAAATAACTTAACCCTTATTACCTCACTGATTCTATTGTTTTTGCTTACCGACAGAAATTCATCGAATCAAGGCAGTTGGATGGCTGTTCTGGTTCCAATTTCGGGCTGTTTTGCTGCACACCTGAACAGCCAATATCCGTTCTTTGCCGAAAACGTTTCAATCTGTAACTATCTGTAGTTTTCACAGATGTATCCTGATGACTACGGACTGATTCTGGTTCAGATTGAAATCTGGACTGATTCAGGTGTAACTTAGGTTCGGATTGAACCATAAACAAAATGGATGGAATTTGCTTCAAATCTGACCAGTGATGATGATGGCCTGGTGATGGAATGATGAACACTAATAATGATGTTGATGGAGAAAGCTTGGATTATACTCGAAGATTATTTTAGTGATAGACCTTATCGACCTCAGCAGCTGATGGCCTCTAAAACGCTCAACTGAGATTCAGAGATAACCAAACAAGCTTTCAATCATTTAAATTTCTGAATTTTCCATTACAAATAAAGCCTTTATGCCCTCAGTAATTCAACCAGACAACCACATAACTTTCAACAAAAAAAAAACACACACAACACATTGTAAACACTAAAGTAAAACATGCAACACACATTGATCTTTTTAAAGGGGAATAGATGATATAATAGATGTTCACAAAACCCACATTAATCTTCTAGCATCTACATTGTAGTCCTCCATCATAGTGTTTTGGCAAACCTGAACTTTAACTGTTAATTAAGAACCATAACAGCTTCTTCAGATAGTTGTGCAATTTATTATATCAAAGAAAATAAAATGAAACATGAAAATGTCAAACCAATCCGTAGGTAGCTGGGGCCAGTTTTCATGCCTCAGCAAATTAGAATAGACTAGCATCACCAAGTACAGAGATGAGGAGATTAACATTGTACAGAATACTCAAGATTATCAAATTGATTTTAGTGCGGAAATACCGAAATAATTAATTGTAGCTAAAAGCATCTGAGTTTGCTGACCATACATGCATAAAAATATTGATAATTAGTAACTCACTCACTCACTCATGCACGCAATGTCAGTGAAGAATATATAGATATTAGAAAGATACTAAAACTCACCCATCAAGACTTAATATAGTTTGGATCCCCCCATCCCCCCCAAAAAAACACCCACACCCACAAGTTTGAACTTGGATTTTCACATATTATCTTTCTCGTGTTTCTTTTTAAGGAAAATAGGAACAAATATCTTGTCTTCCCTTTCATTTCCTTCGAGAATCAGGACTTGAGATCATCCTCAGAAGTCAAATCATAGATACTACTAATTTATAAGCAATTACATTATAAATCATACTTTTCTTTTCGTTTTAGCCACAAATCATATTATCTTTCTCGTGTTTCTTTTTAAGGAAAATAGGAACAAATATCTTGTCTTCCCTTTCATTTCCTTCGAAAATCAGGACTTGAGATCATCCTCAGAAGTCAAATCATAGATACTACTAATTTATAAGCAATTACATTAAAAATCATACTTTTCTTTTCGTTTTAGCCACAAATCTGAAACTCTAAAACTTCCTTCTCTGAAGTAGGATACATATTATAGTTATATAAGAGTTTAAGTAAACCTGAACTTCTAACTAAAAGAAAAAATACTGATAATTTCCCCCAAATAGTTATGCATATATTAAAGAAAAATAAACATATAAATGTCAAAGCCATTTGACAGTAGGGTAGCAGCCATTGGGCATGCTTAGTATTTAATTGTTTGTTCTTACAAAACTGATGGTTGGCAAAACCATCCACTTTGAATAAGTCATATCTTCCAAGGGGCTGTTCATTTCGGCCTGTTTCCCCCCTTTTTTTGTTCCTCTTTTTTTTTTTTTTTTTTTTTTTGGGAGGGGGGGCTATAGCATGTTGGCTCTAAGGGATGGACTTGCTAATTTTTTCGTTTGTTTCAATGGATTTGGGGTGGAGTTAAGTGTGCTCTGACATTAACAGACATCAGCCCAAGTGCTGAGTATAGTGCCTTAAGGCAATTATTGTAATCGCAAGCATGCGATTATGATGATTGAGGGAAGACCTATACGGTTAGATCAATCTTACTCGAGATGATAGTATGCTATCTGGTTTGACTTTATCATTATGTACATGTTTTGTATGGTATAGTATATCACTATTACATATTGATAGGGCCCATAGGATTCATGCTTGACTATCAGGTTATGATGACGATCATACTTATAAGAACTAGGTAGTCTATAACCACATTCTTCAATGACCCTAATCATGGGAATATCGAGACAGGGCATCGATATTCCAGAGTAGACTAGTATATACATTTCTTGATCCCGACGAGGGGCGATGGCTAGTCTCACACCCACTGGTGTCAGTCAGTCACCAAAAATTGTATACGGGTGCTCATTGGGTTATGAGTTGTACTGGACAGACTCGCCGGAAACATGCTAGATGGTATTATACCTATTGTCAGATAGCAGTTCTCAGGTGACATGAGTACAGCGTAGTCTGTCGACCCAAAATCGTCATTTTTCTCGAGTGTGTTCCTACTGTACTTTGATTGCAACCCTACCACGGTTTTAAAGAGTCGTGCAAACATGTAGTTTTTGGGTGCAGTCCCGAAACACTTGGAGGCTATGACGATAGAGGGGATTCGTCTCTCCCGGTATTGGGAGTTGATGTTGCGCAGTGTACGGTTGGCCATCACCATAACACCGAGGTCTAGACAGATGTGATTTACTGATTGCAATCAGTAGTTTCTCGATTGGTGATAGAGCTTGACACCGGCACGACTTATCGGGTTATTAAAGGTCTGACGTTGTCCACCCCCTAGACCGGATATGCAATACTTTTAGACGAACAGACCAGACTGTATGGTAAATGTCGCTGATAGGCTCGGTAGGGGTTTTCGGACGTGCTTGCTTGTCGATCTCCTTTTCGATAGATATCTGGGTAGCCGTTACGTACAGCTAGTGCTGCTGATGTGCTTGTGAGTTTTTCAGAGTTTTCTTTAGTAAACTCACTGTCAGCGTACCGTCAAGTCTTTAAAGTCCCACACAGAGAGTTCCAACTTTGGCAAAATGTTGGTACGCCCTTGGGTTAGATTAAAACTAATGCATTTCATATACTGACAGTAATCGGGCGGTTGTAATACTATCCGGTCTTTTTTGGAAAACGGATAGATTTAATATATTAATACATATATATGGTATATGTATTTACTAGTATTACGTCACTATTTATTTGTCTCTCATTTATGTATTTTAATACATAGGATAACAATTACAATGTTATATATTAATTATGTTAGCATAAACATTAATATATAAACATTATTATTGTTTATTTCTTTTTCTTAATATATTTCTCTTTAGGTTATATTGTTCCATAGGAACATTATACCCTTTGCCTCACCCTTAAAGATGACATGTGGAGGAGGGAGGCCACTTGGAAAGGTGATTAAATCCAATGGTTGGGATTTTGTAGAGAATGGTCAATATAAGTAACCATTTCAATAGAAATGGTTGCTAATATTGCTAGCACTCTCTCTCCTCTCCAATAGCCTCTCATCTCTTCATCCTTCTAATTTTGAGAAATAAAATTAGAAAAAAGAAACTATATTGAGAGAAAATTATAGTGAAGATGAAACTACAATCCTAGCAGTCAGATTAGCAACCTAACTACTTAAATTAACTCTTTGATTTTGGAGCCAAAGTATTTGAACCTTCAAGGTGGATCATCTTTGATGGAGGAGATATGCATGCAAGCTTGTTTCATGAACCTTCAATGAGCCTACAATGAAATCCAACACAATCTGGGAGCACTTGAAAATGCTACAAAGATTGTAGCCAAAACCTAGTAGTTAATACTTGCTCTCCTTTTTGTTTCAAGTAGTAAGTTTTAGCATAAATCCTTATGGTTGGAACAATTGCTCTCTAGATTTTTTAAAACCCTTTGATTTCATCTTTTAAAATTGCTACCTAGAATGCACTAGTTTATTCAAGTGGTATCAGAGCCTAACTAAAGATTACAACTTGTTTTGTTGTAGCAATTCAACTCATAGAATCCATTTTTTTTTTCAAAACTTAGTTTAAAACTCATCCTAAAAACTAATTCTATTGCAATTGAATCCCCATTTTGACTTGGTTTGTGATCAGAAAAGGCCCAGGAAGCACATTTAACACGAAGGGGAGCTAACGGGGAGGGATGGGAAGAGGTCACCCCAGTGGTCTCGGGTTGGCCCCCTAAACCCTCCTGGCAGCCCCTAGGTGCGCGCACGCGCGTGTGTATATATATATTGTTTTGTGTTTTTGGCGCTTCGGACAAGTTTTGATGTTCACGGGATTCGGAGAATTGCAATGGAAATGGTTTTTCGTTTGCCGGGGGCGTCTTGGAATTTCATTGGTTAGTTTTTGAAAATACGGTTTTATGGATTATGAGTTCTATTGGCTACTTGTGTGCGGCTTTATGGATTATGTGTTCTATTGGCTACCTGTGTGCTTGGATTGAGCTTAGGTTGTAAGTATCATAACGTATGGTAAAACGTCGTCTAATTGCTATATGTATCAACTAGAAGGGGTTACGAAATTGATACTCACATTGTTGTGATGTTTGTGATGTGATGTTGCTTGATTATGAATGTGTTGGATAGTCGTGATGGATGGCCCGATGTATGTAGTATTAGATGCTCCGTGGTGATTATATTAATATTGTGTGGCGAGTATCCGACTTGTGGACTGTCGTCACTACGGCTTGTATATTATTTTTTGGGACGCGTCCTGGTTGCAGACGTAGTCACCGTTGTATATTCATGTATTCATTACATATGCTAGGTTTACCCCGCAGCGGAGTGCTCGAGTAGCCGGGTATTTTAGGCAGCGGGCCCCATCTCATGGTATTGAAACCGGGGTGCTTCCTCTAGAATTAGCGGGCTATTCGCCACTCGTAGGGGTATAGGATTGACCTGTGGAGGGATGCCCAAGTCACCGGACTTTGGAAGTGATGGGTGGCCCACTCACTTCGTTGATTGGGGTTGCCTCGCTTCTGAGATTGACGGATGGTTTGCCGCACTCGTAGGGGTCTAGGGTCTAATACCACGGGTTTCCACACGGTAGAGGAAAATTACATTTCATATACGGCTCAATTGAAATGTATGATTCCTAGTTTATCCGCATTTCTATATTGTGTTTGCTTCTACTGTGATTCTGTATTTGCTATATACTATCATGCCAGAGACAAATGTTGTTATATATATATATACACTGGATATGTTTTGCATCTGCGCTAGTCATGCCCCCGCCCTGCTGTAAATTAAGCAACCTTACGGTGAAGATCCGGGACCCTATGGAGAATGCGGATGGCATATATGTGTGTTTTATTTTCGTTTGTTCTGGCTTGATAGGTTTAATTGATGGGACCGTATTGATCCTCATTAATGCAAGAAAACAAACCTAAAATGATATTGTCAGAACCTCGGTTTAAAACCACAGTGGTGATCTTTTGCTTTGCATAGAGCTATTCAGTCAGGAATATCCAACACCTCATTCGATGAGCAAAGACCCTAGATCCCTTCATAGGGAATGACATCTTTGACAAGTTTGCGCCACTATATATTTGCAAAACCACTCGGTTCATATAACGAGATTAAGTTCATTACGTTAAAGGTTTTTCGCCAAAACCCAGCCGTAGCCCTCCGTCATTTCAGTTAGGTAGCCCATAGTATTCGTGCAATGTTTATTGGCATCCGTCAAGGCATAGTGTGCGGTAGCTATGTGTTACTTTTCTGTGATTGATCGGGACAGTCGCATAGCTTCGTTGGCATTCGTCAGGGGCTCATGCGGGTGGGTTTGATGCAATCAAGATAATGTTAGGTTGAACTTGACTATGACCCTTGATTGTTAGCTTCCGTCAAGGGCCTTGGGTCCTAGGGGTAAAAATCCATATCGGGAGTTTCAAATATAAGGGAAACTTTCCAATCATGCGCATACTTTCTGAAGTATGGTGATTTTGGTCGACTTCCGTCAAAGTCATCACACGATAATAGTTGGGTCCCGATTCCCACTGATGAGTAGTCATTACTCCTCGAATTATCTCGACTAGTTTTCCTTTTAGGCTTTAAAGGAGAATTCGAGGAAATAGTGGGAGCCGTCCTGATTAGATAAAGCGATTAATCAATCTAATCTAGGTTAGAGTGCACGTTGAGTGTTTCTTCTCTTTCTCTGGCAGCGTCCTTGACCCGTCTTAAACTAAAACTCATAACCAAGTTAACCTAACATTTTACCATTCAGCTTTGGATTGTCTCGATTCACGACAAAGTCACAAATATGCATGTCACTCCTACTTTACCCTTTTTCTTTCTCCAGAACATTCCGTACCACTACGAAGATCCATATAAAATGGATAAAACCATCTCGTATAGTTACATACGAACTCGCAGAAGTTTATTTTAGTTCGAAGGTGGATTTCGGTTATGGGGAAATTGAATAGGATTATTAAGTTGCCTCTTCTCTTTACTTCTCTCAAGTTGCGGGCTCCTTTTATTAGGAAGTACACCAGTAACGCTTGTTGGATAGTCTTCTTCCAAATTTTAGGTAGGTGCCGAAAGGTAGGGAAGAAAAAAAACCAACTAAGCTAAGTATGGTGTACAGAAAGTAAGTTATAGAGACGTATAAATGGGTTGAAGTGCGGGCAAAGGAAATTGCAACGGCTGTCATGAGTCTGGTATTGGAAGAGGAATTACTAGGAATACCCGTCCACTTTCTCGAAACATTCTAATGTTTCAATTTTCCTGTGCAGTAGTTATTGAAAACTGTTTTCCCAATTACATTCTGACTCCAAGGTATGTATATACCGGTTTAGATTTTCACATCCGTATAAAGTTACAGATGATGAGTGAGTAGAATATTGGGAATTTGGTGATTAGATTCTCAATATCAGAACTCGTCGCAATTGGTGATATTTGATGAAATCGCCAGGGTTTGCCTATTGGCGATTTGTTAGTTTTGAATATCCGTTGTTATACACCAATTTCAAGCTGATATATCTGTCATAAAATGATATATAACTTTTTAATATTATATTTATAACATTTACCTTTATCAGTTGATGATTAGGTAAAATGCATCTTGTTAACCATAATACAGTTTTCAACGTACGACATACATGATTTGAGTTATTAAACACAGAGGACTTATCCAAAGTATTGTATGTTGTCTAATATCCATCAGGGGTTGGTGCTCGAACTATATTTCGTTTACTTATAACTTCTCTTCTTCTGAACACACATTTATGCTAAGTCCAAAATCTTGAGAAGTTGATAGGTATAGAAATAAAGTAGAAAACCATTCGTTTGAAGTTTCGGGATTTTTAGAGGTGATTGAAGATATAGATAGTTCTTCTAAGTATTCTATTATAGTAATATTGAGAATGGTATTCTCTTTAAGGTTACTCATCCGTGGACGCGCTCCTTGATGAGTAATGCTACATGGCCACCTTCCACTCAGGTGATGTGCACCGGAAACAGCTGGATAATATTTGAATCTGATTTCATCTAAATCTGTGCCTTTGTTTCTATATTGGATATAAAATGGATTCATATCTTAACGATGTTAAGGTATATCTAGTTGTCCGGTTTATACTTAAAACCAGAATCCTGACAAACTCAAGGCACGTTTCAACAATGGCAGTTTGTGGGTTATCCCAGGTATATACGAGGGTATAACTTTCTACCATTTACAAGATCAAACTTTGTTTTGTTCTTGACTCGCCGTATTTTTTTAGTAAAATGCATTCTTTTCAGAAGACATTAGTGGGAGTATAGTAGAACTGAAAATCATTCCAGAATCATAAACGGTTATTGAAAATTTAGTAGAACCTAAAAATTCAATTGATTCGACGATCCATTTAGCCACTCCGCAGATTTAGTGGTAACCTCAGCCACCCAAGAGGTACTTCAGTTACCTCAAAAACGGTGACATTGAGATTTTGATGACCCAAGCTTATTACTACTGTTGTCCTTGACTATAAGACATAGCAGGTGGATGACTATAACGTCGTTCTAAATGAGCTTCAGAAGTGCACGTATATATGATTCTGCCAGATGGTTGTTGTAGTCAATAGGAGCAGTGGAAGCGTGGTGGACAAGGTGCTTATGTCTATAAACTGAAGTAGGCAGAGCGAAGATGGATCGTCTATTTTTGGTGTAATAGTCATGGTGTTTGACTTTATCATAATAACAGATGAACCTGCTAAAAAGGTTGTGTAAGGAGTACTATCTTAGTTTTGAATGGTATACTCCGGATAGGAAGTGATGTTCTTATACTATGATCGGTTGAACTGTGGTTGTCATATATGTTTCTACACAAAAGATCTGGATAAAGTATCAGAAATTCTGGTAACTAGATCTATGACTTTAGATCTAGATTTGGGAAGTGTTACATTCAGGATACTTTGACACTATTCTATAAAGTGTTTTAGAATGGACGACTTCTGGCGTAGTGATGTACCCGCAGGTGATGGAGCCACCCTCTCTAAAGAGATATCTTTTAGACTGATGAGGAGAAAGATTTGCATGAATCACGCATCACTTGCTTAGGCAATTGAGTCAATCATGAGATGTCGAGTACCAAACCAAATATTGCTTTTGCACTAAATGCAATAAACAAATATTAATCCAATCCTGAAGAAATAATGGGAGCATATATGAACATAAGAGGATGTTCTTTGTATTAGGTAACGGCAGCCTTCTCCAGAAGGCGGTTACCGGTTATGGCTTCCAAGATGACATGGATGACAAAATGGCTGTCAGAGTTACAATTTTACCCTCTTCCAAGGGGCGGTATGTTGGACAAGGAGTCATGAAGATAATAAGGTAAGCATGACGCGGGATACTGATTAAATTCAGTGAATGATACAGTCTAAGAAGTTTGTTGGATTTAATGTTCATGTTATGAACTTGGTCCCATCAGATATCCAGACAAGTTCCAAGACAGGTATCGCTCATTTCGGGAGATAGACGTTCTCCGCGAAGTTAAGATATAGAGAGATAAAAATAAAATCATTGGAGCGGATCCACTCGCTGAGGTTATTTCTCGAACACGAATGTTTCACAAACACGGTTTGTGAAACTGATTAGTAGAGAAGTTAGGTATTCTGTAGCACACAAGCTGGGTATGCGATACCGCAATAATTAGCCTTAAATGTAAATGGAAGATTGTTGGATATAGTGCCATCAATGCAATTATTATAACCGCAAGCGGGTAATTATGATGATTGAAAGAAGACCTATACGGTTAGAACAATCTTACTCGAGATGATAGTATGCTATCTGGTTTGACTTTATCATTATATACATGTCTTATGTGGTATAGCTTATCATTATTACATATTGATAGAGTCCGTAGGATTCATGCTTGACTACCAGGATTATAATGGCGATCACACTTGTAAGAATAGTCTATAAACACATCCTTAAATGTCCATCATTGTGGGAATATCGAGACTAAATATCGATATTCCGGAGTAGACTAGTATATATGTTTCTTGACCCCGACGATGGGCGATGGCCGGTCTCACAGCCATTGGTGTCAGTCAGTCACTAAAGATTGTATACATGTGTTCATTGGGTTATGAGTAACGAATTCGCCGGAAACATGCTAGATGGTATTATACATATTGTCAGATAGCAGTTATCTGATAACATGAGTAAAACGTAGTCTGTCGACCCGAAATCGTCATTTGTTTTGAGTGTGTTCCTACTGTACTTTGATTGCTACCCTAAACGACTTTAAGGAATTATGCAAACAGGTAGTTTTTAGGTGCAGTCCCGAAGCACTTGGAGGCAGTTTGTGATAGAAGGGATTCGTCTCTCCCGGTATTGGGAGTTATGGTAAAGAATCAAATGTTAAAGAATTCACTTCTAGTAGATACCATTACACTAAGAAATTTGATACCACAATCCCGGTTATACTTCTTATTGCATCTTTGTCTGAAGCTAAATTTTGTACCGTATCGGACCATCCTATTAGTAAGCTGAGCTGGGCCGATTTATCAGATTCGAATATTCTTAATCGATTCGGTCGGATATGTAAAATTCTTTCTTATTATCACAGTGGATCCTAAAAAGCAGGGTTTGTATCGAATAAAGTATATACTTAAGACTTTCATGTGCTAGAACTTTGGCTCGTAAATATAAAAGTGCACGTAGTGTACGGTTGGCCATCACCGTAAGACCTAGGCCTAGGCAGATGTGATTTACTGATTGTGATCAGTACTTTCTTGATTGGTGATAAGGCTTGACACCGGCACCACTTATCAGGTTATTAGGGGTCTGACGTTATCCACCGCCTAGACCGAAAATGTGATACTCTTAGACGAACAGACCTGACTATATGGTAAGTGCCGTTGATAGGCTCAGTAGGGGTTTTCGGACGAGCTTACTTGTCGATCTTCTTTTCGATAGATATCTGGATAGCCGTTACATACAGTTAGTGCCGCTGACGTACTTGTGAGCTTTTCAAGATTTTCTTCAGTAAACTCGCTGCTACCGTACTGTCGAGTCTTTAGAGTTCCACACAGAGGGTTTCCGGTTTTGGCGAAATGTTGTAGTTGCGGTACATCGGTACGTGCTTGGGTTCGATTAAAACTACTGTATTTCATACACTAACAGTAAACAGACGGTTGTAATACTAGCCGGTCTTTTTGGAAAAACGGATATTAAATCGGGTGCCAATTTAATATATTAATACATATATATGGTATATGTATTTACTAGTATTACATCACTATTTATTTGTCTCTCATTTATGTATTTTAATATATAGGATAACAATTACAATGTTATATATTAATTAATTATGTTAGCATAAACATTAATATATAAGCATTGTTATTGTTTATTTCTTTTTCTTAATATATTTCTCTTTAAGTTATATTGTTCCATAGGAACATTATACCCTTTGCCTCACCCTTAAGGGTGACATGTGGAGGAGGGAGAAGAAGATGAACACTTGGAAAGGTGATTAAATCCAATGGTTGGGATTTTGTTGAAAATGGTTAATATAAATAACCATTTAGATAGAAATGGTTGATAATATTGCTGGCACTCTCTCTCCTCTCCAATAGTCTCTCATCTCTTCATCCTCCTAATTTGAGAAATAAAATTAGAAAAAGGAAACTGTATTGAGAGAAAATTATAGTGAAGATGAAACTACAATCCTAGCTAGTTAAATTAGCAACCTAACTACTAAGGTTAACTCTTTTGATTTTGGAGCCAAAGCATTTGAGCCTTCAAGATGGATCATCTTTGATGGAGGAGATGTGCATGCAAGCCTGTTTCATGGAGCTTCAAGAAGCATACAATGGAGTCCAACACAATTTGGGAGCACTTGAAGATGCTACAAAGGTTGTAGCCTAAACCTAGTAATTAATACTTGCTCTCATTTTTGTTTCAAGTAGTAATTTTTAGCATAGAACCTTATGGTTAGAACAATTACTCTCTAGATTTTTTTAAACCCTATGATTTCATCTTTTAAAATTGCTACCTATGGCATGCTAGTTTCTTCACCAAGAAAGGATTAACTTTTGGGTTTCGCTTGGGTTGAGTCTCTCTCAACTCAGCACAGTTATTCTTCTTACTTTGATACTGAGATAAGGTTACCACCTCCAATCCTCCCTCTTTTATTATTTTATGCTATTCAAGGGGATGTTGGGGGTATATGAGAATCTTATGTTCATCGGGGTCATTGAATCTAACTCCTAATATCATTACTCAAAATCAAAACAAATAAGAAAGATGTAGGCTCCCTAACTCCACCTCACAATTCCTAGCAAAGAAACATGGGAGTCGGTACTCAAGGGGACAACACCCCTCTTGACTTCTGACCACTTCTCAACACCGTTTTTCCCATCTCAAGCAGCCAAATATGCCCTACTCTTAGTCAAGACAAATGTTTGAGATAGGGGTTTAGTGTTTCATATTTCATGTCAATATATCAAACAAATAGCATTCCTGTTCTAACATTATCAATCAGTTATGCACTGCTATAATACACTGGCTGTATGAATTGTCTTAATCATAACCGCTACAAAAGAAAAACTTAAAACACTAGAATTAAAAGAGAGAGGAAAATGGATGAGTCAGAACCAAAAGCATTTAATCATTCCAGTTTCGCAAAAACTATTTCAGCAATCATGTAAGCTGTTCACATGACCTAATTGTTTTACAAGTACAAAAGTACAGTTCCAATTTTGATAGCTTGCTGGCTCAAATTGATAAGAAAGTTGAAGACATCCCCAATATCCAATGGTTTGGAATTACCATATAATCAACATTCAATTTTCTCTTAACTTGCAAGTTTGAACGCATCTATAAAAAGACCATACGTGAATCCCATCTTGAAATTGTTCAGAAGTGCAATGGGAAAAGTTACCTTGGGTCGGCTATAATAGAACCTGGTCACATACTCAGTTAAAAGAACACAAACTACAGAAGCAATAACATCGTTGACACCCAATGCACCGAACGATAGAGAAATCGTCTGAGCAACATAGAAACCGCCGAGCAGGGAGATTCCCCCAAACAATGCTCGCCTGGATCGGCTCTTGAAATAGTTCCTCGAGATATCGGGGATGATGCGGATAATATCAACTAATCGCCGTGGCCCTTCACTATCTTGTACTGCACGGACTTTGACGGATTTAGTAATAGACCTTTGAGGGGAGATTCTTGATCTCTGGAGCAAGAACTTTGATCCCGAGCCTAGGTTGAAATTGGTAAGAATCGTTGAGGCGGAAACTAAACCGAGTGCCATTTAAGAACTACAAACGATGAATAAATAGTTCAAGATAAGTAAAAGACTATGGGAGGCTCAGATGTGCATGCTAGCCTTGCCCATGCTATGAAGTTGTTACTCATTGGGGTTTTATTTATGCATAGCGGGGCTAATTATCCCACCTCTTATTCTCACAAAAAAAAAGATACGGAGAAGGCATGCATGAACTGACAACAAGCATGTGACATGCACGTGGTGCACATATAATTAACAATTTACCATATCAATATAACTTATTGCTAATGAAAATATCCTTAGCACTAATTGCACAAAATCCCTCCTCAGTTCACCTTGTTTAGCACCTATATCTCTCAAGTGAGATATTAAGGTCAAAATCCCCTTTGCTCATCAATCAAACCCCTCAAATTCCACTCTAAACAACTCAATTATCTGTCTAATTTAATTTTAGAACCTTGGTGTTGTTTACACTAGAATTTCAGTTTTCAGGTTTTGGTCGATAAACGTAGGGGGTTTGGAACTAAAAAATCACTTTGAGGGGGGTATAACTGCTATACATGGTAAAATAAATCACAGAGGGGTTTTGTGCAATTAACCAAAAAATATATTAATTAGAGTAGAAACAAGCAAATGACATTAATACTTCTGACAAGAGCTCTATGATTCCAAGCTAAATTGCACGTAAATACCCACGGTTTCACCGATTTCACAAATAAATACCTAAGTTTCCATGAGTTGCACATAAATACCTATCTTTGACTCAAGCATTTTTTTAAAAAACGAAAGTAACAGCAATAGCAAAATAACCATCATACCACCTTCATATATGACACATAGGTAATTAAGTGCAAACGGAGTAAAAAGCTGGGTATTTATCTGCTACTCACATAAACTTAGGTATTTATCTGTCAAAACAGTGAAAGCTTGGGTATTTACATGCAATTTAGCCATGATTCCATCTTCACCATTCACAATATAGAAATTGGCCAACCCTCGAAAAGATATGAACGCACCGCTGCTTTAGCTGGTATGTCCAAAATGAAATCATCATTTACTTGGAAACATGGTGAATTACTTTGTGACACAGTTTAGTTAATTTATATGCAAACTGAAACAATCCGATGTCAACCCTTCTCTACTCCAATCTCATTTCCTGCATAAAAGGATGCATTTGATATCCATATATGAAATAAGCTTAACATGCTACTCATCAAGACTAAAAACAAAAAGGAACAACAATGGATCTCTATAATTCAAATTTGGGAATACAACTTCCATTAAATTTTCGACATCAATTATTCGGGTATACTTTTTTGGTAACTCAAAAATGAGCTTAAGCATGACCCAAAAACGCAGGTTTTCTTTATTGTGAATCTCTCGCATCACGCAATAAATAATCCGATCATGTAAGCACCATTACATATAACCTGTTTTGTTAAAAAATGGTCAATTCCAATATAAAGAACTGTGTACTTTGTCATGTATAGCAAAAAAGATGTTACTAAGTATCTACTCTAAAAACACTATATATCTGATAAATCACATGAGGTCAATCACAGGGGTGTTTTGTGCAATTAAGCTTGAATGATGTATATATTAAAAAGAAAAGTAAGATAATTGTAAATCATCATTGCATACAAAGTTTTGGTTTTTTAGGGTTTAACAACCCATGGAAAGTTCCTTGTACACAGATACAAAAAGAAGAACTTTTTGTATACAAAAATCCTTTACCTGAGCTCGAAATTGCCGGAGATGATGGCGGCGTCGGCGGCGTCGGCGGCGATGTGGGGGTGGCGCTGGTTTCGTTGGAGCCCTAGAAAACGCACAAGTAGGATGAAATGGGGTCGGGTTCCCTGAGATTATTTTTGACCCGACCTGCGAATGGCTCATCCAATCATAATGGTTCTTACACCCAAATCTTTCGTATTTCTCCATAAAATCCCTTATATAATCCATATTTTGAAGTACGACCCGCGATTCTTTTCCGTTGGGGCCTGTTTGGTTATAGGATTTAGATGGATTTGGATCTTGAAATATAAGGATTCCATAATTTTATGTTTTGTCGGACGATTTGGATTTGTGGGATTCCTATGTTTTTTTTTGGAGGCGCACCACAAAACAATGATTAATACTAAAAATATTTAAGGATTTGCTAGGATTTAGCACTATTCATTGTACTTTTAGATGGCTTCCGTGTACTTTATTTATTTAATAATCCTCTCTCTACCTATCTCCCTCTAAAATCCCCAAATCTAAATCCCACTTTTTTCACCAACCAAACAAATATAACAAGGATCTGCAAATCCAATACTGGAATCCAAAACCAACCAAACAACAAATTACCAAATCCAGAAATTTTCAACCGCGCTGTTTTGGAATCCAAATTTCTAAATCCTACAACTAAACATGCCCTTACTAAGATATGACTAGTCAGTGGAAAATTAACTTGACCTGTCACTTCATTTATTTCGCACTCTTGCGGCAGAAAAAAATAGTTCATCATAGGCGAAACTCGTAATTGTAGATGGAATGGCCTTTGAATGCATGATTTGGAATGGAACAGTATTGAAATTTGAAAAGATATAGAAGAAATGTATTGATGATGGATTGGAAAAGGAGATAAAATGCAAAACAATTCAAGTCAGCTCAGCTAAAAGGACCAATCTCGATCAGCTAAAAGAAGAGAGGGTCTTACTTAAAAGCAAGGATATTAAAAGGGCTTATTTAGTTTGTGTCATGTCCTTTTTCCCAAAATACGGAATACGAGCGTGATTAGGTCAGCCATGGTCCTACGGTCAAGGAATAATACTGCCGTGGTTACATTTCGGTTTCCTACAGTACATTGTAAGCAGTAAACACAGTATTAGAGAATCACAATCACTAAATTTATCACATTTAAACGAATTAGAGCGCAACGGATATAAGTAAAAAAAAAACTAACCAAGTAGGGACGAAGGAAAGAAAGCTCTGACGTCGCTAATCTAGATCTCCGCAATATTCTCGAAGAGAGGGGATCCTAATCTGAGCTAAGTCCACTATGTCCTCTGAGCATACACACTCAGGTCGTCGGGACGATATATATATATATATATATATATATATATATATATATATATATATATAAACATATATATATATATATATGTATATATATACATATATATATATATATACACATATATATATATATATGTATATATATATATAATGTATACAATGATATTAAACATGAAATGAACGACATAAACTGGTATCATGAGAATATGGAATATCAGGTATATGTGAACAGTATATGGTTTGTGCATCATATCAGCAATCAAAGCAATATGTATGTCGCTATCTATCAGTCACTAAGTCAATTAAAATCGATCGGTGAAAAAGAATGTTCGTGTTTAATAAGCCGTGCATGCCCGAGACAACGGTTCGTTGTTCCCCTGGACAATCCTACAGCCGCGCCGCTAAGCCCACGACCTAATCAATATATATCGCTAAAATTGAATGATCATCCTCTAAATTGCTGTACCTCGTTAAATACGAGTTCGATTCCATCTCGATTTTCTCATTTCCCCAGGTTATAGCATGTGCTCAGGTACTAGATAGGTTTTGAACAAGTACGTATGCTTTCACTTTCAGTCACGCTTTCGCTTACTAGTAGCACTTTCAATCATTGTTTCACTATCGTACTTGTCACAACTCAGTCACTAACACTTATCAAATGACAATGCAACCAGTTGCTAGGGTTTCAATGTAAACGATCACTAAGCAAAGGGTGTAAAGCAATCACAAGATGTGATAAAATACGTTAAGTAAATGTTCACTAAATTATGAGCAGCCAGTGCCATATAACCTGCAAAATTCACTCTAAATCACACGTGCAGAATTGAGCAAAACAATATAAAAGACATATGAAGTATAATTAATTATCTAAGCAGTAAAATTGGTTTCATATCAATAGGATTTCCGATTAAGGAGTTATGTTTAGTTTAGAATGGGTGTAAGCTGTTGGAATTCCAGTTTCAGAACTGGAAGTTTAACTTCAAACGCAATTTTCTATAATTTATGGTCAGATTCAGGGAGCGTTACAGTTGAATAAAATATAGCCCTATCAGTTAGGTTTCTAACACAATAGACGGATCAATAATATCCGCCGTATATGGGGAGATATGTTTAATTTAATGTCAATGTATATAAACTGCCACTGTAGTAAACTGCAGAACATATCAACGATCTAAAATACTTTTAGAATAGCAAACAATACTTAAATTAAATGAAACCAACACCACTTGTTAGCTAGCTTAATTACCTACGCAACTAGACTCCATGTATTTTCAGATTTATAAAAGGATGTACAGGTATTTAAAATCATGCGTTGTTAGAAAATACGGCTCTGGACTGCAGTCCGGAGCCATATTTCCCTCAAGTTTTCACTACTGTATCGAAGTCATATTAAATAACAATTTGAAGAGGGTTCTAAGTTATTTAGTCGGCTTCGATATGAGCCCTAAACATCACGTGTTGACTTGTATTTAGTTTACAATGATTTTAATAAGGCGAAATGCGCGATAAAATTTCAGATTTGACGTAACTAAATGGAGGTATCATTTCATAATGATAAAGTCAATATTTTCTTTCAGATTCTTACGCGTTATTCATTATCTTTAAAGGGATTTATGGGTCATAAATTCTGCCATTTTTAAATGGGTTTTTGTTTAGGGTTTTGCATCGAACACTTAGCTTAAGCAAGGGTATCAATAAAAATATCGATTTCGTTTAATTGGTCAAAGCGAGATTTTATTTATGAAAAATCTAAACAATTTTACCACGGGATAGCAGACCCTAGTCGGGTCCCCAAACACTAAAATTAACGATGATGGTTCGCTATAAAAATAATGATTCAATTATACTTCACGATATATATATATATATATGTTATTTACCGCCGAAGACCAGACTGAGATGTTGAGACGTCTAGCTTTATTTTGAAGGCAGATACTATTTGGACATATCCATCCACCCCTTCGAAGATCTCAAGAATTTAATTCTTACACATAAACAGGCATACACATGCTTTGCACGCCGGCACTCATGCGTGTATCACGTGAGGCGCTATAATAGGATTTAATCCTATCAAAGATTGGCGCCAACGCTCACGTGTCTTTCACGTGAGCTGCCGCCTGATTGTGTTTATTTAAACAAAGGGTAATTTTTATGAGGGGACAAATGCCCCCCACTGCTGTCCTCACGCGGCTTGCACGTGAGTGCTACGGTGTGCAGTTTGAGCCATCCGATCAGCCTTAAGATACGGGTAATCTGAACTGACACCCATCCCTTTAAATAGGGCTTTAAGCCCTAAGTGACTGCTGCGCTCTCATCTCTTCTTCTTTCTTGAGAATTCTATTCTCCATTAGAGCTTAGCTCTGTTTTCTTGAAACTTAATTCTTCACTTTTCTTGGATCTATATTGTAAACTCTACTAAAATTTTCTTTGTAAGAGTCTTTTTTCACAGAGCTTAACTCTTGTATTTGGAACATTCCTCTTTAGGAATTTTGGAGTTCAACTCCATTTCGATCACAGAGCTTGGCTCAAACATATTCCATTTGGGGATTTATGGTTACAGAGTTTAGTTCTGATTTTCTTGAAGATTCAATTCAGCAGAGCTTTGCTATGACAATTTATCATAGCAATTTTAGGTCTCCTCTCCTTTGGGGATTTTAATTTAATAAAGCCTTGCTCTGACAATTTATCACAAAACTTAGTTCCGATCTTTAGATTTTCTTCTTTTTTGGAGATTTTCTTGAAATTTTAATTTAACATAGCTTTGCTCTGAGAATTTTAATATCAAATCCCATTGGGGATTTTCTAGATTTTTTTTTGGTATTTTGTACCATTTTTCAAAACAGAGCCTGGCTCTAAAAATTTTATTATTATTAAAACCAGTCTTGGAGAATCCTTTTAGATTTCTTTATTGGACACATGTTCCAATTATTAATGAGCTGCCATCTTGATTCCGTGGGGCCCACTAGCTTTCTAGACTTAGTGATTCAAGCATTTTTTGTTACTAACTCTCCACCTGATTTTTTTCCTGATACCATAGCTGGTCATTTGTACGACCTCGAAGAGATTGTCTCTTATGAGAAAATTCGTATCCAAGGTCGCCTTTAAGGACAAGAACACACTATGGTCTAATGTGATGCGGTAATGCCGTTCCCTCATAAAAAAGGGAGATAGAAAAAAGAGGAGAATTCCTCACGTTTTAAACCTTACGTGTTAAACATATAAGTGCTAAATAAACAAATTAAAACCCATATCGGGATCACGTGAGAACACCCTTTTAAAGTATTAGCTTCAGGTAGAATTAAACTCTATACATAGAATTAAATTCTATTTTTTTATATGCAAAGTATATAAGCACTAAGAGTAAGTGGAAATGCCAAACTGATCTCACGTGTTAAACATGTGAGCGCCCATATGCAAGGCATATGGGCGCTAAATAAAACAGGATAAAACCCACATCGGGTTCACATGTTAAACACGTGAGAGCGCTTTCCTATATAGAATTAAATTCTAGTCTTGGGAAAATACCTCCCTTGATCTTTCTAAAAAGGAAAGATATTCTCTGTTAACAGAGAATCGTTGGATCAAAAATCCAAGGGTGATTAAAAATCATCAAATATAAAATTAAATTCTATTGGGGGGAACTATCTCCCTAATTTTTCTAAATAAGAAGTATATTTTCTGTTAAACAGAAAGTTGTTGGATCAATAATCCAATAAAATGGGAATATATTTTCCCAATCTTTGTAAATAAAGAAAGATTGTGCTCTGTTAAACAGAGCACCCTTGGATTAAAATCCAATGGTGATTAAAAATCACCGTTTGACATAATTAAATTCTATATATGGGAAAATATTTTCTTAATCTTATTAAAAACAAGAAAACATATTCTGTAAAACAGAAATCTATTGAATCAAATATCCAACGGTGGATAAAATCCCCTGAACTATTTTTGAGACCAATTAAATCAATTGGTATTTTTCAAATGAGAGATTTTCTCAAATTATTCAACAAATTTGACTCTCCTATATAAAGGATGGGAGACTTAAAAAAGAAAGGAGGAACTCCCCATAAGCTTCTGCGAACAAAAAGATAGAAGCTGCCACTGCGAATTCAATTCTTTTTCAAAGAAGATCTACTTGTTCTTTCAAACCCTAAATAAAGAAAAAGTAGAGATAAAATGCATCTCTTTTGCCTAGCGTAAAAAACATAAGGGTTCAACCCTTCATAAAAAGAACTTAGTTTTTCCTCTGATCTGAGATTTGCTAAAGCAAATCTCTCCATAAGTTGAGAATTTAAATCTTATCGGGGAAATTTTGTTCTTCAAACTCAAAATTTAGGGGAAAGAACTAGATTAAAACAAAAAGAGAGAAAAGAACTTATGGTTCTAGGAATTTAATTTCTCTGCAAACAGGGTTTAACCCTACATAAAATAACTTAGAATAAAAAGAAAATTAGTTCTCCAATAAAAAAAAGATCCCAGATCTTCAAAAAAATAAAGACCTTGGTGATCATTAATAGGCAAAACGCCGTTAACAGAGATTTAATTTCTAAAAAGAAAAGGACTTGGCGCCTCACGTGAAATCCACGTGAGGGTCCAACCAAAAGATCCCCTTAAATGGAACTCGACGCCTCACGTGAAACCCACGTGAGCGTCCTAAACAAAGGACGCAGCGCCTCACGTGCTTTCCACATGGGCGCTCAAAATAGAAGGCCCGGCGCCTCACGTGAAACACACGTGAGCACTGAATAAAAGTGCAGAAGCACTATAAAGTTAGTGAAAATGACTAAGTGTTTAGTACCGATTGGGCAACGCCCACGACCTAGCGCCGCACGTGCTCCTCACATGTACTCTTCAACAGGCTGAGTAAGAACTCAAACGGGCCCGTAAAAAGCTCGTGATATCTGAAGGGGCTACACCAAAAAGGCTAACCCTCCCTACGCCTGCTACAGAAGAAGCCGGCAAAGGTGCTTCCCCCATCAGACGGCCAGTCTTCGAAAGATTGGTCGGCTCTCCTGAAAATCTATCAAGAACGTCGGTCTTCAACAGGCTGACGCCCATTGAAACCCCCAGCAAAGCCGGGGGCATGATGAAGCCGCTTCCAAAACTGAAGCGGTCCCCTTAGTAAGGCACACTCGACGTCGCCACTGGCTCCGAATAAGACAGGCTAGGGGCAACTCTCCCTATAGACTCACCCCACCAGCTCCTATAATAGAGGTCGGCACTGCTGTTCCAACTGGAAACAATTTTGAACTGCTTAGGAGGGTGCGCAAAAACTCCCTATTCCCGCCAAAATTTTGGCTCAAAACTTGCTCACTTAGAAAAATAATAACAATAAAATAAAAATTAAAATAAAGGAAAAACTCCACATGTAACAACTCCAATTTTGTATACCAAAAATTTGCTTTAAATATAGTGTATACTTGGAGTATTGATATTGCTGGAAACAATTTAAGTATCTAATTCCTTACAATAATTATAAGAAGGAGCTTGTGGCTCATTGGTAATACCTTGCATTGCTGAACCAAGCCACCAGAGTTCGAATCCCATGCCCCACATAATTTTTATATCCTTTTGTTTTAATTTTTTTTAGAAGTCAAACGGTCAAACAGCCATAACTCACAATTTATTGCGATTTAAGAAAATTAAAGTATGCTAAAACCTCCCCCAGACCGAGCCCGACCCAACGGCACCCGACTCGGCCGAATCGGCCGGCGCCGCCGGCCGGACTCGGCCGGTCGGCCGAGTCGTCAACACGAAAAATTCTCGTGTTGACTGGGTCTCTTCACCTGCATACTCTAATTTTTTTGTACTCTTACAAAATTTCCAATAAATCTCTTTAAAGACCAAAATTAATGAATTGTTAATGTTTTTTATATTTTCTTTTAATATTTTTTAACCCTAACCCTAACCCTAGCCTAGTCCTATATAAAGACCCATATACTCTACCTTTTCCCTTCATAACTCTAAATCCACTCTCTCAAATTCTCGAGAACTCGGTACGAAGAGCTAGAAGCGAAGCGCTGCCGAAATCGACGACGGATTCCGGCGACCGGATCAGGACCTTCGCGACGTTTTCAACGAATTGACAACCACCCCGTCCTTTAGCTTCCTTAGCTTGTCCAAACCGTAAGTCCCACCTTCTTCTATCTCTCTTTTCTTTAAGATAAAAATACGACTTTTTGGAACCCGACGGAAATCGGACAAACCGATTTCCGATTCGGTTTTTCTATAAATTTCCACTTGTCACCTAATACATATTATCTACCCATATGCTTGTTGACTATTAATCACCCATAAACCAAATTAATCAAACTTTTTCACATAAAATGATAACTTCTTTGCAAAATCGTATTCTTTTCATAAAAATACCATGAAGTTCATTATTCTTAGTTTAATTAATTCCCTCACTCCTAAATAGGTTTATCTTGATCACTAAACTTGTAGAACCCAATTTGAATGAAATTTCACACATAAAATGATAACGTTTTCGAATACCGTATTCTTGCGCTATAATACCTTTAAGTTTAACATAGCATGTTTTAGCTTTAAACTTCACCAAAACTTAAAATAAGTCACGGGGTAATGACCTACCCCTACACACACTCAATATAACCCTAATTGATAAATATCAAAAATACAGAATATGAAATTACAGGACTTTTCACTAAAATACCATAATCTTTATAACTTTTATTTAAAGCTTTAAGTTGTAAACTTTTCTAGATAAAATCTTTTAATAAAATGAAAACACGATTGGTCATGGACATCGATCGTTTATCTAAACTGTCTTGTGGTACCTAGACAAGTGTGTCTAAGGCTAGTGGTTTTTAATTAGGCCCACGACTGTGGTTCCTTCCCACTTACCTGGCACTTACCTGGCCGCAATTGACGGTGAAGAGGCGATTTGAGGCTTCTAATGACTCATCGTTTAGACCTTAGAAATAGGCTAGTTGGTTTAGGAAACCCTAATAACTAAAATACGGAAAACTGTACTCTTTTGCAAATAAATACCCCATATTTATAAAACCGTTTTCCCAAATGAAAAGTATTTGTTAAACCTAAGCAAAGCGCCGCTACAACCCACTTTTGGGGAACCTGTTAGGGATAGTACGGTTCATCGTGCACCCGCAGGCTAGTAGTGCGAGATTCAGACCTCCGTAAGGAGCATTCGGTCTCGAAGGGTTTAAAATACGATATTTAAGGAAAATGAGATTTTTTCTAAAATAAAATATTTATATAAAATTATTCATGTGTTAATATATATATAATTATCATTTAAACACCTATTTTATTATAATATGAAATTTTCACATTTTTCTAAAAATTACAAGATTAAAAGTTACACTAAAATACGATGAATTTCAGATAAAACAATTAATATTTCTATTAGGATATATTCATTAGAATAACACAAATAAAATTCACATTCATTATAACAATAAAAACGATTATTAAATACTTGAGGTGTATTTTGAAAACTATACAAAAGTACTTTTTACATAAAACCCCCTCAAGTTTTACAAATTACAATAAGGCCCCTAGCCAATATTGAACTTCAAATTATCTTTCTTTTAGCCTGACTCGGGTTAGAGTCTGACTATTCCTGACTCGAATATGATTCAAGTCAATCTTATTCTTTTATATCCCAATACAATTTGAGTACATGAATCCATGAATCCAGTTAACAATATATTCATTTTGACTGAATCAAACCATGGATATTCATCCATTATCCTGATATTCCATTTACCTGATTATACAGTTACAACATGTTTACTGATATCATGGTTTTGATCAGTCACCCAAATTACATATTCCAACACTACAATACTGTTAAAACACTACGGGGTTTAAGGGGTAGATTGGTACGGAAGATGTTAAAGGTGGCACGAGGTGGTCAGATTAAGACACCTAACCTGAATCCTGTTGCTGTTGTACCGTGGCATAACGGTTCCTTGTACTTTCCTTTTGCCCTGATCTCTAGCATATAGAAATCCCCCTCGTATACACTGGCATCCTTCTGTACCAAGCTACAAACAACAGCGTTACAAAATGTTCCATAATATTCACCAATATAATACTTTAGAAAATACTGTACTCTGTCATTCTCATTCTTCTTATTCTTTGGGACTTACCGAGCGACTTGTTCGCTGACGACATTCTACTTCTTTCTTCTTTGAATGTCGTCAGGTGCGTTGGACCAAGCTGAGATCGAGCCCACCGGTGAAGATTTGGAGCAGTTCCAGGAAGATCCAGAGCTCTAGATACTGTACCTTGTTCTTTCTAGTTTATTTCATTTTCTGTTATGCCACTGTTTAGGCATTGCTTTTCATTCCAGTTGTATTTTTCTTTCTTATTAATAAAAGTTGCTGTTATTTCTATATCATTTGTCTCTTGTGATTTACTTTATATTGCTTAGTTACGCTTAGCGTATGTACTTCTGAGTATATACGTAGCGGGCCTCGTCGTGTCCACTTCGCCGTACATTGGGAAGCGGGGCGTGACAGGTTTTGTTGGTGGCCCATGCAGGTCAGAGCTGTATGAATCCCTGTCATGCAGTTCTGGTCTGCGTGAACAATCTAAGCAATATAACACAAGAACCAGCAACTAAAACATTCTTTACAATTCATGTTCTTTGAAACTTGCAAATCTCTATTCCTTGAATCTTATTATTTCATGTATTTGATTCTGTCCTAATCCAAATTTTTCTTCAGGATTATGGATTCCCCGAACAACACCAGCACCAACGTCAACAACACCCCATCAGCACTACCTCTCACACCAGCTGTTCCCGCACCACCCACTGAGCAGACGATGTTATTTGATGCGATCCGTAGTCTTCTCGAGGGACAGCAACAACTTCTGAGCCGTCCTGATAACGATGCACTGGGAGTAAAGCAATTCAGGGCTTTGCACCCAAAGCAGTTCTCTGGTAAAGGAAGCCCTCTCGAAGCAGAAGAATGGGCACAAAGCATCGAAGACGATCTGGCAGCAGCTCAAGTTCCAGATAATGCTTGGGTCCGTGTAGCGAAGCTACAGCTCACGGATAATGCTCGCAATTGGTGGAAGGCGGAAGAAACCCATCTAGCGCAGCCGATTGAATGGAAGACATTTCGCGAGAAGTTTGACGCGAAATATTTCCCTGTGACTGTCAGGTTCGCTATGGAGCAGCAGTTTATTCATCTACAGCAAGGATTAATGTGGGAGAAATCGGTAGATGAATACGATGCTGAGTTCACTATGTTGAGCCGGTAAGATATATCACAATAGTTCAATTTTTAAATATCACATATTACACAGCTAACACAATTTTTAAACAGATTCGCGGCACACCTGATACCGACGGACGAGATCAGAGCCCGTCGTTTTCAACAAGATTTGGACACAGAGATCAAGGCTGCTCTAGCCACAGGAAAGTTTTTGACTCATGAGGAAGCCCTAGAAGCTGCCCACAGTTATGAGGCAGTCATAAAAGAGAGGGGCAGACCTCAGTCTGCAGGAGTCAAACGCCCTGCCAACCAGATGGCAGGTGGAGCCACGTCCAGACCATCTTTCGTGCCGAGGCGACCCGGGGTACCAACTCATCGTCCTAGCCCAGCCTTTTGCACCTACTGCAAGAGAACTGGACATATGATGAAGGACTGCCGACGAGCCAACCGCCTCTGCTTAATCTGCGGTTCAGCCACTCATGATATTGGATCTTGTCCCCAAAAGCAGAACTCAGTTGCTGCACCCAGGCCAGCAAATACTTATCAGCAGCGACCAGCTCTTCAGGCACCTGCTCCCAGACTTGCACTGCCTGCACCACCTAGGGGACCCCAAGCTGCACCACCTCCTCGACAGTTCCATCAAGCTCAAAGGAATGTTCAGAGGAATGCTCCTCAGGCCAGGAGGAATGTGCGAAGCACCAGGCTTTCATGATGTCTGTGGAAGAAGCTGAGGCCACGGGCCAAGTCATTACCGGTAAATTTTCTTTCTCAAACTCATCTTTTTAGTTTTGTTTACCTACACACTTTCCCTATACCTGAACTTATCCCATATACCCTAGGTACAATCCTAGTAGCTTCACTACCTGCACTTGCACTGTTTGATACTGGAGCATTCCACTGCTTTATGTCGCAACGGTTTGTCCGAACCCATGCGATTCCAGTCTCACCGCTTGTATCCAGCTGGAACGTCAGTTCTGGAAATGGTGTTCTAAAGGCAACTATGGGATACAGCATGTGTCCAGTCGTTGTCTGCAGTCGAGAATTTTATGCTGACTTCAAGGTACTGGATATACCGAACTTCGATGTGGTTCTAGGAATGGACTGGCTTGGAACCTTTTATGCTACCATCGACTGTCGTCAAAGGAGGGTAGTATTTGAGATTCCAGATCATCCGGTTTTCTATTTCAAGAGTGGAGATCGCACCCTGGAGCCAAGTACTTACAAAGCGAAGCCAAGGGAAGCAGTAGTTGCAGCAGCTCATGCAGAGGAAGAATCAAGACCGAAGGTAGTTCGAGAGTTCGACGATGTATTCCCCGACGATATATCAGGTTTGCCTCCCGATCGAGCTCTTGAATTCAGTATTGACTTAGTACCAGGAGCACAACCAGTGATCAAAGCACCGTATAGACTAAGTCCGGAAGGATTGAAGGAAGTTCGAACACAGTTGGATGAATTACTGGCGAAAGGATGGATTCGTCCCAGCACTTCAAGTTGGGGAGCACCTGTACTGTTGGTGAAGAAGAAGGAAGGTTCATACAGAATGTGCATCGACTATAGGGCCTTGAACGAAGTTACTATAAAGAACAAGTATCCACTCCCGCGCATCGACGATTTATTCGATCAGCTAAGTGGATCTTGTGTCTTCTCTAAACTAGATCTTCGTTCAGGTTATCATCAAGTGAAGGTCAAGGAAGCTGATATTCACAAAACAGCTTTCAGAACTCGCTATGGACATTACGAATTTCTAGTAATGCCATTTGGAGTGACCAATGCACCAGCAATCTTCATGAACCTTATGAACCAAGTTTTCCGGGAGTATTTAGACAGGTTCGTTGCCATCTTCATCGACGACATCCTGGTATATTCTAAGAATCGGAAAGAGCATGCGGAGCACTTACGAATTGTCCTGGAAACTCTTCGACAACATAAGCTTTATGCCAAATACAGCAAATGCGAGTTTTGGCTAAAACAAGTTGGTTTTCTTGGACACATCGTATCAGGAGAAGGGATTTCTGTAGATCTAGCAAAGGTTTCAGCAGTCAGCGAATGGCCTACACCAAAATCAGTGAAGGATATCCGGAGTTTCTTGGGCTTAGCTGGATATTACAGAAGATTCATTGAAGGCTTTTCGAAGATAGCAACACCCCTGACCAAGCTCACACGAAAAGATGAAGAATTTGTGTGGTCAGAAGCATGCGAGCAAGCTTTCGTAGAACTCAAGTCAAGACTGACATCTGCACCTATTCTCGTCATACCGGATCAATCTGGAGGATTCGAAGTGCATTGTGATGCATCCGGTAAGGGACTAGGATGTGTTCTACATCAGCACGGTAAGGTTGTGGCTTATGCTTCAAGACAACTGAAGACTCATGAGCGCAATTATCCGACGCATGATCTAGAGTTGGCAGCCGTTATTTTTGCTCTCAAGATTTGGCGCCACTACTTACTTGGTGAACGAGTGAACATCTATACAGATCATAAAAGTCTGAAGTACGTGTTTACTCAGAAGGAGTTGAATATGCGGCAGAGAAGATGGTTAGAACTTATGGCGGACTTTGACATCAACTTGCAGTATCATCCAGGGAAGGTGAACGTAGTACCTGATGCTCTTAGTCGCCAACCATTAGCAACGAATCTCACCACCCAGTGGAAGCTTCAGTAAGACCTACATCAGATGGAGATTGAACTAGTCATGCCAGGTGATGTTTCAAATTTGATGAATCTACAAGTCCAATCAACTATTGTCAACCAGATCAAGGCAGCTCAAGCCAGCGATGCTAAGTTGCAAAAGATCAGAGAACAAGTGGAGAATGGACTCAGAACAGATTTCATCATCCATGAAGACGGATCTTTGAGATACGGCAGCAGATTGTGTGTACCAAAGGGTCCTGTTCGGGAAGAGTTAATGAAAGAAGCTCACAGCTCTCCCTATTCAGTACATCCTGGAGGTACCAAAATGTACAAAGATCTACGTCAGAATTATTGGTGGCATGGAATGAAGCGTGAAGTAGCCAGAAGTGTCGCAAAATGTTTGGTGTGTCAGCAGGTAAAGGCTGAACATCACAGGACAGCTGGACTACTTCAACCGTTACCAATACCAGAATGGAAGTGGCAGCACATCACGATGGACTTTGTAACTGCTCTTCCTCGCAGCACAAAGGGTAACGATGCGATTTGGGTCATTGTGGATCGACTCACAAAGTCGGCTCACTTCATCCCATTTCGAGTTGGTCAATCAACTGAGACATTAGCAAAGAAGTACATGGAGGTAATAATCTAAATTAAGATTTAAACTCTTCATACTGTACTATCTCTGATACCCATGAACTCATACAGGAAATTGTGAGACTTCATGGAGTACCGGTCTGCATTGTCTCCGATCGTGACACCAGGTTCCGATCGCAATTTTGGCAAAGTCTGCAAGCAAGCTTGGGAACAAGTCTGAACTTCAGCACGGCTTATCATCCACAAACAGATGGTCAGTCGGAACGAACTATTCAGATCTTGGAGGATATGCTCAGAGCATGTATGCTTGACTTCAAAGGATCGTGGGAAGATCACCTACATCTTGTGGAGTTTGCGTACAACAACAGCTACCAAGCAAGTATAGGAATGACACCTTTTGCAGCATTGTATGGAAGGAAGTGTCGATCGCCATTAAGTTGGGACGACATAGGAGATAGGGAACTCCTTGGACCAGAGATGATAGTAGCGACCGTTGATGTGGTTCATACTATCAGGGAAAGAATGCGCAAAGCTCAAGATAGACAGAAACACTGGGCTATTGCGAAGAGACGACACTTGGAGTTCCAGCCAGGAGATCATGTATTCCTGAAAATCTCTCCGAACCGCGGAGTGATCAGATTTGGAAGACGGGGAAAGTTGAGTCCAAGATACATTGGACCGTTCGATATACTCGAACGAGTCGGTGTGGTGGCATACCGTTTAGCGCTTCCACCCTCATTGGAAGGAGTGCATAACCAACTCAGAAGGTATGTGAGTGACCCCAGCCATGTACTTGATCATTCCGAGCTCACGATACAGCCCGATTTGTCTTGTGAGCAACAACCTGTGGAGATCCTGGACAGGAAAGTGAAGACACTTCGGAACAAAGAAGTTAATTTGGTCCGGGTAATGTGGAGGAAAGACACTCCAGGAGAATCCACGTGGGAAAGGGAGGATGAGATGCGTGCAAGATATCCGCACCTTTTTGTAAATTAGTCCTTAAATAAAAGTTGTAAATTTCGAGGACGAAATTTTTGTAAGGAGGGTAGATTGTAACAACTCCAATTTTGTATACCAAAAATTTGGTTTAAATATAGTGTACACTTGGAGTATTGATGTTGCTGGAAACAATTTAAGTATCTAATTCCTTACAATAATTATAAGAAGGAGCTTGTGGCTCATTGGTAATACCTTGCATTGCTGAATCAAGCCACCAGAGTTCGAATCCCATACCCCACATAATTTTTATATCTTTTTGTTTTAATTTTTTTTAGAAGTCAAACGGTCAAACAGCCATAACTCACAATTTATTGCGATTTAAGAAAATTAAAGTATGCTAAAACCTCCCCCAGACCGAGCCCGACCCAACGGCACCCGACTCGGTCGCGACTCGGCCGAATCGGCCGGCGACGCCGGCCGGACTCGGCCGGTCGGCCGAGTCATCAACACGAAAAATTCTCGTGTTGACTGGGTCTCTTCACCTGCATACTCTAATTTTTTTGTACTGTTACAAAATTTCCAATAAATCTCTTTAAAGACCAAAATTAATGAATTTTTAATGTTTTTTATATTTTCTTTTAATATTTTTTAACCCTAACCCTAACCCTAGCCTAGTCCTATATAAAGACCCCTATACTCTACCTTTTCCCTTCACAACTCTAAGTCCACTCTCTCAAATTCTCGAGAACTCGGTACGAAGAGCTAGAAGCGAAGCGCTGCCGAAATCGACGACGGATTCCGGCGACCGGATCAGGACCTTCGCGACGTTTTCAACGAATCGACAACCACCCCGTCCTTTAGCTT
Source organism: Agapanthus africanus (assembly GCA_030015575.1). NCBI lineage: Eukaryota > Viridiplantae > Streptophyta > Magnoliopsida > Asparagales > Amaryllidaceae > Agapanthus > Agapanthus africanus. The sequence continues at coordinate 739,558,583 of CM057337.1, forward strand.
CCTTAGCTTGTCCAAACCGTAAGTCCCACCTTCTTCTATCTCTCTTTTCTTTAAGATAAAAATACGACTTTTTGGAACCCGACGGAAATCGGACAAACCGATTTTCGATTCGGTTTTTCTATAAATTTCCACTTGTCACCTAATACATATCATCTACCCATATGCTTGTTGACTATTAATCACCCATAAACCAAATTAATCAAACTTTTTCACATAAAATGATAACTTCTTTGCAAAACCGTATTCTTTTCATAAAAATACCATGAAGTTCATTATTCTTAGTTTAATTAATTCCCTCACTCCTAAATAGGTTTATCTTGATCACTAAACTTGTAGAACCCAATTTGAATGAAATTTCACACATAAAATGATAACGTTTTCGAATACCGTATTCTTGCGCTATAATACCTTTAAGTTTAACATAGCATGTTTTAGCTTTAAACTTCACCAAAACTTAAAATAAGTCACGGGGTAATGACCTACCCCTACACACACTCAATATAACCCTAATTGATAAATATCAAAAATACAGAATACGAAATTACAGGACTTTTCACTAAAATACCATAATCTTTATAACTTTTATTTAAAGCTTTAAGTTGTAAACTTTTCTAGATAAAATCTTTTAATAAAATGAAAACACGATTGGTCATGGACATCGATCGTTTATCTAAACTGTCTTGTGGTGCCTAGGCAAGTGTGTCTAAGGCTAGTGGTTTTTAATTAGGCCCACGACTGTGGTTCCTTCCCACTTACCTGGCACTTACCTGGCCGCAATTGACGGTGAAGAGGCGATTTGAGGCTTCTAATGACTCATCGTTTAGATCTTAGAAATAGGCTAGTTGGTTTAGGAAACCCTAATAACTAAAATACGGAAAACTGTACTCTTTTGCAAATAAATACCCCATATTTATAAAACCGTTTTCCCAAATGAAAAGTATTTGTTAAACCTAAGCAAAGCGCCGCTACAACCCACTTTTGGGGAACCTGTTAGGGATAGTACGGTTCATCGTGCACCCGCAGGCTAGTAGTGCGAGATTCAGACCTCCGTAAGGAGCATTCGGTCTCGAAGGGTTTAAAATACGATATTTAAGGAAAATAAGATTTTTTCTAAAATAAAATATTTATATAAAATTATTCATGTGTTAATATATATATAATTATCATTTAAACACCTATTTTATTATAATATGAAATTTCCACATTTTTCTAAAAATTACAAGATTAAAAGTTACACTAAAATACGATGAATTTCAGATAAAATAATTAATACTTCTATTAGGATATATTCATTAGAATAACACAAATAAAATTCACATTCATTATAACAATAAAGACGATTATTAAATACTTGAGGTGTATTTTGAAAACTATACAAAAGTACTTTTTACATAAAACCCCCTCAAGTTTTACAAATTACAATAAGGCCCCTAGCCAATATTGAACTTCAAATTATCTTTCTTTTAGCCTGACTCGGGTTAGAGTCTGACTATTCTTGACTCGAATATGATTCAAGTCAATCTTATTCTTTTATATCCCAATACAATTTGAGTACATGAATCCATGAATCCAGTTAACAATATATTCATTTTGACTGAATCAAACTATGGATATTCATCCATTATCCTGATATTCCATTTACCTGATTATACAGTTACAACATGTTTACTGATATCATGGTTTTGATCAGTCACCCAAATTACATATTCCAACACTACAATACTGTTAAAACACTACGGGGTTTAAGGGATAGATTGGTACGGAAGGTGTTAAAGGTGGCACGAGGTGGTCAGATTAAGACACCTAACCTGAATCCTGTTGCTGTTGTACCGTGGCATAACGGTTCCTTGTACTTTCCTTTTGCCCTGATCTCTAGCATATAGAGATCTCTCTTGTATACACTGGCATCCTTCTGTACCAAGCTACAAATAACAGCGTTACACAATGTTCCATAATATTCAACAATATAATACTTTAGAAAATACTGTACTCTGTCATTCTCATTCTTCTTATTCTTTGGGACTTACCGAGCGACCTGTTCGCTGACGACATTCTACTTCTTTCTTCTTTGAATGTCGTCAGGTGCGTTGGACCAAGCTGAGATCGAGCCCACCGGTGAAGATTTGGAGCAGTTCCAGGAAGATCCAGAGCTCTAGATACTGTACCTTGTTCTTTCCAGTTTATTTCATTTTCTGTTATGCCACTGTTTAGGCATTGCTTTTCATTCCAGTTGTATTTTTCTTTCCTGCATTGTAAAAAGAATGTTATTAATAAAAGTTGCTGTTATTTCTATATCATTTGTCTCTTGTGATTTACTTTATATTGCTTAGTTACGCTTAGCGTATGTACTTCTGAATATATACGTAGCGGGCCTCGTTGCGTCCACTTCGCCGTACATTGGGAAGCGGGGCGTGACACCACATGTAAAGCATGTAGGTACTGCCTCGGATAGAATTAAATCCTATGATGACGCCTCACGTGCTCCTCACGCGGGCGCCAATGTGCAAAACACAAAAAAGAAATCTATTAAATAAGAGTTAAACTCTTAGGAGGCAGCGCCTCACGTGCAAAACATGAGAGCGCTAGCACCCAGAGTCAAAGACTCTGAGGCAGCGCATCATGTGCAAAGCACGGGAGCGCGAAGCACTAGCGCTAAAGAGTCAAAGACTCTGAAGCAGCGCATCACGTGCAAACCACGAGAGCGCTGAGCGTCAGCGCTAAAGAGTCAAAGACTCTGAAGCAGCGCATCACGTGCAAAGCATGAGAACGCTGAGCGCCAAGCGCTAAGAGTCAAAGACTCTGTAACAACGCATCACGTGCAAAGCACAAGAGCGCTGGCGCCAGAACTAAAAGTTCTCTGCCATTGGATCAAAGATCCAACGGAGATGATAAATCATCAGAGCACATAATTAAATTCTGATTGAGAAAATAATCTTCCCAAAGTTTCTAAACAAGAAAGATTGTGCTCTATAAATCAGAGCACCGTTGGATTAAAGATCCAATGGTGATTAAAAATCACCAAGCTACAGAATAAGCTCTGTAGGAGAAAATATCTTCCCAATCTTTCTAAACAAGAAAGATTGTGCTCTGTAAATCAGAGCATCATTGGATCAGAGATCCAATGGTGATTAAAAATCACCAAGATACAAAATAAGTTCTGTATGGGAAATTTTTTTCCCAATCTTGTTAAAAATAAGAAGATTGTCTTCTGTAAAACAGAAGCCCTATGATCAAAGATCCAATGGTGGGGAAACATCCCCAAATCAATCAGAGAAAGATCTCTTTAACTGATTCAACAAATCACCCTACCCTATAAAAAAGCCCTAAAACTTCAAGTCTTGCAGAGAGGAACTCCCCCATAAACTTGGAGAAATTTAAAAGAGAAGAGCAAGCTCTCGGAAGAAGAAGAATTTCTTCAAGGTAAATAAAGCAGAGATATCAAAGCATCTCATAAAAAGAAGAAGCACCTAATTCTTCTTCAAGATCATAGATCTATAAGACAAATATCTTTCACAAAGAGATCATAGTATCTCATCATAAAAAAGGGGGGAAGAAGAATTCAATTCTCTTCAGATCACAAATCCATAAAGGCAAAGCCTTTCACAAAAAAATAATAAGAGATTGTAACATCTCCTTTAAAATAAGAACTTAGTTCTTAGATCTATGAGACAAAGTCTCCTATAAACAAGAATTTAATTCTCAGAGTGCAGAACTGATCAAAGTTGCCTAAAAAGAGCCTTAGCGCTCCAATTCAAAGAAGCGCCATAGCGCTCTAAGTCTGGCGCACAGCGCCGCCGCGCTCTTAGCGCCGCAGCGCTCTTAGCGCTCCAATTTAAAGAAGTGCCTTAGCGCTTCAAGACTGGCGCACAACGCCGCAGCGCTGCAAACGCTATTTTAAAAGAAACGCCGAGCGCTTCAAGGTTGGCGCTCAGCGCCAAGCGCACCACGTGCTCCTCACGTGTGCGCTATTTCACAAGGAGCGCTGTGCACTCATTTACTGGCGCTCAGCGCCAAGCGCACCACGTGCTCCTCACGTGTGCGCTCTTTTACTGGCGCTCAGCGCCAAGCGCACCACGTTCTTTTCACGTGTGCGCTCTTTCACAAGGAGCGCTCTGCACTCATTTAGTGGTGCTCAGCGTCAAGCGCACCACGTACTCCTCACGTGTGCGCTCTTTCACAGGAAGCGCCTTAGTGCTCTAAATCTGGCGTCAGCGCCAAGCGCACCACGTGCTCCTCACATGTGCGCTGAGAGAACATAAATTGTTCTTTAATAAATCCTCAGAGCCATAATGAGTACTCAATACTCAATAAAAAACAAAAAGAGTTGTCAGAACCTAAACCAATACTCAGCATTGTTAAATGTTCAACATTTTAACTGAGTGGGCCGAGCCCAAGTTGGCTATAGACCCCTAAATTAGATTAATTGAGCCCATATGCTCATAAATCTTTGATCTTAGTCCCAAATTGGACTACAGACCACCCAACCAATATTGGTTCAAGGGTACATCTCTTCACTCCTCTGATATTTGTCGTTGTAATCCTTCAACGTCTTCAGAGAGGTTGTTGGGTTACCCTTGCACCTAGTCTAGGGTTTGGTAGCATCACTTATGTCATTTTAAAATTTAGAGAGGTGCAAAACTAACTAACCATGAATCTTGCTAGAATTTATAGGGTAACAAAATTGTATCACATACAAATAAGAAAAGAGATGGGGATTACAACCTTTGTAGTCCGTTCCTTCGCTTCATAAGCTCCGTGTTGAGGTCCCTTCGCTGCGATCAACATGAATTTCGGCTCTCGAGTGGATCCATGAGGTAAATGAGACACCTTGCTTGTATTCTTCATGATCCAAGATGATCTACCTTGAAGAATCTCTAACCCAAGCTTACACCTCGCTAAACAACTTATTAGAGAAGTGAACACTCTAATCTAAGTGGCTAGAGTAGATGAGGATGATGAAGTAGGAATTTTGCTCTCTTTTGTTTTCTATTTCTCACACTTATTCATCACAAATCAAAAACCAAGTGAAGCTTTTTCACAAAGGAAGAAGAAGAAGAATAAATGAGCTAAACCTTTTATGATGAATAATGAATTATTGTTGTGGTTACAAATACAACCATGGGTTAAGTATGAAGGAGTTAACCTTTGAAGAGAATAAACTAGAGTTAATGGTTTGGATTGGGTTAACAAAATATCTTCACAAAATATCAACCTAAAGACAAAGTCAAAGCTTCATGAAGCTTCATGGAAGCTTCATGCAAAAGCTAACCCTAATCCAAACCCTAACCAAGTTTAAACCCTAAACCTTTGTTAAATTTGTAACCCTAACATGTTACAATATTATATATCACATATACAATATATTTTGTAACAAAAGAAAATAATACAATTAACATATATCGCATATATATCAATGTATTATCCCGTGAGAAAATGAATCAATAAAGCGAGCTTATATCAGTTAACGTAACGTAATATATCACATATATAATTATATATTAAATTATCCAATCAACACTTGATCCGATAACCCGGCTATATTACATATAACTGACTAATATAACATGTACCATTTCATCGAATCAAAACTTGATCCGATGACCCGGCTATATCATATATACCCGACCGATATCTCATATCACGAGAATAGAATACGGTATCTCATATCATATTATTCTCGGTCCTGCACATATCACATATGTGCTCCTACTCCATTTTGCCTGAGCCAGGAAACCCCTGTGTAGGACTCTAAAGAATCGTCAATACGCCGGTAGTAGGTGATGATCATATCAAACACCCACAAGCTGCAAGCGGTCAGCTAAACGTAACAGCCACCCAGGTATTGAGCGATGAGAAGATCAACAAGCAAGCCTGTACATTCTCCTGTGAATCCAATAAGTAACACTACCGTATAGTCCGGTCTCTTCGTCTGATATGTCGTATATCCAGTCTAGGGGTGGTAAACGTCAGACCCCAGTAACCGATAAGTCATGTCGATGTGAGGCTCATAACAGGTCAAGAAACTACTGATAACTTTTCCCAGCAGCATTCCATATCAGCCCTGGCCAGAGACTTCCAGTTATAGCCAATCGAACACAGCACAACATCAACTCCTTATACCGGGAGAGACGAAACCCCTCCTATTGCTCATTGCCTCCATGTGATTCGGGACTGTATCCAAAAGTCACCGTTTTGCATGCCCACTTGGACGTGGTAAGGTGGAAATCAAAGTACAGTGGGAATCACACAAGACTCTATGACGATCTCGGGTCTACAGACTAACCTGTACCAGTGTCACCGGAGAACTGCTATCCGACGATAGGTATAATATCATCTAGGAGTTCTCGGTGAGTCCGTTCAGTGTACCCAGTCTCCACTGAGCACCCGTACACCATCTTTGATGTCAAACACCGATGGATATGGGATCATCCATCGCCCATCATATGGGTCAAGATGCGTATACGCTAGTCTATACTGGAGTATCGATGCCCTGTCTCGATACACCCTCGACTAAGAACAGTTATAGGATGTACTCTTTGACTACCATGGCCCCACTAGTATGATCTCATCATAGTCCCAGTAGTCGAGTACATATCCTAAGGGCTTTATCAATATGTGAGAGCAAGACAGTAAAACAATATAAGTCAACATGTTAAGATAAAGTGAAACCAAATAGCATACTATCACGTCAAGCAAGAAAGTCCTCTCTATATATCCAAGCATCCACTATAATATACATCATATGTACAACAATGGCCTCTAGGGCATATATATAACTAACAATCTCCCACTTGCACTAAGGCCAGTTGCTGTAGTATCTCATACCCAACATCCCGAAGAGTCTCTCAAATTGTATCTGGGGAATGGCCTTCGTGAGTGGATCCACAGTGTTGTCCTTCGTGTCAACTCTCCTGACCTCGATCTCACGGCGATCAACTATCTCCCGGATCAGGTGATATCACCTCAGAATATGTCTGGACTTCTGATGGGACCTGGGTTCCTTGGCCAAAGCCACAGCTCCATTGTTATCACAATACAAAGGTATTGGATGCTCAATGGACAGAACCACACCAAGTTCAGTGATGAACTTCTTTATCCAGACAGCCTCTTTGGCAGTATCGTTGGCAGCGATGTATTCAGCCTCCATCGTCGAGTCTGCCATGGTTTCTTGCTTGGAAATCTTCCAACAAACCGCCCCTCCATTCAAGGTAAAGACAAATCCCGAGTGCGACTTAGAGTCGTCCTTATCACTTTGGAAGAGAGCGAGTCCAGAGATCGTGGGTTGGTTCCCATGCTTGGATTCTTCCATACTAAACCTCTTTAGTATGGTGTCAATGTACCTGGATTGGGACAATCCCAGTATCCGTTTAGATCTATCTCTATAGATCTTAATTCCCAAAATGCAGGAGGCATCACCTAGATCTTTCATTGAGAATCTATGTGATAAGAAGAGCTTGACCGAGTGCAGCATAGGAACATCATTTCCTATCAAGAGTATGTCATCCACGTACAATACGAGGAAGACAACCTTACTCTCTGCAACCTTCTTGTAAATACAAGGTTCATCTACGTTTTTGATGAAGTCAAACTCTTTGACTACAACATCAAAACAGATGTTCCAACTCCGCGATGCCTGCTTTAACCCGTAGATGGATTTAAGCAGCTTGCACACCTTTCCGCTGCTCCCACTATCTACGAAACCCTCTGGCTGAGTCATGTAGACGCACTCCTCTAAATCACCATTTAGAAAGGCGGTCTTAACATCCATTTACCAGATTTCGTAGTCATGGTATGCAGCAATGGCAAGTAAGATCCGGATGGACTTAAGCATAGCTACTGGAGAAAAGGTTTCGTCATAATCCACACCTGGTCATTGACGAAAACCCTTTGCAACAAGTCTAGTTTTGAAAGTCTCCACTTTTCCATCTACACCAAGTTTCTTCTTAAAGATCCACTTGCTCCCAATGGGTTTTACCCCTTCAGGAGCAACTTCCAAAGTCCATACTTTGTTGGTGTACATGGATTCCATCTCAGATCGCATTGCATCCAGCCATTTCACAGAGTCCCTACTCGTGATGGCCTGCTCGAAGCTAGTTGGGTCATCATCTTCCATGATGCAATCCTCGCTCCCACCATCTATGAGAAAACCGTAGTATCTCTCAGGTGGATGAGGAACCCTACTAGATCGGTGGAGAGGCTAGGGTTCGTTGGGAACTACTGAATCATCTGGTTCCACTAAATCTTCAGTTGTAGTTTGTGGTGCTGGAACTTCTTCCAGCTCTACCGCTTCGCTACTAATTTCTTTTACAAGAAATTCCTTTTCTAAAATGATGGCATACTGAGCAACAAACACATTTTGTTGTTCACCGTGGTAGAATAGATATCCATTTGAATGTTTAGGATATCCTACAAACTTACAAAGAACTGATCGTGCCTCGAGTTTATCCGGATTTTGCCTTTTGACATAGGCCGGACAACCCCATATCTTAACTCGTTTAAGACATGGTCTCTTCCCACTCCATATCTCATATGGTGTGGTAGGTACAGATTTTGATGGAACCTGATTCAATAGGTATGCTGCTGCTTCAAGCGCATCACTCCAAAAGGAAATAGGTAACTCAGCAGTGCTCATCATAGAGCATACCATATCTAATAGGGTGCGATTCCTCCGTTCCGATACACCGTTGTGCTGTGGTGTATAGGGAGGAGTAAGCTGAGAGAGAATCCCATTCTCTTTTAGATAGTCCAGAAACTCATTGCTCAAGTATTCTCCTCCTCGATCAGATCGAAAGATCTTAATACTTTTGCCCGTTTGGTTTTCTACTTCATGCTTATATTCTCTGAATTTCTCAAAAGTATCAGACTTGTGTTTCAACAGGAACACATGTCCGTATCTTGAGAGATCATCAGTGAATGTAATGAAGTAGGAAGAACCGTTCCTGGCATGTGTAGACATGGGACCACATACATCACTATGTATCAGCCCTAAGAGTTCTTTAACTCTTTCTCCGTGTCCACTAAACGGAGTTTTGGTCATCTTGCCTTTGAGACATGACTGTCAAGTGTCATAAGATGAAAATTCAAATGGATTCAAATATCCATCTTTATGTAACTTAGCTAGCCATGTCGTATTGATATGACCTAGTCTACAATACCATAAGAAGGATTCGTTCATTTCTGAACTCTTCCTCTTGTGTCTGTTTTGTACATTAAGTACTATAGTTTGGTTGAGAACGTATATGCTATTATTTAACGATCCTGATCTTATCAACTTTTGATTCAGGAATATGTTCATAATATTATCCTGTACTACAAAATTATATCCTTCTTTGCTCAATAAAGAAACTGATATAAGATTGCATATCAGGGTCGGAATGTAATAGCATTCGTTCAGAACCAATGTATTACCATTTGGTAACACAAGGTGATATTCGCCAACTGCTTTGGCTGCAACATTTACACCATTCCCTACTCTTACGGAATGATCACCCTCTCCCAGTTCCCTACCTTTCCGTATCCCATGTAACATATTACATATATGGGATCCCGATCCGGTATCTAATACCCAGGACGTAGAGTGAACTGAGAAACAGTTCTCGATAACTAACACACCTGAAGAAGATGCATCAGCATGCTTGTTCTTCATTTGGGTGGCGTGAGAATCCAGATATTCTCCTATTCCCTGCTCAGACTTATAACAATTATAAGTAGAAGCATGACCAACGTTCCCCTGCTCAGTATAATAAGCGGGTTCAGTCAATACATCTATATTATTATCTTGATTAGGGCCTGAGATGGTAGCTACCTGGAGAGAGAGAAGAAAAACACTTTAGCGTATGCTCTTACAAGATTAGATTGGTTATTATCTTATCTAATCAGGATGGCTCCCACTGCTTTTTATCAAATCTTCCTTAAAACCCTAAAAGGTAAGATTAGCCGGGATTAATTACACCTTACAAGTTCGCCAATCTTTCATCCAGGCCAGTGTTGGTACTTTGAGGGAGGTTCCCCGAGCTTTCGCATGGACCTAATTAAAATAAACCTCGTTTTTCTAGAGGCATAACCCCGTAAACACCTTTTTGGTCACCTACTTGATCGGCTAATTGTCCTGTGTAAAATTCTCCCAGGAGTAACTCTTACTCGCAGTGGGTATCAGGATCTATCTATCTCATAGAAGGTATGCAATCTCATTGCAAATTTCAACTCTTGAAATTCTTGATAATACTTTTGCCCCTAGTGTGCTATGACCTTGACAGAGGTCAACAAACTATAGTGCACTAGTCAAGTTCAACCCGTCATTTCTTGATTGAATCAAACCCACCCGCACGACCCTTGACAGAGAGGTCAACAAGGTCGTACGACTACCCTAATCCAATCACATCACATGCTTTATAGATAATTACTAATCAGCTACCGCACACTACGTCTTGACAGAAGTCAACAAATGCAGCACGAATACTAAATAGTCTTTATCTGAAATGACGGAGGGCTACGCAGGTTTTTCAGAAAACCATGAGCGTAATGAACTCGATATCGTTGTAGAAACAAGTGATTTTTGAAAAGGAGTGTTTTTGAGACTTTTTCTAGTTTCGCTAAAGAGGTCACTCCCGGTGAAGGGATCTCGGCTCTTTCCTCATCGAATAAGGTGCAGGGTATATCATATATACCGCGGTGCAAAGTAAGAACTATAGAAGCAGTCAAAAGCTAAACCGTGAGTTTGTAGTATCTGCCAGTTTTGCTAAAGAGGTCACTCCCGGTGAAGGGATCTCGGCTCTTTCCTCATCGAATAAGGTGCAGGGTATATCATATATACCGCTATGCAAAGCAAAACTGTAGCTACCCCTCTTTATAAAGTTTTGATTCTACAACATCTTTTAGGTTTCTTTTCTTTTATTAATCTCATTAATAAATCTCATCATTTATGCTTCCTAAGCATCACAGAAGAAACGAAAATACAACGTACCCTTATGCCATCCGCATTCGCCACAATGTTCCGTTATGCACCGTTAGGTTACTTAACTAACGGCATACCGGGACGGGACTAGCGCGGGTGCAAAACATAAGCAACGTTTATTATATATCATATATACAATAATAAAGCATTCGTCTCACGCATATAATATGATCACATCACAGTATTGTTTCCTGATTTAAAATCAGGAAAGCTTACGAAGGTGGCATCACGTGCGAGCACGTGACCAGCAGTCACGTGTTGGCACGTGACATTTGAAAGCAGCGGACTCATTCTCTGATTAAATCAAGAAAAAGGCTCTAGACGAGGGTCACGTGCTCACACGTGACCAGGGGTCACGTGGTGGCACGTGACGGCTAAGCAGCGGCCAGAAGGTAGAGCGCAAAAAGAAGAAGAAAGCTCGTTCCAGGGGGTCACGTGCTTACACGTGACCAAGGGTCACGTGCCTACACGTGACCATGGGTCACGTGGCCACACGTAACCGGCTTTCAAAGCCTATTTATTTAACAGAATCAAATTCTGAAGAGATCATTCAAATCTTTCCAAAGGAAAATGATTATTTGGAACCGATTGAACTAAAGATTTAAAGGTGATTAAATATCACCTATCTATAGAAAAATCTTGAACTTGGAAAGATTTTCCCTTAAAATCTAATCGAAATAACAAAGGAAAATCTTTGGATTTAAAATCCAATGGTGAATAAAATTCACCTAATAATCCAAAGGTCCAAACGAATGGTGAATACAAATCAAATCTCTCAATAAAAGATTCATCAAAACTAATTGATTCTGCTTCTTCTCTTATAAATAGGAGCCAAGAGACACAGAGGGGGAAAAAAAAGAGAGATAGAAGAAGAGAAATATAGAGCCTTGAGACTCTGGAAGAATTTGATCTTTCTCAGAAGGAAATCCTAGGTAAGAAAGGGAAGGCCCTTAAAAGAGAATTTAATTCTCAAAAGAGTTTAACTCTTAAAAAGAAGAACATAGTTCTCTCTTTAGTGGAGGATCTGCAAAGTGCACATCTCCCCTTGAATTGAGAATTTAATTCTCATTGGGTTGAGATCCTGCCATACAGATCCAAAGCATAGAGAGGGAATGGAAGGAATTTAATTTCTTTAAGATAAAATTAGGGTTTGACCCTATGTTATAGGAATTTAATTCCTTCAGAATGAACAGAATCAGGGTTTAACCCTAGTTAAGAACTTAGTTCTGTCAAAATAACAGGAACTCAATTCCCTTAAGAAAGAAGAAATTAGGGTTTCACCCTATGACAAAATCTCATTCCTCAGAATAATTCTCTAAAAGAGAGTGGGAATTTAATTCCTTTAAAGCTTTTATTAGGGTTTAACCCTATGATAGGATTCAGTTCTTCATATATACGAGGAATTTAATTCCTACAGAAAATTCAGAGTTCAACTCTATCCCAGAATATAAATCTTCAGAAGGAAATAGGAATTTAATTCCTCTAAAGTTTATTGTTAGGGTTCAACCCTGCGAAGAATTTAATTCTTAAAGAGATTAAAAGATCTTTTAAAAAAAATACAAAGAGGCAGGGTCACGTGCTACCACGTGACCCCCGAAAAGTTCCACAGAGAAGGGCCTTTGAGGCAATGCCTCACGTGACCCACGTGACCCTTGGCAGAAGCTTTAAAATACAAGCATTTAAATGCCCACCACATGATGGCACGTGATCCTCCAAAACATGCAATATCCTCAGCAGAACAAATGAAGGGAGGGCGCCCTCGCGTGCTACCACGTGACCCCTCTTGCCTCAGGGTTTAACACTAAATTGGAACCTCTGAATCCAGTGTTTAACACTGTTTGGCCTTAGTGTTCAACACTAATTAAAGAACTCTATTTGCAGTGTTTAAACACTGAATTTCTTAGTGTTCAACACTAAATTAAACCCCTGTTAACAGAGCTTAATACTAACTACCTTAGCGTTCAACACTAAATTAAAATCTCTGTCACCAGTGTTTAACACTGGTTATTCTTAGTGTTTAACACTAATTTGAGATCTCTGTTGCTAGTGTTTGACACTGATTTTCTCTAGTGTTTAACACTAATTTGAACCCCCTGTTGCCGGTGTTTAACACCAACTGTCTTTTATTGTTAAAACACTAACTTGTTCCCAGTGTTCAACACTGCTGATCTTTAGTGTTTAACACCAACTTTAGCCCAATTGGCTAAATGGCCAGAGGCAAAGCCTCTCCTTCAATGGACCAATAGGAAGCCAATATTCCAAACATGATTGGACTTAGCCCAAGATGGCCATAAGTCCTCAATTCAAACTTAACTGGGCTGATGGGCTCATAACATAATTAATTGGTCCTGGTCCCAAGCTGGACCAAAGACTGTTTAATCTACCTTGGTTTAAGGGTATATCTCTTCACTCCTTTGATACTTGGCGTTGTAATCCCTCGACGTCTTCAAAGAGGTGACGGGTCCCGATGACCACACATCGATACGGACTGTGGGGTCCTTAAATTCATGGACTATGAGGTCCTTAACCTTGACCGGAATGTCTTAAAACTAACAACGGACTATGACGTCCTTAACCTTGACCGAGATGTCTTAAAACTAACGACGGATTGTGGGGTCCTTAAACCCATGGACTATGACGTCCTTAACCTTGATCGAGATGTCTTAAAACTAACAACGGACTGTGGGGTCCTTAAACCCATGGACTATGACGTCCTTAACATTGACCGAGATGTCTTAAAACTAACCTTGGACTGTGGAGTCCTTAAATCCATGGACTATGACGTCCTTAACCTTGACCGCAACGTCTTAAAACTAACATCGGACCACAACGTCCTTAAACTACCTATTGACCGCAACGTCACTAAACTAAACAACAGGGCTCCCTTAATTGCTCTATTGTTGGATCTAAACGATCCCGTTAAGTCGATCTTAGTCTAAAAACTAGACTAGTGTGTCCTTAACAAACGTTTAAGTCGATCTTAGTCTCAAACGAGGCTAACGTATCCTTAAACCCAAACCCCCAAACCCAAATCTAAGATAATACGGATTTGGACTAGTCCACGCCCTACGGGCGACGACATAACTCAGTCTCCGTATACAATCCACGGGCAACTAAACACAAAACAAACACACACGACACAAAGTGACCATTTGGAGAAGGAGAAAGTGGTTACTGCAGTGCGGTAGCGTAATTAACTGTAGGGGCTTGCGCCTGCAGGGAAGAGCGTCCCCATAATCAAAAACCCCTCAAGCGAGGGGGAATCTGACAAAGTCTGCTACATCGGACGCATCCGTTTAAACCTTCGATATACGGTGCCATAAATCAACTTGGCATTTTCGGAGAGGTAGACGGATAGCACCAATTAGCATCTGCCCCCGAATCTCAGGCGAGACGACCACGCCGTCGAGCCGCCGTTCGGAGGGGAACAAGTATATCAGCAGCAGAAGAAATATATGAAATATTGGATATACTAGGAGGTCCATATTTTATATCGAGCCTGTATAAAGTACGGATTCCACGGTCGCGATGAATAGCCAAACCCACATCCTTAGACCCCTAAAAGAGCGGCAAGTAACACTGCTAACTCTAGGGTTAGGAGACCCGGTCCCGACTCCTCGAGATGGCCTCCCTCTGGACCCTAGAACCCGGTTACTTGTGCTCCCCTCCTTGGGTCTACCTAATGCGGAAAAGTAAATAATATACAATGGTGACATCAACCTCAACCCGGAAGTGCCCCAATAAAAGAATATCACATACAATGAATTTTACATGAATGAAAATAAAAACCCTCATCTCACATAAAACCCCCGGCTATTCAGAACATGACGATCCAATATAACATATCACAGCAACACATAATATATCATATCATCAACGTAAGCAAGTATGCGTATCCCGATTGTCATTGATGTATAGCAACGAAGCCAGCGATACACCACATACTACGCTTACGGACACAGAAAAGAAAGTGTAAAACTATAACATTTGGAATCCACAAAATCGACTTAGACATCGTAAACCCGAAATATCACATATTACGGATTTCATGCCTAACTATATGAATTCCACATATTGTATCATATTACAGAATATCATGACGATGTTTAACGTTTTGATCAAATCATTATACACGCACAAATTACCCCCGTGAGCTCAACAATTGAGCAAAATCAAAACACTCAAAAACCGTGCCACAGTGTCCATGGTCCAGCCGTAGAAGGAGTTAACCAACGCCTCACCTATGACACCACGGAACTACGGCAAACCCTAAGGTTCGATCGCGGTTCTGTGGGCACAGAATCGAGTTAAGGTTATTATAGTCTTCTAGGGGGTCCATGGGGGTACTTGCACGATTTAACGAGTACAATCAACTTCGGAAAATTACAACACTTGGAAATTTCAGCGGGGTGCAAAATGTGGTATGCGATGTTCGATCGAACTGCTAAAAATAGTCAAGCTTACCAATACAGTGTTAAATTATACGACTACGAAGCACTACGAATTATCCCCAGATCAAAAAGATCATCACATGAAAATTGGGCTAAATAAATAATACTAGGAAACCCAAAAGAGCACAGGGGGAATACGGGGGCCAGAGAAGCATCAGGGTCCGGCCTAGCCGGAATTTTGCCTCCTGAGTCAGGTTCAAAATCGGTTCCATCCCTCAGTATTTCTCTCATGTTCATATATTGGCCCAAAGACCATTCTGCACCTGTTTGAAAATTTTTAAAGGACTTTTTGTAAAATTTCCAGAGAGCAAGAATGGGGTTTCCTAATACCGTATTTCGAAGTGATTTTCATTTTTGTAATTGTTATAACACCGTATCTAGAATTCTAGTTTGGCTCTGATACCACTGTTGGGTTACCCTTGCACCTAGTCTAGGGTTTGGTAGCATCACTCATGCTATTTTAAAATTTAGAGAGGTGCAAAGCTAACCAACCATGAATCTTGCTAGAATTTCTAGGGTAACAAAATTGTATCACATACAAATAAGAAAAGAGATGGGGATTACAACCTTTGTAGTCCGTTCCTTCGCTTCATAAGCTCCGTGTTGAGGTCCCTTCGCTGCGATCAACATGAACTCCGACTCTCGAGTGACTCCATAAGGTAAATGAGACACCTTGCTTGTAGTCTTCATGATCCAAGATGATCTACCTTGAAGAATCTCTAACCCAAGCTTACACTTTGCTAAACAACTTATTAGAGAAGTGAACACCCTAATCTAAGTGGCTAGAATAGATGAGGATGATGAAGTAGGAATTTTGCTCTCTTTTGTTTTCTATTTCTCACACTTATTCATCACAAATCAAAAACCAAGTGAAGCTTTTTCACAAAGGAAGAAGAAGAAGAATAAATGAGCTAAACCTTTTGTGATGAATAATGAATTATTGTTGTTGTTACAAATACAACCATGGGTTAAGTATGAAGGAGTTAACCCTTGTAGAGAATAAACTAGAGTTAATGGTTTGGATTGGGTTAACAAAATATCTTCACAAAATATCAAGCTAAAGACAAAGTCAAAGCTTCATGAAGCTTCATGGAAGCTTCATGCAAAAGCTAACCCTAATCCAAACCCTAACCAAGTTTAAACCCTAAACCTTTGTTAAATTTGTAACCCTAACATATTACAATATTATATATCACATATACAATATATTTTGTAACAAAAGAAAATAATACAATTAACATATATCGCATATATATCAATGTATTATCCCGTGAGAAAATGAATCAATAAAGCGAGCTTATATCAGTTAACGTAACGTAATATATCACATATGTAATTATACATTAAATTATCGAATCAACACTTGATCCGATAACCAGGCTATATTACATATAACCGACTAATATAACATGTACCATTTCATCGAATCAACCCTTGATCCGATGACCCGGCTATATCACATATACCCGGCCGATATCTCATATCGCGAGAATAGAATACGGTATCTTATATCATATTATTCTCGGTCCCGCACATATCATATATGTGCTCCTACTCCGTTTTGCCTGAGCCAGGAAACCTCTGTGTATGACTCTAAAGAATCGTCAATACGCCGGCAGTAGGTGATGATCATATCAAACACCCACAAGCTGTAAGCGGTCAGCTAAACGTAACGGCCACCCAGGTATTGAGCGATCAGAAGATCAACAAGCAAGCCTGTACATTCTCCTGTGAATCCAATAAGTAACACTACCATACAGTCCGGTCTCTTCGTCTGATATGTCGCATATCCAGTCTAGGGGTTGTAAATGTCAGACCCCAGTAAACGATAAGTCATGTCGATGTGAGGCTCATAACAGGTCGAGAAACTACTGATAACTCTTACCAACAGCACTCCATATCAGCCCTGGCCAGGGACTTCCAGTTATAGCCAATCGAACACAGTACAACATCAACTCCCTATACCGGGAGAGACGAAACCCCTCCTATCGCTCATTGCCTCAATGTGATTCGGGACTGTACCCAAAAGCCACCGTTTTGCACGTCCTCTTGGACGTGGTAAGGTGGAAATCAAAGCACAGTGGGAATCACACAAGACTCTATGACGATCTCGGGTCTACAGACTAACCTGTACCAGTGTCACCAGAGAACTGCTATCTGACGATAGGTATAATACTATCTAGGAGTTCTCGGCGAGTCCGTTCAGTGTACCCTGTCTCCACTGAGCACCCGTACACCATCTTTGATGTCAAACACCGATGGATATGTGATCATCCATCGCCCATCATATGGGTCAAGATGCGTATACGTTAGTCTACACTGGAGTATCGATGCCCTGTCTCGATACACCCTCGACTAGGAACAGTTATAGGATGTACTCTTTGACTACCATGGCCCCACTAGTATGATCTTATCATAGTCCCAGTAGTCGAGTACATATCCTAAGGGCTTTATCAACATGTGAGAGCAAGACAGTAAAACAATACAAGTTAACATGTTAAGATGAAGTGAAACCAAATAGTATACTATCATGTCGAGCAAGAAAGTCCTCTCTATATATATCCAAGCATCCACTATAATATACATCATATGTACAACAATGGCCTCTAGGGCATATATATAACTAAAAGAGGTGACGGGTCCCGACAACCAGACATTCCACGGACTGTGGGGTCCTTAAACTCATGGACTATGATGTCCTTAAACTTTATAGATTATGATGTCTTTAAACTACCATGGACTATGAGGTCCTTAAACTCATAGACTATGATATCTTTAAACTTTACAGACTATGACGTTTTTAAACTAGACTATGATGTCCTTAAACCTATAGACCGCAACGTCCTTAAACTAAAACAAATAGAGTCCAAATGCTCTTTTGTTGGATCTAAATGATCCTGTTAAGTAGATCTTAGTCTAAAATTAGACTAACGTATCCTTAACAAACGTTTAAGTTGATCTTAGTCTCAAATGAGATTAACGATCCATAAACCCAAACCAAACCCAAATCTAAGAAAATACAGATTTGGACTAATCTATGCCCTACGGGCGACAACATAAATTAGTCTTCGTATACAATCCACGGGCAACCAAAAATAAAACAAACACATACGACACGAAGTGACCATCTGGAGAAGGAGAAAGTGGTTACTGCGATGCGGTAGCGTAATTAACTGCAGGGGCTTGTGCCTGCAGGGAAGAGCGTCCCCACAATCAAAAACCCCTTACGATGAGGGGGAATCTGACGAAGTCCGCTACATCGGCCGCATCCGTCTAAACCTTCGATACATGGTGCCATAAATCAACTTGGAATCTTCGGAGAGGTGGACGGATAAAACCAAATAGCATCTGCCCCCAAATTCAGGCAAGACGAACCTACGCGGTTCCGTCTCTGTATTCGGCGGAGAATAGATTCTGGCACGCCCGGTGGAACCTTTTCCTCTTTCCACTCCACACTTCGTGTGTCGTGTTTCGCGAACGAATCGTGGTTTGCTTTGGTTGCCCCTGGATTCGAGGTACTATGATTTGGTGTCTTGCTCCGTGCAGAAAACAGAAAATCAATGGCTTTCAACTGCACTAACTACAACAGCTGCAACAGCAACTCCCACTCCGTCCTCGCTGGAGGAGTGACCTATGGGCCCCAAGCAGCCTCCATCTTCGCTATGCCAGTGAAACAGGTGACACAGGCCACCACGGGATTGTTTTTTGGGACCATGCTCCCACTAATGAGCTTTAACACCCCAGTGCCATCACAAGAAGCTCCGAAGAAGTCGGTCTTTGATCGGCTTACAACTATCACGGCCCCTCTCAACGGGTCGCCCAAATCCAATGCCTCAGTTTTTAACAGACCGGGCCAAAGCTCCAATGGGCCCGTGAAGAAACCCGCGATACCTGAGGGGGTTATCCCGAAACGGACAACCATCCCTGCTCCAGTGAAAGAAGTCGTCAAAGCGGCTTCTCCTGTTAAAAGATCAGTCTTTGCAAGACTGGCTGCTCCAACTCCCGTTCCGGGCGAAGTCACCAAGGCTGCTACCCCTGTCCGAAAGTCTGCCTTCGACAGGTTGGTCATCCCCTCTCAGCGGACGTCGGTTTTCGACAGGCCAGCGACGACAACAGCCCCTTATCAGAGCAGGGGGCATGAAGAAGCCACCTCCATAGCTGAGCCAATACCGTCTGCTCGACACACTCGACGTCGCCACTGGCACCGAGTGAGGAAAGCTGGGGGTAATTCCCCATCTGGATTTACCCCTCCGGCTCCAACGGTGAAAGACGATGCTGCTGTTCCAACTGGGAACGGCTTTGAACCACTCAGGAGGGTGCGCAAGAACTCTCCGACGGCCGTGCTAAAAAAATCTCCTCCGCCTGTGGAGAACGTTATAAAGGCGAAGCCAGAGCAGCCCCCTCAGCGGCTGTCCTCTAAAATCCATAAGGTCTGGCGACAGGTCCAAGACTCGGTGATTAACCAAGACTATTCCTGCCGACAGAAGAAAATGAAGGTTCGGCAAAAGAAGGATCACCCTGTCATGCCACAGAAAGTGTCGTCTACTTGGGTGCCCGTTGCAACGACCCCCTCAACTTCGACTGCCCACCAAAGGAGAAGGCTGGAGAAAATTCCCGCATCTGCGACGAATCTAAAGGGCACTGAACCTAAACGCCCCAAGTCTGGGGGTATGGTGGTGCACACTGTTTATATGGCTTCCGGAAAAGAGAAAAGCCGTGCTTCTATGGGTCACCGACCGCTCACCTGATCAGTAACAAAGGCTCAGGAGCAGCAACAACAAAAGCTCCAAGAGATGCTAACGAAAATGGCCGCACTCACTGGGCCAAAAGAAAGCCCGGAAATATCGTCGGAGCAGCGTCAGGAACAGGAAACTGATGCTGATTTCCTCCGAAGAATGCTCAAGAGGAAAGACAAAGAGGCCGTGGAACAGGCGGCCAATATAAAACAAATAGCGCTTTTATTCCAAGATATGGTTTGAATGATGATACAGCCGGATCCTCCAGCTAAAGACCTTCCGATTGTCCTTGAAGACGACAGAGGGGAGACATCAAACCCTCTTCCTGCTTGTTCAGTAGCCAAGGAGGAGACCATCTCCAAAGCCGCCTTTGACAACTATATAGTTCAACAGATACGAGCTCATCAGGCGAGCGAAGCGGCTGGCCAAATCGTCAAGACTGGACGACCCTATCCGGGTTGGTACGACCAAATAAAGTACCTGTCGGGATACACGATCCCTAAGTTCCATGTGTATAAAGGGACGGGTAATCCACACCAGCACGTTGCTCAATTTAGAGCTCTATGCGGTAATACTAGGGGTGATGACAAACTGCAGCTTCGCCAGTTTGTTGGCAGCTTGTCGGAGACAACGTTTGAATGATACTCTGAGCTCCCGAATGACTCCGTTAAGACATTTGCAGAAATGGAGCTACTGTTTACACAAAGGTTCGAAAGCGCCCGCGAACGTACCCCAATTACGGTGTTGATCAATGCCAGGGTGAAGCCGGGAGAAACATGGGTTCAGTATGCGATACGGTGGCGGAACCTATGGTCGAAATGCGAACATCGCATAGAAGAGGCTCCTGCCGTAGGCATGTTTGTGGGAACCCTCGATCCACAGGCGACCATATCCCAGTTCATGATGTTCTTCAAGCCGACCACCTTCCAGGCCCTGATAGACAAGCTGGCCCAGATGGACCAGATGGGCCACAGGCCGTCCCCTTAAAAAACGGAGCTCCGAAATGAAAAAGGCAAAGAGAAAGCGACCTTTGTCGCCAACGCTCAACAATAACTAAGTGGCCCGAAACCGGTTGTTCGCCAAAGCAACAAGCGGCAATTCCTCGATGTGAAGTTGAGACGTCCTTACTTGTTTCTCCGGGATAAAACAAGGAGACTGTTTGAACTGGCAGTGCGCAACAGGCTCATCACTGTACCAGAGCCGAGACACCCACTATAACCGAATGATTTCAATGATCCCAATTACTGTCCCTACTACAGAGTAATGGGTCACCCACTCGAAGATTGCTATGTCTTCAAAAACTGGGTTGAAGACCAATACCAGCAAGGCAAATTCGTGTTGTCTGAAAACTGGAAGGTGAACCCGCCACAACCACATGCTCCGAAAAAAATGGACATGCCGGGGGCATCGTGCTCATTCATAGAGGAAGCTCCATGGGAAGTAGTTCTTTCGGCAAAAACGAAAAGAATGCTGAAGGATTTTCAAGCATGCCCGGCAATCAGGTGGAAAAGCCCGCTAGAGCCCGAGATCATTGAGGGGATACTAAAATCACGCCCAACACTGGGAGTTAATAGCGATGGGCAAAACACCCAGGCTCAGCCGTCAAAGTCTTCGAAGAAAAAGAAGAAGACCAAAAAGCCCGCGCAGTTTGATGACAAGCGCACGGATCTGCAAAAGCATATTGACGCGCTGAAAGAATACAATCAGAAGGTGCGGACCCTAGTCACACTCCAGGAATTTCTCAACTATATCCTTGAGAACATAGGCAATGACAATGAGGAGAGAGACGACACGTCAGAAGAACCCGAAGATTACGTGGCAGGTTGTCACATGATCTCTCACTCGTCAATAGACGATAAAGAAGCTCCTGATGCAGAGAAGCTGGGGGTAGAATCGGCACCAAAATTCTTGGAACCGTCCGATGAGTTGATTGACATGCTGCTAAACGAAGCTCTTCAGAAAAGCAAAGCCGACAGAGAGTGGGAAACAGCCATATACTAAAAGGCCAAGCGTCGGCGTCAAGTTGAAGAAGCTCCGGTAATGGGAAGCCATAGAATACCCCAACCGGATCGAAGCATCCCTATCGCCAGCAAAAGTAAGCTTAAAGCAAGGAAACGATTCGCTAGGGCCCTGTCAATGGGAATGTAGTTGTCCTCTTTCAGAGGAAATTCTCCTGGCGGTATACATCTTGATGAAGCGGACGTACATCCTAACTTCTGCTTATACCATCAGAGGATTGCACACACCCTACTGAAGAGTGCATGGCTTTTAAAAACTGGTGTTAGGGGCATGTTGCCCACCGACAACATGTTCAGCCAGTGAAGTGCAAGGCTCGTCGGGAACAGAGAAGCACGACAGATGAGCACAAAAGAACTGCTGGCAACTGTCATAAGGTTGACACCAAGGGATTGCAAGTTATCACCTTTGGAAGCGACTTTGACGAAGAAATAGCCCTTAGCCCTCTCTTCAAGGAATCCACCTTCGGCACAAAAGATGCGAAGATTTGCGAGAACAGCCAGCTGCGTAATCGTACGTTGCCCGAAAAAAAAATCTCGGACCTACGAACAACTGACCGAAACGTCTTTAAACTACTACAAACCCGCAGCATCTGTCACGTCCCGCTTCCCAAAATACGGAATACGAGGGGTTGACAAGGCCAGCCATGCTCCTACGGTCAAGGATACATCCTGCCGTAGTCACACTTCGGCTTCTAGCTTTACATGGTAATCAGTAAATGATACGCAGGTAATGAGAAATGCAGTAACTGAAATGAAACAATGTAAAGAACTAACCTGATGGGAAATAAAAGGGTATAACTCTGGATAGCTAATCAAGGTGTCCGTGATATGCGTCTAGTCCTGGTCCAGGCTAAATCTTCTCCTCACACTGAGCATGCATACTCAGGTCGTCAGAGCGACACAATAGCAATATAATATATAAAATCATGTGACAATTCTAACATTGATAATAGATATATATAACAGTAAATCAATGACGGTATAGGTATGAACATGCAGTAATCAATGCAGTGGAACAGTAAAAGCAGTAAAATAATATGCCAAGTATGTCAACACAGTAAGTATGTATATCGATGCTATCATCCCTATCAGTCTCTAAGTCTCACTGTATAGGTCACTAAACCTATCGTCAGTCCAAGTGTGAGAGTCAACCACTCGCGAGTGTCCTCCACCCAAGGGTAGAACCAAGGGCAAGGGACCACGGGCCCAACATGTAAATCACGGTAATAATCATGTACCCTGTAAATCTCCATATATCTCCCTAAATATATAAGCCGGCAAGGGACTCCCGAGATTCTGTTGAACTCACACTCAAACTACCCCACACCCCGTGGTCTACATCAAACGCTAACCATAACCCTAAATACCAATCGGTCTGTGACAAGTCTGCGCGAGAACTGGAAGCAGGACCTCCATCAAGCACGTCCCAACTAATACCTAAGATAAATGGCAGTGTCTGGTGCCTTATCTGTGACACCCGTGCAAGAGCTTCCATAAGTGTCCCATACCACTTATAGTCACACGTACACGCGTCCCACAGACGTCGACAATGCAATAGAATCATAAGGTTCACTGATTGTGTACAAGTACGTATCACTTTCACTTATTCACTGATACACGAACAATAACGTACTTGCCACAATCATCACTAATACCTAACACTGGGTAATGCACGTTATCACTAGGTTATCAGTGCAGTGACATATGTATGATATGATGCGTAAACAGTATGTAAAGCATGATTAGGGTGTTATGAATCAATAGTCTACCACTTGCATAATTTATCATAAATCGTACGTGTACAGTTTAGCAAAACGATGAACGGAGAATAAATAGTATGTTCAGTTATCTATCCAGCGAATTTAGTTTCACGCCAATCGGGTTTCAGGATCATTAATTATAGCAATTTCATTTTAAGCGTTCACGGCTGAAAATCCGGTTTCAGAATCGGAAGTACGTTTCGGAACGCATTTTAATCCTAGTTGGGATTAGATTTTAGCAACGATACAGTTGAATGAAATCTAGGGTTTTTAGTAAGGTTTTCAACGCAATAGACGGATCTTCAACCGCATCTGCACGTCAGGAGTTATACACTGTTTAACACTAATATGTCATCTCAGAATCTGTTCTGGACTGTTATACGTCCACATCTATTAAATTACAGATTAAATAACAAACGATAACGAAACAGGATGAAACTACTTGTGTTGTCTAGCTAACACATTCACCTATAATAAAAAGTGGAGTTCAGCAACTTACGAGTTAAGAAAACAGGGTGGTGTTCATTACGGGACAGTAAACAACAACTGGAGTCTCTCTGGACTGCAGTCCAGAGTCGCTCTCCGATACAAATATTGACACAGTTTGAGTACAGAAACAATTTGAAACTTACATAGGGTCATAGTTCGTCGAGTCAGATTCGATTTGAGCCCTCGAACGCGTCATTCCAGTATATATACAATTTATGGCAATTTTAACGGTTTTCAGGTACAAGAAAATTCCAGTTTTACGAGTAAACTTGGGGGTAGTTGTTTTAGTCGTTAACGGTCATATTTTCTAACGAAATTCACACACTAGATTCACAGCCATACGGGCTAGATTATACAATCAAATTCCACCAAATTAAGCAAGTATTTTCATTTGGGCCATACATCGAACAGGTAAAATAGTGTACGTTATCGCGAATAGTAACATTGCAATTTATATGATTTGGTTTTGTAACATAAATAGATTAGCATGAAGCAAGTAGAGAACTTGCCTGGAGACGCACGGCAGTGGCATGGCAACAACGGAATCTATGACAACGGAATTGGCTCGATCACGATGCAAGCGTGGCTAGACACGACACGGCAACTCGACCTCGGCTCAAGCTTGGCACGGTCTTGACGGCTTGGCAGCTGGTGGCGAAGGGAGGTGGTGAAGCGATCGACTATGGAGTTGTGAGGGGTCGGCTGGTGAAGGGGTTGATGGGGTGAGAGAGGGATCAAGAGGGAATGAGAAAAAAATATATATAGAGAGAGAGAACATAGAGAGGGAGTGAGAGGGTCACAGAGAGAGAAAGAGAGTTGTAGAGGGAAAGAGAGATTTGAGAGGAAGAGAGAGAGAAACAGAGAGAGAGAGAGAGAGGTTGCAGGGTCGAGAGAGAGAGATTTTAGAGAGAGAGAGAGAGATCAGAGAGAGAGAGAGACAGAGAGTGAGAGAGTTAGAGAGAGAACAGAGAGATTGAGAGAGAGGGGATGATGAGAGGGGAGGTCGGGTGAGGGAACTGAAGGAGAAGGAGGTGCTTGGTCGAGGGGGTTGTTGGCGACGTGGAGGAGGTCTTCGCCGTCGTCGAGGGAGGCGAGTGAGGCTCGGTGGCGTGGAGTGATGGCAACAGAGGAGGGAAGGTGATGATGGAAGTGTGCTCGGGGAAGGAGGAGCTCGTCGGCGATGCTGGCGAAATGGTGGGTTCGAGGGAGAAGCGGGAAAAATGGAGGGGAGAGAGAGAACGTGAGGGGGAGTGAGATGGAGGAGCTCGGGGGTGCTGTGTGTTGGGTGAAGGAGTAGAGGGAGAGAGAAAGAGCGACGAGGCGCGCGTCGTGGTAACGCTCGCGAGCGTTGGCGACGAAGGCGGTGGAGATCGTGGATCGCGAGCGGGGAAGGCGGAAAGAGCCGTTGGAGAAGAAGGCGGGCACTGTAGGTGGCGGGTCGGGTCGGTGAAGCGGGCCGGGTTGAGTGAGGTGGTTGGGCTTGGAGAGGGGCTTGGGCCAGAGAGAAAAATTAAATGTTTAAATCGTTGGAAAAAAAGAGTGTTGGGCTCGGGCTGGGCTTAAGCTGCGGGCCAAGGGAGGAATTTAAATCCCATTTTATTTTGCATGGGCTCAAAAAATAGATTATGGGCTGAAGAATAAAAGTTTTGGGTTTAATCTTTATTATAAATAAAGAATTGGGCTGAGGGATTTACTTGGGTTTTAGGGTTTAGTTTTAAATAAATAAAAGAAATGGGTTGAGGGGAAAAATTAGGGTTTTGAGTTTAAATAAAAATATGAAAAGATATGGGCGTATATAAATTGAGGTTTATATAAATGGGACAAGAACATGAGAAATTGGGATTAGGGTCTGAGAAAGGAGAGGGAAGAACTAAAATAGATTGGGAGTTTTAAAATAATAATTAATTATAAATAAAATTTTATAGGTAAAAAAGAAATACGGATACAGGCGTATATAAATAAACCGGGTATTACATCATACCACCCTTACAAAAAAATTTCGTTCTCGAAATTTAAAATAAACGATAAGTACTACAAATATAGGCGAAAGCTATTATATTGCAAACTAACACATAAAGATTTACTTGAACTAGGCGGATGAAGAAATTTGAAGGTTTATATATATGTAAGAACAACATATAAAAACATAGGTTTAAATAAGTATAAGACAGGAACAACTACAAAGGCAACCTATATGTATACGAGAATAGCAATAACAACAATAACGAACAATGATATTCGAGGCGTACTCGATAAAATTGAAACTCAAACATATGCACATATAAGTATATCAAAAGTAGTACATCAGGAATAATAAGTATAAGGCACAACCATTTATAATAGTAATCATAAGCATAATACCCGAAAATAAAGTAACGACAATAAAATAGTGAAAGATTTGTTGGTAGATTAAAACATTTTAGGACGATGTATCGATCAAATAGTTTTAAAATAGCTTAGAAAACTCACATAGCAAAAATGGGGAACATGGAACAAAATATGCGCGGTGTAAGGTTGCGCTACTGAAAATGAGGATAATAGTAATGTACTTAAAATACATAAAACTAAGTAGTCAATAACACGCACTCTTTGACAAATACAAGATAGTGAAAACCAAATTTCGAATAATAAAGTCCCTAAATATATATATAGGGTAAAGGAAAACACAAAATTATATAGGGCTAGCTAGGGTAGGGATTACAAGGAAGTGTGGCTCATTCAAAAGGTCGGAGTGTGGCGGCTTTAGGCTGAAGGTCAAAGAGATTGGGATCGGGTCAGCACAGGAAGTAAGGATGGGCAACAAAGGACTACAAGGGGAAAAGTATGGGGAGGACGACGGTCGGTACATCATATGAATCAAAAATTTGAAGAGTTAGCTAACTCGGAAATTTCACAAGAAATGTTCTCCTCCCAGAAGGATCTCAAACGGGGCATAGACGAAGGATGAAGAGTGGACCTCTAAAAGATCGGGTGCGATACTAGTTAATCTCAGTGATGGTTAAAACAATGTAAGGAATAGGGGTGAACAGATCTCAGTAGGAAAATAATTGTATAGAAGAAATATTCAAGTATCAAGTGAACTAAGAAGATCGATAGATTAGCGAACTCAACAATTTATTTTATTCCAGAAGATTTTAAACAAAGCATTCTCAAAGACGAAAGGTGGCCCTAAACTATACACAGATTTATTTGGCCAGATAAGACAACATCTAAAAGGAATCCCGTCAGTCGCGGTTGTGGAGATTCAGCAGGTTGCGGTAGGCTCGCGCGCTCAGGTAGGGACGTCCATTTCCATAGCGCCTCACGGGGACCGCCATTGAAAGTTCTTCCACAGTAGGGTCTTGATCTTCTGGTCCTTCTTCCTCAGCTGGAGCTTCTTCATTGAGGTCTGATTCCATGTGATTCTCTTCTTCTGGATTCTCCCCCCATGGGATTTTCCTCCACTGGATTTTCTTCTATCGGGGCTTCCTCGGGATCTTCCTCTATCGGGTTCTCTTCAGGGTCTCCTTCCTCTTCGTCGGAATCGCCTATCATGTCAAACTCTGGGGCGGCTGCTCCTTCGTCCTTTGAATCGCTGTTTCCGAAATTGACCTGGGGACCGTTGATCTCATCATCAGAACTCATCAGTGTGCGGTCTAAGGAAACGCATGACTGCGCATCCTCATCTAGATGCGGCGCTGCTCCAGGGTGGGCCATGGCCTGAAAAGAAAGAATCATGATTAGACAATGGAACACATCAAGAAAGTAGTTAAGTGTACGAAGTATAGAAAGATATGCGGTGGCAGGAACTGAAAAAGTCAAGATTAAAATGCGGTGATAGTGGATAGTATGAATAAGGGGAAGGACAAGAGAAAGATACATATATTACGATTCAAGTTTTATTGCATTCAACTAAAAGTTCAACGGATACAAGATTTCAAATGGAAAAAATAAGAGGATGACAACATTATTACTGAAAATTAGAAAACATGAAAATTCTTCTTTGATTGCTAGACCGCTGCGTTTCTCGTCACGCGAGTTGAATCCCGTGTTGGGTCCGCCTTATCCTCGAAGTTTGAACTACGCAATAATCCTCACTTGGCAGAAGTGGGGAGTGTGGACGAACCTTCTCCCTGAAGTTCTTTCCTTTCTGGGCAGCCGTTGATGAGATGTTCGTTGGATCCGCAAATCAGACATTTCCCTTGAGCGCGGCGACAGTCCCTCTGAAGATGTCCTGGCCTCTTACAGTACCCACAACATGGGGTCTTCTGCTGCTTCTGTCGCGGGGAAACAAACTGGCGCTTCATCTTCTTCTCTTTTTCTCGCCTAACAGGAATCCCTTTACAATTTGAGACTCCCGCTGGTGCCTGATTCACCTGCCTTCTCAGTCCTTCAGTTAACAAGTCGTTCGTTCGCTCCTGGGCTTCCTTCAGACCTTGCAGTACACTCAGAATCTCGATGTTCTGATTCTGGGGAGTGGAGATAGAGGAAGAGTTGTTGGAAGATATGATCCTGAAACAATAATTTTTTTAGGATGATATAAGGCACAAGCTATAAGAATCAAAATATAATGTGGATTGGGAAAAGATTCAAGAATATCAGATGTGATGAAATTCATTACAAGTGGAAAATCAAATGTATGACTCTAAGTCACTTAAACAGAGTACGGTAGTGCAACTATGATGTAGTTCATAATTACAACCCCGTAACTTTGCCAAGTCACCTGAAACTTTAGCGAATGAATAGCAGAACACACAATGTGAATATGAATCAAGAATGACGAGTTTACAACCTAGACCGATGGATGTCTTAGATTGTCAAGTTATACACGGAAAACTGCAATCCCAATCGACGCAAAACCTGCTTTGATACCAACTAAACCATGTCACGCCCCGCTTCCCAAAATACGGAATACGAGGGGTTGAAAAGGCCAGCCATGCTCCTACGATCAATGATACATCCTTCCGTAGTCACACTTCGGCTTCTAGCTTTACACGGTAATCAGTAAATGATGCACAGATAATGAGAAATGCAGTAACTGAAATGAAACAATGTAAAGAACTAACCTGATGGGAAACAAAAAGGTATAACTCTGGATAGCTAATCAAGGTGTCCGTGATATGCATCTAGTCCTGGTCCAGGCTAAATCTTCTCCTCACACTGAGCATGCATACTCAGGTCGTCAGAGCGACACAATAGCAATATAATATATAAAATCACGTGACAATTCTAACATTGATAATAGATATATATAACAGTAAATCAATGACGGTATAGGTATGAACATGCAGTAATCAATGTAGTGGAATAGTAAAAGCAGTAAAATAATATGCCAAGTATGTCAACACAGTAAGTATGTATATCGATGCTATCATCCCTATCAGTCTCTAAGTCTCACTGTACAGGTCACTAAACCTATCGTCAGTCCAAGTGTGAGAGTCAACCACTCGCGAGTGTTCTCCACCCAAGGGTAGAACCCAAGGGCAAGGGACCACGGGCCCAACATGTAAATCACGGTAATAATCATGTACCCTGTAAATCTCCATATATCTCCCTAAATATATAAGCCGGCAAGGGACTCCCGAGATTCTGTTGAACTCACACTCAAACTACCCCACACCCCGTGGTCTACATCAAACGCTAACCATAACCCTAAATACCAATCGGTCTGTGACAAGCCTGCGCGAGAACTGGAAGCAGGACCTCCATCAAGCACGTCCCGACTAATACCTAAGATAAATGGCAGTGTCTGGTGCCTTATCTGTGACACCCGTGCAAGAGCTTCCATAAGTGTCCCATACCACTTATAGTCACACGTACACGCGTCCCACAGACGTCGACAATGCAATAGAATCATAAGGTTCACTGATTGTGTACAAGTACGTATCACTTTCACTTATTCACTGATACACGAACAATAACGTACTTGCCACAATCATCACTAATACCTAACACTGGGTAATGCACGTTATCACTAGGTTATCAGTGCAGTGACATATGTATGATATGATGCGTAAACAGTATGTAAAGCATGATTAGGGTGTTATGAATCAATAGTTTACCACTTGCATAATTTATCATAAATTGTACGTGTACAGTTTAGCGAAACGGTGAACGGGGAATAAATAGTATGTTCAGTTATCTATCCAGCGAATTTAGTTTCACGCCAATCGGGTTTCAGGATCATTAATTATAGCCATTTCATTTTAAGCGTTCACGGCTGAAAATCCGGTTTCAGAATCGGAAGTCCGTTTCGTAATGCATTTTAATCCCAGTTGGGATCAGATTTTGGCGACGTTACAATTGAATGAAATCTAGGGTTTTCAGTAAGGTTTTGAACTCAATAGACGGATCTTCAATCGCATCTGTACGTCAGGAGTTATACACTGTTTAACACTAATATGTCATCTCAGAATCTGTTCTGGACTGTTATACGTCCACATCTATTAAATTACAGATTAAATAACAAACGATAACGAAACAGGATGAAACCACTTGTGTTGTCTATCTAACACATTCACCTATAATAAACAGTGGATTTCCGCAAACTACGAGTTAAGGAAACAGGGTGGTGTTTATTACGGGACAGTAAACAACAACTGGAGTTGCTCTAGACTGCAGTCCAGAGTCGCTCTCCGATCCAAATATTGACACAGTTTGAGTACAGAAACAATTTAAAACTTGCATAGGGTCATAGTTCGTCAAGTCAGATTCGATTTGAGCCCTCGAACGCGTCATTCCAGTATGTATACAATTTATGGCGATTTTAACGGTTTTCAGGTACAAGAAAATTCCAGTTTTACGAGTAAACTTGGGGTAGTCGTTTTAGTCGTTAACGGTCATATTTTCTAACGAAATTCACACACTAGATTCACAGCCATACGGGCCAGATTATACAATTGAATTCCGCCAAATTAAGCAAGTATTTTCATTGGGGCCATACATCGAACAGGTAAAATAGTGTACGTTATCGCGAATAGTAACATTGCAATTTATACGATTTGGATTTGTAACATAAATAGATTAGCATGAAGCAAGTAGAGAACTTGCCTGGAGACGCACGGCAGTGGCACGGCAACAACGGAATCTACGACAACGGAATTGGCTCGATCACGATGCAAGCGTGGCTAGACACGACACGGCAACTCGACCTCGGCTCAAGCTTGGCACGGTCTTGACGGCTTGGCAGCTGGTGGCGAAGGGAGGTGGTGAAGCGATCGACTATGGAGTTGTGAGGGGTCAGCTGGTGAAGGGGTTGATGGGGTGAGAGAGGGATCAAGAGGGAATGAGAAAAAAATATATATATAGAGAGAGAACAGAGAGAGGGAGTGAGAGGGTCACAGAGAGAGAAAGAGAGTTGTAGAGGGAAATAGAGATTTGAGAGGTAGAGAGAGAGAAACAGAGAGAGAGAGAGAGAGAGGTTGCAGGGGAGAGAGAGAGAGATTTTAGAGAGAGAGAGAGATCAGAGAGTGAGAGAGTTAGAGAGAGAACAGAGAGATTGAGAGACAGAGAGTGAGAGAGTTAGAGAGAGAACAGAGAGATTGAGAGAGAGGGGATGATGAGAGGGGAGGTCGGGTGAGGGAACTGAAGGAGAAGGAGGTGCTTGGTCGAAGGGGTTGTTGGCGACGTGGAGGAGGTCTTCGCCGTCGTCGAGGGAGGCGGGTGAGGCTCGGTGGCGTGGAGTGATGGCAACAGAGGAGGGAAGGTGATGATGGAAGTGTGCTCGGGGAAGGAGGAGCTCGTCGGCGATGCTGGCGAAATGGTGGGTTCGAGGGAGAAGCGGGAAGAATGGAGGAGAGAGAGAGAACGTGAGGGGGAGTGAGATGGAGGAGCTCGGGGGTGCTGTGTGTTGGGTGAAGGAGTAGAGGGAGAGAGAAAGAGCGACGAGGCGCGCGTCGTGGTAACGCTCGCGAGCGTTGGCGACGAAGGCGGCGGAGATCGTGGATCGCGAGCGGGGAAGGCGGAAAGAGCCGTTGGAGAAGAAGGCGGGCACTGTAGGTGGCGGGTCGGGTCGGTGAAGCGGGCCGGGTTGAGTGAGGTGGTTGGGCTTGGAGAGGGGCTTGGGCCAGAGAGAAAAATTAAATGTTTAAATCGTTGGGGAAAAAAGAGTGTTGGGCTCGGGCTGGGCTTAAGCTGCGGGCCAAGGGAGGAATTTAAATCCCATTTTATTGTGCATGGGCTCGAAAAATAGATTATGGGTTGAAGAATAAAAGTTTTGGGTTTAATCTTTATTATAAATAAAGAATTGGGCTGAGGGATTTACTTGGGTTTTAGGGTTTAGTTTTAAATAAATAAAAGAAATGGGTTGAGGGGAAAAATTAGGGTTTTGAGTTTAAATAAAAATATGAAAAGAGATGGGCGTATATAAATTGAAATTTATATAAATGGGACAAGAACATGAGAAATTGGGATTAGGGTCTGAGAAAGGAGAGGGGAAGAACTAAAATAGATTGGGGGTTTTAAAATAATAATTAATTATAAATAAAATTTTATAGGTAAAAAAGAAATACGGATACAGGCGTTTATAAATAAACCGGGTATTTACAGCATCCTTGGGCTGACTCGTAAAAAAAACGGTACGTCCATAAGCAAGATGGGCACAGATGAAAACCCGAAATGGCTCCGTGAGTAAAAACAGCAAGGTTACCGGCGATATTTGTGAGAACCCGAAAGGACGCAGACTCGTAAAAAAAATAATAAAAAATAAAAAAAACAAAAAAAACGGTACATCCATAAGCAAGATGGGCACGGATGAAAACCCAAAAGGGCTCCGTGAGTAAAAACAGCAGTGCTACCGGCGAGTTTGTGAAAACCTGAAAGGGCGCAATCTCGTTAAAAGACACTTGCAAGGTCCTCTCGACCTTGTAAGGAGAAAACTACCTGCGTAAGATCCTTACGACTCACAAAGGAGCGACACACTTAGGGATCCCCACGATTCCTAAGGAGAAATTACACTTACGAGATCCTCACGACTCGTAAGGAGAACCCTCTAATGAGACCCTCATGGCTCATAAGATTCAAAAACCTTAAACTACAGGGATCTGAACCTGTTCTTAAGCCACCACCTTTCCCAGACTGCCCTACAAGCGTTTTAATACTGACCCTTGTATACAATCCACGGGCACAAATAATCATTTCCTTTCCGATTCCCATCAACGACAAGGAATGCTCTCATTTTATGAACAAAAACTTATAAGTCCTCTCGACTTATAAGGAGAAAACACTCTTGTAAGATCCTTACGACTTATAAGAGACACACACTTAGGAATCCTCACGATTCCTAAGGAGAAAATGCACCTACGAGATCCTCACGACTCGTAGGGAGAAACACCTTTATGACACCCTTACGGCTCATGAAGTCAAAAGCCTTAGTCGACATGATTCTAACCCTGTTTGCTAAGCCATTTTTGTTTAAATCGACAAAGGCAAATGATGATTCGCTCCTGGCAATATCCCAGTTGTAGCGATGCTGATACCTACATCGGTATCAAGTTCCAAGTCCTTTCACGGCAAATGATGATTCGCTCCTGGCAATATTCCAGTCGCAGCGATGCTGAGGCTAATATTGGTATCAGATCTTGAGTTCTGTATAAAAAAATGCATGTAAAATAGCCAAAATGATGGGGCAACTTGCAACAAAATCAGCAAGTAAAATATATGCATACAAAAAATAGCCGAAATGATTAGGCAGCTCACAATAAAAAGCAGTGAGTAAAAAGAAAAAAAACAGCCGAAATGATTGGGAACCGCGAAAAATAGCCGAAATGATTGGGCAATCGCGACTTTCGCGATATAAAAAGCTGAAATGATAGAGCATCGTGGAAAGAAAACAAAAAAATACATATGAAATAATGAAACTTTTGCCCTGCAGGTGAGATCACACTGACCCCTGTATACAATCCATGGGCATAAACAAAAAGGGAACCACATGTCCTAACAAACTCCATCAAAGGGAGAGTTAGGACTCAGCGGCAATATCTGCATCCCAGAAGACCAGCAACGGCGTTCCTCCTTATGCTAGTAGGATACAGACGCAACATCAATAAATGGAGCCATAGCAGAGTCCCCTAGTTCCAAATCTCGATGGTTCATAGATAACCTGGAGACAATCTCAACATTCGTCGCAATATTGCAGACACAATGTCAACAAACGAAGTAAAGGAAGATCCCTAGCTTCAGGGTCTCGAGTCAACATCGACAATTTAGAGATCAACACCGGCGTTTCTCCATACTCTAATTAGATGCAGACACAACGTTAACAAAGTGGAGCCACGCAAAGTCCCCTAGTTCTAAATCTCGACGGTTCACAGACAAATTAGAGACTATCTCGGAGCCATAGCAGAGTCCCTAGTTCTAAGTCTCGACGGCAACATCTACAGCTTAGAGATCAACAACAGCGTTCTTCTCCCAACAGGAAGCAGACGCGACATCAACAAATAAAGACAAGGAAAATCCCTCGCTTCAGGGTCTTGACGGCAACTCAAATGAGACCTGAAAAGACTATCGGAGATCATCCTATACCAGCGCGGAGTGGTCATGACTCATCGGGGCTCACAAACTGAGCCTAACCTCAAGTAAAACACGACATGGAATATCCCTAACGCTTGCTCTTTCGACGGTAATATCACCTGGAAGATTACTTGAAGACGTCTTGTCCAGCCCCCGAAGGGATCAGAGACACGACAGTCGCGGGGTTACCCGAACAACTAGATTGCATATCGGGGAATATATTAGCCAACGCGACGGTGCAACGGGTAAAAAAAAAAACCCTTAGTACCACAGACCCTAACGGATTTCTATTAGCAGGAGTTAACTGTGATGTTAGGAAGCCCTTGCGAGAACTTCTCGATTCGTCTCGACTCGTGAGGAAATTAGTGTCCTTGCAAGAACTTTTCGATTCGTCTCGACTCGTAGGGCAAAGCCTTAGGCAACTGGGATAAGGATTTGTTTTCTAAGCACTGGGGCCCTGCAAGTTAGTCCAAGATGGACTATTGTATACTATTCACGGGCCACACTCTCTAAAGTCGAATCTCGACAAGGAGGGAAACAACCACTTATGAATCCTCTCGACTTGTAAGCGGGAAAAATTCTCTTGTGAGATCCTTACGACTCTTAAGAGAAAATGCACTTAGGAATCCTCACGATTCCTAAGGAGAAAAGATACCTACAGGATCCTCTCGACTCGTAGGGAGAAAACCCTTTATGAGACCCTCACGGCTCATAAAGTTGGAAAGTCTTAGGCGGCAGATCTGAACCTATTTCCTAAGTCATCACCACATATCTCAATTCAGGGAAATCAGCGTCCTTGACGAGAACATCTCGATCCGCTTCGACCTGCAGAGAAATCAGTGTCTTTGCAGGAATACCTCGATTCGTTTCGACCTCTGGGGAAATCAGTGTCCTTGGCAAAAACCTCGATTCACGGAAATCAGCGTCCTTGACGAGAGCATCTCGATTCGCGTCGACCCGCAGAGAAATCAGTGTCTTTGCAGGAATACCTCGATTCGTCTCGACCTCCGGGGAAATCAGTGTCCTTGGCAAACACCTCGATTCAGAGAAATCAGCATCCTTGACGAGAGCATCTCGATTCGCGTCGACCCGCAAGGAAATTAGTGTCTTTGCAGGAATCTCTCAATTTGTCTCAACTCCGAGGAAATCAGTGTCCTTGGCAAAAACCTCGATTCAGGAAAATCAGTGTCATTGACGAGAATATCTCGATTCGCGTCGACTCGCAAGGAAATCAGTGTCTTTGCAGGAATCTCTCGATTCATCTCAACTCCGAGGAAATCGGTGTCCTTGGCAAAAATCTCGATTCAGGGCAATCAGCGTCCTTGACGAGAACATCTCTATTCGCGTCGACCCGCAGAGAAATCAGTGTCTTTGCAGGAATCTCTCGATTCGTCTCAACTCCGAGGAAATCAGTGTCCTTGGCAAAAACCTCGATTCAGGGAAATCAGCGTCCTTGACGAGAGCATCTCGATTCGCGTCGACCCGCAGAGAAATCAGTGTCTTTACAGGAATATACGACGTTAACAACGGAGCCATGGCAAAGTCCCCTAGTTCCGAATCTCGATGGTTCACAGACAACCCAGAGACAACCTCAACATTCGACGCAATATTGCAGGCACAATGTTAACCATCGAAGCAAAGGAAGATCCCTAGCTTTAGGGTCTTGACGGCAACTCAAATGAGACCTGAAAGACTATCGGAGATCTTCCAACTCCAACGCCGAGCGGTCATAACTCATCGGGGCTTCCAAACTGAGCCTAATCTCAAGTAAAAAGCGACATGGAATACCCTAACGCTTGCTTTTTCGATGGTAATATTACCTGGAAAATTACTTGAAGACGTCTTGTCCAGCCCCCGAAGGGATCGGAAACACAACAGTCGTGGGGCTACCCGAACAACAAGATTGCATATCGGGGAATATATCGGCCAACGCGACGGTGCAAAGGGTAAAAAAACCCTAGTACCACAGACCCTAACGGACTTCTATTAGCAGGAGTTAACTGTGACGTTAGGAAACCCTTGCGAGAACTTCTCGATTCGTCTCGACTCGTGAGGAAATTAGTGTCCTTGCGAGAACTTCTCGATTCGTCTCGACTCGTAGGGCAAAGCCTTAGGCAACGGGGATAAGGACCCGTTTCCTAAGCACTGGGGCCCTGCAAGTCGGTCTAAGATGGATTATTGCATACTATTCACGGGCCACACTCTTTAAATTCGAATCTCGACAAGGGGAGAAACAACCACTTACGAGTCCTCTCGACTTGTAAGCGGGAAAAATTCTTTTCTGAGATCCTTACGATTCTCAAGAGAAAACATACACTTAGGAGTCCTCACGACTCCTAGGGAGAAGATACACCTACGGGATCCTCTCGACTCGTAGGGAGAAAAGTTTTTAAGAGACCCTCATGGCTCATAAAGTTGAAAAGTCTTAGGCGGCAGATCTTAACCCTATTTCCTAAGCCATCGCTGCCCTACAAGTAGGTCCAAACTAACTCTTGTACATTATTCACGGGTCACACTCTCCCAAGTTAAATATCGACAAGGGGGAAACAACCATTTACGAGTCCTCTCGACTTGTAAGGGAGAAAATTCTCTTGTGAGATCCTTACGACTCTCAAGAGAAAATGCACTTAGGAATCCTCACGACTCCTAAGAAAAAAATACACCTACGGGATCCTTTCGACTCGTAGGGAGAAAAACCTTCTTGAAACCCTTACGGTTCATGAAGATAGAAAAAACCTTAGGCTACAAGGACTCTAAACTTGTCTTCTAAGCCATCAATTCTCTGGCCACGCATAACATTGCACTACTTCACCCACGTACATACTTACGTGGGCAAAGTAGTGGGGGGCATTTGTTCCCGCCAAAATTTTGGCTCAAAACTTGCTCCCTTAGAAAAATAATAACAATAAAATAAAAATAAAAATAAAGGAAAAACTCTACATGCAAAGCATGTAGGTACTGCCTCGGATAGAATTAAATCCTATGATGGCGCCTCACGTGCTCCTCACGCGGGCGCCAATGTGCAAAACACAAAAAAGAAATCTATTAAATAAGAGTTAAACTCTTAGGAGGCAGCGCCTCACGTGCAAAACATGAGAGCACCAGCACTCAGAGTCAATGACTCTGAGGCAGCACATCACGTGCAAAGCACGAGAGCGCTGAGCGCCAGCGCTAAAGAGTCAAAGACTCTGAAGCAGCGCATCACGTGCAAAGCACGAGAGCGCTGAGCGCCAGCGCTAAAGAGTTAAAGACTCTGAAGCAGCGCATTACGTGCAAAGCACGAGAGCGCTGAACGCCAAGCGCTAAGAGTCAAAGACTCTGTGATAGCGCATCATGTGCAAAGCATGAGAGCGCTGGCGCCAGAACTAAAAGTTCTCTGCCGTTGGATCAAAGATCCAACGGAGATGATAAATCATCAGAGCACAGAATTAAATTCTGATTGAGAAAATAATCTTCC
Source organism: Agapanthus africanus (assembly GCA_030015575.1). NCBI lineage: Eukaryota > Viridiplantae > Streptophyta > Magnoliopsida > Asparagales > Amaryllidaceae > Agapanthus > Agapanthus africanus. The sequence goes on from CM057337.1 coordinate 739,596,936, forward strand.
CAAACTTTTTAAACAAGAAAGATTGTGCTCTGTAAATCAGAGCACCGTTGGATCAAAGATCCAATGGTGATTAAAAATCACCAAGCTACAGAATAAGCTCTGTAGGGGAAAATATCTTCCCAATCTTTCTAAACAAGAAAGATTGTGCTCTGTAAATCAGAGCACCGTTGGATCAGAGATCCAATGGTGATTAAAAATCACCAAGATACAGAATAAGTTCTGTATGGGAAAATATTTTCCCAATCTTGTTAAAAATAAGAAGATTGTCTTCTGTAAAATAGAAGTTCTAGGATCAAAGATCCAATGGTGGGGAAATATCCCCAAATCAATCAGAGAAAGATCTTTTTAACTGATTCAACAAATCAGCCTACTCTATAAAAAGGCCCTAAGACTTCAAGTCTTGCAGAGAGGAACCCCCCATAAATTTGGAGAAATTTAAAAGAGAAGAGCAAACTCTCAGAAGAAGAAAAATTTCCTCAAGGTAAATAAAGCAGAAAGATCAAAGCATCTCATAAAAAGAAGAAGAACCTAATTCTTCTTCAAGATCATAGATCTATAAGACAGATGTCTTTCACAAAGAGATCATAGGATCTCATCATAAAAAGGAGGGGGGAGAAGAATTCAATTCTTTTCAGAATACAAATCCATAAAGGCAAAACCTTTCACAAAAAATAATAAGAGATTGTAACATCTTCTATAAAAATAAGAACTTAGTTCTTAGATCTATGAGTCAAAGTCTCCTATAAACAAGAATTTAATTCTCAGAGTGTAGAACTGATCAAAGTTGTTTAAAAAGAGCCTTAATGCTCCAATTCAAAGAAGCGCCATAGCGCTCCAAGTCTGGCGCACAGCGCCGCAGCGCTCTTAGCGCTCCAATTTAAAGAAGCGCCTTAGCGCTCCAAGCGCTATTTTAAAAGAAACGCCTAGTGCTTTAAGGTTGGCGCTCAGTGACAAGCGCACCACGTGCTCCTCACGTGTGCGCTATCTCACAAGGAGCCCTCTGCACTCATTTACTGGCGCTCAGTGCTAAGCGCATCACGTGCTCCTCACGTGTGTGCTCTTTTACTGGCGTTCAGCGCTAAGCGCACTACGTGCTCCTCATGTGTGCGCTCTTTTACTGGCGCTCAGCGCCAAGTGCACCACGTGCTCCTCACGTGTGCGATCTTTCATAAGGAGCGCTCTGCACTCATTTACTGGTGCTCAGCGCTAAGCACACCACGTGCTCCTCACGTGTGCCCTCTTTCACAGGAAGCGCCTTAGCGCTCTAAATTTGGCATCAGCGCCAAGCGCACCACGTGCTCCTCACGCGTGCGCTGAGGGAACATAAATTGTTCTTTAATAAAGCCCCAGAGCCATAATGAGTACTCAATACTCAATAAAAGACAAAAAGAGTTGTCAGAACCTAAACCAATTCTCAGCATTGTTAAATGTTCAACATTTTAACTGAATGGGCCGAGCCCAAGTTGGCCATAGACCCCTAATTTAGATTAATTGAGCCTATATGCTCATAAATCTTTGATCTTAGCCCCAAATTGGACTACAGACCTCCCAACCAATATTGGTTCAAGGGTACATCTCTTCACTCCTCTAATATTTGTCGTTGTAATCCTTCAACGTCTTCAGAGAGGTGACGGGTCCCGACAACCAGACATTCCATGGACTGTGGGGTCCTTAAACTCATGGACTATGATGTCCTTAAACTTTATAGACTATGATGTCTCTAAACTACCATGGACTGTGAGGTCCTTAAACTCATAGACTATGATGTCTTTAAACTTTACAGACTATGACGTCTTTAAACTGGACTATTATGTCCTTAAACCTATGGACCGCAACGCCCCTAAACTAAAACAAATAGAGTCCAAATGCTCTTTTGTTGGATCTAAATGATCCTGTTAAGTAGATCTTAGTCTAAATTAGACCAACGTATACTGAACAAACGTTTAAGTTGATCTTAGTCTCAAATGAGATTAACGATCCTTAAACCCAAACCAAACCCAAATCTAAGAAAATACGGATTTGGACTAATCCACGCCCTACGGGCGACAACATAAATTAGTCTCCGTATACAATCCACGGGAAACCAAAAATAAAACAAACATACACGACACGAAGTGACCATCTGGAGAAAGAGAAAGTGGTTACCGCGATACGGTAGCGTAATTAACTGCAGGGGCTTGCGTCTGCAGGGAAAAGCGTCCTCATAATCAAAAACCCCTCACGATGAGGGGGAATCTGACAATATCTGCTACATCAGCCGCATCCGTCTAAACCTTCGATACATGGTGGCATAAATTAACTTGGTATCTTCGGAGAGGTGGATGGATAAAACCAAATAGCATCTGCCCCCAAATTTAGGCAAGATGAACCTACGCGGTTCCTTCTCTGTATTCGGCGGAGAACACTCCCCAATGGAGGTGCTAAAGAAATCTCCCCCACCTGCAAAAGTTACAGTGTAGGTAAAGATGGAGCGGCCTTATTAGCGGCTCTCCTCGCAAATTCATAAGGTCTGGCGAAAAATCCAAGACTCTGTGATTAACAAAAACTATTCTTGTCAACTAAAAATATCGAAGGTCCGACAAGAAAAAGGCCACTCCTCCGCCATACAATGGGGGACTTTTCTTAAACAGGTGCCTGTCACAACGGCTCCTTCAACTCCAATCTCTCATAAAAGAACGAGGCTGGAGAAAACTCTACCGCCCACAGCAAATTCCAAAGGTGATGGATCTAAACGCCCCAAATTTGGGGGTATAACCATACATACAGTCTATATAACCAACGGGAAGGAAGAAAGCCGTGCCTCGGTGAGTCATTGACCGCAAATCCGGTCGCTGACTAAGGTTCAGGAGCAATAGCAAAAGCTCCAGAAAATGTTGACCAAAATGGCAGTACTTACCGGATAGAAAGAAAGTCCGGACAAAGAGGCCGAACAGCGCCAAGAGCAAGAGACCGATACAGAGTTTCTGCGAAGGGTGCTAAAGAGAAAGGACAAAGAAGCTACTGAGTAAGCTGCTAAGATAAAGCAGATGGCTCTCTTGTTCCAAGACATGGTTGTAACGATGATCCAACCAGAACCCTCGATCGAAGATCCACCGATAATCATCGAGGATGACATACGGGAAGTATCAAACCCTCCTTCGGCCTTATCAGCGGCCAAGGAGGAAACGATCTCCAAGGCGGCCCTAAATGATTACATTGCTCAACAAATAAGAGCTCACCAAGCTAATAAAGCCGCCGGCCAAATTGTCAGAACTGGACGACCATATACAGGCTGGTATGATCAAATCAAATACCCGCCGGGATATACGATCCCCAAGTTCCATGTCTATAAAGGAACAGGCAACCTTCACCAACACGTCGCGCAATTCAGAGCTCTGTGCGGCAACACTAGAGGCGACGACAAACTGTTGCTTCGCCAGTTCGTTGGCAGCCTGTCAGAAACAGCTTTCGAATGGTACTCGGAGCTCCCAAATGACTCCATGAAAACATTCACAGAAATGGAACTGCTGTTCACACAGCATTTTTCCAGTGCGAGTGAGCGCACTCCGATCACGGAATTAACCAATGTCAGGGTAAAGTCGGGAGAAACATGGGTCCAATACGTGATCCGGTGGCGGAACCTGTGGTTTAAATACAAGTAGTGCATTGAAGAGTCTCCTGCCGCGGGCATGTTCATCGGGACCCTTGATCCTCAAATGACTGTGTCCCAGTTCATGACGTTCTTCAAGCCCATAACCTTTCAGGCTCTGATAGATAAACTGGCCCAAATGGATCAGATAGGTTATGGGCCTTCTGTTGGGGTCAAAATTTACACCCCGGTTGACTAAGTCAAAAATCAAAATCAACCCCAAGCCAAGTGGGCCCAAGCCCAGGTCAAGTAGGCCAATGCTCGGGTCGAGCCCGAACACGAAGCGGTCGGCCTCCCCCCATGACAAAATAAAAATTTTGTAATAAATAATTTTGGTGTATTTCTTTTATTTTATTTTATGAATAAATGTAAGAAAATAGGCATAAAGCCAAATTTTTGTAAAGCTCATGGCTTATGTGCAAAAAGAAATAGCACATGAGACATGGGATGGGCAAAATGCCATTTTGTAAAGCCCAAAGAGGCTATATGTAAATGTGTAAGCCTATATAAGGCAACGTGATGAAAATATCTAAAAAACTTTTTCTCTCTCCCAAAAAAAAATCAAGATCTGTGCTCTTTCTTCTTCCTCAAGGTTCTAAAACCTTCTTCTTTCTTTTGAATTAAATCAAGAGTTTTACTCTTCCTTTTCCAAAATTAAATAGTTTTTCACCACAAAACTCACAAAGGGGAGCTTGGATCTTCCATTAGATCTTAAAAAGGAGAAAATTTTAAAATCTCACCTCTCTTGTTATCCAAGAGCCGGCCAACAGAGGAGGAAGAAAGAGATCCATCTCCAAAGACCCCACTTTGGGGAAGATCCATGGCTCAAGGGAGAGGCCCCTTCATCGGCTTCAAAAATATCTTAGGAGTTTAACTCCTCATACATACACACACACACAAAATAATAAGTATTTCTTTCTGGGAGTACAACTCCCAGTGCAGGGACTAAGTCCTTTTTGCCGCCCAGCGCCCAAGCGCCCACGTGCTTGTCACGTGAGGTGCTAGCGCCCGAGCGCCCAAAGCGCTATCGCCCGAGCACCCACGTGCCTGGCATGTGTGGTGCTAGCGCCCAAAGCGCTAGCGCCTGAGCACCCACATGCCTGGCACGTGTGGTTCTAGAGCCCAAGCGCCCAAAGCACGAGAGCCCGAGCGCCCACGTGCTTGGCACATGAGGCGCTAGCGCCCGAGCGCCTACGTGCCTAGCACATGAGGCACTAGTGCCCTGGCGCCCAAAGCGCTGGCACCCAAAGCGCTAGCGCCCAAGGCGATAGCACGAGCGCCCACGTGCCGCGCACGTGAGGCGCTGGCGCTTTCTCCCACGCATCCTTTAGATGCCCTTTCCCTTTATATATATATATATATGTATACATACATACATACATACATACACACACATACTTTACAACATTGTCCCCCGTTAGAAAAAATTTCTAACGGGGCGCTGCTCTGCACCCCGCAAGGGGGATGCTAACCCCCTTGACCCCCAGTCCGCTATCCGGGTAGCGGGACCCCGTAAAAACTCTGCACGGCCCCCGATATATCCAAAACCCCTTTCAAAACACAACACACGTACACTGCACATCGAGTTCGCATGACCGGTTTGACCCGTTAATCGGAGGTTCTCTCGCTCCAAAGGTGAGGGGTAATTAACGGCAGCTTAGTCCGCGGCTGCCGGAGATTCGGATCCTCACAATTAATAAACCCCAGCCTACCCTAGACAGGAGGAATCTGTAATGCGCCTGACAAGCGCGCGCGTATTCCCATCTCAATGGGGTGACGAAAAACACCCTGCAGATTCTGGCACGCCCGGTGGGATCTTTCTCTCCTTCCATATCTCGGGTCAAGTGTTCATGCGAACTCATTTAACACATATGCCGATGTTTGTACTGAAATAATGTTTTTTTTTCTGTGCAGCAATAAACTTTCAACGACAATGTCTCCTAAGATGGATCCAGTTTCTGATGCGACCCCGATTCTGTACGTGGTCAAGATCAATACTCGTGTGGTTCTCCCCGCAAGCCTCAGTCGACAGTGGGAGGAACTGCCCTGCCAGTTTGGTTCCGTCATCATCTACCCTACCAGAAGCGCTCATCTGACAGAAATCCCGGAAAAACAGGTGGCCAAGCCGGTCTCAAGGGGCAAGAGGCCGAATGTTGTGATCGCTATGGCACCACAACCGAAACTTAAGACGGTGTTTGAACGAATCTCTGGTGCTCCAGCTGGGGGCAAGACTTCCGGTACAAAGGGCAACATCAAACGTTGCGGACGAGCTCAGGCGATGACTCCAACAAATGCATGATCGGGCGTCTTCTCTGGCCTCTCTATCACTCGGTCTACGGCGTCTTCCCGAATTGCCGAAGTCTGCCAAGTGTTTAAAACAGAAAAGTTAAGGCAGAAGCGGCTCAGGTATCGAGCCAACAAGAGGGCCAGGACTTCGGCCATGTGGAATCTTGTGAGGTTCCAAGAGCAGAGTTACTCCGCGACGACGGATGAGTCGGCCGTAAAAATTAGCAATTCCTTCAAACCTCTGATGTGGGTTCATAAAAATGCTATGACCGCCAGAATTAAGAAGACAACGTCCGAACGTTGCTATGAAGAGACGTGTCCCGGCCCCAACAGAAAAAACATAACACTGTCTCTTCAAGAGTCTATCAGGCGCTCTGTGCCGCGCGAAAACAGCGGGGCAAAACTAAAAAGGAAGCGTCAGCACCATTCAAGAGTCCGGCTAGGCCAGCCGCCTTCAGTCGACTGCCCGTTACTGAAACAGGAGGGTCAAGACAGCGATCCGTGAAATCAGCCGCCGATAATAAAAAGGCGGCTGGATATGTTATCCATACGGTCTATATGGCGGGTGGGCGCCCCAGCGACAATCTTCGCAGCAAAAGCAAGGAGGGGGCCACCACATCCCAAGCCCAATCTGGCTTGAATGTGGTTGCCGCTTCCCAAGAACAGCCGCTTCTGCTGGAGGATGAAAACCCTCTCGATGAGGATGATAGGCAAAAATACCCCTCAGTCCATGTAGAGTCAAGCTCGGACAAGGAGGAAGAGCCGACTTTCTGCCCCAGGACCGCGGAGCTCTGCTTCAAGAGCTTCGAAAACAGCTCAGGAGAAAAGATAAAGAGATGGCTAAGCTCTATTTGAAAATTGACGACCTAACAAACGTTGTGATGCAGCTTACGGCTCAAATTGCTCGAGAACTTCCCAATCAAGCACAAGTTGCTACTCATGAGCCGGATGATGACAATTCGAAGCGGCCGATGCCTGTCCCTTTGGGTCCAAGATTGGTCAAGCCGCACGAAAGCCGGCCACATTCCGCTTCTGGAGACGCCTTGGCCCCTGATAGCACTATCCCGCTAATACAAGATCGGATAATGGATTTAGTCACCAGTAAGGTTAAAACATTGGTGGCCAAAGCTGAAGCTCAGAAAGAAATTGGTAGTGGTGGGCGACCATATCCTGCACAGTACGATCTGATCGAGTTCCCGAGCGGCTATGTCATTCCTAAGTTCAGAAGATTTGACGGGACGGGAAATGCAAATCAGCACGTCGCTCACTTTAAAGTATCATGCGGAAATACAGGGGGCAATGATGCGCTCATTCTTCGTCAGTTTGTCAACAGCCTGACTGGTGTCGCTTTTCACTGGTACGCGAGTATACCAGACGGGTCCGTTATTACCTTTGCCCAAATGGAGTCTCTGTTTCGGCAAAGGTTCATGAGTGTCAGTGATAAAATCTCCATTGCTGACCTTGTGAGGACCAAGCCGGGGAAGAATGAAAGCAACACCGACTTTATTGCCCGATGGCGTAATCTCACAGTCAAGTGCGAACCGCCGCCGGAGCAGGACCGGTCCGTCAGCTTTCTCATTGGAAACCTCAGCAATTGGATGGTCCCATTCTTGTGTACAGCAGGCCTCAAGTGTTAGTGTATATGCCCTAGGGGCCATTATTGTATCATACTAGTTTGTATATTACTTAATGGAAGTTTGGGATATTCATAGTTGTATAGACAGTCTTGCTCAAAATGGTAGTATGCTACTTAGTTTGTTTCTACTTCAATATGTGCATATGTTTCTTTTAGCATATCGCTTATACATATTAGTGGAGCTCTTAGGATCTTTGCTTGATTATCAGCATTGTGATGGCAGTCACACTAGCGGGGGCTGGGTAATCCACAAACACATCCTTATACAGGTCCCTAGTCATAGGATTATCGAGACAGGGCATCGATAGTCCGTAATAGACTAGCGTATACGCTTCTCATCCCAGCAGGGAAGATGGTCTATCCCACAGCCATTAGTACGTCGTACTGGAGATAGTATGTGGGTGCTCGTTAGGTTACGAGTACACTGGACAGGACTCGTCGGGAACTGTTGGTTGGTACTATACCTATCGTCAGATAACAGTTCCCAGGTGACAGGAGTACAGCTTAGTCCATCGACTTGACACTGCTATTTCGCCTCGAGTGTGTTCCCACTGTACTTTGATTACTACCCTACCACGGCTCAAAGGAGTCGTGCAAACAGGTAGTAGTTGGGTGCAGTCCCGAAGCACTTGGAGGCAGTAGCGGTTAGACAGGATTCGTCTCTCCCAGTATTTGGGGTTGATATCGCGCTGTGTCTAGGAGAGCCATTACACAAAGTCCCTGACCAAGGCAAGCGAGATTTACTGGTAGTGTTTCCAGTAGTTTCTCAGGGTGTTCTGGGCTACACTCCGGCACGACTTGTACCGCTATTAGGGGTCTGATGTTTACCGCCCCTAGGCCCGACATGCGATACTCTTAGACGAACAGACCGGACTGTATGGAGATTGTCACATTCAGGCTCAGTAGGAGTTCGGATGGGTTTACTTCATCGGCCTTCTTATCGACATCTACCTGGGGATCGTTACGTACAGCTAGTGCCACTTGCGGTCTGTGGTTAAACCCACAGCCAGCGTAGTGTAGAGTGTTTGGAGTCCCACACAGAGCGTTTCCCTGCACCGGGCAAAAGGTGTAGAGGCCGTATGGTTTTACGGCAGGGCTACGATCACTTACGTGCACTTGTGCGCGTATGATGTTCGGACGGACAATACTTGTGGGCTTTGGTTTTAGCCGGATCCTAGTATTGTATAGGTGGATTAGTTTTGTGTTCTGTGCATTCGTATTCTACGGAATGCGGATGCGGGTGTGTATGCACGTTTGTGAGGAGCGAAAAAGGAGCTGCCTCATTAGGGTTTTGACCATTGGCTTGGTCAAAACCATTATGAGGTGGAGGAAAATATTTACTAATCTTTTTAATGATAATTATGTTATGGCTAATTGCTTTGACCATTTGACCATGCTTGACCATTTGACCTAGTTGACTATTGTTGACTTAGATATTTTATGAGTACTAGACTCTTCTTTTGGCTTGGATTTAACTTGACATGATAATGGTCAAATAAATTGTAACCATCACAATTTTCATGATAAAATATTGTTAATTATTTTTCTTTTGGATGATTATCTCATTTGCTTTCTCTCTCATCTAAAGAGAGCTCCCATGATTTCTCCTTCTTCTTCCTTACTAGCATTTCCTAATAGTCTCATGTGTTGAGCAAATTAGGTTCTAAATAGACAAACAAATCCATCTTCTTCTTCTACATCACCTAGGATATCAAGCATAGCGAACTTGTTGCCCTAGTTACCTCGGCTTGAGGTGGAGCTCGGACTATGGACTCTTGGGTGGATCGTCTTCGACTCTAGGAGGCCGCGGAGTTGACCAATATCCGGATCGATCCTCAGAGCTCACATGGACGAGGAGGACAGTGGAGAAAAGAACCGAAGGACTAGTTTCGTGAGGTATAATCGTCTATCACAGTAGATTATACCTCCTATAGTTCCGTTAGATATGGTTTGGCAAAGATCCTTGGCTTAGTCTATGTTGCCTTTTGTAAGAAAGTTTTGATTTTTACTTGTTCTGCCTCCTCGCTAGCTTGCGGGGTGAGCGACATAGACTTACAGTGGTATCAGAGCCTCGCTAAACCATTACTAACTTGTTAGCAAAGTGTTAGAAATTCGATCGCCGGAAAAATAGCAAAACACGAACTAAAAATGCACTTTTCTGTCGTTTTTAAAAACTGGTCCAAAATTTTTTCCAGGGACCTTAAAAATACGTGCAGGCTTTTTTAGGGACACCTAAGAAAAACGAGATCATGAATCGGTCAGACCGCCGCGGAAGCGCAGCGAAACCAAGCGTTTCGCTGTGGATCCGCGGCCGAGTCGACTCCGAGTCAACTCGTTTTTCATGCAGAGTGTCCAGCATGGTGTTTTGTGATTTCTCTGATATTTTGTTTCTGCCCAGATTTTATGAGTACTGTGTTGTGCTTGGGGTAGATTCAAATCTGGTTATCGATCTAAATTCTAAGTATTTTAGGTAATCGGATCTTCTGTGATTTGATATATGTACTGAACGTCTACTAATCACTATACGTCGATTAATGGGAGTTGTACATATCTGTGTTCTGTGATGTTGGATTGTGTATATGAACTTGTTGGATCGTAGTGGATGAATAACCGGGGATGTGAGATGAGTGTTTATTTATCTTTCATTCAATGTAAAATTTGTATATTGATGTAATATTATTTTATGGTCGCACATCCGGGTTGAGGTTGCAGCCGCCGTTGTATATTATTTCTTTTATTGTTTTTTGCTCCTAGGATAGACCCAAGGTGGGGTGCACAAACTACCGGGTACTTTGAAGTGCCGAGTGGCCTACTCACATTGTTGAGGGAGATTGCTTCACTTCGGGTATTTGGCGGGTAGTTTGCCGCACCCGTAGGGGTCGAGGGTGGGATTTGGCTATTCATCACGACCGTCTAATCCGTCTTTCGTTGCAGGCTCGAATGAAGTGCGGATTCCTAGTATATCCAATGTGTTCATCTGTGATCTGGAATGACTATCATTGCTTCTGACGAATGTATATATCTATATAAGATATCTAGTAGGCGTTACTTATGTTTTGCATCCGCGCTAGTCCATCCCCCGCTCTGTCGTTAGTTAAGTAACCTAACAGGTGATGACGGGGCCCAGTGGAGAATGTGGATGGCATAAGTGTACGTCATATTTTCGTTGTTTTCTGCAATGGTAGGATTAATTGATGGGACGCATTAAATTAATGCAAAGAAAACAAACCAAAGCTGAATCGTTGGAACAATTTCAAAACCATTTGGTTTTTTCTATACAGAAAACTTTTAAAAACGCGGAGCTTAAACCACTCCTTTTAAAAGCTATTAAGGTTTCTTCGATTATATCAAGTTCACTACGTTCACGGTTTCGCCAAAACTATTTGTAGCCCTCCGTTATTTCATATGGATATTCAGTAGTATTCAAGCTATGTTTGTTGACCTTCGTCAAGACATAGTGATTGGTAGCTATGGGTGTTCATATGTAGCATAGATAGATGCGTTGGTTTGGGACAGTCATATTACCTTGTTGACCTTCGTCAAGGGTATATACGGGTGGGTTCAAATTAACCTGGACAATGATGGGTAGAACTTGACATGTGACTTATGATTTGTTGACCTTCGTCAAGGTTATAAGAGTATGGGGCAAAAATCCACATCGGGAGTTTCTAAGGAAATTGAAACTTGCTAGTGCTGCATACCATTTGGAGTTTGATAATGTTGGTACGATTCCTTCAACATTATCACACAATGATATTTGGATCCCGATCCTACTGTGAGTATCCGCTACTCCTCAGGAGATTTTTTCACTTAACGATCAATGCTATAAATCAAGTAGGTGTCTATAACAGTGTTAGCAGGGCTACGCCTCCAGGAAAAAGAGGTTATTTAATTAAGGAACTTCGCGAAAGCGTCGTAAAACCTCCCTCGAAGTACTGAACGGTTAAGCAAGTATTGTACGGTGAGATTAATCCTGACTAATTCTTCTTTTATGGTTTGAGGAAGGATTCAAGAAACAGTGGGAGCAATCCTGTTTAGATAAATTAAAAACTAATCTAAACTTGCAAGAGCATCATGCTAAGTGTTTTCTTCTCTCTCTCTTAATTGCAGCGACCCAGTGACCAGACATAGGTTACATTTAGATAATAAAATGACTGAATCTGACTGTTATGACTGGCAAAGGTCTGTCCAGATGTCCATTACCCATGACAAACTGGGACACCTCTTCACTAATCAAACCCCTGCTGTCTCAAGACCAGTTTCCACTGTCACGGATATTGATATCCGTAAGATATCGGAAAAAGACTATGCGAATGCCAAGTGCCTCGTGTTGGCCTCAGTTGATGGTACATACCAGAGGCAGCACGAGAATATGGACTTAGTTTCTGTCTTCCTCCATAACAAAGATTTATATGGAGAGCAATCTCGTATCACAAGATATGAGACCTCGAACGAATTGCTTCAAGCGAGGTTGGCTGTCGGATCATCTGTAGGGGACAACGTCCTTACAGAGACTAGCTATTTTGATGAGCTCACGGACCTGAAGACCACGTTGAAGAACGGGTCAAATACCGACTTGATTCTACAGTCTCTACCCTCTACTTACACCCTAAAAGAAACCAGGGAAGTAGAAGGAAAGGGAAGGGCAAAATTTTCGGGACTAGATGTAGTGAAGGAGGGACGTTCCTATTGTTATGGGAAAGGACATTGGCAGAGGGATTGCAGGGCTTGCAAAGCCAGTAGCCAGGATTCGAAGCATGTTGTGGCTTCGGTTTCGGGTGTGTTTGTAATAGAAAACTGTATGTCAATTAACTCTACTTCCTGGGTACTAGATACCGGATCAGGATCTCATATCTGTAATTCATTACAGGCTTTGAGAAATTGTAGAGTTATCAGAGTAGGTGATATGACTCTCAGAGTTGCGAACGGAATGAGCGTGAAAGCTGAATTCATAGGGGAATATCACCTTGGATTGACAAGTGGGAAAATATTGATTCTACATAACTGTTTGTATGTACCTAGTCTAGCTTGTAATATCTTATCTGCATCCTTACTTTCTAAGGAAGGATATGATTTTACTTTTGTAAGCGATGTGGTCCATATCCACCTAAATCAAGTTCTGATTGGGTCAGGTGCATTAGATAACGGTATATATGTATTAAATCAAGCTCAGGTTTTCATTGTCTAGAACACACTTAAAAGAAAGTCTCCGGAAACAAATCAGGCTTTCTTATGGTATTGTAGACTGGGTCACATCAATGAGACACGGTTGACGAAGTTACATAAAGAGGGATATTTGAATCCGTTCGAATATCAGTCTTATGTTACTTGTGAATCTTGTCTCATGGGAAAGATGATAAAGACTCCGTTTACCGGACACGGGGTGAGAGCGAGCGAGCTCTTGGGACTCATACACAGTGATGTGTGTGGTCCAATGTCTACACATGGGCGAGCTGGTTATTCCTACTTCATTACTTTTATGGATGATTTCTCTAGGTATGGACATGTCTTCTTGATGAAGCATAAATCCGAGGCCTTTGAGAAATTCCGGGAATACAAGAATGAAGTGGAAAAACAAATGGGAAAAAATATCAAGACACTGAGATCTGATCTAGGTGGTGAATACTTGAGTGCCGAGTTTCTGGGCTACTTAAAAGAGAATGGAATTCTCTCTCAGCTTACTCCTCCATACACATCACAACACAATGGTGTATCGGAAAGGAGGAATCGAACCCTATTAGATATGGTTCGTTCCATGATGAGTAAGGCTGAGTTACCGCAATCTTTCTGGGGTTATGCACTAGAAATAGCTGCATATCTTTTGAACAAGGTTCCAACCAAGACTGTGCCTACCACACCATATCAGATGTGGAGTGGGAAGAAACCCTGTCTTAAGTATCTTAAGACATGGGGATGTCTAGCTTTTGTAAAGAAGCAGCATGCGGACAAGCTCGAGGCACGCTCAGTACTGTGTAAGTTTGTGGGATACCCCAAGAACTCCAGGGGGTATCTTTTCTATTCCGCAGAGGAACAAAAGGTTTTTGTTTCTCAGCATCCCTACTTCTTGGAAACTGAATTTTTAGAAAATCAGATAAGTGGGAGTGCAATAGAACTGGAAGAATTTCCAGAACCACAAGCTATTACTGAAAGCTTGGTAAAACCAGAAGTTTCAGGAGAACCGGACATCCCAGCGCCACTCCGCAGGAGTAGTAGGCAATCTTATCTGCCCGAGAGATACTACGGTTTTCTCATAGACGGGGATCGAGAGGATTGCATCATTGAAAACGATGAGCCTACTAGCTTCCAGCAAGCCATTCAGAGCGGTGACTCAGTAAAATGGCTGGATGCAATGTGGACCGAGATGGAGTCCATGTACACCAACAAAGTTTGGACTTTGGACATTGCTTCAGAAGGGGTAAAACCCGTAGGCTGCAAATGGATCTTTAGAAAGAAGATTGGTGTAGATGGGCAGGTTGAAACCTATAAAGCTAGACTTGTTGCAAAGGGTTTTTGTCAAAGACCTGGTTTGGACTATGACGAAACCTTTTCTCCAGTGGCTATGCTCAAATACATTCGGATCCTTCTTGCCATTGCTGCCTTCCATGATTATGAGATCTGGCAGATGGACGTAAAGACGGCTTTTCTAAATGGAAATTTGGAAGAGTGCGTCTATATGGATCAGCCAGAGGGTTTCATTCAGAGTGGGAGCTGCGGTAAAGTGTGCAAGTTGCTTAAGTGCATTTATGGACTAAAGCAGGCATCACGGAGTTGGAACATTTGCTTTAATGATACTGTCAAGGAATTCGACTTTAACAAAAATCCAGATGAACCATGCATATATAGTAAGATTGTAGGGAGAACTGTTGTATTTCTCGTCTTGTACGTGGATGACATTTTCTTGATAGGAAATGACATTCCTACCCTACAGTCAGTCAAAGGATTCTTGTCACAGAGGTTTTCCATGAAGGACCTGGGCGATGCCAACTACATTCTGGGGATCTAGATCTATCGTGATAGATCTAACAGAATGTTGGGACTTTCGCAATCCAGGTACATCGACACCATACTGAAACGATTCAGTATGGAAGATTCCAAGCACGGTAACCTACCGGCTTGTCACGGAATCACCCTCTATAAAGAGATGTCTCCAAAGACTGATTTGGAAAGGGCTCGCATGTCAACTATACCCTACGCATCTGCGGTAGGCTCTATAATGTATGCGATGTTGTGTACCAGACAAGATGTAGCATACATACTGAGCGTTGTAAGCCGGTATCAGTCAGACCCAGGGGAGAAACACCGAATAGCAGTAAAGAACATTCTCAAGTACCTGAGAAGGACTAAGGAGATGTTCTTGGTGTATAGCGGAATAGACCTCCAGATCGAGGCCTTTGCTGACTCCAGCTTCCAGAGTGACAAGGATGACTCCAAGTCCATGTCGGGTTATGTCTTTACCCTCAATGGAGGTGCGGTTTGCTGGAAGAGCTCCAAGCAGGAAACCGTTGCTGACTCAACGATGGAAGCGGAGTACATAGCTGCTTGCGATGCTGCAAAGGAAGCTATCTGGATGAAGAAGTTCCTCATGGAGCTTCAAGTGGTTCCTACCATTGTTGATCCAATACCGCTGTATTGCGACAATAACGGCGCTATAGCTTTAGCGAAGGAACCAGGTCCCATCAGAAGTCCAGACACATCTTGAGGCGGTGCCACCTGATCAGGAAGATCGTAGATCGCCGGGAGATCGAAGTGAAAAGAGTAGATTCAGAGAATAATACTGCAGATCCACTCACGAAGGCCATACCCCAGACTCAGTTCGAGCGGCTAATCGAGATGATAGGTCTTCGATACGCCAGTACACGGCCCTAGTGCAAGTGGGAAATTGTTAGTGTATATGCCCTAGGGGCCATTATTGTATCATACTAGTTTGTATATTACTTAATGGAAGCTTGGGATATTCACAGTTGTATAGACAGTCTTGCTCAAAATGGTAGTATGCTACTTGGTTTGTTTCTACTTCAATATGTGCATATGTTTCTTTTAGCATATCGCTTATACATATTAGTGGAGCCCTTAGGATCTTTGCTTGATTACCAGCGTTGTGATGGCAGTCACACTAGTGGGGGCTGGGTAATCCACAAACACAGCCTTATACAGGTCCTTAGTCATAGGATTATTGAGATGGGCATCGATACTTCGGAGTAGACTAGCGTATACGCTTCTCATCCCAGCAGGGGAGATGGTCTTTCCCATAGCCATTAGTACTTCGTACTGTAGATAGTATGCGGGTGCTCGTTAGGTTACGAGTACACTGGACAGGACTCGTCGGGAACTGTTGGTTGGTACTATACCTATCGTCAGATAACAGTTCCCAGGTGATAGGAGTACGGCTTAGTCCGTCGACTTGACACTGCTATTTCGCCTCGAGTGTGTTCCCACCGTACTTTGATTACTACCCTACCACGGCTCAAAGGAGTCGTGCAAACAGGTAGTAGTTGGGTGCAGTCCCGAAGCACTTGGAGGCAGTAGCGGTTAGACAGGATTCGTCTCTCCCGGTATTGGGGGTTGATATCGCACTGTGTCTAGGAGAGCCATTACACAAAATCCCTGGCCAGGGCAAGCAAGATTTACTGGTAGTGTTTTCAGTAGTTTCTTAGGGTGTTCTGGGATACACTCCGGCACGACTTGTACCGCTATTAGGGGTCTGACGTTTACCGCCCCCTAGGCCCGACATGCAGTACTCTTAGACGAACAGACCGGACTGTACGGAGATTGTCACATTCAGGCTCAGTAGGAGTTCGGATGGGTTTACCTCATCGGCCTTTTTATCGACATCTATCTGGGGACCGTTACATACAGCTAGTGCCGCTTGCGGTCTATGGTTAAACCCACTGCCAGCGTAGTGTCGAGTGTTTAGAGTCCCACACAGAGAGTTTCCCTGCACTGGGCAAAAGGTGTAGAGGCCGTATGGTTTTACGGCAGGGCTACGATCACTTACGTGCACTTGTGCGCGTATGATGTTCGGGCGGACAATACTTGTGGGCTTTGGTTTTAGCCGGATCCTAGTATTGTATAGGTGGATTAGTTTTGTGTTCTGTGCATTCGTATTCTACGGAATGCGGATGCGGGTGTGTATGCACGTTTGTGAGGAGCGAAAAAGGAGCTGCCTCATTAGGGTTTTGACCATTGGCTTGGTCAAAACCATTATGAGGTGGAGGAAAATATTTACTAATCTTTTTAATGATAATTATGTTATGGCTAATTGCTTTGACCATTTGACCATGCTTGACCATTTGACCTAGTTGACTATTGTTGACTTAGATATTTTATGAGTACTAGACTCTTCTTTTGGCTTGGATTTAACTTGACATGATAATGGTCAAATAAATTGTAACCATCACAATTTTCATGATAAAATATTGTTAATTATTTTTCTTTTGGATGATTATCTCATTTGCTTTCTCTCTCATCTAAAGAGAGCTCCCATGATTTCTCCTTCTACTTCCTTACTAGCATTTCCTAATAGTCTCATGTGTTGAGCAAATTAGGTTCTAAATAGACAAACAAATCCATCTTCTTCTTCTACATCACCTAGGATATCAAGCATAGCGAACTTGTTGCCCTAGTTACCTCGGCTTGAGGTGGAGCTCGGACTATGGACTCTTGGGTGGATCGTCTTCGACTCTAGGAGGCCGCGGAGTTGACCAATATCCGGATCGATCCTCAGAGCTCACATGGACGAGGAGGACAGTGGAGAAAAGAACCGAAGGACTAGTTTCGTGAGGTATAATCGTCTATCACAGTAGATTAAACCTCCCATAGTTCCGTTAGATATGGTTTGGCAAAGATCCTTGGCTTAGTCTATGTTGCCTTTTGTAAGAAAGTTTTGATTTTTACTTGTTCCGCCTCCTCGCTAGCTTGCGGGGTGAGCGACATAGACTTACATCAAGTCGTTTCAAGATCTAACCAAGAAAGTCCAAATGCTGGAACGATCGAAGCAAGAGTCTACCCCGGACTCTCAGAGAGACAAGACTTAGAAAAGCAAGTGGGACGACAACCGTAGAAGCGGGAATCCCAGTAGTACCAATGTCTTCAATGCGTCCGACAATGAAGAAAAGCGAAGGGCGGGTGAATCCAAAACCAACCGGTCTCGAAAGCCAGTGCTGGGAGGAGAAGGGCCTTCCCTAGAGGAGAAAAAGAGCAAGGTTTACTCTTTCAGGAGGGACAAGATCCGAAAGATATTTAAAGATGCCTTGAACAACGGTCTACAATTGCTAGAGTTAAAAAGACCTCAAGAAACAAAAATGACTGACAATCCCCTGTATTGCCCGTACCACCGAGTAGTGAGCCATGCGATCGAGGATTGTTATATCTTCAAAGACTGGGTCGAGAAGCAGTACAAGGCTGGAGAGATCGAGCTGTCCAAATGTGTGTTGGTGAACAATCAAGTTGCAACCATCAACTTTATACAGACAGAAGCTGAAGCCTTCTGGGAGCAGTCAGCCGAACCCGCTGCTCTGAGAAATGAAACCGACTCACCGCAGCCTCCTTAGAGTAAGCACATATCTAATAAGACGAAGAAGATACTAAAGCTACTTCAGAAAGAGCCCAGGACGGAATGGGAAGGGCAGAAGAAGCCAACATTCCAGCTGCCAATTCGGCCCAATCAGGCTCAAAATCCAAAAAGTTCAAGAAGAAGAAAAGTGCAGCTCGACGCGAAAAGGAGTCTTCAGGGAGATCGATCATTTAAAAATATATCGATTCCCTCGAAGACTATGAACAGCAGGAAAGAACTTTGATTCAATTGAAGGAGTTCCTCCCTGTAGAAGTGGCTGAAATTCTGGAGGAGTTAGAAGAAGACTCCAATGAAGAGATCCCTATAGTAACTTGCTACGCCATCCATCTTGGCAGCGACTTTGAGGAGGAGCTCTGTTTTCCCGAAGAGGATGAGGAGCTCGCCACAATGGCTAACTAAATCTAGCTTAGAAGCGGCAGGGCTCTACCGCCAAATCAGGGAAACACCCCAAAAGGAAAGGAAAAACAGGTGGCTAATGAGGAAGATGGCAGAGAGCCGGCTAATGAAAACTCAAGTCCTTCCTCAGTGGACTACAATGTCTTGGCTCATCTCCGAAAGCTCCCGTCTCTCCTGAGCATCTACGATGCCTTGGTCCTATCTAAAAAGCTTAGAGATGTTCTCATTCACGCTCTACAAAACCCCGAGCGGTATCAGGCTCACTTTGTAGAAATTAATATGAAAGAAGCCCAGTATGCTCTACATGCCGCCACAATCACGTTTAAGGATGAAGACTTACTACTGGGAATGGCTGAGCATAATCGGCCGCTTTACGTGACCGGGTACAGCGATGGAGATCGGATTAATCGCATATTGATTGATCCGGGATCCTCAGTGAACATCATGAACTTGCGGACTCTGAAGAGTTTGTCAATGGACGTCCGACACCTGTCAAGGGAAATGATTGTCATTCAAGGCTTCAATCAAAACTGTCAGCAAGTTCTGGGGTCTATAGCTTTGCCAATCAAATTTGGGGATCTGCAAACTGAAGCTAAGATATACGTGATCGACGCTGACACGTCTTATAAAATTCTCTTGGGACGGCCATGGCTCCACGATTACGGCATCATTACGGCAACTCTCCATCAATGCATGAAGTATTCTAAAAATAGCGAAGAAAGACGCATTGACGGAGACATCCAGCCGTTCGGTGTGCATAAAGTCCGATATGAAAATTCTCGGTACTTCATGAACCACCAAAATACTAAGCCACAACTGATTGAGGATAGAGTGGCCCCAAGACTCAAAAGCAAGTCTGAGTCGGCTGTCACTTTCAAAAGCAGAAATGCCCAAGTGCACCCGCGTTTCGGTAGCGACACTGATGAGTCCGACGCTAGAAGTCCGTCCTTTCGTAAAACTCGCCCTCGTTTCGGTAGCGATACGGACGAAACCGATACTGAAAGCCCATCTAGCAGCAAAGTCCGCCCTCATCTTGGCAGCGACACTGAAGAGTCAGAGGAAGAGGACTTGCCGTGCAACAGCTGTGCAGATTGGACCCCTATGCAGCAACCGAAACTACGAGAGACCTTCGAAATTGCAGAAGGGTCCCTGGCCATCACAAGGGTGCCAGAACGGATGTGCAAAGAGCTCGATGCATTGTCAGTCTCTACCATGGACCAGCTGAAAACTTTCTACGTTCCCGGGAGGAAAAGTGGACAGAAGGGCATCCTGTTTTATGGGTCAAACCCCGTTGTACACCCGGACGATTTGTCTGTCGTGTGCCTTCCTTATGAGAGAGGCATAAGAGCCATCCTCAATCCTAGATACTATGCACCCGAGATGCAGGAATATTTCAAAAGGTGCGAATGTCGGTTATATCAAACGGAGTCCGAATTAAAGTTTTATAAAGGGCTATGGTATCCACCTTAGGTCCGAGCACTCATCGATGGACGAATTCTAGATAGATGAGTCATAGGCTTCATTCAACTTGATTCCAAAGCATGCTACATGATCCATGTTGGTGAACCCAGCGAAAGATCAAATGATGATGATGAGATAGCCGAGCCAGAAGAAGCTCCTCAAGAGCTCGAAGATGGCGGACAAGCAACCTTTGACGAGCTAACCGAGATTGACTTAGGAATGCCCGATAATCCAAGGCCGACCTACATCAGCTCACTCTTGTCAGAGGAAATGAAAGAGCAGATAATTGCCCTGCTGCATGAGTTCATCGACTGCTTCGCGTGGACATACAAAGAAATGCCTGGCCTTTCCCTTGAAGTGGTTGTGCATAAACTGGCTATATCTTCTGATGCTAAGCCAGTCAAATAAGCTCCTCAAAGAATGAGAAGGGAACTAGAAGAAAAGGTCATCGAGGAAACCAAGAAGCTCATCGATGCCGGCTTCATTAGGGAAGAGAAATATGCGGACTGGATCACATGCATAGTCCCAGTGAAGAAGAAAAATTGGTAGATCCGAGTGTGTGTCGATTTCAGGGACCTCAACAAGGCATGTCCTAAAGACGACTTTCCGCTACCGGTCATGGAAACGATGGTCGATGACACCTCAAATTATGAGTTATTCACCTTTATGGATGGCTCGTCTGGGTATAATCAGATCAAGATGTTACCTGAGGATGAGAAGCACACAGTATTTCGAACCCCGATCGGAATGTACTGCTACAAAGTGATGCCGTTCGGACTGAAGAACTCAGGTGCTACATATCAAAGGGCCATGACCAATATCTTTGATGACTTGATCCATAAGTCGTCGAATGTTATGTTGATGATCTGGTCGTCAAGACTAAAGCCAAGGCCGATCACATCCAAGATCTTAGGACCGCTTCGGTACACCAAGAAGAATCATTTCTGACAACGGGCCTTCTTTTAAGAGCTTCAAAGTCTCAAGGTTCGCTACTCAGCACAAGATAAACTGGAGATATTCCTCCATCTATAATCCAAGAGCCAATGGGCTAGCCGAAGCCTTCAATAAGACTCTATGCAAGCGCCTGAGGAAAAATGCTTCAGCTAACAAGAGAGACTGGAATCTCAAACTTCACGAAGCATTGTGTGCATATTGTACCACGCACCGTACTCTAACTCAGTCCACTCCATACTCATTGCTCTTTGGAGTGGAGGCGGTCCTCCCCCTCGAAGTCGAAGTTCCAAGCTTAAGAATGGCCGTTCAGCACGAGTTGACGGAGGAGGAAAACGTGCTCCTTCAGCTTAAAGAGCTCGACGTCCTCGAAGAAAAAAGGCTCGCGGTACAGGAAAATCTGGAGCTGTACCGAGCCCAAATGTCACGGGCCTATGACAAGATGACTCGTCTCCGCGCTTTCAAGAAAGGCGAATTAGTGTTGGTCCTCAAAAGACCAATTATCCCCAATCGACATGCCAAGGGAAAATTCGAGCCAAACCGGGAAGGACCATACGTCATCGAGAAAGTGTTCGACGGAGGATCCTACCAACTAATAAGTGCCGAGGGAGAAAGGCCCATGCCACCGATCAATGGCCGATATCTCAAGAAATACTACGCGTGAATGCTCCAAGTCGCAGGCGAATTGAGCACACCAGCCCTACGGTCTAGATCATATATCCTGTAAAACGGTATACAATCCACGGGCGTAAACGACCCCTATCTCTCCCAAGTCCTGCCGGTGAGACTAATTTTAAAGTCCCACCAGCGGCAAAAAAAAAACGGTATGTCCACAAGCAAAACGGGCATGGATGAAAACCTGAAAGGGCTCCGTGAGTAAAAACAGCAGGACTGCCAACGAGTTTATGAAAACCCGAACGGGCGCAAACTCATGAAAAGAGATAAAATACACTCGTAAAGTCCTCTAGACCTTGTGAGGAGAAAATCCCTGCGTGAGATCCTTACGACTCACAAAGGAGCAACACACTTAGGGATCCCTATGATTCTTAAGGAGAACATACAACTGTGAGATCCTCTTGACTCGTAGGGAGAAAACGCTTTTATGAGACCCTTACGGCTCATAAAATTGAAAAGCCTTAGATGATAGGGATCTAAACCTGTCTCCTGAGCCATCGCTCCCCAACAGGCAACGGCAAATGATGAGTCGCTCCTGGCATTTCGCTTCAGTGTTAGCGGTGCTGATGCCGACCCAAAAACCAAATCCCAAGTCCTCCCAGGGCAAATGATGAGTTGCTCCTGGCATTATTCCAGTGTAGCAATGCTGATGCCAAACAAGATCCAAATTCCAAGTCCCCAAACGGCGAATGATGAGTCGCTCCTGGTACCATATTCCAGTGCAGCAATGCAGACGCCAACCAAAATCCAATTTCTCAAAATTCTCTTAGCCCTACGGTTGGTCCCCAAGTTGACTACCGTATACAATCCACGGGCTCAAATAATTCTCATCATACCCATGCCCCACCGCAACCACCAGTTACGCGGCTGGTTTCCGCCCTTGGAATTATGCTCCATTTGGGAAGACCCACTCATGTGTCCTCACGATACATGAGGAGAACAAACTTACGAGATCCTCATTACTCGTAAGAAAACACCTTCGTGGGTTCCTTACGACTCACAAACAAGAGAAAAAAACACACTTGGGAGTCCGCACGACTCCTAAGGAGAAAGCACACCTACGATATCCTTTCGACTCGCAGGGAGAAAATGCTTTTATGGGACCTTTACGGCTCATAAAATTGAAAAGCCTTAGGTGACAAGGATCTAAACCTGTCTCCTAAGCCATCGCTCCCCAACAAGAAAAGGCAAATGATGAATTGCTCATGGCACATGTGCTTCAGTATTAGCAACGCTGATGCCTACCCTAACTCCAAAATTCCAAACTCCAATCCAATAGACCCCTAAGTCTTTAAACTGGGAACAGATGACCTCTAAGTTGTTAAACTGGGAACAGATGACCTCTAAGTTGTTAAACTGGGAACGAGGGAAATCTCCTCATAGCAGATGATGATTCGCTCCTAGTACCATATTCCAGTGCAGCGGTGCTAATGCCAAATGTTCATATCATAATTTTGCATTATTATATTCCCCATTCTTATTCATTTTACAAATAAACAGGTGCTTTTGACCCATGTCTGCTACATAGTTGCAGGTCACAGGTTCTCGGAATAAAAACAGTGAAATTGATGAAAAGATAATACAAAAGTGACACTACGACCGATAAATGGTGGAATCTTGATCGTGCCTACATTTTGAGGGACAATGTAGATCAATGAACAAATTCATAAAGTACAAAGGCAGCGCAAGGTTCAAGACTTCGACACGAAGCAAGCGGTAAAGTCCACGACATTATTCACTGTAGAGATCTGGAAGAGAACTAGAAGACATTCTGAAGAACCAACTAAGGAAAACATAAGAAAAATGTAACCAGAATCAACCCAAGAAAACTCAGCCAACAATCTCCCTACATGGCCACGGAACCGCGGCCAAACCTGGCTATTGGCCGCGGATCCGCGGCCGTGCCTGACACGTGTCGGTGCAGAAATTTGGTGGTCGTTGGTGGCGCGTTGATTAGTCTTTCTTAGGGGGTAAAATTGTAAATGCAGACGTGACTCGAATGTAACCCTAGGGTTTCTATGTTCTATAAATAGAAACCCTAAAACCTCTTTTAGGTTATGCCTCTTTTTATTTCATCTATTCAGAATTTAATTCCTGTGTAAATGTTTGGAGAGAGCCATCAATAAAGTAAGTAATTTTATTTCATTGCCTTAGTTTAAATTTTATTATCTGCCCTAGTTAGATAGTTAGAAATGTTTTTTAATTCCCTAATGAGTGAGTAGTCTCCTCACTTGTTAGGGTTAGATTTGGGGAAGGCTTGAGAGATGAAGATCTCTCACCCTTTTCTTGCCCATCACACGTTTTTATAGGACTCCATGCATACATGCACACACCGCTCCCTACGGCACCCTATCCCACGAGGTAGCGGTGATACCGTAGTATAAAGGACCGGTTGAGTGTGTTTTCCATGGAGGTTAGGGTAAGGATTAAGAAAGGAAGGACAAGAACCTAGAGGAAGAAACACCGTTTCTTCCCGATGGTACTAATCCACTTTATTAATTGTGACCATAACACCTCATAGATCTAAATTAGGGCATAGAAAGCGGTGAGGAATATTGACTTTCCAAATTTAACCTAAACTTAACCCTAGCAAGATGTTAATCCTAGTTTAGATCAACTTAGTTTTTAGATTTAATCAATCCGACACCAATCGGAATTAACTCGTTAGAACAATTAGAAAATACACAAAATCCCTGTGGACCGACCCGTACTCACCGGCTAGCTACCAAGCGACGCCGTTCTTGATTGCGGTTATAAATATTTTTGATTCATCTTTTAAAAGCGCAAGCACGCGAAACAACGTTCAATCAAATGGCGCCGTTGCCGGAGATGGCGTGTTATTTTCTTTTTGTAATTTCGGGTTAATATAAATTGAAAAAATCATAAAAACTGAAAAATAAAAAAAAATATAAAAAATTTATCATCTTTTATTTTGTGAAGGGTATTTTCGTGTGAATTTTGCAAGATCGACGAACGAGTTCGGATCTGGAAAAATCCAGAGAGCAAAGCAGAAAACAGAAGATCTGAACAACAGAGGAATACCACGACAAAGCAACAGAAAAAATCTTGGGATCTGAACCAATCAACAGACCGCGGAACCGCGGCGAGGAGGGCCTTTTGGCGGCGGAACCACGGTTCTTTGCTGACGTCAGCAGACCAGAAACCTTCTGTGAGCTTCCCTTATCCTTCTATGAACCCCCTGATATCTCCTCTGTAAAATTTTCCTGCAGGATTTTTTGTGTAAAAACTTCTCCCCTTCTCCAATAACTTGATTTTGTGCAGGATTCTTTGCGCCGCGCTAAAAATTTTTTGCTTGCAAGTGATTGTGTTTACTGCTTTGCATATTTTAATTGACTTTAAGGGGCTTGAACACCAATCCAGATTAGGTGGGGATTTCATTATCCTTCCCAGGACCCTAAAAATCACATAAGGCATATTGCATTGACCATCAAGTCAATTAAAAAAGATTAGACTCAGCCCTAAGGATTTCGCGCTCAATAGGACAAAGGAATAGTTGTAGGCATCGACCGTTGATCCTAACCTGACTTTGTGGTGCCTAGGCTAGACATGTAGTGAAAGGTAACTTTAAAAGGCCCGTCTCACGGTGATTCGTGAGCGGATCCCTCCTTTCTCTACTTGTGCTTACCCGGCCACAATTGGCGGTGAAGAGGCGGTTTGAGATCCTACTTCTTGCCCTTTGGAACAGTTAGGAGCTGTCTAGCTGACCTAGGTGACCCTAGATCTAGGCTTGATTGTGCATTTGTGATTGATTGAATGTGTGTCTAAGCCTTTTATTGAAAATCTTTTTGCAAAAACGCTCCTTATAAAAAAAAACACAAAAAGAAAAAAGAAAAAAAATTTACAAAAAAAACTTGCAACTTGTCGCTAAGAAATCCGTGCACCCCACATTCTTTTTCTTCCCCTTTCCTACATCATGGGTACCCCACCTCATAAAACTCTTGCCGAACTTTGGTACCCTCATCCAAACATTGCTTCATACGCGAATTGTTTTGGTCGAATTACAGACGACCCCTCCATGCCCAAAATTTCTTTGAAAGATCGAATAGAAGCGTCTAGGAGAAACAGTTCGACTCTACAATCCACTTTGTATCAACCATTTCAACCTTCACCACCTTCTTACGTTGATACCCCTTTTTCGAGTCCTGTTGTAACTCCGAAACCCATGTCTATAGCTGAACATATTGAACAATCTCGTAACCGATCTTTCACTTCTTCAACACTTCCAGTTCTTGGGATCGACAAGTCCATTCACCTTTTTATCTAAATGTTGATCCTACTCCTGTCCAACCATTCAATTCCTACAAGTCCTACCCGACTTTCACACCTTTCCTAGACATTGCTTCTACACAGCCATTTGGGAGTTTCACGTATCCAAACAACTTTGAATCTTTTACTGAAACCCCTTCACAACCCATGTCTAGTCCGATACAGTCGATGGAAGCATACATTGCAGCAATAAACCGACAGATGAGGAATTGGATGTGTCTATTGCCGCCCTTATGCAACCTAGTGACCCGGTAGCTAGTTTCCAACTAGCTCCAAATCTTCCAATGTATGATGAGGCGGTTGGACAGAGTGAGAATTTGAGTGGTGAGAGTGAGTTCTACACACTTCCAAATCAAACCTACCTTTCCTCAATTGAATTCCACAACTCCGGTTTTCAAACAAGTGTCCCAAATGATTCACCAGTTAAAAATAAAACGTGTAACGAGTTGTGCGACTTTGTAGTGTTTGATTTACCTGATTGTGAAGAGCCCTTTTCGAGTGAACCCAAACCTAATTCTTTCGAACTTTACACCTCCAATCTAGAACCTGAATTGATAAATATCCATGCATTTGATGAGGTGTCAGAAAAAATTGATTTTCACTCGATTGAGGATATTGACGCCGAGAATATTTTGGATGATGAACCCGTAAATTTAACTGAAATTTTATCTCCAATTCATCATCCTGAGTCATTACATGTTTCTCCCGAACTTCATATGCGTCTTGATTTTGATGATAATTGCATGGATGGGATAACTTTTGAGGAGAATCATGGGGATAGCATTGAGGAGAGTATTGATGATAGTATTGAGGATGAACCATTTTTGTTTGATGAGTCGAATTTTCCAGTTCATCCTCCTGAACCTTTAACTGTTATACTTCCTAAATCACCCCCCTCCTTTCCATCGTTCCAACCACGCAAAAGATCACGCTTGAGGACTGTGAGCTTGAAAAATTTCTGTTTGATCACGACAGTTTGGACGCCACTAGTGCGTACCTCTTTGAATCTGACACAATTCTCACAGCCGATAACGATTACGAGTGTTTCACTTTTTCGGACGATTTTGAAGACTCACCGCCCGAGTTTGAGTCCTTTGAATTTTCTGATGAGTTAGTTGAACCATCAGACTCGGTTGCTTACAGTCATTTCGAACCATTGATGGAATTCTTCAAGTTCGAGACAGATTACTTAGGTGAGAATAAGACTATCCCTAAATCACTCCCTTTCGTCCTTCCTATCGTTTCGACCACGCAAGAATCCGTCGCGTTTCCATTTTCAATGGATGGTTTACCAAGTTCAACGTACCCATGTTTTCTTGCGAATCTTGAGGGATTTGACCCCATTTCTCGACGGGTTGATAAATTAGCACAATCGCTTTTAACACATCGGTCATCACATTTTGCGCTAATTTATTCACTCGATTTACACCCTCAAGTTCGTACTACACTTCTTTCTCTCTTCCGCCATTCTTCTCCGAATATACCGAGACCATATTCCACCCTTCTTCCCATACGGTCTCGTGTGTTTCTCAACTCCTTTCTCTACACTCCATTCTTCCACCAACCCTACCATTATAACGATAAAATTTTTGAATGGTTGGTGCTAACCTTTGGCCTGTGTAAGGCCTTGTATAGTTTGATTTTTCTCCTCCCTAATTCTGAACTTTAACGCTTAAAACAGTGGAAACACTGTCTCACTTAAGTTTGGGGGGAACCTTTTTGTATATATATTGTGTTTTTCTTTTAACAATAATTTTTTTTTATATAAATAAATAAACAAAGGAGTGCCGCCATTTTGACCCACTTGGTATAGCATGACAGTGAGGACACTGTCAAGTTTAAGTTTGGGGGTATTTGGTATGCTCGGTAAGCCTTCTTCCTTCGCATTCATGTGTATATTTTTGCATTTGCATACTTATTTTAAAACCCATAAAAATTGAAAAAATTTAAAAATTTATAAAAATTGAAACATTCAATTTTGGCCTTAATTGACTTGAATTTGACAAAAAGGTTAATTAGGTAGAAACAACTAGATCTTAGACTTAGTAAATTAAAAACCCTAAAAATAACCTTTCTTAAAAATTTAATGGTAGAAAGTATATGTCTTTGTAGTTTATTTAGAAATAGGCAAATTTCGAGTTCATTTCTTGGGCTAAGTTAAAACAAGGGAAAAGTATTGATATTTTTATTAAAGTATAAGTTTGAAAAATAATTCCTAAGTTTAAGTCTAGATTCTGAAAATATATACCCTACAAATTGCACAAACACGAACCTTGAAACTTGGAATAGTAGAAGAGATCTTGAAATGCTCTTGTCTAAAGTCCTTAGTATGGAGAAAAATAAAATAAAAAATACAAGTGTGAATAAAGAGATAATAAAAAAAATGAACACTGGTTTTTGTGATTACTTAAGGCTGCATTAATGAAAAAATATTTAGCAAGGGTGCTTCATCACCTAGTGCCTTAGACCAACTGGTTTGGGAGTCACTGCTAAAACCTTAGGTGTTACAAGACTAGGAATTACGTATTAATTTGCAAGCACATTTTGTAATCGGTCGTTGGTACCTCAAGAAGTATTAACGGTCGCATGAAGAATGTGTGAGCAATTTCATCTAAAAAATTCACCAAATGAAAAGTACTTTGGACAATGGACAAGAGTATAATAGCTTGATTTGAATTTCCAAGTGTCGGGGTGATATATACATACACGTAGGGGTATGTGATTGGGATTTAGATAAGAGATAGGAATGAAGAATAGGACTTATATCCTTAGTAGAGATGACAAAAATTTCTAAGTTGAGATGGAACCCTAGAAGGAAAACTTGAAAGATGCCAAAAGCTAAGTAAGTCTACAGAACATATATAATCTTAAGTTAAATTGTAAGGTAGCGTGAAAAATACGGGTGGATAATTTATGAGTTGAAGATAATAGAATTCCTTGTTGCAAAACCTAATTGGAGAATAAAAGTCGATGAGCCGAATTGATAGGATTTTATGGGCAGTATCCGCTGAAAACCCCCAGGAGACAACACTCCTCCTACTAGGGACACCTAGAGGTTTAACAGCTTGTTGCACGAGCTCAGTGCAATCGCGTTTCCCTGCGAAAGTGAGACTAGGTCTTTTTCAAGAATAAAACGAGGTTTGCTCGAGGATGAGCAAAAGATAAGTTTGGGGGTATTTGTTCATATCATAATTTTGCATTATTATATTCCCCATTCTTATCCATTTTAAAAATAAACAGGTGCTTTTGACCCATGTCTGCTACATAGTTGCAGGTTACAGGTTCTCGGAATAAAAACAGTGAAATTGATGAAAAGATAATACAAAAGTGACACTACGACCGATAAATGGTGGAATCTTGATCGTGCCTACATTTTGAGGGACAATGTAGATCAATGAACAAGTTCACAAAGTACAAAGGCAGCGCAAGGTTCAAGACTTCGACACGAAGCAAGCGGTAAAGTCCACGACATTATTCACTGTGGAGATCTGGAAGAGAACTAGAAGACATTCTGAAGAACCAACTAAGGAAAACAGAAGAAAAATGCAACCAGAATCAACCCAAGAAAACTCAGCCAACAATCTCCCTACATGGCCGCGGAACCACGGCCAAACCTGGCTATTGGCCATGGATCCGCGGCCGTGCCTGACACGTGTCGGGGCAGAAATTTGGTGGTCGTTGGCGGCGCGTTGACTAATCTTTCTTAGGGGGTAAAATTGTAAATGCAGACGTGACTCGAATGTAACTCTAGGGTTTCTATATTCTATAAATAGAAACCCTAAAAGCTCTTTTAGGTTATGCCTCTTTTTATTTCATCTATTCAGAATTTAATTCCTGTGTAAATATTTGGAGAGAGCCATCAATAAAGTAAGTAATTTTATTTCATTGCCTTAATTTAAATTTTATTATCTGCCCTAGTTAAATAGTTAGAAATGTTTTTTAATTCCCTAATGAGTGAGTAGTCTCCTCACTTGTTAGGGTTAGATTTGGGGAAGACTTGAGAGATCTCTCACCCCTTTCTTGCCCATCACACGTTTTTATAGGACTCCATGCATACATGCACACACCGCTTCCTACGACACCCTATCCTACGAGGTAGCGGTGATACCGTAGTATAAAGGACCGGTTGAGCGTGTTTTTCATGGAGGTTAGGGTAAGGATTAAGAAAGGAAGGACAAGAATCTAGAGGAAGAAACCCCGTTTTTTCCCGATGGTACCAATCCACTTTATTAATTGTGACCATAACACCTCATAGATCTAAATTAGGGCATATAAAGCGGTGAGGAATATCGACTTTCCAAATTTAACCTAAACCTAACCCTAGCAAGATTTTAATCCTAGTTTAGATCAACTTAGTTTTTAGATTTAATCAATTCGACACCAATCGGAATTAACTCGTTAGAACAATTAGGAAATACACAAAATCCCTGTGGACCGACCCGTACTAACCGGCTAGCTACCAAGCGACGCCGTTCTTGATTGCGGTTATAAATATTTTTGATTCATCTTTTAAAAGCGCAAGCACGCGAAACAACATTCAATCACCAAACCAAAACCAAAATCCCCAAATCCTCTCATGGCAGATGATGATTAGCTCCTGGTAACATATTCCAGTGCAGGGGTGCTGATGTCAACCCAAATCACATCGAATCGGCAAAATAACCAATGACCTCCCTGGCAGAATCAAGCACCACCTCGGAAACAAGTCAACTTCATCCCTGATACTGCAAGAAGCGGAACAAGTCAAATCAAGTCACCGACCGTTCAAGTTGCTAAAAGGGCAGCACCGACCATCCACGATCGCAAAAAAATGGCAGCACCGACCGTCCAAGTCGCAAAAAGGGCAGAACCGACTGTCCAAGTCGCAAAAACGGCAGAACCGACCGTCCAAGTCGCAAAAAGGACAGAACCGACCGTCCAAGTCGCAAAAAGGGCAGAACCGACCGTCCAAGTCTCTAAAAGGGCAGAACCGACCGTCCAAGTCTCTAAAAGGGAAGAACCGACCGTCCACGTCGGTAGAAGGGCAGCACCGACCGTCCAAGTCATGAAAAGGGCAGAACCGACCGTCCAAGTCGCAAAAAGGGCAGAACCGACCGTCCATGTCGTGAAAAGGGCAGCATCGACCGTCCAAGTCGCAAAAAGGGCAGCACCGACCGTCCACGTCGCAAAAATGGCAGCATCGACCTCTACGTCGTTAAAACGGGAACCAGATCAAGTCGACCTCCACGCGAAAGAAGATCCATCAATTTCGTGCACACAACCCATATATGTGGTGTGCACTTATTGATGGGGGCAATTTGTTGGGGTCAAAATTTACACCCCGGTTGACCAAGTCAAAATAAAAGTCAACCCCAAACCAAGTGGGCCCAAGCCCAGGTCAAGTAGGCCAATGTCCGGGTCGAGCCCGAACATGAAGCGGCCGGCCTCCCTCCATGCCAAAATAAAAATTTTGTAATAAATAATTTTGGTGTATTTCATTTATTTTATTTTATGAATAAATGTAAGAAAATGGGCATAAAGCCAAATTTTTGTAAAGCTTATGGATTATGTGCAAAAAGAAATAGCACATGAGACATGGGATGGGCAAAATGCCATTTTGTAAAACCCAAGGGGCTATATGTAAATGTGTAAGCCTATATAAGGCAACATGATAAAAATATCTAAAAAAACTTTTTCTCTCTCCCACTCTTTCACCTTCCTCAAGATTCTAAAACCTTCTTCTTTCTTTTGAATTAAATCAAGAGTTTTACTCTTCCTTTTTCAAAACTAAATAGTTTTTCACCACAAAACCCACAAAGGGGAGCTTGGATCTTCCAACAGATCTTAAAAAGGAGAGATTTTTAAAATCTCACCCTTCTTGTTATCCAAGAGCCGGCCAACAGAGGAGGAAGAAGGAGACCCATCTCCAAAGACCCCACTTTGTGGAAGATCTAGGACTCAAGGGGAGAAGCCCCTTCATAAGCTTCAAAAATATCTTAGGAGTTTAACTCCTCATATATATATATACACATAAAAAATAATAAGTATTTCTTTCTGGGAGTACAACTCCCAGTGTAGGGACCAAGTCCCTTTTGCTGCCCAGCGCCCGAGCGCCCATGTGCTTGGCACTAGCGCCTGAGCGCCCGAGCACCCGAGCGCCCATGTGCCTGGCACGTGAGGCACTAGCATCCGAGCGCCCATATGCCTGGCACGTGTGGCGCTAGCGCCCAAGCACCCACGTGCCTCGCACGTGTGGCGCTAGCGCCCGAGCGCCCACGTGCCTGGCACGTGTGGCACTAGCGCCCGAGCGCCCACGTGCCTGGCACGTGTGGCGCTAGCGCCCAAGCGCCCAAAGCGCGAGCGCCCGAACGCCCACGTGCGTGGCACGTGAGGCGCTAGCGCCCAAAGCGCTAGCGTCCGAGTGCCCACGTGCCTAGCACATGAGGCGCTAGCAACCAAAGCGCTAGCGCCCACGTGCCTGGCACGTGAGGCGCTAGCGCCCTGACGCCTAAAGCGCTAGCGCCCAAGGCGATAGCGCCCGCGCCCGAGCGCCCAAGCGCCCAAGCGCCCGCGTGCCGTGCACGTGAGGCACTGGCGCTTTCTCCCACGCATCCTTTGGATGCCCTTTCCCTTTATATATATATATATGTATATATACATATACACACACATACTCTACAACACTGTCCCTCGTTAGAAAAAATTTCTAACGGGGCGTTGTCCCGCACCCCGTAAGGGGGCTGCTAGTCCCCTTGACCCCCAGCCCGCTATCCGGGTAGCGGGACCCCCATAAAAACTCTGCAGGGCCCCCGATATATCCAAAACCTCTTTCAAAACACAACACACGTACACTGCACATCGAGTTCGCAAGACCTGTTTGACCCGTTAATCGGAGGTTCTCTCGCTCTAAAGGCGAGGGGTAATTAATGGCAGCTTATTCCGCGGCTGCCGGAGATTCGGATCCCCACAATCAATAAACCCCAGCCTACCCTAGGCAGGGGGAATCTGTAATGCGCCTGACAAGCGCGCGTGTATTCCTATCTCAATGGGGTGACGAAAAACACCCTACACCTTCATCCTCAAATAATGACCCTTGAAATACTAGGGGTAAAGGAAAAGCGGCCTTCGTCGCTAACACGCAACAACAGCCGAGCGGCCCAAAACCGTCTGTTCGCCAAAACAACGCGCGTCTATGCCCATCCTTGGAAGAAAGGCTAGGACGTGCTTACTCGTTTCCGTACGACAAGACGAGGAGACTGTTCAAATTGGCAATGCATAATAAACTCATCACATTGCCACGGCATCCAGCACAGCCCGACGATGTGAACGATCCTAATTACTGTTCCTATCACAGAATGGTGAGCCACCTAATTGAAGATTGCTACGTCTTCAAAAATTGGGTCGATGACCAGTATCAACAGGGGAAATTCACGTTGTCTGATAACTGGAAGGTAAACCCACCCCAGAAGAACACTCCCAAAAGGCGGATGCGCAGGAGACATCATGCTCACTCATGGAAGAAATTCCATGGGAAGTCGTTCTCTCAGCGAAAACCAAAAGAATACTAAAGGATCTACAAGCATGTCCGGTAATCGGGTGGAAAAGCCCACTTGAACCTGAAATTATTGAAGGGATGGCTAAACTTCGTCCCTCACCGAAAATTGTTGACGAGGGGAAAAACCCCTAAGTCAAGCCTTCGAAGTCTTCGAAGAAAAAGAAGAAGATCAAGAAACCTGTGCAGCCTGCCGAGTATGATGACAAGCACACAGATTCACAAAAATACATAGACATGCTGGAGGAGTATAACCAAGAGGCGCGGACACCGGTCACGCTCGAAGAATTCTCCAAGCATATTTTTGAGGGTGAAGACAGTGACAATGATGAGAAAAATGATTCATCAGAAGACATCGAAGACCGTGCAGCAAGTTGCCACATGGTCTCCCATTCGTCGTATATGACGAAGAGGCTCCTTCAGCGTCATAAAACAACGCAGAGGAACTGGGGGCAGAATCGGCGCTAAAATCCTCGGAACAGCCAGAAGAAGACCTGATTGAGAGGCTGCTAAATAAAGTCTTTCAAAAAAGCAAAGTTGACTGAGAACGCGAGACAAGCATATATGAAAAGACCATATATGAAAAGACTAAGCGTCAGCGTTTGGATAAAGAAGCTGCGGCCAGGACGAGTCGTAAAGTACTCCAACCAAACCAAAACACATCTGCAACAAATAATAGCAGGATCAAAACAGAGTAGCGGTTCGCCAAAGCCTTGTCAATGGGGATGAAACTGCCACCTCTCATAAAGAATACTCTCGGGATCACATGCTTCGATAGAGAAGAATTACATCCAAACTACTGCTTATATCATTGGAGGGTCACCCACCCCATCGAGGAATGCAGTGCCTTCAAGAAGTGGCAGCAAGGATACGTTGCCCATCAAAAACACTTCAAGAGGATGAAACGCGAAGCTCACGCTCGTCAAAATAGCGAGACGAACGCGCATGAAGAAACGACTTGCAACTGTCATATAGTTGGTACTGTTTCGGATGGAGGAAAACCTCTAGATTTTACATTCGGGAGCGATTCTGAGTATGAAACACCCCTCAACCCTCTCTTCGAAGACTCTTCCTCCAGAAAAGAAGAGGAGGAGAAGAATTGCGAGAATATTCAGCTGCGTAACCGCACGCTGCCTGAGAAGACCAAAAGCATACCGCCTTCCGGACCCCGTTGGGCATATTCTGCTTTAAGGTGATGCACTTCGGTCTGAAGAACGCTGGCGCTATCTACCAGAGGGCCATGACAAAGATCTTCGATGACCTCATACATGAGATTATCGAATGCTACATCGATGACCTTGTAGTGAAGAGCAAATCTCATGAGGAATATTGGGAACATCTAAAAATTATGTTCCAACGTCTTCGGAATATAATCTGAAGATGAACCCTCTAAAATGCGCGTTTGGAGTTTCCTAAGGTAAATTCCTTGGATTCATCGTACGTCACCGGGGTATCAAAATATATCCCTCAACGATCAAAGCGATTATGGAAATGCCCACGCCAAGAACTCTCAAACAACTGCGGTCTTTCCAAAGAAAGCTCGCGTATATCCGACAGTTCATATCCAACCTCTCTGGAAAATATCGTCCCTACAGTCATTTGATGAAGAAGGGGATCCCGTTTGTCTGGGATCAAAAGTGCTAAAATGCATTGGATGAAATCAAGCAATACCTACAAAATCCGCCGGTATTGACCGCTCTGGTTAAGGGAAAACCTCTTTCCGATATACAACGGCCCTTGAGGGTTCTCTAGGCGCATTGCGGGAACAAGAGAATGATCAGGGAAAGAAGAGAGCTCTATACTATTTAAGTCGAGTTCTCCTGGGGGTAGAAAACAACTATTCCCCTATCGAAAAGCATTGCCTGGAGCTGATCTTCGCAATAACGAAGCTCAGACATTACACCTTGGCGCATGAAGTCCATCTCATATCGAAAGTGGATCCTCCCAAATATTTAATGTCAAGGGTCATATTAACAGGAAGGCTTGCCAAATGGGCCCTCCTCCTGATGGAGTTCTTAGTAACGTATCGTCCCCTCAAAGCGGTGAAAGGGGACGTCATAGCCGACTTTCTAGCGGAGCATCTGATACCATCCGACCCCCCCTTAAATTGCGAGTTTCCAGACGAACATGTGTTCGATACAATCGAAGAAGAAAATGATTCCCAATGGGAACTCTACTTCGATGGAGTATCTTCCATGAAGCGGCGAAAGCAAAACACTCCCATAATCAAACCTGGAGGGGCCTTATCTTCGTGACCCCATAAGGAGGGATATTACGTTATGCCCTCTCCTTAAAGAAGCCAAGGACTAACAATGAAACTGAATACGAAGCTTTGATAGCAGGTCTTGAGATCGCCATCGACATGGGAATCAAAGATCTCTTTATATATGGAGACTCCCAGCTAATCGTTAGCCAAGTAAATGGCGACTGTCAGATATGCAAGTCAGAGCTGATAAAGTATGGCGAAAGAGTACAGCAACTGCTGACACAAATCCCTTCCTATACCCTGGAAAGCATACCGCGTGCGGAAAACAGCAAGGCGGATACATTGGCCAAATTGGCTAAGGAATTGGCCGATGAAGACCTCGATGATGTGAGAATCATTGTGTAAAGCCGCATGGTTCTCGCGCCAATAGATATATCTTCGGAATACCTAATAGAGCTATCCGAAAGAAAAGAAACAACCGAACAAGTAGCCCTTCAAATAGAGGAAGAAGAAAAGGTCAAGGGCTAGAGGGAAGTCTTCCTAGACCACTTCAAGTCCCAACGAACGCCCGAAAATGCGTCGTTTAGACATCAGCTCATGAAACGAGCTTTGTCTTTCGTCTTTGTCAATGATACTCTATATAAGAGATCGTTCGACTGTCAATGGCTAAAATTTCTGGGGCCGGAGGAAGCAAAGAAAGTCATCCAAGAAACTCACGACGGACTCTACGGTTCTCATCAAACTGGGCCAAAGATGAAACTGAAGATAAAAAGAATGGGTTACTATTGGCCCACGATGTTTCAGGACCGTCTTGAATATGCGAAGCAGTGTCACTTGTGCCAAATTCATAGGGACTTCATCCATCAACATCCAAATCCGATACACCCGACAGTGGCTAGCCGGCCTTTCGAAATGTGGGGAACCGATATAATTGGCCCTATCGAACCGCTATCATCTAAAGGACATCGGTTCATTCTAGCAACAACTGACTACTTCTCTAAGTGGGCAGAAGTAATACCGCTAAGGGAAGTGAAGTCGGAGAATATTCTCCATTTCTTCAAGACCCATATCATATACCGGTTCAGCACTCCGCGATGCATTATCTCGGATAATGGACCAGCTTACATAAGCCATAAAATCAGCTGCTTCGCACATTAGCATAAAATAGATTGGAAATACTCTTCAGTCTATAATCCTCGGGCTAACGGTCTAGCTGAAGCTTTAATAAGACCCTGACCAAGATCATAAAGAAAACAGTGTCCGGGAACAAAAAAGACTGGCATGAAAGGCTGCATGAAGCTCTCTCGGCGTACCGAACAACGTTCAAGATGGCCATGAATACAACACCATACGCATTGGTGTTCGGCACTGAAGCAGTGCTCCCATTGGAAATAGAACTCCCCTCTCTATGAGTAGCGGTTCGATACGAGCTGACAAATGAAGAAAATGCTCATCTTAGGCTTGAGGAGCTCGACGCTCTTGACGAAACTTGCCTTATAGCACAACAAAATCTGGAGACTTATAAGGCAAGGATGACACGGTCGTATGAAAAATTAACCAGGCCGAGAATATTCCGCCAAGGCGAACTCGTATTAGTCGTCAAAAGACCAATGATCCCTAATCGTGTAAAGAGAGGAAAGTTCGAGCCGAACTATGAAGGCCCGTACATTATAGACAAAGTCTACCAGGGCGGAGCTTACCTGCTCATGGATATGCATGGTGAAAGACCCTTCCGGCCAATAAACGTCCGATTCCTCAAAAAGTACCACACCTAACGAGCCATGACTTATGTCAATGATAGACGACGATGCTTATGTCCGCTCGCTATCATCCTGAGTCAGAATTCTGAGAGTAGTATCCGAAAAGCTTTATCGCCTCAAAAACGGTGATAATGGACTGAAACGTCCTTAAACTAATAATGGACCAAAACGTCCCTAAACTAATGCATTCCCCCTAACACGGGAATAATAGACCGAAACGTTCTTAAACTAATAATGGATCGAAACGTCTCTAAATTAACAATGGACCGAAACGTCCATGTTTACATCCAAAAACAGAAACGAAATCGCGTTGGTGTCGTCTTGCTTGAATTTTCGGGCAAATGCTATTTGGGTTTATCCATCCACCTCTCTGAAGATGTCAAGTTGATTTATGGCACCGTGTATCGGAGGTTTGGACGGATGCGGCCATTATAGCAGACTTTGTCAGATTCCCCTCATTTGTGAGGGGTTTTTGATTGTGGGGACGCTCTTCCCTGCAGGCGCAAGCCCTTGCAGTTAATTACATTACCGCATCGTGATAACCACTTTCTTATGCTCCAGAAGTGCACTTCGTGTTGTGTGTGTTTGTTTTATTTTTGGTTGCTCGTGGATTGTACACGGAGACTAATTTATGTTGTCGCCCGTAGGGCGTGGATTACTCCAAATCCGTATATCTTAACAGGGTTATCACGATCATTCAGATCCAACAGAAGAGCATTTGGGCTCTATTGTTTTAGTTTAAGGACGTTACGGTCCGTTGTTAGTTTAAGGACGTTTCGGTCCGTAGATCACCATTTTCGAGGTGAGGACTTTAGTTTAAGGACGTTATGGT
This sequence comes from Agapanthus africanus, assembly GCA_030015575.1. Classification (NCBI taxonomy): domain Eukaryota; kingdom Viridiplantae; phylum Streptophyta; class Magnoliopsida; order Asparagales; family Amaryllidaceae; genus Agapanthus; species Agapanthus africanus. The sequence goes on from CM057337.1 coordinate 739,635,158, forward strand.
CCATAGTAGTTTGAGGACGTTACGGTTCGTAGTAGTTTGAGGACGTTACGGTCCGTAGATCACCATTCTTAAGGTGATGGCTTAGTTTAAGGATGTTTCAGTCTGTAGACCATCTTGAACGCACGTGTATTTGTTACGCGTCAGGATAAGCAACGATGATATGGGACACATCCAGTTTGGAATGTGCTTTGATCCGGGATGTGCACGTCAGCTTGGGAAGTGTAGGGTATTTTTCGTCACCCATTGAGATGAAAATACATGTCGCTTGTCAGGCGTATACAGATTCCCCCTGCCTAAGGTAGACCGAGGTTTATTAATTGTGGGGATCCGAATCTCTGGCAGCCGCGGACTAAGCTGCCGTTAATTACCCCTCGCCTTTGGAGTGAAGGAACCTTCGATTGACGGGTCAACTGGTCATGCGAACTCATTGTGTGCAGAGTGCGTGTGTTGTATTTTGAAAGGGGGTTTTGGATATATCGGGGGTCTCGCAGATTTTACTGGGGTCCCGCTACCCGGATAGCGGGATGGGGGTCAAGAGGGCTAGCAGCCCCCTTGCGGGGTGCGGGGCAGCGCCCCGTTAGAAAAATTTTCCTAATGGGGGACGTGTTTGTGGAGTGCATGGAAAATGAGGGGTGAGGAGCGTCTTAAAGACGCGTGCATGGCATGTGGGCGCTGGGCACCCACGGATCACGTGCCTGGCGCGTGTGCGCCGGGCGCCAGCGGGTCACGTGCGCAGCACGCGACCGCTGGGCGCTAGCGGGTCACGTGAGCAGCACACGACCGCTGGACGCCCGCAGGTCACGTGCGTGGCATGCGACCGCTAGAAACACCAGCGGAAAAGGGATTTAGCCCCTGGGTTAGGAGTTGAACTCCCAAGGGGCTTTGGAGTTGAACTCCTAACAGGGATTATGTATAGATTTGGAGTTAAACTCTTAAAAAGGGGTTGATTTATGGAGTTAAACTCCAACAGATCTTGAGTGGAGTAAAACTCCTAGAAATCTTTGGATTTTCTTTTGAGCATCGGATCCTCCTGGAATAGGATTTTTGGAGATGGGTATCCTTCTTCTTCCTTTCTGTTGGCTGGATCTTGGGGGAAAAGGGGAGGTGAGACTTAAAATCTCCCCTTTTAGGAATTTGATGGCAGATCCGAGCTCCCCTTCAAAGGTTTTATGGTGAAAAACTATTTATTTTTGAAAAAGGAAGAGTTAAACTCTTTATTTAATTTAAAAGAAAAGAAGAAGGTTTAGAACCTTGAGGAGGAAGGAGGAGATACAAACCCTAGTTTTTTTTTAAGAGAGAAAAAAAAGTTTTTTCAGATATTTTCATCATCTTTTCCTTTATAGGCTACAAACTTTACATATAGACCCTTGGGCTTTATAAAATGGCATTTTGCCCATCCCATGTCTCATATGCTCATTTCTTTTGCTCATGTGCCATGCGTTTTACAAAAAATTGGCTTTATACCCATTTTTCTTACATTTATTCATAAAAAAATACACCAAAATTATTTATTACAAAATTTTTATTTTAGCAGGGGGGCCGGCCGGTTCATGTTCGGGTTCGACTCGGACATGGGCCCACTTGGCTTGGGGTTGACTTTGATTTTGACATGGTCAACAGGGGTGTAAATTTTGACCCCAACAAAGTGCCCCCATCAATAAATGTACACCACATATATGGGTTGTGTGCATGAAATTGATGGATCTTTCGCGTTGAGGTTGACTTGATTTGGTTCCCGTTTTGACGACTTGGAGGTCGATGCTGCCCTTTTTGTGATGTGGATGGTCGGTACTGCCATTTTTGCGATGTGGACGGTCGGTTCTGCCATTTTAGCGACGTGGATGGTCGGTTCTGTCCTTTTTGCGACTTGGACGGTCGGTGCTTCCATTTTAACGGTCGGTGCTGCCATTTTAGCGATGTGGACGGTCGGTACTGCCCTTTTAGCGACTTGGATGGTTGGTGCTGCCATTTTAGCGACGTGGACGGTTGGTGCTGCCATTTTAGCGACATGGACGGTCGGTGCTGCCATTTTAGCGACGTGGACGGTAGGTGTTGCCCTTTTTGCGACTTCGACGGTCGGTGCTGCCCTTTTAGCGACTTGGACGGTCGGTGCTGCCATTTTTTCGACTTGGACGGTCGATGACTTGCTCCGCTTCTTACGGTGTCGGGGTTTGATTTGACTTGCTCCGTTTTTCGCGGTGTCGGGATTTGATTTGACTTGCTCCGTTTTCTGCCGTGTCGGGGTTGAAGTTGACTTGCTCCGCTTTCTATGGTGTCAGGATTGATTTGTTTGATTTGATTTATTTTAGGAGTTCCCAACCCGTCCAGCAGGAATTTTGAGCTTGGAAGCGCTACCGGGTGGGATATTAATTTGATCTGTTTGTTTTCTGTCTTATTTGGCGGGACTTTTGAATTTGAGAGGAACTTGGAATTTGGATTTTGTTTGGCATCAGCATTGCTGCACTGGAATAATACCAGGAGCAACTCATCATTTGCCTTAGGAGGAAGCATCAGCATTGCTGCACTGGAATAATGCCAGGAGCTACTCATCATTTGCCCCTGGAGGACTTGGGATTTGGTTTTTAGGTCGGCATCAGCATTGCTGCATTGGAATAATGCCAGGAGCAACTCATCATTTGCCCCAGGAGGACTTAGGATTTGGTTTTTGGGTCGGCATCAGCACCGCTAACATTGAAGCAATGCCAGGAGCGACTCATCATTTGCCCCAGGAGGACTTGGGATTTGGTTTTTGGGTTGGCATCAGCACCGCTAACACTGAAGCAATGCCAGGAGTGACTCATCATTTGCCGTTGGGAAAACTTGGGATTTAGGTTTTGGGTCGGCATCAGCACCGCTAACACTGAAGCAATTCCAGGAGTGACTCATCATCTGCCGTTGCCCGTTGGGGAGTGATGGCTTAGGAGACAGGTTTAGATCTCTATCACCTAAGGCTTTTCAATTTTATAAGTCGTAAGGGTCTCATAAAAGCTTTTCTCCCTACGAGTCGAGAGGATCTCGCAGGTGTATTTCTCCCTAGGAATCGTGAGGATTCCTAAGTATGTTGCTCATTTGTGAGTCGTAAGGATCTCACGCGTGGATTTTCTCCTCACAAGGTTGAGAGGACTTTGCGAGTGTATTTCAACCCTTTTTTATGAGTTTGCGCCCTTTCGGGTTTTCACAAACTCGCCGGCAGTCCTGCTGTTTTTACTCATGTAGCCCTTTCGGGTTTTCATCCGTGCCTGTTTTGCTTATGGACATACCATTTTTTTTGTTTTTTTTTAAGGCCGGTGGGACTTTAAATGTAGTCTCGCTGGTAGGACTTTGGGAGAGATAGGGGTCGTTTATGCCCGTGGATTGTATACGGTTTTATAGGATGTATGATCCAGATCGTAGGGCCGGTGTGCTCAATTCATCTGCGACTTGGAGCATTTACGCATAGTATTTCTTGAGATATCGGCCATTGATGGGTGGCATGGGCCTTTTTCCCTTGGCATTTATCAGCTGGTAGGACCCTCCATCAAACACCTTCTCGATGACGTATGGTCCTTCTCAGTTTGGCTCGAATTTTCCTTTGGCATATCGATTGGGGATGATCGGTCTTTTGAGGACCAACACCAATTCGCCTTTCTTAAAAGCACGGAGATGGGTCATCTTGTCATAGGCCCGTGACATTTGGGCTCAGTACAGCTCCAGATTTTGCAGTACCGTGAGCCTCTTTTCTTCGAGGGCGTCGAGCTCTTTGAGCCGAAGGAGCACATTTTCCTTCGCCGTCAACTCGTGCTGAACGACCATTCTTAAGCTTGGAATTTCGACTTCGAAAGGGAGGATCGCCTCCACTCCGAAGAGTAATAAGTATGGAGTGGACTGAGTTGGAGTATGGTGCGTGGTACGATATGCCCACAATGCCTCGTGAAGTTTGAGATTCTAGTCTTTCTTGTTGGCTGAAGCATTTTTCCTCAGGAGCTTGCACAGAGTTTTATTGAAGAGTTCGGCTAGTCCATTGGCCCTTGGATTATAAATGGAGCAATATCTCCAGTCTATTTTGTGTTGGGTAGCGAACCTTGAGACTTTGAAGCCCTTGAAAGAAGGCCCGTTGTCAGAAATGATTCTTCTTGGTATACCGAAGCAGTAAGAATATTATGCTGGAAAAATATCAGAATATCTTCTGTCATGACTTCTTTTAGCGGGACAGCTTCAGCCCATTTGGAGAAGTAGTCTGTTGTGGTCAATATGAACCGGTGGCCTTTGGATGATGGAGGATCAATTTGACCAACTATATCGGTGCCCCAAACTTCGAAGGGCCATGACGCCACCGTAGGACGCAACGGATTGAGATGCTTATGAATGAAGTCACCGTGAATTTGGCAGAGATGACACCTCTTCTGTAACAACTCCAATTTTCATGTACAAAAATTTGTTTAAAAGTTAATGTATACTTGGGGTATTTGTATCTACTGTGAGTACTATATGTAATTGTTTTGCTTTTTAATAGCAAGAAGGAGCTTGTAGCTCACTGGTAATAACTTGCACTGCTGAACCAAAGTACCAGAGTTCAAATCCCATCCCCCACATTATTTTTAATATTGTTTTCTTTTAAATTTTTAGAAGTCTAAGGGTCTATATGTGCATAACTCATAAAAACCTCACGTCACACTAAAAACAAACTGTCCCAGGGAGTAGACCAATCGACGACGGACCCACGGCTGCGAGCCCCGGCCTGACTCGCCATGACTCGACCGGTGACTCGGCTGACTCGGCCCGCCGCCGCCAGCCGAGTTGAGCCGGATCGGCCGAGTCCCTTCTTAAACTCTCTGTCTTTTGAGCTTCTTATAACCCCTGCACACTTTAAATCACCTGCACAATAATAGAGAATCATAAAATCAATTTAAAACATTTTAATGCAATTTGTTCTAATATATTTTTTTCACAACCTTTCACCTACCCTAACCCTAGTTTTACCCTATAAATACCACCCCTAAACACACCTCCCTCACTCACAATTCTGTCCAAACTCTCAAGAAAACTCTATAGAATTTTAGTGTGCAAGTGGAGTTAGCAAAGGGCGAACCTCCGGCGAAATTCCGACGATGACCTTAGGAGCTTCCGTCGACGAAACGACGCACCGGTGAATCCTACTTCCTCCTCCCCCTCTTCTTTAACCTAACAACAAGTAAGTCCTACCGCCATCTCTCCTTTGCTATTCTAAAAAGTTCTTTATCTAAAACCCGACGGAAGCGGAGTTAAATTCGACTTCCGATTCGGTTTTCTTTATAAAGTCCAACTTTCCTTAACACAACCATATTAAACTCTTACATCTTGACTATTAATCATTAACAAGACATGTTGAACAAGTTTCATAACAAAACATTTCATTTTATAACTATTACCGCTCTTTTTCAGTAAAATACAATGTAGTTTAGTTTCTACTTTAAAACATCATAAATTTTGATATACCTTTAATTAGATCATAAGGTAATGACCTACCTCCTCACAACACACATATGCAACATAGCACAATACCTTTCAGGAATATAAAATACGAGAAAACGAAACTTGACATATAAATACCACATACTATTTAAACCGTTTTCTACAAGATTACGTATTTTTATAAATCTTTGCAAAGCGCCGCTACATCCCATTTTGGGAAACCCGACTGGTATGGTGCGGATTATCGCACATCCTTGGGCTTAGTAGTGCGAGACACAAACCTCCGTAAGGAGCATACGGTCTCGAAAAATTTAAAATACAAATATCTTAAGAAAATGAGATTTCTAGAAAATAACAAATTAAAATTATTTTTTAAAATATATAAATATATATGTATTATCAAAATATCTATTTTTGTTATAATATCAAATATTCCAACTTTTCTAAATCACAAGAATCACTTTACATTACAATACCATGAATTCCATACAAGTTCAATATTACAATTAAATACCCTATATTATGAAATTAGGTTATTTTCACTAGAAATATCACAAATATAAAATCTACATCTATGACAACTCTAAAGACGATAATTAAATACTTGGGATGTATTTTGAAAATTATACAAAAGTATTTTTACATAAACCCCCTCAAGTTCTATAAATTAACCTAAGGACCCTAGTAAATATAGGTTTAAGCGGGACCAATCTCTTGAGACTCAGGGAGCCGGAGAAGTGGGTGCTTGCCTATTTAAGGTGGACAACTTAACAACGGTGTTATTAACACGGTAATCATCTTTGAAAAGACACAAATCCTACCGCCCATGTGCAGCGGTCACCGATAACATCAAAACCTAATTCAGGACTTCAATTTCTTTTCTAATTGTTCCGACTCAGACCGAGTCTCATTATAATAATCTGACTTGAATATGATTCAAGTACAATCTACAATATTACAATTCAATATGAATCCATGAATCCATATAATCAATCGGATCAAACTATTCAATTTATATTGACTGAACCGAACCATGGATATACTTCCATTTATATGATTCTCTAGTTACATCCATGATTCTCCAGTTACATCCATTTACTGATATCATGGTTTCGGCAAGTCATCCAATTATACAATCTATATTACAAGACAATACAAGTTGCAATACAAATAATACAAACAAGACATCGCGAGGTTTAAGGGGTAGATTGGTAGGAAAGGTGTTAGAAGCGGCACGAGACTGTAAGATTTAAGACACCTAACCTGTATTTCTGTTGCTGTTGTACCGTGGCATAAATGGTTCCTTGTACTACACGTGCCTATGGCATATAGAGACTCCTCTCGTATACACTGGCATTCTTCTGTACCAAGTTACAAACAACAGCGTTAACAGTAATACAATATAATACAACTTTAAAAGCTACTTTCTCTCTCTGTCTATTCTATTTCTCCCTTACCTTTGGGACTTACCAAGCGATTGTTCGCTGACGACATTCCTTCTCTTTCTTCTTTGGAATGTTGTCAGGTGATCTGGATACTCAGGAGATCGAGCCTACTAGCGAGGACCTGGATCAGCTTGCCTACGACCCAGAGCTCTAGCTTCATTATACACATTATTATTTCAGTACTTTTCATTTCTGTTATGCCACTGTTTAGGCATTGCTTTCATTCAGATGTATTTACTTTTCCATGCATTATATAAAAGAATGTTAATAAATAAAGTTGCTGTTTCATTATAATTGTCACTTGTGTACATTTGTTTTATATTGCTTAGTTACGCTTAGCGTATTTATTTCAGAGTAAATACGTAGCGGGCAGTCGCGCCTTCCGCTCGTACAACGGGAAGCGGGGCGTGACAGGTTTTGTTGGTCGGGAAGAATTTGCCGAGCACCTACGAATTGTCCTGGAAACTCAACGATAATGCCAGCTCTATGCCAAGTACAACAAGTGCGAGTTTTGGCTAAATCAAGTTGGTTTTCTTAGATATATCGTCGTATCAGGTGTAGGAATCTTTGTGGATCCAGTGAAAGTTTCAGCAGTAAGCGAATGGCCGACACCAAAGTCAGTGAAGTACATTCGAAGTTTCTTGGGTTTAGCTGGATATTACAGAAGGTTCATTGAAGGCTTTTCAAAGATAGCAACACCCCTGACCAAGCTCACACGTAAAGATGAAGAATTTGTATGGTCAGAAGCATGCGAACAAGCTTTCGTAGAACTCAAGTCAAGGTTGACATCAGCGCCTATTCTCGTTATACCGGACCAATCTGGAGGTTTCAAAGTGCATTGTGATGCATCCGGTAAGGGATTAGGATGTGTTCTATATCAGCACAGTAAGGTTATGGCTTATGCTTCAAGAGCGCTGAAGACCCATGAGCGCAATTATCCGACGCATGATTTGGAGTTAGCAGCCATTATCTTTGCTCATAGGATTTGGCGCCATTATCTTCTTGGTGAACGAGTGAACATATACACAGATCACAAGAGTCTGAAATATGTGTTTACTCAGAAGGAACTTAATATGCGGCAGAGACGATGGTTAGAACTCAAAGCGGAATTTGACATCAACCTGCAATATCACCGTGGGAAGGTGAATGTGGTTCCAGATGCTCTTAGTCGCCAACCATTAGCAATTCATCTCACCGCTCAGTGGAAGCTACAACAGGACTTGCATCAGATGGAGATTGAAATAGTCATGTCAGGTAACGCTTCAAGTTTGACGAATTTACAAGTTCAATCTACCACTGTCAATCAGATCAAAGCAGCTCAAGCAAGTGATGCTAAGTTGCAAAAGATCAGAGAACAAGTGGAGAATGGACTCAGAACAGACTTCATCATCCATGAAGACGGATCTTTGAGATACGGCAGCAGATTATGTGTACCAAAAGGTCCTGTTCGGGAAGAGTTAATGAAAGAAGCTCACAGCTCTCCCTACTCAGTACACCCTGGAGGTACAAAGATGTACAAAGATCTACGCCAGAATTACTGGTGGCATGGAATGAAGCGTGAAGTAGCCAGAAGCATCGCTAAATGCTTGGTCTGTCAGCAACTAAAGGCTGAACATCACATGACAGCTGGACTACTTCAACCGTTACTAATCCCAGAATGGAAGTGGCAATACATCACAATGGATTTTGTGACCGCACTTCCTCGCAGCACAAAGGGTAACGATGCGGTATGGGTTATTGTGGATCGACTCACAAAGTCGTCTCATTTCGTCCCATTTCGAGTTGGCCAATCAACTGAGATATTAGCAAAGAAGTACATGGAGGTAAGAATCTACTTAAGATTTAAACTCTTAAAAAAATGTACTATCTCTGATACCCATGAACTTATACAGGAAATTATGAGACTTCATGGAGTACCAGTCTGCATTGTCTCCGATCGTGGCACCAGGTTTCGATCACAATTTTGGCAGAGTCTGCAAGCAAACTTAGGAACAAGTCTGAACTTCAGCACGCCTTATCATCCACAAACAGATGGTCAATCTAAACGAACTATTCAGATCTTGGAGGATATTCTCAGAGCGTGTATGTTAGACTTCGGAGGATCGTGAAAAGATCACCTACATCTTGTGGAGTTTTCGTACAATAACAGCTACCAAGCAAGCATAGGAATGGCACCTTTTGCAGCACTATATGGAAGGAAATGTCGATCACCATTAAGTTGGGACGACATCGGAGACAGGGAACTTCTTGGACCTGAGATGATAGTAGCAACTGTTGTTGTGGTTCGTACTATCAGAGAAAAGATGCGCATAGCCCAAGATCGACAGAAGAACTGGGTTGATGCAAAACGACGTCACTTGGAGTTCCAACCAGGAGATCACGTATTCTTAAAGATATCTCCAAACCGCGGAATGATCCGATTTGGAAGATGGAGAAAGCTAATCCCAAGGTACATTAGACCGTTCGACATACTCGAACGAGTCGGTGAAGTGGCATACCGCTTGGTACTTCCACATTCATTGGAAAGAGTGCATAATGTATTCCACATATCCCAACTTAGAAGGTATGTGAGTGACCCCAGCCCTATACTCGATCATTCTGAGCTCACTGTACAGCCCGTCTTTTCATGTGAGCAACAACCTGTTAAGATCCTGGACAGGAAAGTGAAGTCACTTCGTAACAAGGAAGTCAACTTGGTTCGAGTGATGTGGAGAAAAGACACTCCAGGAGAATCAACATGGGAAAGGGCAGATGAGATGCATGCAAGATATCCTCACCTTTTTGTAAACTAGTCCTTAAAATAAAATTTGCAAATTTCGAGGGCAAAATTTTTGTAAGGAGGGTAGACTGTAACAACTCCAATTTTGGTGTACAAAAATTTGTTTAAAAGTTAATATATACTTAGGGTATTTGTATTTACTGTGAGTACTATAAGTAATTGTTTTGCTTTTTAATACCAAGAAGGAGCTTGTAGCTCACTGGTAATACCTTGCACTGCTGAACCAAAGCACCAGAGTTCAAATCCCATCCCCCACATTATTTTTAATATTGTTTTCTTTTAAATTTTTAGAAGTCCAAAGGTCTACATGTGCATAACTCGTAAAAACCCCACGTCACGCTAAAATCAAACTGTCCCAGGGAGTAGACCAACAGACGATGGACCCACGGCTGCGAGCCCCGGCCTGACTCGCCGTGACTCGATCGGCGATTCGGCCGACTCGGCCCGCCGCCGCCGGCCGAGTTGAGCCGGATCGGCCGAGTCCCTTCTTCAACTCTCTGTCTTTTAAGCTTCTTATAATCCCTGCACACTTTAAATCACCTGCACAATAACAGAGAGTCATAAAATCAATTTAAAACATTTTAATGCAATTTATTTTAATACATTTTTTTTCACAACCTTTCACCTACCCTAACCCTAGTTTTACCCTATAAATACCACCCCTAAACACACCTCTCTCACTCACAATTCTGTCCAAACTCTCAAGAAAACTCTATAGAATTTTAGTGTGCAAGTGGAGTTAGCAAAGGGCGAATCTCCGGCGAAATTCCGACGATGACCCTAGGAGCTTCCGGCGACGAAACGACGCACCGACGAATCCTACTTCCCCCTCTCCCTCTTCTCTAACCTAATAACAAGTAATTCCTACCTCCCTCTCTCCTTTGCTATTCTAAAAAGTTCTTTTTCTAAAACCCGACGGAAGCGGAGTTAAATCCGATTTCCGATTCGGTTTTCTTTATAAAGTTTAATTTTCCTTAACACAACCATATTAAACTCTTACATCTTGACTATTAATCATTCACAAGACATGTTGAACAAGTTTCATAACAAAACATTTCATTTTTTAATTTTTACCGTTCTTTTTCAGTAAAATACCATGTAGTTTAGTTTCTACTTTAAAACATCATAAATTTTGTTATACCTTTAATTAGATCACGAGGTAATGATCCACCTCCTCACAACACTCATATGCAATATAGCACAATACCTTTTGGGAATATAGAATACGGGAAAACGAAACTTGACATATAAATACCATATACTATTTAAAACCATTTTCTACAAGATTACGTATTTTTATAAATGTTTGCAAAGCGCCGCTACAACCCATTTTGGGGAACCCGACTAGGATGGTGCGGATTATTGCATATCCCTGGGTTAGTACTGTGAGGCGCAGACCTCCGCAAGGAGCATACGGTCTCGAAAGATTTAAAATACAAATATCTTAAGAAAATAAGATTTCTAGAAAATAACAAATTAAAATTATTTTTTAAAATATATAAATATATATGTATTATCAAAATATCTATTTTTGTTATAATATCAAATGTTCCAACTTTTCTAAATCCCAAGAATCACTTTACATTACAATACCATGAATTCCATACAAGTTCAATATTACAATTAAATACCCTATATTATGAAATTAGGTTATTTTCACTAGAAATATCACAAATATAAAATCTACATCTATGACAACTCTAAAGACGACAATTAAATACTTGGGGTGTATTTTGAAAATTATACAAAAGTATTTTTACATAAAACCCCCTCAAGTTCTATAAATTACCCTAAAGACCCTTGTAAATATAGGTTTAAGCAGGACCAATCTCTTAAGCCTCAGGGAGCCGGAGAAGTGGGTGCTTGCCTATTTAAGATAGATAACTTAACAACGGTGTTATCAACACGGTAATCGTCTTTGAAAAAGACACAAATCCTGCCGCCCATGTGCAGCGGTCACCGATAACATCAAAACCTAATTCAGGACTTCAATTTCTTTTCTAATTGTTCTGACTCAGACTGAGTCTCATTATAATAATTTGACTTGAATATGATTCAAGTAAAATCGACAATATTACAATTCAATATGAATCCATGAATCTATATAATCAATCGGATCAAACTATTCAATTTATATTGACTGAACCGAACCACAGATATATTTCCATTTACATGATTCTCCAGTTACATCCATGATTCTTCAGTTACATTCATTTACTGATATCATGGTTTCGGCAAGTCATCGAATTATACAATCTATATTACAAGACAATACAAGTTGCAATACAAACAATACAAACAAGATATCGCAGGGTTTATGGGGTAGATTGGTACGGAAGGTGTTAGAAGTGGCACGAGACTGTAAGATTTAAGACACCTAACCTGTATTTCCATTGCTGTTGTACCGTGGCATAAACGGTTCCTTGTACTACACGTGCCTCTAGTCTCTGACATATAGAGACTCCTCTCGTATACACTGGCATTCTTCTTTACCAAACTACAAACAAGAGCGTTAACACTAATACAATATAATACAACTTTAAAAGCTACTTTCTCTCTCTGTCTATTCTATTTCTCTTTTACCTTTGGGACTTACCGAGCGATTGTTCGCTGACGACATTCCTTCTCTTTCTTCTTTGGAATGTTGTCAGGTGATCTGGACACCCAGAAGATCGAGCCTACTAGCGAGGACTTGGATCAGTTTGCCTATGACCCAGAGTTCTAGATTCATTGCACACATTTTTATTTCAGTACTTTTCATTTCTGTTATGCCACCGTTTAGGCATTGCTTTCATTCAGATGTATTTACTTTTCCATGCATTGTACAAAAGAATGTTAATAAATAAAGTTGCTGTTTCATTACAATCATCTCTTGTGTACATTTCTTTTATATTGCTTAGTTACGCTTAGCGTATTTACTTCAGAGTAAATACGTAGCGGCCAGTCGCGCCTTCCGCCCGTACATTGGGAAGCGGGGCATGACAGGTTTTGTTGGTCGGGAAGAACATGCCGAGCACCTACGAATTGCCCTGGAAACTCTATGACAATATCAACTCTATGCCAAGTACAGCAAGTGCGAGTTTTGGCTAAATCAAGTTGGTTTTCTTGGATATATCGTATCAGGTGAAGGAATCTCTGTGGATCTAGTGAAAGTTTCAGCAGTAAGCGAATGGCCGACACCAAAGTCAGTGAAGTACATTCGAAGTTTCTTGGGTTTAGCTGGATATTACAGAAGGTTCATTGAAGCTTTTCAAAGATAGCAACACCCCTGACCAAGCTCACACGTAAAGATGAAGAATTTGTATAGTTAGAAGCATGCGAACAAGCTTTCGTAGAAATCATGTCAAGGTTGATATCAGCACCTATTCTCATTATACCAGACCAATTTGGAGGTTTCAAAGTGCATTATGATGCATCCGGTAAGGGATTAGGATGTGTTCTATATCAGCACGGTAAGGTTGTGGCTTATGCTTTAAGACAGCTGAAGACTCATGAGCGCAATTATCCGACGCATGATTTAGAGTTGGCAGCCGTTATCTTTGCTCTTAAGATTTGGCGCCATTATCTTCTTGGTGAATGAGTGAACATATACACAGATCACAAGAGTCTGAAATATGTGTTTACTCAGAAGGAACTTAATATGCGGCAGAGACGATGGTTAGAACTCATGGCGGACTTTGACATTAACCTGCAATATCACCCACGGAAGGTGAATGTGGTTCCAGATGCTCTTAGTCGCCAACCATTAGCAATGCATCTCACCGCTCAGTGGAAGCTACAACAGGACTTGCATCAGATAGAGATTGAAGTAGTCATGCCAGGTAACGCTTCAAGTTTGATGAATTTACAAGTTCAATCTACCACTATCAATCGGATCAAAGCAGCTCAAGCAAGTGATGCTAAGTTGCAAAAGATCAGAGAACAAGTGGAGAATGGACTCAGAACAGACTTCATCATCCATGAAGACGGATCTTTAAGATACGGCAGCAGATTATGTGTACCAAAAGGTCCTGTTCGGGAAGAGTTAATGAAAAAAGCTCACAACTCTGCCTACTCAGTACACCATGAAGGTACAAAGATGTACAAAGATCTACGTCAGAATTACTGGTGGCATGGAATGAAGCGTGAAGTAGCCAGAAGCGTCGCTAAATGCTTGGTCTGTCAGCAACTAAAGGCTGAATATCACAGGACAGCTGGACTACTTCAACCGTTACCAATCCCAGAATGGAAGTGGCAATACATCACAATGGATTTTATGACTGCACTTCCTCGCAGCACAATGGGTAACGATGCGGTATGGGTTATTGTGGATCGACTCACAAACTCCGCTCACTTCATCCCATTTCGAGTTGGCCAATCAACTGAGACATTAACAAAGAAGTACATGGAGGTAAGAATCTATTTAAGATTTAAACTCTTAAAAAAATGTACTACCCCTGATACCCATGAACTCATACAGGAAATTGTGAGACTTCATGGAGTACCGGTCTGCATTGTCTCCGATCGTGATACCAGGTTCCGATCACAATTTTGGCAGAGACTGCAAGCAAGCTTTGGAACATGTCTGAACTTCAACATGACTTATCATCCACAAACAGATGGTCAGTCTGAGAAAACTATTCAGATCTTGGAGGACATGCTCAGAGCGTGTATGTTAGACTTCGGAGGATTGTAGGAAGATCACCTACATCTTGTGGCGTTTTCGTACAACAACAGCTACCAAGCAAGTATAGTAATAACACCTTTTGCAGCACTATATAGAAGGAAGTGTTGATCACCATTAAGTTGGGACGACATCGGAGATAGAGAGCTTCTTGGACCTGAGATGATAGTAGCAATTGTTGATGTGGTTCGTACTATCAGAGAAAAGATGCGCATAGCACAAGATCGACAGAAGCACTAGGCTGATGCAAAACGACGTCACTTGGAGTTCCAGCCAGGAGATCATGTATTCTTAAAGATATCTCCAAACCGCAGAGTGATCCAATTTGGAAGACGGGGAAAGCTAAGTCTAAGGTATATTGGACCGTTCGACATACTCAAACGAGTCGGTGAAGTGGCATACCGCTTGGAACTTCCACCTTCATTGGAAGGAGTGCATAATGTATTCCACATATCCCAACTCAGAAGGTATGTGAGTGACCCCAGCCATATACTCGATCATTTCGAGCTCACTGTACAACTCGACTTATCTTGTGAGCAACAACCTGTTGATATCCTGGACAGGAAAGTGAAGTCACTTCGGAACAAGGAAGGCAACTTGGTTCGAGTGATATGGAGAAAAGACACTCCAGGAGAATCAACATGGGAAAGAGAAGATAAGATGCGTGCAAGATATCCTCACCTCTTTGTAAACTAGTCCTTAAAATAAAATTTGTAAATTTCGAGGACGAAAATTTTGTAAGGAGGGTAGACTGTAACAACTCCAATTTTGGTGTACAAAAATTTGTTTAAAAGTTAATGTATACTTGGGGTATTTGTATCTACTGTGAGTACTATAAGTAATTGTTTTGCTTTTTAATAGAAAGAAGGAGCTTGTAACTCACTGGTAATACCTTGCACTGCTGAACCAAAGCACCAGAGTTCAAATCCCATCCCCCATATTATTTTTAATATTTTTTTCTTTTAAATTTTTAGAAGTCCAAGGGTCTACACGTGCATAAATCGTAAAAACCCCATGTCACACTAAAACAAACTGTCCCAGGGAGTAGACCAATCGACGACGGACTCACAGCTCTGAGCCCCGGCCTGACTTACTGTGACTCGGCCGGCGACTCGACCGACTCGGCCCGCCGCCGCCGGTCGAGTTGAGCCGGATCGGCCGAGTCCCTTCTTCAACTCTCTGTCTTTTGGGCTTCTTATAACCCCTACACACTTTAAATCACCTGCACAATAACAGAGAGTCATAAAATCAATTTAAAACATTTTAATGCAATTTAGTTTAATACATTTTTTTCACAACCTTTTAACTACCCTAACCCTAGTTTTACCCTATAAATACCACCCCTAAACACTCCTCCCCCACTTACAATTTTGTCCAAACTCTTAAGAAAACTCTATAGAATTTTAGTGTGTAAGTGGAGTTAGCAAAGGGCGAAGCTCCGGCAAAATTCCGACGACGACCTTACGAGCTTCCGGCGACGAAATGACGCACCGGCGAATCCTACTTCTTCCTCTCCCTCTTCTCTAACCTAACAACAAGTAAGCCCTACCTCCCTCTCTCCTTTGCTATTCTAAAAAGTTCTTTTTCTAAAATCCAACGGAAGCGGAGTTAAATCCGACTTCCGATTCGGTTTTCTTTATAAAGTTTAATTTTCCTTAACACAGCCATATTAAACTCTTAAATCTTGACTATTAATCATTAACAAGACATGTTGAACAAGTTTCATAACAAAACATTTCATTTTTTAATTTTTACCGCTCTTTTTCAGTAAAATACCATGTAGTTTAGTTTCTACTTTAAAACATCATAAATTTTGCTATACCTTTAATTAGATCACGAGGTAATGACCTACCTCCTCACAACACTCATATGCAATATAGCACAATACCTTTCGGGAACATAGAATACGGGAAAACGAAACTTGACATATAAATACCACATACTATTTAAAACCGTTTTCTACAAGATTACGTATTTTTATAAATCTTTGTAAAGCGCCGCTACAACCCATTTTGGGGAACCCGACTAGGATGGTGTGGATTATTGCACATCCCTGGGTTAGTACTGCGAGACGCAGACCTCCGCAAGGAGCATACGGTCTCGAAAGATTTAAAATACAAATATCTTAAGAAAATGAGATTTCTAGAAAATAACAAATTAAAATTATTTTTTAAAATATATAAATATGTATGTATTATCAAAATATCTATTTTTGTTATAATATCAAATGTTCTAACTTTTCTAAATCACAAGAATCACTTTACATTACAATACCATGAATTCCATACAAGTTCAATATTACAATTAAATATCCTATATTATGAAATTAGGTTATTTTCACTAGAAATATCACAAATATAAAATCTACATCTATGACAACTCTAAATATGACAATTAAATATTTGGGGTGTATTTTGAAAATTATACAAAAGTATTTTTACATAAAACCCCCTTAAGTTCTATAAATTACCCTAAGGACCCTTGTAAATATAGGTTTAAGCGGGACTAATCTCTTGAGCTTCAGGGAGCCGGAGAAGTGGGTGCTTGCCTATTTAAGGTAAATGACTTAACAACGGTGTTATCAACACGGTAATCGTCTTTGAAAAAGACACAAATCCTACCGCCCATGTGCAGCGGTTACCGATAACATCAAAACCTAATTCAGGACTTCAATTTCTTTTCTAATTGTTCTAACTCAGACCGAGTCTCATTATAATAATCTGACTTGAATATGATTCAAGTACAATCTACAATATTACAATTCAATATGAATCCATGAATCCATATAATCAATCGGAAAAAAACTATTCAATCTATATTGACTGAATCAAACCATGGATATACTTTCATTTACATGATTCTCCAGTTACATTCATGATTCTCCAGTTACATCCATTTACTGATATCATGGTTTCGGTAAGTCATCCAATTATACAATCTATATTACAAGACAATACAAGTTGCAATACAAACAAGACATCGCGGGGTTTAAGGGGTAGATTGGTACGGAAGGTGTTAGAAGTGGCACGAGATTGTAGGATTTAAGAAACCTAACCTGTATTTCCGTTGCTGTTGTACCGTGGCATAAACGGTTCCTTGTACTACACGTGCCTCTAGTCTTTGGCATATAGAGACTCCTCTCGTATACACTGGCATTCTTCTGTACCAAGCTACAAACAACCACGTTAACACTAATACAATATAATACAATTTTAAAAGCTACTTTCTCTCTGTCTATTCTATTTCTCTTTTACCTTTGAGACTTACCGAGTGATTGTTCGCTGACGGCATTCCTTCTCTTTCTTCTTTGGAATGTTGTCAGGTGATCTGGACACCCAGGAGATCGAGCCTACTAGCGAGGACTTGGATCAGCTTGCCTACGACCCAGAGCTCTAGTTTCATTGTACACATTTTTATTTCAGTACTTTTCATTTCTGTTATGCCACTGTTTAGGCATTGCTTTCATTCAGATGTATTTACTTTTCCATGCATTGTACAAAAGAATGTTAATATATAAAGTTGCCGTTTCATTACAATTGTCTCTTGCGTACATTTCTTTTATATTGCTTAGTTACGCTTAGCGTATTTACTTCAGAGTAAATATGCAGCGGCCAGTCGCGCCCTCTACCCGTACACCAGGAAGCGGGGCGTGACATCTTCGCATGCTCTTCACAATCCTTTATCATGGTAGACCAGTAATATCCAAGCCCTTTAATTTGAAGCCGCATTTTAGTGCCAGATTGGTGAGCTCCGCAGACGCCTGAGTGAATTTCTTTCATGACTTTTTGGGCTTCGGACGATGACAGGAACCTGAGCCAGAGTTGGTCATATGATCTGCGGTATTGCGTATTATTTACAAACACGTATCGAAGAGCTCTCTTCTTCAGCTGAATCCTCATAGATTTTTCTTCGGACAGCTTGTCGTATCGAAGGTACTCTATGAAGGGTTCTCTTCAATCGGGCTCGTCTTGAATGATTGAAGACTCTTCGGCAAGATTGTTTTCTTGTTCTATGCTTTCTTCTTCATGCAAAGAGACTGGAGGCAGAATTTGCTGGTTTTTGATTGTGATTAGAATTTCGTCCATGTCAGGATCAGCTAGCTCTTTAGCTAGGCGAGCGAGTATGTCGGCTTTTCCGTTCAACGCTCCAGGGACTCTCATTAGTTCAATGTGAGTGAACCGTTTCATGAGTTCCACCACTCCGCTTCTATATCGAGCTAACTCAGGTTTGTATATCTTATAGTCGCCGCTTACCTGGTTGACGACAAGCTGTGAGTCACCGTAAACCCGTAGCCGAAGGATTTTCATTTCTATGGCGAGCTCCAGACCAGCTATCAGAGCTTCACACTCAGCCTCGTTGTTTGTGCGAGACTCGGTGAGAGAAAAAGAACGTCGTAGGGTTCCCATCGATGGCGTGATGAACCCCAATCCTATCTCTGCTTTTATCTGCGGGATGCTTGATTTGCCGGAGCTCCTCATTGATGAGGCTCTATCGAAGTAGAGCTCCCAACATGGATCATCATCCTCGAGGTGCAGCATTTGTTCGTCGGGTAACTCGCAATTGAGCGGTGACCCTTTTAGTATGGGATGAGCAGCAAGGAAGTTAGCGAGAGCTTTCCCATTTACTGCTTTCTGGGGAGTATAGATTATGTCAAATTCAAGCAGCATGACATCCCATCTCTCCATTCTACCGGCTAGGCTTGCTTTGGTCATCAAGTGTTTGAGCGGGTCGACCTTGGAGATCAGCATAACCTGATGAGCGAGCAGATAGTTCCTCAGCTTCTTCACAGCGAATATCAGAGCCAGGCATTACTTTTTGATCAGAGAATAGTTGTGTTCCACCCCGACTAGAGTTTGACTGAGGTAATAGCTGGAATTTTCTTTTCTCTCCTCGTTGTTCTGGGCAAGGAGCGCACCGAGTGATTCATCTAGCTCGGCAGTGTAGAGAATCAGCGGTTTATTTGGAATGGGAGCGGCCAGCACTGGAGGGTGCAACAAGTACTGTTTGATGCTTTTGATCGCTTCTTGACATTCGGCATCCCAGACAAAAGGAGCTCCTTTCTTCATGAGCTTTGAGAAGGGCTTACATCTTCCCGATAAATTTGAGATAAACCTTCGTATATAAGCAAGCTTGCCTTGAAAACATCTTAGCTGCGTCAGACTCTTTGGAGGGGGTATCTCCATGATGGCCTTTATCTTTGATGGGTCAACTTCAATCCCTCGATGTCGGACTATGAAGCCCAGGAATTTTCCCGATGACACGCCAAAAGCGCACTTTAGAGGATTCATCTTCAGTTCGTATTCCTCCAGTTTATTGAGAACGGTCCTAAGATCTTGGATGTGATCGGCCTTGGCTTTAGTCTTGATGACCAGATCATCAATATAGCATTCGACGATTTTATGGATTAGGTCATCAAAGATATTGGTCATTGCCCTTTGATATGTAGCACCTACGTTCTTCAGTCCGAACGACATCATATTGTAACAGTATATGCCGATTGGGGTTCGAAATGCTGTATGCTTCTCATCCTCGGGCGACAATTTTATCTGATTGTACCCAGACGAACCATCCATGAAGGTGAACTGCTCGTAATTTGAGGTGTCATCGACCATCATTTCCATGGCCGGAAGCAGAAAATCATCTTTAGGGCATGCCTTATTAAGGTCCCTGAAATCAACACAAACCCGGATCTGCCTATTTTTCTTCTTTACTGGGACAATGCATGCGATCCAGTCTGCATACTTCTTTTCCCTAATGAAGCCAGCATCGATAAGTTTCTTAGTTTCCTCGATGACCTTTTCTTCCAGCTCCCTTCTCATTCTTTGAGGAGCTTGTTTGACAGGCTTGGAATCAGGAGATATAGCCAGCTTATGCACGACCACTTCAGGGGATAGGCCTGGCATTTCTTTGTACGTCCATGCGAAGTAGTTGGCAAACTCATGCAGCAGGGCAATTATCTGCTTTTTCATTTTCTCTAACAAGAGTGAGCTGATGTAGGTCGGCTTTGGATTATCAGGCGTTTCCAAATCGATCTCGGTGAGCTCATCGAAGGTTGCTTGTCCGCCATCTTCGAGCTCTTGAAGGGCTTCTTCTGGCTCGGCTAGCTCGTCTTCATCATTTAACTCTTCGATGGCTTCCCCAATATGGATCATGCAGCATGCTTTGGAATCAGGCTAGATGAAACCTATGCCATGTCTATCTGGAATTCGTCCATCGATGAGTGCTCGGACCTGAGGCGGATGCCATAGACCTTCATAAAACCTTGCTTCGGACCCCGTTTGATATAACCGGCACCCGCACCTTTTGAAATATTCCTGCATCTCGGGGACATAGTATCTAGGATTAAGGATGGCTCTTATGCCTCTCTCATAAGGAAGGAACGCGACAGACAAATCGTCCGGGTGCACAACAGGATTTGACCCATAAAACAGGATGCCCTTTTGTCCATTTTTCCTTCCGGGAACGTAGAAAGTTTTCAGCCGGTCCATGGTAGAGACTGACAATGCATTGAGCTCTTTGCACATCTGCTCTGGCACCCTTGTGACGGCTAGGGACCCTTCAGCAACTTCGAAGGTCTCTTGTAGCTTTGCTTGTTGCGTGGGGGCCCAATCTGTATAGCTGTTGCTAGGCAGGTTCTCCTCCTCCGACTCTTCAGTGTCGCTGCCTAAACGAGGGCGGATTTTGCTGTCGGATGGGCCTTCAGTATCAGATTCATCCGTATCGCTACCGAAATGATGGCGAGTTTTACGGAAGGACGGACTTCCAGCGTCGGACTCATCAGTATCACTGCCGAAACGAGGATGCACTTAGGGGGTTTTGCTTTTGAAAGTGACAGCCGGCTCAGATTTGCCTTTGAATTTTAGGGCCACTCTGTCCTCAGTCAGTTGCGGCTTAACATTTTGGGGGTTCACAAAGTACCGAGAATCTTCATATCGGACTTCATGCACACCGAACGGTTGGATGTCTCCGTCAATGCTTCGTTCTTCGCCATTTTTAGTATACTTCATGCATTGATGGAGAGTAGACGGAACAATGCCGTAATCATGGAGCCACGACCATCCCAGAAGAACCTTATAAGATGTGTCAGCGTCGATCACGTATATCTTAGCTTCGGTTTGTAGGTCCCCAAATTTGATTGATAGAGCTATAGACTCCAGAACTTGCTGGCAGTTTTGATTGAAGTCTTGGATGACTATCCTTTCTCTTGACAGGTGTCGGGCGTCCATTGACAAACTCTTCAGAGTCCGCAAGTTCATGATGTTCACTGAGGATCCCGGATCAATCAATATGCGATTAATCCGATCTTCGTCGCTGTACCTGATCACGTAAAGTGGCCGGTTATGCTCAGCCATTCCCAGTAGCAGGTCTTCGTCCTTAAACGTGACTGTGGCGGTATGCAGATTGTACTGGGCTTCTTTTATATTAATTTCCGCAAAGCGATCTTGGTACCGCTCGGGGTTTTGTAGAGCATGAATGAGAATATCTTTGAGATCCTTGGATAGGACCAGAGCATCATAGATGCTTAAGAGAGATGGAAGCTTTCGGAGATGAGCCAAGACATTATAGTCCACTTGGGAAGGATTCGAATCTTCATGAGCAAGTTCTCTGCCATCTTCTTCATTAGCGACTTGTTTTTCCTTCCCTTTTGGGGTGTGGCCCTGATTTGGCAGTAGAGCCCTGCCGCTTCTAAGCTGGATTTGGTTAGGCTTTGTGGTGAGCTCCTCGTCCTTTTCAGAAAAATATAGCTCTTCCTCAGAGTCGCTACCAAGGTGGAAGACGTAGCAGGTCACTATAGGGATCTCTTCATTGGAGTCTTCTTCTAGCTCCTCAAGAATCTCAGCCGCTTCTACAGGGAAGAACTCCTTCAACTGAGTTGGAGTCCTTTCCTTTTGTTCATAGTCTTCGAGAGAATCGATATATTTTCGAATGGTCGATCTCCCTGCAGACTCCTTTTCGCGTCGAGCTGCACTTTTCTTCTTTTTGAGCTTTTTGGATTTTGAGCCTGATTGAACCAAATTGACAGCTGGAATGGTAGGCCTCTTCTGCCCTTCCCATTCTGTTCTGGGCTCTTTCCGAAGCAATTTTAGCATCTTCTTCATCTTATTAGATATGTGCGTACTCCACGAAGGCTGCGGTGAGTCAGTTTCATTTCTCAGGGCAGCGGGTTCAGCTGTCTGCTTCCAGAGGGTTTCAGCTTCTGTCTGTATAAAGTTGGTGGTTGCAACTTGATTGTTCACCAACGCACTCTTGGACAGCTCGATCTCTCTAGCCTTGTACTGCTTCTTGACCCAATATTTGAAGATATAGCAATCCTCGATCGCGTGGCTCACTACTCTGTGGTACGGGCAATACATGGGATCGTCGGTCATTTTTGCTTCATGCGGTCTCTTCGACTCCGACAATTGTAGACCATTGTTCAAGGCATCTTTGAATATCTTGCGGATCTTGTCCCTTCTGAGAGAGTAAATCTTGTTCTCTTTCTCCTCTAGGGAAGACACTTCTCCTCCCAGCAATGGCTTTCGAGACCGGTTAGTTTTGGAATCGCCTGCCTTTCGCCTGTCTTCATTGTTGAACGGATTGAAGACATTGGTACTGCTGGAATTCCCGTTTCTATGGTTGTCGTCCCTCTTGCTTTTCCAAGTCTTGTCTCTCAGGGAGTCTAGGGTAGACTCTTGCTTCGAGCATTCCAGCATTTGGACTTTCTTGGTTAGCTCTTGAAACGTCTTGAGGCTTGCTGTACACAAGAATGGGACCATCCAATTACTGAGGTTCCCAATGAGAAGGCTGACGGACCGGTCCTGCTCAAGTGGTGGTTCACACTTGACCGTGAGATTACGCCATCAGGCGATAAAGTCTGTGTTGCTTTCATTCTTTCTTGGCTTGGTCCTCACAAGGTTAGCAATAGAGATTTTATCACTGACACTCATGAATCTTTGCCGAAATAAAGACTCCATTTAGGCAAAGGTAATGACGGACTCGTCTGGTATACCCGCATACCAGTTGAAAGCAACACCAGTCAGGCTATTGACAAACTGACAAAGAAGGAGAGCATCATTACCCCCTGTATTTCCACACGACGCTTTAAAGTAGGCGACGTGCTGATTTGCGTTTCCCGTCCTGTCAAATCTTCCGAATTTAGGAATGACGTAACCGTTGGGGAACTCGATCAGATCGTACTGTGCGGGATATAGCCGCCCACTACTGCCAATTTCTTTCTGAGCTTCAGCTTTGGCTACCAATGTTCTAACCTTGCTAGTGACCAAATCCATTATCCGATCTTGTGTTAGCGGGATAGTGCTGTCTGGGGCTAAGGCGTCCCTAGAAGCGGAATGTGGCCGGCTTTCATACGGCTCGCCCAATCTTGGACCCAAAGGGATAGGCATCGATTGCTTCGGGTTCTCATCACCTTGCTCATTAGTTGAGACTTGTGCTTGATTGGGAGGCGTCCGAGAAATTTGAGCAGTAAGCTGCATCACAACATTCGTCAGGTCGTCGATTTTGGAGTAAAGCTTGGCCATTTCTTTATCATTGCTCCTGAGCTGTTTTCGAAGCTCTTGAAGCAGCTCTTGCATTGCTGTCCTAGGGCGGAAAGTCGGCTCTTTCTCGCTGTCTGAGCTTGACTCTACATGGACTGAGGGGTCTTTCTTCTTATCGGCTTCATCGAGAGGGTTTTCCTCATCCGGTGGAGGCGGCTGATCTTGGGAAGCGGCAACCACATTCAAGCCAGATTGGGCTTGGGATGTGGTAGCCCCATCCTTGCTCTTGCTGCGCAGGTTGTCGCTGGGACGCGCGCGCGCCATATAAACTGTATGGATAACATATCCGGCCATCATTTCATTATTGATAGCTGATTTTGTGAACCACCGTCTTGGCCCTTCTGTTTTGGTAGCGGACAATCAATTAGAGATGGCTGGCCTGACCGGATTCAAGAGTGGTGCTGGCGCTTCCTTTCTGGATTTGCCCCGCTGTTTTCGTGCTGCACAGAGCGCCTGATATACTCTTGAAGAGATGGTGTCATGCTTTCTCTTTTGGGGCTGGGACACGTCCCTTTGTGGTATTGTTCGGACCGTTGTCTTCTTGATTCTGGCGGTCATGGCATTTTTCTGAACCTACTTAAGAGGTTCAAAGGAATTGCTGACTTTTACGGCTGACTTAGCCGTCGTCACAGAGTAACCCTGCTCTTGGAATCTCACAAGATTCCACATGGCCGAAGTCTTGGTCCTCTTGTTGTCTCGATACCCGAGCCTCTTCTGCCTTAACTTTTATGTTTTAAGCACTTGGCAGACTTCGGCTCTTTGGGAAGACGCCGTAGACCGATTGACAGAGAGGCCAGAGAAGATGCCCGTTCACGCGATTGTCAAGGGCACCATCTGAGCTTGCTGGATCTGCTTTGTGGCCCCATTGGTGTTAATGGCCTTTCCCTTAGTTGGAACAGTGGAGAGCCATTTGAATACAGATTTGCATTTGGGTAGGATGCTTTGCGACTACAACATTCGGCCTCCTGCCCTTTGAGGTCGGTTTGGCCGCTTGGTTTGCCGTGACCTCTGCCGGATGATCGCTTCCAGCAGGGTAGATGATGACGGAACGAAATTGACGGGGTGGCTCTTTCCATTGCCGGCTGAGACCGGTAGGGAGAACCACACGGGCATTGATCTTGACCACGTACGAGATCGGGGTCGCGTCGGAAGATGAATTCCTCTTAGAAGACATCGTCGTTGAAAGTTGATTGCTGCACGGAAAAAAATTATTTCAGTACAACATATATGTTAAATGAGTTTGCATGAACACTTGACCCGAGATATGGGAAGAAAGAAAGGTCCCACCGAGCATGCCAGAATATGTAGGGTATTTTTTGTCACCCCATTGAGATGGGAATACGCGTCGATTGTCAGGCGTATACAGATTCCCCCTGCCAATCGTAGACCTGGGTAATTGTAGGGATCCGAATCTACGGCAGCTGCGGACTAAGCTGTCGTTAATTACCCCTCGCCTTTGGAGCGAAGGAATCTTCGATTGATGGGTCAACTAGTCATGCAAACTCAATGGGTGCAGTGTTCGTGTGTTGTGTTTTGAAAGAGGTTTTTGGATATATCGGGGGCCTCGCAGAGTTTACGGGGGTCCCACTACCCGGATAGCGGGCTGGGGGTCAAGGGGGATAGTATCCCCCTTGCGGGGTGCGGGGCAGCACCCCGTTAGAAAGATTTTCGTAACGGGGGACGTGTTTGTGGAGTGCTTGGAAAATGAGGGGTGAGGAGCGTCTTAAAGATGCATGCATGTTACGTGGGCGCTGGGCGCCCGCGGGTCACGTTCCTGGAGCATGGGTGCTGGGCGCCCGCGGGTCACGTGTGCAGCACGCGACCGCTGGGCGCCAGCGGGTGATGTGCGCAGCATGCGGTCGCTGGGCGCCAGCGGGCCACGTGAGCTGCACGCGACCTCTGGGCGCTGATCGCCCGCGGGTAGTGTGAGGCGCACGTGGGCACTTGGCGCCCGCGGGTCACATGCCTTGTATACGACCACTAGGCGCCCGCGGGTCATGTGCACGGCACGCGACCGCTGGAAACACCAGCGGAAAAAGGGCTTAACCCCTGGGTTAGGAGTTAAACTCCCAAGGGGTTTTGGAGTTGAACTCCTAACTGGGATTATGTATAGATTTGGAGTTAAACTCCTAAAAAGGGGTTGGTTTATGTGGTTAAACTCCAATAGATCTTGAGTGGAGTAAAACTCCTAGAAATTTTTGGATCTTCTTTTGAGCCTCAGATCCTCCTGGAATGGGATTTTTGGAGATGGGTATCCTTCTTTTTCCTCTTTGTTGGCTGGATCTTGGGGGAAAGGGGGAGGTAAGACTTAAAATCTCCCATTCTAGGAATTTGATGGCAGATCCGAGCTCCCCTTCAAGGGTTTTAGTGTGAAAAACTATTTATTTTTGAAAAAGCAAGAGTTAAACTCTTGATTTAATTCAAAAGAAAAAAAGAAGGTTTAGAACCTTGAGGAAGGAGGAGGAGGTACAAACCCTAGGTTTTTTGAGAGAGAGAAAAAAAGTTTTTCCAGATATTTTCATCATCTTTGCCTTTATAGGCTACAAAATTTACATATAGCCCATAGGGCTTTACAAAATAGCATTTTGCCTATCCCATACCTCATATGCACATTTCTTTTGCACATGAGCCATGCGTTTTACAAAAATTTAGCTTTATACCCATTTTCTTACATTTATTTATAAAAAAATACACCAAAATTATTTATTACAAAATTTTTATTTTGGCAGGGGGGCTGGCCGCTTCATGTTCGGGCTCGACTCGGGCGTGGGCCCACTTGACCTGGGCTTGGGCCCACTTGGCTTGGGGTTGACTTTGATTTTGACTTGGTCAACTGGGGTGTAAATTTTGACCCCCATAGGAAGTGCACCAAAAAGTAGTTTGCTGTTGTGACCCGCCACCTCTCTGAAAACGTTGAGAAATTACAACGACATGTATCAGAGGTGTGGAGAGATGTACCCTTGAACCAATTTCTCTATCCGATGGAAAATGAAGTTGGTGGTCAACTCCGAAATCATTAGTCGTATTTTGAGACTAAGATTTCCTCAGGGGAATGTGGGATGGATATCGTTTTGGACATCGAGTGGTCATCAATCATGTTTTGAGACTGAGATTAGTTTGGGAAAACATGAGCACAAAGGCTCGGTTAATTTGGAGATTAAAGAGGTTTTGATCTCAGGAAGACTTAGCCAATTTGGGGCTGGAGTTTGAATCTCATAATGCTAAGCATTGGTGTATGTTTAGTACTCACGTGTTCCCACGTGAGACTCTGAATCAGTGTTAAACACTGCACTTTGGAAGCGCTCACGTGTGGGCACGTGAGGCGCCCTAAAGTGGGATCTGTTCTCTGGGTTCTATTCCCCTTCCCTTTTTTTTATGTTGAAGTGTTAAACACTTGACTTTTGGAAGTGCTCATGTGTGGACACGTGAGGCGCCCCAAAATAAGAATTGTTCTTTGGATTCTATTCCCCCTTCCCTTTTTTTATATAGAAGTGTTGAACACTTAACTTTTGGAAGCGCTCACGTGTGGGCACGTGAGGCGCCCCAAAGTGAGAATTGTTCTCCTACGTAAGATCCTATTGAGTGTTTGGGGATTTTTGATCTCATGCTAAGGTTTTGGAGGATCTCATGTCTCTTTAAGAATTAAATTCTTATTACAGGCCTAAACCTTGATTTTCAGAGAAACTAAATTCCCATATATTTCTTTAAGAATTAAATTCTTTGAACTCGGTTCTTTCCCCTAGGTTTTGAATCTGCATGGCAGAATCCCCCTGATGAGAATTAAATTCTCAACATATGGGGAGAGCTGCTTCTACAGATCTCAACCAGAGGGAGAACTAAGTTCTTATGCGAAGGGTTAAACACTTAGAAATGTCAAGATAATCTCTTTTTCTTTACCTAAAATGTTCTGATGAAGCAAGTCTTTTCCGAGACTTAAATTCTCTTCTTCCTCTTCTTTTTTTTGCTCTTTTCTGTATACCTGTCTCTCTTTTTTATCTCTTTTTTTGTTCCTATTTATAGGAAAAGAAAAAGAATCAATTTGTTAAGCAAATCCCTCATAGAGAGATCATGATTGATTTCATAATCAATCCAATTGTTCTGGTGAATTTTATCCACCGTTGGATTCTCAATCCAAAGGCTCTCTGTTTAACAGAGAATATTTATTATTTTTTAAAACCAGATTATGAAATATTTTCCTAAAATTGAATTTTATTCTATCAGACGATCACCGTTGGATCTTTGATCCAAAGGTCCTTCGTCTAACCAAGAAAATCTTTCTAGTTTAAGGAAGATTAGGGAAATATTTCCCACATATATAGAATTTAATTCTATCGGTCAGTTTAAAAAGATTTAAGGAGATGTCTTCCTAGTTTTGATCCTTTTATTTAGAATTTAATTCTATCAGCTTGGAAAGTGTTTAGGAACACTCACGTGTAGCACGTGACCCCTTGTTCGCTTATATGCAACAGCATAAGAGGGTATCACGGGTTAACACGTGAGCTTCTCTGTTTTTCCTTCTTCTGCTATCTGTTTGAATGTAGCGCCTATATGCTTTGCATATAGGCGCTCACGTGTTTATACGTGAGGCTCAATTTTTGGCCAATCAATTGCTTAAATGCAGCGGCTATGTGCTTTGCATATAGCCGCTCACGTGTGGGCACGTGAGATCTGCACAGTGGGGAATTTTCTTCCTTTTTCTTTCCATATATATTTTTTATAAGGGAACAAATGCCCCCCAGCGTTGTTCTCACGTGGCTCGCACGTGAGTGCAGTGCTGTCACTTTTTCCATCGTTGGATTGCCTAGGGGAACGGGAAGATGAACCGCTCCCCATCATGTCTTATAAATGCAGGGCTTTTGCCTTTCGGAAAACCACTGTTCTTTCATCTCTTTCCTTATTTTTCTTGAGAATTTAATTCTCTTCTTCAGAGCTTGGTTCTCTGCCCGCCGAGATCTTAGAGTTAAATTATGTTAAAACTCTTCTTTGGTAAGGATCATGAACGGGACCCCCTCCCCTTTTTCTTTTTTGTTATGGATTTTAAATCCAGGGACGGAGCGTTGCTCTCTTCTTGAATTGATTTCTTAAAGATCCAAAGCACACATTTTTTTGTGTAGATTTTGAAGTCTTGAATCAATGGGGATTGTTAATCCTCCTCTTAGGGTTTTACCTTGCCACCGATCTTTAAGATCCTTAGAATTTAATTCCATTTTCTTTACCTCCTTGCAATAGGAGTTTTCTGGGATTTAATCCCTTTATCAAAGGAATTTAATTCCATGGCCACAGAGCTTAGCTCTGAAAGACTCAGAGACTTTTGGGAATTTTATTCCCTAATGTTCTTGAGTATTTTAGGGTTTTAATGCCCTTAAAGCAGATTTGAATCCGTTGCGCTTTTTAGCACAACTCGCTTCAAGAATTGTTCAAATTTTACTGTTTTCTTGATGAGAATCTTTTTTGATTCTCTCAATGATCATTTTGCCTCATCATTGGTGAGTCGTTATTTAGATTTTGTGGGGTCCATTGGTTTTGCAGGCAGTGGTCCCGTCACATCACGGCTTTCTGTTATTCCATTTTATGTTACCTTATTATTTATTATTTTTATTTTTAAATGGTTTTTATTTTATTTTAGGAACGATGACCTCGCTTCCTGACTTCCCTTACACTCACTGAGAAGCGGCCTTTCCACAGTTGCTATTGGAGGAGGAGGTTATGGCGATGATCAGGGCGCATGAAAAGGACTATACTAGTCTTCTCTTATGGGGAAAATGGTACGGTCATATCATCGGGGGCCGCCGTAGTTTTACTTGCGAAGAGCCGACATAACCCATCCGCTCCATATCACTAACGGTACGCCCACAGACTGCTTATGCGGTGGAGGCGACTAACTGGACTCCCGCTGACTGACTCGAGCCATCAACGATCGGGATACCCAACCAACCCATGGTGGCCATCGACATTCTGGGGCGCCGAATATGTCAGGGTGAAGCCCGACCTTGGGGGAAGGTTTATAAGGTAGGCGTTATCCCCCGCCACCCAGTGGGTTATCTTTCTTGGGCTTGGTACATTCTCTCTGCCCATCATGCACGTCTGCAGAAGGTCGGGTTGTACCAGGCGGTGTATGCTTCATTGTTCTATTATCACACTCCTCACGTCTGGTGGGTTAAAGCTTCCTTGAATCAATGGAACCTTCCTACCAATACGTTCTTGCTAGGGATCGAGAGGTCCCAATTTCAATGGAAGAGTTTCGCGAGATCTCCGGATTGTCGATCAGGGGGGAGTATTATAAAGAATTACTGCTTCCTGATGAATATGTGTTTGATACGGTGCCTGCTATGCTCGAAGGCTTGTCGATTGAGAATGCCGTATGTCATAAGCACCCAAGTCTAATCAGGGTCCTGGGTATCTTTGAAAAGCCGTTCGTGACATCGGAAAGTCAGGGTGTCACCTTTGACGCTTTCATTGCTTGTTTCCTTCGAGAGGACGTCATATCTAAGAAGGCTCCGAAATTTGCAAAAATTGAAGACCCTTTTGGATTGGGGTTGAGGAACTTGCCGGCCAAGGAGGAAGACCTGCCACATTTCTATATCCCGAACTCATCAACCGTAGCTTTTGATGCGATTGTGGCCCCCGGCATGGAAGAAGAAACCTTCTTTGTTGGTTTCATCAGTCTTTGGCTAAGCTGGTTTGCCATGCCGATGCATCGCCGCTTTATGAGAGCCTCCATTTTTTATCCTACTCACCGCATAGCTGGGGGAGCATGGCTAGCTGTTGGCGTCGTGGGTTTATCACATCTATATCACGGATTATGTGTTGCAGCTAATACTTCAAACCCAGGTGCGGAGACCGTGAATTTCCCCCTCCACTACTTCACGTCGTGGATCAAGATGCACGTGCTAGGAGCGTTCGCTGCGCACCAGCGGCCGGATTTCTATGATTCGTACACCTTTCTACGGATTATGAGGTTGGTTGATGCCTCCGCTCCCGATCCGACCCAAGTAGGGGCTCTTCGCGTACTGCTGAACCCGTACTCAAATGAAGGTGGAATGGTGTTCAGTGATTGAGTCCTTTCCGCTCCAGTAGGGCCCATCCAGCAATTATTTGATTTATCGAAAGGTGGGGTCCCGGCCTTGAAACCAAAAGAGGTCATCCACCTATACTCGATCAGGTTAGGGTATCTGGTGTTTCGCCAGAATAAGGCTGTCCTTTTTATGCGGTATAGTCCGCACCACTTTGCTCAGCAGTTGGGCTATGACCAGTGCATCCCTCTCGAGGCGTTTATAGTCGAGCATGCTCTCTCCTTGGAGGTTACTCACGACGTCATCCACCATATCATGTGGCTAACTTCCGACTACCATTTCATGATCCCAGAGTCCGACTATCTTCCAAGACCTGTATGGTCTTTTAAGGGTTGGTATCGTTATCGGGTAGGCCCCGTCACTGCAGAGGAAAGACGGGTGGTTTTTGAGGGTAGAGCTCCTGCTCCAGCTTAGGCCACCAATGCCCTATTGCGGCCGCGGTCAGTGGTTCTCCCTCCACTGAGGGATAGCGGTTTGGTGCTTATCCCTAAAGCCGCCGAAATAGAATCGATCCCTCGCACTGTTGGTATGCTGGTGCGCACTAGAGCTGAAGCAAAGACTTCTAAAGAAGCGCCAGCGGTAGTGTCACCAGTGGCAGTGTCGTCAGCGGTGGTGTCACCAAAGGCGGTGTCATCAACGGTGGTGTCACCAAAGGCGGATACCGGAAGTGAGGTTGGTCAACGTCGTGCCAAAGCGCCGAGGGGGAGGAAGCGTTCTTCCGCTAGTGTTAGCATAATTTCCAAGAGGAAGAAGAAATCGGTTGCCGGCTTACTCGACATCCTGCTTGAGTCCGAGCCGTTTATTCAGGACGAACCGATAGCTATGGAGGAGTCGGACGCCGGTCTTATCTATCCTGGCTCGTCTACCGAGGAGGCCGCGCAATTGGCTGAGGCTTTGAGGCGCTCACAAGATGAGACCGAGAACATGCGCGGTCGGTGTTCTTTAACCCCTTTTGTTTTATTATTATTTTTATAATGATGCTAATATGCGCTCCACAGTTCTGGAAGCCGATGACGAAGTCGAGATCCTTGATGGGCCTGGGGATCTCTTAAACCCCCCTTGCATGACTGTGGGTAAGCAAGGCTTTATTTTTAGCATTGTTTTGTTTATTCCATGTTCGTAAATCTCACTGACTGTTCATAAATCTTGGCAGCTCTGCCAACCCTAACCCCGTTAGAATCTCGGATCCCCATGCCACCAGGCCCCTATGCTCGACGCGTGTCTGAAAGGATGGCGAAACAAACCATTTACTCCATGATGGCTCTTATTGAAGACCTTCGCGTTGTTACCTCTGTCACGGCCGAAGAATTTGCTGTCGAAGCCAACGCTTCCTTGTCCGTTCTTGCCACCTATCATGACGAAGCATTGGTGTGTATGTCTGGGTTGAGTACTGTCGCCGAGTGGAGGTCTGCCTATATGGGCTTGAGTGCATCCGCCTTCCCTCCAACATCTTAACCGTAAAATCGAGTCTGCGGGGATGGATCGAACGGTGCTCAGCCAATCTACAGTCATGCCAGAAGAGGCTCAACCGGAAGTTTTCGGAGAGGGAGTTAGCTTCAAACGCTTTGGGGGAACTTCAGGCTCAGCTTACCGACAAAACCACCCGCACGTACAAAATTTGGCGGGTGCTTCAAGAAGCTATTACAGAAGTGGCGGCTCTTGACAAAGCTGTGATTTTTACCCGTGAGAGTCGGTCTGCTTGAGAGTCGCCGAGAAAGAGCTTGAGAATCGGTCTGCTTCCTATCAGGATCAACAGACCCAGGCGGGGACTCATCTTGCAACACTAACGGAGCTTGAAGCCGAAGTCTAGCGGAAGAATGATGAACTCGCTGGCCTATTGAACCGTCCACCGACCTGAACATTTTTCACTGCATATTTTTTGTATTCACTTTGCTCCCTGAATAAGATGTATTCATTTTGATATCTGAATAAAATGTACTCTGTATTCATTTAAACTCATGAATAAAAGACATATTTCATTTCATCTTGGCATTTCTCTCTTCTGCTGTCTTGACTTGGTATAAAGTAGTTTATATACTCATTGCGGAGTTTGTAGTTTATTCACTCAGGAGTCTCTAGTTTATGAACTCATCTCGGAGCTTGTAGTTTATTCACTCATTCCGGAGTCTCTAGTTTATGGACTCATTTCGGAGTTTGTTTAGTTTACCTCACTTGGGCTTGTAGGAAAACTTGTCCTAACGTCACAGTTAACTCCTGCTCTTTACGACAGAGGTCCGTTAGGGTCTGTGGTACTAGGCTTTTGTCCATTGTACCGTCGCGTTGGCTGATGCATTCCCTGATATGCAGACTTTACGCTACTGTTCAAGTAGCCCCACGACTGTCGTGTCTCTGATCCCTTTGGGGGCTGGACAAGACGACTACAAGTAATCTCCTTAGGTCATATTCCCGTCGAAAGAGAAAACGTTAGGAATTTTCCATAACGCTTTTTACTTGAGGTTAGGCTTAGTTTGGGAGCCCCGATGAGTCATAACCACTCTGCGCTGGTGTGGGATGATCTCTGATAGTCTTTCAGGTTTTATTTGAGTTGCCGTCAAGACCTTGGAGTAAGGAATTTGGCCTTTGCTTCCTTTGTTGACACCGCGTCTGCTGTAATGAGACGAATGTCGAGGTAGTCTCTAGGTTGTCTGTGAACCGTCAAGATTTGGAACTAAGGACTTTACCTTAGCTCCGTTTTGTTGACCCTGGGGCCGCTTGTTGACGTCGCATCTGCATCTTGCTGGAGTGAGAAGAAACGCCGTTGTTGATCTCTAAGCTGTCTGTGAACCGTTGAGATTTGGAACTAGGGACTTTGCTATGGTTCCGCTTTGTTCACCCTGGGGTTGCTTGTTGATGTCGCATCTGCATCCTGCTAGAGTGGGAAGAAACGCCGTTGTTGATCTCTACGCTGTCTGTGAACCGTCGAGATTTAGAACTAGGGACTTTGCCATGGTTCGCTTTATTGACGTCGCGTCTGCTGTAATGAGACGAATGTCAAGGCGGTCTCTAGGTTGTCTGTGAACTATCGAGACTTGGAACTAGGGACTTTGCTATGGCTCCATTTCGTTGACGTTGCGTCTGCATCCTGTTGGAGTGAGAAAAAACGTCATTGTTGATCTCTAAGCTGTCTGTGAACCGTTGAGATCTGGCTCTCCTTCTGATGGAGCCTGGTGGGAAAATGTTTTTCCTTTTTCGTTTGTACCCCTGGATTGTATACAGGCGTCGATGTGGACTCACTTGCAGAGCAAAAGTTTTATTTTTCATTCATTTTTTATTTCTTTCCGCGATGCTCTATCATTTCATCTTTTTGTATCGCGAAAGTCGCGATTGCCTAATAATTTCGGATTTTTATCACGGTGCCCGATCATTTCGGCTATTTTTTTCTTTTTACTTGCTGCTTTTTATTACGAGTTGCCCAAATATTTCGGCTGTTTTTATATGCATATTTTTTTTCTCGCTGATTTTTATTGCGAGTGTGGAACTTAAGGTTTGATACCAATTTTGGCATCAGTATCGCTGCTACTGGAATATTGCCAGGAGCGAATCATCATTTGCCGTGAAAGGCCTTGGAATTTGATACTAATTTAGGCATCAGCATTGCTACAATTGGGATATTGCCTGGAGCGAATCATCATTTGCCTTTGTCGATTTGAACAAAGGTGGCTTAGCAAACAGGGTTAGGATCCTATCGACTAAGGCTTTTTGACTTCACGAGCCGTAGGGGTCTCATCTCCTTACGAGTCGAGAGGATCTCGTAAGTGAAAATTTTCTCTTATAAATCGTAAGGATCTCATAAGAGTATTTTCTCCTTATAAGTAGAGAGAACTTACAAGTGTCGTTCACCATATGAGGACATTCCTCGTGATTGTTGGAACTCGGTGGGGGAAACGTTTATTTGCGCCCTTGGATTGTATACAAGGGCCAATATCGGACCGCTTGTAGGGCAAATTGGGGAGTATGACGGCTTAAGGACAGGTTTGGATCCCTATAACTTAAGACTTTGAATCCTATGAGCTATGAGGGTCTCACAGGGGGAGTTCTCCTTATGAGTCGAGAGGATCTCGTAAGTGAAAATTTTACGAGATTGCGCCCTTTCGGGTTTTCACAAGCTCGCCGGTAGCCCTACTGTTTTTACTCATGGCGTCCTTTCGGGTTTTCATCCGTGCTTATTTCGCCTGTGGACGTACCTTTTTTTTCTTTTTTCTTTGACAACGAGATTGCGCCCTTTCAGGTTTTCACAAGCTCGCCGGTAGCCCTGCTATTTTTACTCACGGCACCCTTTTGGGTTTTCATTCGTGTCCATTTCTCTTGTGGACGTACCGTTTTTTTACCCCTCCGTTCGCCAATGGAACCTATGGGGGACTTCGTTACCGGGGAAGCTGTGCAGCCAACGGGACTTTGAGTTGCAGTCTTCGCCGCATGGACTTATGGACTTGAATACCACTATCGCCATGTTTGAGGCGACGTATTACGGTCCATTGTTAGTTTAGGGACATCTCGGTCCGGTGCCATCTTTGGGGCAAAGTTTTTCCTGATACTACTTATAGAGTCCTGACTCAGGAAGACAGCGAGCGGACATAAGCGTCGTCATCTATCATTAACCTGGGTTGTGACTTGTTAAGTGTAGTATTTCTTAAGGAACCGGCCGTTTATTGGCCGGAAGGGTCTTTCGCCATGCATATTCATGAGCAAGTAGGCCCCACCTTGATAGACATTTTCTACGACGTACGGGCCTTCATAGTTTGGCTCAAATTTCCCCCATTTTGCACGATTAGGGACCATAGGTCTTTTGACAACTAGCACAAGTTCGCCTTGGCGGAAAGTTCTTGGCTTAGTTAGTCTTTCGTATGAGCGCGTCATCCTTGCTTTGTAAGCTTCCAGGATTTGCTACGCTATGAGACGAGTTTCATCGAGGGCATCGAGCTCCTCAAGCCGAAGATGGGCATTTTCTTCATCCATCAGCTTGTATCGAACTGCCACTCATAGAGAGGTAGCTCTATCTCCAAGGGAAGTACCGCTTCCGTGCCGAATACCAACGGAATGGCGTTGTATTCGTGGCCGTTTGAACGTGATTCGATAAGCCTAGAGAGCTTCATGCAGTCTCTCGTGCCAGTCCTTTTTATTTCTGGACACCGTTTTCTTTATGATCTTCGTCAAGGTCTTGTTGAAAGCCTCAGCTAGACCGTTAGCTCGGGGATTATAGACTGAAGAGTATCTCCAGTCTATATTATGCTGCTGTGCGAAGTGGCTGATCTTATAGCTTCTGTAGGCCGGCCCATTATCCGAGATGATTCATCGTGGAATGCCGAACCGGTAGATGACATGTGTCCTGAAGAAATGGAGGATGTTCTTCGTCTTCACCTCCCTTAGCGGTACTGCCCCTGCTCACTTAGATAAGTAATCGGTTGTTGCCAATATGAACCGATACCCCTTATATGACACTGGTTCGATGGGCCCAATTATATCGGTTCCTCACATTTCGAACGGCCAACTAGTTGGGTGTAGCGGATTCGGATACTGGTGGATGAAGTCCCCGTGAACCTGGCACGAGTGACATTGCTTCGCATATTCGAGGCAGTCCTGAATCATTGTTGGCCAATAGTAACCCATTATCTTGATCTTCAGCTTCATCTTTGGCCCGGCTTGATGAAAAACACAGAGTCCATCGTGAGTTTCTTGGATGAATCTCCTTGCTTCTTCTGGTCCCAAGCACCTTAGCCATAAACTGTCGAACGATCTCTTATATAGAGTATCATTGACGAAGGCAAAAGACAGAGCTTGTTTCATGAGCTGATGTCTCGAAGATGCGTTTTCGGGTGTTCGATGGGATTTGAAGTAGTCTATGAAGACTTCTCTCCAATCCTCAGCCTTTTCTTCGTCCTTTATTCGGAAGACTGTTGTTCAGTCACTTCCTTTCTTTCAGACGACTCCGGAGATATTTCTACTGGTGCGAGAATTCGGCGGCTTTGCACAATGATCATTACATCATCGAGGTTTTTGTTGGCCAGTTCTTTAGCGAACTTAGCTAACGCATCCGCTTTGCTATTTTCCGCACGCGGTATGCTTCCAGGATGTAGGAGGGAATTTGAGTCAGCAGTTGCTGCACTCTTTTGCTATATTTTACCAACTCCGATTTACACGTCTGATAGTCACCATTTACTTGGCTAACGACTAGCTGGGAGTCTCCATATATGAGGAGGTTTTCGATTCCCATGTCGATAGCAATCTCAAGACCCGCTATCAAAGCTTCGTACTCATCCTCATTGTTTGTCCTCGGCTCTGTTAAAGAAAGGGTGAAACGCATTATCCCTCCTTGCGGAATCACGAGGATAAGGCCCACCCCAGCTTTGATTATGAGGGCATTTTGCTTTTGCCTCTTCATGGAAGATGCTCCCTCGAAGTAGAGTTCCCGTTGGGAATCATTTTCTTCATTCTCTCCTTTGGTTGTGTCGAACGCATGTTCATCTGGCAATTCACAATTTAAGAGGGAGTTGGCTGGTATCGGATGCTCCACGAGAAAGTCGGCAATGGCCTGTCCTTTCTCTGCTTTGAGGGGCCAATACGTTATCGAGAAATCCATCAAAAGGAGGGCCCATTTAGCCAACCTTCTCGTTAGTATGGCTCTTGACATCAAATATTTGAGAGGATCCACTTTTGATATGAGATGGACCTCATGTGCCAAGGCATAATGTCGGAGCTTCATGATCGCGAAGATCAGGGCTAAGCAATGCTTTCGATGGGGGAGTAGTTGTTTTCTGCCCTTAGGAGAACTCGATTCAAATAGTAAAGAACTCTCTCCTTTTCTTGATCGTTCTCTTATGCCCATAGCGCGCCTAAAGAACCTTCAAGGGCTGTTGTATAGGATGAGGGGCTTTCCCTTGACCGGAGCAATCAGTACCGGCGGATTCTGCAGATATTGCTTGATTTCATCCAGTGCATTTTGGCATTTACGATCCCAAACGAACGGGGTCCCCTTCTTCATTAGATGGCCGTAGGCGCGGCATTTGCCGAAGAGGTTAGCTATGAACCGTCAGATATACGCGAGCTTTCCTTGGAGATACCACAGTTGCTTGAGAGTTTTTGGCGAGGGAATTTCCATAATCGCCTTGATCTTTGATGGGTCTATTTCGATACCTCGGTATCGTGCAATGAATCCTAGGAATTTTCCTAAGGAGACTCCAAAGACGCATTTCAGAGGGTTCATCTTCAGATTATATTTCCAAAGACGCTGGAACACCATTTTCAAATGCTCCCAGTGCTCCTCGTACGATTTGCTTTTCACCATGAGGTTGTCGATATAAGATTCGACAATCTCGTGCATGAGGTCATCGAAGATCTTCGTCATGGCCCTCTGGTAGGTAGCGCCAGCGTTCTTCAGACTGAAGGGCATCACTTTATAGTAAAATATGCCCAGCGGAGTCCGGAAGGCAGTATGCTTTTGTTCTTTGGGGTGCATCTTTATTTGATTATAGCCTGAAGATCCATCCATGAAGGAGAAGACTTCATGGGTGGATGTGTTATCGATCATTAGCTCGGTAACCGGTACTGGAAAGTCATCCTTCGGACAAGCTTTGTTAAGGTCCCGGAAGTCCATGCAGATGCGTACTGTCCCATTTTTCTTCATTACCGGAACGGTATTGGCGATTCAGTCAAGATATTGAACTTCTTGGATGAAACCAGAGTCAATTAGTTTCTTGATTTCGGTATTGATACTCATCTCAAGTTCGAGCCGCATTCTTCTTGGTGCTTGCTTGACTGACTTAACGTCCGGCGATATAGCCGGTTTATATACCGCTATTTCTGGATCTAGTCTCGGCATCTCGGAATAGTTCCATGTGAAGCAGTCTTTATATTGCATAAGCATGTTCTTTAGTGTGGCCACCTGCTTTTCAGACAGCAGCTCACTGACGAACGTTGGCCTCAGATCGTTTTCCGTTCCCAAGTTAATTTTCCTCAGATTGTCTGCCGTGGGGTATATTCCATCTTCCAGCTCTTTTGGAGCCGGTGGAAATTCTGAGATCACCTCGTCCTCATCCTCATCTGCGAAGCAATAGGAGAGGTTGTCCATATTTTCATGCTCTCCCTCCTT
The DNA here is from genome assembly GCA_030015575.1 of Agapanthus africanus. Lineage (NCBI taxonomy): Eukaryota > Viridiplantae > Streptophyta > Magnoliopsida > Asparagales > Amaryllidaceae > Agapanthus > Agapanthus africanus. The sequence continues at coordinate 739,674,170 of CM057337.1, forward strand.
TGAGAATGTTATCACGTGGCAGGTACGAGTTTATTTCCAAGACCGATATTGATCTGGTTCTACTCTCGCGATATAGGTTGCTTTTGGCTCATGCTTTCGTAGCGGGGTTGCCCTCCAACTGTCAGATAGAGCAAACTTGTCTCGCTGAAACTGGTCTTCGACCCCGTCTTTGAAGGTGAAGCAGTCTTTAAGAGGATGTCTTACTGCTCGGTGGTAGGAGCAATAAGCCGGATGATGGACCTCGTTTATTTGTTCGGGATGCCGAGACTCTGGGAGCGTCATCATTTGATGTTTAATGACAAGGTCGAATATTTTCCTTATTTTGTCTCGAGGGAGAATATTTCCGACCCATCTTCTTCATAAAAGACGGGTTCCAGCTGACTTTTTCTCGATCGTGTGGCTTCTTGGATCCGCTTCGCCGAACGTCATTCCTGTTCTTCACCTTGTTTTTGCCTCTGCGTTAGACTTTTTCCTTGCCACGAGAGCGCACAACAGGCTGAGGGTGAAGGGTATCGTAGTTTTCTCTTTCCGTAGACTGCTGAGTGAGACGCTGCGTCCTGGCTTTCTCGTAAATGGTTATTTCGCGGCTGTGGTCATCCCGGAACTTTTGACCTGCTTCCCTTATTAGCTTATCAGTTTGTTCTTCGAATGACGGACTTAGTATTCTTACGGCGGGATTTCTCTCTGGTTCAATATCAGCGCTATCTGGAAGAACATTCCCTTCTCCACCGGAGTCATTTATGACACGACAGCTATGGAGTCGATCCCGTTTCTTGGACCGAACTTATCCAAGTCCAGTCATCTCCATCTTCCCGTTGGGCATCTTTCGCTGAGTCCCGGGGATGTCCCAAATATTGTTGCAGAACTGGGCTTGTCATGCGGTTTTCTTGAAGGGTACGTCTTGGCATCTTAATAGCCTTTTCAATACCTCTGCATAATATCTAGGCATACGGATTGGTTGGATCCTGTCAAGCGCAAGTTCGGCACCATGCCGGACTTCTTTTTCCACTTTAATCTCTGTAGATTGGTAAAAGAGGATCGCCTTTTCATCTCTCCGCCTAGGAGGGACGTGGAAGGTCTGTAGCTCTTGCACGCCGCATGTATCGAGCGCATCAAGTTCCCTGTAATGTTGCTGCGGAACCATGGTAATTTATAAACTTTGATTAGCTCCAGTGATAGTTTGTACTGACGGGCGAATGGAGAATACGGCGTTGGCCTCGTCTTCAGAGTCACTGCCAAAGACTAAAATAGGAGTAGATGGTCCTGGCCTATTTTCTTGGGGTTGCCCCGAGTAGTCTATTTCTTCATCTTCCTCGGTATCGCTCCCAAAGATCGGGATAGTGGCGATGGCTTTTTGTTTATCCTCCGGTTTATGACATCTTTCCGTGTCTTCAAAGTCCGGCAGGAAGTACTTGGCGTCTTCATATTTGGAGACTTCATTTACGGAGAATGGATTTAGCTCCCCTGTAACTGTGTACTCGAAGACGTCTTTGAAATACTTCATACACTGGTGTTGTGTAGAAGGTATGATGTTGTACTCGAGTAACCAAGGCCGGTCGAGCAGAGCGTTATAGCAAGTCTTGGCGTCGATGACATGAAATATGATGTCAGTGATGAGAAGCCCAAAGCGTAATGTCAATATTACAGACCCAAGCGTCCGCGATGACTGAGAGTCGAAGCCGGAGATGGTAATTTTGTCCCGAGTTGGTGCTGAACGTTCATGCAAATCTCCTTCAGCACCTTCATATTGAGAAGGTTGACGGAGGAGCCGTTGTCGACCAGAATCTTCCCTATCTTAATATTGTGGTAGTACCTGGTGACATATAAAGGACGGTTGTGCTCGCACATTCCAAGGAGGAGATCTTTATCGCCGAATGTAACGCCAGCTGTATGGGCCTCTGCCAGCTCGTCCTTCATCTTTTCTTCTGCCAGGAAAGCTTAGAAATGATCAGGCTCTTGTAATGCCTTGATCAGAGAATCTCATGCCTCTTTGGACAGGAGGAGAGTATCCAGTATGCTCAGTTGTGAGGGTATCTTCCTCAAATATGCTAGGACATTGTAATCCACCTTGTCCTTCTTAGGCGGGTCCTTAGCTGCGAGCTCTTTGACGACTCTATCATCGAGGGCAATTTCGTCAGAGACTTTTTCCTTCCCCTTGTCTCTTTTGTTCGAACCCTTGTTTGTAGACCCGAGGTTCTTTTCAGGCAACATACGGTTACGCAGCTGAATGTTCTCGCAGTTCTTCTTCTCTTTTCTTCTTTTCCAGAGGTGGATTCTTTGAAGAGAGGGCCGAGAGTTATTTCTTCCTCAAAATCGCTCCCGAATGTAAGAACTTGAGATTTTCCTTTTGTCGAAATGGTATCAACCATACGGCAGTTGCCAGCCGTTCCTTCACGTTCTTCTGTCACGCTTCTTTGTTGTCGACGGGTTTTGCGCTTCATCCGCTTGAAGTGTTGCCGGTAGGCAACATATCCTTGCCACCACTTCTTAAAGGCATTGCACTCTTCGATGGGGTGTGTGACCCTCCGATAGTATGAGCAGTAGTTCAGATGTACATCCGCTTTGTCGGGGAACGTACTCCCGGAGTGTTTTCCATGAAAGGGGGCAGCTTCATTTCCATTGACAGGGCTTTGGCAAACTGCTTTTCTGCTTTGGTCCTGCCCTTGTTTGTAGCAGGTGTGCTCTGGCTCGGTTGGAGTACTTTACGACTCATCCTTACCGCAGTTTCTTCATCCTGACGCCGACGCTTGGCCTTTTAGTATATGGCCACTTCACGTTCTCGGTTAGCTTTTCTCTTTTGAAGGGCTTCGTTTAGTAGCCTGTCAATTGGGTCTTCTGATAGTCCCAGGGATTCTGACGCCGGTCCTGCCCCCAGTTCTTCTGCGTTTCTTTCTGACACTGAGGGAGCTTCGTCTTTTAACGATGAGTGAGAAACCATGTGACAACCCGCTACATAATCCTCGGGTTCTTCTGACGAGTTGTTTTCCTCATCAATGTCACTGTCTCCGTTCTCAATGATGTGGTTGAGAAACTCTTCGAGTGTGACTGGGGTTCGCACCTTTTGGTTGTATTCCTCCAGTGCATCGATGTATTTTTGCAGATCCGTACGATTGTCGTCGAGCTGCACGGGTTTCTTGGTCTTCTTCTTTTTCTTTGAAGACTTCGAAGGCTTAGCCTGGAGGTCTTGCCCATTGTTACCAGCTTTCGATGTTAGGCACGGTTTAAGCATTCCCTCAATGATCTCGGGCTCCAGCGGGCTTTTCCACCTGATCGTCAGACATGCTTGAAGATCCTTCAGCATTCTTTTAGTTTTAGCTGAAAGGACAACATCCCACAGGGCTTCTTCTACAAACAAGCATGATTCCCCGTCATGTCCACTTTTTTAAGAGCGTTCTTCTGTGGCGGGTTCACCCTCCAGTTTTCAGACAGCGCAAGCTTCCCTTGTTGGTATTGGTCCTCGACCCAGTTTTTGAAGATGTAGCAATCCTCAATTGGGTGGCCCACTACTCTGTGGTAGGAGCAGTAGTTGGGACTGTTGGCATCACCAGGCTGCAGTGGACGTTTCGGCTCTGGCAGTGTGATGAGCTTGTTGCGCATTGCCAGTTCGAACATTCTCCTCGTTTTATCATAGGGAAACGAGTAAGGACGTTCTAGCTTCTCTTCAAGGGATTGGTGTGGGCGCACGTTGCTTTGGCGAGCAACTGGTTTCATGTTGCTCGGCTGTTGTTGAGTGTTGGCAATGAAGGCCACTTGCCCTTTTCCCTTTGCATTCCGAGGGTCCATTTTTGAAGAAGGATGCCCATGGCCCATCTTGTCCATTTGGTCCAGCTTGTTGATCAAAGCCTGGAAGGTAATTGGCTTAAAGAACGTCATGAACTGGGACACAGTTGCCTGAGGATCGAGAGTCCCTATGAACATGCCCATGGCAGGAGCCTCTTCTATGCGCTGTTGGCATTTCGACTATAGGATCTGCCACCGGATTGCGTATTGAACCCAGGTCTCTCCTGGCTTCACCCTGGCATTGATTAATGCTGTGATCGGGGTGCGCTCTCTTGCGCTTGCAAACCGTTGCGTGAATAGTAACTCCATCTCCATGAATGTTTTGACGGAGTCATTTGGGAGCTCCGAGTACCATTCAAATGCCGTCTCTAACAAGCTGCCAATGAACTGGTGAAGCAGAAATTTGTCATCGCCTCCAGTATTGCCGCATAATGCCCTGAACTGGGCGACGTGCTGATGCGGGTTGCCTGTCCCCTTGTATACATGGAACTTAGGGATGGTATATCCCGGTGGGTATTTGATCTGATCATACCAGCCTAGATACGGTTGCCCAGTTCTGACGATTTGGCCAGCCGCTTCATTTGCTTGATGAGCTCGTATTTGTTGAGCTATATAGTTATCAAGAGAAGCTTTGGAGATCGTTTCCCTTCTGGCCACTGATAGAGCCGGGAGAGGGTTCGATGTTTCCCTTCTGTCATCTTCGATGATTATCAGCGGGTCGTCTGCTGGAGGTTTTGGCTGGATCATCATTCCAACCATATCTTGGAATAGGTGTGCCATCTGATTTATATTAGCAGTCTGTTCTGCGTCCTCCTTGTCTTTTCTTTCTAGCACCCTTTGCAGGAACTCTGTATCGGTCTCCTGCTCCTGTCGCTGTTCACTTACTGATTCCGGACTTTCTTTTTGCCCGGTGAGTGCTGCCATTTTCGTCAGCATCTCTTGGACTTTTGTTGTTTCTCCTGAGCCTTTGTCAACGATCGAGTTTGCAGCCAATGACCCAAGGAAGCACGGCTCTCCTCTTTTCCGGAAGCCATATAAACCGTGTGCACGTTCATGCCCCCAGACTTGGGGCGTTTGGATCCATCACCTTTGGGATTTGCCGCCGGTGGTGGTAAATTCTCCGGCCTTCTCTTTTTGTGAGAAGTCGAACTTGAAGGAGTCATTGTAATAGGCACTTTTGTGAAAGAATTCCCTCGTTGTATGGTTGAGGGATGGTCCTCCTCTTGCCGAGCCTTTGTTTTCTTCAGTCAGCGAGAGTAGTCTTTGTTGATCACAGAATCTTGAACCTTCCGCCAGACCCTATGGACTTGGGAGGACAGCCGCTGAGGGGGCTGCTCCGGCTTCGCCTGTATCATGTTTTCAACAGGTGGAGGATATTTCTTCAGCATCGTGGTCGAAGAGTTCTTTCACACCCTCCTTAGTGGTTCAAAGCTGTTCCTAGTTGGAACAACAACGTCAACTTCCACTATTGGAGCTAGTGGAGTAGGTCCAGAGGGAGAGTTGCCCTCGGCTTTCCTCACTCGGCATCAGTGGCGACGTCGAGCATGCCTTACAGATGGGATTGCCTCAGTTGTGGGAGTGGCTTCGTCATGCCCCCTACTTTGGTGAAGGTCTAGTGCCGGGGCCAGCCTGTTGAAAACTGACATCCGTTGAGATAGGACGGTCCGTCTTTCGAAGGCCGACCTTTTAGTAGGGGAAGCAGTCTTGATGACTTCGCCAGAAGCAGAAGTTGGAACGGCCAATCTTGCGAAGACCGATCCTTTAGTAAGAGAAGCCCCTTTGACGACTTCACTTGCCGGAGTTGGAACGGCTATCTGTTTCGGGATAACCCCTTCGGGTAATGCGAGCCTCTTTGCGGGCCTACTTGAGCTTTAGCTCAGCCTGTTGAGGACTGAGGTGGCAGACTTGGACAACCCTTTGAGAGGGGCTGTGGTGGTTGCAAGCCGATCGAAAACCGACTTCTTTGGAGCTTCCTGTGATGGCACATGGGCGCCGAAGCTAGCTGGCAGGAGCATGGTCCCGAAGAACAATCCAGTGGTGGTCTGAGTCACCTGCTCTACTGGCATTGAAAAGTTGCAGGACACATTTAGCCCGTTCGTCACTCCTCCAGTGGGGACGGAGCAGGTGTTGCTGTTGCAGGTACACTTGGAAGCCATTAATCTTCTTTTCTCTGCACAGGAGCAAGACACCAAATCTTAGTACCTCGAATCCAGGGGAAACCATAGTAAACTGCGATTTGTTCGTGAACGTGACACACGAAGTGTAGAGTGGAAAGAGGAAAAGGTCCTACCGAGCATGCCAGAATCTGTTTACCACCGAAAACAGAGACGAAGCCGCGTAGGCGTCGTTTTTCCTGAATTTAGGGGCAGATACTATTTGGGTTTATCCGTCTACCTCTCCGAAGATGCCAAGTTGATTTATAGCACCGTGTATCTGAGGTTTGGACAGATGCGGCTGTTGTAGCAGATTTCGTCAGATTTCCCCTCGTTTGTGAGGGGTTTTTGATTGTGGGGACGCTCTTCCCTGTAGGCGCAAACCCCTGCAGTTAATTACGTTACTGCATCGTGATAACCACTTTCTCCTGCTCCAGAAGTTCACTTCGTGTCGTGTGTGTTTGTTTTATTTTTGGTTGCCCGTGGATTGTATAAGGAGACTAATTTATATTGTCGCCCGTAGGGTGTGGATTAGTCCAAATCCGTATATCTTAGATTTGGGTTTATGTTGATTTAAGGATCGTTAATCTCGTTTGAGGTTAAGATCAACTTAAATTTTTGTTAAGGATACGTTAGTCCAATTTGAGACTAAGATCTACTTAACAGGGTTTCAGGATCATTCAGATCCAACAGAAAAGCATTTGGGCTCTATTATTTTAGTTTAAGGACGTTACGGTCCGTTGTTAGTTTAAGGACGTTTCGGTCCGTAGATCACCATTTTCAAGGTGAGGACTTTAGTTTAAGGACATTATGGTCCATAGTAGTTTGAGGACGTTACGGTCCGTAGATCACCATTCTTGAGGGGAGGGCTTAGTTTAAGGGTGTTTCGGTCCGTAGACTATCTTGCACGCACGTGTATTTGTTACATGTCAGGATGAGCAACGATGATATGGGACACATCCAGTTTGGAATGTAGTTTGATCTGGGATGTGCACGTCAGCTCGGGAAGTGCACCAAAATGTGGTCGGCTGTCGGGACCCACCAGCTCTCTGAAAACGTTGAGAAATTACAACGACATGTATCAGAGGTGTGGAGAGATGTACCCTTGAACCAATTTCCCTATCCGAGGGAAAATGAAGTTGGTGGTCAACTCCAAAATCATTGGTCATATTTTGAGACTAAGATTTCCTCAGGGGAATGTGGGATGAATATCATTTTGGATATCATCAGTTGGGTGGTCATTATTCATGTTTTGAGACTGAGATTAGTTTGGGAAAACATGAGCACAGAGGCTCGGTTAATTTGGAGATCAAAGAGGTTTTGACCTCAGGAAGACTTAGCCAATTTTGGGCTGAAGTCTGAGTCTCATAATGCTACGCATTGGTGTATGTTTAGTACTCACGTGTTCCCACATGAGACTTTGAATCAGTGTTAAACACTGTACTTTGGAAGCGCTCACATGTGGGCACGTGAGGCGCCCCAAAGTTTGATCTGTTCTCTGGGTTCTATTCCCCTTCCCTTTTTTTTATGTGGAAGTGTTAAACACTTGACTTTTGGAAGCGCTCACGTGTGGACACGTGAGGCGTCCCAAGCTGAGAATTGTTCTCTGGGTTCTATTCTCCCTTCCCTTTTTTTATATAGAAGTGTTAAACACTTAACTTTTGGAAGCGCTCACATGTGAGCACGTGAGGCACCCAAAAGTGAGAATTGTTCTCTGGGTTCTATTCCCCCTTCCCTTTTTTTATATAGAAGTGTTAAACACTTAACTTTTGGAAGCGCTCACGTGTGGGCACATGAGGCGCCTCAAAGTAAGAATTGTTCTCCTACGTAAGATCCTATTGAGTGTTTGGGGATTTTTGATCTCATGCTAGGGTTTTGGAGGATCTCATGTCTCTTTAAGAATTAAATTCTTATTACAGGCCTAAACCTTGATTTCAGAGGAATTAAATTCCCATATATTTCTTTAAGAATTAAATTCTTTGAACTCAATTCTTTCTCCTAGGTTTTGAATCTGCATGGCAGAACCCCCCGATGAGAATTAAATTCTCAACTTATGGAGAGATATGCTTCTACAGATCTCAACCAGAGGGAGAACTAAGTTCTTATGCGAAGGGTTAAACCCATAGAAAGGTCAAGATAATCTCTTTTTCTTTACCTAGAATGTTCTGATGAAGCAAGTCTTTTCCGAGACTTAAATTCTCTTCTTCCTCTTCTTTTTTTTTGCTCTCTTCTGTATATCTGTCTCTCTTTTTTTATCTTTTTTTTTGCTCCTATTTATAGGAGAAGAAAAATAATCAATTTGTTAAGCAAATCCCTTATTGAGAGATCATGATAGATTTCATAATCAATCCAATTGTTCTGGTTAATTTTATCCATCGTTGGATTCTCAATCCAAAGGCTCTCTGTTTAACAGAGAAGATTTATTATTTGTTTTTAACTAGATTAGAAAATATTTTCCTAAGATAGAATTTTATTCTATCAGACGATCACCGTTGGATATTTGATCTAAAGGTCATTCGTCTAACCAAGAAAATCTTTCTAGTTTAAGGAAGATCAGGGAAATATTTCCCATATATATGGAATTTAATTCTATCGGTTAGTTTAGAAAGATTTAAGAATATGTCTTCCTAGGTTTGATCCTTTTATTTAGAATTTAATTCTATCAGCTTCGAAAGTGTTTAGGAACACTCACGTGTAGCACGTGACCCCTTGTTCGCTTATATGCAACAACATAAGAGGGTATCACGTGTTAACACGTGAGCTTCTCTGTTTTTCCTTCTTCTGCTATCTGTTTTAATGTAGCGCCTATATGCTTTGTATATAGGCGCTCACGTGCTTACACGTGAGGCTTAATTTTTGGCCTATCAACTGCTTAAATGCAGCGGCTATATGCTTTTCATATAGCCGCTCACGTATGGGCACGTGAGATCTGCACAGTGGGGAATTTTCTTCCTTTTTCTTTCCATATATATTTTTATAAGGGAACAATCCTTAAACTAATATTCGTCCAAAAAACGGGGATGTTGGACCGAAATGTCCTTAAACTAACATTCGCCCCCAAAATGTGAATGTTGGAACGAAATGTCCTTAAACTAACATTCGCTCCTAAAACGGGAATGTTGGACCGAAACGTCCTTAAACTAGAATTTCGTCCCTGAAAGTATGACTTAGCATCACTACAAGGTTTTAACAAGCATCAAGTATGCAATTTTTAAAAAAAATCTAGTGTGCTAAAGCATGCTAACCTTGAATCGAACTAGAGAATTAGGGTTTGTAGGGAAGTAAACAAGTTCTATAACTAAGTGAAAAGGGAATACAACCTTTATAGACTGGCCCTTCACTTCTAAAGCTCCAAGTAGTTGTCCCTAGAACTCTTCTTAGGCTCCACTTGGTGAAAAGAACGAGCTTGCTTTGTTGTCTTCAAGGACGAAGATGATCCACCTTGAACTTACTCCAACTCAAGCTATATCTTCACTAATCAAAGAATTAGTGAAGCAAACAACTTAATCTAATGGGCTAGATGAAAGTAGGTTGATGAAGTAGGAATTTTGCTCACTTTAGAAATCCTTCTCCTTTTGTTTTTCCAACTCAAGAAACCTAGAGAGGAAGAAGAACTTGGGTGAAGAAAAAAATATCTCAAGTCAAGTGAGAATCAACTATGAGCCCAAGATAATATTGTGATGAATAAATATCTAAGATAGAGATAAAAATGAGAAGATGAGTCATGGATGCTTCTACAAGCATCCAAGCCATGACTCATTTCCTTCTCATTTTAATTTCCTTTTAAATATAAATCATCACTAATATCTTTAATCCTAGGTGTGAGTCTTATACACCCATGTTCTATGTATCATCTAGCATGACATAGTAGTGTATTATATATTAAATAATATATATACCATATATATATATATATCATTATATATAATCAAGAGAAGAAAATTATTAGTGAGCTAATATTAGTTGATATATATATTAATATATCAAATATAAATATATATATCAAATTATTAAATCAACACTTGATTTAATAATCCGGCTATATCATATATAACTGACTAATATCATTTATATGTATATCAATTTATCAAATCAACACTTGATTCAATAACCCGGTTATATCACATATAACTGACAGTATTCAATATCAAATATAAATATATACATATAGCAAATCACCGAATCAACACTTGATTCAATAATCCGATTATATCACATATAACCTAACTGATATCATATATCGCGAGATTAGAATACGGTATCACATACTCGTATTTAATCAAGCACCCGCACATATCACATATGTGCCCTACTTTGTTTCGCTTTAGCTAGGAAACCTCTTTGTAGGACTCTAAAGACTCGTCAATACGCCAGCAGTAGGTAATGATCATATCAGATACCCACAAGCTGTCAGTGGTACTAACTGGACGTAACGACTATCCAGATATTGAGCGAATAGAAGATCAACAAGCAAATTTGTCCAAACTTCCGTGAAGCCTATAAGTAACTCTTACCGTACAGTCCGGTCTGTTCGTCTGATATGTCGCATATCGAGTCTGGGGGTGGAAACGTCAGACCGCAGTAACTTGATAAGTTATGCCGATGTGTGGCTCATAACGGTTCGAGAAACTACTGATAATACTTACCAGTAAATCCTACCATCCCTGGCCAGGGACTTGCTGTTATAGCCAATCGAGTATAGCACAACATCAACTCCCTATACCGGGAGAGACGAAATCCCTCCTATCGCTCACTGCCTCCATATGACTCGGGACTGTATCCAAAATCCACCTGTTTGCACGACTCCTTTGAGCCGTGGTAAGGAGGAAATCAAAGCACATAGGGAATCACACATGACACTATGACGATCTTAGGTCTACAGACTAACCTGTACCAGTGTCACCAGAGAACTTCTATCTGACGATAGGTATGGTACCATCTAGGAGTTCTCGGTGAGTCCTGCTCGGTGTACCCATTCTTTAATGAGCACCTGTATACAATCTCTAATGTCAAACACCAATGGTTATGGGATCAACCATCGTCCCATACAGGGTCAAGAAACGTACACACTAGTCTACTCTGGAATATCTATACCCTATCTCGATACTCCCTCGACTAGGAACCATTAAAGGATGTACTTGTGGACTACTCAGGCCCTACTAGTATGATCTGCATCATAGTCCTGGTGGCCAAGTCCATATCCTAAGGGCTTTATCAATATGTATTAGAGAGACAATATAATAATAAAAGTGTACATGTTAAGATAAAGAGCAACCAGATAGCATACTATCATGTCAAGCAAGAAAGTCCTCTATATATATGTCCAAGCATCCACTATAATGTACAATAATGGCTTCTAGGGCATACATATTCCTAACAATCTCCCACTTGTACTAAGGCCAGTTGTTGTAATATTGCATACCCAACATCCCAAAAAGTCTCTCAAACTGCGTCTAGGGGAGGACTTTCGTGAGTGGATCCGCTGTGTTATCCTTCGTGTCAACTCTCTTGACAACGATCTCCCGGCGATCAACTATCTCCCGGATTAGGTGATACCGCCTAAGAATATGTCTGGATCGCTGATGGGACCGGGGTTTCTTGGCCAAAGCCACATCTCCTTTGTTATCACAATACAAAGGTATTGGATGCTCAATGGATAGAACCACACCAAGTTCATCAATGAACTTCTTCATCCAGACAGCATCTTTGGCAGTATCATTGGTAGCGATGTATTCAGCCTCCATTGTCAAGTCTGCTACGGTATCTTGCTTGGAACTCTTCCAACATACCGTCCCTCGATTGATAGTGAAGACAAAACCTAAGACCGACTTACTGTCGTCCTTATCACTCTGGAAGCTCGAACAGATAAAGGATTCCACCTGGAGTTCCCCGTTACCATACACCAAGAACATTTCTTTAGTCCTTCTTAAGTACTTAAGAATGTCTTCACAGCTATCCAGTGATTCTCCCCATGATCTCATTGATACCTGCTTACCACACTGATAAAGAAGCATAGGGTATCTCTTGCATGCGGGGCCCTCTCCAAATCAGTCTTGGGAGACATCTCTTTGGAGAGAGTGATTCCTAAACAAGCGGGTAAATTACCACGCTTAGAACTTTCCATACTAAACCTCTTTAGTATGGTGTCAATGTACCTGGATTGGGATAATCCCAACATTCATTTAGATCTATCTCTATATGTCTTAATCCCCAGGATGCGGGAGGCATCACCCAGATCTTTCATGGAGAACTTTTGTGATAAGAAGAGCTTGACCGAGTGTAGCATAGAAACATCATTTTCTATCAAGAGTATGTCATCCACGTACAATACGAGGAAGAAAACTTTACTCTCTACAACTTTTTTATATATACAAGGTTCATCTACATTTTTGATGAAGTCAAACACTTTGACCGCTACATCAAAACAGATGTTCCAGCTCCGCGATGCCTGCTTTAATCCGTAGATTGATTTAAGCAGCTTGCACACCTTTCCGCTGCTCCCACTGTTTATGAAGCCCTTTGGCTGTGTAATGTACATGCACTCTTCTAAATCACCATTTAGAAAAGCGGTCTTGATGTCTATATGCCAGATTTCGTAGTCATGGTTTGCAGCAATGGCAAGTAGGATCCTGATGGACTTAAGCATAGCCACTGGAGAAAGGTTTCATCATAGTCGACACCTGGTCGTTGACAAAAACGTTTTGCCACAAGTCTAGTTTTCAAAGTCTCAACTTTTCCATTTGCACCAAGTTTCTTCTTAAAGATCCACTTGCTCCCGATGGGTTTTACCCCTTCAGGAGCAACTTCCAAAGTCCATACTTTGTTGGTGTACATGGATTCCATCTTAGATCGCATAGCATCCCGCCATTTCACAGAGTCTCCACTTGTGATGGCCTGCTCGAAACTAGTTGGGTCATCATCTTCCATGATGCAATCCTCGCTCCCACCGTCAATGAGAAAACCGTAGTATCTCTCAGGTGGATAAGGAACCCTACTAGATCTGCCGAGTGGCAGAGGTTCGTTGGAGACTATTGAATCCTCTGGTTCCACTAAATCATCAGTTATAGTTTGTGTAGCTGGAACTTCTTCTAGTTCTACCTTATTGCCACTAATTTCTTTTATAAGAAATTCCTTTTCTAAAAAGGTGGCATGCTGAGCAACAAACACCTTTTGTTCCTCACTATTGTAGAATAGATATCCATGTGAATTCTTTGGATATCCTACAAACTTGCAAAGAACTGATCGTGCCTCGAGTTTGTCCGGATTCTTTTTTTAACATAGGCCAGACAACCCCATATCTTAACTCGTTTAAGATATGGTCTCTTTCTACTCCATATCTCATATGGTGTTTTAGGCACCGATTTTGATGGAACTTGATTCAATAGGTATGGGGCTGTCTCAAGCGCATAACTCCAAAAGGAAATAGGTAACTCGGCAGTACTTATCATAGAGCGCACCATATTTAACAGGGTGCGGTTCTTCCGCTCCGATACTCCATTGTGCTGTGGTGTATATGGAGGAGTAAGCTGAGAGAGAATCCTACTCTCTTTTAAATAGTCACGGAATTCCGTGCTTAAGTATTCTCCTCCCCGATCAGATCAAAGGATTTTAATAGTTTACCCGTTACTTCGTACTTGTATTCTATGAATTTCTCAAAAACTTTAGACTTGTGTTTTAGCAGGAACACATGTCTGAATCTTGAGAGATCATCGGTGAATGTGATAAAGTACAAGGAACCATTCTTGGTATATATAGACATAGGACCGCATACATCACTATGTATTAGCCCTGAGAGTTCAGTAGCTCTTTTTCTGTTTCCAGTAAACAGAGTTTTAGTCATTTTGCCTTTGAGACACGACTCGCAAGTTTCATAAGATGTAAATTCAAACGAATTCAAATATCCATCTTTATACAACTTAGCCAGTCTGGTCGCATTGATATGACCAAGTTTACCGTGCCATAAGAAGGATTCGTTCATTTCTGAACTTTTCCTCTTGTGTGTATTCTGTATATTTGGAACTGTATTTTGATTTATAACGTATATACCATTACATAACGTACCAAACCCATTCAATACTTGATTTAGGAAAATGTTCATAACATTTTTCTCTAATGCAAAGTTATATCCTTCTTTATCTAATAAAGAGACGGATATGATATTGCACATCATCGATAGCATGTAATAACAGTCGTTCAAAATCAATGTATTACCATTTGACAATACTAGGTGATATTCGCCAACAGCTTTAGCATCAACAATTGCTCCGATCTTTACTTTGAGAGACATATCACCATTTCCCAGTTCTCTACTTCTTCTTAACCCATGTAACAAATTACAAACGTCGGATCCTGATTCGGTATCCAATACACAGGACGTAGAGGAAACTGATAAACAGTTCTAGGCAACGAAAACACCCGAAGAAGATGCATCAACATGCTCTTTCTTCGTTCGGGTTGCGTGGGAATCCTGGTATTCCCCTATTCCCTGCTCAGACTTATGACAGTCATAAGATAGAACGGAACCAACGTTTCCCAGCTCAGTATAATAAGCGGGTTCGGTCAATACATCCATATTATTATCTTGATTAAAGCGTGTCATGGTCGCTACCCGGAGAGAGAGAAGAAAACATTTTAGCATGCGCTCTTGTAAGATTAGATTGGTTATTATCTTATCTAATCAGGATGGCTCCCACTGTTTTTATCAAATCTTCCTTCAAACCCTAAAAGGTAAGACTAGCTAGGATTAATTACACCTACAAGTTCGCCAATTAGTCAGACAGGTAGGTATTGATACTCCGAGGGAGTCTCCCCATGAGCATGGAACTAATTAAATAACCTTGTTTCCGCAGGGGCATAACCCCGTTAACACCTTTCTTAGACACCTACTGGATTAGCTAATTATAAAGTGGAAAACACTCCCAGGAGTAACACTTACTCGTAGTAGGTATAAGGATCCAACTATCTCATAGAAGGTATGCAATCTCATTGCAAATTTCAATACTTGAAATCCCCAATATCTGTTTTTACCCCAAGCGGTTTATGATCTTGACAAGGTCAGCAAACCATAAACCGCAATTCAAGTTCAACCCGTTCATTTTGTTATTGAATTAAACCCACCCGCACGACCCTTGACAAGGTCAACAAAGCCGTATGACTACCCGAATCCAATCGCATCATATGCGGTAAATAAGCATTAATCAGCTACCGCACACTACGCCTTGACAAGGTCAAAAAATGCAGCACAAATACTGAATATTACTTATCTGAAATGATGGAGGGTTACGGCAGGTTTTTAAGAAAACCTTTAGCGTAATGAACATGATATCGTTGTAGAATCGAGTGATTCGAAAAGAAGTGGTTTTAAGCTCCGCTTTTAAAATCAAGTAGTTTTCAAAATAAACTGAGTGGGTTGTAGTATTTGCTAAAGAGGTCACTTCCGGTGAAGGGATCTAAGCTCTTTCCTCATCGAATGAGGTGCTGGATATTCATCAAGGAATACCACTATGCAAAGCAAGAACTAGAGCTACCTGTTTTGAAAAATATGATTCTACAACATCTTTAGGTTTCTTTTATTTTCATTAATCTCATTAATGATATCCCATCATTTATGTTTCCTAAACATCATAGAAAAATGAAAATAGAATGTACGCTTATGCCATCCGCATTTGCCACAGGGCCCCGTTATGCACCGTTAGGTTACTTAACTAATGACAGAGCGGGGGCTGGACTAGCGCGGGTGCAAAACATAAGCAACGTTTATTATATATATCATATATATAACATTCGTCTCACACAGTTATATGATCACATCACAGAACTCAAGCAGCAGAAGTATACATATGAAATATTGGATATACTAGGAGGTCTTTGTTTTAAATTAAGCCAGTAATGAAAAACACGGATTCCACAGCCGTGATGAATAGAAAAACCCACATCCCTAGATCCCTACGAGAGCGACAAGTAACCCTACCAATTCTAGAGTTAGGCGACCTGGTCTCGTCTCCTCGAGATGGTCTCCCACTGGACTCTAGAACCCGGTTACTTATGCTCCCCACCTTGGGTCTATTCTAATACGGAAAAGTAAATAATATACATCAATGGTGACAACAACCTCAACCCGGAAGTGTCCCAATAAAAGAATATTACATACAAACTTTTACATGAAAGAAAATTGAAAAACTCTCATCTCAAGCAAAAAAACCCCGGCTATTCAATCACGACGATCCAATATAATATATCACAGCAACACATAATATCACATGTCATCAACGTAAGTAAATATGCGTATCCCAAATGTCGTTGACATATAGCAACGAGATCGGAGATACCCCATATATTACACTTACGGTCGTAGCAAAGAAATAAAAACTACAATAATTAGAATCTGCATATTTCTTAGACATCATAAACCCGGAATATCTCATATTCCGAATTTCATGCCTAACCCTATAAACCTTGCATTTTAGTCTCGAATTGAAAACACTTTTCAATAACCAGTTGGGTAATTTAATAGGATTCCCGATAATTGATCAAATGTTTATCGGGAACTTTAGTAGATGGCCGCACCCCCGATGCCGTCGAGGAAATGCACTTAGGTGGAACAACGTGGCCGTGAGCACCCGAGTGGATGATTTTGGCAACGGGGTTCTTCTACAGTCACTTGGACGGGGCTATGGGGAAAGGCTATCAAGTAGTGTTATCCGGCGAGTGTTCGTGTACTATACGAGATTGCGACGGAGTTTTGATCCGAATCAAAACTCTGTGGCAATCGATCAAAAAGGACTAAATTGCTAGATTCACAAAACACTAACTAGTTTTCATAAAACTAATTATTGTGGATTCCAAATACTGTATCACATATCAATATCAAACTTGAAACGATGTTAAAATTGCGACTACGAAACACTCCGAATCGTCCCAATAAAAAAGATAACATCACATGCAACCTGAGCAAAACAAACAGTGCCTGAAACCCTAAAACCAAGCTATCAGAATACCAATAAAAAATGAGACCAAACAAATAACATAGAACCGGCCAAGCCGGCCAAAACCCAAATCTCCCCGGTCAAAAAAAATGATTCATGATCTCGTTTTTGTATGGTGTTCTAGTTACATCACATGTAACATTCTGCACTTGTTTAAAAAAATTTCAGAGGAAGTTTTAAAATTTACAGAAACTAGGGTTTTCGGTTTTAGTTTTCGGAGTTATTTCGGTTTCGCAATTCTACTAATATCGTCTAATACTCTAGCTTGACTTTGATACCATGAAAGTATGCCTTAGTACCACTACTAGATTTTAACAAGTATCAAGTATACAATTTTAAAAAAAATCTAGTGTGCTAAATCATGCTAACCTAGAATCGAACTAGAGAATTAGGGTTTGTAGGCAAGTAAACAAGTTCTATAACTAAGTGAAAAGGGAATACAACCTTTGTAGACCGGTCCTTCACTTCTAAAGTTTGAAGTAGTAGTCCCTAGAACTCTTCTTAGGCTCCACTTAGTAAAAGAAATGAGCTTGCTTTGTCGTCTTCGAGGCCGAAGATGATCCACCTTGAAGTTACTCTAACTCAAGCCACCTCTTCACTAATCAAAGAATTAGTGAAGCAAACAACCTAATCTAATAGGCTAGATGAAAGTAGGCCGATGAAGTAGGAATTTTGCTCACTTTAGAAATCCTTTTCTCCTTTTGTTTTTCCAACTCAAGAAAACTAAAGAGGAAGAAGAACTTGGGTGAAGCAAAAGAATATCTCAAGTCAAGTGAGAATCAACCATGAGCCCAAGATATTATTGTGATGAATAAATATCTAAGATAGAGACAAAAATGAGAGGATGAGTCATGGATGCTTCTACAAGCATCCAAGCCATGACTCATTTCCTTCTCATTTTAATTTCCTTTTAAATATAAATCATCACCAATATTTTTAACCCTAGGTGTGAGTCTTATACACCCATGTTCTATGTATCATCTAGCATGACACAATAGTGTATTATATATTAAATAATATATATATCATTATATATATATATATCATTATATATAATCAAGAGAAGAAAATCATTAGTGAGCTAATATTAGTTGATATATATATTTATATATATTAATATATAAAATATAAATATATATATCAAATTATTAAATCAACACTTGATTCAATAATCCGGCTATATCATATATAACCGACTAATATCATTTATATGTATATCAATTTATCAAATCAACACTTGATTCAATAATCCGGTTATATCACATATAACTGACAGTATTCAATATCAAATATCAAATATATACATATAGCAAATCATTGAATCAACACTTGATTCAGTAATCCCGTTATATCACATATAACTTAATCGATATCATATATCGCGAGATTAGAATACGGTATCACATACTTCTATTTAATCAAGCACCCACACATATCACATATGTGCCCTACTTCGTTTCGCTTGATCTAGGAAATCTTTGTGTGGAACTCTAAAGACTCGTCAATACGCCGGTAGGTAATGATCATATCAGATACCCATAAGCCGTCAGCAGTACTAGCTGGACGTAACGGCTACTCAGGTATTGAATGAATAGAAGATCAACAAGCAAACTTGTCCAAACTCCCGTGAAGCCTATAAGTAACACTTACCGTACAGTCCGGTTTATTCATCTGATATGTCGCATATCGAGTCTGGGTATAGAAACGTCAGACCCCAGTAACTTGATAAGTCATGCCGATGTGTGGCTTATAACGGTTCGACAAACTACTGATAACACTTACCAGTAAATCTCATCAGCCCTGGCCAAGGACTTGCTGTTATAGCCAATCGAGTATAGCGCAACATCAACTCCCTATACCGGGAGAGACGAAACCTCTCCTATCGCTCACTTCCTCCATGTGACTCGGGACTGTACCCAAAATCCACATGTTTGCACTACTCCTTTCAGCCGTGGTAGGGAGGAAATCAAAGCATAACGGGAATCACTCAAGACACTATGACGATCTCGGGTCTACAGACTAAACTGTACCAGTGTCACCAGAGAACTACTATCCGATGATAGGTATGGTACCATCAAGGAGTTCTCGGCGAGTCCTGTTCGGTGTACCCATTCTCTAATGAGTATCTGTGTACAATTTCTGATGTCAAACACCAATGGTTATGGGATCAACCATCACCCCATACAGGGTCAAGAAACGTACACACTAGTCTATTCTGGAATATCGATGCCCTGTCTCGATACACCCTCGACTAGGAACCATTAAAGGATGTACTTGTTGACTACTCAGGCCCCACTGGTATGATCTGCATCATAGTCCTAGTAGTCAAATCCATATCCTAAGGGCTTTATCATCATGTATTAGAGAGACAGTATAATAATAAAAGTGTACATGTTAAGATAAAGAGCAACCAGATAGCATACTATCATGTCGAGCAAGAAAGTCTTCTATATATATGTCTAAGCATCCACTATAATGTACAATAATGGCCTCTACGACATACATATTCCTAACAGTTCTAAAATACGGCGATAAAGGACCGCCATGTCCTCACACATTTACCCCTACGGTGAATCCCCATATCGATTACCGTATACAATCCACGGGCCTAAACGATTGATAACTCTTCCAGGTCCCAGATGATGTAGTCCTTAGAAAAAGATCGGGGCCTACAACTAATGGTGCATTACCTTACGGGCCGTAAAAAAAGGTACGTTCACAAGCGAAATGGGCACGGATGAAAACCCGAAAGGGCGTCGTGAGTAAAAACAGTAGGACTGTCAGTGAGCTAGTGAAAACCCGAGAAGGTGTGAACTCGTTAAAAAAACTTACAAAGCCCTCATGACTTTGTAAGGAGAAAGCACCTACGTGAGATCCTTATGACTCGCAAAGTAGTAAAACACTTAGGAATCCATATGATTCCTAAGGATAAAATCCACTTACGAGATCCTCACGACTCGTAAGAAGAATATACTCCCTATGAGACCCTCACGGCTCATTGGATTCAAAAGCCTTAAGATACAGGGACCCGAACTTGTTCTTAAGCCATCAGAACCCCACAAAACTTTCTTGCCCTACAGGTGGTCCAATATTGAACCTTGTATACAATCCACGGGTATAAATAAATATTCTCCCACCAAGTTCCACCAATGGCGAGAAATGTCTCATATAGTGAGCGGCACTTGTAAGCCCTCTCGACTTACAAGGAGAAAATACTCTTGTAAGATCCTTATGACTTATAAGAGGAAAAACACACTTAGGAATTCTCACGACTCCTAAGGAGAAAATACACCTACAAGATCCTCTTGACTTGTAGGGAGAAATACCTTTATGAGACCCTTATGGCTCATAAAGCCAGAAAGCCTTAGTCGACAGGATCATAACCCTATTTGCTAAGCCACCTTTGTCCAAGCTAACAAAGGCAAATGATGATTCACTCTTGGCAATATCCTAGTTATAGCGATACTGATGCCTAAATAGGTATCAAATTTCAAGTCCTCTCACGGCAAATGATGATTCGCTCCTAGCAATATTCCAGTGGTAGCGATACTGATACCAAGATTGGTATCAGATTTCAAATTCCCAACTCAAAAAAAAGCCGAAATGGTTGGGCAACTGACAATAAAAAGCATCGAGTAAAAATAAAAATAGCCAAAATGATTGGGCACCGCGATAAATAGTTGAAATGATTAGGCAATCGCGACGTTTGTGACATAAAAGCTGAAAAGATAGAGCCTCGTGGAAAGAAATAAAAAAATGAAAATGAAACGTTTTTGCCCTGCAAGTAGGTCCATATTGACTCTTGTATATGATCCATAGGCACAAATGAAAGAAAGGGAACCATATTTTCCCACCATGCTTCGTAAAAAGGATAACCGAGTCTTGACGTTACATATACAACCTAGAGACTATCCCGACATTCCTTCTCATTCCGGCAGGATGTAGACGCAACACCATCATAAAAAAAAGATCCAAGGGTTAAAGAAAAAATGGAGTAATGGTAAAATCCTAGCTCCAAGTCTTGACGGTTCATATACAACTTAGAGACTATCCCGGCGTTCCTTCTCATTCCGGCAGGATGCATACGCAACGTCATCATCAAAAAGAAAGACCCAAGGGCAAAGCTAAAATAGAGTAATGGCAAAATCCTAGCTCCAAGTCTTGACGGTTCATATACAATCTAGAGACTATCCCGGCGTTCCGGCAGGAAGCAAACGCAACGTCATCATCAAAAAAGAAAAATGAAGTAATGGCAAAATCCTAGCTCTAAGTCTTGACGGTACATATACAGCCTAGAGACTATCCCGGCGTTCCCCCTCATTTTAGCAGGGTGCAGACGCAACTATCAAATGAAATTGGAGTAATGGCATATTTCTAGCTCCGGATTTCAATTGCAGTACATACAGTATAGAGATCTTGCAGATGTCTACTCTACTTCAGCAAAGAATCGGTGCGACATCGTCAAAGCAAAAACGAAATGACGATATATTCCCAATTTCGGATCTTGACGGCAATACATACAAAGCCTAAAGACCATTGGAGATAATCCCACCCCAGAAGGGTGCGGTTATGACTCATCGGGGCTCCAAATTAAGCCTAACCTCAAGAAAAAAGCGCCACAGCAAATACCTAATGCTTGTTCTTCTGACGGTAATATAAATACTCTAACCTAAGAAGATTACTTGAAGACGTCTTGTCCGGCCTCAGAAGGAATCAGAGACACGACAGTCACGGGGCTACTCGAACAACGGTTTAAAGACTGCATATTGAGGAATACATCATCCAACGCGACGGTACCACGGACTAAAACCCTAATACCACAAATCTAACGGACCCCTGCCATAAAAGAATGGGGGTTATCTATATACAACATTAGGACAAGTTTTCCTGTAAACCCGAGGGAGGTAAACTAAAAACACTCCGAAATGAGTACATAAACTACAGACTCTGAAATGAGTGAATAAACTACAAACTTCGAAATGAGTGAATAAACTATAAACTCTGAAATGAATAAATAAACTAGAGACTCCAAAATGAGTGAATAAACTACAAACTCCGAAATGAGTAAATAAACTAATCCGCGCTGAGCCAAGATATCAAAAGATAGAGAGGCACAAGCATGAAATAAAATATGTCTTTTATGCACAAATCAAAATGAATATAAGATAAAAAAAGGGAAAAATACAGCGACAAAAAATTTAAGACGGTGGACAATTCAATAAGCTAGCTAGATCATCATTTTTTCGTCGGACCTTCGCCTCAAGCTCTATCAGCGCCGCAAGCTGATCCCCTGCTTGTGCTTGTTGTTGTTGATATAAAGAAAACAGATGCTCAAGCTCCTTCTCAGTGATCTTGTGAGTCTCAACCATTTCGTGCGTAAAAGTGACAGCTTTATCGAGAGCCACCACCTCTATAATTTCCTCTTAAAGAACTCGCCAAATTTCATAGGCCCGAGTTGTTTTGGTTGCAAGCTGGGCTTAGAGTTCCCCTAAAGCCTTCGAGGCCAGCTCTCTCTACGAAAATTTCCGGTTGAGTCTTTTCTCACAAGATCGGAGGTTGACCGCACATCGATCAATCCATTCATGTAATTTGGCCTTTACAGGTAAGATCTCCGAAGGAAGGCGTATGCATTCAACTCCATGAAGAGAAGCGTCCACTTGACGGCAATACTCAACCCAAGTACGCACTAGCGCCACGTTATAGTAGGTGGCAAGTGTTTACCCCAATCAGAGCAAAGTTCTGTTCAAATTCCAAGGCGGAAAACGAAGCAACGCTTCTGTTTCCCCCAATCAGAGAAAAGCTCTGCTTTGAAATTAAAGTTAAAATTAAAGTTAAAATAATAGAAGCAATGCTTCAGCTGACTTGCGCTCCGCGCTGCGCGACACGTGTCAGCGCATTTACGCTAGCGCGGTTGCGCTGAGCTCTGCGCTGCGCGACACGTGTCAGCGCAGTTGCGCTGCGCTGTGCTGCGCAACACGTGTCAAGCGCAGGTGCGCTTGCGCCAACTGTGCCAGCACTAAAACAGAATTAAAATTTCAGAAAGATCTTTCTGATCTTATTAAAACAATAAGATTCTCTTCTATAAAACAGGAGCTTTTGGATCAAAGATCCAACGGTGGGAAAAAATCTCTAAATCACTCAGAGAAAGATCTCTTTAACTGATTTAACAAATCAATTGGCCCTATATAAAGGCCCCTAGACTCCAAGTCTTAAACACATTGACACAGAGAAAGAAAAACCAGAGAATTCCTCTAAAATTTTGAGAAGAACTCAAAGAGAGAAAATGTAAACCTTTGAAAAAAGAAGAGTTTCTTCTAAAAAGATCATTGATCTAAGAACAAGATCAAGATCTTCGATAAATAATAATAATAATAATAATAATAATAAAGAAGAAGAAGTAATTTACTTCTGTATAAAGGCATTGCCTTTTGATGAACCACTGGTTCTTGAGATTTGAGGTAGAACCTCTCTGGAAACAAGAAAAATTTGTTTTCTTTGATCCAAATATTAAGCAGTGCCTTGCACTTTCAAAGTTTGCACTGTTGCGCTCCTTGGATTGGCGCAAGCCATCAGGGAGCGCCGCGTGTCAATCACAGAACAGCTGCGCCTTGTGCTTCTAAAAACAGAGCACTGCTCTCTTGGTTTGGCGCAAGTCATCAGAGCGCGCCATGTGTCAGCAGCGCGCTGGCGCAGCGCGCTAACGACTTGCGCTCACCAGAGCGTGACCCGTGTCACACCCACATGAGTTTGCGCCTTGCGCTTCTCAATCAGCGCAAAGCGCCTGATAAGCCACGTGGCATACTGTCAGAATAATAAATGCTCTGCATTATTAAAGAAGGGACAGAGCCCAATTAAAAGGCCTAACAGGCCTAATAAAAATGCAATGCATTATTAAAAAGGGGCAGAGCCCAAATAAATGTCTAACAGACCAATTTAGATGCTGTGCATCATTTAAAAAAGGGCAGAGCCCAATCAAAGGCCTAACAGGCCAAATGCAAATAAAATGTTGAACATTTTCGACTGGACTTAACCCAATACTGGCCATAAGTCCTCAAATTAAATTGAACTGAGCACGACTGCTCTCTCAAATCAATTTACACCCGGTTCAAGGGTACATCTCTGAACTCCTTTGATATTTGTCGTTATAATCCTTCAACGTCGTCAGAGAGGTGTCGGGTCCCGACGGCCATACATTAAATGGACCACTATGTCCTTAAACTGGTAATGGACCACTATGTCCCTAAACTGGAATAATAGAGCCCCCAAATGCTCTTTTGTTGGATCTAAACGATCCCGTTAAGTTGATCTTAGTCTAAAATTAGGCTAACGTATCCTTAGCAAACGTTTGAGTTGATCTTAGCCTCAAATATGGCTAACGTATCCTCAAACCAAAACCCCAAACCCAAATCTAAGAAAATACGGATTTGGACTAATCCATGTCCTACGGGCGACGACATAAATTAGTCTCCGTATACAATCCACGGGCAACCACAAACAAAACAAACACCCACGACACGAAGTGAACTTCTGGAGAAGGAGAAAGTTGTTACCGCGATGCGGTAGCGTAATTAATTGCAGGGGCTTGAGCCTGCAAGGAAGAGCGTCCCCACAATCAAAAACCCCTCAAGCGAGGGGGAATTTGACGAGTCTGCTACATCGGCCGCATCCGTTTAAACCTCCGATACACGGTGCCATAAATCAACTTGGCATTTTCAGAGAGGTGGACGGATAAAATCAAATAGCATCTGCCCCGAATCTCAGGCAAGACGTCCCTGTCTTGGCCGCCATTCGGAGGGGAACAGATTCTGGCACGCCCGGTGGGACCTTTTCCTCTTTCCACTCCACACTTAGTGTGTCGTGTTCGCGAACAAATCGCGGTTTGCTGTGGTTGCCTGTGGATTCGAGGTACTTAGATTTGGTGTCTTGCTCCGTGCAGAAAATAGAAGATCAATAGCTTCAAACTGAACTAACTGCAACTGCAACTCTCGCTCCGTCCTTGCTGGAAGAGTGACTTATGGGTCCCAAGCGGCCTTCCTTTTCAAGATGCCAGTGGAGCAGGTAACTCAAGCCACCACTGGACTATTCTTCGGGACCATGCTCCCACCTATGAGCTTCAATGCCCCAATGACGTCGCAAGAAGCACCCAGGAAGTCGGTATTCGATCGGCTTGCTACTACTGCGGCCCCTCTCAACGGGTCGTCCAACTCTACTGCTTCAGTTTTTAACAGACTAAGCCAGAGTTCCAACGGGCCCATGAAGAAGCCTGCAATACCAGAAGGCGTTATCCCGAAGCGGATAACCATCCTTGCTCCTGAAGTCATCAAAACGGCTTCTCCTGCTAAAGAGTCGGTCTTTACAAGACTGACTGTTCCGACTCCCACTACGGTTCCCGTCCCCGCTCAGAAGTCTGCTTTTGACCGGTTGGATACTGCTTCTCAACGGACATCAGTCTTCAAGAGGCTGACGCCAGCAATAGCCCCTCACCTGGATAGGGGGTAAGACAAAGCCATTCCCATCACCGAACCAACACCGTCGGCTCGACATGCTCGACGTCGCCATTGGCACCAAGTAAGGAAGGCTGGGGGCAACTCCCCCTCTGGGCTAACTCTACCAGCCCCAATGGTGGAAGTCAATGCTGCTGTTCCAACTGGGAACAACTTCGAGCTGCTTAATAGGGTGCGCAGGAATTCACCCACTGCCGTATTGAAAAGATCTCTTACATCTATGGAGAAATCCCCAAAGGCGAAGCTGGAGCAGCCCCCTCAGCGGCTGTCCTCTAATATTTATGAAGTCTGGCGTCAAGTCTAAGACTCGGTTGTTGATCAAGACTATCTCCACCAACAGAAAAAGATGAAGGTTTGGCAGGAGAAGGACTACTCTGTCAAGCCAGAAAAAGCAACAGCTGGCTGGGTGCCCACTGCAATGGCTCCCTCAACGTCAATCGCTCAAAAGAAAAGGAGGCCGCAAAAAGCCCCTGCGAACATGGCGAACTGTAAAAGCGCTGAGCACAAACGCCCCAAGTCTGGGGGCATAGTGGTGCATACTGTTCATATGGCATCCGGGAAAGAGGATAGCCGCGCTTCGATGGGTCACCGACCGCTCACCCGATCCGTGACAAAATCCCAGGAGCAGCAACAGAAGCTTCAGGAAATGCTGACGCAAATGGCTGCACTCACCGGGCCAAAAGAAAGCCCGGAGGCATCATCAGAACAGCGTCACGAACAAGAAACTGACGCTGACTTCTTACGCAGAGTCCTCGAAAAAAAGGACAAAGAAGACACAAAGCAAGCGGCTAACATAAAACAAATGGCGCTCCTCTTCCAAGATATGGTAGGGATGATGTTACAGCCGGAACCTCCAGCTGAAGACCTTCCAATCATTATTGAAGACGATAAAAAAGAAACATCTAATCCTCCTCCGGCTCTTTCAGCAGCTAAGGAGGAAACTATCTCCAAGGCCGCCCTGGACGATTATATTGCTCAGCAGATATGAGTTCATCAGGTGAATGAAGCGGCTGGGCAAATTGTTAGAACCGGACGACCTTACCCGGGCTGGTATGACCAAATCAGTTACCCGCCGGGATATACGATCCCTAAGTTCCACGTATATAAAAGAAAGGGGAATCCCCATCAGCATGTCGCTCAATTTAGGGTCTTATGCGGCAACACTGGAGGCGACGACAAATTGCTGCTTCGCCAATTCGTCGGCAGCTTAGCAGAAACGGCCTTTGAATGGTATTCAGAGCTACCTAACGATTCTGTCAAAACATTTGCGGAAATAGAGATATTGTTTACACAAAAATTCGCGAGTGCTAGTTAACGCACCCCGATAATAGCACTGATTAATGCCAGGGTATGGCCAGGCGAAACGTGGGTTCAATACGCAATGCGGTGGCGAAACTTATGGTCGAAGTGCGAACAACGCATCGAAGAAGCACCTGCAGTGGGCATGTTCGTGGGCACTCTTGATCCGCAAGCGACCATCTCGCAATTCATGATGTTCTTCAAACCGACCATGTTCCAGGCTTTAATTGATAAGCTAGCCCAGATGGATCAAATGGGTCACAGACCGTCTCCTCCGAAGCCGGAACCCCGAAATGACAAGGGTAAAGGGAAGGCGACCTTCGTTGCGAACACCCAATGGCAGCCCGGTGCCCCAAAGCTAGCGGATCAACTGGAAGAGAGACGGCGGTATTATAATGAGAAAATGAAGCGCCCTTACTCATTCCCGCAGGAAAAAACGAAGAGGCTGTTCGAGCTGGCGATACGCAATAGGCTTATCTATCTCCCGAATCCAAGGAGACCACCGCAACCCAGCGAAGTGAATAATCCCAATTATTGCCCTTACCACCAAACGGTAAGTCACCCGATCGAGGATCGCTTCGTCTTTAAGGGATGGATCAAAGACCAATACCTACAAGGCAAGTTTGCGCTGTCTGAAAAGTGGAAAGTAAACCCACCACAGCTGCACACTCCAAAGAAGACGGACACGCCGGGGGCAACTTGTTCTTTTGTTGAAAAAGCTCCATGGGAGGTCGTGCTTTCCGCCAAAACCAAAAAGATGCTGAATGATCTCCAGACATGCCCGGCAATCAGGTGGAAGAACCCGTTGGAACCTGAGATTATCGAAGGGATGCTGAAGCCGCGCCCAACTCCAAAGATCGGTGGTGATGGCCCAAGCACTCACACCCAGCTATCGAAATCTTCAAAGAAGAAGAAGAAAAGATCCAAAAAGCCCGTGAAACCTGGCGACAAGCGCACGGACCTGCAGAAACAAATCGACGCGCTGGAAGAGTATAACCAGAAAGCGCGGACTCCCATCACGCTCCAGGAGTTCCTCGGCCACGTCCTTGAAGACGGAGATGATGGAGAAGACTCATCAGATGAATCTGAGGACTACGTAGCAAGTTGTCATATGATCTCTCACTCATTGATAGATGATAAAGAGGCTCCTGGCACCAAGAAACCGGGGGCGGGTCCTGAACCAGAACTTCTGTGGCCGTCAGACGAGATGATCGATGCCTTCCTGAATGAGATTCGTTTAAAAAGTAAAGTCAATTAGGAGCGTGAGATGACCATATTGAAAGGAGCCAAACCCCGGCGACTAGACGAAAGAGTCGAGGCACTCCCGTCAAATCAAAAGACATCCGCTGCCGAAAAAAACAAATTCAAGACGAGGAAAAGGTTTGCTAAAGCCATATTAATGGGAATGAAGCTACCACCCTCTGAAGAAAACACTCTCGGTGGAGTAGAGATGCATCCTAATTACTGCTTATATCATCAGAAGATCGCACATCCCACTGAAGACTGCGACTCCTTTAAGTGTTGGTGGCAAGGTGATCAGTCGAAAATACTGCATTTTTAACATGACAATTTCCCTATCATTTCATTCATCTAGAAGTGTTCGGTATTCATATTGCACATATTAGCAAAACATCTCTGAAATACCAGATTGCATGTGTTAGACTTTAAAACCGGCACTTTAAGGGAAATTGACTGTTTATCATGGCATCACATCATTCTTGTATAGCGCAACTCTTGTCTCGAGAAATTGTGCAGGAAATTGCAGGAACAAAGCCAAAATTGGGAAAAGAGCTGATAAAAAATACACCAACTCCAAGATTTGAGATCTGGTAGTGATACAGAAAGCCAAATAAAATTCAACATATCAGGAAAAGGCCCAAGTGTCAGCCCAAACGAGTACCAGAAAGCTCAAGCACCAAGGCCCACATAGCGCCGCGGTTCCGCGGCGGGAGCCCGCTTGCGCCGCGGAACCGCGGCGGCTTGATGGCGCCAATTGCTTAAATTTTGCCACGTGTCTATCTCTAACGGTCCAAGCTTCCAGAAGACCCCAGAAGCTCCACGTGGCTCATCTAGAAGGCTTGGCTTAACAAACTATTTCTAGAAGGCTCTCTTTAACAAACTTTTGGAGGGAAATTTGAAATTTGAAATCCTAGATCTAGGGTTTTGAGGTCTATAAAAAGGAGCCTAGATCTAGGGTTGAGGTTGTTCAAGAATCATCCATCATCTTCTACCCACAAGTTGAGTGACACAACTTGTACCTCAAAACCCTAATTCCAATTCCAAAATCAAGATTAAGATCCCGAGTACCTTTCAAGCAAGAAGCCTTCAACCTTTAGAAAGCGACGCCGGATTTCATCGGAGCAAGAGATCCAAGGAGATCCGCGACTCAAGGAGCCGAGCGAAGCCGAAATCGACGATCTAGTTCCTTCCTTTTGTAAATTCAAGAGAGTTGTAACGAAATTTGTCGATAAATAAAGGTGAAATTTCTATATCTTGCTTATCTTTTAATTCAAGCATTATGATTAGATCTCAATTTGTGATTGTGTTTGATATTATGATGTTTGAGTAAAACTCCGCTCGTGTAGGAGTTGTGACGATCAATAGATGATGATGATTTAAACTCTTTTACAATTCTTAAATCTTATAACGTTTGTAAATTCTTGTGAATCTAATGATCGATGATCTAGTTTTGAGACGATGCTTTCTTGATTGTGTTCGCTCGAAACTAGAGATCAACGATCGATCATTAGATTTACTAGAAGCTAGATCTTGAATGAGATTCATCGAAAGGACAAAGGATGAGATGAGGAATCCCTAATTTCTTCGCAAGATCCTTAACCCTCGATAAATTTTCATCGATCTAGTATCAATTCGTTAATGGATAAGAATATGTAATTATTAGATCTCATCACATCTATAGATCCGATCTACTCCTACGAGCCACACTTCGAATCTTGATTGTTGGTTTGGAAATCATCACACATCTCTATTCTTGATTTTAATGTTTTCTTAGATCTAGATTTTTCTAATTTTTGATATTCAATTTTACAAATCATGAATTGTTTTCGTTTCTTTTCTTTAAATTTTCGACTCATCTAATTCGGAAATTGAACGGATCTCACTTTCCCTGTGGACGATCCGCACTTACTAACGCGCTACATCCGACACCGTTATTGATTGCGGTCAAAATATTTTTGGTTGTGATTTCTCTTTACAATTTCTCAATATACACAATCGGAAATCATATTCAATCAAATGGCGCCGTTGCCGGGGATCGTGGGCTAATTTGTTCATTTTTTGAAATTTGAGTTGAAAAGTTTATTCCATCTTAATTTTGAAGATCAAAATTCGCGCAAAACACTAAACGAGTTGTTGTGGTTAATTGCAAGGAAATCTGGAGCTTGCTGTGCAATTGGAAAAATATTTGGAGAATTCCAAAGAGCTAAGTAAGTGATCAGGAGCGCACTATTAAATTTTTGTGCAGGGAGGAGCTTGAGGTGCGGCGGAACCGCGGCATAAGGCGACTCGTGCGGCGGAATCACGGCTTGGAGGGAGCATCTCTGTACCAAATTTCTCTCAGGTCCTCTAAAACTTTCTTATCTCCTTCCTCATCTGCTCCAATTAACAATTTTCGGCAGGCTTCTTTGCAAAAATCGCAGCGCCGCAAAAAGCAAAATAAATTGTGCGTGTTTTTGATTTTTGTGGTTGTTTGCATATTAATACGGAAATTAAGGGGCACGGCCAAATCCAGATTAGGTGGGGAGTTCATTACCCTTCCTAAGCACTAAAAATCACAAACTTGCATCTGCATTACTCTCATTAACTAAAAAATATCTAGAGATGACTCTAAGGACCGCCGCGCTCACTTAGGACGGAAGAAGGCCGTGGGTAATCCATTGTTTATCCGTGTTTCTTTTGTGGTGTCTAAGGCAAGTGTGTCGAAGGCTAGTGGTTACTTAATTAGGCCCACTACTTACGTAGTGGAGAACCTCCTACTTACCTGGCACTTACCTGGCCACATGAGAGATAAAGAGCCAGTGGAGGATTGATCCTGCGACTTGTCTTTTGGCAGTTAGGAGCGGTCTAGAGCTTTGACCTAGGTGACCAATAGAATTAGGGTTTTGCTTGTTGCATTTGTTGTGATCGCATCATATTTTCAAAAATCCGTATCATTTTCCAAAACAAACACCGCATTCATTCATTTCCCCTAATTATAAGTCACGCTGCCACTTGTACTAACCCTTTTTAGTGCAAGATAGGCTAGACACGGGATTCTAGTGCCCGACTTGTCCGCGTTCCCCCGATCGACTCCGAAGTCGGTATTTCTCCATTTACCTTTCTTTTACCCACCACCACACCCACAACGATGGATCCGTCTCCATCAAACCTCTTTACCACTACTCTGCCGCCGTCCGTAGGTGCGCAGAATCCACCCCGCATCTCTCTCCAAGAGAGGTGCTATCCTTAGCGAGGTCCTCTCTCGACCTGCTTATCCATTCCACCAGCCAACGGGGGTAATTTTGAGATTAAACCCCAATACATCAACCTTCTACCCAAATTCCACGGTCTCGAGACTGAGGACGCATACGTCTTTATCACCAAATTTGAAAATGTATGCGTAATGATGGGTACGTCATAACTTTCTGTGGATACTATGCGTCTACGTCTTCTTCCATTTACCTTGTGCGATATAGCCGAGAAGTGGCTGTATAACACTACCGCACATTCCATTATGAATTGGGAAGAATTCGTTGCGGCATTCCTTAAGAAATTCTACCCTATGCAAAAGACAGCTCGAATCCGTAGCGAACTAAATCAATTCATCCAGCTTCCGACTGAACCATTCTCGAAATGCTTTGAACGTTTCAAGGATCTTTTGGTTCAATGTCCACATCACGGCATCCCGAGATGGGATCTTTGCCGAATCATATATGAGGGCATTAACCCTACTACTAAAAAAAAACGTTGAAAACATGTGTCAAGGCACCTTTATGACCAAGGATGATGGGGAAGCTTGGAAATTTTTAGAAGAGTTCGCTGAAAAATCATTACAGTGGGAGAGTGGAACCCCTCCATCGTCTAGGGGTAGCATACACCAAATTGACGTGTCCATAGGTGTTCGAGCTGAGATGGCAGCAATGCAAAAGAAGCTCGAAGCTATGGAACACAAATTTTTAGCAGCCTCCCTAAATCCAATGTCGCTCCCCAAAACTGTATGTGGGTGCTGTTCTGATCCTTCTCACTTAACGGAAGAATGTCCATTAAACTCTTCGTTTCAAGGTCACGAGCATACCAATGCCGCATTTCAAAGACCTAGAAACGATCCATATTCTTCCACGTACAATCAGGGTTGGAGGAATCACCCGAACTTTGCTTGGAACCAATCCCAATCTCAAAACACGGTTCCAAATCAGAATCATTTCCAAAGGGTCCCTCCACCACAACAGCAACCACTTCAACTCACTCAGCACCCCTACCAGTCACAAAATTTTCAAAATCAGGTTAACCCACCTGCACCGTTTAATCCTATGACCTGTTCTGACGAATTCTCTCAATTCACTCAAACCATAAAGTCACTCTTGTCAAATTTCATGGAAGTGTCGGCTGAGGTTAGGTCTTCCGTCGGTGAGATAAAGAAAAACTCAGCGTCCCAAGCTGAGAGTATCAGAACGATGGAAGCAGAAATTGCACGACTTAAAGCCGAAATGAGTGCGAGAGAAAAAGGGAAACTTCCGTCTCAACCCCTACCGAATCCTGGGCATTACAATGTAAATGCCGTCACAACGTTGAGATCAGGAAAAGTGCTGAATAACCATGTTGGGGAAGAAGTTGATGATATTGAAAATCCTATCAACACCCCGGCTGAGACCTTTCCTCACACACACACTTCTACTTCTGATCCTTGTTCTTCTACCCCACCGCCTTCTCACGAGCCTATTCTCCATTTCTCTCTAGGCTCGACACCTCAGCAACCCTCTTCTAGTTCTCCACAGACGATCCCCACTCCTCTTTTGGGATCACGTTTACCCCCACTTCCTTCTCCTATGATGGACCCAATGCTCATTGCTAAAGCACCTTACCCGAATCGGTTAAGGGCTAACAAATCGAGTCCACATATGGAGAAAATTATGGAAATGTTCAAACAGGTTAACATCAACATCCCTCTCCTTGATGCGATTCAACAAGTCCCCGCTTATGCGAAAATTCTAAAGGACTTGTGCACTAGGAAGAGGAAGACTCAAGTGCCAAAGAAGGTCTTCATGTCTAATAACATTAGCACTACTTTTATCCCACAGCTACCAAAGAAACGTAAGGACCCAGGATGTCCTACGATATCGATTTCTATTGGGGGTAAAAACATCAACCGTGCTCTTTTAGACCTTGGCGCAAGTGTTAACCTACTTCCATACTCTGTCTATGAGCAGCTAGGGATTGGAGAGTTGAAACCTGCTCACTGCACTCTCCAAATGGCAGACCGTTCAATCACCAAACCTAGGGGTGAACTAGAGGATGTGTTGATAAAGGTTGGGGAATTTGTATTCCCTGTAGACTTCATTGTTCTCGATACACAACCTGTAGCGAACCCCCGGAGCCAAATTCCGGTGATTTTGGGTCGACCATTCCTTGCCACTTCCAATGCTGTCATTAACTGTAGAAATGGTTCAATGAACTTATCATTTGGAAATATGACCATTGAACTGAACATCTACAAAATTGGAAGTCAGCCATCAGAACCCTCTGCTCATATCCTTGATGTGTGCTCTGTCCACGAGATTGCTCCCGAAAGTTGCGGAGTTGAGGAACTTTGCTTTACAGATCTCAACGACACTATCACATCACTGTTTGACCTTACACATGATCTTAGTGAGGACACTATTTCCACGCTTGAGTCTGACACTCCTGACTCATCACCATCCGAGTCTGTATCTTTTACAGTCTATGAGCTTCTTTGTGACTCCGAAAATCATTCGATGATCCCACCTTCTATTATTTCTCCGCCAGCATTAGATCTCAAAATTTTACCTTCTCATCTTAAATATGCATATTTAGGTGAGAATGAGTCGTTACCGGTTATCATATCCGCTTCTCTAGCATCAGAGCAAGAGAATGCACTTTTATCGGTATTGAGATCTAATAGGGAGGCGTTTGGTTGGACCATGGCGGACATCAAAGGGATTAGTCCCTTGATTGTAGAACATCATATACATGTGATGGATGATACCAGACCAACCCGAGAACCACAGAGACGGTTGAACCCCGTCATGAAGGAAGGAAGCGGTGATGAAAGAGATCGTCAAATGCCTTGATAATGGTATCATTTACCCAATCTCCGATAGCTAATGGATGAGTCCAATACATGTCGTCCCTAAGAAATCTGGCATCACTGTTATTACCAATGAGGCAAATGAGTTGATTCAGACACGCACCCAAACTGGGTGGCGTGTATGTATTGATTACAGAAAACTCAATGCCGCCACGAGAAAAGACCACTTTCCTCTACCTTTCATTGATCAGATGCTGGAACGCTTAGCTGGATGTGCGTATTATTGCTTTATGGACGGATACTCTGGCTATAATCAGGTCCCCATAGCCAAAAAGGATCAAGATAAAACCACTTTTACTTGTCCTTTTGGTACCTTTGCTTATAGACGCATGCCCTTTGGGTTATGCAATGCTCCCGCTACCTTTCAGCGGTGTATGATGGGGATATTCTCTGACATGGTCGAGAATTTTTTGGAGATTTTCATGGACGATTTCTCGATTTTTGGAGACTCTTTTTCTGACTGCCTATCGAATCTTGACGTGGTTCTTACTCGTTGCAAAGAGAAGAACTTAACCTTGAATTGGGAAAAATGCCATTTCATGGTCCAAGAGGGAATTGTGCTTGGACATGTTATTTCACAGGAAGGCATTGAGGTTAATAGAGCTAAGATAGATATCATCCAAAACCTTCCTCATCCCAAAAGCGTCAAGGACATTCGATCATTTCTTGGCCATGCGGGCTTATATAGGAGATTCATTAAGGATTTTAGCAAAATTGCTAGACCCTTAACTCTTCTTTTGGCCAAGGATACGACCTTCCACTTTGACTCGGATTGTGAGGCAGCATTCGACTCACTCAAACATTCCCTCACTACAGCCCCCGTTCTATCGTCTCCAAATTGGGACTACCCCTTTGAGCTTATGTGTGATGCATCAGATTTTGCAGTTGGTGCAGTCTTAGGACAGCACATTGAAAAGATGCCACACCTGATCTATTATGCGAGTAAGACCCTGAATGATGCTCAAATTAACTATACAACTACCGAAAAAGAACTTTTGGCAGTTGTATTTGCATTAGAAAAATTCAGTCCTTACTTGATTGGCTCACCAATAGTTGTGTACACTGACCACTCCGTCTTGAAACATCTTTTGGCGAAGAAAGATGCTAAAGGTAGGTTAATACGTTGGATCCTTCTATTACAAGAATTTGATCTTGTTATCAAAGATAAGAAAGGATGTGAAAACGTTGTAGCCGACCATCTTTCACGCATCTCTTCTTCACCCGTGACCCTGCCGATCAATGATTCGTTCTCGGACGAACAACTCTTGAGCGTATCCAATGAACCTTGGTTCAGGGATATTGTGAACTATCTTGTCATGGGACTGATACCCAGCGATTGGTCAAAATAGGACAAACACCGTTTTCTATCCCAAGTAAAACACTTTTACTGGGATGATCCCTATCTGTTTAAGTATTGTCCTGATCAGATCATTCGCCGGTGTGTCCCGAATGAGGAGTTCAAGAGTGTTCTATCTTTTAGTCATGATCAGGCCTGTGGGGGTCACTTCGGTCCTAAAAAGACGGCGGAGAAGGTTTTGCAATGCGGATTTTATTGGCCGACCTTATTCAAGGACGCATTTGACTATTGCAAAACCTGTACACAGTGTCAGTACACGGGTAGGATTTCCCGGAGAAATGAAATGCCACAGCAACCCATCTTAGTGGTTGAAATTTTCGATGTTTGGGGCATTGACTTTATGGGTCCCTTTCCCAACTCCTTTGGGAATTTGTACATACTGCTTGCGGTTGATTATGTCTCGAAGTGGGTTGAAGCCATTCCATATCGCACTAATGACAAGAAGGTTGTCATTAAGTTCTTAAAAGAAAACATCTTTTCGCGATTTGGACACCCACGTGCTATCATTAGCGATAATGGGACATATTTCTGCAACAGGTCTTTCGAGACTCTGATGCGGAAATACGCAATCAACCACAGACTTTCTACACCCTATCATCCCCAAACGAGCGGGCAGGCTGAGATTTCGAATAGACAGATCAAACAAATCCTGGAGAAGACTGTTGCTAAGAATAGAAAAGATTGGTCGACCAAACTGACGGATGCTCTTTGGGCATTCCGAACTGCATTTAAAACCGACCTAGGGATGTCTCCATATAGGTTAGTGTTTGGGAAGGCATGTCACTTGCCAGTCGAGATAGAGCATAAAGCATTGTGGGCTATTAAGGAAATCAACTTTGACTTAAACCAAGCCTGCAACTTTCGGAAGCTGCAATTAAATGAGCTAAGCGAACTCCGCGATGAAGCTTATGATAACGCTGTAATCGTAAAGAATAGGACTAAGGTTTTTCACGATAAAAACATTTTGAGGAAAATATTTTCACCTGGTCAGCAAGTCCTTCTTTATGATTCACGACTACACCTTCACGCGGGTAAGCTTCGATCTCGGTGGAAGGGACCTTTTGTTGTGCGGTCTGCATACCCGCACGGGGCAGTAGAGGTAGAAAATGTTAAAACGGCACATTTTTCAAAGTGAATGGACATAGACTAAAGCCGTATTTTTCCACTGACCCCACGGAAGAGCTCCTGTTCTTACAGGAGCCATTTTATCTTGATTAAAATTCCTCCGTCTCACCTCCATGTCCTGTATATTACTGCATCATCTTTTTGAATGGAGGTGAGTGAAAAGAATAAGTTTGGGGGAGGATCTTCACTTATATATTTTGCCCCCACTAATAAATTCCTCCCAGGCTTACAGGTTTTGTAGATATAGCGGTTGGCAACAGTGAGGACACTGCTGAAAACAAGTTTGGGGGAGGTTTGTGCTTAATTTTGCATCATTTGCATATCATTTGCATAACACAAAACATTTCTTTAAAAACCCATAAAAATTTAAAAATTTTCAAAACCCATAAAAATTTTGTGTAAAAATTTTTGGCTCATCATTTTGTGTAAAAATTTTCAAAACCCATAAAAACCTATAAAAATTTAAAAATTTTCAAAACCCATAAAAATTTTAAAATTTTCAAAATATAAAAATATTTAACATTTTTGTACATAAATAAGATAATAAAAGATTAGATAGTGAAAAATTGCATCCATGAGATTAGAAAAATTTAAGAAAACTAAGAAAATTATAAGTTTTCTTATACGAACTAGTAATAAGTAGTTATGAGCCGTTATCCCAAGGGTTAGTAAGATGAAGGAAGTCACTAATCTGAGGATAAAAATAAGTCTGAAAAATAGTTTCTATTCTGGAAAGCCAAACATTTTTGAACGTTGATACCCTGCTATTTGCACTTACACACGTCTTGAAGCCCGGGATAGTAGAGGATACCTTGAAATGCTCTTGTCTTAAAGCCGATGTATGAAGGAAATCAAAAAAATGAAAAATGAAGAAAATATAAAGTGGTGAGAAAAATGGACACTGGTTTTGTTATCGCCAAGGGCAATAAAAAATATATAGCGAGGGTGCCTCTTCACCTAGTGCCCTAAGGCCAACTGGTCTGGGAGTCACTGCTATACCTTAGGTGGTGCAAGTCGAGGAAAATACACCAAATAAACAAGCACATGAGTAATCGGTCGGTTAGTACCTCAAGAAGTATTAACGGTCGCATGAAAGTGTGTGAGCAAATCTCATCTAAATATTCATTAATTAAAAAGTACTGAGGCTAATGGGCAAGAGTATGATAGCTTGAATTGAATTCTCCGGGTGTAGGGATGTACTTTACACACACGCAGGGTGATATGATCGATGTTTGGAAGAAAGATAGGAATGAAGAATAAGACGATGTTTTATTGAGGGAGGACGTGATTTCTGATATCTTTTCATGACCATTAAGATAGGGCTCATGACAACCGAAAAGCTAGCTTAGTTGGAAACTCTAATTTTCAAGGCTTTTCTTTTACAATTCTTTTCTTTAAATGTAATATTCATGATCATCCTCTTATTATTGGATTTTGTGGGTGCAATCCGCTGAAAACCCTTAGGAGACAACACTCCTCCTACTAGGAACATCTAGAGGTCTAAAGGCTTGTTGCACGTGCTCAGTGCAATCGTGTTGCCTACGAAAGTGTGCTAGTTAGTTTTTCTCTTTCTTTATTTTCTCCTTCTCTTTTTAATAAAGCAGTTCGATCGAGACAATCGAAAATAAGTTTGGGGGAATTTGATCAGTCGAAAATACTGCATTTTTAACACGACAATTTTCCTATCATTTGCACTCATCTAGAAGTGTTCGGTATTCGTATTGCACATATTAGAAAAACATCTCTGAAATACCAGATTGCATGTGTTAGACTTTAAAACCGTCACTTTAAGGGAAATTGACTGTTTATCATGGCATAGCATCATTCTTGTATAGCGCAACTCTTGTCTCGAGAAATTGTGCAGGAAATTGCAGGAACAAAGCCAAAATTGGGAAAAGAGCTGATAAAAAATACACCAACTCCAAGATTTGAGATCTGGTAGTGATACAGAAAGCCAAATAAAATTCAACATATCAGGAAAAGGCCCAAGTGTCAGCCCAAACGAGTACCAGAAAGCTCAAGCACCAAGGCCCACATAGCGCCGCGGTTCCGCGGCGGGAGCCCGCTTGCGCCGCGGAACCGCGGCGGCTTGATGGGGCCAATTGCTCAAATTTTGCCACGTGCCTATCTCTAACGGTCCAAGCTTCCAGAAGACCCCAGAAGCTCCACTTGGCTCATCTAGAAGGCTCGGCTTAACAAACTATTTCTAGAAGGCTCTCTTTAACAAACTTTTGGAGGGGAATTTGAAATTTGAAATCCTAGATCTAGGGTTTTGAGGTCTATAAAAAGGAGCCTAGATCTAGGATTGAGGTTGTTCAAGAATCATCCATCATCTTCTACCCACAAGTTGAGTGACATAACTTGTGCCTCAAAACCCTAATTCCAATTCCAAAATCAAGATCAAGATCCCGAGTACCTTTCAAGCAAGAAGCCTTCAACCTTTAGAAAGCGACGCCGGATTTCATCGGAGCAAGAGATCCAAGAAGATCCGCGACTCAAGGAGCCGAGCGAAACCGAAATCGACGATCTAGTTCCTTCCTTTTGTAAATTCAAGAGAGTTGTAACGAAATTTGTCGATAAATAAAGGTGAAATTTCTATATCTTGCTTATCTTTTAATTCAAGCATTATGATTAGATCTCAATTTGTGATTGTGTTTGATATTATGATGTTTGAGTAAAACTCCGCTCGTGTAGGAGTTGCGACGATCAATAGATGATGATGATTTAAACTCTTTTACAATTCTTAAATCTTATAACGTTTGTAAATTCTTGTGAATCTAATGATCGATGATCTAGTTTTGAGACGATGCTTTCTTGATTGTGTTCGCTCGAAACTAGAGATCAACGATCGATCATTAGATTTACTAGAAGCTAAATCTTGAATGAGATTCATCGAAAGGATAAAGGATGAGATGAGGAATCCCTAATTTCTTCGCAAGATCCTTAACCCTCGATAAATTTTCATCGATCTAGTATCAATTCGTTAATGGATAAGAATATGTAATTATTAGATCTCATCACATCTATAGATCCATTCTACTCCTACGAGCCACACTTCGAATCTTGATTGTTGGTTTGGAAATCATCACACATCTCTATTCTTGATTTTAATGTTTTCTTATATCTAGATTTTTCTAATTTTTGATATTCAATTTTACAAATCATGAATTGTTTTCGTTTCTTTTCTTTAAATTTTCGACTCATCTAATTCAGAAATTGAACGGATCTCACTTTCCCTGTGGACGATCCGCACTTACTAACGCGCTACATCCGACACCGTTATTGATTGCGGTCAAAATATTTTTGGTTGTGATTTCTCTTTACAATTTCTCAATATACACAATCGGAAATCGTATTCAATCACAAGGGTACGTCACTCACAGGCAACACTTCAACAGGACAAAGCGTAAAGCTCATAGACAGCGAAAAAATACGACAGATGAGCATAAAAGAGTTGCCGGCAATTGTCATAGGGATGATCCCGGGGAATCACGAGTTCTCACCTTCGGGAGCGATTTCGACGAAAAAGTAGCCCTCGGCCCTCTCTTCAAGGAGTCCATCTCCGAAGAATTGAGGAGTTGCAAGAACATTCAGCCGTGCAATTGCACGATACCCGGAGAGAATCTCGGACCCACAAACAACGGAGCGAACAAAAAGGATAAAGGAAAGGGAAAAAAGGCCTTCGTCGCCAACACTCAACAACAATCGAGTGGCCCTAGACCGGTTGTTCGCCAAAACAACAAGTGGCAACCTCTCTATCAGAATTTGAAACGTCCTTACTCATTTCCCCAGGATGAAACAAGGAGGCTGTTCGAAGTGGCAGTGCGCAACAGGCTTATCACTCTACCGGAGCCGAAACACCAGCTACAACTAAATGATGTCAACAATCCTAATTACTGCCCTTACCACCAAGTATTGGGCCATTCGATCGAAAACTGCTATGTTTTCAAAAACTGGGTTGAAGACCAATACCAACAGGGCAAGTTCGCGTTGTCCGAAAACTGGAAGGTGAGCCCGCCACAACCATATGCTCCGAGAAAGATAGATATGCCGGGGGCATCATGCTCATTCATAGGGAAAGCTCCATAGACCGAAAAGTCAGTAAACTAGAGATTCGCCTCAAATACGGCGACGGTGGACCGCAATGTCCTAAAACTTGCAAATGACCGAAACGTCTTTAAACTACTACCACAGCCTCCTCAGGCTGACGTGATAAAAAAACAAAAAAATGGTATATCCATAAGCAAAATGGGCATGGATGAAAACCCGAAAGGGCTCCGTGAGTAAAAACAGTAGGGCTACCGGCGAGTGTTCGTGAAAACCCGAAAGGGCGCGACCTCGTTAGAAAAAAGAATATAAGAAAAAGACGGTATGTCCATAAGCAAAATGGGCACGGATGAAAACCCGAAAGGGCTCCGTGAGTAAAAACAGCAGGGCTACCGGCGAGCGTTTATGAAAACCCGAAAGGGCGCAACCTCGTTAGAAAAATTAAAAAAAAAGGAATAAAAAGAATTTAAAAAAAACGGTATGTCCATAAGCAAAATGGGCATGGATGAAAACCCGAAAGGGCTCCGTGAGTAAAAACAGCAGGGCTACCGGCGAGTGTTCGTGAAAACCCGAAAGGGCGCAACCTCGTTAAAAGACACTTGCAGGATCCTCTCGACCTTGTAAGGAGAAACTACCCGCGTGAGATCCTTACGACTCACAGGGAAGCAACACACTTAGGGATCCTCACGATTCTTAAGGAGAAATTACACTTGCGAGATCCTCACGACTCGTAAGGAGAACTCTCTTATGGGACCCTCACGGCTCATAAGATTTGAAAGTCTTAGGTTACAGAGACCTGAACCTGTTCTTAAGCAACTCCCACAACCTTCGATATCGCCCTACAAGTGGCTCAATACTGACCCTTGTATACAATCCACGGGCGCGAATAAACATTTCCCTAACCAAGTTCCACCCGTGGCTAGGGATATGTCCATATGGTGAACAACCCTTATAAGTTCTCTCGACTTATAAGGAGAAAACCCTTTTGTAAGATCCTTACGACTTACAGGGGAACATACACTTAGGAATCCTCATGATCCCTAAGGAGAAAACACACCTACGAGATCCTCACGACTTATAGGGAGAAATACCTTTGTGAGACCCTTACGGCTCATGAAGTCAAAAGCCTTAGTCAACAGAATCCTAACCCTGTTTACTAAGCCACCTTTGTTCGACATCGACAGAGGCAAATGATGATTCGCTCCTGGCAATATCCCAGTTGTAGCGATGCTGATGCCCAAACCGGTATCAAATCCCGAGTCCTTTCATGGCAAATGATGATTCGCTCCTGGCAATATTTCAGTTGTAGCGATGCTGATTCTGAGATTGGCGTCAGATTCCAAGTTCCACACTCGCGATAAAAAAAATAAGCGAGCCATACATGCATACAAAATAGCCGAAATGATGGGGCAACTTGCAAATAAAAATCAGCAAGTAAAAAAAAAGTGTATGCATGCAAAATAGCCGAAATGATTGGGCAACTCGCAGTAAAAAGCAGCGAGTGAAAATAAAATAAATAGCCGAAATGATTGGGCACCGCGAAAAGTAGCCGAAATGATTGGGCAATCGCGACTTTCGCGATATAAAAGCTGAAATGATAGAGCATCGCGGAAAGAAATAAAAAAATATATTTAATGAAATTTATGCCCTGCAGGCGATATCACAGCAATCCCTGTATACAATCCAGGGGCGCAAACACAGAAGGAAACATATCTTCCCTCCCCATGCTCCATTAGAAAACGGAGCCAAGTCTTGACGGTAACTCATATAAAACCTGAAAGACGATCGGAGATCATCTCGCACCAGCGCGGAGTGGTCACCACCTCGACGTCCGTCTCAATACAATAGACGAGATGTCACGACAGCGTTCTTACTCCAACAGGATTCGGACGTGACAAAGCAAACGAAGCGAAGGCCAAATTCCTAGCTTCAGGGTCTTAACGGCAAGTCATATATGTTAGTTATGTATATGCCCTAGAGGCCATTGTTGTACATTTGATGTATATTATGATGGATGCTTAGATATATACAGAGAGGACTTTCTTGCTCATCATGATAGTATGCTATTTGGTTTCACTTTATCTTAACATGTTGACTTGTATTGGTTTACTGTCTTTCTCTTACATGTTGATAAAGCCCTTAGGATCTGTACTCGACTACTGGGATTATGATGAGATCATACTAGTGGGGCCACGGTAGTCGATGAGTACATCCTATAAATGTTCCTAGTCGAGGGTATATCGAGACAGGGCATCGATACACCAGAGTAGACTAGCGTATACGCATCTTGACCCATATGATGGGCGATGGATGATCCCATATCCATCGGTGTTTGACATCAAGGATGATGTACGGGTGCTCAGTGGAGACTGGGTACACTGGACGGACTCGCCGAGAACTCCCAGTTGGTGATATACCACACGTCAGATGGCAGTTCTCCTGTGACACTGGTACAGGGTAGTCTGTAGACCCGAGATCGTCATAGAGTCTTGTGTGATTCCCACTGTGCTTTGATTTCCACCTTACCACGTCCAAGAGGGCATGCAAAACGGTGGCTTTTGGGTACAGTCCCGAATCACATGGAGGCAATGAGCGATAGGAGGGGATTCGTCTCTCCCGGTATAGGGAGTTGATGTCGTGCTGTGTTCGATTGGCTATAACTGGAAGTCCCTGGCCAGGGCTGATATAGAGATTTACTGGTAAGTGTTACTAGTAGTTTCTCGACCTGTTATGAGCCTCACATCGACACGACTTATCGGTAACTGGGGTCTGACGTTTACCACCCCTAGACTTGATATGCGACATATCAGATGAACAGACCGGACTGTACGGGAGTGTTACTGATTGGATTCAAAGGAGAACGCACAGGCTAGCTTGTTGATCTTCTGATCGCTCAATACCTGGGTGGCTGTTACGTTTAGCTGACCGCTTGCAGCTTGTGGGTGTTTGATATGATCATCACCTGCTACCGGCGTATTGACGATTCTTTAGACTCCTAAACAGAGGTTTCTTGGCTCAGGCGAAACGGAGTAGAGGCACATATGTGATATGTACAAGACCGAGGATAATGCGATATGAGATACCGTATTATATTCTCGAAATATTTTGATATGAATCGGGACATCGGATCAAGTGTTGATTCGATGAATCGGTACATGATATATTAGCCGGTTATATTCGATATAGCCGGATCGTTGGATCAAGTGTTGATTCGATGATTTAATGTATAATAATATATATGATATATTGTATTACATTATCTAATATTGTCTCACTTTATTATTTCATTTTCTCACTGGATTAATACATTGATATATATGCGATATATGTTAAATGTATTATTTTCTTTTGTTGCAAATATATAATATATATGTGATATATATTATTGTGACATGATATGATTTATTATTAAACATGTTTAAGGATGATTAAATGGGATTAGGGTTTGATTAGGGTTAGCTTCTTCTTGCACATTCTAGAAGCTTTTCCTTTTGTCTTGGTTAAGATATTATGGTTGATACTTATCCTTAACCTAACCAAACCCTAACTCTAGTTTATTCTCTACAACTTCTTAGCCACTCATCCTTGACAATGGTTGATATATCAATCATATAGATTTCTTTTCTATTCATCACAAAAGGATTATCTTTTCCATTATCATCTTCTTCTCTCTTGAGTTCTAAAAGAAAATGCTTACTAGTTAATTCTTGTGTGATGATTTCTTGTGAGAAAGTGAATAAAAAGAAAGCATAAATACTACTCCCTCATTCTCATCTCATCTAGCCCATGAGATTAGGGTGTTCATCTCTATAGAGTGAGAAAGCTTGGGTTTTTGCAACTTCGGCGTAGATCATCGGAGATTCGGAACACTTCAAGCTAGCATGGATCGTTCGAGTCGTGGAGCCTCTCTTGAGTTCGGGAGATCATGGATCGCGGCGAAGGGACTTCTACTCGGAGCTTGTGAAGCGAAGGAGCGGACTACAAAGGTTGTAATCCCTCACACTTAGATAAAAAGATGTTATCTTGCATGCTAAACCCTAATAATCTAGCAAAGATCCCGTCTTTGGGTTGTTCGGCACATGTAGAATTTTATTCGGGCATGTTTGATGCTCTATGAACCTTCACTAGTGTGCCTAGGAACCCTACAGTGGTATCAGAGCCTAGCTAGAGCATTAGGCGATGTGTTAACGAAGTTAAAACTCCGATCGAACCCGAACCGACGAAAATAAACCCCTCTCTGGAAATTTTTTAAAATCTGGATTTTTTCTGAATTAAAAATACCTAAAAAATACAGCAGAGAAAAATAAGAATTA
This sequence comes from Agapanthus africanus, assembly GCA_030015575.1. NCBI lineage: Eukaryota > Viridiplantae > Streptophyta > Magnoliopsida > Asparagales > Amaryllidaceae > Agapanthus > Agapanthus africanus. The sequence goes on from CM057337.1 coordinate 739,719,057, forward strand.
CTGTGAAATTCGAGCCATTGATCCGCACAAACGACTGCGGAATCGCGGCTATTACCTGCTTGGGCCGCGGTTCCGCGGCAGTACTGTTCGATTTGACATTTTTGTTTTTACGGTAATTCTTTATTTGTGCTTATTTAGTTTCTGGTATTTTTATTTTGACTCAAAGGTTGAGTGATCTGGGGTTTGTTTTGTAATAGTAGATTCGATCGGAATATTTAAATTCGTTTTTATTTCCGGATATTTAGAAACTGTTAAACTATTTGAACGGATATCATTAACCCACTTTATCCCGGAACGACAAACTTTCAAGTGTTGAATTTTTTTTGGGTTTAAATCTTTCGGAAAAATTGTACAAGTTAAGGGGTGGACGCTCTAGAAGACAACAAATCTTAACTCGATTATGTGACCGTCTTGAACTGCCTTTAGAACCTTCGGGTTTGGGGCAGTACGGCGTGCCACATGTGAGGCATTGGCTTGACCCTTCTATGGCTGGATCACTGGTACTGTGACATATTCTGGGATTATTTGAACTCCGCTCAAGTGTTGAGCACTTTGGGAAATTTTGGGTATTTGATTATCTGTTCGAAAAGTTTAATACTGTCTATTTATCTGGAATGTGATACAATATATGGAATTCATAGAGTTAGGCATGAAATGCGAAGTATGTGATATTTCGGATTTACGATGTCTAAAATGATTGTGGATTCCAAATATTGTAGTTTTACACTTTCTTTTCTGTGACCGTAAGTTTAGTATGTAGTTGTATTGCCGGTCTTCGTTGCTATACATCGGCGACGATACACGATCGGTGTATGCATACTTACTTACGTTGATGATATGTGATATTATGTGTTGCTGAGATATGATGTGCAGGATTGTCGCGATTGAATAGCCGGGGGTTTTATGTGAGATGAGAGTTTTATATTTTCATTCATGTAAATTCAAATGTAATGTAATATTCTTTTATTTGGGGCACTTCCAGGTTGAGGTTGATGCCACCAGTGTTGTATATTATTTACTTTTCCGCATTAGGATGGACCCAAGGAGGGGAGCACAGGTGACCGGGTTCTGGGGTTCAGTGGGAGGCCATCTCAAGGAGTCGAGACCGGGTCTCCTAAACTCCAAAATTGGTAGGGTCGCTTGCCGCTCTCGTAGGGGTCCAGGGTGTGGGCTTGGCTATTCATCGTGACTGTGGAATCCGTATTTTCTATTGTTGGCTAAATACTAAATACGGACGTCCTAGTATATCCCACATTATATCTATGTTTCTGCTGCGATATCTGTGATGTGATCATTTGATATGTTCTGATGGATACAGTATACAGTATATATGATATATTATATAGATGTTACTTATGTTTTACACCCGCACTAGCCCTGCCCTGCTCTGTCGTTAGTTACCTAACCTAACGGTGTACGAGGGGACATCGAGGCGAATGCGGATGGCATAAGTGTACGTCGTATTTATCTGTGATGCTTAGGAAGCATAAGCTGATGGGATTTTATTAATGAGATTAATAAAAAGAAAAGAAACCTAAAGATGTTGTAGAATCAAAACTTTATAAAAAGGGTAGCTACAGTTTTGCTTTGCACAGTGATATATATGATATATCCTGCACCTTATTCGATGGGGAAAGAGCCGAGATCCCTTCACCGGGAGTGACCTCTTTAGGGAAACTGGCAGATGCTACAAAGCACGGTTTGTGTTTTGAATGCTTTTAGTGTTTTTGCTTTGCACAGCGGTATATATGATATATCCTGCACATTATTCGATGAGGAAAGGGCCGACGATCCCTTCACCGGGAGTGACCCCTTTAGCGAAACTAAGAAAAGCCTCAAAAACACTCCTTTTTCAAAAACTACTCGATTCTACGACGATATCAAGTTCATTATGCTCAGAGTTTTCTGAAAAACCTGCGTAGCCCTCCATCATTTCAGATAGATATTATTTAGTATTCGTGCTATGTTTGTTGACTTAGTTAAGGCATAGTGTACGGTAGCTAAGTAATGTTTATCTGCTAAAACATGAGATGTGATTGGATTAGGGTATTCGTACGGCCTTGTTGACTCAGTTAAGGGTCGTACGGGTGGGTTTAATTCAATCGGGAAATGTACGGGTTGAACTTGACTTGCGATTTATGGTTTGTTGACTTAGTTAAGGTCATAGATCGCTAGGGGCAAAATATTATCGGGAATTTCAAGTGTTGAAATTTGCAATGAGATTGCATACCTTCTATGAGATAGTTGGATCCCGATACCCACTGCGAGTAAGAGTTACTCCTGGGAGAGTTTTACACAGGACAATTAGTCAATCAAGTAGGTGTCTAGAAAAGTGTTAACGGGGTTACGCCTCTGGGAAAATGAGGTTTACTTTAATTAGGTCCGTGCGAAAGCACGGGGAACCTCCCTCAAAGTACCGACACTGATCTGGCTGAAAGATTGACGAAATTGTAGGGTGTAATTAATCCCGGCTAATCTTACCTTTTAGGGTTTGAAGGTAGATTTGATAAAAACAGTTGGAGACATCCTGATTAGATAAGATAATAACCAATCTAATCTTGCAAGAGCATACGCTAAAGTGTTTTCTTCTCTCTCTCTCCAGGTAGCGACCATGTCAGGCCATAATCAAGATAATAATATGGATGTATTGACTGAACCCGCTTATTATACTGAGCAGGGGAACGTTGGACCCGTTCTTTCTTATAAGAGTTATAAGACTGAACAGGGAATAGAAGAATATCTAGATTCTCAAGCCGCCCAAAAGAACATGCATGTTGATGCATCTTCTTCAGGTGTGTTAGTTATTGAGAACTGTTTCTCAGTTCACCCTACGTCCTGGGTATTGGATACCGGATCAGGATCCCATATATGTAAATTGTTACATGGGCTACGTAAAGGTAGAGAACTGGGAAAATGTGATCATTCCGTTCAAGTAGGGAACGGTGCAAGTATTGCAGCCAAAGCAGTTGGCGAATATCACCTTGTATTGCCAAGTCGTAATACACTGATTCTAAATGAGTGCTATTATATACCGAACATGATGTGCAACATTATATCAGTTTCTTTATTAACTAAAGAAGGATATAATTTTGTAGTAAAGGATAATGTTATGAACATATTCCTAGATCAAAAGTTGATTGCATCAGGCTCGTTACATAATGGCATATTCATTCTAAATCAGAATACAGTTCTCAATATACAAAACACACACAAGAGGAAAAGTTCAGAAATGAACGAATCCTTCTTGTGGCATTGTAGACTTGGTCATATCAATGCGATACGACTGGATAAGTTACATAAAGATGGTTATTTGAATCCGTTCGAATTATCATCTTATGATACTTGCCATTCATGTCTCAAAGGAAAAATGACCAAAGCTCCGTTTAGTGGACACGGAGAAAGAGTTACCGAACTCTTAGGACTGGTACATAGTGATGTATGCGGTCCCATGTCTACGCATGCCAGGAACGGTTCTTCCTACTTCATTACATTCACTGACGATCTCTCAAGATTCGGATATGTGTTCCTGATGAAACATAAGTCTGAAGCTTTTGAGAAATTCAGAGAATATAAGCACGAAGTAGAGAATCAAACGGGCAAAAGTATTAAGATTCTTCGATCTGATCGAGGAGGTGAATACTTAAGCAGTGAGTTCCTAGATTATCTAAAAGAGAATGGGATTCTCTCTCAGCTTACTCCTCCTTATACACCACAGCACAACGGTGTATCGGAACGAAGGAATCGGACCCTATTAGATATGGTGCGATCTATGATGAGCGATGCTGAGTTACCTATTTCCTTTTGGGGGTATGCGCTTGAGACAGCCATATACATATTGAATCTAGTTCCGTCTAAATCTGTACCTACCACACCATATGAGATATGGAGTGGGAAGAGACCATATTTTAAACGAGTTAAGATATGGGGTTGTCCGGCCTATGTCAAAAGACAAAATCCAGACAAACTCGAGGCACGATCAGTTCTTTGCAAATTTATGGGATATCCTAAGAATTCTCAAGGATATATTTTCTATCACGCTGAGGAACAAAAAGTGTTTGTTTCTCAATATTCCACCTTTTTAGAAAAGGAATTTCTTGCAAAAGAAATTAGTGGCAAAGAGGTAGAGCTGGAAGAGGTTCCAGAAACACAAATTGCAACTGAAGATTTAGTAGAACCAGAGGATTCAGTAGTACCCGACGAACCCCAGTCTCTCCGCCGATCTAGCAGGGTTTCTCATCCGCCTGAGAGATACTACGGTTTTCTCATTGATGGTGGAAGCGAGGATTGCATCATGGAAGATGATGACCCGACTAGTTTCAAGCAGGCCATCACGAGTGGTGACTCTGTGAAATGGCTGGATGCAATGCGATCTGAGATGGAATCCATGTACACCAATAAAGTATGGATTTTGGAAAATGATCCTGAAGGGGTAAAACCCATTGGGAGCAAGTGGATTTTTAAAAAGAAATTTGGTGTAGATGGAAAAGTTGAGACTTTCAAAGCTAGACTTGTAGCAAAGGGATTTCGTCAACGACCAGGTGTGGATTATGACGAAACCTTTTCTCCAGTGGCTATGCTTAAGTCCATCCGGATCTTACTTGCCATTGCTGCATACCATGACTACGAAATCTGGCAAATGGATGTTAAGACCGCCTTTCTAAATGGTGATTTAGAAGAGTGCGTGTACATGACTCAGCCAGAGGGCTTCGTAGATAGTGGGAGCAGTGGAAAGGTATGCAAATTGCTTAAATCCATTTATGGGTTAAAGCAAGCATCGCGGAGTTGGAACATCTGTTTTGATGTAGTAGTCAAAGAGTTTGACTTCATCAAAAATATAGATGAACCTTGTATCTATAAGAAGGTGGCAGAGAGTAAAGTTGTCTTCCTCGTATTGTACGTAGATGACATACTCTTGATAGGAAATGATATTCCTATGCTGCAATCAGTCAAGCTCTTCTTATCACAAAGATTCTCAATGAAAGATCTAGGTGATGCCTCATGCATATTGGGGATTAGGATCTATAGAGATAGATCCAAACGGATACTGGGATTGTCCCAATCCAGGTACATTGACACCATACTAAAAAGGTTTAGTATGGAAGAATCCAAGCGTGGGAACCAACCCACGATCTCTGGACTCACTCTCTCCAAAGAGATGTCTCCCAAGACTGATTTGGAGAGAGCTCGTATGTAAGGGATACCCTATGCTTCGGCAGTAGGCTCTATCATGTATGCGATGCTATGTACCAGACCCGATGTAGCATACTCACTAAGTGTAGTGAGTCGGTATCAAGCAGATCCTGGAGAGAGTCACTGGACGGCTGTGAAGAACATTCTCAAGTACTTACGAAGGACTAGAGATATGTTCTTGGTGTATGGTAACGGAGAACTCCGGGTGGAGTCTTTTACCGATTCCAGCTTCCAAAGTGATAAGGACGACTCTAAGTCGCATTCGGGTTTTGTCTTTACCCTCAATGGAGGGGCGGTATGTTGGAAGAGTTCCAAACAGGATACCGTTGCAGACTCGACGATGGAGGCTGAATACATCGCTGCCAACGATGCTGCCAAAGAGGCTGTCTGGATGAAGAAGTTCATTAGTGAACTTGGTGTGGTTCCATCCATTGAACATCCAATACCTCTGTATTGCGATAACAATGGAGCTGTGGCTTTGGCCAAGGAACCCAGATCCCATCAGAAATCCAGACATATTCTGAGGCGGTATCACCTGATCAGGGAGATAGTTGATCGCCGGGAGATCGAGGTTAGGAGAGTAGATAAGAAGGACAACACTGCGGATCCACTCACGAAGGTCATTCCCCAGATACAGTTTGAGAGATTATTCGGGATGCTAGGTATGAGATACTATAGCAGCTGGCCTTAGTGCAAGTGGGAGATTGTTAGTTATGTATATGCCCTAGAGGCCATTGTTTTACATTTGATGTATATTATGATGGATGCTTAGATATATACAGAGAGGACTTTCTTGCTCGTCATGATAGTATGCTATTTGGTTTCACTTTATCTTAACATGTTGACTTGTATTGATTTACTGTCTTTCTCTCACATGTTGATAAAGCCCTTAGGATCTGTACTCGACTACTGGGATTATGATGAGATCATACTAGTGGGGCCACGGTAGTCGATGAGTACATCCTATAAATGTTCCTAGTCGAGGGTATATCGAGACAGGGCATCGATACACCAGAGTAGACTAGCGTATACGCATCTTGACCCATATGATGGGCGATGGATGATCCCATATCCATCGGTGTTTGACATCAAGGATGATGTATGGGTGCTCAGTGGAGACTGGGTACACTGGACGGACTCGCCGAGAACTCCCAGTTGGTGATATACCACACGTCAGATGGCAGTTCTCCGGTGACACTGGTACAGGGTAGTCTGTAGACCTGAGATCGTCATAGAGTCTTGTGTGATTCCCACTGTGCTTTGATTTCCACCTTACCACGTCCAAGAGGGCATGCAAAATGGTGGCTTTTGGGTACAGTCCCGAATCACATGGAGGCAATGAGCGATAGGAGGGGATTCGTCTCTCCCGGTATAGGGAGTTGATGTCGTGCTGTGTTCGATTGGCTATAACTGGAAGTCCCTGGCCAGGGCTGATATAGAGATTTACTGGTAAGTGTTACTAGTAGTTTCTCGACCTGTTATGAGCCTCACATCGACACGACTTATCGGTTACTGGGGTCTGACGTTTACCACCCTTAGACTTGATATGCGACATATCAGACGAACAGACCGGACTGTACGGGAGTGTTACTGATTGGATTCACAGGAGAACGCACAGGCTAGCTTGTTGATCTTCTGATCGCTCAATACCTGGGTGGCTGTTACGTTTAGCTGACCGCTTGCAGCTTGTGGGTGTTTGATATGATCATCACCTGCTACCGGCGTATTGACGATTCTTTAGAGTCCTACACAGAGGTTTCTTGGCTCAGGCGAAACGGAGTAGAGGCACATATGTGATATGTGCAAGGACCGAGGATAATGCGATATGAGATACCGTATTATATTCTCGAAATATTTTGATATGAATCGGGACATCAGATCAAGTGTTGATTCGATGAATCGGTACATGATATATTAGCCGGTTATATTCGATATAGCCGGATCGTTGGATCAAGTGTTGATTCGATGATTTAATGTATAATAATATATATGATATATTGTATTACATTATCTAATATTGGCTCACTTTATTATTTCATTTTCTCACTGGATTAATACATTGATATATATGCGATATATGTTAAATGTATTATTTTCTTTTGTTGCAAATATATAATATATATGTGATATATATTATTGTGACATGATATGATTTATTATTAAACATGTTTAAGGATGATTAAATAGAATTAGGGTTTGATTAGGGTTAGCTTCTTCTTGCACATTCTAGAAGCTTTTCCTTTTGTCTTGGTTAAGATATTATGGTTGATACTTATCCTTAACCTAACCAAACCCTAACTCTAGTTTATTCTCTACAACTTCTTAGCCACTCATCCTTGACCATAGTTGATATATCAATCATATAGATTTCTTTTCTATTCATCACAAAAGGATTATCTTTTCCATTATCATCTTCTTCTCTCTTGAGTTCTAAAAGAAAATGCTTACTAGTTAATTCTTGTGTGATGATTTCTTGTGAGAAAGTGAATAAAAAGAAAGCATAAATACTACTCCCTCATCCTCATCTCATCTAGCCCATGAGATTAGGGTGTTCATCTCTATAGAGTGAGAAAGCTTGGGTTTTTGCAACTTCGACGTAGATCATCGGAGATTCAGAACACTTCAAGCTAGCATGGATCGTTCGAGTCGTGGAGCCTCTCTTGAGTCCGGGAGATCATGGATCGCGGCGAAGGGACTTCTACTCGGAGCTTGTGAAGCGAAGGAGCGGACTACAAAGGTTGTAATCCCTCACACTTAGATAAAAAGATGTTATCTTGCATGCTAAACCCTAATAATCTAGCAAAGATCCCGTCTTTGAGTTGTTTGGCACATGTAGAATTTTATTCGGGCATGTTTGATGCTCTATGAACCTTCACTAGTGTGCCTAGGAACCCTACAATATAAAGCCTGAAAAACAATCGAAGATCATCTTGCGCTAGTGCGGAGTGGTCACCACCTCGACGTTCGTCTCGATCCAGCAGACGAGATGTCACCCCAGCGTTCTTCCTCCAACAGGATTTAGACACGACAATCAAACAGCGGAGCCATGGCAAAGTCCCTAGTTCCAAACCTCGACGGTTCATCAGCAACCTAGAGACAACCGCGACATTCGTCTCGATATAGAGGATGCTGTAAGTCCACGTTGCCCACCCCGGTGCTTGCGGGGAGGCGGAAAACGGAATAAAAATCGGATTTTTACTACTCTAGGCAACATGGACTAGACAAAGTCGGATCTTTGCTAAACAAAAACTTGCTAAAGCTAACTAGAAACTAGCTAAAGGGTAGAATGGTTATACCTAGGGCTTTATGTCCTTCTCTCCTTGCTCCTTGGAGTAGTAGAAAGGGATCACCTTTGTCGTCTTCTCACGTCGAAGAAGGATCCACCCGAAAGCCTCAACCTTTGGCTTCAACTTCAAGCTAGAAGTAACTAGGGTGCTAGAAGTGCTAATCCTAGAACCCTAGAAGAGAGTAGAGATTATCAAGAAGAGGTTTTTCTCAAGCTTAAGTGTTTCTCAACACATGAGAGGGGAGAGCTTGAGGAAGAGGAAGAGCAAGAGAGAGAAAGTATATGATAGAAAAAGAGAGAAAATATGAAGCATTCTCACATATATGTGTGAATTATTATAAATTGATAATTAGTAAGATAATTGTCATGGCTTAATCAAGACATGACCATTATCATTTCATTTTTAATGCAAATTGCAAGGATCAAAGAGCATCTTCCAAATGAAATGATGATGGTCAAAGTGTCAACCTAGGTCAACAAGTCAAGAATGTCAAATGGTCAACAACCATAACCATGAACAATTATATTAAACTAATATCAATTAACCATAATACACACATAAGCATTAGGGTTAATAAAACGACAATGGTCATTAACCCTAATCAAAGTCCTCTCCCTCTGTCTTAAGCAACTGTGCATACGCACCCGTATTCGTGATCCGAGGAACACAAATACAAAGAGATAAAACCAATCCCAAATCATATACTAGGATCCGGCTTAAACCAAAGCCCGCTAGTATAAGCTGTCCGGACAGCAAACGTGCACAAGTGCGCGGATATGAACGAACCCTGTCGCAAAACCATGCGACCTCTACTCATTTTGCCTAAAGGCGAATAGCTCTCTGTGTGGGACTCTAAAGACTCGACACTACGCTGGCAGTGGGTTTAACCACAGACCGTAAGCGGCACTAGCTGTACCAACGGTCCCCAGGTAGATGCCGATAAGAAGACTGATGAGGTAGCCCCATCTGAACTCCTACTGAGCCTGTATGTGACAGTCTCCGTACAGTCCGGTCTGTTCGTTTGATACATCGCATGGCGGGCCTAGGGGGCGGTGAACGTCAGTCCCCTAATAGCGGTACAAGTCGTGTCGAAGTGTAGCCCAGAACACCCTGAGATAACACTGGAAACCTACCAGTATATCTCGCTTGCCCTGGCCAGGGACTACTCGTGTAATGGCTCTCCTGGACACAGCGCGATGTCAACCCCCAATACCAGGAGAGACGAATCCTGTCTAACTGTCACTGCCTCCAAGTGCTTCGGGACTGCACCCAAAAACTACCTGTTTGCACGACTCCTTTGAGCCGTGGTAGGGTAGTAATCAAAGTGCAGTGGGAACACACTCGAGGCGAAGTGACAGTGTCAAGTCAGCGGACTAAGCTGTACTCATGTCACCTGGGAACTGATAACTGACGATAGGTATAATACCAACCAACAGTTCCCGACGAGTCCTGTCCAGTGTACTCGTAACCTAACGAGCACCCGCATACTATCTCAAGTACGACGTACTGACGGCTGTGGGACAGGCCGTCTCCTACGCTGGGATGAGAAGCGCATACGCTAGTCTACTCCAGAGTATCGATACCCTGTCTCGATAGTCCAACGACTAGGGACCTGTATAAGGATGTGCTTATGGATTGCCCAGCCCCCACGAGTGTGAGCGCCATCACAACGCTGGTAATCAAGCAAAGATCCTAAGGGCTCTACTAATATGTATATAAGCGATATGCTAAAAGAAACACATGCACATATTGAAGTAGAGACAAACCAAGTAGCATACTACCATTTCGAGCAAGATTGTATATACAACTGTGAATATCCTAAGCTTCCATCAAGTAATATACAAACTAGTATGATACAGTAATGGCCTCTAGGGCATATACACTAACAATCTCCCACTTGCACTAAGGTCATGTACTGGCGTATCGAAGACCTATCATCTCGATCAGCCGCTCGAATTGAGTCTGGGGCAAGGCCTTGGTGAATGGATCTGCAGTGTTATCTTCTAAAGCAACCCTCCGAACCTCGATCTCCTGGCGATCCACGATCTCCCTGATCAGGTGATACCGCCTCAAGATGTGTCTGGATTTCTGATGGGACCTGGGTTCCTTCGCTAAAGCTATAGCCCCGTTGTTGTCGCAATACAGATGTATTGGGTCAACAATGGACGGAACCACCTGAAGTTCTTTCAAGAACTTCCTCATCCAGACAGCTTCTTTTGCGGCATCAGATGCAGTGATGTATTCCGCTTCCATAGTCGAGTCAGCAACGGTTTCCTGTTTGGAGCTCTTCCAACACACCGCCCCTCCATTGAGGGCAAAGACACAACCCGACATGGACTTAGAATCATCCTTGTCACTCTGGAAGCTGGAGTCAGCAAAGGCCTCAATCTGGAGGTCTTTTCCGCCATACACCAAGAACATCTCCTTAGTCCTTCTCAGGTACTTGAGAATGTTCTTTACTGCTATCCAATGTTTCTCCCCAGGGTTTGACTGATACCTGCTTACCACACTCAGTGCATAAGCCACATCCGGTCTGGTACACAACATCGCATACATTATAGAGCCTACCGCAGAAGCGTAGGGTATAATAGACATGCGATCCCTCTCCAAATCAGTCTTGGGAGGCATCTCTTTGGAGAGGGTGATCCCGTGACAAGCCGGTAGATTACCGCGCTTGGAATCTTCCATACTGAATCTCTTCAGTATGGTGTCGATGTACCTGGACTGTGAAAGTCCTAATATCCTCTTGGATCTGTCACGGTAGATCCGGATACCCAGAATGTATGAGGCATCACCCAGGTCTTTCATGGAGAACCTGTGTGACAAGAACCCCTTGACAGATTGTAGCATAGGAATGTCATTTCCTATTAAGAGAATGTCATCCACGTATAAAACGAGGAATACTACAGTTCTCGCTATAAATCTACAATAGATGCATGGTTCATCTGGATTTTTGATAAAGCCAAATTCCTTGACCGTCTCATCAAAACAGATGTTCCAACTCCGCAATGCCTGCTTTAGTCCATAAATGGACTTAAGCAACTTGCACACCTTTCCGCTGCTCCCACTCTGAATGAAACCCTCTGGTTGGTCCATATAGACACACTCCTCTAAATGTCCATTTAGAAAAGCGGTTTTAACGTCCATCTGCCAAATCTCATAATCGTGGAAGGCAGCAATGGCAAGAAGGATCCGAATGGATTTCAGCATAGCTACTGGAGAAAAGTTTTCGTCATAGTCCAAACCAGGTCGCTGACGAAAACCCTTTGCAACCAGTCTAGCTTTATAGGTCTCAACCTGTCCATCTACACCAATCTTCCTTTTGAACATCCACTTGCATCCTACGGGTTTTACCCCATCTGGAGCAATGTCCAACGTCCATACTTCGTTGGTGTACATGGACTCCATTTCGGCCCGCATTGCATCCAGCCATTTTACCGAGTCGACGCTCTGAATGGCTTGCTGGAAGCTAGTAGGCTCATCACAATCTATGATGCAATCCTCTCTATCCCCGTCAATGAGAAAACCGTAGTATCTCTCGGGCGGATGAGACTGCCTACTACTCCTGCGGAGTGGCGTGGGAATGTCCTGATCTTTCAAACCCTCTGGTTCTACTAAGCTTTCAGTAATAGCTCGTGGTTCTGGAATTTCTTCCAGTTCTATTGCGCTCCCACTTATTTCTTTTTCTAAGAACTGATGCTCTAGAAAATGTGCATTACGAGAAACAAGGACTTTTTGTTCCTCTGCGTAATAGAAAAGATACCCATCGGAGTTCTTTGGGTATCCCACAAACTTGCACAGTACTGAGCGTGCCTCTAGTTTGTCCGTATGCTGCTTTTTGACATAAGCTGGACATCCCCAAATCTTCAGGTATTGAAGATAGGGTTTCTTCCCACTCCATAACTCATATGGTGTGGTAGGCACAGTCTTAGTGGGAACTCGGTTCAAAAGGTATGCAGCTGTTTCTAGCGCATATCCCCAGAACGATCGCGGCAACTCAGCGTTACTCATCATGGACCGTACCATATCCAATAGGGTTCGGTTCCATCTCTCCGATACACCGTTATGTTGCGGAGTGTATGGAGGAGTAAGCTGAGAGAGAATTCCATTCTCTTTTAAGTAACCCAGGAACTCGGCACTCAAGTATTCACCACTTCGATCAGATCTCAGTGCCTTGATACTTTTGCCTGTTTGGTTTTCTACTTCATTCTTGTATTCCTGGAATTTTTCAAAAGCCTCGGATTTATGTTTCATTAAGAAGACATAACCGTACCTTGAAAAGTCATCCGTAAAAGTAATGAAGTAAGAATAACCGCTTCGTGCATGTGTAGACATTGGACCGCACACGTCGCTGTGTACGAGTCCCAAGAGCTCGCTCGCTCTTACTCCGTGTCCAGTGAACGGAGTCTTTGTCATCTTTCCTTTGAGACAGGATTGACAAGTTGCATACGATTGATATTCGAACGGATTCAAATATCCTTCTGCATGTAACTTAGTCAACCTTCTCTCATTGATGTGACCCAGTCTACAATGCCATAAGAAAGTTTTATTGATTTCTGGAGACTTTCTTTTGTGTGTATTCTGGACATTGAAAATCTGTGGTTGGTTTAATACGTATATACCGTTGTTCAATGTACCTGACCCAATCAAAACTTGATTAAGGTGAATGTTCACTACATTACTTACAAATGCAAATTCATAACCTTCTTTAGATAATAAAGATACAGAAATGATATTACAGGTTGCATTTGGTACATAATAACAACTACGCAAAACCAAAAAGTGTCCATCCGACAATCCCAGGTGATAGTCCCCCACGGCCTCAGCATCCATGCTAGCACCGTTTGCAACTCTGAGGGTCATGTCACCTGCCTTCAAAACTCTACGCTTTCTCAATGCTTGCAAAGGATTACAGATATGAGATCCTGATCCGGTATCCAATACCCAGGATGTAGAGTTTATTGATAGACAGTTTTCAATAACATACACACCTGAAGCTGAAGCCGCAACTCTCTTCAAATCCTGTGTTCTGGCTTTCCAAGCCTTGCAATCCTGTTTCCAGTGGCCACTTTTGTGACAGTAAAAGCATTCTTCCTTCCCCACCAGCTTTCCCGCTACCTTTGTTGCCTTTCCTTTTCCCTTCGTATCCACTTTACTGACACCGCCTCTTGGTTTGGCGGGGGCTTTCTTCTTCTTACCCTTGGCTTTCGCCCTGGATCTAGAAGAGGAAGATCCTCCTACAAACAAAGTGGATGTCTCCCTACCTTTCTGTAGGGTGCCCTCTGCACTCCTCAGCATGTTGAGAAGCTCTGAAAGTTCAACTTCCTTTTCCTGTAAGTTGAAGTTCAGGATGAACTGGGCGTAAGTGGAAGGAAGGGACTGGAGAATCAAGTTCGTATAGAGCTCATTCTTCAACGTGGTCCCAAGTTCCGCGAGCTCCTCTATGTAGCCAATCATCTTAAGCACGTGTTCCGCTACCGATGATCCGACGGCCAACCTTGCCGAAAACAACTTCATCGACACTTCGTATCTGGCGATACGAGACCGCTCTCCATACAGTTCTTTTGTATGAAGAAATATGGACTCTAGGTCCATATTCTCGTGCCTCCTCTGATGTTCGTTGTCCATCGAGGCAAGTACGAGGCATTTGGCCTTCGCGCAATCTATTTCCCAGGTCTTATAGATTTCCCTATCTACGACACTGGTTTTGGGACCTGGGACAGGGGGAGCTTTGGTGGTAAGGAGATACCCCAGCTTGTCGTAAGTGATTGCCATCTTGACATTCCTGAGCCAATCTTTGTAGTTTGGCCCTGTCAGTATGTTTTTATCTAGTAATAACTTAAGTCCTGTCATGTTGAATGGTCGCTGCAATTAGGAGAGAGAAAAGAAACACTTTAGCATGATGCTCTTGCAAGTTTAGAGTGGTTTTTAGTTTGTCTAAACTGGATGGCTCCCACTGTCTCTCGAATCCCTTCTCAAACCGTAAAGAAAGAATTAGTCGGGATCAATCTCACCGTACAATACTTGCTTAACCGTTCAGCCAGGCCAGTGTCGGTACTTCGAGGGAGGTTTTCCAACGTTTTCGCGAAGTTCCTTAATTTAAGAACCTCTTTTCCCTGGGGGCGTAGCCCCGCTAACACCTTTCTAGACACCTACTAGGTTTATAGCATTGATCGTTAAGTGAGAGTTTTCCCGAGGAGTAGCATATACTCACAGTAGGATCGGGATCCAAATATCATCGCGTGATAAAACCGAAGGAATCCTACCAGAATCATCACACTCCAAATGGTATGCAGCGCTAGCAAGTTTCAGTACTTATGAAACTCCCGATGTGGATTTTTGCCCCATGCTCTTATGACCTTGGCGTGAGGTCAAAATGTCATAAGTCACATGTCAAGTTCTTCCCATCATTATCCCGGTTAATTTGAACCCACCAGTACCTACCCTTGACGTAGGCCAAAATGGCAGTACGACTGTCTCAAACCAACGCATTCTATCTATGCAACAGATAAATATCCGGCAGCTACCAATCACTATGCCTTGGCGTGAGGTCAAAATACATAGCTTGAATACTACCGAATATTTAACTGGAATGATGGAGGGCTACGAATGGTTTTGGTGAAACCGTGAACGTAGTGAACTTGATATAATCGATGGAACGAGATAGCTTTTAAAAGGAGTGGTTCAAGCTCCGCGTTTAAAAGTTTAGTTTTGAAAAGAACCGAGTGGTTTTCAAAGTGTTCCAATCGACTTTTACTTGGTTTATTTTCTTGCATTAGTTCTTTTAATGCGTCCCATCATTTAATCCTACCATTGCAGAAAACAACCAAAATATGACGTACGCTTATGCCATTCGCATTCGCCACGGGGCCCCGTCATCACCCGTTAGGTTACTTAACTAACGACAGAGCGGGGGCTGGGCTAGCGCGGCTGTAAAACATAAGCAACGCCTAAATAGTTATAGTATATAAATATATAGCAATGATAGACATTACATATCACAGATGAATACATTGGATATACTAGGAACCCGCAATCCGTTCGAGCCTGCAACGAAAAGAGGATTACACGGTCGCGGTGAATAGCCAAATACCCCACCCAAGACCCCTACGGGTGCGGCAAACTACCCGCCAAGTACCCGAAGCGAAGCAACCTCCCTCAACACCGTGAGTAGGCCACTCGGCACTTCGAGATACCCGGTAGTTTGTGCACCCCCTCCATGGGTCTATCCTAGGAGCAAAAATAGTAAAAAGAATTATACAATGACGGCTACAACCCCGACCCGGTTGTGCGGCCATACAAATAATATTACATCAATTTACATATTACAATGAATGAAAGAAAAAGAAACACTCATCTCACATCCACCCCGGCTATTCACCCGCGACAATCCAACCTATTCATATACACATACCATCATCAAACACAGATCACAGATATGTATAACCCCCACTAATCGACATATAGCGATTAGCCGACGTTCAATACATATAAACATCACAGATATAACCCTTTAGTCAAAGTGTAGTGAAGTTCGATCAAAAATACGGATTTATAGGCCCCCAAAAACAAATTTCTTTTCTGGAAAACTTGGGCACAAATAAACCATCTTAAAAATCCCAAAACCATGCCAGAAGAACACTGCACCAAACTCGACCCAGAACCGAGTCAAAACGGCCGCGGTTGTGCGGCAATAGCTTGCTATTGCAGCGGAACCGCGGCGCTTTGAGCGATTCACTGGATCGCTTTTGGTGGCTTTCTTCACAAAACCCTGAGATGATTTTTGACGTACGATTTATTTTATTTTGAACAGAAAAAATTTTAACAGAAACTTGGGTTTTTGTAAACTCGGTTTCGCGATTTTTCCGATTGAACTTCCATACACTTTACTACCTAGCTAGTTTATGTTTAGTTAGGCTCCGATACCACTGTAAGTCCACGTTGCCCACCCCGGTGCTTGCGGAGAGGCGGAAAACGGAATAAAAATCGGATTTTTACTACTCTAGGCAACATGGACTAGACAAAGTCGGATCTTTGCTAAACAAAAACTAGCTAAAGCTAACTAGAAACTAGCTAAAGGGTAGAATGGTTATACCTAGGGCTTTATGTCCTTCTCTCCTTGCTCCTTGGAGTAGTAGAAAGGGATCACCTTTGTCGTTTTCTCACGTCGAAGAAGGATCCACCCGAAAGCCTTAACCTTTGGCTTCAACTTCAAGCTAGAAGTAACTAGGGTGCTAGAAGTGCTAATCCTAGAACCCTAGAAGAGAGTAGAGATTATCAAGAAGAGGTTTTTCTCAAGCTCAAGTGTTTCTCAACACATGAGAAGGGAGAGCTTGAGGAAGAGGAAGATCAAGAGAGAGAAATTATATGATAGAAAAAGAGAGAAAATATGAAGCATTCTCACATATATGTGTGAATTATTATAAATTGATAATTAGTAAGATAATTGTCATGGCTTAATCAAGACATGACCATTATCATTTCATTTTTAATGCAAATTGCAAGGATCAAAGAGCATCTTCCAAATGAAATGATGATGGTCAAAGTGTCAACCTAGGTCAACAAGTCAAGAATGTCAAATGGTCAACAACCATAACCATGCACAATTATATTAAACTAATATCAATTAACCATAATACACACATAAGCATTAGGGTTAATAAAATGACAATGGTCATTAACCCTAATCAAAGTCCTCTCCCTCTGTTTCAAGCAACTGTGCATACGCACCCGTATTCGTGATCCGAGGAACACGAATACAAAGAGATAAAACCAATCCCAAATCATATAGTAGGATCCGGCTTAAATCAAAGCCCGCTAGTATAAGCTGTCCGGACAGCAAACGTGCACAAGTGCGCGGATGTGAACGAACCCTGTCGCAAAACCATGCGACCTCTACTCATTTTGCCCAAAGGCGAATAGCTCTCTGTATGGGACTCTAAAGACTCGACACTACGCTGGCAGTGGGTTTAACCACAGACCGCAAGCGGCACTAGCTGTACGTAACGGTCCCCAGGTAGATGCCGATAAAAAGACTGACGAGGTAACCCCATCTGAACTCCTACTGAGCCTGTATGTGACAGTCTCCGTACAGTCCGGTCTGTTCGTCTGATACATCGCATGGTGGGCCTAGGGGGGCGGTGAACGTCAGTCCCCTAGTAGCGGTACAAGTCTTGTCGGAGTGTAGCCCAGAACACCCTGAGATAACACTGGAAACCTACCAGTATATCTCGCTTGCCCTGGCCAGGGACTACTCGTGTAATGGCTCTCCTGGACACAGCGCGATGTCAACCCCCAATACCGGGAGAGACGAATCCTGTCTAACCGTCACTGCCTCCAAGTGCTTCGGGACTGCACCCAAAAACTACCTGTTTGCACGACTCCTTTGAGCCGTGGTAGGGTAGTAATCAAAGTGCAGTGGGAACACACTCGAGGCGAAGTGACAGTGTCAAGTCAGCGGACTAAGCTGTACTCATGTCACCTGGGAACTGATAACTGACGATAGGTATAATACCAACCAACAGTTCTCGACGAGTCCTGTCCAGTGTACTCGTAACCTAACGAGCACCCGCATACTATCTCAAGTACGACGTACTGACGGCTGTGGGACAGGCCGTCTCCCACGCTGGGATGAGAAGCGCATACGCTAGTCTACTCCGGAGTATCGATACCCTGTCTCGATAGTCCAACGACTAGGGACCTGTATAAGGATGTGCTTATGGATTACCCAGCCCCCACGAGTGTGAGCGCCATCACAACGCTGGTAATCAAGCAAAGATCCTAAGGGCTCTACTAATATGTATATAAGCGATATGCTAAAAGAAACACATGCACATATTGAAGTAGAGACAAACCAAGTAGCATACTACCATTTCGAGCAAGATTGTATATACAACTGTGAATATCCCAAGCTTCCATCAAGTAATATACAAACTAGTATGATACAGTAATGGCCTCTAGGGCATATACACTAACAGATGCGATGCCAGCAAACGAAGCAAAGGCCAAATTCCTAGCTTCAGGGTCTTAACGGCAAGTCATGTAAAGCCTGAAAGACTATCGAAGATCATCCCACACCAGCGCAGAGTGGTTATGACTCATCGGGGCTCTCCAAAATGAGCCTAACCTCAAGTAAAAAGTGACATGGAATATCCCTACGCTTGCTCTTTCGATGGTAATATTACCTGGAAGATTACTTGAAGACGTCTTGTCCAGCCCCCGAAGGGATCGGAGACACGACAATCGCAAGGCTACTCGAATAGCAAGATTGCCTATCGAGGAATATATCAGCCAACGCGACGGTACGACGGCCAAAACCCTAAGTACCACAGACCCTAACGGACCTCTGTCGTAAAGAGCAGAGGTTAACTGTGATGTTAGGATATTCTTGCGAGAAATGCTCGATTCGTCTCGACTCGTGAGGAAAAGCCTTAGGCAGCGGGGATTAAAAAAACCTGTTTCCTAAGCACTAGGACCCTGCAAGTCGGTCCAAAAATTGACTCTTGCATACTATTCACGGGTCACACTCTCCAAAGTCAAATCTCGACCAGGAGGGAAACAACCGCTTACGGGTCCTCTCGACTCGTAAGAGGGAAAATTTTCTTATAAGATCCTTACGACTTATAAGAGAAAACGCACTTAGGAATCCTCACGATTCCTAGGGAGAAAATACACCTACGAGATCCTCTCGATCCATAGGGAGAAAATTCTCTATGAGAACCTTACGGCTCATAGAGTTGAAAAGTCTTAGGCAGCAGATCTGAACCTGCCTCCTAAGCCATCACTACCTCTTGAAGGAGCCAAGACAGGATGCTCGCTCTATCATCTATCGACCATGTTTACTAAGGTAACATGCTGATAATAAAGAAAGAAGAAAGCGACAGAAAGAATATCCGATTTGCATTTGATCGCGCATTCGAGACACATCCATTCATGCGCATGCAAAAGACTCAGAACAAGAAATAAGACAAGCTGAAATGAGAAATTTTCCATTCATATTGCAAAGGGTTCTTACAATCATAAAGAAATAAACAAAGACATTATCCAAATGTTTACAATGGCAAAACTTCAGATCCAGGGCATGGATTAAGGAATTCGAAAGTAAGGCCATCTAGAGTCTTTCTGGCCTTTCTGATCATTCTCGTGTGCATCCTCCCGCGCTCACGTGTGTCAAGATCTTCGGCAAGGCCCCCCATCCTTCGATAAGCAGCAGTTATCGTCGTCTGTTGAAAAATTTGATGCAGAATGTCAATGAGGCTATCTCGCCGTTTCTTCGAGATCAGCCCCGACAGGTACACTGAATGCACCTTGTCTTCGGCATCATCCAGCACATTAAGCGGCATGGCCTCGTGAAACCCCGGAAGTGCTCTCCAAATTGCTCCCAGCACAACTTTCAAGAGAGCAGAACGGCGAGGAAGCAACCAACCAACGCGTGCGTTCAGGCGACCCATAATTTCCGCACACTGGGCATCTGTAAGCTCTTGGTTTTGGTGACGGCCCTGTACGCGGATATCCTCATAAGTGATGAATTCGTGCAGGCTGTATAAATGAACAGCCATAATGCCTGAAGGAAACATCATTGGAAGATTAGCAATGGGGACAAAAAAAAGACATAGGGAGTTAAACTCCTCGAGAGCAATGCTCTGCAGACAGGAGTGACACCTGTCAAAATCAGTTATGAGAAGAATTTGAAGAAAATCCCCTGAGAACATTGAGAGCTTTGCTCTGAAAAGACGATATAATCAATCAAAGATAAAACTCCATTTTTGATCTTCATTATCCATGATCAAACTCTTAAGAGTTCTTCACAAAAGATTATGAAATCTACATGTATGAAGAGAGCAAAGCTCTGATTCATGGGCTAAGAAACCCCAAGAAAAGCTCTATCAATGAAACCCTAAATGGGTTTTCTTTAGATCAAAGATCTATGAAGAGCAAAGCTCTGTTAATGGGTAAAACCCTGGATTCTTAAAAGTTTTTAAACTTTACCTAAGTGTTGACAGAGTTTTACTCTTGAAAAGTTCTTAAATTGAAGAGCAAGGCTCTGAATAAAAATTCTTAAGAAAAGAGATGAAAATCATCTAAGGGACCAAAGGTCCTATTTATAGGCATTGAGAGCCGTTTCAACTTCCAAAAGGTGGCGCAACGGTTGGAATTCTGCCACCGCTGCGCTCACGTTTAGGGCCACGTAAGCGCAACGGTGGGAGGGCATTTGTTTACCCCAATCAGAGTAAAGCTCTGTTCAAATTCCAAGGCGGGAAATGAAGCAACGCTTCTGTTTCCCCAATCAGAGCAAATCTCTGCTTTGAAATTAAAGTTAAAATTAAAGTTAAAATAATGGAAGCAACGCTTCAGCTGACTTGCGCTCTGCGCTGCGCGACACGTGTCAGCGCATCTGCGCTAGCGCAGTTGCGCTGCGCGATACGTGTCAGTGCAGTTGCACTAGCACAGTTGCGCTGCGCTCTGCGCGACACGTGTCAGCGCAGTTGCACTGCGCTCTGCGCGACACGTGTCAGCGCAGTTGCACTGCGCTCTGTGCTGCGCGACACGCGTCAAGCGTAGGTGCGCTTGCGCCAACTGTGCCAGCACTAAAACAGAATTAAAATTCCAGAAAGATCTTTCTGATCTTATTAAAACAATAAGATTCTCTTCTATAAAACAGGAGCCCTTGGATCAAAGATCCAACGGTGGGGAAAAATCCCTAAATCACTTAGAGAAAGATCTCTTTAACTGATTTAACAAATCAATTGGCCCTATATAAAAGCCCCTAGAATCCAAGTCTAAAACACATTAATACAGAGAAAGAGAAACCAGAGAATTCCACTAAAATTTTGAGAAGAACTCAAAGAGAGAAAAGGTAAACCTTAGAAAAAAGAAGAGTTTCTTCTAAAAAGATCATTGATCTAAGAACAAGATCAAGATCTTCGATAAATAATAATAATAATAATAATAATAATAATAATAATAATAAAGAAGTAATTTACTTCTGTATAAAAGCATTTCCTTTTGATGAACCACTGGTTCTTGAGATTTGAGGTAGAACCTATCTGGAAACAAGAAAAATTTGTTTTCTTTGATCCAAATATTAAGTAGTGCCTTGCACTTTAAAAGTTTGCACTGTTGCGCTCCTTGGATTGGCGCAAGCCACCAGGGAGTGCCACGTGTCAATCACAGAACAGCTGCGCCTTGCGCTTCTAAAAACAGAGCACTGCTCTCTTGGTTTGGCGCAAGTCATCAGAGCGCGCCACGTGTCAGCAGCGCGATAGCGCAGCGCGCTGGCGCAGCGCAATGCGCTAACAGACTTGCGCTCACCAGAGCGTGACACGTGTCACACCCACATGAGTTTGCGCCTTGCGCTCCTCAATCAGCGCAAAGCGCCTGACAAGCCACGTGGCACACTGTCAGAATAATAAATGCTCTGCATTTTTAAAGAAGGGACAGAGCCCAATTAAAAGGCCTAACAGGCCTAATAAAAATGTAATGCATTATTAAAAAGGGTCAGAGCCCAAATAAAGGTCTAACAGACCAATTTAGATGCTGTGCATCATTTAAAAAAGGGCAGAGCCCAATCAAAGGCCTAACAGGCCAAATGCAAATAAAATGTTGAACATTTTCAACTGGACTTAACCCAATACTGGCCATAAGTCCTCAAATTAAATTGAACTGAGCACGACTGCTCTCTCAAATCAATTTACACCCGGTTCAAGGGTACATCTCTGAACTCCTCTGATATTTGTCGTTGTAATCCTTCAACGTCGTCAGAGAGATGATGGGTCCCGACGACCATACATTAAATGGATCACTATGTCCTTAAACTGGAAATGGACTACTATGTCCCTAAACTGGAACAATAGAGCCCCCAAATGCTCTTTTGTTGGATCTAAACGATCCCGTTAAGTTGATCTTAGTCTAAAATTAGGCTAACTTATCCTTAGCAAACATTTGAGTTGATCTTAGCCTCAAATATGACTAACGTATCCTCAAACCAAAACCCCAAACCTAAATCTAAGATAATACGGATTTGGACTAATCCACGTCCTACGGGCGACGACATAAATTAGTCTCCGTATACAATCCACGGGCAACCACAAACAAAATAAACACCCACGACACGAAGTGAAATTCTAGAGAAGGAGAAAGTTGTTACCGCGATGCGGTAGCGTAATTAACTGCAGGGGCTTGCGCCTGCAGGGAAGAGCGTCCTCACAATCAAAAACCCCTCAAGCGAGGGGGAATCTGACGAAGTCTGCTACATCAGCCGCATCCGTTTAAACCTCCGATACACGTGCCATAAATCAACTTGGCATCTTCGGAGAGGTGGACGGATAAAACCAAATAGCATCTGCCTCGAATCTCAGGCAAGATGTCCTTGTCTTAGCCGCCATTCGGAGGGGAACATCAAGGACAGACAAAGAAGTATTATCTTCGACAGCAAATTCCTCTGCAGTGACGGAAGTGTCAGCGCAGAGATCTTCGATAAGAGTGGCCAGTGAATGTATACTCTGCTTTTCCATCCTTTCAGACATACGTCTGGCATAAGAGCCCAACGACATGCAAATATGGGACTCAAATGGAGTCAGGGTTGGCAGAACTGTGAATATATATAAGATTAGTTACCTTTCCAAATGGGAAATAAATAAAAGAATACCAAAGCTAGAGTATCACTTACCTATGGTCACAGAAGGAAAATCTGAGAAATCTCCGGGCTCGTTAAGAACCTCAACTTCGTCATCGGCTTGTAGGACCGTGGTTCAAAATAGGGTGCGTCAGTGCCGTTACGAAAATATAGTACAGAAGGCAAAAAGAATACCAACCATGGCTGGAAGAAAGGATGACACGCTGGGGGGGTACCACGTGCGAGGCTGCTATATTAAGTAGGAATAAGAAGGTTTCCTCCGGAGAACGATCCATAATGGAGGACGCCAACTCCTGCAACTTTGGAAACACAAGAAAGGGTCAGACATATTAAAAGATCGTTAAAACAGAAAGAGAGATATAAGATTACCTTCAATACTTTGTCCGTTCTGGACCAAAGGGACGGCAGCCTCAGGAATGTCCTCTACACTCTCTGGTGCACCATTGGTAACATCTACGGAGTCTATAGCTGGTTTAGGAACCTCCACCGAAGGAATAAAAGCCATCATCGGATTCTCTAAGGCACGATCTAGGTTCGAAACTGCACCCGCCACGGAAGGCCCTATGAAAGAAAAATGTGTAAAGACGAATGCAATATGAACCATTTACTAAAAGGGATGTAAAAGGTACATACCGATACGCCAAGCAGCCTGAAGTATAGCTTTTTCGAGCCACTGCTCTTTTCTTGTTAACCATGCTCGTCGGGCTTCGATTGAAGATAGAGCTTTACTCGCTTTCAGAGCAGCCTCATCTTTAGAGGCGGCTGATATCGGTTATTTAAGAGACCTTTCTTTTATCGGCGTTAAAGGAACGGCCGATGACATAGCAGGAGCTGAATCAACATCATGGAACTCAATGGGGGGGGGGACCTCCTTTCTTAGGGCGCACATTTTCGGTCTCATCCTGTGATCGCTTAAGGGCCTCCGCTAACTAATCGGCCTTCTCGATAGATGCACTCGAAAAAAAAAAACCATCATCTGGTTCATGCGCAGGCATAGGCTCATCACAAATGAGAGGCTCAGGCTCGAGCAAGGTGTCCATTAAATGCACAGCCGACTTCTTCCACTTTTTAGGGCCCGAGCTAGCACTCGCGGATGGACACTTCCTCCCCCTAGGCACCTTTGCACGGCGTTGCCCAATTTCATCTTCGATATCCAACTTTGATGATGCCGCAACTTTTGTAGTATCAGGAATCCCTGCGCCGGCTCCAGTGCGAATTGGCATACCGGCAATACAGGGGGTCGATTCTGTTCGAGAAGCTTTCGAAATAATCATTGAATCGCTGTCTCTCAGAGAGGGGCGAACGACCGACTGTGGTCGCAGCGGAACATTAACGGCTTGGGCAGGTGCAGAGGCCTTATACTCAAAAAGCACCTGTCTCTCTTCTGTAATGATGGGACTAACCCAGTGACCATACTAGCCCTTGAAGGGCTCACAGGCCTTGGAATGTAATCGGGCTTGGGACCATGAAGAGAGAACCGGTGTTCAGTTGTATAAAGTGATGAATAGCGTCGCGGGCAGTCTCCAGCGAGGGAGTAGGCTCGACCAAGAAAGCTTCGAGGGGCACACCCTGGTTATAACCCAACTGTTAGGCAAAATGATATGGATTATACCGCATGAAGAGAGCGACATCATTTAATCGGAACACCAAGTATCCCGGCCTGATCGAATACAAGTGCATGATCTCCTTGTGTTTCAAAGTCGGCACTATGTTCTTCAATAAATCAAATAACTGTTGAATAAGCCCCGTTGGTGTAGAAAGAACCCGATCATTGAAAACCATGCCACCCTCATTTGAATACGTGTTGAGCAGCATGCACAAAGCCCCCAACTAAGTCGGATCAGGAGCGGAAGTATCAACCAGTCTCATGATTCATAGGAAAGTATATGACTCGTACAAATCAGGCCGCCAGTGCACAGCAAACGCGCCTAACACGTGCATCTCAATCCAGGACGTGAAGTATTGGAGGGAGAAGTTCACAGTGTCTGTACCTGGATTTGAAGTGTTGGCTGTGGTACTCAAACCATGATATAGGTGGGATAACCCTTCAATGCCAATGGCCAGTCGTGCTCTTTCGGCTATGAGGTGTGCGGGGTAGAAGACGGAGGCTCTCATAAAGCGTCGATGTATCGGCATCGCAAACCAGCTGAGCCAAAGACTGATGAAGCCTACAAAAAATGTTTCCTCGTCTATACCAGGAGCAGCAATCTCGTCAAAAGCCACGGTCGACGAACCTAGAATATAAAATTGTGGCAGATATTCCTCCTTAGCCGGCAGTTTGTCCAGGCCAAATCCGAAGGGATCCTCGACCTTCGCAAATTTCGAAGCATTCTTGGATAAAGCATTACTACGAAGGAGCGGGCAATGAAATCATCAAAACAGACACCTTTCCCTTCTGATGCCACTGGTTTAGGAAAAGAGAGTCCCGCCTTATCACTTTTAGGAGCGGATCAAGTGCTAGTCAAATAGACTTTTTTTCTGACGAGAAGAATAGATAGAGGTTGTTGTATCGACTGTAAGGTAGTGCCAGGTGAGAGTGTAACCACTCAACATAGACTTTTAGTTCTAGATTTTTGATTTAGAAGAGAACCTAGGAAGTTTAGACGTAAGGTAGAGTCTAGAATTAAATGGTGGCGATTGAAAGAAGGTAACCAAAAGGCTTTTATAGATCGTGTAGTCCAAGAAGCGGATTGGCAGTCGGAAGATGATTCAAACAGAACATGGAACAAAATTGCTAGTTGTATCAAGAGGGTAGCTAGAGATCTACTTGGTGAGTCGAGAGGTGGTGCTCCACCATCTAAGGACACATCATGGTGGAATAAAGAAGTAAAGGCTGCTATTAAAATTAAAAGGGATTCTTATAAAGATTTGAAGAAAAATAGAGATGTGGAGAGATTTAAGAAGTATAAAATGACTAAAAAGAAAGTTAAGAAAGTTGTTCGGGAAGCTAAATCTAAGGTCTATAAGGAGGTGTACGAGAAATTAGACACTAAAGAGGCTGAAAATGATATATACCGGATTGCTCGGATGCGGGAAAGGAAGACTAGAGACTTATGTGCGGTGAAGTGTGTCAAAAATGAAAATCAGAAGGTTTTAGTTCGAGATGAGGATATCAAGGAAAGATGGAGAGATTATTTTGACAAATTTTTCAATGGGAGCTTTAGTAAGAATTTGGATGGACTTTTCATTCAATCTCAAGATATAAACCATGATTTCATGCGTAAAATAAGACTACCTGAGGTTAAAGAAGTTTTGAACAGAATGAGTTTAAGAAAAGCGGTTGGTCCTGACGGGATTCCTATCGAGGTTTGGAGATACTTAAGAGAAATAGGCGTTAAATGGCTGACAGATCTGTTTAATAAGATTTGGCAAACAGAAAAGATGCCAAATGAATGGAGGAAAAGTATCTTTGTACCTATCTACAAGAACAAGGGTGACATTCAAAATTGCTCAAACTACCGTGGAATAAAACTTATATGTCACACCATGAAACTTTGGGAGAGAGTGATTGAACACAGGCTAAGGAAGGATAATAAGATAACAGAGAACCAGTTTGGGTTCATGCCTGGATGATCGACGACAGAGGCTACTCATTTGCTTCGTCAACTTGTCGAGCGTTTTAGAGAGAGGAGAAGAGATTTGTATATGATATTTATTGATTTAAAAAAGTGTACGACAAGGTACCTAAAGAGGTATTATGGGGGACAATGATGAAGAAGGGGGTCCCTGTTAAGTATATTGACATAATCAAGGATATGTACGATGGAGTAGTGGCAAATGTCAGAACTTGCGGCGGCCTAACGAGTGATTTTCCGATTACAGTTGGTTTACATCAAGAATCTGCATTAAGTCTGTTACAACCCTAAACTTTCTGTACAATTTTTTTCTCAAAAATACAGAAAGGGGTATTTGAGCCTAAGCACAAGTTATAAATTTGTTTTGCTTTTTAATAGCAAGTAAAAGCTTGTAGCTCATTGGTAAGACCTTGCACTGCTGAACCAAAGCAGCAGAGTTCAAATCCCATCAGCCACATTATTTTTATATTGATTTCTTTTAATCTTTTTAGAAGCCCAAGAGTATACATGTGCATAACTCGTAAAAACAAAAAGTCACTAAAAACAAATAAGTCCAGGGGGTAGACCAAGCGGCTATGGACACGTGGCGACGAGTCGAGGCCCGACTCGGCCGGCGGGAGGCCTGGATCTGCCGGCGAGGCCAGGTTGGATCAGCCCAAACCCGAGTTTTCTTCTTTTCACCTGTGACTTTTTGTCTCCCCTTAACCTCTGTCATGTTTAATTTCCCTGCATTATTCCAGAGACCATAAAATCCCTTTAATCTCCATTTTTAATGCAATTTAAATGCAATTTTTTCTATCAAACCCTAATCCTAATCTTTTCCTATAAATACCACTTCGTTCCACACCCCCTTCACTCACAAACTTTGTCCAAACTCTCAAGAAAATTCTCTAGAACTTTTGTGTACAAGTGGAGTTAGCGAAGGGCGAAGCTCCGACGAACTTCCGACGACGACCCTAGGAGCTCCTGGCGACGAAACGACGCATCGACACCTCCTACCACTCCCTATTCCTCTTCTCTAATCTAAAATACTGTAAGTCCCTCCTCCCTCTTCTCTTTTCTATTCTGAAAACTTGTATTTCTAAAACCCGACGGAAGCGGAGTTAATCCGACTTCCGATTCGGTTTTCTTTAAAAAGTTCCAATTTTCTTAAATACAACAATACCAAACTTGTACATCATGACCATTAAATATTAACGAAACATATTGAACAAGTTTCATAGCAAAAGAATTCATATTGTAATTTTTATCCCACTTTTTAAGAAAAATACCATATAGTTTAGTTTTGACATAAATCATTCTAATTCCTTGTTATGCCTTTAAATAGTTCACGAAGTAATGACCAACCTCCTCACAACACACATCTCTATCATAGCAGGATGTCTTTTGGGAATATAGAATACGGGAATACGAATTTACAATTAAATACCTTTAACTTATAAAAACCTTTTTCTACAAGATTATGTACTTTAAATAAATTTTTGCAAAGCACCGCTACAACCCATTTTGGGGAACCCATTCGGGATGGTGCGGATTATCGCACATTCTCAGTCTTAGTAGTGCGAGATGCAGACCTCCGCAAGGAGCATACGGTCTCGAAAGATTTAAAAATACAAATATCTTAAGAAAATGAGATTTTTAGAAAAATAATAAATTAAATTATTTTATAAATATATATATATATATATATATATATATATATATATGTGTGTGTGTGTGTGTGTGTGTGTGTGTATGTATGTATCATCAAAATATCTATTTTTAATATAGTATAAATATTCCAACTTTTCTAAATCAAAAGAATCACTTTACATGAAAATACCATGAAATTCCATACAAGTTCAATACTTTATAAATAAATACCATATATTATGAAAATTAGGTTTTACTTACTAGAAATGCCACATATATAAAATCTACCTCCATGAAAACTCTAAAGACGATAATTAAATACTTGAGGTGTATTTTGAAAATTACACAAAATTATTTTTACATAAAACCCCCTCAAGTTATATAAATTACAATAAGGACCCTAGTAAATATAGATTTAAGCGGGACCAGTCTCTTGAGTCTCAGGGAGCCGAAGATATGGGTGCTTACCTATTTAAGATAGACAACTTAACAAACGGTGTTATTAATACGGTAATCGTCTTTGAAAAAGACACAAATCCTGCCGTCCATGTGCAGCGGTTACCAATAACACCAAAACCTAATTCAGGATTCAATTTCTTTTCTATTTGTTTGACTCAGACTGAGTCTCAATATAATAAATCTGACTTGAATGAGATTCAAGTATATATATAACAATTCAATATGAATCCTTATATTCAATCTGTTCATTTTATCAATCTATATAACTTGACCGAACCGAACCATGGATATATTCCTTTTACATGATTATCCAGTACTTCCATTTCCATTTATACGATATCATAGTTTCGGCAAGTCTTCCATTTACAATACAAGTCTTCCATTTACATTTACAAAGCAGTACAAACAACACATTTACAATTCAATACAATACAAAACAATACAATCAAGACATCGCGGGGTTTAAGCGGTAGATTGGTACGGAAGGTGTTAGAAGTGGCACGAGACTGCAACCATAATACACCTAACCTGAATTCCATTGCTGTTGTACCGTGGCATAAACGGTTCCTTGTACTCCTGATACTTTAGTCTCCGGGGTAAGTGAGACTCTTCTCATATACACTGGTCTCTTCTGCACCAACCTACAAACAAGAGCGTTAACAATATAATCAACATTAAATAACAATACACTCTCTCTCTGTCTATTTTATTTCTCCCTCATCTTTGGGACTTACCGAGCGATTGTTCGCTGACGACATTCCTTCTCTTTTTTCTTTGGAATGTTGTCAGGTGGATCGGACCTTCAGGAGATCGAGCCCACGAGTGAGGATTTGGACCAGTTAGCTTTCGACCCAGAGCTTTAGATTCCTTGTACACATTTACATTCTGTATTTTCCATTTCTATTATGCCACTGTTTAGGCACTGCTTTCCTTTCCATGTATTTACTTTTCAGATGTATTGTAAAAAGAATGTTAATAAATAAAGTTGCTGTTCATTTATATTTTGTCTCTTATGTATTTTACTTATATTGCTTAGTTACGCTTAGCGTATTTACTTCTGAGTAAATACGTAGCGGGATCGTCGCGTCCTCTGCCCATATACTGGGAAGTGGGGAGTGACAGGTTTTATTGGCGGCTCATGCAGGTCCAGAGCTGTATGGAACCCTACCATGCAGTTCAGTTCTGCGTGGACAACCTAAGCAATATAACACAAGAACCAGCAACTGAAAATATTTTTTACAATTCACATTCTTTGAATCTTATCGTTCCATATACTTTGAATCTATCCTAACCCTACTTTTTCATTCAAGGTTATGGATTCCCCGAACAACACCAGCACAAATGTCAACAACACTCCCCCACCACTACTACTTACACCTACCGTCCCTGTTCCGATTAATGAGCAGACGGTTCTGCTTAAGGCGATCCGCAGCCTCCTGGAAGGACAGCAGCAGCAGACTGCTATTCCCTTGAACCGTCCCCAAACGGAAGCACCCGGAGTGAAGCAATTCCGGGCACTGCACCCCAAACAATTCTTAGGAAAAGAGAGCCCTCTAAAAGCTGAGGAATAGGCTCAGAGCATAAAAGATGATCTGGCAGCGGCACAAGTGCCAGAGATAGTTTGGGTCCGAGTTGCGAAGCTGTAATTCACGGACAATGCACGCGTTTGGTGGAAGGCGGAAGAAAGCCGTCTTGATCAACCCATCGAATGGAAGACTTTCCGCAATATGTTCGATGCAAAGTACTTCCTTGAGACTGCAAGGTTCGACATGGAATAGCAGTTCATCCATCTGCAACAAGGTTCAATATGGACCAAGTCAGTAGATGAATATGACGCTGAGTTCACCATACGCAGTCGGTAAGATATGTCTCAATAATTCTATTTTTCAATATATCACATACCACACAGCTAACGCAATACTTTAACAGATTTGCGGCACACCTGATACTAACGGATGAGATCAGAGCCCGTCGATTTCATCAAGATTTGGATTCAGAGATCTAAGATGCACTAGCCACAGGAGATTTTCTGACTCATGAATCGGCTCTGAAAGCCGCCCGCCGTTATGAGGCAGTGGTAAAGATGAGAGGCAGATCTCAAGCTGCTGGAGTTAAGCGCCCTGCCAATCAGATGGAAGAAGGAGCCTCTTCAAGGCCAACTGTTGAACCCAGGAGATCGGAAGAAATCAAAAACTATTTGAGTCCTGATTTTTGCTTTTATTGCAAGAAGGTTGGACATTTGGTGAAGAACTGTAGGCGCGCAAAAGGCTTGTGCTTAGTTTGTGGCGCGTCCAATCACAGAATTGAAACCTGTCTTTATAGACACAACTCAGCTCACACACCCACCAACTACCCGCAGCGGCCAGCTATCCAGGCTCCTGCACCTCGTCTTTCCCTCCCTGCTCCACCACCTGCACATCCTATTCGTCAATTCCAATAGGCAATGAGGGACATGCTTTGAGGGCAGAGAAACATGCCCTAAGGACAGAATCTGCCTCCAGCTAGAAGGAATGTACCACGGCGTCAGACTTTCACATTAGCAGCCGTAGAAGCCGAGGCTGTAGGTCAAGGTAACACTGGTAAGTCTCCTTCACATTTTTAAAACCCTTGTATCACTTTGTTATTTTTCATACACTATCAGTACTTTAGTCACCAAACTTTTCTTGAATCTGTTTTCCTTTTCTTTTACAAATTTCGAGGACAAAATTTTTATAAGGAGGGTAGAATGTAACAACCCTAAACTTTCTGTACAATTTTTTTTTCAAAAATACAGAAAGGGGTATTTGAACCCGAGCACAAGTTATAAATTTGTTTTGCTTTTCAATAGCAAGCAAGAGCTTGTAGCTCATTGGTAAGACCTTGCACTGCAGAACCAAAGCACCGGAGTTCAAATCCCATCAGCCACATTATTTTTATATTGATTTCTTTTAATCTTTTTAGAACCCCAAGAGTCTACACGTGCATAACTCATAAAAACTAAAAGTCACACTAAAAACAAACGAGTCCAGGGGGTAGACCAAGCGGCTATGGACACGTGGCGATGAGTCGAGGCCCGACTCGGCCTGACTCGGCCGGCGGGAGGCCTGGATCGGACCAAACCTGAGTTTTCTTCTTTTCACTTATGACTTTTTGTCTCCCCTTAACCCCTGTCATGTTTAATTTCCCTGCATTATTCCAGAGACCATAAAATCCCTTTAATCTCCATTTTTAATGCAATTTAAATGCAATTTTTTCTATCAAACCCTAACCCTAATCTTTTCCTATAAATACCACTCCATTCCACACCCCCTCACTCACAAACTCTATCCAAACTCTCAAGAAAATTCTCTAGAACTTTTGTGTACAAGTGGAGTTAGCGAAGGGCGAAGCTCCGACGAACTTCCGACGACGACCCTAGGAGCTCCCGGCGACGAAACGACGCACCGGCACCTCCTACCACTCCCTATTCCTCTTCTCTAATCTAAAATCTTGTAAGTCCCTCCTCCTTCTTCTCTTTTCTATTCTGAAAACTTGTATTTCTAAAACCCGACGGAAGCGGAGTTAATCCGACTTCCGATTCGGTTTTCTTTAAAAAGCTCCAATTTTCTTAAATACAACAATACCAAACTTGTACATCACGACCATTAAACATTAACGAAACATATTGAACACGTTTCATATCAAAAGAATTCATAATGTAATTTTTATCGCATTTTTTCAGAAAAATACCATATAGTTTAGTTTTGACATAAATCATTCTAATTCCTTGCTATACCTTTAGATAGTTCACGAGGTAATGACCAACCTCCTCATAACACACATCTATATCATAGCACGATATCTTTTGGGAATATAGAATACGGGAATACGAATTTATAATTAAATATCTTTAACTTATAAAAACCCTTTTCTACAAGAATATGTGTTTTAAACAAATCTTTGCAAGCGCCGCTACAACCCATTTTGGGAAACTTATTCGGGATGGTGCGGATTATCGCACATCCTCAGGCTTAGTAGTGCGAGATGCAGACCTCCGCAAGGAGCATATGGTCTCGAAAGATTTAAAAATACAAATATCTTAAGAAAATGAGATTTCTAAAAAAATAATAAATTAAATTATTTTATAAATATATATGTATATATATATATATATATATATATAGTATCAAAATATCTATTTTTAATATAGTATAAATATTCTATTTTTTCTAAATCAAAAGAATCACTTTACATGAAAATATCATGAAATTCCATACAAGTTCAATACTTTACAAATAAATACCATATATTATGAAAATTAGGTTTTATTTACTAGAAATGCCACATATATAAAATCTACCTCCATGAAAACTCTAAAGACGATAATTAAATACTTGAGGTGTATTTTGAAAATTATAAAAAATTATTTTTACATAAAACCTCTTCAAGTTATATAAATTACAATAAGGACCCTAGTAAATATAGGTTTAAGCGGGACCAGTCTCTTGAGCCTCAGGGAGCCGGAGATATGGGTGTTTTCCTATTTAAGGTATACAACTTAACAAACGGTGTTATTAATACGGTAATCGTCTTTGAAAAAGACACAAATCTTGCCGTCCATGTGCAGCGGTTACCGATAACACCAAAACCTAATTCACGATTCAATTTCTTTTTTAATTGTTTGACTCAGACTGAGTCTCAATATAATCAATCTGATTTGAATGAGATTCAAGTATATATATAACAATTCAATATGAATCCATATATATTCAATCTGTTCATTTTATCAATCTATATAACTTGACCGAACCGAACCATGGATATATTCCTTTTACATGATTATACAGTACCTCAATTTCCATTTATTCGATATCATAGTTTCGGAAAGTCTTCCATTTACAATACAAGTCTTCCATTTACATTTACAAAACAGTACAAACAACACATTTACAATTCAATACAATACAAAACAATACAATCAAGACATCGCGGGGTTTAAGGGGTAGATTGGTACGGAAGGTGTTAGAAGTGGCACGAGACTGCAGCCATAATACACCTAACATGAATTCCATTTGCTGTTGTACCGTGGCATAAACGGTTCCTTGTACTCCTGACACCTTAGTTTTCGGGGTAAGTGAGACACTTCTCGTATACACTGGCCTCTTCTGTACCAACCTACAAATAAGAGCGTTAACAATATAATCAACATTAAATAACAATACACTCTCTCTCTGTCTATTTTATTTCTCCCTCATCTTTGGGACTTACCGAGCGATTGTTCGCTGACGACATTCCTTCTCTTTCTTCTTTGGAATGTTGTCAGGTGGATCGGATCTTCAGGAGATCGAGCCCACGAGCGAGGATTTGGACCAGTTAGCTTTCGACCCAGAGCTTTAGATTCCTTGTACACATTTACATTCTGTATTTTCCATTTCTGTTATGCCACTGTTTAGGCACTGCTTTCTTTTCCATGTATTTATTTTTCAGATGTATTGTAAAAAAGAATGTTAATAAATAAAGTCGCTGTTCATTTATATTTTGTCTCTTATGTATTTTACTTATATTACTTAGTTACGCTTAGCGTATTTACTTCTGAGTAAATATGTAGCGGGATCGTCGCATCCTCTGCCCATATACTGGGAAGCAGGGTGTGACAAAGTCCATTCCTGTTTACCATCGTGATGGATGAGCTTACTAAAACTATCCAAGATGAGGTGCATTAGTGTATGCTATTCGCTGATGATATTTTTCTATTAAATGAGACGAAAGCAGGGGTTAATGCCAAATTGAAATTATGGAGGCAAACATTGAAATCTTGGGGGTTCAGATTGAGTAGGTCCAAGACAGCATATATGCATTGCAAATTTAGTAAACAGAGAAGTCAAAACTATATTGGTATAATATTGGAAGGGTAAGAGATATCACCGAGCAACCAGTTTAGATATCTAGGTTCCATCATCCAAAAGAATGGGGAGATTGATAGTGATGTTATTCAAAAGATCCAAGCTGGTTGGTTGAAATGGAGGAGTACAACAGGGATTTTGTGTGATCGTAACTTTCCGTTAAAATTGAAAGGGAAGTTTTATCGGAGCACTATTCGGCCTGCCTTATTATATGGTACAGAATGCTGGGCTCCTAAAAAGCATCATTCACAGAAAATGCACGTAGCGGAGATGCGCATGCTTCATTGGATATGCGGTAACAATAGAAAAGATAAGGTGCGAAATGAGGATATTCATTCAAAAGTTGGTGTAGCACCTGTGGAGGAGAAAATGCGGGAAAACCAGCTAAGATGGTTTGGTCATGTGCGACGCAGACCTATGGAAGTATCGGTTCGACGAATAGATACTCTTGATATGAGCAATGGCAAAAGGGCAAAAGGGAGACCGAAGAAAACATGGATGGAGGTGATATGAAATGATATGGTTGCCAAAGACCTCAATGAAAGTATATTGTTCGATAGGAGTGAGTGGAGGTGGAGGATTCATGTGCTGGATCCAGTGTGATTCTCATGTTGGTTCATATAGCCTACCCCTTATGCTTGGGATAAAAGGCTTAGTTGTTGTTGTGGATAAAATCTCCCGAACAATTTTTGAGGCCAATTAAATCAATTGGTATTTTTCAAATGAGAGATTTTCTCAAATTAGTCAACAAATTTGACTCTTTTATATAAAGAATGGGAGACTTAAAAAAGAAAGGAGGAACCCCCCTTAAGCTTCTGCAAACAAAAAGATATAAGCTACCACTGAGAATTCAATTCTCTTTCAAAGAAGATCTATTTGTTCTTTCAAATCCTAGGTAAAGAAAAAGTAGAGATAAAATGTATCTCTTTTGCATAGCATAAAGAAAATAAGGGTTCAACCCTTCATAAAAAGAACTTAGTTCTTCCTCTGATTTGAGATTTGCAAAGCAAGTCTCTCCACAAGTTGAGAATTTAATTCTCATCGGGAAAATTTTGTTCTTCAAACTCAAAATCTAGGAGAAATAACTAGATTAAAAGAAAAAGAGAAAAGAGAACTTATGGTACATGGAATTTAATTCCTCTGCAAACAGGGTTTAACCCTACATAAAAGAACTTAGTATAAAAAGAAAATAGTTCTCCAATAAAAATAAGAAGACCCCAGATCTTCAAAATAACAAAGACCTTGGTGATCATTAATGGGCAAAACACCGTTAACAGAGATTCAATCTCTAAAAAGAAAAGGACTTGGCGCCTCACGTGAAACCCACATGAGCGCATAACCAAAAGATTCCCTTAAATGGAACTCAGCGCTTCACGTGGTTCCCACGTGAGCTCCCCAAACAAAGGACTCAGCGCCTCACGTGCTTTCTATATGGACGCTCAAAATAGAAGGCCTAGCGCTTCACGTGAAATACACATGAGCGCTGAATAAAAGTGCAGAAGTACTATAAAATGAGTCAAAATGACTAAGTGCATAGCACTGATTGGGCAACACCCACGCTCTAGTGCTTCACGCGCTCCTCATGTGAGCGCCATACCAAGTGCTTAGCACTCCATATTCAGTCAAAATGACTAAGTGCTTAGCACTGATTGGGCAACGCCCATGTCCCACCGCCGCACGTGCTCCTCACGTGAGCGCTATACCATGTGCTTAGCACTCCATATTCAGTCAAAATGACTAAGTACTTAGCACTGATTGGGCAACGCCCATATCTCAGCGCCTCACGTGATATACACGTGAGCGCCATACAAAATTGCTTAGCACTATATATTCAGTCAAAATGACTAAAGTGTTTAGCACTGATTGGGCAGCGTCCATGACTGAGTACTTCACATGATACACATGTGAGCATCAGAGCCACAAATAAGTGCTTAACACTTCTGCATAAAGGAAAAGGGTTGAGTAAACAAATCACAAATAAGTGCTTAGCACTTTTGAATCAAAAAAAAGAAGAAAAGAAAAAAGACTGAGCAGACCAAATCCAAATTGGCTAAAAGTCTCTCTGGAGTCAATTGCAGTTGAGCCCAAATGCTCTGTTGTTTGGATCTTACTAAAATTTAATGATCCTAAAAATATTGCTAAGTTGATCTTAGTCTCAAATAGAACTAACGTATTCTTAGCTAAAATAAATTGAGCCCAAATGCTCATATATTTAAGTTGATTTTAATCTCAAACTAGATTAGCGGTTCTTAAATAAAATAAAAATATTTTTGAACTAAAGGAATATATAACCTAAGTTCAAAACCCAAATTCATAAATATATGGATTTGGACTAATCTGCGCACCACGGGCGACGACATAAACTAGTCTCCGTATACAATCCACGGGCAACCTTAACAAACAAAATAACACACGACACGAAGTGAACTGCTGGAGAAGGAGAAAGTGATTATCGCAACACGATAACGTAATTAACTGCAGGGGCTTGCGTCTGTAGGGAAGAGCGTCCCCACAATCAAAAAACCCTCACTAATGATGGGGAATCTGATGAAGTCTGCTATAATGGTCGCATCTATCCAAACCTCCGATATACGGTGCCATAAATCAACTTGGTATTTTCGGAGAGGTGGACGGATATGTCAAAATAGCATCTGCCCCCAAATTCAGGCAAGACGATCAATCCCAGTTCGTCTCTGTTTTTGGCGGTAAACAGATGCGTCGCTTCGATAATTACAACGGTCGATTGCTCCTCCGCCATTCGACCATTTTGAAGATCGTCGTTGGATCTATCTGGAAAGCTCTTCCTAAGCTTGATGAGGCTATGCCACTCCAGGCACTCGATGACACTGAAGACAGGATATATTCAATATATCTGATGGGTTTAATTTTGAAGAAATAGAGAGATGATTCCGTCACTATCATGCATCGTGTATTCCAATAGAAAGCAATAATATCCTTAGACCAGAGGATGGAAGACATCAGCGGTGATCCTGAAACTTGCATCTGGGAGAAGATGCACAAGAAGATGGTCAATGAAACTAGAAGTGCTTTACTCAAACTTGCCTTTAAGTTTGTGAATTCATGTACGGAATTTAGAGTTCTGCTACTGTAGACTGTTTACCGCCGAAAACAGAGACGAAACCGCGTAGGTCGTCTTGCCTGAATTTGGGGGCAGATACTATTTGGTTTTATCTGTCTACCTCTCTGAAGATACTATGTTGATTTATGGCACCGCGTATCGAAAGTTTAGACAGATGCGGCCATTGTAGCAGACTTCGTCAGATTCCCCCTCGTTGTGAGGGGTTTTTGATTGTGGGGATGCTCTTTCCTACAGGCGCAAGCCCCTGCAGTTAATTACGTTACCGCGTAGCGATAACCACTTTCTCCTGCTTCGGAAGGTCATTTCGTGTCATGTGTGTTTGTTTTATTTTTGGTTGCCCGTGGATTGTATACAGAGACTAATTTGTGTTGTCGCCCGTAGGGCGTGGATTAGTCCAAATCCGTATTTTCTTAGAATTAGGTTTTGGTTGATTTAGGGATCGTTAACCTTGTTTGAGATTAAGATCAACTTAAATATTTGTTAAGGATACGTTAATCCGATATTGGATTAAGATCTACTTAACGGGGATTCAGGATCATTTTTGATCCAATGAAAGAGCATTTGGGTTCTATCGTTCTAGTTTAAGGACGTTGCAGTCCACAGCTAGTTTAAGGACATTACGGTCCATTATGGTATGCTCATGGGTTTGAGAGTGCATCCAAGAGCTGTTGGTTGTCAGGACCCTCCACCTCACTAACATCGTTGAAGAATTACAATGACATGTATCAGAGGTGTGGAGAGATGTACCCTTGAACCGAACTCCAGATTGAAGGGGGAGATCATGGGGGAACGAACATCATTTTAGATGCCATGTGTCAGGAGATCATTGGCCATCTTTGGCACTAAGATCGATTCGGGGAGACCTGAGTATAGGAGGGCATCTGTTGATTGATGGTCAAAAGGTTTTGGTCTCGGGAGACTTGGCTAATTTTGGCTAAGGTCGGCCTCTCACAGTGTTAAATACTGATATCTGCTTGACGCTCACGTACTTCCACGTGAGGATTATAAGTAGTGTTAGACACTGAAGTTTGGAGCGCTCACGTGCGGCACGTGAGGCACCTGAACATTGGGCATTATGCACTTGGGTATAAATCCCCATCTGTATATAAGTGTGAAACACTTAGTCCTTATGGCCATCACATGTGGGCATGTGAGGTGCTCCAGAGTTGGGCACTGCCTCCTTTGGATTTATCTTCCTATTCTATTCTAGGTTCTAAGCATTATTGAGGATCACGTGGGATCACGTGAGGCGCCCCAAAATGAGAACTTTCTTAATTTATTCCCCCTCCCTTTTTACAAGTGTTGAGCACTATTAGGGGTCACGTGGCTCGAACTCAGTCATTCCTTTTTGGTCCTCAGAGGTGCTCACGTAGGAACACATGATCTGTCGTTATAGCATTGGATGCTAATATGCATGGGGCTCTTGATCTTAGTCTTGAGAATTTCAAGTCTTTTGTTATATAAGAATTAAATTCTTATGTAGGGTTAAACCCTAGTTTTGTCAGAAGAAATAAATTCCTATGTCTTTGGAAGAATTAAATTCTTCAAACCTAGTTATTTCCTCTAAGTTTTGGGACCGCATAACAGAATCTCCTCGATGAGGATTAAATTCTCAACTTGTGGGGAGATCTGCTTCTGCAGACCTTAACCAGAGGAAGAACTAAGTTCTTTTTTGGAAGAGATAAACTCTTGTAAAAGAAGATAAAATGATTTTTAGGTCTTTTCCCTCACCTAGGCTTTCTTTTTCTTCAAAGAAAACTCCTCTTCTCCTTTTTTTAAAATCTTATGGGGGTCTCTCTCTTCTCTCTTTAGTCTCGAGTCCTTTATATAGTAGAGGCAAGTTTGTTGATTTAATTAAGGAAATCTCTCATTGAGAGATTTTTTGATTGATTCGGGGATTTTATCCACCGTTGGACCTTTGATCCAGGGACTTCTGTTTTACAGAAGACATTTTTCTTGTTTTTAACAAGATTGGAAAAATATTTTCC
Organism: Agapanthus africanus; assembly: GCA_030015575.1. Classification (NCBI taxonomy): domain Eukaryota; kingdom Viridiplantae; phylum Streptophyta; class Magnoliopsida; order Asparagales; family Amaryllidaceae; genus Agapanthus; species Agapanthus africanus. The sequence goes on from CM057337.1 coordinate 739,758,784, forward strand.
CATACAGAGTTTATTCTGTAGTTTGGTCATTTTTAATCAACATTGGATCTTTAATCCAATGGTGCTCTGTTTTACAGAGCACAATCTTTCTTGTTTAGAAAGATCGGGGAAATATTTTCCCATACAGAGTTTATTCTGTAGCTTAGTGATTTTTAATCACTATTGGATCTTTAATCCAACAGTGTTCTGATTTACAGTGTACAATCTTTCTTGTTTAGAAAGATTGGGGAAATATTTTCCCATACAGAACTTATTCTGTAGTTTGGTGATTTTTAAATATCATTGGATCTTTAATCCAACGGTGCTCTGATTTACAGAGCGTAATCTTTCTTGTTTAGAAAGATTCAAGGAAATATTTTCCAATTAGGGTTTTGATCCTTCTTATTTAGAATTTAATTCTATCGGCTAAGAAGGCATTAGGAACCCTCACGTGTAGCACGTGACCCATAGCATTAGACCGGTTTTCTTATACATAGCAATCCCAGAGAAAAGCATCACGTGTTGGCACGTGAGCTGATGTTCAGAAATGTCACGTGTGGCACGTGACCCCTACGAAGTTAGGTCCAACAAAGAGTATCATGTGCTGATACGTGAGATTCTCTGGCCGGTTATTTATTTTAGGAATGCGTCTATATATTTTGTATATAGATGCTCACGTGCCTGCACATGAAACTCAATTTCAGCCTTATTTGTTAAGCGCAATGCTTGTAATCTTTGCTCCAAGGCGCATCATGTGTGGGCACGTGATGCTCCATCTGGGGAATTTTTCCCATCGCTTTTTGTTCATTATTTATTTTTTTATAAGGGGACAAATGCCCCCACAGCGTTGTTCTCACGTGGCTTGCACGTGAGTGCAACGCTGTCACATTTACAGCTGTTGGATTGCCTAGGGGAATGGGGAGGCGAACCGCCCTTGTCACATCTTATAAATGTAAGGGTTTGGTCTTTGGGAAGCAACTGTTCCTTCATCTTCTTCTTTCCTTGTTTTCTTTGAGAATTTAATTCTCTTCTTCAGAGCTTAGTTATCTTCCCATTGCAATTTCCAGAGTTAAACTTTGTCAGAAAAAGAAACTCTTTTTAGGTAACGATCTTGAATAACAAAGAAACCCTTTTCTTAAAAATTTCCTGGAATTTAAATCCACCATAAGAGCTTTGTTCTCTTCTGAAATCCATCTCTTAGAGATCCAAAGACATGATCTTTGAGTAGTAAACCTCAATGTCTTGGGCATTCCTCCTTTGACCTTTAAGGATTCATGGCATTTTTATTTTTCTTTTCCTCATCATGGGGGTTTCCGGAATTTAATTCCATCGCAGAAAAGGAATTTAATTCCTTACCAAAGAGCTTTGCTCTGAAGATCAAGAGGGCCCCTCGGGAATTTCATTCCCTGGTGTTCTTGAGCATATTTTCATAGGATTTTTCCCTACCTGCACAAATTCAAATTTGTTGGGTATTTTAACAGAACTTGTTTGCTCTATGAGGATGTCAAGAGTTGTTTTAAACTCCCGTGTCCGTTTAATGAGAATCCTTTTAGATTCTCACAATGAGCATTTTCTTGATCATCTCGATCGCTAAACTCTTGCTGATTTTTCTGTTCAGATACTATGGCCGTTTATTTGTATGATCTTGACGAAATTATTTCCTATGAAGACATTCGCGTCCAAGGCCGCTGTCAAAACCAGGAGTTTACGAATGCTCAATGCGCTGAGGTTATGCGTCGTTTCGATGAATACAACGGTCGACTACTCCCCCGTCGTTACGCTTTATTGAAGATCATCGTGGGAGCGATTTTGGAAGCCCTTCCTGAATTTAATGAAGCCATGCTGCTTGAGATACTTGATGATGCCGAAGACAAGGTGCACTCTGTATATCTGATGGGCTCAATCTCGAAGAGGTGGCGAGATGGTCTTGTTGATATCTTGCATCAAGTTTTCTAACAGACGACGATAATCTCTGCTTATCAGAGGATGGATGCCATCAGCGAGAATCTTGACGCTTGCATTCGTGAGAAGATGCACACGAAAATGGTCAGAGAAGCCAGAAGCATTTTACTCGGCTTTGCTTCTGAATTCCTCAATCCATGTCCAGGATCAAATGTTTTACCACTGTAAACATTTTCTTTTGTTTTTATACCATGTATAAGTTCTTGGAGCATAAATGACAAAATTTCCTCTTTTCCCCCTTTTTTATGCTCACGTGTATTGTGCATGAAGTGTCGTTATACTGTTGTTGGCGTTCACGTGTTTTGCGCATGAGGCACTGGCGGGGATTTTAATCCTGCACTAGCGCCGGCGGTCACGTGTTATGCACGTGCGGTGCCGCTTTAGTTTTCAAAAAGGATCAATACGGGTGCTCACGTGCCATGCACGTGAGGCTCTACCGATGAGGTCGTTTCGCCTCCTTACTCTGATTCTAATGAGTCAGCCCTTTCTTTTTTCATGCCCCCCTTTTTTGGCCTTGGGAATAGCTCTACCATGCACGACATTTTCTGTGCATAGCTTTGAATGCTTCTCTTTATAACCCGAACCTACGTCTTCCTCTTTCTTCATAGAGAGAGAACCATTTAGACCTCAGGGTGATCATTTTGAGAAACAAACCAAAGGTTATGGCTTGCAATCATCCCCATGCTCGTCGGCAACCCAGGGAGGTACCTATCGAGAAGATTTTTCCTCGTTTTGCCGCGCGGTTAGCGATCTGTTAGTTATATGTATGCCCTAGAGTCCATTACTATACATAGGATGTATATTGTAGTGGATGCTTGGACATATATAGGGATGACTTTCTTGCTCGATATGATAGTATGCTATCTGGTTACTCTTTACCTTAACGTGTACACTGATTGTCTCTCTGTTACATGTTGGTAAAGCCCTTAGGATGTGTACTTGACTACCTGGACTATGATGCGGATCATACTAGTGGGGACATGGTAGTCCATAAGTACATCCTTCAAAGTCCCTAGTCGTGGGTGTATCGAGACAGGGCATCGATATACCAGAGTAGACTAGCGTGTAGCTTCTCGACCCATATAGATGGGCGATGGATGATCCCATATCCATTGGTGTTTGACATCAGAGATGATATACGGGTGCTCAGTAGAGACTGGGTACACTGGACGGACTCGCCGAGAACTCCCAGATGGTATTATACCTTATGTCAGATGGCAGTTCTCTGGTGACACTGGTGCAGGTTAGTCTGTAGACCCGAGATCGTCATAGAGTCTTGTGTGATTCCCACTGTGCTTTGATTTCCATCATACCACATCCAAGAGGGCGTGCAAAAAGGTGGCTTTTGGGTACAGTCCCGAATCACATGGAGGCAATGAGCGATAGGAGTTTCGTCTCTCCCGGTATAGGGAGTTGATGTTGCGCAGTGTTCGATTGGCTATAACAGGAAGTCCTTGGCCAAGGCTGCTTTAGGGATTTACTGGTAAGTGTTACCAGTAGATTCTTGACCCGTTATGAGCCTCATATCGACACGACTTATCGATTTATTGGGGTCTGACGTTTACCACCCCTAGAAGAGATATGCGACATATCAGACGAACAGATCGGACTGTACGGTAGTGTTACTCGTTGGATTCACTGGAGTGTGAGCGGGCTTGCTCGTTGATCTTCTGATCGCTCAATACCCGGGTGGCCGTTACGTTTAGCAGACCGCTTGCGGCTTGTGGGTGTTTGATATGATCATCACCTACTGCCGGCGTATTGACGAGTCTTTAGAGTTCTACACTGGGGTTTCCTGGATCAAGCGAAACGAAATAGGAGCGCATATGAGATATGTGCGGGACCGAGAATAATACCAGTATGTGATACTGTATTCTATTCTCGCGGTTTGTATCATCGGTCGGTTATATGTGATATAATCGGGTTACCAAATCAAGTGTTGATTCGATACATTGATACACTTGATATTAGTCGGTTATATGCGATATGACCGGATCGTTAAATCAAGTGTTGATTTAATGATTTAATGTATAATTATATATTTGATATATTACTTTACATTAACTAGTATTTGTTCACTTAAGATTTGTTTTCTCACTAGTTTGTGCATAAGTGTATATATGATATATATTTGTATACATATGTTTGTATCATGTTTGATGATACATACAAGATGTGTGTATGAGTCCCATACCAAGATTAGGGTAAAGATTAGGGTTATTGTTTCATCTTAAGATTTAACAAAGGGTTTAACTTAGTCAAAGTTATCAAGCTTGAAGAAGCTTGGAGAAGCTTTGACAAAGTCCACTCTTTTGTCATTTCTTTTGATATTCCTTAACCTAACCTTTAACCTAAAGCCTTGGTTAATTCTCTACATGAGTTAAGCATGAGGGCTTAACTCAACCATGGTGCTATTATTCATTTGGATAAGTTTCATTTTGGATATTCATTCAAATGATTCTTTCTTCTTCTTCATCTTCATCAAGCTCACAAAAGCTTGAGAGCTCCAATGGTGCCATGGTAAAAAGAGTGAGAAATCCAATTCTAAAGTGAACCCACTTCTTATTTCTTCATTCTTAACTACTTGTCATGTAGTATAGGGTGTGTTCTCTTCACAAAGTTTTTGACCAAGTGAAGGAATAGCTTGAGTTTGAGTCTCCCCGACGTAGATCATCTTCGGCCTCGAAGTCAATGACCTAGCCCGATAATTTCTCCGACGAAACCATTTCTAGAGTCCGGGATCCGATGATCGCAGCGGAGGGATGTCAACACGGAGCTAAAGAAGTGGTGGACCGGATCTACAAAGGTTGTAATCCCTTTCACTTGTAGTTAAGTTGTTATCTTGCATGTTCTTTCGCCTTTACTTCTAGTTAACGATCTATATTAGGGTTTCTCGGCACCGTAAAATTTTTGTTTGGCATGGTTGATGCCTTGTGGAACCTCTTGTGTGTGCCTAGGAACCCTACAGTGGTATCAGAGCCTAGCTAGAGATTTAGGCGAAGTGTAGACGAAGTTAGAAACCCGATCGAACCCCGAAACCCCACACGACACCCCTCTCTGTACAATTTTTCAAAACTGGGATTTTTGTGAATTAAAAATATGCAGAAAAATAAGCAGGGTTTTCTAAGAGTTACTGTGCAGCACGTGGTCACAAGTCGATTAAAGCGCGGCGGAACCGCGGCACGAGCATGGCTCGTGCGGCGGTTCCGCGGCCATGTAGTTGCTTCATTCATTTCTGTTTGCACAGTAATATTCTTCTGTTATTCCTGATTCTTCTGGATATTTTTAATTTATACTCAACAGTTGAGTTTTCTAGGGTTGTTTTGGGAGCTCGATGATTCGATCGGATTGTTTAACTTTGTCTATGTGTTTTTCTGGGTAATTTTAGAATATGTTAAAAAGTTCGACCGGATATAAATACCCGCTTTTTCCCCTGCCGGGAAATTTCCAAGTGTTGGATTTTTCCGAAGTTTGAAAACGTTCTAAGTAGTGCAAGTAACGCAATGGACCCTCTAGAAGACAACAAACCTTAACTCGATTATGTGACCGTCTTGAACTGCCTTTTGAACCTTAGGGTTTGGGGCAGTACGGCGTGCCACATGTGAGGCGTTGGCTTGACCCTTCTACGGCTGGACCGTTGGTACTGTGGCATGAAGTGGATGTTTTTAAACTTATTTCATGTGTTGAGCTGTTTCGGGAAAACTTGGGTGTTTGATTGTTCGATCGGAAAGTTTAACATTTTCTATTTATCTGGAATGTGATACAATATTTGGAATCCACAAGTAGTTATGAGATAACTAATTTGGATGTTATAAACATAGCACTTTAGTCTCACTTGATCGGTTGCCACGGAATTTTGATGTGATCAAAAGTCCGTCGCAATCACGTAGCGTACGCGGATACTCACCGGGTAAACTTAATAGACAGCCACACCCCATAGCCCCGACCAAGTGACTGTAGAGAACCCCGTCGCCGAAAGCATCCGTCCGGGTGCTCACGGCAGCGGTGTTCCGCCTTAGTGCACTTCGTCGACGGCATCGGGGGTGCGGCTGTCTACTAAAGTTTGCGACGAGCATTCGATCAGGATGTCGGGAATCTTGTTGAATTGCCCGACTTGATATTGAAAAGTGTTTTCGATATAGAGACTAAAATGCGGGGTTTATAATTGTTAGGCATGTGATGTCTAAGGAATTCAGATGGTTAGGCATGCGATGTCTAAGGAGGTTGCGGATTCCAACTGTTGTAGTTTTACACTTTCTTTTCTGTGACCGTAAGTGTAATATGTGATATCGCCGGTTTCGTTGCTATATGTCAACGACAATTGGGATGCGCATATTTACTTACGTTGATGACATGTGATGTTATGTGTTGCTGGATATGTTATATTGGATCGTCGCGTTTTGAATAGCCGGGGGTTTTATGTGAGATGAGAGTTTTTATTTTCATTCATGTAAAATTTATTGTATGTAATATTCTTTTATTGGGGCACTTCCAGGTAGCGGAAGATGTCACCCATTATATATTATTTACTTTTCCGCACTAGGATAGACCCAAGGAGGAGAGCACAAGTAACCAGGTTCTGGAGTCCAGTGGGAGACCAACTCGAGGAGTCGAGTCCGAGTCTCCTGACTCTAGAATTGGTAGGGTTGCTTGCCGCTCTCGTAGGGGTCTAGGGGTGTGGGTTTGGCTATTCATCGCTATCGTGGAATCCTTGTTTTATACTGGCTCGTATTGAAAACACGGACGTCCTAGTATATCCAATATTTCATAAGTTTCTTCTGCTGCGATATCTGTGATGTGATCATGTGATGTTCTATGATAGATACAGTATATAGTATATATGATATATTATATAGACGTTACTTATGTTTTACACCCGCGCTAGCCCTTCCCTGCTCTGCCGTTAGTTACCTAACCTAACGGTGCACGAGAGGACATCGAGGCGAATGCGGATGGCATAAGTGTATGTCGTATTTATCTGTGATGTTTAGGTAACTTAAATGATGGGACTTCATTAATGTGATTAATGAAAGAAAATAAACCTAAGATGTTGTGGAATCGAATTTTCAAAAACAGGTAGCTACAGTTCTTGCTTTGCATCGCGGTGTTCCTAGTAGAACATCCTGCACCTTATTCGATAAGGAAAGGACCGAGATCCCTTCACCGGGAGTGACTCCTTTAGCAATAACTGGCAGATGCTACAACCCTCGGTTTGTCTTTTGATTGCTCCTATAGTTCTTGCTTTGCACAGTGATGTATATGATATATCCTGCACCTCATTCGACGAGAAAAGGGCCGACGATCCCTTCACCGGGAGTGACCCCTTTAGCGAAACTAGAAAAGCCTAAAAAACACTCCATTTTAAAATCATTTGATTCTACAACGATATCAAGTTCATTACGCAAAAGGTTTTCTTAAAAACCTGTCGTAGTCCTCCGTCATTTCAGATATGTACTGGTTTGTATTCGTGCTGCGTTTGTTGACCTCTGTCAAGGCGTAGTGCGCGGTAGCTGATTAGTGCTTATTTGTATAAGCATATGATGTGATTGATTTAGGGTAGTCGTGCGACCTTGTTGACCTCTGTCAAGGGTCGTGCGGGTGGGTTTACTTCAATCAGGAAATGACGGGTTGAACTTGACTAGCAGCTTATGGTTTGTTGACCTCTGTCAAGGTCATAGGACGCTAGGGGCAAAATATTATCGGGAATTTCAAGTGTTGAAATTTGCAATGAGATTGCATACCTTCTATGAGATAGTTGGATCCCGATACCCACTGCGAGTAATTGTTACTCCTAGGAGAGTTTTACACATTACAATTAGCCGATCAAGTAGGTGTCTAGAAAGGTGTCAACGGGGTTACGCCTCTGGGAAAACGAGGTTTACTACAATTAGGTCCGTGCGAAAGCACGGGGGACCTCCCTCAAAGTACCGACACTGGCCTAGCTGAAAGATTGGCGAACTTGTAGCGTGTAATTAATCCCGGCTAGTCTTTCCTTTTAGGGTTTGAAGGAAGATTTGATAAAAACAGTGGGAGCCATCCTGATTAGATAAAATAATAACCAATCTGATCTTGCAAGAGCGCACGCAGAGTGTTTTCTTCTCTCTCTCTCCAGGTAGCGACCATGTCACGCCTTAATCAAGATAATAAAACGGATATATTGACCGAACCCGCTTGTTATACTGAGCTGGGGAACGTTGGTCCCGCTCCAACTTATAATTGTTATAAGACAGAGCAGGAAATTGGGGAATACCAGATTTTCCGTGCTGCCCAAACAAAGAAAGTGCATATTGATGCATCATCTTCGGGTGTGTTCGTTACACAGAACTGTTTCTCAGTATCCTTTACGTCCTGGGTATGTGATACCAGATCAGGATCCCGCATATGTAATTTGTTACATGGGCTACAGAAAGGTAGAGAACTGAGAACGGGTGATAAGTTTCATGAGGCAGAAAACGGTGCAAGTGTTGCAGCCAAGGCTGTTGGTCACTGTCACCCTGTATTACCAGAATACATTGATTCTGAACAAATGTTATTAGATAACGAACCTGATATACAAAATCATATCAGTCTCTTTATTTAGATAAAGAAGGATATAATTTTGTATTGATTGGATAATGTTTTGAACATTTCCTATATCAAGAGTTGATCGGTTCAGGCACGTTATCTAAAGGCATTGGCGTTCTAAATCAAACTACAGTTCTTAGTATACAGAACACACACAAGAGGAAGAGTTCAGAAATGAACGAATCCTTCTTGAGCTATTGTAGACTAGGTCATATCAATGCGACCCGACTAGCTGAAGTTACATTTAGATGCATATTTAAATCTGTTTGAATTTACATCTTATGAAACTTGCCAGTCATGTCACAAAGATTAGATGACCATAGCTCTGTTTACTGGAAACAGAGAAAGAGTTAGTGAACTCTTGGAATTGATACATGCTGATGTATGAAGGTCCCCTGTCTACACATGCCAAGACCAGTTCTTTGTACTTCATTACATTCTCTGATAATCTCTCAAGATTCAGACATATGTTCCTGTTGAAACACAAGTCCGAACCTTTTGAGATATTCACAGAATATAAGTTAGAAGTAGAGAACCAAACATGGGTAAAAGTATTATGTCATTTGATGTGATCAAGGAGAAGAATACTTGAGCACGGAATTCCTGGATTATTCTAAAGGAGAATGAGATTCTCTCTCAGCATTACTCCTCCGTATACACCATAGCACGATGGTATATCGGGGCGGAGCAATAACACCCTATGTGATATGGTGTGCTATATGATGAGTACTACTGAGTTTCCTATTTCTTTTTAGGGAGTTATGCACTTTTGAAGTTGCATACCTATTGTATAGGGTTCCGATCAAATCAGATGCCTACCATTTCAGATGAGATATGGAAAGGGAAGAGCTCATCTCTTAAGTCAGTAAAGATTTGGGGTTGTCCAGCCTATGTCTAAAAGAAAAATCCGGACAAGCTCGAGGCAAAGTCAGGTCTGTAGAAGTTTGTTGGATATCCCAAGCATACGCAAGGGAATATCTTCTACCTAACCGAGGAACAAAAATGTTTTGTTACTCAGCATGGCACCTTTGTGAAAGGGAATTTCTTGTGAAGAAATTAGTGGACATGAGGTAGAACTGGAAAGAGTTCCAGCTATACAAACTGCAGCTGATGATTTGGTAGAACCAAAGGATTCAATAGCAAACAACGAACCTCAGCCTCTCCGCCGATCTAGTAGGGTTCCTCACCCACCTGAGAGATACTTCGATTTCTCTATGACAGTGGGAGCGAGGATTGCATCATGAGATGATGACCCAACTAGTTTCGGGCTGGCCATCAGGAGTAGGACTCTATAAGAATGGCTGGATGCTTATCGATCTGAGATGGAATCCTTATACACCAACAAAGTATGGACTTTGGTTGCTTTATCTGAAGGGTTATATCCCCATCAGGAGCAAGTATATCTTGAGAAGATTACTTGGTGTACATGGAAAAGTTGAGATTTTCAAAGCTAGACTTGTTAAAGGTTTGCATCATTGACCAGGTATGGATTATAATGAAACCTTTTCTAAGTAGCTATTCTTAAGTCCATCCAGATCCTACTTGCTACGGCTACATACCATGACTACGATATCTAGCGGTTGGGTGTCTTGACTGCTTTTCTAAATGATGATTTGGAAGAAAGCGTCTATAAGTACACAGCCAGAGGGCTTCGTAGAAAGTGGGAGCAGCGGAAACGTATGCAAGATGTTTTATGTGATAAAGCAGGCATCGCGGAGTTAAACATCTGTTTTGATGAGTTAGTCAAAGAGTTTGACATCATCAAAATGGTAGATGAACCTTGTATATACAAAAAGGTAGTAAGGAGTATAGTGGTGATCCTCGTAGAGTACGTGGATGACATACTCTTGATAGGGAAGGAGTTTCCTATGCTACGCTCGGTCAATTTCCGCTTATCACAAGAATTCTCCATATAGGATCAAAGTGATACCTACTAAATCCTGAGTTTTGGATCTATGAGATAGATCTAATTGGATGTTAGGATACTCACTAGTTGGAGTGAGATGGTATCAATCGATCCCGAGGAGAATCACTGGAAGGGTTCCAGGGTGATAAGAACGACTGAATGTCAGTCGCAGGCATTGTCTTTACCCTCAGTAAAGGGACGGTATGTTGGAAGAGTTCCAAACTAGATACCGTGGAATACTAGACGATAAAGGTTGGATACATCGCTACTTAAGATGCTACCAAAGAGGCAGTCTGGGTGTATATTAGTTCATGAGATGAACTTCGTTCCTACCATTGTGTGACAATGGAGTTGTGGCTTATGCCAAGGAACGCCCGTCCCATCAGTGATCCAGACATATTCTTAGGCAGTATCACCTGATCGTGGAGATGGTTGATCTCCAGGGGATCGAGGTTAGGAGAGTAGACTCAGAGGACAACACGGCGGATCCACTCACAAAGGCCTTTTCCCAGAGAGAGACTTTTATGGGATGGTTGAGTATGAGATACTACAACCACTGCTATCAGATGGCCCTAGTGCAAGTGGGAGATTGTTAGTTATATGTATGCCCTAGAGGCCATTACTATACATAGGATGTATATTGTAGTGGATGCTTGGACATATATAGGGATGACTTTCTTGCTCGATATGATAGTATGCTATCTGGTTACTCTTTACCTTAACGTGTACACTGATTGTCTCTCTGTTACATGTTGGTAAAGCCCTTAGGATGTGTACTTGACTACCTGGACTATGATGCGGATCATACTAGTGGGGAAATGGTAGTCCATAAGTACATCCTTCAAAGTCCCTAGTCATGGGTGTATCGAGATAGGGCATCGATATACCAGAGTAGATTAGCGTGTAGATTCTCGACCCATATAGATGGGCGATGGATGATCCCATATCCATTGGTGTTTGATATCAGAGATGATATACGGGTGCTCGGTAGAGACTGGGTATACTGGACGGACTCGCCGAAAACTCCCAGATGGTATTATACCTTACGTCAGATGGCAGTTCTCTGGTGACACTGGTGCAGGTTAGTCTGTAGACCCGAGATCGTCATAGAGTCTTGTGTGATTCCCACTGTGCTTTGATTTCCATCATACCACGTCCAAGTGGGCGTGCAAAAAGGTGGCTTTTGGGTACAGTCCCGAATCACATGGAGGTAATGAGCGATAGGAGGGGTTTCGTCTCTCCCGGTATAGGGAGTTGATGTTGCGCAGTGTTCGATTGGCTATAACAGGAAGTCCTTGGCCAAGGCTGCTTTAGGGATTTACTGGTAAGTGTTACCAGTAGTTTCTCGACCCGTTATGAGCCTCATATCGACACGACTTATCGAGTTATTGGGGTCTGACGTTTACCACCCCTAGACGAGATATGCGACATATCAGACGAACAGACCGGACTGTACGGTAGTGTTACTCGTTGGATTCACTGGAGTGTGAGCGGGCTTGCTCGTTGATCTTCTGATCGCTCAATACCCGGGTGGCCGTTACGTTTAGCAGACCGCTTGCGGCTTGTGGGTGTTTGATATGATCATCACCTACTGCCGGCGTATTGACGAGTCTTTAGAGTCCTACACAGGGGTTTCCTGGTTCAAGCGAAACGAAATAGGAGCGCATATGAGATATGTGCGGGACCGAGAATAATACCAGTATGTGATACTGTATTCTATTCTCGCGATTTGTATCATCGGTCGGTTGTATGTGATATAATCGGGTTACCGAATCAAGTGTTGATTCGATACATTGATACACTTGATATTAGTCGGTTATATGCGATATGACCGGATCGTTAAATCAAGTGTTGATTTAATAATTTAATGTATAATTATATATTTGATATATTACTTTACATTAACTAGTATTGGTTCACTTAAGATTTGTTTTCTCACTAGTTTGTGCATAAGTGTATATATGATATATATTTGTGTACATATGTTTGTATCATGTTTGATGATACATACAAGATGTGTGTATGAGTCCCATACCAAGATTAGGGTTACTGTTTCACCTTAAGATTTAACAAAGGGTTTAACTTAGTCAAAGTTATCAAGCTTGAAGAAGCTTGGAGAAGCTTTGACAAAGTCCACTCTTTTGTCATTTCTTTTGATATTCCTTAACCTAACCTTTAACCTAAAGCCTTGGTTAATTCTCTACATGAGTTAAGCATGAGGGCTTAACTCAACCATGGTGCTATTATTCATTTGGATAAGTTTCATTTTGGATATTCATTCAAATGATTCTTTCTTCTTCTTCATCTTTATCAAGCTCACAAAAGCTTGAGAGCTCCAATGGTGCCATGGTAAAAAGAGTGAGAAATCCAATTCTAAAGTGAACCCACTTCCTATTTCTTCATTCTCTACTACTTGCCATGTAGTATAGGGTGTTCTCTTCACAAAGTTTTTGACCAAGTGAAGGAATAGCTTGAGTTTGAGTCTCCCCGACGTAGATCATCTTCGGCCTCGAAGTCAATGACCTAGCCCGATAATTTCTCCGACGAAACCATTTCTAGAGTCCGGGATCCGATGATCGCAGCGGAGGGACGTCAACACGGAGCTAAAGAAGTGGTGGACCAGATCTACAATGGTTGCAATCCCTTTCACTTATTAGCAAAGTTGTTTGCTTGCTTGCTTTTCGCCTTTACTTCTGGTTAACGATCTATATTAGGGTTTCTCGGCACCGTAAAATTTTTGTTTGGCATGTTTGATGCCTTGTGGAACCTCTTGAGTGTGCCTAGGAACCCTACAGGATCCTCTTTTCACTGATGACCAATGTGACGCGGCACTGTACGAACTCTTGGCCCGTAGGGGCTCTCCTCTTCTTATGGGTTCCATTTGTCTCGGAATGATTTTCATGTCCGTGCTTGCTGATATTCCCCCTCATCCGGCGGAAATGACTCTGGCGATTCTTGATACGGCGGAGGACAAAATTGAGTGCTTCCACGAGGTACACTTAATTACCCAAGCTCTGAAGGATCGTTTAGTGCATTTACTGAGTCAAATAAGAGCCCGGCGAGCCATCATGTCCGCTTTCGCTGACGAGCATGGTGCTAATCGGTGGGGAGCAACTCCTCACGAAGACCATCGCTTCGACATGGTGGAGAGGGCAGAGAGGGAATTGGAGAACTTTGTATTTTGTTTTTTTAACCCCTGTATCTCTGATCCCATATTTGGTGATCTTTTCCCTGTAGAGTAGTATATTTATATCGATGTATTTCCTTTATTATTGACTGTTGAATGTTTTCTGTTCATCATATATTCGTACGTGTATCCCACCTCTGTACATGAGCTTTATACTTTACCCTTAGAAATTTTCTTTTAAGTGCAAGCGCTATTGTAGCGTCGTACATAAATCAGCACGTTTTGGACACCATTTCCATTTAAGCACATACGCAGTTGTACTGTCGTGTCTCTTTAGCAAATATGTCTTGTAGATAGTCTATCTTGATCTCCTTGCAGGGCAACAATGGCTTAGGAAACAATTTCAGGTCTGCAGCCTAAGACTTTTCAACTTTACGAGCCGTGAGGGACTCATAAAGACTTTTCTCCCTACGAGTCGAGAGGATCCCGTAGGCGTCTTTTCTTCTTAGGAATCGTGAGGACTCCTAAGTGCGTTTTCTCTTGAGAGTCCTAGGGATATCACAAGAGAATTTTCCCCTTACAACTCAAGAGGACTCGTAAGTGGTTGTTTCACTCCTTGTCGATATTCGACGTTGGAGAGTGTGGCCCGTGAATAGTATGCAATATTCCATCTTGGACCGACTTGCAAGGCCCCAATGCTTAGGAAATAGGTCTTTATCCCCATTGCCTAAGGCTTTTCCCTACGAGTCGAGACGAATTGAACAGTTCTCGCAAGGACACTAATTTCCTCACGAGTCGAGACGAATCGAGAAGTTCTCACAAGGGTGTCCTAACATCACAGTTAACTCCTGCTAATAGAAGTCCATGAGGGTCTGTGGTACAAGGGTTTTTTACCCGTCGCACCATCGCGTTGGCCGATATATTCCTCGATATGCAATCTTTCTGTTCGGGTAGCCCCGCGACTGTCGTGTCTCTGATCCCTTCGGGGGCTGGACAAGACGTCTTCAAGTAATCTTCCAGGTAATATTACTGTCGAAAGAGGAAGCATTAAAGATATTTCATGTCGCTTTTTACTTGAGCTTAGGCTCAATTTGGGAGCCCCGATGAGTCATGACCACTCCGTGCTGGAGTGGGATGGTCTCCGATAGTCTTTCAGGTCTCATTTGAGTTGCCGTCAAGACCTGAAGCTAGGAATCTTCCTTTGCTTTGTTTGTTGACATCGTGTCTGCAATATTGCAACGAATGTCGAGGTTGTCTCTGGGATGTCTGTAAACCGTCGAGATTTGGAACTAGGGGACTTTGCCATGGCTCCGTTTATTGATGTCGCGTCTGTATCCTGCTGGAGGGAGGAAGAACATTGTTGTTGATCTGTAGGCTGTAGATGTAGCCGTCGAGACTTGGAACTAGGGACTTTGCCATGGTTCCGAGGTAGTCTCTAGGCTATCTGTGAACCATTGAGATTTGGAACTAGGGGACTTTGCCATGGATCCGTTTTGTTGACGTCATATCTACTTCTGGTTGGAACGAGAAGGAACGTCGTTATTGATTTCTACGCTGTAGGTGTAGCCATCGAGATCTGGCTTCCCCTTTGATGAAGCCTGGTGGGACAATATAGTTCCCTTTTCGTTTGTGCCCATGGATTGTATACAGGGGTCGATGTGATCTCACCTGCAGGGCAGCGTTTCATTTTTTTTGTTTCTTTCCGCAATGCTCTATCATTTCAGCTTTTTATATCATGAAAGTCGCGATCGCCCAATCATTTCGGCTATTTTTCGCGGTGCCCAATCATTTCGGCTATTTTCTTTTTCTTTACTCGCCGCTTTTTATTGCGAGTCGCCCAAACATTTCGGCTATTTTTATATGCATATATTTTACTTGCTAATTTTTGTTGCAAGTTGCCCCATCATTTCGGCTATTTCATATGCATTTTTTGCTCGCTGATTTTCGTTGCGAGTATGGAACTCGATATTTGATACAAATTTGGGCATCGGCACCGCTGCGACTGGAATATTGCCAGGAGCGAATCATCATTTGTCGTGAAAAGACTTGGAATTTGATACCGATTTAGGCATCAACATCCCTACCAATGGGATATTTCCAGGAGCGAATCATCATTTGCCTTTGTTGATTTGGATAAAGGTGGCTTAGCAAACAGGGTTAGGATCCTGTCGACTAAGGCTTTTGATTTCATGAACCGTAAGGGTCTCATAAAGGTGTTCCTCCCTACGAGTCGTGAGGATCTCGTAGGTGTATTTTCTCCTTAGGAGTCGTGAGGATTCCTATGTGTGTGTTCTCTTATAAGTCGTAAAGATCTTACAAGAATGTTTTCTCCTTATAAGTCGAGAGGACTTACAAGTGTCATTCACCATATGAGGACATTCCTCGTCGTTGGCGGGACTTGGTGGGGGAACGCTTATTTGTGCCCGTGGATTGTATACAAGGGTCAATATTGAACCGCTTGTAGGGCAATCTAGGGAATGTGATGGCTTAAGAACAGGTTCAGATCTCTAAAACTCAAGGCTTTCGAATCCTACGAGCCGTGAGGGTCTCGCAGGGGGAATTCTCCTCACGAGTCGTGAGGATCTCGTAAGTGTAATTTCTCCTTAGGAATCGTGGGGATCCCTAAGTGTGTTGCTCCCTTGTGAGTCATAAGGATCTTACGCAGGTGTTTTCTCCTCACAAGGTCGAGAGGACCTCGCAAGTGTGCATGAATTTTTTTATGAGTCTGCGCCCTTTCGGGTTTTCACGAACTCGCCGGCAGTCCTGCTGTTTTTACTCACGGAGCCCTTTCGGGTTTTCATCCATGCCCATTTTGCTTTTGGACGTACCATTTTTTTTACGGTGGGGCTTCGCCAACCGGGATAGCTGTGGAGCCAGAGGGACTTAAGTTGCAATCCTTGCTGATAGGACTTATGGACCTGGATTCCACTGTCGCCAAGTTTTTGAGACAGCATATTTAGTTTAGGGACATCTCGATCCATCGTTAGCTTAAGGACATCTCGGTCTATAGCTAGTTTAAGGACGTTGCGGTCCATAGCTAGTTTAAAGACGTTGCGGTCCGTTGTCAGTTTAAGGACATTACGGTTCATAACTAGTTTAATGTAACGTCTTAAAAATGAATAAATATATAAATAAATAAAATCTTTTAGGTAAATTTTCTGATAATCGTAAAAAAAAACCGAATTTTCTGTAAAACTTAACTATAATTATTTTTCAACATAGATTTAAATATACCCATTTTAACTATTTAATTGCTAGTATTGGTATTTATTTAGTCACTTATAAATTAGTAGTTTACTTCAATATTTTTCCTTAATTAATTATTTTTAATATTATTTTGAGCTTTCAATTATTCATTAAATTGGTGTAAATTACAAATATGAATGGGTTAATTATACATTAGTAAACCATGTCAACTTAGAATTAAGTTTGCACATGCTCTCTCTCTCTCTCTCTCTCTCTAACATCCTTTCCATGCAACAAATATGAAAGGAAATTAATTAATTAAAGAGAGGAATTGAAGGAGGTAGTAATTGGAAGTTTCTACACATATCTACACCTCTCTCTCTCTCTCTCCCCTCCTCCCTTGAGATTTGGCCAAGAGTTCCCCATGGCTGCCCATTTTTTCCCCATCTCATTTCTTATCAAAAAATCTTCAAAATTCCATCAAAAAAATCAAAATAAAACACCACTAATTCCTAATTAAACCCTTACCCATTATTCTTTAACCAAACAAGCTTGGATCTTAGAGCTAGAGAAGAATCTTTGGAGGCTAAGTTTCAAGCTTGACTCAAGTTTTGTTGAGATAAATCCTAACCCTAGTGTTTAATTTTTGGTTAAATGCCTTAATCTAGCTTATTTAGATTTTTAATTGATTCTAATTATAAGATTTTGATTTTAAAGGAAAGGATTTTGAATTCAAGATAGGGTTTTATCACATCATTAAGGTTGTCATGAGTGGTTTAATATTTTTAGATATGCAAAATCTAGTTTAGTTGTTAATTTGTAAAGTGTTACTTTAAAATTGTTAAAATTAGAAAATTTTGCAATCTAGATGTTTAGGATTTAATTAAATTGGTGATAAAAAATTTTAGTAATGGTTTGTGTGACTTAGTTAAGACATTATGTGAATAATGTGTCCACTAGTTTTGCTAAAACATCTAGAATTGAGTTAACACGGTTAATGACCGCTTACTAGGTTTATGGAAATTAATCAATTTGAATTAAATTGAGATTTTGAGGACCTATAACCTAACTTCTAAAATATTTAATGTGTTGTGAATGCGCAATTGATGCGATTTGGGTTTTAGGCTTGGCGTTTTTCACGTATAGTGACTCTAGTTGTAGTTCGTGGCGTTGTCGCGAAAGCGTTTGTGCGCCAAGTGCGTGCGCGTTTAATTAGCGCGTGTTGCTTGACTTGTGTCATCTGTGTCCGCGAATATTCGTATATTATCCTCATAATTACTTGTATGCGATTCTAGGATCGGATGCAGAGGTATCGGACGCGGCGCGGAAAGACAGGGCGGATATCGGACCTGATTAGCCGAGGCGTCCCGGTGAGTATATGTATACATCTATGGGGGGATCGTCTGGATGGCGCGAGGCGCCCGACAGTAGGGTTATTAGTAGTAATTTTATTTATATGCGTAGTTTACTAGTTAGCCATCTTATTGCATCGCATCGTTATATTTATATATATAAGTGATATCATTTCATAGGACACTTGCACCATTACCATTGGTTCCTGCTGCACGTGCACTATTTATGCGAATACACACGCCATTGGTAATTGCTATATCACGAACACTATAGAACCTGCTTAGATTAGTATCGAAAATGTTTTCTTCATACATGATATTTAAACTGGTAGTTGTATTTTCCATTTCATCAAGATTGACACTATGGATTGCTAGTCGTACATATACCGTATTTCATCATCAGTCATACATAGTTTTCTAGTTATAATCGCATTTCATGATATGGATATCATAGACATTATCATTTTCCTACATGATCATGTATCATGATTCTTCTTGAGGATTTCTGTATTGATCAGGTTTTTTGAGAAAAACCGCAAGAATTCTAAAAACCTATTATTCTTTTAAAATCAGAAATTGCGGTTTTCTTGTAATGTGATGTGTGTGGCATCCACCATGAGTTTTCTCGGTTCTTGAGCAGTATCATATACCTGATTCAAAGAGGGGGATGCAGCGTCTGCGGGTACATGGTGGACCCGGTAAGGTACCTCAGGGCAAGAAGATCGTAGATGATGGCGTTGAGCCCGGCATGGGAGCACTACCTACCGGTTATTTGTGACGCGGCGGATATCCGAAGGATACCGACCGTAGTCGTGTGATTTGATGATATGGGCCGATCCGGACTGCCGGAGCCCGAGATATTGAGATATTGAGATTTGAGATACAGAGATATTGAGATATTAAGATTTGAGATACAGAGATATATGATATTGAGACATTGAGAAATACATATTTTGTGTCGATACTTGACACGGATTTCTATTGATTTCATTGATATTACTTCAGTTATTTCATAGGAGATTTCTAAAATAAAAATAAAGATTTCCCCATACCAAACATACTCAGGTTTCATGTTGATTATGCATTCACGTTGCATACATGTTAGTGCATTGCTTCATATTAGTATATGCGTAGGTTGTGACGCATTTGCGTGCATGCTTACGATAGCCTTATTAGATGTTACTTACTACTCACAAGTTGGCAAATCACCCCCGTTGTGCCACAGTATTTTGCAGGTTTGACCCGTCAGCACAGTAGTGACGGGCGTACCTTCTTTTCTGCTTCGTTGCACTGACTTACAGCTTGCGCACATGTGGGTTTTTGGAGGATTTGCTTTTATTCCCACCGTGTATTTTTATTTGTATCTAGTATACTCCATCTACCCTTGTATATTGGACTAGACGGTGAGACTTGAGACTTGTATTTGTGGTTTGGTGTCGATGCTCACTTGAGCCGACGCGATGCTTTTATGTTTTTATACTTATTTTGCATTATTATGATATATTCATTGCATGTGGTTGTGACTCCGCCTTGGACGAAGAGCTAGCTCCCGCTTGGGGATGCCTGCATTCTTTATTTATATGTGTTTTCTTGTTTTGTACCGTTTCGGGGGCCAGTATTTACAAAGAAGACCCTGCCGAAATTTTCGGGAAATTCTGATGTTTTTAAATTATTTAATGCGACTTATTTAGTTTAAATTGCTTTCGTTAAATAAGTTTTTCTTCACTCTATTTCTTTATTTGGTTTAGATTTCTGGGTTTTGGCTTACTTAGATTACGTACGCCTCGAGATATTCGTAATTTAAGTGCCAGTCACGTTCCGAACCTTCGGGTCATGACAAAGTTGGTATCAGAGCGTGGTTTTACCTTTCTGAGTGTAGGATAACCCTTGGTAGATGGAGTAGGTGATTTAAGCAGAGTGACGTAGCGTGGGTATGTTCCATGGCATACATACGATACGGTACTCCGCTTAAGTGACCTTAGGATATATATTTACCTGTATTTCCTTCCTTAATTATCGAAATCCTTTGATTCGATTGCAATGTTCCTATCGATCCTGTTCCTCGTTCCATCCACTATGCCGTCGGAGACTATGAGGGCCAGAGGGCTGCTGCCGGAGATGATGTTAGAGTGGGCTCGTTTGAGACGAGGACCAATCAGGGCGGTATGCCTACCCCTGAGGGCAGAGTGGTCCGCCTTTTCCAGGACGGATGGCTAGGCTAGAGTCGAGTATTCAGGACGTGTGATAGATGATTGGATTGTTACTGATGGTTAGCCGAGCTCCGAGAGCCGATGATGTCCCTCCTATTTCAGGGACTGTGTTCGTACCTGCTGATCAGGCAGCTGTTTCTGTTATTACCAAGTTTATTTCCGTATCTTTATAGGAGTTTTGAGGCTGAAGCCTCCAGTTTTTACCTGCACGGATGCGGCGGAGGATCCGCAGACTTTCCTCGACATGATGGTTGGGAAGTGTTGTTCACCGAGATGTTCTGACAAGGTATGGGTTGAGCTTGCGAGTTTTCGTCTAGAGGTCTTGCTCAGACGTAGTGCGAGTTAGTTGAGAGAGGCAGAGCTGCAAATCTACTTCCTATGACCTGAGATGAGTTCACAACCGTAATTCTTACTCGTTTTCTTTCGGAGGGCATTCGAAATGCCCGAGCTCATAGTTTCGAGCCTTTGCGTAAGACTTCTGCGATGGCAGTGTTCGAGTACGACATTCAGATTTGTTGGTTTATCGCTAGAGCGCGATATTGGGTTCTTCTTTGAGTTGATTTCCAGCACGGAGCCTTTTTCTCTACCGCCATATTGGATGGACCCAGTGGTGCTGAAAGAACTGAAGGATCAGTTGCAAGATTTGTTGGATAAAGGGCTTGTTCGTCCGAGAGCGTCACTTTGAGGAGCTCATGTTCTGTTCGTTAAGGAGAAAGACGACAGATGTGTTGGTGCATCGATTTTCGTCAGTTGAATTGGGCTACTGTGGGAGCAGATATCCCTTACCTCGTACTGAAGATTCATTTGATTAGCTCCAGGGTGCGGGACATTTTTCGAAGATTGACTTGTAGTCAGGCTACCAGTTGTGGGTTCTATAGGATGGTATTCCGAAGATTATTTTTCACACAAGTTGCGCGCGTTATGAGTTTTGGTGATGTCGTTCGAGCTCACCAATGCCCCAGTAGCATTTATGGATTGGATGAACCGAATATCCAGGTCGTTCTTGATTAGTTTATCATCGTGTTCATTGGGGACATCCTAGTATACTTTTGGAGCCGAGTGGAGCTTGGAAAGTAATTGAGGATTTCGTTACACACCTTGAGGGAACACAAGCTAATTACTAAATTATTTAAGTGTGTTTTCTGATTGGATAGTATTGACTTCTTGGGTCACGTAGTTACGAGAGATGGTAAGTATGGAGCATAAGAAGATCGAGGCCGTTCCGCACTGGCCCAAACCTGTATCAGTGATGAAGGTTCGCAGCATTTTTGGGTTTGACCGGATACTACCGACATTTCGTACAGGATTTTCGCATATAGTTGCAATGTGGACCGGGTTGACTCGGAAGGGCATTTCTTTTGTTGGACTGAGATATGCGGACAGAGCTTTCAGCAGTTGAAGACTCGTTTGATTTCACCACTAGTATTATCCTTGCCTTAAGGATCAGGCGGTTTTGTTAGTTATTACGATACTTCTCAGCGGTTGAAGAAGTATGAGTAGAACTATTCTACACATGATTTAGAGATGGCTGCAATGATTTTTACATTTAAGATTTGGAGACGAGTCGTGCCAGATAATTATGGACCATAAGAAGCTTAAGTATATCTTTCAGCAACGAAATCTAAATTTAAGACAGCGCCGATGAATGGAGCTAGTGAAAGACTATAACTGCAAATTCCTTATCGTCTGGGCAAGGCGAATGTTGTGGAAGATGTTTTGGGTTGGAGTCCCGGAGGTAGCTTTTGCTGTTTGGGATGGTTCAGAAACAATCGACGGCAGAATAGCAGATTCTTTATGACAGCCGTCCCTGTTTGAGAGTTCTGGCTTCAAAATTATTTTCCAGTGTTCCAGGATCTGGGTTTTAGTGTCTTAGGTGTTGCTTGTTGTGCTAAGTTTGCAGGTGGTGTGATCTTACAATATAGGCAATTCAGAGTGTTTCGTATTCGTAGTTTAACATTATTTCGGGTTTTCGCATGTTGTCTAGGCAAAGTTAAAAAGTTTGAACGAATATCAAAAACCCATTTTTCCAAGTTTAAGGTATTCGGAAAATCATGTAAGTAATTCTGTGGACCCTCTAGAAGAATGAAACCCTAACTCGACTTAATGACCATGGAACCGCTTTCGAATCTTAGGGTTTGCGGCAGTTCCGCGGTGCCATTAATGAGGCTTGGGTCTGCCCTTCTACGGTTGGTCCAGAGGTACTGTGGCATGTTCTGGGTAATTTAAACTGTGCTCAAGTGTTGAGCTCTTAGGAAATTACAAGACTTTGATGAATCGATCGAAAAGTTTAATGTCTTCCGGATGTCATGTGAAGGGATGAAGAAAGATGTCATAGACTTGTTTCGGGATGCTGACTTATCAGCAAGTCAGGGCCGAGAATCAGGGGTCACAGGAGAATTACAACTTTTGCCCATTCCGGAGTGGAAATGGGAACATACTTCTATGGATCTTATTATGGGCCTACCTAGGACCAGTCAAGAGTATGACTCTATTTGGAGATTGTAGACCGATTGACGGAAAGCAGCTCATTTTCTACCAGTCAAGACCATTTTTGGATTCGTTCAGTATACTCAGATGTATGTTGATAAGATGGTACGACTTCATAGAGTTCCGAATTGTATTATGTCTAACTGGGACACCCAATTCACCAGCCGACGATGGCAGAAAACTTTAGGAGGCTTTGGACACCAATTAAGTCTAAGTGCAGTTTTCTATCCGCAAACCGACGGTCAATCAGAAAGGACCATTCAGATTCTTGAGGATATGTTCCGAGCTTGCATCTTAGATTTCGTGGTAGTTGAGATCGCCACCTACCATTGATAGAGTTTTTTAATAATAACAGCTTCCAAGAGGAGATTCAGATGGTAATCTTCAAGGTATTATATATGAGGAAATGTCGATCACCCGTACGTTGGACAGAGCTCAGTGAGAGCAGTATTTTGGGGCCACAGATGGTGTAAGAAATGACCGAAGGATTCAGTGATTCAGGATAGGTCGAGAGTGGCCCAGAGCGGGCAGAAATCTTATCTGGACTGACGTTGGCATAGATTTAAGTTTACTGTTGGCGATCATGTTTTTCTTAAAGGTTTCTCCGATGAAGGGCGTATTGAGATTCAGAAGGAAAGGAAAGCTTAGTTTGAGATATGTGGGTCCCTTAGAGACTCTCAAACGTATTGGCGCATTGTTTATCGTATGGCTCTTTTACCCAGTTTTCCAGATTGTTTGTCCCGTATTTTTTTTGTATCGATGCTCCGCTGGTACTTTTATGACCCTCTCACGTGTTTCGGTACCGGAAAATTCAGCTGGAGCGCAATCTTTCTTTCACCAAGCAATTGATAGTCATCTTAGATTGGCAGGTGAGGAAACTGAGGTCCGAGGTCACACCGACCGTATTGGTTCTTTGGCGTGGCCCGAGCGGCAAAGAGGTTACGTGGGAAGCCGAGGTCGAGATGCGGAAGAAACATTCCCGTCTCTTCGAGGATACGCGTAATTAGATTTTAAATTCGGGGACCGAATTTCTTTAAGGGGGGAAGATTGTAACGTTTTAAACATGAAGAAATAAATAAATAAATAAATAAAATCCTTTAGGTGAATTTTCTAATAAACGGTAAAATAAACCGTATTTTCCGTAAAAATTAACTATAATTATTTTTCAACATAGACTTAAATATACCCATTTTAACTATGTAATTGTTAGTATTGGTATTTATTTAGTCACTTATAAATCAGTAGTTTACTTCAATATTTTTCCTTAATTAATTATTTTTAATATTATTTTGAGCTTTCAATTATTCATTAAATTGGTGTAAATTAAAAATTGGAATGGGTTAATTATACATTAGTAAACCATGTCAACTTAGAATTAAGTTTGCACATGCTCTCTCCCTCTCTCTCTCTCTTTAACATCCTTTCCATGCAACAAATATGAAAGGAAATTAATTAATTAAAGAGAGGAATTAAAGGAGGTAGTAGTTGGAAGTTTCTACACATATCTACACCTTTCTCTCTCTCTCCCTCCCTTCTCCTCCCTTGAGATTTGGCCAAGAGTTCCCCCATGGCTGCCCATTTTCCCCCCATCTCATTTCTTATCAAAAACTCTTCAAAATTCCATCAAAAAAATTAAAATAAAACACCACTAATTCCTAATTAAACTCTTACCCATTATTCTTTAGCTAAACAAGTTTGGATCTTGGAGCAAGAGAAGCATCTTTGGAGGCTAAGTTTCAACCTTGACTCAAGTTTTGTTGAGGTAAATCCTAACCCTAGTGTTTAATTGTTGGTTAAATGCCTTAATTTAGCTTATTTAGATTTTTAATTGATTCTAATTACAAGATTTTGATTTTAAAGGGAAGGATTTTGAATTCAAGATAGGGTTTTATCACATCATTAAGGTTGCCATGAGTGGTTTAACATTTTAAGATATGCAAAATCTAGTTTAGTTGTTAATTTGTAATGTGTTACTTTAAAATTGTTAAAATTAGAAAATTTTGCAATCTAGATGTTTAGGATTTAATTAAATTGGTGATGTAAAATTTTTGTAATGGTTTGTGTGACTTAATTAAGATATTATGTGAATAATGTGGTCCCTAGTTTTGCCAAAACATCCAGATTTGAATTAACATGGTTAATGACCGCTTACTAGGTTTTTGGAAATTAATCGATTTGAATTAAATTGAGATTTTGAGGACCTATAACCTAATTCCTAAAATATTTAATGTGTTGTGAATGCGCAATTGATGCGATTTGGGTTTTAGGCTTGGCATTTTTCACGTATAGTGACCTTAGTTATAGTTTGTGGCGTTGTCGCGAGCGCGTTTATTTAGCGCGCGTTTCTTGACTTGTGTCATTTGTGTCCACGACTATTCGTATATTATCCTAATAATTGCTTATATGCGATTCTATGATCGGATGCAGAGGTATCGGACACGGTGCGGAAAGACAGGGCGGATATCGGACCAGATTAGCCGAGACATCCCGGTGAGTAGATGTATACAGCTATGTGGGGATCATCTGGATGGTGCGAGGCGCCCGACAGTAGGGTTATTAGTAGTAATTTTATTTATATGCGTAGTTTACTAGTTAGCCATCTCATTGCATCGCATCGTTATACTTATATATATAAGTGATATCATTTCATAGGACACTTGCACTATTACCATTGGTTTCTGCTGCACGTGCACTATTTATACGAACATGCACGCCATTGGTAATTGCTATGTCACGAATACTATAGAACCTGCTTAGATTAGTATCGAAATTTTTTGCTTCATACATGATATTTAAACCGGTAGTTGTATTTTCTATTTCAACAAGATTGACACTATGGATTGCTAGTCGTACTTATGCCGCATTTCATCATCATTCATACATAGTTTTCTAGTTATAATCGCATTTCATGATATGGATATCATAGACATTATCATTTTCCTACATGATCATGTATCGTGATTCTTCTTGAGGATTTATGTATTGATGAGATTTCTGGATTTTTGAGGAAAACTGCAAGAATTCTAAAAGCCTATTATTATTTTAAAAACAGAAATTGCAGTTTTTTCATGATGTGATGTGTGTGGCGTCCACCATGAGTTTTCTCGGTTCTTGAGCAGTATCATATATCCGATTCGAGGAGGGGGATGCATAGTCTGCGGGTACATGGTGGACCCGGTATGGTACCTCGGGGCAAGAAGATCGTAGATGATGGCGTTGAGCCCGGAAGGGGAGCACTACCTACCGGTTATTTGTGACACAGCGGATATCCGGAGGATACCGACCGTAGTCGTGTGATTTGATGATATGGGCCGATCCGGACTGCCGGAGCCCGAGATATTGAGATATTGAGATTTGAGATACAGAGATATTGAGATATTGAGATTTGAGATACAAAGATATGAGATATTGAGACATTGAGATATACATATTTTGTGTCGATGCTTGACACGGATTTCTATTGATTTCATTGATATTACTTCAGTTATTTCACAGGAGATTTCTAAGATAAAAATAAAGATTTTCTCATACCAAACATACTCAGGTTTCATGTTGATTATGCATTCATGTTGCATACATGTTAGTGCATTGCATCATATTAGTATATGCGTAGGTTGTGACGCATTTGCGTGCATGCTTACGATAGCCTTATTAGATATTACTTACTATTCACGAGTTGGAAACTCACTCTCGTTGTGCCACAGTATCTTGCAGGTTTGACCCGTGAGCACAGTAGTGGCGGGCATACCTTCTTTTCTGCTTCGTTGCATCGACTTACAGCTTGCGCACAGGTGGGTTTTTGTAGGATTTTCTTTTTTTCCCACCGTGTATTTTTATTTGTATCTAGTATACTCTATCTACCCTTGTATATTGGACTAGACGGTAAGACTTGAGACTTGTATTTGTGGTTTGGTGTCGATACTCACTTGAGCCGACGTGATGCTTTTATGTTTTTATACTTATTTTGCATTATTATGATATATTCATTGCATATGGTTGTGACTCCGCCTTGGGCGAAGAGCTAGCTCTTGCTTGGGAATGCCTTCATTCTTTATTTATATGTATTTTCTTGTTTTGTACTCAATTTTGGGGCCAGTATTTACAAAGGAGACTCTGCCGAAATTTTCGGGAAATTCTGATGTTTTTAAATTATTTAATGCGGCTTATTTAGTTTAAATTGCTTTCGTTAAATAAGTTTTCCTTCACTCTATTTCTTTATTTGGTTTAGATTTCTGGGCTTTGGTTTACTTAGATTACGTATGCCTCGAGACGTTCGTAATTTAAGTACCAGTCATGTTCCGTACCTTCGGGTCATGACATTTAAGGACATCTCGGTCCGTTGCATTTCGAGGCAAGGTTTCGCTGGATACTACTTATAGAGTTTCGACTCAGGGAGATAGCGAGCGGACACGAGCATCGTCATCCATTACTAACCTGAGCCGTGACTTGTCAAGCGTAGTATTTCTTAAGGAACTGGCCGTTTATTGGCCGGAAGGGTCTTTCTCCATGCATATTCATAAGCAAATAGGCCCCACCTTGGTAGACCTTGTCTATG
Organism: Agapanthus africanus; assembly: GCA_030015575.1. NCBI lineage: Eukaryota > Viridiplantae > Streptophyta > Magnoliopsida > Asparagales > Amaryllidaceae > Agapanthus > Agapanthus africanus. The sequence goes on from CM057337.1 coordinate 739,786,112, forward strand.
ATGTACGACCCTCATAGTTCGGTTCAAATTTCCCCTGTTTGGCACTGTTGGGGATCATAGGTCTTTTTACAGCTAGCATGAGTTTGCCTTGGCGGAATGTTCTTGGCCCAGTCAATCTTTCATATGAGCGCGTCATCCTTGCTTTGTAAGCCTCTAGGTTTTATTGCGCCATGGGACGAGTTTCATCAAGGGCGTCTAGCTCCTTAAGCCGAAGATGGGCATTCTCTTAGTCCGTTAGTTCGTACCGAACTGCCACTCGTAGAGAGGGTAGCTCTATCTCCAAGAGAAGTACTGCTTCCGTGCCGAATACTAACGCAAATGGCGTTGTGTTCGTGGTCGTCTTAAACGTAGTCCGATAGGCCCAGAGAGGTTCATGCAATCTCTCATGCCAGTCCTATTTATTTATGGACACCGTTTTCTTTATGATCTTTGTCAAGGTCTTGTTGAAAGCCTCAGCTAGACCGTTATCTCGAGGATTATAAACTGAAGAATATCTCCAATATATTTTATGCTGCTGTGCAAAACGGCTGATCTTATGGCTTCTGTAGGCCGGCCCATTATCCGAGATGATCCATCACGGAGTGCCGAACAGGTAGATGACATGTGTCTTGATGAAATGGAGGATGTTCTCCGTCTTCACCTCTCTTAGCGGTACCGCTTCTGTCCACTTGGAGAAATAATCGGTCGTTGCCAATATGAACCGATGTCCCTTGGATGATGCCGGTTCGATGGGCCCGATTATATCGGTTCCCCACATTTCGAATGGCCAGCTAGCCAATGTTGGGTGTAGCGGATTCGGATGCTGGTGAATGAAGTCCCTGTGAATTTGGCACAAGTGACACTGCTTCGCATATTCAAGGCAGTCCTGAATTATCGTGGGCCAATAGTAACCCATTCTTTTGAACTTTAACTTCATCTTTGTCCCATCTTGATGGGAACCGTAGAGTCCGTCATGAGTTTCTTAAACGACCCTTCTTGCTTCTTTTGGTCCCAGGCATCTCAGCCATAGACAATCGAATGATCTCTTATAAAGAGTACCATTGACGAAGGCGAGAGACAGGGCTCGCTTCATGAGCTGATGTTTTGACGACGTGTCTTCGGGCATTCGATGGGATTTGAAGTAGTCTATGAAGACTTCTCTCCAATCCTTCGCCTTTCTTTCATCATCTACTTGGAAAGCCGCTTGTTTGGTTGCTTCCCCTCCTTTAGACATCTTCAGAGATATTTGTACTAGCGCGAGAATCCAGCGGCTTTGCACAATGATCCTTACGTCATCGAGGTTTTCGTTGGCCAATTCTTTAGCGAGCTTGGCTAACGCATCCGCCTTGCTATTTTCCACCCGCGGTATGCTTTCCAGGGTGTAGGAGGGGATTTACGTTAGTAGTTGCTGCACTCTTTCACCATACATGATCAGTTCTGGTTTGCACGTCTGGTAGTCGCCATTTAAATGGCTAACGACCAGCTGGGAGTCTCCATATATAAGGAGGTTTTCGACGCCCGTGTCGACAGCAATCTCAAGACCTGCTATCAAAGATTCATATTCCGCTTCGTTGTTTGTTCTCGTCTCTTTTAATGAAATGGCGAAACGCATTATCCCTCCTTGCGGAGTTACGAAGATAAGACCACCCGGCTTTAATCATGGGGGTGTTTTGCTTTCGCTTCTTCAAGTAGGACACTCCGTCGAAGTAGAGTTCCCATCGGGTATCATTCTCTTTTTTCTTCCTATCAATTGTGTCAAACGCATGTTCGTCTAGCAATTCGCAGTTCAAGGGAGAGTCGGCAAGTATCGGATGTTCAACGAGAAAGTCGGCGATAGCCTGACGTTTTATTGCCTTGAGGGGTCGATATACTATCTGTAGGGTGTTTTTCGTCACCCTATTGAGATGGGAATACGCGCGTGCTTGTCAGGCGTGTACTACAGATTCCCCTTGCCTAGGGTAGGCCGGGGTTTATTGATTGTGGGGATCCGAATCTCCGGCAGCCTCGGACTAAGCTGCCGTTAATTACCCCTCGCCTTTGGGGCGAGGGAACCTCTGATTAACGGGTTAAACTGTTCATGCGAACTCAATGCGCAGTGTATGTGTGTTTTGTTTTGGAGGGGGGTTTAAATATATCGGGAGCCACGTAGAGTTTTTACGGGGGTCTCGCTACCCGGATAGCGGGCTGGGGGTCAAGGGGGCTAGCAGCCCCCTTGTGGGGTGCGGAGTAGCGCCCCGTTTGAAATTTTTTCTAACAGGGACAGTGTCGTGGAGTATGTGTGTATGCACATATGTATACATAAGTATATATATATATATATGTATATATATAAGAAAAAAAAGAGGGGGGAAAGGCATCCAAAGGATGCGTGGGGGGCGGCACCTTGGGCGCTGTGCGCCTAGGTGCTGTGCGCTCAGGCGCTAGAGTGTCACGTGTCGGCACATGGGCGCTCTGCGCTTGAGCGCAAGTGCGCCACGTGTCGGCACGTGGGCGCTTTGCACTTCAGCGCCTGACGCTCGAGCGTAAGTGCGCCATGTGTCGGCACGGGGGCGACTTGCACCTGAGCGCAAGCGCGCTATGTGTCGGCATCGGGGCGACTTGCGCTCGAGCGCTTGCGCTTGTACGCAAGCGCGCCACATGTCGGCATAGGAGCGACTTGCGCTCGAGCGCTTGCGCTTGAGTGCAAGTGCGCCACGTGGGCACTTTGCGCTTGAGCGCAGGGCGCTGTAGTGCAAGCGCGCCACGTGTCGGCACGTGGGCGCTTTGCGCTCGAGCGCTGAGCGCTTAAGCGCAAGCGTGCCACGTGTCGGCACGCGGGCGCTCTATGCTTGAGCGCCGGCGAGAAAAAGAGGCTTTTAGCCTAAAAAAAAATTTCTCGGAAGAGAAATCAGAGAGGAGTTGGACTCCTGAGTGTGTTTTTGGGGTTAATGGAAGGGGTTCTTCTTCTTCCTCCTCTGTTAGCTGGATCTTGAAGATCAAGAGATGCGGGATCTAAAAAAAATCTCTTCTTTTTGGGATCTAAAGACAGATCCAAGTTCCCCTTTGTGGGTTTTGTGGTAAAAAACTATTTTGTTTTTGAAAAGGAAGAGTAAAACTCTTGATTTAATTCAAAAGAAAGAAGAAGGTTTGAGACCTTCAGAAAAGGGAAAGAAATACAAACCCTAGGTTTTTTTTGAGAGAATGAAAGTGTTACTTTATTCATCATCATGTTGCCTTTTATAGGCTTACATATTTATATATAGCCCCTTGGGCTTTACAAAAATGACATTTTGCCCATCCCATGGCTCATGTGCCATTTCATTTTTGCACATAAGCCATGGGCTTACAAAATATTGGCTTTATGCCCATTTTGCATACATTCATGTATAAAAAATTACATAAAAATTATTTATTACATGATTTTGTTGTTGGCATGGGGAGGCTGGCCGCGGGCTCGACTTGGACATGGGCCCGTTTGACCTGAGCTTGGGCCCACCTAGCTTGGGGGTTGACCTTGACTTTGACTCGGTCAACCGGGGTGCAAATTTTGACCCCAACAAAGTGCCCCCCATCAATAAATGCACACCGCCCATTTGAGTTGTGTGCATGAAATTGATGGATCTAGAAGCTGGACTTTAAGGTGGAACATCATTCCGGGGGCGGAGCATCCTTCGGGGAGCATGATTCCGGGGATCGGAGCATCATTCTGATTTGCGGAGCATAATTCCAGGGTCGGAGTATCCCTCGGGGAGCATGATTCCCGGGGGTCGGAGCATCATTCCGATTTGGGGAGCATAATTCCAAGGATCGGAACATCATTCCGAAGGGCGGAGCATGATTCCAGGATTCGGAGCATCATATCGAAGAGCGGAGCATGATTCCAGGGGTTCGGAGCATCATTCCGAAGGGTGGAGCATGATTCCAAGGGTCGGAGCATCATTCCGAAGAGCGGAGCATGATTCTAAGGATCGGAGCATCATTCCGAAGAGCGGAGCATGATTTCAGGGATCGGAGCATCATTCCGATGAGCGGAGCATAATCCAGGATTCGGAGCATCATTCCGAAGAGGGGAGCATGATTCCAAGGATCGGAGCATCATCATTCCGAAGAGCGGAGCATGATTCCACGGATCAGAGCATCATTCCGATGAGCGGAGCATGATTCCAGGATTCGGAGCATCATTCCGAAGAGCGGAGCATGATTCCAGGGTTCGGAGCATCATTCCGAAGAGCGGAGCATGATTCCAAGGATCGGAGCATCATTCCGAAGAGCGGAGCATGATTCCAGGGTTCGGAGCATCATTCCGAAGAGCGGAGCATGATTCCAGGGATCGGAGCATCGTTCCGAAGAGCGGAGCATGATTCCAGGGATCGGAGCATCGTTCCGAAGAGCGGAGCATAATTCCAGGGGATCGGAGCATCATTCCGATGAGCGGAGCATGATTCCAGGGTTCAGAGCATCATTCCGAAGAGCGGAGCATGATTCCAGGATTCGGAGCATCATTCCGAAGAGCAGAGCATGATTCCAAGAATCGGAGCATCATTCCGAAGAGCGGAGCATGATTCCAGGGATCGGAGCATCATTCCGAAGAGCGAAGCATGATTCTGACCGAAGCATAATTTCGAGGCAGAGGCTGATTCCCAGGCGAAGTATAATTCCGACAGAGAAGGTAAATACTCCGAGGCGAAGCATGATTTCGACACGAGGTACATTCTGAGACGGAGCATGATTCCGGCGCAGAGCTTGTTAATTGACTTGATTCGCTCCCGGTACCATATTCCAGTGTAGCGATGCTGATGCCAAACAAAAAAAACCAATTCCTAAATCCTCTCATGACAAATGATGATTCGCTCATGGTACCATATTCCAGTGTTGCGATGCTGATGTCAGCCCAAATCAAATCAATCCAACAAGCTTTACGGCGGAATCATGCCCCGTCCTAGAATTTACCCCGTGTCGAAATCATGCTTCGCCTCGGGATATCTACCTTCCCTGCCGGAATTATGCTCCGCCTCGGAATCAAATCAACCAACCAGCTCTGCGTCGGAATCAAGCTTTGTCTCAGAATGTGCACCCCGTGTCGAAATGATGCTTCACCTCGGTGTACCTTCATCCCCTGTCGAAATTATGCTTCGTCTCGGAATCAAGTCAGCCAACAAGCTCTGCGCCAGAATCATGCCCCGTCTTAGAACGTACCCCGTGTTGAAATCATGCTTCGCCTCAGGATATCTACCTTCCCTGTGTTGAAATTTTTTCTAACAGGGACAGTGTCGTGGAGTATGTGTGTATGCACATATGTATACATAAGTATATATATATATATATGTATATATATAAGAAAAAAAAGAGGGGGAAAAGGCATCCAAAGGATGCGTGGGGGGCAGCACCTTGGTCGCTGTGCGCCTAGGTGCTGTGCGCTCAGGCGCTAGAGTGCCACGTGTCAGCACATGGGTGCTCTGCGCTTGAGCGCTGGGCGCTTGAGCGCTGGGCGCTTGAGCGCAAGCACGCCACGTGGGCGCTTTGCGCTTCAGCGCCTGACGCTCGAGCGCAAGTGTGCCACGTGTCAGCACGGGGGCGACTTGCGCTTGAGCGCAAGCGCGCCACGTGTCGGCGTGGGGGCGACTTGCTCTCGAGCGTAAGGGCGCCACGTGTCGGCACCAGGGCGACTTGAGCTCGCGCTCGAGCGCAAGCGCGCCACGTGTCGGCACGTGGGCGCTTTGCGCTCGAACGTTGAGCGCTTGAGTGCAAGCGCACCACGTGTCGGCACGCGAGTGCTCTGCGCTTGAGCGTCGGCGAGAAAAAGAGGCTTTTAGCCTAAAAATATTTCTCGGAAGAGAAATCAGAGAAGAGTTGGACTCCTGAGTGTATTTTTTTTTTTGGGTTTAGTGAAAGGGGTTCTTTTTCTTCCTCCTCTGTTAGCTGGATCTTGAAGATCAAGAGATGTGAGATCTCAAAATCTCTCCTTTTGGGGATCTAAAGACAGATCTAAGTTCCCCTTTGTGGGTTTGATGGTGAAAAACTATTTTGTTTTTGAAAAGGAAGAGTAAAACTCTTGATTTAATTCAGAAGAAAGAAGAAGGTTTGAGACCTTCAGAAAAGGGAAAGAAATACAAACCCTAGGTTTTTGAGAGAATGAAAGTGTTACTTTATTCATCATCATGTTGCCTTTTATAGGCTTACATATTTACATATAGCCCCTTGGGCTTCACAAAATGGCATTTTGCCTATCTCATGGCTCATATGCCATTTCATTTTTGCGCATAAGCTATGGGCTTACAAAATATTGGCTTTATGCCCATTTTGCGTACATTCATGTATAAAAAATTACATAAAAATTATTTATTACATGATTTTGTTGTTGGCATGGGGAGGCTGGCCGCGAGCTCGACTTGGGCATGGGCTCGCTTGACCTGGGCTTGGGCCCACCTAGCTTGGGGGTTGACCTTGACTTTGATTCGGTCAACAGGGGTGTAAATTTTTACCCCAACAAATTTCCCCCCATCAATGAATCCACACCGCATGCATGAGTTGTGTGCATGAAATTGATGGATCTTGAAGCTGAACTTCGAGGTGGAACATCATTCCGGGGGCGGAGCATGATTCCAGCGATCGGAGCATCATTCCGATGAGCGGAGCATAATTCCAAGGATCAGAGCATCATTCCGATGGGCGGAGCATCATTCCAGGGGATCGGAGCATCATTCCGATGAGCGGAGCATGATTCCAGGTGATCGGAGCATCATTCCGAAGAGCGGAGCATGATTCCAGGGATCGGAGCATCATTCCGATGAGCGGAGCATGATTCCAGGGGATCGGAGCATCATTCCAAAGAGCGGAGCATTATTCCAGGGATCGGAGCATCATTCCGATGGGCGGAGCATCATTCCAGGGGATCGGAGCATCATTCCGATGAGCGGAGCATGATTCCAGGGGATCGGAGCATCATTCCGAAGAGCGGAGCATTATTCCAGGGATCGAAGCATCATTCCGATGGGCGGAGCATCATTCCAGGGGATCGGAGCATCATTTCGATGAGCAGAGCATGATTCCCGGGGATCGGAGCATCATTCCGATGAGCGGAGTATGATTCCAGGGGATCGGAGCATCATTCCGAAGAGCGGAGCATTATTCCAGGGATCGGAGCATCATTCCGAAGGGCGGAGCGTCATTCCAGGGTTGGAGTATCCCTCGGGGAGCATGATTCCCAGGGATCGGAGCATCATTCCGATTTGCGGAGCATAATTCCAGGGTTCGGAGCATCATTCCGAAGAGCGGAGCATCATTCCAGAGATCGGAGCATCATTCCGAAGAGCGGCAGACATTTTGACTGAAGCATAATTTCGATGCAGAGGTTGATTCCCAGGCGAAGCGTAATTTCGACAAGGAAGGCAGATATTCCGAGGCGAAGCATTGATCGATACGGGATACATTCTGAGACGGAGCATGATTCCGGCGCAGAGCTTGTTGGCTGACTTGATTCTGAGACGAAGCATAATTTCGACAGGGAAGGCAGGTACACCGAGGCGAAGCATCATTTCGACACGGGGTGCATTCTGAGATGAAGCATAATTCCGACGCAGAGCTTGCTGGTTGACTTGATTCCGAGGTGGAGCATAATTCCGACGAGGAGGTCGTTGGTTGATTCCGAGCCGAAGCATAATTCCGACAGGGAAGGCAAATACACCGAGGCGAAGCATCATTTCGACACGGGGTGCATATTCTGAGATGAAGCATGATTCCGACGCAGAGCTTGTTGGTTGATTTGATTCCGAGGCGGAGCATAATTCCAGCAAGGAAGGTAGATATCCCGAGGCGAAGCATGATTTCGACACGGGGTAAATTCTAGGACGGAGCATGATTCCGCCGTAGAGCTTGTTGGTTTGATTTGATTTGGGTTGACATCAGCATCGCTACACTGGAATATGGTACCGGGAGCGAATCATCATTTGTCATGAGAGGATTTGGGAATTGTTTTTTTTTGTTTGGCATCAGCATCGCTACATTGGAATATGGTACCAGGAGCGAATCATCATTTGCGTTTGCTTATTAGGAAACGATGGCTTAGGAGACAGGTTTTAGGTCCCTATCACCTAAGACTTTTCAATTTTGTGAGCCGTAAGGGTCTCACAAAGCATTTTCTCCCTACGGGTCGTAAGGATCCCGTAAGTGCATTTTCTCCTTAGGAGTTGTGGGGACTCCTAAGTGTGTTTCTCCTTTCTGAGTCGTAAGGATCTCACGCGGGAGTTTTCTCCTCACAAAGTCGAGAGGACTTTGTGAGTGCATTTCGTTCTCTTTTTCACGAGTTTGCGCCCTTTCGGGTTTTCACAAACTCGCCGGGAGTCCTGCTGTTTTTACTCACGGAGCCCTTTCGGGTTTTCATCCGTGCCCATTTTGCTTGTGGACATACCTTTTTATTTATTTTATTTTATTTTATTTTATTTATTTTTCATTTTTTTGGACTTTGAATGCAGTCTCACCAGTAGGACTTGGGAGATGTTGGGATCGTTTTACGCCCGTGGATTGTATACGGTTTTGCATGATGTATGATCCAGACCGTAGGGCCATAAAAATTTCGGTACTTTGTTGGCGTCTGCATCGCTGCACTGGAATATGGTACCAGGAGCGACTCATCATTCGCCACTTGGGGATTTCGATTTGGAATTTGGCTGGCGTCTGCATCGCTGCACTGGAATATGGTACCAGGAGCGACTCATCATTCGGCACTTGGGGGTTGGAGAGCGATGGCTTAGGAGACAGGTTTAGATCCCTATTGATCAGTCGAAAATATTGTATATTTTAGCCGGCAATTTCCTTAACATTTGCATACATTTAGAAGTGTTCGGCATTCATATTCTACATATTAGCAAATCTGTCACAAAATATGAGATTGCATGTGTTAGACTTTTTAACCGACACTTTAAAGGAAATTAACCGCATTTCATGGCATCGCATCATTTCTGTATTTGCGCAACACTTGTCTTGAGTCTATGCAGGAAATACGGAAGAAAATCAAACGAAGCTGATCAAACAATACGCCAACTTAATCATTTCAGATCTGGTAGCAGTGCAGAAGGAATTAGATAATTCTATATATCAAATGAAGGCCCAAAAATAAGCCCAAGACTACAACAGAGAGCACAAGCCCCAAGGCTCCAAGAGCGCCGCGCTTCCGCGGCGGGAACAGGCTTTAGCCGCGCAAGCGCGGCGGTTATGCCACGTCAGCCGTCCAAGTTTGGGCACAATTCCTTTCTCTGGTTCCACAGTGCTTTCTGATATGTAAAATCCCATAATTCTCTAAAGTCTTCTGCCAGATCAGCAAAGAAAATTAAGGAAGGCTAATCCTAATTAAGCTCCTAATTAATCCTCTTCTAGAAGCTCCTCCTAACTAATCACATCTAGAACCTTCTCCCCTAACTAACTTTTGGAGGGAAATTTGAATTCTCTCAACAAACTTTTGGAGGGAAACTTAGAATTTGAAATCCTAGATCTAGGGTTAGTTATCTATAAATAGATCCTAAATCTAAGGGTTGAGGTTGTTCATCATTAGGACAATTCTACACCATCTTCTTCCACAAGCTTCGTGACAAAGCTTGTGCGAAACCCTAACCCTAATTCCACTCTAAATCCAAGATCTTGAGTACCAAATCAAGCGAGAAGCCTTCAACCTTTTAGGAGCCGAGCCGATCTTCAATCGGGCAAGTGATCCAAGCCGATCCGCGATCCACGGAGATGAGCGAAGCCAAGTCGACGATCAAGTTCTTCCTCTTGTAGTTCTTGAGTGATTGTAACGAAATTGTTGATATAAATAAAAGGTGAAATTCTTTTATCTTGCTTTCTTTTAATTCTTGCATCATGATTAGATCTCAATTTATAATTGTTGTTCTTGTTGTGATGTTTGAGTAAAACTCCGCTCGTAAAGGAGTTGAGACGATTGTAGAATGATGATGTAACAAATCTAAATACGATTTTTAAGTCCTACGAGTTTTGTAAACCCTAGCAAGTTCAAGAATCGATGACCTAGTTTCGTAGCGATGCTTTCTTGATTGTGATCGCTCGAAATTAGGGATCTACGATCGTTTCTTGAATTTACTAGAGGCTAGCATATGAATGATATCGATGAATGAACAAGGGATAAGATGAAACCCTAGTTTCACAAGAAATCCCTAATTCTCGTCGATCATCATCGATCTAGTATCAATTCATCGAAGGATAAGAATACGTAATTGTAAGATTACATCACGTCTATAGATCCGATCGATTCCTACGAGCCTCATTTCGATTCTTGAGATTTGGTTTGGAAAAATCATTAAACGATCAATTCTTGATTCTATCTTTTAAATGCTTTCTTAGATCTAGTTTTTTTTTCTCATTTCTTGAACTTCAACTTTAAATCTTGAATTGTTTGTTTTCTTTTCATTAAAGTTTCAATTCATCTAAATTCGAAAGACGAACGATTACACTTTCCCTGTGGACGATCCGCACTCACTAACAATCTACATCCGACACCGTAGTTGATTGCGGTCAAATATTTTTGGTTGTGATTTCTTTACAATTTTCAATTACACAAACAAGAATTTGTTTCAATCAAAATGGCGCCGTTGCCGGGGATAGTGCGCTAATAGTTCGTATTTTGAAATTTGAGTTGAACAATTTATTTCATCATAATTTTTAGATCTAAACTCGTACAAACTCTAATACGTGTTTTGTGGTTTGATTGCGAGGAAATCTGGAATCATTGGAGCTTGGATAAAACTTTTCTGAGCATTCCAGAGAGCTTTGTATGTGAACAGGAGCTTGTACAGAAAAGATTGTGCAGTGATCCCCTAAAAGGACCGCCCTTCCGCGGCACAAACCCCTAATACGCGGCGGAAGCGCCGCAACCCTAGCTCTTCACTGCATAAATTTTTCTCTGTAAGCTACTATCTTTCTTATCTCTCCCTTCATCTGCTCCAATTAACACTTTACTGCAGGTTTCTTTGCAAATAAATCGCTGCGCCGAAAAGCAAAATAAAATTTGTGCGTGTTTTGATTCTTTTGGTTGTTTGCATATTAATACGGAATTTAAGGGGCACGACCAAATCCAAATTAGGTGGGGATTTCATTACCCTTCCTAGGCCCCGAAAATCGCAAAACTTGCATCCGCATTGACCCTCATTAATTAAAAGAAATCTAGAGATGACTCTAAGGACCGTCGCGCTCATTTAGGACATGAGAAGGCCGTGGGTAATTCATTGTTTATCCGAGTTTTCTTGTGGTGCCTAAGGCGAGTGTGTCTAAGGCTAGTGGTTATTAATTAGGCCCACTGTAGTGGTGGTTCCTTCCCACTTACCTGGCACTTATCCGACCACCGGGGGACAAAGAGGCAGTGGAGGATTTATCCTGCGACTTGTCTTTTGGCAGTTAGGAGCGGTCTAGAGCTTTGACCTAGGTGACCACTAGATTTTAGGGTTTTGTGTGTTGCATTTGTTTTGTTGCATCATATTTTTCAAAAATCCGTATCAATTTTTAAAGCAAACACCGCATTCATCATTTTCCCTAATTATAAATTCACGCTGCCACTTGTACTAACCCTTTTTAGTGCAAGATAGGCTGGACACAGGTTTCTAGTGCCTGTTAAGTTCGCGTTTCCCTCATCGACCCAAAAGTCGGTATTTCTACATTTACCCTTTCTTTTACCCACCACCACACCCACATCGATGGATCCACCTCCATCGAACTTCTTTTCCACTACTCTGCCGCCGTCCGTTGGTGCGCAGAATCCACCTCGCATCTCTCTCCAAGAGAGATGTTATCCTACACGAGGCCCACTTTCCACCTGTCTTTTCATACCACCAGCCAACGGGGAAAATTTTCAAATAAAACCCCAATACATCAACCTTCTACCTAAATTTCACGGTCTCGAGTCTGAAGACGCATACGTGTTTATCACGAAATTTGAAAATGTATGCGCAATGATGGGTACTTCACAGCTTTCTGTGGATGCTTTCCGTCTACGTCTTCTCCTATTCACTTTGTGCGATTTAGCCGAGAAGTGGCTATATAACACTACCGCACATTCCATTTCAAATTGGGACGAATTTGTTAAAGCATTCCTTAAGAAATTCTACCCACATCAAAAGACAGCTCGAGTCCGTAGCGAAATCTATCAATTCACCCAGCTTCCAAATGAAACATTTTCAAAATGTCTTGACCGCTTCAAGGATCTATTAATCCAATGTCCACATCACGGCATCCCGAGATGGGATCTTTGCCGAATCATTTATGAGGGCATTACTCCTTACACAAGACAGTCTCTTGAATCCATGTGTCAAGGCAACTTTATGACCAAAGATGATGGGGAAGCCTGGAACTTTCTAGAAGATTTCGCTGAAAAATCTTTACAGTGGGAGGGTGTGAGTCAATCGTCTAGGGATGGCAATGATATTTCCATAGGAGTTAGAGCTGACATTGCAGCTATTAATAAGAAACTCGAGAATATGGAAAATAAATTTTTAGCCGCCGCCCTAAGTCAAATATCACTCTCCAAAACTGTATGTGGATGCTGTTCTGATCCGTCTCACTTGACGGAAGAATGTCCGTTTCAAGGTCCTGAGCACACAAATGCCGCATTTCAAAGACCTAGAAACAATCCATCTTCCTCCACATATGATCAGGGTTGGAGGAATCACCCTAACTTTGATTGGAACCAATCCCAATTTCAAAACACGGTTCCAAACCAAAACAATTTCCAAGGGGTCCCTCCACCACAACAGCAGCCACCACTTCAATTGAGTCAGCACCCCTTTCAATCACAAAACTTCCAAAATCCGGCCAACACTTTTGCACCGTCTAGTCCTTTGCAATTGACCGGTACAGATAATACCTCTGCACTAGCACAAACCTTGGATACTTTCATGAAACAATCCATCCAAGGGACGGCAAGTTTGCAATCTTCCGTCGAGAATGTAATGAAGATCATTATTTCTCAAAATGATAATATCAAATCGATGGAAGAACAAATTGCACAACTAAAAGCCGAAATGAGTGCACGAGAGAAAGGGAAACTTCCAGCTCAACCTTTACCCAATTCTAGCTATTCACATCATGTGGATGAGATCACGTTGAGATCTGGAAGAGTGCTTGACCATCACCTTGGGGAAGAGTTTGATGATACTGATAAATCAATCAATAACACCCCGGCTGAGTCCTGTCCTCACACACACACTTCTGACCCCAGTTCTTCTACCCCACCATCTTCTTCCGAGCCTATTCTTCATTTCCCAAAAAGGCTCGCCACTACAGCCCACCTCTTTTACCCCTCCACGGACGATCCCCACTTCTATTTTGGGATCGGTTCCACACCCACTTCCTTCTCCTATGATGGACCCAGCGCTTATTGCTAAAGCACCTTATCCTAATCGGTTAAGGGCTAACATACCGAGCCCACATATGGAGAAGATTATGAACATTTTTAAGCAAGTAAACACCAACATCCCTCTCCTAGATGCCATCCAACAAGTTCCTTCCTATGCAAAAACTCTTAAGAACTTGTGCACTAGGAAGAGGAAGAATCCAGTGCCCAAGAAGATTTTCATGGAAAAGACAATAGACAAGGCTTTCCCCCAACAATTACCGAGGAAACGTAAGGATCCTGGATATCCTACTATTTCCGTTTCTATCGGGGAAAAACACATTAACCGTGCTCTATTAGACCTTGGCGCTAGTGTTAACTTGCTTCCTTTCTCAATTTATGAGCAACTAGGAATCGGAGAGTTAAAGCCAACCAATTGTACTCTCCAGATGGCTGACCGATCAATCACCAAATCTAGGGGTGAACTGGAGGATGTGTTAATAAAAATCGGAGAATTTATATTCCCGGTAGATTTTATTGTAATTGATACACAACCTGTAGCGAACCCACGGAATCAAATTCCGGTGATTTTAGGTCGCCCCTTTTTGGCCACTTCCAATGCTATTATCAACTGTCGTAATGGTTCTATGACCCTATCTTTCGGGAATAGGTCAATAGAGCTGAACATTTACAAGTTGGGAAGTGTACCCTCCGAACCTATTGCTCAGGTCTGTTCTGTCGACTTAATGGATGTCGACAGCAGCGAATTTGATGATCCTCTTTATACTGATCTAGACTCTTTTCATATGTTATTGTTTGACCCAATTATGTATCATACACATACGGACTCTTCCACTGAGATGTCCGGATCAACAATTAACACGGATTATGAACTGTTTTTAGAGTCTGAAGATCACCCCGCACCTTGTGATGACATTATTCTTCGGGGTATAGATGAAACTTTTGAGGAAATCTTCGCTGATGAACTCGCATTTCTGAATAACACGGGTGTTGAGATGAATCAGGTTCCACTCACTGAAATTGAACCTCCACCCCTTCTTTTGACTTGTAAAAAGAATGCGAGTAATCCATCACATACACTGCATCGTCTCTCCAATATGAGACGCACACACACTCTCTTCCACCACTTAACCTTTCCCCACTTCTTCTTCCACCAACCCGAGCACTGCATTGATAAAATTTTTGAATGGTTGGTGTTAACCTTCGGTCTTTGCAAAGCTTGGCATCGACCAATGATTTTTGACCCCCACTTGTGATTTTCAAAGCTTAACATTGCATAACTCAAGTTTGGGGGGGGACATTTAATCGGGCTCTTGAAAATAAAATTTTTACAAAATTTTGAGCCAAAAATAAGTTTGGGGGAGGTTCTTCACTTAAATATTTTGCCCCCACTAATAAATTCCTCCCAAGCTTACAGGTTTTTCAAGATTTAGCAGATGGCAACAGTGAGAACACTGTTGAAAACAAGTTTGGGGGAGGTTTGTGCTTATTTACGCATCATTTGCATCATACATTGCATAAGCACAAAACATTTCTTTAAAAACCTATAAAAATTTAAAAAAAATTTCAAAACTATAAAAATATTTTTTTGTATATAAATAAGATAATAAAAGTTTAGATAGTGAAAAATTACATCCATGAGATTAGAAAATTTTTAGAAAACTAAGAAAATTAGAAGTTTTCTTATACGAACTAGTAATAAGTAGTTATGAGCCGTTGTCCCAAGGGTTAGTAAGATGAAAGACGTCACTAATCTGAGGATAAAAATAAGTCTGAAAAATAGTTTCTATTCTGGAAGCCAAACATTTTGAACGTTGCTACCCTGCTATTCGCACTTACACACGTCTTGAAGCCTGGGATAGTAGAGGATACCTTGAAATGCTCTTGTCTTAAAGCCAAAAGTATGAAAAAAAAAATATGGTGAGAAAAATGGACACTGGTTTTGTTATCACCAAGGGAAATAAAAAATATATAGCAAGGGTGCCTTTTTCATCTAGTGCCCTAAGGCCAACTGGTCTGGGAGTCACTGCTATACCTAAGGTGGTGCAAGACTAGGAAAATACACCAAATAAGCAAGCACATGAGTAATCGGTCGGTTAGTACCTCAAGAAGTATTAACGGTCGCATGAAAGTGTGTGAGCTCATCGAAAAAAAATATATATATACTGAGGCTGATGGGCAAGAGTATGATAGCTTGAATTGAATTCTCCGGGTGTAGGGATGTCTTTACACACACGCAGGGTTATATGATCGATGTTTGGAAGAAAGATAGAAATGAAAAATAAGACGATGTTTTATTGAGGGAGGACGTGATTTCTAACATCTTTTCATGACCATTAAGATAGGGCTCATGACAACCGAAAAGCTAGCTTAGTTGGAAACCCTAATTTTCAAAGTTTTTCTTTTACAATTCTTTTCTTTAAATGTAATATTCATGATCTTCCTTTTATTATTGGATTTTGTGGGTGCAATCCGCTGAAAACCCTCAGGAGACAACACTCCTCCTACTAGGGACACCTAGAGGTTTAAAGGCTTGTTGCACGTGCTCAGTGCAATCGTGTTGCCTACGAAAGTGTGCTAGTTAGTTTTACTCTTTCTTTATTTTCTCCTTCTCTTTTTAATAAAACATTCGCTCGAGACGATCGAAATTAAGTTTGGGGGTATTTGATCAGTCGAAAATATTGTATATTTTAGCCGGCAATTTCCTTAACATTTGCATACATTTAGAAGTGTTCGGCATTCATATTCTACATATTAGCAAATCTGTCACAAAATATGAGATTGCATGTGTTAGACTTTTTAACCGACACTTTAAAGGAAATTAACCGCATTTCATGGCATCGCATCATTTCTGTATTTGCGCAACACTTGTCTTGAGTCTATGCAGGAAATACGGAAGAAAATCAAACGAAGCTGATCAAACAATACGCCAACTTAATCATTTCAGATCTGGTAGCAGTGCAGAAGGAATTAGATAATTCTATATATCAAATGAAGGCCCAAAAATAAGCCCAAGACTACAACAGAGAGCACAAGCCCCAAGGCTCCAAGAGCGCCGCGCTTCCGCGGCGGGAACAGGCTTTAGCCGCGCAAGCGCGGCGGTTATGCCACGTCAGCCGTCCAAGTTTGGGCACAATTCCTTTCTCTGGTTCCACAGTGCTTTCTGATATGTAAAATCCCATAATTCTCTAAAGTCTTCTGCCAGATCAGCAAAGAAAATTAAGGAAGGCTAATCCTAATTAAGCTCCTAATTAATCCTCTTCTAGAAGCTCCTCCTAACTAATCACATCTAGAACCTTCTCCCCTAACTAACTTTTGGAGGGAAATTTGAATTCTCTCAACAAACTTTTGGAGGGAAACATAGAATTTGAAATCCTAGATCTAGGGTTAGTTATCTATAAATAGATCCTAAATCTAAGGGTTGAGGTTGTTCATCATTAGGACAATTCTACACCATCTTCTTCCACAAGCTTCGTGACAAAGCTTGTGCGAAACCCTAACCCTAATTCCACTCTAAATCCAAGATCTTGAGTACCAAATCAAGCGAGAAGCCTTCAACCTTTTAGGAGCCGAGCCGATCTTCAATCGGGCAAGTGATCCAAGCCGATCCGCGATCCACGGAGATGAGCGAAGCCAAGTCGACGATCAAGTTCTTCCTCTTGTAGTTCTTGAGTGATTGTAACGAAATTGTTGATATAAATAAAAGGTGAAATTCTTTTATCTTGCTTTCTTTTAATTCTTGCATCATGATTAGATCTCAATTTGTAATTGTTGTTCTTGTTGTGATGTTTGAGTAAAACTCCGCTCGTAAAGGAGTCGAGACGATTGTAGAATGATGATGTAACAAATCTAAATACGATTTTTAAGTCCTACGAGTTTTGTAAACCCTAGCAAGTTCAAGAATCGATGACCTAGTTTCGTAGCGATGCTTTCTTGATTGTGATCGCTCGAAATTAGGGATCTACGATCGTTTCTTGAATTTACTAGAGGCTAGCATATGAATGATATCGATGAATGAACAAGGGATAAGATGAAACCCTAGTTTCACAAGAAATCCCTAATTCTCGTCGATCATCATCGATCTAGTATCAATTCATCGAAGGATAAGAATACGTAATTGTAAGATTACATCACGTCTATAGATCCGATCGATTCCTACGAGCCTCATTTCGATTCTTGAGATTTGGTTTGGAAAAATCATTAAACGATCAATTCTTGATTCTATCTTTTAAATGCTTTCTTAGATCTAGTTTTTTTTTCTCATTTCTTGAACTTCAACTTTAAATCTTGAATTGTTTGTTTTCTTTTCATTAAAGTTTCAATTCATCTAAATTCGAAAGACGAACGATTACACTTTCCCTGTGGACGATCCGCACTCACTAACAATCTACATCCGACACCGTAGTTGATTGCGGTCAAATATTTTTGGTTGTGATTTCTTTACAATTTTCAATTACACAAACAAGAATTTGTTTCAATCATTCGGTTTTGCATACGGTTTTGCATGATGTATGATCCAGACCGTAGGGCCATAAAAATTTCGGTACTTTGTTGGCGTCTGCATCGCTGCACTGGAATATGGTACCAGGAGCGACTCATCATTCGCCACTTGGGGATTTCGATTTGGAATTTGGCTGGCGTCTGCATCGCTGCACTGGAATATGGTACCAGGAGCGACTCATCATTCGGCACTTGGGGGTTGGAGAGCGATGGCTTAGGAGACAGGTTTAGATCCCTATCACCTAAGGCTTTTCAATTTTATGGGCCGTGAGGGTCCCATAAAAGCATTTTCTCCCTACGAGTCGTAAGCATCCCGTAGGTGCATTTTCTCCTTGGGAGTCGTGAGAACTCCCAAGTGTGTTTTTCCTTTGTGAGTCGTAAGGATCCCACGAAGGTTTGTTCTCCTCATGCATCGTGAGGACACATGAGTGGGTCTTCTCAATGGAGCATAATTCCAAAGGCGGAGACCAGCCGCGTAACTGGTGATTACGGTAAGGCATGGGTATGATGAGAATTATTTGAGCCCGTGGATTGTATACGGCAGTCAATTTAGGGACTGGCCGTAGGGCCGAGGGAATTTTGAAAAATTAGATTTTTGTTGGCGTCTGCATCGCTGCACTGGAATATGGTACCAGGAGCGACTCATCATTCGCCATTTTTTTTCGTTTTTGTTTTACCGCGATTGCTCTATCATTTCAGCTTTTCTTATCGCGAAGATCGCGATTGCCCTATCATTTCGGCTATTTACTCGCGGTTGCCCCATCATTTCGGCTTTATTCTCATTTTTATTTTCATTCGCTGATTTTTATTGCGAGTTGCCCATATCATTTCGGCTTTATTTTTTTTCTTTTATTTACACATTTTTTTGTTTATCTACATTTTTTTTACATTCCCAGTTTAACGATTTAGAGGTCGACTGTTCCCAGTTTAATGACGCGGTGGTCGACTGTTCCCGGTTTAATGACGTGGTGGTCGATTGTTTTCAAAGAAAGGCAGATGTCTGAGAGAATCAGTTTCACGGAGAATTTCAGTCTCCGTTTGAATGAAATTGGCGGTCGCAGCTGGACTGTTTGTTAACACGCCTTTAGACAGTTCTATCTCTCCTGCCTGGTATTGCTTTTCGACCCAATCTTTGAAGACGAAGCAATCCTCAATGGCATGACCTATCACTCTGTGATAGGGGCAGTATTTGGGGTCGTCGGTCATATTCGCTTCCTGCGGTCTTTTTGACTCTGGAAGTTGTAGACCGTTCTTCAGGGCGTCTTTGAATATTTTACGGATTTTGTCCCTTCTGAAGGAATAGACCTTATCTAGCTTCTTTTTGAGTGGGAATTCTCCTCCCTCTCCGAACACTGGCTTCCGAGGCTGGTTGGCGCTAGGCCCGCTCATCCCTTGCTTATTTCGGTTAGCCGAAGTGTTGAAAGATTCAGAATCATCGGAGTTTCCGTCTTTGCAATTATCATCCTTTCAGTTTCTCCAGGACCTATTGTTATTTTGGAAATCCGAGGAGGACTCTTGCTTTGAGCGCTCCAGCATCTGAACTTTCCTGGTCAGCTCTTGGAATGTTTTGAGACCCGCGGTGCATAGAAACGGGGCCATCCAATTGTTGAGATTTCCGACGAGGAGGCTGACAGATTGGTCCTGCTCTATCGGCGGTTCGCATTTAACGGAGAGATTGCGCCATCGGGTTATAAAATCCGTGTTGCTTTCATTGTTCTTGGGCTTGGTCCTTACGAGCTCGACAATGGTGATCTTATCGCTGACGCTCATGAACCTTTGTCGAAACAAAGATTCCATTTGGATGAAAGTAGTAACGGAGCCATCAGGTATGCTCGCGTACCAGCCAAAAGCAACATCGGTCAAGCTATTAACGAACTGGCGGAGGAGAAGCACATCATTGTCCCTAGTATTCCTGCATGAAGCTTTAAAATGGACGATGTGCTGATTCGCATTTCCAATCCCATCAAATCTTCCGAATTTGGGGATGACATAGCCGGTAGGAAATTCTACCATATCATATTGAGCAGGATATGGTCTCCCGCTACTGCTAACATCTTTTTGCGCTTCAGCTTCGGCTACCAGTGTTTTGACTTTGCTGGCAACCAAATCCATGATTTGATCTTGACTTAGCGGGCTACTGTCATCGGTAGCCAAGACATTTCCCGAGATAGGATGCGACTGATTTTCATGCGGTTCACCTACTTTTGGATTTGAGGGAATAGGCATCGGCTGCGTTGGGAAACCGTTTCCCTGTTCACGAGCAGAGCCCTGCGCTTGATTGGGCGGCCGAGAGGAAAGTCGGGCCGTGAGCTGCAAGACGACGTTCGTCAAGTCGTCAATTTTGGAGTAAAGTTTGGCCATCTCCTTGTCTTTGCTTCTGAGCTGTTTTTGGAGCTCTTGGAGAAGTCGCTGCTCTGCATTCTTGGGACGGAAGATTGGCTCCTCTTCACTTTTCGAGCCCGACTCCTCATGGACCGAAGGGTCTTTCTGCTTATCAGCCTCACTGGGAAGGTCTTCATTACCTTCCACAGTAGGCTGGCCTTAGGATATGGCAGCCATATTCACGCCAGATTGGATTTGGGATGTGGTGGCCCCGTCCTTGCTCTTGCTGCGTGTGCCCACCATGTAGACAGTGTGGACCTCGTATCCAGTCGTCTCTTTCTCATTGGCGGGGAGCTTAAAGAAAACACCCGACCGAGCAGTGGTCAAGAGCACCGCTGGAGCTTGCTCGGGACGCGTTGTAGCTTTGTTGGTGTTGATGGCCTTGCCCCCAGTTGGGGCCAAGGAAAGTCGTTCAGACACCGACTTGCGTTTAGGTTGGGACGCCCTTGAGATCACTACATTTGGTCTCCTGCCTTTCGAGACCAGTTTGTCTGCCACCGGGGCTTGAGGAGCTGGGATGGCGCCAACAGGCATGAACATAATAGAGCCGAATGGTAGCAGCGGCTCTTCCCATTGTCGCCCGAGACTGGCCGGAAGGACCGTTCTGGAGTCTATCTTCATCGTGTAGGAGACGGGAGCTCAGTTCATCATCGAAGACATCGTCGGAAGGTGATTGTTTGAAAATCTGCATGAAAGAGCATTATTTTAGTATAAATACAGGTATGTATAATGATTGAGTTCGCATGAATGCTTAACCCGAAATATGGTAGGAGAGATTGGTCCCACCGGGCGTGTGTAAGGTGTTTTTCGTCACCCTATTGAGATGGGAATACGCGCGCGCTTATCAGGCGTATAATATAGATTCCCCCTGCCTAGGGTAGGTCGGGGTTTATTGATTGTGGGGATTCGAATCTCCGGTAGCCGCGGACTAAGCTGCCGTTAATTACCCCTCGTCTTTGGGGCGAGGGAACCTCCGATTAACGGGTTAAACTGGTCATGCGAACTCAATGTGCAGTGTACGTGTGTTTTGTTTTGGAGGGGGGTTTAAATATATCGGGAGCCACGCAGAGTTTTTAAGGGGGTCCCGCTACCCGGATAGCGGGCTGGGGGTCAAGGGGGCTAGCAGCCTCCTTGCGGGGTATGGGGCAGCACCCCGTTAGAAATTTTTTCTAACAGGGACAGTGTCGTGGAGTATGTGTGTATGCACATATGTTTACATAAGTATATATATATATATATATGTATATATATAAGAAAAAAAAGAGGGGGAAAAAGCATCCAAAGGATGCGTGGGGGGCAGCGCCTTGGGCGCTGTGCGCCTAGGTGCTGTGCGCTCAGGCGCTAGAGTGCCACGTGTTGGCACATGGGCGCTCTGCACTTGAGCGCTGGGCGCTTGAGCGCAAGCACGCCATGTGTCGGCACGTGGGCGCTTTCCGCTTCAGCGCCTGACGCTCGAGCGCAAGCGCGCCACGTGTCGGCACGGGGGCAACTTGCGCCTGAGCGCAAGCGCGCCACGTGTCGGCACAGGGGCGACTTGCGCTCGAGCCCTTGCGCTTGAGTGCAAGCGCGCCACGTGTCGGCACGTGGGCGCTTTGCGCTTGAGCACAGGGCGCTGTAGTGCAAGCGCGCTACGTGTCGGCACATGGGCGCTTTACGCTCGAGCGCTGAGTGCTTGAGCGCAAGCGCGCCACGTGTCGGCACGCGGGCGCTCTGCGCTTGAGCGCCGGCGAGAAAAGGAGGCTTTTAGCCTAAAAAAAAAATTTCTCGGAAGAGAAATCAGAGAGGAGTTGGACTCCTGAGTGTGTTTTTGGGGTTAATGGAAGGGGTTCTTCTTCTTCCTCCTCTGTTAGCTGGATCTTGAAGATCAAGAGATGTGGGATCTAAAAAAAATCTCTTCTTTTTGGGATCTAAAGACAGATCCAAGTTCCGCTTTGTGGGTTTTGTGGTAAAAAACTATTTTGTTTTTGAAAAGGAAGAGTAAAACTCTTGATTTAATTCAAAAGAAAGAAGAAGGTTTGAGACCTTCAGAAAAAGGAAAGAAATACAAACCCTAGGTTTTTTCGAGAGAATGAAAGTGTTACTTTATTCATCATCATGTTGCCTTTTATAGGCTTACATATTTACATATAGCCCCTTGGGATTTACAAAAATGGCATTTTGCCCATCCCATGGCTCATGTGCCATTTCATTTTTGCACAAAAGCCATGGGCTTACAAAATATTGGCTTTATGCCCATTTTGCATACATTCATGTATAAAAAATTACATAAAAATTATTTATTACATGATTTTGTTGTTGGCATGAGGAGGCTGGCCGCGGGCTCAACTTAGATATGGGCCCGTTTGACCTGAGCATGGGCCCACCTAGCTTGGGGGTTGACCTTGACTTTGACTCGGTCAACCGGGGTGCAAATTTTGACCCCAACACTATCGAGAACTCTATCAAGAGGAGGGACCATTTGGCAAGCCTTCCTGTTAGTATGGCTCTTGACATCAAATACTTGAGAGGATCCACCTTTGATATGAGATGGAACTCATGTGCCAATGCATAATGTCGAAGCTTCGTTACCGCGAAGATCAGTGCCAGGCGATGCTTTTCGACGGGGGAGTAGTTATTTTCTGCCCCCAGGAGAACTTGACTCAAATAATAGAGAGCTCTCTCCTTCCTCTGGTCGTTCTCCTGTGCCCATAACGTGCCTAAAGATACTTCAAGGGCTGTTATGTACAAGATGAGGGGCTTTCCTTTGACCGGAGCGGTCAGTACCGGTGGGTTCTGCAGATATTGTTTGATTTCGTTCAGTGCGCTTTGGCATTTGTGATCCTAAATGAACGTGGTCCCTTTCTTCATTAGATGACTGTAGGGGCGTCATTTGCCGGAGAGGTTAGCTATGAACCGCCGGCTATACGCGATCTTTCCTTGGAGAGACTGCAATTGTTTGAGATTTCTTGGCGAAGGCATTTCCATAACCGCCTTGATCTTTGACGGGTCTATTTCGATGCCCCGGTGTCGTACGATGAATCCTAGGAATTTGCCCGAGGAAACTCCAAACGCGCATTTCAGAGGATTCATCTTCAGATTATATTTCCGAAGACGCTGGAACACAATTTTCAAATGCTCCCAGTGTTCCTCATACGATTTGCTTTTCACCACGAGGTCGTCGATGTAACATTCAACAATCTCATGTACAAGGTCGTCGAAGATCTTTGTCATGGCCCTTTGGTAGGTGGCGCCAGCGTTCTTGGCATCACTTTGTAGCAGAATATGCCTAGTGGTGTCCGGAAAGCAGTGTGCATTTGGTCTTCAAGATGCATCTTGATTTTGTTGTACCCTGAGGATCCGTCCATGAAGGAGAAGAATTCATGGGTGGATATGTTATCGATCATCAGCTCGGTAACCGGCACTGGGAAGTCATCTTTCGGACAAGCTTTGTTGAGATCCGAAAAATCTACGCAGATTCGTACTGTCCTATTTTT
This sequence comes from Agapanthus africanus, assembly GCA_030015575.1. NCBI lineage: Eukaryota > Viridiplantae > Streptophyta > Magnoliopsida > Asparagales > Amaryllidaceae > Agapanthus > Agapanthus africanus. Next base: position 739,809,776 of record CM057337.1, read on the forward strand.
CTTCATTACCGGAACGATATTGGCGATCCAGTCAGGGTATTGTACTTCCTGGATAAATCAGGAGTCGATTAGCTTCTTAACTTCGACATTGATACTCATCTCAAGCTCGAGCCGCATTCTTCTTGGCGCCTGTTTGACTGGCTTGACGTCCGGCGATATCGCCAGTTTATGCACATCTATCTCTGGATCTAATCCCGGCATCTCGGAATAGTTCCATGCGAAACAGTCTTTATATTGCATAAGCACGTCTTTTAACGTGGCCATCTGTTTCTCAGACAGCGGCTCACCGACGAACGTTGGCCTTAGATCGTTTGCTGTCCCCAAGTCGATTTTTCTCAGGTTGTCTGCTGTGATGTGTATCCCATATCCAGCTCTTTTGGCGCCGGTGGAAATTCCGAGATTACCGCGTTCTCATCTTCATTTGTGAAGCACAGGGAGAGGTCTTCCATATTCTCGTGCTTTCCCTCCTTTGAGAATGTTATCATATGGCAGGTACGAGCTCGTTTCCAAGCTCGACGCTGACCTAGACTTTCCCTCGCAGTGTAGGTTGCTCTCGGCTGATGCTTTCGTGGCGGGGCTCCCCTCCAACTGTCGGATAGAGCAAACCTGCCTTGCTGATACTGATCTTCAACCCAGTCTTTGAAGGTGAAGCAGTCTTCAAGAGAATGTCCCACTACTCGGTGGTAGGAGCAATAATCCGGGTGGTGGAACTCGTCTATTTGTTCGGGGCGCTGAGACTCCGGGAGCACTATTATTTGATATTTCATGACAAGGTCGAAGATTTTCCTTGCCTTGCCTTAAGGGAAAAAGTACTCCCGACCCATCTTTTTCATAAAAGACGGATTTCGGCTGACTTTTTCTCGATCGCGTGGCTTCTTAGATCCTCTTCGCTGTTTTCGAACGTCATTCCCATTCTTTACCTTATTTTTGCTTCTACGTCGAGCTTTTTTCTTGCCACGAGAGCGCATAGCGGGCTAGGGGTGAAGGGCATCATCGTCTTCTCCTTTCGTAGCCTGCTGAATGATGCGTTGCGTCCTGGCCTTCTCTTAAATGGTCGTTTCGCGGCTATGGTCATCCTGAATCTTTTGACCCGCTTCTCTTATTAGCTTGCCAATCTGTTCTTCGAATGACGGGCTTGGTATTCTCTCGGCGGGATCTCGCACTGGTTTGACATCAACGCCATCTAGAAGTGGATTCGTTTCTCCACCGGAATTATTTATGACATGGCAGCCATGGAATCGCTCCCTTTTATTGGACCGAACGTATCCAAGGCCGGTCATCTCCATTTTCCCGTTGGGCATCTTCCACTGAGTCCCGGGAACGTCCTAAATCTTGTTATAGAACTGGGCTTGTCAAGCAATCTGTTTGAAGGGTATGCCTTGGCGTCTCAATAGACTTTTCAGTCCCTCTGCATAGTATCTGGGCTGACGGATTGGTTGAAGTCTGTCGAGCGCAGGTTCGGCACCGTGCCATACTTCTTTCTCCACTTTAGTCTCCATGGATTGGTAGAAAAGGATCGCCTTCTCACCTCTTTGCTTAGGAGGGACGTAGATGGTCTGCAGCTCTTGCATGCTGTACGTATCAAGTGCATCAAGTTCTTTGTAATGCCTCCGCGGAACCATGGTAATTTGTAAACTCTGGTCAGCTCCAACAAAGGTCTGCATTGACGGGCGGACGAAGAACACTGTGTTGGCCTCGTCCTCAGAGTCACTGCCAAAGACTAGAATAGGAATAGATGGTCCTGGCCTATTGCCTTGGGGTTGTCCCGAGTAGACCATCTCTTCGTCCTCTTCGGTATCGCTCCCAAAGATCGGGATAATGGCAATGACTTTTTGTTTATTCTCCGGTTTGCGACATCTTTCCATGTCTTCAAAGTCTGATAAGAAGTAGTTGGCGTCCTCATATTTGCGGACTTCATTTACGGAGAATAGGTTCAGCTCCCTTGTAACTATGTACTCGAGGCCATCCTTGAAGTACTTCATACACTGATATTGTGTATAAGGGATGATGTTGTACTCATGTAACCAAGGCCTGCCAAGCAAAGCGTTGTAGCAAGTCTTGGCGTCAATAACATGGAACTTGGTGTCAGTGACGAGTATCCCGAAGCGTAATGTCAGTATTATAGACCCGAGCATTTGTGATGATTGGGAGCCAAAACCGGAGATGGTAATTTTATTACGAGCCAGGTGATCCACGTTCATGCAAATCTTCTTCAAAACCCTTACATTGAGAAGGTTGACGGAAGACCCATTGTCGACCAGGATTTCCCTATCTTGATATCATGACAATACCCAGTTATATACAGCGGACGGTTGTGCTCGCACGTTCCGAGTAGGAGGTCTTCATGGCTTAAGGTGATATCAGCCGTCTGGACTTCTTCCAGTTTGTCCTTCATCTTTTCTTCCGTCAGGAAGGCTTGAAACTGGTCGGGCTCTTGTAACGCCTTGATCAGGGAATCTCGTGCTTCTTTAGACAGGAGAAGGGCATCCAAGATACTTAATTGTGAGGGTATCTTCCTCAGATGTGCCAGGACATTGTAATCCACCTTGTTCTTCTTGAGCGGGTCCTTGGCTGTGAGCTCTTCGACAACTCTATCATCGAGGGCAATCTCCTCAGGAACTTTTTCCTTCCTCTTGTCTTTCTTGCCAGAACCTTTGTTTGAGAGTCCGAGATTCTTTTCGGCCAACGTACGGTTACGCAGCTAAATTTTCTCACAGTTCCTCATCTCTTCTTATTTTCTAGAGGTGGATTCTTTGAAGAGAGGGCCGAGGGCCATTTCCTTGTTCGAATCACTCCCGAAGGTAAGAACTTGGGACCTTCTTTCTGTTGGGATGGCATCAACCATATGACAGTTACCGGCTGTTCCTTTATGCTCATCTGTCGTGCTTCTCTGCTCCCGACGGGTTTTGCGCTTTATTCTCTTGAAGTGTTGTCGATGGGCTACGTATCCCTACCACCACTTCTTGAAGGAATTGCACTCTTCGGTAGGGTGTGTGACCTTGCGATGGTACAAGCAGTAGTTCGGATGTACGTCCAGTTCGTCGGGGCACGAACTCCCGGAAGTATTTTCTTCGTAAGGTGGAAGCTTCATTCCCGTTGACAGAGCTTTGGCAAACTGCTTCCTTATCTTGATTCCGCTCTTGCTGGTGGCAAGGGCACTTTGATTCGGTTGAGGTACTTTACGGCTTCTCATCACCGGAGCTCTTTCGGCCTGACACCGATGCTTGGCCTTATCATAAATGGCCGCTTCATGTTCTCGATCAGCTTTGCTCTTTTGAAGAGCTTCGTTCAGCAGCTTGTCAATAAGGTCATCTGACTGTTCCATGGATTTTGGTTCTGGATCTGCCCCCAGTTTCTCTATGTCAGGAGCTTCTTTGCTATTTATCGACGAGTGAGAGATCATGTGGCAATTCGCTACATAATCCTCGGGTTCTTCCAAAGAATCGTCTCCTTCATCAATGTCGTTGTTTTCGTTCTCAAGAACATACTTGAAGAACTCTTCTAATGTGATTGGGGTTCGCGCTTCTTGGTTGTATTCCTCCATTGCGTCGATGTACTTTTGCAGACCCGTATGATTACCGTCGAGCTGCATGGGCTTCTTGGCCTTCTTCTTTTTCTTTGAAGACTTCGGAGGCTTTTCCTGGAGCCTTTGTCCATTGTTACCAACTTTTGGCCTTGGGCGTGGTTTCAGCATTCCGTCAATAATTTCGGGCTCCAGCGGGCTTTTCCACCTAATCGCCGGACATGCTTGAAGATCCTTCAGCATTCTTTTAGTTTTAGCTAAAAGGACCACTTCCCACGGAGCTTCTCCTACAAATGAGCATGATGCCTCTGACGTATCCACCTTTTTAGGAGCGTGCTGTTGTGGCGGGTTTACCTTCCAGTTTTCGGACAGCGCGAACTTACCCTGTTGGTATTGATCTTTAACCCAGTTTTTGAAGACGTAGCAATCTTCGATTGGGTGGCCCACTATTCGGTGGTAGGGGCAGTAATTGAGATTGTTGATGTCGCCCGATTGCAGTGGGCGTCTCGGACCCGGCAGAGTGATGAGCCTGTTGCACACTGCTAGTTCGAATAGTCTCCTCGTTTTATCCCGGGGAAACGAGTAAGGACGTCTCAACTTCTCTTCGAGGGCTCGCGGTTTGTTGTTTTGGCGAGCCACCGACTTCGGGTCACTCGATTGTTGTTGAGCGTTGGAGACGAAGGTCGCTTTCCCTTTCCCCTTTTCAATCCGGAGATCCGTTTTTGAAGAGGATGGCCTATGGCCCATCTGATCCATTTGGGCCAGCTTGTCAATCAAGGCCTGGAAGGTGGTCGTCTTGAAGAACATCATAAATTGGGATATAGTTGCCTGAGGGTCGAGGGTCCCCACGAGCATGCCCACAGTAGGAGCTTCTTCTATGCGCTGTTCACACTTTGACCATAGGTTCCGCCACCGAATTGCGTACTGAACCCAGGTTTCTCCCAGCTTCACCCTGGCGTTGATTAATGTCGTGATCGGGGTGCGCTCGCTAGCGCTTGCGAACCTTTGTGTAAACAGTAGCTCCATTTCTGTAAATATCTTGATGGAATCATCCGGAAGCTCCGAATACCATTCAAATGCTGTCTCCGCCAAGCTGCCGACAAATTGGCGAAGCAATAGTTTGTCATCGCCCCCGGTGTTACCGCATAAAGCTCTGAATTGAGCAACGTGTTTGTGCGGATTTCCCGTCCCCTTATACACATGGAATTTGGGGATCGTATATCCTGGCGGGTACTTAATTTGGTCGTACCATCCTGGGTAAGGTCGCCCAGTTCTAACGACCTGGCCTGCCGCTTCGTTCACTTGATGAGCTCATATTTGTTGAGCTATGTAGTCATCAAGGGTATCTTTGGAGATCGTCTCCTCCCTGGCTGCCGATAAAGCTGGAGGAGGGTTCGATGTCTCCCCTCTGTCGTCTTCAATGATTATTGGAGGGTCTTCAGCTGGAGAATCCGGCTGGATCATCATCCCAACCATGTCTTGGATTAGAAGCGCCATCTGTTTTATATTAGCTGCTTATTCTACGGCTTCCTTATCTTTCTTTTCAAGCACCCTCAGTAGGAATTCGGTGTCGGTCTCCTGCTCCTGGCGTTGTTCCGACGATACTTCTGGGCTTTCTTTGTGCCCAGTGAGCGCGGCCATTCTTGTCAACATTTCCTAGAGCTTTTGTTGTTGCTCCTGAGCTTTCGTCACAAACCGTGTGAGTGGTCGATGATTCACGGAAGCATGACTATCCTCTTTTCCGGATGCCATGTAGACGGTATGCACAACCATGCCCCAGACTTAGGGTGTTTGGGTCCACTGCCTTTCATATTTGCCGCCTATGGTGGGAGATTCTCAGGCCTTCTCTTTTTGTAGGAGGTCGAGGTTGAGGGGGCCGTTGCAGCAGGCACCCACGTAGATGATACCTTCTGTGGTATGGCGGAGGGATGGTCCTCCTCTTGCTGAGCCTTCATCTTCTTCAGCCGGTGAGAGTAATCTTTGTCAATTACAGAGTCTTGGACTTTCCGCCAAACTCTATGGATCTTGGAGGACAACCGGTGAGGAGGCTATTCTGGCTTCAGCTGTGTTGTGTTTTCAACAGGAGGAGGAGACTTCTTCAGTATGGCAGTTGGAGAGTTCTTGTGCACCCTCCTGAGCAGCTCAAAGCTATTCTCAGTTGGAACAGCAGCATCAATTTCCACCATTAGAGCTGGTGGGGTAAGTCCAGAGGGGGAACTGCCCCCGGCCTTTCTTACTCGGCGCCAGTGGCGATGTCAAGCATGTCGTGCAGATGGGAATGGTTCAGTTATGGGAGTGGCTTCGTCATGCCCCCTACTATGATGGGGTGTTGCTGGTGTCAACCTGTCGAAGATCGACGTCCTCTGAGAGGGAACAGTCAATCTTGCAAACGCTGACTTTCGAATAGGGGAAGCACTTGTAACGAACTCACCCATAGTAGGAGTTGGAACGACCAGTCTTGCGAAGACCGATCCCTTAGCATGAGAAGCTCCTTGACGACCTCTTTTACCGGAGCTGGAATGGCTATCCACTTCGGGATAACCCCTTCAGGTATCACGGGCCTCTTCGCGGGCCTACTTGAGCTTTGGCTCAGCCTGTCGAAGACTGAGATGGCGGACTTGGTCGACCCGTTGAGAGGGGCCATGGTAGTTGCGTGCCGATCAAAGACTGACTTCTTTAGGGCTTCCTATGATGATATTGAAGCATTGAAGCTCATTGGCAGGAGCATGGTCCCGAAGAACTGTCATGTGGTGGCCCGAGTCACCTGTTCCACTAGCATTGCAAAGATGGAGGCCGCTTGGGGCCCATAAGTCACTCCTCTAGCAGGGACGGAGTGGGAGTTGCTATTGAACTTGGTGCAGTTGGAAGCCATCGATATCATCTTCTCTTCTGCATGGAGCAAGACACCAAATCTTAGTACCACGAATTCAGGGGCAACCATATTAGACCGCGATTTGTTCGCGAACACGACACATGAAGTATGGAGTGGAAAGAGGAAAAAGTCCCACTGGGCGTGCCAGAATCTGTTTACCGTCGAAAACAAAGACGAAACCGCGTAGGTCGTCTTGCCTGAATTTAGAGGAAGATGTTATTTGGTTTTATCTGTCTACCTCTCCGAAGATGCCAAGTTGATTTATGGCGCCGCGTATCGAAGGTTTAGACAGATGCGGCCATTGTAGTAGATTTCGTTAGATTCTCCCTCGTTGTGAGGGGTTTTTGATTGTGGGGACGCTCTTCCCTACAGGCGCAAGCCCCTACAGTTAATTACGTTACCGCGTAACGATAACCACTTTCTCCTGCTCCGGAAGGTCACTTCGTGTCGTGTGTGTTTGTTTTATTTTTGGTTGCTCATGGATTGTATACGGAGACTAATTTGTGTTGTCGCCCGTAGGGCGTGGATTAGTCCAAATCCGTATTTTCTTAGATTTGGGTTGATTTAAGGATCGTTAACCTTGTTTGAGATTAAGATTGACTTATATATTTGTTAAGCATACGTTAATCCGATATTGGACTAAGATCTACTTAACGGGGGTTCGGGATCATTTTTGATCCAATGAAAGAGCATTTGGGCTCTATCATTTTAGTTTAAGGACGTTGCGGTCCACATTAAGAACATTACGGTCCATTATGGTATATTCATGGTTTTGAGAGTGCATCCAAGAGTTGTTGGTTGTCAGGACCCTCCACCTCTCTGACATCATTGAAGAATTACAACGACATGTATCAGAGGTGTGGAGAGATGTACCCTTGAACCAAAATCTAGATTGAAGGGAGAGATCATAGGGGAACGAACATCATTTTAGATGCTATGTGTCAGGAGATCATTGGCCATCTTTGGCACTAAGATCGATTCGGGGAGACCTGAGTATAGGAGGGAATCGATTGATTGATGGTCAAAAGGTTTTGGTCTCGGGAGACTTGGCTAATTTTGGCTAAGGTTGGCCTCTCACAGTGTTAAATACTGATATCTGCTTGACGCTCACGTGCTTCCACATGAGGCTCATAAGTAGTGTTAGACACTGAAGTTTGGAGCGCTCACGTGCGGCACGTGAGGCACCTGAACATTGGGCGTTATGCACTTGGGTCTAAATCCCCATCTGTATATAAGTGTTAAACACTTAGTCCTTGTGGCCATCACGTGTGGGCACGTGAGGTGCTCCAGAGTTGGGCACTGCCTCCTTCGGATTTATTTTCCTATTCTGTTCTAGGTTCTAAGCATTATTGAGGGTCATGTGGGATCACGTGAGGCGCCCCAAAATGAGAACTTTCTTAATTTATTCCCACTCCCTTTTTACAAGTGCTGAGCACTATTAGGGGCAACGTGGGATCACGTGACTCGAACTCAGTCAATCCTTTTTGGTCTTTAGAGGTGCTCACGTAGGAACACGTGATCTGTCGTTATAGCGTTGAACGCTAATATGCATAGGGCTCTTGATCTTAGTCTTGAGAATTTCAAGTCTTTTGTTTTATAAGAATTAAATTTTTATGCAGGGTTAAACCCTAGTTTTTCAGAAGAAATAAATTCCTATGTCTTTGGAAGAATTAAATTCTTCAAATCTAGTTATTTCCTCTAAGTTTTGGGACTGCATAACAGAATCTCCCCGATGAGAATTAAATTCTCAACTTATGGGGAGATCTGCTTCTACAGACCTCAACCAGAGGAAGAACTAAGTTCTTTTTTGGAAGAGTTAAACTCTTGTAAAAGGAGATAAAATGATCTCTAGGTCTTTTCCCTCACATATGGTTTCTTTTTCTTCAAAGAGAACCCTTCTTCTTTTTTTTAAAAATCTTATGGGGGGTCTCTCTCTTCTCTCTTCAGTCTCGAGTCCTTTATATAGTAAAGGCAAGTTTGTTCATTTAGTTAAGGAAATCTCTCATTGCGAGATTTTTTGATTGATTCGTGGATTTTATCCACCGTGATCCAGGGACTTCTGTTTTACAGAAGTCATTTTTCTTGTTTTTAACAAGATTGGAAAAATATTTTCCCATACAGAGCTTATTTTGTAGCTTGGTGATTTTTAATCACCATTGGATCTTTAATCCAACAGTGCTCTGTTTTACAGAGCACAATCTTTCTTGTTTAGAAAGATTGGGAAAATATTTTCCCATACAGAGTTTATTCTGTAGCTTGGTGATTTTTAATCACTATTGGATCTTTAATCCAACGGTGCTCTGATTTACAGAGCACAATCTTTCTTGTTTAGAAAGATTGGGGAAATATTTTCCCATACAGAGCTTATTTTGTAGCTTGGTGATTTTTAATCACCATTGGATCTTTAATCCAATGGTGCTCTGATTTACAGAACAAGTTTCTTGTTTAGAAAGATTTAAGGAAATATTTTCCAATTAGGGTTTTGATCCCTCTTATTTAGAATTTAATTTTATCGGCTCATAAGGCATTAGTAATCCTCACGTGTAACATGTGACCCATAATATTAGACCGGTTTGCTTATACATAGCAATCCCAGAGAAAAGCATCTTTTGTTGGCACATGAGCTGATGTTCAGGAATGTCACGTGTGGCACGTGACCCCTACGAAGTTAGGTCCAACAAAGAGTATCACATGCTGACACGTGAGATTCTCTTGCCTGTTATTTGTTTTAGGAAGGCGCATATATACTTTGTATATAGATACTCACGTGCCTGCACGTGAAACTCAATTTCAGCTTTATTTTTTAAGCGCAATGCTCGTAATCTTTGCTCCAAGGCGCATCACGTGTGGGCACGTGATGCTCCATTTGGGGAATTTTTTCCATCGGTTTTTGTTCATTATTTATTTTTTTATAAGGGGACATAGAACCTAAATGATGTAGTAGCACTTGCTTTTAATTTTGTCTTTTGTTTCCCCTATAGTCGTTCTTATATGGCAGTATGTAGTTCCTTTCTTTTTTAAAGTAAAAATGAAAAGTATTTTTTTTATTTGCACCTCTCTGTCTTTTATTTGTCCGGAGTTGCCATGAACTAGTTTATTCACTCATTTTGGAGTTTCTAATTTATTCACTCATTTTAGAGTTTCTAGTTTATTCATCCATTTCGGAATGTTTTTAGTTTACCCCCTTAGGTTTACAGGAAAACTCGTCCTAACATTGGTTGTAGATAACCCCCACTCTTTTATGATAGAGATCCGTTAGGTTTGTGGTACTTGGTTTAAGTCCATCGTACTGTCGCGTTGGCTGATGTATTTCTCGATATGCAGTCCCTTAGATTGCTACTCGAGTGGTCCTGCGACTGTCGTGTCTCTGATCCCTTCTAAGGTTGGACAATACATCTTCAAGTAATCTTCTTTAGGTTGGAATATCCGTATTACCAACGGAAGATCAAGCATTAGGTATTTGCCGTGGCGCTTTTTACTTGAGGTTAGACTTAATCTGAAACCCCGATGAGTCATAACTGCACCCTTTTGGGATGGGATGATCCCCAATGTCTTTAGGCTTTGTATGTATTGCTGTCAAAACTCGAAACTAGGAATATGTCGTCACTTCGTTTTTGCTTTGGCATCGCACCGTTTCTTCGCTGAAGCAAGGTAGCTATCCGAATGACCTCTATGCTGTATGTATTGCAATCGAGATATGGAGCTAGGATTTTGCCATCACTCCACTTTTATTTGGCCGTTGCGTCTGCACCCTGCTGGAATGAATAGGAACGTCGAGATGATCTCTAGGCTGTAGATGTTGCCATCAAGATCTGGAGCTAGTATTTTACCGTCACTCCACTTTTATTTGACCCTTGGGTCCTTGTTGACGTCACGTCTGTACTTTGCTGGAGTAAGAAGGACGTCCAAATAGTTTTTAGGCTGTACATATGCCATCAAGACTCGGCTCTTCTTTTGACGAAGCATGGCGGGTTATGGTTCACTTTCTTTCATTTGTACCCATGGATTGTATACAAGAGTCGGTATGGACCTACTTGCAGGATAAAATTTTTTTATTTCATTATTTATTATTTTTTATTTCAGCGACGCTCTATCTTTTTAGCTTTTCATATCGCGAAAGTCGCGATTGCCCAATCATTTCAGATATTTTCCGCGGAACCCAATCATTTCGGCTATGTTATTTTTTTATTATTTTTACTCACTATTTTTTATTGTGAGTTGCCCAAACATTTCGACTATTTCATATGTATATATAGTTTTTACTTGCTGATTTTTATTACGAGTTGCCCCATCATTTCGGCTATTTTTATATGCATATTTTTCCTAACTCGTTTATTTTTTACAAGTTGGGGATTTGAAATCTGATCCAATCTTGGCATCAGTATCGTTACAACTGGAATCATCATTTGCCTTTGTTGATTTGAATAATGGAGGCTTAGCAAACAGGGTTAGGATCCTGTCAACCAAGGCTTTCGACTTTACGAGCCATGAGGGTTTCATAATGGTATTTCTCCCTGTGAGTCGTGAGGATCACATAGGTGTGTTTTCTTCTTAAGAATCGTGGGGATTTCTAAGTGTGTTTTCTTCTTAAGAATCATGGGGATTCCTAAGTGTGTTTTCTCTTATCAGTCGTAAGGATCTTACAAGACTGATTTCTCCTTGTAAGTCGAGAGGACTTACAAGTAGTTGTTCACCATATGGGGATATTTCTCGCCATTGAAGGGACTGGGTAGGGAATATATTTATTTATACCCATGGATTGTATACGAGAGTCGATATTGGACCACTTGTAGGGTAGAAAAGTTTTGTAGGGTTTTGGTGGCTTAAGAACAGGTTTGGATCCCAGTAACTTAAGGCTTTTGAACTCTATAAGCCGTGAGGGTCTCATAAGAGTATATTCTCCTTACAGGTCTTGAGGATCTCGTAAGTGCATTTTTTCCTTAGAAATCGTGTGGATTTCTAAGTGTGTTGCTCCTTTGCGAGTCATAAAGATCTCACGCAAGTGTTTTCTCCTTACAAAATCGTGAGAAATTTACAAGTGCATCTTTTTTAACGAGTTTGCGCCCTCTCAGGTTTTCACAAGCTCGCCGGTAGCCCTACTGTTTTTACTCATGACATCCTTTTGGGTTTTCATCTGCGCCCATTTCGCTTATGTACATACCATTTTTTTTAAAAAAAAATTTAGGCGGCCTGTAAGGTAACGCACCATTAGCTGTAGGCCCCGATCTTTTTTGAAGGACTGCATCATGTAAGACGCGGGAGAGCTATGAATTGTTTATGCTCATGGATTGTATATGGCGATCAATATGGAGATCCACCGTAGGGCTAAACGTGTTAGTTTAAGGACACGACGATCCATTATCACCGTATTTTAAAGTGATTTTTAGTTTAAGGACGTTTCGGTCCAATATTAGTTTAAGGACTTTTCGGTCCAATATCGCTGTATTTTGGGCAAACATCTTTTGGTACTACTTTCAGAGTTCTGACTTAGAAAGATAGCGAGCGGACACAAGTGTCGTCATCTATCATTGACTTAAGTCATGACTCGTCAAGTGTAGTACTATTTGAGGAATCGACTATTTACTGGCCGGAATAGTCTTTCGCTATGCATATCCATGAGCAGGTAGGCTCTACCTTGGTAGACTTTGTTTATGATGTACGGGCCTTCATAATATGGCTTGAACTTTCTTCGTTTTGTACAATTGAGAATCATTGGTCTTTTAACAACCAACACGAGTTCGCCTTGGCAGAATGTTCTCGGCCTAGTCAGTATGTCATATGACCTGGTCATCCTTGCCTTATAAGCTTCTATATTTTGCTGAGCTATAAGGGGGGTTTCATCGAGAGCATCAAGCTCCTCGAGCCTAAGATGAGCTTTTCTTCGTCTGTCAGCTCGTATTAAACTGCCACTCGTAAAGAGGGGAGTTCTATCTCCAGTGGTAGCACTGCTTCCGTGCCAAACACCAGTGCGTATGGTGTTGTATTTGTGGCCGTCTTGAATGTTGTTCGGTATGCCCTAAGAGCTTCATGCAGCTTTTCGTTCCAGTCCTTTTTATATCTGGATACCTTCATTTTTATAATCTTGGTCAAGATCTTGTTGAAGTTTTCAGCTAGACCATTGGCCCGAGAGTAATAGACTGAGGAGTTTCTCCAGTCTATTTTATGTTGTTGTACGAAGTGACTTATTTTGTGGCTTCTGTATGCCAGTCTATTATCCGAGATAATCCCTCACGGAGTCCCGAACCGATATATGACATGGGTTTTGAAGAAGTGGAGGATATTTTCCGTCTTCACCTCCCTTAACGATGTTGCTTATGCCCACTTAGAGAAGTAGTCGGTTGTTGCCAGTACAAACCGGTGTCCTTTGGATGATGCCGGTTCGATAGGGCCGATTATATCCGTTCCCCACATTTCGAATGGCCAGCTGGCCACTGTCGGGTGCAGCGGATTGGGTGCTGATGTATGAAGTCCCCATGAATTTGGCATGAGTTGTAAGTCGATGTCGCGCACCCCGTGTGTTTGCGGGGAGGAAGAATATGCAAAAATCAATTTTTACGGGCTTCGCAACACCGATTTGAACTCCAGGATCGATACTAAACCCTAACTAGCAAAACTGTATGAGGTTAACTACTCGTATAGAAAGTTATACCTCATAGAACCATGTCTTTCGGGTCTTCTTGTTGTCCACCTCCTCGTCATAGGCTCCTTGGATCGTACACGGATCGGGCCTCCTTGTCAGTCCTCTCAAGTCAAAGACGATCCACCCGAGAGTCTATAGTCCAAGCTCCAACCTCAAATCCGAGGTAACTAAGGAATCTAGTTCGCTAAACTAGATGTCCTAGATGATGTAGAGAGTGAAGATGGATTAGTTTGTCTTTAAATACCCTATGTTTCTCAACACATGAGACATTTAGGGTTAGAGGAAGAAGAAGGAGCTTTGGAGGAGAGAGAGTGTTCAAGAGATGAATGAATGAAGAAGGCTAAGTCTTGTGATGACTATGAGGCAAATAATTCACCATAAAATATCTCACAAAATATCCCACAAAATATCTAAGTTCCATCTTGCCTCAATAGTCATCCATGAGTCACCTAGTGAGTCACCTAGTAGCCATGCTTCATCCTTTCTCAATAACACCTCATCCTCCACCTCATTAAGTATTTAACCTAAATGGTTATAATAGAAATGAGGTGTCTTTTTCTAGAAGTATACTTGAGCAAATTACAAGAATACCCCTCATCCGTATATACATAGCCGTATCCGTATTCCGAAAAATACGAATATAAAGAGACGAAAATAATCCATTAATATAATACTAGGATCCGGCTTAAACCAAAGCCTACTAGTATTATCTGCCCGAACAAATAAACAAGTACACGTATGTGATCGAAGCCCTACCGTAAAACCATACGGCCTCTACATCTTTTGCTTGATGCTGGGAAACCCTCTGTATGGGACTCTAAAGACTCGACACTACGCTGCCAGTGGGTTTAACTACAAGCACGTTAGCGGTACTAGCTGCACGTAACGGCTACCTAGGTATCTGTCGATAAGAAGGCCGATGAGCAAACTCATCCGAACTACTACTGAGCCTATTTGTGACAATCTCCATACACTCTGGTCTGTTCATCTAAGAGTATAGCATATCGGGCTTAGGGAGGCGGTAACCGTTAGACCCCTAATAGCGCAATAAGGCATGTCAGAGTGTAGCCTAAAACACCCTGAGAAACTACTAGAATACCTACCAGTAAATCTCGCTTGCCCTGGCCAGGGACTTTGTGTAATGGCTTTCCGAACACAGCGCGACATCAACCCCTAATACTGGAAGAGACGAATCCTATCTAACCGCCACTGCCTCCAAGTGCTTCGGGACCGCACCCATCTACTACCTGTTTGCACGACTCCTTTGAGCCGTGGTAGGGTAATAATCTAAGAACAGTAGGAACACACTCGAGGCGAAGTAGCAGTGCTAAGTCGACGGACTAAGCTGTACTTATGTCACCTAAGAACTGCTACCCGACGATAGGTATAATACCCACCAGCAGCTCCCTACGATTCCTATCCAGTGTACTCATAACCCAATGAGTACCTGCATACTATCTCCAGTACGACATACTAATGGCTGTGGGATAGACCATCTCCCCTACTGGGATGAGAAGCGTATACACCAGTTTAATCTGGAGTATCGATGCCCAATCTCGATAATCCTATGACTAGGGACCTGTATAAGGACGTGCTTATAGACAACCCAGCCCCCACTAGTGTTACTCCATCACAACGCTGGTAATCAAGCAAAGATCCTAAGGGCTTTACCAATATGTATAAACAATATGCTAAAAGAAACACATACACATATTGAGGTAGAAAGAAACGGGCTAGCATACTATCATTTCAAGCAAGACTGTTACTATATCCGTGTATATCCCAAGCTTCTAATATGTAATATACAAACCAGTATGATACAATAATGGCCTCTAGGGCATATATCACTAACAATCTCCCACTTGCACTAAGGCCATGTATTGGCATATCGCAGACCCATCATCTCGCATAGCCTCTCGAACTATGTCTGAGGGATGGCCTTTGTGAGTGGATCTGCAGTGTTGTTCTCCGTATCTACTCTCCCCACCTCGATCTCCCAGCGATCAACGATCTCCCTGATCAGGTGGTACCGCTTCAAGATGTGTCTGGACTTCTGATAGGACCTGGGTTCCTTCGCTAAAACTATAGCACCGTTGTTGTCACAATACAGAGGAATTGGATCTACAATGGACGGAATCACCTGAAGTTCCGTTAGGAACTTCCTCATCCAGACTGCTTCTTTCGCGGCGTCACAAGCATCGATATACTCCGCTTCCATCGTCGAGTCAGCAACGGTGTCCTGCTTAGAGCTCTTCCAATAGACCGCCCCTCCATTAAGAGTAAAGACATAACCCGACATGGATTTGGAGTCATCCTTATCACTCTGGAAGATGGAGTCAGCAAAGTCCTCGATCTGGAGGTATTTTTCTCCATACACCAAGAATATCTCCTCAGTCCTTCTCAGGTACATAAGAATGTTTTTTACTGCTATCCAGTGGTTCTCCCCTGGGTTTGATTGATACCATCTTACCACGCTAAGTGCGTAAGCAACATCTGGTTGGTACATAACATCGCATACATTATAGAGCATACCGCAGAAGCGTAGGGTATAATCGATATG
The DNA here is from genome assembly GCA_030015575.1 of Agapanthus africanus. Classification (NCBI taxonomy): domain Eukaryota; kingdom Viridiplantae; phylum Streptophyta; class Magnoliopsida; order Asparagales; family Amaryllidaceae; genus Agapanthus; species Agapanthus africanus. The sequence continues at coordinate 739,825,371 of CM057337.1, forward strand.
CGAGCCCTTTCCAAATTAGTCTTGGGAGACATCACTTTGGAGAGGGTGATTCCGTGACAAGCCGGTAGACTACCGCGCTTTGAATCTTCCATACTAAATCTCTTTAGTATGATGTCGATGTACCTGGACTGCGAAAGTCCCAACATCCTCTTAGATCTATCACGATAGATCTCGATCCCCAGAATGTAGGAGGCATCACCCAAGTCTTTCATGGAGAACCTTTGTTACAAGAATCCTTTGACTGATTGTAGCATAAAAATGTCATTTCCTATCAAGAGAATAACATCCACGTACAAGATGAGGAAACAACATTTCTTGCTACAATCTTACTATAGATGCATGGTTCATCTGGATTTTTAATAAAATCGAATTATTTGACCGTCTCATTAAAACAGATGTTCCAACTCCGCGATGTCTGCTTTAATCCATAAATGGATTTAAGCAACTTGCACATCTTCCTGCTGCTCACACTCTGAATGAAACCCTTTGGATGATCTATATAGACGCACTCTTCCAAATTACCATTTAGAAAAATGGTCTTTACGTCCATTTGCCAAATCTTATAATCGTGGAAGGCAGCAACGGTAAGAAGGATCCGAATGGATTTGAGCATAGCCACTGAAGAAAAGATTCCATCATAGTCCAAACCAGGTCTTTGATGAAAACATTTTGCAACAAGTCTAGCCTTATAGGTTTCAACTTGTCCATCTACACCAATCTTCTTTCTGAAGATCCATTTGCAGCTTACGGGTTTTACCCATTCTGGAGCAATGTCCAAAGTCCATACTTTGTTGGTGTACATGGACTTCATCTCGGTCTGCATTCCATCCAGCCATTTTACCGAGTCACCGCTCTGAATGGCTTGCTGGAAGCTAGTTGGCTCATCATTGTCAATGATGCAATCATCTCTATCCCCATCTATGAGAAAACCGTAGTATCTCTTGGACGGATGAGACTGCCTACGAGTCCTGCGGAGTGGCGCGGGGATGTCCTGTTCTTTTGAAACCACTGGTTCTACCATGCTTTCAGTAATAGCTTGTAGTTCTGGAATTTCTTCCAGTTCTATTGCGCTCCTACTAGTTTCTTTTTCCAAAAATTGATTTTCCAAAAAGTGGGGATGACGAGAAACAAAAACTTTTTTTTTCTCTGTGTAATAGAAAAGATACCCCTGGAGTTTTTTAGGTATCCCACAAACTTACATAGTACTAAGCATGCCTTGAGCTTGTTCACATGCTGCTTTTTGACAAAAGCTGGACATCCCCATATCTTCAGATACTGAAGATAGGGTTTCTTCCCACTCCACATCTGATATGGTGTGGTAGTCATAGTCTTGGTAGGAACCTTGTTCGAAATATATGCAGCTGATTCTAGTGCATAACCCCAGAAGGATCGTGGCAACTCAGCGTTACTCATCATGGAACGTACCATATCCAATAGGATTCTGTTACGCCTTTCCGATATATCGTTGTGTTGTGGTGTGTATGGAGGAGTAAGCTGAGAGAGAATTCCATTCTCTTTTAAGTAATCCAGGAACTCGGCACTTAAGTATTCACCACCTCGATCAGATCTCAGTGTCTTGATACTTTTACCGGTTTGTTTTTCCACTTCATTCTTGTATTCTCAGAATTTCTCAAAGGCCTCGGATTTATGTATCATCACGAAGAAATGTCCATACCTAGAGAAATCATCCGTAAAAGTAATGAAATAGGAATAACCACTTCATGCATGTGTAGACATTGGACCACACACGTCGCTGTGTATGAGTCCTAAGAGCTCGCTCGCTCTTATTTTGTGTCCAGTGAATGGAGTCTTTGTCATCTTTCCTATGAGACAAGATTGACAAGTTGCATAAGACTGATATTTGAACGGATCCAAATATCCCTCTCTATGTAACTTCGTCAACCGTGTTTCATTGATGTGACCGAGTCTACAATACCATAAGAAAGCCCTATTTAATTCTGGAGACTTTCTTTTAAGTGTGTTCTGGACGTTGAAAACCAGAGCTTGATTTAACATGTATATATTGTCCTCTAGTATACCTAACCCAATCAAACCATGATAAAGATGGATGTGGACCACATCGCTTACAAATGTAAAATCATATCCTTCTTTAGAAAGTAAAGATACATACATGATATTACAACCTAGATTAGGTACACACAAACAGTTACGTAAAATAAATATTTGCCCACTTGTCAATCCTAGGTGATATTCCCCTACGGATACAGCGTCCATGCTCATTCCGTTAGCAACCCTGAGAGTCATATCACCTGCCCTGATAACTCTACGGTTTCTCAAAGCCTATAATGAATTATAAATATGAGATCCTGATCCGGTATCTAGTACCCAGGAAGTAAAGTTAATTGACAGACAGTTTTCAATCATAAACACACCCAAAGCCGAAACCACAACGTGCTTCGAATTCTGGATTCAAGCTTTCCAAGCCTTGCATTCCTTCTGCCAATGCCCTTTCCCGTGACCATAAGAACATACCTCCTTCCTTACTGTTAGTCCTGAAACTTTTGCCCTGCCCTTTCTTTTTACCTTACTGACACCGCCTATCGACTTGGTGAAGGCCTTCTTCTTCTTTCCCTTGGCTTTCGCCTTGGATCTAGAAGAGAAAGATTCCCCAATAAGCAGAACGAGTATCTCCCTTGTTTTCTTCAGGGTGTAAGTAGAAGGGAGGGACTATAGAATCAAGTTAGTACATAACTCATGCTCCAACGTGGTCCCTAGGTCCGTGAGCTTTTCAATATAGCTGATCATTGTAAGGACGTGGTCCCCTACAGTTGACTCGACAGCTAACCTAGCTTGAAGCGATTCCTTCGAGGTCTTATATCTTACGATATGAGATTGCTCTATATATAAATTTTTGTTATGGAGGAAGATAGAAGCTAAATCTATCTTCTCGTGCTGCCTCTGGTATTCACTATCCATTAAGGCCAACACAAGACACTTGGTATTCGCACTGTCTTTTTCCCTTGTCTTACGGATATCAACATCCACGACGGTGGAAACTGGACCTGAGACGGCGGGGGCTTTAGTAGTAACGAGGTGGCCCATCTCGTCATAGGTAATGGACATCTGGACAAACCTTTGCCAATCAATATAGTCTGGTTCAGTCAATTTATTATCTAGCTGTAACCTATGTCTGGTCACCTGGTCGCTGCAATTAAGAGAGAGAGAGAAAACACTTAGCATGATACTCTTGCAAGTTTAGATTGGTTATTAGTTTATTTAAACAGGATGGCTCCCACTGTATCTCGAATCCTTCCTCAAACCATAAAAGAAGAATTAGTCAGGATTAATCTCACTCTTACAATACTTGCTTTACATTTCGGCCAGGCTGGTGTTAGTATTTCGAGGGAGGTTTTCCAACGCTTTCGTGAAGTTCCTTAATTATATAACCTCTTTTCTCTGGAGGCGTAGCCCCGTTAACACCATTCTAGACACCTACTTGGTTTATAGCATTGATCGTTTAGTGAAAAATCTCCCGAGGAGTAGTGGATACTCACAGTAGGATCGGGATCCAAATATCATTGTGTGATAATCCTGATGGAATCCTACCAAAATTATCACACTCCAAATAGTATGCAACCCCAGAAAGTTTCAGTTTCTTTAGAAACCCCCGATGTGGATTTTAGCCCCAAGCTCTTATGACCTTGACAAAGGCCGACATATCATAATTCGCAAGTCATGTTCTACCCATCATTGACCAGGTTAATTTGAACCCACTCGTACATACCCTTGATGAAGGCCAAAATAGTAGTACGACTGTCCTAAACCAACGCATCTATTTATGCTACAGATGAATATTCAGCAGCTACCAATCACTATGCCTTGGCGAAGGTCAAAATACATAGCTTGAATACTACTGAATACCCAACTGAAATGACGGAGGGCTGCGAATGGTTTTCACGAAACCGTGAATGTAGTGAACTTGATATAATCGAAGGAACCTGATAGCTTTTAAAGGAGTGGTTTAAGCTTCGCATTTAAAAGTTTGCTTTTTGAAAAAACCGAGTGGTTTTGAAATTGTTCCAACGATTCAGCTTTGGTTTGTTTGCTTTGCATTAATCATATAATGCAGTCCTATTATTTACACCTACCATTGCAGAAAGAAACGAAAATACCACGCACGCTTATGCCATCCGCATTCGCCACTGGGCCCTGTCTAACACCGTTAGGTTACTTAACTAACGCCAGAGCGGGGGCTGGACTAGCACGGGTGCAAAATATAATCAACATCTATTATATACCATATATAATATATCCATTTGTCTCACTCAATAATAGGCATTCCAGATCACAGATGAAAATATTAGATATACTAGAAATTCCGCGTTTCGTTTAAGCCTGTAACGAAAGACGGATTCCATGGTCGTGATGAATAGCCAAACCCCACCCCAGACCCCTATGGGTGCGGCAAACTACCCACCAAACTCCCAAAGTGAAGCAGCCTCCCTCAGTAAAATGAGTAGGTCACTCGGCACTTCAAGAACCCGGTAGTTTATACACCCCACCGTGGGTCTATCCTAAGAGCAGAAAACAGTAAAAGAAATAATACAACAGTGGCTACGACCTCAACCCGGATGTGCCCCGCAAAATAATATTACATCACTTAACAATTTACATCGAATGAAATAAAGAAAACTCTCTTCTTACACCCCCGACTATTCATCCACGACGATCCAATATTCCATATACACAAACCATCACAGATATGTGCAACCCCCAACTAACCGACATATAGCAATTAGCAGAAGTTTACGAACACATAAAACAACCGAAACATGTTAAATGACGTTAAAACTGCGACTTCGAAATACTTTGTATTGCCATAACATAAAGATAACAGTATATGCAAACTTGGCAAAATCAAACATCACCAGAAACCCTAAATCCAAGTGACAAGAACACAGAACAAATCCCAACCCAATTCCCCACTACAAAACCGGTGAGGCCGGTCATTTTAGGAGTTTGGCGGGCCAAGGTGAGGTGGAATTGACTCGTTTTTGTTCTGTGTTCATCTCACAAGTAATAGAGCACTCTGCAATTGTTTAAAAAAAATTAGAGCCTCCGAAAAATTTGACAGAAACTTGGATCTACGTTTCGATGTATCAGAGTTATTTCGGTTTCGTAGTTTTACACGTTGTCTAAACTGTTAGTTAAGATTTAGTAGGCTCTGATACCACTATAAGTTGATGTCGCGCACCCGACAGGTTTGCGGGGAGGCGGAATACGCAAAAAACAATTTTTACGGGCTTCGCAACACCGGCTTGAATTCTAGGATCGATACTAAATCCTAACTAGAAAAACTGTATGAGATTAACTACTCGGATATAAAGTTTTACCTCACAGTACCATGTCGTTTGGGACTTCTTGTTGTCCTCCTCCTCGTCATAGGCTCCTTGGATCGTACAAATCTTTTGCAATTTAGCATCACTTACTTGAGCTGCTTTGATCTGATTGACAATGGTAGATTGAACTTATAAGTTCATTAAACTTGAAGCATTACCTGGCATGATTACTTCAATCTCCATTTGATGCAAGTCTTGTTGAATCTTCCACTGTGCGGTGAGATTCAATACTAATGGTTGGCGACTAAGTGCATCAGGTACTACATTCATCTTCCCTGGATGATATTGTAGATTGATGTCGAAGCCTGCCATGAGTTCTAACCATTTTCTCTACCGCATATTCAACTCTTTCTGAGAAAACACATATTTTAGACTTTTGTGGTCTGTGTATATGTCCACTCGTTCACCAAGAAGATAATGGCGCCAAATTTTGAGTGCAAAGATAACGGCCTCCAACTCCAAATCATGCGTCGAATAATTGCGCTCATGAAAGCATAAGCCACAACTTTTCCATGCTGATATAGAACACATTCTAATCCCTTACCGGATGCATCGCAATGCACTACAAAACCTCCAGATTGGTCTGGTATGACGAGAATAGGTGCTGATGTCAATCTTGACTTGAGTTCTACGAAAACTTGTTTGCATGCTTCTGACCACACGAATTCTTCATCTTTACGAGTGAGCTTGGTCAGGGGTGTTGCAATCTTCAAAAATCCTTCAATGAACCTTCAATAATATCCAGCTAGACCCAAAAAACTTTGAATGTCCTTCACTGACTTCGGTGTCGGTCATTCGCTTATCGCTGATAATTTAGCTGGATCTACAGAGATTCCATCGCCCGATACAATATGTCTGAGAAAACCGACTTGATCTAGCCAAAACTCGTATTTGCTGTACTTGGCATAGCGTTGGTGCTGTCGTAGAGTTTTCAGGACAATTCATAGGTGTTCGGCATGTTCCTTCCGACTCTTAGAATACACCAGGATGTCGTCGATGAAGATGACAACAAACCTGTCTAGGTACTCTCGGAAAACTTGATTCATTAGGTTCATGAATATAGCTGGTGCGTTGGTCACTCCAAATGGCATCACAAGAAATTCGTAATGTCCATAGCGAGTTCTGAATGTCATTTTATGGATATCAAATTCTTTGACCTTCACCTGATGATAACCTGAACGAATATCTAACTTGGAGAAAACTCAAGATCCACTTAGCTGATCGAACAGATCGTCGATGCGCGGGAGTGGATACTTAGTTTTTATAGTTACATCGTTCAGAGCTCTATAATCAATGCACATTCAATATGAACCTTCCTTTTTCGTTACAAGAAGAACCGGTGATCCCCAACTTGAAGTGCTGGGACTAATCCATCCTATCGTCAATAATTCGTTCAACTGAGTACAGACCTCCTTCAAACCTTCAGGGCTTAACCGATACGGTGCTTTGATCACCGGTTGAGCTCCAGGTACTAAATCAATACTGAATTCAAGAGCTCGATCGGGAGGCAAACCTGATATGTCTTCAGGAAATACATCGTCGAACTCTCTAACTATCTCTGGTTTCGATCCTTCCTCCGCTTGAAGTGCTGCAATCACTGCCTTCTTCGGTTTTGCCTTATATGTACTTGGCTCCAGAGTACGGTCCCCACTTTTGAAATAAAAGACCGGATGGTCTGGAATCTCGAACACTACCCTCCTTTGACGGCAGTCGATGGTAGCGTAAAAAGTTCCGTGCCAATCCATACCCAAAACGACATCAAAATTCTGTATGTCCGGCACCTTGAAGTCAGCATAGAATTATCTACTATAGACGACCACTGGACACAGGTCGTATCTTATTGTTGCCTTTAGAACGTCGTTCCTTGAACTGACATTCCAGCTGGATACGAGAGGTTTGACTGGAATCGCATGAGTTCGGACGAACTGCTGCGACATAAAGCAATGAGATGCTCCAGTATCGAAGAGTGCTAGTGCAGGAAGTGAGGCTACTAAGATTGTACCTAAGTTATGTGGGATAGGGCTTAGGTATAAGGAAAAGATTTATAGATATGTATATAGACTGAAGGAATGTTTGAAGGGAAAGTGTTACCAGTAATGACTTGGCCGGTGGCTTCAGCCTCTTCCACAGTCATTGTGAAAGCATGTCGCCTCGGCATATTCCTCCTTGCTGGAAGAGCATTCCTCTGCCTGTTCTTTTGTACTTGAGGTACGTTCCGTTGAACTTGATGGAACTGACGAGGAGGAGGTGCAGCCGGTCCATGAGGAGATGGAGCAGGTAGTGCGAGTCTTGGAGCAGGTGCCTGGATGGCTGGGCGTTGCTGATAAGTAATTGCTGGTGTGGGTGCAGCATTTAGGTTATGTCTACGAGGATAAGACCCAATGTCATGAGTAGCTGAGCCGCAGACTAAGCAAAGGCGATTTGCACGCCGACAGTCTTTCACTAAATGTCCATCGCTCCTGCAGTAGGTGCAAAAGGCTGGGTTGGGCCGGTTTTTTGGTACTCCCGGTCTCCTGGGCAAAAATTGTTGTCTTGAAGAGGCTCCTCCTGCCATCTGAGTGGCAGGACGCTTCATCCCGGCAGAGTGAGGTCTGCCTTTCATCTTTACCACTGCCTCATATCGGCGAGAAGCATTCAAGGCCAATTTGTGGGTTAGGAAATCCCCTGTAGCTAAAGCAGCTTGGATTTCCTGATCTAACCTCTGCTGAAACCGTCTGGATCTGATCTCAGCAGTTGGTATCACATATATGGTATGATGCATGCTAGCTAGAAGTCTTCAAAGTCTATGATGATCTACTTCGAGAAAACACGAACTCAAGCTATGACTTCACTAATATAGAATTAATGATGCTAACACACTAAACTATATGGCTAGTATAGAAGAGGATGATGAAGTATAAATTTTTCTCTCTTTACTTTTCTTTTTCTCACAATCTTTCATCACAAAGAAAAAAGCTAGCAAGCTTTCTGAGGAAGAAGAAGATGAAGTGATGAATGAATAATTGTGTTGAGCTTAGAAATGCAACCATGGGTTAGTAAAATGGCTTAACCTTTGTAGAGAATAGACCATGGTTAGTGATTAGGGTTAGATTAATAAATATCTTAGAAAATATCAAAAGGGTGGACAAAGTCAACAAGAAAAATATCCTAGAAATATCCACACAATTTGACTTATCTAAAATGAATATAAATCCAACCATTATCACAAATCATGGTGTGATTCTCATAAACCCTAGTTGCATGTATAACCTAGCATGTTGCAATTATACATATCACACACACACACACACACACACACACACTATATATATATATATATATAATTTTGTAACAAAAGAAAAGAATACATTTAACATATATCATATTTATATCAATGCATCCTAAGTGAGAAAAAGAATTACTTAAGTGAGCTTATATTAGTTAATGTAATGTAATATATCACATATATAATTATACATTAAATTATTAAATCAGTACTTGATTTAATAATCCGGCTATATTCATAGAACCGACTAATATAATATGTATCATTTTATCGAATCAACACTTGATCTGATAACCCGGCTATATCACATATACCCGACCGATATCATATAACGCGAGAATAGAATACGGTATCACATACATGTATTATTCTCGGTCCTGCACATATCACATATACGCTCTTACTCCGTTTCGCCTGAGCCAGGAAACCTCTGTGTAGGACTCTAAAGACTCGTCAATATGCCGGCAGTAGATGATGATCATATCAAACACCCACAAGCTGCAAGCGGTCAGCTAAACGTAACAGCCACCTGAGTATTGAGCGATCAGAAGATCAATAAGCAAGACTGTACATACTCCTGCAAATACAATCAGTAACACTACCGTACAATCCGGTCTCTTCGTATGATATGTCGCATATCCAGTCTAGGGGTGGTAAACGTCAGACCCCAGTAACCGATAAGTCATGTCGATATGAGGCTCATAATAGGTTGAGAAACTACTGATAACACTTACCAGTAGATCTCCATATCAGCCCTGGCCAGGGACTTCCAGTTATAGCCAATCGAGCACAGCGCAACATCAACCCCTAATACTGGGAGAGACGAAACCCCTCCTATCGCTCATTGCCTCCATGTGATTCAGGACTGCACCTAAAAGCCACCGTTTTGCACGTTCTCATGAACGTGGTAAGGTGGAAATCAAAGCATAGTGGGAATCACACAAGACACTATGACGATCTCGGGTCTACAGACTAACATGTACCGGTGTCACCGGAGAACTGCTATCAGACGATAGGTATAATACCATCTAGGAGTTCTCGGCGAGTCCGTTCAGTGCACCCAATCTCTACTGAGCACCCGTATACCATCTTTGATGTCAAACACCAATGGATGTAGGATCATCCATAGGCCATCATATGGGTCAAGATGCGTATACGCTAGTCTACTCTGAAGTATCGATGCCCTGTCTCGATACACTCTCGGCTAAGAACAGTTATAGGATGTACTTGTGGACTACCCTGGCCCCACTAGTATGATCTGCATCATAGTCCTAGTAGTCAAGTACACATCCTAAAGGCTTTATCAACATGTGAGAACAAGACAGTAACACAATATAAGTCAACATGTTAAAACAAAGAGCAACCAGATAGCATACTATCATATCGAGCAAGAAAGTCCTCTCTATATATATCCAAGCATTCACTATAATATACATCATATGTACAACAATGGCCTCTAGGGAATATACATAACTAACAATCTCCCACTTGCACTAAGGCCAGCCGTTGTAGTATCTCATACCCAACATCCCGAAGAGTTTCTTAAATTGTATCTGGGGTATGTCCTTCGTGAGTGGATCCGCAGTGTTGCCCTTCGTGTCAACTCTCCTGACCTTGATCTCCCGGAGATCAACTATCTCTCGGATCAGGTGATACCGCCTCAGAATATGCCTGGATCTCTGATGGGACCTGGGTTCCTTGGCCAAAACCACAGCTCCATTGTTATCGCAATACAAAGGTATTGGATGCTCAATAGACGGAACCACTCCAAGTTCAGTTATGAACTTCTTCATCGAGACAGCCTCTTTGGCAGCATCGTTGGTAGCGATGTATTCAGCCACCATCGTCGAGTCTGCCACGATTTCCTGTTTGGAACTCTTCCAACAAACCGCTCCTCCATTGAGGGTAAAGACAAATCCCGAGTGCGACTTAGAGTCGCCCTTATCACTTTGGAAGCTCGAATCGGTAAAGGACTCCACCTAGAGTTCTCCATTGCCATACACCAAGAACGTCTCTTTAGTCCTTCTCAAGTACTTGAGAATGTTCTTCACAGCTGTCCAGTGACTCTCTCCAGGATCTGCTTGATACCTACTCACTACACTTAGTGAGTATGCTACATCGGGTCTGGTACATAGCATCGCATACATGATAGAGCCTACTGCCGAAGCATAGGGTATCCTTTGCATGCGAGCTCTCTTCATATCAGTCTTAGGAGACATCTCTTTGGAGAGAGTAAGTCCAGAGATCGTGGGTAAATTCCCATGCTTGGATTCTTCCATACTAAACCTCTTTGGTATGGTGTCAATGTACCTGGATTGGGACAATCCCAGTATCCTTTTAGATCTATCTCTATAGATGTTAATTCCCAAGATGCAGGAGGCATCACCTATATCTTTCATTGAGAATCTTTGTGATAAGAAGATCTTGACCGAGTGCAGCATAGGAACATCATTTCCTATCAAGAGTATGTTATCCACGTACAATACGAGGAAGACAACCTTATTCTCTGCCACCTTCTTGTATATACAAGGTTCATCTACGTTTTTGATGAAGTCAAACTCTTTGACTACCACATCAAAACAGATGTTCCAACTCCACGACGCCTGCTTTAACCCGTAGATGGATTTAAACATCTTATATACCTTTCCGCTGCTCCCACTGTCTACGAAGCCCTCTAGATGAGTCATGTACACGCACTCTTCTAAATCACCATTTAGAAAGGCGGTCTTAACATCCATTTACCAGATTTCGTAGTCATGGTATGCAGCAATGGCAAGTAAGATCCGGATGGACTTAAGCATATCTACTGGAGAAAAGGTATCGTCATAATCCACACCTGGTCATTGACGAAAACCCTTTGTAACAAGTCTAGCTTTGAAAGTCTCAACTTTTCCATCTACACCAAGTTTCTTCTTAAAGATCCATTTACTCCCAATGGGTTTTACCCCTTCAGGATCAACTTCCAAAGTCCATACTTTGTTGGTGTACATGGATTCCATCTCAGATCGCGTTGCATCCAGCCATTTCACAGAGTCCCTACTCGTGATGGCCTGCTCGAATCTAGTCGGGTCATCATCTTCCATGATGCAGTCCTCTCTTCCACCATCATTGAGAAAACCGTAGTATCTCTCGGGTGGATGAGGAACCCTACTAGATCGGCGGAGAAGCTGGGGTTCATTGGGAACTATCGAATTCTCTAGTCCCACTAAATCTTCAATTGTAGTTTGTTCTGTTGGAAAATGTTCCAGTTCAACCTCCTTGCCACTAATTTCTTTGTCAAGAAATTCCTTTTCTAAAAAGGTGGAATTACGGGAAACAAACACGTTTTGTTCCTCAGAACGGTAGAAGATATACCCACATGAATTTTTGGGATATCCAACAAACTTATACAGAACTGACCTTGCCTCGAGCTTGTCCGAATTTTGCGTTTTAACATTAGCCGGACAACCCCATATCTTAATATAATTAAGATATGGTCTCTTCCCCTTCCATGTCTTATATGGAGTAGTAGGCACATAATTGGTAGGGACCATATTCAATAGGTGTATAGTTGTCTCAAGAGCATACCCCCAAAAGGAAATTGGAAACTCAGCAGTGCTCATCATAGAGCGCACCATATCTAATAGGGTGCGATTCCTTCGCTCCGATACACCGTTGTGTTGTAGTGTATATGGAGGAGTAAGCTGAGAGAGAATCCCATTCTCTTTTAAATAGTCCAGGAACTCATTGCTCAAGTATTCTCCTCTTCGATCAGATCGAAAGATCTTAATACTTTTACCCGTTTGGTTCTCTACTTCGTGCTTATATTCTTTGAATTTCTAAAAAGCTTCAGACTTGTGTTTCAACAGGAACACATGTCCGTATCTTGAGAGATCGTCAGTGATTGTAATGAAGTACAAAGAACCATTCCTGGCATGTGTAGACATGGGACCACATACATCAATATGTATCAGTCCCAAGTGTTCTGTAACTCTTTCTCCGTGTCCACTAAACGAAGTTTTGGTCATCTTGCCTTTGAGACATGGCTGGCAAGTGTCATAGGATGAAAATTCGAACGGATTCAAATATCCATCCTTATGTAACTTAGCTAGTTGTGTTGCATTGATATGAACTAGTCTACAAAACCATAAGAAGGATTCGTTCATTTTTGAACTCTTCCTCTTCTGTGTGTTTTGTATATTAAGAACTGTAGTTTGATTTAGAACGTATATGCCATTATTTAACGAGTCTGATCCAATCAACTTTTGATTCAGGAAGATGTTCATAACATTATCCTCTACTACAAATTTATATCCTTCTTTACTCAATAAAGAAACTGATATAAGATTGCATTTCAGGGTCGGAATGTAATAGTATTCGTTCAGAATCAATGTATTACCATTTGGCAACAGAAGGTGATATTCACCAACTGCTTTGGCTGCAACATTTTCACCATTCCCTACTCTTATGGAATGATCACCCTCTCTCAGTTCTCTACCTTTCCGTAGCCCATGTAACATATTACATATGTGGGATCCCGATCCGGTATCTAATACCCAGGACGTAGAGTGAACTGAGAAACAGTTCTCAGTAACTAACACATCCGAAGAAGATGCATCAATATGCATGTTCTTTGTTTGGACGGCGTGGGAATCCGGATATTCCCCTATTTCCTGCTCGGTCTTATAATAATTATAAGAAAAAATGGGACCAGCGTTCCCCTGCTCAGTATAATAAGCGGGTTCAGTCAATACATCCATATTATTATCTTGATTAAGGCCTGACATGGTCGCTGTCTGGAGAGAGAGAGAAGAAAAACACTTTAGCGTATACTCTTGCAAGATTAGATTGGTTTATTATCTTATCTAATCAGGATGGCTCCTACTGTTTTTATCAAATCTTCCTTCAAACCCTAAAGGTAAGACTAGCCGGGATTAATTACACCTTACAAATTCATCAATCTTTCAGCCAGGCCAGTGTTGGTACTTTGAGGGAGGTTTCTCGTGCTTTCGCACGGACCTAATTAAAATAAACTTCGTTTTCCCAGAGGCATAACCCCGTTAACACCTTTCTAGACACCTACTTGATCGGCTAATTATGATTTGTAAAACTCTCTTAGGAGTAACTCTTACTCATAGAGGGTATCGGGATCCAACTATCTCATAGATGGTATGCAATCTCATTGCAAAATTTAACACTTGAAATTCCCGATAATACTTTTACCCCTAGCAACCTATGACCTTGACGAAGGCCAACAAACCATAGGCCGCTAGTCAAGTTCAACCCGTACATTTCTTGATTGAATTAAACCCACCCACACGACCCTTGACGAAGGCCAACAAAGTCGCACGACTACCCTAATCCAATCGCAATTCATGCTATAAACAGCTAAGTACTAATCAGCTACCGTATACTACGCCTTGACGAAGGCCAACAAATGTAGCACGAATACTAACTAGTCCTTATCTGAAATGACGGAGGGCTACGCAGGTTTTTAAGAAAACCATGAGCGTAATGAACTTGAAATCATTGTAGAAACAAGTGATTATTTGAAAAGGAGTGTTTTTGAGGTTTTTACTAGTTTCGCTAAAGAGGTCACTTCCGGTGAAGGGATCTCGGCTCTTTCCTTATCGAATAAGATGTAGGATATTTCACAAATACCGCTATGCAAAGCAAGAACTATAGAAGCAATCAAAAACAAAACCGAGTAAGGTATAGCATCTGCTAGTATAGCTAAAGAGGTCGCTCCCGGTGAAGGGGTCTCGGCTATTTCCTTATCGAATAAGATGCTAGATATTCTACAAGGAATACCGCTATGCAAAGAGAAAACTAGAGCCACCCTTTTTGAAAATTTGATTCTACAACATCTTTTAGGTTTCTTTTATTTCATTAATCTCAGTAATGAAGTCCCATCATTTATGCTTCCTAAGCATCACAGAAGAAACGAAAAATACAACGTACACTTATGCCATCCGTATTCGCTACTGTGTCCCATTATGCACTGTTAGGTTACTTAACTAATGGCATACCAGGGCGGGACTAGCGCGGGTGCAAAACATAAGCAACGTTTATTATATATCATATATACAATAATAAAGCATTCATCTCACGTATATAAAATGATCACATCACAGAATATCAGCAGCAGAAGATAGCATATGAAATATTGGATATACTATGAGGTCCGTATTTTATTTCGAGCCTGTATAAAACACGGATTCCACGGTCGCGATGAATAGCCAAACCCACATCCCTAGACCCCTACGAGAGCGGCAAGCAACCCTTCCAATTCTACGGTTAGGAGACCAGGTCTCGACTCCTCGAGATGGCCTCCCACTAGACCCTAGAATCTGGTTTCTTGTGCTCTCCTCCTTGGGTCTATCCTAATGCGGAAAAGTAAATAATATACAACAATGGTGACATCATCCTCAACCCGGAAGTGCCGCAATAAAAGAATATTACATACAATAAATTTTACATGAATGAAAATAAAAACTCTCATCTCACATAAAACCCATGGCTATTCAAAACACGACGATCCAATATAACATATCACAGCAACACATAACATCATATGTCATCAACGTAAGTAAATATGCGTACCACAATTGTCGTTGACATATAGCAATGAAAACGGTGATACCCCACATATTACACTTATGGTCGCAGATAAGAAAATGTCAAACTACAACATTTGGAATCCACAATCACCTTAAACATCGTAAACCCAAAATATCACATACTTCGCAATTCATGCCTAACTATATGAATTCCACATATTGTATCATATTCCAGAAAAAGCCAGACGCCGTTAAACATTCCGATCGAATAAACAAACACCCAAAATTTTCCAAAACACTCAACAATTGAGCGTAGTTTAAAAATACTCAGTACATGCCACAGTATCAATGAACCAGCCGTAGAAGGGTCAACCAATGTCTCACCTATGGCATCGCGGAACTACCGTAAACCCTAGGGTTTAGCGGTGGTTCTTACAGTCACAGAATCGAGTTAGGGTTTCATTCTTCTAGAGGGTCCACCGCATCACTTGCATGATATTTGAATGTTCTTTAACTATGAAAAAATCCAACTCTTGGAAAAAATTTCGGCAAGGGTTAAAGTGGATATTTGATATCCGATCGAACTTTTTAACACCGTCTAAAATAACCCGAAAACAAACTAGAATTATGAATACGAAACACTCCGAATTGCCTTTGTAAAAAGATAACATCACATGCAAATTTAGCAAAAATAAACAACACCTGAAACACCATACCCCAGAGACTGGAACACAGTACAAATTTCAACCCTAAACTCCACCAAAAAACTGAGCAGGACGGATTTCTTGCTCATGTGGCCGGCCAAAATCCGAGGTCGAGGGTTGAATTTTATACTGTGTTCATCTTGTATCTCATACAACATTCTCCAACTGTTTAAAAAAAAAATTGACTCAGAAAATTTCGACAAAAACTAGGGTTTAGAATTAGGTGTTTCGGAGTTGTTTCGGTTTCGTAATCATACACAATCCGTCTAATTCTCTAGCTAGGCTCTGATACCACTCTAGGTTTCCTAAGCACCGCCGCAAGGTTTTGGGTGGCATCATCCATGCCAAGTTAAAAATTTTGCCATGCTTAAACAACCCTAACCTAGATCTTTAACTAGAGAATCATGCAGAATCGAAATGCAAACTACTTTACATCTAAGTGATTAGGGATTACAACCATTGTAGTCCTTTCCTTCGCTTCATAAGCTCCAAGTTGTGGTCCCTTCACTGCGATCATCAAGCTCCCGGACTCTTGAGAGGCTTCACACGGGGTATGATGCATGCTAGCTAGAAGTCTTCAAAGTCTACGATGATCTACTTCGAGGAAACACGAACTCAAGCTATGACTTCACTAATATGGAATTAATGAAGCTATCACACTAAACTATATGGTTAGTATAAAAGAGGATGATGAAGTAGTGTCACGCCCCCTTCCCAAAATACGGAAAACGAGGGATGACTAGGCCAGCCATGCTCCTACGGTCAGGGAAAACATCCCGCCGTAGTCACACTTCGGCTTCTAGCATTACATGGTAATCAGTAGATAAAGCACAGTAGTAAAGGAATCACATCACTAATTTATTACATTAATATTCCATTATTCACAAATTACAGATAACAAGAACAATTACTAACCAAGTTCAATCTCACGATCACTTTTATGGAAATCAGTAAATGAAGAAAGTACACCAGACTATATCTCCGTGAACTCGAAGGGCAAATCCGTCTCCTGTGCTGGTCCTTCTACGGAATCTGAGCATGCATACTCAGGTCGTCAGAGCGACACAATAACAATATTATTATAATAAGATGAAACAGGTAAAAGAGGTAGTACCAGTGTAAGAACAATGTAAGTAATCACTATGTCACTATATGATGCAGAATATGTTCTGTGTCCCTATCGATCTCTATGTCATGTTTGAAATCGCATAGTGGAAGAAGGATCATGTTTAACAGGAGTCTCGTACATACCCGAGACAACGGCCCACATGCTCGTGACATAACCCTGTCAGCCGGATCGCTAGATCCTACCTAATATATATATCACTGCTCGAATGATCATCCTCTAAAACACGGTCCCGCTAAATACGATTCTCTTTCCACTTCGATTTCCCCTTTATCCCCAGGTTTTCACTATTTGTGATCTTGATTCAGTCGTGTACAAGTATACCAATGGCACGGTTTTATCACTGCTCACTGTATCAATCACTGTCACGAATATTCACTTCCCATTGGTATACTCGTCACTCCTAAACCAATATCAACCACGCACGATAATGCAATGTCCACTGACTATAACACGCACTAACACTAAGTATATGGCAAATGGGGTATGATATATGTATGTATGCTATCAATAAGCTAAGTATGTTATGAATTCAACATGCATGTCATTAACTTACATAAATTTCATAAATTCATCCGTTTAGAATTCAACAAAATGATGCAAGTAAGATAAATAGAACATTCAGTCAGAAATTCATCAAAATTAGTTTCCGTTCAATCGGGATTCCGGTTTTCAAGATACAGCTGTTTCATTTTAAGTGCTCGCGGCTTGAAATTCAGTTTCAGAACTGAATGTCCGTTTCGCGACACGAATTGCACCCAGTTGGGTTCAGATTTTAGCGATGCTACCGTTGAATGAAATCTAGGGTTTTCAATAGAGTATTTAACGCAGCAGACGGATCCTCAATCGCGTCTGTACGTTGAAAGTTATGCACAGTTTAACATCAGTATATCACTTCTGAATCTGTTCTGGACAGTTATACGTTCTGCCCTTTTATTAACAGTTTAAAATACCAAATGGCAATGAAACGGAGTGGAACCACTTGTTTTGTTTAGCTAACAGAATTATCTTTAATCTAATGCTGAGTTCCGTAACAAACGACTTCAGCAATCACAGTGACACACATTTTGGGACAGTACACAGTAAACAGAGTCGCTCTGGACTGCAGTCCAGAGTCGCACTCCGATCTAAATATCATCGCAGTTACAGGACAGAAATCATTAGAAGTTTACATAGGGTTAAAGTTCGTCGAGTCGGCTTCGATTTAATCCCTCGAACGCATCATTCCAGTATATACATAATTTACAGTGATTTTATTCATTTTCAGATACGGTAAAATTCTAGATTTATCGGCATATTTGGGGGTATCAATTCTAGTCACTAACAATCGTATTTTCCGGTGGAATTTATACACGATATTTATCATTATGAGGGCCAACAGAAAACATCTATTTCCGTCAAATTAAAAAATTATTTTCAATGGGGTCTAACATCGAACACATAGATCGCAAAATATATCGGGAATCAGTAAATTGTAACAAATATGATTTAAGTTTGTATCACACTTATTTTAGCATGTAGCAAGTAAAACACTTGCCTGGAAATGTCTCAGGGACGTACGGCAGCAGCGGCGTCACGAGCGCGCGACGTACGTCGCGAAACGATTTGCGCGAGCTTGGCTCGCGATACGGAATTGTGTCGGAAAATGCCCGGAGCCGTCAAGTGCTTGCTGGAAGCGGAGGTGGTGCTCTGTGGTTAGCCTGGGACTTGCTGGGGTCGACGACGGTGCTCCGGCGGAGAGCAACAGTGAGTTCGCAGCGTGGGGATATCGATTTAAGTTTGGCAGTTTTGGAAGGAGAGAGAGTGAGAGGCTCGGTTGTGTAGGTGTAGGGGAAGTGTGGGTGTTGATGTTGATGACGAGGAGGTCGTAGGGTGGTCGGCGATGTGGTGGGGAGTTCGCCGGCGTCGAGGGTGCAAGGTGGCCGAGCTCGGTGCAGGGTTGGTATGCAGGGGTGCTCGGCAGGGGCTGCTCGGGTTGATGTATTGTGGTGGTGAGGAGTTCTGTTGGTGGAGGAGGAGTGAGCGAGGGGTCGCCGAGGGTTGTCGAAGGTCGTCGCCGGCGGCGAAGTGAGGGAAAAATGGCGCTCGGTGAGTTTTCGTGAGTGGAGAGGAGTGGGGAAAATTTGAAACTGGTAGAGAAGAGAGAGGTGAGGGTGTGAGGAAGAGAACGAGGGTTGAAGTCGTGGGTGTAACGTTGCAATAACGGGCGTGGGCGTGGGCGCGAGCTGTGCCGGAGGAGGCGATCGCGAGCGGGAATGGGGGAGAGCCGTTGGAGGAAGAAAGTGAATAGGAGAAGCGGGTCGGGTCAGTTGAGGAGCGGGTCACGGGCCGAAGGGAGTGGGCTTGGGGTGTTAAAAAAATAATTCCTTATTAAAAATTTTGTGGGCTGAAAGGAGAACGGGCCGGGGGAAATTGATTAAGGGATTTATTTTAAAAAAAGTGTGTGGGCTGAGTAGGGGAATGGGCTGGGGGAATTGATTAAGGGATTTAAAATAAATTTCGTGGGCTGGCAAGCTGAAATTAATTTGATAGTTTAAAATTTGATTTAGAGTTGTTGGGCTTAGGGTTTAAATATAGTTTGGGTTAGGATTTTATTAGTAACATTTTGGTTTTAGTTTACTTTGGCTTTGATTTAAATCTTGGGTTTTGGCTTTTAGGGTTTGGAAAAATATAAATATATTTTTAGCTTTTAGCTTCGGACCATAATTTTAAAAGAGCTGGAAAAAAAATAAAGTTTAAATATTAAGCTTAAGCAACCAATAAAATACGAGGGGGAAGAAGAAAAGGAAATCACTGGAATTTAGAAAATAGGAACTTTTATTAAGATGGAAACGGGAATTTACATCATACCCCCCTTACAAAAATTTCGTCCTCGAAATTTAATAAGGATACAAGGAAACAATGTACTAAGCAAAGAGATGTGGATAACGATCACGGATATCTTCCTCTCGCTCCCAGGTGGATTCTCCTGGGGAACGACCGCCCTAAGACACTCGGACTAAAGGAATGATCTTATTCTTCAGCACTTTCTCTCTGCGGTCGAGGATGGTAGTGGGCTGCTCTTCGTATGACAGATCGGTACCCAAAACTAACTCTGAATGGTCCAGGACATGGCTCTCATCCCGAACATAACGCCGTAACTGAGACACGTGAAATGTATTGTGCACACCAGCTAGCGATGGAGGCAAGGCAAGTCGATAGGCCATCTCTCCTACTCGCTCTAGCACCTCAAAAGGTCCGATAAAACGGGGACTGAGCTTTCCCCGACCTCCGAACCTGATAACTCCACGAGTAGGGGAAATCTTCAAGAACACGTGATCTCCGACTTCGAATTCTAGTGCCCTCCTGCTGGTATCTGCCCAACTCTTCTGTCGATCCTGAGCCGCCTTGATACGCTGTCTGATCATTTGGACCTTGTCGACTGTCTGAACAATGAGTTCGGGGACCAGTAATCTTCGTTGTCCCACATCATCCTAACATACTGGGGATCGACACTTCCGCCCGTATAGGTCTTCAAAAGGAGCCATCTGAACACTAGCCTGATAACTATTGTTGTAAGAGAACTCGACTAGATGCAGATGGTCCTCCCAGGAACCCTGAAAGTCCAACATACAGGCTCTCAACATATCCTCGAGCGTCTGAATCGTACGCTCGGATTGTCCATCCGTCTGTGGGTGATAAGCTGTGCTGAATTTAAGGCGGGTTCCCAAACTCTCCTGTAGGCTCTTCCAAAAGTGTGACAAGAATCTGGTGTCCCGGTCTGACACAATGCTGACTGGAACACCATGAAGTCGTACAATCTCCTGCATATATCTTTCTGCCAGTGATTCTGTCGACTGTCCCACTCGGAAAGGTAGAAAGTGTGCAGCTTTCGTGAGACGATCGACGATAACCCAAATGGCGTTATTGCCCCTAGGGCTTCGTGGTAAGGCCGTCACGAAATCCATAGTAATGTGCTCCCACTTCCATTCAGGTATCGGCAGTGGTTGTAATAATCTTGCTGTCCTCTGATGTTCCGCCTTCACCTGCTGACAAACCAAGCACCTGGATACGAACCTCGCAATTTCCCGCTTCATTCCGTTCCACCAAAAGTGCTGCTTTTGGTCCTGATACATTTTTGTACCTCCCGGATGCACAGAATAAGCTGAACTGTGTGCTTCAGCCAATACTTCTTCTCGAACATCTCCCTTAGGTACGCAGAGTCTGCTACTAAATCTCAGAGAACCATCTTCATGTATAATCAAGTCAGTTCTCAGTCCGGCTTCCACTTGCTCTCTGAACTTTTGCAATCGGGGATCATCCGCTTGTGCAATCTTGATGCGATCCACCAGGGAAGATTGCACCTGTAGTTGCCAAAGTTGACTGAGTGCGTTCAGCGTAACGACTTCAAGTTTAAGTCTCCGGAAGTCCTCAATAATGCTCCTCTGATCGGTCAACATCATGACCGCTGGCTTGCGACTGAGCGCATCTGGTACAACGTTCACCTTCCCCAGGTGATACTAAAGGTCCAAGTCATAATCTGCCATCAGTTCTAACCATCGGCGCTGCCTCATGTTTAGTTCCTTCTGAGTAAAAACGTACTTCAAACTTTTGTGATCTGTGTACACCTCCACTTTCTCACCCAATAGATAGTGCCTCCAAATCTTCAACACAAAGACTACCGCAGCTAACTCCAAGTCATGCGTAGGGTAGTTCTTCTCGTGGTTTCTCAGTTGTCGAGAGGCGTAAGCAACCACTCGGCCGTGCTGCATTAGAACACAGCCTAATCCCTTCCCTGAGGCATCACTGTGTATCACCAAACCACCGGAATCATCTGGTACTGTAAGAATAGGCTCCGTGGTTAACTTCTGCTTCAGTGTGTCAAATGCCTGAGTGCACTCCTCTGTCCATGTAAACGGTACGTCCTTCCGTGTCAGCCTCGGCAATGGTTCAGCGATTCTTGAGAAATCTTGGACGAATCTCCGATAATAACCTGCTAATCCCAGAAAACTCCTGATCTCAGCCACTGACTTCGGCGTTGGCATATCTCTGACAGATTCTATCTTTGCCGGGTCCATCGAGATGCCTTCGCCCGAAACGATATGTCCCAAAAACTGAACCTTGTCGAGCCAGAATTCACACTTGCTTAGCTTCGCATACAGCTTCTCTTCCCGAAGAATTTGTAGAACCGTGCGCAAATGTTCAGCGTGCTCTTCCCGGGTCTTCGAGTAGACAAGTATGTCGTCGATAAACACAACGACGAACGTGTCCAAGTATTTTGCGAACACCCTGTTCATCAAGTCCATGAATATTGCTGGGGCATTGGTAACACCGAACGGCATCACAAGGAACTCGTAATGTCTGTATCGGGTCCTGAAAGCCGTCTTGCATACATCCTCGGCTGCTACTCTGATCTGATGATATCCAGAACGGAGGTCCAACTTCGAGAACACTTTGGCTCCACTTAGCTGATCGAATAAGTCGTCAATGTGCGGGATTGGGTACTTGTTCTTTATTGTGACCTTATTCAGCTCTCGATAATCTATACACATTCGCAGCGATCCATCCTTCTTCTTTACTAACAGAACTGGTGCACCCCACGGTGAAGCGCTTGGCCGAATAAATCCCTTCTCCAATAGTTCTTCAACCTGCTTCTTCAATTCTGCCAACTCAACTGGTGCCATCCTGTATGGGGCTCTGGATACTGGGGCTGTACCTGGAGTCAAATCGATTGAGAACTCTAAGATTCGAGGAGGTGGTAGACCTGGTAGATCTTCAGGAAATACGTCCAAAAATTCCCGAAAATTTTCTGGGACTGAGCTCTTATCAATCTCCATAGCTGTCTGTTCCTTGGGCTTGGCTCTATACCTAGCTGGCTCCAAAGATTCACTTCCGCCCTCGAAAATAAACTCCGGGTGATTGGGGATGCGGAAGATCACATTCCTTGCACGACAATTGATAACTGCATGGAAAGTGCTCATCCAATCCATCCCGAGAATTGCGTCGTAACTGCCTGTCCCAATCAGAAGGAAATTCGCATAGAATTCCTTGCCACACACTACAACCGGGCATAATCTACATTCTCGACTAGATATTATAATGCCATTACCCGTATGAATTTCCCATCCCTTGGTTAGTGGTTTATGTGGTATTGAGTGTGTATCAGTGAAATGCTCAGACAAGAAACAATGCGATGCTCCCGAATCAAATAGTACTCTAGCTGGCAAGGAATGTACAAGTAGAGTACCTGTAACCACGTCTCCTGACGCCTCTGCCTGCTCGGCGGTCAGGGTGAAAGCCCGTCCCTGACCGCGACCTGTAAAGGGTTGCCTCTGCTCCTGTGGCCTCTGCTGTGGCGGTCCAGAACCTCCCTGTATCTCTGCTCGCTCAGGGCAACTGCTAATCTTGTGCTGACTGGATCCACAAATCAAGCACTGCCCCTTGGCACGGCGACAGTCCTTTTGGGTATGCCCACCTCTACCGCAATAGCCGCAAACTACGCCCTGTCTCTGGGGGCGATGCTGTGGTACGAACGGGAACTTCATTTGTGTCGTTCCTGGCCTATGAACCGATATGGCTCCTTAAGAAGGCGCGTGGGTATGTGCTGGAACGACCGGGGGTCTCCTGAACTTGTTAATCAATTGCTCCTGAACTCTCGCCGCGTTGAGTACCTGTGCGAAAGTCTGCAAATCCAACGATGCAATCAACTGCTGCAACTCGAAATCTAACCCCTGAAGGAAGCGTCTGGCCCTGGTGGCCTCTGATTTGACCATGTATGGAGCAAAGCGGCTCAGACGGTTGAACTCTGCCGCATATACATCCACTGGGCGTCCATTCTGCTTCAAAAGAATAAACCTTTCCTCCATTTCTGTCTTGGCTGTGGAAGGAAAATAATGATCTAGGAAGCACTCCTTAAACTTGCTCCATTCAATTGGCCCGTCAAGTCTGCTTTCTTCCACCGACCACCATGTACGGGCTTCGTCTTCCAATTGTATCTTTATCACGTCCACCCTATCTTCCTCTGGAACCCTGGCGGCTGTCAATAAATTCTCCATGTTCACCAGCCATTTCTCAGCCTCAAGGGGTTCAGCTAGCCCTGTGAATGCAGCTGGGTGTAACCGTCGGAAGTCTGATACGGTACCAGCCCTAGCATGATAAGTTGGTGGAGTAGCGCCCTCGGGGGCGGTAATGAGTGAGGAGGGTCCTCCTGCGGCGGTAATCGCCCTGAGTCCCTCAGTGAGTAAATCTGTTTTCCTCTCCCGAGCTTCCACGAGAGTGGTCAGTGCACTAAGTATTCTTTCCGTGCGGTCCTGAGAGCTGGAGTCCGAGGAGGGGTCGTTCGGGGACGTCATATCACTGGAAGATTCAAAAGGATCAGATCAGATTCAAGGATGGAAATCAGGAGTAGTGAAACAAGAATAACGTAATACAGTATAGTTAATGTTATCCCTTGATACTAAACACAGGCTCTGATACCAACTAAACCATGTCACGCCCCGCTTCCCAAAATACGGAAAACGAGGGATGACTAGGCCAGCCATGCTCCTACGGTCAGGGAAAACATCCCGTCGTAGTCACACTTCGGCTTCTAGCATTACATGATAATCAGTAGATAAAGCACAGCAGTAAAGGAATCACATCACTAATTTATTACATTAATATTCCATTGTTCACAAATTACAGATAACAAGAACAATTACTAACCAAGTTCAATCTCACGATCACTTTTATGGAAAGCAGTAAATGAAGAAAGTACACCAGACTATATCTCCGTGAACTCGAAGGGCAAATCCGTCTCCTGTGCTGGTCCTTCCACGGAATCTGAGCATGCATACTCAGGTCGTCAGAGCGACACAATAACAATATTATTATAATAAGATGAAACAGGTAAAAGAGGTAGTACTAGTGTAAGAACAATGTAAGTAATCACTATGTCACTATATGATGCAGAATATGTTCTGTGTCCCTATCGATCTCTAGGTCATGTTTGAAATCTCATAGTGGAAGGAGGATCATGTTTAACAGGAGTCTCGTACATACCCGAGACAACGGCCCACATGCTCGGGACATAACCCTGTCAGTAGAATAGATCCTACCTAATATATATATCACTGCTTGAATGATCATCCTCTAAAACATGGTCCCGCTAAATACGATTCTCTTTCCACTTCGATTTCCCATTTATCCCCAGGTTTTCACTATTTGTGATCTTGATTCAGTCGTGTACAAGTATACCAATGGCACGGTTTTATCACTGCTCACTGTATCAATCACTGTCACGAATATTCACTTCCCATTGGTATACTCGTCACTCCTAAACCAATATCAACCACGCACGATAATGCAATGTCCACTGACTATAACACGCACTAACACTAAGTATATGGCAAATGGGGTATGATATATGTATGTATTCTATCAATAAGCTAAGTATGTTATGAATTCAACATGCATGTCATTAACTTACATAAATTTCATAAATTCATCCGTTTAGAATTCAACAAAATGATGCAAGTAAGATAAATAGAACATTAAGTCAACAATTCATCAAAATTAGTTTCCGTTCAATCGGGATTCCGGTTTTCAAGATACAGATGTTTCATTTTAAGTGCTCGCGGCTGGAAATTCAGTTTCAGAACTGAACGTCCGTTTCGCGACACGAATTGCACCCAGTTGGGTTCAGATTTTAGCAATACTACCATTGAATGAAATCTAGGGTTTTCAATAGAGTATTCAACGCAGCAGATGGATCCTCAATCGCGTCTGTACGTTGAAAGTTATGCATAGTTTAACATCAGTATATCACTTCTGAATCTGTTCTGGACAGTTATACGTTCTGCCCTTTTATTAACAGTTTAAAATAGCAAATTGCAATGAAACGGAGTGGAACCACTTGTTTTGTTTAGCTAACAGAATTATCTTTAATCTACTGCTGAGTTCCGTAACAAACGACTTCAGGAAACACAGTGACACACATTTTGGGACAGTACACAGTAAACAGAGTCGCTCTGGACTGCAGTCCAGAGTCGCACTCCGATCTAAATATCATCGCAGTTACAGGACAGAAATCATTAGAAGTTTACATAGGGTTAAAGTTCGTCGAGTCGGCTTCGATTTAATCCCTCGAACGCATCATTCCAGTACATACATAATTTACAGTGATTTTATTCATTTTCAGATACGGTAAAATTCTAGATTTATCGGCATATTTGGGGGTATCAATTCTAGTCACTAACAATCGTATTTTTCGGTGGAATTTATACACGATATTTGTCATTATGAGGGCCAACAGAAAACATCTATTTCCGTCAAATTAAAAAATTATTTTCATTGGGGTCTAACATCGAACACATAGATCGCAAAATATATCGAGAATCAGTAAATTGTAACTTATATGATTTAAGTTTGTATCACACTTATTTTAGCATGTAGCAAGTAAAACACTTGCCTGGAAATGTCTCGGGGTCGTACGGCAGCAGCGGCGTCACGAGCGCGCGACGTACGTCGCGAAACAATTTGCGCGAGCTTGGCTCGCGATACGGAATTGTGTCGGAAAATGCCCGGAGCCGTCAAGTGCTTGCTGGAAGCGGAGGTGGTGCTCTGTGGTTAGCCTGGGACTTGCTGGGGTCGACGACGGTGCTCCGGCGGAGAGCAACAGTGAGTTCGCAGCGTGGGGATATCGATTTAAGTTTCGCAGTTTTGGAGGGAGAGAGAGAGAGAAAGGCTCGGTTGTGTAGGTGTAGAGGGAGTGTGGGTGTTGATGCTGATGACGAGGAGGTCGTAGGGTGGTCGGCGATGTGGTGGGGAGTTCGCCGGGGTCGAGGGTGCAAGGTGGCCGAGCTCGGTGCAGGGTTGGTGTGCAGGGGTGCTCGGCAGGGGGCTGCTCGGGTTGATGTATTGTGGTGGTGAGGAGTTCTGTTGGTGGGGGAGGAGTGAGCGAGGGGTCGCCGAGGGTTGTCGAGGGTCGTCGCCGGCGGCGAAGTGAGGGAAAAATGGCGCTCGGTGAGTTTTCGTGAGTGGAGAGGAGTGGGGAAAATTTGAAAATGGTAGAGAAGAGAGAGGTGAGGGTATGAGGAAGAGAACGAGGGTTGAAGTCATGGGTGTAACGTCGCAATAACGGGCATGGGCGTGGGCGCGAGCTGCGGCGGAGGAGGCGATCGCGAGCGGGAATGGGGGAGAGCTGTTGGAGGAAGAAAGTGAATAGGAGAAGCGGGTCGGGTCAGTTGAGGAGCGGGTCACGGTCCCAAGGGAGTAGGCTTGGGGTTTTAAAAAAATAATTCCTTATTAAAAATTTTGTGGGCTGAAGGGAGAACGGGCCGGGGGAAATTGATTAAGGGATTTATTTAAAAAAAAGTGTGTGGGCTGAGTAGGGGAATGGGCTGGGGGAATTGATTAAGGGATTTAAAATAAATTTCGTGGGCTGGCATGCTGAAATTAATTTGATAGTTTAAAATTTGATTTAGAGTTGTTGGGCTTAGGGTTTAAATATAGTTTGGGTTAGGATTTTATTAGTAACATTTTGGTTTTAGTTTACTTTGGCTTTGATTTAAATCTTGGGTTTTGACTTTTAGGGTTTGGAAAAATATAAATATATTTTAGCTTTTGGCTTCGGACCATAATTTTAAAAGAGCTGGAAAAAAAATAAAGTTTAAATATTAAGCTTAAGCAACCAATAAAATACGAGGGGGAAGAAGAAAAGGAAATCACTGGAATTTAGAAAATAGGAACTTTTATTAAGATGGAAACGGGGATTTACAAGTAGGAATTTTTCTCTCTTTAGTTTTCTTTTTCTCACAATCTTTCATCACAAAGAAAAAGGCTAGCAAGCTTTTTAAGGAAGAAGAAAATGAAGTGATGAATGAATAATTGTGTTGAGATTAGAAATGCAACCATGGGTTAGTATCATGGCTTAACCTTTGTAGAGAATAGACCATGGTTAGTGATTAGGCTTAGGTTAATAAATATCTTAGAAAATATCAAAAGGGTGGACAAAGTCAACAAGAAAAATATCCTAGAAATATCCACACAATTTGAACTATCTAAAATGAATATAAATCCAAGCATTATCACAAATCATGGGGTGATTCTCATAAACCCTAGTTGCATGTATAACCTAGCATGTTACAATTATACATATCACACACACACACACACACACACACACACACACACATATAATTTTGTAAAAAAAGAAAAGAATACATTTAGCATATATCACATATATATCAATGCATCCTAAGTGAGAAAAAGAATTACTTAAGTGAGCTTATATTAGTTAATATAATGTAATATATCACATATATAATTATACATTAAATTATTAAATCAATACTTGATTTAATAATTCGGCTATATTACATATAACCGTCTAATATAATCTGTATCATTTTATCGAATCAACACTTGATCTGATAATCCGGCTATATCACATATACCCGGCCGATATCACATATCGCGAGAATAGAATATAGATCACATACACGTATTATTCTCGGTCCCGCACATATCACATATGCGCTCCTACTCCGTTTCGCCTGAGCCAGGAAACCTCTGTGTAGGACTCTAAAGACTCGTCAATACGCCGGCAGTAGGTGATGATCATATCAAATACCCATAAGCTGCAAGTGGTCAACTAAACGTAACAGCCACCCGGGTATTGAGCGATCAGAAGATCAACAAGCAAGCCTGTACATACTCCTGCCAATCAAATCAGTAACACTAACGTACAGTCCAGTCTCTTCGTCTGATATGTCGCATATCCAGTCTAAGGGTGGTAAACGTCAGACCCCAGTAACCGATAAGTCGTCAATATGAGGCTCATAATGGGTCAAGAAACTACTGATAACACTTACCAGTAGATCTCTATATCAGCCCTGGCCAGGGACTTCCAGTTATAGCCAATCGAGCACAGTGCAACATAAACCCCCAATACCGGGAAAGACGAAACCCCTCCTATCGCTCATTACCTCTATGTGATTCGGGACTACACCCAAAAGCCACCATTTTGCACGTTCTCATGAATGTGGTAAGGTGGAAATCAAAGCACAGTGCAAATCACACAAGTCTCTATGACGATCTCAGGTCTACAGACTAACATGGACCAGTGTCACCGGAGAACTGCTATCTGACGATAGGTATAATACCATCTAGGAGTTTTCGGCGAGTCCGTTCTGTATACCCAGTCTCCACTGAGCACCCGTATACCATCTTTGATGTCAAACACCAATGGATGTGGGATCATCCATCGCCCATCATATGGGTCAAGATGTGTATACGCTATTCTACTCTGAAGTATCGATGCCCTGTCTCGATACACTCTCGACTAGGAATAGTTATAGGATGTACTTGTGGACTACCCTAGCCCTACTAGTATGATCTGCATCATAGTCCTAGTAGTCAAGTACACATCCTAAGGGCTTTATCAACATGTGAGAGCAAGATAGCAACACAATACAAGTCAACATGTTAAGATAAAGAGCAACCAGATAGCATACTATCATATCGAGCAAGAAAGTCCTCTCTATATATATCCAAGTATCCACT
Organism: Agapanthus africanus; assembly: GCA_030015575.1. Lineage (NCBI taxonomy): Eukaryota > Viridiplantae > Streptophyta > Magnoliopsida > Asparagales > Amaryllidaceae > Agapanthus > Agapanthus africanus. Next base: position 739,854,887 of record CM057337.1, read on the forward strand.
ATACTATATATCATATGTACAACAATGGCCTCTAGGGCATATACATAACTAGCAAGATGCACGATCTCCCGGGTCCTCAAAGCAGAAACCCCATCCTTAAAGACATCATAAAGCTGTCGGACAACTTTGGAGGGTTATTTACCAATGGTCAGGACCCTATCAACAAAGGTCATGCTGTCCCAAACCATGTGCGGATGCAGAAGCAATCGCCGAGCCTCTCGCTATGTTAGGTCCAGAGAAGAAGCGTCGACCAATTGTATGACCCGGGGGAAATTGTACCCTTCATAAAATTTAGATCTTTTATGCACACCAAAGGCACCCAACATATGCATCTCGATCTATGAGGTGAAATAGTGTAAAGGGAGATTTACGGGCTTTAAACCCGGCTGGGAGGTGTCGACCGCTATACTTAGGCCATGATATAAATGGGCCAATCCTGCAACCCCAATAGCCATACGTGTCCCTGCCGGAACACGATGAGCCGGATAGAAAACATACGGTCTCATATAGAGAGGATGCATTGGGAGTACAAACCAGCTCAGCCACAAACCAATGAAGCCCACAAAAAACGTTTCCTCGTCAATGTTCGGAGTGGCAATCCCTGCAAAAAGGATGATGGGGTGTCCGGAATAAAGAACTGCTTTAAATCCGCTTCTGCAGCCGGCAATTTGTCCAAGCCAAACTCGAACGTATCATCAAGCTTGGCAAACTTTATAGCCGTCTTCGATAAAACCTCCGGACGAAGGAAACAGGTGACAAAGTCTGTAAAGCTAACCCCATGCCTCCCAGACTCCAAAAACAAGCTTTCATAGATATTTAACACTTTGATCAGACTCGGGAACTTGTGTTGGATAGCATTTTCGGAGTAAGGCCCATAACTACCGATTCAGTAGCGAAGATATAATCGTCAGGAAGCATCTCCTAATAATGCTCTCCTCTGATAGGTAACCCGAAAATATTTGCGAATTCTTCCAGCGAAATCGATACCTCCCGGTCCGATAATAGAAATGTGTGGGTTGGAATATTCCACTGTTCCAAGAAAGATTTAACCCACCACACATGAGGAGTGTGGTAATAGAAGAGAGATGCGTAGACCGCTGTGTATAACTCGGTTTTCAGCAGCAGCGATTTCTTGGCCGATAAGATGTAGCGGGCCCACTGGAGGTAACCTGCCGGATGTTGAGAAGTCACTCCTATTGTATAAATCTGACCTCAAGGACGCGCCACTCCTTGACACATGCGACACCCCAAAATATCTAGGGGTATCGGTGGCTGGACTGGTATCAATTCCATAGAAGGTGGGAGACGACCCTCCGCAGTCCAATTGACCTCTTCCACAGCATAAGCAACCTGTGAAGCGTCAGTATAATGAATCGAAGGGATCGGTTCTGATGGCACCGCATAAGTAAAGCTGCGCCGATCCCGAATAATATAACTGTACCATGCTCCCCATTGATGAAGATATTTTCGTTCTGGATCGTAGTCCCGGATTAAAGCAAGGACTTCACGATCAGTAGGGGCGTCGGCAAAAGCACTCTCCGAACGAACATAAGGAAAAAAGGAACCGGAAGCCATGGCACCTGAAAAGAAAAACCAGTAAAGCGTTAACAATCAAAATTCTAAAATCACTAAGTAAAAAAATGTGGATCCCACAAAATCAAAGTGGTGGCTCATCAATGATGAGACATGTGTGCCTATTGTGAGAATCCAAAAGGATTCTCATTAAATGGATAGAACTCATTAAACAGTGGAGTTAAAAACTCCCAATATTCCCCAAAAGGCGGGTTCTTTAAAACAAACAACAGATTCAAATCCGTGGAAAAAAAGGATTAAAACCCTAAAAATTGCAAACAAAAGAACAGTAAAGATAATAAAATTCCTAAAGTTCTTAAGATCCAATTCAGAGCTAAGCACTGCAAAAAAAAAAAAAATTAAATTCCCCTAAATAGCAGGATTAAATCCTAGAGAACCCCATGTTAGAAAAACTGTAATGACACTGATTTTACTATACAAAATTTTTTAAGTTAATGTACAGAATTGAGTTTGCAAGCCTGAGTACATTTTAAAAGTTGTTTTTGTTTAAGAACAGTAAGAAAGCACTTATAGCTCATTGGTAAAGCCGTGCATTTCTGTGACATAGCCCCTGTGTTCGAATATCATCGGCTACATATTATTTTTTCTGAATTTTTCTTTTAAACTTTTTGGAAGCCCAAAAGTTTACACGTGCACTGCATATAAGAAATGAAAAGACAGAAAATTAAACATGTGCAAATTAGAGTTAATAGCAGTATGGACACGTGGCATAAATCCATCGGCCTAGCTCACAAAATCGACCGGCGAGATCGGGCTTAGGACTGGCTCTGACGGTCCGACTGTGGGAAAAAGTCCCCGTGCTCTGCACACAAAACCCTTTGGCCTACCCCATTACCCCTGCACTGTTTGTTTTCTCTGCAATTTAACAGAGAATTCAATTTCTCCTTTAATCCAATTTTTAATGCATTTTAATTCCATCTTTCAATTCCAAAACCCTAATTCCATACTATAAATACAACCCCATGCCCTAGCCCTTCCTAATTCTTAAAATTCTAGTCAAAAATATCAAAATTTTCTAAGTACAAGTAGAGTTGAAGTGGAGTTAGCCCAAGAACGACTTCCGGCGAGGATCTACACAAGTTCCAGCAACCCCACGACGCCACGATGGCTACCACCCTTTTCTTCTATCTCCCCTCCCTCTTTCTAGCTAGTAAGTCCCACCCCCTTCTTCTCTTTATACTTAAAAAAGTCTCTTTTTATAAAACATGTCAATAAGTGGAGTTATACCGATATTTGTTTCTAAAACCCTTGAAACTACATCTTTTATTAAGCATTACTCATTCATATTCTATACTTTGAATTGTTAAACATGAAACTAATATTTAGAAACAATTTTCATTCTAAAACTCCATGTTAAATAACTTAAATTAAACTTTTACATTTAAATACCATGAATTTTATATACGTCATCTTTTAAACATTTTGCTTAGCATACCTTTAGAAAACTTCAGGGGTAATGACCTACCCCTCACATACACACATATTGACATAGCACGATTCTCTTTGAAATATATTTTCGTGGCAAATACAATATTTTATTTAAATACCATGAACTATAAAATAACGATTTTTCTTTAAATTGTATTATCAAACTCTTTGCGATTATGCCTCTACAACCCATTTTGGGGAACCCGGTATTAGATGGTGCGGATTATCGCACATCCTCGGACTAGTAGAGCGAGATGCAGACTTCCTCAAGGAGCATTCGGTCTCGAAAGATTTTAATACGATTTTTAAGAAAAACGAGATTTTCTATTTAATAATAAAATTAATTTTTAATAATTATATAAATATTAACAAACCGCATATTTTCAAGATATAATAAAACCTCATGTTTTTCAAAAAATAAAAGAATGACAATTTTCACCAAAATACCATCAAGTATCTATACAGGACAAGTCTTACACTAAAATATCTTGAATTATTCGAGCTATGTAAATATTCACTAATATATCTCACTGTTTAAAATTCACATCCATGAAACCCTAAATACGATAAATAAATACTCGAGGTTTATTTTGAAAGTATATAAAATATTTTTCATAAAACCCCATCGAGTTATATAAAATTACAATTAAAAACTTTAGTAAATATGGGTTGAAGCGGGATCAATTCTCTTGAGCCTCATGGAGCCGGAGAAAGTGAGTGCTTGCCTATTTAAGGTAGAAAACTAAAACAGAGTTGTCAACGGTAATTTTCTTGGAAAAAGACACAAATCCTGCCGTCCATGTGCAGCAGTTACCGATAACTCCTAAACCTAATTCAGGATCCAAATCAGTTCTAAGTGTTTGGCTCAAGTCTGAGTCCAAATCAATCTGAGTCTAATCCAAACATGAATCCAATTCTAACATGAATCCAATATACCAAACATGTATACTTGAACTTGAACATGAATACCAGAACAATATCAATCATGCAACATGACTTGACTTGACCGAACCATGCCTATGACTTGACTACATGACTACTTGATACATCCTGAAACCGTTTACATGAACAACTTATGTCCTTGGTCTCGGCAAGTCTGATAACTACAATCTATACAATATACATTACAGGGTTTAACGGGGTAGACTGGTACGGTATGTGTTAAAAGTGGCATGATGATGGACACTAAAAGACACCTGCATAAACATCATGTGTCGTTGTCCCGTTGGTTTTGACGGGGCCTTGTACTTACATGTTACCATAGTCCACCGGATAGTTGGACTCCTCTCGTATACACTGATACATTCTGTACGAAGCTATAAACAACTACGTTAGCATAACAAACATATACTTGTACCAATTACCAGTTCTATTTCCTCTTACCTGTTCTATTCCATCTTATCTTTGGGACTTACCGAGCGCTAGTCCGCTGACGACATCCCTGTTTCTTTCTTTCTTTGGAATGTTCGTCAGGAGGACCCGACTCTCAGGAGACCGAGCCCTTGGAGCAGATCGAGGCCCAGGTAGACTTCTAGGTTACTTGTACTTATTTATTTTCATTGTATGCCACTGTTTAGGCATTGCTTTTATCATTGTACATTTCTTTTTCAAAGCAGTTGTAATGTAAAGAAAGAATGTTAATAAAAGTTGATGTTTATTATTATATCTCTTGTCATTCTTGTGTATTCATTTATATTGCTGATTTACGCTTAACGTATTTAATTTTGAATAAATACGTCGCGGCCCGTCACGTCTACTTCTTCGTATACTGGGAAGCGGGGAATAACAAAAACTCATGGGTTAATCCATGGAATCAAATTCCTGGAAAAAATGTCAAGATTGACAGTAGGGTAAAACCTTAAGAAGGTGAATCAAAGATTCTCAAGTATTGGATGATGACATTAAGATCCACGATCTATAAAAAAGGGGTTTTTCAGAACTCCAAGAGATCGAAAGAGAGCTAAGCTCTGTCGAATCTGGTAATGGACTTAAAATCCAAAACTAAGAAAATATATATGCTCAAGAGGGGTTAAGAGCTAAGCTATGTTCATAGTTCTTACCAAGAAATTTAGCAGAGTATACTCTGTTCAAAAGAGATCTGGGAAACGAGAATTAAATTCTCAAAAGAAAGGAAGGTACAAGAAAGAAGATGAATAAATAGCACTCATTTCTAAGGCCTAAGACCCTATTTATAAGACGTTGGGAGAACGGTTCAATTTCCTAGGTAATCCAACGGTGGTAAAAGTGACACCGTTGCACTCACGTGTGAGCCACATGAGAACAACGATTGGGGACATTTGTTCCCCTAATATTTAAACATAATAAAAAGAGCTAAGTTCTGTTAAAATTTAATGAGGCAGCGCCTCACGTGCTCCCCATGAGGGCGCCAGCACCAGCGCCAACCTCTTAAGATTAAATCATATGGTGGTGCCGCACGTGAAATTCACGTGGGTGCCAATGTGCAAAACATAGGAGCGCCTATCATATATAAGAATTAAATTCTTAAGTAGCGCCCACGTGCACAACACGTGAGCGCCGACGCCCAAATTAAAAGCAGGTAGAATTAAATTCTACATGGGGGATATTTCCCTAAAATCTGGGATATTCTCTGTTAAACAGAGCCGTTGGATCAAAGATCCAATGGTGATGATAAATTATCAAATAATAAAATTAAATTCTATTAGGAAAAAATGTCTCCCTAATCTTTGTAAGTGAGAAAGATATTCTCAGTTGGATCAAATATCCAATAATAGAATTGAATTCTATTTTGGGAATATATTTTCCCAATCTTTCTAAACAAAGAAAAATTGCTCTCTGTAAAGCCCTCAGATTAAAAATCCAAAAGTGATTAAAAATCATCACTTGACAGAATTAAATTCTGTGTATGGAAAAATATTTCCCCCATCTTGTTAAAAACAAGAAAACATATTCTGTGAAATAAAAATTATTGGATCAAAAATCCAACGGTGGATAAAATCTCCCGAACAAATTTTGAGGCCAATTAAATCAATTGGTATCTCTCAAATGAGAGATTTTCTTAAATTAATTAACAATTTGCATCTACTATATAAAGGACCTGAGACTTCAAGTCTCAAAAAGAAGAAGAAGAAGAAGAAGACCACATATAAAGGATTGACCCCATAATTTTCTACACAAAGAAGAAAAACAAAAAATTTAATTCTTAAAAGAAGAAGAAGATCTACCTCCTTTCAAACTCTTGGTAAAGAAAAACATAGAGATAAAATCATCTTCTTTACCTATATAAGGATTTAACCCTTCTCAAAAAACTTAGTTTTTTCTCTGGATATAAGATCTACAAGACAAGTCTTTCATAAGTTGAGAATTTAATTCTAATTGGGAAGATCTTGTTCTTGAAAATAAAAAATTCAAGGAAGAACATGGTAAAGATGGAATCTATAATACGCCAGAAACTTAGTTCCTTCAAATCAAGAACTTAGTTCTCAAATAAACTTGATCCCAGATCCTCAAAATAAAGATTTTGGTGATCATTAATGGTCAAAATGCCATTAACAGATATTCAATCTCTAAAAAAGGAAAGAAATTAGCGCCTCACGTGCTTCCCACGTGAGCGCCTCCAACAAAGGGCTCAGCGCCTCACGTGCTTCCCACGTAGGCGCCCAAAACAGAAGGCCGTCGCCTCACATGAAATACACGTGAAAGCTGAGTAAAGTAATTAGCACTTTATATGCAGCCAAAACGGCTGAGTGCTTAACACTGATTGGGCAGCGCCTCACGTGAAACACACGTGGGCACCCAACAAAATAAAATGAGACAGCGCCGCGCGTGCTCCTCATATAGACTCCATAAAAAGTGCTTAGCACTATACATATTCAGTCAAAATGACTGAAGTGCTCAGCACTCCTGCACAAAAGGAAAAGGGGTTGAGCAAATAGAACCCAAATAAGTGCGTAGTACTTTTTTAAAAAAAAGACTGAGCAGACCAATCCCAAATTGGCTAAGTCCCTTTGGAGTCAATTGCAACTGAGCCAAAATTCTCTGTTGTTAGATCTCAACTAAAATTTGAAGATCCTTAAAATGTTGCTAAGTTGATCTTAGTCTCAAATAAGACTAACGTATTCTTAGTAAAAAAAAATAAATTGAGCCCAAATACTCATATATTTAAGTTGATCTTAATCTCAAATTAGATTAACAGTCCTTAAATAAAACAAAATATTTTTGAACCAAAAGAACATATAACCTAAGTTCAAAACTCAAATCTAAAAGTATACGGATTTGGACTAATCCGCGCCCTATAGGCGACGACATAAATTAGTCTCCGTATACAATCCACGGGCAACCAAAATAAACAAAAATACACACGACACGAAGTGAACTACTAGAGAAAGAGAAACTGGTTATCGCAACGTGGTAACGTAATTAACTGCAGGGGCTTGTGCCTGCAGGGAAGAGTGTCCCCACAATCAAAAACCCCTCACAAATGAGGGGGAATCTGATGAAGTCAGCCACAACGGTCGCATCTATCCAAACCTCCGATATACGGTGCCATAAATCAAGTTGGTATCCTCAGAGAGGTGGGTGGATAAGTCCAAATAGCATCTGCCCCCAAATTTAGGCTAGACGTCCCAACGTCTCGGTTCGGTCTTTCGGCGGTAAACACACTTCTTGAAGGCACTGCATTCCTCGATGGGGTGGGGGTCCCTTCGATGATATAGGCAGTATTTTGGATGTGATTCTCCTCCGTCAAAATATGGGATTCCGGGAATACACATCATGAGCGGTGACAGTTTCATCCCTATTGATAGGGCTTTAGCGAACCGCTTCTCAGTTTTGATCCTGTTTTTATATGTTGCAGGTGTGCTTTGGTTTGGTCAGAGCGCTTTATGGCTCGTTCTCACCACAGCTTTTTTATTCAGATGCTAATGCTTTTAGCCTTTTTATATATGGTTGTTTCGCGTTCTCGGTCGTCTTTGCACTTTTGAAAGGTTTCGTTTAAAAGTCCCTCAATCGGGTCTTTTTTGGCAGATTGGGAGAATTTAGTGCTGATTTTGCCTTCAATTCCTCTACGTCGTTTTCTGACGCTGAGTGTGCTTCTTCACCATATAACAATGAATGGGAGATCATGTGGTAACTTGCTACATAGTCTTCCGCTTGTTCTAATGAGTCATTTCCCTCATCATTGTCACTGTCTCCGACATCAAGAATATGCTTGAGGAATTCTTCGAGTGTGATTGCTGTCCACATCTTCTGGTTATATTCTTCCAGCGTGTCTATGTATTTGAGAAACTCTGTGCTCTTGTCATCATACTCGGCGGGCTGCACGGGTTTCTTGGTCTTCTTCTTTTTCTTAGAAGACTTTGACGGCTTGACTTGGGGGCTTTTCCCCTTGTCAACAACTTTTGGTGTGGGACATGGTTTCAGCATCCCTTCAATAATTTCATGTTCAAGCAGGCTTTTCCACTTGATCGCCGGACATGCTTGTAGATCCTTCAGTATTCTTTTAGTTTTCCCTGAAAGGACTACTTCCCATGGAGCTTCTTCCACAAGTGAGCATGTTGCCCCCTACGCGTCCACCTTTTTAGGAGCGTGCTTTTGAAGATATAGCAATCTTCAATTGGGTGGCTTGATATCCTATGATAGGACCAGTAGTTGGGGTTGTTGACATCGTCGGGTTGTGCGGGTCGCCGTAGGTCAGGCAATGCGATGAGATTATTTCGTATCGCCGGCTCGAACAATCTCCTTGTTTTATCGCGAGGAAATGAGTATGAAAATCCCAGCCTTTCTTCCAAGGACGGGCGTGTACGTGCGTTGTTTTGGCGAGCAGCCGGTTTTGGACCGTTCGGTTGTTGTTGCGTATTAGCAACGAAGGCTGCTTTTACCCTTGTTATTTCGAAGGTCCTTATTTAAGGAGGAGGGGCCATGATGCATCTGATCAATTTGGGCCAGCTTGCTATCAGCGCTTGAAAGGTCATGGGTTTGAAGAATGTCATGAACTGGAACACAGTTGATTATGGATCGAGGGTCCCGATGAACATGCCTACAGCTGGAGACTCTTCAATGCGCTGCTCGTACTTATACCGCAGGTTTCTCCATCGGATCGCGTATTGGACCTAAGTTTCTCCCGGCTTTACCCTGGCATTGATCAGTGCCGTGATCAGTGTGCGTTCACTTGCACTGGCAAACCGTTGCGTGAACAATAGTTCTATTTCAAAGAAGGTCTTCACGGAGTCATTTAGGAGCTCTGAGTACCATTCAAAAGCTGTCTTTGACAAGCTTCCGACGAATTGGCAACGCAACAGTTTGTCGTCGTCTCCGGTATTGCCGCACAGAGCTCTAAATTGTGCGATGTGCTAGTAGGGATTGCCCGTTCCTTTGTAAACATAGAATTTCGGGATCATATGTCCTGAGGGTACTTGATTTGGTCATACCATGCCGGATACGGTCGCCCGGTTTTGACGAGTTGGCTAGCGGCTTCATAAGCCTGGTGAGCTTTGATTTGCTGAGGAATATAGTCATCCAGGGCTGTCTTAGAGATTGTTTCCTCCTTTGCCGCTGATAAGGCTGGGGGAGGATTTGATATTTCTCCTCTGTCATCCTCGATAATTACCGGCGGATCTTCAGTCGGTGGTTCTGGTTGGATCATTATTCCTACCATGTCTTGGAATAAAAGAGCCATCTGCTTGATATTAGCAGCTTGCTCTGCAGCTTCTTTGTCTTTTCTCTCCAATACTCGTCGCAAGAACTCTGTATCGGTCTCTTACGCTTGGCGCTGTTTAGCTTCTTTGTCCGGACTTTCTTTTGGTCCGGTGAGTGCTGCCATTTTGGTTAGCATCTCCTAAAGCTTTTGCAGTTGCTCCCGAGCCTTTGTTAGCGACCGAGTTTGCGGTCGGTGACTCACTGAGGCACGGCTCTCTTCTTTACAACTGGCCATGTAGACCGTATGTATGGTTATACCCCCAGAATTAGGGCGTTTTGCTCCTCGCTTTTGGATTTTGCCGCTGGCGATAGAGTTTTCTCCAGCCTCATTCTTTTACGAGAGATTGGAGTTGAAGGAGCCGTTATGACATGCACCTATTTAGGATATGCCCCTCGTTGTATGGCGGAGGAGCGGTCTTTTTCTTATCGGCCCTTAGATTTCTTCGGCTCACAAGAGTAATTTTCGTCAAGCACAGAGTCTTGGACTTTTCGCTAGATTCTATGGACTTGCGAGAAGAGCTACCGATATGGCTGCTCCGGCTTTGCCTGCACTGGGACTTCTGCCGGCAGAGGTGATTTCTTTAGCACCGCTGTCGGGGAGTTCTTGTGCACCCTCCTGAGTGGGTCAAAACTATTCCCAGTTAGAACGGCAGCGTTAGCCGGTGGGGTGAGCCCAGAGGGAGAGTTGCCCCAGCTTCTCTCACTCGAGGCCAGTGGCGACGTCGAGCATGTCGTGGAGTGGGAATTGCCTCGGTTTTGGAGGTGTCTTCCTCATGCCCCCGGCATTGCTGGGGAGCTTTGATTGGCGTCATCATGTTGAAGACCGACGTCCTTGTTGGATCTGGAGCGGAGTTAGCCAATCTTTCGAAGACCGACCAACTTGGAAGGGAATCCCTTTTATCGGCTTCACCCGTAGCAGGAGTAGAGAGAGCTAGCCATTTTAGGATAGCTCCCTCTGGTATCATGGGCTTCTTTACGGGCCCTCTTGAGTTCTTCCTCAGCCTGTTGAAGACTGAGACGTCGAATTTGGACGGCTTGCTGATAGGAGCTGCCATGGTTGCCAACCGATCAAAGATCGACCTTCTGGGAGCTTCTTCTTGTGGCGTTGAAGCGCCGAAGTTCACAGGCGAGAGCATGGCCCTGAAGAAGATCCCGTTAGTGGCCTGTGTGACCTTCCCCACCGGTATTAAGAAAATGGAGGCCACATTAGGCCCATACGTCCTCCCCCAGCTGGGGTAGAGAAAGAGTTGTTGTTGCAAGCAGTGCAGTGAGAAGCGATTGATTCTGCACAGAAGCAAGACACTGGGTTTTAGTACCTCGAATCCAGGTGCAATCATGAATACAGCGAACCACGATTTTGTTCGCGATCACAACACACGAAGCGTAGAGCGGAAAGAAGAAGAGGTCCCACCGGACGTGCCAAAATCTGTTTACCGCCGAAGACCGGACTGAAACGTTGAGACATCTAGCCTGAATTTGGGGGTATATGCTATTTAGACATATCCTTCCACCTCTCCGAAGATACAAAGTTGATTTATGGCACCATATATCGAAGGTTTGGATAGATGCAACCGATGTAGCAGACTTTATCAGACCCCCCTCATTTGTGAGGGTTTTTTAATATGGGGACGCTCTTCCCTGGAGGCGCAAGCCTCTGCAGTTAATTACACTATCGCGTTGCGATAACCACTTTCTCCTTCTCTAATAGTTCACTTTGTGGTATGTTGTGTTTTATTTATTTTGGTTGCCCATGGATTGTATACGGAGACTGCTTTATGTCATCACCCATAGGCCGCAGATTAGTCCAAATCCGTATATTTTAGATTTGGGTATGAATTTAGGTTGTATGTTCTTTTAGTTCAAAGAATATTTAATTTTACTTAAGGACCGTTAATCTGTTTTTAGATTAAGATCAACTTAAATATATGAGCATTTTGGCTCAATTTATTTTAACTAAGGATATGTTAGTCTTATTTGGGACTAAAATCAATTTAGAAATATTTTAAGAATCATTAAATTTAGTTGAGATCCAACAACAGAGCATTTGGGCTCAGCTGCAAGAAAACTTCAGAGACTTATCCAATTTGGGCTCGGTCTTAAGCTTTTCCCTTTATTCAGAAGTGCTAAGCACTTATTTACTGCTCTGGCGCTCATGTGGAAAGCACGTGAGGAGCTCAGGCATAGTCGTTGCCCAATTAGTGCTAAGCCTTAGTCGTTTTAACTAGATATAGTGCCAAGCACTTTTGTACAATGCTTACATGTGTTTCACGTGAGGCGCTGAGTCTTCACCTCTGGGCGCTCATGTGGAAAGCACATGAGGCGCCGAGTTTATATTTTTGGGCACTCACGTGGGAAGCACGTTAGGCGCAAAGCTCCTTTTTTTCGGGCGCTCACGTGGGAAGCACGTGAGACGCTGAGTTCTTTTCTTTTAGAAATTTAATCTCTTTTAATGGCGTTTTTAGCCATTAATGATCACCAAGATCTCTGTTTTGAAGATCTGAGATCAAGTTTTCTTTGAGAACTAAGTTCTTATGTTTTTTTATTATAAGAACTAAGTTCTTTATAGGGTTAAACCCTTATTTTCAGAGGAATTAAATTCCTGAAATATATTTCTTTTCTCTCTTCTTTTTAGCTAGTTCTTTTTCCTAGATTTTGAGTCTGAAGAATAGAATCTTCCCGATGAGAATTAAATTCTCAACTTATGGAAGATTTGTCTTACGGATTTCAGATTTAGAGAAAGAACTAAGTTCTTTTGTAAAGGGTTAAACCCTTATTTTTGTTTATGCTAGGCAACTGTGGGACCTTTTTCTTTACCTAGGGTTTGAAAGAGTAATAAGATCTTCTTCAAAAGGAGAATTAAATTCTCAGCTTTATGACTTCTGTCTTTTTGTTTGCAGAATCTTATGGGGGGTTCTCTCTCTTTGCGTCTATGAGACTTGAAGCCTCAAGTCCTTTATATATATAAGGCAAATTATTGATTAGTTTTGATAAAATCTCTCATTGAGAGATTCCAATTAATTTAACTGGTGTCAAAGATTATTTGGGGAATTTTATCCACCGTTAGATTTTTGATCCAGTGATTTCTGTTTTACAGAATATATTTTCTTGTTTTTAACAAGATTTGGGTAATATTTTCCCATATATAGAATTTTATACTATTAAACGATAATTTTTAATCATCATTGCATTTTTTATCCAAGGGCTCTCTATTTAACAGAACATATCTTTCTTGTATAGAAAGATTGGGAAAATATATTCCCAAAAAAGAATTAATTCTGTTGTTGGATCTTTGATCCAATAGCTCTGTTTAACGGAGAATATCTTTCTCATTTAGAAAGATCAAGGGGATATTTTTCCCTAATAGAATTTAATTCTATCATTTGATGATTTTAAATTACCATTGGATCTTTAATCCAACGGCTCCGTTTAACAGAGAATATCCCTAGATTTTAGGAAAATATTTCCCTTGTAGAATTTAATTCTACTCGCTTTAATTTGGGCGCTGACGCTCGTATGTTATGCATGTTGGCGCCGCTCAAGAATTTAATTCTTACACATAAACAGACATACACATGCTTTGCACGCTGATGCTCATACGTGTATCACGTGAGGCACTGCCATAGGATTTAATCATATCAGAGATTGGCGCCGACGCTCACGGTCTTTCACGTGAGGCGCCGCCTGATTGTGTTTATTTAAACAAAGGGTAATTTTTATGAGGGAACATGTATATATCATATACTATACGTATGACTACAATAGCATGATAAACAAGTGAAGATTTTCACTTGCCTTAAGACGACAGTGACACGGCAGTAACGGCGGCGATCGACGGCAACAGATAGCAAGGGCACGGCATGGCAGGAGCGCGGCTAAGGTTCACAGTGGGCTTAGCTTAAGCTCAGGTGCTTAGGTTGGTGAGGATGAGGAAGTGGAGTTCTCGGTTGAGGTTAAGCTCGTGGGGGTTACAGGAGGAGACAACGAGGTGGAAGCTCGGCTGTGGCAATGCAGCGGCGGTAATGGTGTCAGCTGGCAGTGGTGTCGTGGAAGCAATGGGTTTTGCTAGGGTTAGAGTCGGGTTTGAGGAGCTCGATATGGTGGTGGAGGCTCGGCTGTGGTGAGGTGGTGGCATTGGTGATGCGAGGAGGGGTAGCTGGGTTCTCAGAGGGTTCGCTAGCGGTGAAAGGAGGTGCTGGTGACATGAGGTAGTGCAGTGGGTGGAGCTCGGTTTGGGTTTGGATGAGACAAGGAAGGTGGCTGGTGGTGTGCGGTGGGGTTATGGTCGATGGAGGGTGGTCGACGGTGATACTGGGAGCTCGTCGGCATGGTGGGAGGCGGTCATCGGTGCGGGAGAGGGGCTCGGTGTTGTGGGGTGAGAATGAAAGATACTGAGAGAGACATAAGAGATAGAAATGAATTAAAGACAGAGGGGGAGTTCGGCGAGGGGATCTTAGGGTTGTTGGCGATAAGGCAAGGTCGTGGGGAGAGCATGGGTCATGAGGGGTAGTTGTGAGATGTTGGTTAGTTGTGCTCACTCTACATCGAATTAGAGAGGTGGAGTGCACAAAATTTAAATTTTTAAGCAAGTATAACCAACTTAACCTAAATGATCAAACCATAACCCTAAACTAGCAACTCCTAGGAGTTTTATCTACTACGAGAGAAGGTTATACCAGAAGATCCATGTCCTTTGGTGTTCTACCCTTTTCCTTAGCTCCTTTAGGTCTCCTTGATCGAGTTTGACCGCTGATCTTCCTCCGTCGAAGATGATCCACCAAGAGATGCGGTTCATGGCTCTAGCTCCACACTAAAAATCTAGTGGAGCAACTAAAGACTCTAGGTTGCTAATCTAGAGTGTCTAGGATATGGTGAGTTGTTCTTAGTGTATATCTATCTCTCTTCCACCCTTGATTCTCAACACATGAGATTGTAGGAAGGAAGATCAAGAAGAAGGAGGAGGAGCTCAAGAAAGGCTAGTGAAGAGAGATAAGCAAAATGGTGAGAATGATTTCATCCTTGTGAGAGAAAATCATGAAGCATGGTTTTGTAAAATCATTTTTTCAATAAAGAATCACAACCATGCTTGAATAGTTTGTATAAATGAATATACAATTCATTTGTCAACACTATTCAATTATGGTTCTCACCATTCTTACCCTACTACCTTTACACCTCATTTTCCATTTAAATTAATAAATGGATAAACTAAAATGAAGTTTCCACCTTCTAGAATGTTTTCCATATAAATACGAAATATACTCAACCGTATATACATACACGTATTCGTATCAAAATACAAATACCCAAAAAGATAGAATAACATAAAGAATATAATACTAGAATATATATATATATATATATATATCGAAATATATATACGTAAATTATCAAATCAATACCTGGTTTAATAATCCGGCTCAATCCCAAGCCGGCTAGTATCATCAACCGTCCGATCGAAAATCCGGGTAACCAGTACAATCATTCGATCGGAACACTGCACGTATCAAAATACGGCTACTACATCATTTCTCCTGAACCAAGGAAACCCTCTGTATGAGACTCTGAAGACTCAACAGTACGCCGGCAGTGAGTTACTGGATAAATCCATAACCACAAGCACGTCAGCGGCACTAGCTGTACGTAACGGCTATCCGGGTACCTATCAAAAAGGAATACTGACAAGCAAACTCATCCGAATCCCTACTGAGCTTATCTGTGACAATCTCCGTACAGTTCGGTCTCTTTGTCTGAGAGTATCACATACCGGGTCTAGGGAGTGGTAAACGTCAGATCCTAATAACCCGATAATTCGTGCCGATGTGGCTCAGGACCAATCCATGAAACTACTGATCTAACTATCGGTAAATCCCAACTGCCTTGGCCAAGCTCTTATAGTGCTGGCCAATCGAACACAGTGCGATATCGACTCCCTATAACGGGAGAGATGAATCCCTAACAATCGCTCACTACCTCCATATGGTTCAGGACTGTACCCAACTAAAACCTGTTTGCACGACTCAGAGAGCTATGGTAGGGTAGTAATCTAAGTACAGTAGGAACTCACACGAGACAAATGGCGATCTCAGGTCTGAAGACTAACTTGTACTCATGTCACCTGAGAACTGCTATCTGACGATAGGTATAGTACCATCTAGAAGTTCTCGGTAAGTCCGTCCAGTGTACTCACCCTCAGTGAGCACTTGTATACGATCTTAGGTGCGAAAGACCAATGGCTTTGGGACCAACCATCGCCCCTCGTCGGGGTCTAGAAACATATACTCCAGTCTGTTCTGGAATATCGATGCCCAGTCTCAATATTCCCACGACTAGGGACAATTTAAGGATGTGCATATAGGCTACCCAGTCCCCACATATATGATCGTCATCATAATGCTGGTAGTCAAGCAACAATCCTATGGGCTTTATCAACATGTATTAATGATACGTAATAACAAGTAAAACATATACGCATGTTAAGATAAAGACAAACCAAATAGCATACTATCATGTCGAGCAAGATTGTCCTGTACATACATATGTCCAAGCATCCACTATATATATACATATACAATAATGGCCTCTAGGGCATACATATCCAACACGAGAATGGAAGAAGGAGTCATGAGAATTTGAAAAAAATGGAAGAAAGAAAAGAAGAGAAGAAGGAGAAGAAGGGTGTGGGTTTGGGTATTAGGTTTAGGCCGGGTTTAAGGGTTAGGGAAATAATTTAGTTAGGGTTAGCAAAATTAAAATATAGGAAAAAATAATTACGAAAAATTAAGAAACTGATTTGGGATTTAAACGGAAATTTATTGGGATTAAAAATTTTAAATACAGGAAGTACAATGGAACTGGGATTTATATCTACCCCTTTATAAAAATTTCGTCATTGAAATTAAAAGAACGAAAATAACGGAAACAAACAAATGAACAACTACTCAAAAAGATGCAGAAAGCGTGAATGAATATCCTCGTCATGTTCCGAGGTAGACTCCCCTGGAGAGCGACCACCCAAGAAACTCTAACCAAGGGAATGACTTTATTCTTCAGTACTTTCACTCTGTGATAAAGAATGGTGGTAGGCTACTCCTCGTTTGAAAGATCGGAGCCCAACGTCAATTCTGAATAGTTAAGAATATGACTGTCATTTCGAACGCAGCACTACAACTGAAACATGTGGAAAGTATTGTGCACCCCAGCTAACGATGGAGGCAAGGCAAGTCGATAAGCCTCCTCTCCTACTCGCTCTAGCACCTCAAAAGGTCCGATAAATCGGGGACTGGGCTTCCCACAGCTGCCAAACCTGATCACTCTCCGAGTAGGTGAAATCTTCAGGAATACGTGATCGCCGACTCTAAATTCCAGCCGTCTTCTACTAACATCTGCCCAACTCTTCTATCGGTCCTAAGTAGTTTCGATGTACTATCTGATCATCTGAACCTTGCCCACTGTCCGGAATATAAGCTCGGGGCCCGGTAAGCTTCGTTCACCCACATCGTCCCAATAAAGAGGGAATCGACACTTCCGTCCATAAAGAGCCTCGAACGGGGCCATCTGGATGCTAGCTTGGAAGATGTTATAAGAAAACTCCACCAAATGGACGTAGTCCTCCCAAGAACCCTGAAAGTCAAGCATGCATGCTCTCAACATATTCTCGAGTATCTGGATAGTACGCTCAGATTATCCGTCCATCTGGGGATGATAAGCTGTGCTGAACTTGAAACGAGTGCCAAAACTCTCCTATAGGCTCTTCCAGAAATGAGAAATGAAAATGGTATCTCAATCAGACACGATACTGACAGGTACTTCATGATGCCTTACTATCTCCTGCATATATTTCTCCATAAGCGACTTCGTCGATTGTCCCACTCGGAAAGTTATGAAATTTGCTGCCTTCGTGAGACGATCAACAATAACCTAGACGATATTGTTGCCCATTGGACTTCGAGGTAGTGCCATCACAAAATTCATGGTGATGTGCTCCCATTTCCACTTAGATATTGGAAGCGGTTGCAACAACCTAGCTACTCTTTGATGCTCGGTTTTCACCTGATGGCATACCAATCCCTTGGAGACAAAGCGAGCAATCTCTCTCTTAATTCCGTTCCACCAAAAGTGCTGCCTCAAATCCCTGTACATATTAATGCTTCCCAGATGCACCGAATAAGCTTGTCACGACCCGGAAATTTTGGAACGTGACCAGTACTTAGATCACATGAAGCCTATAGGACCCCACCGAAACCCAAGTAATCCGAAAGCCCAGAAATCTAAACCTTTGAGAAAAATAGTGGAGGTGAAGTTTTGGAATAAAGGCATCATGTAATCAAGTCCTTTCTTTAAAAGCATAAGTAATGATATATGGAAATACAAGTGGGTTGTATACTATTTTTTGAAAACATTTTCGTCATTTGAAATTTTGGCAGTAGCTCTCTTATAAATTTTGAACCAAAACTAATACACCACAACAATAATATAGGCATCCCCAAGCAGGAGCTAGCTCTTCGCTAATTAGCGGAATCATAACCACGCAATATAAAAATATACGATGCCCAAGGCGAAGATCAATCACAGGAAGGAAATAAAGAAGACCAAGACATCATCAAGCTCAAAATAAAGAACAATACAACCAACTCGCTGTAAGTCTCAAAGAATATAAAAGTCTGGTATCTAGGTCTACCAAATATACATAGTCTGGTTGATGGAGCTTTTAACTAGATTACAACAGAAAATAATATATACAAATGGTGGGCACGATCCAAGTATACCAACCTACCAATGCAATCATCCAGAAGAAAGCTGTGTGCCAGCAAGCCGCTACTGATCTGAGCGGTCGATCCTGCAAGAAAACTATGGCACAACAGGAGTAAGTTGCCAACTCGTGAGTAGAAAATATCAGCAGATAGAAATCGAATGTATAACGATCTCTTAGGTCATACTGTAATAAAATAATATCATACCGTGTGGTATCTAGGGTGATCGTGTATACATAAGTGTAATAATAACAAAGTCGTGCCAGTATCAGTATATAGTACCAAGTGTGTCATACGTAAATATATACATGTATCATCCAACGTGTGTCTATCAACGACACATCAAATTATCATGAAACCTAAGTGTTCAGCATTGACACTCGAAAATATCATAAAACCCGTGTCCAGCATCGACACGTAAATCCTCATATCTCAGGCGCAGTCTCATCGGATCGGCCCTCATATCCATCTGTCTCAATCGCTCCAGTCGGTATTCTCCAGATATCCGCCTAGTCCAATACTATCATCGGTAGGTAGTATTCCCCTGCCGGGCTCAACGTCTCTCTATACGATCTTCTTGTCCCGGGGTACCATACCGGGTCCACCATGTACTCGCAGACGGTGTCTCCTCTCTCCTCGAATCGAGTATACACATAACTCAGAAGCGAGAAAACTCATGATGGACGTTGAAATATCATATCAAGAGAAACCGCGTTTTGAAAACAATTATAAGACTTTAAAAATATATCTGCGGTTCTCAAATCCAACAATCTCATGAAAACAGAATCTCATATTCAGGTAGCCATGATGGAACAGTAAATGGAAGCACAGAACAGTACTGTAAGGTATAACCGGTGTTTTCATATAAATTTATTGTGTAACTAGGTACGGAAGTGGAATATCTAAACTAACATATGCGGTAAAGAGTACTAAACAAATAACTGTAATTTTACAAATTAGGGAACAATACAGGGATATAGCAGTTTCTAAGGTGTACGTGGCATGGCAATTACCGATGATGTGTGTGTGTGAGCCGACAAGTCTGTGTACATGCAACATACGCATCATCGGTAATGATGCGTTTATCCTAACAGATGAAATAGTACCAGGAACGTAGTACGTATGTCGCAAGGAAAATAATACAGCGTAAACATGAACGGTATAAAATTCGTAACTACATATGAACCATACAGTTATAGTTTAAATAATACGAATCGTGGTTTTTGAAAATGGGGCTACGGTGTTTTTTTGAAAAATAGATATCATTTGAAAATCCATAACGTCCTTTGAGGTTGTCATTTAAAGTGCATACGATTCGTTAGTTTTGAAAATATTTATGGTTCCGAATATATATATATATATATATATATATATATATATATATCCTAATATCCACTTAAGTGATCTTAATCAATATTCCTCGAGTCGATATATATGTGTCGGTGATTCATGCTCATCATATCACGTACGGTATAATCCATCGTATGGTATCATCAAATCAGAGTAAAGATCTACTGTCCTGTACATAATATCACGCCCCGCTTTCCAGTGTAGGGGCATAAGACGCGACGGGTCACGCAACGTATTTACTCAGAAGTAAATATGCTAAGCGTATCTAAGCAATATAAAATAAAATGTACACAAGAAACAAGATGTAAATGAACAGCAACTTTATTTATTAACATTCTTTTTACAATACAATTGAAATAAAAATACATGGAATGAAACCAATCCCTAAACAGTGGCATAACAGAAATGAAAATGAAAATGAAATATACAAGTAAACTAGAGCTCCGGGTCAAAGGCTAGCTGGTCCAAGTCCTCGCTGGTGGCCTTTGTCTCCAGAAGGTCCGGTCCACCTGACAGCATTCCAAAGAAAGAAGAAAAAGAATGTCGTCAGCGAACAATCGCTCAGTAAGTCCCAAAGGTAAGTAGAGACAGAATAGACAGAAGGAGAATGTAACTTTTAAAGTTGTATTATATTGTTAAAGCTGTTGTGTGTAGCTTGGTACAGAAAATGCCAGTGTATACGAAAGGAGTTCCACTATTCCGGAGACTAAGGTATACGGAGCACAAGGAACCGTTCAGCCACGGTACAACGGCAATGGATATTCAGGTTAGGTGTATTATGGTTACAGTCTCGTGCCACTTTTAACACCTTCCGTACCAATCGACTCCTTATAAACCCCGTGATGTCTTGTATTGTTTGTATTGTAAATTGTATATTGATGACTTGCCGAAACCATGATATCAGTAATGGAACGGATATAATGGATGAACATGTAAATGGAGTATATCCATGGTTCGGTTCGGTCAAGATAGATTGAACAGATAGATTCATATTGAATTGTGGTTTTATACTTGAATCACATTCAAGTCAGATTGATTATATTTAGACTCAGTCTGAGTCAGACAATTAGAAAAGAAATTGAAGTCTTGAATTAGGTTTTGATGTTATCGGTAACTGCTGCACATAGACTGCAGGATTTATGTCTTTTCCAAGACCATTACCGTATTGATAACACCGTTTGTTAGGTTGTCTACGTTATATAGGCAAGCACCCATATCTTCGGCTCCCTGAGGCTCAAGAGACTGGTCCCGCTTAAACCTATGTTTACTAGGGTCCTTATTGTAATTTAATATAACTTGAGAGGGTTTTATGTAAAAATAGTTTTACAATAATTTCAAAATACACCTCAAGCATTTACTTATCTTCTTTAGGGTTTTCATAGATGTAAATTTTATAAATGTGAAATTTCTAGTGAATAGAACCTAGTTTCATAGTATATGATATTTTCTTGAAATATTGTACTTGTGTTGTATTTGGATAGTATTTTCATGTAATAGTGATTCCTTTGATTTAGAAAACTTAGAATATTTATATAATTAAAATAGATATTCTGATAATATATATATATATATATTTAACGAAAATAATTTATTTATTTTCTTGTAGAAATCTCATTTTGTAAAGAAAAATGTATAAAAATTCTATCGAGATCGAATGCTCCTTACGGAGGTCTGCATCTCGCTCTGCTAAGCCTGAGGATGTGCGATAATCCGCATCATCCCGAACGGGGTCCCCAAAATGGGTTGTAGAGGCGTAATTGCATGAAATGTTTAATACTTCTTTTTATAGAAAACAGTTTTATAAGTTTAGGGTATTTATTTGTAAAGTCGTATTTTCCCGTATTCTATTGTCCAAAACTTCATCGTGCTATGTTATAGATGTGTGTTGTGATGAGGTAGGTCATTATCTCGTAAACTATCTAAAGGTATAGCAAGGAATTATGATGATTTATGTCGAAACTAAAGTATATCGTATTTTTCTGAAAAAGTGCGATAAAAGTTACAAAAATGAATCTTTTAAGGTGAAACTTGTTTTAATAGATTTATTAATGTTTGCTAAACAATATGTGAGAATATGGTTTTATGTTATTAAAGAAAAGTGTAGCTTTTAAAGGAAACCAAATCGGAAGTCGGATTAACTCTGCTTTCGTCGGGTTTTAGTAATGAATACTTTTAGAATAGAGAGGTGATTGATGTGAGATATTTTATGCACTTATGCGCTTTCGAAAGATGAATCAAAGAATATTAACCGCAATCAAGAACGGTGTCGCTTGGTAGCTAGCCGGTTGAGTACGGGTCGGTCCACAGGGATTTTGTGTATTTTCTATTTGTTCTAACGAGTTAATTCCAATTGGGGTTGGATTAATTATCACTAAAAACTGAAATGAGTTTGATTAGGATTAAAACCTTGCTAGGGTTAGGTTTAGGTTAAATTTAGAAACTCAATATTTCTCACCGTTTTCTATGCCCTAATTAAGATCTATTTAGGTGTTAAGGTAATGATTAACAAAGTGGATTGTACCATCAGGAAGAAACTAGGTTTCTTCCTCTAGGTCCTTGTCCGTCCTTTCTTAACTCTTACCCTAACCTCCATGGAAAACATACACAACCGGTCTTTAACTACGGTATCACCGCTACCTCGTGGGATAGGGTGCCGTAGTGAGCAGTGTGTGTATGTATGCATAGAGTCCTATTAAAATGTGTGGCAGGCAAGAAAGGGGTGAGAGATTTTCATCTCTCAAACCTTTCCTATTCCTAACCCTAACAAGTGAGGAACTACTCACTCGTTAGGGAATTGATAAAAAGAGACATTTTTATGATTTTAATTCAATAACCTAATTAACTAAACTACGGCAAATAAATAAAATTTATAACTAGGGCAGATGAATAAAATCTATACTAGGACAGAAAAGAAATTAAACTAAGGCATAGAAAAGAAAGACTTACATTTTATTTGATGCACTCTTCAAACATTACAAGAATTAAAATTCTGAATTTAAGAATTAAAATGAGGCATAGGAAGAGGCATGCTCCAAAAAGAGCTGTAGGGTTCCTATTTATAGATTATAGAAACCCTAGAGTTTACATCTGATCCTTATCTGCATTTACAAAACTATTCTAAGAAGTCTATCAACACACCGCCACCCACCGACTTTTTGCACCGACACGTGCTCACCATGGCCGCGGATCCGTGGCCATATGCCCTATTTGGCCGTGGATCCGCGGCCATATAGTGGGGTATTTGGCTGAAAACTTTTGGGCTGCTTCCTGTTGCATTTTACTTGTGCTTTCTTCACTTGGTTTCTCAGAATGTCTTCTATTGTCTTCCAGTGCAAAATGTTGTGGACTTTTACCGTTCGCTTCATGTTGAAATCTTGAATCTTTGCGCTGCCTTTGTACTTTGTGAAATTGTTCATTGATCTTTGTTTGTTCTTCAAACTGTATGCATGATAAAGATTCTCTATTTGTTGGTCGAAATCTCACTTTTGTAGCGTCTTTTCATCATTTTCACTGTTTTGTTCCGAGAACCTGTAAGCTGCAACTATGTAGCAGACATGGATCAAAAGCACCTGTTTATTTGTAAAATAAATAAGAGTGGGGAATATAATAATGCAAAATTATGATATGATCAAATACCCCCAAACTTATCTTTTGCTCGTCCTCGAGCAAAAACTAGTTTTATTCTCGAAAAAGACCTAACCTTAATTACGCAGGGAAACGCGATTGCACTAAGCTCGTGCAACAAGCCGTTAAACCACTAGGTGTCCCTAGTAGGAGGAGTGTTGTCTCCTGAGGGTTTTCAGCGGATACTACCCACAAAATCCTATCAATTCGGTCTATTGACTTTTATTCTCCAATTCGGTTTTCTAACAAGAAATTCTATTATCTTCAACTCAGAAATTATCAACCCGTATTGTTCACGCTTCCTTATCATTTAACTTAAGATTGTATATGTTTTGTAAATTTACTTAGTTTTTAGCATCTTTTGAATTTTCCTTCTAAGGTTCCATCTCAACTTAGGAATTTTTATCATCTCTACTAAAGATATAACTCCTATTTTTCATTCCTATCTCTCATCCAAACCCCAATCATATACCCCTACGTGTGTGTATGTATCACCCCTACACTTGGAAATTCAATTCAAGTTCTTATACTCTTGTCCATCGTCTAAAGTACTTTTAGTTGGTGAATTTTTAGATGAAATCGCTCGCACATTCTTCATGCGACCGTTAATACTTCTTGAGGCTCTAACGACCGATTACAAAATGTGTTTGCACATTAAGGCGTAATTCCTTGTCTTTTAATACCTAAGGCTTTAGCAGTGACTCCCAAACTAGTTGGTCTAAGGCACTAGGTGATAAAGCACCCTTGCTATATTTTTTTTTATTTTACGCAGCCTTAAGTAATTACAAAACCAGTGTTCATTTTTTTATATATCTTTATTCACACTTATAATTTTATTTTCCTTCATACTAAGGATTTTAGACAAGAGCATTTCAAGGTATCCTCTACTATTCCAAGTTTCAAGGTTTGTGTTTGTGCAAGTTGTAAGGTATATATTTTCAGAATTTAGACTTAAGCTTAGGAATTATTTTTCAGACTTACACTCAATAAAAATTTCAATACTCTTCCTTTATTTTGACTTAGCCCAAGAAGTGAACTCAAAATTTGCCTATTTCTAATAAACTATAAGGACATATATTTTCTACCGTTAAATTGTAAGGAAGGTTATTTATAGGGTTTTTAATCTACTAAGTCTAGGATCTAGTTTTTCCTAGCTAGTTAACCTTCTTGTCAAATTCAAGTCAATTATGGCTAAAATTGAATTTTTCAATTTTTATAATTTTTAAAATTTTTCAATTTTTATGGGTTTTAAAATAAGTATGCAAATGCAAAAATATACATATGAATGCGAAGGAAGAAAGCTTACCGAGCATACCCCCAAACTTAAACTTGACAGTGTCCTCACTGTCAAGCTACACCAAGAGGGTCAAAATGGCCGGTATTCCCCTGTTTATTTATTTATTTATTTATTATTGTTAGCAGAAAAACAAAACAAAATATATATACAAAAAGGTCCCCCCAAACTTAAGTGAGGTGGTGTTTCTACTGTTTAAGCGTTAAAATTCAGAGTTAGGAAGGAGAAAAAACACAGTATCAAGCTATATAAGGCCTTACACAGGCCAAAAGTTAGCACCAACCATTCAAAATTTTTATCGTTATAATGGTGTGGTTGATGAAAGAATGGAGTGTAGAAAAAAGAAATGAGAAACACACGAGACCGTATGGGAAGAAAGGTGGAATATGGTCTCGGTATATTAGGAGAAGAATGGCGGAAGAGAGAAAGAAGTGTAGTACGAACTTAAGGGTGTAAATTGAGTGAATAAATTAGGACAAATTGTGATGACCGATGTGTTAAAAGCGATTGTGCTAATCTATCAACCCGTCGAGAAATGGGGTCAAATCCCTCAAGATTCGCGAGAAAACATGGGTACGTTGAACTTGGTAAACCAGACATTGAAAATGGAAGCGTGACGGATTCTTGCGTGGTCGAAACGATGGAAAGGACGAAGGGGAGTGATTTAGGAAGGGTCACAGTTAAAGGTTGAGGAGGATGAATTGGAAAATCCGACTCATCAAATAAAACTGGTTCATCCTCAATACTATCCTCATAATTCTCCTCAAAAGTTATCTCATCCATGCAATTATCATCAAAATCAAGATGCATATGAAGTTCGGGAGAAACATTTAATGACTCGGGATGATGAATTGGAGAGAAAAATTCAGTCAAATCTAAGGGTTCATCATCCAAATTATTCCCTGAGTCAATATCCTCAATCAAATGAAAATCAATTTTTTTGGACACCTCATCAAAAGCATGGATATTTATCAATTCAGGTTCTAGATTTGAGGTGTAGAGGTCGAAAGGATTAGTGATGGTTTCACTCGAAAGGGACCCTTCACAATCTGGCAAATCAAGCACTACAAAGTTGCACAACTCATTAAACGTTTTATTTTCAACTGGTGAATCATTTGGGACACTTGATAGACATTCAAAACCGGAGTTGTGGGATTCAATTGGTGATGGGTAGGTTTGATTTGGAAGGGTGCACGGCTCACTCTCTCAACTCAAATTTTCAATCTGTCCAACCGCCTCATCATACATTGGAATTTTTGGAGCTAGTTGGAAACTAGCTACCAGGTCACTAGGTTGCATAAGGGCAGCAATGGACGCATCCAAATTCCTTATCTGTTGGTTTTTCGCTACAATATAAGCTTCCAACGATTGTTCCAGACTAGACATGGGTTGTGAAGGGGTTTCAGTAAAAGATTCAAAGTTGTTTGGATACGTGAAACTCCCAAATGGTTGTGTAGAAGCAATGTCTAGGGAAGGTGCGAAAGTCGGGTAAGACTGGTAGGAATTGAATTGTTGGACAGGAGTAGGATCAACATTTGGATAAAAAGGTGAATGGACTTGTTGATCCTAAGAACTGGAAGTGTTGAAAGGAATGAAAGATCGGTTACGAGATTGTTCAATATGTTCAGCAATAGACATGGCTTTCGGAGTTACAACAGACCTCAAAAAAGGAGTATCAACGTAAGAAGGTGGTGAAGGTTGAAATGGTTGATACAAAGTGGATTGTGGAGTCGAACTGTTTCTCTTAAACGCTTCTATTCGATCTTTCTAAGAAATTTTGGGCATGGAGGGGTCGTCCGTAATTCGACCAAAACAATTCGCGTAAGAAGCAATGTTTGGATGAGGGTACCAAAGTTCGGCAAGAGTTTTGTGAGGTGGGGTACCCATGATGTAAGAAAGGAAAAGAAAAAGAATGTGGGTGCAGAGGATTTCTAGCAACAAAATTGGCAAGTCTTTTTGTAAAATTTTCTGTGTTTTTTTTATAAGGAGCTTTTTGCAAAAAAAAATTTAATAAGAAGCTTAGACACACGTTCAAACAATCACAATATGCACAATAAAGCCTAGATCTAGGGTCTCCTAGGTCAACTAGACTGCTCCTAACTGTTTCAAAGGGTAAGTTGTGAGAACCTCAAATCGCCTCTTCACCGCCAATTGTGGCCAGGTAAGCACAAGTAGAGAAAGGAGGGATCCGCTCACGAATCACCATGAGACGGGCCTTTTAAAGTTACCTTTCCCCACTTGTCTAGCCTAGGCACCACAAAATCTGATTTAGATAAATGATCGATGCCTACAACTATTCCTTTATCCTATTGAGCGCGACAGTCCTTATAGGCTGAGTCTAATCTTTTTTAATTAACTCGATGGTCAATGCAATATACTTTATATGATTTTTAGGGTCCTAGAAAGGGTAATGAAATCCCCACCCAATATGGATTGGTGTTAAAGCCCCTTAAAGTCATTTTTAAAGATGCAAAGTAGTAAACACACAACACACTTGCCAAAATTTTTTTTTATTACGGCGCAAAGAATCCTGCACAAGATCAAGTTATTGGAGAAGGGAGAGAAGTTTTTGCGCAAAGAACCCTACAGGAAAATTTTTCAGAGGAGATAAGGGGTTTACAGAGAAGAAAAGAAAGCTTACAGAGATTTTTCCATGTGCTGACGTCACCAATGCGCCGCGTTTCCGCCTCCAAATGTAGCCTTTGACCGCGGTTCCGCGGTTTACTCGTTGACTCGAGCCTCCAAACTTCTTCTGTTTTCTGTTGCGGTCCTCCTCTGTTTGTTCAGATCTACTGTTTGCTGTTTCACTTTCTGGATTTTTCTAGATCTGAATCTGTTCGTCTCTTCGATCCTGCACAATTCAAAAAAAAAAACCTTCAAAAAATAACAAGATGATTAAAAAAATTTATTTTTTATTTTTCAGTTTTTATGATTTTTCAATTTTATATTAACCCGAAATTACAAAAAGAAAATAACTACGCCATCCCTGGCAACGACGCCATTTGATTGATGTGAGATATTTTATGCGCTTATGCGCTTTCGAAAGATGAATCAAAGAATATTAACCGCAATCAAGAACGGTGTCGCTTGGTAGCTAGCCGGTTGAGTACGGATCGGTCTACAGGGATTTTGTGTATTTTCTATTTGTTCTAACGAGTTAATTCCAATTGGGGTTGGATTGATTATCACTAAAAACTGAAATGAGTTTAATTAGGATTAAAACCTTGCTAGGGTTAGGTTTAGGTTAAGTTTAGAAACTCAATATTTCTCACCGCTTTCTATGCCCTATTTAAGATCTATTTAGGTGTTAAGGTAATGATTAACAAAGTGGATTAGTACCATCGGGAAGAAACTAGGTTTCTTCCTCTAGGTCCTTGTCCGTCCTTTCTTAACTCTTACCCTAACCTCCATGGAAAACATACACAACCGGTCTTTAACTACGGTATCACCACTACCTCGTGCGATAGGGTGCCGTAGTGAGCGGTGTGTGTATGTATGCATAGAGTCCTATTAAAATATATGGCGGGCAAGAAAGGGGTGAGAGATTTTCATCTCTCAAACCTTTCATATTCCTAACCCTAACAAGTGAGGAACTACTCACTCATTAGGGAATTGATAAAAAGAGACATTTTTATGATTTTAATTCAATAACCTAATTAACTAAACTACGACAAATAAATAAAATTTATAATTAGGGCAGATAAATAAAATCTATACTAAGGCAGAAAAGAAATTAAACTAAGGCATAGAAAAGAAAGACTTACTTTTTATTTGATGCACTCTTCAAACATTACAAGAATTAAAATTCTGAATTTAAGAATTAAAATGAGGCATAGGAAGAGGCATGCTCCAAAAAGAGCTGTAGGGTTCCTATTTATAGATTATAGAAACCCTAGGGTTTACATCTGATCCCTATCTGCATTTACAAAACTATCCTGAGAAGCCTAGTCAACGCACCGCCACCCACCGACTTTTTGCATCGACACGTGCTCACCATGGCCATGGATCCGCGGCCATATGCCCTATTTGGCCGCGGATCCGCGGCCATATAGTGGGGTCTTTGGCTGAAAACTTTTGGGGTGCTTCCTGTTGCATTTTACTTCTGCTTTCTTCACTTGGTTTCTCAGAATGTCTTCTATTGTCTTCCAGTGCAGAATGATGTGGACTTTTACCGTTCGCTTCGTGTTGAAGTCTTGAATCTTTGCGCTGCCTTTGTACTTTGTGAAATTGTTCGTTGATCTTTGTTTGTTCTTCAAACTGTATGCATGATAAAGATTCTCTATTTGTTGGTCGAAGTCTCACTTTTGTAGCGTTTTTTCATCATTTTCACTGTTTTGTTCTGAGAACCTGTAACCTGCAACTATGTAGCAGACATGGATCAAAAGCACCTGTTTATTTGTAAAATAAATAAGAATGGGGAATATAATAATGCAAAATTATGATATGAATAAGAGGGGAAGGGGGAGAAGGGACTTACAGGCTTAAAAGAGAGGGGAGAGGAAGGAGAAGGATTGGGAAGCGTCGGAACGTCGTTTCGTCGCCGGAATCTCCTCGGAAGTTCGTCGAAGCTTCGCCCTTCGCTAACTCCACTTGTACACTAAGGACTTGAAAATTTTGTATAGTTTTTGTATTACAATTCTGGGTGAGAGGGGTGTAAAATGGAGTGGTATTTATAGGGAAACATTAGGGTTTGGTGTGTGAAAGAAATGCATTTAAAATTTTCATTAAAATTGGGTTAAATGGGTGATTTAATGTTCTCTGTATGAATGCAGAGAAAACAAGCATTGTGAAAGGAGTGGGGTAGATGAAAAGTTGTAGAAATGAAGAGATGGGGGCAATAACGTCGGTTTAGACCGGCGGTGCCGGGTCTTTTTGTGGGTGTCGCCGGTTTTGTACCGTCGGATGGGGCTAGGGTTTAGGCCACGTGTCGGGGTCGATTGGTATACTTCAGTGCACATGTTTAAATTATTTGTAACTCTTCAGTTTACGTGTTGTGCACATGTAGACTCTTGAGCTACGAAAAAGATTAAAAGAATTTAACTAAAAATAATGTGGCTGATGGGATTTGAACTCTGGTGCTTTGTAACAGCAGTGCAAGGTCTTACCAATGAGCTACAAGCTCTTTCTTGCTGTTCTAAAACAAAATAAATTCTTATAGCATCCACAGGAATTGTAAATACCCCAATTGTACATTAACTTTTAAACAATTTTATGTACACTGAAATTAGAGTTGTTACAGTCTACCCTCCTTACAAAAATTTCGTCCTCGAAATTTATATTTATTTTAAGGACTAGTTTACAAATAAGTTGTAAGGTTTCCTAGCACGACAACAAGGTTTCGGGAGGTATCGTCCATACCATTTTCAAAAAATTGTCATGCTAAACAACCCTAAACTTAGAAACTTTAATTAGAGATTTAGACAATACCAAATGTAAACTACTTTACATCTAGAGAACAAGAATACAACCTTTGTAGTTCGAGTCCTTCTCTTCTAAAGCTCCGGGTTGAAATCCATGCGACTCTACGAGGCTCCTCTTCGAGTTGAACGACCCTCCTTCGTGATCTTCGCGCCAAAGACGATCCATCCTAAGTTCTTCTAGATCAAGCTAACTCTACACTAAACTTCATTAGTGTATGAAACACACCACACTAAATTGCTAGTTTGGTATGGGATGATGAAGTAGGGGATATGATAAGCTCACTAGGTTACTCACAAACTCAATGATTCACATCTCATGTGAGGGTTTGAGCTTGGAGGTGAGATGAAGAAGTTGTAGAGATCAAGAGGAAGAAGAAGCTCAAGAAAAATGGCTAAGGCATTAAGCATGAAGTAAGTGTAGAAACAATAATATGAATCATCCTTCTCCTCACTCATTCAAGCATAGAATAAATTGCAATTTTAAATTGCAACCATGCTTGAATAGTGAGTCAAGACTAATAAAAAACTATATAAGCCCATGCCTCATCCATACCCAAAATATCTCCACAATTTACACCTCATTTTTCCATTTTTCTAAAAATAGAAAAACATGCCATGCTTCATATAATAATATATATATTTATATATATCAAATATACATTAATATATATATATAAAGCAATTAGTGAGCTAATGATATTAGTTAAGATATAATTATATCATATATAATATATATCACATTATTAAATCAACACTTGATCTAATAATCCGGTTATATCACATATAACCGACTAATATCATTTATCTGAATATCACATTATCAAATCAACACTTGATTCGATAATCTGGTCATATCACATATGACCTAACTGATACCAGATGACTGCCAGATTACAATACGGTATCACATACACGTATTTAATCAGGCCCATGCGCATATCACATATGTGCCCTACTTCATTTCGCTCGAACCAGAAAACTTCTGTGTAGGACTCTAAAGACTCGTCAATATGCCGGTAATAGGTGATGATCACACCAGTCACCTACAAGCCGCCAATGGTATTAGCTGGATGTAACGGCTACCCGGGTATTGAGCGATATGAAGATCAACAAGCAAGCTCGTCCATACTCTCCATGAAGCCATTCAGTAACACTACCGTACAGTCCGGTCTCTTCGTTTGATATGTCGTATATCATGTCTAGTGGTGGAAATAGTCAGACTCCAGTAACGTGATAAATCGTGCCGATGTGAGGCTTATAACGGGTCGAGAAACTACTGATAACAC
This sequence comes from Agapanthus africanus, assembly GCA_030015575.1. NCBI lineage: Eukaryota > Viridiplantae > Streptophyta > Magnoliopsida > Asparagales > Amaryllidaceae > Agapanthus > Agapanthus africanus. The sequence continues at coordinate 739,886,307 of CM057337.1, forward strand.
TTATTAGTAGATCTCCATATCAACTCTGGCCAGGGACTTCCAGTTTTGGCCAATTGAGCATAGCGCAACATCAACCCCCAATACCGGGAGAGGCGAAACCCCGCCTATCGCTCATTGCCTCCATATGACTCGGGACTGTACCTAAAATTCACCTGTTTGCACGTCTCCTTTGAGCGTGGTAGGGAGGAAATCAAAGCACAGTAGGAGCCACACATGACTCTATGACGATCTCGGGTCTACAGACTAACTTTTACCAGTGTCACCAGAGGACTGCTATCTGACGAAAGGTATACTACCACATAGGAGTCCTCGGCGAGTCCTGTTCAGTGTATCCAGTCTCCACTGAGCACCCGTATACCATCTTTGATGTCAAACACCAATGGATGTGGGATCATCCATCGCCCATCATATTGGTCAAGAAGCGTATACGCTAGTCTACTCTGAAATATCGATGCCCGGTCTCGATATTCACTCGACTAGGAACAATTAAAGGATGTACTTGTGAACTACCCTGGCCCCACTAGTATGATCTCCATCATAGTCCTGGTAGTCAAGTACATATCCTAAGGTTTTTATCAACATGTGAGAGCAAGACAGTATCACAATACACGTCTACATGTTAAGACAAAGATAACCAGATAGCATATTATCATGTCGAGCAAGAAAGTCCTCTCTATATATGTCCAAGCATCCACTATAATATACATCATATGTACAATAATGGCCTCTAGGGCATACATATAACTAACAATCTCTCACTTGCACTAAGGCCATGTATTGTAGTATCTCATACCCAACATCCCAAAAAGTCTCTCAAATTATGTCTGGGGGAGGGCCTTTGTGAGTGGATCCGATACGTTGTCCTTCGTGTCAACTCTCCTGACCTCGATCTCCCGGCGATTAACTATCTCCCGGATCAGGTGATACTGCCTCAGAATATGTCTGCATCTCTAATGGGACCTGGGTTCCTTGGCCAAAGCCACCGCTCCATTGTTATCACAATACACAGGTATTGGATGCTTAATGTATAGAACCACTCCAAGCTCAGCAATGAACTTCTTCATCCAGACAGCTTCTTTGGCAGCATCATTGGCAGCGATGTATTCAGCCTCCATCGTTATGTCTGCAACGGTGTCTTGCTTGGAACTCTTCCAACATACTGCCCTTCCGTTGAGGGTAAAGACAAAACCCGAGACCGACTTACTGTCGTCCTTATCACTTTGGAAGCTCGAGTCGGTAAATGACTCCACTTGGAGTTCACCGTTACCGTACACCAAGAACATCTCTTTAGTCCTTCTCAAGTACTTGAGAATGTTCTTCACAGCTGTCCAGTGATTCTCTCCTGGATCTGCTTGATACCTACTCACTACACTTAGTGAGTACGCTATATCGGGTCAGGTACATAACATCGCATACATGATAGAGCCTACTGCCGAAGCATAGGATATCCCTTGCATGCGAGCTCTCTCCAAATCAGTCTTGGGAGACATCTCTTTGGAGAGAGTGAGTCCTGAGATCGTGGGTATATTCCCACGCTTGGAATCTTCCATACTAAAACTCTTTAGTATGTTGTCAATGTACCTGGATTGGGACAATCCCAGTATCCTTTGAGATCTATCTCTATAGATCTTAATCCCCAAGATATAGGAGGCATCACCTAGATCTTTCATTGAGAATCTTTGTGATAAGAAGAGCTTGACCGAGTGCAGCATAAGAACATCATTTCCTATCAAGAGTATGTCATCCACGTATAATACAAGGAAGACGACCTTACTCTCTGCGACCTTCTTGTATATACAAGGTTCATCTACGTTTTTTATGAAGTCAAACTCTTTGACTACCTCATCAAAACAGATGTTCCAACTCCGCGATGCCTGCATCAATTCGTAGATTTATTTAAGCAGCTTATACACCTTTCCGCTGCTCCCACTATCTACGAAGCCCTCCGGCTGAGTCATGTACACGCTCTCTTCCAAATTACCATTTAGAAATGCGGTCTTAACATCCATTTTCCAGATTTCGTAGTCATGGTATGCAGCGATGGCAAGTAGAATCCGGATGGACTTAAGCATAGCCACTGGAGAAAAGGTTTCATCATAATCTATACCTGGTCGTTGACGAAAACCTTTTGCAACAAGTCTAACTTTGAAAGTCTCAACTTTTCCATCTACACCAAGTTTCTTCTTAAAGATCCATTTGCTCCCAATGGGTTTTACCCCTTCGGGAGCAACTTCCAAAGTCCATACTTTGTTGGTGTACACGGATTCCATCTTAGATCGCATTGCATCCAGCCATTTCACAGAGTCCCCACTCGTGATGGCCTGCTCGAAACTAGTTGGGTCATCATCTTGCATGATGCAATCCTCGCTCCCACCATCGACGAGAAAACCGTAGTATCTTTCAGGTGGATGAGGAACCCTACTAGATCGGCGGAGAGGCTGGGGTTCATTGGGAGCTATCGAATCCTCTGGTTCTACCAAATCTTCTGTCGTAGTTTGTACAGCTGAAACCTCTTCCAGTTCTACCTCCTCGCCACTAATTTCCTTTGCAAGAAATTCCTTTTTTAAAAAGGTGGTATGTTAAGCAACAAACACCTTTTGTTCCTCAGGGTGGTAGAAGATATGTCCTCACGAATGCTTGGGATATCCAATAAACTTGCACAGGAAAGACCTTGCCTCGAGCTTGTCCGGATTTTGCTTTTTAACATAGGCCGGGCAACCCCATATCTTAACAAAATTAATACACAGTCTCGTTCCCTCTCATATCTCATATGGAGAGGTAGGCACTGATTTTGTTGGAACTCTATTCAATAGGTATGCTGCTGTCTCAAGCGCATAACCCAAAAAGGAAATAGATAACTCAGCGGTGCTCATCATAGAGAGCACCATATCTAATAGGGTGTGATTCCTCCGTTCCGATACACCGTTGTGCTGTGGTGTATACGGAGGAGTAAGCTGAGAGAGAATCCCATTCTCTTTTAGATAGTCCCGGAACTCATTGCTCAAGTATTCTCCTCGTCAATCAGATCGAAGGATTTTAATACTTTTACTCGTTTGGTTCTCGACTTCATGCTTATATTCTTTGAATTTCTCAAAAGCTTCAGACTTGTGTTTCAACAGGAACACATGACCGAATCTTAAGAGATCGTCAGTGAATGTAATGAAGAATGAGGAACCATTCCTGGCATGTGTAGACATAGGACCGCATACATCACTATGTATCAGTCCCAAGAGTTCCGTAACCCTTTCTCCGTATCCACTAAACGGAGTTTTGGTCATTTTTCCTTTGAGACATGACTGGCAAGTGTCATAAGATGAAAATTCGAACGGATTCAAATATCCATCCTTATGTAACTTAGCTAGTCGTGTCTCATTGATATGACCTAGTCTACAATGCCACAAGAAGGATTCATTCATTTCTGAACTCTTCCTTTTGTAGTGTGTTCCAGTCTCTGGGTTTTGGTGTTTCAGGTGTTGTTTGTTTTTGCTAAATTTGCATGAGATGTTAATTTACTATAAAGGCAACTAGGAGTGTTTCGTAGTCGTAATTCTAACAGTATTTCGGGTTGTATTAGACGGTGTTAAAAAGTTCGAACGGATATCAAATACCTGCTTTAACCCTCGCTGGAAATTTTTTCAAGAGTTGAATTTTTTCCAAGTTTGAAACATTCAAATATCGTGCAAGTGATTCTGTGGACCCTCTAGAAGAACGAAACCCTAAATCGATTCTGTGACCGTCAGAACCGCCACCAACCCTAGGGTTTGTGGTAGTTCAGCGGTGCCACAGGTGAGGCATTGGTTGACCCTTCTACGGCTGGTTCATACGTACTGTGGCATGTGATGGATACTTTTAAACTACACTCAAGTGTTGAGCTTTTTGGGAAATCTTGGGTGTTTGTTGATTCGATCAGAATGTTTAACATTGTCTAGCTTTTTCTGGAATGTGATACAATATGTGGAATTCATATAATTAGGTATGAAATCCGAAGTATATGATATTTTAGGTTTATGATGTCTAAGGTGATTGTGGATTCCAAATGTTGTAGCTTTGCATTTTCTTTTCTGCGACCATAAGTGTAATATGTGGTGTAACACCGGTTTCGTTGCTATACATCAACGGCAATTAGGATACACATATTTACTTACGTTGATGACATGTGATGTTATGTGTTGCTGTGATATGTTATATTGGATCGTCGTGTTCTGAATAGCCGGGGGTTTTATGTGAGATGAAAATTTTTATTTTCATTCATGTAAAATTCAATGTATGTAATATTCTTTTATTGGGGCACTTCCGGGTTGAAGATGATATCACCATTGTTGTATATTATTTACTTTTTCGCATTAGGATAGATCCGAGGTGGGGAGCACAAGTAACCGGGTTCTAGAGTCCGGTGGGAGACCATCTCGAGGAGTCGAGTCCGGGTCTCCTAACTCTAGAATTGGTATGGTTGATTGCCACTCTCGTAGGGGTCTAGGGATGTGGGTTTGGCTATTCATCGCGACCGTAGAATCTGTATTTTCTATTGTTGGCTAAATACAAAATACGGACCTCCTAGTATATCCAATATTTCATATGTTATCTTCTGCTGCTCTGTGATGTGATCACTGTGGATTTTGAGACGAATGGCTATTATATATATGATATATAATAAACGTTGCTTATGTTTTGCACCCGCACTAGTCCCGCCCCGCTATGCCGTAAGTTAAGTAACCTAACAGTGCATAACGGGACACTGTGGCGAATACGGATGGCATAAGCGTACGTTGTATTTTCGTTTCTTCTGTGATGCTTAGGAAGCATAATTGTTGGGACTCCATTAATGAGATTAATGAAAGAAAAGAAACCTAAAAGATGTTGTAGAATCAAATTTTTCAAAAAAGGGTAGCTCTAGTTTTTGCTTTGCATAGCGGTATTCCTTGTAGAATATCCAGCACCTTATTCAATAAGGAAAGAGCCGAGATCCCTTCACCGGGAGTGACCTCTTTAGCGAAACTAGCAGATGCTACAACTCACTCGGTTTAGTTTTTGATTGCTTCTATAGTTCTTACTTTGCATAGTGGTATTTGTGAAATATCCTACACCTTATTCGATAAGGAAAGAGCCGAGATCCCTTCACCGGGAGTGACCACTTTAGGGAAATTAGTAAAAGCCTCAAAAACACTCCTTTTCAAAAATCACTTGTTTCTACAACGATATCAAATTCATTACGCAAAAGGTTTTCTTAAAAACCTGTCGTAGCCCTCTGTCATTTCAGATAAGTCCTACTTAGTATTCGTGCTATGTTTGTTGACCTCCGTCAAGGTGTAGTGTGCGGTAGCTGACTGGTAATTATCGGCTGCATGTGATGTGATTGTTTTAGGGTATTCGTACGACCTTGTTGACCTCCGTCAAGGGTCGTGCGGGTGGGTTTAATTCAATCAGAAAATGACGGGTTGAACTTGACTAGCAGTCTATGGTTTGTTGACCTCCGTCAAGGTCATAGGTTGCTAGTGGTAAGAATATTATCAGGAATTTCAAGTGTTGAAATTTGCAATGAGATTGCATACCTTCTATGAGATAGTTGGATCCCGATACCCACTGCGAGTAAGAGTTACTCCTGGGAGAATTTTACACATCACAATTAGCCGATCAAGTAGGTGTCTAGAAAGGTGTTAATGGGGTTATGACTCTAGGAAAATGAGTTTATTTTAATTAGATCCGTGCGAAAGCACAGGGAACCTCCCTCAAAGTACCGGCACTGGCCTGGCTGAAAGATTGGCGAACTTATAAGGTGTAATTAATCCCGGCTAGTCTTACCTTTTAGGATTTGAAGAAAGATTTGATAAAAATAGTGGGAGACGTCCTGATTAGATCAAATAAAAACCAATCTAATCTTGCAAGAGCATACGCTAAGTGTTTTCTTCTCTCTCTCTCCAGGTAGCGACCATGTCAGGCCTTAATCAAGATAATAATATGGATTTATTGACTGAACCCGCTTGTTACACAGAGGCTTCCTGGCTTAGGCGAAACGGAGTAGGAGCACATATATGATATGTGCGGGACCGAGAATAATACGAGTATGTGATGCCGTATTCTATTCTTGCGATATATGATATCGGCCGGTTATATGTGATATAGCCGGGTCATCGGATCAAGTGTTGATTCGATGAAATGATACCTTTTATATTAGTCGGTTATATATGATATAGCCGGATTATTAAATCAAGTGTTGATTTGATAATTTAATGTATAATTGTATATTTGATATACTAATTTACATTAACTAATATTAGCTCACTTGTGTATTTCTTTTAATCATTATTGGACACTTAATATATATGTGATATATATTAATGTGTCATGCTTGATTATATATGCAACATAGGTGTATGAGACTTACACCATAAAAAAGATAATGCAAAGGTTTTTATTTATTTAAGAAATTCAAAAATGAATGGATTTTGTCATGGTTGCAAGTTATGGATAACCATTGACTTAGTCCACCATTTTTGTTTTTCCTTAGATATTTTTAAACCTAACCATTATCTTTTAACTATGGTTTATTCTCTACAAGGGTTATATGAGATTTTTATCATCCATTGTTGCCATTCACTCTCATTACATTATCTCTCTTCATAAGTGAGGATATCTTGCACGCATTCCATCTTCCCTTTCCCACATTGATTCTCCTTGTGTGTCTTTTCTCTGCATCACTAACCAAGTTGACTTCCTTGTTCCGAAGTGACTTCACCTTTCTATCCAGGATCTCAACAGGTTGCTGTTCACAAGATAAATCTGACTGTATAGTGAGTTCGGAGTGATCAAGTACATGGCTGGGGTCATTCACATACCTTCTGAGTTGAGATATATGGAACACATTGTGCACTTCTTCCAATAAAATTGGAAGTGCCAAGCATAAGCCACTTCACCGACTCGTTCGAGTATGTCGAACGGTCCAATGTACCTTGGATTTAGCTTACCCCGTCTTCCAAAATGAATCACTCTACGGTTCGGAGATATCTTCATAAATACGTGATCTCCCGGCTGGAACTCCAAATGACGGCATTTTGCATCAGCCCGGTGCTTCTGTCGATCTTGGGCTATGTGCATTCTTTCCCTGATAGTGAGGACCACATCTACAGTTGCCACTATCATCTCAGGTCCAAAAGTTCTCTATCTCCGTTATTGTCCCAACTTAATGGTGATCGACGCTTCCTTCCATATAGTGCTGCAAAGGGTGCCATTCCGATGCTTTCCTGGTAGCTGTTGTTGTATGAAAACTCCATAAGATGTAGGTGATCTTCCCACGATCCTCCGAAGTCCAGCATACACGCTCTGAGCATATCTTCCAAGATCTGAATAGTTCGCTCAGATTGACCATTTGTTTATGGATGATAAGTTGTGCTGAAGTTCAGACTTGATCCCAAGCTCGCTTGCAAACATTGCCAAAATTGCGATCGAAATCTAGTGTCACGATCGGAGACAATGCAGACCAGTACTCCATGAAGTCTCACGATTTCTTGTATGAGTATCAGATTGTACATTTATGAAGAATGTAAATCTTATTTAGATTCTTACCTCCATGTACTTCGTTGCTAATGTCTCAGTAGATTGGCCAACTCGAAAGGGAATAAAGTGAGCCGACTTTGTGAGTCGATCCAGAATAACCCATACCGCATCGTTACCCTTTGTGCTGCGAGGAAGTGCAGTCACAAAATCCATTGTGATATGTTGCCACTTCCATTCTGGGATAGGTAACGGTTGAAGTAATCCAGCAGTCCTGTGATGTTCAGCCTTTACTTGCTGACACACCAAGCATTTAGTGATGCTTCTAGCTACTTCACGCTTCATTCCATACCACCAGTAATTTTAATGTAGATCTTTGTACATCTTTATACCTCTAGGGTGTATTGAGTAAGGAGAGCTGTGAGCTTCCTTCATTAACTCGTCCCGAACAGAACCTTTTGGTACACACAGTCTGCTGCTATATCTCAAAGATCCGTCTTCATGGATGATGAAGTCTGTTCTAAGTCTATTCTCTACTTGTTCTCTGATCTTTTGCAACTTAGCAACACTTGCTTGAGCTGCTTTGATTCGATTGACAAAGGTAGATTGAACTTGTATGTTCATCAAACTTGAAGCGTTACCTAGCATGACCACTTCAATATCCATCTGATGTAAGTCTTGTTGAAGTTTCTACTGAGCGGTGAGATTCATTGCTAATGGTTGGCGGCTAAGGGCATCAGGTACTACATTCACCTTCCCTGGATGATATTGCAGATTGATGTCGAAGTCCACCATGAGTTCTAACCATCTTCTCTACCGCATATTCAACTCTTTCTGAGTAAACACATATTTCAGGCTCTTGTGATCTGTGTATATGTTCGCTCGTTCACCAAGAAGATAATAGCGCAAAATCTTAAGATCAAAGATTACGGCCGCCAATTCCAAGTCATGCGTCGGATAATTACGCTCATGAATCTTCAGCTGTCTTGATGCATAAGCTACAACCTTACCGTGTTGATGTAGAACACATCCTAATCCCTTACCGGATGCATCGCAATCCACTTCGAAACCTCCAGATTGGTCCGGTATAACGAGAATAAGCGCTGATGTCAATCTTGACTTGAGTTCTACGAAAGCTTGCTCGCATGCTTCAGACAACACGAATTCTTCATCTTTACGTGTGAGCTTGGTCAAGGGTGTTGCAATCTTGGAAAATCCTTCGATGAACCTTCTGTAATATCCAGCTAGACCCAAGAAACTTCGAATGTCCTTCACTGACTTTGGTGTCGGCCATTCGCTTATTGCTGAGACTTTCGCTGGATCCATAGAGATTCCTTCGCCAGATACAATGTGTCCAAGAAAACCAACTTGTTCTAGCCAAAACTCGCATTTGCTGTATTTGGCATATAGTTGATGCTGTCACAAAGTTTCCAGGACAATTCGTAGGTATTCGGCGTATTCTTTCTGACTCTTAGAATACACCAGGATGTCGTCGATGAAGATGACAACAAACCTGTCTAGGTACTCCCGGAAAACATGATTCATTATGTTCATGAATATAGCCGATGCATTGGTCATTCCAAATGGCATCACAAGAAATTCGTAATGACCATAGCGAGTTCTGAATGTCGTTTTGTGGATATCAGATTCCTTGACTTTCACCTGATGATAACCTGAACGAAGATCTAACTTGGAGAAAATGCAAGATCCACTTAGCTGATCGAACAGATCGTCGATGCGCGGGAGTTGTTCATAACAGAATACTGCATTTTATACCGCCCATTCTTATGCTCGTGTGTTTATAGGTAGGTGCTTTTAATCCGTGTTTGTTGCATATTTACAGAGTACAGGTTTCCAGTACAAATATTGCAAATCAAGACAAAATCTCCACAGTTACGCCAAATACAGAACATCTGTTGACAGCAGATAAAAGCCGGGTTCCGGTCATCCATATCCGTCCAGTGCTAAGTACCAGTTCTAGAGACAAGACATATGACAGTGGTCATTCATGTCTGGGACAAGCACAGAGCACGAGGGGGGCAGCACAAGAATCAATGGGTGCGCGGAGCTCGAGGGAGATAGAAGTCAAAAGTAAAGAACATAATGCAATCTTAGACTAAGAAATCTGAAGATATTCTGGAAGATTTTGTGCAGATTCAAGTTTTCAAACACGAGGAAAAAGTAAACCAGGGAACACGACAAAACGCCACGACCCAACTCCATCATATGGCCGCGGAACCGCGGCCAATAGGGGGTATTGGCCGCGGATCCGTCGCCATTATGGCTCCTCTCTCTGTCAAGTTTTGGGGGTAGTTTGGTACTTTTATTTAGGGGCAGATTGTTGCCCTAGGTTTCCCATTCCCTTCCTATAAATACCCCGGAACTGAGCCAAACCAAGGTGTTAAATTCTTTAGCCTCTTTTTGTTAGGTTTTAGTCTTCTTCTTCTTCTTCTTCATTCTTTCCTCCATGAAAATTGTAGTGAGAGCTTTTTGAGTGGATGATGAAATGAAGATGAGGGTTTTTGTATTATTCTTGTTGCTTAGCTTCCCCCTTGAGCTCTCTACCTTAGCTTGATCTTGCAACCTCTTAAGTGAGCTTGCAAGTTTAAGCTTTGGTCATTGATCTCAAGGGGTTGTATCATTTTGTTCTCTCTTTAGTGCTTCATTTCACATGAGTTCTTTACCCTTCTCTTGATCTTGCAACCTCTTGATTGAGCTTGCAAGTTTAAGGGTTGGCTATTGATCCCATACTTGTCTTGAGTTCTATGGTTTTTGTAATTACTTTCTTGCATTTTTCATTCTTGTCTTTAATTACTTGCAATTTATTACCATGCACTTTAATTACTTGCTTGTAATCTTTTCTTTTCTTTGTTCTTTTTGTTCTCTCTTTTTGGTTCTTTTTGTGAATGAATGTAATTACCGTTGTTAAGAATAAATACGGTATTGTAAGTTAATATCTCCTTGCTTATTTCCTTTTCCCGTTATTTTCCATTGAACTCCGCCCAAACGATACGCAAGCGCTCCGTTAGGCACCCTACCCTACCAAGGTAACGGTGATTCCTAACCGCGACCGGTTGCGTTCGGTTTGGCCGGAGGCGAAAGCAAGAGACAAGAACGGAAGGACAAGGGTAAATAAGCCGTATTCCACGAATACCGCGCTTAAATCCCCTAATCCACGTTGTTGCCGATTGCTCTAGCTTCAATTGGTCAAGACTCGGCTCAAAGGTTTTGAGTACGGATTTCTTTAGCTTACAATTTCGTATCTTTTTCTTAACAACTTCATACTTGCAAATAATACACATAGGTTAGACTTGAACAAACACATACAAATTCTTTATTGACTCGTCTAAAACAAGAAAGGACATACAACCATCTCCCTGTGGATCGACCCGTGCTCAACCGGCTAGCTGCATAGCGACACCGTCTTGATTGCGGTTAACTTCAATTCTTTCAATCAAATGGCGCCGTTGCCGGGGAGACGGTAGCGTATTTTCTTTCTTGTTATTCGGGTTAATATTCTTTTTGTATATATTTATAAAAAAAAATCTTTTTGTTATTTTTGATCATTTTTGTGGGCAAGAGTGAAGATTTTTGCGGATTTGCAAACTGCGATTGTGGGAGCAAAGTGTACGTTCAAAGTTAAGGTGATTACGAAGTACAGTGCCAAAGATCCGGGTAGTTTGACCCGCGCAAGCAAACTTTCCAAGCTTACCGGATTTGATTCAACGGGGGTTTCCTAACCCAAAAACTTAACGGTACGTACTTTACTAACACCTTCTTCTCAAATCCGACGCATCCAATATACTATTCTTTGCAGGATTCTTTGCAAGTTCACTAGCAAACGCTAAAAATTGACTAACCCGTATTTGTTGCAGTGCCGTGCTTAAACTAAAAAACGATTGTTTGATTCTTTATAGAATTTTTATTGAATTGCGCATTGCATACATTAATACGGACTTAAGGGCAAGCGAACCCCACAACATACGGTAAAGGATTTCATCACCTTTTCCGTGGCCCACAAATCACGAACTTAAGCATAACGTTTACCCGCACAAAATTTAAAAGAAACTAGACTTTAATCCTTAAGGACTTCGCGCTCACTAGGAGAAGTTAACTGTGTTTAGAATCTCGCTTAACGGTATATTGCTTACGGGGTGTCTAGGAAAGTGTTAACGGCGAAACCGCCAAAAGAGAAAGGGTTATTTAATTAAGGAACTTCGCGAAAGCGTTGGAAAACCTCCCCTTATCTCTGCACTTACCTGGCCTCGTGATCACTGTATCTTGAGCCCGTTTCTCGACACAGTTTTACTTCGACAATCAAGTTCTGGAGCAGGTCTAGTTGACCTAGGTGAACCCTAGAACGATTAGGTGTGTGGTATTTTTGTGTCGTGATTGTTTTTGTCCATATTCTTTTTGTGTATATTTCATTCTTCTGTTAATATTTAAACTATAAAAAAAAATCACATTCTTTTTCCCCTCCTTTTCTCTACCTTTCTTTCTCTCTCTTCATATCATGGGTACCCCACCTCGAAAAACTCTTGCCGAACTTTGGTACCCACAACCAGACATTACTTCTTACGGTTCTTGCTTTGGCCGAACATCGAACGACCCCTCCATGCCCAAAGTTTCACTGAAAGATCGCATAGAAGCGTCTAGGACAAACACTTGCACTCCGCATTCCACTTTGTATCAACCTTTTCAACCTCCCCCACCCACTTATGTTGATACCCCTTTTGCAAGTCGTCCTTTGTCCATCGCTGAACGTATTGAACAATCCCGTAGTCGATCTTTCACTCCTGTCACCACTTCAAATTCTTGGGATCGACAATTTGATTCACCTTCTTATCCAAATGTTGATCCTACCCCTGTCCAACCATTCAATTCTTACCAGTCCTACCCAACTTTTGCACCTTTCCTAGACATTGCTTCTACACAGCCGTTTGGGAATTTTCAGTATCCATACAACTTTGAATCTTTTACTGAAACCCCTTCACAACCCATGTCTAGTCTGGAACAGTCGTTGGAAGACTTTAGGGTAGCGTCAAGCCAACAGATGATGGATTTTAATGCGTCCATGGCCGTCCTCATACAACCTAGTGACCCGGTAGCAAGTTTTCAACTAGCTCCGAATTTTTCAATGTATGAAGAGGCGGTAGGACAGGCTGAGAATTTGAGTGGAGAGAGTGAGATGTACCCCCTTCCGAATCAAGCCTACCCAATTCATCTTGACTCCCACAACTCCGGTTTTGAATATCTATCTAGTGTCCCACATGATTTATCAATTGAAGATAGAATGATTAATGAGTTGTGCGACTTTGTGGTGTTTGATTTGCCCGATTGTGAAGGGTCAATTCCAAGTGAAACCAACCCCAATTCTTTTGACCTCTACACCTCCACTCTAGAACCCGAATCGATTGAAATCCATGCTTTTGTTGAGGTGTCTGAGAATATTGATTTTCACTTGATTGAGGATATCGACGCTGGGAATATTTTGGATGATGAACCCATAGATTTGGCTGAGTTTTTCTCTTCAAATCATCATCCCGAGTCATTAAATGTTTTTCCCGAACTTCATATGCGTCTTGATATTGATGATAAAGGCATGGATGAGCTTAACTTTGAGGAGAATTCTGAGGATAGTTTTGAGGATGAACCAGTTATAATTGATGAGTCGGATTTTCTAATTCATCCTATCCCTTCCACTGACTGTGTACACCCTCCTGAACCTTTAACCGATAACCTTCCTCAACCACTTCCCTCCATCCTTTCCATCGTTCCGACCTTGCAAGAACCCGTCTCGCTCTCATTTCATATGTCTGGTTTACCAAGTTCGGCGTACCCATGGTTTCTTACGAATCTTGAGGGATTTGACTCAATTTCTCGCCATATTGATAGATTAGTACAATCCATCTTTTCACATCGATCATTACAGATTGTACTAATTTATTCAATCCATTTCCACCCTCAAGTTCGTATTCCATTTCTTTCTCCCTTCCGCCATTCTTCTTCTTATATACCGAGACCGTATCCCGCTTCTATCTCCATACGGTCTCGCGTATTCTCCATTTCTTTCCTCTTCACCTTCTTTCACCAACCCGCATATTACAGAGATAAAATTTTTGAATGGTTGGTGTTAACTTTTGGCCTGTGTAAGGCCTTGTATAGATTGACACTGTTCTTTCCCCCCTAATCCTGAACTTCATCGCTTAACAGTGGAAACACTGTTTCACTTAAGTTTGGGGGGAACCCTTTTTATGTATATATTTTTTTAGTTTTGTTTGTTGTATATAATTTGTTTTTAGGGAGCGCCGGCAATTTTGACCCTCTTGGTATAGCCTGACAGTGAGGGCACTGTCAAGTTTAAGTTTGGGGGTGTGCTCGGTATGCTTTCTTCCTTCACATTCATTTGTATATTTTGCATTTGCATACCTTATTAAAAACCCACAAAAAAATTGAAAATTTTCCAAAAAATATAAAAACATTGTCGTCAAGTTAGCTAATAGGGTAACTTAGATTTTTATTCTGAAAGTTTAGTTGATATGTTAGAAATAACTAAATTCTAGACTTAGGAATTGAAAATCCTTAAAATAACCCTCATTCTGTCTAACTTTGGTAAGTATACGTCCTTAATATTTTTGAGTTCAGTTCTTGAGTTAAGTCAAGATGAGGGGAAAGTATTGAAGCTTTACTGAAGGATAAGTCTGAAAAATAGTTTCTTTTCTTGAGTTCAAATTTAGAAAGTATATACCCTACAACTGCACTTACACGTACCTTGAAACTTGGGATAGTAGAGGATACCTAGAAATACTCTTGCTTGAAAGCCTAGTATGAAAGAAAAAATGGTATTTAAAGCTAAACACCAAAAGAGCATTATTGAAAAATATATCCGGTCTTGAAAAAGAAAAGAAAAAGAAAAAGAAAAAAATAGAATAAAGTCAAGACCTGGAAACTGCTATTTACGCTTTAAAGTTCACACATTCAGTAATCGGTCGTTAGTGCCTCAAGAAGCATTAATAGTCGCATGAAAGGTATGTGAGCAAATCCGTCCATCCTTAATGAAAAGAAGTAGTATTTGGTATAAGGGCAAGGGTATTATAGCTTGAATTGAATTCTTGAGTGTAGGGGTGCAAATATACACACAAGTAGGGGTATACAATCGATGTTTGGATAAAAGATAGAAATAAAGAATAAGACTTGTGTTTTCTGTAAAATTGATAAAAATCCCTGATTTGAGGCCTCACTTTAGAAGGAAAACTCAGGAGATCCAAGGATAAATAGATAGGAGGTGTGAAAATTAAGGGTTGGATATTTCTAACTTAGGATGATAGAGTTTCCAACGTAAATACTAAACTGTAGGAGTAGAGTCGATGTTAACTTATGACACTAGCTTGACGGGATTTTGTGGGTAGTATCCGCTGAAAACCCTCAGGAGACAACACTCCTCCTACTAGGGACACCTAGAGGTTTAACGGCTTGTTGCACGCGCTCAGTGCAATCGCGTTCCCTGCGAAAGTGTGGTTAGGATTTTATTTTTGTGAATAATTGGTTTTACTCGGGACGAGCAAAAGTTAAGTTTGGGGGTATTTGTTCATAACAGAATACTGCATTTTATACCGCCCATTCTTATGCTCGTGTGTTTATAGGTAGGTGCTTTTAATCCGTGTTTGTTACATATTTACAGAGTACAGGTTTTCAGTACAAATATTGCAAATCAAGACAAAATCTCCACAGTTACGCCAAATACAGAACATCTGTTGACAGCAGATAAAAGCCGGGTTCCGGTCATCCATATCCGTCCAGTGCCAAGTACCAGTTCTAGAGACAAGACATATGACAGTGGTCATTCATGTCTGGGACAAGCACAGAGCACGAGGGGGGCAGCACAAGAATCAATGGGTGCGCGGAGCTCGAGGGAGATAGAAGTCAAAAGTAAAGAACATAATGCAATCTTAGACTAAGAAATCTGAAGATATTCTGGAAGATTTTGTACAGTTTCAAGTTTTCAAACACGAGGAAAAAGTAAACCAGGGAACACGACAAAACGCCACGACCCAACTCCATCATATGGCCGCGGAACCGCGGCCAATAGGGGGTATTGGCCGCGGATCCGCGGCCATTATGGCTCCTCTCTCTGTCAAGTTTTGGGGGTAGTTTGGTACTTTTATTTAGGGGCAGATTGTTGCCCTAGGTTTCCCATTCCCTTCCTATAAATACCCCGGAACTGAGCCAAACCAAGGTGTTAAATTCTTTAGCCTCTTTTTGTTAGGTTTTAGTCTTCTTCTTCTTCTTCTTCATTCTTTCCTCCATGAAAATTGTAGTGAGAGCTTTTTGAGTGGATGATGAAATGAAGATGAGGGTTTTTGTATTATTCTTGTTGCTTAGCTTCCCCCTTGAGCTCTCTACCTTAGCTTGATCTTGCAACCTCTTAAGTGAGCTTGCAAGTTTAAGCTTTGGTCATTGATCTCAAGGGGTTGTATCATTTTGTTCTCTCTTTAGTGCTTCATTTCACATGAGTTCTTTACCGTTCTCTTGATCTTGCAACCTCTTGATTGAGCTTGCAAGTTTAAGGGTTGGCTATTGATCCCATGCTTGTCTTGAGTTCTATAGTTGTTGTAATTACTTTCTTGCATTTTTCATTCTTGTCTTTAATTACTTGCAATTTATTACCATGCACTTTAATTACTTGCTTGTAATCTTTTCTTTTCTTTGTTCTTTTTGTTCTCTCTTTTTGGTTCTTTTTGTGAATGAATGTAATTACCGTTGTTAAGAATAAATACGGTATTGTAAGTTAATATCTCCTTGCTCATTTCCTTTTCCCGTTATTTTCCATTGAACTCCGCCCAAACGATACGCAAGCGCTCCATTAGGCACCCTACCCTACCAAGATAACGGTGATTCCTAACCACGACCGGTTGCGTTCGGTTTGGCCGGAGGCGAAAGCAAGAGACAAGAACGGAAGGACAAGGGTAAATAAGCCGTATTCCACGAATACCGCGCTTAAATCCCCTAATCCACGTTGTTGCCGATTGCTCTAGCTTCAATTGGTCAAGACTCGGCTCAAAGGTTTTGAGTACGGATTTCTTTAGCTTATAATTTCGTATCTTTTTCTTAACAACTTCATACTTGCAAATAATACACATAGGTTAGACTTGAACAAACACATACAAATTCTTTATTGACTCGTCTAAAACAAGAAAGGACATACAACCATCTCCCTGTGGATCGACCCGTGCTCAACCGGCTAGCTGCATAGCGACACCGTCTTGATTGCGGTTAACTTCAATTCTTTCAATCAGGAGTGGATACTTGTTCTTTATTGTTACTTCATTCAAGTCTCTATAATCGATGCACATTCTGTATGAACCTTCCTTCTTCATCACAAGTAGAACTAGTGATCCCCAACTTGAAGTGCTGGGACGAATCCATTCTTTCACTAATAATTTGTCCAACTGGGTTCGGACTTCCTTCAAACCTTCCGAACTTAACCGATACGGTGCTTTAATCACTAGTTGTGCTTCTGGTACTAAATCAATGCTGAATTCAAGAGCTCGATCGAGAGGCAAACCTGATATATCGTCAGGAAACACATCATCGAACTCTCGAACAACTTCTGGCTTTGATCATTCCTCCACTTGAATTGCCGCAATCACTGCCTTCTTTGGTTTCTCCTTGTAAGAACTTGGCTCTAGGGTACAGTCTCCACTTTTGAAATAAAAGAATGGATGGTTTGGAATCTCGAATACTACCCTCTTTTGACGACAGTCAATGGTAACATAGAATGTTCTGAGCCAATCCATACCCAAGACGACATCAAAGTTCGGTATGTCCAGCACCTTGAAGTCAACATAGAATTCTCTGCTGCAGACGACCACTGGACACAGGTTGTATCCCATTGTTTCCATTATAACGCCGCTCCCTGAACTGACATTCCAGCTGGATACAAGCAGTGTGACTGGAATCGCATGAGTTCGGACAAACCGTTGCGACATAAAGCAATGAGATGCTCCAGTATCAAAGAGTGCGAGTGCAGGAAGTGAAGCTACTAAGATTGTACCTAAGTTATATGTGGGATATGTTTTAGGTATAAGAAAAAGATATATAGGTATTTCTATGAACTGAAAGAGAATTTGAAAGGGAAGTGTTACCAGTGATGACTTGACCGGTGGCTTCAGCTTCTTCCACGGTCATTTTGAAAGTCTGTCGCTTCGGCACATTCCTCCTTGCTGGAGGAGCATACCTCTGTCCATTCGTTGGTCCTTGAGGTGGGTTCATTTGAGCTTGATGGAACTGATGAGGAGGTGCAGTCGGTCCACGAGGAGGTGGAGCAGGTAGTGCAAGTCTCAGAGCAGGTGCCTGGATGGCTGGGCACTGCGGGTATGTGATTGCTGGCATGGGTGCAGCATATGGGTTGTGTCTATGAGGACAAGACCCAATGTCATGAGTAGCTGAGTCGCGGACTAAGTAAAGATGATTCGCACGCCGGCGGTCCTTTTCCAGATGTCCATCCCTCCTGTAGTATGTGCAAAAGGCTAGGTTGGGCCGATTGTTTGGTACTCCGGGTCTCCTTGGCACAAATGGTGGCCTTGAAGAGGCTTTTCCTGCCATCTGATTGGCAGGGCGCTTAACTCCAGCAGATTGAGGTCGGTCCCTCATCTTTACTACCGCCTCATATCGACGGGCCGCTTTCAGAGCCAATTCATGAGTCGAGAAATCCCCTGTGGCTAACGCAGCTTGAATCTCCGGATCTAACCCTTATTGGAATCGTCGGGCTCTGATCTCATCCGTCGGTATTAGGTGTGCCGTGAATGTTGGATATAGTGCCCTCAAAGTCAATTATTGGATCGCAGGTACGTGATTGCAATGATTGAGGAGGACCTATACCAGTAGGACAGTCTTACTCGAGATGATAGTATGCTATCTGGTTTGCCTTTATCAGTCGTGTATAGGTTCAGGTGACTGATCACGATTACACGTTGATAGAGCCCTTAGGATCTTGCTTGACTACCAACAGTATGAGGGAGATCATATACGTGAGAGTTGGGTGGTCTATAAGCATTTCCTTAAAAGTGGTCCCTAGTCGTGGGAGTTTCGAGACAGGGCATCGATACTCCGGAGTAGACTAGTGTATACAGTCGAGACCCCGACGAGGGGCGGTGGGCGGTCTCATAAGCCACTGGTGTCAGTTGGATCACCTAAGATGTATACAGGTGCTCATTGGCTTATGAGTACACCGGACGGGACTCGCCGGGAATCTGCTAGTTGGTATTATACCTATCGTCAGATAGCAGTTCCCTGGTGACATGTGTACAGGTTAATTCATCGACCTGAGGTCGTCATTTGTCTCGTGTGAGTTCCCACTATGCTTTGATTTCTACCCTACCACGGCTCAAAGGAGTCATGCAAACAGGTAGTTTTTGGGTACAGTCCCGAGCCACATGGAGGCACGTGAGCGGATCGGCAGGGGATTCATCTCTCCCGGTATTGGGGGTAGAGATCGCGCTGTGTCTAGGAAAGCCATTACACCAAGTCCTTGGCCAAGGCAGGTGAGATTTACTGGTAGGTACTCCAGTAGTATCTCAGGGTGTTCAGGGCTTGTCTCCGACACGACTTATACCGCTTTTGGGGGTCTGACGTTACCAGCCCCCTAGGCCTGATATGCGATACTCATAGACGAACGGACCGGACTGTATATACATTATCACTGTTATGCTCAGTAGGATTTCCGGATGAGTTCGCTCATCGGCCTCCCTTGAGGTCAGTACATGGGCAGCCGTTACGCACAGCTAGTGCCGCTGATGGCTTGTGGTTAAACCCACTGCCAGGGTACTGACGAGTCATTAGAGTCCCCCACAGATAGTTTCCCATGTTTGGGCGAAACGTTGTAGAGGCCGTATGGTTTTATGGCAGGGTTCGGAAAGTGCACGTGCATTTACGCACGTGTCATATTTCGGGCAGATAATACTGGTGGGCTTTGGTATAAGCCGGATCCGAGTATTATACTGTGTAGATATAATATCTTTGTCTCAGTTGCATTTGTATTCAGTCGTAATACAAATGCGGGTATGTTTATACTGTTACGGGGTTATCCTGAAATTCGTTTTGGGATCACTTTTGGAAGTTGCCAGTTTCCAGTTTTCTATCACCCGTATTAAACATTCGGTTTAATACGGATTTATCTTTTCTTGAGATGAGTGTGGAAGTTTCTATAGGCTTCTAGATGAGGTTATTAGGCTAGTGAGTCATTAGTGCATTTATTGTGCAATTAATGCTTGATGACTAGGTTAGAAGGTTCAATGTTTGCATTAATTGTGTTCATACTAGGTGTTAGATGACTCATCCTCTTCATTGTTGTTATGGTGACCCTCCCCTCTCCTACACTCACCTACCCTCTCTACAAATATGGCCGGCCCCCTCTTGGACTCTCACTTGATTAATTCACTCTCAATTGGTTAAAAGATTATGATAGTTTTGGTGTATGGAAATTTCATAGCTCATTTCATTCCATCACCCGACTCAAATGGCAACTTCATTAACCGTTCGTCCATGGCTTTGGACAAAGCGAGACAAAATGTTCTACTCATTCTCTACATCACTCTTGGTCATCTCTTTCAGCAAACTTGATGACCGAGTTGCCTCGGGTCAGAGGCGGGAGCCCGTTTAAAGATCCGATGACGTGGTGCCACCTGGACGAGGAGATCGGAGATCGACGAGATCGGAGCAGCCGCAACGGAGCGTGGGATGATGGTTAAAGAACGAAGGACTCGGATCATTCGGTATAACCTTTCTACCCTCTTTACAGTTTGTTAGTTTAGCATTAATGGCAGATCCGGGTTATAGTATGCGATAGCACCAGTTATAAAAGTTTTTGTTCCGCATTTGGCGTCAGATTGACGGCCGGGGCGTTACCGTAGACTTACATGGTATCAGAGCCTCGCCATTAAGCTTTACTAACTTGTGCTAACGCGTTTAAAATATCGATCGAACGGATTTTCGAAAATCGCAAATTCCATGTCTAAAGTTTCTGTTGATTTTAAAAGGGGTCTAAAAATCATTTTGAGCATCTCTAAAAATAAAGCAGGCTTTTTAAAGAACACTGGAGAAAAACGATAAAGTGAAACGACCGTACGACCGCGGAAACGCGGTCAAAGCATGGCTTTGACCGCGGAACTGCGGCCGTCTTGGTCAATCACTTGATCATTTTTCTTCTGGGGATTCTACAGGGGAAATTGTGGTTTCTGGAATATTTCTTTTGGGCCCAGTGTTTTTTTACTGTACAGCAGATGTATGTGGGGCCCACTTCGGGAAATTTAGTCGATCGAAATTTAAACGTGTTAGTTTACAGTACTTACATTATATCTCCGACCGTGAATGTCATTTGAGCGGTAAACCGCGTCTAATTGCTATAGTCCTTTTAGACGGGTTTGCGAATGTGACATTCGCGTTGATGTTCTGTGTTGTGCTGTGATGTTGCGGATTTGTCGTGGTGGATAGCAGTGTGCAATGGTAGTGCAGTTTGGATTTATTTGTACATTTGATATTGCGGGGTGAGCGTCCAACATGTGGACTGCCGTCACTGCCTGTTTGTATAATATTCTTTTGGGACACGACCGGGCTGAGGTCGATGTACCCGTTGTACATATTTTTCATTTCTGTACTAGGTTTTACCCCGCGACGGAGTGCACGGATAGCCGGGTTCTGGAGGGCAACGGGTCCGCATCTCATGGCTTTGAGAGGCAGAGGGGCCTCACTCTAAAATTGGCAGACTATTCACCGCACTCGTAGGGGGTACAGGTAGACCCAAGGAGGGGTGCCCAAGTTACCAGATTCCGTGAAGTGCAGGGTGGTCCATTCACTTTGCTGTAGGGGCTGCCTCGCTTCAGGTTTTGGCGGGTAACTTGCAGCACCCGTAGGGGTCTAGGTTTCATTGCACAGGCTATCCACACGACCAGGGGAACGTCGGGTTTCAGCAGCGGCTCTGTGAAATCCGGGGATCCCAGATTATCTGTATTGTTCTGTGATGCTTATTACTTTTCTGTAATGTTGCATATTATCACGCCTGGAGCGATTATTGTATAATGGTATATATACTATTAGATGTTGTATATATTTTGCACCCGCGCTAGTCCAGTCCCCGCTCTGTCATTAGTTAAGTAACCTAACGGGTTATGACGAGACCCAGTGATGAATGTGGATGGCATATACGCACATTTTATTTTCGTTCTTTTCTGATGTGATTAATTGATGGGACTGCGTTGATTTTGATCAATGCAAAGGAAAACAAACCTGTTTGGATATTGTTGGAACAAATTTAAAAGGTGTTATTACAAAGACGTTTCCTTTTGTTTTGCATAGTGGTATTCGGTTGGAATATCCTGCACCTCATTCGACGAGGCAAGGGCCGATATCCCTTCACCGGGAATGACCCCTTGGGCAGAAGTTTGCGTCAGGGTAATAACTTCACTATAGTTGATTACAAGTTGCTTTGCATAGTGGTATTCAGTGGAATATCCTGCACCTCATTCCACGAGGAAAGAGCCGAGATCCCTTCACCGGGAGTGACCTCTTTAGCAAAAGATTTTCGCCACTATATTTTTATAAAAATCTATCAGGTTCCTTCAACGAGATCAAGTTCATTACGTTAAAGGTTTTTTCGCCAAAAACCAGCCGTAGCCCTCCGTCATTTCTTTTGGGTATTCAGTAGTATTCAAGCTATGCATTTTGGCCAAAGTCAAGGCATAGTGTTTGGTAGCTGCTGGGTATTCATTTGTTGCATAGATAGATGAGTTGGTTTAGGACAGTCGTTCTGCCGATTGGCCAAAGTCAGGGGCATGTGCGGGTGGGTTCAAATTGACAAGATAATGATGGGTAGAACTTGGCATGCGACTTATGGCATTTTGGCCAAAGTCAAGGTCATAAGAGCATGGGGCAAAAATCATATCGGGAGTTTCTAAAGAAACTGAAACTTGCCAAGTATGCGCATACCTTCTGGAGTATGATAACATGAGTGGATTCCTTCACGTTATCATGCGATGAGAGATGGATCCCGATTCCTACTGATGAGTTGGTTTACTCTTCGGGTGATCCCGATTGATTCTTCTTTCCGGTTTGGAGGAGAATTTGACAGTACAGTGGGAGGTTTCCGGATTAGATAAAATGATAACCATTCTGATCTAGGTTAGAGTGCACACAGCGTGTTTCTTTTCTCTCTCTCTTTGGCAGCGACCTTTGACCGACCTTAGACTATGACTCAGTGACCAAGTTGACCGAATCTTCTTAAAATACTGGCTTTTGGATTGTCTAAGTTGCATAAGTCATTGCCACTCCTTCTTCTACCCTTTGAATTTCTCAGAACACCCCGTATTACTACGGACATCCACTTCCATTGGATAGATCCATCGTATGGTTATATACGAACTCGGAGGGACTTCTTCGAGGATGGATCAAGATTCAGGAGAAATAGAATTGGTTTATTCAGTTGTCTTTTATTATCACCTTCTCTCAGGTTGCGAGGGCTCCTTGGTTTATGAGAGTACACCTATTACGCTTATTGGATAGTCTTCTTCCAAACCATAGGCAGGTGCCGAAAGGTAGGGAATGAAGAAAACCAATTAGCCTAAGTAGGGTATGCAGAAGGTAATATGTAAAGACAAAATAAAGGGATTAAAAAGTGGGCAAAGTAAATTGCGACTGTTATCATTCACGACCAAACCGCGTACTTTATCGCCCCTCCTATTTCACCTTTAAAAGAATAAGGTATTATTCAGTTGTCTTTTATCATCACCTTCTCTCAAGATGTAAGTACTCCTAGGTTGAGGAGGGTACACCTATTATGCTTACTGAATAGTCTTCTTCCAAACTATAGGCTGGTGCCAAACGGTAGGGAAGGAAGAAAACCATTTAGCCTAACAATGGTGTACAGAAGGTAACGACTAAAGACAAATAAAGGGATTTGGAAAGATGGCAAAGAAATATACAGTTAAAGTCATGAATTGGATTATGGAAGAGGCATTACTAGGAATACCAGGATACCCCTACGAAACATTTTCATGTTTCAATGCATTGTTAAAGGAAAACTGTTTTCCCGATTAGATACTTACTCCAGGGTATGTATTTACCAGGTATGATTCTCACATCTGTATGGTTTTACAGATGATGAGTGGGAGGAAGTTATTGGGAATTAGGTGATCATCCTCATTATATCGGAATTCGTTGTAATTGGTGATATTTGAGGAAGTCGCCTGGGTTATTGCTGGCAGGCATGTATTTGGTTTTGAGTATCCGTTGTTGTGCACCAATTTCAAAATGATATATCTGTACGTTTATTTTTATAAAGTGAGATATAACTTTTTGATATTATGTCAATGACATTTACCTACATCAGTTGGCGATTGGGTAAGGAGCATTGAACAACGGAGTAGTTCTTAACCATAAGTACAGTTTTCAACCTACGATGTACAGGTTTTGAGTTATTCAACTCAGCGGACTTATACAGAGTATTGTATGTTGTCCAGTGTCCATCAGGACAAAGGAATTGGTCCTCGTACTATATTCTGTTTACTTATGACTTCTCTAGTTTTTAGACAAGTGTTTCGTAGAAATACAAGGTCTAAGTTTTGAGAAGTTGTGGGTATAGGAATAAAGTAGAGAACCAGATATCGCAAGTAACGGGATTCTTCAAAGAGATCGAAGATGTAGATTCTTGTGATTGGTATTCAAGTAGTGGTCTTGAGAAACTTGTTTCTCTTCCAGGTTACTCATAATTGGATGTATTCCTAAGTTGAGTAATGCTGATTAGCCTCTCTCTATTAAGTTGATATGCACTGGAGACAGCTTCATGATTAGAATCTGGTTCCAATTAAATAAGTGCCAAAGTTTCTATATTGGATATAGAATGGTTCATATCTTAACGATGTTAAGGTACGGGGTGTTGTCCGGCTTATGCTTAAAACCGGACTCTGGATAACTCAAGGCACGTTTCTGTAATGGCAGTTTGTGGGTTGACCTGGGCTATGTCGAGGGTTGACTTTCTACCATCTGGAAGATCAATAGTGATATTGTTCATGACTCGCCACAGTTTTAATAAAATGGATTTTTTCAGAAAACAGTAGTGGGAGTATGGTAGAACTGGAAGTGATTCCAGAACCGCGAACGATTACGGAAAATTTAATAGGACCTAAAGATTCAATCAGGTTTGACATTCCATTACCCACTCTGCAGATATAGTGGGTAACCTCAGACACCCGAGAGGTACTCCGGTAGCCTCAAGGACGGTGACAGGGAGGTTCTTATCTACCCAGACTTGACACTATTGTTGTTCTAGGCTATGAGACCCGGCAGGAGGGTTGTTATGGTCAGTGGGAGCAGCGGAAGCATAGTGGGCAAGTAGCTTATGTCTATTTATAGACTACAGCAGTTATAGCGGAGATTGATCATCTAATTTTGATGTGACAGTCATGGGTTTGACTTCATCAGAATAGAGGATGGATCTGTTAAGAAGGTAGTAGGGTGTGATGTCCCAGTATTATGGATGTCATACACAGAGTAGGAAGTAAAATCCCTATACTACAATCGGTTGTACTGTGGTCGTCACACAGTTGTTTCTCCAGACAGGATATGGATATAATATCTGACATTCTGGTTTCTAGATCTATGGTTTTAGATCTAGATTTGGGTAGTTTCCCAATGTGGGTACTTTGACAGTATTCTAATAGTTTTTAGAATAGATGACTCCTAGCATGGTGGTGTACCTGCAGGTGATGGAGTCACCCTCTTTAAAGGTGTCTTTCAGACTAAAGGGGAGAGGGATGTGCATGATTGGCAGATCACTTGCTTAGGCAATTAAGTCAATCGTGAGATGTCAAGTACCACACCAGATGTTGTTTTTGCACTAGATGCAATAAGTTTATATTAATCCAATCCTGGAGAAACATAAGGAAGCAGTTTTAGAACATAAGTGCATGTTCTAGGGATTTGATGACGGCAGCCTCTTTCGGGAGACGGTTATCATTCCAGGCTTCAAATGTGACATGAATGACAGAGTGATTGTCAGAGTTATAGTTTTCCCTCTGACGAAGGGGGGCAGTATTATGGACAGGTAGTCCAAAAGGATACTGTGGGAGGCATGGTGCAGGATACTAATTAGGTTCAGTTCACGATACAGTCTAAGAAGTTTGGATTTGGAGTTCATTTATGAACTAGGTCCCATCTGATATCCAGACATATTCTAAGACAGGTATTACTCAATTCGGGAGATGGCTTTCTCTGCGAACTTGAGATTAAGAGAGACATAGAAAGAAACATCAGGGCGGATCCACTCACTGAGGCTATTTCTCGAACACAAGAGTTTTACAAACGGGCTTTGTGAAACTGATTAGTAGAGGAGTTGGGTGCTCGGCATCACACGGGCTGTGAGTATGCGACATCGCAATAATTAGCCTTAAGTGCAAGTGGGAGATTGTTGGATATAGTTCCCTCAAAGTCAATTATTGGATCGCAGGTACGCGATTGCAATGATTGAGGAGGACCTATACCAGTAGGACAGTCTTACTCGAGATGATAGTATGCTATCTGGTTTGCCTTTATCAGTCGTGAATAGGTTCAGGTGACTGATCACGATTACACGTTGATGGAGCCCTTAGGATCTTGCTTGACTACCAACAGTATGAGGGCGATCATATACGTGAGAGTTGGGTGGTCTATAAGCATTTCCTTAAAAGTGGTCCCTAGTCGTAGGAGTTTCGAGACAGGGTATCGATACTCCGGAGTAGACTAGTGTATACAGTCGAGACCCCGACGAGGGACGATGGCCGGTCTCACAAACCACTGGTGTCAGTTGGATCACCTAAGATGTATACAGGTGCTCATTGGGTTATGAGTACACAGGACAGGACTCGCCGGGAATCTGCTAGTTGGTATTATACCTATCGTCAGATAGCAGTTCCCTGGTGACATGTGTATAGGTTAGTTCATCGACCTGAGGTCGTCATTTGTCTCGTGTGAGTTCCCACTGTGCTTTGATTTCTACCCTACCACGGCTTAAAGGAGTCGTGCAAACAGGTAATTTTTGGGTACAGTCCCGAGCCACATGGAGGTACGTGAGCGGATCGGCAGGGGATTCGTCTCTCCCGGTATTGGGGGTGGAGATCGCGCTGTGTCTAGGAAAGCCATTACACCAAGTCCTTGGCTAAGGCAGGTGAGATTTACTGGTAGGTACTCCAGTAGTATCTCAGGGTGTTCAGGGCTTGTCTCCGACACGACTTATACCGCTTTTGGGGGTCTGACGTTACCAGCCCCCTAGGCCCGATATGCGATACTCATAGACGAATGGACCGGACTGTATATACATTGTCACTGTTAGGCTCGGTAGGGTTTCCGGATGAGTTCGCTCATCGGCCTCCCTTGAGGTCAGTACATGGGCAGCCGTTACGCACAACTAGTGCCGCTGACGGCTTGTGGTTAAACCCACTGCCAGGGTACTGACGAGTCATTAGAGTCCCCCACAGATAGTTTTCCAAGTTCGGGCGAAACGTTGTAGAGGCCGTATGGTTTTATGGCAGGGTTCGGAAAATGCACGTGCGTTTACGCACGTGTTATATTTCGGGCAGATAATACTGGTGGGCTTTGGTTTAAGCCGGATCCGAGTATTATACTGTGTAGATATAATATCATTGTCTCAGTTGTATTTGTATTCGGTCATAATACAAATGCGGGTATGTTTATACTGTTACGGGGTTATCCTGAAATTCGTTTCGGGATCACTTTTGGAAGTTGCCAGTTTCCAGTTTTCTATCACCCGTATTAAACATTCGGTTTAATACGGATTTATCTTTTCTTGAGATGAGTGTGGAAGTTTCTAGAGGCTTCTAGATGAGGTGATTAGGCTAGTGAGTCATTAGTGCATTTATTGTGCAATTAATGCTTGATGACTAGGTTAGAAGGTTCAATGTATGCATTAATTGTGTTCATACTAGGTGTTAGATGACTAATCATCTTCATTGTTGTTATGGTGACCCTCACCTCCCCTACACTCACCTCCTCTCTCTACAAATATGGACGGCCCCCTCTTAGACTCTCACTTGATTAATTCACTCTTAATTGGTTAAAAGATTATGATAGTTTTGGTGTATGGAAATTTCATAGCTCATTTCATTCCATCACCCGACTCAAATGGCAACTTCATTAACCGTTCGTCCATGGCTTTGGACGAAGCGAGACAAAGTGTTCTACTCATTCTCTACATCACTCTTGGTCATCTCTTTCAGCAAACTTGATGGCCGAGTTGCCTCGGGTCAGAGGCGGGAGCCCGTTTAAAGATCCGATGACGTGGTGCCACCTGGACGAGGAGATCGGAGATCGATGAGATCGGAGATCGACGAGATCGGAGCAGACGCAATGGAGCGTGGGATGATGGTTAAAGAACGAAGGACTCGGATCATTCGGTATAACCTTTCTACCCTCTTTACAGTTTGTTAGTTTAGCGTTAATGGCAGATCTGGGTTATAGTATGCGTTAGCGCCAGTTATAAAAGTTTTTGTTCCGCATTTGGCGTCAGATTGACGACCGGGGCGCTACCGTAGACTTACAGTGAATCTGTTAAGGTATTGTGTTAGCTGTGTAGCATGTGATATATTGAAAATTGAACTATTGAGATATATCTTACCAATTGAGCATGGTAAACTCAGTATCGTACTCATCCACTGATTTGGTCCATATTGAACCCAGTTGCAAGTGGATGAACTGTTGTTCCATGTCGAATCTGGCAGTCTTGGGGAAGTACTTTGCGTCGAACATATCGCGGAAAGTCCTCCATTCGATCGGTTGGGTGAGATGGCTTTCTTCCGCTTTCCACCAAACCTGTGCATTATCAGTGAGCTGCATCTTTGCAACTCGAACCCAAGCGACCTCTGGCACTTGTGCTGCTGCCAGGTCATCTTCAATATTCTGAGCTTATTCCTCAGCTTCCAGAGGCCTCTCTTTTCCCGAAAATTGCTTGGGGTGTAAAGCCCTGAATTGCTTCACCCCAGGTGCTTCTGCCTCAGGACGGTTCATCAAGATAGCAGTCTGCTGCTGCTGTCCCACTAGGAGGCTGTGGATCGCCTCAAGCAATACCGTCTGCTCATTGACCGGAGCAGCTACAGCCGGTGTTGTAAGTCCATGTTACCCGTCCCCGGCTCTTTGGGGTTGCGGAAATGGTGAAAAACAATTTTTTCGGTGGAGGTAACATGGACTCAAAAACGGATCTTTGCTAAACAAACTATCTAACAACCTAGCTAAGAGTTTAGCTACTATGTTAGGGGTTATACCTAATCTTGAACTCCTTCTCTTCAACTCCTTGTGATGGTCGGATCGGCCTCACCTCGTCGTCTCCTTGTGCCGAAGATGGATCCACCCGAAAGCTTCTACCTTTGGCTCCAACCTCAATCTAGAGGAAACTAAAATCCTTGGCTTGCTAGACCTTGGACCTTAGGATGAGTAGAGAAGTGTTTTAGGGTTTTATCTCCAAGGCAAATGGTTCGCAACACATGAGAGATTTTTGCCTTGAGCTAGAGGAAGAGGGAGAGCAAGAGGAAGAAGAGAGAGCTTGGATGTGAGAGAGTCCAAAATAATAGAATGAGCAAGACTTTTACAACCATCCTCTCAAAAGGAAAATAATCATCATAATAATAATAATTAAAGTATTTTGTGATGGTTCATGTCAATGGCATTATCATTTCATGCACTCATGTTGTAAAGAACAACAAGCAAGCCAAAAGTCATAGCCATGAAATGATAGCCATGCAATGATGATGGTCAACAAGTCCAAACTGGTCAACAAGTCCAAACTAGTCAACTGGTCAACAAAGTCAACAAGTCAACAAAGTCAAACTTTCAACCCAACCATGGCACAATAATACTTAATTAATATTATTATTAATCATATTTCATATTCTTATTAGGGTTTAGAAAAAGTCAACATTCAACAACCTTAATGAGAATCCTCTGCCTCTGTCTCGGTCAACCGTGCATACACACCCGCATCCGCGTTCCGGGGAACACGAATACAAATGAGATAAAACCAATCCCAAAACGTATACTAGGATCTGGCTTAACCCAAAGCCCGCTAGTAATAACTGCCCGGACACTAAACGTGCATAAGTGCACGGATGTGACCGAACCCTGTCGCAAAACCATGCGACCTCTACTCTTTTTGCCTAAAGGCGAATAGCTCTCTGTGTGGGACTCTAAAGTCTCGAAACTACGCTGGCAGTGGGTTCAACCACAGACCGCAAGGGGCACTAGCTGTGCGTAACGGCCCCCAGGTAGATGCCGATAAGAAGACTGACGAGGTGAAACCCATCTGAACTCCTACTGAGCCTGAATGTGACAGTCTCCGTACAGTCCGGTCATTTCGTCTGAGAATATCGCATGGCGGGCCTAGGGGGAAGTAAACGTCAGTCCTCTAATAGCTGTACAAGTCGTGTCGGAGTGTAGCCCAGAACACCCTGAGATAACACTGGAAGCCTACCAGTGTATCTCGCTTTCCCTGGCCAGGGACGACTGTGTGTAATGGCTCTCCTTGACACAGCGCGATATCAACTCTCAATACCGGGAGAGACAAATCCTGTCTAACCGTCACTGCCTCCAAGTGCTTCGGGACTGCACCCAACTACTACCTGTTTGCACGACTCCTTTGAGCCGTGGTAGGGTAGTAATCAAAGTACAGTGGGAACACACTCGAGGCGAAGTGACAGTGTCAAGTCAGCGGACTAAGCTGTACTCATGTCACCTGGGAACTGATAACTGACGATAGGTATAGTACCAACCAATCAGTTCCCGACGAGTCCTGTCCAGTGTACTCATAACCTAACGAGCACCCGCATACTATCTCAAGTACGACGTACTGACGGCTGTGGGACAGACCGTCTCCCCTGCTGGGATGAAAAGCGCATACGCTAGTCTACTCCGGTGTATCAATGCCCTGTCTCGATTGTCCTACGACTAGGGACCTGTATAAGGATGTGCTTGTAGATTGCCCAGCCCCCACGAGTGTGACTGCCATCACAACGCTGGTAATCAAGCAAAGATCCTAAGGGCTCCACTAATGTGTATAGGTGATATACTAAAAGAAACACATGTACATATTAAAGTAGAAACAAACCAAGTAGCATACTACCATTTTGAGCAAGATTGTCTATACAACTGTGAATATCCCAAGCTTCCATTAATTAATATACAAACTAGTATGATACAGTAATGGCCTCTAGGGCATATACACTAACAATCTCCCACTTGCACTAAGGCCATGTACTGGCGTATCGAAGACCTATCATCTCGATCTGCCGCTCGAACTGAGTCTGGGGTAAGGCCTTTGTGAGTGGATCAGCAGTGTTATCTTCTGTATTTACTCTCTTCACCTCGATCTCCCGGCGATCTACGATCTCCCTGATCAGGTGGTACCGCCTCAAAATGTGCCTGGACTTTTGATGGGACCTAGGTTCCTTCGCTAAAGCTATAGCGCCGTTGTTATCACAATACAGTGGTATTGGATCAACAATGGTAGGAACCACCTGAAGCTCCGTGAGGAACTTCTTCATCCAGACAGCTTCCTTTGCGGCATCGCAAGCAGCTATGTACTCCGCTTCTATAGTTAAGTCAGCAACGGTATCCTGCTTGGAGCTCTTCCAACAAACCGCCCCTCCATTGAGGGTAAAGACATAACCCGATATGGACTTAGATTCATCCTTGTCACTCTAGAAGCTGGAGTCAGCAAAGGCCTCGATCTGGAGGTCTTTTCTGCCATACACCAAGAACATCTCCTTAGTCCTCCTCAGGTACTTGAGAATGTTCTTTACTGCTATCCAGTGTTTCTCCCCTGGGTCCGACTGATACCGGCTTACAACGCTCAATGCGTATGCTACATCTGGTCTGGTACATAACATCGCATACATTATAGAGCCTATCGCAGATGCGTAGGGTATAGATGACATGCGAGCCCTTTCCAAATCAGTCTTGGGAGACATCTCTTTGGAGAGGGTGATTCCGTGACAAGCCGGTAGATTGCCGCGCTTGGAATCTTCCATACTGAATCGTTTCAGTATGGTGTCAATGTACCTGGACTGTGAAAGTCCAAACATCCTCTTAGATCTATCACGATAGATCTGGATCCCCAGAATGTAGTTGGCATCGCCCAGGTCCTTCATGGAGAACCTCTGTGACAAGAATCCTTTGACTGACTGTAGCACAGGAATATCATTTCCTATTAGGAGAATTTCATCCACGTACAACACGAGGAATACCACAGTTCTCCCTACAATGTTACTGTATATGCATGGTTCATCTGGGTTTTTGATAAAGTCGAATTCTTTGACAGCATCATCAAAGCAGATGTTCCAACTCCGCGATGCCTGCTTCAGTCCATAGATGGACTTGAGCAACTTGCACACTTTACCGCTGCTCCCACTCTGAATGAAACCCTCTGGCTGGTCCATATAGACACACTCCTCTAAATTTCCATTTAGAAGATCGGTCTTTACGTCCATCTGCCAAATCTCATAATCGTGGAAGGTAGCAATGGCAAGAAGGATCCTAATGGATTTCAGCATAGCCACTGGAGAAAAGGTCTCGTCATAGTCCAAACCAGGTCTTTGATGAAAACCCTTTGCAACAAGTCTAGATTTGTTGGTTTCAACCTGCCCATCTACACCAATCTTCTTTCTGAAGATCCATTTGCAGCCTATAGGTTTTACCCCTTCTGGAGCAAAGTCCAAAGTCCAAACTTTGTTGGTGTACATGGACTCCATCTCGGTCCGCATTGCATCCAGCCATTTTACTGAGTCACCGCTCTGAATGGCTTGCTGGAAACTAGTAAGCTCATCATGATCAATGACGCAATCCTCTCTATCCCCATCTATGAGAAAACCGTAGTATCTCTCGGGCATATGAGACTGCCTACTACTCCTGCGGAGCGGTGCAGGAATGTCCGGTTCTCCTGAAACTTCTGGTTCTTCCAAGCTTTCAGTAATAGCTTGTGGCTCTGGAATTTCTTCCAGCTCTACTACGCTCCCACTTGTTCCTTTTTCTAAAAACTGATGTTCCAGAAAGTAGGCATGACAAGAAACAAAAACCTTTTGTTCCTCTGCGTAATAGAAAAAATACCCCCTGGAGTTCTTTGGGTATCCCACAAACTTACACAGTACTGAGCGTGCCTCGAGTTTGTCCGCATGCTGCTTTTTAACAAAAGCTGGACATCCCCATATCTTCAGATATTGAAGATGGGGTTTCTTCCCACACCACATCTGATATGGTGTGGTAGGCACAGTCTTGGAGGGGACCTTGTTCAAAAGATATGCAGCTGATTCTAGTGCATAACCCCAGAAGGATCGCGGTAATTCAGCCTTACTCATCATAGAACGAACCATATCCAATAGGGTTCGATTCCGCCTTTCCGATACACCGTTGTGCTGTGGTGTGTATGGAGGAGTAAGCTGAGAGAGAATTCCATTCTCTTTTAAGTAGTCCAGAAACTCGGCACTCAAGTATTCACCACCTCGATCAGATCTCAGTGTCTTGATACTTTTGCCTGTTTGCTTTTCAACTTCATTCTTGTATTCCTGAAATTTCTCAAAGGCCTCGGATTTGTGCTTCATTAAGAAGACATGTCCATACCTAGAGAAATCATCTGTGAAAGTAATGAAGTATGAATAACCACTTCGCACATGTGTAAACATTGGACCACACACGTTACTGTGTATGAGTCCCAAGAGCTCGCTCGCTCTTACTCCGTGTCCAGTGAACGGAGTCTTTGTCATCTTTCCCATGAGAAAAGATTCACAAGTGGCATAAGACTGATACTCGAACGGATTCAAGTATCCCTCTTTATGTAACTTTGTTAACCGTGTCTCAATAATGTGACCCAGTCTACAATGCCATAAGAAAGCCTGATTTAATTCTGGAGACTTTCTTTTAAGTGTGTTCTGGACACTGAAAATCTGAGCTTGATTCAATACGTATATCCCGTTTTCTAATGTACCTGACCCAATCAGAACTTGATTTAGGTGGATGTGGACCACATCGCTTACAAAAGTAAAATCATATCCTTCCTTAGAAAGTAAGGATACAGATATGATATTACAAGTCGCACCTGGTACATACAAACAGTTACGCAAAATCAATATCTGCCCAGTTGTCAGTCCAAGATGATATTCCCCTACGGATTCAGCATTCATGCTCATTCCGTTAGCAACCCTGAGAGTCATATCACCTATCCTGATAACCCTACGGTTTCTCAAAACCTGTAACGAATTACAGATGTGAGATCCTGATCTGGTATCCAATACCCAGGAAGTAGGGTTAACTGACATACAGTTCTCTATTACGAACACACCCGAAGCCGAAGCCACAACATGCTTCGAATCCTGGCTACTGGCTTTGCTAGCCCTGCAATCCTTCTGCCAATGTTCATTCCTGTAACAATAGGAACGTCCCTCCTTTACTACATCCAGTCCTGAAACTTTTGCCATTCCCTTTCCTTCTACTTCCCTGGTTTCCTTCAGGGTAGAAGGTAGAGACTGTAGAATCAAGTCAGCATTTGACCCGTTCTTCAACGTGGTCTTCAGGTCCGTGAGCTCAAAACAACTGGTCTCTGTAAGGACGTTGCCCCCTACAGATGACCTGACAGCCAAACTCACTGGAAGGAATTCGTTCGAGGTCTCATATCTTGCGATACGAGATTGCTCTCCATATAAATCTTTGTTATGGAGGAAGATAGAAGCTAAGTCCATCTTCTCGTGCTGCCTCTGGTATGCACCATCAACTGAGGCTAGCACGAGGCACTTGGCTTTCGCACAGTCTTTTTCCGATGTCTTATGGATATCAATATCCGTGACAGAGGAAACTGGTCCTGAGACGGCAGGGGTTGGATTAGTTAAGAGGTGTCCCAGCTTGTCATGGGCAGTGGACATCTGAACAGACCTTTGCTAATCATAACAGTCAGATTCGGTCATTTTATTATCTAGATGTAACCTATGTGTGGTCACTGGGTCGCTGCAATTAAGAGAGAGAGAAGAAAACACTCAGCATGATGCTCTTGCAAGTTTAGATTGGTTTTTAGTTTATCTAAACAGGATGGCTCCCACTGTTTCTCGAATCCCTCCTCAAACCAAAAAGGAAGAATTAGTCGGGATCAATCTCACCATACAATACTTGCTTAACCGTTCAGCTAGGCCAGTGTTGGTATTTCGAGGGAGGTTTTCCAACGCTTTCGCGAAGTTCCTTAATTTAAGAACCTCTTTTCCCTGGGGGCGTAGCCCTGCTAACACCTTTCTAGACACCTACTTGGTTTATAGCATTGATCGTTAAGTGAGAAATTTCCCGAGGAGTAGCATATACTCACAGTAGGATCGGGATCCAAATATCACCGCGTGACAAAACTGAAGGAATCCTACCAGAATCATCACACTCCAAATGGTATGCCGCGCTAGCAAGTTTCAGTTTCTTTTGAAACTCCCGATGTGGATTTTTTCCCCATGCTCTTATGACCTTGACGAAGGCCAACATATCATAAGTCACATCTCAAGTTCTACCCGTCATTATCCAGGTCAATTTGAACCCACCCGTACATACCCTTGACGAAGGCCAAAATAGTAGTACGACTGTCCCAAACCAACGCATCTATCTATGCTATAGATAAATATTCAGCAGTTACCAATCACTATGCCTTAGCGAAGGTCAAAATACATAGCTTGAATACTACTGAATATTTAACTGAAATGACGGAGGGCTACGAATGGTTTTAGCGAAACCGTGAACGTAGTGAACTTGATATAATCGATGGAACCTTGATAGCTTTTAAAAGGAGTGGCTTAAGCTCCGCATTTAAAAGTTGTTTTTGAAAAGAAACAGAGTGGTTTTGAAATTGTTCCAACGACTTTAACTTTGGTTTATTTTCTTGCATTAATTTTAATGTGTCCCATCATTTAATCCTACCATTGCAGAAAACAACGAAAATATGACGTACGCTTATGCCATCCGCATTCGCCACGGGGCCCCGTCATTACCCGCTAGGTTACTTAACTAACGACAGAGCGGGAGCTGGACTAGCGCGGATGCAAAACATAAGCAACGCCTAAATAGATATCATATATAGATGTATACATTCGTCAGATGCAATGATAGCCATTCCAGATCACAGATGAACACATTGGATATACTAGGAATCCGCATTCCGTATGAGCCTGTAACGAAAAGCGGATTACACGGTCGCGATGAATAGCCAATACCCCCACCATAGACCCCTACGGGTGCGGCAAACTACCCGCCAAATACCCGAAGTGAAGCAACCTCCCTCAACAACGTGAGTAGGCCACTCGGCACTTCGAGGTACCCGGTAGTTTGTGCACCCCCTCCTTGGGTCTATCCTAGGAGCAAAAACAATAAAAAGAAATTATACAATGGCGGCTACAACCTCATCCCGGATGTGCGGCCATACAAATAATATTACATCAATTTACATATTACATGAATTGAAAGATAAAGAAAACTCTCATCTCACAACCCCCCGGCTATTCATCCGCGACAATCCAATGAATTCATATACACACACCATCAACATTACAGATCACAGATATGTATAATCCCAACTAATCGACGTATAGCGATTAGCAGACGTTCAATACATATATCACATCACAGATATAACCGGTTAGCTAAAGTCTATAGAAGTTCGATCAAAATACGGATTTGTAACCACCCCAAAACACAAATTTGTTTTCTAGAAAATCTGGGCAGAAAAAACATATTGTAAAAATCCCAAAACACCCAACTGAACATACTGCAAGAAAAATTGCCCACGGCCGAGTCAACTCAGCCGCGGATCCGCGGTGCGAGCATGCTCCTGCCGCGGTTCCGCGGCGCTTTGACCGAGTCGCTGGACCATTTTTCTTGGGTGTGCTTTAAAAACCCTGAGCCGATTTTTAGTGTATGATTTATTAATTTTTGAACAGAAAACAAAATCGGCAGAAAGTTAACATTTCGGGCATGTTTTGTGATTTTTCCTCCGATCGAACTTCTAGTTACTTTTCTAACATGTTAGATAGTGTTTAGCTAGGCTCCGATACCACTGTAAGTCCACGTTACCCGTCACCGGCTCTTTAGGGTTGCGGAAATGGTGAAAAACGATTTTTTCGGTGGAGGTAACATGGACTCAAAAACGGATCTTTGCTAAACAAACTATTTAACAACCTAGCTAAGAGTTTAGCTACTATGTTAGGGGTTATACCTAATCTTGAACTCCTTCTCTTCAACTCCTTGTGATGGTCGGATCGGCCTCACCTCGTCGTCTCCTTGTGCCGAAGATGGATCCATCCGAAAGCTTCTACCTTTGGCTCCAACCTCAATCTAGAGGAAACTAAAATCCTTGGCTTGCTAGACCTTGGACCTTAGGATGAGTAGAGAAGTGTTTTAGGGTTTTATCTCCAAGGAAAATGGTTCACAACACATGAGAGATTTTTGCCTTGAGCTAGAGGAAGAGGGAGAGCAAGAGGAAGAGGAGAGAGCTTGGATGAGAGAGAGTCCAAAATGATAGAATGAGCAAGACTTTTACAACCATGCTCTCAAAAGGAAAATAATCATCATCATAATAATAATAATTAAAGTATTTTGTGATGGTTCATGTCAATGGCATTATCATTTCATGCACTCATGTTGTAAAGAACAACAAGCAAGCCAAAAGTCATAGCCATGAAATGATAGCCATG
This sequence comes from Agapanthus africanus, assembly GCA_030015575.1. NCBI lineage: Eukaryota > Viridiplantae > Streptophyta > Magnoliopsida > Asparagales > Amaryllidaceae > Agapanthus > Agapanthus africanus. The sequence continues at coordinate 739,923,527 of CM057337.1, forward strand.
CAATGATGATGGTCAACAAGTCCAAACTAGTCAACCGGTCAACAAAGTCAACAAGTCAACAAAGTCAAACTTTCAACCCAACCATGGCACAATAATACTTAATTAACATTATTATTAATCATATTTCCTATTCTCATTAAGGTTTAGAAAAAGTCAACAGTCAACAACCTTAATGAGAATCCTCTGCCTCTGTCTCGGTCAACCGTGCATACACACCCGCATCCGCATTCCGGGGAACACGAATACAAATGAGATAAAACCAATCCCAAAACGTATACTAGGATCTGGCTTAACCCAAAGCCCGCTAGTAATAACTTCCCGGACACTAAACGTGCACAAGTGCACGGATGTGACCGAACCCTGTCGCAAAACCATGCGACCTCTACTCTTTTTGCCCAAAGACGAATAGCTCTCTGTGTGGGACTCTAAAGACTCGAAACTACGCTGGCAGTGGGTTCAACCACAGACCGCAAGGGGCACTAGCTGTGCGTAACGGCCCCAGGTAGATGCCGATAAGAAGACTGACGAGGTGAAACCCATCTGAACTCCTACTGAGCCTGAATGTGACAGTCTCCGTACAGTCCGGTCATTTCGTCAGAGAATATCGCATGGGGGACCTAGGGGGGCGGTAAACGTCAGTCCCCTAATAGCGGTACAAGTCGTGTCGGAGTGTAGCCCAGAACACCCTGAGATAACACTGGAAGCCTACCAGTGTATCTCGCTTGCCCTGGCCAGGGACGACTGTGTGTAATGGCTCTCCTTGACACAGCGCGATATCAACTCCCAATACCGGGAGAGACGAATCCTGTCTAACCGTCACTGCCTCCAAGTGCTTCGGGACTGCACCCAACTACTACCTTTTTGCACGACTCCTTTGAGCCGTGGTAGGGTAGTAATCAAAGTACAGTGGGAACACACTCGAGGCGAAGTGACAGTGTCAAGTCAGCGGACTAAGCTGTACTCATGTCACCTGGGAACTGATAACTGACGATAGGTATAGTACCAACCAATCAGTTCCCGACGAGTCCTGTCCAGTGTACTCGTAACCTAACGAGCACCCGCATACTATCTCAAGTACGACGTACTGACGGCTGTGGGACAGACCGTCTCCCCTGCTGGGATGAGAAGCGCATAAGCTAGTCTACTCCGGAGTATCGATGCCCTGTCTCGATAGTCCTACGACTAGGGACCTGTATAAGGATTGACTTGTGGATTACCCAGCCCCCACGAGTGTGACTGCCATCACAACGCTGGTAATCAAGCAAAGATCCTAAGGGCTCCATTAATGTGTATAGGTGATATACTAAAAGAAACACATGTACACATTAAAGTAGAAACAAACCAAGTAGCATACTACCATTTTGAGCAAAATTTTCTATGCAACTGTGAATATCCCAAGCTTCCATTAAGTAATATACAAACTAGTATGATACAGTAATGGCCTCTAGGGCATATACACTAACAGGTGTAATTGGTAGGGGTGGTGTAGTGTTGTTGAAATTGATGCTGGTATTGTTTGGGGAATCCATAACCTTGAAAGAAAAATTTGGGTTAAGAAAGATTCAAAATATATGAAATTGGAAGATTCAAGGAATATGAATTGTAGAGAATGTTTTCAGTTGCTGGTTCTTGTGTTATATTACTTAGGCTGTCCACGCAGAACTGACCTGCATTGGCCACCAACAAAACCTATCACGCCCCGCTTCCCAGTGTACGGACAGAGGACACGACAGGTCACGCGATGTATTTACTCAGAAGTAAACACGCTAAGCGTATCTAAGCAATATAAAATAAAATGTACACAAGAGACAAGATGTAAATGAACAGCAACTTTATTTATTAACATTCTTTTTACAATACAACTGAAATAAAAATACATGGAATGAAAGCAATACCTAAACAGTGAAATAACAGAAATGAAAATGAAATATACAAGTAAACTAGAGCTTCGGGTCAAAGGTTAGCTGATCCAAGTCCTCACTGGTAGGCTCTGTCTCCAGAAGGTCTGATCCACCTGACAATATTCCAAAGAAAGAAGAAAAGGAATGTCGTCAATGAACAATCGCTCGGTAAGTCCAAAAGGTAAGTAGAGACAGAATAGACAGAAGGAGAATGTAACTTTTAAAGTTGTATTACATTGTTAACGCTGTTGTTTTTAGCTTGGTACAGAAAATGCCAGTGTATACGAGAGAAGACCCACTATTCTGGAGACTAAGGTATACGGAGCACAAGGAACCGTTCAGCCACGGTATAATGGCAATGGATATTCAGGTTAGGTGTATTATGGTTACAGTCTCGTGCCACTTTTAACACCTTCCGTACCAATCTATCCCTTATAAACCCCGTAATGTCTTGTATTGTTTGTATTGTAAATTGTATATTGATGACTTGCCGAAACCATGATATCAGTAATGGAACGGATATAATGGATGAACATGTAAATAGAGTATATCCATAGTTCGGTTCGGTCAAAATAGATTGAATAGATCGATTCATATTGAATTGTGGTTTTATACTTGAATCACATTCAAGTCAGATTGATTATATTTAGACTCGGTCTAAGTCAGACAATTAGAAAAAAAATTGAAGTCCTGAATTAGGTTTTGATGTTATCGGTAACTGCTGCACATGGACGACAGGATTTATGTCTTTTTCCAAGACAATTACCGTATTGATAACATCGTTTGTTAGGTTGTCTACCTTAGATAGGCAAGCACCCATATCTTCGGCTCCCTGAGGCTCAAGAGACTGGTCCCGCTTAAACCTATGTTTACTAGGTCTTTATTGTAATTTAATATAACTTGAGAGGGTTTTATGTAAAAATAGTTTTGGCATAATTTCAAAATAAACCTCAATTATTTACTTCTCGTCTTTAGGGTTTTCATAGATATATATTTTATAAATGTGAAATTTCTAGTGAATAAAACCTAGTTTCATAGTATATGGTATTTTCTTGAAATATTGTACTTGTGTTGTATTTGGATAGTATTTTCATGTAATAGTGATTCCTTTGATTTAGAAAACTTCGAATATTTATATAATTAAAATAGATATTTCATTAAATATATATATATATATATATATATATTTAATGAAAATAATTTATTTATTTTCTTATAGAAATCTCATTTTCTAAAGAAAATATATAAAAATTCCATCGAGATTGAATGCTCCTTGCGGAGGTCTGCATCTCACTCTACTGGGCCCGAGGATATGCGATAATCCGCACCATCCCGAACGAGGTCCCCAAAATAGGTTGTAGAGGCGTAATTGCATGGAAATGTTTAATACATCTTTTTATAGAAAACGGTTTTATAAGTTTAGGGTATTTATTTGTAAAGTCGTATTTTCCCGTATTCTATTGTCCAAAACTTCATTGTGCTATGTTATAAATGTGTGTTGTGATGAGATAGGTCATTACCTCGTGAACTATCTAAAGTTATAGCAAGGAATTATGATAATTTATGTCGAAACTAAAGTATAAGGTATTTTTTCTGAAAAAGTGCAAAAAAAGTTACAAAAATGAATCTTTTAAGGTGAAACTTGTTTTAATATATTTACTAATGTTTGCTAAACAATATGTGAGAATATGGTTTTATGTTATTAACGAAAAGTGTAGTTTTTAAAGGAAACCAAATCGGAAGTCGGATTAACTCTGCTTTCGTCGGGCTTTAGTAATGAATATTTTTAGAATAGAGAGAGCAAGGGGGAGAAGGGACTTACAGGCTTAAAAGAGAGGGGAGAGGTAGGAGAAGGATTGGGAAGCGTCGAAACGTCGTTTCGTCGCCGGAATCTCCTCGGAAGTTCGTCGGAGCTTCTCCCTTCGCTAACTCCACTTGTACACTAAGGACTTGAGAATTTTGTATAGTTTTTATACTAGAATTCTGGGTGAGAGGGGTGTAAAATGGAGTGGTATTTATAGGGAAACATTAAGATTTGGTGTGTGAAAGAAATGCATTTAAAATTTGCATTAAAATTGGGTTAAATGGGTGATTTAATATTCTCTGTATGAAACAGAGAAAACAAGCAGTGTGAAAGGAGTGGGGTAGATGAAAGGTTGCAGAAATGAAAAGATGGGGGCAACAACGTCGGTTTAGACCGGCGGTGCCGGGTCTTTTTGTGGGTGTCGCTGGTTTTGTACCGTCGGATGGGGCTAGGGTTTAGGCCACGTGTCGGGGTCAATTGGTATACTTCAGTGCACATGTTTAAATTATTTGTAACTCTTCAGTTTACGTGTTGTGCACGTGTAGACTCTTGGGCTTCTAAAAAGATTAAAAGAATTTTAACTAAAAATAATGTGGCCGATGGGATTTGAACTCTAGTGCTTTGTAACAGCAGTGCAAGGTCTTACCAATGAGCTACAAGCTCTTTCTTGCTATTCTAAAGCAAAAAAAATTCTTATAGCATCCACAGGAATTGTAAATACCTTAATTGTACATTAACTTTTAAACAATTTTATGTACACTGAAATTGGAGTTGTTACACATAATATCGCGTACGGTATAATCCATCGTACGGTATCATCAAATCAAAGTACGGATCTATGGTCACATACATCATATTATCTCATATTCTCATATATATATATATATCATATCTTAGCATATATATATATATATATATATATATATATATATATATATATCTCCTCGCATCCTCATATCAAACCTATCGACTCGTGTCATTTTATTCCATCACATTCTTATCTCATCATATCAACTCGTAATTATCTTTATGGTTATATCCGTATGTATATAAACGTATGTATCTATATACATATTACATCTCTGATCTCCTAGTACTATTATTGCGGGGGTCCTATACGCCATCCACCCGACTTCCCCCGTAGATATACATATACTCACCTACTATCCTTACTCTAGCCAAAGTCAATGAATGCCTTGCTCTCCTTCGTCGTCCCGGAAATCTATGTAAAGGTACCTACAATTCAATGCACATCTTAAAGGAATCAAAATCAAATCCGAAAACCGATACGGCACGCGAAGTGCACATAGGTTAGAACATATGGTCCACACATGCAAGAACAACCAAACAACTCCCGACATTGATGTACGAACGTCAAACGATCGAGTAAAAACTCAAATACCATAAACCAAGTTTCAAAAATCGCAAAACGAAATCAGCAACTTAGAAAAACACTCCCAGATTTTACCTCAGGTGAAATTAGGACATTTTGAATATAGGATAGTTCTATTCATCATATATGTGCGCTATAAAACCAAACCCTAACTCAAAGATCAGGCCACAAATTGCTTCCATGGGGAATAAATTGGTGGCCAAATGTGGGAGTTGGGGGCTCGGGTTTCTATGGTATCTTCCAAATAGCCTGCACATCCTACTGTATCTGTAAAATATTTTTCAGAGTTCTCGAGTCATTGCAGATTCTATTTGATCATCACAAACCAACAAAAACCCGATAACGAAAAATTCTAAGTTCATTTTTGAAACATCTAAACTCAAGTTTGGTCAAAGATTCTATCACTAATAGGGTTGTGGTCACTAGCTAAGCCTCAATTACATCCCCACAACTCAAAACATCTACTATAGATCATCCTAGAACTTTCCAAGTTCACAAAACTTAACTCGTTTAACTCTAAACTAATATAGAAGGTTAGGAAACTAAACACTTAGCTAGAGGTGAGAGAATTGCCTTAAAAGAACAACTCAAGAAAATTCTAAGATGGCCAAAGTGCTCAAAACTCCAACTTGATCTCACCATGGGGTGTAGAAGAGCTTGTGGACATTTTTTGTGAAGGTGGTGTGAGGTTTTAGTGGAGTTTTAGGGGTGGTTCAAGGTGGTTGTGAGGGTGGAGGAAGGTGATGAAGGAGGAGATGAAGAAGAGGGTGAAAAGATGAGGTGAAGAAATGAAGAAGGAATGGAAAAAGGAATGGTTGTAGAACCATGCTCTCTTTCTCCCTTTCTCTTTCTCACTCTCTCTCCTCATTATTTCTAGTCAAATCTTGTCTCCCTCTCATTTTCATTTTTTTTTCCTTTTCTTTTCTCTTTTTCTTTAAAAACAAAATATCAAGAACAAAAATGAAACCAAACATGCAACAAATGAAATGTGTCATGGCACATTAAGCATGGTTAACAAAATTAGATTTGGTTTAATGCATAATTAGTAATCTACTTATCAAGTTTAACATAAATTTATATGTAAATAATTGTGTATTAATTTATAAAAGCCCAAATCCAATAAATGGCATTAAAATTAATAATTTATTTTAATTTCTAATTATTTTACAAAGTATAGGTATATAATTATACTATTCTATGAAAACTCAAATCCATACTCATATAGTTTTCGTGAAATTTATTATTTTATTATTTAAACTCTAAAAATATTATTTTATATTTTCTGAAATGTTACAAAGCTAAACTATGTGCCTCAACTAGAACTTATCTCGAATACCTCCTTTGGAACACATAACCGACTACCAAATCTCAGGAAACTATCTTCGTGAATCAGCAAGTCCATCCTCAAACCAGCCTCAACCAACCCCCTGAATTTCTGCAACTAAGAATCTCCAGCTTGTGCTACTTTAATGCGATCTACAAGCGATGACTGAACCTGCAACTACCTAAGCTGTCCAGATACACCTGGTGTAACTATCTTGTTCCCTCATAAAAAAAAGAAGAAAATTCCCCACAACTCACGTGTTAAACACGTGAACGTCTATATGCAAAGCATATATGCGCTGCAATCAAACAACTAATAGGCTAAATATGCCTCACGTGTTAAACATGTGAGCGCCTATATGCAAAGCATATAGGCGCTGCAATCAAACAACTAATAGGCTAAATAAGCCTCACGTGTTAAACATGTGAGCGCCTATATGCAAAGCATATAGGCGCTGCAGCCAAACAACTAAAGGCCAAATTGGCCTCATGTGTTAAACACGTGAGCGCCCATATGCAAGGCATATGAGCGCCAAATCAGAGAAGCTAAATAAGCCTCATGTGTTAAAATACGTGAGGGCACCTCCTTACGTAGAATTAAATTCAACTCGAGAAAGATCCTTTCTGTTAAACACGGAACCGTTGGATCAAACATCCAATAGCGATTAAGCATAAATTTAATTCTATTGGAAAGGATATTTTCTGTTAAACAGAAAGTTGGTGGATCAAAGATCCAATGAGATGGAAAATATTTCCCATATCTTTCTAAATAAAGAAAGATTGTGCTCTGTTAAACCGAACACCCTTGGATTAAAAATTCAATGGTTATAAAAATATCACCGTTCAAAAGAATTTTATTCTATATATGGGAGAATATTCCCTCAATCTTGTTAAAACAAGAAAACATATTCCGTAAGACAGAAACACTTGAATCAACGATCCAACGGTGGGTAAAATTCCCCAAATCAATTTTGAGTCCAATTAAATCAGTTGGAATCTCTTAATGAGAGATTTTCTCAAAATTAATTAACAAACTTGCCTTCACTATATAAAGGACCCAAGATTTCAAGTCTCAGATAGGAAAAAAACCCTTATAAGCTCCTGCCAAAATACAATGTGCTTTGAAGAGAACAGAGAATTTAATTCTCAAAGAAAGAAGACCTTCCTCCTTCAAAACACTCTAAGTAAATAACAAAGGATAGATTAAACGTATCCTTCTTGCCTAGTATAATGGATATAAGGGTTTAACCCTTCATACAAGAACTTAGTTCTTCCTCTGGTTTGAGATTTGCAAAAGCAAGTCTCCCCACAAATTAAGAATTTAATTCTCATCGGGAAGATTCTGTTCTTTAGACTCAAAACTTATGGAAAAGACCTGGGTTAAAAAGAAAAAGAACATATGTTCTGGGAATTTAATTCCTCCGAAATTAGTGTTTAACCTTACATAAAGAACTTAGTTCTTATAAAAATAAAAGAATAACTTAGTTCTCCAATACAAAAAAATGATGATCCAAGATCTTCAAAACAGAAATCTTGATGATATCAATTACTAATTAAATGTCATTAACAGAGATTAATATCTCTAAAAATAAGAAGAACTTGGCGTTTCACGTGAGTAAAATTAGTGCTTAGCACTATTATAGTGCCTCACGTGTTTCCTACATGAGTGCCTAAAACAAACAAAAGAAAAGCTAAAATGCCTCACGTGCTTCCACGTGAGCATCCAAAAAACAAAAAAAAACTTCTTTACGTTAATTAGGCAGCCACTAAATAAAGCAGCTCAGCACACCAAAAATAAAGCAGTCATGTGAAACACTCTTGGAAACCCAAAATTTGACGCCTCCCGTGTTTCACACGTGAGCACCAGAGCTCTAACCAAGTGCTTAGCACTTATGTCTAAAAAGGGGGTGAACAAACAAAACCCGAAGTCAATGCTCAGCACTCACGTGCTTCCCATATGAGTGACATACAAAAGTGCTTAGCACTCTATATTCAGTCAAAATAACTAAAGTTCTTAGCACTGATTGGGCAGCACCCATATCTGAATACCTCACATATTTCACATGTGAGCACCAAAGAAGATTAGTGCTTAGCACAGTAGTAGCGCCTCACGTGAAAAACACGTGAGTGCCAGAAAAGATTAGCGCTCAGCACTATTCCAGCGCCCTATGTGAAATACACGTGAGCGCTGCATATATTAGTGTTTAACACTATTGGGTAGTATAGAAACCCAATCTCAGCCCAAATGGGCTAAATTTCCTAAGGTTAAACTTCTTTGATTTTAATCAACCGAGCCCATATTGCTCATGATTTCCCAAACTAATCTTAGTCTTAAACATGACTAATGATCTCTCATTGATGATATCCAAAACGATATTTATCTCGTATCTCCTAAAGTAATCTTAGTCTCAAATATGACTAACGATTCTTAGGACCACCACAAACCCTTTCCCTCAAATACGGGATTTGGTTCAAGGGTACATCTTTCCACACCTCTGATATATGCCGTTGTAATTCCTCAACGTTTTTAGAGAGGTGGCGGGTCCCGACAACCAATAACTCCTATCGTCATATATTGATGCACTTCCAAATTGACGTGCATACCTCAAGTCGGATCGCTTCCCAAATTGGGCGTAGTCCATGTCACCATCGTTCAATCCGCCACATAACAAATATACGTGCGCGTAAGATGAATGTTAGAACGAAATGTCCTTGAACTAACATTCGTCCCTAAAATGGGAATGTTAGACCGAAATGTCCTTAAACTAACATTCATCCCCAAAATGGGAATGTTGGACCGAAACTTCCTTAAACTAACGTTCGTCCCCAAAATGGGAATAACGTACCGAAATGTCCCTAAACTAAAATTTCACTTCAAACGTGGCAATAATAGACCGTGATGTCCTTAAACTAAAATAATTGGGCCTAAATGCTCATATGTTTTAAGTCGATCTTAATCTCAAACTAGATTAACGGTCCTTAAATAAACCTAAGCCCAAATCTAAAATATACGGATTTAGACTGATCCGCGCCCTACGGGCGACGACATAAACTAGTCTCCGTATACAATCCATGGGCAAACAAAACAAAGAAAAACACACACGACACGAAGTGAACTGCTGGAGAAGGAGAAAGTGATTATCGCAATGAGGTAACGTAATTAACTGCAGGGGCTTGCGCCTGCAGAGAATAGCGTCCCCACAATCAAAAACCCCTCATAAAATGAGGGGGGATCTGATAAATTTGCTATAACGGCCGCGTCTGTCCAAACCTCCGATATTTGGTGCCATAAATCAACTTGATATCTTCGGAGAGGTGGACGGATAAATCCAAATAGCATCTTCCCCTAGATTCAGGCATGACGATCCATCCCAGTTTGTCCCTATCTTCCGGCGGTGAATAGATTCTGACATGCCCTGTGGGACCTTTTCCTCTTTCCACTTCACACTTCGTGTATCGTGTTTCACGAACAAAATCACGGTTCGCTATGGTTGCCCTTAGATTTAAGGTACTAAAATTTGGTGTCTTGCTCCTGTGCAGAGAAAATCGATGGCTTCCAGCTGCACCTCTTACAACAGCAACTCCCGCTCCACCCCAACAGGAGGAGTGACCTACGGGCCCAACGCGGCCTCTATCTTTTCAATACCGGTAGGGAAAGTTACACAAGCCACTACTAGATTGTTCTTTAGGACCATGCTCCCACCAGTGAGTTTCGGTGCCTCAGCACCGTAAGAGGAAGCTCCCAAGAGGTCGGTCTTCGATTGACTTGCAATCACAACGGCCCCTCTCAACGGGCCATCCAAATCCGGTGTCTCAGTCTTCAATAGGCTGAGCAAGAACTCGAACGAGCCCGCAAAGCGACTCATGATAACTGAAGGAGCTACCCCAAAATGGATAGCCCTCCCAACTCCTGCTATGGGAAAAGCCGTCAAAAGTGCTTCCCCATCAGAAGATCGGTCTTTGGAAGTTGGCCGGCCCTCCTCAAACCCTGCCAAGGACGTCATTCTTCAACAGGTTGACGCCAACAGCAGTCCCTCAGCAAAGCCGGGGGAACAAAGAAGCCGCTTCCAAAACTGAGGCGGTCTTATCTGCAAGACACGCTCGACGTTGCCACTGGCGCCGAGTGAGAAAAGCTGGGGGCAACTCCCCCTCTGGACTTACCCCACCAGCTCCAATGGTGGAAGTTGATTCTGCTGTTCCAACCGGGAACAGCTTTGATCTGCTCATGAAGGTACGCAAGAACTCTCCAATGGCGGTGCTAAAGAAATCGCCCCCGCCTGCAGAAGCCATTGTTCAGGCAGAACCAGAGCGCCCCCATCAACGGCTCTCCTCCAAGATTCATAGAGTCTGGCGGAAGGTCCAAGACTCTGTGATCGACAAAGACTACTCTCGTCGACCGAAGAAATAAAAGTCTCGGCAAGAAGGAGACCACTCCTCCGTCATGCAGAAAGAGGCTTCTTCTATACAGGTGCCTATCATAACGGCTCCGTAAACTTCGACCTCCTACAAAAGGATAAGGCCGGAGAAAATCCCACCGCCTGTGGAAAATTCCAAAGGTGATGAACCCAAACACCCTAAGTCTGGGGGCATGGTCGTGCATATGGTCTACATGGCTTCCGGGAAAGAAGAAAGTCGTGCTTCCGTAGGTCATCAACCGCAAACTCAGTCGCTGACAAAAGCTCGGGAGCAACAACAAAAGATCTAGGAAATGCTGACCAAAATGGCAGCGCTTACCGGTCAGAAAGAAAGTCCGGATACAACAGTCGAACAACGCCAGGAGCAAGAGACCGATACAGAGTTCTTGCGAAGGGTGCTTGAAAGAAATGACAAGGACGCTGCTGAGCAGGCTGCTAACATAAAGCAGATGGCTCTCTTATTTAAGACATGGTTGGAATGATGATCTATCCAGAACCCTAGGCCGAAGACCCGCCGATAATTGTTGAGGATGACAGAGGGGAAACATCAAACCCTCTTCCGACTTTATCAACAGCCAAGGAGGAAACGATATCCAAGGCTGCTCTTGATGATTATATAGCTCCACAAATAAGAGCTCATCAAGCTAATGAAGCGGCTGGCCAAATCGTCAGAACTGGGCGACTGTATCCAGGCCGGTATGATCAAATCAAGTACCGGCCGAGATATACGATCCCAAGTTCCATGTATACAAAGGGACAAGCAACCCCCATCAGCACATTGTGCAGTTCAGAGCTCTGTGCGGCAACACTGGAGGCGACGAAAAACTGTTGCTTCACCAGTTCGTTGGCAGCCTATCGGAAACGGACTTTGAATGGTACTCGGAGCTCCCAAATATGTAACGACCCTAACTTTCTGTACGGAATTTTTTCAAAATACAGAAACGGAAACCTAAGCCTGAGCACGAGTTATAAGTTTGTTTTGCTTTTGAATAGCAAAAAGGAGATTATAGCTTATTGGTAAGACCTTGCACTGCTGAGACATGGCACCCGAGTTCAAATCCCATCAACCACACATTCTTTTTATTTAATTTTCTTTTGATCTTTTTAGAAGCCCAAGAGTTTACACATGCATTACACGTAAACTGAAAAGACACTGATTAAACAAACATGTGCATGAGGGAAAACCAAGCGACGGAGACACGTGGCACCCGACCCAACCCCATCCGCCGGTATTGGGCCGGCGAAATGCCCCAAAACCCGGTACCACCGGTCTAGACCGTAGGTAAAGACCCCATTCTTTTCCCCTGTAACCCTTTGGCCTACCCCACTTCTCCTAGGCTGTTTATCTTCTCTGCAATTAACCAGAGAATTTAAAATACCTCTTTAATCCCATTTTCAATACAAATTTTGATTCACCCATTCAATACACCAAACCCTAGTTTCTCCTATAAATACCATACCCTATTTCTCACATCCACACTTAGAAATCCCTGCCAAAACTTTACAAAATTCCCAAGTCCTAATTGTTTGCAAGTGGAGTTAGCAAAAGGTGAAGTTCCAGCGATGATCCAAGGAGATTCCGGCGACGAAACGACGTCCCGACGCTTCCCCGTCTCCTCCTCCCTCTCCCTCTCCTTAAAGCCAGTAAGTCCCTCTTCCCCTCTCTTTCTCTATTCTAAAAATCTTAAATACTAAAACCCGACGAAAGCGGAGTTAATCCGACTTCCGATTCGGTTTTTCTTTAAAAATCCTATTTTTTTAAACAAGAAAATACCAAACTTTCATAACATGTTCAATAAATATTAACAAACATGTTAAACAAGTTTCACATCAAAAGAATTCATATTGCAATTTTTATCGCAGTTTTACAGTAAAATACAACATGCTTTAGTCTCCGACATAAACGACATATTACCTTTAGATATTTCACGAGGTAATGACCTACCTCATCACAACACACATCTCTATCATAGCACGATGATGTTTTGGGAATTTATTCTTGGGATAAAATGACTTTGCAAATAAATACCATCAACTTATAGAACCATTTCTTTAAAAAGATGTATTAAATATTTCCATGCAATTGTGACTCTACAGCCCACTTTGGGGAACCTGTTCGGGATAGTGCAGATTATCGCACATTCTCGGGCCTAGTAGAGCGAGATGCAGACCTTCAAAAGGAGCATTCGATCTCGATGGAATTTTTAATGCATTTTTCTTTAGAAAATGAGATTTCTACAAGAATAAATAAAATTTATTTTTATTAAATATATAACTATTACCAAAATATCTATTTTAATTATATTATATAAATATTCCAAGTTTTCAAATCAAAGGAATCATCATTACATGAAAATACCATCCAAATACAAAACAATTCCAATATTTCAATAAAATACCATGTACTATGAAAAATAGGTTCTACTCACTAGAAATTTCACATTTATAAAATATACATCTATGAAAACTCTAAAGACGATAATTAAATAATTGAGGTGTATTTTGAAATTATACCAAAACTATTTTTACATACAAACCCCCTCAAGTTATACTAAATTACAATAAGGACCCTAGTAAACATAGGTTTAAGCGGGACTAGTCTCTTGAGCCTCAGGGAGCCGGAGATATGGACGCTTGCCTATTTAAGGTAGACAATCTAATAAACGGTGTTATCAACACGATAATTGTCTTGGAAAAAGAAACAAATCCTGCCGTCCATATGCAGCAGTTACCGATAACACCAAAACTAATTCAAGATTTCAAGTTCTTTTTAAAGTGTCTGACTCGGACTGAGTCTCATTCTAATCAATCTGACTTGAATGTGATTCAAGTATAAACTACAATACAACATGAATCTATGAATCCGTCTATTCAATCTATATCAATCTATATTGACTGAACCGAACCATGGATATATTCCGTTTACATGACTCTCCAATTATATCCATTCTATTTACTGATATCATGTATTCGGTAAGTCATTCATCTATTTAACAAATAGTACAAACAATACAATCAAGTCATCGTGGGGTTTATAAGGGGTAGATTGGTACGGAAGGTGTTAAAAGTGACACGAGACTATAACAATAATACACCTAACCTGAATATCCATGGCCATTGTACCGTGGCTGAACGGTTCCTTGTGCTCCGTATACCTTAGTCTCTAGAATAGTGGGACTCCTCTCGTATACACTGGCATTTTCTGTACCAAGCTACAAACAACAGTGTTAACAATATAATACAACTTTAAAAGTTACATTCTCCTTCTGTCTATTCTGTCTATACCTATTCTTTGGGACTTACCGAGCGATTGTTCGATGACGACATTCCTTCTCTTCTTTCTTTAGAATGTTGTCAGGTGGATCGGACCTTCTGGAGACAGAGCCTACCAGTGAGGATTTGGATTAGATAGCCTTCGACCCAGAGCTCTAGATTACTTGTATATATTTTCATTTCTTTTATGCCACTGTTTAGGCATTGCTTTCATTCCATGTACTTTCATTTCAGTTGTACTTGTAAAAAGAATGTTTAATAAATAAAGTTGTTGTTCAATTACATCTATTGCCATTCTTCTTATGTACATTTACTTTATATTGCTTAGATATGCTTAGCGTGTTTACTTCTAAGTAAATACGTCGCGTGACCCTTCTCGTCTCCTTACCGTATACTGGAAAGCGGGGCGTGACAAAATGACTCCGTAAAGACATTCACCGAGATGGAACCGCTGTTCACACAGCGGTTCGCCAGTGCAAGCGAGCGCACCCCGATCATGGCATTAATCAATGCCAGGGTAAGGCCAGGAGAAATTTGGGTCCAATATGTAATTCGGTGGTGGAACCTATGGTCTAAGTGCGAATAGCGCATTGAAGAATCTCCCGCCGTGGGAATGTTCATCAGGATCCTTTATCCTCAAACTACTGTGTCGCGGTCTATGACATTCTTCAAACTAATGACCTTCCAGGCTCTGATCGATAAGCTGGCCCAAATGGACTAGATGGGCCACAAGCCTTCCTCCACAAATAAAGACCCTCGAAATAACAAAGGTAAAAGAAAAGCGGCCTTCATTGCCAACACGCAACAACAACCGAGTGGCCCAAAATAGGCTATTCGCCAAAACAACGTGCATCCACGCCCGTCCTTAGAAGAAAGACCATGACGCGCCTACTCGTTTCCCCGCGATAAGATGAGGAGACTATTCGAGATGGCAGTGCATAAAAAACTCATCATATTGCCAGACCCACGGCGTCCACCGCAACCCAGCGACGTCAATGACCCCAACTACTACTCCTATCACAGAATGGTGAGCCACCCAATTGAGGATTGCTACATCTTCAAGAACTGGGTCGAGAACCAGTATCAACAGGAGAAATTCGCGTTGTTTGACAACTGGAGGGTAAACCCACCACAGAAGCACACTCCTAAAAAGGTGGATACACCGGGGGCATCATGCTTGCTCATGGAAGAAACTCTATGGGAAGTCATTCTTTCAGCTAAAACCAAAAGAATGTTGAAAGATCTACAGGCATGTCCAGCAGTCAGGTGGAAAAGCCCACTTGAACCCGAAATCATCAAAAGGATGCTGAAATCGCATCCTATACCGAAAGTTGTTGACAAAGGACAATCCCCAAGTCAAGCCTCCAAAGTCTTTAAATAAAAAGAAGAAGATCAGGAAGCCTGTGCAGCCTGCCGAGTATGACGACAAGCGCACAGACCTACAAAAGTACATTGACACGCTGGAGGAGTACAACCAGATGGCGCGGAAACCGGTCACGCTCGAAGAGTTCCTCAAGCATATTCTTGAGAACAAAGATAGTGACAATGATGAGGAAAATGACTCATCAGAAGAAATCGAAGACTAGGTATTAAATTGCTACATGGTCTCCCGTTCGTCGTTAAATGACGAAGAAACTCCCTCGGCATCAGAAAACAACGCAGAGGAACGAGGGGCATGATCGGCGCTAAAATCCCCGGAACAGCCAGAAGACCCGATCGATAAGCTGTTAAACGAAGTCTTTCGAAAAAGCAAAGCTGACCAAGAACGCGAAACAACCATATACGAAAAGGCTAAGCGTCAGCATCAGAATGAAGAAGCTGCGGCCAGGATGAGTCATAAAGTACTCCAACCAAACCAAAGCACACCTGCTACAAATAAGAGCAGGACCAAGACAGAGAAGAGGTTCACTAAAGCCCTGTCAATAGGAATGAAGCTGCCGCCTCTCGTAGGAAACACTTCCGGGGTCATATGCTTCGACGGAGGGGATTCATATCCAAACTACTGCCTATATCATCGGAGGGTTACCCACCCCACCGAAGAATGCAGTACTTTCAAGAAGTGGTGGCAAGGATATGTTGCCCATCAAAAACACTTCAAGAGGATGAAGCATGAAGCTCTCTGGGCATACCGAACAACGTTCAAAACGGCCACAATACAACACCATACGTGTTGGTATTTGGCACGGAAGCAGTGCTTCCCTTAGAAATAGAACTCCCATCTCTACGAGTAGCGGTTCGATACGAGCTGACAGATAAAGAAAATGCTCATCTTCGGCTTGAGGAGCTCGACACCCTCGACGAAATTCACCTTATAGCACAGCAAAATCTGGAAGCTTATAAGGCAAGGATGACACGGTCATACGAAAAACTGACCAGGTCGAGAACATTCCGCCAAGGTGAACTCATGCTAGTCGTCAAAAGACCCATGATCCCCAATCATGCAAAATGATGGAAATTCGAGCCGAACTATGAAGGCCCGTACATCATAGACAAAGTCTACCAAGGTGGAGCCTGCCTGCTCATAGATATGCATGGAGAAAGACCCTTCCGGCCAATAAACGACCGATTCCTCAAAAAATACTGCGCTTAACGAGTCACGACTTAGGTCAATGATGACGATGCTCATGTCCGCTCGCTATCTTCCTGAGTCAGAACTCTAAGAATAGTATACAAAAAAGCTCCGTCACCCCAAAAACGACGACAACGGACCGAGAAGTCCTTAAACTAATTATCCGCCTCAAATATGGTGATGAAGGACCGAGAAGTCCTTAAACCAATTATCCACCTCAAATATGGTGATGACGGACGGAGAAGTCCTAAAACAAATTATCCGCCTCAAATATGGCGATATCGGACCGAGAAGTCCTTAAACTAATTATCCGCCTCAAACATGGCGACAGCGGACCAAAATGTCCCTAAACTAGAAACGGACCGAGATATCCCTAAACTAACAACGGACCGAGATATCTTTAAACTAGAACTTCGCCTCAAACATGGCGACAACGAACCGAGATGTCCCTAAACTAAAATTTCGCCTCAAACATGGCGATAATGGACCGAAATGTCCCTAAACTAGCACATCGCCCCCAAATACGGTGATATGCTCCCTTGAGATCTATATTGCAATCGAAATCCTAACGACAAAGGTTGCAACTCAAGTTCTATAGGCTACACAGCTACTCCAGCGATGAAACCACCCTCAAATCCCACCGGCAAACAGATGGGTCACCTGCGACGAAGCTACATTCGAGAGTTTCACCATTCTAAAAAAAATGTATGTCCACAAGAGAAACGGGCACGTATGAAAACCCGAAAGGGCGCCGTAAGTAAAAACAGCAGGACTACCAACGAGCTTGTGAAAACCTGGAAGGGCGCAATCTTGTAAAAAACGGTATGTCCACAAGCAAAATGGGCACGGATGAAAACCTGAAAGGGCACCGTGAGTAGAAACAGCAGGACTACTGGCGAGCTTGTGAAAACCCAGAAATGGCGCAATCTCGTAAAAAAAATAATAATATACTTGCGAGAGCCTCACAACTCGTAAGGAGAATTCCCCCTTTGAGACCCACATGGCTCATATGATTCAAAAGCCTTGAGCTACAGGGATCTGAACCTGTTCTTAAGCCGTCATATCCTTCAAGTTGCCCTATAGGTGGTCCAATATTGACCTTTGTATATAATCCACGGACACGAATAAATATTCTCTCACCAAGTTCTACTAATGGCAAGAAATGTCCCCATATGGTGAACGACACTTGTAAGTCCTCTCGACTTATAAGGAGAAAACACTCTTGGAAGATCTTTACGACTTACGAGAGAAAGTATCACTTAGGAATCCCTATGATTCCTAAAGAGAAAATAAACTTACGAGATCCTCACGACTCGTAGGGAGAAATACCTTCATGAGACCCTTACGGCTTATAAAATCAAAAAGCCTTAGCCGACGGGATCTTAACCCTGTTTGCTAAGCCACCTTTGTCCAAATTAACAAAGGTAAATGATGATTCGCTCCTGGAAATATCCCAGTTGAAGTGATACTGATGCCTAAATAGGTATCAAATTTCAAGTCCTCGCAAAGGCAAATAATGATTCGCTCCTGGCAATATTCTAGTTGCAGCGATACTGATGCTAAGATTGGTATCAGATCTTAAGTTCCTAACCCGCAATAAAAAGCAGCGAGTTAAAAAAATACATAGCCGAAATGTCTGGGCGACTCGCAATAAAAAATAGCGAATAAAGAATAAAAAATAAAAAATACATAGCCGAAATGATTGGACACCGTGATACATAGCCAAAATGATTGGGCACCGCAATAAATAGCCAAAATGATTGGGCAATCGTGACTCTCGCGATGTAAAAAGCTGGAAAGATAGAGCATCGCTGAAATAAAAATAATAATGAAATAAAATAAAATTTTCTCTGCCTTGCAGTTAGGTCCACACGACCCCTGTATACAATCCATGGGCACAAACGATAGAAAGGAAATCGTATTTTCCCACCAGGCTCCATCAAAGGGGAGAGCCAGATCTTGATGGCAACATCTACAGCCTAAAAACCGACTCAACGTACTTCTTATGCTAGCAGGGTGCAGACGCGACGTCAACAAAGACCCAAGGGTCGAATAAAAGAGGAGTGATGGCAAAATCCTAGCTCCAAGTCTTGACGGTACATATACAACTTAGAGACTATCCCGGTGTTTCTTCTCATACCAGCAGGATGCAGACGCAACGTCATCATCAAAAAAAGAAAGATCCAAGGGTCAAAGCAAAAAAAAATGGAGTAACGGCAAAATCTTATTTCCAAGTCTTGACAGTACATATACAATCTAGAGACTATCTCGGCGTCCCCCCTCATTGCAGCAAGATGTGGACGCAGCAATCAAATGAAATTGGAGCAATGATATATTCCTAGTTTCGGACTTCAATTGCAATACACGCAACATAGAAGTCCTACAGATGTCTACCCTATTTCAGCAAAAGAATCAGCATGACATCGTCTAAAAAAAAAGAAGTGACGGCATATTCCTAGCTTCGGGTCTTGACGGCAACTCATATAAAGCCTAAAGACCGTTGGAGATCGTCCCACCCCAGAAGAGTGCGGTTATGGCTCATCGGGGCTCCAAATTAAGCTTAATCTCAAGTAAAAAGCTTCATGGCAAATTCCTAACGCTTGCTCTCCTGACGGTAATATGACCTAAGGAGATTACTTGAAAACGCCTTATCCAGCCCCCGAAAGGATCAAAGACACGACAGTCACGGGGTTACTCGAACAACAGCTTAAAGATTGCATATCGAGAAAACATCAGCCAACGCGATGATACCACGGACTAAAACCCTAGTACTACAAACCTAATGGACCTCTGTCGTAAAGAATGGGGGTTATCTATATACAATGTTAGGACAAGTTTGCCTGTAAAACCCAAGGGAGGTAAACTAAAGATACTCCGAAACGAGTGAATAAACTACAAACTCTGAAAGGAGTGCATAAATTAGAAACTCCGAAACAAGTGAATAAACTAGAAACTCTGAAATGAGTGAATAAACTACAAACTCCGAAATGAGTATATAAACTACAAACTCCAAGATGAGTATATAAATTAGAAACTCCAAAACGAGTGAATAAACTACAAACTCCGAAATGAGTATATAAACTACTTTACGCCAAATCAAGACATCAAAGGATAGAGAGGTGCAAACATGAAATAAAATATGCCTTTTATTCATAAATCAAAATGAATACAAGAGACAAAAAAAGGAAGAAAGAAATATATATAGCGAAAAAAAATTTAAGACGACGGGCGGTTCAATAGGCCAGCTAGATTGTCATTTTTCCACCGGACTTCCGCCTCAAGCTCTAGCAACGCCGCAAGTTGAGTCCCTGCCTGTGCATGTTGTTGTTAGTATGAAGAAAACCAATTCTCAAGCTCTTTCTCGGCAGTCTTATGGGTCTCGACCATTTCACGTATGAAAACGACAGCTTTATCAAGAGCCGCCACCTTCGTAATTGCCTCCTGAAAGACCCGCTAGATTTCATAGGCCAGAGTAGTCTTGGTTGTGAGCTGGGCTTGAAGTTCCCCCAAAGCCTTCGAAACCAACTCCCTTTTCCAAAAACTTCTGGTTGAGACTTTTCTCACAAGACTGGAGATTGGCCGCACACCGATCAATCCATCCACGCAAGTTGGCCTTTACAGATAGGATATCAGAGGGAAGGCGCACGCATTCAACTCCATGTAGGAAAGTCTCCACTTGAAGGCAATATTCATCCCAGGTACGCACCAACGCCTCGTCATGGTAGGTGGCAAGAACGGACAAAGAAGCATTGATTTCAACAGCAAATTCCTCAGCCATGACAGAAGTGCCAGCGCGAAGATCTTTAATGAGAATTGCCAGTGAATGAATGCTCTGTTTTGCCATCCTCTCAGACACACGTTGGGCATAAGGGCCCGGTGGCAAGCAAATACGGGACTCTAGCGGAGTCAGGGTCGGTAAAACTGTGAAGATACATGTATGGTTAGTTGCCTTTCTGAATAGAGAATAAGTAGAATAATACCAGGGTTAAAGCGCCACTTACCCATGGCCACAGAAGGCGAATCTGAGAAGCCCCCAGGCCCGTCAAGAACTTCAACTTCATCATCAGCCTGAGTACTGTGGTTTAAAAAAAGGCACATCAGTATCATTATGAAAATATGATACGGAAGGCAAAGGAATACCAACCTTGGCCGGAGGAAAGGACGATGCTCTAGGGGGTACCACGTGCGGGGCTGCCATATTAAGTAGACGCAGAAAGGTTTCTTCCGGAGAACGATCTACAATAGAAGACGCTAACTCCCGCAATTCTGAGAGAAAGAAAGGGCAGGCATATGTAAGGGTCATTACACAAAAAATATATATGTAGGATTACCTTCAATGCTTCGTCCATTCTGGACTGGAGGGATAGCAGCTTCAGTAATCTCCTCTACACCCTCTGGTGCGTCACTGGAAATATTTACAGAGTCTATGGCCGGGCCGGTGACCTCCGTTGAAGGAATAAAGGCCGTCACCGTAGGCTCTAAAGCGCGATTTGGACTCGAAGCTGCGCCCGCCATAGAAGACCCTATAAAGGAAAAATATGTAAAGACGAATACGATATGAAAGTAATATAAATTGTCTGCTGAGAAGGACGTAAAAGATACATACCGATATGCAAGGGAGCCTGAAGTATGGCCTTTTTAAGCCGCTTCTCTTTTCTGTTTAGTCGCGCTCGTTGGGTTTCGATCGAAGATAAATCCCTACCCACCTTCAGAGCAGCCTCGTCTTCAGAAGCGGCCGAGATTGGCTGCTTGAGAACCCGTTCTTCTTCCAGCGTCAAAAGAACCACTGGTAACATAGTCGAGGCCGGGTCAACATCATGGAATTCAACAGGGGAAAGCATCCCTTCTTGGGGCGCATGTTTTCGGCTTCATCCTGTGAATGCTTCAAAGCCTCAGCCAACTGAGCGGCCTCCTCGGCGGATGTACCAGGAAAGAGGAGACCGTCATCCGGTTCATGCGTAAATATAGGCTCATCAAGAGTAAGAGGCTCAGACTCGAGCAAGACATCGAGTAAATAGGCGGCCGATTTCTTCCTCCTTTTAGGGCCTGAGCTAGCACTAGTAGAAGGGCGCTTCCTCCTCTTCGGCACTTTTGCACGACGCTGCCCAATCTAACCTTCGGTATCTGTCTTTGGTGACACTGCTGCTGGTATTTTATCAGGAGTCTCTGCCCGGCTCTAGTGCTAACCGACATACCAGCAGTACGGCGAACTGATTCTGCTCGAGCGGCTTTAGGAATGAGCATTGAATCGCTGTCCCTCAGAGGAGGGCGAACAACCAACCGTGGCCACAACAGGGTGCTGATGGCTTGAGCTGGAGCAGAGGCTTTACACTCGAAGAGCACCCGTCTCTCCTCTGCGATGATGGGACTTACCCGGTGGCGATACCAGCCCTTGAAGGGTCCCACGGGCATTGGAAGGTAGTCGGGCTCAGGGATCATAAAGAGGGAACCAATATTTAACCGCATGAAATGATGGATAACGTTGCAGGCAGCCTCCAGCGAGAGAGTGGGCTCAATTAAAAAGGCTTCGAGGGGGACGCACTGGTTGTAACCTAGCTACTGGCCGAAGCGATGCGGATTATACCGCATGAAGAGAGCGGTGTCAGTTAGGCAGAACACTAAGTACCCTGGCCTGATTGAATATAAATGAATGATCTCTTTGTGTTTTAAAGCCGGAGCCCCATTCTTCGACAAATCGAATAACTGTTGAATGGGCCCCGCTGGCGCAGAAAGGACTTGATCATTGAAAACCATCCCGTCTTCGTTTGAATACGGATTAAGCAATACGCGCAGAGCCCCTAACTGAGTCGGATCAGGAGCAGAGGCATCAACCAACCTCATGACTCGCGGGAAGATGTATGACTCATAGAAATCAGGCAGCCGGTGTGCAGCAAATGCGCCTAACACATGCATCTCGATCCATGACGTGAAGTAGTAGAGGGAGAAATCCATAGTGTCTGCACCTGGGTTTGAAGTGTTGGCGGCAGTACTTAAACCATGGTATTAGTGTGATAACCCTGCAATGCCAACAATCAATCGCGCTTCTTCGGCTATGCGATGGGCAGGATAGAAGACGGGGGCTCTCATAAAACAGCGGTGCATCGACATGGCAAACCAGCTAAGCCAGAGACTAATGAAGCCCACAAAAAATGTTTCTTCATCTATTCTAGGAGCAGCGATTGCGTCAAAGGTCACTGCTAACGAATTTGGAATGTAAAACTGTGGCAAGTCTTCTTCTTTGGCCGACAATTTCTCCAAGCCGAATCCGAAGGGATCCTCGACCTTCGTGAATTTCGGAGCTTTCTTGGATAGAGCATCTTTACGGAGAAAGCAAGCAATGAAAGCATCAAAAGTGACACCTTACCCTTCTGATGCCACAAATGATCTCTCAAAAATGCCCAAGGTATTGATTAGACTCAGGTGCTTGTGCCGAACAGCATTCTCGATCGTCAAGCCTTCAAGCATAGCTGGCACTGTAGAAAATATATACTCGTCAGGGGGTAATAATTCTTCATAGTGCTTTCCCCTAATCCGCAGCCCTAAAATTTCGTGGAACTCCTCCAGCGAAATAAAGACTTCGCAGTCCCCTAGCAGAAAAGTATTAATTGGAAGATTCCACTGGCTCAAAAAAGCCTTAACCCACCAGACGTGGGGACCATGGTAGTAGAACAGTGACGTGTACACCGCTTGATACAGCCCAATTTTATGCAACCATGAGCATTGGTAGGAAAGAATTTACCAGGCCCAGGGAAGGTAGCCCACTGGATGGCGCGGGGTAACATCTATCTTATAGACCTGTCCCCAGGGTCGAGCTTCACCCTGACATATTCGGCGTCCTAAAATATCGATAGCCATCATGGGTTGATTGGGTATCCCTTTCATTGATGGCTCAAGCCGGCCCTCGGGGGTCCAATTAGCCGCCTCTACAACATAAGCAGTACGCGGACGCCCCGTAAATGACATTGAACGAATGGGTTCTGTTAGTACTTCGCATGTAAAACTATGGCGGCCCCTGATAATGTGAACGTACCAAACTCCCTATAGGAGAAGGCTCTTATTGCCCTTATCATGTTCCCTAATCATTGCCAAAACTTCCTTATCTGATGGTGACTGTGGGAAAGCGACCTCCGTGCGTGTGTAAGGAAAGTAGGGAAGTGAGGCCATTGTACCTAAAGGAAGGGGACAAAAAACCCATTAATAAAAAGTGTGAGTTTGTTTCATGGGATTACTAACTACAAAGCCAGTGGGCCCCACAAAATCAAAATGGCGGCTCACCAATAATGAGGCAAGATAATCATTGTGAGAATCTGTCACGCCCCGCTTCCCAGAGTGCGCTAAGATCGACACGTGACAGAGCCAACCATGCTACCTGTGGCTAGGAAATATCCCTCCACAGTCACATTACGGCTGTCTATAAGATATCAAGAACAGTAAAATAAAATAAACTATCTAGTACATGTCCATATGCCAGAATAACGAATCAAGAAAAATATGCGGAAGCAATAATCCAATAAACAATAACAATCTGGAAAGTACGACCCAAAATACGGGCTCACATCAGGAATGGAAATACGAAAATAAAACTAACTAACTAGCTACTAACAGGGTCCTCACTGCTAGGCCTGTTCGCTGAAGTACTCCTGATCGGCCTGCGACGAAGGTGGAGGATCTGGGCCATGCAAAACCCAGACGTCAGTGCATCATAATATCAATAATAATAAGCAATCAGGATGTAACGAGTTATGCATGTATGAAAAGTAACATGAATTTAATGAGTGAACATGAATATAGAGCAGTGAAGTGTATAAGTATATGTGACGTGCGGTGATCAATCTAAACTGTGCTACTGGGTTATCTATTCTAAAGTTTGTTTGAAATCAATTAGTGTACTCCTCCATGTAACTCAAAGAATATGTCCCGTTATCCTCCGGGACCACGGATCAGGTAGTGGGAGTCATGAATGACTCTATCCCGTTATCCCCCGGGTCTAAGAATCAAGTAAGAATCACGAATGATTCTGTCCCGTTATCCCCCGGGACCACGGATCAAGTAATACCCTTTTAAGCTACACTTCAGTTACACTTTTGATTTCCCCATGCCCCCAAGGTTATGTGTTCAAGTCAGGTATTGATAATCTGGAGCTAAAGCCAACACAGAATCAAGCAGGTACAGGTTTGTCTATGCAAACAACAGGATACGTCCGTCAGGACAACATGTCAGGAATGTCGGTATTAGAAACAGGATCAGGTAACATGTCAAGTAGTGGTGTATCAGGTCATGTCAAGTAATGCACAGGTATCAAACGGATGCTTATAATAAAACTGTAGCAAGTACGGATGCACAGTAAAACACAGAGGCATAAATATCTATCAGGGATTTACATCTACAACTCTATGACTATGTTGGATGCACATTATCAAGTATGGGGGACTAATGTAACAATAATATGAGTTAATGTAATATGGCATGCAACTAGGTATGCAGAATTAACGGTATGGATACACAATAAAACATGGATGCACAAGTATCTATCAGGGGTTACAATTACAGTTCCATGACTATGCAGGATGCACATTATCAAGCATGGGGTACTAATACAACGATAACATGAAATAATACGATCTGTAGATGCAGCTACATATATAATAAATGATATGAATGCATACGGCTATCCGAAAACAGTAAAACTTTAATATGGATGTATAATGCAATCAACATGTAATATTTGTATTCATATGGATGGAAGATAAGTATTATAGCATGTAGCAAGATAAACTTGAATGCTATTAGATATGTAATAAATGATACGGATGTGAACTGGTATCGTAAAACAGTAAAACGGTAACAGGGATACACAATGCAATGAACATGTAATATTATTATTAATATGGATGCAAATATAATAACATAGCATGTAGCAAGATAAACTTTCCTCGATTGGATCACACGACGGGTATGTACGGCATGTTCGACGTCGGGTAAACGTCGCAATGCATGTACGGTACACGGGACGAGTCTAGGCAAAGGAAAAAGGATAACCACGCAGGTATGGGACGTTCACTGGATTACTTGGATCGTCCACTACGAGCACGGTTCGAAAAACACGGATCAAGAAAAGAGAAGAAATGAAAGAAGAAGGAGAAGGAAGAAGAGAGTTGGTGCTCACTAGGGTTTGGTGTTCTGGGGTCAGAGGTGAGGCGAGGGAGTCGTCGACGACGGTGATCTGTCGACGGCGAGGTACAGGCGAGGCTTTGGCGATGAGGGTGTGTGCAGGGATGGGTGCTCGGCTTCGGGGTTCTTGGTGTTGGGGTGTGCAGGGGAGAGAGAGGTGATGGTGGTTATGAAGAGAAGGCCGACAAAGTGGTCGGCGTTGTAGGCTATGGCGAGGGATCGCCGGTGAGGAGGGTGCAGCGAGGATGGGTTCTTGAGTTAGGGTTCATCGGGGTTGGGTTTTACAAGGTTGGAGGAAGAAGTGGAGGTGGTGACGACGAGGCTGGGACATTGGTTTAAGCTCAGAGGTTTCACGTGAAGACGAGAGGAGGCGGTCAGGGTTATGGTTAAGGCTCTCGTCGCGGCAGTGGGTTAAAAAAAAGGAAAAGAAACGAAGAAGGAAAGAAAGAGGGAGGTAACCTTAGTGTGTGTAGGGAGGTGATGGGATCCTGCGTGAACAGAAATCGCGAGAGGAGAGAGAAGGGAATAGGGGGAGAGAGAGAGAGAGATGTGCATGGGGAGGTGAGAGTAGGTAAAAAATTATTTAAAAGAAATAGTAAAATAAAAGAGAGAGAGAGAGTGATAGAGATGAGTTAGGTTTAGATTTGATTATAAAAATCTTTTAAAATTTTTTTAGTTATAAATTTTATATTTTCGTTACAAATCTTAAGTATAACTGTTTAATATATAAAAATATTATATTAATAAAACATTGGATATTTTGGTTAATACAAAAATAGTCCAAAACACGTCCGGATTGGGTCTAAAAATCCGGTTTAAAATACGGAAAATATAAGTATCAACCAAAACCAAAATTGGATATCCGGGTAACGAAAATGCATACCCCCAAGAACGGATGCACGCACGTGCACGTAGCCATCCAAACGAGTTTGTTTCACTGAACGGGACGAGAACAAGATGCGTGGATGCTACGTCAGGGTTAGGGGTATCATGCAGGCCATTCTAGATATTTTTAAAATATTTTATTTGACTTTAAATGTTATATTAAAAAATGCAGATGCCAGATATAATGCCAGTATGCAGTATATAAAAAAAATATGAAAGTGCACGGATTGACATAACAAGCCAGGATAAATAATAAACAGGAATCAAGACGGTTTCCAGTAAGGGGGTCAGGTCGGATGCAAATACAGATGTCAAATACACTATTCGCATCCAAACACGGTAAATCAGGAAAATACCATAAATAAAGAAATACTCGAAATAGAATTGGTATAAATGCACTAGGGTGTTACCTTATACCCATCTACAAAAAGAATTCCGTCCTCAAAATTCCAGGAACAAGAAAAGATAAACAACCATGAATCTACGAGAAGAGGTGTGGAAACTTCTGTCGAATCTCGTCTTCTCGTTCCCAAGTCGATTCTCCATACGAGCGATTTCCCCATGAAACAAGTACGAGCGGGATAACCTTATTCTTGAGGACCTTTTCTCTTCGATCAATAATCGACCTCGGTCGTTCTTCATAGGTCAAATCCACCCTTACAGTCTGCTCTGAATGATCTAGCACGTGTGTTTCATCTCGAACATACTTACGGAGTTGAGATAAATGAAACACGTTATGAACATTCGCCAAAGACGGTGGTAAAGCCAATCGATAAGCCGCTTCTCCAACATGCCCAATAATTTCGAAAGGCCCCACGAATCGAGGACTAAGTTTGCCTCGACTCCCAAAATGAATCACTCCTCTAGTTGGTGATATCTTCAAGAATACAAGATCACCAACAGCGAACTCTAGAGATCTTCTCGATGTATCGGCCTAACTCTTCTGCCAATCCTATGCTCATGTGATTTCGGATAGCATTAACCTTCTCCACGGTTTGCACGATCAAATCGGGTCCCAACAATCTTCGTTCTCCAAGATAGTCCTAATAAATGGGTGAGCAACACTTGTGACCATACAATACTTCGAATGGAGCCATCTGAATAGTCGCCTGAAAGCTGTTATTGTAAGAAAACTCCACAAAGTGTAGATGATCCTCCCATTAACCCTTGAAGTCCAACATGCAAGCTCTCAACATATCTTCAAGAGTTTGGATCGTTCTCTCCGACTGGCCATCTGTCTGAGGATGATAAGCAATGCTAAACTTCAATTGAGTCTCCAAACTTTGCTGTAAACTCCTCCAGAAGTACGATAAGAATTGGGTATCACGATCGGAAACGATGCTCACAGGTACTCCATGCAATCTCAGAATCTCCTGCAGATACCGTTCTGCTAACGCTTCTGTTGACTGACCAACTCGAAATGGTATGAAATGAGCTGCCTTGGTCAATCGATCAACAATCACCCAAACTGCATTATTGCCCTTCGGATTCCGCGGTAAAGCTGTCACGAAATCCATGGTTATATGTTCCCACTTCCATTGAGGAATCGGAAGTGGTTGCAATAAACCAGCTACCCTTTGATGTTCAGCCTTAACTTGCTGACACACCAAGCACTTCGCTACA
The DNA here is from genome assembly GCA_030015575.1 of Agapanthus africanus. Taxonomy (NCBI): domain Eukaryota; kingdom Viridiplantae; phylum Streptophyta; class Magnoliopsida; order Asparagales; family Amaryllidaceae; genus Agapanthus; species Agapanthus africanus. The sequence continues at coordinate 739,951,884 of CM057337.1, forward strand.
AAGCGGGCAATCTCCCTTTTCATGCCTTCCCACCAGAAATGCTGTCGTAGATCACGATACATCTTCGTGCCTCCTGGATGTACGAAATATGCGGAACTGTATGCCTCCTTCATAACTTCTTTACGAATGTCTCCTTTCGGCACACACAAGCGGAACGCATGCACGGCTCACGGGACGAGTCCAGGCAAGGCAAAAGGATAACCACGCAGGTAGGGGACATTCAATGGATTACTTGGATCGTCGGCGACGAGCACGGTTGCTACGATGATCGAAAAACACAGATCAAGAAAAGAGAAGAAATGAAAGAAGAAGGAGAAGGAAGAAGAGAGTTGGTGCTCACTGGGGTTTGGTGTTCTGGGGTCAGAGGTGAAGCGAGGGAGTCGTCGACGACGGTGATCTGTCGACGGCGAGGTGCAGGCAAGGCTTTGGTGATGAGGGTGTGTGCAGGGATGGGTGCTCGGGTTCGGGGTTCTTGGTGATGAGGGTGTGCAGGGAAGAGAGAGGTGATGGTGGTTATGAAGAGAAGACCGACGAAGTGGTCGGCGTTGTGGGCTACGGCGAGGGATCGCCGGCGAGGAGGGTGCAGCGAGGATGAGTTCTTGAGTTAGGGTTCTTCGAGGTTGGGTTTTTCAGGGTTGGAGGAAGAAGTAAAGGTGGTGACGACGAGGCTGGGATGTGGGTTCGAACTTGGAGGTTTCGCGTGAAGACAAGAGGAGGCGGCCAGGGTTATGGTTAGGGCTCTCGTCGTGGCAGTGGGTTTAAAAAAAGGAAAAGAAACGAAGAAGGAATGAAAGAGGGAGGCAACCTTAGTGTGTGTAGGGAGGTGATGGGATCCCGCGTGAACATAAATCGTGAGAGGAGAGAGAAAGGAATAGACGAGAGAGAGAAAGAGAAAGAGAGAGACGTGCATGAGGAGGTGAGAGTAGGTAAAAAATATTTAAAAGAAATAGTAAAATAAAAAAAAGAAGAGAGAGTGACAGAGATGAGTTAGGTTTATATTTGATTATAAAAATCTTTTAAAAAATTTTTAGTTATAAATTTTATATTTTCCTTACAAATCTTAAGTATAACTGTTTAATATATAAAAATATTATATTAATAAAACATTGGATATTTTGGTTAATACAAAAATAGTCCAAAATACGTCCGGATCAGGTCTAAAAATCCAGTTTTAAAATACGAAAAATATACGTTGCAACCAAATCCAAAATTGAATATCCGGGTAACGAAAATGCATACCACCAAGAACGGATGCACGCACGTGCATGCAGCCATCTAAACGAGTCTGTTTCACTGAACCGGACGAGAACAAGATGCACGGATGCTACGACAGGGTTAGAGGTATCATGCAGGCCATGCTAGATATTTTTAAAATATTTTATTTGATTTTAAATGTTATGTTAAAAATGCAGATGCCAGATATAATTCCAGTATGCAGTATATAAAAAAATTATGAAAGTACACAGATCCACATAACAAGCCAGGATAAATCATAAACAGGAATCAAGACGGTTTCCAGCAAGCAGGTCGGATCGGATGCAAATACAGATGTCAAATACACTATTCGCACCCAAACACGGTAAATCAGGAAAATACCATAAATAAAGAAATACTCGAAATATAATTGGTATAAATGAACTAGGGTGTTACAGAATCTAAAAGGATTCTTATTAAATAAACAGAGGGTTTAAAAAACTCTTAACGTCCTCGAAAATTGAGTCCTATTAGGAATAGACAACAGATTCAAATCTATGAAAAGAGTATTAAAACACTAAAAAGGAAAATGCTTAAGAACAGAACCTAGATCTCTCAGAGTTAAGCTCTATAAGAAAATGGAATTAAATTCCTTTAATAGTGGGATTAAATCCCAGAAACCCCCATAGTGTGGAAACAAAGAAAATGGAATTAAATTCCAAAGATCCTCAAAGATCAGTGATAGGGTAAAACTCTAAGAGGAGAACTAACAATCCTCATTGATCCAAGACCCCACAGTCTACTTTAAAAAAAGTGTTTTTTTAGATCTCTAAAAGATCAGTTCAAGAAAAGAGCAAAGCTCTATTGATGGATTTAAAATCCAATACAAGAACAAAAAGAGTTTTTGAAGAGGTGATGGTGGTTATGAAGAGAAGGTCGACGAAGTGGTCGGCGTTGTGGGCTACGGCGAGGGATCGCCGGCGAGGAGGGTGCTGCGAGGATGGGTTCTTGAGTTAGGGTTTTTCGAGGTTGGTTTTGCAGGGTTGGAGGAAGAAGTGGAGGTGGTGACGACGAGGCTGGGATGTGGGTTCGAGCTCGGAGATTTCGCGTGAAGACGAGAGGAGGCGGCCAGGGTTATGGTTAGGGCTCTCATCGCAGCAGTGGGTTAAAAAAAAGGAAAAGAAACGAAGAAGGAATGAAAGAGGGAGGTAACCTTAGTGTGTGTAAGGAGGTGATGGGATCGCGCGTGAACAGAAATCGCGAGAGAAGAGAGAAGGGAATAGAGGAGAGAGAGAGAGAGAGAGAGACGTGCATGGGGAGGTGAGAGTAGGTAAAAAAATATTTAAAAGAAATAGTAAAATAAAAAAAAAGAAGAGAGAGAGTGACAGAGATCAGTTAGGTTTATATTTGATTATAAAAATCTTTTTAAAAAATTTTAGTTATAAATTTTGTATTTTCGTTACAAATCTTAAGTATAACTGTTTAATATATAAAAATATTATATTAATAAAACATTGGATATTTTGGTTAATACAAAAATAGTCCAAAACACGTCCGGGTCGGGTCTAAAAATCCAGTTTTAAAATACGGAAAATATACGTGTCAACCAAATCCAAAATTGAATATCCGGGTAACGAAAATGCATACCCCCAAGAACGGATGCACGCACGTGCACGCAGCCATCTAAACGAGTCCGTTTCACTGAACCGGACGAGAACAAGGTGCGCGGATGCTACGACAGGGTTAGAAGTATCATGCAGGCCATGCTAGATATTTTAAAAATATTTTATTTGATTTTAAATGTTATATTAAAAATGCAGATGCCAGATATAATGCCAGTATGCAGTATATAAAAAAATTATGAAAGTGCACGGATCCACATAACAAGCCAGGATAAATCATAAACATGAATCAAGACGGTTTCCAGCAAGCAGGTCGGGTCAGATGCAAATACAGATGTCAAATACACTATTCGCACCCAAACACGGTAAATCAGAAAAATACCATAAATAAAAAAATACTCGAAATAGAATTGGTATAAATGAACTACGGTGTTACAGAATCCAAAAGGATTCTCATTAAATAAACAGAGGAGTTTAAAAAACTCTTAACATCCTCGAAAAGTGAGTCCTATGAGGAATAGACAACAGATTCAAATCTGTGAAAAGAGTATTAAAACCCTAAAAAGGAAAATGCTCAAGAACAGAACCTAGATCTCTCAGAGTTAAGCTCTATAAGAAAATGGAATTAAATTCCTTCAATAGTGGGATTAAATCCCAGAAACCCCCATAGTGTGGAAACAAAGAAAATGGAATTAAATTCCAAAGATCCTCAAAGATCAGTGATAGGGTAAAATTCTAAGAGGAGAACTAACAATCCTCATTGATTCAAGACCCCAGAGTCTACTTTAAAAAAAGTGTTTTTTTAGATCTCTAAAAGATCAGTTCAAGAAAAGAGCAAAGCTCTGTTGATGGATTTAAAATCCAAGACAAGAACAAAAAGAGTTTTTGAAGAGGTGATGGTGGTTATGAAGAGAAGGTCGACGAAGTGGTCGGCGTTGTGGGCTACGGCGAGGGATCGCCGGCGAGGAGGGTGCAACGAGGATGGGTTCTTGAGTTAGGGTTCTTCGAGGTTGGTTTTGCAGGGTTGGAGGAAGAAGTGGAGGTGGTGACGACGAGGCTGGGATGTGGGTTCGAGCTCGAAGGTTTCGCGTGAAGACGAGAGGAGGCGGCCAGGGTTATGGTTAGGGCTCTCATCGCAGCGGTGGGTTAAAAAAAAGAAAAGAAACGAAGAAGGAATGAAAGAAGGAGATAACCTTAGTGTGTGTAGGGAGGTGATGGGATCCCGCGTGAACAGAAATCGCGAGAGAAGAGAGAAAGGAATAGAGGAGAGAGAGAAAGAGAGAGAGACGTGCATGGGGAGGTGAGAGTAGGTAAAAAAATATTTAAAAGAAATAGTAAAATAAAAAAAAAGAAGAGAGAGAGTGACAGAGATGAGTTAGGTTTATATTTGATTATAAAAATCTTTTAAAAAATTTTTAGTTATAAATTTTGTATTTTCTTTACAAATCTTAAGTATAACTGTTTAATATATATAAATATTATATTAATAAAACATTGGATATTTTGGTTAATACAAAAATAGTCCAAAACACGTCCGGGTCGGGTCTAAAAATCCAGTTTTAAAATACGGAAAATATACGTGTCAACCAAATCCAAAATTGAATATCCGGGTAATGAAAATGCATACCCCCAAGAACGGATGCACGCACGTGCACGCAGCCATCTAAACGAGTCTGTTTCACTGAACCGGACGAGAACAAGATGCGCGGATACTACGACAGGGTTAGAGGTATCATGCAGGCTATGCTAGATAATTTTAAAATATTTTATTTGATTTGAAATGTTATATTAAAAATGCAGATGCCAGATATAATGCCAGTATGCAGTATATAAAAAAATTATGAAAGTGCACGGATCTACATAACAAGCCAGGATAAATCATAAACAGGAATCAAGACGGTTTCCAGCAAGCAGGTTGGGTCAGATGCAAATACAGATGTCAAATACACTATTCGCACCCAAACACGGTAAATCAAAAAAATACCATAAATAAAGAAATACTCGAAATAGAATTGGTATAAATAAACTAGGGTGTTACAGAATCCAAAAGGATTCTCATTAAATAAACAGAGGAGTTTAAAAAACTCTTAACGACCTCGAAAAGTGTCTCCTATTAGGAATAGACAACAGATTCAAATCTGTGAAAAGAGTATTAAAACCCTAAAAAGGAAAATGCTCAAGAACAGAACCTAGATCTCTCAGAGTTAAGCTCTATAAGAAAATGGAATTAAATTCCATCAATATTGGGATTAAATCCCAGAAACCCCCATAGTATGGTATTAAAGAAAATGGAATTAAATTCCAAAGATCCTTAAAGATCTGTGATAGGGTAAAACTCTAAGAGGAGAACTAACAATCCTCATTGATTCAAGACCCCAGAGTCTACTTAAAAAAAGTGTTTTTTTAGATCTCTAAAAGATCAGTTCAAGAAAAGAGCAAAGCTCTGTTGATGGATTTAAAATCCAAGACAAGAACAAAAAGAGTTTTTGAAGAGGTGATGGTGGTTATGAAGAGAAGGTCGACGAAGTGGGCGGCGTTGTTGGCTACGGCGAGGGATCGCCGGCGAGGAGGGTTCAGCGAGGATGGGTTCTTGAGTTAGGGTTTTTCGAGGTTGGTTTTGCAGGGTTGGAGGAAGAAGTGGAGGTGGTGACGACGAGGCTGGGATGCAGGTTCGAGCTTGGAGGTTTCGCGTGAAGACGAGAGGAGGCGGCCAGGGTTATGGTTAGGGCTCTCATCGTAGTAGTGGGTTAAAAAAAAGGAAAAGAAACGAAGAAGGAATGAAAGAGGGAGGTAACCTTAGTGTGTGTAGGGAGGTGATGGGATCCCGCGTGAACAGAAATCAAGAGAGAAGAGAGAAGGGAATAAAGGAGAGAGAGAAAGATAGGGAGAGAGAGAGAGTCGTGCATGGGGAGGTGAGAGTAGGTAAAAAAATATTTAAAAGAAATAGTAAAATAAAAAAAAAGAAGAGAGAGAGTGACAGAGATGAGTTAGGTTTATATTTGATTATAAAAATCTTTTAAAAAAATTTTAGTCATAAATTTTGTATTTTCGTTACAAATCTTAAGTATAACTGTTTAATATATAAAAATATTATATTAATAAAACATTGGATATTTTGGTTAATACAAAAATAGTCCAAAACACGTCCGGGTCGGGTCTAAAAATCCAGTTTTAAAATACGGAAAATATACGTGTCAACCAAATCCAAAATTGAATATCCGGGTAACGAAAATGCATACCCCCAAGAACGGATGCACGCACGTGCACGCAGCCATCTAAACGAGTCCGTTTCATTGAACCGAACGGGAACAAGATGCGCGGACGCTGCGACAGGGTTAGAGGTATCATGCAGGCCATGCTAGATATTTTTAAAATATTTTATTTGATTTTAAATGTTATATTAAAAATGCACATGCCAGATATAATACCAGTATGCAGTATATAAAAAAATTATGAAAGTGCACGGATCCACATAACAAGCGAGGATAAATCATAAACAGGAATCAAGACGGTTTCCAGCAAGCAGGTCGGGTCAGATGCAAATACAAATGTCAAATACACTATTCGCACCCAAACACGGTAAATCAGAAAAATACCATAAATAAAGAAATACTCGAAATAGAATTGGTATAAATGAAGTAGGGTGTTACAGAATCCAAAAGGATTCTCATTAAATAAACAGAGGAGTTTAAAAAACTCTTAACATCCTCGAAAAGTGAGTCCTATTAGGAATAGACAACAGATTCAAATCTGTGAAAAGTGTAATAAAGCCCTAAAAAGGAAAATGCTCAAGAACAGAAGAGGATTAAAATTCCCAAAAGTCCCTAGATCTCTCAGAGTTAAGCTCTATTAGAAAATGGAATTAAATTCCTTCAATAGTGGGATTAAATCCCAGAAACCCCCATAGTGTGGAAACAAAGAAAATGGAATTAAATTCCAAACATCCTCAAAGATCAGTGATAAGGTAAAACTCTAAGAGGAGAACTAACAATCCTCATTGATTCAAGACCCCAGAATCTACTTTAAAAAAGTGTTTTTTTAGATCTCTAAAAGATCAATTCAAGAAAAGAGCAAAGCTCTTTTGATGGATTTAAAATCCAAGACAAGAACAAAAAGAGTTTTTGAAGAGGTGATGGCGGTTATGAAGTGAAGGCCGACGAAGTGGCCGGCGTTGTGGGCTACGGCGAGGGATCACCGGCGAGGAGGGTGCAGCGAGGATGGGTTCTTGAGTTAGGGTTCTTCGAGGTTGGGTTTCGCAGGGTTGGAGGAAGAAGTGGAGGTGGTGATAACGTGGCTGGAATGTGGGTTCGAGCTCGGAGGTTTCGCGTGAAGGCGAGAGGAGACGGCCCGGGTTATGTTTAGGGCTCTCGTCGCGGCAGTGGGTTAAAAAAAAGAAAAGAAACGAAGAAGGAATGAAAGAGGGAGGTAACCTTAGTGTGTGTAGGGAGGTGATGGGATCCCGCGTGAACAGAAATCGCGATAGGAGAGAGAAGGGAATAGAGGAGAGAGAGAGAGAGAGAGAAAGAAAGAGAGAGACGTGCATGGGGAGGTGAGAGTAGGTAAAAAAATATTTAAAAGAAATAGTAAAATAAAAAAAGGGGAGAGAGTGACAGAGATGAGTTGGGTTTATATTTGATAATAAAAATCATTTAAAAATTTTTTAGTTATAAATTTTATATTTTCCTTACAAATCTTAAGTATAACTGTTTAATATATATAAATATTATATTAATACAACATGCGATATTTTGGTTAATACAAAAATAGTCCAAAACACGTCCGGGTCAGGTCTAAAAATCCAGTTTTAAAATACGGAAAATATACGTGTCAACCAAATCCAAAATTGAATATCCAGGTAACGAAAATGCATACCCCCAAGAACGGATGCACGCACGTGCACGCAGCCATCTAAACGAGTCCGTTTCACTGAACCGGATGAGAACAAGATGCGCAGATGCTACGACAGGGTTAGAGGTATCATGCAGGCCATGCTAGATATTTTTAAAATATTATATTTGATTTTAAATGTTATATTAAAAATGCAGATACCAGATATAATGCCAGTATGCAGTATATAAAAAAATTATGAAAGTGCACGGATCCACATAATAAGCCAGGATAAATCATAAACAGGAATCAAGACGGTTTCCAACAAGTAGGTCGGGTCGGATGCAAATACAGATGTCAAATACACTATTCGCACCCAAACACGGTAAATCAGGAAAATACCATAAATAAAGAAATACCCGAAATAGAATTGGTATAAATGAACTAGGGTGTTACAGAATCCAAAAGGATTCTCATTAAATATACAGAGGAGTTTAAAAAACTCTTAACGTCCTCGAAAAGTGAGTCCTATTAGGAATAGACAACAGATTCAAATCTGTGAAAAGAGTATTAAAACCCTAAAAAGGAAAATGCTCAAGAACAGAAGGGGAATAAAATTCCCAAAAGTCCCTAGATCTCTCAGAGTTAAGCTCTATAAGAAAATGGAATTAAATTCCTTCAATAGTGGGATTAAATCCCAGAAACCCCCATAGTGTGGAAACAAAGAAAATGGAATTAAATTCCAAAGATCCTCAAATATCAGTGATAGGGTAAATCTCTAAGAGGAGAACTAACAATCCTCATTGATTTAAGACCCCAGAGTCTACTTAAAAAAAGTGTTTTTTTAGATCTCTAAAAGATCAGTTCAAGAAAAGAGCAAAGCTCTGTTGATGGATTTAAAATCCAAGACAAGAACAAAAAGAGTTTTTGAAGAGGTAATGGAGGTTATAAAGAGAAGGTCGACGAAGTGGTCGGAGTTGTGGGCTACGGCAAGGGATCACCGGCGAGGAGGGTGCTGCGAGGATGGGTTCTTGAGTTAGGGTTCTTCGAGGTTGGGTTTTGCAGGGTTGGAGGAAGAAGTGGAGGTGGTGACGACGAGGCTGGGATGTGGGTTCGAGCTCGGAGGTTTCGCATGAGGAAGAGAGGAGGCGGCCAGGGTTATGGTTAGGGCTCTCGTCGCGGCAGTGGGTTCAAAAAAAGGAAAAGAAACGAAGAAGGAATGAAAGAGGAAGGTAACCTTAGTGTGTTTAGGGAGGTGATGGGATCCCGCATGAACAGAAATCGCGAGAGGAGAGGGAAGGGAATAGAGGAGAGAGAGAAAGAGAGAGAGAGAGAGAAAGAGAGAGACGTGCATGGGGAGGTGAGAGTAGGTAAAAAAATATTTAAAAGAAATAGTAAAATAAAAAAAAAAGATGAGAGAGAGTGACAGAGATGAGTTAGGTGTATATTTGATTATAAAAATCTTTTAAAAAAAATTTAGTTATAAATTTTATATTTTCGTTACAAAGTATAACTGTTTAATATATAAAAATATTATATTAATAAAACATTGGATACTTTGGTTAATACAAAAATAGTCCAAAACACGTCCGGGTCGGGTCTAAAAATCCAGTTTTAAAATACAGAAAATATACGTGTCAACCAAATCCAAAATTGAATATCCGGGTAACGAAAATGCATACTCCCAAGAACGGATGCACGCACGTGCACGCAGCCATCTAAACGAGTCCGTTTCACTGAACCGGACGAGAACAAGATGCGCGGATGCTACGACAGGGTTAGAGATATCATGCAGTCCATGCTAGATATTTTTAAAATATTTTATTTGATTTTAAATGTTATATTAAAAATGCAGATGCCAGATATAATTCCAGTATGCAGTATATAAAAAAATTATGAAAGTGAATGGATCCACCTAACAAGCCAGGATAAATCATAAAGAGGAATCAAGACGGTTTCCAGCAAGCAGGTCGGGTCGGATGCAAATACAGATGTCAAATACACTATTCGCACCCAAACACGGTAATCAGGAAAATACCATAAATAAAGAAATACTCGAAATAGAATTGGTATAAATGAACTAGGGTGTTACAGAATCCAAAAGGATTCTCATTAAATAAACAGAGGAGTTTAAAAAACTCTTAACGTCCTCGAAAAGTGAGTCCTATTTGGAATAGACAACAGATTCAAATCTGTGAAAAGAAAAATGCTCAAGAACAGAAGGGGAATAAAATTCCCAAAAGTCCCTAGATCTCTCAGAGTTAAGCTCTATAAGAAAATGGAATTAAATTCCTTCAATAGTGGGATTAAATCCCAGAAACCCCCATACTGTGGAAACAAAGAAAATGGAATTAAATTCCAAAGATCCTCAAAGATTAGTGATAGGTTAAAACTTTAAGAGGAGAACTAACAATCCTCATTGATTCAAGACCCCAGAGTCTACTTAAAATAAAGAGTTTTTTTAGATCTCTAAAAGATCAGTTCAAGAAAAGAGCAAAGCTCTGTTGATGGATTTAAAATCCAAGACAAGAACAAAAAGGGTTTCCTAAGAAATGAATTCTGTTCATAATCCTTACCAAGAAGAGTTTTTGCTGTGTTTAACTCTAAAGTTCTATGGGCAGAGAGCTAAGCTCTGAAAAGAGAATTAAATTCTCAAGAAAAGAGTTAAGAAAGAAGATGAAGAAACAGTGGTCATCTCAAGGGCCAAAGGCCCCATTTATAAGACGTGATAGGAAGCGGTTCAGCTTTCCATTCCCCTAGGCAATCCAACGGTGATAAAGATGGACAGCATTGCACTCACATTCAAGCCACGTGAGAACAACGCTGGGGGGCATTTATTCCCTCATAAAAAAAGAAGAAAAAGGGGAGAAAATTTCCCACAACTCAAACTTCACGTGTTAAACACGTGAGCGCCTATATGCAAAATATATAGGCGCTGCAATCAAACAACTAATTGGCTAAATAAGCCTCACGTGTTAAACACGTGAGCGCCTATATGCAAAGCATATATGCGCTGCAATCAAACAACTAATAGGCTAAATAATCCTCACATGTTAAACACGTGAGCGCCTATATGCAAAGCATATAGGCGCTGCAATCAAAAAACTGTAGGCTAAATGAGCCTCACGTGTTAAACACGTGAGCGTCTATATGCAGAGCATATAGGCGCTGCAATCAAAAAACTAATAGGTTAAATAAACTTCATGTGTTAAACATGTGAGCGCCTATATGCAAAGCATATAGGCGCTGCAGCCAAACAACTAAAGGCCAAATTGGGTTCATATGTTAAATACGTGAGCGCCCATATAAAAGGCATATGGGCGCCAAATCAGAGAAGCTAAATAAACCTCACGTGTAAAACACGTGAGGCCATCTCCTTACGTAGAATTAAATTCTACTCGAGAAAGATACTCTCTGTTAAATACTGAACCGTTGGATCAAAAATCCAATGGTGATTAAGCATAGAATTAAATTCTATTGGGAAGAATATTTTCAATTAAACAGAAAGTTGGTGGATCAAAAATCCAATGATATGGAAAATATTTCCCATATCTTTCTAAATAAAGAAAGATTGTGCTCTGTTAAACCGAACACTCTTGGATTAAAAATTCAATGGTTATAAAAATATCACCGTTCAAAAGAATTTTATTCTATATATGGGAGAATATTCCCTCAATCTTGTTAAAACAAGAAAACATATTCGTAAGACAGAAACACTTGAATCAACGATCCAACGGTGGGTAAAATTCCCCAAATCAATTTTGAGTCCAATTAAATCAGTTGGAATCTCTTAATGAGAGATTTTCTTAAAATTAATTAACAAACTTGCCTTCACTATATAAAGGATCCAAGACTTCAAGTCTCAGATAGAAAAACCCCTTATAAGCTCCTGCCAAAATACAGTGAGCTCTGGAAAGAACAGAGAATTTAATTCTCAAAGAAAGAAGACATTTCTTCTTCAAAACACTATAGGTAAATTACAAAGGAGAGATTAAAAGTATCTCTCTTGCCTAGTATAATGGATATAAGGGTAACTCTTCATACAAGAACTTAGTTCTTCCTCTGGTTTAAGATTTGCAAAAGCAAATCTCCCCACAAGTTGAGAATTTAATTCTCATCGGGATTTCTTCAGACTCAAAACTTATAGAAAAGAACTAGGTTAAAAAGAAAAAGAACATATGTTCTGGGAATTTAATTCCTCCGAAATTAGGGTTTAACCCTACATAAAAAACTTAGTTCTTATAAAAATAAAAGAAGAACTTAGTTCTCCAATAAAAAATGATGATCCAAGATCTTCAAAAATAGAAATCTTGATGATCATCAATAACTAAAATGTCATTAACAGAGATTAATATCTCTAAAAATAAGAAGAACTTGGCGTCTCATGAGAAACACACGTGAGTAAAATTAGTGCTTAGCACTATTATAGCGCCTCACGTGTTTCCCACACGAGTGCCTAAAACAAACAAAAGAAAAACTAAAACGCCTCATGTGCTTTCCACGTGAGCGTCCAAAAAAAAAAGAAATCTTCTTTGTGTTGATTAGGCAGCCACTAAATAAAGCAACCCAGCACCCTAAAAATAAAGCAGTCACGTAAAATACACGTAAAACACTCTTGGAAACCCAAAATATGCCACCTCACGTATTTCACACATGAGCACCAGAGCTCTAGCCCAGTGCTTAGCACATCTATCTACAAAAGGTGGGTGAACAAACAAAACCTAAAATCAATGCTCAGCACTCACGTGCTTCCCACATGAGTGCCATGCAAAATGCTTAGCACTCTATATTCAATCAAAATGACTAAAGTGTTTAGCACTAATTGGGCAGCGCCTATATCTTAGTGCTTCACATGTTTCACACGTGAGAGCCAAAGAAGATTAGTGCTTAGCATTATAGTAGCGCCTCATATGAAAAACACGTAAGTGCTAGAAAAGATTAGTGCTCAGCACTATTCCAGCGCCCCACGTGAAATACACGTGAGCGCTGCATATATTAGTGTTTAACACTACTGGGTAGTATAGAAACCCAATCTAAATTTCCCGAGATTAAACCTCTTTGATTTTAATCAGCCGAGCCCATATTGCTCATGATTTCCCAAACCGATCTTAGTCTCAAACATGACTAATGATCTCTCATTGATGATATCCAAAACGATATTCATATCGTATCTCCTAAAATAATCTTAGTCTCAAATATGACTAACGATTCTTAGGACCATCACAAACCCTTTCCCTCAAATATGGGATTTGGTTCAAGGGTATATCTTTCCACACCTCTGATATATGTCGTCGTAATTTCTCAACGTCTTCAGAGAGGTGGCGGGTCCCGAAAACCAATAACTCTTTTCTCATACATTGATGCACTTCCAAATTGACATGCACACCTCAAATCGGATCGCTTTCTAAATTGGGCGTAGGCCATGTCATCATCTTTCACTCCGCCACGTAACAAATACACGTGCATGCAAGATGAATGTTGGACCGAAATGTCCTTAAACTAACATTTGCCAAAATGTCCTTAAACTAACATCCGTCCCCAAAATGGGAATGTTGGACTGAAATGTCCTTAAACTAACATCCATCCCCAAAATGGGAATGTTGGACCGAAACGTCCTTAAACTAACATTCGTCCCCAAAATGGGAATAACGGACTGAAATGTCCCAAAACTAAAATTTCGCCTCAAACATGGCGATAATGGACAGTGATGTTCTTAAACTAAAATAATTGGGCCCAAATGCTCATATGTTTTAAGTCGATCATAATCTCAAACCAGATTAACGGTTCTTAAATAAACCTAAGCGCAAATCTAAAATATACGGATTTGGATTGATCCGCGCCTTACGGGCGACGACATAAACTAGTCTCCGTTTACAATCCATGGGCAACCAAAAAAAAACACACACGACACGAACTGAACTGCTGGAGAAGAAGAAAGTTGTTATCGCAATGTGGTAACATAATTAACTGCAAAGGCTTGCACCTGCAGGGAAGAGCGTCCCCATAATAAAAAAAAACCTCATAAAATGAGGGGTTTTATTTGATAAAGTCTGCTACAACGGTTGCGTCTGTCCAAACCTCCGATATATGGTGCCATAAATCAACTTGGTACTTTCAGAGAGGTGGACGGATAAATCCAAATAGCATCTGCCCCCGAATTCAGGAAAGACGATCCATCCCAGTCTTTCTCCGGCAGTGAATATATGTCTAGCTCGAGTCTCTGAAAATCTTCGAGAATCCCCTTCTAACAAGTCAACAACATAGCTGATGGCTTGCAACTAAGAGCATCATGAACGACGTTCACTTCCCCAGGTGATACTGCAGATCAATATCATAGTCTGCCATTAACTCTAACCATCTGTTGTCACGCCACGCTTCCCAGTAGGCGGAAACGGTAACGTGGCAAGCCCGCAACGTATTTACTAAGAAAATATGTTAAGCATAATTAAGCAATGTAACAATGTGGAAGAATAACAAGAGTAATAAAATGAAACAATAACTTTATTTATATTCAACTTTACATACAACTGTCTGAATAAAAAAAATACAATAATAATGAAAATGCCTAACCAATGGCATACTAAAAGTAAGTGCAAGCAGGAGCTAGTAGTCAGGCTGAGCGGCAAACTGGTCCAAATCCTCTTGGCTCGACTCTACATCCTCAGAGTCCGGTCCTTCTGACGAACATTCCAAAGAAAGAAACAGAGAGAAATGTCGTCAGCGAACTAGCGCTCGGTAAGTCCCCAAAAGAAACAAGTAATGATGAATGAAAGTGAATAGAAATCAAGTGAATATGAACAGGCAAGGTTATATATAAGAGAGTATTATAAGATAGTTATTCTAACGTGATTATTTGTAATTTGATAAAGAAGGTATTCATGTATACGAGGGGAGTCCATCTTACACCGTGGACTTTGGTAACATGTAGTACACGGCCGTCATAACCCACGGGATAACGGCACGTGAATTCATGTATGTGTCTTTTAAAGTGACCTCTCGTGCCACGATATACGTTCCGTACCAATCTACCCCTTTATCCCCACGTATTGTATCGTATAGATTAAGATTACTGGTCATGGCCGAATCCATGGATATAAAATGTACATGATCATGTTCAAGATGTAATCATGTATTCAGATAGTCATGTCAAGTTCATATCAAGTTATAACCGTGATTCGGTCAAGTCGAGTCAAGTATTCAAGTTTGAGTTTGATATTTGAATTCGTGTGTTCTGGTTCATGATCAAGTATTCAAGCTTGTGTTTGATTTTGGATTCTGGTTTGAGTTTGGATTCATGTTGGAGTTAGAATCTTATGAAAGGACTTTGTTCTTGCAACATCTTAAGTTCGGGAGTAATCGGCAACTGCTGCACATGGACGGCAGGATTTGTGTTTTTTTCCAAGACAGTTGCTATTGATAACTCCGTTAAGTTGTCTAACCTGAATAGGCAAGCACTCACTTTCTCCGGCTTCCTGGGGCTCAAGAGAATTGATCCCGCTTAAATCTATATTAAACTAGAGTTCTTAAAATATTGTTTTGCATATCTCGAGGGAATTTTATAAAAAAAATATTTTAATATAGTTTAAAAAATAAACCTCGAGGGTTATTTAAATATTTAGGGTTTTCATGAACATGGATTTTAATTTAAATGCTATTTTTGGTGATGTATAGCATTTTTAAAAGTTTGTGGTATTTTATTGAAAACTAGCTCTTTTGGAAACTTGATGGTATTTTATTAAAAAATTTAAATCTTCATTTTTAAAAATATAGTTTCATAACACGTTTTTATTAAAAATATGAATTCATAGTTTTATATATTTTTCCAAAAATTGGTTTTTATTTATAAAATTCGTATTTCTTAAAAACCGTATTTTTATTTCCTTTCGAGACCGAATACTCCGTGAGGAGTTTTGCATCTTGCTCTACTATCCCACGAATGTGTGATAATCCACATCATCTATTAGCGGATCCCCTAACGAGGGTTGTAAAGGCGTATTTGCCAAGGATTATAAAATACTGACTAAAAGAAACCCGTTTTGAAAAGGTATGGTATTTTAATGAAAACTTTATTCTTTAAAATAGCTATATATTTAAAGTAACGTGCTATGGAATCATAGTGTGCATGTGGGGTAGGTCGTTACCCCATGAATTTTTTCTTAAAGGTATTTAACAATTATTGAAAATGAGGGTCATATTAAAGTTCATGGTATTTTAATGAAAAGTTCGTTATATGATAGTTTTACATAAAAATTTTGGTTAAACTCAAAGCTAAAAGATTGTAATCAAAGTTACAAATAGGGTGGTAAAGTTAGTTTGATCTATGTATTAAGGAAAAGGAAATTCCAAGTTCAAAAATAATGTATCGGAGGTAACTCCACTTTACCGATATATTTTTATGAGATGATTTGAAATGAAAAGAAGAAGAGATGAGAGAGACTTATGGCTTTATAAGTTCGAGAAGGGAGTAAGGAAAAGGGAGGAGGCTTCGTGGCATCGCAGAAGCTTCGGAAACGGCTTCGATTTTCGATGTAAGGAGCTTGGTTGCTAACTCCACTTGACTCCACTTGCACTTAGGAACTTTTGGGATGATTTTGCTAGAAATTTTCAGAATAGAGGGGAGATAGAGAATGGGGTGGTATTTATAGTGAAGAATTAGGGTTTGGGAATTAAAATTTTGGATTAAAATGTATTAAAAAGGTGTTAAATGGTGAATTGAAGAGTATCTGTTTGATTTTCCTAATCAAACAGTGCAGGAGAGTTAAGGGGAGTCGAAGAGACAAGTGTGCAAAGCACGGAGACGATTGGAGGCATTGGGACCGTCGGCGCTGGCCCCATGATGAAAACGGGCGGTCGGATCTTGATGATCCGTCTCGAGATTTGTGCCACGTGTCAAATTGGGTGTGTACACCACATTGCGCCTGTTTGATTTTTTCTGAAACTTTTCGTTTCTCCATGAATTGCACATGCAACTCTTGGGCTTCCGAAAATATAAAAAGAAAAAAATCTGAAAAATAATTGGGTTTGATAGGAATCGAACGCACAGGCTATGTCACAGCAGTGTAGAGATTTTACCGGTGAGCCACAAGTTGCTTCTTACTGTTATTTAACAAAAAATAACTTTTAACTCTTACACAGGCTGAAATACCCATTTACTATGAAATAAAAGAAATTTCTGTACAGGAATTTCAGAATCGTTACATTCCACCCTCCTTATAAAAATTTCGTCGTCAAAATTTACATAAAGGACTCATCTTCGAATAGCTGAGGGCATCATGCACGCATATCATCTTCTCGCTCCCATGTCGATTCTCCTAACGAGACTTTTCTTCACATTACCCGGACCAAGTTTACCTTCTTGTTCCACAATGTCTTCACTTTTCGGTCCAGGATCTCATCTGGTTATTGCTCGCAGGTTTGGTCAGTCTGTATCGTGGGCTCTGAGTGATCAAGTATGTGGCTGGGGTCGCTCACATATCGTCATAGCTAGGATTTAAGGAACATGTTGTGCACTCCTTCCAATGAGGGTGGTAGTACTAAACGGTATGTCACTTCTCCAACTCGTTCGAGTATGTCAAACGGTCCTATGTATCTTGGAGTTAACTTACCCCTTTTGCCAAAACGTATCACTCCTCTGTTTGGAAAGATCTTCAAGAATACATAGTCTCCAAGTTAGAACTCCAGATGTCAACGATTTGCATATTCCCAATGCTTCTGTCAGTCTTGGGCTATTCGCATCATTTCCCTGATCGTGCGAACTACGTCCACAGTTGCCACGATCATCTTTGGTCCAAGGAGTTCACGATCTCCAACGTCGTCCCAACTCAACGCGGAACAACATTTTCGCCCGTAGAATGCTGCGAATGGTGTCATCCCAATCCGCCTGATAGCTGTTGTTGTATGAAAACTTCACAATGTGTAGGTAATTTTCCCACGAACCTCCGAAGTCTAGCATACAGGCTCTTAGTATGTCTTCCAGAATCTGAATTGTTCACTTAGACTATCCGTCTGTTTGTGGATGATACGATGTGCTGAAATTCAGACTCGTTCCCAGGCTAGTTTGCAGACTCTGCCAAAATTGTGATCGGAATCTCGTATCACGACCGGAGACAATACAAACAGGTACTCCATGTAATTTCACGATCTCCTGCATGAGTTTTTAGGTATCAAGTATGGTATATCTTGAAGTTATAAATCGTACTTGAGATTTATACTTACCTCCATGACTTCCTTGCTAACGTCTCGGTTGACTGGCCAACTCGAAATGGAATAAAGTGAGCCGACTTGGTGAGTCAATCCACAATAATCTAAATCGCGTCATTACCCTTCGTGCTATGATGGAGAGCAGTCACGAAGTCCATGGAAATGTGCTGCCATTTCTATTCTGGGATTGATAACGGTTGAAGTAGATCAGCAGTTCTGTGATGTTCAGCCTTCACTTGCTGACACACTGGATACTTTGCTATGCTTCTAGCTACTTCGCGCTTCATTCCATACCACCAGTAGTGTTGCCGTAGATCCTTATACATCTTCGTGCCACCGCGGTGTACAAAATTAGGAGAGCTGTGAGCTTCTTTCATCAACTCTTCTCGAACAGGTCCGACTGGTACACATAAACGGCTTCCATATCATAAGGATCCATCTTCGTGTATAATGAAGTCAGTTCATAGTCCACTTTCTACGTATTCTCGGATCTTTTGTAGCTTGGCATCATTTGCTTGAGCTGCCTTGATCTGATTGACAAGAGTGGACTGGGCTTGTAAGTTCATCAAAGATGAAGTATTACCTGGCACAACTACTTCAATCTCCAATCCATGCAGTTCTTGCTGTAGCTTCCACTAAGCGGTGAGATTCATCGCTAATGGCTGGGGACTAAGGGTATCAGGAACTACATTCACCTTTCCAGGATGATACTGTAGGTTGATGTCGAAGTCCGCCGTGAGTTCTAGCCATCTTCTCTGCCGCATGTTGAGTTCCTTCTGAGTAAATACATACTTAAGACTTTTGTGGTCAGTGTATATATCCACTCATTCTCCCAAGAGATAGTGGCGCCAAATCTTGAGTGCGAAGATGACGGCTGCCAATTCTAGATCATGTGTTGGATAGTTGCGCTCATGAACTTTTAGTTGTCTTGATGCAAAAGCCACAACTTTCCCATGCTGATGTAGAACACACCCTAATCCTTTACCGGACGCATCATAATATATGACGAATCCGCCAGATTGATCCGGTATTATGAGGATAGGAGCAGAGGTTAATCTCAACTTGAGTTCTGCAAAAACCTTTTCACATGCTTCTGACCACAAGAATGCTTCGTCTTTACGTGTGAGCTTGGTCAGGGATGCTGCGAGTTTTGAGAATCCTTCAATGAATCGTTGGTAGTATCCTTCTAAGCCTAAGAAACTTCTTATATCTTTTACCGTCTTTGGTGTCGGCCACTCGCTGACAGCTGACACCTTAGCTGGATCCACAGAGATTCCTTCGCCTGAAACAATATGTCCGAGAAATCCGACCTGATCTAGCCAAAATTCACACTTGCTGTATTTGGCGTAGAGCTGGTGTTGTCGTAATATATCCAGGACAATGCGTAAGTGTTCGGCGTATTCTTTCCGATTCTTTGAATACACAAGGATGTCATCGATGAAGATAATAAAATACCTGTCTAAGTACTCTCGGAAAACTTGATTCGTCAGATTCATAATGATGGCAGGTGTATTGGTCACTCCAAATGGCATTACGAGATATTCGTAATGGCCATAACGGGTCCTAGATGCCGTCTTCGGAATGTCGGACTCTTTGACCTTCACCTGATAATAACCCGAACGAAGATCTATCTTTAAAAAGACACAATATCCACTTAACTGATCGTAAAGGTCATCGATGCGTGGTAGTGGATACTTGTTCTTAATTGTCACTTCATTCAGAACTCGATAATCCACACATATCCTGTAGGAACCTTCCTTCTTCTTCACGAGTAACACCGGAGATCCCCAACTTGAAGTACTGAGTCGGATCCAACCTTTCTTCAGTAGTTTGTCCAACTGAATTCAGATCTCCTTCAATCCTTCTGGACTTAATCGGTATAGGGTTTTGATTACAGGTTGAGCACCAGATTGTAAATCAATACTAAATTCAAGATCTCGATCGGGAGGCAAACCTGATATGTCTTCAGGGAACACATTCTCGAACTCTCGAACTACTTCAGACTTTTCTTCTTCCGCAGGTAGAGAGAACACTTCTGCATTCTTCGATTTAGCATCGTAGCTTCCTGGCTCCAAGGTTCTATCTCCACTTTTGAAATAGAAGACTGGGTGATCTGGTATTTCAAATACTACCCTCCTTTGACGGCAGTCAATAGTAGCATAGAATACTCCTAGCCAATTCATTCCCAACACAACATCGAAATTTGGTATGATATTTTGAAATTTGCATAGAATTCTCAACCGCAAACTACAACTAGGCATTGATCATATCCCAAAGTTGCTTTCACGACTCCATTCCCGGAACTGACATTCCAGCTTGAAATGAGTGGCTTCACGGGAATCGCATGCGTTCTCATGAATCATTGTGATATGAAGCAGTGTGAAGTTCCAGTGTCGAAAAGTGCGAGTGCAGGAAGGGTGCCTACTAGTATAGTACCTAAGTTGTGTGAGATCGTGTTTAGATATACGGAAAGTATAACGATACACAAGAATTGAAAGGTTGAAAGGACGGGGGAATTTACCAGTGATGACTTGTCCTGTGGTTTCGGCCTTCTCGACCGTCATTGTAAAAACCTGTCGTCTCGGTACATTTCTCGTTGCCGGAGGCACATTCCTCTGCCTTTGAGGCATGTTTCTCTGTGTCTGGTGGAATTAACGATGAGACTGTGCAAGTGGTCCACGTGGAGCTGGTGCAGGACGAGCTAGGCAAGGTGCAGGTGCCTGAATGGCTGGCCTTTGCGGAGCTGTAATTGCGGGTCTGGGTGCTGGTGCTGTGTTAATATGATATGGGTATGCTCCTATAGCGTGCATAGATGCGCCACAAATCAAACACAGGTCATTTGCATGCCTGCAGTCCTTCGCCAAGTGTCCAGTTCTCTTGCAGTAAAAACAGAAATCTGGACTGGATTGGTTAAATGATCATCATGGCCTCTTGGGTGCAAAAGTCAGCCTAGAAAAGGCTCCTCCTGTCATCTAGGTAGCAGGGCGTTTGATTCCGGCTGCTTGAGGCTTACCCTTCTTCTTGACCATAGATTCATAACGGTGTGCTGCCTTCAGGGTGGGTTCATGAGTTGGATAGTAGCCTATGGCTAATGCCACTTGAATCTCCGGGTCTAAGCCCTGTTGGAATCGTCTAGTCTGAATCTCATCGGTTGGGATCAAGTGTGCCGCGAACCTGATAAGATGATGGTGTCAGGATAGTGATGTGTCTTACGGAAGAGAATTTGATACGAATTCTTTACCTGCTGAGCATGATGAATTCGGCAACATATTCATCCGCTGATTTTACCCACATAGAGCCTTGTTGTAAGTGGATGAACTATTGTTCCATCTCAAAATGGGCAGTCTCGGGGAAGAACTTCACATCAAACAGATCACGGAATGTCTTCCACTCTATGGGTTGTGTGAGACGGTTTTCCTTGGCTTTCCACCAGACTCTTGCATTGTCGGTGAGATAGAGCTTAGCCACACGAACCCAAGCTATGTCTGGTACCTGTGCTGCGACAAAGTCGTCCTCTATACTCTGGGCCCATTCTTCAGCTTCAAGAGGATTCTCTTTCCTAAAAAGTTCATTGGATGCAACGCACGAAATTATTTTATTCCGGATGATTCGGCTTCCTGGCGGTTCATGAGAATAGCAGTCTGATGCTGTTAACCCTCCAGAAGACTTTTAATGGCTTCTAAAAGCACCATATGTTCATTAATTGGAGCAGCAACGGTAGGGGGAGGTAGGTGGTGGTGTGTTGCTATTGACGTTAGTACTGGTGTTGTTGGGAGAACCATTACCTTGATAGAAAAGGAAAAGTTAGGATAGATTCAAGAAATTTGAAATGCAAGAAATCTATAGTTGATGATTCTTATAATTCTTGTGATATATTGCTTAAGACTTCATGTAGAACTGACCTGCATGTGCCACCAACAAAACCTGTCATGCCCTGCTTCCCAGTAGGCGGAAACGGTGACGTGGAAAGCCCGCAACGCATTTACTAAGAAAATACGTTAAGCGTAATTAAGCAATATAACAATGTGTAAGAATAACAAGAGTAATAAAATGAAACAGCAATTTTGTTTATATTCAATTTTACATATAACTGTCTGGAATAAAAAGATACAATAATAATGCAAATGCCTAATGTAATACCGAGTCCCTTTTTGTACGCTAATACCAGTATTTAAAATAAAATGTTGTTCTAAAGAGTTTACCTATTTTTTTATTATTCTATTTATTTTATTTATATTTTATTTTCCCTATATCTACATATTCTAATTATTTTTCCCAACACCCTAACCTATATTCTACCTTAATGGTTTCACTTTCCTAACCCAAGCCCAAACACTTTTCCCCTTTTCTTTTTCCTATCTTTTTTCCCAATGCCCAAACCCAATATGTTAAACTCTCTTCATTCTCTTCACCTTCAAACTCATAAAAAAAGGTTATTCTCTTTTAATTCCTCATAAATCTCCATTAACACTCAAATCAATCCCATATTAATTACCATAATTCATAATTATTTCTTTTAAATTACTTTTAATTCCCCCCTCTCTTTCTTTAAACTCTTGTTCCCGCCAAAATTTTAGGCCAAGAGCTACTTGTTCCCTTGCGGAAAAGGGGGAGAATCCTCAAAAAAGCAGGCAACACGTGCTCACACGTGACCAGGCCTCATGTCCAGACACGTGACCTTTTATGAGCAAAGTCTACCTGCGCCTAAAAGCCTAATTGGTGGGGTCACGTGCCAACACATGATCGGGCCTCACGTGCAGACACGTGACCTTTTATGATCAGAGTATATCTGCGCCTGAAAGCCTAATTGATGGGGTCACGTGCCAACACGTGATGGGTTCCCAAGCTCTCTGAAATAATAGAATTAAATTCTAATTAAATACTTGATCAGTAGGGTCACGCGCCAATACGTGGTAGGCTCTTAAATCATCTGAGCTGAAAGAAGGAAAACCCCAAATAGGGGCATCACGTGCCCACACGTGACCAGAGGTCACATGCCAACACGTGATGGGTTCCTGATCCCTCTGAACTAATAGAATTAAATTCTAATTAAAAGGAATCAAAATCCTTAATTGGAAAAATATTTCCTTAGATCTTTCCAAACAAAAAATATTGCGCTCAGTAAAATAGAGCACCGTTGGATTAAAAATCCAATGGTTATTAAAAATCACCAATTTATAGAAAGATTCTATACAAGGAAATATTTTCCTAAAATCTGCCAGGAACAACAAATAAAATATCTTTTGGATTAAAAATCCAATAGTGAATAAATTTCACCGAGTGATCTAAAAGATCATGTTGGTTACGAAATCAATCAAAATATTTTAATGAAAGATTGACTAAACAAACTGATTCATTTCTTTCTACTATAAATAGGAGCCGAGAAGAAGAAAAAAAAGAAGAGATAGAACAACATAGAGAGAATACAAAAGAAAAGAGAATTTAATTCTCCAGAGAGAAAAGAAGGTCTCTTGAGAAAAGAAAGAAATCCTAGGTGAGAGATCATCTTATAAGCTCCCACAAAATAAAAGAAGAATTTAATTCTCAAACTAAGAGTTTAACTCTTCTGAATAAGAACTTAGTACTTCCTTTGGTTGAAGGTCTGCAGAAGCAGATCTCCCCATACTCATCGGGGAGATTCTGCCATGCAGATCTAAAACCTAAGAGAAGACCTAAGTTCTGAGAATTATATTCTCCCACAAAACACAGGAATTTAATTCTTCCAACAAAATTAGGATTTAACCCTATAAAAGAATTTAATTCTTCCAAATACATAGGAATTTAATTCCTCTAAATAAAATTATGGTTTAACCCTATAAAAGAATTTAATTCTTAAACAAGAGACTTAGACTTTTCATGCACGTAAAAGGATCAAGTATCCAACATGATCACGTGGCAACACGTGACCCTCCCTCTCAATGATCAAAAGAGAATGAACAAGACTAGGTCATGTGCTCCCACGTGACCCTTGAACAGACTTCTCAAAATAAAGAAGGGCAGAACAGATTTTGGGTGCCTCACGTGTCCCCACGTGACCCCTGACAAACACATCTTTAAAAAAGAGAAGATGGAAAGAACTGAAGGATTAAAATCCAATGCATGGGCGCTCTCACGTGTCCCCATGTGACCCCTAGCAGATCCTTTTAATATCCAGTGCATGGGTACCCATCACGTGCCCACACGTGATAGCCATAAAGATTAAGTGTTTAACACTTATTTGAGTATTCCGAGAATAAAATAAGGGAAGTCTGGCCCAATACTCAAGCGCCTCACGTGACCCCACGCGAGCGCTTCTTTTTTTAATCTTTAACACTATTTTGTACGCTGCATCCTCAGTGTTTAACACTATTTTAAGCGCATCACGCGGAAGCATGTGATAGATAAGTCTACTTTAGTGTTTAACACTATTCGAGCCAATCTTAGCCCAAATTGGCTAAGTCCTACAGAGGAAAGACTCCCCTTTGAATGAACCTCAAACACACTTTTGTCTTCCAAAATTGGTCATCTCCTGTGACATTCAAAGTAGAACCCAGAGCCTTTCAGACAACTTTGGTTCAAGAGTACATCTCTCCACACCTCTGATGCATGTCGTTGTAATTCTTCAACGTCTTAAGAGAGGTGGTGGGTCCCAATGGCCAATAACTATCTGGTGCATTTCCAAATCCATGTTTGCATCTGAACTTGGACCACAATGTTCCTAAACTAAACAATAGAGCCCAAATGCTCTTTTATTGGATCTAAATGATCCTGTTAACTAGATCTTAGTCTAAAATTAGACTAACGTATCCTTAACAAACATTTAAGTTGATCCTAATCTTAAACGAGATTAACGATCCTTAAATCAATCCAACTACAGATCCCCCAACCAACATTGGTTCAAGGGTACATCTCTTCACTCCTTTGATATTTGTCGTTGTAATCCTTCAACGTCTTCAGAGAGCTGACGGGTCCCGACAACCATACATTCCATAGACTATGACGTCTTTAAACTGGACTGTGGGGTCCTTAAGCCCATGGACTATGATGTCCTTAACCTTTACAGACTATGATGTCTTTAAACTGGACCACCATGTCCTTAAACTGGTAATCGACCGCAAAGTCCCTAAACTAAAACAATAGAGTTCAAATGCTTTTTTGTTGGATCTAAATGATCCCGTTAAGTTGATCTTAGTCTAAAATTAGACTAACGTATCCTTAACATACGTTTAAGTTGATCTTAGTCTCAAATGAGACTAACGTATCCTTAAACCCAACCCCAAACCCAAATCTAAGAAAATACGGATTTGGACTAATCCACGCCCTACGGGCGACAACATAAATTAGTCTCCGCATACAATCCACGGGCCACCAAAAACAAAACAAACACACACGACACGAAATGTCCATCTGAAGAAGGAGAAAGTGCTTACCGCAATGCGGTAGCGTAATTAACTGCAGGGGCTTGCGCCTGCAGGGAAGAGCGTCCCTACAATCAAAAACCCCTCAACGAGGGGGAATCTGACGAAGTCTGCTACATCGGTCGCATCCGTTTAAACCTTCGATACATGGTGTCATAAATCAACTTGGCATCTTCGAAGAGGTGGACGGATAGCACCAATTAGCATCTGCCCTCGAATTTCAGGCAAGACGAACCTACACGGTCGCGTCTCTATGTTCGGCGGAGAACATATTCTGGCACGCCCGGTGGGACCTTTTCCTGTTTCCACTCCACACTTCGTGTGTCGTGTTTCGCGAACAAGTCGCGGTTTGACATAGTTGCCTTTGGATATTAAGTACTAAGATTTGGTATCTTGCTCCGTGCAGAAAAACAAAAGATCAATGGCTTCAAACTACACTAATTGCAACAACTCCCACTCCATCCTCGCCGGAGGAGTGACCTACGGGCCTTAAGCGGCCTCCCTTTTTACAATGCCGATGGAACAGGTGACTCAGGCCACCATTGGACTGTTCTTCGGGACTATGCTCCCACCAATGAGCTCCAACGCCTCACTTCCTTTGCAAAAAACTCCGAAGAAGTCGGTCTTTGATCGGCTTACAACTACCGCAGCCCCTCTCAATGGGTCGCCCAAGTCCAGTGCCTCAGTTTTCAGCAGACTGGGCTAAAGCTCAAGTGGGCCCATGAAGAAGCCCGCGATACCTGAAGCAGCCATCCCGAAGCGGATAGCCATTCCTGCTCCTGAAATCGTCAAGGCGGCTTCTCCTGGTAAAGGGTCGATCTTCACAAGATTGGTCGTTTCATCTCCTACTCCACGCGAAGTCACGAAGGCTACTTCCCCTGTTCGAAAGTCGGGTTTTGCAAGACTGACTATCCCCTCTCAACGGACGTCAGTCTTCAACAGGCTAGCACCAATAGCAGCCTCTCCTCAAAGAGGGGGCATGAAGAAGTTCATCCAACAGCGGAGGTGATTCCGGCCGCACGACATGCTCGATGTCGCCACTGGCGCCGAGTGAGGAAAGCTAGGGGAAGTTCACCCTCTGGACTGACTCCGCCAGCTCCAACTGTGGAAGTTGATGCGGCTGTTCCAACAGGAAACAACTTTGAACCACTCAGAAGTGTCCATAAGAACTCTCCGACTGCTGTGCTGAAAAGATCTCCTCCATCTATGGAGAACGTTACAAAGGTGAAGCTAGAGCAGCCCCCTCAACTGCTGTCCTCTAAAATTTACAAGGTCTGGCGTTAAGTCCAAGATTCGGTGATTGATCAAAATTATCCCCACCGATAGAAAAAGATGAAGGTTCGGCAAGAAGATGACCACCTTGTCAAACCACAGAAAGCGATAGCTACTTGGGTACCCACTGCAACGGCCCCCTCAACTTCAATCGCTCACAAGAGGAGAAAGCTTGAGAAAATACCGTTGTCTGGGACAAATCGCAAGAACACTGAATCTAAACGCCCCAAGTCTGGGGGCATGGTGGTGCACACCATATATATGGCATCCGGAAAAGAGGATAGCCGTATCTCTACAGGTCATCGACCGCTTACGCGATCAGTGACTAAGGCCCAGGAGCAACAACAACAAAAACTCCAAGAAATGCTAACAGCTATGGCCGCACTCACTGGGCCAAAAGAAAGCCTGGAGACATCCTCGGAGCAGCGCCGTGAGTAGGAAACTGATGCTGAATTCCTTCGGAGAATGCTTGAGAAGAAGGACAAAGAGGCCGCGGAACAAGCGGCCAATATAAAACAAATGGCCCTTCTATTCCAAGATATGGTAGGCATGATGATCCAGCCGGACCCTCCAGCCGAAGACCCTCCAGTAATAATTGAAGATGATAGAGGAGAGATATTAAATCCTCTGTCGGCTCTGTCAGCAGCCAAGGAGGACACCATCTCAAAAGCCGCCCTGGATGATTTCATCGCTCAGCAGATACGAGTTCATCAGGCGAATGAAGCGGCTGGGCAAATTGTTAAAACTGGATGACCCTATCCGGGTTGGTATGACCAAATAAAATACCTGCCGGGATACACGATCCCCAAATTCCACGTATATAAAGGGACGGGAAATCCGCATCAGCATGTCGCTCAATTCAGAGCCTTATGCGGCAACACTGGAGGGGATGATAAGCTACTGCTCCGCCAATTCGTCACCAGCTTGGCGGGGACGGCGTTCGAATGGTACTCAGAGCTTCCTAACGACTCCGTCGAAACTTTTACAGAGATGGAATTGCTGTTCACCCAGCGTTTCGCAAGCGCTAGTGAACGCACCCCGATCACGGCACTCATTAATGCCAGAATGAAGCCAGGCGAAACATGGGTGCAGTACGCGATACGGTGGCGGAATCTATGGTCGAAATGCAAACACCGCATAGAAGAGGCTCCTGCAGTGGGCATGTTTGTAGGAACCTTCGATCCGCAGGCAACCATATCCTAGTTCATGATGTTCTTCAAGCCAACCACTTTCCAGGCTTTGATTGACAAGCTGGCCCAAATGGATCAGATGGGCCATAGACCGTCTTCCTCAAAGACGGATCCTCGGAATGAGAAGGGGAAAGGGAAAGCAACCTTCGTCGCCAACGCTCAACAACAACCGAATGGCCCGAGACCGGTTTTTCGCCAAAGCAACAAGCGGAAATCCCTCGACGAGAAGTTGAGATGTCCTTACTCGTTTCCCCGGGATAAGAAAAGGAGACTGTTCGAACTAGCAGTGCGCAACGGGCTTATCACTCTACCGGAGCCGAGACACCCACTACAACCGAACGATGTCAACAATCCCAATTACTGCCCTTACCACCGAGTATTGGGCCATCCGATCGAAGACTGCTACGTCTTCAAAAATTGGGTTGAAGACCAATACCAACAGGGCAAGTTCGCGCTATCTGAAAAATGGAAGGTAAACCCGCCACGACAGCACACTCCTAAAAAGATGGACACGCCGGGGGCATCATGCTCATTTATAGAGGAAGCTCCATGGGAAGTCGTTCTTTTGGCAATAACTAAAAGAATGCTGAAAGATCTTCAAACATGTCCGACGATCAGGTGGAAAAGCCCACTAGAGCCAGAGATCATCGAGGGGATACTGAAACCACGCCCAACATTGGGAGTTAATAATGATGGTGGACAAAACATTCGGGCCCACCCGTCTAAGTCTTCAAAGAAAAGGAAGAAAATCAAAAAGCCCGCGTAGTTTGATGACAAGCACATAAATCTGCAAAAGCATATTGACGCGCTGGAGGAATATAACCAGAAGGCGCGGACCCCGGTCACACTCTAAGAATTTCACAACAATATCCTTGAGAGCGGAGATAACGACGGGGATGACTCGTCAGAAGAATCTGAGGACTATGTGGCAAGTTGCCACATGATCTCTCATTCGGCGTTAACTAACGAAGAAGCTCACTCGGCGATAGAGGACAGTATAAAAAAGCTGGGGGCAGGATCGAAACCAAAACCGTTGGAAACATCTGACAAGATGATAGACTTGCTACTGAACGAGGCCTGTCAGAAAAGCAAAGCCAATCGAGAGCGCGAACTAGCTATATTCGAAAAAGCCAAACGCCGACGACTGAATGAAAAGGTCGAGGCACCCCAACCGGATCGAAGCATCCCTATCGCCAGCAAAAGCAAGCTTAAAGTAAGGAGACGATTCGCTAGGACCCTGTCAATAGGAATGAAGTTGCCCTCTTTCAGAGGAAATTCTCCTAGCAGTATGCACCTTGATGAAGCGGATATACATCCTAACTTCTGCTTATACCAACAGAGGATTGCACACCCTACCGAGGAGTACATAGCCTTTAAAAAACTGGTGGCAGGGATATGTTGCCCACCGACAACACGTTCAACGAGTGAAGCGTAAGGCTCATCGGGAACAGAAAAGCACGACAGATGAGCGCAAAAGAGCTGCTGCCAACTGTCACATAGTCAACACCAAGGGATCGCAAGTTATCACCTTTGGAAGCGACTCTGACGAATAAATCGCCCTCAGCCCTCTCTTCAAGGAATCCACCTCCGACACAAAAAATGCGAAGATATGCGAGAAAATCTAGCTGCGTAATCGTACGTTGCCCGAAAAATCTCGGACCTATGAACAATTGACCGAAACGTCGTTAAACTACTACCAACCCGCGCCGTCCCCAGGCTGACGTGGTGTTTAAAAAAACGGTATGTCCACAAGCGAAATGGGCACGGATGAAAACCCGAAAGGGCACCGTGAGTAAAAACAGCAGGGCTACCGGCGAGTTTTGTGAAAACCCGAAAGGGCGCAATCTCATTAAAAGACACTTGCAAGGTCCTCTCGACCTTGTGAGGAGAAAATGCCTGCGTGAGATCCTTACGACTCACAAGGGAGCAACACACTTAGGGATCCCCACTATTCCTAAGAAGAAATTACACTTACGAGATCGTCACGACTCATAAGGAGAATTACCCTTTAAGACCCTCACGGCTCATAGGATTCAAAAGCCTTAAACTACAGGGATCTGAACCTGTTCTTAAGCCATCACATTTCCTAGACTGTCCTACAAGCGTTTCAATATTGACCCTTGTATACAATCCACGGGCACGAATAAACATTTCCTTATCAAATTCCTACCAGTGACTAGGGATATGCTTATACGGTGAACGACCCTTGTAAGTCCTCTTGACTTATAAGGAGAAAACACTCTTATAAGATCCTTACGACTTACAAGAGACCATACACTTAAGACTCCTCACGATTCTTAAGGAGAAAACGCACTTACGAGATCCTCATGACTCGTAAGGAGAAATATCTTTATGAGACCCTTACGGCTCGTAAAGTTAAAAAGTCTTAGTCGACAGGATCCTAACCCTGTTTAATAAGCCACCTTTGTTCGAACTGACAAAGGCAAATGATAATTCGCTCCTAGCAATATCCCAATTGTAGCGATGTTGATGCCTAAATCGGTATCAAATCCCAAACTCACAGCGAAAAGCCAGCGAGCCACAAATGCATATGAAATAGCCGAAATGATGGGGCAACTTGCAATAAAATCAGCAAGTAAAATATATGCATATGAAATAGCCGAAATGGTTAGGCAACTCGCAAAAAAAAAATAGCGAGTAAAAAAATAGCTGAATGATTGGGCACTGCGAAAAATAGCCGAAATGATTGGGCAATCGCGATTTTCGCGATATAAAAGCTGAAATGATAGAGTATCGCGAAAATAAAAAATGAAAGAATGAAACTTTTGCCCTACAGGTGAGATCACATCGATCCCTATATACAATCCAGGGGCACAAACAAAGAAGGGAACCATATCGTCCCACCAGGCTTCGTCTAAGCGAAGCCAAGTCTCGACGGTTCATAGACAACCTAGAGACGATTTCGACATTCGTCGCAATATTGCAGACACAATGCCAACAAATGAAACAAAGGAAGATCCCTAGCTTCAGGATCTCGACGTCAACATCGACAACTTAAAGATCAACACCGGCATTCTTCCTTCCTCCAGTTGGATGCAGACGCAACATCAACAAACGGAGCCACGGCAAACTCCTTAGTTCTAAGACTCTACAGTATACAGACAAGCTAGAGTCAACCAATGACCTCTCCGCCGGATCAACGCTCCGTCTCGGAAACAATTCAACCAACCCTAGGAAAATCAGTGTCCTTGGCAATACCTCGATTCAGGGAAATCAGTGTCCTTGACGAGAGCATCTCGATTCGCGTCGACCCGCAGAGAAATCAGCGTCTTTGCAGGAATACCTCGATTCGTTTCAACTCCAGGGAAATAAGTGTCCTTGGCTCAACCTCTCAATTCAGGTAAATCAGTGTCCTTTACGAGAGCATCTCGATTCGCGTCGACCCACAGAGAAATCAGCGTCTTTGCAGGAATACCTCGATTCGTCTCAACTTCCGAGGAAATCAGTGTCCTCGACAATACCTCGATTCAGGGAAATCAGTGTCCTTGACGAGAGCATCTCGATTCGCGTCGACCCGCAGAGAAATCAGCGTCTTTACAGGAATCTCTCGATTCGTCTCAACTCCGAGGAAATCAGTGTCCTTGGCAAAAACCTCGATTCAGGGAAATCAGAGTCCTTGACGAGAGCAACTTGATTCGCGTCGACCCTCAGAGAAATCAGTGTCTTTGCAGGAATCTCTCGATTCGTCTCAACTCCGAGGAAATCAGGGTCCTTAGCAAAAACCTCGATTCAGGGAAATCAGCGTCCTTGACGAGAGCATCTCGATTCGCGTCGACCCGCAAAGAAATCAGTGTCTTTGCAGGAATACCTCGATTCGTCTCAACCCCAGGGAAATCAGTGTCCTTGGCAAAACCTCGATTCAGGAAAATCAGCGTCCTTGACGAGAGCATCTCGATCCGCGTCAACTCGCAGAGAAATCAGTGTCTCTGCAGGAATATACGACGTCAGCAAAACGGAGCTACGACAAAGTCCCTTAGTTCCAAATCTCGACGGTTCATAGACAACCTAGAGACAATCTCGACATTCGTCGCAATATTGTAGACACAATGTAACAAACGAAGCAAAGGAAAATCCCCAACTTCAGGGTCTCGACGTCAACATCGACAACCTAGAGATCAACATCGGCGTTTCTCCGTACTCCAATCGAATGCAGACACAGCGTTAACAAAGCGGAGCCACGGCAAAGTCCCCTAGTTCCAAATCTCAACGGTTCGCAAACAACCTAGAGACTACCTCGGAGCCATGGCAAAGTCCCCTAGTTCCAAGTCTCGACGGAAACATCTACAGCCTAGAGATCAACAACAGTGTTCTTCTCCCAACAGGATGCAGACGCGACATCAACAAACGGAGCCACGACAAAGTCCCTTAGTTCCAAATCTCGATGGTTCACAGAAAACCCAGAGACAACCTCGACATTCGACGCAATATTGCAGGCACAATGTCAACCAACGAAGCTAAGGAAAATCCCCAGCTTCAGGGTCTTGACGGCAACTCAAATGAGACCTGAAAAGACTATCGGAGATCATCCCACACCAGCGCGGAGTGGTCATGACTCATCGGGGCTCCTAAACTCAGCCTAACCTCAAGTAAAAAGCGACATGGAATATCCTTAACGCTTTCTCTTTCGATGGTAATATTACCTGGAAGATTACTTGAAGATGTCTTGGGATCAGAGACACGACAGTCGCGGGGCTACCCAAACAACAAGATTGCATATCGGGGAATATATCGGCCAATGCGACGGTGCGACAGGTAAAAAAACCCTAGTACCACAGACCCTAACGGACATCTATTAGCAGGAGTTAACTGTGACGTTAAGACATCCTTGCAAGAACATCTCGATTCGTCTCGACTCGTGAGGAAATTAGTGTCCTTGCGAGAACTTTTTGATTCGTCTCGACTCATAGGGAAAAGCCTTAGGCAATGGGGATAAGAACCTGCTTCCTAAGCACTGGGGCCCTGCAAGTCGGTCCAAGATGGACTATTGCATACTATTCATGAGTCACACTCTCCAAAGTCGAATCTCGACAAGGAGGGAAACAACCAATTACGAGTCATCTCGACTTGTAAGCGGGAAAATTCTCTTGTGAGATCCTTACGACTCTCAAGAGAAAACACACACTTAGGAGTCCTCACGACTCCTAGGGAGAAAATACACCTACGGGATCCTCTCGACTCGTAGGGAGAAAAGTCTTTATGAAACCCTCATGGCTCATAAAGTTGAAAAGTCTTAGGTGGCAGATTTAAACCCTGTTTCCTAAGCCATCACTGCCCTGCAAAGAGGTCAAGATGGACTATCTATAGGCTACTCTCCGAAGCCGAACATCGACAAGGAGGGAAACAACCACTTACGAGTCCTCTCGACTTGTAAGGAAGAAAATTCTCTTGTGAGAACCTTACGACTCTTAAGAGAAAACATACACTTAGGAATCCTCACGATTCCTAAAGAGAAAATACACCTACGAGATCCTCTCGACTCGTAGGGAGAAAAAACCTTCTTGAGACCCTTACGGCTTATGAAGATGAAAAAATTCTTAGGCTACAAGGACCCTAAACTTGTCTCCTAAGCCCTCAATTCTGTGACCATGCATGACTCTGCACTACTTCATCCACGTACATGCTTACGTGGGCAAAGTAGTGAGGGGCATTTGTTCCCGCCAAAATTTTCGGCCAAGAGCTACTTGTTCCCTTGCGAAAAAGGGGAGAATACTCAAAAAAGCAGGTATCACGTGCTCACACGTGACCAAACCTCACGTGCAGACACGCGACCTTTTATGAGCAAAGTCTACCTGCGCCTGAAAGCCTAATTGGTGGGGTCACGTGCCAACACGTGACCGGGCCTCACTTGCAGACATGTGACCTTTTATGATCAGAGTATATCCGCGCCTAAAAGCCTAATTGATGGGGTCACGTGCCAACACGTGATGGGTTCCCAAGATCTCTGAAATAATAGAATTAAATTCTAATTAAATGCTTGATCAGTAGGGTCACGTGCCAACACGTGATAGGCTCTTAAATCATCTGAGCTGAAAGAAGGAAAACCCCAAATGGGGGCATCACGTGCCCACACGTGACCAGGGGTCACATGCCCACACGTGATGTCCCTCTGAACTAATAGAATTAAATTCTAATTAAAAGGAATCAAAAGCTTTAATTGGAAAAATATTTCCCTAGATTTTTCCAAACAAAAAAGATTGCGCTCTGTAAAATGGAGCACCGTTGGATTAAAAATCCAATGGTGATTAAAAATCACCAATTTATAGAAAGATTCTATACAAGGAAATATTTTCCTAAAATCTGCCAGGAACAACAAATAAAATACCTTTTGGATTAAAAATCCAATGGTGAATAAAATTCACCGAATGATCTAAAAGATCATGTTGGTTACAAAATCAATCAAAATTTTTTAATGAAAGATTGACTAAACAAACTGATTCTTTTCTTTCTCCTATAAATAGGAGCCGAGAAGAAGAAAAAAAAAGAAGAGATAGAACAACAGAGAGAGAATACAAAAGAAAAGATAATTTAATTCTCCAGAGAGAAAAGGTCTCTTGAGAAAAGAAAGAAATCCTAGGTGAGAGATCATCCTATAAGCTCCCACAAAATAAAAAGAGAATTTAATTCTCAAACTAAGAGTTTAACTCTTCTGAATAAGAACTTAGTTCTTTCTTTGGTTGAACGTCTGCAGAAGCAGATCTCCCCATAAGTTGAGAATTTAATTCTCATCGGGGAGATTCTGCCATGCAGATCTAATACCTAAGAGAAGACCTAAGTTTAGAGAATTATATTCTCCCACAAAGCACATAGGAATTTAATTCCTCCAACAAAATTATGGTTTAACCCTGAAAAAAAATTTAATTCTTCCAAATACATAGGAATTTAATTCCTCTAAATAAAATTAGGGTTTAACCCTATAAAAGAATTTAACTCTTAAACAAGGGACTTAGACTTTTCATGCACGTAAAAGGATCAAGTACCCAACATGATCACGTGGCAACACGTGACCCTCCCCCTCAATGATCAAAAGAGAACGAACAAGACTAGCTCACGTGCTCCCACGTGACCCTTGAACAGACTTCTCAAAATAAAGAAGGGCAGAACAGATTTTGGGTGACTCACGTGTCCCCACGTGACCCCTGACAAACACATCTTTAAAAAAGAGAAGATGGAAAGAACTGAAGGATTAAAATCCAATGCATGGGCGCTCTCACGTGTCCCCACATGACCCCTAGCAGATCCTTTTAATATCTAGTGCATGGGTACCCATCACATGCCCACACGTGTAGCCATAAAGATTAAGTGTTTAACACTTATTTGAGTATTCCGAGAATAAACTAAGGGAAGTCTGGCCCAATACTCAAGCGCCTCACGTGATCCCACATGAGCGCTTCTTTTTTTAGTGTTTAACACTATTTTGTGCGCTGCATCCTTAGTGTTTAACACTATTTTAAGCGCATCACGTGGAAGCACGTGATAGACGAGTCTACTTTAGTGTTTAACACTATTCGAGCCAATCTTAGCCCAAATTGGCTAAGTCTTCCAGAGGCAAGACTCCCCTTTGAATGAACCTCAAACACACTTTTGTCTTCCAAAGTTGGTCATCTCATATGACATTCAAAGTAGAACCCAGAGCCTTTCAGACAACTTTGGTTCAAGGGTACATCTCTCCACACCTCTAATGCATGTCGTTGTAATTCTTCAACGTCTTCAGAGAGGTGGTGGGTCCCAATGGCCAATAACTATATGGTGCATTTCCAAATCCATGTTTGCATCTGAACTTGGACCACAATGTCCCTAAATAAAACAATAGAGCCCAAATGCTCTTTTGTTGGATCTAAATGATCCTGTTAAGTAGATCTTAGTCTAAAATTAAACTAATGTATCCTTAACAAACATTTAAGTTGATCCTAATCTCAAACGAGATTAACGATCCTTAAATCAATCCAACTACAGATCACCCAACCAACATTCGTTCAAGGGTACATCTCTTCACTCCTTTGATATTTGTCGTTGTAATCCTTCAACGTCTTCAGAGAGCTGACGGGTCCCGACAACCATACATTCCATAGACTATGACGTCTTTAAACTGGACTGTTGGGTCCTTAAGCCCATGGACTATGATGTCCTTAACCTTTACAGACTATGATGTCTTTAAACTAGACCACCATGTCCTTAAACTGGTAATCGACCGCAAAGTCCCTAAACTAAAACAATAGAGTTCAAATGCTCTTTTGTTGGATCTAAATGATCCTGTTAAGTTGATCTTAGCCTAAAATTAGACTAACGTATCCTTAACATACGTTTAAGTTGATCTTAGTCTCAAATGAGACTAACGTATTCTTAAACCCAACCCCAAACCCAAATCTAAGAAAATACAGATTTGGACTAATCCACGCCCTACGGGCGACAACATAAATTAGTCTCTGTATACAATCCACAGGCAACCAAAAACAAAACAAACACACACGATACGAAGTGACCATCTGGAGAAGGAGAAAGTGGTTACCGCAATGCGGTAGTGTAATTAACTGCAGGGGCTTGCGCCTGCAGGGAAGAGCGTCCCCATAATCAAAAACCCCTCAACGAGGGGGAATCTGACGAAGTCTGCTACATCGGTCGCATCCGTTTAAACATTCGATACATGGTGTCATAAATCAACTTGGCATCTTCGAAGAGCTGGACGGATAGCACCAATTAGTATCTGCCCTCAAATTTCAGGCAAGACGAACCTATGCGGTCGCGTCTCTGTGTTTGACGGAGAACAACTCTCTTTCTCTCTCTCTCTTCCCCACAATCTCTCCTCTCTCTCTATCTGACCTTCTCTAAAACCCATCTCCACCACCGAGCTCATCTCACCGGGCCACAACTCAACTCTACTCGTTACCAACCGAGCCTCCCTACCACCGACGACCCCAGCGCACCTCCAGCTCCCGCCATGAGGCCCTGACCTTGCCACATAAACTCCAGCCCAAGTATGCTGTCGTAGTCGAGCCCAGGTTTTTGGTCACCATGCGTGCGTCGTGCCGTTCATCATCGATCATCGCTATCGCATCGCCGATCATCATCGTCAGGCAAGTTCTAAGACTTGCTTACATGCCATAATATTTATGTGTCGATATATGATCCAATAATATCTCGTGATTAGTATTAGACCGTATTCATTTAAATTAATTTGGATCTAGGTATTAATCGAGTCAAACACCTCTTGTTAACGTCGTATTGAAGTTCATAAGTTATTTCTCTTATGAATTGAATGAACATAATGGTATTTCCGACAATAAACAACTGATTAGTTTAGGTGTTTTCATACGAAGATCCTATCTAGTGTGGCGGAATTTATGATTACTGGATTACTTTAGAAATAAAGGATAGCGTGTAAAAAGGTTGGTTTGAAAATACGGACTAAAACACCATAGAATGTCAACCTCTTTTAGAGCCACCAAATCTGAAATTTCTCATACACTTTACTTGTGAAAATCGTAATAATTTGGATATATACTGGAATGCAGTGTTCGAGGGCTCGTATCGAAGCCGACTCGACAAACTATAACCCCATATAATTTATATTATGTTTCTATTTTAAAGTAGTGACAAAAACTGTTCGAGAATGCGGCTCTGGACTGCAGTCCAGAGCAGCACTGCTTGTCGACACCTGAATTAAAATGCTTTTACAACTCTGTGCGAAAATGGTATTATGTGGAACCCTATACCGTTGTGAAGATTAATCTGTTATCTAACTATTGGAGGTGGTTTCATTTTTTTACCATCGTTTGTTGTTTTAATCATATTTTAAATTATCAATACATACTGCAGTCCCAAGCAGGGACAGAACGTGTATCCCGATCTTAAAAAATGCATAACTCCCAGAAAACAGAGGATATTATTGATCCGTATGGTGTGTTGGAAACATAACTGATAAACCTAAATATTATCCAACTGTAGCATTTCCTAATTATGAAGCCAATAGGATGAAAACTGTATTATGAAATGGACTTTCAGTTCAGGATCTGAATTTCCAGCAGAGAACACTTAAAAAGAAATGACCGTAATTCGCAAACCTAAAACCCGTTTGATTTGAAACCAATTTCGTTGAATTTCTAATTAAGTTTACTTTTTACCCCTTTTATATCATTTTACTTAATTCTGAACGTACGATTTAATGTGATTTTCTAAGTTCACAAGACGCGTAATGACTTGTATTGCATATGATTTGTTTAGCGGCATAATTCACATTACCCGACTGCAATACCTCTAGCGATAGTGAGCGTCCTTATAAATTTCAGTGTATAATGCATTGTCGAACGTGAATAGTATCAGTTTAGTTGTGTCAATTATGCCAGTAAAAAAGTGAATGATTCGTGATAATGAACAACACAGTGAATAGTGAATAAAGCAGTGTTATTGGTGCGTATTTGTACACAACTAGCTCATACTTATAGATAGTGAAACCTGGGGGAAAAGGGGAAATCGAAGTGGACAGGAACTTGTATTTAGCGAAGTTAGCGATTTAGAGGATGATCATTCTAACAACGACTCTTATATATATTAGGTTTGGACTTAGCGGTCCGGCTGACAAGGTTATGTCCCGGGCAATAGTGTGCCGTAGTCTCGGCTACGTACGAGACCCTCATTAAACATGATCATTCCTTTCCACGACTCGATTTCAAAAGTGACTTAGAGACCGATAGGGACACAGATCATACATTGCATTGTTTATTGACATATCGATTACCTGCATTTATTGTCTCCACGGTTATTATCTTATTTCTTGCCTCATTATTATCATAATATTGCAATTGCATTGCCTTGACGATTTGAGTATGCATTCTCAGAGCTTGGACAGGACCAAGTTCAGGAGTTAGACCTACCATTCGAGCTCGCAGAGATCTAGACGGTCATGTCTTTAGTGCTTTTACCGCTTTCCATAAATCAACCTTGTATTCACACTTGGTTAGTAGTTTCTTTTTCTTTCAAACTATTGCAAACTGTGAACAATGAAAGTTGGTGTAATAAACTAGTGATGTGTTTCCTTTACTTCTGTGTTATGTGATTGAATAGCGTTTGTTTTATGGGTTTTTAAAATCAAAGAATAGAATATACCGCAATCAAGACGATGTCGCTTGGTAGCTAGCCGGTTGAGTACGGGTCGGTCCACAAGGAAAACGTGTCTTTTCTTATTTTTCTAACGAGTCAATTCCTATTTGTGGTAGGTTTTGATTTTTATAAAAACTAAGATTGAATTTGATTTGAATTAAAACCTTGCTAGGATTAGGATTAGGTAAGTTTGGAAAGTTAATTCTACTCACCGCTTCCTTTGCCCTAATTAAGAACTTAGGTGTTAAGGTAATAGTTAATAAAGGGGATTAGCACGACTAGGAAGAAACATAGTTTCTTCCCTTTGGTCCTTGTCTGTCCTTTCTTAACTCTTATCTATAACCTCTATGTAAATCAACCACTACCGGTCTAACTAGGGAATCACTGCTATCTCGTAGGATAGGGTGCCGTAGTGAGTGGTGGGTGTTTGTTTTACATAGAATCCTAATTTATAAAGTTATGAGGGCAAGAAAGGAGTGAGAGATTTCCATCTCTCAAACCCATCCAATCCTAACCCTAACAGGTGAGGAACTACTCACTCATTAGGGTATTAACAAAGGAGTTCATTTTTTATTTTCTTTTTAATTACCTAATTAACGTGCAGATAATAAAAGACAGATACAAAAATTGCAGAAATTAAAAGATGAAATTAAAATTGCAAGATAAAAAACTTACTTTATTGACACCACTTGACGATTACAATGGAATTGAAAATTTAAAATCTAAGAATTAAAAAGAGGCATGCCCCAAAAGAGGCTGTAGGCTTTCCTATTTATAGATAGGAGAAACCTTAGGGTTTACATCTGATCCACATCTGAAATTACAAGGCTACCCTAAGAAAACCGGGTCAATGCACTGACTCCCACCGACACGCACCGACACGTGCTCTGCACGGCCGCGGATCCACGGCGGAATGCCTTGTTCGGCCGCGGATCCGCGGCCATCTTGAGAACCGGGTTCTCTGTCTCAACTCTTTAGGGCTGCTTCATGTTGCATTTTACTTCTGGTTTCTTCACTTGGTTTCTCAGAATATCTTCTATTTTCTTCTAGATGGTGCAGAATGTCGTGGACTTTTACCGTTAGCTTTGTGTTGAAGTCTTGAATCTTGTGCCGCCCTCGTACTTAGTGCAATCGAACTGTTCATTGATTTTCATTTGTTCCTTAAACTGTAGGCAGTATCAAACAGATTCATCTATTTGTAGGTAGTAGTCTCATATTTGTAGCGTCTTTTCACCATTTTCACTGTATTGTTCTGAGAACCTGTAACCTGCAACTATTTAGCAGATATGGATCAAAAGCACCTATTTATTTGCAATATGATTAAGAATGGGAAATATAATAATGCAAAATTCTGATATGAACAAATACCCCCAAACTTATCTTTTGCTCGTCCCGAGCAAAACTATTTTTATTCTCGAAAATCCTAACCTCACTTTCGCAGGGAATCGCGATTGCACTGAGCTCATGCAACAAGCCTTTAAATCTCTAGATGTCCCTAGTAGGAGGAGTGTTGTCTCCTGAGGGTTTTCAGCGGATACTACCCACAAAATCCGATCAATTTGGCCTATTGACTTTTATTCTTCAATTCGATGTCCTAGCAAGAAATTCTATTATTTTCAACTTTGAAATCATCAACCCGTATTTTTCACACTCACTTATCATTTAACTTAAGATTGTATATGTTTTATAAATTTATTTAGCTTTTAGCAACTCTTGAATTTTCCTTCTAAAGTTCCATCTCAACTTAGGAATTTTTATCATCTCTATTGAAGATATAAATCCTAATTTTCATTCCTATCTCTCATCCAAACCCTAATCATATACCCCTACGTGTGTATGTATCATCCCTACACTTGGAAATTCAATTCAAGCAATTATACTCTTGTCCATTATCCAAACTACTTGTAGTTGGTGAATTTTAGATGAAATTGTTCACACATCCTTCATGCGACTGTCAATACTTCTTGAGGTACTAACGACCGATTACAAAATGTGTTTGCGTATTAAGGCGTAATTCCTCATCTTGTAATACCTAAAGCTTTAGCAGTAACTCCCAAACCAGTTGGTCTAAGGCACTAGGTGATAAAGCACCCTCGCTATATATTTTTTTATTTTACGCAGCCTTAAGTGATTACGAAACCACTGTTCATTTTTTTTATCTCTTTATTCACACTTATACTTTTATTTAATTTTTTTCTCATACTAAGGATTTTAGACAAGAGCAATTCAAGGTATCCTCTACTATCCCAAGTTTTAAGGTGCATGTATGTGCGAGTTGTAGGGTATATATTTTCAGAATTTTAGACTAAAGGTTCGGAATTATTTTTCAGACTTACACTTCAACAAAAATTTCAATACCCTTCCCTTATTTTGACTTAGCCCAAGAACTGAACTCAAAATTTCCCTATTTCTAAATAAACTACAAGGACATATATTTTCTACCGTTAAATTTTAAAAGAGGTTATTTTTAGGGTTTTTTAATTTACTAAATTTAGGATCTAGTTTTTCTAGCTAGTTAACCGTCTTGTCAAACTTAAGTTAATTATGGCCAAAGTTGAACTTTCCAATTTTTATAATTTTTTATAATTTTTCA
Source organism: Agapanthus africanus (assembly GCA_030015575.1). Classification (NCBI taxonomy): domain Eukaryota; kingdom Viridiplantae; phylum Streptophyta; class Magnoliopsida; order Asparagales; family Amaryllidaceae; genus Agapanthus; species Agapanthus africanus. The sequence continues at coordinate 739,993,294 of CM057337.1, forward strand.
ATTTTTTTATTTGATTTTTTTTATTTAATTTTTTTTATTTTCATTTTTTTAATTTTTATAATTTTTTTATAAAGATGCAATGCAGAAATAAACATGCAAAGAAAAAAAAAGAAAGAAAAAAAATATGTACAAAAATTAAAAATATGCAATGCAATGATAACTATTTCCAAACCACCTCCTCCCCCAAACTTACTAAAAGCAGTGCCCTCACTGCTCAGACACTCGGCGTCCCCTTGAACCTGAACGGGAACACTCCTCTCTAGTTAGAAGGGTTCTGATCCCCTGCTCTACTTGTGTTAGACGCTGATCATGTTGCGTCATCATCTCAAGCAATCTTTCTGTCCCCCTATTGTTTCTTCGAAGTAAGCGCGTTTGCGCGGCAGGGGTTAGCTTTTCATTGCTCGCGGTCGAGCTGGAGCTGGGTGTCCTGGTGGGTACATGTTCGGTCGGTTCTGTTTGTGACCATACATCAGTCAAGCGGGTATAGGACATGGATACGCCTTCAATGAGAGACCTAATGGGTATACCTCCATGCATATAGAATTCAAATTCCTTCATACGGAGGAAATAGAGACACAGTTGTGTCACTAACATGGGGCATGGGTAATTTGCGGCCCTTTTGCCAGCACCAATTGAATTAAGCAAAATCGTGCACATGTCAAATCTAGGGTTCCTAATCATTAGGGTGTGCACAATATGAAGAGACGGGGTGAAAAATGTTGTATTATGTGAACTACCAAAAATGTTGTTTTGTGCCCACCGGCACACGGTTAAAACATTGGCAAAAAGGGTTCTAGCCTGTATTCCCTTCCTAGGTTCTCTCGAACAGTCATTACCCATTAAGGGTATGTAGTCTTCAAATTGAAGGGGTTGGTCGTGAACAGGTAATCTAGGAATTAAAGTGACTTCATGGATGAAGTCCCTGTCAATGATTATCTCCCTATCGCCCCAAATTAGTTTAATAAAACCGTATTGTGTAAGGCAGCCTTCTTCCATGCACTCGTAACAATGAGTGACTAGATCTGGAAGAGCGTAAGCATTGGGATGATTATAAATTAAAATGTTCCACCCCCTCCGTATGATTTCATCACCAAAATAGCTCCTGTAAATCGTGTGTGAAAAGATTTGTGAAAAATCACGTTCTAACTGCATGTTCAGTGCCATTCAGAAAGTTCACAGATTTAAAAAAAATTAACAGAGAGGATCTAAGAAAGCAAACCTCCTCTGAAAAAATCAGAGGGTGAAGACTCCAACACATGGCGGATGCGCGACAGGAAGCTGCTTCTTGTGGTGGAAGGACGGCGGCGCAGAGAGATCTCGCTGGAAAAACTTAAGCGGCGGCTAGGGTTTCTGAGAGGAATTTTAAGGTTTGGTAAAAATACAGAGAGGGGTCGGGTGTTATTTATAGGGGGGAATGTGTTGGTTATTTGCAAAAAGCCCCTCTTGAAAAGAGGAAATTATTTGTAAATAAAATTTTTATTTTTTTTATTAAAACTGGAAATTTACAAAAATACCACAAATTTTTTTTTTATTTTCAAATTTTCATTTTTTTATTTTATGATTATAAATTATACATACCCCCAAATTTTTTTGAAACAGTGTTTTGGCTAGATAATCGAAATTTAGGGGTAGATGGAGGAAGATCAGTAAATGTAGATCGGCTCCTGCAAAAACAGGAGCTCCTCCGAAGGGTCCGCAGTGAGGAACGGTTTAAGTCGATGTCCGTTCACTTTAAACAGTGAACTGTCCTCCGGGTTTTCTAGATCTACCGCACCATGCGGATATAAGGTGCGTACCAAAAATGGCCCTTTCTCGAGATTTGAGCTTGCCGAGATGGAAATGTACCCGAGTGTCGTAAAGTAAAACCTGTTGACCAGGTTGGAAAGTTTTGCGCATAAGGTGTTTATCGTGGAACACCTTCGTTCGGTTTTTAACAACTACTGTGTTCTTATAGGCTTCATCCCGCAACTCGTCTAATTCGTTCAACTGCAGCTTTCTATTGCTGCCCGCATCTCCCAAAGATAGATTCAACTCTTTTATTGCCCAAAATGCCTTATGCTATATTTCAACTGAAAAGTGGCAAGCCTTTCCATAAACAAGCCTATATGGAGACATGCCAAGATCGTTCTTATAGGCAGTACGGAATGCCCAAAGTGCATCAATAAGTTTTGACGACCAATCTTTACAGTTTTTGGAAACCGTTTTCTCCAATATCTGTTTAATCTGCCGATTCGAAATCTCGGCTTGCCCACAAATTTGGGGATGATAGGGCGTTGACAGCTTGTGAGTAATTAAGTATTTCCACATTAAGGACTCGAAAGTCCTATTACAAAAGTGAGATCCATTATCACTGATAATTGCGTGAGGATGCCCAAATAGAGAAAAAAAATATTTTCTTTGAGAAATCTAACGACAACCTTGTTGTCGTTAGTTCAGCTGGGCACAGCCTCGACCCATTTGGAAACATAGTCAACAGCAAGTAGAATATACATGTTCCCAAAGGAATTGGGAAATGGTCCCATAAAGTCTATCCCACAAATATCAAAAATTTCAACAACCACAATTGGTTGGAGCGGCATCTCATTTCTCCGAGATATCCAGCCCAAGTGTTGGCACCGGGAGCATATCTTGCAGTACTCATATGCGTCTTTAAAAATTTGTGGCCAGTAGAAGCCACACTGCAAGATTTTTTCTGCTGTCTTTTTGGGGCCAAAATGCCCGCCACACGCTTGATCGTGGAAGAATGACAACACGCTCTTAAACTCATTGTCGGGGACACACCGACGAATAATTTGGTCGGGACAGTATTTGAATAGATACGGTTCATCCCAGTAAAAATGTTTTACCTGAGATAGAAATCTGAGTCTGTCCTGTTTCAACCACTCGTTTGGTATCAGTCCGGTGGCCAAATAATTTACGATATCTGCGAACCAAGGTTCACATGACACACTTAAGAGCTGCTCATCTGGAAAAACGTCTTTAATAGGAATTTGAAGTGTAAAAGGTGGTCGACGACTACGTTTTCGCATCCTCTCTTGTCTCTTATGATAAGGTCAAACTCTTGTAGTAAAAGGATCCAACGTATCAGCCGAGATTTAGCATCCTTCTTCGCGAAAAGAAGGAGAAGAGCTGAGTGATCAGTATAAACGATGACTGGAGAGCCGATTAATTAGGGCCTGAATTTTTCTAGTGCAAACACAACGGCTAAGAATTCTTTTTCAGTTGTTGTGTAATTTAATTGGGCCTCGTTTAAGGTTCGGCTAGCGTAATAAATTACATACGGCATCTTATTTATGTGTTGTCCAAGGACAACACCAATGGCGAAATCAGATGCATCGCACATAATTTCAAATGGATGCGTCCAGTCGGGAGATGAAAGAATGCGAGCAGAAATAAGTGAGTTTTTCAACTACTCGAACGCCTTCATACAGCTTGAGTCGAAATCAAAAGTGGTATCCTTGGCCAACAAAAGAGTCAAGGGTCTAGCTATCTTGCTAAAATCCTTGATGAACCGTCTATAAAAACCAGCATGGCCAAGGAAGGCTCGGATGTCTTTGACGCACTTGGGAGGAGGAAGATTGGAAATGACTTCAATCTTAGCTTTATCAACCTCAATGTCATTTTGCGAGATGATATGTCCTAAGACAATACCTTCTCGTACAATAAAGTGGAATTTCTCCCAATTTAAAGTGAGGTTCTTATCTCTACACCGGATAAGAACTGCGTCTAAATGTAGCAAACACTCGTCAAAGGAGTCGCCGAAAATGAAGAAGTCATCCATAAAAATCTCCAAGAATTTTTCCACCATGTCTGAAAAAATGCCCATCATACACCGCTGGAAAGTAGCGGGTGCATTGCATAAGCCAAAGGGCATGCGACGGTAAGCAAACGTACCGAAAGGATAAGTAAATGTGGTCTTGTCTTGGTCCTTTTCGGCAATGGGAACTTTATTATAGCCGGAGTAGCCATCCAAAAAGCAGTAAAATTCATGCCCAGCCAATCGTTCTAGCATTTGGTCAATGAAAAATAATGGAAAATGGTCTTTCCGTGTCGTGGCGTTGAGTTTTTTATAATCGATGGATACTCGCCACCCAGTTTGGGTGCAAGTAGGTATTAACTCATTCGCCTCATTAGTTATAACCGTTATGCCCGATTTCTTTGGGACAACGTGAATGGGGCTAACCCACTGGCCATCAGAGATAGGGTAAATGATACCACTATCTAGACATTTTACAATCTCCTTTTTAACAGCCTCTTTCATTATAGGGTTGAGGCGTCTCTATGGATCCCTTACTGGTTTGGCATCATCCATCATATGAATACGATGTTCAACTATTAGGGGACTGATCCCCTTGATGTCCGCCATAGTCCAGCCAAAAGCTTGCCGATTATTTTGTAAGACCGTAAAAAGGGCTCTCTCTTTCTCGGGGGCTAGGGATGCCGATATGATAACAGGAAGGGTCTCATTCTCACCTAAGTAGGCGTATTTAAGGTGAGACGGCAACAGCTTGAGTTCGAGTTTTGGAGGTGAAACAATTGAAGGTAAAATTGGTGAAACTGTCTCAAACTCGAAGGATTCCAATAGAGGTTCGAAGCGAGTGTAAGCAACCGAGTCGGATGGTTCAGCTAACTCATCCAAAAATTCAAAGGACTCAAATTCGGGTGGTGATTCTTCAAAATCGTTCGAAAAGGTGAAACACTCGTAATCGTTACCGGGTGTGAAAACTGTGTCAGATTCAAGAAGGAACCCACTAGTGGCGTCAAAACTACTGTGATCGAACAGAAATTTTTCGAGCTCACAGTCCTCCTGAGTGATCTCTTGGATCGAGCAAACATTAAGTATATTAGCATTAGGCTCGGAGGGCTGATTCCCCAACTTAAAAATGTTGAGCTCAATTATCATGTTTCCAAAAGATAGGTTCATCGAACCATTACGACAATTGATCACCGCATTAGAAGTCGCAAGGAAGGGTCGACCGAGTATCACCGGAATTTGACTCCGGGGGTTAGCTACAGGCTGTGTGTCCATAACAATGAAATCAACGGGGAAAATGAAGTCCCCTACTTTAATTAACACATCCTCTAACTCACCCCTAGGATGAATGATGGATCGGTCGGCCATTTGGAGAGTACAATGTGTGGATTTAAGCTCTCCAACGCCTAATTGTTCATATACTGAATAGGGAAGCAAATTAACACTGGCACCAAGATCTAAAAGTGCGCGATTGATGTTCTTATCCCCAATTGTTATTGAAATTGTAGGACAGCCAGGGTCCTTGCATTTTTGGGGTAAAGGTTGGGTAAGAGCATCACTTACTGTACTAGCCAAGAAAACTTTCTTAGGTACTTGCGATTTCCTCTTCTTGGTTGCATAAGTCCTTTAAGATTTTAGCGTAAGAAGGGACTTGTTGGATTGCATCCAAGAGAGGTATGTTAATACTAACCTGTTTGAATAACTCCACAATCTTCTCCATTTGTGGAGTAGGTTTATTGGATCTCAACCTGTTTGGAAATGGAATATTTTAAAAATTTATTGAGTCCAATGTTTGTCGAGTAGATTGCGGAGTTGGAACGGATCCTAGTGTTGGTGTTTTCGTGGAGTGAGATGTGGGTCCGTTCGAATTAGAAGAAGCAGAGCCTTGTGAAGAATGAAGAACAGGCTCTGAAGAAGACGAAGAAGATGAAGAAGAAGAAGAAGAAGAAGTAGCGGCGGCCGGAGTGTTATCATTATTGCCAACGTTGTTGTGCAATACCTTTCCAGATCTCAATGTAGTCACGGCACTCACATTATAATTTTGTTGATCATGAGCAACATATGTATTTTGTGTGTGACCGGGATTTGGCAGTGGTTGAGATGGAAGTTTTCCCTTTTCTCGCTCGCTTAATGCAGCATTCAGTTGTGCAATTTGGGCTTCAATTGTTTTGATGCTCTGATCATGTGAAGCAGTGTGTTGCACCAAACACTGAATGGAAGATTGGATGTTGGATGAGGATTGCGTAGATTGTTTTAAAAATGCATCCAAACTTCGTTCTAGCGAGGAAACCTTATCGTTATTCGGCTGAACAAAATTGTTTTGAGGATAAGAGTTGTTTGGTACAAAATTGTTCATTTGGTTTTGGTAAGGTTGGGGTTGGAAGGGTTGCTGATATTGAGTTTGTTGAGGGACTTGTTGTTGTGGAGGAGGCCTCTGAAAATTGTTATTGTATTGGAATTGTTGTTGATTTTGATTCCAAGTAAAATTTGGGTGGCTCCTCCAACCAGGATTATAAGTTGAACAGTATGGATCATTTTTTGTCTTTGCTGAAAGGCAGCATTGACTTGATCTTGTCCTTGAACAGATAGGTTGTAAGGACACTCTTCGGTTAGATGGGACGGATCCGAACAACAAGCGCAAATAGTGCGTGGGGGTAAAGCTGGGGCAGGAGAAGACGATGAGAATTTGCTCTCAATTGCTTCTAGTTTTTTCGTGAGTGCATCCATTTCGGCCTTCATTGCAATCGACATATCAAGTTGATGTATGCATGCCCTAGTCTGACTTGATGAAGTAGATGAAGTGGTTTTAGTGCTTTCCCACTGAAGTGTTTGTTCAGCAAGATCGTCGAGAAATTGCCAAGCTTCCTCGCTCGATTTTGTAAGAAAGTGACCTTGACAAATGATTTCCAACAACTGCTTAGTTGCTGGGTTCAATCCTTCGTATAAAGTTTGGCAAAGTTTCCATTTCTCGATACCGTGGTGAGGGCACTGAACAAGAAGGTCCTTAAATCGTTCGAAACACTTCCAAAAAGGTTCGGAAGGAAGCTGGGAAAATTGATTAATTTCATTGCGAATTCTCACGGTCTTGTGGTGTGGGTAAAACTTTTTAAGAAAAGCCTTAACAAACTCTTCCCAATTTTTTATGAAATGCGATGATGTGCTATATAACCACTTTTCAGCTAGGTCACATAAAGTGAATGGAATGACACGTAGCCTTATAGCATCAGCGGAAAGTTGGGTGGTCTTCATCATTGCGCAAACATTCTGGAATTTGTTAATGAAGATGTAAGCATCTTCGGATTCCAGCCCGTAAAATTTGGGCAACATATTGATGAAGTCGGGTTTAATTTCGAAGTTATCTCCATTAGCCAGTGGAAGTAAAGGACAAGTAGGGAGTGCGGTGAGGGTTGGATAGAAAAGATCCTGGAGCGCGATTCGTTGGGGCGCTTCGACAGGAGGGTGTGGTGGGTTATTCGCACCCAGTTGAGGTGGAATCAGTCCCGTATTAGGTTAGGGGTTGTTAGGATTAAATCCCGACATCTCCTTAGAAGATGATGAATTTGAAGATGAAAGTAAAGAAGTGGAGGGAGTTTCGACTTCGGAGTCGAACGCGTCGTCAGTAGACACTAACGAGACACAGACTAAACGGACGCTAGTGTCCCTAGTCCAACCGGACATACACTAACGAGATGTAGTGTAGTAAAAAAAAAGTAGAATGTGGGGGTAAGAAAACGTCAATGAGAGAATGTGGGTGCAAGTGGGGTGCAATGGATTTCTAGCGACAAAATGACAAGTTTTTTTTTTGTAAAAAAAATTGTTTTGTGGTTTTTTTTATAAGGAGTTTTGCAAAAGATTTTTTATAAGGAGCTAGACACACTTTCAAGCAATCACAATATGCATAATCAAGCCTAGAGCTAGGGTCTCCTAAGTCAACTAGACTGCTCCTAACTGTTCCAAAGGGCAAGTTGTGAGATATCCTCGAATCGCCTCTTCACCGCCAATTGTGGCCAGGTAAGCACAAGTAAAGAAAGGAGGGATCCGCTCACGAATCACCGTGAGACGGGCCTTTTAAAATTACCTTTCCCACTTGTCTAGCCTAGACACCACAAAGTCAGGTTTAGATAAACGACCGATGCCCATAACCTTCCTTTGTCCTAATGAGCGCGACAGTCCTTATTGGCTGAGTCTAAATATTTTTTAATTAACTCGAGGGTTAATGCAAATGCTTTTTGTGATTTTTGGGGTCCTAGAAAGGGTAATGAAATCCCCACCCAATCTGGATTGGTGTTATAGCCCCTTAAAAGTCCGTTTTAAAAAATGCAAAGCAGTAAACACACAAAAATCCAAAACACTTGCCAAAATTTTTTTATTTGCGGCGTAAAGAATCCTGCACAGGATTGATTTATTGGAGGAGGGGAAGAAGTTTTTGCGCAAAGAACCCTGCAGAAAAAATTTTCAGAGGACAGAAGAGGACAGAAGAGAGGAAAAAAAACTTACAGAGAATTTTTTGGAAAGACGACGTCGGCAACTTCCCGCGGTTCCGCGGCCAAATGTCTGTTACTGCCGCGTTTCCGCAGTGGAAATGTTGGTTCAAGCCTCCAAAATTCTTCTGTTGTCTGTTGTGATTCTCCTCTGTTTGTTCAGATTCTCTATTTGTTGATTTGTTCACTGGATTTTTCCAGATCTGAATCTGTCCTTCTTTCCGTTCCTGTACAATTCGCACAAAAACCCTTCAAAAATAACAAGATGATAATTTGTTTTTGTTTTTATATTTTGCGGTTTTTATGATTTTTTTTAAATTTTTAATTAACCCGAAATTACAAAAATAAAATAACTACCGTTATCCCCGGCAACGACGCCATTTGATTGAATAGCGTTTGTTTTATGCGTTTTTAAAATCAAAGAATGGAATATACCGCAATCAAGACGGTGTCGCTTGGTAGCTAGCCGGTTGAATACGGGTCGGTCCACAGGAAAAAACGTGTCTTTTCTTATTGTTCTAACGAGTCAATTCCTATTTGTGGTAGGTTTTGATTTTTAGAAAAAATAAGATTGAATTTGATTTGAATTAAAACCTTGTTAGAATTAGGATTAGGTAAGTTTGGAAAGTTAATTCTACTCACCGCTTCCTTTTCCCTAATTAAGAACTTAGGTGTTAAGGTAATAGTTAACAAAGGGGATTAGCACGACTAGGAAAAAACATAGTTTCTTCCCTTTGGTCCTTGTCCGTCCTTTCTTAACTCTTATCCCTAACCTCTATGTAAATCAACCACTACCGGTCTAACTTGGGAATCACCGCTATCTCATAAGATAGGGTGTCATAGTGAGCGGTGGGTGTTTGTTTTACATAGAGTCCTAATTTATAAACTTATGAGGGCAAGAAAGGAGTGAGAGATTTCCATCTCTCAAACCCACCCAATCCTAACCCTAACAGGTGAGGAACTACTCACTCATTAGGGTATTAACAAAGGAGTTCATTTTTTATTTTCTTTTTAATTACCTAATTAACGTGCAGATAATAAAAGACAGATATGAAAATTGCAGAAATTAAAAGATGAAATTAAAATTGCAAGATAAAAAACTTACTTTATTGACACTTCTTGACGATTACAATGGAATTGAAAATTTAAAATCTAAGAATTAAAAAGAGGCATGCCCCAAAAGAGGCTGTAGGCTTTCCTATTTATAAAACCCTAGGGTTTACATCTGATCCACATCTGAAATTACAAGACTACCCTAAGAAAATCGGATCAATGCACCGACTCCCACCGATACGCACCGACATGTGCTCTGCACGGCCGCGGATCCACGGCGGAATGCCTTGTTTGGCCACGGATCCGCGGCCATCTTGAGGGTTCTCTGTCTCAACTCTTTAGGGCTGCTTCATGTTGCATTTTACTTCTGGTTTCTTCACTTGGTTTCTCAGAATATCTTCTATTTTCTTCCAGATAGTGCAGAATGTTGTGGACTTTTACCGTTAGCTTTGTGTTGAAGTCTTGAATCTTATGCTGCCCTCGTACTTTGTGCAATCGAACTGTTCACTATTTTTCATTTGTTCCTTAAACTGTAGGCAGCATCAAATAGATTCATCTATTTGTAGGTAGTAGTCTCACATTTGTAGCGTCTTTTCACCATTTTCACTGTATTGTTCTGAGAAGCTGTAACCTGCAACTATTTAGTAGACATGGATCAAAAGCACCTATTTGTTTGCAATGATTAAGAATGGGGAATATAATAATGCAAAATTCTGATATGAACATTATGTTTACTGATTACCATGTAATGCTAGAAGCCGAAGTGTGACTACGGCGGGATTGTTCCCTGACCGTAGGAGCATGCATGGCCTAGTCGCCTCCCGTATTCCGTATTTTGGGAAGTGGGGCGTGACACCTAAACAATGGCATGCTGAAAGTAAGAGAAGGCAAGAGCTAGTAGCCAGGCTGAGCGGCAAACTGGTCCAAATCCTCCTGGCTCGGCTCTACGTCCTCAGAGTTTGGTCTTTCTGACGAACATTCCAAGGAAAGAAACAGAGAAGAATTTCGTCAGCGAACTAGCGCTCGATAAGTCCCCAAAAGAAAGAACTAATGATGAATGAAAGTGAATAGAAATCAAGTGAATATGAACAGGAAAGGTTATATATAAGAGAGTATTATAAGATAGTTATTCTAACGTGGTTATTTGTAGTTTGATAAAGAAGATATTCATGTATACGAGAGGAGCCCATCTTACCCCGTGGACTATGGTAACATATAGTATAAGGCCCTGTTATAACCCACGGGACAACGGCATGTGAATTCATGCAGGTGTCTTTTAAAGTGACCTCTCGTGCCATGATATATGTTCCGTACAAATCTACCCATTTATCCCCGCGTATTGTATTGTATAGATTAAGATTATAGGTCTTGGCCTAATCCACGGATATAAAATGTACAGGTTCATGTTAAAGATGTAATCATGTATTCAAGTAATCATGTCAAGTTCTTGTCAAGTTATAACTATGGTTCGGTCAAGTCGAGTCAAGCATTCTAGTTTGAGTTTGATATTTGAATTCGTGTGTTTAGGTTCATGATCAAGTATTCAAGTTTGTGTTTGATTTAGGATTCTGGTTTGAGTTTGGATTCTGATTTGAGTTTGGATTCATGTTAGAGTTAGAATCTTATGAAAGAACTCTGTTCTTGCAATATCTTAAGTTCAGGAGTAATCGGCAACTGCTACACATAGACGGCAGGATTTGTGTCTTTTTCCAAGACAATTGTCATTAATAACTCCGTTATGTTGTCTAACCTGAATAGGCAAACACTCACTTTCTCTGGCTCCCTAGGGCTCAAGAGAATTGATCCCGCTTAAACATATATTAAATTAAAGTCCTTAAAATATTGTTTTGCATATCTCGAGGGATTTTTATGAAAAAATACTTTAATATAGTTTAAAAAATAAACCTCGAGGGTGATTTAAAATATTTAGGGTTTTTATGAACATGGATTTTAATTTAAATGGTATTTTTAATGATGAAACTTAGCCTTTTTAAAAGTTTGTGGTATTTTATTGAAAACTAGCTCTTTTGGAAACTTGATGCTATTTTATTAAAAATTTTAAATCTTCATTTTTAAAAATAAAGTTTCATAACATGTTTTTATTGAAAATATGAATTCATAATTTTATATAATTTTCCAAAATTTAGTTTTTATTTAGAAAATTCGTATTTCTTAAAAACCGTATTTTTATTTCTTTTCGAAACCGAATACTCCGTGAGAAGTTTTGCATCTCGCTCTACTATCCCAAGGATGTACAATAATCTGCACCATCCATTAGCCGGTCCCCTAACGAGAGTTGTAGAGGCATATTTTCCAAGAATTAGCAAATACTGATTAAAAGAAACCCATTTTGAAAAGGAGTGGTATTTTAATGAAAAGTTTATTCTTTAAAATAGCTATATGTTTAGAGTACCGTGCTATGGTACCATAGTGTGCGGGTAGGGTAGATCGTTACTTCGTGAATTTTTTCCTAAAGGTATTTAACAATTATTGAAAATGAGGGTCATACTAAAGTTCATGTTATTTTAATGTAAAGTTCGTTATATGATAGTTGGATCTAGGTATTAATCGTGTCAAACATCTCATGTTAACGTCGTATTGAAGTTCGTAAGTTATTTCTCTTATGAATTGAACGAACATAATGGTATTTCCGACAATAAACAACTAATTAGTTTAGGTGTTTTCATACGAAGATCCTATCTAGTGTAGCGGAATTTATGGTTACTAGATTACTTTAGAAACAAAGGATAACGTGTAAAAAGATTGGTTTGAAAATACGGACTTAAACACCATAGAATGTCAACCTCTTTTAGGGCCACCAAATCTGAAATTTCTCGTATACTTAACCTGTGAAAATCGTAATAATTTGGATATGTACTGGAATGCAGTGTTCGAGCGCTCATATTGAAGACAACTCAAAAATTATAACCCCATATAATTTATATTATGTTTCTATTTTAAAACGGTGATGAAAACTATTCGGGAAGGCGGCTCTGGACTGCAGTCCAGAGCAGCACTGCTTATTGACACCTGAATTAAAATGCTTTTACAACTCTGTGTGAAAATATTATTATGCGGAACCCTATACTGTTGTGAAGATTAATTTATTAGATAATTATTGGAGGTGGTTTCATTCTTTTTTACCATCGTTTGTTATTTTAATCATATTTTAGACCATCAATACATACAGCAGTCCCAAGCAGGGACAAAACGTATATTCTGATCTTAAATAATGCTAACTCCCAGTACACAGAGGATATTATTGATCCGTATGGTGCATTGGAAACCTAACTAATAAAACTAAATATTATCCAACTGTAGCATTGCCTAATTATTAACCCAACAGGGTGAAAACTGTGTTACGAAATGGACTTTCAGTTCAGAAACTGAATTTCCAGCAGAGAACACTTAAAAAGAAATGACCGTAATTCGCAAACCCGAAACCCGTTTGATTTGAAACCAATTTCGTTGAATTTCTAATTAATTTTAATTTTTACCCCTTTTGTATCATTTTACTTAATTCTGAACGTACGTTTTAATATGATTTTCTAAGTTCATAAGACGCGTAATGACTTGTATTGCATATGATTTGTTTAGCGGTATAATTCACATTTTTACCCGACTGCAATACCTATAGCGATAGTGAGAGTCCTTATAAATTTTCAGTGTATAATGTATTGTCGAACGTGAATAGTATCGGTTTAGTTGTGTCAAGTATGCCAGTAAAAAAGTGAATGATTTGTGATAGTGAACAACACAGTGAATAGTGAATAAAGCAGTGTTATTGGTGCGTACTTGTACACAACTAGCCCATACATATAGATAGTGAAACCTTGGGGAAAAGGAGAAATCGAAGCGGAAAGGAACTTTTATTTAGTGAGGTTAGCGATTTAGAGGATGATCATTCGAACAGCGACTCTTATATATATTAGGTTAAGACTTAGCGGTCCGGCTGACAGGGTTATGTCCCGGGCAACAGTGAGCCGTAGTCTCGGGTATGTACGAGACCCTCATTAAACATGATCATTCCTTTCTGCGACTCAATTTCAAAAGTGACTTAGAGACCGATAGGGACACAGATCAAACATTGCATTGTTTATCGATTACCTGCATTTATTGTCTCCACCGTTATTATCTTATTTCTTGCCTCATTATTATTATCATAATATTGCTATTGTGTCGCCCTGATGACCTGAGTGTTAGCTATAGTGCCCTCAAGTCAATTATTGGATCGCATGCACATGATTGCAATGATTGAGGGAGGACTTATACCGGTAGAACAGTCTTACTCGAGATGATAGTATGCTATCTGGTTTGTCTTTATCATCATGTACATACTTCAGATGACATTATAGATCACTATTACATGTTGATAGAGCCCATAGGATTCTTACTTGACTATCATCATTATAATAGCGATCATATACGTGGGAGCTGGGTAGTCTATAAGCACATCCCTAAAATGTCCCTAGTCATGGAAGTTTCGAGACTGGGCATCGATACTTCGAGAGTAGACTAATGTATATTGATCGAAACCCCGACGAGGGGCGGTGGCCGGTCTCACAAGCCATTGGTGTTAGTTTGTTCACCTAAGATGTATACAGGTGCTCATTGGGTTTATAAGTACACTGGACGGACTCGCCGAGAACCTGCTAGTTAGTATTATACCTATTGTCAGATAGCAGTTCCCTGGTGACATGTGTATATGTTAGTTCATCGATCTGAGATCATCATTTGTCTCGTGTGAGTTCCTACTGTGCTTTGATTACTACCCTACCACGGCTCAAAGGAGTTTTGCAAACAGGTTTTAGTTGGATACAGTCCCGAACCAGATAGAGGAAGTGAGCGGATCGTCAGGGGATTCTTCTCTCCCGGTATTAGGGGTTGATGTCGCGGTGTGCACGGGTGGCCATCACCAGAAATCCTTGGCCAAGGTAGTCGAGAATTACTGATCTAGGATCGGTAGTTTCTCAGGTGGTGATAGGTTTCATACCGAGCGTTATTAGGGGTCTGATTTTATCCACCCCCCTAGACTTGATATGCGATACTCATAGGAGAATGGACCGGACTATACAAATATTGTCACTGTGAGGCTCAGTAGGGGTTTCAGGATGAGTTTGCTCGTCGGCCTCCCTTTCGCTCAATACCTGGGTTGCCGTTACGTACAGCTAGTGCCGCTGACGTGCTTGTTGTTAAACCCACTACCAACGTATTGACGAGTTTTTAGCGTCCTACACAAAGGGTTTCCCTGCTTCGGGCAAAACGATGTAGAGACCGTATGGTTTTACGGCAGGGTTCGATCACATACGTGTACTTATGCACGCATGATGTTCAGACGGATAATACTAGTGGACTTTGGTTTAAACCAGATCCTAGTATTATATTTGTTGGATTATCTTCGTCTCTTTGTATTCGTATTCTTCGGAATACGGATGCGGGTATGTATATACGGTTGAGGGGTATTCTTGTAATTTATTACAAGATTACTTTTAGAAGATTACACCTCATCATGGTTTAGACCTTTTTGGATTAAAAGGTTATTGAGGTGTAGGATGAGATGTTTATTGCATTTTTGTAGAAAGGCTAATTAGTGACCTATGGTTACTATTATAGCATGCTTAGGGTTTTTGTTTGTTGTGAGATTATGTTGACTTGAGATAATTTTTTGTTGACTAAGATATTTTGGAGACATGGACATTTATGTGATGGCTCTATTATTTCTTATCACTCTCACACAACAAACAAAAACACAAGTCATTTATTCATTTTCTTTTTCTCTTTCTTGAGTTGCTCTCAACACCTCATTCTCATGGCATCTTCTTCTTCCTCTAGCTCCACCCAAACCATCTCATGAGTTGAGAATCCTTAGGTGTATTGAGACAGATTAATCCTTCATCACTCTCTACTTCATCTACGGTATCTAGAGTAACGATCTAGGTGCCCTAGTTGCCTCGGATATGAGATTGGAGATCGTTGCCTAGACTCTCGGGTGGATCATCTTCGATGGAGGGATACCGGAGATCAAGCTTGATCAAGGAAGCCCCTAGGAGCTTGGGATGATGGTTGAAGACCGAAGGACACGGATATATTCGGTATAACCATTCAAACTCCTTTGCATGTTTTGTTATCTAGGGCTTATGGGTAGATCCGGGTAATTGGTTGTGGTAGCACCAAGTTTTATAAATTTTTGTTCCGCATTTGATCACGGATTGATGGCCGGGGCGCTTGCATAACCAAACATGGTATCAAAGCAACTCCATAAGCTTTAGTTAACTTATTGCAACATTAGAAATCCGCCGTTTTTGTCGTGCAAAAACTGCCGACAAAAACAGTTCCGAAAACTGAAAGTTTGAGATGTTTGCACACCCCGCGGTCTCACGGTTTGAACTGAGAAGCCGCGGGGTACTGCATGGGCACCCCGGGGAACCCCCAGGGGGGACCGAACGGCTAAGCCCACTCGGTGGTCTTGGCAGTGGGGACCCGAAACTGCCCCACCTTGGGCAGTTTCGGGTCTGCCTCACCCCCTGGCCACCTTGTGGTGGCCTCGGGGATGGGTTACCCCTTTTAGGCCCCCCGACTCGAAATTAATTTCGTGCTCTAACTCCCCATGAAGGTTCGGGCGCGTTTTGTTTTGATTCAGACTTCCGAATTGGCTTTAAACGGTCAGTTTTTGGAACTTTGGCTCACTGTTTTTTTCATGGTTTTGGAAATTGGTTTAGTTTTCTAATTGCATGTGGAATTCTAATGTCGTAGTTTCTAGTACATACATTACTATCTGCGACCGTGAATGTCATTAGAGCGGTACAACTCATCTAACTGTTATATGCTCTTTAGACGGGTTTGCGAACGTAACATTCACGTTGATGTTCTGTGTTGTGCTGTGGTTATGGCGTGATCGTCGTGGTGGATAGCTTGGGTGCAATGGTAGTACAGTTTGGATTTATTTGTACATTTGATATTGCGGGGAGAGCGTCCGACATGTGCACTGCCGTCACTGCCAGTTTATATATTATTTGTTTGGGGCACGACCGGGTTGAGGTCGATATCACCCTTGTACTTATTTTTTTCTGTACTAGGGTTACCCTGCGGTGGAGTGCACGAATAGCCGGGTTCTAGAGGGCAACGAGTCCGCATCTTATGGCTTTGAGAAGGAGGGGGCCTCACTCTAGAATTAGCGGGCTATTCGCCGCACTCGTAGGGGGTATAGGTTGACCCAAGGAGGGGCGCTCAAGTTACCGGATTCCGTGAAGTGCCGGGTGGCCCATTCACTTTGATGAAGGGGGTTGCCTCACTTCTGGTTTTGGCGGGTAACTTGCCGTGCTTGTAAGGTTCTAGGTTTTCATTGCACAGGCTATCCACACGACCAGGGGAACGTCAGGTTTCACTTGCGGCTCAAAGGAAACCCGGGGCTCCCAGATCATCAGTATTGTTCTGTGATGCTTATCGCTTATCCGTGATATTGCATTTATCATGCCTGGAACGATTATTATATATTGTTATATATATATTAGTAGATGTTGTATATGTTATGCACCCGTGCTAGTCCAGCCCCCGCTCTGTCGTTAGTTAAGTAACCTAATGGGTGATGACGGGGCCCAGTGGCGAATGCGGATGTCATATACGTACATCATATTTTCGTTCTTTTCTGGTGTGATTAATTGATGGGACTGCGTTGATTCTGATCAATTCAAGGAAAACAAACCTATTCGATATTGTTGGAACAATTTTCAAAAGCTGTTATTATAAGTTCGTTTTCTTTTGTTTTGCACAACGGTATTCAGTTATGAATATCGAGCACCTCATTCGACGAGGCAAAAGCCGAGATCCCTTCACCGAGAGTGACCTCTTGAGCAGAAGTTTGCGTCAGGGTAATAACTTCACTATAGTCGATTACTTTTTCGATATGCATCGTGATATTCAGTTTGGAATATCCTGCACCTCATTCGATAAGGAAAAAGCCGAGATCCCTTCACCGGGTGTGACCTCTTTAGCAAAAGTTTTCGCCATTATATATTTGTAAAGCTATCCGGTTCCTTCAATGATATCAAGTACATTACGTTAAAGGATTTTCGCCAAAAACCATTCGTAGCTCTCCATCATTTCAGACGGGTAGCACTTAGTATTCATGCTATGTTTGTTGGCCTTAGTCAAGGTATAGTGTATGGTAGCTATTTGTTACTTTTCTGTTATATAGATAGATGCGTTAGTTTGGACAATCGTACAGCCTTGTTGGCCTTAGTCAAGGGCGAGTAC
The DNA here is from genome assembly GCA_030015575.1 of Agapanthus africanus. Classification (NCBI taxonomy): domain Eukaryota; kingdom Viridiplantae; phylum Streptophyta; class Magnoliopsida; order Asparagales; family Amaryllidaceae; genus Agapanthus; species Agapanthus africanus. Next base: position 740,010,835 of record CM057337.1, read on the forward strand.
GGGTAGGTTCAAATTAACCTGGACAATGACGGATAGAACTTGACATATGACTTATGATTTGTTAGCCTTAGTCAAGGTCATAAGAGCATGGGGTAAAAATCACATCGGGAGTTTCTAAAGAAACTGAAACTTTCCAGGCATGCACATACCTTCTGGAGTGTGATAACTTTAGTGGATTCCATCAAGTTATCATGCGATGATAGTTGGATCCCGATTCCTACTGATGAGTTGGTTTACTCCTCGGGTGATTTTAGATGATCCTGACTAATTCTCCTTTGGGTTTGGGGGAGGATTCGAGGAAACAGTGGGAGCCATCCGGATTGGATAAAGTGATTAACCATTCTGATCTAGATTAGAGTGCACGCTGAGTGTTTCTTTTCTCTCTCTCTTTGGCAGCGACCATGGCCCGACCCTATACTAAAACTCATTAACCAAGTTAACCGAACATTCTTAAAACACACTGGTTTTTAGATTGTCAGAATTGCATACTTCATTGCCACTCCTACTTTTACCCTTTTCTTTTCTCCTGAACATTCTGTATCACTACGAAGATCCATAGTTATTGGATATGACCATCGTATAGTTACATACAAACTCGAAGAAATTTGTTTCAGATTCAAGAATGGTTTCCGGTTGTCACGCCCCGCTTCATGGTATATGGCGAAGGGAACGAGACTGGTCCGCTACGTATTTACTGTGAAATAAATTCTCTAAGCGTATCTAAGCAATATAAAAGTAATCACAAGAGACAAGAGATATAAAAATAACAGCAACTTTATTTATTAACATTCTTTTGTACAATACATGAAAAGGAAATACAACTGAAGTAAAAACGATGCCTAAACAATGGCATAACAGGAAATTAAAGGTACTGAATGGAAATGTACAATGTCTAGAGCTCAGGGTCTTCGAGGAACTGATCCAAGTCTTCACTGGTGGGCTCGATCTCTGCTGTGTCCAGATCACCTGACGACATTCAAAGAAGAAAGAAATAGAATGCCGTCAGCGAACAGGTCGCTCGGTAAGTCCCAAAGTTAAGGGAGAAATAGAAAAGACAGAATAAGAATGTATCTTTTAAATTTGTATAATATTGTAGAATATTATGTTAACGCTGTTGTTTGTAGCTTGGTACAGAAAGATGCCAGTGTATACGAGAGGGGTCTCTATATGCTAGAGACCAGGGCAAACTGAAAGTACAAGGAACCGTTATGCCACGGTACAACAGCAACAGGATTCATGTTAGGTGTCTTAATCTTACTGTCTCGTGCCACTTTTAACACCTTCCGTACCAATCTACCCCTTAAACCCCGTAGTATTTTGATTGTATTGTTATATTGTATTGTATAAGTTTTATAGTTGGATGGCTGACCGAAACCATGATATCAGTAACGGATGTAATGGATGTAAACTGGAATCATGTAAATGGAAAGTATATCCATGGTTTGGTTCAGTCAAGTTGAATAGATTGATAACTGGATTCATGGATTCGTGTGTTCATGTTGAATTGTAATATTATAGATTTATTTGGTACTTGAATCATATTCAAGTCGGATTATGATCAGACTCAAACCCGAGTCAGACTGTAGAGATGTAAATCGAAGTCCTATATTTACTAGGGTCCTTAGGGTAATTTATAAAACTTGAGAGGGTTTTATGTAAAAATACTTTTGTATAGTTTTCAAGATACACCTCAAGTATTCATTATTCGTCTTTAGAGTTGTAATGAGGGTGGAATTTATATTGTGACATTTCTAGTGCAAATATCCTAGTTTTTATAAATAAAGGTATTTATCTTTAATATTGATTTATTTGAAGTTCATGGTATTTTAATGTAAAATTTATTCTTGTGATTTTTACAAAAAAGGTGGAATATTAATATTATAATAAAATAGATATTTAAATGTTAAATATACATATATTTAAACAAAAACAATTTTAATAAATATTTTATATTCTAAAAATCTCATTTTCTTAAGATGTCGTATTTTAAATCTTTCGAGACCGAATACTCCTTACGGAGGTCTGAATCTCGCAATACTAAGGCCGAGGATGTGCGATAATCCGCACCATCCCGAACGGGTTCCCCAAAATGGGTTGTAGCGATGCTTTGCAAAGATTTTATAAATACTAATCCTTTAGAAAACGGTTTTATAAAGTAAAAAGTATTTATTTGTAAAGATGTCGATTTTTCCGTATTCTATGTTCTAGTGACAAGTTCAAATCGCCTCTTCACCGCCAATTGTGGTCAGGTAAGTACACGTGAAGAAAGGAGGAATCCTGTCACGAATCACCGTGAGACGGGCCTTTTAAAGTTACCTTTCTCATTTGTCTAGCCTAGACACCACAAAGTCAGGTTTAGATAAACGAATGAAAATCCACGACTTTCCTAATGAATGCGACAGTCCTTAATTGGATGAGTCTAGATATATTTTATTATTTCAAAAGTTATGTATTTATAAAAATGTATCAATACTAAAAGTTTTATTAAGTAAAGGGTATTTTAATGAAAAGGTTTGTTTTCTCGTATTCTAAATTTCCAAGATTATATTACTATGTTTAGATGGGAGTATGTGAGGAGGTAGGTCATTACCTCGTGCTCTACTTATAGTTATAGCAAGATTAAGGGGGTTAAATGTGAAATCGAAACATTGTGGTATTTAAGTGGAAAAATACGATAAATGGAAAAGTTATCATTTCATGAGTTTAACTTTGATCAATTTAGTTGTTTAGTCTTTAATAGTCAACATGATAGAGTTTAAACATAATTGAAATAATGAGAAGTGAAGTTTATAAGAAAACCGAATCAGAAATCGGTTTTGTGCCGATTTCCGTCGGGTTTGTAATTTCGTATTTTTAGAAAAGAAAAGAGAAACTAGAAAGGGACTTACGGGTTTGGACAAACACGAGAGTGATAAGGAAGAAGAGGGTTCGCCGGTGCGTCTATTCGTCACCGAGAGTTCCTAGCACGATCACCGGAATTTCGCCGTTGATTTCGTCGGAGCTTCGCCTTTCGCTCGTTTTCAAAGTACACAATATTTTCTTGAGATTTTGAGAGAGTGGGCTCAGAATTTTGGGATGAGAGGGTAGGAGGTAGGGGTGTATTTATAGGGTTAGGCTAGGATTAGGGTAGGTGTAGGGTTTTTAATTAAAAATGTAAAAATAATGTGATAAATTGTAATAAAAGGAGTAAATGGTGTTTAAAGGGTGCTCTGTTACTGGTCTAACAATTTAAAGTATACAGAGGGGTAGGGGAGACCAAGAGGCAGTACTTTGCTGTTGGGGACTCGGCGGTCCGAGTCGGTCGGTCCGCCGGCCGACTCGGCCGATCCTGGCCGAGTCCGGCCATCGGGAGGGCCGCCGCCGTCCTACCATCTCACTGGTACTTTAACATTTTCATGGGTAGTGGGGTTTTTGTGAGAAAACATGTGTTGACTGTTGGGCTTCTAAAGAATTTAGAACAAAACAATATTAAAAATAATGTGGGGCATGGGATTTGAACTCTGGTGGCTTAGTTCAGCAGTGCAAGGTATTACCAATGAGCTACAAGTTCCTTCTTATAATTATGGTGTGAAATAAATACTTAAAGAGATATCAGCAACATTAAATACTCCAAGTATACTTTGAATTTAAATAAATTCTTTGTACATTAAAAATGGAGTTGTTACAGTCTACCCTCCTTACAAAAATTTCGTCCTCAAAATTTATAACTTTTATTTGAGGACTAGTTTACAAAGAGGTGTGGATATCTAGTACGCATTTCATCCTCCCTTTCCCAAGTGGACTCTCCCGGAGTGTCTTTCCTCCACATCACTCGGACCAAGTTAACTTCCTTGTTCCGAAGTGTCTTCACTTTCCTGTCCAGGATCTCCACAGGCTGTTGCTCACAAGACAAATCGGGCTGTATAATGAGCTCGGAATGATTGAGAACATGGCTAGGGCCACTCACATACTTTCTGAGTTGGGATATGTGGAACACATTATGCACTCCTTCCAATGAAGGTGGAAGCGCTAAGTGGTATGCCACTTCACCGACTCGTTCGAGTATGTCGAACGGTCCAATATATCTCGGACTTAGCTTACCCCGTCTTCCAAATCAGATCATTCCGCGGTTCGGAGATATCTTCAAGAACACATGATCTCCTGGCTGGAACTCCAGATGACGTCTCTTTGCATCAGCCCAGTGCTTCTGTCGATCTTGGGCTATGCGCATCTTTTCCCTGATAGTACGAACCACATCAACAGTCGCTACTATCATCTCTAGTCCAAGAAGTTCCCTATCTCCGATATCATCCCAACTTAATGGCGATCGACACTTCCTTCCATACAATGCTGCAAAAGGTGTCATTCCTATACTTGCTTGGTAGCTGTTGTTGTACGAAAACTCCACAAGATGTAGGTGATCTTCCCATGATCCTTTGAAGTCTAACATATATGCTCTGAGCATATCCTCCAAGATATGAATAGTTCGTTCCGACTGACCATCTGTTTGTGGATGATAAGTCGTGCTGAAGTTCAGACTTGTTCCCAAGCTTGCTTGCAGACTTTGCCAAAATTGCTATCGGAACCTGGTGTCACGATCGGAGACAATGCAGACCAGTACTCCATGAAGTCTCACAATTTCCTGTATGAGTTCATGGGTATCAGAGATAGTACATTATGAAGAGCTTAAATCTTAAGTAGATTATTGCCTCCATGTACTTCTTTGCTAGTGTCTCAGTAGATTGGCCAACTCGAAATGGGATGAAGCGAGCCGACTTTGTGATCCACAATGACCCATACGGCATCGTTACCCTTTGTGCTGCGAGGAAGAGCAGTCACAAAATCCATCGTGATGTGTTGCCACTTCCATTCGGGGATTGGTAACGGTTGAAGTAATCCAGCAGTCCTGTGATGTTCAGCCTTTATTTGCTGACACACCAAGCACTTTGCGACGCTTCTAGCTACTTCACGCTTCATTCCATGCCACCAATAATTCTGACGTAGATCTTTGTACATTTTGGTACCTCCAGGGTGTACTGAGTAGGGAGAGCTGTGAGCTTCTTTCATTAACTCTTCCCGAATAGGACCTTTTGGTACACAATCTGCTGCCGTATCTCAAAGATCCGTCTTCATGGATGATGAAGTCTATTCCGAGTCCATTCTCCACTTGTTCTCTGATCTTTTGCAACTTAACATCACTTGCTTGGGATGCTTTGATCTGATTGACAATGGTTGATTGAACTTGTAAATTCATCAAATTTGAAGTATTACCTGGCATGACTACTTCAATCTCTATCTGATGCAAGTCTTGTTGAAGCTTCCACTGAGCGGTGAGATTCATTGCTAATGGTTGGCGGCAAAGTGCATCAGGTACCACATTCACCTTCCCTGGGTGATATTGCAAGTTGATGTCAAAGTCCGCCATGAGTTCTAACCATCTTCTCTGCCGCATATTCAACTCCTTCTGAGTAAACACGTACTTTAGGCTCTTATGATCTGTGTAGATGATCACTCGTTCACCAAGTAGATAATGGCGCCAAATCTTGAGAGCAAAGATGATGGCTGCCAATTCCAAATCATGCGTCGGATAATTACGCTCATGAATCTTCAGCTGTCTTGAAGCATAAGCCACAACTTTACCGTGCCGATGTAGAACACATCCTAATCCCTTACCGGATGCATCACAATGCACTTCGAATCCTACAGATTGATCCGGTATAACGAGAATAGGTGTTGATGTCAACCTTGACTTGAGTTCTACGAAAGCTTGTTCACATGCTTCTGACCACACAAATTTTTTATCTTTACGTGTGAGCTTGGTCAGGGGTGTTGTATAAGAACCGAGTTCAGTTATACCAATTCTAGTTTCCGTATTTATATATCTATGGTATTTTATTGATATATCTTGTTTGGGTGCGAATGGTAGTTTACACTTTTACATTGCATTCGACCCGACCCGCTTGCTTGAACTGGTCGTTTCATATTCATAGATTACCCTGGCTTGTTGCATAGACACATGCATCTCATGTATACTGCATATTGACTCTTATTTGGCATCGCACATTTTATCATATAACATTTTAGATCACGTAAAATAAATTAAAATCACATTTCATAGCCTGCATGATACCCCTAACCCCGTGGTAGCGTCCGCGCATCGTGTTCTCATCCCGTTCAGTGAAACGGACGAGTTTGGATAGCTATACGCACGTACGTGCGTCCGTTCTTGGGGGTATGCATTTTAGTTACCTAATCATTTAATTTAAAATTTGGAAGTTGCATATAATTTTAGTATTTCAAATCAAAATTTTTGACCCGACTCGGACGCATTTTGAAATATTTTACATCCCGCTAACATTCATTTAAATTTTTAAAATTTAATTCCAATAATTTTAAACTGCTCACAAGATTTCTTTAAAAACAAACTAAAATCTTTTATCAAAATTTTAAACCTAAAATCCTAATCCTAACTTCTAAACCAATCAGAATCTCTCTCCCTCTCTCTTTCCTCTGTCGCTAGCCCCACCACTCGATCTCTTCCTCTCTCTTTCTTTCTTTTTCTCTTCTCCCTCTCAATCTCAGCCGCAGATCCTATTCTCTCTCTCCCCTCGTAATCTTCTTCTCTCTTCTCTCTTTCTCTCTCCCCAGCTACGCGACGATTTTCTTTCTCCTCCCCTTTCTCTCTCCTCTCGCTCTCTCCCTATTTCTCTAATCTCGCACTATTTCTCTCTCCTATCACGTTCACTGTGCGCGATCCCGTCACCTCCCTCGTATCTCGTCACCTCCCTTCTTCATATCTCCTTCTTCCTTTTATTTTAACCCCCGAGCTCGCCACGAGAAACCCATGCAACTCCGGCGCCTCCTCAAACCCGAACCCTATTTCCTCTGCTTCCTCATCTCCTCGTCACCCTCATCTCCATCATCTCCTTCTTCTTCTTTTCTTTCTCGGGTAACCCCACTGCACCCGAGAACCCACACCATCTCGTTGTCGTTCCCTCATCTCCGACGACCCCAGCCTCATACCACCATCATCCCCATCTCCTTTTCTCTCCCTATCTCCTCTGTTCTCTTTCCCTGCACCAACCCTGCACCAAGAAAACCCTAGCCGAAACCCTATCCGAAACCCTAGCAACCAACCCCTTCGCCGGAGCTCCGTTCATCAACCGTCGACATCTCCACCCCTCTCTGCAAACCCAGTGAGCATCCCTCTTCCTCTCAATCTCTTCTCCCTCTTTTCTTTCCTCTCTTTCTTTCTTTCTTTTCTTTGTTTTTCCTTACTTAAATTTTTTACTTCTCTGTCTTGTGTAGTTTGCCGGAATTCGGTCGTACCGTCGACGATCCCGACAACCCAGCGAGCGTTTCTGACCCGTGTGATCCCCTTGTACGTTGTTTGGACCCGTTACATACATCGTGCGCGCATCGCGACTTTTCCCTCCGACGTGTGACGTTCCGTATACCCGTTTCTTGATCGCACTAGGCAAGTAAAACTTTCTACATGCTATTCATATTATTTTTATACTTATTTAATTACATGTTAAACCTGTAGATTTAATCTAATGTCGCATGTTCCATTTTAACCTTCGATGTTCCATTATATCATTTTAGATCTAGAACTTGAAACATATCATGTTGCATGTTAGTTTACAATACATGGTACCCACGTCCATATTTAAATCACATAATAATTATTTGCACAGCCCACAGTACCCTTTTAATAGTTTATACCCTATAGGACACTCGTTTGCATACATCTAGCCTAATTTATATTCAATTGCATCCCTAGATCATTTAATACATATTAATGTGATTTTAACATTCCATATTCGATAAACTGTATTTAATTAATGTTGGAACCATCCCCTTAACCCAAATCGATAACTGTGCATCCATATGCTTTAATCTGTACTTATTTGCATATAACATCACAATGTTCCATTTTATTGTTCCATTAGTACCCATACTTATTTTGTATACCCATGCTTATTTTATAGTTTGATTACGTGCACCCACGTGACATTTTGTTCACCCCTGACATGACTTGATACACCTACTACTTGACACGACATGGTACCGTACACTTCTTAACATGACATGATACCTATATACTACCTGACTTGACCTGATGTACCATGGCTTTACCTGTTACCTGATCTTGTTACTAATGCCAACAAACTTAACATGTTGTCCCTACGGACATTTCCTGTTGTCGATCCAGACAAACCTGTACCTGTGTGATCCTGTGTTGGCATTAGCTTCAGATTATTAATACCTGACTTAAACGTATAACCTGGGGGTATGGGGAAATCAATGATGAAACCTGACTTGTAACTCGACAGTTCGATACCTTTACTGATCAGTTTTACGGGCTAGGCCGGCTCCGGGGTGATGCTGCTGACATCACTCATCGTTACATACTACCCTTTTACTGCCTAGCGGCACGTCTCGGTTTCAGCCCGAGAATCTTCACCGTGGTCCCGGGCACGCACGGGATACTATTGTGTTACATCGATGATTCATCAAATTGATTTCAAAGACTTGAGATTAGTTAACCCAATAGACCAGTTTAGATTATTCACTACATATTACCCTCACTATCCTCACTTATATCACTGTTAAACCTGTTTTACCATTTATGATCATACCTGCATGTCTTGCTATCCGTGTTTATATATTATTGCTTGATATTATGACGCACTGATGTCTGGGTTTTGCATGGCCCAGATTCTTTGCTTTCGCTACAGGCCAAGCAGGAGTATTTCAGTCAGCAGGCTGAGCAGTGAGGACTTGTTAGTAGTTAGTTCATTTTTTACTTTCGGTATTTTCATCCTGATGTGAGCCCGCATTATGGGACGTACATTCCAGTTTATTCTTGTATTGGATCTTTTGCTTCCGCATTATTTTATTCTTGACTCGTTTTATTCTGGCTTATGGACATGTGTTAGATAGTTTATTATTGTTCTTGATATCTCTACAGCCGTAATGTGACTGTGGAAGGATATTTTCTATCCACAGGTAGCATGGTTGGCTATGTCATGTGCCTATCTTAGCGTACTCTGGGAAGCGGGGCGTGACATGGTTCTTTTGGTATTAGAGCCATAGGTTATAGGTTAATCAAGTTTGATTCTTTTGTAGTTGGGTATTGGACCCAATACACGAATCATAATACTCGTGATTAGGAAACATGTCCTGCCACCTTACCATCTTACCATTTTTGAATCTTAACCTCCTCCTGATTATACTTTTACGATATGCAAACCTCCTTTGCATATCGACTCGAAACCTGGTTTCCTTTTGTTATCTCTCGAACTTAGGCAACTTGGGTGGAGTTATGTGATTGTAGCTATGATACCGCGGCATGGTTACAACGCGGTACTCTATTTAAGTAACTTGGAGTTCCAGCCTTGATTCATATCTTTGATCTATATTTTGAATCTGTTATCATGCTAATCCTCTTTGATTTCAGGAACATGGCAGACAAGAATCTGAAAACGTACCAAAGGCGTGTTGACGAAGCCGCTATGCTTGGAGTAATACGTGGGATGTTGGAGAACCAAAAGCAACAGACCGAGCTGATCCAGCAGCAAGCTGAATCTTTTCAGGAAGGTTTGCGGACCGTTCAGCAGTTCGTTAACAATGTTGTGGCCAGACCAGTGGATCGTGTGGGAGCCGTAGCGGATTTCTGGAGACTGGGTCCGTCTGTTTTTACTGGCTTGGAGGAGCCGTTGCCAGCGGAGCAGTGGCTGGTTAACACGGACAATTTACTCGTTGCGACACAGATCCCCGAGGATAAGAGGGTGGATGTGGTACGCATCCAGTTGGTAGACTACGCCCGTGAATGGTGGCTTGTGGAAGAAACCCGCTTGCCCAAGCCGATCAGTTGGGCGGATTTTTCGAAGAGTTTATTGGAGAAGTTCTTCCCGCGGACTGCACGGGAGGAAATGGAAGAAAAGTTCGTCAGTTTGAAGCAGAACGGCGCACTTGTAGATGTGCATGCAGCTGAGTGGACGCGGCTCAGTAGATTCGCTGGACCTTTGGTTGCCAACGATGCTGATAGGGCAAGGAGGTTCATGCACAGTTTAGATGTGGACATCCAGAGGCAGATTGTCTCCCTGGGTTTGACCACTTTCTCATAAGTACTTACAGCGGCCCGAGAGCAGCAGATCCTATCTATGAAGACTGGGAGTACACAGCAGCCAGTAGTTACAGTACGGAAGCCGTCATTTGCATCGAACCGAGCACATGGACGCAGAGGTATTCCAGTGAACCGTCGTGGCGTAACACCGATGAAGAAACCTGTTGTTGTTGATCAGAGAAGGACTGTGATTTGTGACTACTGCCATTTACCTGGACGTGTGCAAAGAGATTGTCGAAGGAGGCAGGGACTCTGTTTGGTTTGTGGATCGGCGGATCACACTATCAGCACTTGTCCGTCGAAGCTTCGCACGAAAGATGATGTTCAGAAGCCACCGCAGAAACCGTTTCAGGGACAGAAGCAGCTGACTCAGGGACCCAATCAAGCTCGAGCATTTACCCTAACGGCTAAGGAAGCTAAGGCTTCAGGAGAAGTTGTTTCAGGTATTCTACTTGTTCATGGTTTTCCCGCATTAGCGTTATTCGATTCTGGTGCATCCCATTGTTTTGTGTCGTCTAAGTTTATTGCTACACACTCGATTACTTGCACGACCCTGTCTAGTTTCTGGGACATACACACTGGGAATGGGAAGATCATATCTAGTAGAGAATGTAAGGATTGTGCAGTTATTGTTTGCGGACGGGAGATGTTTGCAGATTTCTTGGTGATAGATACAGGCAGCTATGAAGTTGTCTTGGGAATGGATTTTCTCGGCACTTTCCACGCTCACATTGATTGTAGGGCAAAGAAAGTAATTTTCCAGATTCCCGGACATCCAGAGTTTATCTTTACTGGAGGAAGCAGTTCTGTCGGGCCAGTCGAGTTTAGGGCTAGGCCGACAACTAATGTTCTTTCGTCGATGGAAGTTGCTAAAGATGAAGCGCCAGCTGTTGTTCGAGATTTCTTGGACGTGTTCGAAGACATATCAGGTTTACCGCTGAAGCGAGACGTGGAGTTTGTGATTGATCTTGTTCCTGGTGCAGCGCCAGTTTCTAAAGCATACTATCCAATGGCACCAGTGGAGTTGGAAGAAGTTAAGAAGCAGGTTACTGAATTACTTGAGAAGGGTTGGATTCGAAGCAGTAACTCTCCTTAGGGAGCTCCAGTTCTTCTAGTCAAGAAGAAAAATGGCACAAGGAGAATGTGCATCGATTATCGAGAATTAAACCGGGTGACAATTAAGAACAAGTGCCCAATCCCTCGCATTGGCGAATTATTTGAGCAGCTCAGTGGCGCGAGGGTATTCTCGAAACTGGATTTGCAATCTGGATATCATCAGGTCCGAGTTAAAACAGAAGATATTTGCAAGACGGCGTTCCGAACTCGGTATGGACATTACGGGTATTTAGTGATGCCCTTCGGAGTAACGAATGCACCGGCGATATTTATGGACTTGATGAACCGGATCTTTTCACCATTCTTGGACCAGTTTATAGTGGTGTTTATTGATGATATTCTGGTCTACTCCATGAGTATTGAAGAGCATGCAGAACACTTGAGGATCGTACTGCAGACGTTGAGGCAAGAAAAATTGTATGCAAAGATGAGCAATTGCCAGTTTTGGCTGGAAGAAGTGAAGTTTTTGGGACATGTCGTGTCTGGAGATGGAATCGCCGTTGATCCCGAAAAGATTGCAGCAGTTCGAGATTGGCCGATTCCGAAGAACGTTGCGGAAATCGGAAGCTTTCTTGGACTTGCCGGGTATTACAGGAGGTTCGTGGAGAACTTTGCTAGTCTGGCGGATCCTTTGACCAAGCTTACGCGCAAAGAAGTACCATTTGTGTGGACGGATATGTGTGCGTCAGTTTTTGAGGCGTTGAAGCAGAGGTTGATAACCGCTCCTATTCTGACCGTTCCAGACAATTCCGGAGGATTGGTGATTCACAGCGACGCATCTGGGAAAGGATTGGGATATGTTTTGATGCAGCATGGGAAGGTTATAGCGTACGCATCGAGACAGCTGAAAACCCATGAGAAGAATTACCCAACTCATGACTTGGAGCTAGCAGCTGTGATTTTCGCTTTGAAGATTTGGAGACACTACCTATTGGGCGAAAGGGTCGAGGTTTTTACCGATCACAAAAGCTTGAAGTATGTGTTCACGCAGAAGGAGCTTAATATGAGGCAGCGAAGATGGTTGGAGCTGATGGCTGACTATGATCTTGATCTTAAGTACCATCCGGGGAAAGTTAATGTTGTGCCGGATGCGCTTAGTCGGTTACCAGCAATTCAGATGTTGACTGCACAGAAGGAACTTATAGAAGACTTTCGAAGATTTGATTTGGAGGTTGTGCTACCGCATTCTTCGGGACAGTTGATGCAGCTGCAAGTACAGTCGTCGTTGATCGAGAATATTAAAGCAGCGCAATTGCAGGACCCTAGATTGCAAAAGTTTCGAGAACAGGTTGAAGCTAGACTTCGAACAAACTTACTGATCTATGAAGATGGTTCGTTGCGATATGGTAGCCGTTTGTGTGTGCCAAAGGGAGATATTCGCGAAGAGCTTATGAAGGAGGCGTACAGTTCAGCATATTCCGTATATCCAGGAGGCACGAAGATGTACCGAGATATACGACATCATTTCTGGTGGGAAGGCATGAAACGGGAGATTGCCCGCTTTGTAGCGAAGTGCTTGGTGTGTCAGCAAGTTAAGGCTGAACATCAAAGGTTGCTGGTTTATTGCAACCACTTCCGATTTCTCAGTGGAAGTGGGAACATATAACCATGGATTTCGTGACGGCTCTACCGCGGAGTCCAAAAGGCAACAATGCAGTTTGGGTGATTGTTGATCGATTGATCAGGGCAGCTCATTTCATCCCTTTTCGAGTTGGTCAATCAACAGAAACTTTGGCAGAGCGGTACATGCAGGAGATTGTAAGATTGCATGGAGTACCGGTGAGTATCGTGTCCGACCGTGACACTCGTTTCTTATCACACTTTTGGAGGAGCTTACAGGAAAGTTTGGAGACTCGTTTGAAGTTTAGCACAGCTTATCATCCTTAAACAGATGGCCAGTCGGAGAGAACGATCCAAACTCTTGAAGACATGTTGAGAGCTTGCGTGTTAGACTTCAAGGGTTGATAGGAGGATCATCTACATTTGGTGGAGTTTTCTTACAACAACAGTTCCCAGGAGACTATTCAGATGGCTCCATTCGAAGCTTTATATGGTCTCAAGTGTCGTTCACCTGTTTGTTGGGACGATGTTGGTGAACGAAGATTGTTGGGACCAGATTTGGTTGTACAAACAGTTGAGAATGTTAACACTATCCGGAATCATATGAAAGCAGCACAAGACCGACAGAAGAGTTGGGCTGATACATCGAGAAGACCTTTAGAGTTCGCCGTGGGTGATTTGGTATTCTTGAAGATATCACCGACTAGAGGGGTGATCTGTTTCGGAAGTCGAGGAAAGCTTAGTCCTCGATTCGTTGGACCTTTTGAGATTTTGGAGCGTGTTGGAGAAGTGGCGTATCGATTGGCGTTACCTCAATCCTTGGCGAATGTTAATGACGTATTTCATGTATCTCAACTCTGTAAATATGTTCGAGATGAAACACACGTGTTGGATCATTCGGAGCTGACTGTCCGAGAAGATTTGACTTTTGAAGAGCGACCGATGTCGATTGTGGATCGAAGAGAAAAGGTTTTTAAGAACAAAGTTATCCCTCTTGTACTTGTTTCTTGGGGTAATCGCTCACATGAAGAATCAATTTGGGAATGAGAAGATGAAATCCTGCAGAAGTTTCCACACCTGTTTTTGTAGTTTGTTGTTTGTTTATCCTTTTGTTCTTGGAATTTCGAGGACGAAATTCTTTTTGTAGTTGGGTATAATGTAACAACCGTGTTCAGTTATACCAATTCTAGTTTCCGTATTTATATAGCTGTGGTATTTTATTGATATATCTTGTTTGGGTGCGAATGGTAGTTTACACTTTTACATTGCATTCGACCCGACCCGCTTGCTTGAACTGCTTATTTCATATTCATAGACTACCCTGGCTTGTTGCATAGACACGTGCATCCAATGTATACTGCATATTAACTCTTATTTGGCATCGCATATTTTATTATATAACATTTTAGATCACGTAAAATAAATTAAAATTGCATTTCATAACCTGCATGATACCCCTAACCCCGTGGTAGCGTCCGCGCATCGTGTTCTTGTCCTGTTCAGTGAAACGGACGTGTTTGGATAGCTACGCGCACGTACGTGCATACGTTCTTGGGGGTATGCATTTTAGTTACCTAATCATTCATTTTAAAATTTGGAAGTTGCATATAATTTTAGTATTTCAAATCAAAAATTTTAGACCCGACTCGGGAGCATTTTGAAATATTTTACATCCCGCTAAAATTCATTTAAATTTTTAAAATTTAATTCCAATATTTTTAAACTGCTCACAAGATTTCTTTAAAAACAAACTAAAATCTTTTATCAAAATTTTAAACCTAAAATCCTAATCCTAACTTCTAAACCAATCAGAATCTCTCTCCTATCTCTTTCCCCTGTCGCTGGCCCCACTACTCGATCTCTTCCTCTCTCTTTCTTTCTTTTTCTCTTCTCCCTCTCAATCTCAACCGCAGATCCTATTCTCTTTCTCCCCTCGTAATCTTCCAATCTCTTCTCTCTTTCTCTCTCCCCAGATACGCGACGATTTTCTTTCTCCTTCCCTTTATCTCTCCTCTCGCTCTCTCCCTATCTCTCTCATCTCGCACTCCTTCTCTCTCCTATTGCATTCACTGTGCGCGATCCCGTCACCTCCCTCGTATCTTGTCACCTCCCTTCTTCATATCTCCTTCTTCCTTTTATTTTAACCCCCGAGCTCGCCACGAGAAACCCATGCAACTCCGCCGCCTCCTCAAACCCTAACCCTATTTCCTCTGCTTCCTTATCTTCTCGTCACCCTCATCTCCATCATCTCCTTCTTCTTCTTTTCTTTCTCGGGTAACCTCACTGCACCCGAGAACCCACACCATCTCGTTTTCGTTCCCTCATCTCCGACGACCCCAGCCTCACACCACCATCATCCCCATCTCCTTTTCTCTCCCTATCTCCTCTGTTCTCTTTCCCTGCACCAACCCTGCACCAAGAAAACCCTAGCCGAAATCCTAGCAACCAACCCCTTCACCGGAGCTCCGTTCATCAACCGTCGACATCTCCATCCCTCTCTGCAAACCCAGTGAGCATCCCTCTTCCTCTCAATCTCTTCTCCCTCTTTTCTTTCCTCTCTTTCTTTCTTTCTTTTCTTTGTTTTTCTTTTCTTAAATTTTTTAGTTCTCTGTCTTGTGTAGTTTGCCGGAATCCGGTCGTACCGTCGACGATCCCGACGACCCAGCGAGCATTTCTGACCCGTGTGATCCCCTTGTACGTTGTTTGGATCCGTTCCGTACATCGTGCGCGCGTCGCGACTTTTCCCGCCGACGTGTGACGTTCCGTATACCCATTTCTTGATCGCACTAGGCAAGTAAAACTTGCTACATGCTATTCATATTATTTTTATACTTATTTAATTACATGTTAAACCTGTAGATTTAATCTAATGTCGCATGTTCCATTTTAACCTTCGATATTCCATTATATCGTTTTAGATCTAGAACTTGAAACATATCATGTTGCATGTTAGTTTACAATACGTGGTACCCACGTCCATATTTAAATCACATAATAATTATTTGCACAGCCCACAGTACCCTTTTAATAGTTTATACCCTATAGGACACTCGTTTGCATACATCTAGCCTAATATATATTCAATTGCATCCCTAGATCATTTAATACATATTAATATGATTTTAACATTCCATATTCGATAAACTGTATTTAATTAATGTTGGAACCATCCCCTTAACCCAAATCGATAACTGTGCATCCATATGCTTTAATCTGTACTTATTTGCATATAACATCACAATGTTTCATTTTATTGTTCCATTAGTACCCATACTTGTTTTGTATACCCATGCTTATTTTATAGTTTGATTACGTGCACCCACATGACATTTTGTGTACCCTTGACATGACTTGATACACCTACTACTTGACACGACATGGTACCGTACACTTCTTAACATGATATGATACCTATATACTACCTGACTTGACCTGATGTACCATGGCATTACCTGTTACCTGATCTTGTTACTAATGCCAACAAACTTAACATGTTGTCTCTGCGGACATTTCCTGTTGTCGATCCAGAAAAACCTGTACCTGTGTGATCCTGTGTTGGCATTAACTTCAGATTATTAATACCTGACTTAAACGTATAACCTGGGGGTATGGGGAAATCAATGATGAAACCTGACTTGTAATTCGACAATTCGATACCTTTACTGATTAGTTTTACGGGCTAGGCTAGCCCCGGGGTGATGCTGTTGACATCACTCATCGTTACATACTACCATTTTACTGCCTAGCGGCACGTCTCGGTTTCAGCCCGAGAATCTCCACCGTGGTCCCGTTGACGCACGGGATACTATTGAGTTACATCGATGATTCATCAAATTGATTTCAAAGACTTGAGAGTAGTTAACCCAATAGACCAGTTTAGATTATTCACTACACATTACCCTCACTATCCTCACTTATATCACTGTTAAACCTGTTTTACCATTTATGGTCATACCTGCATGTCTTGCTACCCCTGTTTATATATTATTGCTTGATATTATGACGCACTGACGTCTGGGTTTTGCATGGTCCAGATTCTTTACTTTCGCTACAGGCCGAGCAGGAGTATTTCAGTCAGCAGGCTGAGCAGTGAGGACTTGTTAGTAGTTAGTTCATCTTTTACTTTTGGTATTTTCATTCCTGATGTGAGCCCGCATTATGGAACGTACATTCCAGTTTATTCTTGAATTGGATCTTTTGCTTCCGCATTATTTTATTCTTGACTCGTTTTATTCTGGCTTATGGACATGTGTTAGATAGTTTATTATTGTTCTTGATATCTCTACAGCCGTAATGTGACTGTGGAAGGATATTTTCTATCCACAGGTAGCATGGTTGGCTATGTCACGTGCCTGTCTTAGCGTACTCTGGAAAGCGGGGCGTGACATGTTGCTATCTTCGAAAATCCTTCAATGAATCTTCTGTAATAACCAGCTAGACCTAAGAAACTCCGAATGTCCTTCACTGACTTTGGTGTAGGCCATTCGCTAACTGCTGAAACTTTTGCTGGATCCACCGAGATTCCTTCTCCTGATACGATATGTCCAAGAAAACCAACTTGCTTTAGCCAAAACTCGCACTTGCTGTACTTGGCATAGAGCTGATGTTGTCGAAGAGTTTCCAGGACAATTCGTAGATGTTCTGCATGCTCTTTCCGATTCTTAGAATACACCAGGATGTCGTCGATGAAGATGACAACAAACCTGTCTAAGTACTCCCGGAAAACTTGATTCATTAGGTTCATGAATATTGCGGGTGCGTTGGTCACTCCAAATGGCATCACGAGAAATTCGTAATGTCCATAGCGAGTTCTGAAAGTTGTTTTGTGAATATCAATTTCCTTGACCTTCACCTGATGATAACCTGAACGAAGATCCAATTTAGAGAAAACACAAGATCCACTAAGCTGATCGAATAAATCGTCGATGCGCGGAAGTGGATACTTGTTCTTTATAGTGACTTCATTCAAGGCTCTGTAATCGATGCACATTCTGTATGAACCTTCTTTCTTCTTCACAAGTAGTACAGGTGATCCCCAACTTGAAGTACTGGGACGAATCCATCCTTTCACCAGTAATTCGTCCAACTGTGTTCGGACTTCCTTCAAACCTTCCGGACTTAAACGATAGGGTGCTTTGATCACCGGTTGTGCTCCTGGTACTAAATCAATACTGAATTCAAGAGCTCGATCGGAAGGCAAACCTGATATATCGTCAGGAAATACATCGTCGAACTCTCGAACCACATCTGATCTTGATTCTTCCTCCGCTTGAGCTGCTGCAACTACCACTTCTCTTGGCTTCGCTTTGTAGGTACTTGGCTCCAGTGTACGGTCTCCGCTTTTGAAATAGAAGACTGGATGGTCTGGAATCTCGAATACTACCCTCCTTTGACGACAGTCAATGGTAGCATAAAAAGTTCCAAACCAATCCATTCCTAGAACCACATCGAAGTTTGGTATGTCCAGCACTTTGAAGTCAGCATAAAACTCTCTGCTGCAGACGACGACTGGACACAAGCTGTATCCCATGGTTGCCTTTAGAACGCCATTTCCTGAACTGACATTCCAGCTGGATACAAGCGGTGAGACTGGAATCGCATGGGTTCGAACAAACCGTTGCGACATAAAGCAGTGAGATGCTCAAGTATCAAACAGTGCTAGTGCAGGGATTGAGGATACTAAGATTGTACCGTATGTGGGATTTGTTTTAGGGAAAGCATGTAGATAAACAAGACTGAAAGAAAAGTTTAAGAAGAAAAGTTTACCAGTGATGACTTGGCCAATGGCCTCAGCTTCTTCCACTGACATAGTGAAAGCCTGGCGCCTTGGTACATTCCTCCTAACCGGAGGAGCATTCCTCGGAACGTTCCTTTGAGCTTGATGGAACTGACAAGGAGGTGGTGCAGCTTGTGGTCCTCTGGGTGGTGCAGCTTGTGCAAGTCTTGGAGTAGGTGTTTGAAGAGTTGGTCGCTGCGGATAGGTAATTGCTGGCCTGGGTGTAGCAACTGGGTTTTGCTTTTGGGGACGAGACCCAATATCATGAGCAGCTGAGCTGTAGATCAAGCAAAGATGGTTGGCTTGCCGGCAGTCTTTCATCATATGTCCAGTTCTCTTGTAGTAGGTACAAAAGGCTGGGCTGGGACGGTTGTTCTGTACTCCGGGTCGCCTTGGCTTAAAAGATGGCCTGGACGAGGCTCCTCCTGCCATCTGGTTGGCAGGACGCTTAAATCCAGCAGATTGAGGTCTTCCCCTCGCCTTTACCACTTCCTCATAACGGCGGGCAGCTTTCAGAGCCGATTCATGAGTCAGAAAATCTCCTATGGCCAGTGCAGCCTGGATTTCCGAATCCAAACCTTGTTGAAAGCGACGGGCTCTGATCTCATCCGTCGGTATAAGGTGTGCCGCAAATCTGTTAAAAATATTGTGTTAGTTGTGTAATATGTGATATAAAAAAATTTCGAATTATTGAGACATATCTTACCGACTGAGCATGGTGAACTCAGCGTCATACTCATCTACTGTCTTGGTCCATATCGAACCTTGTTGCAGATGGATGAACTGTTGTTCCATGTCGAACCTGGCAGTCTCAGGGAAGTACTTAGCGTCAAACATATCGCGGAAAGTCTTCCATTCGATAGGCTGTTCAAGACGGCTTTCTTCCGCCTTCCACCAGTTGTGAGCATTGTCCGTGAGCTGCAGTTTCGCCACACGAACCCAAGCTATGTCTGGCACTTGTGCTGCCGCCAGATCATCCTTTATGCTCTGTGCCCATTCCTCAGCTTCAAGTGGGCTTCCTTTTCCGAAGAACTGTTTGGGGGTGTAAAGCCCTAAATTGCTTTACCCCAGGTGCGTCAGCCTCGGGACGGTTCATTAAAAGAGTAGTCTGCTGCTGCTGTCCTTCTAGGAGGCTTCGGATTGCCTCAAGCAGAACTGTCTGCTCATTGATCGGAGTAGGGACGACAGCTGTGAGTGGTAGGGCTGGAGATGTGTTGTTGACATTGGTGCTGGTGTTGTTCGGGGAATCCATAACCTTGAAAAAAAAATTGGGTTAGGACAGATTCAAAATATTTGAAATGATAAGTTCAATGAATATGAAATTGTAAGATTCAAGGAACATGAATTGTAAAGAATATTTTAGTTGCTGGTTCTTATGTTATATTGCTTAGTTTGTTCACGCAGAACAGAACTGCATAGTATGATTCTATACAGCTCTGACCTGCATAGACCACCAACAAAACCTGTCACGCCCCGCTTCCCGGTATACGGCGAAGGGGACGAGACTGGTCCACTACGTATTTACTGTGAAGTAAATACGCTAAGCGTAACTAAGCAATATAAAAGTAATCACAAGAGACAAGAGATGTAAAAATAACAGCAACTTTATTTATTAACATTCTTTTGTACAATGAATGAAAAGGAAATACAACTGAAGTAAAAACGATGCTTAAACAATGACATAACAGGAAATTAAAGGTACTGAATGGAAATGTACAATGGCTAGAGCTCAGGGTCTTCGAGGAACTGATCCAAGTCTTCACTGGTGGGCTCGATCTCTGCTGTGTCCAGATCACCTGACGACATTCAAAGAAGAAAGAAATAGAATGTCGGCAGCGAACAGGTCACTCGGTAAGTCCCAAAGTTAAGGGTCTTAGGTCCATGTTACCCACCCCGGTTCTTTCGGGGAGGCGGATTAGGTAAAAATCAAATTTTTCTAATAAGGTGACATGGAACATCCATGATGGATCTTTGCTAAACAAAAACTAACACAAAAAACTACAAGTTCTAGCTACTATGTAGAATGGTTATACCTAGATCTTGAACTCCTTCTCTTCTTGCTCCTTGGAGTGGTTTGAACGGCTCCTCCTCGTCGTCTTCTCTTTGCCGAAGAAGGATCCACCCGAAGGCCTCTACCTTGAGCTCCTACCTCAACCTAGAGGTAACTAAAGTGCTTGGCTTGCTAAACCTAGAACTCTAGAAAGAGTAGAAAGATGCTTTGATGGTTTAGTCTCAAAAGCTTATGATTTCCAACACATGGAACACTTAAGCTTTGAGAGAGGAAGAGTGAGAGCTTTTTCAAGAGAGAGAAAGAATATGATAGAATGAACTCTCTTTTTGCAACCATGCTCACATAATAAGAATAATGATAATAATAATAATAATTAAGAAATTGTGATGGTTAGTTTATGAATGACCATTATCATTTCATCATTTAATGCATTTGCAAGAAACAAGAAGCATCTTTGAAATGAAATGATGATGGTCAACAAGTCAACAATAGTCAACCGGTCAACAAAGTCAATAAGTCAACAAAAGTCAAATGTTCAACTCAACCATGGCACAATTATCTTTAATTAATACTATTAATCATATTTCTCATTCTCATTAGGGTTTGGAAAAATTCAACGGTCAACAACCCTAATGAGAATCCTCTACCTCTGCCTCTGTCAACTGTTCATACACACCCGCATCCGTGTTCCGAGAAACACAAATACAATGAGACGAAACCAATCCCAAAATAAATACTAGGATCTGGCTTAAACCAAAGCCCGCTTGTAATAACTGCCCGGACACCAAACGTGCACAAGTGCGCGGATGTGAACGAACCCCGTCGCAAAACCATGCGACCTCTACTCTGTTTTGCCCAAAGGCGAATAACCCTCTGTGTTGGACTCTAAAGTCTCGACACTACGCTGGCAGTAGGTTTAACCACAGGCCGCAAGCGGTACTAGCTGTACGTAACGGTCCCCAGGTAGATGCCGATAAGAAGACTGATGAGGTGAACCCATCCGAACTCCTACTGAGCCTGAATGTGACAATCTCCGTACAGTCCGGTCTGTTCGTCTAAGAATATCGCATGTCGGGCCTAGGGGGGCGGCAAACGTCAGTCTCCTAATAGCGGTACAAGTCGTGTCGGAGTGTAGCCCAGAACACCCTGAGAAACTACTGGTAACACTACCAGCAAATCTCGCTTGCCTTGGCCAGGGACGACTATGTGTAATGGATCTCCTAGACACAGCGCGATATCAACTCCCAATACCGGGAGAGACGAATCCTGTCTAACCGTCACTGCCTCCAAGTGCTTCGGGACTGCACCCAACTACTACCTGTTTGCACGACTCAATAGAGCCGTGGTAGGGTAGTAATCTAAAAACAGTGGGAACACACTTGAGGCGAAGTGACAGTGTCAAGTCAACGGACTAAGCTGTACTCATGTCACTTGGGAACTGTTAACTGACGATAGGTATAATACCAACCAACAGTTCCCGACGAGTCCTGTCCAGTGCACTTGTAACTTAACGAGCACCTGCATACTATCTCCAGTGCGACACACTGATGGCTGTGGGACAGACCATCTCCCCTGCTGGGACGAGAAGCGTATGCACCGGTCTACTCTGGAGTATCGATGCCTTGTCTCGATAATCCTATGACTAGAGACCAAAATAAGGATGTGCTTGTAGACTACCCAGCCCCCACTGGTATGATCGCCATCACAACGTCGGTAGTCAAGCAAAGATCCTAAGGGCTCTTTCAATATGTATTAGCGATATGTTATAAGAAACATATACACATATTAAGATAGAAACAAACCAAGTAGCATACTACTAAATCGAGCAAGACTGTCGTAAACCCGTGTATATATCCCAAGCTTCCAAAATGTATTATACAAACGAGTACTATACAATAATGGCCTCTAGGGCATATATATCTAACAATCTCCCACTTGCACGAATGGCCAGTAATTGGAGTACCGCATACCCAACGTCTGCACTAAGGCCAGCTGCTGGAGTACCGCATACCCAATAGCTCAAAAAGTCGCTCGAACTGTGTTTGGGGGAGGGCCTTTGTGAATGGATCCGCCGTGTTGTCTTTTGTGTCCACTCTCCGTACCTCGATCTCATGGCGATCAATGATCTCCCTGATCAGGTGATACCGCCTTAAGATGTGTCTGGATTTCTGATGGGACCTTGGTTCCTTCGCTAAAGCTATAGCCCCATTGTTATCGCAATACATAGGTATTGGGTCAACAATGGACGGAACCACCTGAAGTTCACTAATGAACTTCTTCATCCAGACCGCCTCTTTTGCGGCATCGCTTGCAGCAATGTATTCAGCCTCCATCGTCGAGTCTGCGACGGTATCCTGTTTGGAACTCCTCCAACACACCGCCCCTCCGTTGAGGGTAAACATAAAACCCGAGACAGACTTGCTGTCATCTTTGTCACTCTGGAAGCTTGAATCGGTAAAGGACTCGACCCTAAGGTCTCCATTACCGTAAACCAGGAACATCTCCTTAGTCCTTCTCAGGTACTTGAGAATGTTCTTCACTGCCGTCCAGTGGTTCTCACCTGGGTCTGACTGATACCGGCTCACCACGCTTAGCGCGTAAGCTACATCTGGCCTTGTACATAGCATCGAATACATTATAGATCCTACCGCTGAAGCGTAGGGTATAATGCTCATGCGAACCTTCTCCTCGTCGGTCTTAGGAGACATCTTCTTGGAGAGGGTGATTCCGTGCAATGCGGGTATATTACCGCGCTTGGAATCTTCCATACTAAACCTTTTTAGTACGGTCTCTACGTACCTGGACTGCGAAAGTCCCAGTAATCTCTTAGATCTATCTCTGTAGATCTTGATCCCCAGAATGTACGGGGCATCACCCAGGTCCTTCATGGAGAACCGTTATGACAAGAATAGCTTGACCGATTGTAGCATAGGAATGTCATTTCCTATCAAAAGAATGTCGTCCACGTACAAGACTAGGAACACGACAGCTCGTCCTACAATCTTCTTATAGACACAAGGTTCATCTTCGTTCTTGATGAAATCAAATTCCTTGATTGCCTCATCAAAACAAATGTTCCAGCTCCGCGATGCCTGCTTTAATCTATAAATGGATTTAAGCAACTTGCACACCTTCCCGCTGCTCTCACTGTCTACGAAACCTTCTGGCTGATCCATGTAAACGCACTCTTCCAAACAGCCGTTTAGAAAAGCCGTCTTAACGTCCATCTGCCAGATTTCATAGTCATGGAAGGCAGCAATGGCAAGTAGGATCCGAATGGATTTGAGCATAGCCACTGGAGAAAAAGTTTCGTCATAGTCCACACCAGGTTTTTAACGAAAACCTTTTGCAACGAGTCTAGCCTTATAGGTTTCCACCAGCCCATCTACACCAAGTTTCCTTTTGTAGATCCATTTGCATCCAACGGGTTTTACCCCAGGTGGAGCAATATCCAACGTCCACACTTTATTGGTGTACATGGACTCCATTTCAAATTGCATAGCATCCAGCCACTTATCAGAATCCCTACTGATAATGGCCTGCCTGAAATTGGTAGGGTCATCTTCTTCCAAGATGCAATCCTCTCGATCCCCGTCTATGAGAAAACCGTAGTATCTCTCGGGCGGATTGTAGGGTGTTTTTCGTCACCCCATTGAGATGGGAATACGCGCGCGCTTGTCAGGCGCATTACAGATTCCCCCTGCCTACGGTAGGCTGGGGTTTATTGATTGTGGGGATCCGAATCTCCGGCAGCCGTGGACTAAGCTGCCGTTAATTACCCCTCGCCTTTAGTGCGAGGGAACCTCCGATTGACGGGTTAAACTGGTCATGCGAACTCAATATGCAGTGCGTTGGTGTGTGTGTGTATTTTTTTGTTTTGTTCCACTTGTAAAAAAAAGATATATATATACATATATATTTTCTATATATATAAAAACAAAATTAAATAAATAAGTAAATGAATATTTAGAGATTTTTTTTAATTTATTATTATTTTTTTTTAATTTTAAAATATTATTTATAATTTATTTTTCTTTATTTAATATTTATTTTTCTTTATTTTTTAAATAAAAAAAGGAAGAAAAGAAGAAAGGAAAAGAATGGGGCCCATCACATGTTTAGCATGTGACCCGTCACATGCTTAGCAAGTGAGGGGGCCGTCACATGCTTAGCATGTGACCCGTCACATGCTTTGCATGTGACCCACGTCACATGTTGAACATGTGATGGGGCCGTCACATGCTTAGCATGTGATGGGGCCATCACATGCTTTGCATGTGACGCCCGTCACATGCTTTGCATGTGACCTTTTTCTTTTCTTCTCTTTTTTTTTGTTAACGTGGAGTTCAACTCCAAAAGAAGACCCGTCACATGCTTAGCATATGACCCCGTCACATGCTTTGCATGTGACGCCTGTCATGTGACCCCTTTTTTTTAACGTGGAGTTCAACTCCAAAAGAAATTTATATGGATAAAAAATTATAATGTGGAGTTAAACTCCCAAAAAAAAGTATTTTTTTGTGGAGTTAAACTCCAAAAGAATTTTATTTATGGAGTTGAACTCCAAAGGAATTTTATTTGTGGAGTTGAACTCCAAAAGAATTTTTGTAGTTGAGTTAAACTCCAAATAATTTTCCTGGTGGTGGAGTTGAACTCTAAAAGAATTTTATTTGTGGAGTTGAACTCCAAAAGATTTTCTCCTTACTCATTTGAGAAGAAACCCAAAATGGGTTCTCTTGAAACTCCAAGATCTAGATCTTGGATGATAAAAAAAGAGACCATTTTTCTTCTCTTGATGGAGTTTTGGGAGATGGGTTTATGGTAAAACCTTGTTTTTTAGTTTTTTTTTTAAAAAAGGAGAGCTAAGCTCTTGATTTATTTGGAAAATGAAAAGGAAGAGGAAGAACTTGAGAAAGAGAGAGCGGAGGCACAAACCCTAGTTTTTTTTGAGGGAATGAAAAGTGTTCTTTTTATTCATCATCATGTTGCCTTATATAAGCTTACATATTTACATATAGCCCCTTGGGCTTTACAAAATGGCATTTTAGCCATCCCATGGCTCATGTGCCATTTCATTTTTGCACATAAGCCATGGGCTTACAAAATATTGGCTTTATACCCATTTTGTTTACATTCATGCATAAACAATTACATAAAAATTATTTATTACATGATTTTGTTGTTGGCACGGAGAGGCTGGCCGCGGGCTCGACTTGGGCATGGGCCCGCTTGACCTGGGCTTGGGCCCACCTACCTTGGGGGTTGACCTTGACTTTGACTCGGTCAACCGGGGTGTAAATTTTTACCCCAACAAATTGCCCCCCATCAATGAATGCACACCGCACATGTGGGTCGTGTGCATGAAATTGATGGATCTTCTTTTGCATGGAGGCGACTTGTCTTAGTTCCCACTTTTTGGGATGCGCTGCCCTTTTTACGATGTGGACGGTCGACGCTTGACGCGTCTCCGAGACGGAGTGTCCATGGTAGACGTTTCTCTGACCCGGAGTGATCTGGTTCCTACTTTGTAGGAAGCCTTTACTGCCCTTTTTGGGACATGGACGGTCGACGCTCTGATCCGGAGCGATTTGGTTCCCGATTTGTGGGAAGCCTGCACTACCCTTTTGGCGACATGGACGGTCGACGCTCTAATCCGGAGCGATTTGGTAGACGTGCCCCCGGCACGGAGTGTCGCTAGTCGACGTTTCCCCGAGGCGGAGTGTCGGCTGGCTGACGTGTCCCCGAAACGGAGTGCCTGTGGTAGGACGTTTCCCCGAGACGGAGTGCCTGTTGTAGGACGTATCCCCGAGATGGAGTGCCTGAGGTAGGACGTTTCCCCGAGACGGAGTGCCTGCGGTAGGACGTTTCCCTGAGACGGAGTGCCTGCTGTAGGACGTTTCCCCGAGACGGAGTGCCTGCTGTAGGACGTATCCCCGAGACGGAGTGCCTGTGGTAGGACGTATCCCCGAGACGGAGTGCCTGTGGTAGGACGTTTCCCCGAGACGGAGTGCCTGCTGTAGGACGTATCCCCGAGACGGAGTGCCTATGGTAAGACGTTTCCCCGAGACGGAGTGCCTGTGGTAGGACGTTTCCCCGAGACATAGTGCCTACTGTAGGACGTATCCCCGAGACGGAGTGCCTGTGGTAAGACGTTTCCCCGAGACGGAGTGCCTGCTGTAGGACGTATCCCCAAGACTGAGTGCCTGCTGTTGGACGTTTCCCCGAGACGGAGTGTCTGTGGTAGGACGTATCCCCGAGACGGAGTGCCTGTTGTAGGACGTTTCCCCGAGACGGAGTGTCTGTGGTAGGACGTTTCCCCGAGACGGAGTGCCTGTGGTAGGACGTTTCCCCGAGACGGAATGTCTGTTGTCGTACGTTTCCCCGAGACGGAGTGCCTGTGGTAGGACGTTTCCCCGAGACGGAGTGTCTGCTGTAGGACGTATCCCCGAGACGGAGTGCCTGCTGTAGGACATTTCCCCGAGACGGAGTGCCTGATGTTGGACGTTTCCCCGAGACGGAGTGCCTGTGGTAGGACGTTTCCCCGAGACGGAGTGCCTGTGGTTGGACGTTTTCCCGGTACGGAGTGTCTGTATTGGACGTTTCCCCGATGCGGAGTGTCGCTGGTTGACACAGAAGTCGATGTTGGAATTGGTTGGTTTGATTTGTTTGATTTGAGTTGACATCAGCATCGCTATACTGGAATATGGTACCAGGAGCGAATCATCATCTGTCTTTGAGAGGATTTAGGAATTGATTTTTTGTTTGGCATCTGCATTGCTGCACTGGAATAATGCCAGGAGCAACTCATCATGTGCCCCGAGAGGATTTGGATTTGGTTGCTTAGGAGACAGGTTTAGATCCCTGTCACCTAAGGCTTTTCCATTTTGTGAGCCGTAGGTGTCTCACAAAGCATTTTCTCCCTGCGGGTCGTAAGGATCCCGTAGGTATATTTTCTCCTTAGGAGTCGTGGGGACTCCTAAGTGTGTTGCTCCTTTGTGAGTCGTAGGGATCTCACGCGGGAATTTTCTCCTCACAAAGTCGAGAGGACTTTGCGAGTGCATTTCATTTCTTTTTCTTCTTTTGCGAGTTTGCGCCCTTTCAGGTTTTCACAAACTCGCCGGCAGTCCTGCTGTTTTTACTCACGGAGCCCTTTCGGGTTTTCATCCGTGTCCATTTTTCTTGTGGACATACCGTTCTTTTTTTTTGGAGGGATCGGGATTGTTTTACGCCCGTGGATTGTATACGGTTTTGCAGGATGTATGATCCAGACCGTAGGGCCGGAAAAATTTCAGGACCTTGTTGGCGTCTGCATCGCTGCACTGGAATATGGCACCAGGAGCGACTCATCATTCGCCATTGGGGTATGGGATTTGGAATTTGGTTGGCGTCTGCATCGCAGCACTGGAATATGGTACCAGGAGCGACTCATCATTCGCCACTTGGGGGTTGGGGAGCGATGGTTTAGGAGACAGGTTTAGATCCCTATCACCTAAGACTTTTCAATTTTATGGGCCGTGAAGGTCCTATAAAAGCATTTTCTCCCTGCGAGTCGTAAGGATCCCGCAGGTGTATTTTCTCCTTAGGAGTCGTGAGGACTCCTAAGTGTGTTTTCCCTTTGTGACTCGTAAGGATCCCACAAAGGTTTGTTCTCCTCATGTATCGTGAGGGCACATGAGTGGATTTCCCTCGTTCCCAGTTTAATGACTTAGAGGTCGACTGTTTCCAGTTTAACGACTTAGAGGTCATCCGTTTCCAGTTTAACGACTTAGGGGTCTATTGTGCCCAGTTTAACGACTTAGCGGTCATCTGTCTCCAGTTTAACGACTTAGAGGTCATCTGTTTCCAGTTTAACGACATAGTGGTCTACTGTTTCCAGTTTAACGACTTAGAGGTCATCTGTTTCCAGTTTAACGACATAGTGGTCATCTGTTTCCAGTTTAACGACATAGTGGTCATCTGTTTCCAGTTTAAAGACTTAGAGGTCTGCTGTTTCCAGTTTAACGACTTAGAGGTCATCTGTTTCCAGTTTAACAACATAGTGGTCATCTGTTTCCAGTTTAAAGACTTAGAGGTCTACTATTTCCAGTTTAAAGACTTAGGGGTCTATTGTGCCCAGTTTAACGACTTAGCGGTCATCTGTCTCCAGTTTAATGACTTAGAGGTCATCTGTTTCCAGTTTAACGACATAGTGGTCTACTGTTTCCAATTTAACGACTTAGAGGTCATCTGTTTCCAGTTTAACGACATAGTGGTCATCTGTTTCCAGTTTAACGACATAGTGGTTTAAAGACTTAGAGGTCTGCTGTTTCCAGTTTAATGACTTAGAGGTCATCTGTTTCCAGTTTAATGACATAGTGGTCATCTGTTTCCAGTTTAAAGACTTAGAGGTCTGCTGTTTCCAGTTTAAAGACTTAGGGGTCTATTGATGGCGAGCTTGGAATTTTGGGGTGGGGACCGGCATCAGCGTTGCTAACACTGAAGCAGAGGTGCCAGGAGCAATTCATCATTTGCCTACTCTTGTTGGCGGAGCGATGGCTTAGGAGACGGATTTAGGTCCCTATCGCCTAAGGCTTTTCAATTTTATGGGCCGTGAAGGTCCCATAAAAGCATTTTTTCCCTGCGAGTCGTGAGGATCCCGCAGGTGTATTTTCTCCTTAGAAGTCGTGAGGACTCCTAAGTGTGTTTTTTCTTTATGAGTCGTAAGGATCCCACAAAGGTTTGTTCTCCTCATGTATCGTGAGGACACATGAGTGGGTCTTCTCAATGGAGCATAACTCCAAAGGCGGAGACCAGCCGCGTAACTGGTGATTACGGTGGGGTATGGGTATGATGAGAATTATTTGAGCCCGTGGATTGTATACGGCAGTCAATTTGGGGACTGGCCGTAGAGCCGGAAGAATTTTGGAAAAAATGGATTTTTGTTGGCGTCTGCATCGCTGCACTGGAATATGGTACCAGGAGCAACTCATCATTCGCCAGTTTTTTTTTGTTTTTGTTTCACCGCGATTGCTCTATCATTTCAGCTTTTCTTATCGCGAAGGTCGCGATTGCCCTATCATTTCGGCTATTTATTCGCGGTTGCCCCATCATTTCGGCTTTATTTTCATGTTTATCTTTACTCGCTGATTTTTATTTTTTTTTTTGCGAGTTGCCCCATCGGCTTTTCTTTATTTTTCTTTTATTTACACATTTTTTTGTTTATTTACATACATATATATATTTTTTTACATTCCCAGTTTAACGACTTAGAGCTCGATTGTTCCCAGTTTAATGACGTGGCGGTCGATTGTTCCCAGTGAAAGGCGGGTGTTTGAGAGAATCAAGTCCCTGAAGGACTTCGGTCCCCGTTTGTATGAAATTGGCGGTCGCAGCTTGATTATTTGTTAACACGCCAGGGGACAATGATATTTCTCCCGCCTTATATTTTTTCTCGACCCAATTCTTGAAGATGCAACAGTCTTCAATAGTGTGCCCCAGCACTCGGTGGTATGAGCAAAAGTTGGGATGATCAGTCTTGTTCGCTTCACTTAGCCTTTTCGGTTCTGGTAGTCGTAGGCCATTCTTCAGAGCATCTTTAAAAATTTTGTGGACCTTGTCCCTTCGGAATGAGTAGACCTTATTTCTTTTTTCCTCCAAAGTTGGCTCTCGAGACTGGTCAGTTTTTGCTCCGCCCGTTCTCTGCTTATTTGGAGAATCGGTGATGTTAGAACTTCCGCCTTTTCGGTTGTCGTCCCTCCAAGGTTTCGGTCTGTTTGTGAACTGAAGATCCTAAGCGGACTCGGGCTTTGAGCGTTCCAACGTTTGGACCTTTTTAGTCAGCTCTTGGAATGTTTTGAGACCCGCGGTACATAGAAACGGGGCCATCCAGTTGTTGAGATTTCCGACAAGGAGACTGACAGATTGGTCCTGCTCTATCGGCGGTTCGCATTTGACGGAGAGATTACGCCATCGGGTTATAAAATCCGTGCTGCTTTCGTCGCTCTTGGGCTTGGTCCTTACGAGCTCGGCAATGGTAATCTTATCGCTGACGCTCATGAACCTCTGCCGAAACAGAGACTCCATTTTGACAAAAGTTATGACGGAGCCATCCGGTATGCTCGCGTACCAGTCGAAAGCAACATCGGTCAGGCTATTAACGAACTGGCGGAGGAGAAGCGCATCATTGCCCCCAGTATTCCCGCATGAGGCTTTGAAGTGGGCGATGTGCTGATTCACGTTTCCCGTCCCATCGAATCTTCCGAATTTGGGGATGACATAGCCGCTAGGGAATTCCACCAGATCATACTCAGCAAGATATGGTCTCCTACTACTGCTGATATCTTTTTGCACTTCGGCTTCGGCCACCAATGTTTTGACTTTGTTAGCAACCAAATCCATGATTTGATCTTGAGTTAGCGGGCTACTGTCATCGGTAGCCAAGACATTTCCCGAGATAGGATGCGACTGATTTTCATGTAGTTCGCCCACTTTTGGATTTGAGGGAATAGGCGTCGGCTGCTTTGGCACACCACTTCCCGGTTCACGAGCAGAGCCCTCCGCTTGATTGGGCGGCGAGAAGCAAGTTGGGTTGTGAGCTGCATCACGACATTTGTCAAGTCATCGATTTTGGAGTAGAGTTTGGCCATCTCCTTGTCTTTGTTTCTGAGCTGCTTTCGGAGCTCCTGAAGCAGCTCTTGCTCCGCGGTCCTAGGGCGGAAAGCCGGCTCTTCTTCGCTTTCTGAGCCCGATTCCTCATG
Organism: Agapanthus africanus; assembly: GCA_030015575.1. Classification (NCBI taxonomy): domain Eukaryota; kingdom Viridiplantae; phylum Streptophyta; class Magnoliopsida; order Asparagales; family Amaryllidaceae; genus Agapanthus; species Agapanthus africanus. The sequence continues at coordinate 740,042,145 of CM057337.1, forward strand.
GACCGAAGGGTCTTTCTGCCTATCATCCTCATCGAGAGGGCCTTCATAACCCAGCAGAGGCGACTGTTCTTGGGAAGCGGCCACCACATTCAAGCCAGATTGGGTTTGAGATGTAGTGGCCCCGTTCTTGCTCTTGCTGCGCGTGCCCACCATGTAGACAGTGTGGACCTCATATCCAGTCGTCTCTTTCTCATTGGCAGGGAGCTTGGAGAAAGCACCCGATCGAGCAGTTGTTGAGGGTACCGTTGGAGCTTGCTCGAAACGCCTTGCAGCTTTGTTGGTGTCGATGGCCTTGCCCCCAGCTGGGGCCATGGAGAGTCGTTCGGGAACGGACTTGCGCTTGGGCTTAGGTGCCCTCGCGACCACCACATTTGGTCTCCTGCCTTTCGAAACCGGTTTGTCTGCCACCGGGGCCTGAGGAGCTGGGATGGCGCCAACTGGCATGAACATAATAGAGCCGAATGGTAGCAGCGGCTCCTCCCATTGTCGCCCGAGACCGGCCGGAAGGACCGTCCTAAAGTCTATCCTCATCGTGTAGGAGACGGGAGCTGAGTTCATCATCGAAGACATCGTCGGAAGGTGATTGCTTGAAAATCTGCATGAAAAAGCATTATTTTAGTATAAATATAGACATGTATATTGATTGAGTTCGCATGAACGTTTAACCCGAAATATGGGAGGATAGATCGGTCCCACCCGGCGTGCCAGAATCTGTAGGGTGTTTTTCGTCACCCCATTGAGATGGGAATACGCGCGCGCTTGTCAGGCGCATTACAGATTCCCCCTGTCTACGGTAGGCTGGGGTTTATTGATTGTGGGGATTCGAATCTCCGGCAGCCGTGGACTAAGCTGCCGTTAATTACCCCTCGCCTTTGGTGCGAGGGAACCTCCGATTGACGGGTTAAACTGGTGATGCGAACTCAATATGCAGTGCGTTGGTATGTGTGTATTTTTTTGTTTTGTTCCACTTGTAAAAAAAAGATATATATATACATATATATTTTCTATATATATAAAAACAAAAATAAATAAATAAGTAAATGAATATTTAGAGATTTTTTTAATTTATTATTATTTTTTTAATTTTAAAATATTATTTATAATTTATTTTTATTTATTTAATATTTATTATTTTTTTAAATAAAAAAAGGATTAAATAAGGAAAATAAGGAAGAAAAGAAGAAAGGAAAAGAATGGGGCCCATCACATGTTTAGCATGTGACCCGTCACATGCTTAGCATGTGACCCGTCACATGCTTAGCATGTGAGGGGGCCGTCACATGCTTAGCATGTGACCCACGTCACATGTTGAACATGTGATGGGGCCGTCACATGCTTAGCATGTGATGGGGCCGTCACATGCTTAGCATGTGACCCGTCACATGCTTAGCATGTGACCCGTCACATGCTTAGCATGTGACCTTTTTCTTTTCTTCTCTTTTTTTTTGTTAACGTGGAGTTTAACTCCAAAAGAAGACCCCACGTCACATGTTGCATGTGACCCCGTCACATGCTTTGCATGTGAACCTTTTTTTTTAACGTGGAGTTCAACTCCAAAAGAAATTTATATGGCTAAAAAATTATAATGTGGAGTTAAACTCCCCAAAAAAAGTATTTTTTTGTGGAGTTAAACTCCAAAAGAATTTCTGTAGTGGAGTTGAACTCCAAAAGAATTTTATTTATGGAGTTGAACTCCAAAGAAATTTTATTTGTGGAGTTGAACTCCAAAAGAATTTTTGTAGTGGAGTTAAACTCCAAAATAATTTTCCTGGTGGTGGAGTTGAACTCCAAAAGAATTTTATTTGTGGAATTGAACTCAAAAAGATTTTCTCCTTTCTCCTTTGAGAAGAAACCAAAATGGGTTCTCTTGAAACTCCAAGATCTAAATCTTGGATGATAAAAAAAAGACCCTTTTTCTTCTCTTGATGGAGTTTTGGGAGATGGGTTTATGGTAAAACCTTGTTTTTTAGTTTTTTTTTTTAAAAAGGACAGCTAAGCTCTTGATTTATTTGGAAAATGAAAAGGAAGAGGAAGAACTTGAGAAAGAGAGAGTGGAGGCACAAACCCTAGTTTTTTTTTTAGGGAATGAAAAGTGTTCTTTTTATTCATCATCATGTTACCTTATATAGGCTTACATATTTACATATAGCCCCTTGGGCTTTACAAAATGGCATTTTAGCCATCCCATGGCTCATGTGCCATTTCATTTTTGCACATAAGCCATGGGCTTACAAAATATTGGCTTTATGCTCATTTTGTTTACATTCATGCATAAACAATTACATAAAAATTATTTATTACATGATTTTGTTGTTGGCACGGGGAGGCTGGCCGCGGGCTCGACTTGGGCATGGGCCCGCTTGACCTGGGCTTGGGCCCACCTACCTTGGGGGTTGATCTTGACTTTGACTCGGTCAACCGGGGTGTAAATTTTTACCCCAACACGGATGAGAAATCCTACCAGATCTGCGGAGTGGCTAAGGATAGTCTGGGGTTATTGAATCCTGAGGTTCTGTCAAATCTTCAGTTACATTTTGTGGTTCATGGATTTCTCCCAGTTCTACCGAACTCCCACTAGTTTCTTTCGCAAGAAACTCCCTTTCTAAAAAGGTAGCATGGCGAGATACAAACACCTTCTGTTCCTCAGTGTGGTAAAACAGATATCCTAGTGAATCTTTAGGATATCCCATAAATTTACATAGAACTGACCATGCCTCTAGCTTGTCCAGTTTCTGTGTTTTCACATAGACCGGACAACCCCATATCTTAATAAATTTAAGACATGGTTTCTTACTGCTCCATATTTCATACGGAGTTTTAGGCACAGATTTGGACGGAACTTGATTCAAAAGGTATGCCGCTGTCTGAAGCGCATGTCCCCAGAATGAAAGAGGCAACTCAGCACTACTCATCATGGAGCGAACCATATCCAATAGGGTACGATTCCTCCGCTCCGATACACCGTTGTGCTGTGGTGTATAAGGGGGAGTAAGCTGAGAGAGAATACCATTCTCTTTTAAGTAATCTAAGAATTCCGTGCTTAAGTACTCCCTTCCTCTATCTGATCAGAGGATCTTAATACTTTTACCAGTCTGGTTCTCTACTTCGTTTCTGAATTCCTTGAATTTCTCAAAAGCTTCAAATTTATGTTTCATAAGATACATATATCCGAATCTAGAGAGATCGTCAGTGAATATGATGAAGTACGAGAACCCACCCCTTGCATGTATAGACATTGGACCACACACATCACTGTGTACGAGTCCCAAGAGCTCTGCTGCCCTTTCTCCATGTCCAGTGAACGGAGATTCGGTCATCTTTCCTTTGAGACAAGACTGACAAGTTTCATAAGATGAAAACTCGAACGTATTCAAGAGTCCATCTTTATGCAACTTACTTAGTCTTTTCTCTCCGATATGACCAAGTCTACAATGCCATAAGTAGGATTCGTTCATATCTGAACTCTTCCTCTTGCGTGTGTTTTGTACATTGAGAACTGTATTCTGATTTAGAACGTAGATACTATTACACAGTGTACCTTCTGCAACCAGTACCTTATGAAGGTAGATGTTCATGATATTTCTATCAAGAACAAAGTTATATCCATCTTTATTGAGTAAAGAAATGGATATAATGTTGCAAACCATGGAAGGTACATAGTAGCATTCATTCAAAATCATAGTATTGCCATTTGGCAACACTAGGTGATATTCACCGACGGCTGCATCATTAACTTGTGCTCCGTTCGCTACCCTGAGCGACATATCACCAGGTACAACTTTCCTACTTTTTCTCAGTCCCTGCAATAGATTACAGATATGAGATCCTGATCCGGTATCAAGTACCCAGGAGGTAGGGCTGACCGTAAAGCAGTTCTCAATTACAAGAATACCTGAAGTAGATGCAAAACTATGCTTCTTCTTCAACTGGGTATCCTTGGAATCCATACAATCCTCTTTCCCTTACTCATACTTGTGACTGTTGTCACAGGTTAGAGCCGAACCGACGTTCCCCAGCCCCGAATAAGAATTCGGATCGGTCAAGCAATACATTTTATTATCTTGATTAGGGCGTGAAATGGTTGCTACCTGGAGAGAGAGAGAGAGAAAAGAAACACCCAGCGTGCGCTCTTGTAAGATTAGATTGGTTTATTAATTTATCTAATCAGGATGGCTCCCACTGTTTTCTCAAATTCTTCTTCAAACCCTAAAAGAAGAACTAGTCAGGATTAATCGCACATCACAATACTTGCTTAACCTTTCAGCCAGGCTAGTGTTGGTACTTCGAGGGAGGTTTTCTAATGCTTTCGCGAAGTTTCTTAATTAAATAACCTCTTTTCCCTGGGGGCGTAGCCCCGCTAACACCGTTCTAGACACCTACTTGGTTTATAGCATTGATTGTTAAGTGAAATAATCTCCCGAGAGTAATCCAACTCATCAGTGGGATCGGGATCCAACTATCATTGTGCGATGACCTAGATGGAATCCACTCTAGTCACCACACTCCAGAAGGTATGCTAAATCTGCAAGTTTTAGTTTCTTTAGAAACTCCCGATGTGGATTTTTGCCCCTAGGACCCAAGTGGCCTTGACGAATAATCAACAAATCAAAAAGTCCTAATCAAGTTCAACCCGTCGTTATCCAGGATTGCATTAGACCCGCCCGCATGATCCTTGACGAATAATCAATAAAATCATGCGACCGTCCTAACCAATCTCATCTATCAGTGCAATAGAGAATTATTACTTAGCTACCGTTCACTGTGCCTTGACGAATAATCAACAAACGCAACACGAATACTAAGTATTAATTATCTGAAACGACGGAGGGCTACGGCTGGATTTTTGGCGAAAAACCCGTTAACGTAATGAACTTGATGTAATTGAAGGAACATGATAGCATTTTTTTTAAAAATATAGTGGCGAAAACTTTTGCTAAAGAGGTCACTCCCTGTGAAGGGATCTCGGCTCTTTCCTCGTCGAATGAGGTGCAGGATATTCCAAACTGAATACCTCGATGCAAAGCAAGAATAATCGACTATAGTGAAGTTATTACCCTGACGCAAACTTTTGTCCAAGGGGTCACTCCCGATGAAGGGATCTCGGCCCTTGCCTCGTCGAATGAGGTGATGGGCATTCATAACCGAATACCTCTGTGCAAAACAAAAGAGAACGTCCTTGCAATAGCAGCTTTTTGAAAATTGTTCCAACAACGTCTTTTAGGTTTGTTTTTTCTTTGCATTAATATAATGCGTCCCATCAATTAATCCTACCATTGCAGAAAACAACGAAAATATGACGTACGCTTATGCCATCCGCATTCGCCACGGGGCCCCGTCATCACCCGTTAGGTTACTTAACAACGACAAAGCGGGGGATGGACTAGCGTGAATGCAAAACATAAGCAACGCCTACTAGATATCATATATAGATATATACATTCGTCAGATGCAATGATAGCCATTCCAGATCACAGATGAACACATTGGATATGCTAAGAATCCGCGTTTCGTTCGAGCCTGCAACGAAAGACGAATTACACGGTCGCGATGAATAGCCAAACCCCACCCTAGACCCCTACGGGTGCGGCAAACTACCCGCCAAATACCCGAAGTGAAGCAGCCTCCCTCAACAATGTGAGTAGGCCACTCAGCACTTCAACGTACCCGGTAGTTTGTGCACTCCACCTTGGGTCTATCCTAGGAGCAAAAACAGTAAAAGAAATAATATACAATGGCGGCTACAACCTCATCCCGGATGTGCGACCATAAAAATAATATTACATCAAATGAAAGATAAAGAAACTCTCATCTCACAAAACCCCGGCTATTCATCCGCGACAATCCAACAAGTTCATATACACAATCCAACAACATTACAGATCACAGATATGCACAACCCCCACTAATCGATGTATAGCGATTAGTCGACGTTCAGTGCATATATCACATTACAGATATAACCATTTAGCAAGAGTTTGTAGAGCTTCGATCAAAATACCAATTTGTAACTACCCCAAACACAACATTGTTCTCTGGAAAATCTGGGCAGAAACAAAACATCTTAAAAAACACAAAACACCAATCTGAACATATGCAGGAAAAACGAGTCGCGGCCGAGTTGACTCGGCCGCGGATCCACGGCGAAACGCATGGTTTCGCCGCGCTTCCGCGGCAGCTTGGTCGACTCAGCGGCTCGTTTTTCTTGGCTATTCTTCAAATACTCTGCACGGATTTTTAAGGTATGTGGAATTATTTTTAGAGCAGTTTTAAAAATTGGCAGAAAGTATATGTTTTCGGTGTGTTTTGCGATTTTTTCTTGGATCGAAGTTCCAAATACTTTTCTAACATGCCAGTTGTTGTTTAGCTAGGCTCTGATACCACTGTTAGGTCCATGTTACCCACCCCGGTTCTTTCGGGGAGGCGGAATAAGTAAAAATCAAATTTTTCTAACAAGGTGACATAGACCATCCATGATGGATCTTTGCTAAACAAAAACTAACACAAAAAACTACAAGTTCTAGCTACTATGTAGAATGGTTATACCTAGATCTTGAACTACTTCTCTTCTTTCTCCTTGGAGTGGTTTGAACGGCTCCTCCTCGTCGTCTTCTCTTTGCCGAAGAAGGATCCATCCGAAGGCCTCTACCTTGAGCTCCTACCTCAACCTAGAGGTAACTAAAGTGCTTGGCTTGCTAAACCTAGAACTCTAGAAAGAGTAGAGAGATGCTTTAATGGTTTAGTCTCAAAAGCTTATGATTTCCAACACATGGAACACTTAAGCTTTGAGAGAGGAAGAGTGAGAGCTTTTTCAAGAGAGAGAAAGAATATGATAGAATGAACTCTCTTTTTGCAACCATGCTCACATAATAAGAATAATGATAATAATAATAATAATTAAGAAATTGTGATAGTTAGTTTATGAATGACCATTATCATTTCATCATTTAATGCATTTGCAAGAAACAAGAAGCATCTTTGAAATGAAATGATGATGGTCAACAAGTCAACAATAGTCAACCGGTCAACAAAGTCAATAAGTCAACAAAAGTCAAATGTTCAACTCAACCATGGCACAATTATCTTTAATTAATACTATTAATCATATTTCTCATTCTCATTAGGGTTTGGAAAAATTCAACGGTCAACAACCCTAATGAGAATCCTCTACCTCTGCCTCTGTCAACTGTGCATACACACCCGCATCCGTGTTCCGAGAAACACAAATACAATGAGACGAAACCAATCCCAAAATAAATACTAGGATCTGGCTTAAACCAAAGCCCGCTTGTAATAACTGCCCGGACACCAAACGTGCACAAGTGCGCGGATGTGAACGAACCCCGTCGCAAAACCATGCGACCTCTACTCTGTTTTGCCCAAAGGTGAATAACCCTCTGTGTTAGACTCTAAAGTCTCGACACTACGCCGGCAGTAGGTTTAACCACAGGCCGCAAGCGGTACTAGCTGTACGTAACGGTCCCCAGGTAGATGCCGATAAGAAGACTGATGAGGTGAACCCATCCGAACTCCTACTGAGCCTGAATGTGACAATCTCCGTACAGTCCGGTCTGTTCGTCTAACAATATCGCATGTCGGGCCTAGGGGGCGGCAAACGTTAGTCTCCTAATAGCGGTACAAGTCGTGTCGGAGTGTAGCCCAGAACACCCTGAGAAACTACTGGTAACACTACCAGCAAATCTCGCTTGCCCTGGCCAGGGACGACTATGTGTAATGGATCTCCTAGACACAGCGCGATATCAACTCCCAATACCGGGAGAGACGAATCCTGTCTAACCGTCACTGCCTCCAAGTGCTTCGGGACTGCACCCAACTACTACCTGTTTGCACGACTCAATAGAGCCGTGGTAGGGTAGTAATCTAAAAACAGTGGGAACACACTTGAGGCGAAGTGACAGTGTCAAGTCAACGGACTAAGCTGTACTCATGTCACTTGGGAACTGTTAACTGACGATAGGTATAATACCAACCAACAGTTCCCGACGAGTCCTGTCCAGTGTACTTGTAACCTAACGAGCACCTGCATACTATCTCCAGTACGACACATTGATGGCTGTGGGACAGACCATCTCCCCTGCTGGGACGAGAAGCGTATACACCAGTCTACTCTGGAGTATCGATGCCTTGTCTCGATAATCCTACGACTAGAGACCAAAATAAGGATGTGCTTGTAGACTACCCAGCCCCCACTGGTATGATCGCCATCACAACGCCGGTAGTCAAGCAAAGATCCTAAGGGCTCCTTCAATATGTATTAGCGATATGTTAAAAGAAACATATACACATATTAAGATAGAAACAAACCAAGTAGCATACTACTATATCGAGCAAGACTGTCGTAAACCCATGTATATATCCCAAGCTTCTAAAATGTATTATACAAACTAGTACTATACAATAATGGCCTCCAGGGCATACATATCCAACAAAAGGAGAAATAGAAAAGACGGAATAAGAATGTATCTTTTAAAGTTGTATAATATTGTAGAATATTGTGTTAACGCTGTTGTTTGTAGCTTGGTACAGAAGGATGCCAGTGTATACGAGAGGGGTCTCTATATGCTGGAGACCAGGGCAAACTGAAAGTACAAGGAACCGTTATGCCACGGTACAACAGCAACAGGATTCATGTTAGGTGTCTTAATCTTACTGTCTCGTGCAACTTTTAACACCTTCCGTACCAATCTACCCCTTAAACCCCGTAGTGTTTTGATTGTATTGTTATATTGTATTGTATAAGTTTTATAGTTGGATGGCTGACCGAAACCATGATATCAGTAACGGATATAATGGATGTAAACTGGAATCATGTAAATGGAAAGTATATCCATGGTTTGGTTCAGTCAAGTTGAATAGATTGATAACTGGATTCATGGTTTCGTGCGTTCATGTTGAATTGTAATATTGTAGATTTATTTGGTACTTGGATCATATTCAAGTCGGATTATGATCAGACTCAAACCCGAGTCAGACAGTAGAGATGTAAATCGAAGTCCTATATTTACTAGGGTCCTTAGGGTAATTTATAAAACTTGAGGGGGTTTTATGTAAAAATACTTTTGTATAGTGATTGAGCGTTTTTCCCGTTGTGTAGTATATAGAGAAATTTGTAAAGAACTTCACAACCAAAAACTATTTTGACCGCAATCAAACTACGGTGTCGGATGTAGTTTGTAGTGAGTGCGGATCGTCCACAGGGATTGCACGATTCAATTGTATTTTGATACGTTTGAAATGAAATGTTAAGCAACAATAAAAGAAAACATGATTCAAGAATGATTTGTATTCAAGTGTCACTATTCTTTACTCAAGAATCAAGAAACTATAAACAATCAAGAATCGGTTGTTTTGATAATATTTCCAATCAACAATCAAGAATCTAAAGAGGCTCGTAGGAATCGATCGGGTCTATAGACGTGATGTAATCTAAAGATTTCGTATTCTTGTCCTTCGAAGGATTGATACTAGATCGATGATGATCGACAAGAGTTAGGGTTTTCTCGTGAAACTAGGGTTTCATTTTATCCCTTGTTCTGTTGTCGATATCATTCACATTCTAGCCTCTAGCAATTTCAAGAAACGATCCTAACTCCCCCATTTTGAACGATGTCAATCAAGAAAGCATCGAAACAAAATGGGTTGTCGGTTCTTGAACTTGCTAGGGTTTACAAACCATCGTAGGAATCAAGAATCGATTAAAGCTTTGTTACATCATCATTCTACAACCGTCTCGACTCCTTTACGAGCGGAGTTTTATTCACACATCACCACAAAGATAATATTCAAGAATTGTAAAGATAACATGATGCGGAATTTAAAGAAAACAAGATAAAAGAATATCACCTTTTATTTAATCAACAATTTCAATACATTCTTTCAAGATCTACAAGAAGAAGAAATCGATCGTTGACTCGGCTTTGCTCGTCTCCGTGGATCGTGGATCTACTTTGATCTCTTGCCCGATTGAAGATCGGCTCGGCTCATAAAAGGGTTGAAGGCATCTTGCTTGGCTTGCACTCAAGATCTTGAATTGTGGTTGGATTTAGGGTTAGGGTTTCCTACAAGCTCTCTCACTAAACTTGAGGAAGAGGGGATGAAGAAAGAGATTGATTTTTCTAAGCTTTCCCAAGGTTGAATAATTTTCTTACAATGAGCTTAGGGTCTTATTTATAGAGCTCCCAAACCCTAGGTTTAGGTTTGAATTAGAACTTTCCCTCCCAAAGTTTGTTGAAGAGTTTCTAGAAGGAGTTTGTTAGGAGTTAGCTTAGGATTTAAGCTAGGGTTTAGGGAAAGTTCTAGAATGATTAGGCTAATGTAATGTAACTCAAGGTGTTTGCTGATCTGGTAGAAGTCTCTGGAGTTTTCTGGAACTTTGGATGTCTTTCTGAACTGTAGGCCATGAAACAGGAGTTCTGGTGTAAAATTAGGGAAGTAATCGCCTGGGCCCACCGCGGATCCGCCGCATATACACCATATATGCCGCGCTTCCGCGGCTAATTGTTGGCCTTGGGATCTGAGTCTTCTGCAGTGGTCTTGTACTTCTGTTGGGGACCTTGTATGATATATTGATTTGTATTTGCTCCTTCGTATTGATACCAGATTTGAATTCAATGAGTTTACGAGCAATTGTAATGGTCGAGCAATGTAATGATCGAGCAAGCTTCTCTTTTCCTGCACAGACTTCGAAACACGGGTTGCAAGATATAGAAAATATGCTATGTAATGCAATGCAGTCAATTTCCCTAGAAATGCCGGTTTTAAGGTCGAATACATGTAATCTGATATTTTGCGACCGATTTGCTAATATGTGAAATACGAATACCGTACACTTCTATATGGATGCAAATGATAAGGAAATTGCCGGTTAAAATATGCAATATTTTCGACTGATCAAATACCCCCAAACTTAATTTCGATCGTCTCGAGCGAATGTTTTATTAAAAAGAGAAGGAGAAAATAAAGAAAGAGAAAAACTAACTAGCACACTTTCGTAGGCAACACGATTGCACTGAGCATGTGCAACAAGCCTTTAAACCTCTAGGTGTCCCTAGTAGGAGGAGTGTTGTCTCCTGAGGGTTTTCAGCGGATTGCACCCACAAAATCCAATAATAAAAGAAAGATCATGAATATTACATTTAAAGACAAGAATCGTAAAAGAAAGACTTTGAAAATTAGGGTTTCCAACTAAGCTAGCTTTTCGGTTGTCATGAGCCCTATCTTAATGGTCATGAAAAGATGTCAGAAATCACGTCCTCCCTCAATAAAACATCGTCTTATTCTTCATTCCTATCTTTCTTCCAAACATCGATCATATAACCCTGCGTGTGTGTAAAGACATCCCTACACCCGGAGAATTCAATTCAAGCTATCATACTCTTGCCCATCAGCCTCAGTACTTTTTAATTAATGAATATTTAGATGAGATTGCTCACACACTTTCATGCGACCGTTAATACTTCTTGAGGTACTAACCGACCGATTACTCTTATGCTTGCTTATTTGGTGTATTTTCCTCGTCTTGCACCACCTCAGGTATAGCAGTGACTCCCAGACCAGTTGGCCTTAGGGCACTAGATGAAGAAGCACCCTTGCTATATATTTTTTTTATTTCCCTTGGTGATAACAAAACCAGTGTCCATTTTTCTCACCATTTTTTTCTTCTTCATACTTTTGGCTTTAAGACAAGAGCATTTCAAGGTATCCTCTACTATCCCAGGCTTTAAGACGTGTGTAAGTGCGAATAGCAGGGTAGCAACGTTCAAAATGTTTGGCTTCCAGAATAGAAACTATTTTTCAGACTTAGTTTTATCCTCAGATTAGTGACGTCTTTCATCTTACTAACCCTTGGGACAACGGCTCATAACTACTTATTACTAGTTCGTATAAGAAAACTTCTAATTTTCTTGGTTTTCTTAAATTTTTCTAATCTCATGGATGTAATTTTTCACTATCTAAACTTTCATTATCTTATTTATATACAAAAAGTGTAAATATTAAAATTATTTTTATATTTGAAAATTTTTAAATTTTTATGGTTTTTGAAAATTTTTCAATTTTTATAGATTTTTAAAAAATGTTTTGTGCTTATGCAGATGATATGCAAATGATGCGAAAATAAGCACAAACCTCCCCCAAACTTGTTTTCAACAGTGTCCTCACTGTTGCCGACAGCTATACCTACAAAATCTGTAAGACTGGGGGGAATTATTAGTGGGGGCAAAATATATAAGTGAAGAACTTCCCCCAAACTTATTTTTGGCTCATCATTTTGTAAAATTTTTCTTTTTAGGAGCCCGAAAATATACACCCCCCAAACTTGAGTTATGCAATGTTAATCTTTTAAAATCACAAGTGGGGGTCAAAAATCAGTGGTCGATGCCAAGCTTTGCAAAGACCGAATGTTAACACCAACCATTCAAAAATTTTATCAATGCAGTGCTCTGGTTGGTGAAAGAAGAAGTGTGGAAAGGTCAAGTGATGGAATAGAACGTGTGTGCGTCTCATTTTGGAGAGACGATGCAGTGTATGTGATGGATTACTCGCATTCTTTTTACAATTCAGAAGAAGGGGTGGAGGTTCAATTTCAGTGAGTTGGATATGATTCATCTCAACACCCGTGTTTTTTAGAAATGCGAGTTCATCAGCGAAGATTTCCTCAAAAGTTTCATCTATACCCCGAAGAATAATGTCATCACAAGGTGCGGGGTGATCTTCAGACTCTAAAAGCAGTTCATAATCAGTGTTAGTTGTTGACCCGGACATCTCGGTGGAAGAGTCTGTATGTGTATGATACATAGTTGGGTCAAACAATAACGTATGAAAAGAGTCAAGATCAGTATCAGGAGGATTATCTAATTCGCTGCTGTCGATATCCATTAAGTCGACAGAACAGACCTGAACAGTAGGTTCGGAGGGTACACTTCCTAACTTGTAAATGTTCATCTCAATTGTCCTGTTTCCAAAGGATAGGGTCATGGAACCGTTACGAAAATTGATGATAGCATTGGAAGTTGCCAAAAAGGGGCGACCTAAAATCACCGGAATTTGATTCCGTGAGTTCGCTACAGGCTGTGTATCAATTACAATAAAGTCCACAGGGAAGATAAATTCCCCGATTTTTATTAACACATCCTCTAGTTCACCCCTAGGTCTGGTGATTGATCGGTCAGCCATCTGGAGAGTGCATGGAGATGGTTTCAACTCTCCGATTCCTAACTGCTCATAAACTGAGAAAGGAAGCAGGTTAACACTTGCCCCAAGATCTAGTAGAGCACGGTTAATGTGTTTCTCCCCAATAGAGATGGAAATCGTAGGATATCCAGGATCCTTACGTTTCCTCGGTAATTGCTGGGGGAAAGTTGTGTCTACTGTCTTAGCCATGAATATCTTCTTGGGCATTTGTTTCTTCCTCTTTCTAGTGCAAAAGTCTTTAAGAACTTTTGCGTATGCAGGTACTTGTTGGATAGCATCTAGAAGAGGGATATTGATGTTAACCTGTTTAAACATCTCAGTGATCTTCTCCATTTGTGGACTTGGTGTGTTAGCCCTTAACCGATTAGGATAAGGTGCTTTAGCAATAAGCGCTGGGTCCATCATAGGAGAAGGAAGTGTGTGTGGAACCGATCCCAGAATAGAAGTGGGAATCGTCCGTGGAGGGGTAAAAGAGGTGGGCTGTAGTGGCGAGCCTTTTGGGAAATGGAGAATAGGCTCGGAAGAGGGTGGTGGGGTAGAAGAAGTAGGGTCAGAAGTGTGTGTGTGTGGAAAGGTCTCAGCCGGGGTGTTGATATGATTTTCAGTATCATCAACTTCTTCCCCAACATGATTGTCAAGCACTCTTCCAGATCTCAACGTGGTGATTGCATTCACATGATGTGAATAACCAGGATTGGATAAGGGTTGAGCTGGAAGTTTCCCTTTCTCTCTTGCACTTAGTTCGGCTTTTAATCTTGCAATTTCTTCTTCCATCGATTTAATACTCTCGTTTTGGGACGCGGAGTTTTTCTTCATGTCATCGACGGAAGATTTCATTTCAGCCGAAACTTGCATGAAATTTGTCAAGATCAAATTCATGTATTGCACAAAAGAAGAGGATTCATCAGTTCCGGTCAACTGTAAAGGACTAGACAGTGCAGGTGTGTTGACCGTATTTTGAAAATTATGTGCTTGAAAGGGGTGCTGACTTAATTGAAGTTGTGGCTGCTGTTGTGGCGGAGAAACCCTTTGAAAATTGTTTTGGTTTGGAACCGTGTTTTGTGATTGTGATTGGTTCCAAGAAAAATTGGGGTGATTCCTCCATCCCTGATTATATGTGGAAGAAAAAGGATCGTTTCTAGGTCGTTGAAATGCGGCATTGGTATGCTCACGACCTTGAAACGGACATTCTTCCGTCAAGTGAGACGGATCAGAACAGCAGCTACATACAGTTTTGGAACATTGTGGTATTTAAGTGAAAAAAATATTAAGGGGGTTAAATGTGAGAAGGTAGGTCATTACCTCGTTCTCTACTTATAGTTATAGAAAGATTAAGGGGGTTAAATGTGAAATCGAAACATTGTGGTATTTAAGTGAAAAAATATGATAAATGGAAAAGTTATCATTTCATGAGTTTAACTTTGATCAATTTAGTTGTTTAGTGTTTAATAGTCAACATGATAAAGTTTAAACATAATTGAAATAATGAGAAGTGAAGTTTATAAGAAAACCGAATCGGAAATCGGTTTTGTGCCGATTTCCGTCGGGTTTGTAATTTCGTATTTTTAGAAAAGAAAAGAGAAGCTAGAAAGGGACTTACGGGTTTGGACAAACACGAGAGTGATAAGGAAGAAGAAGATCCGCCGGTGCGTCGATTCGTTGCCGAGAGTTCCTAGCATGATCACCGGAATTTCGCCGTCGATTTCGTCGGAGCTTCGCCTTTCGTTCGTTTTCAAAGTACACAATATTTTCTTGAGATTTTGAGAGAGTGGGCTCAGAATTTTGGGATGAGAGGGTAGGAGGTAGGGGTGTATTTATAGGGTTAGGCTAGGGTTAGGGTAGGTATAGGGTTTTTAATTAAAAAATGTAAAAATAATGTGATAAATTGTAATAAAAAGGAGTAAATGGTGTTTAAAGGGTGCTCTGTTACTGGTCTAACAATTTAAAGTATACAGAGGGGTAGGGGAGACCAAGAGGCAGCACTTTGCTGTTGGGGACTCGGCGGTCCGGCCGAGTCCGGCCGGCGTCGCCGGCTCGGCCGATCCCGGACGAGTCCGACCATCGGGAGGGCCGCCGTTGTCCCACCATCTCACTGGTACTTTAACATTTTCATGGGTAGTGGGGTTTTTGTGAGAAAACACGTGTTGACTGTTGGGCTTCTAAAGAATTTAAAACAAAACAATATTAAAAATAATGTGGGGCATGGGATTTGAACTCTGGTGGCTTGGTTCAGCAGTGCAAGGTATTACCAATGAGCTACAAGTTTCTTCTTGTAATTATGGTGTGAAATAAATACTTAAAGAGATATCAGAAACATTAAATACTCCAAGTATACTTTGAATTTAAATCAATTCTTTGTACATTAAAAATGGAGTTGTTACACCGGTTCTGGAGAAATTTAATAGGATTATTCAGTTGTCTTTTCCTTTTACCTTCTCTCAGGTTGTGAGGGCTCTTGGGATTAGGAGAGGGTACACCTATTGCGCTTATTGGATAGTTTTCTTCCAAACCTTAGGCTGGTGATGCAGGATGGGGAAGAAAGAAAACCAATTAGCCTAAGTGTGGTGTACAGAAGGTAATAAGTAAAGACAAATAAAGAAATTAGAAAGAGGGCAAAGTAAAATGCGACTGGTATCATTCACGACGAAACCGCGTATATCATCGACACTCCTACTTCACCTTTGCATTTCTCCGGAACATTCCGTATCACTACGAAGATCCACATTTATTGGATACGCCATCGTATAGTCACATACGAACTCGAAGGAACTTGTTCCAATTTGAGATTGGTTTCTGGTTCAGGAGAAATATTGTCTTTTTCCTTTTACCTTCTCTCAGGTTGTGAGGGCTCCTAGGATTATGAGGGTACACCTAATACGCTTATTGGATAGTCTTCTTCCAAACCTTAGGCTGGTGCCAAAAGGTAGGGAAGGAAAAAAACCATGTAGCCTAAGTACGGTATACAGAAGGTAATAAGTAAAGACAAATAAAGGGATTGGAGAGATGGCAAGGAAATATACGGTTATAGTCATGAATCTGGATAATGGAAGAGGCATTAGTAGGAATACCTGGATACCCTTTCGAAATATTTTCATATTTCAGTTTTACTGTGAGTTGTTAATTGAAAACCGATTTCTCAATTAGATTTTTACTCCAGAATATATATTTACCAGGTTTGATTCTCACATCTGTATAGTATTATAGATGATGAGTGGGAGTAAGATATTGGGAATGAGGTGATTATATCCTCATTATATCGGAATTCGTTGTAATTGGTGATATTTGAGGAAATCACCTGGGTTTTTGCCCGACGGCAAATATTTGGTTTTGAATATCCGTTGTTATGCACCAATTTCAAACTGATATATCTGTACGTTTATTTCATAAAGTGAGATATAACTTTTTGAAATTATGTTCATGACATTTAACTATATCAGTTGATGATTGGGTAAGGAGCATTAAGCAGTGGTGTAATTCTTCTTAACCATAGTACGGATTTTAACCTACGACGCACAGGGTTTGAGTTATTCAACTCAGGAGACTTATACAAAATATTGTAAGTTGTCTAGTGTCCATTAGGACAAAGGGGTTGGTGCTCGTACTATATTCTGTTTACTTGTGACTTCTCCAGTTTTAGACAAGTGTTTAGTAGAAATACAAGGTTCAAGTTTTGAGAAGTTTTAGGTACAAGAATAAAGTAGAGAACCATATGTTGCAAATATCAGGATTTTTCAAAGTGATCGAAAATGTTGATACTTGTGTTTGGTATTCAGTTGATAGTAATGGTTTTTGAGAACTTGCTAATCTTTCAGGTTACTCATATTTGGATGCACTCCTAGTTGAGTAATGCTGATCAGCCTCTTTCCATTTAGTTGACATGCACTGGAGATAGCTGTATGATTTGAATCTGGTTTCAATTAATTCAGTGCCTCTGTTTCTATATTGTATATAGAATAGTTCATATCTTAACGATGTTAAGGTATTGGAGTTGTCCGGCTTATGCTTAAAACCAGACTCTGGACATACCCAAGGCACATTTCGGTAATGGCAGTTTGTGGGTTATCCAGGTCTATGACGAGGGTTAATTTTCTACCATCTGGAAGATCAATAGTGATATTGTTCTTGACTCGCCACAGTTTTAGCAAAATAGATTTTTTCAGAAAACAGTAGTGGGAGTATGATAGAACTGAAAGTGATTCCAGAACCACAAACGATTACTGAAAATTTAATAGAACCTAAATATTCAATCGGGTTTGACATTCCATTAGCCACTCCGCAGATATGGTGGGTAACCTCTGGCACCCGAGAGATACTTCGGTATTCTCAAAGACGGTGACATAGAGGTTCTTGTTTACCTAGACTTGCCATTACTGCTGTTCTAGATTTTGAGACCCGGCAGGAGGATGAGTATAGTGTCGTTCAAAACTAGCTTTAGAAGTGCACGTGTATATGACTCTGCCAGAGGGTTGTTGTAGTCAGTGGGAGCAGCGGAAGCATAGTGGACAAGTAGCTTGTGTCTGTTTATAGACTAAAGCAGTATAGCGGAGATAGATCATCTATTTTTGATGTGGCAGTCAAAGGCTTTGACTTCATCAGAATAGGAGATGGATCTGTTAAGAAGGTAGTAGGATGTGATGTCCTGGCATTTGGATGACATACACTTTGTAAGAAATGGAATTCCTACACTACGATCGGTTATACTGTGGTTCTCACACAGTGTTTTCTCCATATAGGATATGGATATTATATTAATCATTCTGGTTACTAGATCTATGGTTTTAGATCTAGATTTGGGTAGTTTTCCAATCTAGGTACTTTGAAAGTATTATAAAGGAATTTTAGAATGGACGACTCCTGGCATGGTGGAGTACCTGCAGATGATGGAGTCACCCTCTCTAAAGGTGTCTTACAGACTAAAGAGGAGAGGGATGTGCATGATTGGCATATCACTTGCTTAGGCAATTGAGTCAATCATGAGATGTCAAGTACCACACCAAATATTGTTTTTGCACAAACTGCAATAAGTTTATATATTAATCCAATCCTGGACAAACGTTCGAAAGCAGTTTATGAACATAAGTGGATGTTCTAGAGATTTAATAACGGCAACCTCCTTCGAGATACGGTTATCACTCCAGGCTTCTGATTGGTTCAAAAAGAATAGGTAGTAATAGTAACCGTAATCAATAACGGTGTCGCGTGTAGCAAGCGTTAGTGAGCACGGGTCGTCCTCTGGGATTCGAGAAATTCGTAAATTCTTGCATTAGTTGAGTCGAAAAAACTAGTAAAGAAATTCAAGAAATTGTTTAAGATTTGGTTGAATTAATATTTTTATGAAAATCACGAAATCGTTTTCAAGAAATGAAATCAAGAAAATATCAAGATCTAATTATCAAGAAAATATGAAGAAGGCTTGTAAGATTCGATCGGATTTAGTAGCCATGGATGACTAATAAAAGTAACTCATCTTTTCTATTGACAGTTTAACGCTAAATTGATGGCGATGAATGCGGATTAGGGTTTTTTGGAAGAAACTAGGGTTCCATCACTATAGTCCCTTGTCCTTTCATTGATCCCATTCATTTCTAGCCCTTCACAAAAAGATCGTCAATCTTATCTCACATCATGGTCAAGATAATCAATAACTTGATATCGTACCCAATGAGGATGTTAACGATTCTTTTGCGAAAGTTTGTAAACTTCATAAGACTAAAGAAAAGTATAGAATTCTATCATCCATCGATCTACCCTAATCTTACGAATCCTATCAAGCGGAGATTTACTCGCACATTCTAAAAATAGAAGAAAAGATTAGAAAAAGAACTCATAATGCGGAATTTTAAAAGAAAGCAAAATTGAAACTAATTATCACCTTTATTATTCAACTTCAAATTACAACTTCTTCAATCCGAGATTACAAAAAGAATTGCTCTCAATCACTCCCTTGAAGAGGTAATTTTTCTGTTGATCTTTACGTTGCTCGATCACCGTGAGTCTTGGACCTGTCATGGATCGCGTGCTCGTTGATGAAGATCGGCTTCGTATAAAGGATCTTTTGTTGAATCGCTTGATGAACTTCTCGATGATTCTTAATTTTGGATCTTGGATTTGATGTTGGCTTTCTTGATTTGATTTGATGAATGAATTTGGGAAAAATTAGGAACTAATTGGGAACAAAAGTAGGAACAATTGGGAACCTTGGGAATGTACCTTTAGGTCCTTTTTATAGCCCCTAATAAATCTTCCCCAACAAGCAGATTGTTACAAAAAGGCTTCTAGAACAAGCTAGGTTGTTACAAGAAGCTTTCCTAACAAGCTAGGTTGTTATAAAGAAACTTTTAGAACAAGCTAAGTTGTTACAAAGAAGCTTTCTCAACAAGCTAGGTTGTTACAAAGAAACTTCTAGAACAAGCTAGATTGTTACAAAGAAGCGTCATCAACAAGCTAGGTTGTTATAAAAAAGCTTCCTCAACAAGGTAGGTTATTACAAAGAAGCTTTCCTATCAAGTTAGGTTGTTACAAAGAGGCTTTCCTAACAAGCTAGGTTGTTACAGAGAAACTTCTAGAACAAGCTAGGTTATTACAAAGAAACTTTCCTAACAAACTAGGTTGTTACAAAGAAGCTTCTAGAACAAGCTAGGTTGTTACAAATAAACGTCCTCAACAAGCTAGATTGTTACAAAGAAACTTCCAGAGAACTCCCGAACCCAAAGTCCCTGAATCGGCCGCAGATCCGCGGCGACTCGGCCTGACTCGCCCGCGGTTCCGCGGCCGATTGGTGAACTCGTTGCTTCAAACTTCTGTGGTATTTTTCTGATCTCTGGGTCTTTATGTGATATCTGGAATCTTCTTATCTCTTCTGAATTTCTGCCAGTATTTGATTCTTCGACTTTCTTGTATTTTATCGGCAGATTCCTGATATCTGACCTGAGCTAAGCTTGTATAAGATCTTAATGAAGAATGTGAGATACAAAATATTATGCGTAAAAATATTAAACATACAATTTCCTTCATAATGTTGATTATAATGTATAACACATGGTAAATGATATTTTGCAGATGAACTTTTAATATGTGTTATATTTATAGCAAATACTTTTAGATGATTAAGAAAAGTAAGGAAATTGTCGTATTAAAAGTGCACTATTTTCGACTGAAAAAATTCCCCCAAACTTGACTTTGATCGTCTCGAGCAAACTTTATTTATTCAAGAGAAGGAGAAAAATAGAAAGAAAAAGAAAAAACTAACTAGCACACTTTCATAGGCAACACGATTGCACTGAGCACGTGCAACAAGCCTTTAAAGCTCGAGGTATCCCTAGTAGGAGGAGTGTTGTCTCCTGAGAATTTTCAACGGATTGCACCCACAAAATCCTATAATAAAAGAAAAACTATGAAGTTACATATCAAGATAAGAATTATAAAAGAAAGAACTTGAAAATCAGAGTTTTCAACTACACTAGCTTTTCGGTTGTCATGAGCCCTATCTTAATAGTCATGAAAAGATGTTAGAAATCACATCATCTCTCAATAAAACATCACATTTATTCTTCATCCCTACATTTCCTCCAAACACCGATCATATACCCCTACATGTATGTAAAAGACATCCCTACACTCGGAGAATTCAATTCAAGCTATCATACTCTTGTCCATCTACCTCAGTACTTTTTAGTCGGTGAATATTTTAGATGGAATTGCTCACACATTTTTCATGCGACCATTAATACTTCTTGAGGTACTAACCGACCGATTACTAAATGTGCTCACTTATTAGGCGTAATTAGCAATTTTCTCGTCTTGCAACACCTAAGGCTTAGCAATGACTCTCAAACCAGTTGATCTAAGGGACTAGGTAATGAAGCACTCTTGCTATATTTTTTTTATGCTTCGTTGGTGATTACAAAACCAGTGTTCATTTTCTTCACCATTTTATACTTTTATGCTTCATTTTTATTTTCTTCGTACTTTGGATTTTATACAAGAGCATTTCAAGGTATCCTCTACTATCCCGAGTTTCAAGACGTATGTAAGTGCGTATAGTAGGGTATCAACGTTCAAACGTTTGACTTCCAGAATAGGAACTATTTTTCAGACATATTTTTATACTCAGATTAGTGACTTCCTTTATCTTACTAACCCCTAGGACAACGGCTCATAACTACTTATTACTAGCTTTGTTTAAGAAAATATCTAACTTTCTTAGTTTTCTTAAACTTTTCCAATCTTTTAAATGTAATTTTTCACTTTGTAACCTTTCATTATAAAAGAAAAATTTTGTGCTTATGCAAAGTGTAATTTAAAGTAATGCGTAAATAAGCACAAACCTCCCCCAAATCTGTTTACAGCAGTGTCCTCACTGTTGTCATCTTTTAAATCTCAAAAACCTGTAGACTTGGAAGAAAAAGTTATTAACGGGGTACAAGAATAAATGAACGTGAAAACCTCCCCCAAACTTATTTTTAGCTCACAATTTGTGTACAAATTTTATTTTCAAGAGCCAAAAATATAACCCCCCCAAATTTATTTAAACAATATTAAACTTTTATAATTATAGGAGGCGGGTAAAGTTATTGGTCAATATAAAGCTTTGCAAAGACTAAAAGTTAATACCAACCATTCAAAGATTTCATCAATGTAATACACTGGTTGGTAGAAGAACATGTCACCTATCGACGTGAAGAAGTGGGGATAGATAAGTGATGGTATGGAAAGGGTTTGCGTCTCTGTTTGTAGAGACGACACAATGATAATGATGGATTACTCGCTTTCTCATTATTGTTAAGAAGTAGGGGTGATGGTTCAACTTCTTTGGTTTGGGGTTGATTCATCACAACTCCCGTGTTTTCTAAAAATGCGAGTTCATCAGCGAAAATTTCTTCAAAACTTTCATCGATACTCCAAAGAATAATCTTATCGGAAAGAATTGGATGATACTCAGACTCTATAAAAGGTTCATAATCAGCGTTAGATGTTGACCCGGACAGCTCGATAGATGAGTTCGTATGTTAACAAATAGCAGGGTCAAACAACAACGTATTGAGGGAGTCTAGATCAGTATCGTAAAACTGTTCAAATTCGCTGCTATCGACATCCATTAATTCGACAAAACATAATTGAGCAGAAGGTTCGTAAGGTTCACTTCCCAACTTGTAAATGTTAAGCTCAATTGATATCTTCCCGAAGGATAGGTTCATAGAGCCGTTTCGACAATTGATTACAGCGTTGGAATTCGCTAAAAAGGGTCGACCTAAAATCACCAAAATTTGGTTCCGTGGGTTCGCTACAGGCTATGTATCTAGAACAATAAAGTTTACAGGGAATATAAATTCCCTGACTTTTATCAACACATCCTCAAGCTTACCCCTAGGTTGGGTGATCGATAGATCTGCCATCTGGAGAGTACAGTGCGATGGGTTTAACTCTCTGATACCCAATTGCTCATACACAAAATATGGAAGCAGATTAACACTAGCACCTAAATCGAGTAGAGCACGATTGATATTTTTACCTCCAATAGAAATAGAGATTATAGGACAGCCAGGGTCCTTACATTTCTTTGGTAATTACTGGGTAAAAGCTGTGCTTACATTACTCGCCATGAAAACTTTTTTAGGTACTTGAGTTCTTCTCTTCCTAGTGCACAAGTCCTTAAGTATTTTTGCATAAGCCGGAACTTGTTGTATAGCATCTAGGAGAGGGATATTTGTGTTAACATGCTTAAACATTTCCACAATTTTCTCCATTTGTGGACTTGGTCTGTTTCCCCCTAACCTATTTGGATAAGGAGCTTTATCAATAAGAGCTGGATCCAACATAGAAGATCGTGGGGGTGGAACGGATCCCAGAATTGGAGTGGGGATCGTTATAGGTGGACTCAAGGAGGTGGGTGGAGGGTTCGAGCCTTAAGGAAAACGAAGAATAGGCTTGGAAGAAGATAGTGGACTAGAAGAAATAGGGTTAGAAGTGGAAGCCAGGGTATCATTGATTGATTCCTCATTATCATCCTGTTCACAAACTTGATTATTCAACACTCTTCCTGATCTCAACGTGGTAACGTCACTCACATTATGATGTTGCGAGTAGCCAGGATTCGGTAGGGGTTGAGATGGAAGTTTCCCTTTCTCTCTAGCACTCAACGTGGCATTTAATTGTGCAATTTGTGCTTCCATCAATTTTATACTCTCACCATGGGAGACGGAGTTCTGCATTAATGTTTGGATAGAAGCCTTTAAATCAGCCGATGTTTGCATGGAAAATTTAATAAACAGATCGAGTGTAGATGAGTTTTCGGTACCGGCCATTTGGAAAGAATTATTATAGGGTGCAGAATTGTTGGCCGGATTTTGAAAATTTTGTGGTTGAAAGGGGTGGGGACTCTGTGTTGGTTGCTGTTGCTGTGGAGGAGCCCATTGATAGTTATTATGGTTTGGAACCATATTTTGAGTTTGGTGTTCATTCCAAGCAAAATTAGGGAGATTCCTCCAACCCTGATTATATGTGGAAGAATAAGGATCGTTTCCAGGTCGCTGCTGAAAAGCAGCATTAGTGTGTTCTTGACCTTGAAACGGAGAATTCAAAGGAAATTCTTCCGTCAGATGTGATGGATCGGAACAGCATCCACACACGGTTTTAGGGAGCGCCGCCTGCTTTAGGGAGGCTGAAGAGACTTTGTTCTCTATAGCATCGAGTTTCCTTTGTATCGCGGCCATTTCGACCTTCATGGCGATAGAAACATTGAGCTGATGGATACCTTCCCTAGACGATGGTGGTCTAACGCTTTCCCATTGCAAAGTGTGTTCAGCGAAATCTTCCAGGTATTTCCAAGCTTCACCATCGTCTTTCGACAGGAACTGACATTGACACATGGTTTTAAGCATCTGTTTTGTTGCGGGATCAATACCCTCATATATAATTCGACACGGATCACATATATTGATTCCGTGATGAGGGCATTGTAAAATAAGATCCTTACACCGTTCAAAGCATTTCCAAAATGGTTCATTGGGAAGTTGGGTAAACTGGTTGATCTCGCTTCGAACGCGGGCGGTCTTATGATTGGGATAAAATTTCTTACGGAATGCTACAAAAAATTCATCCCATTTGGCAATAGTGTGTGCGTTTGTGTTATAAAGCCATTTTTCGGCTAGATCGCACAAAGTAAAAGGGAGAAGACGTAAACGCACAGCGTCCACAGAAAGTTGTGACGTGCCAATCATTGCACATACGTTTTCGAATTTGTTTATAAAAACGTATGCATCATCGGACTCAAGCCCGTGAAATTTGGGTAACAGTTTGATAAATTGGAGTTTAATTTCAAAATTATCCCCATTGGCTGGTGGAATAGAAAGACAAGTAGGAAGGGGACCACGTATAGAATAGCATCTCTCTTGGAGAGATATACGCGGTAGATTCTGCGCACCTGCGGGTGGTGGCAGAGTGGTGTTATTGAAATTTGATGAAGAACCATCCATCTCGGTGGATGTTGTGGATGGTGAGGAAAAAGAAGATGAAGAAATACCGACCTCGGAGTCGATAGAAGAAACGCGGACAAGACGGGCACTAGAATCCCATGTCCAACCGAGCATGCACTAAGCGGGTTTAGCACAAGTGGCAGCGTATGTGTAAATTAAAAGAAAGGAAAAGTTTGTTTTTGAAAAAGACGGATTTAGGCAAATCACAAAAATGCACAATCAACCCTGGATCTAAGGTCGCCTAAGTCAAGTCACTAGACCGCTCCTAGACTTCCAGGGGACAAATCGCAGGATAAATTCTCTACTACCTCATTATCCCTCTTGTGGCCAGGTAAGTAGGAGGTATCCGCTATGTAAATAGCGGGCCTAATTAAGTAATCACTTATCTTAGACACACATGCCTAGACACCGCAAAAAAAATACGGATAAGCAGTAGATTACCTACGACCTTTCTCTGTCCTAATTAAGCGCGACGGTCCTTAGAATCTTGGTCTACATATTTTTTAATTAATGAAGTGTGATGTGGATGCTAGTTTTGTGATTTGTGGGGCTTAGGAAGGGTAATGAAATCTCCACCTAATCTGAATTTGGTCTTTACCCTTTAATTTTCCGTATTACAATATGTACAAACAACCAACAAACAAAACACACAACAAGAATTTTTTTTAGCGGCGAATTTTTGCAAAAAATCCTGCAGAGAAATTGTTATTAGACTTTTGCAGAGAAGAAAGAAGAAGATAGGAAATATACCAAAGAAAGATGAAGCTCTAATTCACCAATACCACCGCGGTTCCGCCGCTATAATGGCCTTCCTGCCGGCCAACTTGATGGTTCTTTGAACTATTTTTGGTACGGGTGCTTCCCTTGCTCCTCTGGTCTTGATGAGTTGCTCCGCATCCTTATCTCCCTGCTACAGTGATTCCAGATTCTCTCGCAAAAATCACACACTAATTGTTAAGCACAAAATGTGATCTTGATTTATATTTTGATAGAATAATAATATTTTAACCCAAATAGAAAGAAAGAACAAATTACGCACGAATCCCCGGCAACGGCGCCATTTGATTGGTCAAATAAAAGTAGTAGTGTATGTAGTTTAGTAACCGTAATCAATAACGGTGTCGCGTGTAGCGAGCGTTAGTGAGCACGGGTTATCCTCTAGGATTCGAGGAATTCGTAAATTCTTACTTTAGTTGAGTCGAAAGAACTAGTAAAGAAATTCAAGAAATTGTTTAAGATTTGGTTGAATTAATATTTTTAAGAAATCACGAAATCGTTTTCAAGAAAGGAAATCAAGAAAATATCAAGATCTAATTATCAAGAAAATATGAAGAAGGCTTGTACGATTCGATCGGATTTAGTAGCCATGGATGACTAATAAAGGTAGCTCGTCTTTTCTATTGACAGTTTAACGCTAGATTGATGGCGATGAATGCGGATTAAGGTTTTTTGGAAGAAACTAGGGTTTCTTCACTATGGTCCCTTGTCCTTTCATTGATCACATTCATTTTCTAGCCCTTCACAAAAAAATCGTCAATCTTATCTCACATCATGGTCAAGATAATCAATAACTTGATATCATACCCAATGAGGATGTTAACGATTCTTTTGCGAAGGTTTGTAAACTTCATAAGACTAAAGAAAAGTATAGAATTCTATTATCCATCGATCTACCCTAATCCTGCGAATCCTAACAAGCGGTGATTTACTCGCGCATCCTGAAAATAGAAGAAAGATTAGAAAAAGAACTCATAATGCGGAATTTTAAAAGAAAGCAAAATTGAAACTAATTATCAGCTTTATTACTCAACTTCAAATTACAACTTCTTCAATCCGAGATTACAAGAAGAATTACTCTCGATCACTCTCTTGAAGAGGTAATTTTTCCGTTGATTTTTACGTTGCTCGATCACCGTGAGTCTTGGACCTGTCGTGGATCGCATGCTCGATGATGAAGATCGGCTTCGTATAAAGGAACTTTTGTTGAATCGCTTGATGAACTTCTCGATGATTCTTGATTTTGGATCTTGGATTTGATGTTGGCTCTTTTCTTGATTTGATTTGATGAATGAATTTGGGGAAAATTAGGAACTAATTGGGAACAAAATTAGGAAATATTAGGAACCTTGGGAATGTAGCTTTAAATCCTTTTTATAGCCCCTAATCAAGCTTCCCCAACAAGCTAGGTTGTTACAAAGAAGTTTCTAGAACAAGTTAGGTTGTTACAAAGAAGCTTTCCTAACAAGCTAGGTTGTTACAAAGAAGCTTCTAAAACAAATTAGGGTGTTACAAAGAAGCGTCATCAACAAACTAGGTTGTTACAAAAAAGCTTTCTCAATAACTTAGGTTGTTACAAAGAAACTTCTAGAACAAGGTAGGTTATTACAAAGAAACTTTCCTAATAAACTAGGTTGTTACAAAGAAACTTCTAGAACAAGTTAGGTTGTTACAAAGAAGCGTTCTCAACAAGCTAGTTTGTTACAAAGAAACTTCCTCAACAAACTAGGTTGTTACAAAGAAGCTTTCTTAACAAGCTAGATTGTTACAAAGAGGCTTTCCTAACAAGCTAGGTTGTTACAAAAAAACTTCTAGAACAAGCTAGGTTGTTACAAAGAAACTTTCCTAACAAGCTAAGTTGTTACAAAGAAGTTTCTAGAACAAGCTAGGTTGTTACAAAGAAGCGTCGTCAACAAGCTAGGTTATTACAAAGAAGCTTCAAGAGAACTCCCGAACCCCAAGTCCCTGAATTGGCCGTGGATCCGCAGCGACTCGGCCAAACTCGGCCGCGGTTCCGCGGCCGATTGGTGAGCTCGTTGCTTCAAACTTCTGTGGTATTATTCTGTTGATCTCTGGGTCTTTATGTGATTTCTGGAATCTTCTTATCACTTCTGAATTTCTGCCAGTATTTGATTCTTCGAATTTCTTGTATTTTATCGGCAGATTCGTGATTCCCGATATCTGACCTGAGCTAATCCTTCACAAGATCTTAATGAAGAATGTGAGATACAAATATTATGCGTAAAAATATTAAACATACAATTTCCTTCATAATGTTGATTATAATGTATAACACATGGTAAATGATATTTTGCAGATGAACTTCTAATATGTGTTATATTTATAGCAAATACCTTCAGATGATTAAGAAAAGTAAGGAAATTGTCATGTTAAAAGTGCACTATTTGCAATTGAATAGCTTCCAAGGTGACCTAGATGACAAAGTGACTGTCAGAATTATAGTTTTCCCTCTTGACGAGGAGCGGTACTTTGGACAGGTGGTCCAAGCGGATACTGAGGGAGGCGTGATGCAGGATACTGATTAAATTCAGTTGACGATACAGTCTAAGAAATTTGTTGGATTTGGAGTTCATTTGTGAACTGGTTCCCATCAGATATCCAGACATATTCTAAGACAGGTATTGCTCATTTCGGGAGATGGTTTTCTCCGCGAACTTGAGATAAAGAGAGACATAGAAAGAAACATTGGAGCGGATCCACTCACTGAGGCTATTTCTCGAACGCAATAATTTTACAAACAAGCTTTGTGAAACTGATTAGTAGAGAAGTTGGGTGTTCGGTATAACAAATCCAAATTCTGTGTACATAAAATTCATTTAAAGTTAGTTTACAATTAGGGTATTTACAATTCCTGTGAAGGCTATAAGTATTTGTTTTAGTTTTGAACAGCAAGAAAGAGCTTGTAGCTCACTGGTAAGATCTTGCACTGCTGAACCAAAGCACCAAAGTTCAAATCCCATCAGCCACATATTCTTTTTATTTTAAATTCTTTTAAACTTTTTAGAAGCCCAAAAGACTACACGTACACTACACGTAAACTGAAGAGACACAAGGTAATCAAACATGTGCACTGTAGAATACCAAACGACCCCGACCCAATACCCCAACACCAACCCAGACTGTCAGCATAGGGCCGGCGACAAGCCTAGAAAATCCGGCGAGGTCGGGTCAAACCGTCCCAAATGCTTCCAAACTTCACCCCCTGCACTTCTTCAGCTACCCTACTACTCCCTTATTGCTTGTTTACTCTGAATTAATCCAGATAGCAATAAAATGCCCATTTAACCTCATTTTAATGCATATTTCAATGCATTCTTTAAACACCCTAAACCCTATTTTTTCTTATAAATACCACCCTCATTTCACACCTACTCACTCACAATTTCCTGGCAAAACTCTCAAGAAATTTCAAAGTTCCCATAGTGTACAAGTGGGGTTAACAAAGGACGAAACTCCGACGAAATTCCGGCGATGATACAAGGAGTTTCCGGCAACGAAATGAAGCACCGACGAATCCTAGACCTCCTCTTACCTCTCCCCTCTCATCAAAGCCAGTAAGTCCCCCTTCTCTTTCTCTTTTGCTATTCTCAAACTCTTCATTCTTAAAATGTGTCGGAAGCGGAGTTATCCGGCTTCCGATTCTCTTTTCTTTTAAAAATACAAATTTTCCTTAATAATAAACCTATAAATTTTGATATCTTATTTAGTAATTATTAACAAAGACAATAGAACAAGTTTGACATCAAAATAATAACTGTAGCAAGTTTTATTCCACTTTTATCTTAAAATACCTCCATATTTCATTTCGACATGCTTATACCTTTTAACAGTATTACCTTAGAAAAACTCATGAGGTAATGACCTACCTCATCACAACACACATCTCTAGCATATCACGATTATATTCGGGAACATAGATTCGGGAAAATACGACTTTACAGTAAAATACTTTTAACTTATAAAACATTTTTCTTTAAAAGATGTATTAAACATTTCCATGCAAATGCGCCTCTACAACCCATTTTGGGGAACCCCGTTCTGGATGGTATGGATTATTGCACATCCTCGGGCTTAATAGAGCGAGATGCAAACCTCCGCAAGGAGCATTCGGTCTCGATGGAATTTTATACATTTTTCTTTATAAAATGAGATTTTTACAAGAAAATAAATAAAATTATTTTCATTAAATATATATATATAATTATTATCAAAATACTTATTTTAAATATTTATAATATTTCATGTTTCCAAAACTCAAGAAAAGAAGTCAAATATTACATGAAACTACCATGATAATTCAAAACAATATCCATATTACAAATAAATACCATACATAATGAAAATAGGTTTTACTCACTAGAAATTTCACAACTATAAAATACACATCTATGAAAAACTCTAAAGACGATAATTAAATGCTTGAGATATATTTTGAAATTATACATAATTATTTTTACATAAAACCCCTCAAGTTATGCTAAATTACAATAAAGACCCTAGTAAACATAGGTTTAAGAGGGACCAGTCTCTTGAGCCTCAGAGAGCCGGAGATATGCGTGCTTTCCTATTTAAGGTAGACAACTTAACAAACGGTGTTATCAACACGGTAATTGTTTTTGAAAAAAACACAAATCCTGCCGTCCATGTGCAGCAGTTACTGATAGCACCAAAACATAATTCAGGACTTCAATTTCTTTTCTGATTGTCTGGCTCAGACTGAGTCTCAATATAATCAATCTGACTTGAATATGATTCAAGTATCAAACTACAATACAACATGGATCTATGAACCCGTCTATTAAATCTAATCAATCTATATTGACTGACCTGAACCATGGATATATTCCATTTACATGATCATCCATTATATCCGTTCCATTACTGATATCATGGTTTCGGCAAGTCATCCATCTATACAATTTATAATACAAGACAGTACAATACAATCATGGCATTGCGGGGTTTATAAGGGGTAGATTAGTACGGAAGGTGCTAGAAGTGGCACGAGACTGTAACCATAACACACCTAACCTGAATATCCATTGCCATTGTACCGTAGCCGAACAGTTCCTTGTGCTCCGTATACCTTAGTCTCCAGAATAGTGGGACCCCTCTCGTATACACTGGTATTCTTCTGTACCAAGCTACAAATAACAACGTTAACACTAAATAACAACAATAAACAGCTATACTCTATTCTGTCTATTCTATTCTTATCTATCTACAGGACTTACCGAGCGATTTGTTCGCTGACAACATTCTCTTTCTTCTTCTTTAGAATGTCGTCAGGTGATTCGGACTCACTGGAGATCGAGCCCAGTAGCGAAGACTTGGATCAGTTTACTGAAGACCCGGAGTTTTAGATTCACTTGTACATTACATTTCATTTTCATTTCGGTTATGCCATTGTTTAAGCATTGCTTTTATTCCATGTATTTTCATTTTAGTTGTATTGTAAAAAGAATGTTTAATAAATAAAGTTTTTGTTTATTTACATCTTATCTCTTGTATATATTTTATTTTATATTGCTTAGATACGCTTAACGTATTTACTTCGGAGTAAATGAGTCGCGTGACCCATCGCGTCCTCTGCCCGTATACTGGGAAGCGGGGCGTGATATTCGGTATCACACGGGCTGTGAGTATACGACACCGCAATAATTGGCCTTAAGTGCAAGTGGGAGATTGTTGGCTGTAGTGCCCTCAAGTCAATTATTGGATCGCAGGCATGTGATTGCAATGATTGAGGGAGGACCTATACTGGTAGAACAGTCTTACTCGAGATGATAGATAGCTATCTGATTTGTCTTTATCATCGTGTACATGTTTCAGGTGACATTACAGATCACAATTACATGTTGATAGAGCTCATAGGATTCTTGCTTGACTACCAGTATTTTGATGGTGATCATATACGTGGGAGCTGGGTGGTCTATAAGCATATCCTTAAAATGTCCCTAGTCGTGGGAGTTTCGAGACCGGGCATCGATACTCCAAGAGTAGACTAGTGTATATTGATCGAGACCCCGACGAGGGGCGGTGGCTGGTCTCACAAGCCATTGGTGTTAGTTTGTTCACCTAAGATGTATACAGGTGCTCATTGAGTTTATGAGTACACTGGACGGACTCGTCGGGAACCTGCTAGTTGGTATTATACATATTGTCAGATAGCAGTTCCCTGATGACATATGTACAGGTTAGTCTATCGACCTGAGATCGTCATTTGTCTCGTGTGAGTTCCCACTGTGCTTTGATTACTACCCTACCACTACTCAAAGGAGTCATGCAAACAGGTTTTAGTTGGGTACAGTCCCGAGCCACATGGAGGCAGTGAGCGAATCGTCAGGGGATTCGTCTCTCCTGGTATTGGGGGTTGATGTCGCGGTGTTCACGAGTGGCCATCATTAGAAATCCTTGGCCAAGGTAGTCAAGAATTACTGATCTAGGATCGGTAGTTTCTCAGGTGGTGATAGGTTTCATATCGACATTAAATGCCGCATTATTAGGGGTCTGACTTTACGCACCCTCCTAGACTCGATATGCGATACTCATAGACGAACTGACCGGACTGTACAGATATTGTCACTGTCAGGCTCAGTAAGGGTTTCAGGATGAGTTTGCTCATCGGCCTTCCTTTCGCTCAATACCTAGGTAGCCGTTACGTACAGCTAGTGCCGCTGACGTGCTTGTGGTTAAACCTACTGTCAGTGTATTGACGAGTCTTTAGAGTCCCACACAGAGGGTTTCCCTGCTTCGGACGAAACGATATAGAGGCCGTATGCTTTTACGGCAGGGTTCGATCACATACGTGTAATTGTGCATGCATGATGTTCGGACGGATAATACTAGTGGACTTTGGTTTAAGCCGGATCGTAGTATTATATTTGTTGGATTATCTTCGTCTTTTTGTATTCGTATTCTTCGGAATACGGATGCGGGTATATATATACGGTTGAGGGGTATTCATGTAATTTATTACAAGATTACTTTTAGAATATTACACCACATCATGGTTTAGACCTTTTAAGATTAAAAGGTTATTGAGGTGTAGGATGAGGTGTTTATTGCATTTTTGTGGCATGGCTAATTAGTGACCCATGGTTACTATTCTAGTATGCTTAGGGTTTTTGTTTGTTGTGAGATTATGTTGACTTGAGATATTTTTTGTTGACTAAGATATTTTGGAGACATGGACATTTATGTGATGGATCCATTATTTCTTATCACACTCACACAACAAACAAAAACACAAACCGTTTATTCATTTTCTTTTTCTTTTTCTTGAGTTGCTCTCAACACCTCATTCTCATGACATCTTCTTCTTCCTCTAGCTCCACCCAAACCCTTTCATGAGTTGAGAATCCTTGGGTGTTTTGAGACAAATTAATCCTTCATCACTCTCTACTTCATCTACGGTATCTAGAGTAGCGATCTAGGTGCCCTAGTTGCCTCGAATATGAGGTTGGAGATCGTTGCATAGACTCTCGGGTGGATCATCTTCGATGGAGGGAGACCGGAGATCAAGCTTGATCAAGGAAGCCCCTAAGAGCTTGGGATGATGGTTGAAGACCAAAAGACACAGATATATTCGGTAAAACCATTCTAAATCCTTTGCATGTTTTGTTATTTAGGGCTTATGGGTAGATCCGGGTAATTGGTTGTGGTAGCGCCAAGTTTTATAAATTTTTGTTCCGCGTTTGGTCACGGATTGATGGCCGGGGCGCTTACATAACCCAACACTGAGTATGCATGCTCAGAGCTTAGAGAGGACCCAGTTCATGAGTTAGGCCTACCATTCGAGCTCGCAGAGATCTAGACGGTCATGCCTTCAGTACTTTTACCGCTTTCCATAAATCAACCTTGTATTCGCACTTGGTTAGTAGTTTCTTTTTCTTTCGAACTATTATAAACTGTGAACAATGAAAGTTGGTGTAATAAACTAGTGATGTGTTTCATTTACTTCTGTGTTGTGTTTACTGATTACCATGTAATGCTAGAAGCCAAAGTGTGACTACGACGGGATTGTTCCCTGACTGTAGGAGTATGGCTGGCCTAATCGCCTCCCGTATTCCGTATGTTGGGAAGCGGGGCGTGACATGGTTTTGTTGGTATCAGAGCTACGGGCTTTAGTATTAAGGGATAACATTAACTACGCTTTATTATAATATTTTCACTTCACTATCTTTCACTTTCAACTTTGTATCTAATCATATTCGTTCATCTATTTTCCAGCGACATGACTTCCCCAAACGACCTCTCCTCAAACTCTAGTTCTCAGAATCGCACAGAGAGGATCCTGAATGCACTGACGGCCCTCGCGGAAGCCCAAGAGAGAAAGACGGACCAACTTACCGAAGGAATTAAGGCAATTACCGCATTAGGAGAACCCTCCGCTCTTATTACCGCCCCCGAGAGCACCGCTACATCAGCTACACCTACCAAGAATGGCACTATGTCGGATTTCTGGACGCTACACCCAGCTGTGTTTACAGGGCTAGACAAACCACTCGAGGCCGAACAATGGCTGGTCAATGTGGAGAACCTACTGACGGCCGCACGGGTCCCCGATGAAGAGAAAGTGAACGTGATAAACATCCAGTTGGAGGACGAAGCTCGTACTTGGTGGTCCGTCGAAAAGAGCAGACTAGATGGGCCGATTGAGTGGAGCATGTTCAAAGAATGCTTCTTAGACCACTATTTCCCCTCCACTGCCAAGGCAGAAATGGAAGAAAGATTTATCTTGCTGAAGCAAAACGGCCGCCCCGTTGACGTATATGCGGCAAAGTTCAAACGTCTGAGCCGATTCGCTTCATATATGATCGCTTCAGAGGCCACCAGGGACAAACGTTTCTTCCAGGGACTTGACTTTGAGCTGCAGCAGTTGATTGCGTCACTCGAGTTGCAGACTTTCATGCAGTTGCTCAACGCTGCATGAAATTAGCAGAAGCTAATCAATAAATTCAGGAGGCCCAGCTCGAGTGACAGGAGGCCCCCAGTTGTCCCGACACGTGCCCATACATCACCTCGAGGGGTCATACCAGTTCATAAGCCACGGGCAATACAGATGAAGCGTCCCTTTGTGTCCCAGCAGAAACCACAGAGGAAGGATTTAGTCTGCGGCTACTGTCACAGAGATGGGCACACCCAGAAGGACTGTCGCCGTGCCAAAGGACGGTGTTTGATTTGCGAATCTAGCCAGCACAGGGTTAGTGGTTGTCCTCAGCGAATAGAGTTACAGGGAGGATCTGGACCGCAACAGCAGAGGTCATTAGAGCAGGGACAGACAACACAAGTCGCGGTCAAGGGCGGGCTTTCATTTTAACTGTCGAGCAGGCAGAGGCCTCAGGTGAAGTTGTTACAGGTACTCTACTCGTTCATTCTATGCCAGCTAGAGTACTATTTGATTCTGGAGCATCACATTGTTTCATATTTGCACATTTCGTTGACGCTCACTCCATACCACATGAACCATTGACCAAGGGATGGAAAATATATACGGGTAATGGTATTATAGTATCTAGTCGAGAATGTAGATCTTGTCCAGTTGTAGTGTGTGGCAGCGAATTCTATGCGAATTTTCTTTTAATCAGGACAAGCAGCTATGACGCAAATCTCGGGATGGATTGGATGAGTACATTCCATGCGATCATCGATTACCGAGTTAGGAATGTGGCTTTCCGCATTCCCAATCACCCTAAACTTTCTGTACAATTTTTTTCAAAAATACAGAAAGGGGTATTTTTGCCTGAACATAAATTATAAATTTGTTTTGCTTTTTAATAGCAAGAAGGAGCTTGTAGCTCATTGGTAAGACCTTGCACTGCTGAACCAAACCACCAGAGTTCAAATTCCACCACCCATATTATTTTTAATATTGATTTCTTTTTAAATTTTTAGAAGTCCAAGAGTTTACACGTGCTAAACCCGTAAAACCAAAAGTCACAAATAAAACAAATTGACCCAGGGGATACATTAAGAGGCGAGGGACACGTGGCCCCCTGACCCGGCCTGACTCGGCCTGATCGGGCCGGCGGCGCGGCTGACTCGGCCGGCGCCGCCGACCGAACTTGGTCAAATCCGAGTTGACCCTTCATGGAACTTGTGCCTCTTTGTATTCTTGAAACCCCTGTACACTTTATTTTACCTGCACAGTAACAGGGTCTTTAAAAATCCAATTAAAACCCTTTTAATACAAAATTTAATACATTTTTCTTTTTCACCCTTTCACCTACCCTAACCCTAATATTTTCCTATAAATACCATCCCTAAACACACACCCCTCACTCATAAATTCTGTCCAAACTCTCAAGAAAACTCTCTAAAATTTTGTGTACAAGTGGAGTTAGTGAAGGGCGAAACTCCGGTGAATTTCCGACGACGACTTTAGGAGCTCCCGTCGACGAAACGAAGCACTGGCACCTCCTACGTCTCCCTCTCCCTCTCCTCTAATCTGAAATCCCATAAGTCCCTTCTCCCTCTTCACTTTGCTATTCTAAAAACTCATATTTCTAAAACCCGACGGAAGCGGAGTTAATCCGATTTCCGATTCGGTTCTTCTTAAAAAATTCCATTTTGCTTAAATACAAACATACCACACTCTTACATCTTGACTATTAAATATTAACAAAACATTATGAAAAAGTTCCATAGCAAAATATCTCATATTGCAATTTTTATCGTACTTTTTTAGTAAAATACCATATAGTTTAGTTTCGACTTTAAAACATCATTAATCTTGCTATGCCTTTAGATAGATCACGAGGTAATGACCTACCTCTTCACAACACTCATATGCAATATAGCACGATACCTTTGGGAAATATAGATTCGGGAAAATACCGTTTTACACAAAACTACCTTTAACTTATAAAAACCAGTTTCACAAGATTATGTATTTTAAACAAGTCTTTGCAAAGCGCCGCTACAACCCATTTTGGTGAACCCGTCTGAAATGGTGCGGATTAGCGCACATCCCTGGGCTTAGTAGTGCGAGATTCAGACCTCCGCAAGGAGCATTCAGAATCTCAAGATTTAAAAATACAAATATCTTAAGAAAATGAGATTTCTAGAAAAAAATAATAAATTAAAATTATTTTATATAAATATATATATAAATATATGTGTGTGTGTGTGTGTGTGTGTGTCATCAGAATATCTAATTTTGATATAATATAAATATTCCAACATTCCTAAATCAAAAGAATCACTTTACATGATAATACCATGAAATTCCATACAAGTTCAATATTGCAATTAAATACCTTATATTATGAAATTAGATTATCTTACTATAAATGTCACATATATATAAATCTACATCTATGAAAACTTTAAAGACGATAATTAAATACTTGGGGTGTATTTTGAAATGTATACAAAATTATTTTACATAAAACCCCCTCAAGTTCTATAAATTTCCTTAAGGACCCTAGTAAATATAGATTTAAGTGGGACCAGTCTCTTGAGCCTCAGGGAGCCGGAGATATGGGTGCTTACCTATTTAAGGTAGACAACTTAACAAATAGTGTTATCAATACGGTAATCGTCTTTGAAAAAGACACAAATCCTGCCGCCCATGTGCAACGGTTACCGATAACATCAAAACTTAATTCAGGATTTCAATTTCTTTTCTAATGGTTCTGATTCAGACTGAGTCTCATTATAATAAATCTGACTTGAATATGATTCAAGTACAAACTACAATGCAATATGAATCCATGAATACATATATTCAATCTATTCAATCTATATTGACTGAACCGAACCATAGATATACTTCCACTTACATGATTCTCCAGTTATATCCATGATTCTCCAGTTACATCCATTTACTGATATCATGGTTTCGGCAAATCATCCATCTGTACAAGCTATAATACAAGACATTACAATTTACAATACAATTCAAACAATACAATCAAGACATCGCGGGATTTAAGGAGTAAATTGGTATGGAAGGTGTTAGAAGTGGCACGAGACTGCAAGATTTAAGACACCTAGCCTGAATACAATCGCCGTTGTTCCGGGCATTCTAACGGATCCTTGTACTCTATTTTCCCTTAGTCTCTGGCATATAGAAACTCCTCTCGTATACACTGGTATCCTTCTATACCAAGTTACAAACAACAGCGTTAACCATATAATACAACTTTAAAAGTTATACTCTCTCTCTCTGTGTGTGTCTATTCTACTTATCCCTTATCTTTGGAACTTACCGAGCGATTGTTCGCTGACGACATTCTCTTTCTTCTTCTTTGAATGTCGTCAGGTGATTCGGACCTTCCAAAGATCGAGCCTAGCACTGAAGACTTGGACCAGTTTATTGAAAATCCTGAGCTATAGTTATACTTGTACATTTCCTTTATATTCTGTATTTTCATTTCTGTTATGCCACTGTTTAGGCAACGTCTTATTCCATGTATTTACTTTTCCATGTATTGTACAGAAAGAATGTTAATAAATAAAGTTATTGTTTCATTACATTTGTCTCTTATGTATATTTCTTTTATATTGCTTAGTTACGCTTAGCGTATTTACTTCAGAGTAAATACGTAGCGGCCTTGTCGCGTCCCCTTCGCCATACACCGGGAAGCAGGGTATGACAGGTTTTGTTGGTGGCCCATGCAGGTCAGAGCTGTATGGAACCCTACCATGCAGTTCTGCTCTGCGTGACAACCTAAGCAATATAACACAAGAACCAACAACTAAAACATTCTTTACAATTCACATTCCTTGAATCTTATCATTCTATATACTTTGAATCTGTCCTAAACCAAATTTTCTTTCAAGATTATGGATTCCCCAAACAACACCAGCACCAACTTCAACAACACTCCACCACCACTACCAATCACACCTGTCGTCCCTGCTCCGATCAACGAGCAGACGGTTCTACTTAAGGCAATCCGCAGCCTCTTAGAAGGACAGCAGCAGCAGACTACTCTTTTAATGAGCCGTCTCGAGGCAGAAGCACCTGGGGTGAAGCAATTCAGGGCTTTGCACCCCAAACAATTCTCAGGAAAAAAGAGCCCTCTAGAAGCTGAAGAATGGGCTCAGAGCATCGATGATGAACTGGCAGCGGCACAAGTGCCAGAAATAGCTTGGGTTCATGTTGCGAAATTACAGCTCACGGAAAATGCACGAGTTTGGTGGAAGGTGGAAGAAATCCGTCTTGATCAACCCAACGAGTGGAAGACTTTCCGCGACACGTTCGACGCAAAGTACTTCCCTGAGACTGCCAGGTTCGACATGGAACAGCAGTTCATCCATCTGCAACAAGGTTCAATGTGGACTAAATCAGTAGATGAGTATGACGCTGAGTTCACCATGCCCAATCGGTTTGAAGCCCGTCTTATACCGACTGCTGAGATCGAAGGTAGAAGATTTCAGCAAGGGTTGGACCAGGAAATCCAAGCTGCTCTAGCTACAGTGGATTTCCCAACCCATGATTTGGTTTTGAAAACTGCCCGAAGATATGAGGCAGTAGTAAAAAGGAAGGGCAGACCTCAATCTGCCGGTTTGAAGCGCCCTACCACTCAAATGGCAGGAGGAGCCTCTTCCAGGCCATCGTTCGAACCCTGGAGAACTGAAGGAATCAATAACCAGTCGAGTCCAGACTTCTGCTGCTACTGCAGGAGAAAGGGATACTTGTGGAAGGACTGTAAGCGCGCAAAAGGCCTATGTCTAATTTGTGGCGTATCCAATCACGGAATTGGAAACTGTCCTTACAGAAGCAGCCCAGATCACACACACCAACTACCCACAGCGGCCAGCTATCCAGGCTCCTGCACCTCGTCTTGCACTCCCAGCTCCACCACATGCACAGCCTACTCGCCAATTCCAACAGGAAATGAGGAACATGCCTCGAGGGCAGAGAAACATGCCCCAAGGACAAAATGTGCCCCCAGCTAGGAGGAACGTACCACGGCGACAGGCTTACACCTTAGCAGCCGAGGCTGTAGGTCAAGGTAACACTAGTAAGTCTCTTTCACATTTTTAAAACCCTTGTATCACCTTATTATTTTTTCATACACTATCAGTACTTCAGTCACCAAACTTTCCTTAAATCTGTTACACTTTTCTTTTACAAATTTTGAGGACAAAATTTTTTATAAGGAGGGTAGAATGTAACAACCCTAAACTTTCTGTACAACTTTCTGTACAATTTTTTTCAAAAATACAGAAAGGGGTATTTTGCCTGAACACAAGTTATAAATTTGTTTTAATTTTTAATAGCAAGAAGGAGCTTGTAGCTTATTGGTAAGACCTTGCACTGATGAACCAAAGCACCAGAGTTCAAATCCCACCACCTACATTATTTTTAATATTGATTTCTTTTTAAATTTTTAGAAGCCCAAGAGTCTAAACGTGCTAAACCCGTAAAACCAAAAGTCATAAATAAAACAAACTGACCCAAGGGATACACCAAGAGGCGAGGGACACGTAGCCCCCTGACCCAGCCTGACTCGGCCGGATCGGGCCGGCGGCGCCGGCCGAACTCGGTCGGATCCGAGTTGACCCTTCATGAAACTTGTGCCTCTTTGTATTCTTGAAACCCCTATACACTTTATTTTACCCGCATAGTAACAAAGTCTTTAAAAATCCAATTAAAACCTTTTTAATACAAAATTTAATACATTTTTCTTTTTCACCCTTTCACCTACCCTAACCCTAATCTTTTCCAATAAATACCACCACTAAACACACCCCTCTCACTCACAAATTCTGTCCAAACTCTCAAGAAAACTCTCTAGAATTTTGTGTACAAGTGGAGTTAATGAAGGGCGAAACTTCGGCGAATTTCCGACGACGACTTTAGGAGCTCCCGGCGACAAAACGAAGCACCGGCGCCTCCTACGTCTCCCTCTCCCTCTTCTCTAATCTGAAATCCCATAAGTCCTTCCTCCCTCTTCACTTTGCTATTCTAAAAATTCGTATTTCTAAAACCCGACGGAAGCGGAGTTAATCCGACTTCCGATTCGGTTCTTCTTAAAAGATTCAATTTTTCCTAAATACAAACATACCACACTCTTACATCTTGACTATTAAATATTAACAAAATATCATGAAAAAGTTCCATAGAAAAATATCTCATATTGCAATTTTTATCGTACTTTTTCAGTAAAATACCATGTAGTTTAGTTTCAACTTTAAAGCATCATTAATCTTGCTATACCTTTAGATAGATCACGAGATAATGACCTACCTCTTCACAACACTCATATGCAATATAGCACGGTACCTTTAGGAAATATAGATTCGGGAAAATACCGTTTTACACAAAACTACCTTTAACTTATAAAAACCATTTTCACAAGATTATGTATTTTAAACAAGTCTTTGCAAAGCGCCGCTACAACCCATTTTGGGGAACCCGTCTGGGATGGTGCGGATTAGCGCACATCCCGGACTTAGTAGTGCGAGATTAAGACCTCCGCAAGGCCATTCGGTCTCGAAAGATTTTAAAATACAAATATCTTAAGAAAATTAAATTTCTAGAAAAAATAATAAATTAAAATTATTTTATTTATATATATATATATGTGTATCATCAAAATATCTAATTTTGATATAATATAAATATTCCAACATTCCTAAATTAAAAGAATCACTTTATATGATAATACCATGAAATTGCATACAAGTTCAATATTGCAATTAAATATCTTATATTATGAAATTAGATTATCTCACTAGAAATGTCACATATATATAAATCTACATCTATGAAAACTCTAAAGATGATAATTAAATACTTGGGGTGTATTTTGAAAAGTATACAAAATTATTTTACATAAAACCCTCTCAAGTTCTATAAATTTCCCTAAAGACCCTAGTAAATATAGGTTTAAGCGGGACCAGTCTCTTGAGCCTCAGAGAGCCGGAGATATGGGTACTTGCCTATTTAATGTAGACAACTTAACAAACGGTATTATCAATACGGTAATCGTCTTTGAAAAAGACACAAATCCTGCCGCCCATATGCAGCGGTTACCGATAACATCAAAACTTAATTCAGAATTTCAATTTCTTTTCTAATGGTTCTGACCCAGACTGAGTTTCTTTATAATAAATCTGAATTGAATGTGATTCAAGTACAAACTACAATGTAATATGAATCCATGAATACATATATTCAATCTATTCAATCTGTATTGACCGAACCGAACTATGGATATACTTCTATTTACATGATTCTCCAGTTACATCCATTTACTGATATCATGGTTTCGGCAAGTCATCCATCTGTACAAGCTATAATACAAGATATTACAATTTACAATACAATTCAAACAATACAATCAAGACATCGCGGGGTTTAAGGGGTACATTGGTACGAAAGGTGTTAGAAGTGGCACGAGACTGCAAGATTTAAAACACCTAACCTGAACACAATCGCCGTTGTTCCGGGCATTCTAACGGATCCTTGTACTCCATTTGCCTTTAGTCTCTGGCATATAGAGACTCCTCTCGTATACACTGGCATCCTTCTGTACCAAGATACAAACAACAGCGTTAACCATATAATACAACTTTAAAAGTTATACTCTCTGTGTGTCTATTCTACTTATCGCTTATCTTTGGAACTTACCGAGCGATTGTTCGCTGACAACATTTTCTTTCTTCTTCTTTGAATGTCGTCAAGTGATTCGGACCTTCCAGAG
Source organism: Agapanthus africanus (assembly GCA_030015575.1). Classification (NCBI taxonomy): domain Eukaryota; kingdom Viridiplantae; phylum Streptophyta; class Magnoliopsida; order Asparagales; family Amaryllidaceae; genus Agapanthus; species Agapanthus africanus. The sequence continues at coordinate 740,084,290 of CM057337.1, forward strand.
ATCGAGCCTAGCACTGAAGACTTGGACCAGTTTATTGAAGATCACGAGCTGTAGTTACACTTATACATTTCCTTTACATTTTGTATTTTCCATTGCTGTTATGCCACTGTTTAGGCATCACCTTATTCCATGTATTTACTTTTTCATGCATTGTACAGAAAGAATGTTAATAAATAAGGTTGTTGTTTCATTACATTTGTCTCTTGTGTACATTTCTTTTATATTGCTTAGTTACGCTTAGCTTATTTACTTCAGAGTAAATACGTAGCGGCCTCATCGCGTCCCCTTCGCCGTACACCGGGAAGTGGGGCGTGACAGGTGATACACAATGATGCTTCAGGGAAAGGTTTAGGCTGCGTTCTGATGCAGCACGGTCGGGTAGTTGCTTATGCCTCACGACAGTTGAAGAATCACGAAAGGAACTACCCAACACACGACTTGGAGTTAGCTGCAGTGGTTTTCGCATTGAAGGTCTGGAGACATTTCCTATTAGGCAAAAAGGTAGAGCTTTACATAGATCACAAGAGTCTGAAATACGTGTTCACTCAGGGAGAATTGAATATAAGACTACACCGATGGCTAGAACTAATAGCGGACTACAACTTGGACTTACAGTACCATCCGAGGAAAGTAAATGTCATACCCGACACTCTCAGTCGCAAGCCAGCGGTCATGATGTTGGCCAGTCAGAGGACCATCATTGAGGACTTTCAGAAGATCGAACTAGAAGTTGTTACACCAAGTGCAACAGGGCAGTTTTGGCAATTACAGGTGCAGTCTTCACTTATAAATTGCATTAAAGCTGCACAGGCTGATGATCCTCGATTGCAGAAGTTCAGAGAGCAGGTGGAAGCCGAACTAAGGACAGACTTGCTCATACATCGAGACGTTTCTTGAGATTCGGTAGCAGACTCTGCGTTCCCAAGGGGGATGTTCGAGAAGAAGTACTAGCTGAGGCTCATACTTCAGCTTATTCTATGCATCCGGGAGGCACAAAAATACATCGAGATCTGAGGCAGCACTTTTGGTGGAACAGGATGAAGCGAAAGATTGCACGATTTGTATCCAAGTGCTTAGTATGCCAACAAGTAAAGGCAGAACACCAGAGAACAGCTGGACTGTTGCAACTGCTTCCAATACCCGAATGGAAATAGGAGCACATCACTATGGATATTGTGACTGCTTTACCACAGAGTCCAAGAGGCAACAACGCCGTTTGGGTTATCGCCGACCGTCTTACGAAAGCAGCACACTTTATACCTTTCCGATTGGGACAGTCGACAGAGTCGCTTGCGGAGAAGTACATGCAGGAAGAAGTGCGACTTCACAGAATGTCACGCCCCGCTTCCCAGTATACGGGCAGAGGACGTGATGAGGCCGCTACATATTTACTGTGAAGTACATACGCTAAGCGTATCTAAGCAATATAAAAGTAAATGCATAAGAGACAAGATATAATAAAACAACAACTTTATTTATTCACATTCTTTTTGTACAATGCATGGAAAGTAAATACAACTGAAAAAAGCAACGCCTAAACAATGGCATAACAGAAATGAAAAGGTACTGAAATGAAAGTGTACAATGAACTAAAGCTCGGGGTCTTCACTGAATTGGTCCAAGTCTTCGGCAGTGGGCTCGATCTCAGGAATGTCCAGATCACCTGACAACATTCAAAGAAGAAAGAAAGAAAATGTCGTCAGCGAACAAATCACTCGGTAAGTCCCAAAGATAAGGGAGAAATAGAATAGACAGAATAAGAATGTAGCTTTTAAAGTTGTAGTATATTGTTATAATGTTGTGTTAATGCTGTTGTTTGTAGCTTGGTACAGAAGGATGACAGTGTATACGAGAGGAGTCTCGTTAGACCAGATACTTCGGTGAACGGAATATAGAGTACAAGGCTCCGTCGATAATACCACGGAACAACGACATGGCTGTAATTACGTCTTAAATCTTGCAGTCTCATGCCACTTCTAACACCTTCCGTACCAGTCTACCCCTTAAACCCCGTGTTATCTTGATTGTATTGTTTGTATTGTAATTGTATTGTAACTTGAATTGTATTGTAATGTAGATTGTATAATTGGATGACTTACCGAAACCATGATATCAGTAAATGGATGTAACTGTAGAATCAGGTAAATGGATGTAACTGGAGAATCATGTAAATGGAATGTATATCCATGGTTCGGTTCGGTCAAATTGTATAAATTGATAGATTGAATATTTTGAATAATGGATTCATGGATTCATGTTGAATTGTAATATTGTAGATTATACTTGAATCATATTCAAGTCAGATTATTAATGAGATTCATCTGAGTCAGACAATTAGAAAAGTAAATTAAAGTCCTGATTGTTTTGATGTTATCGATAACCGCTGCACATGGGCGGCAGGATTTGTGTCTTTTTAAAAGACGATTACCGTGTTGATAACACCGTTTGTTAATTGTCTACCTTAGATAGGCAAGCACCCACTTCTCCGGCTCCCTGAGGCTCAAGAGATTGGTCCCACTTAAACCTATGTTTACTAGGGTCCTTAGGCTGATTTATAAAACTTGAGGGGTTTATGTAAAAATACTTTTCTATAGTTTTCAAAATACTCCCCAAGTATTTAGTTATCGTCTTTAGAGTTGTAATAAATGTGGATTTTATACATATGCCATTATTATTGAGAATAACCTAATTTTCATATTATATGGTATTAAAGTGTAATATTAAACTTGTATGGATTTCATGGTATTTTAATGTAAACTGATTCTTGTGATTTTTGAAAAGAGTTGTAATATTTATATTCTTACAAAATAGATTTTTTAATGTTACATATATATTTATATAAAAATAATTTTAATATATATATTATAATTCTAAAAATCTCATTTTCTTAAGATGTCGTATTTTAAATCTTTCGAGACCGAATACTCCTTGCGGAGGTCTGCATCTCGTACTACTAAATCTTAGGATGTGCGATAATCCGCACCATCCCGAACGGGTTCCCCAAATGGGTTGTAGCCGTGCTTTGCAAAGATTTGTATAAATACTAAATCGTTTAGAAAATGGTTTTATTAGTAATGGTATTTATTTGTAAAGATGTCGTTTTCCCGTATTTATGTTCCCGAAAGTATTGTGCTATGTTGCATATGAGTGTTATGAGGATGTAGGTCATTACCTCGTGATCTACTTAAAGGTATAGCAAGGTTTTGATGGTTTAAATGTAGAAATGAAATTATATGGTATTTTAATGAAAAAATACGGTAAAATGGAAATAGCAATTACTTTTTATATGGAACTTGTTTAATATGATTAGTTAGTATTTAATAGTCAACATGTACTAGTTGTAGCATGATTGTATTAAAGAAAGAGTTAGGTTTTATAAAGAACCGAATCGGAAATCGGATTTGTTCTGATTCCGTCGGCTTTTGAAATTTCGTATTTTAGAATAAGAATAAAGAAGAGGGAATTGGGACTTACAGGTTTAGTTAAAAGAGAAGAGGGTGGGGAGACTAGAGGAGTCAACGGTGCATCATTTCGTCATCGGGAGTTCCTAGGATCGTCGTCGGAAGTTGGCTGGAAAATTCGCCGGAGCTTCGCCTTTCGCTTCTTCCAAAGTACACTAGGGTTTTCAGGAATTTCTTGAGAGTTGCTCAGAATTTTAGGGTGAGGGGGTAGTGTTTAGGGGTGATATTTATAGGGTTAGGCTAGGATCAGGGTAGATGAAGAGTTTAATTGAAAAAAATGTTAAAATATATTAAAATGTATTAAAAAATGGAGTAAATGAGGCTTTATGAATTCTCTGGAACCGATCTGGGAAAATGAAGTGTGCAGGGGGGTTTTGAAGATTAAGAGCCCCAACTTTGATGTTGGGGACTCGGCCGTCCGGCCGAGTCCGGCCGGCGGCGCCGGCCCAAGTCGGCCGGTCCGCCGACCGACTCAGCCGAGTCGGGCCGAGTCAGGTGGTCAGGGCCGTGTCATCGCTTCATCTACTCACTGGTATATTTAGTTTATGGGGTGTAGTGGGGGTTTTGTGAGAAATGCACGTGTAAACTGTTGGTATTCTAAAAATCAAAAACAAAATAATATTAAAAATAATGTGGGGTATGGGATTTGAACTCTGGTGGCTTGGTTCAGCAATGCAAGGTATTACCAATGAGCCACAAGCTCTCTCTTGTAATTAAATTGCTAATTAATTACTTATCTTGTGCTCAGGCAATAAATATCCCTTTAAACAATTTTGAAAAAAAATTGTACAAAAATTTGTATAGGAAAATTAGGGTTGTTTTATAGAGTTCTGGTCAGTATAGTATCAGATCGAGACACCAGGTTCGTTTCGCACTTTTGGAAGAGCTTACAGGAAATTCTGGGTACACGTCTCAAGTTCAGCACGGCTTACCATCCACAGATGGACGGACAGTCCGAGCGTACTATTCAGACGCTCGAGGACATGTTGAGGGCCTGCATGCTAGACTTTGGGGGTTCTTGGGAGGATCACCTCCATCTAGTGGAGTTTTCTTATAACAACAGTTTCCAAGCTAGCATCCAGATGGCTCCATTCGAAGCACTTTACGGACGGAAATGTCGATCCCCTTTTTGTTGGGATGACGTTGGTGAGCGAAAATTACTGGGCCTCGAACTTATAGTTCAGACATTAGACAAGGTCCAGATGATCACACAGCGCATTAAAACGGATCAGGACCGACAGAAGAGTTGGACGGATGCCACCAGGAGATCCCTAGAATTTGAAGTCGGTGATCATGTGTTTCTAAAGATTTCACCTACCCGTGGTTTTATCGGTTTGGGAGTCGCGGGAAAGTCAGTCCCCGATTTATCGGACCATTCGAGATATTGGAGCGAGTAGGGGAAGTGGCTTACTGGATTGCCTTACCCCATCGTTAGCTGGCGTACACAACACATTTCATGTGTCACAGCCGCGGCGCTACGTTTGAGACGACGGTCACGTTCTAGATCATTCATAATTGACTTTGGATACCTATTTATCTTATGTGGAGCAGCCTACTACTATACTCGACCGTAGAGACAATGTGCTAAAGAATAAAGTCATTCCGTTAGTCTGGGTATCTTGGGGCGGTTGTTCACTTGGGGAATCTACGTGGGAATGTGAGGAGAATATCCGTTCGTGATTCCCACATCTTTTTATATAATTGCCTGTATTTCTGCTTGTTTTTGTTTCTTAATTTCGAGGACGAAATTTTTGTAAGGGTGATATGATGTAATACCCAGTCCTCTTTTGTACACTAATACCAGTATTTAAAATAAAATGTTATACTAAATAGTTTACCTTTTTTTTTATTCTATTTATTTTATTTTTCTTATACCTACATCTTCTAATTATTTTTCCCACCACCCTAACCTATATTATACCCAAATGGTTTCACTTTCCTAACCCAAGCCCAAACACTTTTCCCTTTTTCTTTTTCCTATCTCTTTTCCCAAGGCCCAAACCCAATAACCTAAACTCGCTTCTTTCTCTTCACCTTCAAATTCATAAAAAAAAAGGTCATTCTCTTTTAATTCCTCATAAATCCCCATTAACACCCAAATCAATCCCATATTAATCACATAATTCATAATTATTTATATTAAATTACCTTTAATTCTCCCCCTCCCCCCCTCCCTCTCTCTTTCTTTAAACTCTCTTTCTCTCTCTCTTCCCCACAATCTCTCCTCTCTCTCTCTAGCTGACCTTCTCTAAAACCCATCTCCACCACCGAGCTCATCTCACCGGGCCACCGTTCAACTCTACCTCGTTACCAACCGAACCTTCCTACCACCGACGATCCCAGCGCACCTCCAGCTCCTGCCGTGAGGCCTGACCTTGCCGCAACCAACTCCAACCCAAGCTTGCTGCCGTAGCCAAGCCCAGGTTTATGGTCACCGTGCGTGCGTCGTGCCGTTCATCATCGATCATCGCTATCGCGTCGCCGATCGTCGTCGTCAGGCAAGTTCTAAAACTTGCTTACATGCTATAATGTTTATGTGTCGATATACGATCCAATAATATCTCGTGATTAGTATTAGACCGTATTCATTTAAATTAATTTGGATCTAGGTATTAATCGAGTCAAACACCTCATGTTAACGTCGTATTGAAGTTCGTAAGTTATTTCTCTTATGAATTGAACGAACATAATGGTATTTCTGACAAGAAACAACTGATTAGTTTAGGTGTTTTCATACGAAGATCCTATCTAGTATGGCGGAATTTATGGTTACTAGATTACTTTAGAGACAAAGGATAACGTGCAAAAAGATTGGTTTGAAAATACAGACATAGAATGTCAACCTCTTTTAGGGCCACCAAATCTGAAATTTCTTGTACACTTAACTTGTGAAAATCGTAATAATTTGGATATATATTGGAATGTAGTGTTCAAGGGCTCGTATCGAAGAAGACTCGACAAAATAGAACCCCATATAATTTATATTATGTTTCTATTTTAAAGAGGTGACGAAAACTGTTCGGGAATGCGGCTCTGGACTGCAGTCCAGAGCAGCACTGCTTGTCGACACCTGAACTAAAATGCTTTTACAACTCTGTGTGAAAATGGTTTTATACGGAACCCTATACTGTTGTGAATATTAATCTATTATCTAACTATTTCAGGTGGTTTCATTCGTTTTTACCGTCGTTTGATATTTTAATCATATTTCAAATCATCAATACATACTGCAGTCCCAAGTAGAGACAAAACGTATATCCCGATCTTAAATAATGCATAACTTTCAGCACACGGTGGATATTATCGATTCATTTACTGAGTTGGAAACATAACTGATAAAAATAAATATTATCCAACTGTAGTATTGCCTAATTATGATCCTAACATGATGAAAACTATGTTACGAAATGGACTTTCTGTTCAGGAACTGAATTTCCAGTAGAGAACACTTAAAAAGAAATGAGCATAATTCGCAAACCCGAAACCCATTTGATTTGAAACTAATTTAGTTGAATTTCTAATTAAGTTTAATTTTTAACCCTTTTGTATCATTTTACTTAATTCTGAATGTACGATTTAATGTGATTTTCTAAGTTCATATGACGCGTGATGACTTGTATTGCATATGATTTGTTTAGCGACATAATTCACATTTTTACCCGACTGCAATACCTCTAGCGATAGTAAGGGTCCTTATAAATTTTCAGTGTATAATACATTGTCGAACTTGAATAGTATCGGTTTAGTTGTGTCAAGTACGTTAGTAAAAAAGTGAATGATTCGTGATAATGAACAACACAATGAATAGTGAATAAAGCAGTGTTATTAGTGCGTACTTGTACACAACTAGCTCATACTTATAGATAGTGAAACCTGGGGGAAAGGGGGATATCGAAGTGGAAAGGAACTTGTATTTAGCGAGGTTAGCGATTTAGAGGATGATCATTCGAACAGCGACTCTTACATATATTAGGTTTGGACTTAGCGGTCCGGCTGACAGGATTATGTCCCGGGCAACAGTGGGCCGTAGTCTCGGGTACGTACGAGACCCTCGTTAAACATGATCATTCCTTTCCGCGACTCAATTTCAAAAGTGACTTGGAGACCGATAGGGACACAGATTATACATTGCATTATTTATTGACATATCAATTACCTGCATTTATTGTCTCCACCGTTATTATCTTATTTCTTTCCTCATTATTATTATCATAATATTGCTATTGTGTCGCCCTGACGAGCTGAGTATGCATACTCAGAGCTTGGAGAGGACCCAGTTCAGGAGTTAGACCTACCATTCGAGCTCGCAGAGATCTAGACGGTCGTGCCTTCAGTGCTTTTACCGCTTTCCATAAATCAACCTTGCATTCACACTTGGTTAGTAGTTTCTTTTTCTTTCGAACAATTGTAAACTGTGAACAATGAAAGTTGGTGTAATAAACTACTGATGTGTTTCCTTTACTTCTGTATTGTGTTTACTGATTACCATGTAATGCCAGAAGCCGAAGTGTGACTACGGCGGGATTTTTCCCTGACCGTAGGAGCATGGCTGGCCTAATCGCCTCCCGTATTCCGTATTTTGGGAAGTGGGGCGTGACACCTAAAAAATGGCATACTGAAAGTAAGAGTAGGCAGGAGCTAGTAGCCAGGCTGAGCGGCAAACTGGTCCAAATCCTCCTGGCTCGGCTCTACATCCTCGGAGTCCGGTCTTTCTGACGAACATTCCAAAGAAAGAAATAGAGAGAAATGTCGTCAGCGAACTAGCACTCGGTAAGTCCCCAAAAGAAAGAAGTAATGATGAATTAAAGTGAAAAGAAATCAAGTGAATATGAACAAGCAAGGTTATATATAAGAGAGTATTATAAGATAATTATTCTAACATGGTTATTTGTAATTTGATAAAGAAGATATTCATGTATACGAGAGGAGTTCATCTTACCCCGTTGACTATGGTAACATGTAGTACAAGGCCCTGTTATAACCCACGGGGCAACGGCACGTGAATTCATGTAGGTGTCGTTTAAAATGACCTCTCGTACCACGATATATGTTCCGTACCAATCTACCCCTTTATCCCTGCGTATTGTATTGTATAGATTAAGATTACAGGTCTTGGCCTAATCCATGGATATAAAATGTACAGGTTCATGTTAAATATGTAATCATGTATTCAAGTAGTCATGTCAAGTTATAACCATGGTTCGGTCAAATCGAGTCAAGTATTCAAGTTTGAGTTTGATATTTGAATTCGTGTGTTCAGCTTCATGATCAAGTATTCAATCTTGTGTTTGATTTTGGATTCTGGTTTGAGTTTGGATTCTGATTTGAGTTTGGATTCATGTTGGAGTTAGAATATTATGAAAGAACTATGTTCTTGCAATATCTTAAGTTCGGGAGTAATCGGCAACTGCTGCACATAGACGGCAGGATTTGTGTCTTTCTCCAAGATAATTACCATTAATAACTCCGTTAAGTTGTCTAACCTGAATAGGTAAGCAATCACTTTCTCCGGCTCCTTACGGCTCAAGAGAATTGATCCCGCTTAAACCTATATTAAACTAGAATCTTTAAAATATTGTTTTGCATATCTCGAGGGAGTTTTATAAAATAATACTTTAATATAGTTTAAAAAATAAATCTCGAGGGTGATTTAAAATATTTAGGGTTTTCATGAACATGGATTTTAATTTAAATGGTATTTTTGGTGATGAAACTTAGCCTTTTTCAAAGTTTGTGGTATTTTATTGAAAACTAGCACTTTTGGAAACTTGATGGTATTTTATTAAAAATATTAAATCTTTATTTTTAAAAATATAGTTTCATAACATGTTTTTATTGAAAATATGAATTCATAGTTTTATATAATTTTCCAAAATTTAGTTTTTATTTAGAAAATTCGTATTTCTTAAAAACCGTATTTTTATTTCCTTTCGAGACCGAATATCCTGAGGAGTTCTGCATCTCGCTCTACTATTCTAAGGATGTACGATAATCTGCACCATTTATTAGCGGGTCTCCTAACGAGGGTTGTATAGGCATATTTTCCAAGAATTACAAAATACTGACTAAAAGAAACCCGTTTTGAAAAGGTGTGGTATTTTAATGAAAAGTTTATTCTTTAAAATAGCTATATGTTTAGAATACCGTGCTATGGAACCATAGTGTCCGTGTGGGGTAGGTCGTTACCCCGTGAAGTTTTTCCTAAAGGTATTTAACAATTATTAAAAATGATGGTCATATTAAAGTTCATGGTATTTTAATGAAAATTTCGTTATATGATAGTTTCACATGAAAATTTTGGTTAAACTCAAAACTAAAAGATTGTAATCAAAGTTATAAATAGGGTGGTAAAGTTAGTTTGACCTATGTATTAAGCAAAAGGACGTTCCAAGTTCAAAAAAAATGTATTGGGGGTAACTCCACTTTACCGATATATTTTTAGGAGATGATTTGAAATGAAAAGAAGAAAAGATGAGAGGGACTTACGGCTTTATAACTTCGAGAAGGGAGTAAGGAAAAGGGAGGGGGCTTCGTAGCGTCGCGGAAGCTCCGGAAATGGCTTCGATCTTCGATGGAAGGAGCTTGATTGCTAACTCCACTTACACTTAGGAACTTTTGGGATGATTTTGCTTGAAATTTTCATAATAGAGGGGAGTTAGGGTATGGGGGTGGTATTTATAGTGAAGAATTAGGGTTTGGAAATTAAAATGCATTAAAAATTTGTTAAATGGTGAATTGAAGAGTCTCTATTTGATTGCAGGAAAATCAAACAGTGCAGGAAAGTTAAGGGGAGTCGAAGAGACATGTGTGCAAAGCACGGAGACGATTGGAGGCATTGGGACCGTCGGCGCCGGCCCTATAATGAAAACAGGCGGTCGGATCTTGATGATACATCTCAAGATTTATGCCACGTGTCAAATTGGATATGTACACCTCATTGCGCCTGTTTGATTTTTTTCTGAAACTTTTCGTTTCTCCATGAATTGCACGTGCAATTCTTGGGCTTCCAAAAAATTAAAAAGATAATAATCTGAAAAATAATTGGGTCTGATGGGAATCGAATGCACAGGCAATATCACAGCAGTGTAGAGGCTTTACCAGTGAGCCATAAGTTGCTTCTTACTTTTATTTAACAAAAAATAACTTTTAACTCTTACACAGGCTGAAATACCCCTTTACTGTGAAATACAAGAAATTTATGTACAGGAATTTCAGAGTCGTTACATCTGTGATGTCCCATATTCAGCTCCTTCAGAGTGAACACGTATTTAAAGCTTTTATGATCCATGTACACTTCCACTTTTTCTCCTAGTAAGTAATGCCTCCGAATTTTCAATGCGAATACGACTGCCACTAACTCTAAGTCATGCGTGGGGTAGTTCTTCTCGTGGGACTTCAATTGACGAAATGCGTAAGCCACTACTCAATCGTGTTGTATCAAAACACAGCCTAAACCTTTTCTAAATGCGTCACTATGAACGACAAAACTCCCAGACCTTTCTGGCATCGTCAGAATTGGGGTCGTGGTCAACTTCTGTTTCATCAATTCGAACGCCTGGATGCACTCATCCGACCAAACATAAGGTACCTCCTATCATGTAAGCTTCGTCAAGGGCTCTGCTACTTTGGAGAAATATTGAACAAATCGCCGATGATATCCAGCCAATCCCATAAAGCTTCTTATCTTGGCTGCTGATTTCGGTGTTGGACAGCCTATGATAGATTCTATTTTCCCGTCCCCCAGTCCTATTACTTTTGACTGACTGGGCCTTGGATCCGCTGAAATGCCGTCACTCAAAATGATATGCCCCAGAAATTGCACCTTATCAAGCCAGAACTCACACTTACTCAGCTTAGCGTAGAGTCTCTCCTTTCTAAAAATCCGTAATACTATGCACAGGTGCTCGGCATGCTCCTCTCGACTCCTAGAGTAGACTAGGATGTCATCAATGAATGCTACGACGAACTCAACTATGGGTTATAGATCCACCACGCTTTCGCTGCGCGACGCTCATAGGAACATAACAGTATGGAATGTGATATGACAACTTCGAAGAGACGAAGACGTAAGAATGCATCGGGTTCGGAAAGAATGTAAGCAGGAATAGGATCAATAAGAAAGGTACAAGAATGAAGAAATAGAAACCGATTTGAAAGCCTGGGAACGATATAAGCTAATAAGGGAGATAGAGAATTGACAATCAAAATAAGAATAGGGTAACACTCAATCGAGAAAGGAATCAAATGTAGAACTCCAAGTCATTCGAGAAAAGTGTTGCGTTGTATCTATATTGTAGTTCATAGTTACAACTACATAACTCTACCAAATTACCCAAAACTCTAACGAATTGGATCAAAATATGTAGTAGACCACTATAAGAATTCTAGTCAAGGATAACAAATTTACAACCTAGACCGACTTGACGACTTAAACTGTCAAGCCCTAGTCAGAACCTGTAATCTAATCCTAAACCTGGTGCTTTGATACCAACAAAACAATGTCACGCACCGCTTCCTAAAATACGGAATACGAAGGTGACTATGCCATCCATGCTTCTACGATCAAGAAATAATCACGTCGTAGTCACACTTCGGTTTTTAGCAGTACATTGTAAGCAGTAAACACAGCACAAGTAATGAGAATCACAATTACTAAATCTATCACATTTAAACGAATCAGAGTGCAACAAATACAAATAAAAGAAATAACTAACTAGATAGTGATAAAGGAAAGATAGCTCTGACATCGTCGATCTAGATGTCATGACCCGAAGGTAAGGAACGTGACCGGCACTTAAATTACGAAACGTCTAGAGGCGCAACGTAATCTAAGTAAGTCGAAGCCCGGAAATCTAAACCATTTAAAAGAAGAAGTGAAAGAAAACATGTTTAAAAGCAATATCAAATTTTCTCAAAAATTTCGGCAGAGTCTCCTTTGTAAAAACTGGCCCGAAACGGGTACAAACAAGAATATATATATAAGCAATAATAAAAGGTATCCCCAAACGGGAGCTAGCTCTTCGCCAATTGACGGTTACAACCACGCAAGCAATATAATATACAACGCCGAAGGGCGAGGAACAAAACTCAGAAGAAAACCAAAATCCACCAGAAAACCATCATAATACAAGCGTGACTCTAAGGTCGAAAGAATAAACAACTGGTCTTCTAAAACTATCAAATAATACAAGTCTAATTGATGGAGCTTACTAGATACAAATGTAATAAATAAAGGTACAACGACGGTCACGATACAAGTGAACCAACCTACCAAGCAATCACCCTGAATAAAATAGTGTGACAGCAAGCCACCAAGGAAATCTGTACATCTAAACCTGTAAGAAAATTTTGGCACAACGGAGGTGAGTTGCCAACTCGTGAGTAGAAGACATCTCCGGTAGAAATCGCATGCACGAAGATCTCCTATGTCATATAATAATATACTTAACATAACACTAGACATCTAGTAGTGATAAGGTACTAAGCTATACACAAGTGTAATACTCAGTGCTCGTGCCAGTGTCACAACAGTAACAAGTCATATATCTGATGTATGAATGCATCATGAATGAGAAAATCTACCATGAAATCTGAATAATTCTGATAAAAGAAAACCTGTGTTTTTATCTTAGTAAAACTTGTATAATAAAGCTGAAACATCATCAGTGAAATCGACAGAAATCTATATCAAGCATCGACACAATATCTCAATATCTCAAGTCTCAATATCCCAATATCTCAATATCTCAATATCTCGATGTCTCGATGTCTCAATATCTCAATATCTCGGGCTCCGGCAGTCTGGATCGGCCCATATCATCAATCTCACGACCACGGTCGGTATCCTCCGGATATCCGCCGCGTCAAAAAAATAACAACAATAACCGATCGGTAGTGCTCCTTTGCCGGGTTCAACGCCATTATCTGCGATCTTCTTGCCCTGGGGTACCGCACCGGGTCCACCATGTACCCGCAGACGGTGCATCCCCCTCCTCGAATCGGGTATATAATATAGCTCAAGAACCGAGAAAACTCATGGTGGACGCCACACACATCATATCATGAGAAAACCGCAAATTTCTATTTTTGAAATAATAATAACAGTTTTATAAAATTCTTGTGGTTTTCCCCAAAATCCAGAAATCTCATGAAAATCCAAAATCCAAGAATCAAGAGTCAATAAGCATGAATACCGGCATAAAGCCACTATACAGCATAACCAAATGAATCTATGAATGCATGAAGTGTCTAAGTAAAGAATGCAATATCTCACTAGTGAATGAGAGCAATCACACTAATATTATATTGGAACTATCAGTTAGCTGGTTATATCAAAGAAGTAATATGTTCTAAAGTGTACGTGATATGGCAATTACCGATGATGATGTGTGTGAGCCGGCAAACAAGTGTATGTGAAACATGCACATCATCGGTAATGGTGTCGGTGTCCTAACAGGCAGAATATATAATTATTAAAGAAATGACATATATAAGCATACAATGCGATGGGTACAACATGAACATAACGGTGAATGTGTAGAAAACGCACATTAGAATATACATATCTAATTACGAGTCATATAGTTTGTAATTTGAAATAGCATGAATCGTGGTTTTTAGAAAAATAGGGGCTACGGGGTTTTATAGAAAAGATATGTCCTTTGAAAAAAATCCGTAATATCCCTCAGGCTATCTTTAAAAATGCGCACGATTCGTTAGTTTTGAAAATAAATATAACTCGAGCCTAAACCAGTATCTATCTAACCAACTAAAGGACTGAACTAAAGAAGCTAGTCGATAGGTATGATGAATCCACCTAAAGTCCGAGTCGATATCTCTAGTAATCGATGATCCAGCCTCAATAGCGTCACGTACAAAGTACGACTTCCTCAAGTCAAGAGTGCGAATCAATCATCACATCTATACCTTGTACGGTAAAATCCATCGTACGACATCCCAAAATCGGGGTACGGGTCAACTATCATATATACATCATCATTCATATGGTATCATCGTAAAAAAATATCATGATCCGGTTACTGATCTAAAGTCTCATGCAATCCAATGTCATCAATACATATTATCATATATGAGTATACATCGCCCAAGCAATCCATTATAAATAACATAACATATCACATATCATAACTCGATCACATATCAAATATCTCACGGCATCATGCCCGATCATATCGACTCATTCCCAAGTATCACGTAATATCCTTATCACCCGTGTATATGTATGTATGTACACACACACACACACACACACACACACAAGAAACAAGTGTGTGTGTGTGTGTCAACCTATACTCTAGGGTCTCGTGATTAAGAACTAGATTAAAAGCACTATCAACCAACTTACACAATTTCTGATCCGTGGTCTCCTAAACTTTTCTTGCTCGGTATTCGTATCTCGCAATAACATATCTATATATAACTATCTCAAGACCACGTCATATCCTACGAAGTTGCGAGGGTGCTATACGCCATCCACCGGACTTCCTCCGTAGATATACATCTACTCACATAGTCCTTGTCTGCCGAAGTCGATGCCGCCATCCTCTTTTCCATCGTCCGAAGTCCACGTGAGAGGTACCTATATGTAAACATATAATATCGTAAACCGAAATCGCGGATAAAAACCAAAAGGACACATGAAACGCGCATAGGTTAAAACCTATGACCCGCTCATGCAAAAGAACCAAATAACCCTCGACATCGACGTACAAACACTAATTGATCGAGAAAAACCCAAACGTACCAATCGTGGTTTCACAACTCACTAATTATAATATGAAATAAGTTGTAACTCATCAAAATCTCAAAATAAATCAAATCGATTTATTCCCGAAAACCTAGAAAGTCTCAAATAACCGTTTTAGTATAAAACTTGATGTTTAAACAAATCTAGTGGCCACAATATTCACTAAATATCATAACTAGGTCATACAAACCATTACTTAAATTTTATATCACCAATTTAATTAAATCCTAAAAATCTAGTTTGCAAAATTTCCTAATTTTAACAATTTTAAAGTAACACTTTACAAATTAACAACTAAACTAGATTTTGTATATTTTAAAATGTTAAACCACACATGGAAACCTTAATGATGTGCTAAAAATCCTAACTAGATTTTAATCTCAATTATTTAATTTAATTCTAAAAACCTAGTTTGCTAAAAAAATCATGATTAATACAATTTAAATGTAACAATTAGTAATATAGCAACTAGCTTAGATTTAGCATGCCCTAAAATGTTAAACTACACCTTGAAACCCTTTTCAAATGATACAAACCCTAACTTAAACTCAATTCTCTTTTCTTGAATTTTCTAACTTGAAATTGGAACCAATTAATTAGCTAATTAAATTGATTTAAAGTAGTTTATCAATAATTAAACACTTGGGTTAGAATTATACCTCCACAAACATGAGATCAAATATGCAACCTAGCCTCCAAAATGCTAACTTTGCTCTAAGATCCAAGCATATTTGGCAAAAGAATAATGGGTAAAGATTTAATTAGGAATTTAGTAGGATTTTATTTTGGATTTTTGATGAATTTTTGGAGATTTTTGATACAAAGTGAAGTGGGGAAAATTTTGGGCAGCCAAGTGTGAGGGCTCGGCCAAGGAGAGGGGAGAGAAAGAGTGAGGTGAGAATGTATGGTATTGCGTAGAATCATCTCCAATTATTACATCTATTTAAGTCTTTTCACAATTTATTTTTGTTTTAATTTATTTTCTAAATTCTATAACCCTAGAAAAGTCTAGAACCATGGAGAAATGTTGAGAAAGAATTTTGCATGTTACACACTTGATTCCAATATGTGATGGTTCACATTTGTCCAATTGACCCATTCCAATTTGTAATTTCCACTAATTAAATGTATAATTAAAGCTTATATTAATATTTGAATTTAATTAATTTAGGAAAAATATTTAAGTAAACTAACAAGTTATAAGTGACTAAATAATTACCAATACTAGCAATTACATAGTTAAAATAGGTGTATTTAAGTCTATATTGAAAAATAATTATAGTTGAGTTTTACGGAAAATACGATTTATTTTACCGATTATCAGAAAATACACCTAAAGGATTTTATTTATCTAATTATTTATTTATTTATTTTTAAAACGTTACACTAGATCTCCGCAATACCTCAAAGAGGGTAGGTCCTGATTTGAGCTAAGTCCACTATGTCCTCTGAGCATGCACACTCAGGTCGTCAGGGCGACACATATAGCAATATATATATAATGTGTATAATGATATTAAACATGAAATGAACGACATAAACTAGTATCATGAGAATATGGAATATCAGGTGTATGTGAACAGTATAGTATGTGCATCATGTTAGCAATCAAGGCAATATGTATGTCGCTACCTATCAGTCACTAAGTCAATTGAAATCGATCGGTGGAAAAGGATGCTCGTGTTTAACAAGGGTCTCGTGTATGTCTGAGACTATGGCCCGCCATTGGTCGGGACATAACCCTACAGCCATGCCACTAGGTCGACGATCTAATCAGTATATATCGCTAAAATCGAATGATCATCCTCTAAATCATTGTACCTCGCTAAATACGAGTTCGATTCCACCTCGATTTCCCCATTTCCCCAAATTATAGTATCTGTTCAGGTATTAGATAGGTTGTGAACAAGTACGTATCGCTTTCGCTTTCAGTCATGCTTTCGCTTACCATTAGCACTTTCAATCACTGTTTCACTATCGTTGTCACACCCCGCTTCCCACAGTACGCTAAGATAGGCACGTGACAGAGCCAACCATGCTACATGTGGATAGGAAATATCCTTCCACAGTCACATTACGGCTGTAGAGATATCAAGAACAATAATAAACTATCTAACACATGTCCATAAGTCAGAATAAATGAGTCAAGAATATAAATGATGCGGAAGCAAAAGATCCAATACAAGAATAAACTGGAATGTACGTCCCATAATACGGGCTCACATCAGGAATGAAAATGCATAAATAAAACCAAAATACTAACAGGTCCTCACTGCTCGGCCTACTGACTGAAATACTCCTGCTCGGCCTGCAGCAAAGGTAAAGAATCTGGCCCATGCAAAACCCAGACGTCAGTGCGTCATAATATCAAGCAATAATACATCAAGGAGTAGCAAGTTATGCAGGTATGAGTATAAACGGTAAAACAGGTATAACAGTAATATAACTAAGGACAGTGAAGGGTAAGGCATAGGTGATGTGCAATGAGTAATCTAAAACTGGTCTACTGGGTTAACTACTCTTAAGTTCTTGAAATCAATTTGATGAATCATCGATGTAACTCAATAGTATCCTGTGCGTGCCCGGAACCACGGTCAAAGACTCTCGGGCTGAATCGGAGATGTGCCGCAAGGCAGTAAAAGGTAGTATGTAACGACGAATGATGTCAGCAGCAGCATCCCGGGGCTGGCCTAGCCCGTAAGACTGATCAGTAAAGGCATCGAACTGTCGAGTTACAAGTCAGGTTTCATCATTGATTTCCCCATACCCCCAAGTTATGTGTTCAAGTCAGGTATTGATAAATCTGGAGCTAATGCCAACACAGGATCAAGCAGGTACAGGTTTGTCTGAATAGACAACAGGAAATGTCCGTAAGGACAACAGGTCAAGATTCTTAGCATTAGTAACCAGATCAGGTATTAGGTCAAGCTGTGGTACATCATGTCATGTCAGGTAGTGTACATGGATCCAATCATGTCAAGTAGTGCACATGTATCGAGTCGTGTCAAGTAGTGGTGTATCAAGTCATGTCAGGGGTGCACAAGTATCACGTGGGTGCTCATAATCAAACCGTAATAAGCATGGGTATACAAAAACAAGTATAGAGCACTAATATAACAATAAAATGGAATAATGTGATGTGGTATGCAAATAGATATAAGTTCAAAGATATGAATGCACAATTATCGATTAGGCTTACAATTATAGTTCCAATACTAATTAGGATGCAATTTATTAAACATGGAATATTAATATCACAGTATTATGTATTAATATGATCTATGGATGCAATTGTATATATATTAGACGAGATGGATACAAATAGGTATCCGAAAGGTTATAAACTATAAAATGGTATTATGGGATGTACAAATACGCACTATGTGATATAAATATTGATATGGATGCAGAATAATGTAATCTAGTATGCAACAAGATAAGTTTTCATGATCTAGATCTAAAATGATGTAAATGGATGCAAACGGAACATCAAAACGTTATAAAATGAAACACGGAATACAAGATTTAAACTACAGGTATACTATTTAATTAAATAAATATATAATAAGTTAAATAGCATGTAGCAAGATTAACTTGCCTAGACGGATTAAGAAACGGGTGTGTACGGAACGTCTCACGTCGGTGAAATGTCACGACGCGCGCACGGTACACGGAACGGTTCCAAACAACGCACAAAGGTGATCACATAAGTCAGGTACGTTCGCTGGCTCGTCGGAATCGTCGATGTCACGTCCGGCTCTGGTGAACTACTGTAGACAGAGAACAGTTTCATTAAAATAGAAAGAAAGAAAGAAAAGGAAGAAGGAGGAAGGAAAGGGAGAGAGAAGGAAAAGAATGGCTCACTGAGGTGTATGGTGATCCGGGAACGAGGGAGCGACGACAAGATCGATGGCGGCGATCAACTCCGGCGGTGTATCGTATGCAGGGGGTGCTCGGGTTTGGGTTTTAGGGTGTGCAGGGTTCGGGAAAAAAGAGGATGTGGAGGTAATGATGAGGGTGAGGAGGCGGCGAAGAGACGGCGACGGCGACGGCGATGAGGTAGGCGAGGGGGCGACGGCTAGGGTTCGCGGGTTTCGAGGGTTAAAAGAAAATGAGAGAGGAAGGAGGGAGTTATGATATAAATATATAAGGGGAGAGAGAGAGAGAAATAAAGCGAGAGGAGAGAGAGAGATTCTGAGAAAGAGGAGAAAGAAAACGAGATCGAGAGGAGAGAGAGAGAGAGATGAATAGTGAGGAGATATAAAGTTGTTTTGTAGTGGGGAGAGAGAAAGAGAGAGAGAAGAGAGAGAGAAGGAAAGAGAGAGGGAGAGTGGGGGCTACGGCAGTGAGAGGAGAGCTGGAGGTGGGCTGTGTACTAGTTAGGAAAAGATTTTAAAATTTTAAAAAGATTTTTAGTTTGTTAGTTAAATTTAAATCTGTCGATTTAATTAAATTAATTAATTTGAATTTTGGCGGGATACAAAAATATTCCAAAACGCGCCCGGGTCGAGTATAAAAATGCAGATTTTAAATATGAAAAATATATGCGACTTTCAAAATTCAAAACGAATGCTCAACTAACGAAAATGCACACCCCCAAGAACGGATGCACATACGTGCGCGTAGCCATCCAACCACGTCCGTTTCACTGAATGGGACGAGAACAAGATGCGCGGATGCTACCACGGGGTTAGGGGTATCATGCAGGCTATGAAATGCAATTTTAAATTATTTTACATGACCTAAAATGTTATATGGTAAAAGATGCAATGCCAGGTAAAATGCCAGTATGCAGTATACATGATATGCACGTGTCTATGTAACAAGTCAGGGTAATTTATAAATATGAATCAAACAGGCTCAAGCAAGCGGGTCGGGTCGAATGCAAAGTAAAATGTAAAATACCATTCGTACCCAAAACATGATAAATTAAGAAAATACTACAGATAAGTAAATACGGGAACTGGAATTGGTATAAATGAACTAGGTTATTACATTACACCCAACTACAAAAAGAATTTCGTCCATGAAATTCCAAGAACAAGAAAGGATAAACAATTAAGAAACTACAAGAATAGATGTGGAAATTTCTGCCGGATTTCATCTTCTCGTTCTCAAGTTGATTCTCCATGTGAGCGATGTTACCCTCCGAATGGCGGCGCGGAGTTTGCGTCTAGCCTGAGATTCGGGGCAGATGCTATGTGGTTTTATCCGTCTACCTCTTCGAAGATGCCAAGTTTACTTATGGCACCGTGTATCGGAGGTTTAGACGGATGCGGCCGATGTAGCAGACTTCGTCAGATTCCCCCTCAGGGTGAAGGGTTTTTGATTGTAGGGACGCTCTTTCCTGCAGGCGCAAGCCCCTGCAGTTAATTACGCTACCGTATCGCGGTAACAACTTTCTCCTTCTCCAGAATTTCACTTCGTGTCGTGTGTGTTTGTTTTGTTTGTGGTTGCCCGTGGATTGTATACGGAGACTGAGTAATGCCGTCGCCCGTAGGACGTGGATTAGTCCAAATCCGTATTTACTTAGATTTGGGTTTGGTGTTTTTAGTTTAAGGATGCATTAGTCGCGTTGCGTCTAAGATCAACTTAAACGTTCGTCAAGGATACGTTAGTCCCGTTTTGGACTAAGATCAACTTGACTTGATGATCGATTTAATATCTGGCCATCGGGACTCGTCACCTCTCTGACGTCGTTGAAGGATTACAACGACAGGTGTCAGAGGAGTTCGGAGATGTACCCTTGAACTAAAGTTGATTTGGGGTTTTATCATTCATTTAAATGTCTAAGGATACGTTAGCCGTATTTGGGGCTAAGATCAACTTAAACGGGACCGTTTAGATCCGGCAAAAGAGCATTTGGAGGCTCTATTGTTCCAGTTTAGGGACGTAGTGGTCCATTATTAGTTTAGGGACGTTTCGGTCCGATATTAGTTTAGGGACGTCTCGGTCCGATATTAGTTTAAGGACGTCTCGGTCCGATATTAGTTTAAGGATGTCTCGGTCCGATATTAGTTTAAGGACGTCTCGGTCCACGAGTTTAAGGACCCCGCAGTCCATATTGACGTATGTGGTCGTCGGGACCCGTCACCTCTCTGACGTCGTTGAAGGATTACAACGATAGGTGTCAGAGGAGCTCGGAGATGTACCCTCGAACCAGATATAAATTGATTTAGGGAGCAGGCGTGCTCAGTCAATTTAATTTGAGGACTTAAGGCCAAAATTGGGCTAAGTCCAGTTGAAAATGTTCAACACCCTTATTTATTTTTGGTCTATTAGACCTGCGCTAGGGCTTTGCCCACACTTAAATAATGCATTGCATTACTTCAGGCCACTTATGCCTATTTTGACTGGGCTCTGCCCTTTTTATTATGATGCAGATCATTTATTTTGGTCCATTGGACCTTTCAATTGGGCTCTGCCCTTTCAAATAATGCACAACATTTTATTTATTAGGTCTGTTAAGCCTTTTAATTGGGCCTGGCCCTTCAGGAAGTGAAATGCATTGCATTTGTCAGGCGCTTTGCGCCAATCACTGAGCGCAAGCGCTTGTGGTGAAGACACGTGTCATGCTCTGGCGAGCGCGAGCGCAAGCGCAACAACGCAGTTCGCTGCGCTAGTGCGCTGCGCTAGTGCGCTGCTGACACGTGGCGCGCTCTGGTGAGTTGCGCCAATTCCAGAGAGCAAAGCTCTATTTCAAGAGCGCGTAGCGCAAGTTCTGTAGCTGACACGTGGCGCTCTCTTAAGAGCGCAACGGCGCAGTTTGGAAGTGCAAAGCACTAAGAATCTTTTAGATTCAAGAACAAAAGTGCAAAGCACTATTTGATTTCTTGATCTAATTTAGATCAAAGAAAAATAAGTTTTTTCTTTTTGTTTGAAGAACCAGAGGTTCATAAAAGTGCAAAGCACTATTTTTAATTTAGTTGTTTTCTTGTTTTCAAGAACCAGAGGTTCATAAGAAGTGCAAAGCACTATTTTCATTTATGTAAAGATCATTGATCTTGTTTTTAGATCAATGATCTATTAGAAGAAATTTCTTCTATTTTATGAAGGTTCTATACCTTTTTCTTGAAATTTTCTCAGAGTTCTCTCTGTTTGAAGCTCTTGACTTTTTTTTTTAAGAAAATGTTGATACCTTCGAATTGAGGCCTAGGGTCCTTTTTATAGTGCCCATAAATTAGTTAAATTTGTTAAAGAGACCATTCTCTGAGTGATTTGGGGAATTTTCCCCACCGTTGGATCTTTGATCCGAAGGCCTCTGTTTTACAGAAGAAAATCTTCTTGTTTTAACAAGAACAGAAAAGATTTCTTAGAAATTTAATTCTGTTTGGCGCAGATGCCCCAGCGCGTGACACGTGTCGCGCAGCGCAGAGCGCAGCGCAACTGCGCGAGCGCATCTGCGCTGACACGTGTCGCGCAGCGCAGAGCGCAGCGCAACTGCGCTGACACGTGTCGCGCAGCGCAGTGCTTGCGCAGCTGAAGCGTTGCTTCATTAAAATAGAGCTTTGCTCTGATTGGGCGTGCCTTTTTGGGCACTGCGCTGACGTATCAGCGCCGGACACGTGGCGCGTTGCGCCCGGGATTTGAAGCGTTGCTTCAAAATTTGAATTTTGAATTTCCAGCAGAGCTTTGCTCTGATTGGGGGAAACAAATGCCCCCCCACCGTTGCGCTCACGTGGCGCGCACGTGAGTGCAGCGGTGGCAAGCCCCTGACCGTTGGATCAAGGGGTGAGCTGAAGGGGCGCAAGCGCCTTATAAATAGGACTCTTTGCCCTTAGAAAATTTTCACCATCTTCAAGATTTTAATTACCAGAGCTTTGCTCTTGTTTGAGAATTTCAGAGCTTTGCTCACATCTAAAGTTAGAAACTTTAGGTAAAATTAATTTAAATCAAATTAACTTAAATTAACCTTAACCAAAGAGCTTTGCTCTTACAGATCTTTTTGATCTAAAGAGATCCCCATTGGGGTTTCATAAACAGAGCTTTGCTCTCAAAAACTTATAGATCTGCAGAGATCTTGTTCATGGGTTCTAATCCATGGACAGAGCTTTGCTCTTTGAATCATCTGTAGATCTTTTAGATCTGAAAAATGAAGAAATTTTCATAAGTTTTTCATGGATTTTTCAAGATTCTAAATTTTTTAATTCTTTTAGGTGTAAACATTTTCTGATGGACCTTTCCATTATTACCATAGAGCTATGCTCTTTTAAGGAATCTTATTTCCCTGAGACCAGAGTTTGACAAGTGTCACTCTGTGACAGGGCTTTGCTCTGAAAGAGGAGATTTTCTCCTTATCTCTAGGGATTCTTCCCCTTTTTTATTAATGGGAATGTTTTCCTGGGGGACCAACTGACAATCTCATCCAATGATGAGCTTGTCTTATTAACTGACGTATTGTCATCCAGATTTTGTGGGTCCCCCCCTCGGTCTCCTACCCACTGCACTGCTGTGTGGTGTAATTAATTAATTTTAATTTATTTAATTTTCAATTTAATTAATTAATTAACGCATTTTTTTTTAACGCCAAGCGTTGGAATTACAACACTAACGGCTAAATTGTTCTTTTGCAGCGATCATGTCTCTAGACACTTCATTCCCGTTCGTCCGCTCGGAGGAGGGATTTCCCGAAGCGCCCTTGGACCGTGAAGTCCTGGCCATGATTAAAGAGTACGACCCGGAGTACAAGAGTCTCCACCTTTGGGGGTCGTGGTATAACCAGATCATTATGGGTCGACGCGGCTTCACATGCGTGGTGCCGTCAGAACCCATCACGGCGATTCATTACGCTACCGCACCCTCGGTGCAGTACGCCGTGGAGATGGTGGATTGGACCGCAAACAGCTTTCTTCATCCTGCTATGGATGCGGTTCCGGTCCAACGTCCTATGGTGTTGGATATCCTAGGACGTCGTATTTTTCAAGGCGAGGCGAGACCCTGGGGGCAATCATATAACCTTGGTTTGATTCCCCGTCACCCGATTGGCTATCTGCCGTGGGCCCGGTACATCCTGTCGACGAAGAAGTCGCAGTTGATAAGACTAGGACTGTACACCGCGGTCTACGTCTCTCTCTTCCAATATCCTACGCTCCCCACCTGGTGGTTCAAGGCTTTCTTGGAGCAATGGAATATTCCCACCCACACTTTCCTTGCCATGGATCGGGAAGTGTCCATTTCTTTGGAGGAATTCGCGGAGGTATCCGGCCTACCGGTTATGGGGGAACACTATGAAGAGCTACTCCCGACAGATGAGTACGTCTTCGGTGCTAAGCCGATGGTAAGGGGGATCACGCCGGAAAATGCCGTTCAACATCAATTCCCGAGCCTGATCAAGGTGTTGAACATCTACGAGTCCCTTTTTATCGAACACGGGAGTCGGGGGGTTAACTTTGAGGACTTCATTGCTCGTTTCCTTCGTCCAAGCGTCATTTCATCGGGATCTGCAAAGTTTGCCACCCTGAATGACCCTTTCGGTTTAGGTTTGGACGACCTGCCGGCGAAAGACATAGACCAAAAGGACTTTTTTCTTCCTAACTCCCCAACCATGTCTTTTGCAGAAATTGCGGCCCCTGGAATGGATGAGGAGGCTTTCTTCTTAGGATTTCTCGGACTGTGGCTGAGTTGGTTCACGATCCCAATGCACTCTCATCGCATGCGGCCTTCCGTCTTCTACCCAGCCCACCGAATGGTCATCGGGATAAAGGTGGCCGTGGGGATCGCTGGCCTGGCGCACCTATATCATGGCCTCAGCCGAGCAGCGGATGCCAACGAGCCCGGGGTACTGCACGTGGTCTTTCGATGCACTACTTTGCATCGTGGCTCGAGCTACACACGGCTAGTGTCTTCGGCATGCATAAAAGGCCTTTATTCTTTGACAAGTGCGGTTTTCCTCGCATTTTACAGTTAATTGGCTCATCAATCGTGACCCCTTCACCACGGGACGCCAGAGGTTTACTGCTTCGCCCTCACACCGTTGGAGTCGGGATGTCCTTCATTGATAAGGTATTGACCATTGGAAAAGCGTCCACCTCTGCGGTGCGACCATTACAGGACTCCTTCAAGGATGGAGCTTCAGTGTTAACGGCCCGGGAGATCCTCCATTTGTATTCTATTAGACCGGGTTTCCTAGTCTTTAGGCAGGGCGGTGCAGCAGTCTTTATGAGATATAACCCGCATCGTTTGCCCAACAACTGGGTTACGATCAAGGGATACCCTTGGAAGATTTCTTACTGGAACCTGCTGTCAATGAAGAAGGGATGGAGAACGCGTTACATCACTTCATGCGCCTGAACATGGGTTCTCATTTTTTTATCAGCACGCCGGCCTGTGCTCCACGACTCCTCAATGTATATAGAGAGTGGTACAATCATGCGACGGGGGCTGTTATAAAGGAAGAGAGGCGAGTGTTGATCGACCGTAAAGAAGTACCCCCCGGCACCAATCGTAACGCTCCCTTAGCGCCAAGGATCCTGGTGGTTCCTCCTCTAAAAGATGCTGGGGGCAGACCATCACGTGCGCAAAGCCCTCCACGTGAGCTGCCGCTCCCTGATATCACAGACGTACCTCCCGCACCCTGTGCTCCAGTGGAGACAGTGGTTGTACCCTCGCCGGAGTCTGGCGTGGGTGCGGACATCAGGACCCGTCGTCCCAAAGTGGCTGCTAAGCGGAAGTCGGTCCCCCGCGAGCCTAGGGTCGGGGGTCAAAAGAAAAAGAAGTCGCTCTTCACTGCGGACGTCGTGTTCGGCCAGGAACCCTATGCTCCCTATGCTGAAGGTTTGCTCGAATACGGGACTAACGCAGGATTAGTAATGCCGCCGCCGGACGATACAGACTTGGAGGCTGCTCTCAGAGCTTCAGCAGGGTTGGCGAGGCGTGACGCGTGGTTAGTTAAGCTTGCGCAGTCAGGTAACTACTAGTCACATTTTCCTTATTACAACATATCTTCCTCATCGCCCTTGATTAACGCCTTTCTCTCCTTTCTTTCAACAGGCATCACTGATGAAGAAGCCATTGCCGCTTCTTTGAAGACTTTCCAAGAGGAGGAACGTCTTAGAACGTCTATAGGCCTTAGTAAGTTTTAATTCATCAATTCTCCATTTCCCTCGTGTTATGGTCGATCTAACCTTCTCTCTTTTTATTGCAGAAACCTCAATGCCGTTCCCACCAAGCGACACAAATGTTCCGCTAGCCGCCGATATTCCTGCTTCCTCTGGGCCACCGCAGGAGGTTCGTCTTGAAGAGCCGATGAGAGATGCCTTAAAGGCTCTGGAGGCATCCCTGAACGAGGATGACGACGCCTTGAAGGAGGCATCTCAAAGGTCTATCGCGACAGCCCGGGAGGAAAGGAAGAGGCTGAGGCGTGAGGCAAAGGCACGCAGGGCTGCCTTGTCTATGGGAGCGGGTCCCAGCACTGTTCCTCGCGCTGATACTCCATCCGAAGAGGCCCCTGTCGCCCTATCCACTGCCCGCAGAGAGGTGGCACGCGCAGTTCGGAGCGCAAATGGTAAATCTACTTCAGGTAATGTTTCTCTCAGAGTTTTTGTTATAAGGATTTTAATGTCGTTGGTCCTTATATCTCTTATCTTGCAGGGTCAAGTCCGATCGAAGGGGAAGCGGAAACCGTTGATCCCAAAGAAACAGAGGAAGCGGTACCTGCCGAACTCGAGCCAACGGTGGGCAATGTCGTTGTGGCTTTGGAGCCTGAAGTGGAGGTCGAGGGGCCTACCGCCGAGAAGGTCATTGATGCCGAACCTGAAGTGGTGGCAGATGATATGATTATTATAACTGAGTCTAGGGTAGTGGCGGATGAGGCGCTCGAGGCCGGCGATCCCCCGGCGACGGTGGACGATACAATCGCAACTACTGAACCCGAGAGAGTAGTGGGTGAGGTGGCCATGATTCCCGAGGACGAGCCAACCGCTCCTTCTCTGGAATCTGGCAATACTCCAATCATAGCCCTTCCCGTCTACGGCCCTCCGCCGTCTCCAGGTCTTGCGAGCACGACGACGGTCCCCATCGAGTCGGATGACGAGGCCACGGGAGGTGGTCTCATGTCGATAGAGGAGGGAGTTGCCTCCGTTTCAGCCGGGAGTTCCTCAGGTAAACCTCAAGTGGCTGCTTTTCTTTACTTTACAATCTTTTCTGACAAGTTCACCTTTTCGTAATGCAGGTGCAGCTAGTGCCGATGCCCCACTGCTCGAGAGAGCGCCTTCAACGACTGCTTTGGCGGTGGTCACCTCTCAACCCTCTCTCATACCCTCGAAGATGTTGGAAGGTATGTGTTTACGATTTATTAATCTTGTTTTCCAGACATATAATTCATGTACTAAAGACACACTGTTGTGTTTTCAGGAGTGCTTTTTGATCATGTATATCAGATGTTGCTCCCACACTTTTCCTTCCCATCTGAGCTTGCTTCTTCCTCTGGTGGCGTTGGTGAGTGTGATT
Organism: Agapanthus africanus; assembly: GCA_030015575.1. Taxonomy (NCBI): domain Eukaryota; kingdom Viridiplantae; phylum Streptophyta; class Magnoliopsida; order Asparagales; family Amaryllidaceae; genus Agapanthus; species Agapanthus africanus. Next base: position 740,111,965 of record CM057337.1, read on the forward strand.
TCCGTTGACATCCTTCCTCTCTTTTTTCTTATTGATGGAATTACCTCTAACCTCTTTTTCTCATCTCAACTGCAGTGCTACAGATTGAAGGAGGGGATAAAAGATCAGCTGCGCCACCAGCCCTTCCGACCTTACCACCTGTCTCAACTGGTACAATGACCATCATATTGGTAACTTTCCTCTCTTTATTTTCTGTACTGTTATCTGATCGCATCCTGTTTTTTTCAGCTGTCGTTCTGGCTTCGGCGTCCTTCGAACCTCGCATCACAATGCCGGCAGGTCCTTATCTGAGGAGTCTGTCTTCAAAAGGCGCCGCGAATAGTCTGCGCATGTTGAGTGACTATGTCTAGGAACTCGACGTTGAAACTCCTACATCTGCCGCAGACTTCGCTATGGTGGTTAACCCGATGCTAGCAATACTCGTGAACTTTCATGATGAGGGCATCATTGCATCCTGGGTTAACCATTGTAAGGAGATCGAGGGTCGCCTATATCAGTTGGAGTCGCTGCGTCCCGCTCCTGAGACCGTGGCTGCCAGTAATCAAAGAACAGCGTGGATTGAGCAGAGCGCTCCTTACTTCCGCCATCTCGAACAAGAAGTCATTTCAAGGCGTAAGGAGCGTGGTGAGACTTCGAGCAAGTCTGCTCAACTGAATGCTCGGGTGGAGGCCAATGCCGCACGGCTGAAGGTTATCTTTGAGGGCCTCCTGCAATGCCTCTCCGAAGGGTTATCATTGAGGCAAAAACTTGACGTTGTCGAGCGAGCTGCACCCAGCCAGGAAGCAGCCCAGAAGGCGGCGGAGGAGAAACTTTCATCCTTCTTGCAGCAGCGGGCTCAGGTGGAGGCGGAGGTGGCCGCGGCTGTCACTCGAGAGGAAGCGCTGAAGGAAGTGCGAGAGCAGCTTGTGAACTTACTAAAGACACTTCCTCCTCAGTAGCTATCCATTTTTGTATCGTTTGTACTTATAGATAAAAGAATGTATATGTATATTTTTTATCCTTTGACATAATGTATCCTGTATCCGATCAAGTTTATGAATAAAGATACACCTTTTTTGTAATGTGTCATTTCTTGGTCTTTTCCTTCTTTTATTATCAGTATATCATCTTAGAGAACATGGTTGACGGATAGTAGGGCACGCATCTTGACTTTCCTAATAATCAGCGATGGCTTAGGCCGCAGGTTCAGATCTGCTGCCTAAGACTTTTCAACTCCATAAGCCGTAAGGGTCTCATAGAGACTTTTCTCCCTACGGATCGAGAGGATCTCGTAGGTGGGTTTTCTCCTTAGGAATCGCGAGGATTCCTAAGTGTGGTTTTCTCTTATAAGTCGTAAGGATCCTATAAGAGAATTTTTCCCTCTTACGAGTCGAGAGGACCCACAAGCGGTTGTTTCCCTCTTCGTCGAAATTCGACTTTGGAGAGTGAGACCCGTGAATAGTATGCAAGAGACCATTTTGGATTGACTTGCAGGGTCCCATTGTTCAGGAAGCAAGTTTTTTAGTCCCTGCTGCCTGAGGCTTCATTTGCAAGTTGAGACGAATCGGGAGTTTCCCGCGGAGACAATGGTTTCTCTGCGAGCCGACGCGAATCAGGAGGCTCTCGTCAAGGAGTGTTTGTATCCGTGAGTCGAGGAGTTTGCTAGGGATTATTTGTTTCCCAAGCGCCAAGGATTATTTGTTTCCTTGGGGTTTGAAACGAGTCGAGGATTCCCACGGAGGCACTGGTAGCTCTGCGAGTCGACGCGGATCAAGAGGCTCTCGTCAAGGAGTGTTTGTATCCGTGAGTCGAGGAGTTTGCTAGGGATTATTTGTTTCCCAAGCACCAAGGATTGTTTGTTTCCTTGGGGTTTGAAACAAGTCGAGGATTCCCACGGAGGCACTGGTGGCTCTGCGAGTCGACGCGGATCAGGAGGCTCTCGTCAAGGAGTGTTTGTATCCGTGAGTCGAGGAATTTGATGAAGATACTGGTTTCTTCGGAGTTGGACTGAACCGTCGAGATTTAGCTTCGTCTTCTGGCGGAGCCTGCTGGGAAAGTATGGTTCCCTCTTTGTTTACGCCCTTGGATTGTATACAGGGATCGATGTGATCTTAACTGTAGGGCCAAAGTTTTATCATCTCTTCTTTTTATTTTATTTTATTTCCGCGATGCTCTATCATTTCAGCTTTTTATATCGTGAAGGTCGTGACTGCCCAATCATTTCGGCTATTTTTCGCGGTGCCCAATCATTTCGGCTATTTATTTTGTTTTCACTCGCTGCTTTTTATTGCGAGTTGCCCAATCATTTCGGCTATTTTGCATGCATACATTCTTACTTGCTGCTTTTTATTGCAAGTTGCCCTATCATTTCGGCTATTTCGTATGCATGTGTGGCCTATTGGCTTTTTTCTGTAAGCCTGAAATTAAACACCGATTTCGGCGTCAACACCGCTACAACTGGGATATTGCCAGGAGCGAATCATCATCTGCCTCTGTCAATGTCGAACAAAGGTGGCTTAGCGACCAGGGTTAAGGTCCTGTCGACTAAGGCTTTTGACTTCATAAGCCGTAAGGGTCTTGCGAAGTTATTTCTCCCTACAAGTCGTGAGGATCTTGTAGGTGCATTTTCTCTTTAGGAATCGTGAGGATTCCTGAGTGTTTGTTTCCTCTGTAAGTCGTAATGATCCTACAGGAGGGTCTTCTCCTCATAAATCGAGAGGATTTACAAGGGTTGTCTGTCATGCGAACATATCTCCAGTCACGGATGAGACTTGGTTAGGGAAATGTTTATTCGCGCCTGTGGATTGTATACAAGGGTCAGTATTGAGCCACTTGTAGGGGAGTATTGGAAGTTTGTGGGGGTTTGCTTAAGCACAAGTTTAGGTCTCTGTAACTTAAGACTTTCAAATCTTATGAGCCGTGAGGGTCCCATAAGAGAGTTCTCCTCACGAGTCGTGAGGATCTCGCGAGTGTATTTTCTCCCTAGGAATCGTGAGGATCCCTAAGTGTGTTGCTTCCTTGTGAGTCGTAAGGATCTCACGCGGGTGGTTTCTCCTTACAAGGTCGAGAGGGCCTTATAAGTGTCTTTTAACGAGGTTGCGCCCTTTCGGGTTTTCACAAACACTCGCCGGTAGTCCTGCTGTTTTTACTCACAGAGCCCTTTCGGGTTTTCATCCGTGCCCATTTTGCTTATGGACATACCGTTTTTATTTTATTATTTTATTTATTTATTTTCTTCTTCTCTTTTTTTTACGAGGTCGCGCCCTTTCGGGTTTTCACGAACACTCGCCGGTAGCCCTGCTGTTTTTACTCACGGAGCCCTTTCGGGTTTTCATCCGTGCCCTTTTTGCTTATGGACATACCGTTTCTATGTATATATATATATATTTTTTTTTTTATTCATCACGTCAGCCTAAAGATGCTGCGGTAGTAGTTTAAAGACGTTTCGGTCTGCTATTAGTTTAAGGACATTTCGGTCCGTCGTTGAGAAGGTCGGCTACTTTTATAAAGCTTGAGCTTAGGAAGACAGCGAGCGGACATAGTCGTCATCATCTATCATTGACCTAGGCTGTGGCACATTAAGCGTAGTATTTCTTTAGGAAGCGACCGTTTATCGGCCTGAAAGGCCTTTCACCGTGCATGTCTATGAGCCCCACCCTGGTAAACTTTATCTATGATGTACGGGCCTTCATAGTTTGGCTCGAATTTTCCCCGCTTGGCGCGATTGGGGATCATAGGCCTTTTGACCACTAGCACGAGTTCGCCTTGGCGGAATGTCCTCGGTCGGGTCAATCTTTCGTATGAGCGCGTCATCTTTGCTTTATAAGCTTCTAGATTTTGCTGCGCTATGAGCCGGGTTTCATCAAGGGCGTCAAGCTCCTCAAGCCGAAGGTGAGCATTTTCTTCGTCCGTCAGCTCGTAGTGGACTGCCACTCGTAGAGAGGGTAACTCTATCTCGAGGGGGAGTACTGCTTCTGTACTGAACACCAACGCGTACGGCGTTGTGTTCGTGGCCGTCTTGAATGTAGTTCGATATGCCCAAAGAGCTTCTTGCAGTCTTTCGTGCCAATCTTTCTTATTTCGGGACACCGTTTTCTTTATGATTTTTGTCAATGTCTTGTTGAAGGCTTCAGCTAGTCCATTGGCTCGCGGGTTATAAACCGAGAAATATCTCCAGTCTATATTATGCTGTTGCGCAAAGCGACTGATCTTGTGGCTTCTGTAAGCTGGCCCGTTATCGGAGATGATCCGTCGCGGAGTTCCAAATCGATATATGACATGCGTCTTGAAGAAGTGGAGGATATTTTCCGTCTTCACCTCTCTTAACGGTACTGCTTCTGCCCATTTAGAGAAGTAGTCAGTCGTCGCCAAGATGAAACGATGTCCCCTAGACGATGCTGGTTCGATAGGGCCAACTATGTCAGTCCCCCACATTTCGAATGGCCAGCTTGCCACCGTTGGATGTAGTGGATTTGGGTGCTGGTGGATGAAGTCCCCATGAATTTGGCATGAGTGGCATTGCTTCGCATATTCGATGCAGTCCTGAATCATCGTGGGCCAGTAGTAGCCCATCCGTTTTATCTTCAACTTCATCTTAGGGCCTGCTTGATGAGAACCGCAGAGTCCATCGTGAACTTCCTGGACGACTCTTTTCGCTTCGTCAGGTCTTAAGCATCTTAGCCACAAAGAATCAAATGACCTCTTGTACAGAGTATCGTTGACGAAGGCGAAAGACAGGGCTCGTTTCACGAGCTGATGTCTTGTGGACGCTTCTTCAGGCATTCGGTGGGACTTGAAGTAATCTATGAAGATTTCTCTCCAATCCTTGGTATTTTCCCAATCTTTTACTTGCAGGGTTGTCTGCTCGTTCGCTCCTTTTTCTTCGGATGATTCCAGAGATATTTCTGCTGGGGCAAGCACTCGACGGCTTTGTACCACGATTCTAACGTCATCGAGGTTCTCGTCAGCCAATTCTTTAGCAAGTTTGGCCAGTGCGTCCGCTTTGCTGTTTTCCGCGCGCGGTATGCTCTCCAAAGTATAGGAGGGAATTTGGGTTAGCAGTTGTTGCACTTTTTCACCGTATTTTACCAATTCCGGTTTGCATGTTTGGTAATCGTCGTTCACTTGACTGACGACTAGCTGGGAGTCCCCATATATGAGGAGGCTTTCAATTCCCATGTCAATGGCGATCTCGAGGCCTGCTATCAGAGCTTCGTATTCGGCTTCGTTGTTTGTCCTCGGCTCCGTCAGGGAGAACGCGTAGCGCATTATCCCTCCTTGTGGAGTTATAAAGATGAGTCCTACCCCCGATTTGATTATAGGGGTATTTTGTTTGCGCTTTTTCATGGAAGATGCTCCATCGAAATAAAGCTCCCATCGGGTATTATCACCGTCGATCGCATCAAACGCATGTTCGTCTGGAAGATCGCAATTCAGAGGAGAATCGGCGGGTATCGGATGCTCAGCGAGGAAGTCGGCGATGGCCTGGCCTTTCACTGCCTTGAGAGGTTGATAGGTTATCGAGAACTCCATTAAGAGCAGGGCCCATTTAGCGAGTCGTCCCGTCAGTATGGCCTTTGACATCAAGTATTTAAGGGGGTCCACCTTTGAAATGAGACGGACTTCATGCGCCAACGCATAGTGCCTGAGCTTTGTTATCGCAAAAATCAACGCCAGGCAATGTTTCTCAATGGGGGAGTAGTTGCTTTCTGCCCCCAGCAGAACTCGACTTAAGTAGTAGAGTGCTCTTTCTTTCCCTTGGTCGTTCTCTTGTGCCCATAATGCGCCTAAGGAACCTTCGAGGGCGGTCGTGTAGAGAATGAGAGGTTTTCCCTTGACCGGGGCAGCCAACACCGGCGGGTTCTGCAGGTATTGCTTGATCTCGTCTAGTGCGCTTTGGCATTTTTGATCCCAGACGAACGGGGTTCCCTTCTTCATCAGGTGACTGTAAGGACGGCACTTTCCTGAAAGGTTGGCTATAAATCGCCGTATATACGCGAGCTTCCCTTGGAGAGATCGCAACTGTTTGAGAGTTCTCGGCGGAGGCATTTCCATGATCGCTTTGATCTTTGACGGATCTATTTCAATACCTCGGTGTCGAACAATGAATCCCAGGAATTTACCTAAGGAAACTCCGAATGCACACTTGAGCGGGTTCATCTTCAAGTTGTATTGCCGAAGGCGTTGAAATACGGTCTTCAGATGTTCGAGATGTTCCTCGTATGATTTGCTTTTAACAACGAGGTCGTCGATATAGCATTCGACGATTTCGTGTATAAGGTCATCGAAGATCTTCGTCATGGCCCTTTGATAAGTGGCACCGGCGTTCTTTAATCCGAAGGGCATCACTTTATAACAGAATATTCCCAAAGGGGTCCTGAAGGCTGTGTGCTTCTGGTCTTCTGGATGCATCTTTATCTGGTTATACCCTGACGAGCCGTCCATAAAGGAGAAAACCTCATGAGTGGACGTGTTGTCTATCATCAGTTCGGTGACTGGCACTGGGAAATCGTCTTTCGGGCAGGCTTTATTGAGATCCCGGAAGTCCACGCATATGCGCACTGTCCTATTTTTCTTCATCACCGGGACGATGTTGGCGATCCATTCAGGGTATTGAACTTCCTGGATGAAACCAGAGTCGATCAGCTTCTTGACCTCGGCATTGATACTCATCTCAAGCTCGAGCCGCATTCTTCTCGGCGCCTGTTTGACTGGTTTGACGTTCAGAGATATCGCCAATCTGTGCACAGCAATTTCTGGATCTAGTCCCGGCATTTCGGAATAGTTCCACGCGAAGCAATCTCTATGTTGCAGAAGCACATCCTTCAACGCAGCTACCCTTTCTTCAGATAGTAACTCGCTGATGAATGTCGGTCGTGGATCGTTTGCCGTCCCCAACTCAATCTTCTTGAGGTTATCTGCAGTGGTATGGATTCCATCTTCCAGCTCTTTTGGCGCTGGTGGGAATTCTGAGATTATCTCGTCGCTGCTGTTTTCGAAGCACCAAGGGAGCTCATCTATGTCCTCGGGCTCTTCTTTTAATATTGTGATCATGTGACAGGTGCGAATTCGCTTCCAATCCCAATGTGGAACTGGTTTTTCTTTCGCTTTGGGTTCGTGCTTTTGTGGCGGCGCTACCCTCCAGTTGTCGGACAGAGCGAATTTGCCGAGCTGATACTGATCTTCGACCCAATTCTTAAAGGTGAAGCAGTCTTCAAGAGGATGCCCTATTACTCGATGGTAAGAGCAATAGTCCGGGTGTGAGACTTCGCCTGCTTGTTCAAGGTGCTTAGACTTCGGCAGTGTAAGCATCTGATGTTTTAGAGCGAGGTCAAGTATCTTCTTCGTCTTGTCCCGAGGAAACGAGTACGCTCGACCCATTTTCTTCATAAGGGATAAATCAATAACGCTCGACTCCCGTTTGCGTGGCTTCTTAGCCCTGCTTTGTTGTTGTTGGGCGCCTTTTTGGCCTTTCGACTTATTTCTGCTTTTGTGCCGAGCCTTCTTTATAACAGGTTGACAGGGAGCAGCCTTTTCATCTTTCACGGCCTGTTGGAGAAGGCGTTGCGTTTTGGCTTTCTCGTAGATGACCATTTCGCGGTTATGATCGTCTCGGACTTTTTGACCCGCTTCCCTTATAAGCTTGTCCATTTGTTCTTCGAACGACGGACTGGGCACTTTTGCATCCGGAACTTTCATTGTCTGAGGATTAGCGTCCTCCCATTGAGCATCCGCTTCTTCATCGAAGTCATACACGACATAGCAGCCGTGTAGTAGTTCTCGTTTCTTTGACCGGACGTATCCAAGCCCAATTGTTTCCATTCTCCCATTAGGCAGTTTGCGTTGAGTCCCGGGAACGTTCCAGATTTTGTCATAGAACTTGGCTTTTCGAACGGTCTGCTTGAAGGATATCCCCTGGCGTTTCAGCAGCTTTTTCAAACCCTCTGTATAATATCTGGGAAGACGGATAGGCTGAAGCCTGTCGAGCGTAGGATCCGCGCCATGCCAGATTTCTTTTTCCACCTTATTTTCTTCAGAGCGGTAAAGCAAAATTGCTTTCTCTCTCTTTCTCCTGGGAGGGATATAGAATGTCCGCAACTCTTCTACACTGTAGATATTAAGTGCATCCAGTTCTTTATGGTGTCTAGGCGGCACCATGGCTATCTGTAGACTTCGCTCTTCATCAGCAGAAGTTCGGATTGACAGCCGAGCAGGGAATACAGCATGAACTTCATCCTCCGAATCGCTACCGAAGATCAATGAAGGAACGGATGGTCCCAGCTTGGTGTATTGGGGCGGACCCGAATAAGTTATATCCTCTTCCTCTTCGGTATCGCTGCCGAAGACAGGGATGGATGCGTTAGTTTTGTTCTCCGGCTTATGACACTTCTGTTGGAGATAGTGCCCTCAGAGTCAATTATTAGGTCACAGGTACGTGATTGTAATGATTGAGGGAGGACCTATCCCGGTAGGACAGTCTTACTCAAGATGATAATATGCTATCTGGTTTACCTTTATCATCATGTACTGTTTTAGGTGACCTGACACGTCGCTATTACACGTTGATAGAGCCCCTAGGATTCTTGCTTGACCACCAGCAGTATGAGGGCGATCATATAAGTGGGAGCTGGGGGTCTACAAGCATATCCTTAAAAGGTCCCTAGTCGTGGGAGTTTCGAGACCGGGCATCGATACTCCATTAGTAGACTAGTGTATACAGTCGAGACCCCGACGAGGGGCGGTGGCCGGTCTCACAAGCCACTGGTGTCAGTTGGATCACCTAAGATGTATACAGGTGCTCATTGGGTTATGAGTACACCGGAAAGGACTCGCCGGGAACATGCTAGTTGGTAATATACCAGACGTCAGATGGCAGTTCCCTGGTGACATGTGTGCAGGTTAGTTCATCGACCTGGGGATCGTCATTTGTCTCGTGTGAGTTCCCACTGTACTTTGATTACTACCCTACCACGGCTCAAAGGAGTCGTGCAAACAGGTTTTAGTTGGGTACAGTCCCGAGCCACATGGAGGCAGTGAGCGTATCTTCAGGGGTTCGTCTCTCCCGGTATTGGGGGTGAGGTCGTGCTGTGTCTAGGAGAGCCATTACACAAAGTCCTTGGCCAAGGCAAGGAGATTTACTGGTAGGTATTCCAGTAGTATCTCAGGGTGTTCTGGGCTACACTCCGACACGACTTGTACCGCTTTTGGGGGTCTGACTTTTACCAACCCCCTAGGCCCGCCATGCGATGCTCATAGACGAACGGACCGGACTGCACGGATATTGTCACTGACAGGCTCAGTAGGGTGTCAGGATGAGTTCGCTCATCGACGTCCTTTTTTAGTCAATACCTGGTAGCCCGTTACGTATTGGCTTATACCTCTGACGTGCTAGTGGTTAAATCCACAACCGAGGTGTTGATGAGTCTTTAGAGTCCCCCACATTTCAGTTACTCAGCTTTCGGGCGAAAGGTTGTAGAGACCGTATGGAGATATGGCAAGGTCCGATCAGATACGTGCGGTATTGCACGGATCAGGATCGGACAGTTTGTACTATAGGCCGTATTGGTATATGGCAGGGTTCAATCAGATACGTGCGGTATTGCACGGATCAGGATCGAACAGATATCACTAGCCGGCTTTGGTTTAAGCCGGATCCTAGTATAGTACAGTGTAGACTTTGTCTCATTGCATTTGTATTTCGGTCGAAATACAGATGCGGGTGTGTATGCACAGTATCGGGGTTTTCCTGTAATTTATTACGGGACCAGTTTTATGGAGTTGCCAGTTTGCTTTCCGTTTCGGCCAATTTCCATTGTTCCGTTCATTGGCCGAAGATTGGTGGAGGAGGGCTTATTTGCATTGTTGCAAATAAGTGTTTGTGGAGGAGTTCTTTGCTTATTGTTTTATCATGACATCTTTTCATTGACTTTGACTTCTAGCTTCATGATGGCTTGACTTTGTAAGCATCATGGTTGTTGATGATTAGTTGGTAGTGTATTGGTTTTGGGAGTGATCATTGCCTCTCATCATCACTTGCTTTTTTCCATGACACTCCACCTTGCATTATTGTTCCACCCACCCCCTTGTCTTTTCTCTCTCCAATCTCACTTGGTAAAAGGGGGGCCGGCCATACAAAATGGAAGGGGATTCATTTCATGATTTGGGTGGAAAAATGTTACCCCCTTTTTTTTTGTATGCTACATTTTTCCCCACCTCTCTCCAAGCTCTCTTCTCCTCCACAAATGGCAACTCCACAACCCCAAATGAGACTTCTTCTCTAGATATTCTACAACGAATCTTGGGCACGTCGAGTAGCCGGCTTCGTGCCCGAGTTGCCTCGGCATTGAGGTGGGAGCCCGTAAACAAAGTAGGCGATGTGGTGCACTTCCGGCGACGAGGAGGAGACGGGACTTTTCCGCAGGAGATCGGGACCATGACGAGAAGACCGGAGGACTTGGATCGTCGGTATATCTCTATTCCCATTCTTGTAGTTAGCTTAGACTAGTTAATGGTAACGATCCGGGTGATAGTGCGCGGTGGTGCCGGTTTGCTAAGTCCGCAAATTTTAAGTTATTCACCGCTTCCGCATTCCGGCGTCGGATTGACGGCCGGGGCGCCGCCGTGCACTTACAGTGGTATCAGAGCCTCCCCATTAACTTAGTCTAGCTTTGTGTAATGTGTTTTTGAGTTCCGATCGATCGAAATGTCCAAAAACCCGTATTTGCCCACGACAGTTTTCTGTTAAGTTTTTTTGGTGTCCAAAAATTTTTCAGGTGACAGAAAAGTGATCTACCAAAAAATATAAGAGTTCTGTAAAAATTCGACGATGTAAAGCTACAGTATGAGCGCGGAACCGCCGCGGAAACCCCATACATGCCGCCCTTCCGCGGCGCACTGTGCACGTCACATCACCAAATTTTTACAGATGCCTTCTGGGTTTATTTCAGGGGTTTTGGAACATTAAAATTGGGCCCATATTTTCTGTAACTGCTACAGTATTGTTTTGGGGCCCACTTGGTATAATTTGATCGGTCGGATATTTTAAACACATTTTTCACAGTATTTACATTATATCTGCGACCGTGAATGTCACTCGATCGGTAAATCCGGTCTAACTGCTATAGCCCGGTTAGACGGATTTGCGAACGTGACTTTCACGTTGATGTTCTATGTATTTGCTGTGATGTTGCGGATCGGTCGTGGGGGATAGCCTGGATGCAATGCTAGTACTGTGCTGTTGTATTATGTACATTTGATATTGCGGGGCGAGCGTCCGACATGTGGACTGCCGTCACTGCCTGTTTGTATTATTCTTTTGGGGCACGACCTGGTTGCGGTCGATGTACCCGTTGTATGTATATTTTACTTTCTGTACTAGGATTGCCCCGCGGAGGGGTGCACGGATAGCCGGGTTCTGGAGGGCAACAAGCCCGCATCTCATGGCATTGAGACGGAGGGGGCTTCACTCTAGGATTGGCGGGCCATTCGCCGCACTCGTAGGGGGTACAGGTTGACCCAGGAGGGGTGCCCAAGTTGCCGGATTCCGTGAAGTGCTGGGTGGTCCATTCACAGCGCTGAAGGGGGCTGCCTCGCTTCAGGTTTTGGCGGGTGACTTGCCGCGCCCGTAGGGGTCTAGGATTTCATTGCACAGGCTATCCACACGACCAGGGGAACGTCGGGTTTCAGCGGCTCTGTGAAACCCGGGGATCCCAGATATCTGTATTGTTTCTGTGATGCTGTTCATTTTCTGTGATGTTGCATTTTATTCACGCCTTGAGCGAAATATAATATATTGGTATATATATTAGTAGATGTTGTATATGTTTTGCATCCGCGCTAGTCCAGTCCCCGCTCTGTCGTTAGTAAGCTAACCTAACGGGTAATGACGGGACCCAGTGGCGAATGCGGATGGCATATACGTACATCAGTATATTTTCGTTCTTTGTGGTGTGATCAATTGATGGGACTGCATTGATTCGGATCAATGCAAGTTAAAAACAAACCTAATCTGATGTTGTTGGAACACTTTTCAAAAAGCTGTTATTGCAAGGACGTTTACTTTTGTTTTGCATCGTGGTATTCATTGGAATATCCTGCTCCTCAGTCGACGAGGCAAGGGCCGAGATCCCTTCACCGGGAGTGACCCCTTGGACAAAAAGTTTGCGTCAGGGCAATGACTTCACTATAGCCGATTGCTTTTGCTTTGCACCGTGGTATTCGTTTGGAATATCCTGCATCCCATTCTACGGGGAAAGAGCCGAGATCCCTTCACCGGGAGTGACCTCTTTAGTAAAGGTTTTCGTCACTATATTTTCTAAAAAGCTATCCGTTCCTTCAACGATATCAAGTTCACTACGTTAAAGGTTTTCGCCAGAAACCATTCGTAGCCCTCCGTCGTTTCATATGGGTAGTCAATAGTATTCAAGCTGTGTTTGTTGGCCTTAGTCAAGGCACAGTGTTTGGTAGCTATTGGGTATTCATATGCTGCATAGATAGATGCGTTGGTTTGGGACAGTCGTATAGCCTTGTTGGCCCTAGTCAAGGGCTTGTACGGGTGGATTCAAATTAACCTGGATAATGACGGGTAGAACTTGACATGTGACTTATGATTTGTTGGCCTTAGTCAAGGTCATAAGAGCATGGGGTAAAAATCACATCGGGAGTTTTCAAAAGAACTGAAACTTGCCAGATATGCGCATACCTTCTGGAGTGTGGTAGCGTGAGCGGATTCCGTCACGTTGTCATGCGATGAGAGTTGGATCCCGATTCCCACTGATGAGTTGGTATACTCCTCGGGTAACCCCGACTAATTCTTCTTTCAGGTTTGGAGGAGAATTTGAGGTACAGTGGGAGGATTCCAGATTAGATAAATTGTCACCATTCTGATCTAGGTTAGAGTGCACGCTGAGTGTTTCTTTTCTCTCTCTCTTTGGCAGCGACCATTGACCCGACCCTAAGACTTTGACTCAGTGACCAAGTTGACCGAACCTTCTTAAACACTGGCTTTTGGATTGTCAGAATTGCAGACCTCATTGCCACTCCTACTTTTACCCTTTTCTCCAGGACACCCCGTATTACTACGAACGTCCACTTCCATTGGACAAAACCATCGTATGGTTAGATACAAACTCGAAAGAATTTATTCGAGGATGGTTTCCGGTTCTGGAGAAAACGGATAGGATTATTCAGTTGTCTTTTCCTTTTACCCTCTCTCAGGTTACGAGTACTCCTTGGTTTAGGGGTAGTACACCTATTACGCAAATTGGATTGTCTTCTTCCAAACCTTAGGCTGGTGCCGACCGGTAGGGAATGAAGAAAACCAATTAGCATAACGATGGTGTGCAGAAGGTATTAAGTTCAGACAAAGCAAGGGATTAGTAAGAGGGCAAAGTAAATTGCAACAGATATTCACGACCGAACCAAATATTTCATTACCACTCCCACATCACCTTTGTATTTCTCCAGGACACTCCATATCACTACGAAGATCCACAGTTTATTTGGATACTCCATCGTATGGTTATATACGAACTCGAATGGAACTTGTTCCAGTTCGGGGATGGATTCTGGTTCAGGAGAAATAGGAATAAGGTTTATTCGGTTGTCTTTTATCTTCACCCTCTCTCATTGCGAGTGTTCCGAGGATGCGGACAGTACACCCATTATGCTTATTGGATAGTCTTCTTCCAAACCATAGGCTGGTGCCGAACGGTAGGGAAGGAAGAAAACCATTTGGCCTAAAAGGGTGTGCAGAAGGTAAAAACTAAAGACATATGAAGGGATTTGGAGAGGTGGCAAAGAACTATACGGTTACAGTCGTGAATCTGGAAGAGGCATTACTAGGAATACCAGAATACCCCATCGGAACATTTCAATGTTTCAGTTTCACTGTGTAATGTTAAAGGAAAACTGATTTCCCGATTAGATACTTACTCCAGGGTATGTATTTACCAGGTACGATTCTCACATCTGTATGGTTTTACAGATGATGAGTGGGAGTAAGTTATTGGGAATTGGGTGATTATCCTCATTATATCGGGATTCGTTGTAATCAGTGATATTTGAGGAAATCACCTGGGCTGTTTGCCGGTCGGCAAATATTTGGTTTTGAATATCCGCTGTTATGCACCAATTTCAAAATGATATATCTGTACGTCTATTTTCATAGAGTGAGATATACCTTTCTGAAATTATGTCTACGACATTTACCTATATCAGTGGATGGTTAGGTAAGGAGCATTAAACAGCGGTGTAATTCTTCTTAACCATAAGTACAGTTTTCAACCTACGACACACAGTGAATGAGTTATCAGACTCAAGGGACTTATACAGAGTATTGTATGTTGTCCAGTGTCCATTAGGACAGAGGGGTTGGTCCTCGTACTATATTCGGTTTACTTATGACTTCTCTAGTTTTTAGACAAGTGTTTCGTGGAAACACAGGGTCCGAATTTTGAGAAGTTATAGGTATTTGAATAGAGTAGAGAACCAGGTGTAGCAAGTATCGGGATTCTTCAAAGAGATCGAAGATGTAGATACTTGTGTATGGTATTCAGTTGATAGTAATGATAAAGAGATCTTGCTTCTCTTTCAGGTTACTCATAATTGGAAGTATTCCTAAGATTGAGTAACGCTGATCGGCCTCCTTCCATTTAGTTGACATGCACTGGGGATAGCTGCATGATTTGAATCTGGTTCAATTAAATCTGTGCCTCTGTTTCTATATTGGATATAGTACAGTTCATATCTTAACATTGTTAAGGTACGGGGAGTTGTCTGGCTTATGCTTAAAACCAGACACTGGACAACTCAAGGCACATTTCTGTAATGGCTGTTTGTGGGTTGACCCAGGCTATGACGCGGGTTGATTTTCTACCATCTGGATGAACAATAGCAATATTGTTCTAGACTCGCCACAGTTTTATTAAAAATGGATTTTTCAGAAAACAGTAGTGGGAGTATGGTAGAACTGGAAGTGATTCCAGAACCACAAACGATTACTGAAGATTTGATAAGGAACCTAAAGATTCAATCTGGATTGACATTCCATTGGCCACTCCGCAGATAAGGTGGGTAACTTCAGGCACCAGAGAGGTACTACGGTAGCCTCAAGGACGGTGACAGGGAAGTTCTTGTTTACCCACAATTGCCATTGCTGTTGTTCCAGGTTACGAGACCCGGCGGGAGGATGAGTATAGCGTCTTTATAAACCAGTTTTAGAAGTGTACGTCTATATGACTCTGCCAGAGGGTTGTCGTAGTCAGTGGGAGCAGCGGAAGCATTGG
Source organism: Agapanthus africanus (assembly GCA_030015575.1). Taxonomy (NCBI): domain Eukaryota; kingdom Viridiplantae; phylum Streptophyta; class Magnoliopsida; order Asparagales; family Amaryllidaceae; genus Agapanthus; species Agapanthus africanus. The sequence goes on from CM057337.1 coordinate 740,127,228, forward strand.
TGGACAGGCTGCTTATGTCTATTTATAGACTAGAGCAGATGTAGCGGAGATAGATCATCTATTTCTGACGTGAAAGTCATGGGTTTGACTTCATCAGAATAGGGGATGGATCTGTTGAGAAGGTAGTAGGGTGTGATATCCTGGTATTTAGATGATATACACAGAGTAGGAAAAGAAACTCCTACACTACGATCGGTTATACTTTGGTCGTCACACAGTTGTTTCTCCACAAAGGAAATGGATTTTATTTCAGACATACTGGTTACTAGATCTATGGTCTTAGATCTAGATTTGGGTGGTTTCCCAATCAGGGTACTTGACAGCATTCTAAGAGTATTTAGGATGGACGACTCCTGGCACGGTAGTGTACCTGCAGGTAATGGAGTCACCCTCTCCAAAGGTGTCTTACAGACTAAAGGGGAGAGGGACGGACATGATTGGCAGATCACTTGCTCAGGCAATTGAGTCAATCGTGAGATGTCAAGTACCACACCAGATGTTGTTCTTGCACTAGATGTAATAAGTTGACATTAATCCAATCCTGGAGAAACAGTCAGAAGCAGTTTTAGAACATAAGTGGATGTTCTAAGGATATGATAACGACAGCCTCATTCAGGAGACAGTTATCATTCCAGGCTTCCAAGGTGACATGGACGACAAGGAGGTTGTCAGAGTTATAGTTTTCCTTCTGATGAGGGGGCAGTATTTTGGACAGGTGGTCCAAGGCAATACTGAGGGAGGCATGGCGCGCAGAATGCTGATTAAGTTCAGTTGACGATACAGTCTAAGAAGTTTGGATTTGGAGTTCATTTATGAGCTATGTCCCATCAGACATCCAGACATATTCTGAGACAGGTATTGCTCTTTTCGGGAGATAGCTTTCTCCGCGAACTTGAGATATAGAGAGACATAGAAAGAAACAACTAAGCGGATCCACTCACTGAGGCTATTCCTCGAACGCAATAGTTCCGCAAACGAGCTTTGTGAGACTGACTAGTAGAGGAGTTGGATGTTTGGTATCACACGGGCTGTGAGTATGCGACATCGCAATAATTAGCCTTGAGTGCAAGTGGGAGATTGTTGGAGATAGTGCCCTCAGAGTCAATTATTAGGTCACAGGTACGTGATTGTAATGATTGAGGGAGGACCTATCCCGGTAGGACAGTCTTACTCAAGATGATAGTATGCTATCTGGTTTACCTTTATCATCGTGTACTGTTTTAGGTGACCTGACACGTCGCTATTACACGTTGATAGAGCCCCTAGGATTCTTGCTTGACCACCAGCAGTATGAGGGCGATCATATAAGTGGGAGCTGGGGGTCTACAAGCATATCCTTAAAAGGTCCCTAGTCGTGGGAGTTTCGAGACCGGGCATCGATACTCCATTAGTAGACTAGTGTATACAGTCGAGACCCCGACGAGGGGCGGTGGCCGGTCTCACAAGCCACTGGTGTCAGTTGGATCACCTAAGATGTATACAGGTGCTCATTGGGTTATGAGTACACCGGACAGGACTCGCCGGGAACATGCTAGTTGGTAATATACCAGACGTCAGATGGCAGTTCCCTGGTGACATGTGTGCAGGTTAGTTCATCGACCTGGGGATCGTCATTTGTCTCGTGTGAGTTCCCACTGTACTTTGATTACTACCCTACCACGGCTCAAAGGAGTCGTGCAAACAGGTTTTAGTTGGGTACAGTCCCGAGCCACATGGAGGCAGTGAGCGTATCTTCAGGGGTTCGTCTCTCCCGGTATTGGGGGTGAGGTCGTGCTGTGTCTAGGAGAGCCATTACACAAAGTCCTTGGCCAAGGCAAGGAGATTTACTGGTAGGTATTCCAGTAGTATCTCAGGGTGTTCTGGGCTACACTCCGACACGACTTGTACCGCTTTTGGGGGTCTGACTTTTACCAACCCCCTAGGCCCGCCATGCGATGCTCATAGACGAACGGACCGGACTGCACGGATATTGTCACTGACAGGCTCAGTAGGGTGTCAGGATGAGTTCGCTCATCGACGTCCTTTTTTAGTCAATACCTGGTAGCCCGTTACGTATTGGCTTATACCTCTGACGTGCTAGTGGTTAAATCCACAACCGAGGTGTTGATGAGTCTTTAGAGTCCCCCACATTTCAGTTACTCAGCTTTCGGGCGAAAGGTTGTAGAGACCGTATGGAGATATGGCAAGGTCCAATCAGATACGTGCGGTATTGCACGGATCAGGATCGGACAGTTTGTACTATAGGCCGTATTGGTATATGGCAGGGTTCGATCAGATACGTGCGGTATTGCACGGATCAGGATCGAACAGATATCACTAGCCGGCTTTGGTTTAAGCCGGATCCTAGTATAGTACAGTGTAGACTTTGTCTCATTGCATTTGTATTTCGGTCGAAATACAGATGCGGGTGTGTATGCACAGTATCGGGGTTTTCCTGTAATTTATTACGGGACCAGTTTTATGGAGTTGCCAGTTTGCTTTCCGTTTCGGCCAATTTCCATTGTTCCGTTCATTGGCCGAAGATTGGTGGAGGAGGGCTTATTTGCATTGTTGCAAATAAGTGTTTGTGGAGGAGTTCTTTGCTTATTGTTTTATCATGACATCTTTTCATTGACTTTGACTTCTAGCTTCATGATGGCTTGACTTTGTAAGCATCATGGTTGTTGATGATTAGTTGGTAGTGTATTGGTTTTGGGAGTGATCATTGCCTCTCATCATCACTTGCTTTTTTCCATGACACTCCACCTTGCATTATTGTTCCACCCACCCCCTTGTCTTTTCTCTCTCCAATCTCACTTGGTAAAAGGGGGGCCGGCCATACAAAATGGAAGGGGATTCATTTCATGATTTGGGTGGAAAAATGTTACCCCCTTTTTTTTTGTATGCTACATTTTTCCCCACCTCTCTCCAAGCTCTCTTCTCCTCCACAAATGGCAACTCCACAACCCCAAATGAGACTTCTTCTCTAGATATTCTACAACGAATCTTGGGCACGTCGAGTAGCCGGCTTCGTGCCCGAGTTGCCTCGGCATTGAGGTGGGAGCCCGTAAACAAAGTAGGCGATGTGGTGCACTTCCGGCGACGAGGAGGAGACGGGACTTTTCCGCAGGAGATCGGGACCATGACGAGAAGACCGGAGGACTTGGATCGTCGGTATATCTCTATTCCCATTCTTGTAGTTAGCTTAGACTAGTTAATGGTAACGATCCGGGTGATAGTGCGCGGTGGTGCCGGTTTGCTAAGTCCGCAAATTTTAAGTTATTCACCGCTTCCGCATTCCGGCGTCGGATTGACGGCCGGGGCGCCGCCGTGCACTTACAACTTCTCCGTGTCTTCGAAATCCGGTAAGAAGTATTTGGCGTCTTCGTATTTGCGGACCTCGTTCACAGAGAACGGGTTCAGTTCTCCTGTCACGGTATACTCGAAACCATCCTTAAAATACTTCATACACTGATGTTGTGTAGAAGGGATGATGTTGTACTCGTGTAACCATGGTCGGCCGAGCAAAGAGTTGTAGCATGTCTTGGCGTCTATGACGTAGAACTTAATGTCCGTGACGAGTAGCCCGAAGCGTAGCGTCAGTATCACAGATCCAAGAGTCTTTGACGATTGGGAGTCGAACCCGGAGATGGTGATCTTGTCCCGAGCAAGGTGCTGGACGTTCATGCAAATTTCCTTCAACACCCGCACGTTGAGTAGGTTAACAGACGACCCGTTATCGATCAGGATTTTGCCTATCTTTATATCATAGCAGTATCCCGAGACATAGAGAGGGCGATTGTGTTCGCACGTCCCGAGTAGAAGGTCTTCATCGCCAAAAGTAACATCAGCCGTGTGCACTTCCTCCAATTCATCCTTCATCTTTTCCTCGGCCAGGCATGCTTGGAATTGTTCCGGGTCTTGGAGCGCCTTAATCAATGAATCTCTCGCCTCTTTTGATAGCAAAAGGGCGTCAAGAATGCTGAGCTGTGAGGGCAGCTTTCTCAGATGTGCTAAGACGTTGTAATCCACTTTATTCTTCTTCGACGGGTTGTTGGCGCTTAGCTCTTCCACCACTTGGTCATCTAAGACGATATCTTCAGAGGCCTTTTCTTTCCCTTTATCTTTTCTGCTCAAGGGTCCGAGGTTCTTTTCAGGCAGCGTCCGATTCCGCAGCCGGATATTTTCGCAGACCTTCAGCTCTTCTTCTTTTCTCGAAGTGGACTCTTTAAAGAGAGGGGCAAGTTCTGGCTCTTCATCAGAATCACTCCCGAATGTAGGCACTTGTGACCCGCCGGTGTTAACCACGCGACAATCACCGGTAGCTCTGTTAAGGCCTTTGATCATTCCGTTCTGCTCTCGGCGAGTCTTGCGCTTTTCCCGCTTAAACTGTTGTCGATGAGCGACGTATCCTTGCCACCATTTATCGAAAGCTTTGCACTCTTGAGTGGGGTGCGAGACCTTCTGATGATATAAGCAATAGGAGGGGTGCATTTCTATTTCACCGGTAATTTTTCCTTCAGAGGATGGTAGCTTCATGCCCATTGATATGGCCTTAGCAAACTTTTTCTTTATCTTGAATTGGCTTTTGTCGGTAGTGGAGGCATTTGGCTCCAGCGGGATCGTCTCAGCTCTTTCATCAAGTCGCTGGCGCTTGGCCCTTCCAAATATAGCCGTCTCGCGCTCTCGATCAGCTTTACTTTTCAATCGAGCTTCGTTAAGGAATGCGTCAATCATTTCAACTGATAGCTCCGGAATTTTTGATTCGGTACCTGCCCCCAGCGTTTTAGTGCCAGGAGTCTCCTTATCGTTCGCGATCGAATGGGAGATCATATGACAGCTCGCCACATATTGCTCGGGTTCATCCGATGAACTTTTTCCCTCATCTTCTTCTTGAAAGACGTGATTGAGGAACTCTTGAAGCGTAATGGGAGTCCGTGCCTTTTGGTTATATTCATCCAGCGCGTCAATTTGCTTTTGTAAGTCCGTGCGCTTGTCGCCAGGCTTCACGGGCTTCTTAGATTTCTTCTTCTTCTTTTTCGAAGATTTTGACGGCTGGCTGCAAGTGCTTGAACCGCCACCATCGGTCTTTGGAGTTGGACGAGGTTTTAGCATTCCCTCCATAATTTGCGGCTCCAATGGGTTCTTCCACTTGATCGCTGGACATGCCTGAAGATCGTTTAGCATTCTCTTTGTCTTGGCTGATAATACAACCTCCCAAGGAGCTTCTTCAATGACGGAGCATGTTGCCCCCGGCGTATTCATCCCCTTAGAGGTGTGGGGCTGCGGGGGATTCACCTTCCATTTATCAGATAACGCGAACTTGCCCTGTCGGTACTGGTTTTCAAGCCAATTCTTGAAAACGTAGCAATCTTCGATCGGATGGCCTAGTACTCGATGATAAGGACAGTAGTTGGGCTCGTTGACGTCACTTGGCTGCAACGGACGTTTTGGATCCGGCAGATTTATGAGTCTGTTGCGCAACGCCAGCTCGAATAACCTCTTCATTTTATCGCGGGGAAAGGAATAAGGACGTCCCATCCTATTCTCAAGGGGTACGTACGGGCGCATATTATTTTGACGAGCCACTGGCTTCGAGTCGCTTGGTTGTTGTTGAGCATTAGCGACGACGATCGCTTTTCCCTTCCCTTTGTCATTTCGGGAGTCCAGCCTTGGAAGAGGAGGTTTATGGCCTATTTGATCCATTTGCGCTAGTTTGTCAATCAACGCCTGGAAGGTAGTTGGCTTGAAAAACATCATAAATTGTGAGATGGTTGCTTGTGGATCGAGGGTTCCCACAAACATACCCACTGTGGGAGCTTCTTCAATGCGCTACTCACACTTTGACCATAAATTCCGCCATCGTATAGCGTACTGAACCCACGTCTCGCCGGGTTTTACCCTGGCGTTAATCAGTGCCGTCATCGGGGTACGCTCACTGGCACTTGCAAAACGCTGAGTGAACAGCAGCTCCATCTCCGCGAAGGTTTTAATAGAGTCATTTGGGAGTTCAGAATACCACTCGAACACCGAATCTGATAAGCTTCCAACAAACTGGCGAAGCAACAGCTTGTCGTCACCGCCGGTGTTGCCGCAGAGCGCCCTAAACTGGGCAACATGCTGATGAGGATTGCCCGTCCCCTTGTAGACATGGAACTTAGGAATTGTATAACCTGGCGGGTACTTAATCTGATCGTACCAACCCGGATATGGCCGCCCCGTCTTTACGGCCTGACCGGCTGCTTCAGTCGCCTGATGCACCCGTATTTGCTGGGCGATGTATTCATCCAAATCAGCTTTTGATATGGTATCCTCTTTAGCTGTGGATAGAGCCGGTGGAGGATTCGATATCTCTCCCCTATCGTCTTCAAGAATGATCGGGGGATCTTCAGCAGGTGGATCTTATTGAATCATCATACCCACCATATCCTGGAACAGGAGGGCCATTTTCTTTATGTTGGCTGCCTGCTCCGCAGCTTCTTTATCTTTCTTCTCTAGCACGCGCCGAAGGAATTCGGCGTCCGTTTCTTGTTCTTGACGTTCTTCTGAGGATGTTTCCGGGGTTTCTTTCGGCCCTGTAAGTGCGGCCATAGCGTTCATCATCTCCTGGAGCTTCTGTTGCTGCTCCTGAGCCTTGGTCACTGACCGTGTAAGCGGTCTATGACCCGTGGATGTACGGCTGTCTTCTTTTCCCGATGCCATGTAAACCGTATGAACTGTTATGCCCCCTGACTTGGGGCGTTTAGGTTCACCATTTTTAACTTTTGCTGCTGACGCGGGGGTTTTCTCTGGCCTCCTTCTTTTGTGGGCCGTTGAGCTTGAAGGAACCATTGAAGGGGGCACCCTAGCAGCTGCTGTCCCCTGCTGTTTAATGGGACAATCCTTATCTTTTTCCACCTTCGCCTTTTTCTGGCGACGAAAGTGACCTGGGTCAATCACAGAGTCTTGAACCCTTCGCCAAACTTTATAAATCCTTGAAGACAGCCGTTGAGGGGGCTGTTCTCGCTTCATTTCTGGAACTCTCTCCGCAGGTGGAGGAGATCTTTTCAATGTAGTGGTTGGAGAGTTCTTTCGTACCCTCCTCAGCAGTTCAAAACTGTTCCCGGTTGGAACAGCAGCGTTGACTTCCACCACTGGGGCCGGTGGAGTTAGCCCTGAGGGGGAGTTGCCCCCTGCCTTCCTCACTCGTTGCCAATGGCGACGTCGAGCACGACGAGCCGTTGGGACTGGCTCAGAGATAGAGATAGCTTCTTTTTGCCCCCTGTCTGAATGAGGCACCGCCGGTGTTAACCTTTTAAAAACTGAGGTTGTTCCTTGCGGGGTAATATCCAATCTGTCAAAGACAGATCTTCGTGTAGGGGCAGGAACGGGAATCGTCAGTCTTGAAAAGACTGACTCTTTGACTGGAGAAGCCGCCTTAACGACTTCCGGAACAGCGGTCGTTGCCCTCTTTGGGACAGCCAATTTAGAGTTCTGATTTAGCCTGGTGAAAACAGAGGCTGTCGGCTTGGTAGCGGGCGACCCGTTAACGGGGGCTGTCATGGCAGTGAGCCGGTCGAAGACCGACTTCTTGTTCACCTCCGGTGCAAGTATTGGCGCAGAGAAGCTTGTAGGTGGGATCATGGTCCCGAAGAACAGGCCAGTGGTGGCTTGGGTCACCTGGTCTACCGGCAGAGCGAGGAAGGAAGCCGCTTGGGTCCCATATGCTACACCTCCCGGTGAGGTGGGGCGTCCGTTGCAGTGGCACTTCGAGCAGTTGGTGCAATTAGAGGCCATTGAATCTTGAGTTCTGCGCCAGGCAAAAGACCAAATCTTAGTAACTTGAAATCCGAAGGCAACCATTTAACAAACCGCGATTGGTTCGCGAGGACGACACACGAAGTGTGGAGTGGAAAGAGGAAAAGGTCCCACCGGGCGTGCCAGAATCTGTTACCCTCCGAATGGCGACGCGGACTTTGCGTCTAGCCTGAGATTCGGGGCAGATGCTATGTGGTTTTATCCGTCTACCTCTCCGAAGATGCCAAGTTTACTTATGGCACCGTGTATCGGAGGTTTAGACGGATGCGGCCGATGTAGCAGACTTCGTCAGATTCCCCCTCAGGGTGAAGGGTTTTTGATTGTGGGGACGCTCTTCCCTGCAGGCGCAAGCCCCTGCAGTTAATTACGCTACCGCATCGCGGTAACAACTTTCTCCTTCTCCAGAATTTCACTTCGTGTCGTGTGTGTTTATTTTGTTTGTGGTTGCCCGTGGATTGTATATGGAGACTGAGTAATGCCGTCGCCCGTAGGACGTGGATTAGTCCAAATCCGTATTTACTTAGATTTGGGTTTGGTGTTTTTAGTTTAAGGATGCATTAGTCGCGTTGCGTCTAAGATCAACTTAAACGTTCGTCAAGGATACGTTAGTCCTGTTTTGGACTAAGATCAACTTGACTTGATGATCGATTTAATATCTGGCCGTCGGGACTCGTCACCTCTCTGACGTCGTTGAAGGATTACAACGACAGGTGTCAGAGGAGTTCGGAGATGTACCCTTGAACCAAAGTTGATTTGGGGTTTTATCATTCATTTAAATGTATAAGGATACGTTAGCCGTATTTGGGGCTAAGATCAACTTAAACGGGACCGTTTAGATCCGGCAAAAGAGCATTTGGAGGCTCTATTGTTCCAGTTTAGGGACGTAGTGGTCCATTATTAGTTTAGGGACGTTTCGGTCCGATATTAGTTTAGGAACGTTTCGGTCCGATATTAGTTTAGGGACGTCTCGGTCCGATATTAGTTTAAGGACGTCTCGGTCCGATATTAGTTTAAGGACGTCTCGGTCCACGAGTTTAAGGACCCCGCAGTCCATATTGACGTATGTGGTCGTCGGGACCCGTCACCTCTCTGACGTCGTTGAAGGATTACAACGATAGGTGTCAGAGGAGCTCGGAGATGTACCCTCGAACCAGATATAAATTGATTTAGGGAGCAGGCGTACTCAGTCAATTTAATTTGAGGACTTACGGCCAAAATTGGGCTAAGTCCAGTTGAAAATGTTCAACACCCTTATTTATTTTTGGTCTATTAGACCTGCGCTAGGGCTTTGCCCACACTTAAATAATGCATTGCATTACTTCAGGCCACTTATGCCCATTTTGACTGGGCTCTGCCCTTTTTATTATGATGCAGATCATTTATTTTGGTCCATTGGACCTTTCAATTGGGCTCTGCCCTTTCAAATAATGCACAGCATTTTATTTATTAGGTCTGTTAAGCCTTTTAATTGGGCCTGGCCCTTCAGGAAGTGAAATGCATTGCATTTGTCAGGCGCTTTGCGCCAATCACTGAGCGCAAGCGCTTGTGGTGAGGACACGTGTCATGCTCTGGCGAGCGCAAGCGCAACAACGCAGTGCGCTGTGCTAGTGCGCTGCGCTGTTGCGCTGCTGACACGTGGCGCGCTCTGGTGAGTTGCGCCAATTCCAGATAGCAAAGCTCTATTTCAAGAGCGCGTAGCGCAAGTTCTGTAGCTGACACGTGGCGCTCTCTTAAGAGCGCAACGGCGCAGTTTGGAAGTGCAAAGCACTAAGAATCTTTTAGATTCAAGAACAGAAGTGCAAAGCACTATTTGATTTCTTGATCTAATTTAGATCAAAGAAAAATAAGTTTTTTCTTTTTGTTTGAAGAACCAGAGGTTCATAAAAGTGCAAAGCACTATTTTTAATTTAGTTGTTTTCTTGTTTTCAAGAACCAGAGGTTCATAAGAAGTGCAAAGCACTATTTTCATTTATGTAAAGATCATTGATCTTGTTTTTAGATCAATGATCTATTAGAAGAAATTTCTTCTATTTTATGAAGGTTCTTTACCTTTTTCTTGGAATTTTCTCAGAGTTCTCTCTGTTTGAATCTCTTGACTTTTTTTTTTAAGAAAATGTTGATGCCTTCGAATTGAGGCCAAGGGTCCTTTTTATAGTGCCCATAAATTAGTTAAATTTGTTAAAGAGATCATTCTCTGAGTGATTTGGGGAATTTTCCCCACCGTTGGATCTTTGATCCGAAGGCCTCTGTTTTACAGAAGAAAATCTTCTTGTTTTAACAAGAACAGAAAAGATTTCTTAGAAATTTAATTCTGTTTGGCGCAGATGCCCCAGCGCATGAAACGTGTCGCGCAGCGCATCTGCGCTGACACGTGTCGCGCAGCGCAGAGCGTAGCGCAACTGCGCTAGCGCATCTGCGCTGACACGTGTCGTGCAGCGCAGTGCTTGCGCAGATGAAGCGTTGCTTCATTAAAATAGAGCTTTGCTCTGATTGGGCGCACCTTCTTGGGCGCTGCGCTGACGTATCAGCGCCGGACACGTGGCGCGTTGCGCCCGGGATTTGAAGCGTTGCTTCAAAATTTGAATTTTGAATTTTCAGCAGAGCTTTGCTCTGATTGGGGGAAACAAGCGATTTCCCCAAGAAACAAGTATGAGAGGGATAACCTTGTTCTTAAGAACTTTTTACCTTCGATCCACAATCGACATCGGTCGCTCCTCAAAAGTCAAATCTTCTCGTACAGTCAGCTCCGAATGATCCAGCACGTGTGTTTCATCTCGAACATATTTACGGAGTTGAGATACATGAAACAAGTCATGAACATTCGCCAAAGATTGCGGTAATACCAATCGATACGCCACTTCTCCAACACGCTCCAAAATCTCAAAAAGTCCAACGAATCGAGGACTAAGCTTTCCTCGACTTCCAAAACGAATCACCCCTCTAGTCGGTGATATCTTCAAGAATACCAAATCACCAACAGTGAACTCTAAAGGTCTTCTCGATGTATCGGCCTAACTCTTCTGCCGATCTTGTGCTACCTTCATATGATTCCGGATAGTGTTAACTTTCTCTACAGTCTGCACGATCAAATCCGGTCCCAACAATCTTCGTTCTCCAATATCGTCCCAGCAAACAGGTGAACGACACTTGCGACCATATAATGCTTCGAATGGAGCCATCTGAATAGTCGCCTGAAAACTGTTGTTGTAAGAAAACTCCACCAAGTGTAGATGATCCTCCCATGAACCCTTGAAGTCTAACATGCAAGCTCTCAACATGTCTTCAAGAGTTTGGATCGTTCTCTCCGACTGGCCATCTGTCTGAGGATGATAAGCCGTGCTAAACTTCAATCGAGTCCCCAAACTTTCCTGTAAGCTCCTCCAGAAGTGTGATAAGAAACGAGTGTCACGGTCGGACACGATGCTCACCGGTACTCCATGCAATCTTACAATCTTCTGCATGTACCGTTCTGCTAACGTTTCCGTTGACTGACCAACTCGAAATGGTATGAAATGAGCTGCCTTGGTCAATCAATCAACAATCACCCAAACTGCGTTGTTGCCCTTTGAACTCCTTGGTAAAGCCGTCACGAAATCCATGGTTATATGTTCCCACTTCCATTGAGGAATCGGAAGTGGTTGCAATAAACCAGCAACCCTTTGATGTTCAGCCTTAACTTGCTGACACACCAACCACTTCGCTACAAAGCGGGCAATCTCTCGTTTCATGCCTTCCCACCAGAAATGCTGTCGTAGATCTCGGTACATCTTCGTGCCTCCTGGATGTACGGAATATGTGGAACTGTGTGCCTCCTTCATAATTTCTTCGCGAATATCTCCTTTTGGAACACACAAACGGCTACCATATCGCAACGAACCATCTTCATGAATCAACAAGTCCGTTCGAAGTCCAGCTTCAACCTGTTCTCGAAACTTTTGCAATCTTGGATCCTGTAGCTGCGCTGCTTTAATATTCTCGATTAACGAAGACTGTACTTGCAGCTGCATCAACTGTCCCGAAGAATGCGGTAGCAAGATCTCCAAATCAAATTTTCGAAAGTCTTCAATAAGTTCCTTTTGTGCAGTCAACATCTGAATTGCTGGCAACCGACTAAGGGCATCCAGCACAACATTAACTTTTCCCGGATGGTACTTAAGATCAAGATCGTAGTCAGCCATCAGCTCCAACCATCTGCGCTGCCTCATATTAAGCTCCTTCTATGTGAACACATACTTCAGGCTTTTGTGATCGGTGAATACCTCGACCCTTTTGCCCAATAAGTAGTGTCTCCAAATCTTCAAAGCGAAAATCGCAGCTGCTAGCTCCAAGTCATGAGTTGGGTAATTCTTCTCATGGGTTTTCAACTGTCTCGACGCGTAAGCTACAACCTTCCCATGCTGCATCAAAACACATCTCAATCCTTTTCCAGATGCGTCGCTGTGAATCACCAATCCTCCGGAACTGTCTGGTACGGTCAAAATAGGAGCGGTTATCAACCTCTGCTTCAACGCCTCAAAAGCTGACGCACACTTATCCGTCCACACGAATAGTACTTCCTTGCGCGTAAGCTTGATCAAAGGCTCAGCCAAATGAGCAAAATTCTCCACGAACCTTCTATAATATCCGGCAAGTCCAAGAAAACTTCTGATCTCTGCAACGTTCTTCGGAATCGGCCAATCTCGAACTGCGGCAATCTTTTCGGGATCAATGGCGATTCCATCTCCGGACACGACATGCCCCAAAAACTTCACTTCTTCAAGCCAAAACTCGCACTTGCTCATCTTTGCATACAATCTTTCTTGCCTCAATGTCTGCACTGCGATCTTTAAGTGTTCTGCATGCTCTTCAATACTCTTGGAGTAGACCAGAATATCATCAATGAACACCACTATAAACTGGTCCAAGAATAGTGAAAAGATTCGGTTCATCAAGTCCATGAATATCGCCGGTGCATTCTTACTCCGAAGGGCATCACTAAATACTCGTAATGTCCATACCGAGTTCGGAACGCCGTCTTGCAAATATCCTCGGATTTAACTCGGACCTGATGATATCCGGATCGCAAATCTAGCTTCGAGAATACCCTCGCACCACTAAGCTGTTCAAATAATTCGTCAATGCGAGGGATCGGGTACTTGTTCTTAATAGTCACCCGGCTTAATTCTCGATAATCGATGCACATCCTCCTTGTGCCATCTTTCTTCTTGACTAGAAGAACTAGAGCTTCCCAAGGTGAGTTACTGCTGTGAATCCAACCCTTCTCAAGTAATTCAGCAACCTGCTTCTTGACTTCTTCCAATACCACTGGCGCCATTGAATAGTACGCCTTTGAGACTGGCGCTGCACCAGGAACAAGATCAATCGCAAACTTCACGTCTCGTTTCGGCGGTAAACCTGATATGTCCTCGAACACGTCCATGAAATCTCGAACAACAGCTGGCGCTTCTTCTTTATCAACTTCCATCGACGAAAGAACATTATTTGTCGGCCTAGCCCTAAACTCGACTGGCCCGACAGAACTGCTTCCTCCAGCAAAGATAAACTCTGGATGTTCGGGAATCTGGAAAATCACTTTCTTTTCCCTACAATCAATGTGAGCATGGAAAGTGCCGAGAAAATCCATTCCCAAGACGACTTCATAGCTGCCGGTATCAATCACCAAGAAATCTGCAAATAACTCCCGTCCGCAAACAACAACAGGACAATTCTTACATTCTTTACTAGATATGATCTTCACATTCCCAGTGTGTATGTCCCAGCAACTAGACAGGGTCGTGCAAGCAATCGAGTGTGTAGCAATAAACTTGGACGACATAAAACAATGGGATGCACCAGAATCGAATAACGCTAATTCGGGAAAACCATGAACAAGTAGAATACCTGAAACAACTTCTCCTGAAGCCTTAGCTTCCTCAGCCGTCAGGGTAAATGCTCGAGCTTGATTGGGTCCCTGAGTCAACTGCTTCTGTCCCTGAAACTGCTTCTGCGGTGGCCTCTGAACATCATCTTTCTTGCGAAGCTTTGACGGACAAGCGTTGATAGTATAATCCGCCGATCCACAAACCAAACAAAGTCCCCGCATCCTTCGACATTCCCTTTGCACGTGCCCAGGTAAATGGCAGTAGTCACAAATCACGCTCCTTCTTTGATCAACAACAACAGGCTTCTTCATAGGTGTTACGCTACGTCGGTTCACCGGAATACCTCTGCGTACATGCGCTCGTTTCGCTACAAATGCCGGCTTCCGCACGCTAACTGCTTGCTGCTGTGTACTCCCAGTCTTCATAGATAGGCTCTGCTGCTCTCGGGCCGCTGTAAGTACTTGTGAGAAAGTGGTCAAACACAGGGATACAATTTGCCTCTGGATGTCCACATCCAAACTGCGCATGAACCTCCTTGCCCTATCAGCATCGTTGGCAACCAAAGGTCCAGCGAATCTACTGAGCCGTGTCCACTCAGCTGCATGTACATCCACAGGTGCGCCGTTCTGCTTCAAACTGATGAACTTTTCTTCCATTTCCTCCCGTGCAGTCTGCGGGAAGAACTTCTCCAAGAAACTCTTCGAAAAATCCACCCAACTGATCAGCTTGGGCAAGCGGGTCTCTTCCACAAGCCACCATTCACGGGCATAGTCCACCAACTGGATGCATACCACATCCACTCTCTTATCTTCTGGAATTTGTGTCGCAACGAGCAAATTCTCCGTATCAACCAGCCACTGCTCCGCTGGCAACGGTTCTTCCAGGCCAGTAAAGACGGACGGACCGAGTCTCCTGAAATCCTCCACGGTACCCACACGATCAACTGGTCTGGCCTCAACATTGTTTACGGACTGCTGGACAGTCCGCAAACCTTCCTGAAAAGCTTCAGCTTGCTGCTGGTTCAGCTCGGTCTGCCGCTTCTGGTTTTCCAGTATCCCACGGATTACTCCAAGCAAAGTGGCTTCATCAACACGTCTCTGGTACGTTTTCAGATTCTTGCCTGCCATGTTCCTGAAATCAAAACACTGAAAGGATTAGTATGATAACAGATTCAAAATATAGATCAAAGATATGAATTAAGACTAGAACTCCAAGTTACTTAGATAGAGTACCGCATTGTAACCATGCCGCGGTACATAACTACAATCACATAACTCCACCCAAGTCGCCTAAGTTCTAGAGTTAAATAATAGGAAACCAGGTTTCGAGTCGAGATGCAAAAGAGGTTTGCATACCATCAAGGTAGAATCAGGAGGAAGTTAAGATTCAAAATGGCAAGATGGCAAAATGGCAAGACATGTTCCTAGTTACGAGTATTCTAATTCGTGTATTGGGTCCAATACCCAACTACAAAAGAATCAAACCCGACTAACCTAGATCCTATGGCTCTGATACCAAACAAACCCTGTCACGCCCCGCTTCCCAGAGTACGCTAAGATAGGTACGTGACAGAGCCAACAATGCTACCTGTGGATAGGAAATATCCTTCCACGGTCACATTACGGCTGTAGAGATATCAAGAACAATAATAAACTATCTAACACATGTCCATAAGCCAGAATAAATGAGTCAAGAATAAAAATGATGTGGAAGCAAAAGATCCAATACAAGAATAAACCGGAATGTACGTCCCACAATACGGGCTGACATCAGGAATGAAAATGCTTAAATAAAACCAAAATACTAACAGGTCCTCACTGCTCGGCCTGCTGACTGAAATACTCCTGCTCGGCCTGCAGCAAAGGTAAAGAATCTGAGCCATGCAAAACCCAGACGTCAGTGCGTCATAATATCAAGTAATAATACATCAAGGAGTAGCAAGTCATGCAAGTATGAGTATAAACGATAAAACAGGTATAACAGTAATATAACTAAGGACAGTGAAGGGTAAGGCATAGGTGATGTGTAATGAGTAATCTAAAACTGGTCTACTGGGTTAACTACTCTCAAGTTCTTGAAATCAATTTGATGAATCATCGATGTAACTCAATAGTATCCCGTGCGTGCCCGGGACCACGGTCAAAGACTCTCGGGCTGAATCCGAGACGTGCCGCAAGGCAGTAAAAGGTAGTATGTAACGACGAATGATGTTAGCAGTATCATCCCGGGGCTGGCCTAGCCCGTAAGACTGATCAGTAAAGGCTTCGAACTGTCGAGTTACAAGTCAGGTTTCATCATTGATTTCCACATACCCCCAAGTTATGTGTTCAAGTCAGGTATTGATAAATCTGGAGCTAATGCCAACACAGGATCAAGCAGGTACAGGTTTGTCTAAATAGACAACAGGAAATGTCCGTAGGGACAACAGGTCAATATTCTTGGCATAACAAGATCAGGTAACAGGTCAAGCTGTGGTACATCAGATCGTGTCAGGTAGTGTACATGGATCCAATCATGTCAAGTAGTGCATATGTATCGAGTCATGTCAAGTAGTGGTGTATCAAGTCATGTCAGGGGTGCATAAGTATCACATGGGTGCTCATAATCAAACCGT
Source organism: Agapanthus africanus (assembly GCA_030015575.1). NCBI lineage: Eukaryota > Viridiplantae > Streptophyta > Magnoliopsida > Asparagales > Amaryllidaceae > Agapanthus > Agapanthus africanus. Next base: position 740,143,479 of record CM057337.1, read on the forward strand.
AATAAGCATGGGTACACAAAAACAGGTATGGAGAACTAATATAACAATAAAATGGAATAATGTGATGTGGTATGCAAATAGATATAAGTTCAAAGATATGGATGCACAATTATCGATTAGGGTTACAATTGTAGTTCCAATACTATTTAGGATGCAATTTATTAAACATGGAATATTAATATCATAGTATTATGTATTAATGTGATCTATGGATGCAATTGTATATATATTAGACGAGATGGATGCAAATAGGTATCCGAAAGGTTATAAACTATAAAATGGTACTATGGGATGTACAAATACGCACTATGTGATATAAATATTGATATGGATGCAGTATAATGTAATCTAGTATGCAACGAGATAAGTTTTCATGATCTAGATCTAAAATGATGTAAACGGATGCAAACGGAACATCGAAACGTTATAAAATGAAACACAGAATACAAGATTTAAACTACAGGTATAATATTTAATTAAATAAATATATAATGAGTTAAATAGCATGTAGCGAGATTAACTTGCCTAGACGGATCAAGAAATGGGTGTGAACGGAACGTCTCATGTCAGCGAAATGTCGCGACGCGCGCACGGTATACGGAACGGTTCCAAACAACGCACAAAGGTGATCACACAAGTCAGGTACGTTCGCTGGCTCGTCGGGATCGTCGACGTCACGTCCGGCTCCGGCAAACTACTGTAGACAAAGAACAGTTTCATTAAAATAGAAAGAAAGAAAGAAAAGGAAGAAGGAGGAAGGAAGGGGAGAGAGAAGGAAGAGAATGGCTCACTGAGGTGTACGGTGATCCGGGAACGAGGGCGCGACGACAAGATCGACGGCGGCGGTCAACTCCGGCGGTGTAACGTGTATAGGGGGTGCTCGGGTTTGGGTTTCAAGGTGTGTAGGGCTCGGGAAAAAAGAGGATGTGGAGGTAATGATGTGGGTGAGGAGGCGGCGACAAGACGACGACGACGACGGCGACGAAGTAGGCGAGGGGGCAACAGCTAGGGTTCGTGGGTTTCGTGGGTTAAAAGAAAATGATAGAGGAAGGAGGGAGTTATGATATAAATATATAGGGGAGAGAGAGAAATAAAGCAAGAGGAGAGAGAGAGATTCTGAGAGAGAGAGAGAGGGAAAACGAGATCGAGAGGAGAGAGAGAGAGAGAGATGAATAGTGAGGAGATATAAAGTTGTTTTGTAGTGGGGAGAGAGAAAGAGAGAAAGAAAGAGAGAAGAGAGAGAGAAGGAAAGAGAGAGGGAGAGTGGGGGCCACGGCTGTGAGAGGAAAGCTGGAGGTGGGCTGTGTACTAGTTAGGAAAAGATTTTAAAAATTTGAAAAGATTTTAAAATTTTAAAAAGATTTTTAGTTTGTTGGTTAAATTTAAATTTGTCGATTTAATTAAATTAATTAATTTGAATTTTGGCGGGATACAAAAATATTCCAAAACGCGCCCGGGTCGGGTCTAAAAATTCAGATTTTAAATATGAAGAATATATGCGACTTTCAAAATTCAAAACGAATGCTCAACTAACGAAATGCAAACCCCCAAGAACGGATGCACGTACGTGCGCGTAGCTATCCAACCACGTCCGTTTCACTGATCGGGACGAGAACAAAATGCGCGGATGCTACCACGGGGTTAGGGGTATTATGCAGGCTGTGAAATATAATTTTAAATTATTTTACTTGACCTAAAATGTTATATGGTAAAAGATGCAATTCCAGGTAAAATGCCAGTATGCAGTATACATGAGATGCACGTATCTATGTAACAAGTCAGGGTAATTTATAAATATGAATCAAACAGATTCAAGCAAGCGGTCGGGTCGAATGCAAAGTAAAATGTAAAATACCATTCGCACCCAAAACACGATAAATCAAGAAAATACTACAGATAAGTAAATACGGGAACTGGAATTGGTATAAATGAACTAGGTTGTTACAATCATACTTGTCACAACCCAGTCACTAACACTCATCAAACGACAATGCAATAAGTCGTTAGGGTTTCAATGTAAACGATCACTAAGCAAAGTATGTAAAGCAATCACAAGATGTGGTAGAAATGCATTAAGTAAATGTTCGCTAAATTATGGGCAGTCAGTGTCATATAACTTGCAAAATTCACTGTAAATCACACGTGCAGAATTGAGCAAAATAATATAAAAATCATATGAAATATAATTAATTATCTAAACAATAAATTTAGTTTCATATCAATAGGTTTTCCGATTAAGGAGTTATGTTCAATTTAGAATGGGTGTAAACTGCTGGAATTTCAGTTTTAGAACTGGAAGTCCAACTTCAAACGTAGTTTTCTATAATTTATGATCAGATTCAGAGAGCGCTACAGTTGAATAAAACCTATCCCTATCAGTTAGGTTTCCAAATCAATAGACAGATCAATAATATCTACCGTATACGAGGAGATATGTTCAATTTAATGTCAATGTGTATAAACTATCACTGCAGAAAATTGCAGGACATATCGACGATCTAAAATACTTTTAAAATAGCAAACAAAACTTAAATTAAATGAAATCAACACCATCTGTTAGCTAACTTAATTATCTACGCAGCTATATAGGACTCCGCATATTTTCAGATTTATAAAGGGATGTACATGCATTTAAAATCAGGTGTCGTCGGAAAATACTGTTCTGGACCGCAGTCCAGAGCCGTATTTCCCTCAAGTTTTCACTACAATATCGATGTCATATTAAATAAAAATTGGAAGAGGGCTCTAGGATATCTATTTGGTTTCGATACGAGCCATAAAACATCATGTCTGTTGCGCCCCGCTTCCCGGTGTACGGTGAGGGGACGCGACGGGTCACGCAATGTATTTACTCAGAAGTAAACACGCTAAGCGTATCTAAGCAATATAAAGTAAATGTACACAAGAAAATTGACAATAGATGTAATTGAACAGCAACTTTTATTTATTAACAATTATTTACAAGTACAAATGGAAATGTAAATACATGAATAAAAAGCAATGCATAAACAATGGCATAACTGAAATGAAAATATGTACAAGTGCCTACAGCTCTGGGTCAAAGGCTAACTGCTCCAAATCTTCAGTACTGGGCTCGATCTCTAGTGAGTCCGATCCACCTGATAACATTCCAAAGAAAAGAAGAAAAGGAATGTCATCAGCGAACAATCGCTCGGTAAGTTCCAAAGGTGAGTAGAGATAGAATAGACAGAAAGAGAATATATCTAGTAATGTTTTATTATAATGTTAACGCAGTTGTTTGTAGTTTGGTACAAAAAATGCCAGTGTATACGAAAGGAGTCACACTATTTCGGAGATTAAGGTATACGGAGCACAAGGAACCGTTCAGCTACGGTACAACGGCAATGGATATTCAGGTTAGGTGTATTATGGTTACAGTCTCGTACCACTTCTAACACCTTCCGTACCAATCTACCCCTTTAAAACCTCGCAATGTCTTTTGTATTGATTGTATTGTTTGTTATATAGATGGATGACTTGTTGAAACCATGATATCAGTAAATAGAATAGATATAATGGATATTCATGTAAACGGAGTATATCCATGCTTCGGTTCAGTCAATATAGATTGAATAGACGGATTCATGGATTCATGTTATATTGTAGTTTATACTTGAATCATATTCAAGTCAGATTGATTAGATTGAGACTCAGTCTGAGTCGGACACTTTGAAAAGAAATTGAAGTCCTGAATTAGTTTTTGATGTTATCGGTAACTGCTGCACATGGACGGCGGGATTTGTGTCGTTTTCCAAAACAATTACCGTGTTAATAAAATCATTTGTTAGATTGTCTAGCTTAAATAGGCAAGCACCCATATTCTCCGGCTCCCTGAGGCTCAAGAGAATTGGTCCAGCTTAAACCTATAATTACTAAGGTCCTTATTCTAATTTAGTATAACTTGAGGGGGTTTTATGTAAAAATAGTTTTGATATATTTTCAAAATACATCTCAAGTATTTAATTATCATCTTTAGGGTTTTCATAGATGTATATTTTATAAAAGTGAAATTTCTAGTGAGTAGAACCTAGTTTTCATTGTATATTGTAATTTATTAAAATATTGGAATTGTTTTGTATTGAAATGGTACTTTCATGTAATTGTGATTCCTTTGATTTAGAAAACATGGAATATTTGTATAATATATTTAAAATAGATCTTTTAATAATATTCATATATATATTTAATAAAAATAAACTTTATTTATTTTCTAGAAATCTCATTTTCTTAAAAATAGTATTAAAAATTCCATCGAGATCGAATACTCCTTGCGGAGGTCTGCATCTCGCTCTACTAGGCCCGAGAACGTGCGATAAACCACACCATCCCGATTGGGGTTCCCAAAATGGGTTGTAGAGGAGTAATTGTAAGGAATTAAATAATACTCTTTTTAAAGAAAACTGTTTTGTAATAGTTTAGGATATTTTATTGTAACTCATGATATTCCCACAAATATTGTCAAAAAGTAAATCGTAATATGTCCGATATGTGTGTTGTGATGAAGTAGGTCATTATCTCGTGAGTTTTCTAAATGTAATACAAGGAAATATAAGAATTATGGCGGAATGTAAAGTATATGGTATTTTACCGTAAAAATACGATAAAGGTTGCATAAAAGATTCTTTTGAGATGAAACTTGTTTTAATTTGTTTGTTAATATTTGTTAAACCTTATATGAGATTGTGGTATTATATGGTTTAAGAAAAGTTAGAATTTTTAAAGAAAAACAAAACGGAAGTCAGATTAACTTCACTTTCGTCGAGTTTTAAAAATGAAGGTTTTCATAATAGAAAAAGAGAGGGGAAGAGGGGACTTACTGGCTACAAGGTTTGAGGGGAGAAGGGGGAAGCTAGGGAAAGTGTCAGGGCATCGTTTCGTCGCCGGAATCTCCTTGGAACTTCGTCGGAACTTCACCGAGCAGTCCATTTTTTTTAGAAAGAAGGGGAGCGCCACTTGCACAACTATAAGGACTTGAGAATTTTGGAGAGTTTTGGCACTTGATTTCAGAATGAGGAGTACAAAAGGGTAGGGTTGTATTTATAGGGTAGGATTAGGGTTTAGGGTATGAATTAGAGAATTAAAATGCATTTAATCATGGAGTAATGCTCAATTTTAATTCTCTGAAAAATGTGCAGAGAAAATAAACAGCATGAGAGAAGTAGGGTAGGCCAAGGGGTGCAGGGGGAAATTTTCAAGGCATTACCTACGGGGGGACCCGGCGGTACCGGGGTTTTTGATGGTTTCGCAGGTCATAATCCGGTGGAATGGGGTTGGTTCATCGCCACGTGTCCATGTCGCTTCATATACCCCAGTGCACGTGTTTGTTTATTCTGTGACTCTTCATCTTAAGTGTAGTGCACGTGCAAACCTTTGGGCTTCTAAAAGATTAAAAAAAAATTAAATAAAAAAATAATATGGCTGGGGGGATTCAATCACATGGGCTACGTCACAGCAATGCAAGGCTTTACCAATGTGCTACAAGTTGTTTCTTGTTGTTCAAAAGCAAAACAAATACTTTTAGTGCATACAGGATTGCAAATACCCCAATTATACATTAACTTTTAAACAATTTTCTGTACATTGAAATTGGAGTTGTTACAATCTACCCTCCTTACAAAACTATCGTCCTCGAAATTTACAATTTATTTTAAGGACCGGTTTACAAATAAATGAGGGTATCTTGCACGCATGTCGTCCTCACGTTCCCATGTTGATTCTCCTGGTGAATCTTTTCTCCACGTTACTCGAACCAAGTTGACTTCCTTGTTCCGATATGACTTCACCTTTCTATCCAGGATCTCAACAGGTTGTTGCTCACAAGATAAATATGGCTGTACAGTGAGCTCGGAGTGATCAAGAATATGGCTGGGGTCACTCACATACCTTCTGAGTTGGGATATGTGAAACATATTGTGCATTCCTTCCAATGAAGGTGGAAGTGCCAAGTGATAAGCCACTTTACCGACTCGTTCGAGTATGTCGAACGGTCCAATATATCTCGGACTTAGCTTACCGCGTCTTCAAAAACGAATCACTCCACAGTTCGGAGATATCTTTAAAAATACATGTTCTCTCGGTTGGAACTCCAAGTGACGGTGTTTTGCATTAGCCCGGTGCTTCTGTCGGTCTTGGGTTATGTGCATTCTTTGTATGATAGTGCAGACCACATCGACAGTTGCTACTATCATCTCAGGTCCAAGGAGTTCTCTATCTCCGATGTCGTCCCAACTTAATGGCGATCGACACTTTCTTCCATATAAAGCTGCAAATGGTGTCATTCCGATACTTGCTTGGTAGCTGTTATTGTATGAAAACTCCACAAGATGTAGGTGGTCTTTCTACGATCCTCCGAAGTCTAGCATACACGCTCTTAGCATATCTTCTAAGATCTGAATAGTTCGCTCAGACTGACCATCTGTTTGTGGATGATAAGCTGTGCTGAAATTCAGACTTGTTCCCAAACTAGTTTGCAGACTTTGCCAAAATTGCGATCGAAATCTGGTGTCACGATCGAAGACAATGCAAACCGGTACTCCATGTAATCTCACGATTTCCTGCATGATTCATGGGTATTAGAGATAGTACATATTGAAGATTTTAAATCTTACTTAGATTCTTACCTCCATGTACTTCTTTGCTAGTGTCTTAGTAGATTGGCCAACTCGAAAAGGAATAAAGTGAGCCAACTTTGTGAGTCGATCTATAATAACCAATACCGCATCGTCACCTTTCGTGCTGCGAGGAAGAGCGGTCACGAAATCCATTATGATGTGTTGCCACTTCCATTCTGGGATAGGTAATGGTTGAAGTAATCCAGCAGTCCTGTGATGTTCAGCCTTTACTTGCTGACACACCAAACATTTAGCAACGCTCCTGGCTACTTCACGCTTCATTCCATGCCACCAGTAATTTTGACGCAGATCTTTGTATATCTTTGTACCTCCAGGGTGTACTGAATAAGGAGAGTTGTGAGCTTCTTTCATCAAATCTTCTCACACAGAACCTTTTGGTACACACAATCTACTGCCGTATCTCAAAAATTCATCTTCATGGATGATGAAGTCTGTTCGAAGTCCACTTTCTACTTGTTCTTTGGTCTTTTTCAACTTAGCATCACTTGCTTGAGCTGTTTTGATCTGATTGACAATGGTAGATTGAACTTGTAAGTTCATCAAACTTGAAGCGTTACCTGGCATGACCACTTCAATCTCCATTTGATGCAAGTCTTGTTGAAGCTTCCACTGTGCGGTGAGATTCCATGCTAATAGTTGGCGACTATGGGCATCAGGTACTACATTCACCTTCTCTGGATGATATTGTAGGTTGATGTCAAAGTCTGCCATAAGTTCTAACCATCTTCTCTGCCACATATTCAACTCTTTCTGAGTAAACACATATTTCAGACTCTTGTGATATGTGTATATGTCCACTCGTTCACCAAGAAGATAATGGCGCCAAATCTTGAGAGCAAAAATAACGGCCGCCAACTCCAAATCATACGTCGGATAATTGCGCTCATGAATTTTCAGTTGTCTTGATGCATAAGCTACAGCTTTACCATGCTAATGTAGAACACATCTTAACCCCTTACCGGATGCATCACAATGCACTACAAAACCTCCAGATTGGTCTGGTATGACGAGAATAGGTGCTGATGTCAACCTTGACTTGAGTTGTACGAAAGCTTGTTTGCATGCTTCTGACCACACGAATTATTCATCTTTATGTGTGAGCTTAGTCAAGAGTGTTGCAATCTTCGAAAATCCTCTATGAACCTTCTGTAATATCCTGCTAAACCCAAGAAACTTCGAATATCCTTCACTGACTTTGGTGTCGGCCATTCGCTTACTGCTGATATTTTAGCTCGATCTACAGAGATTCCATCGCCTGATACAATATGTCCGAGAAAACTGACTTGATCTAGAAAAAACTCGCACTTGCTGTACTTGGTATAGAGTTGGTGTTGTCGTAGAGTTTCCAGGACAATTCGTAGGTGTTTGGCATGTTCTTTCCGACTCTTAGAATACACCAGGATATCGTCGATGAAGATGACAACAAACCTGTCTAGGTACTCTCGGAAAACTTGATTCATTAGGTTCATGAATATAGCTGGTGCGTTGGTCACTCCAAATGGCATCATAAGAAATTCGTAATGTCCATAGCGAGTTCTGAATGCCGTTTTATGGATATCAGATTCTTTGACCTTCACCTGATGATAACCCGAACGAAGATCTAACTTGGAGAAAACGTAAGACCCACTTAGCTGATCGAACAGGTTGTCGATGCGCGGGAGTGGATACTTGTTCTTTATAGTTACTTCGTTCAGAGCTCTATAATCAATGCACATTCGATATGAATATTCCTTTTTCTTTACAAGTAGAACTAGTGATCCCCAACTTGAAATACTAGGACGAATCCATCCTTTCGTCAATAATGTTAGTTATATGTATGCCCTAGAGGCCATTACTGTACATAGGATGTATATTGTAGTGGATGATTGGATATATATAGGGAGGACTTTCTTGCTCGACATGATAGTATGCTATCTGGTTACTCTTTACCTTAACGTGTATACTGGATGTCTCTCTGTTACATGTTGGTAAAGCCCTTAGGATGTGTACTTGACTACCTGGACTATGATGCGGATCATACTAGTGGGGACATGGTAGTCCATAAGTACATCCTTCAAGGTCCCTAGTCGTGGGTGTATCGAGACGGGGCATCGATATACCAGAGTAGACTAGCGTATACCTTCTCGACCCATACAGATGGGCGATGGATGATCCCATATCCATTGGTGTTTGACATCAGAGATGATATACGGGTGCTCAGTGGAGACTGGGTATACTGGACGGACTCGCCGAGAACTCCCAGATGGTATTATACCTTACGTCAGATGGCAGTTCTATGGTGACACTGGTACAGGTTAGTCTGTAGACCTGAGATCGTCATAAAGTCTTGTGTGATTCCCACTGTGCTTTGATTTCCATCTTACCACGTCCAAGAGGGCATGCAAAATGGTGGCTTTTGGGTACAGTCCCGAATCACATGGAGGCAATGAGCGATAGGAGGGGATTCGTCTCTCCCGGTATAGGGAGTTGATGTTGCACTGTGTTCGATTGGCTATAACCGGAAATCCCTGGCCAGGGTTGCTGAGATTTACTGGTAAGTGTTACCAGTAGTTTCTCGAACTGTTATAGACCTCATATCGACACGACTTATCGAGCTATTGGGATCTGACGTTTACCACCCCTAGGCGAGATATGCGACATATCAGACGACGAGACCGGACTGTACGGTAAGTGTTACTGGTTGGATTCACAGGAGTGTGAGCAGGCTTGCTCGTCGATATTCTGATCGCTCAATACCCGGGTGGCCGTTACGTTTAGCAGATCGCTTGCGGCTTGTGGGTGTTTGATATGATCATCACCTGCTGCCGGCGTATTGACGAGTCTTTAGAGTCCTACACAGAGGTTTCCTGGCTCAAGCGAAACGAAATAGGAGCGCATATGAGATATGTGCGGGACCGAGAATAATGCGTGTATGTGATACCGTATTCCAATTCTCTCGATGAATGTATCGATTGGTTGTATGCGATATAACCTAGTTATCGAATCAAGGATTGATTCGATACATCGGATATTATTCGGTCATATGCGATATGACCGGATCGTTAAATCAAGTGTTGATTTAATGATTTAATGCATGATTATATATTTGATATATTACTTTGCATTAACTAGTATTGGTTCACTTTAAATGAATTTTCTCACTTGAAATGCACATTGTATATGTGATATACTTTTGTGCACTTGTTTGTATCATGTTTGATGATACAAGCTCACTTGGGTTTGTGTAAAGAATTAAACCATGGTTATATGAATGGTTAGGGTTTTGATTATTTACTTACTTATTTATTTATTTATTTATTTTGGAAAAGAAAATGATATGGTGGCTTTCTTTGTTTGCTTGTTGAAGCTTCATGAAGCTTTGAACAAGTCCACCATATTTGTCTCATACTTAACCCTAACCATTCCCACTAACCATAGTCTATTCTCTACACCTAATCATGGTTGCCATATGATAAGTATTGATATTATTTTCTATTTTAAAAAGAACTTATCATATTATCTTCTTCTTCTTCTCTTTCTTCAACATGAAGAAAGCTTGCCTCCATCAATGGCAACTAGTGAAAAAGAGTGAGAAATCCAATTCTATAGTGAACCCACTTCCTATTTCTTCATCCTCTACCACTTGCCAAGTAGTATAGGGTGTTTTCTTCACAAGTTTCATGGCTTGGTGAAGTTGGAGCTTGATCTTGTGTTGTCTCGACGTAGATCATCTTCGGCATCGAAGTCGACGACCTAGCCCGCCCTTTTCTCCGATGAAGCCGACGCTAGAGCCCGGGATCCGATGATCGCAGCGAGGGCACACCGTCACGGAGCTATGGAGGTGGAGGACCGGATCTACAAAGGTTGTATTTCCGTTTACCCTTTAGTTAAGTTGTTAACTAGTTGCATGTTTCGCCTAAATTCTAGTCAACGATCCGTATTAGGGTTTCTCGGCACTTGTAAAATTTGAAATTGGTATGGTTGTTGCCTTGTGAGACCTCATTAGTGTGCCTAGGAACCCTACAGTGGTATCAGAGCTACTAGGCATTGGATGTCAACCTATAGGGGGTTCTCACTGTGTGACAGTGTGGCGAAGCATAGGCTCTTACCCCTAGGGTGTCCCGAGACCGGAAGGTGTTCCGGCGGGTTGTAGTCCTCGCGAGGGGGCATGCGTAAAAAGTAGCGGCTGAGGGACCTGTTGGTGCCACGGCGACCCCATTGGATGGGGTGGCTGCCTGACCTACAGTGGTATCAGAGCCTAGCTAGAGCCTTAAGCGATGCGTAGACGGAGTTAGAAGTCCGATCGAACCGAAACCCTAATCTCAATTTGCTCTCTGGACATTTTTTAAAAACTGGGTTTTTTCCAGATTAAAAATGCTTAAAAAATTCAGCAGGAAATTCTAAGAATTACGGTGCAAACACGATCAAATGATACGCCCATAGAGCGGCGGAACCACGGCAGAAGCATGCCTTCTGCGGCGGTTCCGCGGCCAAAATGTCTCTTCAGTCAACATTGTTTGCACAGTAACTTCTTTATTGTAATGCTGAGTTTTCTGGGAATTTTTAATATTTACTCAAGAGTTGAGTTTTCTGGGTTGTATTGGGAGTTCGTAGATTCGATCGGATTATCAAACTTTGTCTATGTGTTTTCCGGATAATTGGTTGAATATGTTAAAAAGTTCGACTGGATATAAATACCCAATTTTTCCCCTGCCGGAAAATTTCCAAGTGTTGGATTTTTCCGTGGTTTAAAGACGTTCTAAGTAGTGCAAGTAACGCGATGGACCCTCTAGAAGACAACAAACCTTAACTCGATTATGTGACCGTCTTGAACTGCCCTTTGAACCTTCGGGTTTGGGGCAGTACGGCGTGCCACATGTGAGGCGTTGGCTTGACCCTTCTACGGCTGGACCATTGGTACTGAGACATGAACTGGATGTTTTTAAACATGTTTCATGTGTTGAGCTGTTTCGGGAAAACTTGGGTGTTTGAATGTTCGATCGGAAAGTTAACATTTTCTACTTATCTGGAATGGGATACAATAATTGGAATTCACAAGTAGTTATGAGATAACTGAATGAATGTTATAAATCTAGCACTTTAGTCTCACTTGATCGGTTGCCACGGAATTTTGATGTGATCAAAAGTCCGTCGCAATCACGTAGCGTACGCGGATACTCGCCGGATAAACTTAATAGACAGCTACACCCCTTAGCCCCGACCAAGTGACTGTAGGAGAACCCCGTCGCCAAAAGCATCCGTTCGGGTGCTCGCGGCAGCGGTGTTCCTCCTTGGTGCACTTCGTCGACGGGGGCGCGGCCGTCTACTGAAGTTTGCGACGAGCATTCGATCAGGATGCCGGGAATCTTGTTGAATTACCCGACTTGATATTGAAAAGAGTTTTCGATAAAGAGACTAAAATGCGGGGTTTATAATTGTTAGGCATGCGATATCTAAGGAATTCATTTGATTAGGCATGCGATGTCTAAAGAGGATGCGGATTCCAACTGTTGTAGTTTTACACTTTCTTTTATGTGACCGTAAGTGTAATATGTGATATCGCCGGTTTCGTTGCTATATGTCAACGACAATTGGGATACGCATGTTTACTTACGTTGATGACATGTGATGTTATGTGTTGCTGGATATGTTATATTGGATCGTCGCGTTTGAATAGCCGGGGTTTTTATGTGAGATGAGTGTTTTTCATTTTCATTCATGTAAAAACTTGTATGTAATATTCTTTTATTGGGGCACTTCCAGGTAGCGGAAGTTGTCACCGTTGATGTATATTATTTACTTTTCCGCACTAGGATAGACCCAAGGAGGGGAGCACAAGTAACCGGGTTCTGGAGTCCAGTGGGAGACCAACTCGAGGAGTCGAGTCCGGGTCTCCTAACTCTAGAATTGGTAGGGTTGCTTGCCGCTCTCGTAGGGGTCTAAGGGTGTGGGATTGGCTATTCATCGCGACCGTGGAATCCGTGTTTTATACTGGCTCGTATTGAAAACACGGACATCCTAGTATATCCAATATTTCATATGTTTCTTCTGCTGCGATATCTGTGATGTGATCATGTGATGTTCTGTGATAGATACAGTATATAGTATATATGATATATTATATAGGCGTTACTTATGTTTTGCACTCGCGCTAGTCCTGCCCCGCTCTGCCGTTAGTTACCTAACCTAACGGTGCATGAGGGGACATCGAGGCGAATGCGGATGGTATAAGTGTACGTCGTATTTATCTGTGATGTTTTAGGTATATTAAATGATGGGACTTCATTAATGTGATTAATGAAAGAAAATAAACCTTAAGATGTGGAATCGAATTTTCAAAAACAGGTAGCTACAGTTCTTGCTTTGCATCGCGGTGTTCCTTGTAGAACATCCTGCACCTTATTCGATAAGGAAAGGACCGAGATCCCTTCACCGGGAGCGACTCCTTTAGCAATAACTGGCAGATGCTACACACTCGGTTTGTCTTTTGATTGCTTTTAAGAGTTTTTTCTTTGCACAGTGATATATATGATATATCCCGCACCTCATTCGACGAGGAAAGGACCGACGATCCCTTCACCGGGAGTGATTCCTTTAGCAAAACTAGAAAAACCTCAAAGACACTCCATTTCAAAATTCATTTGATCCTACAACGATATCAAGTTCTTTACGCAATAGGTTTTCAGAAAAACCTGTCGTAGCCCTCCGTCATTTCAGATAAGTCCTACTTAGTATTCGTACTACGTTTGTTGACCTCCGACAAGGCGTAGTGTGCGGTAGCTAACTAGTATTTATCTGCTTATGCATATGATGCAGATTGGATTAGGGTAGTCGTGCGGCCTTGTTGACCTCCGTCAAGGGTCGTGCGGGTGGGTTTAATTCGATCAAGAAATGACGGGTTGAACTTGACTAGTAGCATATGGTTTGTTGACCTCCGTCAAGGTCATAGGACGCTAGGGGAAAAACATTATCGGGAATTTCAAGTGTTGAAATTTGCAATGAGATTGCATACCTTCTATGAGATAGTTGGATCCCGATACCCACTGCGAGTAATTGTTACTCCTGGGAGAGTTTTACACATTACAATTAGCCGATCAAGTAGGTGTCTAGAAAGGTGTCAGCGGGGTTACGCCTCTGGGAAAACGAGGTTTACTGTAATTAGGTCCGTGCGAAAGCATGGGGAACCTCCCTCAAAGTACCGACACTGGCCTGGCTGAAAGATTGGCGAACTTGTAGCATGTAATTAATCCCGGCTAGTCTTTCCTTTTAGGGTTTGAAGGAAGATTTGATAAAAACAGTGGGAGCCATCCTGATTAGATAATATAAATAACCAATCTGATCTTGCAAGAGCGCACGCTGAGTGTTTTCTTCTCTCTCTCTCCTGGTAGCGACCATATCACGCCTTAATCAAGATAATAATACGGATGTATTGACCGAACCCGCTTGTTATACTGAGCTGGGGAAAGTTGGTCCCGCTCCAACTTATAAATGTTATAAGACAGAGCAGGAAATTGGGGAATACCAGATTCCCTTGCCGCCCAAACGAAGAAAGTGCATATGATGCATCATCTTCGGGTGTGTTCGTTACACAGAACTGTTTCTCAATATCCTCTACATCCTGGGTATATGATACCGGACCAGGATCCCAGATATGTAATCTATTACATAGGGCTATAGATAGGTAGAGAACTGAGAACGGGTGATAAGTTTCATGAGGCAGAAAACGGGGCAAGTGTTGCAGCCAAGTCTGTTGGTCACTGTCACCCTGTATTACAAATACATTGATTCTGAACGAATGTTATTAGATACCGAACCTGATATACAAAATCATATCAGTATCTTTATTAGTAAAGAAATGATAAAATTTTGTATTGTTGGATAATGTTTTGAACATTTCCTATATCAAAAGTTGATCGGTTCAGGCACGTTATCTAAAAGCATTGATGTTCTAAATCAAACTACAGTTCGTAGTATACAGAACACACACAAGAGGAAGATTTCAGAAATGAACGATTCCTTCTTGAGATATTGTAGACTAGGTCATATCAATGCGACCCGACTGGCTGAAGTTGCATTTAGATGCATATTTAAATTAGTTTGAATTTACATCTTATATAACTTGCCAGTCATGTCACAGAGATAAGATGACCATAGCTCTGTTTACTGGAAACAGAGAAAGAGTTAGTGAACTCTTGGGATGATACATGTTGATGTATGTAGGTCCCCTGTCTACACATACCAAGACCGGTTCTTTGTACCTCATTACATTCTCTGATGATCTCTCAAGATTCAGCCATATGTTCCTGTTGAAACACAAGTCCGAACCATTTGAGATATTCACAGAATATAAGTTAGAAGTAGAGAACCAAAACGGGTAAAAGTATTATGTCCTTTGATGTGATCGAGGAGAAGAATACTTGAGCACGGAAATCCTGGACTATTCTAAAGGAGAATGAGATTCTCTCTCAGTATTACTCCTCTGAATACACCACAGCACAACGGTGTATCAGGGCGGAGCAATAACACCCTATATGATATGGTGTGCTCTATGATGAGTACTACTGAGTTACCTATTTCCTTTTGGGAGTTATGCACTTATGAAGTTGCATACCTATTGAATAGGGTTCCAATCAAATCAGTTGCCTACCGCTTCATATGTGATATGAAAAGGGAAGAGCCCATATCTTAAAATAGTTAAGATTTGGGGTTGTCCGGCCTTTGTCTAAAAGAAAAATCCGGACAAGCTTGAGGCAACGTCTGTTATGTAGAACTGGAAATGTTCCAGCTATACAAACTGCAGCTGATGATTTGACAGAACCAAAGGATTCGGTAGATTCCAACGAACCTCAGCCTCTCCGCCGATCTAGTAAGGTTCCTCACCCACCTGAGAGTTACTTCGGTTTCTCTATGACAGTGGGAGCGAGGATTGCATCATGAGATGATGACCTAACTAGTTTCGAGCTGGCCATCAGGAGTGGGACTCTGTAAGAATGGCTGGATGCTTAGCGATCTGAGATGGAATCCTTATACACCAACAAAGTATGGACTTTAGTTACTATATCTGAAGGGTTAAATCCCCCTCAGGAGCAAGTATATCTTGAGAAGATTACTTGGTGTAGATGGAAAAGTTGAGACTTTCAAAGCTAGACTTGTTAAAGGTTTTCGTCATCGACCAGGCGTGGATAATGATGAAACCTTTTTCCAGTGGCTATGCTTAAGTCTATCCAGATCCTACTTGCCACGGCTACATACCATGACTACGATATCTGGTGGTTGGGTGTCATGACTGCTTTTCTAAATGATGTTTTGGAAGAGAACGTCTATAAGAACACAGCCAGAGAGCTTCGTAAATAGTGGGAGCAGCGGAAACGCGTGCAAGATGTTTTATGTGATAAAGCAGGCATCGCGGAGTTGGAACATCTGTTTTGATGTAGTAGTCAAAGAGTTTGACTTCATCAAAATGGTATATGAACCTTGTATATACAAAAAGGTAGTAGGGAGTATGGTGGTGATCCTCGTAGAGTACGTGGATGACATACTCTTGATAGGGAAGGAGTTTCCTATGCTACGCTCGGTCAATCTCCGCTTATCACTAGGATTCTCCATATAGGATCAAAGTGATACCTACTAAATCCTGGATTTTGGATCTATGAGATAAATCTAATTGAATGTTAGGATACTCACTAGTTGTAGTGAGATGGTATCAATCGATCCTGAGGAGAATCACTGGAAGAGTTCCAGGGTGATAAGGACGACTGAAAGTCAGTCACAGGCATTGTCTTTACCCTCAGTAAAGGGTCGGTATGTTGGAAGAGTTCCAAGGTAGATACCGTGACATACTAGACGTTTAAAGGCAAGATACATCGCTACTTATGATGCTACCAAAGAGGCTGTTTGGGTGTATATTGGTTCATGAGATGAACTAGGTCCCTACCATTGTGTGACAATGGAAGTGTGGCTTTGGCCCGGGAACCACGGTCCCATCAGTGACCCAGATGTAATCTAAGGTAGTATCACCTGATCATGGAGATGGTTGATCTCCAGGGTGATCGAGGTTAGGAGAACAAACTCAGAGGACAACACGGCGGATCCACTCACAAAGGCATTTTCCCAGAGAGAGACTTTTATGGGATGGTTGAGTATGAGATACTACAACCACTGCTACAGATGGCCCTAGTGCAAGTGGGAGATTGTTAGTTATATGTATGCCCTAGAGGCCATTACTGTACATAGGATGTATATTGTAGTGGATGCTTGGACATATATAGGAAGGACTTTCTTGCTCGACATGATAGTATGCTATCTGGTTACTCTTTACCTTAACGTGTATACTGGATGTCTCTCTGTTACATGTTGGTAAAGCCCTTAGGATGTGTACTTGACTACCTGGACTATGAT
Source organism: Agapanthus africanus (assembly GCA_030015575.1). Classification (NCBI taxonomy): domain Eukaryota; kingdom Viridiplantae; phylum Streptophyta; class Magnoliopsida; order Asparagales; family Amaryllidaceae; genus Agapanthus; species Agapanthus africanus. The sequence goes on from CM057337.1 coordinate 740,160,509, forward strand.
GCGGATCATACTAGTGGGGACATGGTAGTCCATAAGTACATCCTTCAAGGTCCCTAGTCGTGGGTGTACCGAGACGGGGCATCGATATACCAGAGTAGACTAGCGTATACCTTCTCGACCCATACAGATGGGCGATGGATGATCCCATATCCATTGGTGTTTGACATCAGAGATGATATACGGGTGCTCAGTGGAGACTGGGTACACTGGACGGACTCACCGAGAACTCCCAGATGGTATTATACCTTACGTCAGATGGCAGTTCTATGGTGACACTGGTACAGGTTAGTCTGTAGACCCGAGATCGTCATAGAGTCTTGTGTGATTCCCACTGTGCTTTGATTTCCACCTTACCACGTCCAAGAGGGCGTGCAAAACGGTGGCTTTTGGGTACAGTCCAGAATCACATGGAGGCAATGAGCGATAGGAGGGGATTCGTCTCTCCCGGTATAGGGAGTTGATGTTGCACTGTGTTCGATTGGCTATAACCGGAAATCCCTGGCCAAGGTTGCTGAGATTTACTGGTAAGTGTTACCAGTAGTTTCTCGAACTGTTATAAACCTCATATCGACATGACTTATCGAGCTATTAGGGTCTGACGTTTACCACCCCTAGGCGAGATATGCGACATATCAGACAACGAGACCGGACTGTACGGTAAGTGTTACAGGTTGGATTCACAGGAGTGTGAGCGGGCTTGCTCGTCGATCTTCTGATCGCTCAATACCCGGGTGGCCGTTACGTTTAGCAGACCGCTTGCGGCTTGTGGGTGTTTGATATGATCATCACCTGCTGCCGGCGTATTGACGAGTCTTTAGAGTCCTACACAGAGGTTTCCTGGCTCAAGCGAAACGAAATAGGAGCGCATATGAGATATGTGCGGGACCGAAAATAATGCGTGTATGTGATACCGTATTCCAATTCTCACGATGAATGTATCGATTGGTTGTATGCGATATAACCTAGTTATCGAATCAAGGATTGATTCGATAAGTCGATACATCGGATATTATTCGGTCATATGCGATATGACCGGATCGTTAAATCAAGTGTTGATTTAATGATTTAATGCATGATTATATATTTGATATATTACTTTGCATTAACTAGTATTGGTTCACTTTAAATGGATTTTCTCACTTGAAATGCACATTGTATATGTGATATACTTTTGTGCACTTGTTTGTATCATGTTTGATGATACAAGCTCACTTTGGTTTGTGTAAAGAATTAAACCATGGTTATATGAATGGTTAGGGTTTTGATTATTTACTTACTTATTTATTTATTTATTTATTTTGGAAAAGAAAATGATATGGTGGCTTTCTTTGTTTGCTTGTTGAAGCTTCATGAAGCTTTGAACAAGTCCACCATATTTGTCTCATGCTTAACCCTAACCATTCCCACTAACCATAGTCTATTCTCTACACCTAATCATGGTTGACATATGATAAGTATTGATATTATTTTCTATTTTAAAAAGAACTTATCATATTATCTTCTTCTTCTTCTCTTTCTTCAACATGAAGAAAGCTTGCCTCCATCAATGGCAACTAGTGAAAAAGAGTGAGAAATCCAATTCTAAAGTGAACCCACTTCCTATTTCTTCATCCTCTACCAGTTGCCAAGTAGTATAGGGTGTTTTCTTCACAAGTTTCATGGCTTGGTGAAGTTGGAGCTTGATCTTGTGTTGCCTCGACGTAGATCATCTTCGGCATCGAAGTCGACGACCTAGCCCGCCCTTTTCTCCGATGAAGCCGACGCTAGAGCCCGGGATCCGATGATCGCAGCGAGGGTACACCGTCACGGAGCTATGGAGGTGGAGGACCGGATCTACAAAGGTTGTATTTCCGTTTACCCTTTAGTTAAGTTGTTAACTAGTTGCATGTTTCGCCTAAATTCTAGTCAACGATCCGTATTAGGGTTTCTCGGCACTTGTAAAATTTGAAATTGGCATGGTTGATGCCTTGTGAGACCTCATTAGTGTGCCTAGGAACCCTACAAATAATTTGTCCAACTGAGTACGAACTTCCTTCAAACCTTCAGAGCTTAACCGATACGGTGTTTTGATCACCGGTTGTGCTCCAGGTACTAAATCAATGCTGAATTCAAGAGTTCGATTGGGAGGCAAACCTGATATATCTTCAGAAAATACATCATCGAACTCTCGAACTATTTCTGGCTTTGATCCTTCCTCCGCTTGAAGTGTTGTAATCACTGTCTTCCTCGATTTTACCTTGTATGTACTTGGCTCCACGGTACGGTCTCCACTTTTAAAATAAAAGACCGGATGGTCTGGAATCTCGAACACTACCCTCCTTTGACGACAGTCGATGGTAGCGTAAAAAGTTTCGAGCCAATTCATACCCAAAACGCCATCAAAATTCGATATGTCCAGCACCTTGAAGTCAGCATAGAATTCTCTGCTGCAGATGACCGCTGGACACAGGTCGTATCCCATTATTGCCTTTAGAACGTCGTTCCCTGAACTGACATTCCAGCTGGATACGAGCGGTTTGACTGGAATCGCATGAGTTCGGACGAACCATTGCAACATAAAGCAATGAGATGCTCCAGTATTGAAGAGTGCTAGTGCAGAAAGTGAGGCTACTAAGATTGTACCTAAGTTATGTGGGATAGGTTTTAGGTATAAGGAAAGATATATGGTATGTATATGACTGAAAGAAAATTTGAAAGGAAAGTGTTACCAGTTATGACTTGGCCGGTGGCTTCAGCTTCTTCCACGGTCATTGTGAAAACCTGTCGTCTCGGTACATTCCTCCTTTCTGGAGGAGCATTCCTTTGTCTGTTCCTTGGTCGTTGAGGTACGTTCCATTGAGCTTGATGGAACTGACGAGGAGGAGGTGCAGTCGGTCCACGAGGAGGTGGAGCAGGGAGAGCTAGTCATGGAGCAAGTGCCTGGATGGTTGGGCGCTGCTGATAAGTAATTGCTGGTCTGGGTGCAGTATTTGGGTTATGTCTACGAGGACAAGATCTAATGTCATGAGTAGCTGAGCCACAGACTAAGCAAAGGCGATTTGCACGCCGACAGTCTTTCACCAAATGTCCATCTCTCCTTTAGCAGGTACGAAAGGCTGGGTTGGGCTGGTTGTTTGGTACTCCCGGTCTCCTGGGCATAAATTGTGGCCTTGAAGAGGCTCCTCCTGCTATCTGAGTGGCAGGGCACTTCATCCCGGCAGATTGAGGTCTGCCTTTCATCTTCACCACTGCCTTATATCGGCGGGCAGCTTTTAGAGCCAATTCGTGGGTTAGGAAATCCCCTGTAGCTAAGGCAGTTTGGATTTCCTGATCTAACCCTTACTGAAATCTTCTGGATCTGATCTCAGCAGTTGGTATTAAATGTGCCGCGAACCTGTTAAGGTCTTGTGTTAACTGTGTAATATGTGATATTTGAAAATCGAACATTGAGACATATCTTACCTACTGAGCATGGTAAACTCAGCATCATACTCATCCACGGACTTGGTCCACATCGAACCCTATTGTAGATGAATAAATTGCTGCTCCATGTCAAATCGGGAAGTCTCTGGGAAGTATTTCGCGTCGAACATGTCGTGAAAAGTCCTCCATTCGATAGGTTGTTCTAAACGGCTTTCTTCTGCCTTCCACCAGACTCGGGCGTTGTCAGTGAGTTGCAGCTTCGTAACTCGAACTCAAGCGATCTCTGGCACTTGTGCCGCTGCCAGATCATCATCAATATTTTGAGCCCATTCTTCATCTTCCAGAGGGCTCTCCTTTCCCAGAAATTGTTTTGGGTGCAATGCCCGGAATTACTTTACTCCGGGCACTTTCTCTTCTGGACGGTTCATTAAGATAGCAGTCTGCTGCTGCTGTCCTTCCAGGAGGTTGCGGATTGCCTCAAGCAGTACTGTCTGCTCATTGATCGGAGCAGCGACGGTAGGCGTAAGCGGTAGAGGTGGTGGTGTGTTGTTGAAGTTAGTGCTGGTATTGTTTGGAAAATCCATAACCTTGAAAGAAAAACAGGGTTAGGATAGATTCAAAGTATATGAAATTATAAGATTCAAGAAATATGAAATGTAAACAATGTTTTTAGTTTCTGATTCTTTTATTATATTTCTTAAGACTTCATGCAGAATTGACCCGCATGTCCATGTAGAACTGACCTGCATGTCCATACAGAGCCGACTTGCATGGGCCGCCAACAAAACTTGTCATGCCCCTCTTCCCGGTGTACGATGAGGGAACGCAACGGGTCACGCGACGTATTTACTCAGAAGTAAACACGCTAAACGTATCTAAGCAATATAAAGTAAATGTACATAAGAAAATTGACAATAGATGTAATTGAACAGCAACTTTTATTTATTAACAATTCTTTACAAGTACAACTGGAAATGTAAATATATGAATAGAAGGCAATACCTAAACAATGGCATAACTAAAATGAAAATATGTCCAAGTGCTTACAGCTCTAGGTCAAAGGCTAATTGCTCCAAATCTTCAGTACTGGGCTCGATCTCCAGTGAGTCCGATCCACCTGACAACATTCCAAAGAAAAGAAGAAAAGGAATGTCGTCAGCGAACAATCGGTCGGTAAGTCCCAAAGGTGAGTAGAGATAGAATAGATAGAAAGAGAATATATCTAGTAATGTTTTATTATAATGTTAACGCAGTTGTTTGTAGCTTGGTATAGAAAATGCCAGTGTATATGAGAGAAGTCCCACTATTCCAGAGACTAAGGTATACGGAGTACAAGGAACCGTTCAGCCATGGTACAACGGCAATGGATATTCAGGTTAGGTGTATTATGGTTACAGTCTCGTGCCACTTCTAACACCTTCCGTACCAATCTACCCCTTTAAAACCCCGCAATGTCTTTTGTATTGATTGTATTGTTTGTTATATAGATGGATGACTTTCCGAAACCATGATATCAGTAAATGGAATGGATATAATGGATATTCATGTAAACGTAGTATATCCATGGTTCGGTTCGGTCAATATAGATTGAATAGACGAATTCATGGATTTATGTTGTATTGTAGTTTATACTTGAATCATATTCAAGTCATATTGATTAGATTAAGACTCAGTCTGAATCAGACACTTTAAAAAGAAATTGAAGTCCTGAATTAGTTTTTGATGTTATCGGTAACTTCTGCGCATGGACGCGGGATTTGTGTCGTTTCCCAAGACAATTACCGTGTTGATAACACCGTTTGTTAGATTTTATACCTTAAATAGGCAAGCGCCCATATTCTCTGGCTCCCTGAGGCTCAAGAGAATTTGTCCCGCTTAAACCTATAATTACTAGGGTCCTTATTGTAATTTAGTATAACTTGAGGGGGTTTTATGTAAAAATAGTTTTGATATATTTTCAAAATACATCTCAAGTATTTAATTATCGTCATTAGGGTTTTCATAGATATATATTTGTTAAAAGTGAAATTTCTAGTAAGTAGGACCTAGTTTTCATTGTATATGGTATTTTATTGAAATATTGGAATTGTTTTGTATTGAAGTGGTACTTTCATGTAATTGTGATTCTTTTGATTTAGAAAACATGAAATATTTGTATAATATATTTAAAATAGATCTTTTAATAATATTCATATATATATATATATATATATATATATATATATATATATATAATAAAAATAAACTTTATTTATTTTCTAGAAATCTCATTTTCTTAAAAATAACATTAAAAATTCCATTGAGATCGAATGGTCCTTGCGGAAGACTGCATCTCGCTCTATTAGGCCCGAGAATGTGCGATAACCCGCACCATCCCGACCAGGGTTCCCCAAAATGGGTTGTAGAGGCGTATTTGCAAGGAATTAGATAATACTCTTTTTAAAGATAACTGTTTTGTAATAGTTTAGGGTATTTTATTGTAACTCATGATATTCCCACAAATATTGTCAAAAAGTAAATCGTGCTATGTCCAATATGTGTGTTGTGATGAAGTAGGTCATTACCTCGTGAGTTTTCTAAAGGTAATACAATGAAATATGAGAATTATGGCGAAATGTAAAGTATATGGTATTTTACCGTAAAAATACGATAAAGCTTACATAAAAGATTCTTTTAAGATGAAACTTATTTTAATGTGTCTGTTAATGTTTGTTAAACCTTATATGAGAGTGTGATATTATATAGTTTAAGAAAAGTTAGAATTTTAAAAAAAAAACGAAACGGAAGTCGGATTAACTCCGCTTTCGTCGAGTTTTAAAAATGAAGGTTTTCAGAATAGAAAAAGAGAGGGGAAGAGGGGACTTACTGGCTACAAGGTTATATAGGAGAAGGGGAAGCTAAGGAAAGTGTCGGGACGTCGTTTCGTCGCCGGAATCTCCTTGGAACTTTGTCGGAACTTCACCCTATGCTAACTCCACTTGCACAACTATATGGACATGAGAATTTTGGAGAGTTTTGGCACTTGATTTCAGAATGAGGAGTGCCAAAGGGTAAGGTTGTATTTATAGGGAGGATTAGGGTTTAGGATAGGATTAGGGTTTAGGGTATGAATTAGAGAATTAAAATGAATTTAATTATGGAGTAATGCTCAATTTTAATTCTCTGGAAAATATGCAGAGAAAATAAACAGCATGAGAGAAGTGGTGTAGGCCAAGGGATGCAGGGGGGAAATTTTCAAGGCATTACCTACGGGGAGACCCGGCGGTACCGGGGTTTTTGATGGTTTCGCCGGTCATAATCCGGTGGAATGGGGTTGGTTCATCGCGACGTGTCCATGTCACTTCATATACCCCAGTGCACGTGTTTGTTTATTCTGTGACTCTTCATCTTACGTGTAGTGCACGTGCAAACCCTTGGGCTTATAAAAGATTAAAAGAAAATTAAATAAAAAGTTAATGTGGTTAGGTGGATTCGATCACAGGGGCTACGTCACAGCAGTGCAAGGCTTTACCAATGAGTTACAAGTTATTTCTTGCTGTTCAAAAGCAAAACAAATACTTATAATGTACACAGAATTGCAAATACCCCAATTGTATATTAACTTTTAAACAATTTTCTGTACATTGAAATTGGAGTTGTTACATCTCGATTTGTATTTAGTATACAATGATTTTAATAAGCCGACATGCACGGTGAATTTCAGATTTGACGTAACTAAATGGAGGTATCATTTCATAGCGATAAAGTCAATATTTCTCTATCAAATTCTTACACGTTATTCATTATCAATAAAGGGATTAATAGGTCATAAATTCCATTATTTTTAAATGGATTTTGGTTTAGGGTTTCGCATCAAACAATTAGCTTAAGCACGGGAATCAATAAAAATATCAATTTCGTTTAATTGGTCAAAGTGAGATTTTATTCATGAAAATTCTAAACAATTTTACTACAGGATAGTAGACCCTAATCGGGTCCCCAAACACTAAAATTAACGGCGATGGTTCGCTATAAAAATAACGATTCGATTATACTTCAGGAGATACGCGCGCGCGCGCGCGACTATAATAACATGATAAATAAGTAAAGATTTTCACTTGGTTTAAGACAACAATGATAATGGATGGCACGGGCACGGCACGGCACGGCACGGCAGAAGCACGGCTAAGGTTCGCAGTGGGCTCGACTTAAGCTCAGGTGCTTGGGTTGGTGAGGATGAGGAAGTGGAGTTCTCGGTTGAGATTAAGCATGTGGGGGTTGCAGGAGGAGATGGAGAGGTGGGAGCTCGGCGGCGGCAATGCAGCGACGGTGATGGTGTCAGCTGCCAGCAGTGGTCGTGGAGGCAGTGGATGTTGCTGGGGTTGGAGTCGGATTTGAGGAGCTCGGTGGGGGTGGTTGAGGCTCGGCTGAGGTGAGGTGGTGGCATTGGTGATGCGAGGGGTGTAGCTGGGATCTCGGAGGGTTCGTCGGCGGTGAAAGGAGATGCTGGTGGCGCGAGGTGGTGCAGTGGGTGGAGCCCGGTTTGGGTTTGGAGGAGACAAGGAAAGTGGATGATGGTGCGCGGTGGGGTTGTAGTCGATGGAGGGCGGTTGACGGTGATGCTGGGAGCTCGTCGGCGTGGTGGGAGATGGTCGTTGGTGAGGGAGAAGGGCTCGGTATCGTGGGGTGAGAATGAGAAGGAGAGAGACGTAGATAGATAGAGATGAGTTAAAGAGAGAGAGAGAGAGAGAGTTTGGCGAGGGGACCTCGGGGTTGTTAGCGACGAGGCGAGGTCGTGGGCGAGCGCGGGTCACGAGGGTTGGTTGCGAGAATAGTGGAAGGAGTCGTGGAAATTTGAAAAAGAGGAGGAAAGAAAAGTAGAGAGGAAGGAGAAAAAGGGTGTGGGTTTGGGTATTGGGCTTGGGCTGGATTTAGGGGTTAGGGAAATAATTTAGTTAGAGCAAGCGAAATTAAAATATAGGAAAGAATAATTAGGAAACTGATTTGGGATTTAAATTGAAATTTATTGGGATTAAAAATTTTAAATACAGAAAATACAATGAAGCTGGGATTAACAGTTTGAAAATATGGGCCTCCAATATAGGGGAAAACCCTTCATAACAAGAAAAGTAGGTGCCAATTCAGACGTCAAATCAAATAGAACCTGCCATTTTTATTCATTTAATTTTTTGGCACCGGCTAGTAAGACGTATGCATACAACCCAAACCAACACATCCACGCACACCAACTTAGCTATTGCCCATTGGTGCCATTGATTTGTTAATTTGTATACCATCCATATATGTTGGTCTCTCACAAAACTGTTCCAAAGGTATCTAAAAATCTTAATCTCCGATTCTTTTCTGTGGAGGTCGCATGCATGGTAAAGGGGTTGCTTGGTTGCTTGGAAATTGATACGCGTGTAATATTTGTTACAAAAATATCTGTATTTTCTGTGTTTGATTAACAACAAATTTGAGTTGGAAATGAAAAAGTAAAAAACAACAAATTTTTTGGTTACTTGTAGATGTCGCAACTTTGGAAATTATGATCACCACAATAATTGGGGATGCAAAAAGTAGCATTTCCTCTTATTTTTTTGTTTAACCAAACACAAATAGTTGTTCGGATATATAGAAAGGAAATTACAAAAAGTTGAACGCAACCAAATAATGATTTTAGGGCTTTTCTCCTGTTTCTAATACTACATGTAACATATTTGCATGCAATAAATGTGTATTTCCTCCATGTTGCTAACCAAAACAATCTTTAAGATAGACCAGTGTCATGCAAGTATGTATTTGTTATCATCATGGACAAGTATTGAAAAAGAAATTTAATTAAAACAATGTAAAATTTAGAAAGACCGATTAAATTATTAAAGATTTGAGAAAATTTAAAAAGTTAATAATGGTCATAAAATATGTTTTTCTCAATATGATGAGGATCTTTCTTCACATTTTTTTTGGCACTAGCCCGTAAGCCCTGACCTAAGCACACAATCCACTCACGCACATCACACACAAACACGCAACACACATGCAACCAGAGAACCTACGAATTTGTACCGAAAGCGTTAATTTATGGCCACTTTCCCTCTGGAGTTCGAACCCCGCACTCTTCCTAAGAGGGAAAGTGCCCATACCAACTAAGTCAATGTCTTTTAGATGATATCATTAATCAACAAAATGAAACTGGAAAAAATGGTAGAAAACCAAAGTTGAGAATTCGTCCACCATAAAAGACAAAACCAAGAAAATGAAAAGTCAACAATCTTCTCTCTCTCTCTCTTTCATTCATTACACAATCTCTCTCGTGCTCCAAAGTCCAAAAACAGATATGCCTTGCGAATTTATACATAAGTCCTTATATCTTTAGTATTTTGTATAACTCATAAATTTCTTAATTCTAATATCAATACTAACTGTATTCATTGAATTTAAATTTAGAAAAATGATAGATATCTTTAAAAATTGTCACGTAACATCCAACATAAAAAAATACACATGCGTTAATAGTATGACGTGTTACATTGTTGAAAATATACACACGTGCATCGCACATGCAAAACACTAGTGTCATATTGAGAAAGTGACCAAGTCAATAATACAAATGGTATGAGAAAATGAGTAAGACCTTTGTGAGCTATTTGGGAAACGTATCAAAAGTGGATTTAGGGGTTGATGGAGGTCCTTTTCTGGTCTTCTTCAGATGTTGTCCTCCGTCGATCTCCCGTTGGATCTTGGAGGTGATCTCTTGTTGCGTGTGGGTCTCAATGGGGTTGAGGAGATTGGTGACTTTGAGGAGTGTAGCGCCGAGTACTTGCAAGGAAGTCTCGGGGTGGTTTAGTACCACCGAGAACCCTCCGACGATCAAGTTAGTACGAGATCCGAGCAGAGTAACGGCTAAGTGGAGTAAAAATGGCTTACTTGACCCCTCTGTGATGGGGGTTTATATAGTGGCGGCAGCACGCAGCAGCAGGCGCGAGAATCTCGCCGGCAGTTACGCTCCCGACGTCACGCCCACGTAAAGAGCGGATCGCCCATTAATGGGGATCGTGATGGCGTGGGACGTGGGATGTTGCTGGCGGAGAATCTGCGCATGGCGAGATTTGCGGAGCGGCGGTTACGCCTGTGAGTGGTGGAGTTGGTCGGTCGGAGGACTGAGGAAGATGGCCTCGGCTGGAGAGCTCGGGGACGAGTGAGAGGACCGAGGAGTCTTGGTCCTGTGGCAGCTCGAGGCGAGATGAGAGGCCGAGGAGGCTAATTTTCAGGGGGCTCTGAGGTGAGCCAGCTTGTGCTTGCAGGTCGGGTACAGAGATGGCCTAGTCGGCCCCATGTGGGCCCTTTCTTCTGAGTTTCGGGACACGTTATCAGCCACGTGTCCTGATCTTGGAGATCACCAATATTGAGCATCATCATTAGCCCCCCACTCTTGTCCCGACCAGCTAGCGGGTCGGGTCAGGAGTGGACTGCCGAGCCTCCCGGGGTAAGCTCCCTCCTAAGGTTTCGTCGAGACGCGTCCTCGGGCTGTCAGCTATCTCTTCTGCCAGCGAATCAGGGCGAGATCTCTGCATTTAAGGAAGGTGCACCGGTTCGCGCATCCTGCCACTGAAGCGACGGTCCACGTGTCAAGCGTCGGTTGGCCGACGCGACGTGTGCAAATCTGCGATGCCTGATGGGGTGCGGTCCAGTGTGGGAACGACAAGTGGAGCAATCGGAGCTGTTGGACGCGAGGAGGCGTTTTGGCGGGAGATGAAGGGCGCCGTTGGATGAGATCGTTTGCGGTGATAAGTAGAGGTGGGGCCCACTCCAGGTCCCCTACTCTTTCATATCTCCTTTCTTCTGAGTCTTGGCTTGCTCTGCGCTCTTTCCCTTTTGGGTTGGATACATGGTTCGTTCCCACTCTTTGGGTTTTTCGTTCCGAGGGGAGGCCGGCGGCGCGGCCGTGCCCCCAGCTGGCTCGCGCCCCGCGCCGAATGTTCCACCGGCGATAGGGCCGTCCGCCTCGTTGATGGCTCCCGGTGATCGTTCCAGCGGCAGCCAGAGACGTCCACGATCATCCAAGCCCCAGACGAGAGATGTAGGAAAGGGCGAGGACGGGATCCCCCTTAAGAGGAAAAGGACAATCTCTCGTGCGCCATCATCGGGGGTTCCTGAAGGGATTCCCGTGCAGGGGGTGATACCATCTTCACGGCTCCATCTGGGCTTTCCGTCGCTGCCGGCCTGCTCGCCGGGATGGAAGAGTCGGCCGGGGGGAGGCTTCCGCACGGCACCCTGAGGGTCCAAATGGAGGCATAGCCCAAGGGGCAGTCCAGGTACGAACTCTTCTACGCGATGTTTTTGACCTTCCTTTTTTTGGCTCGAGCGTCTCCAAGTTTCTCATCCGTTTCTCGTCAGGTCCTTCAACACTGCGCCCTCGCTGTTCGTATGGAGGCCGAGGGGGCGTTCCACGCGCCGAGGCCGGTAGAAGCGTTTCCTTCAGAGGTCGAGGTCCTGCGGCGTGACCTGCGTCTGGAGAGGGTGAGGGCTGATGTCCTGGCAGCCCGAGCAGAGGTTGCGGAGCTCGCCAATTCAGTGAACCGGGGTGCCTATCGTCGCCTGAGCGCATCCCACCGAGTTGCCGATAGGAAGCTGGCAGATCTGGCCGATCGTTTCGCGGCCATGGAGAAAGAGAGAGATGCCAGTAGGGGGTTGCCGAGGCGGCGCTTTTGGCGGCCAAGACTGCCGAGGTACGGGCTAGGAAAGCTGTGGCCGATTACAAGGTGTCAGAGCAATTTTACGTCGAGCTTGGCGAGTATTCCGCCGTTGCGTGGAATAAGGCTCTGGATGCCGTGAATGAGCAGCTTCCCGAGTTCGCCGATGGCGAGCTCCGTACTCGGGTCCCACTCCCAGTGGCAAGGCCTCTGGCAGACAAGGATGAGGGAAGCGAGGCGCACCCCTGGTGGAAAAACCTTCGATGGTGAAGCCTTCGGCAGACCGCGATGACAGTGATGAGGGGAGCGAGGTGCCGGGGGGGTTGCGACTTAGGCCCTTTTGATATTTCATCGTCCCTCTTTTGTAAGCGTATGGAACTCTGTAAGGCTGGGGAGCCCCCAATACCCCTGTAAAACGTTTTACTTGTGCGAATAAAACTCTTGTTGTTTCATCGCTTTAAATTTGATCTTTTGGATGTGAAGAGTGTTCGTAGAATATCCTTGCTTGCTTTGTTGGGCTTCCATATCAGGCGATCATACGTCGAGTTGATTTCGGTCACTTGCCAAGCGTGCCGAGCGCTGCTGAGAAGGAGGCATCTTCATGGCCCCCGGGTCGAGGGGGGATCACTCAGACTTGGATAGACCTGATGCCCCTTGTTGGGGACTCGGATCCTCTGCGTGTGATGGGCAGAGGGATGTCCGCCGTATTTATGCCGAGCATGAATGGGAAGCTGCTCGGCTGCCCCTTGGCGAGGGCCTTTGACTTCTGGAGTTGCGAGCAACGACCACTAGCTGGGGATGGTCGAACGAGGGTCGGGCTCGACTGCCTCTGGGAGGACTTCGGATCCTTAGCGTTGGAGGGGCTGTAAGAAGCCCACTAAGGATGACCGGGCAGTGAAGCTGCGCGGTTGCCTCTCGGCGAGGGCTTTGATCTCTGGCGTCGTGGGTAGGCAACTACCAGCCTGGGATGACCGAGCGGGGTAGCCGCTCGGATGCCTTTACGAGGGCTTCGATACCTGGCGTCATGGGTAGGGAGCTACCAGCCGAAGGTAGCCGAGCAGGGTAGCTGCTAAGCTGCCTCTAAGGAGTACTTTGATCCTTAGCGTTGGAAGGTCTGTAAGAAGCCCACTAAGGATGACCGGGCAGTGAAGCTGCGCGGTTGCCTCTTAGCGAGGGCTTTGATCTCTGGCGTCGTGGGTAGGCAACTACCAGCCTAGGATAACCGAGCGGGGTAGCCGCTCGGATGCCTCTTGCAAGGGCTTCGGTCCCTGACGTCATGGGTAGGGAGCTACCAGCCGGAGATGACCGAGCAGGGTAGCTGCTCGGTTGCCTCTTGCGAGGGCTTTGATCCTTCAGGACAGGGACCGAGCAGGGTTGCTGCCCAGTGCCTCTTGGCGAGGACTTTGATCCCTGTCGGTTGTGGTAGGAAGCTACCAGCCAGGGATAGCCGAGCAAGGGCCCGACTGCCTCTGGGAGGACTTTGGTCCTTAGCACGGGAGGGGCTATAAGAAGCCTACCAAGGACCTTTGGCCGGGCAGGGTTACTGCCCGGTGCCTCTTGGCGAGGGCTTTTGTCCTGAAGGATAGCCGAGCGAGGGACCCTCGGGCTCGACTGCCTTTGGGAAGGCTTTTGATCCCTGTCGGTCGTTGTAGGAAGCTACCAGCCAGGGATAGCCGAGCAGGGTAGCTGCTGAGCTGCCTTTAAGGAGGACTTTGATCCTCAGCGTTGGAGGGGCCGTATAAGGCCTGCTAAGGATAACCGGGCAGTGAATCTACGCGATTGCCTCTTGGCGAGGGCTTTGATCCCTAGCGTTGCAAGAGCGTTGCAAGTAGGGAAGCTACCGGCCAGGGATAGCCAAGCAGGGGAGCCGCTCGGCTGCCTCTACGGAGGAATTTGATCCTTAGTGTTAGAGGGGCCTTAGGAGGCCGGCTAAGGATAACCAGGCAGGGAAGCTGCGCGGTTGCCTCTTTAGTGAGGTGTCACGCCCCGCTTCTCAGAGTATGCTAAAATGGGCACGTGACATAGCCAATCATGCTACCTGTGGCTAGGAAGCATCCATCCACAGTCACATTACGGTTGTAGAGATATCAAGAACAAAAATAAAACTATCTAAAACATGTCCATAATCCAAGATAACATGAGTCAAGAATAAATAAATGCGGAAGCGAAAGATCCAATACAAATAACTGGAATGTATGTCCCATAATGCGGGCTCACATTAGGAATAAAAATGCAGGAAAGAAAAACTAACTACTGCTGACACTCACAGCTCAGCCTGTCGGCTGAAGTACTCCTGCTCGGACTGCAACAGCGGTACAGAATTTGGGCCATGCAAAACCCAGACGTCAGCGTGTCATGTCATCAAGTAATAAAATATAAACAGGGTAGCAGGCAATGCAATATAAACATGAATAAAGCAAGGGTAACAATAATATAAGTCAGAGCAGTGCAGGGTAGTGTGCAGTGGGTAAACTAAACTGTTCTATCAGGTTCTAAAGTCTTTGAAACCAAATAATGTAATCCTCATCGTAACTCGTCGGTAGTTATTCCGTAACGCCCGGAAAGACGGCAAACAATAGGTATTCCGTAACGCCCGGAAAGACGGCAAACAATAGGTATTCCGTAACGCCCGGAAAAATGGCAAACAATGGGTATTCCGTAACGCCCGGAAAAACGGCAAACAAAAAAACGGCAAACAATAGGTATTCCGTAACGCCCGGAAAAACGGCAAACAATAGGATGGCCCTTGGAGTTACGTTCGGTTACAATACTGATTTTCCCATACCCCCAAGTTATATGTGTAAGTCAAGTCAGGTATCCCGTAATCAAGAAACTAATGCCAACGCAGGATCAGGTAAACAGGTTTGTCTGGATAGACAACAGGAACGGTCCGTGAGGACTACATGTCAGGTTTGTTAGCATTAGACACAAGATCAGGTAACGGGTCAGGTCATGGTACATCAGGTCAAGTCAAGCAGTATACGGTACCATGTCGGGTAAATCAATATGTATGTATCAAGTCAGGTCAAGATGTAAACAATATCATGGGTGTGCTCATACTCAGTCACATAATCAGGCATGGTTATCAACAGCATGATCTAAGCAATGAATTAAGCAATAGGCAGATTCATTCAATTAGCAGTACAGTTATCAATTGTGTCACAGAAATGATCTTAAACATTATAAGAATGCAGTATGACAATTATAGCCATTTAATCATGTTAACAAGTTTAAGACTTCATGGATGCAATGATATATTTCTATAAGTCCCATGGATGAAATCACAGTTTAAGCAGGTTAAATGTACACGAATGTCCGAATGAAGTAAAACAATAAATAAAGTACCATAGGCTACGTCATTAGTGAAAATGTAATTAAAACATGTAACTGTGGTTATTAGGTTCCATACAGTAATTGCAAATAGTAGGTTTTACGTTTGGAAGTTAAAATGACATATAACAATATTGACATGAAAATGGGAAATTATAATACTAAAGTTAAATAGCGGGTTTAGGGTATTATTAACTATAAGTAAATATTGTTTAGCATGTAGCAAGGGTTACTTTCCTCGACGGGTCGCGAATCGGGAAAACGGAACGTTAACCGTCGGCGGGGAAAACTCGCGACGTGCGCACGGTTCACTGAATGAACCCAAACGACGAACAATAGAACCACACGGGTCGGGGTATCTCGCTGGAACATCGGGTCATGTCGTCGGCATCGTCGGATTTCGGCCAAGGGATGAACAGTAAATGATCAAGACATGTAAACAAGAAGAGAAAAGAAAAACAGAGAAGAAATGAAGTAGGATCTGAGAAGGGGTGCTCACGATGGTCCGTGGGACGGGTGGTGACGGTCGACTTCGTCGACGGAGCTCCGGCGGTGGCCTACGCCGACAGCGACAAGAACCTGCAGCTCAAGAAACTTCAACAGAGAAGGGAAAAAGAAGAAGGGAAAGAGGAGGGGATGAGAAGCTCACCGAGGGGGTGCTTGCGAGGCCGGGGGCGGATCGAGATCGCCGACGGCGATTCGAAAAGGTGTAGGCGGTGTGCAGGCGGCGTGCAGGTGGTCGGGAAAGAGGGAAGAGGAGGAAGGAGGTGTAGTAGGTCGGTCGAGGGCGAGGAGGCGACGAGGCCGGCGAGGGTGTCGTCGGTGTTGGGCTGCGGCGGCGAAGGGGGGTGAGGCGGCGGTAGGGTCTGCGATGGGTTCTGCGTTTTAAACGAAAGGAGAGGAGGGGAATAAGTAATATTGAGGGGAGAGAGAGAGAGAAAAGTTAGAGAGAGAGATACGGGGGAGAGGGGAGAGAGAGAGAGGGAGATAAGAGGGAGAGAGAGAGATACGGGAGAGAGAGGGGTAAGAGGTGGGGCCCACGGTTGGTTAGGAGAATCGTGATTGGTTGGCCAATAAAAATTGGTGAAAGATTTATAAATATAGGAAAATAATATAAGGTTAAATTAAAATATCGATGGTTTAAAATATATTAAAAAAATGGGATTTTGGCGCAAAGTAAAATATTTCCAAATTGCGCCCGGATCGGGTCCAAAAATTTGAAATTGAAATAATAGAATTTTAAGCGGGATCCAAAAGTGAAAATGATGTATTTTATGATCAAAAAGTATACCCCCAAAACGGACACACGTACGTGCGCGTAGCCGTCCAAACGCGCTCGTTTCACTGAACGGGACGAGAACACGATGCACGGACGCTACAACAAGGTTAGGGGTGTCAAGTAGGCCAGGATGGATATTTTTAATTTTATTTTAGATTCCAAAAATTGTTATATGCAGAAATGAATTTACCGGGTAAAATTTACAGTAAGTAACAATCAAGCAAGATAAATGAAATGAGCGCCACACTACGTTCAAACGGTAACTGAAATTAGTAGCAATGGGCTCGGGTGTTACATTATACCCAACTACAAAAAGAATTTCGTCCTCAAAATTCCAAGAACACAAAGATAGATAACTACAAGAAAAGATGAGGAAACTTCTGCCGGATTTCATCTTCTCGTTCCCAAGTGGACTCTCCATGCAAGCGATTACCCCAAGAAACAAGCACAAGAGGGATCACCTTGTTCTTAAGAACCTTTTCCCTTCGATCCACGATTTCAATCGGTCGTTCCGAATGATCCAATACGTGCGTTTCATCTCGGACATACCTTCGTAGTTGAGATACGTGAAACACAACGTGCACACTCGCCAAGGACTGCGGTAACGCCAAACGATACGCTACCTCACCTACACGCTCCAAGATCTCAAGGGTCCAACGAATCGAGGACTGAGCTTTCCTCGACTTCCAAAATGAATCACCCCTCTAGTCGGTGATATCTTCAAGAATACCAAATCACCGACGGCGAACTCTAGAGGTCTTCTTGACGTGTCTGCCCAACTCTTCTGTCGGTCTTGTGCTACCTTCATAAGATTTCTGATAATGTTAACCTTCTCAACTGTCTACACAACCAAATCTGGTCCCAACAATCTTCGTTCACCGACATCGTCCCAACAAACAGGTGAACGGCATTTACGACCATACAAAGCTTCAAATGGAGCCATCTGGATAGTTGCCTGAAAACTGTTGTTGTAAGAAAACTCCATCAAATGCAGATGATCTTCCCATGAACCCTTGAAGTCCAACATGCATGCTCTCAACATATCCTCAAGAGTTTGGATTGTTCTCTCCGACTGACCATCAGTTTGAGGATGATAAGCTGTGCTAAACCTCAATCGAGTCCCCAAACTTTCCTGTAAACTCCGTCAAAAGTGTGATAAAAACCGAGTGTCCCGATCGGACACGATGCTCACCGGTACTCCATGCAATCTTACAATCTCTTGCATGTACCGCTCTGCCAAAGTCTCAGTTGATTGACCAACCCGGAAAGGAATAAAGTGAGCTGCCTCAGTCAATCGATCAAAAATCACCCATACTGCATTGTTGCCTCATATTAAGCTCCTTCTGCGTGAACACATACTTCAAGCTCTTATGATCAGTAAAACTTCGACCCTTTCGCCCAAAAGGTAGTGTCTCCAAATCTTCAAAGCGAAAATCACAGCCACAAGTTCCAAGTCATGAGTTGGGTAATTCTTCTCATGGGTCTTCAACTATCTCGATGCGTACGCTACAACCTTACCATTCTGCATCAAAACACATCCCAATCCTTTCCCAGATACGTCGCTGTGAATCACCAATCCTCCGGAATTGTCTGGTACGGTCAGAATAGGGGCAGTTATCAACTTCTGTTTCAACGTCTCGAAAGCTAACGCACACTTATCCGTCCATACAAAAGGTACTTCCTTACGCGTAAGCTTGGTCAACGGCTCCGCCAGACGAGCAAAGTTCTCCACAAATCTTCTGTAATACCCGGCGAGTCCAAGAAAATTTCTTATCTCCGCAACACTCTTCGGAATCGGCCAATCTCGAACTGCCGCAATCTTTTCTGGATCGACGGCAATTCTATCGCCAGACACAACATGCCCCAAAAACTTTACTTCCTCCAGCCAAAACTCGCACTTACTCATCTTCGCAAAAACTTCTCTTGTCTCAACGTTTGCAGTGCGATCTTCAAATGCTCAGCAAGTTCTTCAAAACTTTTCGAGTAAACCAGAATATCGTCAATGAATACCATAATAAACTGGTCCAAGAACGGTGAAAAGATTCGGTTCATCAAGTCCATGAATACTGCCGACGCATTCGTTACTCCGAAGGGCATCACTAAGTATTCGTAATGTCCATACCGAGTTCGGAACGCCGTCTTGCAAATATCTTCTGCTTTCACTCGGACCTGATGATATCCGGATCGCAAATCCAGCTTCGAGAATACCCTCGCGCCACTAAGCTGCTCAAAAGTTCTCCAATGCGAGGGATAGGGTACTTGTTCTTAATAGTCACCCGGTTTAATTCTCGATAGTCGATGCACATCCTTCTTGTGTCATCTTTCTTCTTTACTAGAAGAACTGGAGCTTCCCACTGCGGATTACTACTTCGAATCCAGCCCTTCACAAGTAATTCCGTAACCTGTTTCTTAACTTCTTCCAACTCCACTGGTACCACTGGGTAATATGCTTTGGATACTGGCGATGCACCAGGAATAAGATCAATTGTGAACTCCACGTCTCGCCCTAGCGGTAAATACCCAAGATGTCCTCGAACTCGTCCATGAACTCTCAAACTACAGCTGGTGCTTCGTCTTTAACAATCCTTGCCGATGGAAGAACATTAGTTGTCGGCCTAGCCCCAAACTTGACTGGCCTGACAGAACTGCTTCCTCAAAACAAACCTCTGGATGTCCGGGAATCTGGAAATTCTCTTTCTTTACTCTACGCTTAATGTGAGCGTGGAAAGTGCCGAGAAATCCATTCCCAAGACGATTTCACAATTGCCGGTAACAACCACCAAGGAATCAGCAATTCACTCCCGTCCGCCAACAACAACAGAACAATCCTTACATCTTCTATTAGTTAAGATTTTCCCTTTCCCAGTGTGTATGTCCCAAAACTAAACAGGGTCGTGCAATCCTTCGAGTGTTTAGTAAATAACTTGGACGACATAAAACAATGGGATGCACTAGAATTGAATAACGCTAATGCGAGAAAACAAAGATCCAGTAGGGTACCTGAAACGACTTCCTCTGGAGCTTTAACCTCTTCAGCCGTCAGGGTAAAGGTTCGAGCTTGATTGGGTCCTCGAGTTATCAGCTTCTGCTCCTGAAACTGTCTCTGCGGTGGCTTCTGAGTATCCTCCTTTAACCGTAGCTTCGACGGGCAAGTATCAATGGTGTGATCCGCTGATCCGCAAATAAGACAAAGTCCAAGCCTCTTACGACAATCTTTGCGATAATGACCCGGTCGCTGGCAGTAATCGCACACCACCCTTCCCTTTTGCTCGGGCAAAACTGGCCCCTTCATTGGTACAACGCCACGCCTGTCCACCGGAATACCCTTGCGTCCATATGCTCGGTTTGGTGCAAATGTTGGCTTCCGTGCAGTAATGGCTGGCTGCGATGTACCCCCGGTCTTCATAGTTAGCCTCTGCTGCTCTCGGGCTGCTGTAAGTACTTGTGAGAAAGTGGTCAAACCCAGGGAGACAATCTGCCTCTGGATGTCCACATCCAAACTGCGCATGAACCTTCTTGCCCTATCAGCATTGTTGGCAACCAAAGGTCCAGCGAATCTACTGAGCCGCGTCCACTCAGCTGCATGCACATCTACAGGTGCGCCGTTCTGCTTCAAGCTGACGAATTTTTCCTCCATTTCCTCCCATGCAGTCCGCGGGAAGAACTTCTCCAAGAAACTCCTTAAAAAATCCGCCCACTTGATCGGCTTGGGCAAACGGTTCTCCTCCACAAGCCACCATTCTCGGGCGTAGTCTATTAACTGAATGCGTACCACATCAACTCTTTTCTCATCCGGAATCTGTGCCGCAATAAGAAAATTCTCTGTGTCAACTAGCCACTGCTCCGCTGGCAACGGCTCCTCCAAACCAGTAAATGTAGACGGACCCAAACGCCTGAAATCTGCTACGGTCCCTACTCGGTCAACTGGTTTAGCTCCAACATTGTTCACAGACTGCTGAACGATCTGCAAACCTTCCTGAAATGATTCCGCTTGCTGCTGGATCAGCTCGGTCTGTCTCTTTTGATTCTCCAGCATTCCTCTTATCACTCCAAGCATGGCGGCTTCGTCCACACGCCTTTGGTACGTCTTCAGATTCTTATCTGCCATATTCCTGCAATCAAAACACCCAACATTAGCATGATGATAGATTCAAAATATAGATCAAGGCTAGAACTCCAAGATACTTAAATAGAGTGTCGCATTGTAACTATGCCGCGGTATCATAGCCACAATTACATAACTCTACCCAAGTCGCCTAAGTCCTAGAGATAACAAGGAATCAGGTTTTGAGTCGATATGCAAAGGAAGTTTGCACATCGTAAAAGATATAATCAGGAAGAATGTGATTCAAGAACGGTAAAACGGCAAGATGGCAGGACATGTTTCCTATACACGGGTATTCTGATTCGTGTATTGGGTACAATACCCAACTACAAAAGAATCAACCCGACTAACCTATGCTCTGATACCAAAAGAACCATGTCACGCCCCGCTTCCCAGAGTACGCTAAAATGGGCGCGTGACATAGCCAACCATGCTACCTGTGGGTAGGAAGCATCCCTCCACAGTCACATTACGGTTGTAGAGATATCAAGAACAAAAATAAAACTATCTAAAATATGTCCATAATCCAAGATAACACGAGTCAAGAATAAATAAATGCGGAAGCGAAAGATCCAATACAAATAACTGGAATGTATGTCCCATAATGCGGGCTCACATCAGGAATAAAAATGCAGGAAAGAAAAACTAACTACTGCCGACACTCACAGCTCAGCCTGTCGGCTGAAGTACTCATGCTCGGACTGCAACAGCGGTACAGAATCTGGGCCATGCAAAACCCAGACGTCAGCGCGTCATGTCATCAAGTAATAAAATATAAACAGGGTAGCAGGCAATGCAATATAAACATGAATAAAGCAAGGGTAACAATAATATAAGTCAGAGCAGTGCAGGGTAGTGTGCAGTAGGTAAACTAAACTGTTCTATCAGGTTCTAAAGTCTTTGAAACCAAATAATGTAATCCTCATCATAACTCGTCGGTAGTTATTCCGTAATGTCCGGAAAGACGGCAAACAATAGGTATTCCGTAACGCCCGGAAAAACGGCAAACAATGGGTATTCCGTAACGCCCGGAAAAACGGCAAACAATGGGTATTCCGTAACGCCCGGAAAAACGGCAAACAAAAAACGGCAAACAATAGGTATTCCGTAACGCCCGGAAAAACGGCAAACAATAAGATGGCCCTTGGAGTTACGTTCGGTTACAATACTGATTTCCCCATACCCCAAGTTATATGTGTAAGTCAAGTCAGGTATCCCGTAATCAAGAAACTAATGCCAACGCAGGATCAGGTAAACAGGTTTGTCTGGATAGACAACAGGAACGGTCCGTGAGGACTACATGTCAGGTTTGTTGGCATTAGACACAAGATCAGGTTACGGGTCGGGTCATGGTACATCAGGTCAAGTCAAGCAGTATACGGTACCATGTCGGGTAAATCAATATGTATGTATCAAGTCAGGTCAAGATATAAACAATATCATGGGTGTGCTCATACTCAGTCACATAATCAGGCATGGTTATCAGCAGCATGATCTAAGCAATGAATTAAGCAATAGGCAGATTCATTCAATTAGCAGTACGGTTATCAATTTTGTCATAGAAATGATCTTAAACATTATAAGAATGCAGTATGACAATTATAGCCATTTAATCATGTTAACAAGTTTAAGACTTCATGGATGCAATGATATATTTCTATAAGTCCTATGGATGAAATCACAGTTTAAGCAGGTTAAATGTACACGAATGTCCGAATGAAGTAAAACAATAAATAAAGTACCATAGGCTACGTCATTAGTGAAAATGTAATTAAAACATGTAACTGTGGTTATTAGGTTCCATACAGTAATTGCAAATAGTAGGTTTCACGTTTGGAAGTTAAAATGACATATAACAATATTGACATGAAAATGGGAAATTATAATACTAAAGTTAAATAGCAGGTTTAGGGTATCATTAACTATAAGTAAATATTGTTTAGCATATAGCAAGGGTTACTTGCCTCGACGGGTCGCGAATCGGGAAAACGGAACGTTAACCGTCGGTGAGGAAAACTCGCGACGGGCGCACGGTTCACGGAATGAACCCAAACGACGAACAATGGAACCACACGGGTCGGGGTACCTCGCTGGAACGTCGGGTCATGTCGTCGGCATCGTCGAATTCCGGCTAAGGGATGAACAGTAAATGATCAAGACATGTAAACAAGAAGAGAAAAGAAAAACAGAGAAGAAATGAAGTAGGATCTGAGAAGGGGTGCTCACGATGGTCCGTGGGACGGGTGGTGACGGTCGACCTCGTCGACGGAGCTCCGGCGGTGGCCTACGCCGACAGCGACAAGAACCTGCAGCTCAAGAAACTTCAACAGAGAAGGGAAAAGGAAGAAGGGAAAGAGGAGGGGATGAGAAGCTCACCGAGGGGGTGCTTGCGAGGCCGGGGGCGGATCGAGATCGCCGGCGGCGATTCTACGAGGTGTAGGCGGTGTGCAGGCAGCGTGCAGGTGGTCGGGAAAGAGGGAAGAGGAGGAAGGAGGTGTAGTAGGTCGGTCGAGGGCGAGGAGGCGACGAGGCCGGCGAGGGTGTCGTCGGCGTTGGGCTGCGGCGGTGAAGGGAGGTAAGGCGGCGGTAGGGTCTGCGATGGGTTCTGCATTTTAAACGAAAGGAGAGGAGGGAAATAAGTAATATAGAAGATCGAGAGAGAGAGAGAGAGAAAAGTTAGAGAGAGAGATACGGGGGAGAGAGGAAAGAGATAGAGAGATAAGAGGGGGAGAGAGAGAGAGATACGGGAGAGAGAGGGAGAGAGAGAGAGAGAGGTAAGAGGTGGGGCCCACGGTTGGTTAGGAGAATCGTGATTGGTTGGCCAATAAAGATTGGTGAAAGATTTATAAATATAGGAAAATAATATAAGGTTAAATTAAAATATCGATGGTTTAAAATATATTAAAAAAATGGGATTTTGGCGCAAAGTAAAACATTTCCAAATCGCGCCCGGGTCGGGTCCAAAAATTTGAAATTGAAATAATAGAATTTTAAGCGGGATCCAAAAGTGAAAATGAAGTATTTTATGATCAAAAAGCATACCCCCAAAACGGGCACACGTACGTACGCGTAGCCGTCCAAACTCGCTCGTTTCACTGAACGGGACGAGAACACGATGCACGTACGCTACAACAAGGTTAGGGGTGTCAAGTAGGCCAGGATGGATATTTTTAATTTTATTTTAGATTCCAAAAATTGTTATATGCAGAAATGAATTTGCCGGGTAAAATTTACAGTAAGTAACAATCAAGCAAGATAAATGAAATGAGTGCCACACTACGTTCAAACGGTAACTGAAATTAGTAGCAATGGGCTCGGGTGTTACATGAGGGCTTTGGATCGCAAAGACAGGACTCTGTTTGCAATGTTCCGGCGTTTCTTTATTTGAATGGAAATGATTTTTAGAAAACATTTACATCGTCTTTGCGAAAGGAGGGGTACACACTTGTTGGCCTTGGCCTCACTGGTATAGCTTGAGCTTCTCGGCGTTGTAAGGCCGCGAGAACTTGCGTCCGTCCGCGTCTTGTAGGAAATAGGTTCCGCCGAGGAGCACCTCAGAGACGAGGAAAGGACCATCCCACTTCGGGGAGAACTTGTGTAGTCTGCCTTGATCAATGAACTCGTTTCGCTGTAGGACCAGATCTCCGGACTGGAAGGAGCGGCACATGACCCGAGCGTTGAAGTATCGGGCAGTTTGTTGTTGATAAGCGGCGGCCCTGATCTGAGCCCGGTCTCTCTTCTCTAACAAGATGTCCAGGTTGGTCCGTAGTGCCGAAGTGTTCGCATCATCGTCGAAGTGCTCGACCTGATGACTAGGAAGTCCGATCTCCACTGGGACCATTGCCTCGGTCCCGTAGCAGAGGCTGAAGGAGGTTTCCCCGGTGGGGGTCTTCTTTGACATGTGCAGGGCCCATAAGACCCGGGGCAGTTCTTCGACCCAACTGCCTTGTCGCCCTTCTAGGCGGGTACGGAGACCTCGGAAGACGTCTCAGTTAGCGACTTCGGCCTGCCCGTTGCATTGGGGATGCGCGACCGCGGCGAACTTCATGAGGATATGGTATTCTTTGCAGAAGTTCTTCACTTTCTCATTCTCAAAGTTCGTCCCGTGGTCGATGATGATACATCTCAGGATGTCAAACCGGAGTATCAGATTGTTTTGCAGGAACTTGATGGTCGTGGCGGCGTCCAGTTTTCTGATGGGGACGGCCTCGATCCACTTGGTGAAGTAGTCTACTGCGACGAAGACGTATTTGTGCCCGCCTGTACGAGTAGGGAACTGGCCAATCATGTCCAATCTCCACTGGGCGAACGACCATGGGGATGTTAGGGCGGTCAGCTCGGTAGCGGGGAGGCAAGGGATGCTGCCGTGGAGCTGGCAACCCTTGCATCTTCTGACTAGCTTCTGGGCGTCCTCATGAACAATGGGCCAGTAGTACCCCTGGAGCAACGCCTTTTGGATCAAGGTTCGGGCCCCTTGGTGCGCACCGCCAACCCCCTCATGGATTTTCCGGAGGTCGTAGTCGGCTTCGTGGGGGTCGATGCACCGGAGCAAGGGCTCAGTGAAGGATTTCTTGTAGAGGTTCCCATTTCCCCAGATGAAGTGGCGGGCTTTGGCCCAGAGACGGCGGGCGGCTCCCCGATCTTCTGGGAGCATACCGTCCTTCAGGAATTCCACGAGGGGCTTCCTCCAGTCTCGGTCACCTTCTTGTGCTGCATATACGTGGAGTGTTGTCGCTCTGTCTTATACGCTGGGCTGAGGCAAGGTTTCGAAGAGGATAGACCGCTTATTGTTGGCCGGGTATGACGAAGACAGCTTGCTCAGGGCATCGGCTTGGGCATTCAGCTGCCTGGGTATTTGCACTACTTGGACTTCGTCAAAGTTCCTCCGGAGTTTCCTCACCTCGTCCAGATACTTCATCATCAGAGGCTCCCGAGCTTCAAAGCGGCCGGTCACTTGACCGACGACAAAGGCCGAGTCGCTATGGATCCGAATTGTCTTCAGTCCCAGCCCGGCGGCCATGCGCAGTCCAGCTAGGAGGGCCTCGTACTCTGCCGCGTTGTTCGAGGCTTTGAAACTGAGCTTCAAAGAGTACTCCATTTCAGCCTCGTTCGGGCCCCGGATAATGAGGCCGGCACTACAGCCTTCATCGGTGGAAGACCCGTCGACGTAGATGACCCACTCAGGAACCGAGCCAGGCCTTTCCGCGATGGGACACCGAGTTGTGAGGGGCGGCGTGGGCTCCGGCTCCTTACTAGGTATGGTGAATTCAACGATGAAATCGGCCAGGGCTTGCGCTTTGATGGCCTGCCTCGGGCGATATTTTATGTCAAACTAAGATAGTTCCCACCTCCACTTTTCTAAGCGGCCCGAGGATTCTGGAGATGCAAGGATAGCCCCCAACGGGCGCTCGGTGAGGACGATGATGGTGTGTGCTTGGAAGTAGTGTCGCAGCTTCCTTGAGGCCACCACGAGGGCTAAGAAAATCTTCTCTATGGCCGGATATCTCGTTTCTGCATCCTTAAATACATGGCTCACATAGTACACCGGCTTCTGCGCTCCACCGACCTCTCGGATGAGCACCGAGCCTGCTGCTTGGTCGGATACCGCCAGATTCAGTTGTTGGGGTAAAAATTTACACCCCGATTGACCAAGTCAAAATCAAAGTCAACCCCAAGCCAAGTGGGCCCAAGCCCAGATCCAGTGGGCCTATGCTCGGGTCGAGCCAGAACATGAAGCAGCCGGCCTCCACCCATGCCAAGATAAAAATTTTGTAATAAATAATTTTGTTGTATTTCTTTTATTTTATTTATGGATAAATGTAAGAAAAATAGGCATAAGGCCAAATTTTTGTAAAGCCCATGGCTTATGTGCAAAAAGAATGGCACATGAGCCATGAAATAGGCAAAATGCCATTTTGTGAAGCCCAAGGGGCTATGTGTAAAGTGTATAGCCTATAAGGGCAAGGATAATGAAATATCCCAACAACTTTTTTTCTCTCTTAAAAAAAAAAGGTCTCAGATCTGAGCTCTTTCTTCCTCCTTCAAGGTTCCAAAACCTTTTTATTTCTTTTGAATTAAATCAAGAGTTTTACTCTTCCTTTTTCAAAACTAAATAGTTTTTCACCACAAAACCCATAAAGGGGAACTCAGATCTTCCATTAGATCTCAAAAAGAAGAGATTTTTAAAAATCCCACAGCTCTTGATCTTCAAGATCCAGCTAACAGAGGAGGAGGAAGAAGAACATCTTTCACTAAACCCCCAAAAAGAAGAAAAAACACACTCAGGAGTCCAACTCCTCTCTGATTTCTCTTCTGAGAAATTTTTTCAGGCTAAAAGCCTCTTTTCCTCGCCGGCGCTCGAGCGCAGAGCGCCCCCGTGCCGACACGTGGCGCTCTTGCGCTCAAGCGCAAGCGCTCGAGCGCAAGTCGCCCCCGTGCCGACACGTGGCGCTCTCGCGCTCAAGCGCAAGCGCTCGAGCACAAGTCGCCCCCGTGCCGACACGTGGCGCTCTTTCGCTCGAGCGCAAGCGCTCGAGCGCAAGTCGCCCACGTGCCGACACGTGGCGCGCTTCCGCCCAAGCGCTCAGCGTCTGAGCGCAAAGCGCCCACGTGCCGACACGTGGCGCGTTGCGCTCCAAGCACTCTGCGCTTGAGCGCAAAGCGCCCACGTGCCGACACGTGGCGCGCTTGCGCTCAAGCGCCTAGGCGCTGGCCCCACGCATCCTTTGGATGTTTTTTCCCCCCTTTTTCATATATATACATATGTATACAAATGTACACATACACATGCTCCACGACACTGTCCCTGTTAGAAAAAAAATTTCTAACGGGGCGCTGCCCCGCACCCCGCAAGGGGGCTGCTAGCCCCCTTGACCCCCAGCCCGCTATCCGGGTAGCGAGACCCCCGTAAAAACTCTGCGTGGATCCCTATATATTTAAACCCCCCCTCCAAAACACAACACACGTACACTGCACATTGAGTTCGCATGACCATTTTAACCCGTTAATCGGAGGTTCCCTCGCCCCAAAGGCGAGGGGTAATTAACGGCAGCTTAGTCCGCGACTGCCGGAGATTCGGATCCCCACAATCATTAAACCCCGGCCTATCCTAGGCAGGGGGAATCTGTAGTACGCCTGACAAGCGTGCGCGTATTCCCATCTCAATGGGGTGACGAAAAACACCCTACAGATTCTGGCACGCCCGGTGGGACCAATCTCTCCTCCCATATTTCGGGTTAAACGTTCATGCGAACTCAATCAATATACATACCTGTATTTATACTAAAAATAATGCTTTTTCATGCAGATTTTCAAGCAATCAACCTTCGACGACAATGTCTCCCCAGGCGAATTCAGCTTCCAGCGTGATCCCAATTCCGTACGTGGTCAAGATCAACGCTCGTGTGGTTCTCCCCGCAAGCCTCAGTCGACAGTGGGAGGAACCGCCCCGCCAGTTCGGCTCCGTCATCATCTACCCTGCCGGAAGCGCTCATCTGGCGGAGATCCCGGCGGAACAGGTGGCCAAGCCGGTCTCAAGGGGAAAGAGGCCGAATGTCATGATCGCCAAGGCACCACAACCGAAACTCAAGACGCTATCTAAACGATTCTCTGGTGCTCCAGCAGGGGGCAAGAACTTCGGTACAAAGGGCAACATCAAGTGTTGCGGACGAGCTCAGGCGATGACTCCAACAAATGCACAATCGGGCGTATCTCCAAGGCCCTCCATCAACCGGTCTGCGGAGTCTCCCCAAAGAGCCGAAGTCTGCCAGGTGCTTAGAACAGAAAAGTTAAGGCAGAAGCGGCTCAGGTATCGAGCTAACAAGAGGGCCAAGGCTTCGGCCAAATGGAATCGTGTGAAGTTCCAAGTGCAGGGTTGCCCGGCGACGACGGCTGAGTCGGACGTAAGAATCAGCAATTCCTTCGAGCCTCTGAAGTGGGTTCAGAAAAATGCCATGACCGCCAGAATCAAGAAGACAGCGGTCCGAACAGTGCAACAAAGAGACGTGTCCCGGCCCTAACAGAAGAAGTATGACGCTGTCTCTTCAAGAGTCTATCAAGCACTATGTGCCGCATGAAAGCAGTGGGGCAAATCCAGAAAAGAAGCGCCAGCACCATTCAAGAACCTGGTTAGGCCAGCCACCTTCAATCGACTACCAGCTACCGAAGCAAGGGGGTCAAGACAGCGATCCGTGAAATCAGCCGCCAATGATAGAAAGACGGTCGGATATATCATCCATACGGTCTATATGGCGGGCGGGCGCCCCAGCGACAACCTTCGCAGCAAAAGCAAGGACGGGGCCACCACATCCCAAGCCCAATCTAGCCTGAATGTGGTTGCCGCCGCCCAAGAACAGCCGCCCCTGCTGGATGAAGAAAACCCTCTCGATGAGGATGATAGGCAGATAGACCCCTCGGTTCATGTAGAGTCAAGCTCGGACAGCGAGGAAGAGCCGACTTTCCGCCCCAGGACTGCGGAGCAGGAGCTGCTTCAAGAGCTTCGAAAACAGCTCAGGAGCAAAGATAAAGAGATGGCCAAGCTCTATTCGAAAATTGATGACTTAACGAACGTGGTGATGCAGCTTACGGCTCAAATTGCTCGAGCGCCTCCCAATCAAGCACAAGCCGCTGCTAATCAGCCGGGTGATGACAATCCGAGGCAGCCAAGGCCTGTTCCTTTGGGACCAGGACTTGTCGAGCCAAATGAAAGCCGGCTACATTCCGCTTCTGGGGACGCCTTGGCCCCAGATAGCACTATCCCGCTAACACAGGATCGGATAATGGATTTGGTCACCAGCAAGGTTAAAACATTGGTGGCCGAAGCTGAAGCTCAGAAAGAAATCGGCAGTAGTGGGCAGCCATATCCCGCGCAGTACGATCTGATTGAGTTCCCAAGTGGCTACGTCATTCCTAAGTTCAGAAGATTTGATGGAACGGGGAATGCAAACCAGCACGTCGCCCACTTCAAAGCATCGTGCGGAAATACAGGGGGCAATGACGCGCTCCTTCTTCATCAGTTTGTCAACAGCCTGACCGGCGTCGCCTTCGACTGGTATGCGAGTATACCGGACGGGTCCGTCATTACCTTTGCCCAAATGGAGTCCCTGTTTCGGCAAAGGTTCATGAGTGTCAGTGATAAAATCTCCATTGCTGACCTTGTGAGGACCAAGCCGGGGAAGAATGAAAGCAACACCGACTTTATCGCCCGATGGCGTAATCTCACAGTCAAGTGCGAACCGCCGCTGGAGCAGGACCAGTCCGTCAGCCTTCTCATTGGGAACCTCAGCAATTGGATGGTCCCATTCTTATGTACAGCGGGCCTCAAGACATTTCAGGAGCTAACCAAGAAAGTTCAAATGCTGGAACGCTCGAAGCAAGAGTCCCCGCCGGACTCTCAGAGAGACAAAACCTGAAAAAGCAAGCGGGACGACAACCGTAGAAGCGGGAGTTCCAGCAGTACCAATGTCTTCAATGCCTCCGACAATGAAGAAAAGCGAAGGGCGGGTGAATCCAAAACCAACCGGTCTCGAAAGCCATTGCTGGGAGGAGACGGGCCTTCCCTAGAGGAGAAAAAGAACAAGGTTTACTCTTTCAGAAGGGATAAGGTCCGCAAGATATTTAAAGATGCCTTGAACAATGGCCTACAATTGCCGGAGTTGAAAAGACCCCAAGAAGCAAAAATGACCGACAATCCTCTGTATTGCCCGTACCACCGAGTAGTGAGCCATGCGATCGAGGATTGCTACATCTTCAAAGACTGGGACGAGAAGCAGTACAAGGCTGGAGAGATCGAGCTGTCCAAAAGCGTGCTGGTGAACAATCAAGTTGCAACCGCCAACTTTATACAGACAGAAGTTGAAGCCTTTTGGGAGCAGATAGCTGAACCTGCTGCCCTGACAAACGAAACTGACTCATCGCGACCTCCGTGGAGTACGCACATATCTAATAAGACGAAGAAGATGATAAAGCTACTTCGGAAAGAACCCAAGACGGAATGGGAAGGGCAGAAGAAGCCTACCAGTCCAGTTGCCAATGCGGCTCCATCAGGCTCAAAATCCAAGAAGCTCAAGAAGAAGAAAAGTGCAGCTCGGCGCGAAAAAGAGTCTGCGAGGAGATCGACCATTCAAAAATATATCGATTCCCTCGAAGAATATGAACAAAAGGAAAGAACATTGATTCAATTGAAGGAGTTCTTCCCTGTACAAGCGGCAGAAATCCTGGAGGAGTTAAAAGAAGACTCCGATGAAGAGATCCCAGTAGTGACCTGCTACGCCATCCATCTTGGCAGCGACTCCGAGGATGAGCTCTGTTTTCCCGAAGAGGACGAAGAGCTCGCCACAACGGCCAATCAAATCCAGCTTAGAAGCGGCAGGGCTCTACCGCCAAATCAAGGCAATGCCCCAAAAGGGAAGGAAAAACAAGTCGCTAATGAAGGAGATGGCAGAGAACCGGCTAATGAAAACATAAGTCCTTCCTCGGTGGACTATAATGTCTTAGCGCATCTCCGGAAGCTTCCATCTCTCCTGAGCATCTACGACGCCTTGGTCCTATCTAAGGAGCTTAGAGATGTTCTCATCCACGCTCTACAAAACCCCGAGCGGTATCAGGCTCACTTTGCGGAAATTAATATGAAAGAAGCCCAGCACGCTTTGCATGCCACCGCAGTCACATTTAAGGATGAAGACTTGCTACTGGGAACGGCTGAGCATAATCGGCCGCTTTACGTGACCGGGTACAGCGACGGAGATAGAATTAATCGCATATTGATTGATCCGGGGTCCTCAGTGAACATCATGAACTTGCGAACTCTGAAGAGTTTATCAATGGACGTCCGACATCTGTCAAGGGAAAGGATTGTCATTCAAGGCATCAATCAAAATTGCCAGCAAGTTCTGGGGTCCATAGCTCTGCCAATCAAATTCGGGGATCTGCAAACTGAAGCTAAGATATACGTGATCGACGCCGACACGTCTTATAAGATTCTCTTAGGGCGGCCGTGGCTCCACGATTACGGCATCATTCCGTCAACTCTCCATCAATGCATGAAGTATACTAAAAATGGCGAAGAAAGACGCATTGACGGAGACATCCAGCCGTTCGGTGTGCATGAAGTCCGATATGAAGATTCTCGGTACTTTACGAACCACCAAAATGCTAAGCCACAACTGACTGAGGATAGAACGGCCCCAAGACTCAAAAGCAAATCTGCGCCGGCTATCACTTTCAAAAGAAAAAATACCCAAGTGCGTCCGCATTTCGGCAGCGACACTGATGAGTCCAACGCTGGAAGCCCGTCCTTCCGTAAAACTCACCCTCATTTCGGAAGCGATACGGACGAATCCGTTACTGAAGGCCCATCTAGCAGCAAAGTCCGCCCTCATCTTGGCAGTGACACTGAAGAGTCAGAAGAAGAGGACCTGCCGTGCAACAGCTGTGCAGATTGGCCCCCCATGCAGCAAGCGAAACTACGAGAGACATTTGAAGTCGCAGAAGGGTCCCTGGCCATCACAAGGGTGCCGGAACGGATGTGCAAAGAGCTCGACGCATTGTCAGTCTCTACCGTGGACCAGCTGAAAACTTTATACGTGCCCGGGAGGAAAAATGGACAGAAGGGCATCCTGTTTTACAGGTCAAACCCCGTTGTGCACCCGGACGATCTTTCTGTCGCGTGCCTTCCCTATGAGAGAGGCATAAGAGCCGTCCTCAATCCCAGATACTATGCGCCCGAGATGCGGGAATACTTTAAGAAGTGCGGATGCCGGTTATATCAAACGGGGTCCAAAGCAAAGTTTTACGAAGGGCTATGGTATCCGCCCCAGGTCCGAGCACTCATCGATGGACGAATTCCAGATAGACGGGGCATAGGCTACATTCAACCTGATCCCAAAGCATGCCACATGATCCATGTTGGTGAGGCCAGCGAAAGATCAAATAATGACGACGAGATAGCCGAGCCAGAAGAATCTCCTCAAGAGCTCGAAGATGGCGGACAAGCAACCTTTGATGAGCTAACCGAGATTGACTTAGGAATGCCCGATAATCCAAGGCCGACCTACATCAGCTCACTCTTGTCGGAGGAAATGAAAAAGCAGATAATTGCCCTGCTGCGTGAGTTCGTCGACTGCTTCGCGTGGACGTACAAAGAAATGCCTGGCCTTTCCCCTGAGGTAGCCGTGCATAAGCTGGTTATATCTCCTGATGCTAAGCCAGTCAAACAAGCTCCTCGAAGAATGAGAAGGGAGTTGGAAGAAAAGGTCATCGGGGAAACCAAGAAACTCATCGATGCCGGCTTCATCAGGGAAGAGAAATATGCAGACTGGATCGCATGCATAGTCCCAGTGAAGAAGAAAAATGGGCAGATCCGAGTTTGTGTCGATTTCAGGGACCTCAACAAGGCATGTCCTAAAGACGACTTCCCGCTACCGGTCATGGAAATGGTGGTCGATGACACCTCAAATTACGAACTGTTCACCTTTATGGACGGCTCGTCTGGATATAATCAGATCAAGATGTCGCCTGAGGATGAGAAGCACACAGCATTTCGAACCCCGATCGGAATATATTGCTACAAGGTAATGCCATTCGGACTGAAGAACGCAGGTGCTACATATCAAAGGGCGATGACTAATATCTTTGATGACCTAATCCATAAAGTCGTCGAATGCTATGTTGATGATCTGGTCGTCAAGACTAAAGCCAAGGCCGATCATATCCAAGATCTCAGGACCGTTCTCACCAGACTGAGGGAATACGATCTGAAGATGAATCCTCTGAAGTGCGCTTTTGGCGTGTCATCGGGAAAATTCCTAGGCTTCATAGTCCGACATCGAGGGATCGAAGTTGACCCATCAAAGATAAAGGCCATCATGGAGATGCCCCCTCCGAAGAGTCTGACGCAGCTAAGATCTTTCCAAGGCAAGCTTGATTATATACGAAGGTTTATCTCAAATTTATCGGGGAGATGTAGGCCCTTCTCAAAGCTCATGAAGAAAGGAGCTCCTTTTATCTGGGATGTCGAATGTCAAGCAGCGTTCGGAAGCATCAAACAATACTTGTTGCACCCTCCAGTGCTGGCCGCTCCCATTCCAAATAAACCGCTGATTCTCTACACTGCCGCGCTGGACGAGTCACTCGGTGCGCTCCTTGCCCAGAATAACGAGGAGGGAAAAGAAAATGCCCTCTACTATCTCAGTCGAACTCTAGTCGGGGCGGAACACAACTACTCCCCAATCGAAAAGCAATGCCTGGCTCTAATATTTGCTGTGAAGAAGCTGAGGCACTATTTGCTCGCTCATCGGGTTATGCTGATCTCCAAGGTCGACCCGCTTAAACACTTGATGACCAAAGCAAGCCTAGCCGGCAGAATGGCAAGATGGGCTGTCATGCTACTTGAGTTTGACATAGTTTATACCCCTCAGAAAGCAGTAAAAGGGCAAGCTCTTGCAGACTTTCTCGCTGCTCATCCCATACCAGAAGGGTCACCGCTAAATTGTGAGTTACCCGACGAACAAGTGCTGCACCTCGAGGAAGATGAGCCATGTTGGGAGCTCTACTTCGATGGGGCCTCATCAATAAGGAGCTCCGGCAGATCAAGCGTCCCGGAGGTAAAAGCGGGGATAGGATTGGTGTTCATCACGCCATCAATGGGAACCCTATGGCGTTCTTTTGCTCTCACCGAGCCTCGGACAAACAATGAAGCTGAGTATGAAGCTCTGATAGCTGGTTTGGAACTCGCCATAGAAATGGAAATCCTTCGGCTACGGGTTTACGGTGACTCCCAGCTCGTCGTCAACCAAGTAAGCGGCGATTATAAGATATACAAACCCGAATTAGCTCGGTATAGAGGCCGAGTCGTGGAACTCATGAAACGGTTGACTCATATTGAACTAACGAGAGTCCCTAGAACGTTGAACGGAAAGGCCGACATACTCGCTCGCCTAGCCAAGGAGCTGGCTGATCCTGACATGGACGAAATTCTGATCACGGTCAGGAGCAGACAAATTCTACCCCCAGTCTCTCTACGATAAGAGGAAAGTGCGGAACAGAAGAGCAGTCCCGCCGAAGAAGCTTCGATCATCCAAGACGAGCCCGATTGGAGAGAACCCTTCATAGAGTACCTCCGATACGACAAGCTGTCCGAAGAAAAATCTGCGAGGATTCAGCTGAAGAAAAGAGCTCTCCGATACGTGTTTATAAATGACACGTTATACCGCAGGTCATATGACCAACTCTGGCTCAGGTGTCTATCATTGGCCGAAGCCCAAAAGATCATGAAAGATGTTCACTCGGGCGTTTGTGGTGCTCACCAATCTGGCCCCAAGATGCGACTTCAAATCAAACGGCTTGGGTATTACTGGCCAACCATGATACGGGATTGTGGAGAGCATGCAAAGAAATGTTATATCTTCCAAATTCACGGTGATTTTATTCACAAGCATCCCAATCCATTGCATCCTACGGTGGCGTCGTGGCCCTTCGAAGTCTGGGGCACCGACATTGTTGGCCCAATTGATCCTCCGTCATCCAAAGGCCATCGGTTTATACTGGCCGCGACAGACTACTTCTCCAGATGGGCTGAAGCTGTCCCGCTAAAAGAAGTGAAGACAAAAGATATTCTGACATTCTTCCAGCATAATATTCTATACCGCTTCGGTACACCAAGAAGAATCATTTCTGACAACGGGCCTTCTTTCAAGAGCTTCAATGTCTCAAGGTTCGCTACTCAGCACAAGATAGATTGGAGATATTCCTCCATCTATAATCCAAGAGCCAATGGGCTAGCCGAAGCCTTCAATAAGACTCTATGCAAGCTCCTGAGGAAAAATGCTTCAGCCAACAAGAGAGACTGGAATCTCAAGCTTCACGAGGCATTGTGGGCATATCGTACCACGCACCGTACTCCAACTCAGTCCACTCCATACTCATTGCTCTTCGGAGTGGAGGCGGTACTCCCCCTCGAAGTCGAAGTTCCAAGCTTAAGAATGGCCGTTCAACATGAGTTGACAGAGGAGGATAACGTGCTCCTTCGACTTGAAGAACTCGATGCCCTCGAAGAAAAGAGGCTCGCGGTGCAGCAAAGTCTGGAGCTATACCGAGCCCAAATGTCACGGGCCTATGACAAGATAACCCGTCTCCGCGCTTTCAAGAAAGGTGAATTGGTGTTGGTCCTCAAAAGACCGATCATCCCCAATCGACATGCCAAGGGAAAATTCGAGCCAAACTGGGAAGGACCATACGTCATCGAGAAAGTGTTTGACGAAGGATCCTACCAACTAATAAGTGCCGAGGGAGAAAGGCCCATGCCACCCATCAATGGCCGATATCTCAAGAAATACTACACGTGAATGCTCCAAGTCGCAGGCGAATTGAGCACATCAGCCCTACGGTCTGGATCATACATCCTGCAAAACCGTATACAATCCACAGGCATAAATGACCCCTATCTCTCCCAAATCCTGCCGGTGAGACTACTTTTAAAAGTCCCACCAGCGGCAAAAAAAAAAGAAAAAATAAATAAATAAAATAAAATAATAAAAGAAATAAAAAATAAACGGTATGTCCACAAGCAAAACGGGCACGGATGAAAACCCGAAAGGGCTCCGTGAGTAAAAACAGCAGGACTACCGGCGAGTCTGTGAAAACCCGAAAGGACGCAAACTCGTGAAAAGAGATGAAATACACTCACAAAGTCCTCTCGACCTTGTGAGGAGAAAACCCCTGCGTGAGATCCTTACGACTCACAAAGGAGCAACACACTTAGGAATCCTCACGATTCCTAAGGAGAAAATACACCTGCGGGATCCTTACGACTCGTAGGAAGAAAATGCTTTTATGGACCCTCACGGCCCATAAAATTGAAAAGTCTTAGGTGACAGGGATCTAAACCTGTCTCCTAAGCCATCGCTCCCCAACCCCAAAATGGCGAATGATGAGTCGCTCCTGGTACCATATTCCAGTATAGCGATGCAGACGCCAACCAAATTCCAAATCCCATACCCCAACGGCGAATGATGAGTCGCTCCTGGTACCACATTCCAGTGCAGCGATGCAGACGCCAACAAAGCCCTGAAATTTTCCGGCCCTACGGTCTGGATCATACATCCTGCAAAACCGTATACAATCCACGGGCGTAAAACAATCCCGATCTCTCAAAAAAAAAGAGAAAAAGAAAAAAATAAATAAAAATAACGGTATGTCCACAAGCAAAATGGGCACGGATGAAAACCCGAAAGGGCTCCGTGAGTAAAAACAGCGGGACTGCCGGCGAGTTTATGAAAACCCGAAAGGGCGCAAACTCGTAAAAAAAAAGAAAAAGAAGTGAAATGCACTCATAAAGTCCTCTCGACTTTGTGAGGAGAAAATTCCCGCGTGAGATCCCTACGACTCACCAAGGAGCAACACACTTAGGAGTCCCCACGACTCTTAAGGAGAAAACACACCTACGAGATCCTTTCGACTCGTAGGGAGAAAATGCTTTTATGGGACCCTTACGGCCCATAAAATTGAAAATTCTTAGGTGATAGGGATCTAAACCTGCCTCCTAAAACTTCAATTCCCAAATCCCCTCGGGGCAAATGATGAGTTGCTCCTGGCATTATTCCAGTGCAGCAATGCAGATGCCAAACAAAAACTAAAATCCCAAAATCCTCTCAATGACAGATGATGATTCGCTCCCGGTACCATATTCCAGTATAGCGATGCTGATGTCAACCCAAATCAAAACCAACAAGTCAACTTCCACTCCGACACCACAGAAAGCGGAGCGAGTCAGAATCCAATCTCGACACCGCAAGAAGCGGAGCAAGTCAAGTCTACCCCTGACACTGCAAGAAGCAGAGCAAGTCAAATCAAGCACCGACGGTCCAAGTCGCAAAAAGGGCAGAATCGACCGTCCAAGTCGCTAAAATGGCAGCACCGACCGTCCACGTCGCTAAAAGGGCAGCAACGACCGTCCAAGTCGCAAAAAGGGCAGAACCGACCGTCCACGTCGCTAAAATGGCAGCACCGACCGTCCAAGTCATAAAAATGGCAGAACCGACCGTCCAAGTCGCTAAAAAGGCAGCACCGACCGTCCAAGTCGCAAAAATGGCAGAACCGACCGTCCAAGTCGCAAAAAGGACAGCATCGACCGTCCAAGTCGCTAAAATGGCAGCACCGACCGTCCATGTCGCAAAAAGGGCAGAACCGACCGTCCAAGTCGCAAAAATGGCAGCACCGACCGTCCAAGTCGCAAAAAGGGCAGAACCGACCGTCCATGTCGCAAAAAGGGCAGAATCGACCGTCCACGTCGCTAAAATGGCAGCACCGACCGTCCACGTCGCAAAAAGGGCAGCACCGACCGTCCACGTCGCAAAAAGGGCAGCGCAGGATTCCTACAAAGCGGGAACTAGATTAATCCGGGCCAGGGGAAACGTCTATCACGGACACTCCATCTCGGAGTCATGTCAAGCAACGACCGTCCATGTCGTAAAAAGGGCAGTGCCAGCTTCCCAAAAAGCGGGAACCAAATCAGGTCGCCTCCAAGTAAAAGAAGATCCATCAATTTCATGCACACGACCCACATATGTGGTGTGCATTTATTGATGGGGGGAAATTTGTTGGGGTAAAAATTTACACCCCGGTTGACCAAGTCAAAATCAAAGTCAACCCCAAGCCAAGTGGGCCCAAGCCCAGATCCAGTGGGCCTATGCCCGGGTCGAGCCAGAACATGAAGCGGCCGGCCTCTACCCATGCCAAGATAAAAATTTTGTAATAAATAATTTTGTTGCATTTCTTTTATTTTATTTATGGATAAATGTAAGAAAAATAGGCATAAGGCCAAATTTTTGTAAAGCCCATGGCTTATGTGCAAAAAGAATGGCACATGAGCCATGAAATAGGCAAAATGCCATTTTGTGAAGCCCAAGGGGCTATGTGTAAAGTGTATAGCCTATAAGGGCAAGGATAATGAAATATCCCAACTTTTTTTCTCTCTCCAAAAAAAAAAGGTCTCAGATCTGAGCTCTTTCTTCCTCCTTCAAGGTTCCAAAACCTTTTTATTTCTTTTGAATTAAATCAAGAGTTTTACTCTTCCTTTTTCAAAATTAAATAGTTTTTCACCACAAAACCCATAAAGGGAAACTCAGATCTTCCATTAGATCTCAAAAAGAAGAGATTTTTAAAAATCCCACAGCTCTTGATCTTCAAGATCCAGCTAACAGAGGAGGAAGAAGAAGAACATTTTTCACTAAACCCCCAAAAAGAAGAAAAAACACAATCAGGAATCCAACTCCTCTCTGATTTCTCTTCTGAGAAATTTTTTCAGGCTAAAAGCCTCTTTTCCTCGCCGGCGCTCAAGCGCAGAGCGCCCGCGTGCCGACACATGGCGCGCTTGCGCTCAAGCGCAAGCGCTCAAGCGCAAGCGCTCAAGCACAAGTCGCCCCCGTGCCGACATGTGGCGCTCTCGCGCTCCAGCGCAAGCGCTCGAGCGCAAGTCGCCCCCGTGCCGACACGTGGCGCTCTCGCGCTCGAGCGCAAGCGCTCGAGCGCAAGTCGCCCCCGTGCCGACACGTGGCGCTCTTTCGCTCGAGCGCAAGCGCTCGAGCGCAAGTCGCCCACGTGCCGACACGTGGCGCGCTTACGCCCAAGCGCTCAGCGTCTGAGCGCAAAGCGCCCACGTGCCGACACGTGGCGCGTTGCGCTCCAAGCACTCTGCGCTTGAGCGCAAAGCGCCCACGTGCCGACACGTGGTGCGCTTGCCCTCAAGCGCCTAGGCGCTGGCCCCACGCATCCTTTGGATGTCTTTTCCCCCTTTTTCATATATATACATATGTATACAAATGTACACATACACATGCTCCACGACACTGTCCCTGTTAGAAAAAAATTCTAACGGGGCGCTGCCCCGCACCCCGCAAGGGGGCTGCTAGCCCCCTTGACCCCCAGCCCGCTATCCGGGTAGCGGGACCCCCGTAAAAACTCTGCGTGGCTCCCTATATATTTAAACCCCCCTCCAAAACACAACACACGTACACTGCACATTGAGTTCGCATGACCATTTTAACCCGTTAATCGGAGGTTCCCTCGCCCTAAAGGCGAGGGGTAATTAACGGCAGCTTAGTCCGCAGCTGCCGGAGATTCGGATCCCCATAATCATTAAACCCCGGCCTACCCTAGGCAGGGGGAATATGTAGTACGCCTGACAAGCGTGCGCGTATTCCCATCTCAATGGGGTGACGAAAAACACCCTACAACAGCGACAGCTTGTCTCCTTCAACTGGTCGGGTGAGCAGTGGTGGCGTCACGAGGTGCTTCTTCAATTGGTCGAAGGCGGCCTGGCACTCCTCCGACCACTCGAACCTCGGGATCTTCCTCAGAGCTTTGAAGAACTGGAGGCAATTCTCCCCCGACCTGTACATGAAGCGGCTCAGAGCCGTGACTCGTCCCGTGAGCCGCATGATCTCGACGTTGGTCTTGGGCACGGCCATGTTGAGGATGGCGTCGATTTTCTCTGGGTCAGCTTTGATTCCACGGTGAGTAACCATGAAACTGAGGACTTTCCCCCGGTGACTCCGAATGCGCACTTGGCGGGGTTTAGCTTCATCTTGAACTTGCGGAGCACTTCGAAGGCCTCGTCCAGATCCCTGGGATAGTCGGCCGACAAGACGGACTTGACGAGCATATCATCAACGTAGATCTCCATATTCCTGCCGATCTGTGGCTTGAACATGCGATTGACCAACCGTTGGTACGTGGCTCCGGCGTTCTTGAGGCCGAAGGGCATCACCTTATAGCAATATACCCCCCGGTCCGTTGTGAATGCGGTGAGATCTTCGTCTTCCGGATTCATACGGATCTGATTGTAGCCGGAGAAGGCATCCATGAAGCTCAACAGCTCATGGCAGGCCGAGCTGTCGACGAGCTGATCTATCCGAGGGAGAGGGTAGTTGTCCTTAGGGCAGGCCTTATTGAGGTCGGTGAAGTCGACGCACATGCGCCACTTTCCGCTTGACTTCTTGACCAGAACTACGTTCGCCAGCCACTCCGAGTAGGGTGCATTCCGGATGAAGTTGGCGGTGAGAAGTCGATCAACCTCATCTTCGATAGCCTTCTGTTTGATCGGGGCGAAGCTTCGCTTTTTCTGTCTGACGGGTCGGGCCGCAGGATCAACCCCGAGCTTGTGGGAAATGATTTTGGGGTCGATCCCAGGCATGTCAGCGGGCGCCCAGGAAAAGACGTCGGAGTTATTTCTAAGGAAACTGATCAGGTCATCTCGCTGAGTCCCTGTCAGGAGTGATCTGACCTGGATGGTTTTTTCATCGTCCCCTTCTGTTATGGGCACCTCAGTCAGTGGATCGACCGGCGTCCCCCGGACCTCCTTCCGCTCGTCTCGGGTGTCCAGAGAACCCTTGATGTCGTTATTTACCTCAGCGTCGTCGGCCGGCTGCTCGGACGAAGATGCTTCAGTAAGGCATATCTTCGCGACCTGCTGGTTCCCGTAGACCCGACCTATCTGTAAGTCTACGGTAGCGCCCCGGCCGTCAATCCAAGGCCAAATGCGGAAACAAAAACTTTTTAGGAAACCGGCGCTATCGTAGTCTTTCACCCGGATCGAACCATTAACGCTAAACTAGCAAACTACTAAGAAGTAAGAGTGGCTATACCGATCGATCCGTGTCCTTCGGTCTTTGGCCACCATCCCAAGCTCCTCGCGACATCTCCGATCTCCGGTCTCCTCGTCGGAAAGGGCACCACATCAATGATTCTTTTTACGGGCTCCCGCTTCATCCGAAGCAACTCGGACACGAAGTTTGCTAGCCGACGTGTCCAAGGTGATGTAGAGAATGTGTGTGATAACTTTGTCTCAAGCATCCATTGATTCTCAATACATGAGAGTGTATGGATGGAGGTTGA
Organism: Agapanthus africanus; assembly: GCA_030015575.1. Lineage (NCBI taxonomy): Eukaryota > Viridiplantae > Streptophyta > Magnoliopsida > Asparagales > Amaryllidaceae > Agapanthus > Agapanthus africanus. The sequence continues at coordinate 740,202,189 of CM057337.1, forward strand.
AGATGATTCCATTAGTGAAAATAGTGAGCTAGAGGAAGAAGAAGAAGAAGAAGAGGCTTTCTTTTTCTATTGTGTTGTGTTGATAAAAGGAGAGCAAGAATAATAATATAAGAGCAAACCCCAAGCCTATGGCTGCCCTCTCTCTCTCCATCCATCAATTCAACACAATAAACAAATTCTAATGTGACATTAGCACAAATAAAGAGACCATGAGTCACTAAACATATCCATGTCACATTAAATGCACCTCATCATGAACTAAGCTCATAATTTCCACCAAAATAAACATTAACCCAAATGTTTAGTCCAACAAAAAGATACGGCAACATCTAAAGTAAACTCGTGACGGATCACAAGGATACCCATCACCTGTATATACATACCTGCATCCGCATTCCGACTGAATGCGAATGCGATGAGACTAAAGTAATCCAACAAATCTAATACTAGGATCCGGCTTAAACCAAAGCCCACTAGTATAATCCGTCCGATCATGATCCGTGCACGACTGCACGTATATGATCGAACCCTGCCATAATACCATACGGCCTCTACAACGTTTCGTCCAAAACTTGAGAAACTGTCTGTGGGGGACTCTAAAGACTCGTCAATACTTTGGATGTGGATTTAACCACTAGCACGTCGATGGTACTAGCCGTACATAACGGGATACCAGGTATTGACCAAAAGGGAGGTCGATGAGCGTACTCATCCTGACACCCTACTGAGCCTATCAGTGACAATATCCGTACAGTCCGGTCCGTTCGTCTATGAGCATCGCATGTCGGACCTAGGGGTTGGTAAAAGTCAGACCCCCCAAAAGAGGTACAAGTCGTGTCGGAGTGTAGCCCAGAACACCCTGAGATACTACTGGAATACCTACCAGTAAATCTCCTGCCTTGGCCAAAGACTTCGTATAATGGCTCTCCTAGACACAGCGCGATCTCACCCCCAATACCGGGAGAGACGAAACCCCTGCCGATCCGCTCACTGCCTCCATGTGGCTCGGGATTGTACCCAACTAAAACCTGTTTGCACGACTCCTTTGAGCCGTGGTAGGGTAGTAATCAAAGCATAGTGGGAACTCACACGAGACAAATGACGATCTCAGGTCGATGAACTAACCGTACACATGTCACCAGGGAACTGCTATCTGACGTCAGGTCCAGTACCAACTAGCATGTTCCCGGCGAGTCCTGTCCGGTGTACTCATAACCCAATGAGCACATGTATACGTCTTTGGTGAACCAACTGACACTAATGGCTTGTGAGACCAGCCACCATCCCTCGTCGGTGTCTCGACCCGTATACACTAGTCTACTCTGGAGTATCGATGCCCTGTCTCAAAACTCCCTTGACTAGGGACCTTTTAAGGATGTGCTTATAGACCCCAGCTCCCACGTATATGATCGCCATCATACTGCTTGGCCGTCAAGCAAGAATCGTAAGGGCTCTATCAACGCGCAATAGTGACCTGTAATGTTACCTAAAGCATGTACACGATGATAAAGATAAACCGGATAGCATACTATCATCTTGAGTAAGACTGTCCTTCCAGCATTGGTCCTCCCTCAATCATTGCAATCACGTGCCTGCGATCCAATAATTGACTTTGAGGGCACTATATCCAACAATCTCCTACTTGCACTCAAGGCTAATTATTGCGATGTCGCATACTCACAGACCGTGTGATACTGAACACCCAACTCCTCTACTGATTAGTCTCACAAAGCTCGTTTGCGAAACTATTGCGTTTGAGGAATAGCCTCAGTGAGTGGATCCGCCCTTATGTTTCTTTCTATGTCTCTCTTTATCTCAAGTTCGCGGAGAAAGCCATCTCCTGAAATGAGCAATACCTGTCTTAGAATATATCTGGATATCTGATGGGACCTAGTTCATAAATGAACTCCAAATCCAAAATTCTTAGACTGTATCGTCAACTGAACTTAATCAGTATCCTGCACCATGCCTCCCTCAGTATCCGCTTGGACCTCCTGTCCAAACAACTGCCGTCCTGGAACAACAGTAGTGTCAAGTCTGGGTAAACAAGAACCTCCCTGTCACCGTCCTTGAGGCTATCGGAGTACCTCTCGGGTGCTTGAGGTTACCCTGCATATCTGCAGAGTGGCTAATGGAATGTCAAACCTGATTAAATCTTTAGGTTCTCATCAAATTTCCAGTAATCGTTTGTGGTTCTGGAATGACTTCCAGTTCTACCATACTCCCACTACTGTTTTCTGAAAAAGTCCATTTTATTAAAACTGTGGCGAATCAAGAACAATATCACTATTGATCTTCCAAATGGTAGAAAATCAACCCTCGTCATAGCCCGGGTCAACTCACAAATTTCCATTACAGAAACGTGGCTTGAGTTATCCAGACTCTGGTTTTAAGCATAAGCCGGACAACTCCCCGTACCTAAACATCGTTAAGATATGAATCGTTCTATATCCAAAATAGAAATAGAGGCACTGATTTAATTGGAACCAGATTCAAATCATGCAGCTGTCTTCAGTGCATGTCAACTAAATGGAGAGAGGCCGATCAGCGTTACCCAACTTAGGATTACATCCAGATATGAGTAACCTGAAAGAGAAGCAAGTTCTCAAAACTATTACTATCAACTGAATAACATACACAAGTATCTACATCTTCGATCACCTTTAAGAATACTGATACTTGCAATATCTGGTTCTTTACTTTACTCTTATACCTATAACTTCTCAAAACTTAGACCTTGCATTTCTACAAAACGCTTGTCTAAAAACTAGAGAAGTCATAAGTAAACAGAATATAGTACGAGGACCAACCCCTCTGTCCTAATGGATACTGGACTACATACAATACTTTGTATAAGTCCGCTGAGTTGAATAACTCAAACCCTGTGCGTCGTAAGTTGAAAATTGTACTTATGGTTAAGAAGAATTACACCGCTGTTTAATGCTCCTTACCTAATCATCCACTGATATAGGTAAATGTCATGGACATAATTTCAAAAAGTTATATCTCATTTTATAAAAATAAACGTACAGATATATCAATTTGAAATTGGTGAATAACAACGGATATTCAAAACCAAATATTTACCGTCCGGCAAACACCCAGGCGATTTCCTCAAATATCACCAATTATAACGAATCCCGATATAATGAGGATGATCATCTAATTCCCAATAACTTACTCCCACTCAACATCTGTAAAACCATACAGATGTGAGAATCAACCTGGTAAATACATACCCTGGAGTAAGGGCTAATTGGGAAATCAGTTTTCTTTTAACAATACACAGTGAGACTGAAATATGAAAATGTTTCGATGGGGTATTCTGGTATTCCTAGTAATGCCTCTTCCATTATCCAGATTCATGACTGTAACCGTATACTTCTTTGCTATCTCCAATCTCTTTATATGTCTTTAGTCATTACCTTCTGTACACCCCTTTAGGCTAAATGGTTTTCTTCCTTCCCTACCGTTCGGCACCAGCCTATGGTTTGGAAGAAGACTATCCAATAAGCATAATGGGTGTACTCTCCTAATCCTAGAAGCACTCGTAACGCGAGAGAAGGTAAAGATAAAAGACAACTGAATAAACCTTATTCATATTTCTCCTGAACCAGAATCCATCCCCAAACTGGAACAAGTTCTTTCGAGTTCGTATATAACCATACGATGGATTATCCAAATAACTGTGGATCTTCGTAGTGATACGGGGTGTTCTGGAGAAATACAAAGGTGAAGTAGGAGTGGCGATGAAATACTTGGTTTGGTTGTGAATGATAGCAGTTGCAATTTACTTTGCCCTCTTTCTGATCCCTTTATTTGTCTTTACTTAATACCTTCTGTACACCTTTTAGGCTAAATGGTTTTCTTCATTCCCTACCTTTCGGCACCTGTCTATGGTTTGGATGAAGACTATCCAGTTAGCATAATAGGTGTACCGTCCTAATCCAAGGAGCACTCGCAACCTAAGAGAAGGAAAAAGGAAAAGACAACTGAATAGTCCTATTCATTTTCTCCAGAACCGGAAACCATCCTCGAATCTGGAAAAAGTTCCTTCGAGTTCGTATAACCATACGATGGTTTTATCCAATGGAAGTGGACGTTCATAGTGATACGAAATGTTCCGGAGAAAAAGGGTAAAAGTATGATTGGTAATGAGGTGTGCAACTCAGACAATCCAAAAGCCAGTGTTTTAAGAAAGCTCGGTCAACTTGGTCACTGAGTCATAGTCTAGGGTCGGGCCATGGTCACTGCCAAAGAGAGAGAAAAGAAACACTCTACGTACACTCTAACCTAGATCAGAATGGTTATCAATTTATCTAATCAGGAAACCTCCCACTGCATCCTCAAATTCTCCTCCAAACCTGAAAGAAGAATTAGTCGGGATCACCCGAGGAGTAAACCAACTCATCAGTGGGAAGCGGGATCTAACTATCATCGCATGATAACGTGATGGAATCCACTCACGTTATCACACTTCAGAAGGTATGCGCATGCCTGGCAAGTTTCTGTTTCTTTAGAAACTCCCGATGTGGTTTTTACCCCATGCTCTTTTGATCTTGACGAAGGTCAACAAATCATAAGTCACATATCAAGTTCTACCCGTCATTGTCCAGGTTAATTTGAACCCACCCGTACAAGCCCTTGACGAAGGTCAATAAGGCTGTACGACTGTCCCAAACCAACGCATCTATCTATACAACAGAAAAGTAATAAGCAGCTACCATACACTATACCTTGACGAAGGTTAACAAACATAGCATGAATACTAGGTGCTACCCGTCTGAAATGATGGAGGGCTACGAATGGTTTTTGGCGAAAAACCTTTAACGTAATGAACTTGATATCATTGAAGGAACCGGATAGCTTTTTATAAAAATATAGTGGCGAAAACCTTTGCTAAAGAGGTCACTCCCGGTGAAGGGATCCCGGCTCTTTCCCCGTAGAAAGAGGTGCAGGATATTCCAACTGAATACCATGATGCAAAGCAAAAAGTAATAGACTATAGTGAAGTTATTACCCTGACGCAAACTTCTGTCCAAGGGGTCACTCCCGGTGAAGGGATCTCAGCCCTTGCCTCGTCGACTGAGGTGTTGGATATTCATAACCGAATACCACTGTGCAAAACAAAAGAGAACGTCCTTGTAATAACAGCTTTTTGAAAAATTGTTCCAACAACGTCAAACAGCTTTATTTAGCTTGCATTGATCCGAATCAATGCAGTCCCATCAATTGATCACACCAATAAAGAACGAAAATATGATGTACGTATATGCCATCCGCATTCGCCACTGGGTCCCATCATCACCCGTTAGGTTACTTAACTAACGACAGAGCGGGGACTGGACTAGCGCGGATGCAAAACATATACAACATCTACTAGTATATATATATCAATATATAATAATCGCTCATGGCGTGATAAATGCAACATCACAGAAATGTAATAAGCATCACAGAACAATACAGATAATCTGGGATCCCCGGGTTTCCTTCGAGCCGCAAGTGAAACCCGACGTTCCCCTGGTCGTGTGGATAGCCTGTGCAATGAAATCCTAGACCCCTACGGGCGCGGCAAGTTACCCGCCAAAACCTGAAGCGAGGCAGCCCCCTTCAACAAAGTGAATAGACCACCCAGCACTTCACGGAATCCGGTAACTTGAGCACCCCTCCTTGGGTCAACCTATACCCCCTACGAGTGCGGCGAATAGCCTGCCAATTCTAGAGTGAAGCCCCCTCCGTCTCAAAGCCATGAGATGCGGGCCCGTTGCCCTCTAGAACCCGGCTATCTATGCACTCCACCGCGGGATAATCCTAGTACAGAAAATAAAATATGTACAACGGTGACATCGACCTCAACCCGGTCGTGCCCAAAAAGAATAATATACAAACAGGCAGTGACGGCAGTCCACATGTCGGACGCTCGCCCCGCAATATCAAATATACAAATAAAACTAAACTGCACTAACATTGCATCCAAGCTATCCACCACGACAAATCCGCAACAACACAGCACAACACAGAACATCAAAGTGAATGTCACGTTCGCAAATCCGTCTAAAAGAGCTATAGCAATTAGACAAGATTTACAGCTCGAATGACATTCACGGTCGCAGATATAATGTAAGTACTGTAAACTAACGTATTTAAAATTTTCAATCGACAAAATTTCCCGAAGTGGGCCCCAAGCACAAATCCAGTACAGTAACAAAATCTGGACCCAAACAAAAATTCCAGAAACCACAATTTCATGTACCTGACACCCAGAAGAAAAATGAAGCGCTGAGTCCACAATCCCACCGTGGAACCGCGGCTAACATGCCTGTTCTGCCGCGTTTCCGCGGCAGTATAGTGAGATCATGCTTTCAAATTTCTTCAGGGGTCTTAGAAAAGCCTGCTCGATTTTCTGACATAATAAAAATAATTTTTCGACCACTTTTAAAATTTGGCAGAAACTTGAAGAATGGAAATGCGGTTTTTGAAAATTTCGTCGATCGATCTTTTAAACATATTAGAACAAGCTAGTAAAGGTTAATGGCATGGCTCTGATACCGTGTAAGTCTACGGTAGCGCCCCGCCGTAAATCCGAGGCCAAATGCGGAAACAAAAACTTTTTAGGAAACCGGCGCTATCGTAGTCTTTCACCCGGATCGAACCATTAACACTAAACTAGCAAACTATTAAGAAGTAAGAGTGGCTATACCGATCGATCCGTGTCCTTCGGTCTTTGGCCACCATCCCAAGCTCCTCGCGGCATCTCCGATCTCCGGTCTCCTCGTCGGAAAGGGCACCACATCAATGAGTTTTATTACGGGCTCCCGCTTCATCCGAAGCAACTCGGACACAAAGTTTGCTAGCCGACGTGTCCAAGGTGATATAGAGAATGTGTGTGATAACTTTGTCTCAAGCATCCATTGATTCTCAACACATGAGAGTGTATGGATAGAGGTTGAAGATGATGCCATTAGTGGAAATGGTGAGCTAGAGGAAGAAGAAGAAGAAGAAGAAGAGGCTTTCTTTTTCTATTGTGTTGTGTTGATAAAATGAGAGCAAGAATAATAATACAAGAGCAAACCCCATGCCTATGGCTGCCCTCTCTCTCTCCATCCATCAATTCAACACAATAAACAAATCCTAATGTGACATTAGCACAAATAAAGAGACCATGAGTCACTAAACATGTCCATGTCACATTAAATGCACCTCATCATGAACTAAGCTCATAATTTCCACCAAGATAAACATTAACCCAAATGTTTAGTCCAAAAAAAAGATACGACAACATCTAAAGTAAACTCGTGACGGATCACAAGGATACCCCTCACCTGTATATACATACCTGCATCCGCATTCCGACTGAATGCGAATGCGATGAGACTAAAGTATTCCAACAAATCTAATACTAGGATCCGGCTTAAACCAAAGCCCACTAGTATGATCCGTCCGATCATGATCCGTGCACGACTGCACGTATATGATCGAACCCTGCCATAATACCATACGGCCTCTACAACGTTTCGCCTGAAACTTGAGAAACTGTCTGTGGGGGACTCTAAAGATTCGTCAATAATTTGGCTGTGGATTTAACCACTAGCACGTCAGTGGTACTAGCCGTACGTAACGGGCTACCAGGTATTGACCAAAAGGGAGGTCGATGAGCGAACTCATCGTGACACCCTATTGAACCTGTCAGTGACAATATCCGTACAGTCTGGTCCGTTCGTCTATGAGCATCGCATGTCGGGCCTAGGGGTTGGTAAAAGTCAGACCCCCAAAAAGCGGTACAAGTCATGTCGGAGTGTAGCCCAGAACACCCTGAAATACTACTGGAATACCTACCAGTAAATCTCCTGCCTTGGCCAAGGACTTCGTGTAATGGCTCTCCTAGACACAGCGCGATCTCACCCCAATACCAGGAGAGACGAAACCCCTGCCGATCCGCTCACTGCCTCCATGTAGATCGGGACTGTACCCAACTAAAACCTGTTTGCATGACTCCTTTGAGCCGTGGTAGAGTAGTAATCAAAGCACAGTAGGAACTCACACGAGACAAATGACGATCTCAGGTTGATGAACTAACCTGTACACATGTCACCAGGGAACTGCTATCTGACGTCGGGTATAGTACCAACTAGCATGTTCCCGGCGAGTCCTGTCCGGTGTACTCATAACCCAATGAGAACCTGTATACGTCTCAGGTGAACCAACTGACACCAATGGTTTGTGAGACCAGCCATCGCCCCTCGTCAGGGTCTCGACCCGTATACACTAGTCTACTCTGGAGTATCGATGCCCTGTCTCGAAACTCCCTTGACTAGGGACCTTTTAAGGATGTGCTTATAGACCCCAGCTCCCACGTATATGATCGCCATCATACTGCTGGCCGTCAAGCAAGAATCCTAAGGGCTCTATCAACGTGCAATAGTGACATGTAATGTCACCTAAAGCTTGTACACGATGATAAAGATAAACCAGATAGCATACTATCATCTTGAGTAAGACTGTCCTTCTGGCATAGGTCCTCCCTCAATCATTGCAATCACATGCCTGCGATCCAATAATTGATTTTGAGGGTACTATATCCAACACTATCCCGCCCTGATCGAGAGGGAACTTCATCGCCAAGTGGTAAGTCGATATCTGGGCTTGGAGGGAGTTCAGCGTCGGACGGCCGAGGAGGATATTATAGGCCAACGGGACCTTTGCTACGATGAAGTCCACAAGCAACCTACGGGTGCGGCCAGGCTCCACGACGTTGAACTACAGGGTGACCACCCCTTCCGCCTGGATAGAGTGGTTAGTGAACCCTGAAAGGACGTGGGATGTCGGTTTCAAGTCTGCTGGAGTGAACCCCATGCGCAGAAAGCAGTCATGGAAGAGGATGTCTGCCGAGCTGCCCGAGTCGACAAGTATCTGGTGGATCTCGTACCGATGGATTCGGGCCGTGATCACCAGGGGGTCGTTGTGGGGCATGGATATGCCGTGGAGGTCCCCGTCGCCAAAGGTGATAGGCTCGTGGCCCCTGGCCTTTTTGCTCGGCGGCCGTTGATTGTTGGAGATTTTGTGTGCGTTTAAAATTCAAGAATACCGCAATCAAGACGGTGTCTCTTGGTAGCTAGCCGATTGAGTACGGGTTGGTCCATAGAGAAAAGGTGTTCTTTCTTTAAGTCTTAACGAGTTAAGCCCTATTTTTGGTAGGTTTTGTTTTAAGATCTAAGAATGAAATTCAATCAGTTTAAAGTCTTGCTAGGGTTAGGATTAGGTTAGTTTGGAAAAGGGATTCTACTCACCGCTTTCTTTGCCCTAATTAAGAACATAGGTGTTAAGGTAATAGTCAATAAAGGGGATTAGCACGACTAGGAAGAAACCTAGTTTCTTCCTTTTGATCCTTGTCCATCCTTTCTTGGCACTTAGCCCTAACCTCTATTTAAATCAACCACAACTGGTCTAACTAGGGAATCACCGCTATCTCGTAGGATAGGGTGCTGTAGTGAGCGGTGTGTGGTTAATTTAAATAGAGTCCTAATTAATTAATTTATGTGAGCAAAGAAAGGAGTGAGAGAGATTTCCATCTCTCAAACCTTCTCAATCCTAACCCTAATAAGTGAGGAATTACTCGCTCATTAGGGAAGTTATAATAAAATTCATTTTTTATAATTTTTATTTTAAAAGACTATCTATTTGCTGATAATAAAAGATAGATAATAAAATTGCAGAAATTAAATTCAGATAAAAAATTGCAAGATAGAAAAAAGAAACTTACTTTATTGATACCTCTTCAACGATTACAAGGAAATAAAATTTTAGACCAAGAAAATAAAAGGAGGCATCCTGAAAGAGGCATACCAAAAAGAGGCAAGCCATTATTTAGCTCTGAGCCTTCCTATTTATAGATAGGAAAAACCCTAGGTTTACATTCTGATCCATATATGAAATTACAAAACAATCCCAAAGACCGAGTCAAAGCACCGACACCCCACCGACACGTGCATATTATGGCCGCGGAACCGCGGCAGAAAGGCCTGTTTAGCCGCGGTTCCGCGGCCATTTGGTAGGTTCTTAGGCCCATCTCTTCAGGATTTCTCTGTGTTGCTTTTATCTTCTGTTTTCTTTACTTGGTTTCTCAGAATTTCTTCTATTTCCTTCCAGATTTCCAACAGTGCAGAATGATGTGGACTTTTGCCTTGAGCTTCACGTTGAAGTCTTGAATCTTATGCTGCCCTTGTGCTTTGTGCATTGAACTGTCTAATGATTTTCATTTGTTCCTTGAACTGGTAGGCGGCATCATACGAATTCATCTATTGTTGGTCATAGTCTCACATTTGTAGCAATTTTTCATGAATTTCACTGTAACAATCTGAGAACCTGTAACCTGCAACTATTTAGCAGACATGGATCAAAAGTATTTATTTATGTGTAATGTGATTAAGAATGGGCGATATACAAATGCAAAATTCTGATATGAACAAATACCCTCAAACTTATCTTTTGCTCGTCCCGAGTAAAGCCAATTTATTCTCGAAAAATCCTTACCTCGCTTTCGCAGAGAACGCGATTGCACTGAGCTCGTGCAACAAGCCGTTAAACCTCTAGGTGTCCCTAGTAGGAGGAGTGTTGTCTCCTGGGGTTTTCAGCAGATACTACCAACAAAATCCGATCAATTTGGCATGTTGACTCTAATTCTTCAATTCAGTATTCTAGCAAGAAATTCTATTATCTTCAACTTAGAAATCATCAACCCATATTTTTCACACTCACTTTTCATTTAACTTAAGATCGTATATATTTTGCAAATTTATTAAGCTATTAGCATATTTTGAATTTTCCTTCTAAGGTGCAATCTTAACTCAGGAATTTTTATCATCTCTACTGAAAATATAAGCCCTGTCTTTTATTCCTATCTCTGATCCAAACCCTAATCATATATCCTCATGTATGTGTAATGTTTACCTCTATACTTGGAAATTCAATTCTAGCTATCATACTCTTGTCCATGTCCAAAGTACTTTTAGTTGGTGAATTTTAGATGAAATTGCTCACACATTCTTCATGCGACCGTTAATACTTCTTGAGGTACTAGACGACCGATTACAAAATGTGCTTGCGCATTTAGGCGTAATTCCTCGTCTTGTAATACCTAAGGCTTAGCAGTGACTCCCAAACCAGTTGGTCTAAGGCACTAGGTGATAAATCACCCTTGCTATATTTTTTTTATGCTGCCTTAAGTAATTACAAAACTAGTGTTCATTTTTTTTATCTCTTTATTCACCACTTATACTTTTATTTTATTTTCCTTCATACTGAGGATTTTAGACAAGAGTATTTCAAGGTATCCTCTACTATCCCAAGTTTCAAGGTGCGTGTAAGTGCGTATAATAGGGTATATATTTCCAGAATTTGGACTTAAGGTTCAGAATTATTTTTCAGACTTATATTTCAAATAGAGCTTTCAATACTCTTCTCTTATTTCGATTTAGCCCAAGAACTAAATTCAAAATTTGCCTATTTTTATATAAACTACAAGGACGTATATTTTCTACAGTTAAACTTTAAGAAATGTTATTTTTAGGGTTTTTAATTTACTAAGTTTAGGATCTAGTTTTTCCTAACTAGTCAACCGTCATGTTAAATTTAAGTTAAATATAGCCAAAATTAAACTTTTCAATTTTTAAATTTTTTTAAAATTTTTCAATTTTTATAGGTTTAAAAATAAGTATGCAAATGCAAAAATATACATATGAATGCGAAGGAAGAAAACTTACCGAGCACACCCCCAAATTTAAACTTGACAGTGCCCTCACTGTCAGGCAACACCAAGAGGGTCAAAATTATCGGCACTCCCCCTTTTTTTTAAAATTTTATTTTTATTATTAACAGAAAAAGAAAACAAAATATATATACACAAAAAGGTTCCCCCAAACTTAAGTGAAATATTGTTTCTACTATTGCCATTTTTAAAATCTCATAAACTTGTAAACTTGGGAGGAAAAATTTATTTACGGGGACATGAAATATGATAATGAAAATCTTCCCCAAACTTATTTTTGGCTCACCGCTTTGAGTTAGAAAAAATTATTTTCAAGAGCCAAATTATAAACCCCCCCAAACAATGTTAAGCTTTTAAAGAGGGGGTTCAAAGTTATTGGTCAATACCAAGCTTTGCAAAGACCAAAAGTCAACACCAACCATTTGAAGAATTTATCAATGTAACGTATAGATCGGTGGAAGAACATGTTATATAGATCCAAGAAGAAGTGGGGAAGAGATAAGTGGTGGTATGGAAAGCGTTTGCGTGAACGTGAATGTGAGAAGATAAGAGGTGATGATAAATAAAAACGAGAATGTGAATGATCAGAAATGAGTGGAATATTGGCATTCTCGTATTTTATAAGAAGAAAGGGTGGTGGTTCAACTTCTATAGGTGGAGGTTGATTAATCACAAAATCCTTGTTGTTTAGGAATGCAAGTTCGTCAGCGAAAAGTTCTTCAAAACTCTCATTGATGTAATTGAACGTTTTACTGTCAGTAAGTTTTGTGGCAGAATTTATCATACTTGATTTGTCAAAAATTATAGAGGTAGAAGACTCGAAAAACTCATCTATCTCATTTTCAAAAGTATCCAAATCAAGTTGGCTTTCTGGAATGATCAAACTTGAATTATCGGATTGTGATTCATCAACACTCATTGAAATTATAAGAAGAATAGAAGAAGAACCTGAGAAAGTGGGAGAAAGAAGTTGAATACGAACTTGAGAGTGGAGATGGAATGTATAAATTAGCACAATTTGTAATGACCGATGTGTAAAAAGCGATTGTGCTAATCTATCAACCCACTGAGAAATGAGGTCAAATCCCTCAAGATTCGTGAGAATACATGGGTACGTCGAACTTGGTAAACCAGACTGTCATGACCCGAAGGTACGGAACGTGACCGGCACTTAAATTACGAAGCGTCTAGAGGCGCAACGTAATCTAAGTAAGCCGAAGCCCAGAAATCTAAACCATTTAAAAGAAGAAATAAATGAAAACATGTTTAAAGCAACATCAAATTTCTCAAAAATTTCGGCAGAGTTTCCTTTGTAAAAACTGGCCCCCAAACGGGTACAAACAAGAATATATACAAGCAATAATAAAAAGGCATCCCCAAGCGGGAGCTAGCTCTACGCCAAAAAGGCGGAAACAACCACATAATGCACTATAATACACAACGCCGAAGGGCGAGGCTCAAAACTCAAAAGAAAACCAAATCCACCAGAAACCATAATAATACAAGTGCGACTCTAAGGTCGAAATAAAAACAACTGGTCTTCTAAACTATCAAGTAATACAAGTCTGGTTGATGAAGCTTACTAGATACAAATGAAATGATAAAAGTACAACGGCGGTCCTGATACAAGTGAACCAACCTACTAAGCAAATCACCCTGAACGAAATGATATGCCAGCAAGCTGCCAAGGAAACATGTACATCGAAACCTGTAAGAAAAATTTGGCACAACGGGGGTGAGTTGCCAACTCGTGAGTAGAAGACATCTGCGAGTAGAAATCGCATGCACGACGCTCTCCTAGGTCATAATAATATACTTAATATATCACTAGTCTTCTAGTAGTGGCAGGGTAATAAACTATACGTAAGTGCAAATGCTCAGTGCTCGTGTCAGTGCCTCAAGTAGTAGCATGTCATGTGTATGAGTATGCATGCACCATGAATGTAAAACAATCAACTATGAAATCTAGATATATCTGTATAAGAAATCTTTAACTTTTATCATAGTAAAATTTGTATAGTAATCTAAAACATCATCGATGAAATCCATGGAAATCCGTGTCAAGCATCGACACAAAACATGTAAATCTCAAGTCTCAATATCTCGGGCTCCGTCAGTCCGGATCGGCCCATATCATCAAATCTCACGACAACGGTCGGTATCCTCCGGATATCCGCCGCGCCAAACATCACCGGTAGGTAGTCTTCCCCTGCCAGGCTCATCGTCTACAACTCGATCTTCTTGCCCCTAGGTACCATACCGGGCTCACCATGTACCCGAGACGGTTCATCCACTTCTCGAATCGGGTCTCGAAATCCAACAGAAAACATGAAATCTCATGGTGGACGACATATACATCACGAGAAAACCGCAACTTGTATTTTAAAAAGAGAGGGAGAGAGAGAGAAGTTTTTATATATATTCTTGCGGTTTTCCCAAAATCCAGAAATCTCAGAGAAATCCAAAATCCCAAAATCATGAGTATGTAATAATGAGTATCGGCATAAGCCCCACAATACTGCAAGATGACGTGAATATGTAACTGCATAAAGTGTCTAAGTAATAATTGCAATGTCTAAACTAGCACATGAGAGTAATCACACAATATTATATTGATCTAGCCTTTAGCTGATTCTATTAATAAAAGATAATATGTTCTAAAGTGTACGTGATATGGCAATTACCAATGATGATGTGTGTAAGCCGGCAAATAAGTGTACGTGGAATATGCGCATCATCGGTAATGGTGCTGGTGTCGTAACAGGCAGAATTTCATATTAAGTAAGAAACATATGTATAAACATGCAACGTGATGATTACAATCTGAATATAAAGGTGAATGTGTATTAACCACTAATTTAGAATATACATATCTAACTACAGACTATATGACTCGAGCCTAAACTAATATCCATCTAACCCACTAAGGAACTAAACTAAAGAAACTAGTCGATAGGAAATAAGAATCCACCTAAACTCTGAGTCGATATCTCTGATAGTCGGCGATCCAGCCTCATTAGCGTCACGTACATAGTACGACTTCCTCAAGTCAAGAATGCGGATCAATCATCATATCTATGCCTCGTACGGTAAAATCCATCGTACGGCATCCCAAAATCGGGGTACGGGTCAACTATCACCTATGTACATCATCATTCGTATAATATCATCATCAAATATTATCATGATCAAGGGTACTGTGCTATAATCGCATATATCCCAATATCATCAAACATATATCATTGTCTGTGTAAACATACATCATTGTCTGTGTAAACATACATCGTCAGATGGTCCTCAGAAATATCATGTCACATATATCATATCGTGATTAAGTCATATATTCCAATCCGGCTTCTATTTAGAGTCTCGTATGTCTCAATGTCATCATCACCTATTATCGTTTATATATAATATCCATTTTCTCATTTCCCAATGATCCGCTAATATCATAGTACATCTCATATCATACTCGATCGTATATCTTTAACTCACGGCATCACGCTTAATCATACTGACTCCTTCCCAGATATCATATAACCTCCCCATATCACGTGTACACACACACACACACACACATATAGAAACCTACACACATTCATATACACACACACACACACACACACATACACCAAGTCAAATGTATATGTGTGCGTGTGTGTGTATTTACCTGAAACCTGCGAATTCCCTCCAAGGCATTCATCCTCTGGTTAAGTCTTTCTAAATCAGTCTAGTCCAACTTAAAGTCTTTAATAGGACCCTACTCGCCAAGAATCTAAGGTCACGTCTGACTTCCTAATGACAGTAAGTAATATCCCTATTCTATGTTTGCGGGGGTGCTAAACGCCATCCACCCGACTTCCGCCGTAGATATACATCTACTCACCTGGCCATTGTCTGCCGAAATCGATGTCGCCATCCTCTTCTTCATCTGAAGTCCACGTGAGAGGTACCTATACGCAAACATGTATGCACATCGTAAACCGAATCACGGATAAAACCAAAATGACGCACGAAACGCGCATAGGTTAAAACCTATGACACGCTCAGGCAAAATAACCAAATAGCCCTCGACATCGGTGTACAAACGCCGATTGTTCGAGAAAAACCAAAACATACAAATCATAGTTCCAAAACTTACTAGTTACAATATACAATAGATTACAACTTATCAAAAACTCAAAATAATTTAAATCGGTTTATTTCCGAAAATCTAGAAAGCGTCAATTAACCGTTTCATTTTAAAACTTGATGTTTAAACGAAAATAATGGCCATATTATTAACTAAATATCATAACTAAGTCATACAAATCATTACTATATTTTTATCACACTAATTTATATTAAAATGAAAATTCTAGTTTGCAAATTTTATCCAATTTCAACACCTTTTAAGCAAAATTTCACAATTCCACAACTAAACTTGATTTTGCATATTTTAAATTGTTAACCCACTCATGGAAACCTTAATGATACACTAAAAATCCTAACTAGATTTTAATCTCACAATTAAATTAATTTCTGAAAACCTAGTTAGCAATTTAGCATAATTATCACAATATTTAACTAACCATTAACAACTAGTAACCAAATTAGGTTTTACATTCAATTAACATATTAGTCTACCCATTAAAACCATGAATCATTGATAAACATCATCACTAGAATTTTATCTCACCAAATTATATAAATTATAAAAACCTAGTTTGCAAAAACTAGCATAATTAGCATATTTATCACATTTTATTAACTAACAATTTGAAACTAATAAGTAGATTAGGTTTTGCATTCCATTAACATGTTAATATCCTCATTAAAACCACAATCTAATGATAAAAACCTTAATTAGAATTTTATCTCACCAATATATATATATATATATATATATATATATATATATATATATATATATATTGTAAAAACCTAGTTTGCAAAATCTTCACACTTTAACATTTTTAAAGTAACACTTTACAAATTAACAATTAGACTAGAATTTGCATGACTCAAGATATTAAACCATACATTACAACCATGAGAAAGTTATAAAAACCCTAATTTTAGTTTTAAACCCCTTCTTGAGTTTTAAATCTTGCAATTAGAATCAATTAAGAAAAATCTAAATAAGCTAGATTAAAACATTTAACCATAATTAATCATTGAGATAAGAATTATACCTCACAAATCAAGAGATCTAGCATGCTCACTTAGCCTCCCAAATGGCTCTCTTGCCTTAAGAATCCAAGCTAGAATGAGCAAAGCAAGATGGGTATAGGTTAAATTAGGAATTTGTGATGTTTTTGTGGATTTTTCATGAATTTTGATGAATTTTTTGAAGGAAAAAGAAGTGGAGAAATGAGGGGGCTGCCATGGGGGAGGCCGGCCAAAATGTGGAAGAAAAGAGAAAGAAAAAGATGTGAGGAGTTGTATAGAAGGTTCTTCAAATGATACATGTTTTAAGTCTTTTCATTATTTTCTTTATTTATTTAATTTTCTTTTCAAAAAAATGATCCTAGAAAAATCTAGAATAATGAAGAGATTTGAGAAAGAATTTTGCATAAACACACTTGTTTTAAATTGTCATGGTTCACTTTGTAAAATTAACCCATTTCAAATTTGTAATTTACACTAATTTAATGTATAATTAAAGCTTATGTTAATATTTGAATTTAATTAATTAAGGAAAATATTTTAGTAAACTAATAATTTATAAGTTACTAAATAAACACCATTTACTAGTAATTATATCGTTAAAATAGGCGTATTTAAATCTATATTGAAAAATAATTATAGTTAAGTTTTACGGAAAATACGGTTTATTTTACCGATTATTAGAAAATTCACCTAAAGGATTTTATTTATTTAATTATTTACTTATTTATTTTTAAAACGTTACAATCTTCCCCCCTTAAAGAAATTCGGTCCCCGAATTTAAATTAAAACTTACCCCCAAATATTAAAACATTCAGCCAAAACACTCAAATCGTCGGGGCTCCGAAATCATCAATACAAAAAACACATCTTAGCGCAATGCATGCGCGTGAAAAACGAGTACATAACTCAAATTCAAAACCCCGTCAAACATAATGCAATCATCGGAGTTATGGTAAAAATACAATGTCAAAATCCAATACGAAAACCAACATGATATACATTAAAACCATAAATTGTATATAGTGCGCATCGTAGTAAAATCGTTCAAACATCTGAATAGAGAAGTATGCAAAAACACCTAGGTACTGGTCTCATGACAGTCCTGCTCGATTATTAAACCAAATAGTAAATATTATAAAAACGTACTGCTCAGAATGAAATCAATCTCAATCACAGTATACGTGGTACCACGTGCGTCCGGTGCGCACGAAAATCGAAATCAAATACGGATGCCATGAATACCCACAGAAACAAAACTGAGTGCAACGGGTGTGCACCAAAAACATCTGTCAAGTGCAACGGGCGTGCACGATAATAATATCAGGTGCATCTAATCTGCACAAAACCCCGATTTAGTGCATCTGGTGTGCACAAAATCGTATCAAGTGCGCCAAGTGTGTGCAAGAATCTCAATCAAGTTCACATGGTGCACGAAAACATACACCGAATATCAAAATCGAAATCACAGTACGAAAAATGCATAAAAACTATGTCGAAGCATACGTCAAAATCATGTGCAACCCATATGCACGAAATCAAATCAATGTCTCAAAATGTATAAAACCAAATCGAGTGCACTGGGTATGCACAAAACAACATCAATACCACTGATATATGAAAAACGAATAGAGTGTAATGAATGTACACATAGAAAATACCAATCATAGAACAAAATTCTCAAAATACCAAAATCCAAACAACGGAAATATGGAATTCAAATCACCAAATCGCAATCGTAAACACTATCGTCAATGTGCGCCTCTTTCCTCTGGTGTCGACTGATTCGAACTCGTCTCTTCGTAGCTGTGCTGACTGCGCTACAAACGGCTATACTCATATCGAGAGTCTCCTACGTAATATATCCCTTCACCTGATATCCGGACTACATTAAACTTTTCGATCGATTCATCAGAATCCCAGAATTCCCCGAGAGCTCAACACTCAAGTATAGTTTTAAAATATCCAGTACATGCCCCAGCATCTGCGGACCAGCCGTAGAAGGGCAAACCCAAGCCTCACTAATGGCACCGCGGAACTGCCGTAAACCCTAAGGTTCAAAGGAGTTTTCGTGGTCGTTATGTCGAGTTAGGGTTTCATTCCTCTGGAGGGTCCATAGAAATACCTGCATGTTCTTCTGAATACCTTAAACTTGGGAAAATGGGTTTCTGACATTCGTTCGAACCCTTTAACTTCATCTGGACGACATGTGAATACCCTTCGTCCGCATGCTAAACAATGCTTCAATCCTCAAGAATAAACGATACGTCATCGCATTCGAGCCGCAGCTCCTTCTGCCCGTGCGACTGTGGTAACAGAAACCACCATCCGATATCGACGAAGATAGATCAAAGGAACGAGTAGAATACGGTGCAAGGAAATGTACATCCTAAGGCTTCTTAAGCAAAGTAGCGTATCGTAAGTATGCCGCGGATGATACCCACAGTATATCACTCTACCTAAGTCACCTATTCCATCAACCAAGGTCAACCTAGACTCGGACAAAGGTTAAACCTAGCGCTTTGATACCAACTTTGTCATGACCCGAAGGTACGGAACGTGACCGGCACTTAAATTACGAAGTGTCTAGAGGCGCAACGTAATCTAAGTAAGCCGAAGCCCAGAAATCTAAACCATTTAAAAGAAGAAATAAAGGAAAACATGTTTAAAGCAACATCAAATTTCTCAAAAATTTTGGCAGAGTTTCCTTTGTAAAACTGGCCCCCAAACAGGTACAAACAAGAATATATACAAGCAATAATAAAAAGGCATCCCCAAGCGGGAGCTAGCTCTACGCCAAAAAGGCGGAAACAACCACATAATGCACTATAATACACAACGCCGAAGGGCGAGGCTCAAAACTCAAAAGAAAACCAAATCCACCAGAAACCATAATAATACATGCGCGACTCTAAGGTCGAAATAAAAACAACTGGTCTTCTAAACTATCAAGTAATACAAGTCTGGTTGATGGAGCTTACTAGATACAAATGAAATAATAAAAGTACAATGGCGGTCCTGATACAAGTGAACCAACCTACCAAGTAAATCACCCTGAATGAAATGATGTGCCAGCAAGCTTCCAAGGAAACCTATACATCGAAACCTGTAAGAAAAATTTGACACAACGGGTGTGAGTTGCCAACTCGTGAGTAGAAGACATCTGCGAGTAGAAATCGCATGCACGACGCTCTCCTAGGTCATAATAATATACTTAATATATCACTAGTCATCTAGTGGTGGCAGGGCAATAAACTATACGTAAGTGAAAATGCTCAGTGCTCGTGTCAGTGCCTCAAGTAGTAGCATGTCATGTGTATGAGTATGCATGCACCATGAATGTAAAACAATCAACTATGAAATCTGGATATATCTGTATAAGAAATTTTTAACTTTTATTATAGTAAAATTTGTATAGTAATCTAAAAGATTATCGATGAAATCCATGGAAATCCGTGTCAAGTATCGACACAAAACATGTAAATATCAAGTCTCAATATCTCGGGCTCCGTCAGTCCAGATCGGCCCATATCATCAAATCTCACAACAACGGTCGATATCCTCCGGATATCCGCCGTGCCAAACATCACCGGTAGGTAGTCTTTCCCTGTCAGGCTCATCGTCTACAACTCGATCTTCTTGCCCTGGGGTACCATACCGGGCCCACCATGTACCCGAGACGGTTCATCCACTCCTCGAATCGGGTCTCGAAATCCAACAGAAAACATGAAATCTCATGGTGGACGACACATACATCACGAGAAAACCGCAACTTGTACTTTTAAAAGTGGAGAGAGAGAGAAGTTTTTATATATATTCATGTGATTTTCCCCAAAATCCAGAAATCTCATAGAAATCCAAAATCCCAAAATCATGAGTATGTAATAATGAGTATCGGCATAAGCCCCACAATACTGCATGATGACGTGAATATGTAAATGCATGAAGTGTCTAAGTAATAATTGCAATGTCTAAACTAGCACATGAGAGTAATCACACAATATTATATTGATCTAGCATTTAACCGATTCTATTAATAAAAGATAATATGTTCTAAAGTGTACGTGACATGGCAATTACCGATGATGATGTATGTGAGCCGGCAAATAAGTGTACGCGGAATATGCGCATCATCGGCAATGGTGCTGGTATCCTAACAGAAAGAGTTTCATATTAAGTAAGAAACATATGTATGAACATGCAACGTGATGATTACAATCTGAATATAAAGGTGAATGTGTATTAACCACTCATTTGGAATATACATATCTAACTACAGACTATATGACTCGAGCCTAAACTAGTATCTATGTAACCCACTAAGGAACTAAACTAAAGAAACTAGTCGATAGGAAATAAGAATCCACCTAAATTCTGAGTCGATATCTCTGATAGTCGGCGATCCAGCCTCATTAACGTCACGTACATAGTATGACTTCCTCAAGTTAGGAGTGCGGATCAATCATTACATCTATGCCTCGTACGGTAAAATCTATCGTATGGCATCCCAAAATCGGGGTACGGGTCAACTATCACCTATGTACATCATCATTCGTATAATATCATCATCAAATATTATCATGATCAAGGGTACTGTGCTATAATCGTATATATCCCAATATCATCAAACATATATCATTGTCCGTGTAAACATACATCGTCAGATGGTCCTCAGAAATATCATGTCACATATATCATATCGTGGTTAAGTCACATATTCCTATCCGGGTTCTATTTAGAGTCTCGAATGTCTCAATGTCATCATCACCTATTATCGTTTATGTATAATATCCATTTTCTCATTTCCCAACGATCCGCTAATATCATAGTACATCTCATATCATACTCGATCGTATATCTTTAACTCACGGCATCACGCCTAATCATACTGACTCCTTCCTAGATATCATATAACCTCCCAATATCACGTGTATATGTTATATATATACATACATATAGAAACCTACACACATTCATATATATATATATATACACACACATACCAAGTCAAATGTAAATGTGTGCGCGCGCGCGCGCGTGTGTGTCTACCTGAAACCTACGAATTCCCTCCAAGGTATTCATCCTCTGGTTAAGTCTTTCTAAATCAGGCTAGTCCAATTTAAAGTCTTTAATAGGACCCTGCTCGCTAAGAATCTAAGGTCACGTCCGACTTCCTAATGACAATAAGTAATATCCCTATTCTACGTTTGCGGGGGTGCTAAACGCCATCCACCCGACTTCCCCCGTAAATATACATCTACTCACCTGGCCCTTGTCTGCCGAAGTCGATACCGCCATCCTATTCTTCATCGTCTGAAGTCCACGTGAGGGGTACCTATACGCAAACATTTATGTATATCGTAAACCGAATCGCGGATAAAACCAAAATGACGCACGAAACGCGCATAGGTTAAAACCTATGACCCGCTCATGCAAAATAACCAAATAGCCCTCGACATCGGTGTACAAACGCCGATTGTTCGAGAAAAACCCAAACATACAAATTATAGTTCCAAAACTTACTGGTTATAATATACAATAGATTGCAACTTATCGAAAACTCAAAATAATTTAAATCGGTTTATTTCCGAAAATCTAGAAAGCGTCAATTAACCGTTTCATTTTAAAACTTGATGTTTAAATGAAACTAATGGCCATATTATTCACTAAATATCATAACTAAGTCATACAAATCATTACTATATTTTTATCACACTAATTTGTATTAAAATGAAAATTCTAGCTTGCAAATTTTATCCAATTTCAACACCTTTTAAGCAAAATTTCACAATTCCACAACTAAATTTGATTTTGCATATTTTAAATTGTTAACCCACTCATGGAAATCTTAATGATGCACTAAAAATTCTAACTAGATTTTAATCCCATAATTAAATTAATTTCTAAAAACCTAGTTAGCAATTTAGCATAATTATCACAATATTTAACTAACCATTAACAACTAGTAACCAAATTAGGTTTTACATTCAATTAATATGTTATTCTACCCATTAAAACCATGAATCATTGATAAAAACCATCACTAGAATTTTATCTCACCAAATTATATAAATTATAAAAACCTAGTTTGCAAAAACTAGCATATTTATCACATTTTATTAACTAACAATTTGAAACTAATAACTAGATTAGGTTTTGCATTCCATTAACATGTTAATATCCTCATTAAAACCACAATCTAATGATAAAAACCTTAATTAGAATTTTATCTTACCAATATATATATATTGTAAAAACCTAGTTTGCAAAATCTTCACACTTTAACAATTTTAAAGTAACACTTTACAAATTAACAATTAGACTAGAATTTGCATGACTCAAGATATTAAACCACACATTACAACCATGAGCAAGTTATAAAAACCCTAATTTTAGTTTTAAACCCCTCCTTGAGTTTTAAATCTTACAATTAGAATCAATTAAGAAAAATCTAAATAAGCTAGATTAAAGTATTTAACCATAATTAATCATTGAGATAAGAATTATACCTCACAAATCAAGAGATCTAGCATGCTCACATAGCCTCCCAAATGGCTCTCTTGCCTCAAGAATCCAAGCTAGAATGGGCAAAGAATGATGGGTATAGGTTAAATTAGGAATTTGTGATGTTTTTGTGGATTTTTCATGAATTTTGATGAATTTTTTGAAGGAAAAAGAAGTAGAGTAATGGGGGGGCTGCCATGGGGGAGGCCGGCCAAAATGTGGAAGAAAAGAGAAAGAAAAAGATGTGAGGAGTTGTGTAGAAGGTTCTTCAAACGATACATGTTTTAAGTCTTTTCATTATTTTCTTTATTTATTTAATTTTCTTTTCAAAAAAATGATCCTAGAAAAATCTAGAACCATGAAGAGATTTGAGAATTTTTTTTGCATAAACACACTTGTTTTAAATTGTCATGGTTCACTTTGTAAAATTAACCCATTTCAAATTTGTAATTTACACTAATTTAATATATAATTAAAGCTTTGTTAATATTTGAATTTAATTAATTAAGGAAAATATTTTAGTAAACTAATAATTTATAAGTCACTAAATAAACACCATTTACTAGTAATTATATAGTTAAAATAGGCATATTTAAATCTATATTGAAAAATAATTATAGTTAAGTTTTACGGAAAATACGGTTTATTTTACCGATTATTAGAAAATTCGCCTAAAGGATTTTATTTATTTATTTATTTATTTATTTATTTTTAAAACGTTACAATCTTCCCCCCTTAAAGAAATTCGATCCCCGAATTTAAATTAAAACTCCCTCCCCCAAATATTAAAACATTCAGCCAAAACACTCAAATCGTCGGGGCTCCGAAATCATCAATACATAAAACACATCTTAGCGCAATGCATGCGCGTGAAAAACGAGTACATAACTCAAATTCAAAACTCCGTCAAACATAACGCAATCATCGGAGTTATGGTAAAAATACAATGTCAAAGTCCAATACGAAAACCAACATGATATACATTAAAACCATAACTTGTATATAGTGTGCATCGTAGTAAAATCCTCCAAACATCTGAATAGAGAAGCAAGCAAAAACACCTAGGTACTGGTCTCAGGACAGTCCTGGTCGATTATTAAACCAAATAGTAAATATTATAAAAACGTACTGCTCAGAATGAAACCAATCTCAATCACAGTATACGTGGTACCACGTGCGTCCGGTGCGCACGAAAATCGAAATCAAATACGGATGCCATGAATACCCACAGAAACAAAACTGAGTGCAATGGGTGTGCACCAAAAATATCTGTCAAGTGCAACGGGCGTGCACGACAATAATATCAGGTGCATCTAATCTGCACAAAACCCCGATTTAGTGCATCTGGTGTGCACAAAATCGTATCAAGTGCGCCAAGTGTGCGCAAGAATCTCAATCAAGTTCACATGGTGCACGAAAACATACACCGAATATCAAAATCGAAATCACAGTACGAAAAATGCATAAAAACTATGTCGAAGCATACTTCAAAATCATGTGCAACCCATATGCACGAAATCAAATCAATGTCTCAAAATGTATAAAACCAAATCGAGTGCACTGGGTATGCACAAAACAACATCAATACCACTGATATATGAAACACAAATAGAGTGTAATGAATGTACACATAGGAAATACCAATCATAGAACAAAATCCTGAAAATACCAAAATCCAAACAACGGAAATATGGAATTCAAATCACCAAATCGCAATCGTAAACACTATCGTCAATGTGCGCCTCTTTCCTCTGGTGTCGACTGATTCGAACTCGTCTCTTCGTAGCTGTGCTGACTGCGCTACAAACGGCTATACTCATATCGAGAGTCTCCCACGTAATATATCCCTTCACCTGATATCCGGACTACGTTAAACTTTACGATCGATTCATCAGAATCCCAGAATTCCCCGAGAGCTCAACACTCAAGTACAGTTTAAAAATATCCAGTACATGCCCCAGCATCTGCGGACCAGCCGTAGAAGGGCAAACCCAAGCCTCACTAATGGCACCGCGGAACTGTCGTAAACCCTAAGGTTCAAAGGCGTTCTCATGGTCATTATGTCGAGTTAGGGTTTCATTCTTCTAGAGGGTCCATAGAAATACCTGCATGTTCTTCCGAATACCTTTAAAAATATCTCGGGCTCCGTCAGTCCGGATCGGCCCATATCATCAAATCTCACGACAACAGTCGGTATCCTCCGGATATCCGCCGCGCCAGACATCACCGGTAGGTAGTTTTCTCCTGTCAGGCTCATCGTCTACAACTCGATCTTCTTGCCCTGGGGTACCATACCGGGCCCACCATGTACCCGAGACGATTCATCCACTCCTCGAATCGGGTCTCGAAATCCAACAGAAAACATGAAATCTCATGGTGGACGACACATACATCACGAGAAAACCGCATTTTGTATTTTAAAAAGAGAGGGGGAGAGAGAGAAGTTTTTATATATATTCTTGCGATTTTCCCCAAAATCCAGAAATCTCATAGAAATCCAAAATCCCAAAATTATGAGTATGTAATAATGAGTATCGGCATAAGCCCCACAATACTGCATAATGATGTGAATATGTAAATGCATGAAGTGTCTAAATAATAATTGCAATGTCTAAACTAGCACATGAGAGTAATAACATAATATTATATTGATCTAGCCTTTAGCTGATTCTATCAATAAAAGATAATATGTTCTAAAGTGTACATGACATGGCAATTACCGATGATGATGTGTGTGAGCCGGAAAATAAGTGTACATGGAATATGCGCATCATCGGTAATGGTGCTGGTGTCCTAACAGGAAGAGTTTCATATTAAGTAAGAAACATATGTATGAACATGCAACGTGATGATTATAATCTGAATATAAAGGTGAATGTGTATTAACCACTCATTTGGAATATACATATCTAACTACAGACTATATGACTCGAGCCTAAACTAGTATCTATCTAACCCATTAAGGAACTAAACTAAAGAAACTAGTCGATAGGAAATAAGAATCCACCTAAAGTCTGAGTCGATATCTCTGATAGTCGGCGATCCAGTATCATTAGCGTCACGTACATAGTACGACTTCCTCAAGTCAAGAGTGCGGATCAATCTTCACATCTATGCCTCATACGGTAAAATCCATCGTACGGCATCCCAAAATCGGGGTACGGATCAACTATCACCTATATACATCATCATTCGTATAATATCATCATCAAATATTATCATGATCAAGGGTACTGTGCTATAATCGCATACATCCCAATATCATCAAACATATATCATTGTCTGTGTAAACATACATCGTCAGATGGTCCTCAGAAATATTATGTCACATATATCATATCGTGATTAAGTCACATATTCCAATCCGGGTTCTATTTAGAGTCTCGTATGCCTCAATGTCATCATCACCTATTATCGTTTATGTATAATATCCATTTTCTCATTTCCCAACGATCCGCTAATATCATAGTACATCTCATATCATACTCGATCGTATATCTTTAACTCACGGCATCACGCCTAATCATACTGACTCCTTCCCAGATATCATATAACCTCCCCATATCACGTGTATATGTTATATATATATATATATATATGTTATATATATGTAGAAACCTACACACATTCATACACACACACACACACACCAAGTCAAATGTATATGTGTTCGTGTGCGTGTGTTTACCTGAAACCTACGAATTCCCTCCAAGGCATTCATCCTCTGGTTAAATCTTTCTAAATCAGTCTAGTCCAACTTAAAGTCTTTAATAGGACCCTACTCGCCAAGAATCTAAGGTCACGTCCGACTTCCTAATGACAGTAAGTAATATCCCTATTCTACGTTTGCGAGGGTGCTAAACGCCATCCACCCGACTTTCCCCGTAGATATACATCTACTCACCTGGCCCTTATCTGCCAAAGTCGATGCCGCCATCCTCTTCTTCATCATCCGAAGTCCGCGTGAGGGGTACCTATACGCAAGCATATATGTACATCGTAAACCGAATCGCGGATAAAACCAAAATGACGCACGAAACGCGTATAGGTTAAAACCTATGACCCGCTCATGCAAAATAACCAAATAGCCATCGACATCGGCGTACAAAAGCCGATTGTTCAAGAAAAACCCAAACATACAAATCATAGTTCCAAAACTTACTAGTTATAATATACAATAGATTGCAACTTATCGAAAACTCAAAAGTGTACGTGACATGGCAATTACCGATGATGATGTGTGTGAGCCGGAAAATAAGTGTACATGGAATATGCGCATCATCGGTAATGGTGCTGGTGTCCTAACAGGAAGAGTTTCATATTAAGTAAGAAACATATGTATGAACATGCAACGTGATGATTATAATCTGAATATAAAGGTGAATGTGTATTAACCACTCATTTGGAATATACATATCTAACTACAGACTATATGACTCGAGCCTAAACTAGTATCTATCTAACCCATTAAGGAACTAAACTAAAGAAACTAGTCGATAGGAAATAAGAATCCACCTAAAGTCTGAGTCGATATCTCTGATAGTCGGCGATCCAGTATCATTAGCGTCACGTACATAGTACGACTTCCTCAAGTCAAGAGTGCGGATCAATCTTCACATCTATGCCTCATACGGTAAAATCCATCGTACGGCATCCCAAAATCGGGGTACGGATCAACTATCACCTATATACATCATCATTCGTATAATATCATCATCAAATATTATCATGATCAAGGGTACTGTGCTATAATCGCATACATCCCA
Organism: Agapanthus africanus; assembly: GCA_030015575.1. Taxonomy (NCBI): domain Eukaryota; kingdom Viridiplantae; phylum Streptophyta; class Magnoliopsida; order Asparagales; family Amaryllidaceae; genus Agapanthus; species Agapanthus africanus. The sequence continues at coordinate 740,230,374 of CM057337.1, forward strand.
ATATCATCAAACATATATCATTGTCTGTGTAAACATACATCGTCAGATGGTCCTCAGAAATATTATGTCACATATATCATATCGTGATTAAGTCACATATTCCAATCCGGGTTCTATTTAGAGTCTCGTATGCCTCAATGTCATCATCACCTATTATCGTTTATGTATAATATCCATTTTCTCATTTCCCAACGATCCGCTAATATCATAGTACATCTCATATCATACTCGATCGTATATCTTTAACTCACGGCATCACGCCTAATCATACTGACTCCTTCCCAGATATCATATAACCTCCCCATATCACGTGTATATGTTATATATATATATATATATATATATATATGTAGAAACCTACACACATTCATACACACACACACACACACACACCAAGTCAAATGTATATGTGTTCGTGTGCGTGTGTTTACCAGAAACCTACGAATTCCCTCCAAGGCATTCATCCTCTGGTTAAATCTTTCTAAATCAGTCTAGTCCAACTTAAAGTCTTTAATAGGACCCTACTCGCCAAGAATCTAAGGTCACGTCCGACTTCCTAATGACAGTAAGTAATATCCCTATTCTACGTTTGCGAGGGTGCTAAACGCCATCCACCCGACTTTCCCCGTAGATATACATCTACTCACCTGGCCCTTATCTGCCAAAGTCGATGCCGCCATCCTCTTCTTCATCATCCGAAGTCCGCGTGAGGGGTACTTATACGCAAGCATATATGTACATCGTAAACCGAATCGCGGATAAAACCAAAATGACGCACGAAACGCGTATAGGTTAAAACCTATGACCCGCTCATGCAAAATAACCAAATAGCCATCGACATCGGCGTACAAAAGCCGATTGTTCAAGAAAAACCCAAACATACAAATCATAGTTCCAAAACTTACTAGTTATAATATACAATAGATTGCAACTTATCGAAAACTCAAAAGTGTACGTGACATGGCAATTACCGATGATGATGTGTGTGAGCCGGAAAATAAGTGTACATGGAATATGCGCATCATCGGTAATGGTGCTGGTGTCCTAACAGGAAGAGTTTCATATTAAGTAAGAAACATATGTATGAACATGCAACGTGATGATTATAATCTGAATATAAAGGTGAATGTGTATTAACCACTCATTTGGAATATACATATCTAACTACAGACTATATGACTCGAGCCTAAACTAGTATCTATCTAACCCATTAAGGAACTAAACTAAAGAAACTAGTCGATAGGAAATAAGAATCCACCTAAAGTCTGAGTCGATATCTCTGATAGTCGGCGATCCAGTATCATTAGCGTCACGTACATAGTACGACTTCCTCAAGTCAAGAGTGCGGATCAATCTTCACATCTATGCCTCATACGGTAAAATCCATCGTACGGCATCCCAAAATCGGGGTACGGATCAACTATCACCTATATACATCATCATTCGTATAATATCATCATCAAATATTATCATGATCAAGGGTACTGTGCTATAATCGCATACATCCCAATATCATCAAACATATATCATTGTCTGTGTAAACATACATCGTCAGATGGTCCTCAGAAATATTATGTCACATATATCATATCGTGATTAAGTCACATATTCCAATCCGGGTTCTATTTAGAGTCTCGTATGCCTCAATGTCATCATCACCTATTATCGTTTATGTATAATATCCATTTTCTCATTTCCCAACGATCCGCTAATATCATAGTACATCTCATATCATACTCGATCGTATATCTTTAACTCACGGCATCACGCCTAATCATACTGACTCCTTCCCAGATATCATATAACCTCCCCATATCACGTGTATATGTTATATATATATATATATATATATATATATATATATGTAGAAACCTACACACATTCATACACACACACACACACACCAAGTCAAATGTATATGTGTTCGTGTGCGTGTGTTTACCTGAAACCTACGAATTCCCTCCAAGGCATTCATCCTCTGGTTAAATCTTTCTAAATCAGTCTAGTCCAACTTAAAGTCTTTAATAGGACCCTACTCGCCAAGAATCTAAGGTCACGTCCGACTTCCTAATGACAGTAAGTAATATCCCTATTCTACGTTTGCGAGGGTGCTAAACGCCATCCACCCGACTTTCCCCGTAGATATACATCTACTCACCTGGCCCTTATCTGCCAAAGTCGATGCCGCCATCCTCTTCTTCATCATCCGAAGTCCGCGTGAGGGGTACCTATACGCAAGCATATATGTACATCGTAAACCGAATCGCGGATAAAACCAAAATGACGCACGAAACGCGTATAGGTTAAAACCTATGACCCGCTCATGCAAAATAACCAAATAGCCATCGACATCGGCGTACAAAAGCCGATTGTTCAAGAAAAACCCAAACATACAAATCATAGTTCCAAAACTTACTAGTTATAATATACAATAGATTGCAACTTATCGAAAACTCAAAATAATTTAAATCGGTTTATTTCCGAAAACCTAGAAAGCGTCAATTAACCGTTTCATTTTAAAACTTGATATTTAAACGAAACTAATGGCCATATTATTCACTAAATATCATAACTAAGTCATACAAATCATTACTATATTTTTATCACACTAATTTGTATTAAAATAAAAATTCTAGTTTGCAAATTTTATCCAATTTCAAGACCTTTTAGGCAAAATTTCACAATTCCACAACTAAACTTGATTTTGCATATTTTAAATTATTAACCCACTCATGGAAACCTTAATGATGCACTAAAAATTCTAACTAGATTTTAATCCCACAATTAAATTAATTTCTAAAAACCTAGTTAGCAATTTAGCATAATTATCACAATATTTAACTAACCATTAACAACTTGTAACCAAATTAAGTTTTACATCCAATCAACATGTTAGTCTACCCATTAAAACCATGAATCATTGATAAACATCATCACCAGAATTTTATCTCACCAAATTATATAAATTATAAAAACCTATGTTCCCCTCCGAAAGACGCAAACGCGACCGCGCAGGTCTGTCTTGCCTGAAATTCGGGACAGATGCTAATTGGTGCTATCCGTCCACCTCTCTGAAGATGTCAAGTTGATTTATGGCACCATGTATCGAAGGTTCAGACGGATGCGGCCGATGTAGCAGATTTCGTCAGATTCCCCCTCGTCTGAGGGCTTTTTTATTGTGGGGATGCTCTTCCCTGCAGGCGCAAGCCCCTGCAGTTAATTACGCTACCGCATCATGGTAACAACTTTCTCCTTCTCCAGATGGTCACTTCACATCGTGGGTGTTTGTTTTGTGTTTGGTTGCCCGTGGATTGTATACGGAGACTAAGTTATGTTGTCGCCCGTAGGGCGTGGACTAGTCCAAATCCGTATCTTTCTTAGATTTGGGTTTGGGGGGTTTGGTTTTAAGAATACATTAGCCTCATTTGAGACTAAGATCAACTTAAACGTTTGTTAAGGATACGTTAGTCTAATTTTAGACTAAAATCAACTTAACGGGGTCGTTTAGATCCAACAAGAGAGCAATTGGGCTCTATTGTTTAGTTTAGTGACATTGCGGTCGATAATTAGTTTAAGGACATTACGGTCCAATGTTAGTTTTAAGTCATCATGGTCGAGGTTAAGGACATCATAGTCCGTGAGTTTAAGGACCTCACAGTCCGATATTTGTTTAAAGACATCACGGTCGAGGTTAAAGACATCATAGTCCGTTGTTAGTTTTAAGACATCACGGTCGAGGTTAAGGACATCATAGTCCATGGGCTTAAGGACCCCACAGTCCGTAGTAATGTGTGGTTGTCGGGACCCGTCACCTCTCTGACGACGTTGAAGGATTACAACGACAGATATCAGAGGAGTAAAGAGATGTACCCTCGAACCGAGTGTAAATTGGTTGGAAGAGCAGATGTGCTCAGTTCAATATAAGTTGAGGACTTATGGCCAGAATTGGGCTAAGTCCAGTTAAAAATGTTTTAACATTTTATTTTTGTTCTGCCTGTTAGGCCTTTATTTGGGCTCTGCCCTTTTAATAATGCTAAGCATTGGGCTCTGACATTTTTTTGTCTTATATTGAATGCATGGCATTCATCAGAACAAAGTATGTTCTGACAGCGCGCCACGTGGCGCACCAGGCGCTTTGCGCCAGTCAAAGAGCGCATTGCGCTTCTGTCGAGTAGCGCACACGAAGAGGACACGTGTTGCGCTTAGCGCTAAACGCTAGTTTGTTAGCGCATTGCGCTTTTAATTTATGAGCACTCTGTGCTAGTCTGTTGGCGCGCCAGTGAATGACACGTGGCGCGCTTAGCGCTGAGCGCTAGTCCATGAGCGCAGTGCGCTGTTTTAAAAGCGCAAAACGCAAGTTGTGTCTTTGTTTGACACGTGGCGTGTTCTAGCGCTGCGTGCTAGTCCAAGAAGCGCAAAGGCGCAATTTATAAGTGCAAGGCACTTTTCCATAGTGCAGAGCGCATTTTTGATCAATTTTAAGATCAAGGAACAGATTTATGTTCCTCTTAAAAGAGGTTTTGTCTCAAGATTCAAGAATAAAAGTTCTTATTTTTTTATAAAAGGGCTCTGCCTTTATAGATCAAAGATCTGTGAATGAAGTAAAATACTTCTTTTGTTCACTATCTTTTTTATGATTAGATCTTCTGATCTTTTCTTTTTAATCAAAGACCTTGGTCTAAGATCTTTTTAGAAGATGCTTCTTCTTTTTACGAGATGGTTTCATCTCTGTTGTTCAAGAATTAATTCTTTACCTCAAAGAAATGATCTTCTTTTTCTAAAAGCTTGCCTTTCTTTTTCTTTGAGTTTTCTCAAAGTTTGCAGAGGGTTTTTTCTATATGAGACTTGAAGTCTTGGGGCCTTTATATAGGGCCAATTGATTTGTTAAATCAGTTTAAGAGATTTTTCTCTGATTTATTTGGGAATATTTCCCACCGTTGGATCTTTGATCCTAAGGCTTCTGTTTTAGAGAAGATAATTTTCTTGTTTTAATAAAATTGAAAAATCTTTTCATAACAGAATTTTAATTCTGATTAATTAATAATTTATTATTATTAGATCTTTTGATCTAACGGTGGGGAATTCTTTTAATTCCAGCGCTGACGCACTTTGCGCTGGCGCACTTTGCGCAGCGCATCTACGTTCGACACGTGGCGCGCAACGCAGAGCGCAGCGCAACTGCGCTAGTGTACCCTTGCTTGACACGTGGTGCGCAACGCAGAGTGCAGCACAACCGCACTAGCGCACCTGTGTTAGACACGTGGCACGCAGCGCGGAGCGCAGAGCAACTGCGCTAGCGCATCTGTGTTTGACACGTGGCGCGCAGCGCAGAGCGCTGGATCTGAAGCGTTGCTTCAACTTTTAAATTTTGAATTTTGAAACAGAGTTTTGCTCTGAATGGGGGTGTGCTGCCTAGGGCGCAGCGCTCCTGGCGCTGGCGTGTCTGCTTTTAACACGTGGCGCGCAGCGCACGGGATCTGAAGCGTTGCTTAAATTTTTGAATTTTGAAATTCAAAACAGAGTTTTGCTCTGATTGGGGGAAACAACCTAGTTTGCAAAAACTAGCATAATTAGCATATTTATCACATTTTATTAACTAACAATTTGAAACTAATAACTAAATTAGGTTTTGCATTCCATTAACATGTTAATATCCTCATTAAAACCACAATCTAATAATAAAAACCTTAATTAGAATTTTATCTCACCAATATATATATATATATATATATATATATATATATATATATATATATATATATATATATATATTGTAAAAACCTAGTTTGCAAAATCTTCACACTAACAATTTTAAAGTAACACTTTACAAATTAACAATTAGACTAGAATTTGCATGACTCAAGATATTAAACCACACATTACAACCATGAGCAAGTTATAAAAACCCTAATTTTAGTTTTAAACCCCTTCTTGAGTTTTAAATCTTGCAATTAGAATCAATTAAGAAAAATCTAAATAAGCTAGATTAAAACATTTAACCATAATTAATCATTGAGATAAGAATTATACCTCACAAATCAAGAGATCTAGCATGCTCACATAGCCTCCCAAATGGATCTCTTCCCTCAAGAATCCAAGCTAGAATGAGCAAAGAATGATGGGTATGGGTTAAATTAGGAATTTGTGATGTTTTTGTGGATTTTTCATGAATTTTGATGAATTTTTTGAAGGAAAAAGAAGTGGAGAAATGGGGGGGCTGCCATGGGGGAGGCCGGCCAAAATGTGGAAGAAAAGAGAAAGAAAAGGATGTGAGGAGTTGTGTAGAAGGTTCTTCAAATGATACATGTTTGTCTTTTCATTATTTTCTTTATTTATTTAATTTTCTTTTCAAAAAAATGATCCTAGAAAAATCTAGAACCATGAAGAGATTTGAGAAAGAATTTTGCATAAACACACTTGTTTTAAATTGTCATGGTTCACTTTGTAAAATTAACCCATTTCAAATTTGTAATTTACACTAATTTAATGTATGATTAAAGCTTATGTTAATATTTGAATTTAATTAATTAAGGAAAATATTTTAGTAAACTAATAATTTATAAGTCACTAAATAAACACCATTTACTAGTAATTATATAGTTAAAATAGGCGTATTTAAATCTATATTGAAAAATAATTATAGTTAAGTTTTACGAAAATCACGGTTTATTTTACCGATTATTAAAAAATTCGCCTAAAAGATTTTATTTATTTAATTATTTATTTATTTATTTTTAAAACGTTACACAAACATAAAAAATGAAAGTGTAACGGTTTCCTGCAAGGTCGGAACGAGGATGGAGGGAAGTGATTGAGGAAGGGTATCGGTTAAAGATTCAGGAGGGTGTGCGTAGTCAATGAAAGGGATAGAATGAATTGAAAAATCCGACTCCTCAAGTAAAACTGCTTCATCCTCAATAATTTCCTCAATACTCTTCTCAAAATTTAGCTTATCCTTGCAATTCTCATCAAAATCAAGACGCATATGAAGTTCGGGAAAAACAGTTAATGACTCGGGATGATGAATTGGAGAGAGAAACTCATCCAAATCTGTTGGTTCATCATCCAAAATATTCCCAGCGTCTATATCCTCAATCAAGTGAAAATCAATTTTTTCGGACACCTCATCAAAAGTATGGATATTAATCAATTCAGGTTCTAGAGTGGAGGTGTAGAGGTCAAAAGGATTGGTGATGGTTTCACTCGAAAGGGATTCTTCACAATCAGGTAAATCAAACACTACAAAGTCACACAACTCATTAAACGTTTTATTTTCAACTGGTGAATCATTTGGAACACTTGATAGACATTCAAAACCGGAATTGTGGGATTCAATTAGGGATGGATATGTTTGATTTGGTAGGGTGCACAGCTCATTCTCACCACTCAAATTATCAATCTTTCCAACCGCCTTATCATACATTGGAAAATTTGGAGCTAGTTGGAAACTAGCTAACGGGTCACTAGGTTGTATATGGGTGGCCATGGACGCATTCAAATATCTCATATGTTCACATGACGCTACCATAAAGTCTTCCAATGAATGTTCCAGACTAGACATGGGTTGTGATGGGGTTTCAGTAAAAGATTCAAAGTTGTTTGGATACGTGAAACTCCCAAATGACTGTGTAGAAGCAATGTCTAGAAAAGGTGCAAAAGTTGGGTAGGACTGATAGGAATTGAATAGTTGGACAGGAGTAGGATCAATATTTGGATAAGAAGGTGAATGGAATTGTTGATCCAAAGAATTCGCAGTGGTGAAAGGAGTGAAAGATCGGTTACGAGATTGTTCAATATATTCAGCAATATACATGGGTTTCGGAGTTACAACAGGACTCGAAAAAGGGGTATCAACGTAAGAAGGTGGTGAAGGTTGAAATGGTTGATATAAGGTGAATTGCGGAGTCCAACTGGTTGTCCTAGACGCGTCTATTCGATCTTTCAAAGAAATGTTGGGCATGGAGGGGTCGTTCCAAATTCGACCAAAACAAGAAGCGTAGGAAGTAATGTCTGGTTGAGGGTACCAAAGTTCGGCAAGAGTTTTGCGAGGTGGGGTACCCATGATGTGATGAGAGAAAAGAGAAGAAAAAGAAAGTGATTTATTTTATTTTTTTATATTTTTTGTTTTTAAAAAAATTGTTTGTTTTTGGAGTTTTGAAATTTTTGAAAGTGTTTTTTTTTAGAAAGAGTTTTTGCAAAATTTGTACGAAACTACGGCACAATTTCAAACAACCACGGTTTAAACATGCACAATCAAACCTAGAGCTAGGGTCTCATAAGTCAACTAGACTGCTCCTAACTGTTCCAAAACGACAAGTTGTGAGATATCCCTCAAATCGCCTCTTCACCGCCAATTGTGGCCAGGTAAGCACAAATGAAGAAAGGAGGTATCCGCTCACGTATCACCGTGAGACGGGCCTTTTAAAATTACCTTTCTCATTTGTCTAGCCTAAGCACCACAAAGTCAGGTTTAGATAAACGACTGAAAGCCCACAACCTTCCTTTGTCCTAATGAGCGCGACAGTCCTTAATTGGCCGAGTCTAAATATTTTTTAATTAGTTCAAGGGTGATGCATATGCTTTTAGTGATTTTTGGGGTCTTAGGAAGGGTAATGAAATCCCCACCCAATCTGAATTGGTGTTATAGCCCCTTAAAAGTCCGTTTTAATTATGCAAAGCAGTTAACACACAAAAAAAATCTTAAACACTTGCAAAATATTTTTTTTTATTTGGCAGCGCAAAGAATTCTGCACAAAAACAATTTATTGGAGAGAGAGAAGAAGTTGTTGTGCAAAGAATACCTGCAGGAAAAAAATTTCAGTGGAGTTCTGGGGGTAGGAGGAGAAAAAATATACTCAGAGAGAGTTTCCAAACAGCTGACGTCATCTGTTTGACCGCGGTTCCACGGTCAAAACCCTGCTTATGCCGCGGTTCCGCGGTTCAATAGCTGGTTTGGATCTTTAAAAATTTTCTCTGTGCTGATTTGGTTCTCCTATGTCTGTTCAGATCCTCTGTTTCTGTATTTGTTCACTGGGTTTGCTCCAGATCTGAATCAGTGTTTGCTCCAAGCCTGCACACTTGCACAAAAACCTTTCAAAAATAACAAGATGATTTTTATTTTTATTTTTATTTTTTTATTAAAAAATTCAATTTTTTATAATTTTTTTTTAAAATTTTTTTTTTATTAACCCGAAATTATACAAAGAAAGAGACTACCGTCTCCCCGGCAACGGCGCCATTTGATTGTTGGAGATTTTGTGTGCGTTTAAAATTCAAGAATACCGCAATCAAGACGGTGTCGCTTGGTAGCTAGCCGGTTGAGTACGGATCGGTCCACAGGGAAAATGTGTTCTTTCTTTGAGTCTTAAGCCTTATTTTTGGTAGGTTTTGTTTTAAGATCTAAGAATGAAATTCAATCAGTTTAAAGTCTTGCTAGGTTTAGAATTAGGTTAGTTTGGAAAAGGGATTCTACTCACCGTTTTCTTTACCTTAGTTAAGAACATAGGTGTTAGGGTAATAGTCAATAAAGGGGATTAGCACGACTAGGAAGAAACCTAGTTTCTTCCTTTTGGTCCTTGTCCATCCTTTCTTGGCTCTTAGCCCTAACCTCTATTTAAATCAACCACAACAGGTCTAACTAGGGAATCACCGCTATCTCATAGGATAGGGTGCCGTAGTGAGCGGTGTGTGGTTAATTTAAATAAAGTCTTAATTAATTAATTTATGTGAGCAAAGAAAGGAGTGAGAGAGATTTCTATCTCTCAAACCTTCCCAATCCTAACCCTAACAAGTGAGGAATTACTCACTCATTAGGGAAGTTACAATAAAATTCATTTTTTATAATTTTTATTTTAAAAGACTATCTATTTGCTGATAATAAAAGACAGATAATAAAATTGCAGAAATTAAATTCAGATAAAAAAATTGCAAGATAGAAAAAAGAAACTTACTTTATTGATAGCTCTTCAACGATTACAAGGAAATAAAATTTTAGATCTAGAAAATAAAAGGAGGCATCCTGAAAGAGGCATACAAAAAAGAGGCACACCATTATTTGGCTTTGAGCCCTCCTATTTATAGATAGGAAAAACCCTAGGTTTACATTCTGATCCATACATGAAATTACAAAACAACCCCAAAGACCGAGTCAAAGCACCGACACCCCACCGACACGTGCATATTATGGCCGCGGAACCGCGGCAGAAAGGCCTGTTTGGCCATGGTTCCACGGCCATTTGGTGGGTTCTTGGGCCCATCTCTTCAGGGTTTCTCTGTGTTGCTTTTATCTTCTGTTTTCTTTACTTGGTTTCTCAGAATTTCTTCTATTTCCTTCCAGATTTCCAACAGTACAGAATGATGTGGACTTTTGCCTTGAGCTTCGCGTTGAAGTCTTGAATCTTGTGCTACCCTTGTGCTTTGTGCATTGAACTGTCTAATGATTTTCATTTGTTCCTTGAACTGGTAGGCGGCATCATACGGGTTCATCTATTGTTGGTCGTAGTCTCACATTTGTAGCGATTTTTCATGAATTTCACTGTAACGATCTGAGAACCTGTAATCTGCAACTATTTAGCAGACATGGATCAAAAGCATCTATTTATGTGTAATGTGATTAAGAATGGGCGATATACGAATGCAAAATTCTGATATGAACAAATACCCTCAAACTTATCTTTTGCTCGTCCCGAGTAAAGCCAATTTATTCTCAAAAAATCCTCACCTCACTTTCGCAGGGAACGCGATTGCACTGAGCTCGTGCAATAAGCCGTTAAATCTCTAGGTGTCCCTAGTAGGAGGAATGTTGTCTCCTGAGGGTTTTCAGCGGATACTACCCACAAAATCCAATCAATTTGGCCTGCTGACTCTAATTCTTCAATTCAGTATTCTAGCAAGAAATTCTATTATCTTCAACTTAGAAATCATCAACCCATATTTTTCACACTCACTTTTCATTTAACTTAAGATCGTATATGTTTTGCAAATTTATTAAGCTTTCAGCATCTTTTGAATTTTCCTTCTAAGGTGCAATCTTAACTCAGGAATTTTTATCATCTCTACTGAAAATATAAGCCCTATCTTTTATTCCATCTCTCATCCAAACCCTAATCATATACCCCCACGTGTGTGTAATTTTTACCCCTACACTTGGAAATTCAATTCTAGCTATCATACTCTTGTCCATGTCCAAAGTACTTTTAGTTGGTGAATTTTAGATGAAATTGCTCATACATTCTTCATGCGACCGTTAATACTTCTTGAGATACTAGACGACCGATTACAAAATGCGCTTGCGCATTTAGGCGTAATTCCTCGTTTTGTAATACCTAAGGCTTAGTAGTGAATCCCAAACCAGTTGGTCTAAGGTACTAGGTGATAAAGCACCCTTACTATATTTTTTTTTATGCTGCCTTAAGTAATTACAAAACCAGTGTTCATTTTTTTTTATCTCTTTATTCACCACTTATACTTTTATTTTATTTTCCTTCATACTGAGGATTTTAGACAAGAGCATTTCAAGGTATTCTCTACTATCCTAAGTTTCAAGGTGCGTGTAAGTGCGTATAATAGGGTATATATTTTCTGAATTTAGACTTAAGGTTCAGAATTAATTTTCAGACTTATACTTCAAATAGCGTTTTCAATACTCTTCCCTTATTTCGATTTAGCCCAAGAACTGAACTCAAAATTTGCCTATTTTTAAATAAACTATAAGGACGTATATTTTCTACAGTTAAACTTTAAGAAAGGTTATTTTTAAGGTTTTTAATTTTCTAAGTTTAGGATCTAGTTTTTTCTAACTAGTCAACCGTCATGTTAAACTTAAGTCAAATATGGCCAAAATTGAAATTTTCAATTTTTATAATTTTTTTAAAATTTTTAATTTTTATGGGTTTTAAAATAAGTATGCAAATGCAAAAATATACATATGAATGCGAAGGAAGAAAACTTACTGAGCACACCCCCAAACTTAAACTTGACAGTGCCCTCACTGTCAGGCTACACCAAGAGGGTCAAAATTATCGGCACTCCCCCTTTTTTTAAAATTTTTATTTTTATTATTAATAGAAAAAGAAAACAAAATATATATACACAAAAAGGCTCCCCCCCAACTTAAGTGAAACATTGTTTCTATTGTTGCCATATTTTAAATCTCATAAACTTGTAAATTTAGGAGGAAAAGTTTATTAACGGGGACATGAAATATGATCATGAAAATCTCCCCCAAACTTATTTTTGGCTCACCACTTTGAGTTAGAAAAAATTATTTTCAAGAGCCAAATTATAAACCCCCCAAACAATGTTAAGCTTTTAAAGAGGGGGTTCAAAGTTATTGGTCAATACCAAGCTTTGCAAAGACCAAAAGTCAACACCAACCATTTGAAGAATTTATCAATGTAACGTATAGATCGGTAGAAGAACATGTTATATAGAGCCAAGAAAAAGTGGGGAAGAGATAAGTGGTGGTATGGAAAGCGTTTGCGTGAACGTGAATGTGAGGAGATAAGAGGTGATGATAAATAAAAACGAGAATGTGAATGATCAGAAATGAGTGGAATATTGGCATTCTCGTATTTTATAAGAAGAAAGGGTGGTGGTTCAACTTCTATAGGTGGAGGTTGATTAATCACAAAATTCTTGTTGTTTAGGAATGCAAGTTCGTCAGCGAAAAGTTCTTCAAAACTCTCATCGATGTAATTGAACGTTTTACTGTCAGTAAGTTTTGTGGCAGAATTTATCATACTTGATTTATCAAAAATTATAGAGGTAGGAGACTCGAAAAACTCATCTACCTCATTTTCAAAAGTATCCAAATCAAGTTGGCTTTCTGGAATGATCAAACTTGAATTATCGGATTGTGATTCATCAACACTCACTGAAATTATAGGAAGAATAGAAGAAGAACCTGAGAAAGTAGGAGAAAGAAGTTGAATACGAACTTGAGGATGGAGATGGAGTGTATAAATTAGCACAATTTGTAATGACCGATGTGTAAAAAGCAATTGTGCTAATCTATCAACCCATTGAGAAATGAGGTCAAATCCCTCAAGATTCGTGAAAACATGGGTACGTCGAACTTTGTAAACCAGACATAAAAAATGAAAGTGTAACGGTTTCTTGCAAGGTCGGAACGAGGATGGAGGGAAGTGATTGAGGAAGGGTGTCGATTAAAGATTCAGGAGGGTGTGCGCAGTCAATGAAAGGGATAGAATGAATTGGAAAATCCGACTCCTCAAGTAAAACTGCTTCATCCTCAATAATTTTCTCAATACTCTCCTCAAAATTTAGCTTATCCATGCAATTCTCATCAAAATCAAGACGCATATGAAGTTCGGGAAAAACAGTTAATGACTCGGGATGATGAATTAGAGAGAGAAACTCATCCAAATCTGTGGGTTCATCATCCAAAATATTCCCAGCATCTATATCCTCAATCAAGTGAAAATCAATTTTTTCAGATACCTCATCAAAAGCATGGATAGTAATCAATTTAGGTTCTAGAGTGGAGGTGTAGAGATCAAAAGGATTGGTGATGGTTTCACTCGAAAGGGACCCTTCACAATCAGGTAAATCAAACACTACAAAGTCGCACAACTCATTAAACGTTTTATTTTCAACTGATGAATCATTTGGAACACTTGATAGACATTCAAAACCGGAATTGTGGAATTCAATTGGGGATGGGTAGGTTTGATTTGGAAGGGTGCACAGCTCACTTTCTCCACTCAAATTATCAATCTTTCCAACCGCCTCATCATACATTGGAAAATTTGGAGTTAGTTAGAAACTAGCTACCAGGTCACTAGGTTGTATAAGGGCGGCCATGGACGCATTCAAATCCCTCATCTGTTGGCATGACGCTACCATAAAGTCTTCCAACGACTGTTCCAGACTAGACAGGGGTTGTGACGGGGTTTCAATAAAAATTTCAAAGTTGTTTGGATACGTGAAACTCCCAAATGACTGTGTAGAAGCAATGTCTAGGAAATGTGCAAAAGTCGGGTAGGACTGGTAGGAATTGAATAGTTGGACAGGAGTACGATCAATATTTGGATAAGAAGGTGAATGGAATTGTTGATCCAAAGAATTCGCAGTGGTGAAAGGAGTGAAAGATCGGTTACGAGATTGTTCAATATATTCAGCAATAGATATGGGTTTCGGAGTTACAACAGGACTCGAAAAAGGGGTATCAACGTAAGAAGGTGGTGAAGATTGAAATGGTTGATATAAGGTGGATTGTGGAGTCCAACTGGTTGTCCTAGACGCGTCTATTCGATCTTTCAAAGAAATTTTGGGTATGGAGGGGTCGTTCCAAATTCGACCAAAATAAGAAGCGTAGGAAGTAATGTCTGGTTGAGGGTACCAAAGTTCGGCAAGAGTTTTGCGAGGTGGGTTACCCATGATGTGATGAGAGAAAGGAGAAGAAAAAGGATGTGATTTATTTTATTTTATTTTATTTTATTTATATTTTTTGTTTTTAAAAAAATTGTTTGTTTTTGGAGTTTTGAAATTTTTGAAAGTGTTTTTTTTAGAAAGAGTTTTTGCAAAATTTGTACGGAACTACGGCACAATTTCAAATAACCACAGTTTAAACATGCACAATCAAATCTAGAGCTAGGGTCTTCTAAGTCAACTAGACTGCTCCTAACTGTTCCAAAGCGACAAGTTGTGCGATATCCCTCAAATCGCCTCTTCACCGCCAATTGTGGCCAGATAAGCACAAATGAAGAAAGGAGGGATCCGCTCACGAATCACCGTGAGACGGGCCTTTTAAAATTACCTTTCTCGTTTGTCTAGCCGAAGCACCACAAAATCAGGTTTAGATAAACAACTGAATGCCCACAACCTTCCTTTGTCAAACCCCTGCTTATGCCGTGGTTTCGCGGTTCAATAGCTGGTTTGGATCTTCAAAAATTTTCTCTGTGCTGATTTGGTTCTCCTCTGTCTGTTCAGATCCTCTGTTTCTGTATTTGTTCACTGGGCTTGCTCCAGATTTGAATCAGTGTTTGCTCCAAGCCTGCACACTTGCACAAAAACCTTTCAAAAATAACAAGATGATTTTTATTTTTAACTTTTTTTGTTTTTAAAATTTTTCAATTTTTTTTAATTTTTCTTTTTTAAAATTTTTTTATTATTAACCCAAAATTACACAAAAAAAGAGACTACCGTCTCCCTGGCAACGGCGCCATTTGATTGTTGGAGATTTTGTGTGCGTCTAAAATTTAAGAATACCGCAATCAAGACTGTGTTGCTTGGTAGCTAGCCGGTTGAGTACAGGTCGGTCCATAGGGAAAATGTTTACTTTCTTTAAATCTTAACGAGTTAAGCCCTATTTTTGGTAGGTTTTGTTTTAAGATCTAAGAATGAAATTCAATCAGTTTAAAGTCTTGCTAGGGTTAGGATTAGATTAGTTTGGAAAATGGATTCTACTCACCGCTTTCTTTGCCCTAGTTAAGAACATAGGTGTTAGGGTAATAGTCAATAAAGGGGATTAGCACGACTAGCAAGAAACCTAGTTTCTTCCTTTTGGTCCTTGTCTGTCCTTTCTTGGCTCTTAGCCCTAACCTCTATTTAAATCAACCACAACAGGTCTAACTAGGGAATCACCGCTATCTCGTAGGATAGGGTGCCGTAGTGAGCGGTGTGTGATTAATTTAAATAGAGTCCTAATTAATTAATTTATGTGAGCAAAGAAAGGAGTGAGAGAGATTTTCATCTTCCAAACCTTCCCAATCCTAACCCTAACAAGTGAGGAATTACTCACTCATTAGGGAAGTTACACTAAAATTCATTTTTTATAAATTTTATTTTAAAAGACTATCTATTTGCTGATAATAAAAGACAAATAATAAAATTGCAGAAATTAAATTCAGATAAAAAATTGCAAGATAGAAAAAAGAAACTTACTTTATTGATAGCTCTTCAACGATTACAAGGAAATAAAATTTTAGATCTAGAAAATAAAAAGAGGCATCGTGAAAGAGGCATACCAAAAAGAGGCACACCATTATTTGGTTTTGAGCCCTCCTATTTATAGATAGGAAAAACCCTAGATTTACATTCTGATCCATACATGAAATTACAAAACAACCCCAAAGACCGAGTCAAAAAACCGACACCCCACCGACACGTGCATATTATGGCCGTGGAACCGCGGCAGAAAGGCCTGTTTGGCCGCGGTTCCGCGGCCATTTGGTGGGTTCTTGGGCCCATCTCTTCAGGATTTCTCTGTGTTGCTCTTATCTTCTATTTTCTTTAATTGGTTTCTCAGAATTTCTTCTATTTCCTTCCAGATTTCCAACAGTGTAGAATGATGTGGACTTTTGCCTTGAGCTTCGCTTTGAAGTCTTGAATATTGTGCTACCCTTGTGCTTTGTGCATTGAACTGTCTAATGATTTTCATTTGTTCCTTGAACTGGTAGGCGGCATCATACGGATTCATCTATTGTCACGCCCCACTTCTCAGAGTACGCTAAGATAGGCACGTGACAGAGCCAACCATGCTACCTGTGGATAGGAAATATCCCTCCACAGTCACATTACGGCTGTAGAGATATCAAGCACAATAATAAACTATCTAACACATGTCCATAAGCCAGAATAAACGAGTCAAGAATAAAATAATGCGGAAGCAAAAGATCCAATACAAGAATAAACTGCAATGTACGTCCCATAATGCGGACTCACATCAGGAATGAAAATGCATAAATAAAACTAAAGATACTAACAAGTCCTCACTGCTCAGCCTGCTGACTGAAATACTCCGGCTCGGCCTGTAGCAAAGGTAAGAAATCTGGGCCATGCAAAACTCAGACATCAGTGCGTCATAATATCAAGCAATAATATAAACAGGGGTAGCAAGACATGCAGGTATGAGTATAAACGGTAAAACAGGTATAACAGTAATATAAATGAGGACGGTGAGGGTAATGTGTAGTGAGTAATTTAAACTGGTCTACTAGGTTAACTACTCTCAAGTCTTTTGAAATCAATTTGATGAATCATCGATGTAACTCAATAGTATCTCGTGCGTGCCCGGGATCACGGTCTAAGACTCTCGGGCTGAATCTGAGACGTGCCGCAAAGCAGTAAAGGGTAGTAGGTAACGACGAATGATGTCAGCAGCATCATCCCGGGGCTGGCCTAGCCCGTAAAACTGATCAGTAAAGGTATCGAACTGTCGAGTTACAAGTCAGATTTCATCATTGATTTCCCCATACCCCCAAGTTATGTGTTTAAGTCAAGTATTGATAAATCTGGAGTTAATGCCAACACAGGATCAAGCAAGTACAGGTTTGTCTGAATAGACAACAGGAAATGTTCGTAGGGACAACAGGTCAAAATTGTTGGCATTAGTAATAAGATCAGGTAACAGGTCAAGCTATGGTACATCAGGTCAAGTCAGGTAGTGTATATGGATCCAAACATGTCAAGTAGTGCACAATATCAAGTCGTGTTAAGCAGTAGCGTATCAAGTCATGTCAGGGGTGCCCAAGTATCGTGTGGGTGCTCATAAACAAACCATAATAAGCGTGGGTACACAAAAACAAGTATGGGATACCAATGTAACAATAAATGGAATAATGTGATGTGGTATGCAAATAGGTAGAGATTCAAACATATGGATGCACAGTTATCGATTAGGGTTCAAGTTATAGTTCCAACACTAATTAGGTTACACTTTATCAAACATGGAATGTTAATACCACATTATTATGTCTTAATATGATCGATGAATGCAATTATCTATATTCTAAATGAAATGGATGCACACGGGTATTCGAAAAGTTACAAACTATAAAATGGTACTATGGGATGTACAAATAAGCACTATGTGAAATAAATATTAGTATGGATGCATTGTAATGTAATCTACTATGTACCAGGATTATTTTCATGATCTAGATCTAAAATGATATGCACGGATGCAAACGGAACATCGAAAAATTATAAAATGAAGCATGGGAAACTAGATTTAAACTACAGGCATGGTATGTATTTAAATAAGTATAAAATAATTAAATAGCATGTAGCAAGATTAACTTGCCTGATTGGAACGCGAAACGGATATGTACGGTTCGTCCGACGTCGGCGAAATGTCGCAACGCATGCACGGCATACGGAACGGGTCCAAGTAATGCACGAGAGTGATCACGCAGGTCAGGAATATCCTCTGGGTCGTCTGGAGCGGCAGCGACGTCACGGCTCCGGCGATCACCGGAATGTGTGAAATCAAGAAGAGAAAGAGAAAGAGAAAAGAAGAAGAAGAATGAGAAAAGGGTTCTCAGGATATGGCTCTGGGTTTTGTGTTTGGGGACAGAGGCAAGGCGAGAGGGTGATGATTGTTCCCCTCCGAAAGACGGAGACGCGATAAACGTCTTGCCTGAATTTCGGGATAGATGCTAATTGGTGCTATCCGTCCACCTCTCCGAAAATGCCAAGTTGATTTATGGCACCATGTATCGAAGGTTTAAACGGATGCGGCCGATGTAGCAGACTTCGTCAGATTCCTCCTCACTTAAGGGGTTTTTGATTGTGGGGATGCTCTTCCCTACAGGCGCAAGCCCCTTGCAGTTAATTACGCTACCGTATCGCGGTAACAACTTTCTCCTTCTCCATATGGTCACTTCGTGTCATGGGTGTTTGATATGTGTTTGGTTGCCCGTGGATTGTATACGGAGACTAAGTTGTGTTGTCGCCCGTAGGGCGAGGACTAGTCCAAATCCGTATCTTTCTTAGATTTGGATTTGGGGGTTTGGGTTTAAGGATACGTTAATCTCATTTGAGACTAAGATCGACTTAAACGTTTGTTAAGGATACGTTAGTCTAATTTTAGACTAAGATCAACTTAACGGGATCGTTTAGATCCGACAAGAGAACAATTGGGCTCTATTGTCTAGTTTAGTGACATTGCGGTCGATAATTAGTTTAAGGACATTACGGTCCATTGTTAGTTTTAAAACATTGCGGTCGAGGTTAAGGACATCATAGTCCGTGAGTTTAAGGACCTCACAGTCCGGTGTTAGTTTTAAGAAATCACGGTTGAGGTTAAGGACATCATAGTCCATGGATTTAAGGACTCCACAGTTTAAGACATCACGGTCAAGATTAAGGACATCATAGTCCATGAGTTTAAGGACTTCACGGTCGATGTTAGTTTTAAGACATCGCGGTCAAGGTTAAGGACATCATAGTCCGTGGATTTAAGGACTCCACAGTCCAATATTAGTTTTAAGATATCACGGTCGAGGTTAAGAACATCATAGTCCGTGGATTTAAGGACTCCACAGTCCGTAGCAATGTGTGGTTGTTGGGACCTGTTACCTCTCTGACGACGTTGAGGGATTACAATGACAGATATCAGAGGAGCAAAGAGATGTACCCTCGAACCGGGTGTAAATTGATTGGAAGAGCAGATGAGCTCAGTTCAATTTAAATTGAGGACTTATGGCCAGAATTGGGCTAAGTCCAGTTAAAAATGTTTAACATTTTATTTTTTGTTCTGCCTGTTAGGCCTTTGTTTGGGCTCTGCCTTTTTAATAATGCATAGCATTTATCAGGAACAAAGTGGTCTCCTGACAGTGCGCCACGTGGCGCATCAGGCGTTTTGCGCCAATTAAAGAGCGTATTGCGCTAGCGCACATGAAGGTGACATATGTCGCTTAGCGCTAAGCACTAGTTTGTTAGCGCACCGCACTTTTAATTTATGAGCGCGCTGCGCCGGTTTATGGGTGCGCCAGTGAATGACACGTGGCACGCTTGGCGCTGAGCGCCAACCCAAGAGTGCAGTACTCTATTTTCAGGAGCGCAAAGCGCAGATCGTGTCTGTGGTTGACACGTGTCATGTTTTGGCGCTGAGCGCCGGTCTAAGGAGCGTAAAGGCGCAGTTCAAGAGTGCAAAGCACTTTCCAGTAGCGCAAAAGCGCATAAGATCAAATTTAAGATCAAAGAACAAGTTTATGTTCTTCAAAGGAGGCCTTGCCTCAAGATCTAAGAACCAAAGTTCTTGTTTTTATCAAAAGGCTCTGCCTTTATAGATTAAAAGATCTGTGAATGAAGTAAAATACTTCTTTTTTTTTATATATTTTTATGATTAGATCTTTAATCCTTTATATTTAATCAAAGATCTTGGTCTTTTTTTTTATAGATCTAAAATCTTTTTAGAAGATGTTTCTTCTTTTTACGAGATGATTTCATCTCTGTTGTTCAAGAACATAGTTCTTTACCTTGAATATGAAGAAACGATCTTCTTTTTTCAAAGGCTTGCCTTTCTTTCTCTTTGAGTTTTTTCTCAAAGTTTGCAGAGGGTTTTTTTCTCTTTTATGTATGTTCTCTATCTCTTAGACTTGAAGTCTAGGGTCCTTTATATAGGGCCAAATGATTTGTTAAATCAGTTTTGAGAGATCTTTCTCTGATTGATTTGGGAATATTTCCCACCGTTGGATCTTTGATCCTAAGGCTTCTGCTTTACAGAAGATAATTTTCTTGTTTTAATAAGATTGAAAAATCTTTCCATAACAGAATTTTAGTTCTGATTAATTAATAATTTATTATTAGTAGATCTTTTGATCTGACGGTGGGGGAATTTTAATTCCAGCTGGCGCACCTACGCTCGACACGTGGCGCACAGCGCAGAACGCAGTTGCGCTAGCGCACCTTGTTTGACACGCGGAGCGCAGCGCAGCTGCGCTAGCGCACCTTGTTTGACACGTGGCGCGCAGTGCAGAGCGCAGCGCAGCTGCGCTAGCGCACCTGTGTTTGACACGTGGTGCGCAGCGCGCAGCATCTGAAGCGTTGCTTCAATTTAATTTTGAATTTTAAAGCAGAGCTTTGTTTCTGATTAGGGGTGCGCTGCCTAGGGCGCAGCGCACCTAGCACTAATGCTTCTGCTTTTGACACGTGGCACGCACCGCGCAGCGCACGGGATCTGAAGCGTTGCTTCAATTTTTGAGTTTTGAAATTCAAAATAGAGTTTTGCTCTGATTGAGGGAAACAAATGCCCCCCCACCGTTGCGCTCATGTGACGCACACATGAGTGCAGCGGTGGCAACATCTGAGCCCTTGGATCAACTCAGAAGTTGAAGAGGCGTTTCAGTGCCTATAAATAGGACCTTTGGTCCTCAGATGATTATCATCTTCTTTCTTGAGAATTTTTATTCAGAGCATTGCTCTTCAGAACTTTTCAAGAGTCAGAACTCTATCAAAACTTAGGTAAAGTTTTTAAATTTTTTTAATGAGTTAGGGTTGTACCCATTAACAGAGCCTTGCTCTTCATAGATCTTTGATCTAAAGAAAACCCTTTTAGGGTTTCATTAATAGAGCTTTGCTCTCATGAACCCATAGATCTAAACAGATCTTTTCTTGGGGTTTCTTATCCCATGCATCAGAGCTTTGCTCTTTTGATAATATGTAGATCTTTTGATCTTCTGATGAAGAACCCTTAAGAGTTTTTTCATGGATCTTGAAGATCCCAGAATTTTTAATTCTTAAGAATTAATTTTAATTAATCTTTGATGGATTTTCCATCATCATTACAGAGCCAAGCTCTTTAAGGAATTTTATTCCCTCGTGCCCACAGTTTGACAAGTGTCACTCTGTTACAGAGTCTTGCTCTTAAAAGGAGATTTTCTCCTTTTCCCGAAGGATTTCTCATTCAATGAGAAAAATCTTTGAGGATTTCCTCATTAATTGACAGTCTCATCCAATGATGAGGCTGTCTTATTAATTGACGTATTGTCATCTGGATTTTGTGAGTCCCCCTTTGGTTCCCTTTCCACTACATTGCAGTGTGGTACAAATTTAAAGTGCCAAGCGTCGGAATTTTAAGATTAAATTACAACACTGACAGTTGATTTCTGTCCCTTTTGCAGGCAACATGTCTTTCGATGCTTCGTTCCCGTTCGTTCGCTCAGAAGAAGGATTTCCTGGGGCACCCGTAGACCGGGAAGTCCTAGCTTTGATTAGGGACCATGATCCGGAACATAAGAATCTTCACCTTTGGGGGTCATGGTACAATCAGATTATCAGGGTTCGACAGAGCTTTTGATGCGCGGCACCCTCGGAGCCCATCATGGCGATCCATTACGCCAACTCACCCCCGGTGAACTATGCCATGGAGATGGTCAATTGGACTTCAGAAGGCCTTCTTCAGCCCGCTATAGCTTCGATTCCCGTTCAGCCTCCCATGGTTTTGGATAGCTTGGGATGCCGTATTTGTCAAGGCGAAGCGCGGCCGTAGGGGCAACCATATAATATAGTTCTGATTCCCCATCATCCGACTGGTTATCTGCAATAGGCACGCTATATTCTGTCAGCGAAGAAGTCGCAGTTGATGAGGCTTGGGTTATATACCGCTGTTTATGCTTCTCTTTTCCAATATCCTACGCTTCCCACCTGGTGGGTTAAGGCGTTTCTGGAACAGTGGAATATTCCTACTCACACCTTTCTCTCGCTGGACCGAGAAGTATCAATCTCTTTAGAGGAATTTGCTGAGGTTTCTGGCTTACCGGTCATATGGGAGCATTATGAGGAGTTGCTTCCCACAGACGAATATGTTTTCGGTGCCAATCCGGTGATAATGGGTCTTACCCCGGTGAATGCTGTTCAACACCAGTTTCCTAGTTTGATCAAAGTGTTTGGTATCTACGAGGGCCTTTTTATCGAATCTGGGAGCCGCGGGGTTAGTTTCGAGGATTTCATCGCTCGCTTCCTTCACCCACAAGTCTTCTCGAAGGAGGCCATTAAATTCGCCACGCTTGATGACCCTTTCGGCTTAGGTTTGGAGAACCTGCCAGCGACTGAGGTAAATCAGAAGGGTTTCTTCCTTCCCAACTCTCCAGTTGTTCCTTTTGCGGAGATCGCAGTCCCTGGGATGGATGAGGAAGCATTCTTTCTGGGATTTCTTGGGCTATGGTTGAGCTGGTTCGCGCTCCCGATGCACCTTCGCCGCATGAGGCCATCTGTCTTTTACCCGGCTCACCGGATGACTATTGGGGTGAAAGTGGCTGTCGGGGTCGCCGGCTTAGCCTATCTGTATCACGGCCTTAGTCAAGTGGCGGATACAACTGAACCTGGAGTACAGCATGCGAACTTCTCGATGCATTACTTCATGTCATGGCTCGAGCTACATGCGCTTGGCGTTTTTGGTATCCATAGAAGGCCATCGTTCTATGACAGGTGCAGTTTCCCCCAGATTATGAGATTGGTCGGCGCCTCAATTGTAAATCCGTCACCGCGGGCTGCTAGAGGTTTGCTCCTTCATCCCCACACGGTTGGAGACGGGATGATCTTTACCGATAAGGTGTTAACCATCGGAAAAGAGTCTACCACAACGGTGCGGTTATTGCAAGATATTTTCAAAGACGGAGCCTCAGTTCTGACAGCTCGGGAGACCCTTCATTTATATTCTATCAGACCGGGCTTCCTGGTGTTTAGGCAAAATGATGTGGCGCTTTTCATGAGATATAATCCGCATCGTTTTGCCCAACAATTGAGCTATAACCAAGGAGTGCCGCTGGAGGTTTTTCTGCTGGAACCCACTGCTACTGAAGAGGGGATGAGGAGCGCGCTGCATCACTTCATGCGTTTGAATACGGGCTCTCACTTCTTTATCAGCGAGCCGAGTTGTGTCCCACGGATTCTTAATGCGTATACGACATGGTACCAGCATTCGACGGGCGCCGTTATTAAAGAAGAAAGGCGCTTGCTGCTTGATCGCAAAAATGCACCTCCTGCTAGTGATCATAAAGTCCCTTTGAAGCGACGGACCATTGTCCCCCCCTTCGCTAAGAGAAGTCGCTGCAGTCGAGCCTCCGCGTGTGCTAAGCCCTACGCGTGGATTGCCCCGCGCTCCTGTAGAGATAGTGGAAGTGCCATCGGTGCCCCGTGCTCCCGCGGAGACTGTAACTGTAGTTTCACCTGAATCTGGCGTGGGCTCGGATATCGGGACTCGCCGTCCCAAGGTGCCCACCAAGCGTAAGCTCGTGCTTGCTGCGACTGGAGCTCGCGCACAGAAGAAGAAGAAATCGGTCCTCTCTCTAGATGCTGTACTCGGCTTGGAGCCTCAGGCTCCTTATATTGAAGGCCTAAGTGAATATGGAACCAATGAGGGTCTCTTTATAGCGCCAGAAGACACTGATCTCGATGCCGCTATTGCTGCTTCTGCGCGACTCGCAAGCTACCAAGCGAAAATAGCCGCCCTCATGCAATCAAGTAAATATCAGTCGCGCTTTTGTCATTGCGTTATATCTCTATTTTTATTATCATGTCTTGACTGGCATTCTTCCTTTTGTAACAGGCTTTACTACTGAAGAGGCTCTGGCGGCTTCCCTCAGGACCTTCGAGGAGGAGGAGAGTAATCACGCTCTGTTGGGCATTGGTATGTCTCGGCTCATTAAGTCTTCATTTCCTTTTTTATGGACAATCTAACCTTTTCTTTATCTCATCGCAGGGACCACAATGCCGGTCCTACGAGGTGATGCGGAGACTCTTCCCGGGTTAGCCACCGAAGTCCCGGCTTCTTCGGTACTGCCGAAAGAGGCCTTATTCAAACGACCGATGACGGAAGCCTTGACAGCTCCAGAGGCAACCCTGGGTGCGGATGATGATGCCTTGTTGAAGGAGGCTTCTAGAAGGTCTATTTTAACAGCCCGGGAGGAAAGGAAACGCCAGAGGCGTGCAGCAAGGGAACGTAATGCTGCTTTAGCTGTGGGAGCAGGTTCAAGCGTCGTTACCCCTGCTGCTACTCCTTCAGAGGAGTCTCCGGTTGCCTTGTCTACTGCTCACAGACGGACGGCACGTGCGGCTCGGGAAGCTAACGGTAACTCAACTCCAAGTAATGTGCCTTAAGGCTCTGTTGTCAAAGTTTTAAGCTATCAGTTCTCATATATCTTATCTTTGCAGAGCCGAGTCTTCCCGAAGAAGTGGCAGCGAGCGCTGAGCCTGAGGGAGCGGTGGAGGAGGTAGTTGCTATTCCCGAACCCGGGGCGACGGCAGATGACATGGTCGCAATTGCCGGGCTCGAGGTAGTGGCCGACGAGACGGCTACCACGGTGGAGCCTAAAGCGGCGGTGGATGAGACGGTTACAATTACTGAGCCCGAGGTGGTGGCGAGCGAAACGGATACAATTGCTGGGTCCGAGGTGGCCGCTCTTTCTCAAGAGTCGGGCACAGCTCTGATCATCGCTCTTCCTGCCTTCGGTTCTTTGTCGTCTCCCGGCATTGCAAGTGTGACGACGGCTCTCGTGGAGTCAGGGGACGAGGCGACGGGAGGTGAGACCATTCTGATAGAGGAAGGAGACGCCGCTGTTGTATCGAGTGGCGCCCTAGTCACGTCTCCGACCGGCGACTCATCAGGTAGATTTTAAGTCACCGCCCTTCTTTTTATTCTGCAATCTCTTTTTAATTTTTCTTGACAGGGTTTATCTTGTTTCTAATGCAGGTGCGGCTAGTGATAATGCCGCTCTACTCGAGACAGCGCCGTCAGTTACCGCCCTGACGGTGACCACCTCTCTGCCTTCTCTCGCACCGTCGCAAATGCTGGAAGGTATGGATTTGTGACCTATCAGTCTTATTTCTTGGCTGTATAATTCATGTACTGACATTGCGTTATCACGTTTTTGCAGGAGTCCTTTTTGACCGCCTGTACCAGGCGCTGCATCCCCATTTCTCCTTCTCGTCGGAGGTTGCTTCATCCAGTGGCGCTGGTGAATACAGCTTTTAATTAACGCACTTTCTTTTACCGGCAATGAAATCATTTCTGACTCTTCTTTGCCTTGATTGCAGTACTACAGATTGAAGGAGGAAATGAGGGATCAGTTGCGCCGTTGGTCTTCCCGACTTTGCCACCTGCTGCAGCTGGTATAGTAAATCCCATTTTTCATGAATCTCTTATATTTCTTGATCCGTCATCTGATTGTGATTTGTTTTGCAGCGGTCGCTTCAACTCCGGCCTCTTTCGAGTCTCGCATTATGATGCCGGCAGGCCCATTCTCTAAACGTCCATCCTCGAAAGGCGCCGCGAATAGTCTGCGCATGCTGAGCGACTATATTGAGGAGCTCGACGTGGAGACTCCCACATCTATTGCGGATTTTGCCGCAGAGGTTAACCCCATGCTGGCGACGCTCGCGAACTTTCGTGGTGAGGGCGTCGTTGAGTCCTGGGTTAATTGCTGCAGGGAAATCGAGGCTTGCCTACATGAGCTTGAGCTTAGGCGTCCTGCACCTGAGATTCTGGCTGTGAGCACTCAACGGGCCGCGTGGATCAAGCAGAGCACCTCCTACTTTCGCCATCTTGAGCAAGAAGTGGCTTTAAAGCAGAAGGAATGTAAAGAAACTTCAAGTGAATCTGCTCGACTGCATGCTCAGGTTGATGCGAATGCTGCCCAGTAGAAAGTTATCTTCGAAGGCCTTCTGCGATGCATTTCTGATAGGTTAACATTGAGGCAGAAGCTCGACGTCATCGAGCGGGATGCACAAAATCGTGAAGCAGCTCAGCGGGCTGCCGAGGAACAACTTTCTTCTTACTTGCAGCAGCGAGCCCAGGTTGAAGCAGAGTTGGCTGCGGCAGCTGATCAAGAAGAGGGGCTGAAGGAAGTACGTGAGCGGCTGATTGGATTATTGAAAGCGCTTCCTTCTCAATAGTTTTTGTACCCTTTGTAATTTCGAATAAAATGTATTCATTCTTTAATTCTTTCACATGATGTATTTTGTACCCAACTGAATTCATGAATACAAGATACATTTTTTTTTGTAATGTTTTGTGTCATCTTTCTGCTTTCTTCTTTCTTTTGTTATCACCACGTCACCTTAGCAAACATAACCGGTAGATGATAGAGTAAGCATCTTGTCTTGGCTTCTTCGAAGGGTAGTGATGGCCTAGGAAACAGGGTTAGGATTTGTTACCTAAGACTTTTCAATTTTATGAGCCGTGAGGGTCTCATAAAAAATCTTCTTCCTATGAGTCGTGAGGATCTCGTAGGTGTATTTTCTCCTTAGGGGTCGTGAGGACTCCTAAGTGCATTTTCTCTGGAGAGTCGTAAGGATCTCACTAGAGAATTTTCCCTCTTACAAGTCGAGAGGACTCATAAGTGGTTGTTTCCCTCCTTGTCGAGATCCGACTTTGGAGAGTGTGGTCCGTGAATAGTATGCAAGAGTCCGTTTTGGACCGACTTACAGGGCCCCAGTGCTTAGGAAACAGGTTTTTTAATCCCCGCTGCCTAAGGCTTTTCCTCACGAGTCGAGACAAATCGAGCATTTCTCTCAAGAATATCCTAACGTCACAGTTAACCTCTGCTCTTTACGACAGAGGTCCGTTAAGGTCTGTAGTACTAGGGTTTTGTCCATCATACCGTCGCGTTAGTTGATGTATTCCTTGATAGGCAACCTTGCTGTTCGAGTAGCCTTGCGACTGTCATGTCTCTGATCCCTTCGGAGGCTGGACAAGACGTCTTCAAGCAATCCTCCTAGGCAGTTTGACCGTCGGAAGAGCAAGCGTTAGGAATTTTGCCATGCCGCTTTTTACTTGAGGTTAGGCCCATTTTGGAGAGCCTCGATGAGTCATAACCACTCCGCGCTGGTGTGGGATAATCTCCGATAGTCTTTCAGGTTTTATATGAGTTGCCGTCAAGACCCTGAAGTTAGGAATTTGGCCTTTGCTTCGTTTGTTTTGTCATGTCCGAATCCTGTTGGAGGAAGGACGCTGTAGTGACATTTCGTCTGTTGTGTCGAGACAAACATCGAGGTGGTGACCACTCCGCGCTGGTGTGAGATGATCTCCGATGGTCTTTCCGGTTTTATATGAGTTGCTGTCAAGACCCTGAAGCTAGGAATTTGGCCTTTGCTTCGTTGTTTGATTGTTGCGTCTGAATCCTGCTGGGGGAAAAACGCTGGGGTGACATCGCGTCTGTTGTATCGAGACGAACGAGGTAGTGATCATTCCGCGCTGGTGTGAGATGATCTCCAATGGTCTTTCCGGTTTTATATGAGTTGCCGTCAAGACCCTGAAGCTAGGAATTTGGCCTTCACTTCGTTTGCTGGCATTGCGTCTGCTGTATCGAGACGAATGTCGCGGTTGTCTCTAGGTTGCTGGTGAACCGTCGAGGTTTGGAACTAGGGATTTTGCCGTGGCTCCGTTGTTTAATTGTCGCGTCTGAATCCTGCTGGGGGAAGAACGCTGGGGTGACATCGCGTCTGTTGTATCGAGACGAACGTCGAGGTGGTGATCATTCCGCGCTGGTGTGAGATGATCTCTGATGGTCTTTCCGGTTTTATATGAGTTGCCGTTAAGACCCTGAAGCTAGGTATTTGGCCTTTGTTTCGTTTGCTGGCATTGCGTCTGCTGTATCGAGACGAATGTCGCGGTTGTCCTTAGGTTGCTGGTGAACCGTCGAGGTTTGGAACTAGGGATTTTGCCGTGGCTCCGTTGTTTGATTGTCGCGTCTGAATCCTGCTGGAGGAAGAACGCTGTAGTGACATCTCGTCTGGTGTAATGAGACGAATGTTAAGGTGGAGCTGGGATTTTGCCTTCGCTCCGCTTTGTTTTGACTGTGAGGTCTTTCATTGACGTTGCATCTGCATCCTGTTGGACTGCGAAAGAACGCCATTGTTGACATTGCGTCTGTTGTAACGAGACGAATGATGAGGTGGAGTTAGGATTTTTCCATAACTCCGCTTTGTTTTGACGTTGCGT
This sequence comes from Agapanthus africanus, assembly GCA_030015575.1. Classification (NCBI taxonomy): domain Eukaryota; kingdom Viridiplantae; phylum Streptophyta; class Magnoliopsida; order Asparagales; family Amaryllidaceae; genus Agapanthus; species Agapanthus africanus. The sequence continues at coordinate 740,259,061 of CM057337.1, forward strand.
CTGTTGTAACGAGACGAGTGTCGAGATGATCTCTAGGTTGTCTGTGAACCATCGAGGTTTGGAACTAGGGACTAAGCCGTGGCTTCGTTTGGTGATGTTGCTTCCGTGCCTTGCTGGCATAAGGAGGAACACTGTTGTTGGTCTTCTGAGATGCAGATGTGACCGTCGAGACTTGGCTCTCTTTTCTGATGGAGCCTGGTGGGAAGGTATGGTTCCCTCTTTGTATGTGCCCCTGGATTGTATACAGGGATCGATATGATCTCACCTGTAGGGCATAAATTTCATTTCATTTTTTTTATTTCTTTCCGCGATGCTCTATCATTTCAGCTTTTATATCGCGAATGTCGTGATTGCCCAATCATTTCGGCTATTTTTCGCGGTGCCCAATCATTTCGGTTATTTTCTTTTTACTCGCTGCTTTTTATTGCGAGTTGCCCAATCATTTCGGCTGTTTTTGTATGCATACATTTTTACTTGCTGATTTCGTTGCAAGTTGCCCCATCATTTCGGCTATTTCATATGCATTTTTGGCTCGCTGATTTTTTTTATCGCGAGTATGGAACTTGAAATCTGATGCCAATCTTAGCATCAGCATCGCTGCGACTGGAATATTGCCAGAAGCGAATCATCATTTGCCATGAAAGGACTTGGAATTTGATACCGATTTAGGCATCAACATCGCTACAACTGGGATATTGCCAGGAGCGAATCATCATTTGCCTCTGTTGATGTCGAACAAAGGTGGCTTAGTAAACAAGGTTAGGATCCCATCGACTAAGTCTTTTGACTTCATGAGCCGTAAGGGTCTCATAAAGGTGTTTCTCCCTACGAGTCGTGAGGATCTCGTAGGTGCTTTTTCTCCTTAGGAATCATAAGGATTCCTAAGTGTATGTTCTCTTATAAGTCGTAAGGATCTTACAAGAGTGTTTTCTCCTTATAAGTCGAGAGGACTTACAAGGGTTGTTCACCATGTAGACATATCCCTAGTTACGGATGGGACTTTGTTAGGGAAATGTTTATTCGCGCCCGTGGATTGTATACAAGGGTCAGCGTTGAGCCGCTTGTAGGGCAGTATTGGAGGTTGTGGGGGATGCTTAAGAACAGGCTCAGGTCCCTGTAGCTTAAGACTTTTGAATCTTATGAGCCGTGAGGGTCTCATAAGAGGGTTCTCCTTACGAGTCGTGAGGATCTCGCAAGTGTAATTTCTCCTTAGGAATCGTGGGGATTCCTAAGTGTGTTGCTCTCTTGTGAGTCGTAAGGATCTCACGCAGGTGGTTTCTTCTTATAAAGTCAAGAGGACCTTGCAAGTGTCTTTTAACGAGATTGCGCCCTTTTGGGTTTTCACAAAACTCGCCAGTGGCCCTGCTGTTTTTACTCACGGAGCCCTTTCGGGTTTTCATCCGTGCCCTTTTTGCTTGTGGACATACCGTTTTTTTTTCTTCCCTTTTTTTTATATTCTAACGAGATTGCACCCTTTCGGGTTTTCACAAGACTCGCCGGTAGCCCTGCTGTTTTTACTCACGGAGCCCTTTCGGGTTTTCATCCGTACCCTTTTCGCTTATGGACATACCATTTTTTTTTACCGCGTCAGCCTGAGGATGCCGCGGGTTGGTAGTAGTTTAATGACGTTTCGTTCAGTTGCAAGTTTTAGAACATTGTGGTCCATCGTTAGTTTAGGGACGTTTCGGTCTGCAGCCAGTTTTTAGGACATAGTGGTCCATGGGGCTTTCTCTATGAATGAACATGATGCCCCTGGCATATCCATCTTTTTCAGAGTATGTGGTTGCGGCGGGTTCATCTTCCAGTTTTCGGACAGCGTGAACTTGCCCTGTTGGTATTGGTCTTCAACCCAGTTTTTGAAGACGTAGCAGTTTTCGATCGGATGGCCCAATACTCGGTGGTAAGGGCAGTAATTAGGATTGTTAACATCGTTCAGTTGTAGTGGGTGTTTCGGCTCCGGTAGAGTAATAAGCCTGTTGCGCACTGCTAGTTCGAACAGTCTCCTTATTTCATCCCGGGGAAATGAGTAAGGACGTTTCAACTTCTCATAGAGGGGTTGCCGCTTGTTGTTTTGATGAACAACTGGTCTAGAGCCATTTGATTGTTGTTGAGCGTTGGCGACGAAGGTCGTTTTTCCTTCCCCTTATCCTTTTTGTTCGATCCCTTGTTCGCGGGTCCGAGATTCTTTCCGGGTAGCGTGCGATTGCATGGTTGAATGTTCTCGCAACTCCTCAGTTCTTTCGTTTCAGAGATGGATTCCTTGAAGAGAGGGCCGAAGGCTACTTCTTCGTCGGAGTTACTCCCGAAGGTGAGAACTCGCGATCCCCCGGGATCAATCCTATGATAATTGCCGGCAATTCTTTTACGCTCATCCGTCGCATTCTTCCGCTGTCTATGAGCTTCACGCTTTGTCCTCTTGAAGTGTTGCCTGTGAGCGACATACCCTTGCTACCAACACCTAAAGGAGTTGCAGTCTTCAGTAGGATGTGCGATCTTCTGATGATATAAGCAGAAGTTAGGAGGTACGTCCGCTTCATCAAGATGTATACTGCCAGGAGAATTTTCTCTGAAAGAGGGCAGCTTCATCCCAATCGATATGGATTTTGCGAATCGTTTCCTTGTCTTGATCCTGCTTTTATTTGCGGCGGATGTATTTTGATCTAGTGGGAGTGTTTCAACCCTTTTGTCCAGTCGCCGGCGTTTGGCCTTTTCAAATATGGCCATCTCGCGCTCCCGATCAGCTTTTCTTTTTAGACGGGCTTCGTTCAGGAATGCGTCAATTGTTTCGTCTGATGGCCCTAGAAGTTTCGGCTCGGGATCTGCCCCCAGATTCTCTGCGTCAGGAGCTTCTTCACTGTTTATCGACGAGTGAGAGATCATATGGCAGCTTGCCACATAATCCTCAGGTTCATCCGACGAGTCTTTGTCATCATCTCCGTCCTCAAGGACGTGGCTGAGGAATTCTTGGAGTGTGACTGGGGTCCGCGCCTTCTGATTATATTCTTCCAGTGCGTCAATATGTTTTTGCAGATCCGTGCGCTTGCTATCAAGCTCCACGGGCTTTTTGGTCTTCTTCTTCTTTTTCGAAGACTTTGACGGCCGGATGTGAGCGGTTTGGCTATCACTACCAATTTTCGGAGTTGGGTACGGCTTCAGCATCCCCTCGATGATATCAGATTCCAGTGGATTTTTCCACCTGATCGCCAGGTATGTTTGGAGATCCTTCATTCTTTTTGTCTTGGCTGAAGGAGCGACTTCCCATGGGACTTCCCTTATGAATGAGCGCGATGCCCCCGGCACGTCCACTTTTTTAGGGGCGTGAGGTTGTGGTGGGCTCACGTTCCAGTTTTCTGATAACGCGAACTTGCCTTGTTGGTATTGGTCTTCAACCCAGTTTTTGAAGACGTAGCAGTCCTCGATCGGATGGCCCAACACTCGGTGGTAGGGGCAGTAGTTGGGATCATTGATGTCGTTTGGCTGCAACGGACGTTTTGGATCCGGCAAATTTATGAGCCTGTTGCGCACTGCCATCTCGAACAGTCTTCTCGTTTTATCTTGAGGAAACGGGTAAGGATGTCCTAGTCTTTCCTTGAGGGATGGGCGTAGACGCATATTATTTTGGCGAACAGCCAGCTTTAAGTTGCTCAGCTGTTGTTGAGTACTGGCGACGAAAGTTGCTTTTCCTTTCTCTTTTTCATTTCGAGGATCCGTCTTTGGGGGAGATGGTCTATGACCCATCTGATTCATTTGGGCCAGTTTGTCAATCAAGTCCTGGAAAGTAGTTGGCTTGAAGAACATCATGAACTGGGAGATGGTCGCCTGCGGATCAAGAGTGCCCACGAACATGTCTACCGCAGGCGCTTCTTCAATACGTTGTTCGCACTTCGACCATAAGTTCCGCCACCGTATTGCGTATTGAACCCACCTTTGATCAATGCGGTGATCGGGGTGCGCTCGCTAGCGCTTGCAAATCTTTGTGTAAACAGCAGCTCCATCTCCGCAAATGTTTTGACGGAGTCGTTAGGCAGCTCCGAATACCATTCGAATGCCGTTTCTGCTAAGCTGCCGATGAATTGGCGAAGCAACAATTTGTCGTCGCCTCCAGTGTTGCCGCATAAGGCCCTGAACTGGGCGACATGCTGGTGGGGATTGCCCATCCCTTTGTACACATGGAATTTGGGGATCGTATATCCCGGCGGGTAACTTATTTGGTCATGCCAGCCTGGATATGGTCGCCCAATTTTAACAACTTGGCCGGCCGCTTCATTCGCTCGGTGAGCTCGTATTTGTTGAGCTATATAATCATCGAGCGTGGCTTTTGAGATGGTTTCCTCTTTGGCTGCTGAAAGAGCCGGAGGAGGGTTCGATGTCTCCCCTCTGTCGTCTTCGATGATGATCAGGGGGTCTTCAGCTGGAGGTTCTGGCTGTAACATCATCCCGACCATGTCTTGGAAGAGAAGCGCTATCCGTTTTATGTTGGCAGCTTGTTCCGCTGCCTTTTTGTCCTTCTTTTCGAGGACTCTGTGGAGAAAGTCAGCATCGGTTTCTTGTTCTTGACGTTGTTCCGATGACGTGTCCGGGCTTTCTTTTGGCCCGGTGAGTGCGGCCATTTGCGTTAGCATTTCCTGAAGCTTATGTTGCTGCTCCTGGGCTTTTGTCACGGATCGGGTGAGCGGTCGATTACTCGTCGAAGTGCGGCTTTCCTCCTTTCCGGAAGCCATATAAACAGTATGCACCATTATGCCCCCAGACTTGGGGCGTTTGGGCTCAGCATCTTTGTGGTCTGCCATAGTCACAGGGGCTTTCTCTGGCCTCTTTCTTTTGTGAGTGGTTGACGTTGAGAGAGCCATTGCAGTGGGCATCCAGATAGCTGTCACCTTTTGTGGTTTGACAGGATGGTTCTCTTCTCGCTGGACCTTCACCTTTTTCTATCGGCGAGAGTAATCTTGATCAATTACTGAGTCTTGAATCTGTCGCCAAACCTTGTAAATTTTGGAGGACATCCGTTGAAGGGGCTGATCCGGCTTTATTTCTGTAACATTCTCCACCGGTGAAGGAGATCTTTTCAGTACGACGGTAGGAAAGTTCCTGCGCACCTTGTTCAGCAATTCAAAGCTGTTTCTGGTTGGAATAGCAGCATTGACTTCCACCGTTGGGGCTGGTGGAGTTAGCCCAGAGGGGGAGTTGCCCCCAGCCTTCCTCACTTGGCGCCAGTGGCGACGTCGAGCGTGTCGAGTCGATGGTGTTGGTTCGGTGATGGGGATGGCTTTATCTTGCCCCCTGTTCAGATGAGGCGTTGCTGGCACTAGCCTCTTGAAGACCGAGTTCCGTCCAGCAGCAGTGTCTAGCCTGTCAAATACAGACTTTTGAGCAGGAGCGGGAGTGCGAGCTGGAACAGTCAGTCTTGCAAAGACTGACCCTTTGGTAGGAGAATCCGCCTTGACGACTTCAGGAGCAGGGATGACTATCCTCTTCGGAACAACCTTTTCTGGGATTACAGACTTCATCATGGGCCCACATGGACTTTGGCCCAATCTGGCGAAGACTGAGGCGCTGGAGCTGGACGACCCGTTGAGAAGGGCCGCGGTAGTAGCAAGACGATCAAAGACCGACTTCTTTGGAGGTTCTTGCGACGACATTGGGGCATTGAAGCTCATCGATGAGAGCATAGTCCCGAAGAATAGCCCAGTGGTGGCTTGAGTCACCTTTTCCACCGGCGTAGCGAAGATGGAGGCCGCTTGGGGCCCGTAAGTCACTCCTCCGGACGGGACGGAGCGAGAGCTGCAGTTGCAGTTAGTGCAGTTTGAAGCCATTGATCTTCTATTTTCTGCACGGAGCAAGACACCAAATCTAAGTACCTCGAATCCACAGGCAACCATAGCAAACCGCGATTTGTTCGCGAACACGACACACGAAGTGTGGAGTGGAAAGAGGAAAAGGTCCTATCGGGCGTGCCAGAATCTGTTCCCCGCCGAATATGGAGATGCGACCGTGCAGGTCCGTCTTGCCTGAAATTAGGGGCAGATGCTAATTGGTGCTATCCGTCCACCTCTCCGAAGATGCCAAGTTGATTTATGGCACCATGTATCGAAGGTTTAAACGGATGCGGCCGATGTAGCAGACTTCGTCAGATTCCCCCTCACTTAAGGGGTTTTGATTGTGGGGACGCTCTTCCGTGCAGGCGCAAGCCCCTGCAGTTAATTACGCTACCGTATCGCGGTAACAACTTTCTCCTTCTCCATATGGTCACTTCGTGTCGTGGGTGTTTGATATGTGTTTGGTTGCCTGTAGATTGTATACGGAGACTAAGTTATGTTGTCGCCCGTAGGGCGTGGACTAGTCCAAATCCGTATCTTTCTTAGATTTGGGTTTGGGGGGTTGTGTTTAAGGATACGTTAGCCTTATTTGAAGCTAAGATCAACTTAAACGTTTGTTAAGGACACGTTAGTCTAATTCTAGACTAAGATCAACTTAACGGGATCGTTTAGATTCGACAAGAGAATAATTGGGCTATATTGTTTAGTTTAATGACATTGCGGTCAATAATTAGTTTAAGGACATTACGGTCCATTGTTAGTTTTAAGACATCGCGGTCGAGATTAAGGACATCATAGTCCGTGAGTTTAAGGACCTCACAGTCCGGTGTTAGTTTTAAGACATCACGGTCGAGGTTAAGGACATCATAGTCCATGGATTTAAGGACTCCATGGTCCGACGTTAGTTTTAAGACATCACGGTCGAGGTTAAGGACATCATAGTCTATGAGTTTAAGGACTTCACAGTCTGATGTTAGTTTTAAGACATCGCGGTCAAGGTTAAGGACATCATAGTCCGTGGATTTAAGAACTCCACAGTCCAATGTTAGTTTTAAGACATCACGGTCGAGGTTAAGGATATCATAGTCCATGAGTTTAAGGACCCCACAGTCCGTAGCAATGTGTGGTTGTTGGGACCCGTTACCTCTCTGACGACGTTGAGGGATTACAACGACAGATATCAGAGGAGCAAAGAGATGTACCCTCGAACCGGGTGTAAATTGATTGGAAGAGCAGACGAGCTCAGTTCAATTTAAATTGAGGACTTATGGCCAGAATTTGGCTAAGTCCAGTTAAAAATGTTTAATATTTTATTTTTTGTTCTGCCTGTTAGGCCTTTGTTTGGACTCTGCCTTTTTAATAATGCATAGCATTTATCAGGAACAAAGTGGTGTCCTGACAGTGCGCCACGTGGAGCAGCAGGCGCTTTGCGCCAATTAAAGAGCGCATTGCGCTAGCGCATATGAAGGTGACACGTGTCGCTTAGCGCTAAGCGCTAGTTTGTTAGCGCACTGCACTTTTAATTTATGAGCGCGCTGCGCCAGTTTATGGGTGCGCCAGTGAATGACACATGGCGCGTTTGGCGCTGAGCGCCAACCCAAGAGCACAATACTCTGTTTTCAGGAGCGCAAAGCGCAGATCATGTCTGTGGTTGACACGTGTCATGTTTTGGCGCTGAGCGCCGGTCCAAGGAGCGCAAAGGCGCAGTTCAAGAGTGCAAAGCACTTTCCAGTAGCGCAAAAGCGTATCAGATCAAATTTAAGATCAAAGAACAAGTTTATGTTCTTCAAAGGAGGCCTTGCCTCAGGATCCAAGAACCAAAGTTCTTGTTTTTATCAAAAGGCTCTGCCTTTATAGATCAAAAGATCTGTGAATGAAGTAAAATACTTCTTTTTTCTTATATTTTTATGATTAGATTTTTAATCCTTTATGTTTAATCAAAGATCTTGGTCTTTTTTTTTTATAGATCTAAGATCTTTTTAGAAGACGTTTCTTCTTTTTACGAGATGATTTCATCTCTGTTGTTCAAGAGCATAGTTCTTTACCTTGAATATGAAGAAATGATCTTCTTTTTTCAAAGGCTTGCCTTTCTTTCTCTTTGAGTTTTTTCTCAAAGTTTGCAGAGGTTTTTTTTTCTCTTTTCTGTATGTTCTCTATCTCTTAGACTTGAAGTCTAGGGTCCTTTATATATGGCCAAATGATTTGTTAAATCAGTTTTGAGAGATCTTTCTCTGATTGATTTGGGAATATTTTCCACCGTTGGATCTTTGATCCTAAGGCTTCTGTTTTACAGAAGATAATCTTCTTGTTTTAATAAGATTGAAAAATCTTTCCATAACAGAATTTTAGTTCTGATTAATTAATAATTTATTATTAGTAGATCTTTGATCTGACGGTGGGGGAATTTTAATTCCAGCGCTGGTGCACCTACGCTCGACACGTGGCGCGCAGCGCAGAGCGCAGCGCAATTGTGCTAGCGCACACGTGTTTGACACGTGACGCGCAGCACAACTGCGCTAGCGCACCTGTGTTTGACACGTGGCGCACAGCGCACAGCATCTGAAGCGTTACTTCAATTTAATTTTGAATTTTAAAGCAGAGCTTTGTTTCTGATTGGGGGTGCGCTGCCTAGGGCGCATCGCACCTGGCGCTAGTGCGTCTGCTTTTGACACGTGGCACGCAGCGCGCAGCGCACTGGATCTGAAGCGTTGCTTCAATTTTTAAGTTTTGAAATTCAAAACAGAGCTTTGCTCTGATTGGGGGAAACAATGATGAGTCGCGGGTAACCGGCGATGGGGTTTGCTGGCGAGGGGAGTGGGTTACGGTTTCAAGAAGTCGGTGGGTTTTTTGTGCAGGGAAGAAGGTCTGGGGTGTTGGAGTGTGCAGGGGAGAAGAAGGGTGATGGTGGTCAAGGAGAAGAGGAGAGGTCTACAATGACGTGGTCGAAGCTCTGGCGACGTGAGGGTGTAGCGAGGGTTGCAGGGGTTTCTGGGTTGAAGGGAAAAGGAGAGGTGAGAGCAGATAGTGGTGGTTGTGGTGATGGGAGCAAGGAGGCGAGATGAGGAAGGTGGAGGTAACGACGAGCGGTCGGCGACGGCGACGCTATGAGAGATTAGGGTTTTCTTGTGGAGGCAGTGGGTTCTCGTAGGGTTTTTTTTCTTTTCTTTTTTCTAAAGAAAAGGAACGAAGAAGAAGGGAGGTGATGTTAACGCGGAGGGGGTGACGAGAATCAAGGAACGCACAGTAAGTGCGAGAGGAGAGAGAAGGGAGAGAGAGACAGAAAGAAAAGGGGAGGAGAGAGAGAGGGTACGTGTATGGGGTTTAAATTATAGGAAAAGGAATTTGTTTAATATATAAAGATGCAGAGAGAGAGGTAGAGAGAGAGAGAGAGATTGGAGAGAGAGAGAGAGATGGAGAGAGAGAGAAAGAGAAAACGTGCATGATTAATATTATAAAAGGAAACAGATAGTTTCTGTTGAGATTTAAAATAAAAAAATATATTTTAGTTAAAAATCGTATATTAATAGTCATGAGGAATTAAGGAATATAATATTAGTCCGTTTTGAGATTTTAGCAAATATAAACTTACTTCAAAACACGCCCGGGTCGGGTCCAAAAATCCAGATTTAAAATATGAAAAATATGTGCGACATCCAAATTTCAAAATGAATGCTCAGATAACGAAAATGCATACCCCCAAGAACATATGCATGTACGTGCGCGTAGCCATCCAAACACGTCCGTTTCACTGAACGGGACGAGAACAAGATGCGCGGATGCTACCACGGGGTTAGGGGTATCATCCAGGCCATGTTATGTAATTTTAAAATATATTACGTGACTTAAAATGTTATATGATAAAATATGCAATGCCAGATAAAATGCACGTATGCACTAAACATGAAATGCACCTGTCTATGTAACAAGTCAAGTTAAACTATAAACATGAATCGAACAGGTTCCAAGCCAGCGGGTCAGGTCGAATGCAAAGTAAAATGTAAAATACCATTCGTACCCAAAACACGATAAATCACGAAAATATCACAGATAAGTAAATACGGAAACTGGAATTGGTATAAATGAACTAGGTTGTTACACCCAACTACAAAAGAATTTCGTCATCGAAATTCCAAGAACAAGAAAGGATAAACAATCAAGAAACTACAAGAATAGATGTGGAAACTTCTGCCGGATTTTATCTTCTCGTTCCCAAGTTGATTCTCCATGCGAGCGATTTCCCCACGAAACAAGTATAAGAGGGATAACCTTGTTCTTAAGAACATTTCCCTTCGATCCACAATCGACATCGGTCGCTCCTCAATGGTCAAATCTTCACGTACAGTTAGCTCCGAATGATCCAGCACGTGTGTTTCATCTCGAACATACTTACGGAGTTGGGATACATGAAACACGTCATGAACATTCGCTAAGGATTGCGGTAACGCCAATCGATACGCCACTTCTCCAACACGCTCCAAAATCTCAAAAGGTCCAACGAATCGAGGACTAAGCTTTTCTCGACTTCCGAAACGAATCACCCCTCTAGTCGGTGATATCTTCAAAAATACCAAATCACCAACGGTGAACTCTAGAGGTCTTCTCGATATATCTGCCCAACTCTTTTCTCGGTCTTGAGCTGCTTTCATATGATTCCGGATAGTGTTAACCTTCTCAACTGTTTGCACGATCAAATCCGATCCCAACAATTTTCGTTCTCCAACATCGTCCCAACAAATAGGTGAACGACACTTGCGACCATATAAAGTTTCGAATGGAGCCATCTGAATAGTCGTCTGAAAACTGTTGTTGTATGGAAACTCTACCAAGTGTAGATGATCCTCCCATGGACCCTTGAAGTCTAACATGCAAGCTCTTAACATGTCTTCAAGAGTTTGGATCGTTCTCTCCGACTGGCCATCTGTCTGAGGATGATAAGCTGTGCTAAACTTCAATCGAGTCCCCAAACTTTCCTGTAAGCTCCTTCAAAAGTGTGATAAGAAACGAGTGTCGCGGTCGGACACGATGCTCACCGGTACTCCATGCGGTCTTACAATCTCCTGCATGTATCGTTCTGCTAACGTTTCCGTTGACTGACCAACTCGAAATGGTATGAAATGAGCTGCCTTGGTCAATCGATCAACAATCACCCAAACTGCATTGTTGCCTTTTGGACTCCGCGGTAAAGCCGTCACGAAATCTATGGTTATATGTTCCCACTTCCATTGAGGAATCGGAAGTGGTTGCAATAAATCAGCAACCCTTTGATATTCAGCCTTAACTTGCCGACACACCAAGCACTTCGCTACAAAGCGTGCAATCTCCCTTTTCATGCCTTCCCACCAGAATTGTTGTCGTAGATCACGGTACATCTTCGTGCCTCCTGGATGTACGGAATATGCTGAACTGTGCGCCTCCTTCATAACCTCTTCGTTAATATCTCCTTTTGGCACACACAAACGACTACCATATCGCAACGAACCATCTTCATGAATCAATAAGTCCGTTTGAAGTCCAGCTCCAACTTGTTCCTGAAACTTTTGCAATCTTGGGTCCTGTAACTGCGCTGCTTTAATATTCTCGATCAACGACGACTGTATTTGCAGCTGCATCGACTGTCCCGAAAAATGCGATAGCACAACCTCCAAATCAAATCTTCGAAAATCTTTAATAAGTTCCTTCTGTGCAGTCAACGTCTGAATTGCTGGCAACCGACTAAGCGCATCCGGCACAACATTAACTTTCCCCGGATAGTATTTAAGATCAAGATCGTAGTCAGCCATCAGCTCCAACCATCTGCGCTGCCTCATATTAAGCTCCTTCTGTGTGAACACATACTTCAGGCTTTTGTGATCAGTGAATACTGCGACTCTTTCGCCCAATAAGTAGTGTCTCCAAATCTTCAAAACGAAAATCACCGCTGCTAGCTCCCAGTCATGAGTTGGGTAATTCCTCTCATGGGTCTTCAACTGTCTCGATGCGTAAACTATAACCTTTCCATGCTGCATCAAAACACATCCCAATCCTTTCCCAGATGCGTCGCTGTGAATCACCAATCCTCCGGAACTGTCTGGCACGGTTAAAATAGGAGCGGTTATCAATCTCTGTTTCAACGCCTCAAAAGATGACCCACACTTATCCGTCCACACAAATGGTACTTCCTTGCGCGTAAGCTTGGTCAAAGGCTCAGCCAGACGAGCAAAATTCTCCACAAACCTTCTGTAATACCCGGCAAGTCCAAGAAAGCTTCTGATCTCTGCAACGTTCTTCGGAATCGGCAAATCTTGAACTGCTGCAATCTTTTCAGGATCAACGTCGATTCCATCTCCGGACACTACATGCCCCAAAAACTTCACTTCTTCAAGCCAAAACTCGCACTTGCTCATCTTTGCATACAATTTTTCTTGTCTCAATGTCTGCAGTGCGATCTTCAAGTGTTCTGCGTGCTCTTCAATACTCTTGGAGTAGACCAGAATATCATCAATGAACACCACTATAAACTGGTCCAAGAATGGTGAGAAGATTCGGTTCATCAAGTCCATAAATATCGCCGGTGCATTCGTTACTCCGAAGGGCATCACTAAATACTCGTAATGTCCATACCGAGTTCGGAACGCAGTCTTGCAAATATCTTCTGATTTAACTAGGACCTGATGATATCCGGATCGCAAATCTTGCTTCGATAATACCCTCGCGCCACTAAGCTGCTCAAATAAATTGCCAATGCGAGGGATCGGGTACTTGTTCTTAATAGTCACCCAGTTTAATTCTCGATAATCGATGCACATCCTCCTTGTGCCATCTTTCTTCTTGACTAGAAGAACTGGAGCTTCTCAAGGTGAGTTACTGCTGCGAATCCAACCCTTCTCAAGTAATTCAGTAACCTGCTTCTTGACTTCTTCCAACTCCACTGGTGCCATTGGATAGTACGCTTTTGAGACTGGCGCTGCACCAGGAACAAAATCAATCGCGAACTCCACGTCTCGTTTCGGCGGTAAACCTGATATGTCCTCGAACACGTCCATGAAATCTCGAACAACGGCTAGAGCTTCTTCCTTATCCACTTCCATAGACGAAAGAACACTATTTGTCGGCCTAGCCCTAAACTCGACTGGCCCGACAGAACTGCTTCCTTCAGTAAAGATAAACTCTGGATGTCCGGGAATCTGGAAAACTACTTTCTTTGCCCTACAATCAATGTTAGCGTGGAAAGTGCCGAGAAAATCCATTCCCAAGACGACTTCATAGCTGCCTGTATCAATCACCAAGAAATCTGCAAATAGCTCCCGTCCGCAAACAACAACAGAACAATCCTTACACCCTCTATTAGTTATGATTTTCTCATTCCCAGTGTGTATGTCCCAATAACTAAACAGGGTCGTGCAAGTAATCGAGTGTGTAGTAATAAACTTGGATGACATAAATCAATGGGATGCACTAGGATTGAATAACGCTAATGCAAGAAAACCATGAACAAGTAGGGTACCTGAAACGACTTCCTCTGAAGCTTTAGCCTCTTCGGCCGTCAGGGTAAAAGCTTGAGCCTGTTTAGCTCCTTGAGTTAATTGCTCCTGCTCCGGAAACTGCTTTTGCGGTGGCTCCTAAGTATCTTCCTTCAATCTTAGCTTTGACGGACAAGTATCAATGGTATGATCGGTTGATCCACAAATAAGACAAAGTCTAAGTCTCCTTCGACAATCTCTCCAGAAATGACCCGGTCGTTGGCAGTAATCGCACAACACCCTTCCTTTTTACTTGGGCAAAACTGGCCTCCTAACATCTGCTTTCTGACGAAGCTTCGACAGACAAGCATCGATGGTGTGGTCTGCCGACCCACAGTTTAAACAGAGTTCAAACTTCCTTCGACAATCCCTTTGCACATGCCCAGGTAAACAGCAAAAGTCATAAATCACGCTCCTTCTCCGATCAGCAACGACATGCTTCTTCATAGGTGTTACGCCACTGTTTCCCCCAATCAGAGCAAAACTCTGCTGGAAATTCAAAATTCAAATTTTGAAGCAACGCTTCAAATCCCGGGCGCAACGAGCCACGTGTCCGGCGCTGATACGTCAGCGCAGCGCCCAAGAAGGCGAGCCCAATCAGAGCAAAGCTCTATTAAAGGAAGCAACGCTTCAGTTGCGCTAGTGCTGCGCTGCGCGACACGTGTCAGCGCAGATGCGCTAGCGCAGTTGCGCTAGTGCTGCGCGACACGTGTCAGCGCAGATGCGCTAGCGCAGTTGCGCTGCGCTGTGCGCTGCGCGACACGTGTCAGCGCAGATGCGCTCGCGCAGTTGCGCTGCGCTGTGCGCTGCGCGACACGTGTCAGCGCAGTTGCGCTGCGCTGTGCGCTGTGCGCTGCGCGACACGTGTCACACGCTGGGGCATCTGCGCCAAACAGAATTAAATTTTTAAGAAATCTTTTCTGTTCTTGTTAAAATAAGAAGATTTTCTTCTGCAAAGCAGAAGCCCTTGGATCAAAGATCCAACGGTGGGGAAAATTCCCCAAATCACTCAGAGAAAGATCTCTCTAACAAATTTAACTAATTTATGGGCACTATAAAAAGGACCCTAGGCCTCAATTCAAAGGCATCAACATTTTCTTGAAAAAAGTCAAGAGTTTCAAACAGAGAGAACTCTGAGAAAATTCCAAGAAAAAGGTAAAGAACCTTCATAAAATAGAAGAAATTTCTTCTAATAGATCATTGATCTAAAAACAAGATCAATGATCTTTACATAAAAAAAACAGTGCTTTGCACTTCTTATGAACCTCTGGTTCTTTAAAACAAGAAAACAATAAAATAAAATAAAAATATAGTGCTTTGCACTTTTATGAACCTCTGGTTCTTGAAACAAAAAAGAGAAAAATTTATTTATTATTTCTCTTTGATCTAAATTTAAATCAAGAAATTAAACAGTGCTTTGCACTTCTGTTCTTGAATCTAAAAGATTCTTAGTGCTCTGCACTTACAAACTGCGCCGTTGCGCTCTTAAGAGAGCGCTACGTGTCAGCTATAGAATCACTTGCGCTACGCGCTCTTGAAATAGAGCTTTGCTCTCTGGAATTGGCGCAACTCACCAGAACGCGCCACGTATCAGCAGCGCAACAGCGCAGCGCACTAGCGCAGCGCACTGCGCTAGTGCGCTTGCGCTCACCAGAGCGTGACACGTGTCATCACCATACGAGTTTGCGCTCAATACTTAGCGCAAAGCGCCTGACAAGCCATGTGGGGTACTGTCAGAGTATTTAATGCTCTGCATTATTAAAGAAAAGGGACAGAGTCCAATTAAAAGGCCTAACAGGCCTGATAAAAATGCTATGCATTTTAAAAAAGGGGGGAAGGGCAAAGCCCAAACAAAAAAATAGATGCTCTGCATCATTTATAAAAGGGCAAAGCCCAATCAAAAAAAGAGTAATGCAGTGTATTACTAAAAAAGGGGGTAAAGCCCTAGCACAGGCCAAAGACAAAAAAATGTTGAAACTGGACTTAGCTCAATTTTGGCCATAAGTCCTTAAATTAAATTGACTGAGCAAGATTGCTCTCTTAAATCAATTTACTACGGGTTCAAGGGTACATCTCTGAACTCCTCTGACACATGTCGTTGTAATCCTTCAACTTCGTCAGAGAGGTGACGGGTCCCGACAACCACATATCAATATCGGACCGAGACGTCCTTAAACTAATATCGGACCGAGACGTCCTTAAACTAATATCGGACCACCACGTCCTTAAACTGGCAATAGACCACCACGTCCCTAAACTGGAGCCTGGACCGAAACGTCCTTAAACTAATATTGGACCGAAACGTCCTTAAACTAATACCGGACCGAAACGTCCTTAAACTAATATCGGACCGAAACGTCCCTAAACTACCTATGGACCACTACGTCCCTAAACTGGAACAATAGAGCCTCCAAATGCTCTCTTACCGGATCTAAACGGTCTCGTTTAAGTTGATCTTAGCCCCCAAACACGGCTAACGTATCCTTAAAACATTCAAACGGACTATAAAACTCCAAATCAACCTGGGTTTCAGGGTACATCTCTGAACTCCTCTGACATCTGCCGTTGTAATCCTTCAACGACGTTAGAGAGGTGACGAGGCCCGATGGCCAGATATTAAATCGATCATCACGTCAAGTTGATCTTAGTCCAAAACAGGACTAACGTATCCTTGGCGAACGTTTAAGTTGATCTTAGTCACAACGCGACTAATGCATCCTTAAATTAAAAACACCAAACCCAAATCTAAGTAAATACGGATTTGGACTAATCCACGTCCTACGGGCGACGGCATTACTCAGTCTCCGTATACAATCCACGGGCAACCACAAATAAAACAAACACACACGACACGAAGTGAAATTCTGGAGAAGGAGAAAGTTGTTACCGCGATGCGGTAGCGTAATTAACTGCAGGGGCTTGCGCCTGCAGGGAAGAGCGTCCCTACAATCAAAAACCCCTCACCCTGAGGGGGAATCTGACGAAGTCTACTACATCGGCCGCATCCGTCTAAACCTCCGATACACGGTGCCATAAATCAACTTGGCATCTTCGGAGAGGTGGACGGATAAAACCACATAGCATCTGCCCCGAATCTCAGGCATAGACGCAAAGTCTGCGCCGCCATTCGGAGGGGAACAGATTCTGGCACACCCGGTGGGACCTTTTCCTCTTTCCACTCCACACTTCATGTGTCGTCCTCGCGAACCGATCGCGGTTTGTTAAATGGTTGCCTTCGGATTTCAAGTTACTAAGATTTGGTCTTTTGCCTGGCGCAGAACTCAAGAAAATCAATGGCCTTTAACTGCACCAACTGCTCGAAATGCCACTGCAACGGACGCTCCACCTCACCGGGAGGTATAGCATATGGGCCCCAAGCGGCTTCCTTCCTCGCTCTGCCGGTAGACCAGGTGACCCAGGCCACCACTGGCCTGTTCTTCGGGACCATGATCCCACCTACAAGCTGCTCTATGCTAATACTTGCACCGGAGGTGAACAAGAAGTCGGTCTTCGACTGGCTCACCGCCACGACGGCCCCTGTCAACGGGTCGCCCGCTACCAAACCGACAGCCTCTATTTTCACCAGGCTAAATCAGAACTTTAAATTGGCTGTCCCAAAGAGGGCAACGGCCGCTGTTCCGGAAGTCGTTAAGGCGGCTTCTCCTGCCAAAGAGTCAGTCTTTTCAAGACTGATGATTCCTGCTCCTGCCCCTGCACGAAGATCTGTCTTTGACAGATTGGATATTACCCCGCAAGGAACAACCTCAGTCTTTAAGAGGTTAACACCGGCGGCGCCTCATTCAGACAGGAAGCAAAAAGAAGTTATCTCTATCTCTGAGCCAATCCCAACGGCTCGTCGTGCTCGACGTCGCCATTGGCAACGAGTGAGGAAGGCAGGGGGCAACTCCCCCTCAGGGATAACTCCACCGGCTCCAGCGGTGGAAGTCAACGCTGCTGTTCCAACTGGGAACAGCTTTGAATGCTGAAGAGGGTACGGAAGAACTCTCCAATCGCTACATTGAAGAGATCTCCTCCACCTGCGGAGAGAGTTCCAGAAACGAAACGAGAACAACCCCCTCAACGGCTGTCTTCAAGAATTTATAAAGTTTGGCGAAGGGTTCAAGACTCTGTGATTGACCCAGGTCACTCTCGTCGCCAGAAAAAGGCGAAGGTGGAAAAAGACAAGGATTGTCCCATTAAACAGCAGGGGACAGCAGCTGCTAGGGTGCCCCCTTCAATGGTTCCTTTAACCTCAACGGTCCACAAAAGAAGGAGGCCAGAGAAAACCCCCGCGTCAGCGGCAAAAGTTAAAAATGGTGAAGCTAAACGCCCCAGGTCAGGGGGCATAACAGTTCATACGGTTTACATGGCATCGGGAAAAGAAGACAGCCGTGCATCCACGGGTCATAGACCGCTTACACGGTCAGTGACCAAGGCTCAGGAGCAGCAACAGAAGCTCCAGGAAATGATGAACGCTATGGCCACACTTACAGGGCCGAAAGAAACCCCAGAAACATCCTCAGAAGAACGTCAAGAACAAGAAACGGACGCCGAATTCCTTCGGCGCGTACTAGAGAAGAAAGATAAAGAAGCTTCGGAGCAGGCAGCCAACATAAAGAAAATGGCCCTCCTGTTCCAGGATATGGTGGGTATGATGATTCAACAAGATCCACCTGCTGAAGATCCCCCGATCATTCTTGAAGACGATAGGGGAGAGACGTCGAATCCTCCACCAGCTCTGTCCACGGCTAAAGAGGATACAATCTCAAAAACTGAGTTGGATGAATACATCGCCCAGCAAATACGGGTGCATCATGCGACCGAAGCGGCCGGTCAGGTCGTAAAAACGGGGCGGCCATATCCGAGTTGGTACGATCAAATCAAGTACCCGCCAGGTTACACAATTCCTAAGTTCCATGTCTACAAGGGGACGGGAAATCCTTATCAGCATGTTGCCCAGTTCAGGGCACTCTGCGGCAATACCGGCGGTGATGACAAGCTTCTACTGCGCCAGTTTGTTGGAAGTTTATTGGATACGGCGTTTGAGTGGTACTCTGAACTCCCGAATGACTCTATCA
Source organism: Agapanthus africanus (assembly GCA_030015575.1). Classification (NCBI taxonomy): domain Eukaryota; kingdom Viridiplantae; phylum Streptophyta; class Magnoliopsida; order Asparagales; family Amaryllidaceae; genus Agapanthus; species Agapanthus africanus. The sequence continues at coordinate 740,277,454 of CM057337.1, forward strand.
AAACCTTCGCAGAGATGGAGCTACTGTTTACTCAGCGTTTTGCAAGTGCCGGTGAGCGTATCCCGATGACGGCCCTGATTAATGCTAGGGTAAAACCCGGCGAGACGTGGGTTCAGTACGCTATACGATGGCGGAATTTATGGTCAAAGTGTGAGCAGCGCATTGAAGAAGCTCCCGCAGTTGGTATGTTTGTGGGAACCCTCGATCCACAAGCAACCATCTCGCAGTTTATGATGTTTTTCAAGCCGACTACCTTCCAGGCCTTGATCGACAAACTAGCACAGATGGATCAGATGGGCCATAAACCTCCTCTTCCAAGGCCGGACTCCCGAAATGACAAAGGGAAGGGAAAAGCGATCGTCGTCGCTAATGCTCAACAACAACCGAGCGACCCGAAACCAGTGGCTCGTCAAAATAATATGCACCCGTACGTACCCCTTGAGGATAGAATGGGACGTCCTTATTCCTTTCCCCGCGATAAAACGAGGAGGTTATTCGAGCTGGCGTTGCGCAACAGACTCATAAATCTGCCGGATCCAAAACGTCCGTTGAACCAAGTGACGTCAACGAGCCCAACTACTGTCCTTATCATCGAGTACTGGGCCATCCGACTGAAGATTGCTACGTTTTCAAAAATTGGCTTGAAAACCAGTACCGACAGGGCAAGTTCGCGTTATCTGACAAATGGAAAGTGAATCCCCCGCAGCCCCACACCGCTAAGGGGACGAATACGCCGGGGGCAACCTGCTCCGTCATTGAAGAAGCTCCTTGGGAGGTTGTACTATCAGCCAAGACCAAGAAGATGCTAAACGATCTTCAGGTATGTCCAGCGATCAAGTGGAAGAAGCCGTTGGAACCGCAGGTCATTGAGGGGATGTTGAAGCCACGTCCAACTCTGAAGACCGATGGTGGTGGCTCAAGCACTCGCAACCAGCCGTCAAAATCTTCGAAAAAGAAGAAGAAGAAATCTAAGAAACCCGTGAAGCTTGGCGACAAGCGCACGGACTTACAAAAGCAAATTGACGCGCTGGATGAATACAACCAAAAGGCGCGGACTCCCATTACGCTCCAAGAGTTCCTCAATCACGTCTTTCAAGAAAAAGATGAGGGAGAAAGTTCATCGGATGAATCCGAGGAATATGTAGCAAGCTGTCATATGATCTCCCATTCGATCACGAACGATGAGGAGACTTCTGGCACTAAAACACTGGGGGCAGATACCGAATCAAAAATTCCGGAGCTATCAGTCGAAATGATTGACGCGTTCCTTAACGAAGCTCGACTGAAAAGTAAAGCTGATCGAGAACGCGAGATGGCTATATTTGAAAGGGCCAAGCGCCAGCGACTTGATGAAAGAGCTGAGATAATCCCGCTGGAGCGAAATGCCTCCGCCGTTGACAAAAGCCAATTCAAGATGGGGAAAAGGTTTGCTAAGGCCATATCAATGGGCATGAAGCTACCATCCTCTGAAGGAAAAATTACTGGTGAAATAGAAATGCACCCCTCCTATTGCTTATATCATCAGAAGATTTCGCACCCCACTCAAGAATGCAAAGCTTTCGATAAATGGTGGCAAGGATATGTTGCTCGTCGACAACGCTTTAAGCGGGAAAAACGTAAAACTCATCGAGAGCAAAGAAATACGTCCGAAGAGCTTGAAAGAACTGCCGGCGAATGTCGCGTGGTTAACACTGGCGGGTCACAAGTGCCTACATTCGGGAGCGATTCTGATGAGGAGCTGGAACTCGCCCCTCTCTTTAAAGAGTCAACTTCGGGAAAAGAAGAAGAGCCAAAGGTTTGCGAAAATATCCAGCTACGCAATCGGACGCTACCTGAAAAGAATCTCGGACCCTTAAACAAGAAAGATAAAGGGAAAGAAAATGTCTCTGAGGATATTACTCTAGATGACCAAGTTGCGGAAGAGCTAACCGCCAAGAATCCACCGAAGAGAAATAAGGTGGATTACAATGTCTTGGCGCATCTGAGGAAGCTGCCCTCACAACTCAGCATTCTTGATGCCCTGTTACTATCAAAAGAGGCAAGAGATTCGTTGATTAAGGCGCTACAAGATCCGGACCAGTTCCAAGCCTTCCTGGCCGAAGAAAAGATGAAGAATGAGTTGGAAGAGGTGCACACGGCCGACGTTGCTTTTGGCGATGAAGACCTGCTCCTCGGGACGTGCGAACGCAATCGTCCCCTTTATGTCTCAGGATACTGCCATGACATAAAAATAAGTAAAATCTTGGTCGATAACGGATCGTCTGTTAATTTACTCAATGTGCGGGTGTTAAAGGAAGTTTGCATGAGTGTCCAACACCTCGCCCGAGACAAGATCACCATCTCCGGGTTCGACTCCCAGTCGTCAAAAACTCTTGGATCTGTGATATTGACGTTACGCTTCGGGTTGCTCGTCACAGATATTAAATTCCATGTCATAGATGCCAAGACATGCTACAATGCTTTGCTCGGTCGACCATGGTTACACGAGTACAATATCATCCCTTCTACACAGCATCAGTGTATGAAATATTGCAAGGATGGTCTCGAGTACACTGTGGCAGGAGAATTGAATCCGTTTTCCGTGAATGAAGTTCGTAAGTATGAAGGTGCCAAATACTTCTTGCCGAGTTTCGAAGATACGGAAAGGTGTCACAATCCTGAGAACAAAACTAATGCCACCATCCCTGTCTTCGGCAGCGATACCGAGGAAGAAGAGGATATAACTTATTCGGGTCCGCCCCAATACACCAAGCCGGGACCATCCGTTCCTTCATTGATCTTCGGTAGTGATTCGGAGGATGAAGTTCATGCTGTATTCCCTGCTCGGCTTTCAATACGAGCTTCTGCTGATGAAGAGCGAAGTCTGCAGATAGCCATGGTGCCGCTTAGACACCATAAAGAACTGGATGCACTTAAAATCTACAGTGTAGAAGAATTGCGTACATTCTATATCCCTCCCAGAAGAAAGAGAGAGAAAGCAATTCTGCTTTACCGCTCTGAAGAAAATAAAGTGGAGAAAGAAATCTGGTATGGAGCAGATCCAACGCTGGACAGGCTTCAACCCATTCGTCTACCTAGATATTATACAGAAGGCTTGAAACGACTGTTAAAGCGCCAAGGGATACCCTTCGAACAGACTGTTAGGAAGGCCAAATTCTATGACAGGGTTTGGAACGTCCCCGGAACTCAACACAAGCTACCTAATGGGAGGATGGAGACGATCGGGCTCGGATACATCCGGTCAAAGAAACGAGAGCTATTAAACAGCTGCTATGTCATATATGACTTCGATGAAGAAGCGGATGCTCAATGGGAGGACGCTAATCCTGAGCCAATAAAAATGCCAGATGCAAATGAACCCATTCCGTCGTTCGAAGAACAAATGGACAAGCTTATAAGGGAAGCGGGTCAAAAAGTCCGAGACGACCATAACCGCGAAATGGTCATCTACGAGAAAGCCAGAACGCAACGCCTTCTCCAACAAGCCGTGAAAGATGAAAAGGCTGCTCCCTGTCAACCTGTTATAAAGAAGACTCAGCGCAAAAGCAGAAATAAGTCGAAAGGCCAAAAAGGCGCTCAACAACAACAAAGCAGGGCTAAGAAACCATGCAAACGGGAGTCGAGCGCTATTGATCTATCCCTTATGAAGAAAATGGGTCGAGCGTACTCGTTTCCTCGGGACAAAACGAAGAAGATACTTGACCTCGCTTTAAAACATCAGATGCTTACACTGCCGGAGTCCAAACACCCCGAACAAGCAGGCGAAGTCTCACACCCAGACTATTGCTCTTATCACCGAGTAATAGGGCATCCTCTCGAAGATTGCTTCACCTTCAAGAATTGGGTCGAAGATCAGTACCAGCTTGGCAAATTCGCTCTGTCCGACAACTGGAGGGTAACACCACCACAAAAGCATGAGCCCAAGGCCACGAAAGAGGAACCAGTTCCACATTGGGATTGGAAGCGAATTCGCACCTGTCATACGATTACAATATTAAAAGAAGAGCCCGAAGACATAGATGAGCTCCCTTGGTGCTTCGAAAATAGCAGCGACGAGATAATCTCAGAATTCCCACCAGCGCCAAAAGAACTGGAAGATGGAATCCATACCACTGCAGATAACCTCAAGAAGATTGAGTTGGGGACGGTAAACGATCCACGACCGACATTCATCAGCGAGTTACTATCTGAAGGAAGGGTAGCTGCGTTAAAGGATGTGCTTCTGCAGCATAGAGATTGCTTTGCGTGGAACTATTCCGAAATGCCGGGACTAGATTCAGAAATCGCTGTGCATAAATTGGCAATATCCCCAAGCATCAAGCCAGTCAAACAGGCGCCGAGAAGAATGCGACTCGGGCTTGAAATGAGTATCAATGCTGAAGTCAAAAAGCTGATCGACTCTGGCTTCATCCAGGAAGTTCAATACCCTGAATGGGTCGCCAACATCGTCCCGGTGATGAAGAAAAATGGGACAGTGCGCATATGCGTGGACTTCCGGGATCTCAATAAAGCCTGCCCGAAAGACGATTTCCCAGTGCCAGTCACCGAACTGATGATAGACAACACGTCCACTCATGAGGTTTTCTCCTTTATGGACGGCTCGTCAGGGTATAACTGTTGGAGATAGTGCCCTCAGAGTCAATTATTAGGTCACAGGTACGTGATTGTAATGATTGAGGGAGGACCTATCCCGGTAGGACAGTCTTACTCGAGATGATAGTATGCTATCTGGTTTACCTTTATCATCGTGTACTGCTTTAGGTGACATGACACGTCGCTATTACACGTTGATAGAGCCCCTAGGATTCTTGCTTGACCACCAGCAGTATGAGGGCGATCATATAAGTGGGAGATGGGGGTCTATAAGCTTATCCTTAAAAGGTCCCTAGTCGTGGGAGTTTCGAGACTGGGCATCGATACTCCATTAGTAGACTAGTGTATACAGTCGAGACCCCGACGAGGGGCGGTGGCCGGTCTCACAAGCCACTGGTGTCAGTTGGATCACCTAAGATGTATACAGGTGCTCATTGGGTTATGAGTACACCGGACAGGACTCGCCGGGAACATGCTAGTTGGTCATATACCAGACGTCAGATGGCAGTTCCTAGGTGACATGTGTGCAGGTTAGTTCATCGACCTGGGGATCGTCATTTGTCTCGTGTGAGTTCCCACTGTACTTTGATTACTACCCTACCACGGCTCAAAGGAGTCGTGCAAACAGGTTTTAGTTGGGTACAGTCCCGAGCCACATGGAGGCAGTGAGCGTATCTTCAGGGGTTCGTCTCTCCCGGTATTGGGGGTGAGGTCGTGCTGTGTCTAGGAGAGCCATTACACAAAGTCCTTGGCCAAGGCAAGGAGATTTACTGGTAGGTATTCCAGTAGTATCTCAGGGTGTTCTGGGCTACACTCCGACACGACTTGTACCGCTTTTGGGGGTCTGACTTTTACCAACCCCCTAGGCCCGCCATGCGATACTCATAGACGAACGGACCGGACTGCACGGATATTGTCACTGACAGGCTCAGTAGGGTTGTCAGGCTGAGTTCGCTCACAGACATCCCTTTTGGTCAGTACCTGGTAGCCCGTTACGTATTGGCTTATACCTCTGACGTGCTAGTGGTTAAATCCACAACCAAGGTGTTGACGAGTCTTTAGAGTCCCCCACATTTCAGTTACTCAGCTTTCGGGCGAAAGGTTGTAGAGGCCGTATGGAGATATGGCAAGGTCCGATCAGATACGTGCGGTATTGCACGGATCAGGATCGGACAGTTTGTACTATAGGCCGTATGGTTATATGGCAGGGTTCGATCAGATACGTGCGGTATTGCACGGATCAGGATCGAACAGATATTACTATCCGGTTTTGGTATAAGCCGGATTCTAGTATAGTACAGTGTAGATTTTGTCTCATTGCATTTGTATTTCGGTCGGAATACAAATGCGGGTGTGTATGCACAGTATCGGGGTTTTCCTGTAATTTATTACGGGACCAGTTTTCTGGAGTTGCCAGTTTGCTTTCCGTTTCGGCCGATTTCCATTGTTCCGTTCATTGGCCGAAGATTGGTGGAGGAGGGCTTATTTGCATTGTTGCAAATAGGCATTTGTGGAAGGGGGTCTTTGCATTTTGTTTTATCATGATAGCACCCTCCTTTGACTTGCTTGACTTCATACTTCATGATGGCTTGACTTTGTTAGCATCATGGTTGTTGATGATTAGTTGGTAGTGTATTGGTTTTGGGAGTGATCATTGCCTCTCATCATCACTTGCTTTTTTTTTCATGACACTCCACCTTGCATTATTGTTCCACCCACCCCCTTGTCTTTTCTCTCTCCAATCTCACTTGGTAAGGGGGGGGCCGGCCATTCCAAATGGAGAGGATGGATTCATTTTATGTGTGGCATTTTGTTTCTCTTGCTCACTAGAAAAGCCCTCTAGTTCATTTCCAAAAGTTCCTCTCTTTTCTTCCACAAAATGGCACAACTCCAAACCCCAAAAATGAGACTCCTTCTCTACGAATTCTACAACGAATCTTGGGCACGTCGAGTAGCCGGCTTCGTGCCCGAGTTGCCTCGGCATTGAGGTGGGAGCCCGTAAACAAAGTAGGCGATGTGGTGCACTTCCGGCGACGAGGAGGAGACGGGACTTTTCCGCAGGAGATCGGGACCATGACGAGAAGACCGGAGGACTTGGATCGTCGGTATATCTCTATTCCCTTTCTTGTAGTTAGCTTAGACTAGTTAATGGTTCGATCCGGGTGTTTAGTGCGCGGTGGTGCCGGTTGCTAAGTCCGCAAAAATTTAAGTTTACCACCGTTTCCGCATTTGGCCGTCGGATTGACGGCCAGGGCGCCGCCGTGCACTTACAGTGGTATCAGAGCCTCGCCATTAACTTAGTCTAGCTTTGTGTAATGTGTTTGCATTTCCGATCGATCAAAAAGTCCAAAAACCCGTATTTTGTCGCATCAGTTTTCTGTTGGAAATTTTTGGTGTCGAAAAATTTTTCAGGTTGTAAAATATTGATGTACTGGATATTGCAAGGCTACTGAGAAAATTCGAGAGTGTAAGTCAACAGTGGAAGCGCGGAAGCGCGGCCTCACCTTCCTTAAGCGCCGCCCTTCCGCCGCCGACTGTTCTGATCCCTGCATCAAATTTCTTCAGTAGCTTTCTGGGATTAAAATATGTGTTTTGGGATATTAAAATTGGGCCCAGGTTTTCTGTGAGTGCTACAGTATTAGTTTGGGGCCCACTTGTTAATTTTTGGTCAATCGGAAAATCTTAAACACATTTTTCACAGTATTTACATTATATCTGCGACCGTGAATGTCACTCGATCGGTAAATCCTGTCTAACTGCTATAGCCCGGTTAGACGGATTTGCGAACGTGACTTTCACGTTGATGTTCTTTGTTTATGCTGTGATGTTGCGGATCGGTCGTGGGGGATAGCCTGGATGCAATGCTAGTACTGTGATGTTGTATTATGTACATTTGATATTGCGGGGCGAGCGTCCGACTTGTGGACTGCCGTCACTGCCGGATTGTATTATTCTTTTGGGGCACGACCTGGTTGCGGTCGATGTACCCGTTGTATGTATATTTTACTTTCTGTACTAGGATACCCCGCGGAGGGGTGCACGGATAGCCGGGTTCTGGAGGGCAACAAGCCCGCATCTCATGGCATTGAGACGGAGGGGGCTTCGCTCTAGGATTGGCGGGCTATTCGCCGCACTCGTAGGGGGTACAGGTTGACCCAGGAGGGGTGCCCAAGTTACCGGATTCCGTGAAGTGCTGGGTGGTCCATTCACGGCGCTGAAGGGGGCTGCCTCGCTTCAGGTTTTGGCGGGTAACTTGCCGCGCCCGTAGGGGTCTAGGATTTCATTGCACAGGCTATCCACACGACCAGGGGAACGTCGGGTTTCAGTAGTGGCTCTGTGAAACCCGGGGATCCCAGATATCTGTATTGTTTCTGTGATGCTGTTCATTTTCTGTGATGTTGCATTTTATTCACGCCTTGAGCGAAATACTATATATTGGTATATATATTAGTAGATGTTGTATATGTTTTGCATCCGCGCTAGTCCAGTCCCCGCTCTGTCGTTAGTTAGCTAACCTAACGGGTAATGACGGGACCCAGTGGCGAATGCGGATGGCATATACGTACATCAGTATATTTTCGTTCTTTGTGGTGTGATCAATTGATGGGACTGCATTGATTCGGATCAATGCAAGTTAAAAACAAACCTAATCTGATGTTGTTGGAACACTTTTCAAAAAGCTGTTATTGCAAGGACGTTTACTTTTGTTTTGCATCGTGGTATTCATTGGAATATCCTGCTCCTCAGTCGACGAGGCAAGGGCCGAGATCCCTTCACCGGGAGTGACCCCTTGGACAAAAGTTTGCGTCAGGGCAATGACTTCACTATAGCCGATTACTTTTGCTTTGCACCGTGGTATTCAGTTGAAATATCCTGCACCCCATTCTACGGGGAAAGAGCCGAGATCCCTTCACCGGGAGTGACCTCTTTAGCAACGGTTTTCGTCACTATATTTTTAAAAGCTATCCGTTCCTTCGACGATATCAAGTTCATTACGTTAAAGGTTTTCGCCAGAAACCATTCGTAGCCCTCCGTCGTTTCATATGGATAGTCAATAGTATTCAAGCTGTGTATGTTGGCCAAAGTCAAGGCACAGTGTTTGGTAGCTGTTGGTTATTCATATGCAGCATAGATAGATGCGTTGGTTTGGGACAGTCGTGCTGCCATTTTGGCCAAAGTCAAGGGTATGTACGGGTGGATTCAAATTAACCTGGAGAATGACGGGCAGAACTTGACATGTGACTTATGATATGTTGGCCAAAGTCAAGGTCATAAGAGCATGGGGCAAAAATCCACATCGGGAGTTTCAAAAGTACTGAAACTTGCCAGATATGCGCATACCTTCTGGAGTGTGATGATATGAGCGGATTCCGTCACGTTATCATGCGATGATAGTTGGATCCCGATTCCCACTGATGAGTTAGTTTACTCCTCGGGTGACCCCGACTAATTCTTCTTTCAGGTTTGGAGGAGAATTTGAGGTACAGTGGGAGGTTTCCAGATTAGATAAATTGGTAACCATTCTGATCTAGGTTAGAGTGCACGCTGAGTGTTTCTTTTCTCTCTCTCTTTGGCAGCGACCATTGACCCGACCCTAAGACTTTGACTCAGTGACCAAGTTGACCGAACCTTCTTAAACACTGGCTTTTGGATTGTCAGAGTTGCGAACCTCTTTGCCACTCCTACTTTTACCCTTTTCTCCAGGACACCCCGTTTTACTACGAACGTCCACTTCCATTGGACAAAACCATCGTATGGTTAGATACGAACTCGAAGGAATTTATTCGAGGATGGTTTCCGGTTCTGGAGAAAACGGATAGGATTATTCAGTTGTCTTTTCCTTTTACCTTCTCTCAGGTTACGAGTACTCCTTGGTTTAGGGGTAGTACACCTATTACGCAAATTGGATTGTCTTCTTCCAAACCTTAGGCTGGTGCCGACCGGTAGGGAATGAAGAAAACCAATTAGCATAACGATGGTGTGCAGAAGGTATTAAGTTCAGACAAAGCAAGGGATTAGTAAGAGGGCAAAGTAAATTGCAACAGATATTCACGACCAAACCAAATATTTCATTACCACTCCCACATCACCTTTGTATTTCTCCAGGACACTCCGTATCACTACGAAGATCGACAGTTTATATGGATACTCCATCGTATGGTTATATACGAACTCGAATGGAACTTGTTCCAGTTCGGGGATGGATTCTGGTCCAGGAGAAATAGGAATAAGATTTATTCAGGTGTCTTTTATCTTCACCCTCTCTCATTGCGAGTGTTCCTAGGATTGGGACAGTACACCCATTATGCTTATTGGATAGTCTTCTTCCAAACCATAGGCTGGTGCCGAACGGTAGGGAAGGAAGAAAACCATTTGGCCTAAAAGGGTGTGCAGAAGGTAAAGACTAAAGACATATGAAGGGATTTGGAGAGGTGGCAAAGAACTATACGGTTACAGTCGTGAATCTGGAAGAGGCATTACTAGGAATACCAGAATACCCCATCGGAACATTTCAATGTTTCAGTTTCACTGTGTAATGTTAAAGGAAAACTGATTTCCCGATTAGATACTTGCTCCAGGGTATGTATTTACCAGGTTTGATTCTCACATCTGTATGGTTTTACAGATGATGAGTGGGAGTAAGTTATTGGGAATTGGGTGATTATCCTCATTATATCGGGATTCGTTGTAATCGGTGATATTTGAGGAAATCACCTGGGCTGTTTGCCGGTCGGCAAATATTTGGTTTTGAATATCCGCTGTTATGCACCAATTTCAAATTGATATATCTGTACGTCTATTTTCATAGAGTGAGATATACCTTTCTGAAATTATGTCTACGACATTTACCTATATCAGTGGATGGTTAGGTAAGGAGCATTAAACAGCGGTGTAATTCTTCTTAACCATAAGTATAGTTTTCAACCTACGACACACAGTGAATGAGTTATTAGACTCAAGGGACTTATACAGAGTATTGTATGTTGTCCAGAGTCCATCAGGACAGAGGGGTTGGTCCTCGTACTACATTCAGTTTACTTATGACTTCTCTAGTTTTTAGACAGGTGTTTCATGGAAACACAGGGTCCGAATTTGGAGAAGTTATTGGTATTTGAATAGAGTAGAGAACCAGGTATAGCAAGTATCGGGATTCTTCAAAGAGATCGAAGATGTAGATACTTGTGTATGGTGTTCAGTTGATAGTGATGATAAAGAGAACTTGCTTCTCTTTCAGGTTATTCATAATTGGAAGCATTCCTAAGTTGAGTAACGCTGATTGGCCTCCTTCCATTTAGTTGACATGCACTGGGGACAGCTGCATGATTTGAATCTGGTTCAATTAAATCTGTGCCTCTGTTTTCTATATTGGATATAGTACAGTTCATATCTTAACATTGTTAAGGTACGGGGAGTTGTCTGGCTTATGCTTAAAACCAGACACTGGACAACTCAAGGCACATTTCTGTAATGGCTGTTTGTGGGTTGACCCAGGCTATGACGCGGGTTGACTTTCTACCATCTGGATGAACAATAGCAATATTGTTCTAGACTCGCCACAGTTTTATTAAAAATGGATTTTTTCAGAAAACAGTAGTGGGAGTATGGTAGAACTGGAAGTGATTCCAGAACCACAAACGATTACTAAAGATTTGATAAGGAACCTAAAGATTCAATCTGGATTGACATTCCATTGGCCACTCCGCAGATAAAGTGGGTAACTTCAGGCACCCGAGAGGTACTCAGGTAGCCTCAAGGACGGTGACAGGGAAGTTCTTGTTTACCCACACTTGCCATTGTTGTTGTTCCAGGCTGCGAGACCCGGCAGGAGGATGAGTATAGCGTCGTTCTAAACTAGTTTTAGAAGTGCACGTCTATATGACTCTGGCAGAGGGTTGTCGTAGTCAGTGGGAGCAGCGGAAGCATTGGTGGACATCAGGCTTATATCTATTTATAGACTAAAGCAGATGTAGCGAAGATAGATCATCTATTTCTGACGTGACAGTCATGGGTTTGACTTCATCAGAATAGGGGATGGATCTGTTGAGAAGGTAGTAGGGTGTGATATCCTGGTATTTGGATGATATACACAGAGTAGGAAAAGAAACTCCTACACTACGATCGGTTATACTTTGGTCGTCACACAGTGGTTTCTCCACAAAGGAAATGGATTTTATATCAGACATACTGGTTACTAGATCTATGGTCTTAGATCTAGATTTGGGTGGTTTCCCAATCAGGGTACTTGACAGCGTTCTAAGAGTATTTAGGATGGACGACTCCTGGCACGGTAGTGTACCTGCAGGTAATGGAGTCACCCTCTCCAAAGGTGTCTTACAGACTAAAGGGGAGAGGGACGGGCATGATTGGCAGATCACTTGCTCAGGCAATTGAGTCAATCGTGAGATGTCAAGTACCACACCAGATGTTGTTCTTGCACTAGATGCAATAAGTTGACATTAATCCAATCCTGGAGAAACAGTCGGAAGCAGTTTTAGAACATAAGTGGATGTTCTAGGGATGTGATAACGACAGCCTCATTCAGGAGACAGTTATCATTCCAGGCTTCCAAGGTGACATGGACGACAAGGAGGTTGTCAGAGTTATAGTTTTCCTTCTGATGAGGGGCAGTATTTTGGACAGGTGGTCCAAGGCAATACTGAGGGAGGCATGGCGCGCAGGACACTGATTAAGTTCAGTTGTCAATACAGTCTAAGAAGTTTGGATTTGGAGTTCATTGATGAGCTACGTCCCATCAGACATCCAGACATATTCTAAGACTGATATTGCTCATTTCGGGAGATGGGTTTTCTCCGCGAACTTGAGATTTAGAGAGACATGGAAAGAGACAACTAAGCGGATCCACTCACTGAGGCTATTCCTCGAACGCAATAGTTCCGCAAACGAGCTTTGTGAGACTGACTAGTAGAGGAGTTGGATGTTCGGTATCACACGGGCTGTGAGTATGCGACATCGCAATAATTAGCCTTGAGTGCAAGTGGGAGATTGTTGGAGATAGTGCCCTCAGAGTCAATTATTAGGTCACAGGTACGTGATTGTAATGATTGAGGGAGGACCTATCCCGGTAGGACAGTCTTACTCGAGATGATAGTATGCTATCTGGTTTACCTTTATCATCGTGTACTGCTTTAGGTGACATGACACGTCGCTATTACACGTTGATAGAGCCCCTAGGATTCTTGCTTGACCACCAGCAGTATGAGGGCGATCATATAAGTGGGAGATGGGGGTCTATAAGCTTATCCTTAAAAGGTCCCTAGTCGTGGGAGTTTCGAGACTGGGCATCGATACTCCATTAGTAGACTAGTGTATACAGTCGAGACCCCGACGAGGGGCGGTGGCCGGTCTCACAAGCCACTGGTGTCAGTTGGATCACCTAAGATGTATACAGGTGCTCATTGGGTTATGAGTACACCGGACAGGACTCGCCGGGAACATGCTAGTTGGTCATATACCAGACGTCAGATGGCAGTTCCTAGGTGACATGTGTGCAGGTTAGTTCATCGACCTGGGGATCGTCATTTGTCTCGTGTGAGTTCCCACTGTACTTTGATTACTACCCTACCACGGCTCAAAGGAGTCGTGCAAACAGGTTTTAGTTGGGTACAGTCCCGAGCCACATGGAGGCAGTGAGCGTATCTTCAGGGGTTCGTCTCTCCCGGTATTGGGGGTGAGGTCGTGCTGTGTCTAGGAGAGCCATTACACAAAGTCCTTGGCCAAGGCAAGGAGATTTACTGGTAGGTATTCCAGTAGTATCTCAGGGTGTTCTGGGCTACACTCCGACACGACTTGTACCGCTTTTGGGGGTCTGACTTTTACCAACCCCCTAGGCCCGCCATGCGATACTCATAGACGAACGGACCGGACTGCACGGATATTGTCACTGACAGGCTCAGTAGGGTTGTCAGGCTGAGTTCGCTCACAGACATCCCTTTTGGTCAGTACCTGGTAGCCCGTTACGTATTGGCTTATACCTCTGACGTGCTAGTGGTTAAATCCACAACCAAGGTGTTGACGAGTCTTTAGAGTCCCCCACATTTCAGTTACTCAGCTTTCGGGCGAAAGGTTGTAGAGGCCGTATGGAGATATGGCAAGGTCCGATCAGATACGTGCGGTATTGCACGGATCAGGATCGGACAGTTTGTACTATAGGCCGTATGGTTATATGGCAGGGTTCGATCAGATACGTGCGGTATTGCACGGATCAGGATCGAACAGATATTACTATCCGGTTTTGGTATAAGCCGGATTCTAGTATAGTACAGTGTAGATTTTGTCTCATTGCATTTGTATTTCGGTCGGAATACAAATGCGGGTGTGTATGCACAGTATCGGGGTTTTCCTGTAATTTATTACGGGACCAGTTTTCTGGAGTTGCCAGTTTGCTTTCCGTTTCGGCCGATTTCCATTGTTCCGTTCATTGGCCGAAGATTGGTGGAGGAGGGCTTATTTGCATTGTTGCAAATAGGCATTTGTGGAAGGGGGTCTTTGCATTTTGTTTTATCATGATAGCACCCTCCTTTGACTTGCTTGACTTCATACTTCATGATGGCTTGACTTTGTTAGCATCATGGTTGTTGATGATTAGTTGGTAGTGTATTGGTTTTGGGAGTGATCATTGCCTCTCATCATCACTTGCTTTTTTTTCCATGACACTCCACCTTGCATTATTGTTCCACCCACCCCCTTGTCTTTTCTCTCTCCAATCTCACTTGGTAAGGGGGGGCCGGCCATTCCAAATGGAGAGGATGGATTCATTTTATGTGTGGCATTTTGTTTCTCTTGCTCACTAGAAAAGCCCTCTAGTTCATTTCCAAAAGTTCCTCTCTTTTCTTCCACAAAATGGCACAACTCCAAACCCCAAAAATGAGACTCCTTCTCTACGAATTCTACAACGAATCTTGGGCACGTCGAGTAGCCGGCTTCGTGCCCGAGTTGCCTCGGCATTGAGGTGGGAGCCCGTAAACAAAGTAGGCGATGTGGTGCACTTCCGGCGACGAGGAGGAGACGGGACTTTTCCGCAGGAGATCGGGACCATGACGAGAAGACCGGAGGACTTGGATCGTCGGTATATCTCTATTCCCTTTCTTGTAGTTAGCTTAGACTAGTTAATGGTTCGATCCGGGTGTTTAGTGCGCGGTGGTGCCGGTTGCTAAGTCCGCAAAAATTTAAGTTTACCACCGTTTCCGCATTTGGCCGTCGGATTGACGGCCAGGGCGCCGCCGTGCACTTACAATAACCAGATAAAGATGCATCCAGAAGACCAGAAGCACACAGCCTTCAGGACCCCTTTAGGAATATTCTGTTACAAGGTGATGCCCTTCGGTTTAAAGAACGCCGGTGCCACCTACCAAAGGGCCATGACGAAGATCTTCGACGACCTTATACACGAAATCGTCGAATGCTATATCGATGATCTCGTGGTTAAAAGCAAATCATACGAGGAACATCTCGAGCATCTGAAGACCGTATTTCAACGCCTTCGACAATACAACTTGAAAATGAACCCGCTCAAGTGTGCATTTGGAGTTTCCTCAGGCAAATTCCTGGGATTCATTGTTCGACACCGAGGTATTGAAATAGATCCGTCAAAGATTAAAGCGATCATGGAAATGCCTCCGCCGAGAACTCTCAAACAGCCGCGGTCTCTCCAAGGGAAGCTCGCGTACATACGGCGATTTATAGCCAACCTTTCAGAAAAGTGCCGTCCTTACAGTCACCTGATGAAGAAGGGAACCCCATTCGTCTGGGATCAAAAATGCCAAAACGCGCTAGACGAGATCAAGCAATACCTGCAGAACCTGCCGGTGTTGGCTGCTCCGGTTAAGGGAAAGCCTCTCATTCTTTATACAACCGCCCTCGAAGGTTCTTTAGGCGTATTATGGGCACAAGAGAACGATCAAGGGAAAGAAAGAGCACTCTACTACTTAAGTCGAGTTCTACTGGGGGCAGAAAGCAACTACTCCCCCATTGAAAAACATTGCCTGGCGTTGATCTTTGCAATAACAAAGCTTAGGCACTATGCATTGGCGCATGAGGTCCGTCTCATTTCAAAGGTGGACCCCCTTAAATTCTTGATGTCAAAGGCCATATTGACGGGACGACTCGCTAAATGGGCCCTACTCTTAATGGAGTTTTCGATAACGTATCAACCTCTCAAGGCAGTGAAAGGCCAGGCCATCGCCGACTTCCTCGCTGAGCATCCCATACCCGCCGATTCTCCTCTGAATTGCGATTTGCCGGACGAACATGCGTTTGACGCGAGCGACGGTGATGATACCCAATGGGAACTTTATTTCGATGGAGCATCTTCCATGAAAAAGCGCAAACAAAATACCCCTATAATCAAATCGGGGGTGGGACTCATCTTTATAACTCCACAAGGAGGGATAATGCGCTACGCGTTCTCCCTAACAGAGCCGAGGACAAATAACGAAGCCGAATATGAAGCTCTGATAGCAGGCCTTGAGATCGCCATCGACATGGGAATTGAAAACCTCCTTGTATATGGGGATTCTCAACTTGTCGTTAGTCAAGTAAACGGCGACTACCAAACGTGCAAGCCAGAATTGGTGAAATACGGGAAAAAAGTGCAACAACTGTTGACCCAAATTCCCTCCTGCACTTTGGAAAGCATACCGCGTGCGGACAACAGCAAAGCAGATGCGTTGACTAAACTTGCTAAAGAACTGGCTGACGAAAACCTCGATGACGTTAGAATCGTGGTGCAAAGCCGTCGGGTGCTTTCCCCAGCAGAAATATCTCCGGAATCATCCGAAGAAAAAGGAGCGAGCGAGCAGACGGCTCTGCAAATAAAAGTCTGGGAAAAGGCCGAGGATTGGAGGGAAGTCTTCATAGACTACTTTAAGTCCCACCGATTGCCTGAAGAAGCGTCCACAAGACATCAGCTCATGAAGCGGGCTCTATCTTTCACCTTCGTCAACGATACTCTATACAAGAGATCGTTTGATTCTCTGTGGTTGAGATGCTTGGGACCTGACGAAGCGAAAAGAGTCGTTCAGGAAGTTCACGACGGACTCTGCGGTTCTCACCAAGCGGGCCCAAAGATGAAGTTGAAGATAAAACGGATGGGCTACTACTGGCCCACGGTGATTCAGGACTGCCTCGAATATGCGAAGCAATGCCACTCATGCCAAATCCATGGGGACTTCATCCACCAGCATCCAAATCCACTACATCCAACAGTGGCTAGCTGGCCATTCGAAATGTGGGGGACTGATATAGTCGGGCCTATCGAACCAGCATCGTCTAGAGGACATCGTTTCATCCTAGCAACGACTGACTACTTCTCTAAATGGGCAGAAGCGATACCGTTAAGAGAAGTGAAGACGGAAAATATCCTCCACTTCTTCAAGACGCACGTCATATATCGGTTTGGAACTCCGCGACGGATCATCTCCGATAACGGGCCAGCTTACAGAAGCCACAAGATCAGTCGCTTTGCGCAACAGCATAATATAGACTGGAGATATTCCTCGGTTTATAATCCGCGAGCTAACGGTCTAGCTGAAGCCTTCAACAAGACCTTGACAAAAATCATAAAGAAAATGGTGTCCCGAAATAAGAAAGACTGGCACGAGAGGCTGCAAGAAGCTCTCTGGGCATATCGAACTACGTTCAAGACGGCCACAAGCACAACGTCGTACACGTTGGTATTTGGGACGGAAGCGGTACTCCCCCTCGAGATAGAGTTACCCTCTCTACGAGTGGCAGTCCACTACGAGCTGACGGACGGAGAAAATGCTCACCTTCGGTTTGAGGAGCTTGACGCCCTTGATGAAACCCGGCTCATAGCGCAACAAAATCTGGAGGCCTATAAAGCAAAGATGACGCGCTCATATGAAAGACTGACCCGACCGAGGATATTTCGCCAAGGCGAACTCGTGCTAGTGGTCAAAAGGCCTATGATCCCTAATCGCGCCAAGAGAGGAAAATTCGAGCCAAACTATGAAGGCCCGTACATCATAGATAAGGTCTACCAGGGTGGGGCCTATCTACTCATGGACATGCATGGTGAAAGGCCTTTCAGGCCAATAAACGGTCGCTTCCTAAAGAAATATTATGCTTAATGAGCCACAGCCTAGGTCAATGATAGATGACGACGACTATGTCCGCTCGCTATCTTCCTAAGCTCAAGCTTTATAAAAAGTAGCCGGCCTTCTCCATGACGGACCGAAACGTCCTTAAACTAACGACGGACCGAAATGTCCTTAAACTAATAGCAGACCGAAACGTCTTTAAACTACTACCGCAGCATCTTTAGGCTGACAAGATATAAAAAATATATATATATAAATAAAATGAATAAATAAATGAAAACGGTATGTCCATAAGCAAAAAGGGCACGGATGAAAACCCGAAAGGGCTCCGTGAGTAAAAACAGCAGGGCTACCGGCGAGTGTTCGTGAAAACCCGAAAGGGCGCGACCTCGTAAAAAAAAAGAGAGAAAAAGAAAATAAAAGGAATAAAAAAACGGTATGTCCATAAGCAAAATGGGCACGGATGAAAACCTGAAAGGGCTCCGTGAGTAAAAACAGCAGGACTACCGGCGAGTGTTTGTGAAAACTCGAAAGGGCGCATCCTCGTCAAAAGACACTTACAGGGTCCCCTTGACCTTGTAAGGAGAAACCACCCGCGTGAGATCCTTACGACTCACAAGGGAGCAACACACTTAGGGATCCTCATGATTCCTAGGGAGAAAATACACTCGCGAGATCCTCACGACTCGCGAGGAGAAATCTCTTATGGGACCCTCACGGCTCATAAGATTTGAAAGTCTTAAGTTACAGAGGCCTAAACCTGTGCTTAAGCGACTCCTACAACTTCCGATATTGCCCTACAAGTGGCTCAATATTAACCCTTGTATACAATCCACGGGCGCGAATAAACATTTCCCTAACCAAGTCTCATCCATGACTGGGGATATGTTCGCATGATAGACAACCCTTGTAAATCCTCTCGATTTATGAGGAGAAGACCCTCCTGTAGGATCCTTACGACTTACAGAGGAAACGAACACTTAGGAATCCTCACGATTCCTAAAGAGAAAATACACCTACAAGATCCTCACGACTCGTAGGGAGAAATACCTTTGTGAGACCCTTACGGCTCATGAAGTCAAAAGTCTTAGTTGACAGGACCTCAACCCTGCTCGCTAAGCCACCCTTGTTCAACATCGACAGAGGCAAATGATGATTCGCTCCTGGCAATATCCCAGTTGTAGCGGTGCTGATGCCGAAATCGGTGTTTAATTTCAGGTTTACGGCGAAAAGCCAGTAGGCTGCACATGCATATGAAATAGCCGAAATGATGGGGCAACTTGCAATAAAAAGCAGCAAGTAAAAATGTATGCATGCAAAATGGCCGAAATGATTGGGCAACTCGCAATAAAAAGCAGCGAGTGAAAATAAAATAAATAGCCGAAATAATTGGGCACCGCGAAAAATAGCCGAAATGATTGGGCAGTCGCGACCTTCGCGATATAAAAAGCTAAAATGATAGAGCATCGCGGAAATAAAATAAAATAAAAAGAAGAGATGATAAAACTTTGGCCCTACAGTTAAGATCACATCGATCCCTGTATACAATCCAAGGGCGTAAACAAAGAGGGAACCATACTTTCCCAGCAGGCTCCGCCAGAAGACGAAGCTAAATCTCGACGGTTCAGTCCAACTCCGAAGAAACCAGTATCTTCATCAAATTCTTCGACTCACGGATACAAACACTCCTTGACGAGAGCCTCCTGATCCGCGTCGACTCGCAGAGCCACCAGTGCCTCCGTGGGAATCTTCGACTCGTTTCAAACCCCAAGGAAACAAATAATCCTTGGCGCTTGGGAAACAAATAATCCCTAGCAAACTCCTCGACTCACGGATACAAACACTCCTTGACGAGAGCCTCCTGATCCGCGTCGACTCGCAGAGCCACCAGTGCCTCCGTGGGAATCTTCGACTCATTTCAAACCCCAAGGAAACAAATAATCCTTGGCGCTTGGGAAACAAATAATCCCTAGCAAACTCCTCGACTCACGGATACAAACACTCCTTGACGAGAGCCTCCTGATCCGCGTTGACTCGCAGAGCCACCAGTGCCTCCGTGGGAATCTTCGACTCGTTTCAAACCCCAAGGAAACAAATAATCCTTGGCGCTTGGGAAACAAATAATCCCTAGCAAACTCCTCGACTCACGGATACAAACACTCCTTGACGAGAGCCTCCTGATCCACGTCGACTCGCAGAGCCACCAGTGCCTCCGTGGGAATCCTCGACTCGTTTCAAACCCCAAGGAAACAAACAATCCTTGGCGCTTGGGAAACAAATAATCCCTAGCAAACTTCTCGACTCACGGATACAAACACTCCTTGACAAGAGCCTCCTGATCCGCGTCGACTCGCAGAGCCACCAGTGCCTCCGTGGGAATCCTCGACTCGTTTCAAACCCCAAGGAAACAAATAATCCTTGGCGCTTGGGAAACAAATAATCCCTAGCAAACTCCTCGACTCACGGATACAAACACTTCTTGACGAGAGCCTCCTGATCCGCGTCGACTCGCAGAGCCACCAGTACCTCCGTGGGAATCCTCGACTCGTTTCAAACCCCAAGGAAACAAATAATCCTTGGCGCTTGGGAAACAAATGATCCCTAGCAAACTCCTCGACTCACGGATACAAACACTCCTTGACGAGAGCCTCCTGATTCGCGTCGGCTCGCAGAGAAACCATTGTCTCCGAGGGAAACTCCCGATTCGTCTCAACTTGCAAATGAAGCCTCAGGCAGCAGGGACTAAAAAACTTGCTTCCTGAACAATGGGACCCTGCAAGTCAATCCAAAATGGTCTCTTGCATACTATTCACGGGTCTCACTCTCCAAAGTCGAATTTCGACGAGGAGGGAAACAACCGCTTGTGGGTCCTCTTGACTCGTAAGAAGGAAAAATTCTCTTATAGGATCCTTACGACTTATAAGAGAAAACCACACTTAGGAATCCTCACGATTCCTAAGGAGAAAACCCACCTACGAGATCCTCTCGATCCGTAGGGAGAAAAGTCTCTATGAGACCCTCACGGCTTATGGAGTTGAAAAGTCTTAGGCAGCAGATCTGAACCTGCGGCCTAAGCCATCGCTGATTCTTAGGAAAGTCAAGATGTGTTCCCTACTATCCGTCAACCATGTTCGCTAAGGTGATATGCTGATAATAAAAGAAGGAAAAGACCAAAAAATGACACATTACAAAAAAGGTGTATCTTTTATTCATAAACTTGATTGGATACAGGATACATTATGTCAAAGAATAAAAATATATATATATACATTCTTTTATCTATAAGTACAAACGATACAAAAATGGATAGCTACTGAGGAGGAAGTGTCTTTAGTAAGTTCACAAGCTGCTCTCGCACTTCCTTCAGCGCTTCCTCTCGAGTGACAGCCGCGGCCACCTCCGTCTCCATCTGGGCCCGCTGCTGCAAGAAGGATGAAAGTTGCTCCTCCGCCGCCTTCTGGGCTGCTTCCTGGCTGGGTGCAGCTCGCTCGACAACGTCAAGTTTTTGCCTCAATGATAACCCTTCGGAGAGACATTACAGAAGGCCCTCAAAGATAACCTTCAGCCGTGCGGCGTTGGCCTCCACCCGAGCATGCAGTTGAGCAGACTTGCTCGAAGTCTCACCACGCTCCTTACGCCTTGAAATGACTTCTTGTTCGAGATGGCGGAAGTAAGGAGCGCTCTGCTCAATCCACGCTGTCCTTTGATTACTGGCAGCCACGGTCTCGGGAGCGGGACGCAGCGACTCCAACTGATATAGGCGACCCTCGATCTCCTTACAATGGTTAACCCAGGATGCAATGATGCCCTCATCATGAAAGTTCACGAGTATTGCTAACATCGGGTTAACCACCATAGCGAAGTCTGCGGCAGATGTAGGAGTTTCAACGTCGAGTTCCTCGATGTAGTCACTCAACATGCGCAGACTATTCGCGGTGCCTTTTGAAGACAGACTCCTCAGATAAGGACCCGCCGGCATTGTGATGCGAGGTTCGAAGGACGCCGAAGCCAGAACGACAGCTGAAAGAAACAGGATGCGATCAGATAACAGTACAGAAAATAAAGAGAGGAAAGTTACCAATATGATGGTCATTGTACCAGTTGAGACAGGTGGTAAAGTCGGAAGGGCTGGTGGCGCAGCTGATCTTTTATCCCCTCCTTCAATCTGTAGCACTACAGTTGAGATGAGAAAAAGAGGTTAGAGGTAATTCCATCAATAAGAAAAAAGAGAGGAAGGATGTCAACGGAAATCATACTCACCAACGCCACCAGAGGAAGAAGCAAGCTCAGATGGGAAGGAAAAGTGTGGGAGCAACATCTGATATACATGATCAAAAAGCACTCCTGAAAACACAACAGTGTGACTTTAGTACACGAATTATATGTCTGGAAAACAAGATTAATAAATCGTAAACACATACCTTCCAACATCTTCGAGGGTATGAGAGAGGGTTGAGAGGTGACCACCACCAAGACAGTCGTTGAAGGCGCTCCCTCGAGCAGTGGGGCATCGGCACTGGCTGCACCTGCATTACGAAAAGGTGAACTTGTCAGAAAAAATTGTAAAGTAAAGAAAAGCAGCCACTTGGGGTTTACCTGATGAGCTGCCAGCTGAAACGGAGGCGATCCCCTCCTCTATTGACATGAGACCACCGCCCGTGGCCTCATCACCCGACTCAATGGGAACCGTTGTGGTGCTCGCGAGACCTGGAGACGGCGGAGGACCAAAGACGGGAAGGGCTATGATTGGAATATTGCCAGATTCCAGAGAAGGAGCAGTTGGCTCGTCCTCGGGAACCATGGCCACCTCACCCACTACTCGCTCAGGTTCAGTAGTCGCAGTTGTATCGTCCACCATCGCCCGGGGATCGCCGGCCTTGAGCACCTCATCCGCCACCACCCCGGACTCAGTTGTAATGATCATATCATCTGCCACCACTTCAGATTCGGCATCAATGACTTTCTCGGCGGTAGGCCCCTCGACCTCCACCTCAGGCTCCAAAGCCACAACAAAGTTGCCCACCGTCGGCTCGAGTTCGGCAGGTACCGCCTCCTCTGTTTCTTTGGGATCAACGGTTTCCGCCTCCCCCTCGATCGGACTTGGCCCTGCAAGATAAGAGATATAAGGACCAACGACATTAAAATCCTTATAACAAAAACTCTGAGAAAAACATTACCTGAAGTGGATTTACCGTTTGCGCTCCGAACTGCACGCGCCACCTCTCTGTGGGCAGTGGATAGGGCGACAGGGGCCTCTTCAGATAGAGTATCAGCGCGAGGGACAGTGCTGGGACCCGCTCCCATAGCCAAGGCAGCCCTGCGTGCCTTCGCCTCACGCCTCAGCCTCTTCCTTTCCTCCCGGGCTGTCGCGATAGACCTTTGTGACGCCTCCTTCAAGGCGTCGTCATCCTCGTTCAGGGATGCCTCCAGAGCCTTTAAGGCATCTCTCATCGGCTCTTCAAGACGAACCTCCTGCGGTGGCCCAGAGGAAGCAGGAATATCGGCGGCTGGCGGAACATTTGTGTCGCTTGGTGGGAACGGCATTGAGGTTTCTGCAATAAAAAGAGAGAGGTTAGATCGACCATGACACGAGGGAGATGGAGACTTGATGAATTAAAACTTACTAAGGCCCATAGACGCTCTAAGACGTTCCTCCTCTTGGAAAGTCTTCAAAGAAGCGGCAATGGCTTCTTCATCAGTGATGCCTGTTGAAAGAAAGGAGAGAAAAGCGTTAATCAAGGGCGATAAGGAAGATATGATGTAATAAGGAAAATGTGACTAGTAGTTACCTGACTGCGCAAGCTTAGCTAACCACGCGTCATGCCTCGCCAACCATGCCGAAGCTTTGAGAGCAGCCTCCAAGTCTGTATCGTCCGATGGCGGCATCACTAATCCTACGTTAGTCCCATATTCGAGCAGACCTTCAGCATAGGGAGCATAGGGTTCCTGGCCGAACACGACGTCCGCAGCGAAGAGCGACTTCTTTTTCTTTTGCCCTCCGACCCTAGGCTCACGGGGGATCGACTTCCGCTTAGCAGCCACTTTGGGACGACGGGTCCCGATGTCCGCACCCACGCCAGACTCCGGCGAGGGTACAACCACTGTCTCCACTGGAGCACAGGGTGCGGGAGGTGCATCTGCGATATCAGGGAGCGGCAGCTCACGTGGAGGACTTTGCGCACGTGATGGTCTGCCCCCGGCATCTTTTAGAGGAGGAGCCACCAGGATCCTTGGCGCTAAGGGAGCGTTACGGTTGGTGCCGGGGGGTACTTCTTTACGGTCGATCAACACTCGCCCCTCTTCCTTTATAACAGCCCCCGTCGCATGATTGTACCACTCTTTATATACATTAAGGAGTCGTGGAGCACAGGCCGGCGTGCTGATGAAAAAACGAGAACCCGTGTTCAGGCGCATGAAGTGATGTAACGCGTTCTCCATCCCTTCTTCATTGACAGCAGGTTCCAGTAAGAAAGCTTCCAAGGGTACCCCTTGATCGTAACCCAGTTGTTGGGCAAAACGATGCGGGTTATATCTCATAAAGACTGCTGCACCGCCCTGCCTGAAGACTAGGAAACCCGGTCTAATAGAATACAAATGGAGGATCTCCCGGGCCGTTAACACTGAAGCTCCATCCTTGAAGGAGTCCTGTAATGGTCGCACCGCAGTGGTGGACGCTTTTCCAATGGTTAATACCTTATCAATAAAGGACATCCTGACTCCAACGGTGTGAGGGCAAAGCAGTAAACCCCTGGCGTCCCATGGTGAAGGGGTCACGATTGATGAGCCAATCAACTGTAAAATGCGAGGAAAACCGCACTTGTCAAAGAATGAAGGCCTTTTATGCATGCCGAAGACACCCGCCGTGTGTAGCTCGAGCCACGATGCAAAGTAGTGCATCGGGAAGACCACGTGCAGTACCCCGGGCTCATTGGCATCTGCTGCTCGGCTGAGGCCATGATATAGGTGCGCCAAGCCAGCGATCCCCACAGCCACCTTTATCCCGATGACCATTCGGTGGGCTGGGTAGAAGACGGAAGGCCGCATGCGATGAGAGTGCATTGGGATCGCGAACCAACTCAGCCACAGTCCGAGAAATCCTAAGAAGAAAGCCTCCTCATCCATTCCAGGGGCCGCAATTTCTGCAAAAGACATGGTTAGGGAGTTAGGAAGAAAAAAGTCCTTTTGGTCTATGTCTTTCGCTGGCAGGTCATCCAAACCTAAACCGAAAGGGTCATCCAGGGTGGCAAACTTGGCAGATCCCGATGAAATGACGCTTGGACGAAGGAAACGAGCAATGAAGTCCTCAAAGTTAACCCCCCGACTCCCGTGTTCGATAAAAAGGGACTCGTAGATGTTCAACACCTTGATCAGGCTCGGGAATTGGTGTTGAACGGCATTTTCCGGCGTGATCCCCCTTACCATCGGCTTAGCACCGAAGACGTACTCATCTGTCGGGAGCAGCTCTTCATAGTGTTCCCCCATGACCGGTAGGCCGGATACCTCCGCGAATTCCTCCAAAGAAATGGACACTTCCCGATCCATGGCAAGGAAAGTATGGGTGGGAATATTCCATTGCTCCAAGAAAGCCTTGAACCACCAGGTGGGGAGCGTAGGATATTGGAAGAGAGAGACGTAGACCGCGGTGTACAGTCCTAGTCTTATCAACTGCGACTTCTTCGTCGACAGGATGTACCGGGCCCACGGCAGATAGCCAATCGGGTGACGGGGAATCAAACCAAGGTTATATGATTGCCCCCAGGGCCGTGCTTCTTCCTGACAAATACGGCGTCCTAGGATATCCAAGACCATAGGACGTTGGACCGGAACCGCATCCATAGCAGGATGAAGAAAGTTGTTTGCGGTCCAATCCACCATCTCCACGGCGTACTGCACCGGGGGTAGGCTGGCGTAATGAATCGCCGTTATGGATTCTTACGGCACCGCGCATGTGAAGCTCCATCGGCCCTTGATGATCTGATTGTACCACGACCCCCAAAGATGGAGACTCTTGTATTCCGGGTCGTACTCCTTAATCATGGCCAGGACTTCACGGTCCAAGGGCGCCTCGGGAAATCCCTCCTCCGAGCGGACGAACGGGAATGAAGTGTCTAGAGACATGATCGCTGCAAAAGAGCAATTTAGCCGTTAGTGTTGTAATCCCAACGTTTGGCGTTTAAAGAAGAAAATGCATTAATTAAATTAAAATTAAAATTAATTAATTACACCACACAGCAGTGCAGTGAGTAAGGGACCAAAGGGGGACCCACAAAATCTGGATGACAGTACGTCAGTTAATAGGACAATCTCATCATTGGATGAGATTGTCAGTTGGTCCCCAGGAAAACATTCCCATTAATAAAGAATCCCTAGAGACAAGGAAAAAATCTCCTCTTTCAGAGCAAAACTCTGTCACAGAGTGACACTTGTCAAACTCTGGTCTCAGGAGAATAAGATTCCTTAAAAGAGCCTAGCTCTGTGATGATGATGAGAAAATTTATTTAAAACTCCTAAAGAAATTAAAACCTTTTGAAGACTATTAGAAGTTCTTCGTTTTTAGATCAAAAAGATCTATTTTTGGATCCATGAGCAAAGCTCTGCTCATGGGTTAAAACCCATGAACAAGATCTTTATAGATCTATGGATTCATGAGAGCAAAGCTCTGTTGGTGAAACCCCAAAGGGAATTTCTTTAGATCAAAAGATCTATAAGAGCAAAGCTCTTTTGGTTAAGATTGATTTAAATTAATCTGATTTAAATTAATTTTACATAAAAGTGTTCTAACTGTGGAAACGAGCAAAGCTTTGAAGTTCTAAGCAAGAGCAAAGCTCTGAAATCAAAATCTAGAAAATGGTGAAGTTTTCTAAAGGGCCATAGGTCCTATTTATAAGGCGCTTGTGCCCCTTCAGCTCACCCCTTGATCCAACGGTCAGGGGCTTGCCACCGCTGCACTCACGTGCGCGCCACGTGAGCGCAACGGTGGGGGGGCATTTGTTTCCCCCAATCAGAGCAAAGCTCTGCTGGAAATTCAAAATTCAAATTTTGAAGCAACGCTTCAAATCCCGGGCGCAACGCGCCACGTGTCCGGCGCTGATACGTCAACGCAGCGCCCAAGAAGGCGCGCCCAATCAGAGCAAACCTCTATTAAAGGAAGCAACGCTTCAGTTGCGCTAGTGCTACGCTGCGCGACACGTGTCAGCGCAGATGCGCTCGCGCAGTTGCGCTGCGCTGTGCGACACGTGTCAGCGCAGATGCGCTCGCGCAGTTGCGCTGCGCTGTGCGCTGCGCGACACGTGTCACGCGCTGGGGCATCTGCGCCAAACAGAATTAAATTTTAAGAAATCTTTTCTGTTCTTGTTAAAATAAGAAGATTTTCTTCTGCAAAGCAGAAGCCCTTGGATCAAAGATCCAACGGTGGAGAAAATTCCCCAAATCACTCAGAGAAGAATCTCTCTAACAAATTTAACTAATTTATGGGCACTATAAAAAGGACCCTAGGCCTCAATTCAAAGGCATCAACATTTTCTTGAAAAAAGTCAAGAGCTTCAAACAGAGAGAACTCTGAGAAAATTCCAAGAAAAAGGTAAAGAACCTTCATAAAATAGAAGAAATTTCTTCTAATAGATCATTGATCTAAAAACAAGATCAATGATCTTTACATAAAAAAAACAGTGCTTTGCACTTCTTATGAATCTCTGGTTCTTTAAAACAAGAAAACAATAAAATAAAAAAAAAATATAGTGCTTTGCACTTTTATGAACCTCTGGTTCTTGAAACAAAAAAGAGAAAAAATTTATTTATTATTTCTCTTTGATCTAAATTTAAATCAAGAAATTAAACAGTGCTTTGCACTTCTGTTCTTGAATCTAAAAGATTCTTAGTGCTCTGCACTTACAAACTGCGCCGTTGCGCTCTTAAGAGAGCGCCACGTGTCAGCTATAGAATCACTTGCGCTACGCGCTCTTGAAATAGAGCTTTGCTCTCTGGAATTGGCGCAACTCACCAGAACGCGCCACGTGTCAGCAGCGCAACAGCGCAGCGCACTGCGCTAGTGCGCTTGCGCTCACTAGAGCGTGACACGTGTCATCACCATACGAGTTTGCGCTCAATACTTAGCGCAAAGCGCCTGACAAGCCACGTGGGGCACTGTCAGAGTATTTAATGCTCTGCATTATTAAAGAAAAGGGACAGAGTCCAATTAAAAGGCCTAACAGGCCTGATAAAAATGCTATGCATTTTTAAAAAGGGGGGGAAGGGCAAAGCCCAAACAAAAAAATAGATGCTCTGCATCATTTATAAAAGGGCAAAGCCCAATCAAAACAAGAGTAATGCAGTGTATTACTCAAAAAGGGGGTAAAGCCCTAGCACAGGCCAAAGACAAAAAAATGTTGAAACTGGACTTAGCCCAATTTTAGCCATAAGTCCTTAAATTAAATTGACTGAGCAAGATTGCTCTCTTAAATCAATTTACTACGGGTTCAAGGGTACATCTCTGAACTCCTTTGACACACGTCGTTGTAATCCTTCAACTTCGTCAGAGAGGTGACGGGTCCCGACAACCACATATCAATATCGGACCGAGACGTCCTTAAACTAATATCGGACCGAGACGTCCTTAAACTAATATTGGACCACCACGTCCTTAAACTGGCAATAGACCACCACGTCCCTAAACTGGAGCCTGGACCGAAACGTCCTTAAACTAATATTGGACCGAAACGTCCTTAAACTAATACCGGACCGAAACATCCTTAAACTAATATCGGACCGAAACGTCCCTAAACTACCTATGGACCACTACGTCCCTAAATTGGAACAATAGAGCCTCCAAATGCTCTCTTACCGGATCTAAACGGTCTCGTTTAAGTTGATCTTAGCCCCCAAACACGGCTAACGTATCCTTAAAACATTCAAACGGACTATAAAACTCCAAATCAACCTGGGTTCCAGGGTACATCTCTGAACTCCTCTGACATCTGCCGTTGTAATCCTTCAACGATGTTAGAGAGGTGACGAGGCCCGATGGCCAGATATTAAATCGATCATCACGTCAAGTTGATCTTAGTCCAAAACAGGACTAATGTATCCTTGGCGAACGTTTAAGTTGATCTTAGTCGCAACGCGACTAATGCATCCTTAAATTAAAAACACCAAACCCAAATCTAAGTAAATACGGATTTGGACTAATCCACGTCCTACGGGCGACGACATTACTCAGTCTCCGTATACAATCCACGGGCAACCACAAATAAAACAAACACACACGACACGAAGTGAAATTCTGGAGAAGGAGAAAGTTGTTACCGCGATGCGGTAGTGTAATTAACTACAGGGGCTTGCGCCTGCAGGGAAGAGCGTCCCCACAATCAAAAACCCCTCACCCTGAGGGGGAATCTGACGAAGTCTGCTACATCGGCCGCATCCGTCTAAACCTCCGATACACGGTGCCATAAATCAACTTGGCATCTTCGGAGAGGTGGACGGATAAAACCACATAGCATCTGCCCCGAATCTCAGGCATAGACGCAAAGTCTGCGCCGCCATTCGGAGGGGAACAGCCACGTCGGTTCACCGGAATACCTCCGCGTACGGGCGTTTGGTTTGGTGTGGACGCCGGCTTCTGCTCGGTCTGCTGCTTGTGGTCCTTTAGAAAGTCACGAATTACTCCAAGCAAAGTGGTGTCATCCATACGCCTCTTGTAAGATTGTAGATTCTTGGCTTCCATGATCCTGAAACCAAAACATCAAAGAGGATTAGTATGCTAAACAAGATTCAAAACTTGCGATGAATGATGATCATGAATCAAGGATATGAATCCAAACTAGAACTCCAAGTTACTTAAATAGAGTACTGCATTGTAACCATGCTGCAGTTCATAGTTACAATCACATAACTCCACTCAAGTCGCCCAAATTCTAGAGATAAATAATAGGGAACCAAAAGTTTCAAGTCGAGATGCAAAGAAGTTTGCATATCGTCAAGATAAGGATCAGGAGGGAGTTAAGATTCAAGAATGGCAAGATGGCAAAGTGGCAGGACATGTTCCTAATCTCGAGTATTCTGATTCATGTATTGGGTCCAATACCCAACTACAAAAGAATCAACCCGATTAACCTAGATCCTACGCTTTGATACCAAACAAACCCTGTCACGCCCCGCTTCCCAAAGTATGCTAAGATAGGCACGTGACAGAGCCAACCATGCTACCTGTGGATAGGAAATATCCCTCCACAGTTACATTACGGCTGTAGAGATATCAAGCACAATAATAAACTATCTAACACATGTTCATAAGCCAGAATAAACGAGTCAAGAAAAAAATAACGCGGAAGCAAAAGATCCAATACAAGAATAAACTGGAATCTACGTCCCATAATGCGGGCTCACATCAGGAATGAAAATGCATAAATAAAACTAAAGATACTAACAAGTCCTCACTGCTCAACCTGCTGACTGAAATACTCCGGCTCGGCCTGTAGCAAAGTTAAGGAATCTAGGCCATGCAAAACCCAGACGTCAGTGCGTCATAATATCAAGCAATAATATAAACAGGGGTAGTAAGACATGCAGGTATGAGTATAAACGGTAAAACATGTATAACAGTAATATAAATGAGGACAGTGAGGGTAATGTGTAGTGAGTAATTTAAACTGGTCTACTAGGTTAACTACTCTCAAGTCTTTTGAAATCAATTTGATGAATCATCAATGTAACTCAATAGTATCCCGTGCGTGTCCGGGATCACGGTCTAAGACTCTCGGGCTGAATCTGAGACGTGCCGCAAGGCAATAAAGGGTAGTAGGTAACGACGAATGATGTCAGCAGCAGCATCCCGGGGCTGGCCTAGCCCGTAAAACTGATCAGTAAAGGTATCGAACTGTCGAGTTACAAGTCAGGTTTCATCATTGATTTCCCCATACCCCCAAGTTATGTGTTTAAGTCAGGTATTGATAAATCTGGAGTTAATGCCAACACAGGATCAAGCAAGTACGGGTTTGTCTGAATAGACAACAGGAAATGTTCGTAGGGACAACATGTCAAGATTGTTGGCAGTAGTAACAAAATCAGGTAACAGGTCAAGCTATGGTACATCAGGTCAAGTCAGGTAGTGTATATGGATCCAAACATGTCAAGTAGTGCACAATATCAAGTCGTGTCAAGCAGTAGTGTATCAAGTCATGTCAGGGGTGCCCAAGTATCGCGTGGGTGCTCATAATCAAACCATAATAAGCGTGGGTACACAAAAACAAGTATGGGGTACCAATGTAACAATAAATGGAATAATGTGATGTGGTATGCAAATAGGTAGAGATTCAAACATATGGATGCACAGTTATCGATTAGGGTTCAAGTTATAGTTCCAACACTAATTAGTTACACTTTATCAAACATGGAATGTTAATACCACATTATTATGTCTTAATATGATTGATGAATGCAATTATCTATATTCTAAATGAAATGGATGCACACGGGTATTCGAAAAGTTACAAACTATAAAATGGTACTATGGGATGTACAAATAAGCACTATGTGAAATAAATATTGGTATGGATGCATTATAATGTAATCTACTATGTACCAGGATTATTTTCATAATCTAGATCTAAAATGATATGCACGGATGCAAACGGAACATCGAAAAATTATAAAATGAAGCATGAGAAACTAGATTTAAACTACAGGCACGGTATGTATTTAAATAAGTATATAATAATTTAAATAGCATGTAGTAAGATTAACTTGCCTGATCGGAACGCGAAACGGATATGTACGGTTCGCCCGACATCGGCGAAATGTTGCAACGCACGCACGGCACACGGAATGGGTCCAAGTAATGCACGAGGGTGATCACGTAGGTCAGGCACGTCCTCTGGGTCGTCTGGAGCGGCAGCGACGTCACGGCTCCGGCGATCACTGGAATGTGCGAAATCAAGAAGAGAAAGAGAAAGAGAAAAGAAGAAGAAGAATGAGAAGAGGGTTCTCAGGATATGGCTCTGGGTTTTGTGTTTGGGGACATAGGCGAGGCTAGAGGGTGATGATGAGTCGTGGGTCACCTGCGATGGGGTTTGCCGGCGAGGGGAGTGGGTTGCAGTTTCAAGAAGTCAGTGAGGGTTTTTGTGCAGGGAAGAAGGTCTGGGGTGTTGGAGTGTGCATGAGAGAAGAAGGGTGATGGTGGTCGAGGAGAGGTCTACGATGACGTGGTCGGAGCTCTGGCGACGTGAGGGTGCATCGAGGGTTGCAGGGGTTTCTGGGTTGAAGGGAAAAGGAGAGGCGAGAGCAGATAGTGGTGGTTGTGGTGATGGGAGAAAGAAGGCGAGATGAGGAAGGTGGAGGTAACGACGAGCGGTCGGTGACGGCGACGCTACGAGAGGCTAGGGTTTTCTCGTGGAGGTAGTGGGTTCTCGTGGGTTTTTTTCTTTTTCTTTTTTAAAAAAAAAGGAACGAAGAAGAAGGGAGGTGATGTTAACGCGGAGGGGGTGACGAGAATCAAGGAACGCACAGTAAGTGCGAGAGGAGAGAGAAGGGGGAGAGAGAGAGAGAAAGAAAAGGAGGAGAGAGAAGGTACGTGTATGGGGTTTTAATTATAGGAAAATGAATTTGTTTAATATATAAAGACGCAGAGAGAGAGAGAGAGATTAATATTATAAAAGGAAACAGATAGTTTCTGTTGAGATTTAAAATAAAAAAATATAAAAAATATATTTTAGTTAAAAATCGTATATTAATAGTTATGAGGAATTAAGGAATATAATATTAGTCCGTTTTGAGATTTTGACAAATATAAACTTACTTCAAAACACGCCCGGGTCGGGTCCAAAATTTCAGATTTAAAATATGAAAAATATGTGCGACGTCCAAATTTCAAAATGAATGCTCAGGTAACGAAAATGCATACCCCCAAGAACGGATGCATGTACGTGCGCGTAGCCATCCAAACATGTCCGTTTCACTGAACGGGATGAGAACAAGATGCGCGGATACTACCACGGGGTTAGGGGTATCATGCAGGCCATGTTATGTAATTTTAAAATATATTACGTGATTTAAAATGTTATATGATAAAAGATGCAATGCCAGATAAAATGCACGTATGCACTAAACATGAAATGCACCTGTCTATGTAACAAGTCAAGTTAAACTATAAACATGAATCGAACAGGTTCCAAACCAGCGGGTCGGGTCGAATGCAAAGTAGCATGTAAAATACCATTCGTACCCAAAACACGATAAATCACGAAAATACCATAGATAAGTAAATACGGGAACTTGAATTGGTATAAATGAACTAGGTTGTTACATCTATTGTTGGTTGCAGTCTCACATTTGTAGCGATTTTTCATGAATTTCACTGTAACGATCTGAGAGCTTGTAACCTGCAAGTATTTAGCAGACATGGATCAAAAGCATCTATTTATGTGTAATGTGATTAAGAATGTGCGATATACAAATGCAAAATTCTGATATAAACAGCCGTCGGCGTCCGTTGCCGGTGTGGGGTGTCGAGTCTCACGGGAGCTCGACCGGCACTCTGTCGTCATGACCATAGTTCTTGATGGGCCCCGGTTCCTTCCGGCGAGGTCTCTTGAGCAAGGCTCGAGGCGAGGCTCTCCGACGTGGGGCTTCGAGGTTGACTGGGACGGATAATTGCCGGAGTCTGTGAGGCGGTGGTCGGCGGAGGAGTTAACGACATTCGGTGGAGGCTCACCCGTGCCTCCGTGGAGGGGGAGGCTGTAGCGGGTGCTTGGATCTTCAGGGTGATCGCTTGCCATGTGGATGGAGATCGGAAGGCCAACTTTGTTTTTGTGGAAAATTGTTTCCCACAGACGGCGCCAACTGATGGAGGTCCTTTTCGGGTCTTCTTCAGATGTTGTCTTCCGTCGATCTCCCGGTGGATTTTGGAAGTGATCTTCTGTTGCGTGTGGATCTCAATGGGGTTGAGGAGATTGGTGACTTTGAGGAGTGTAGCACCGAGCACCTGCAAGGAAGTCCCGGGATGGTTTGGCACCACCGAGGACCCTCCGACGATCAAGTTAGTACGAGATCCGAGCAAAGTAACGGCTAAGTGGAGTAAAAATGGATTACTTGACCCCTCTATGATGAGGGTTTATATAACGGCGGCAGCACGCAGCAGCAGGCGCGAGAATCTCGCCGGCAGTTACGCTCCCGACGTCACGCCCGTGTAAAGAGCGGATCGCCCATTAATGGGGATCATGATGGCGTGGGACGTGGGATGTTGCTGGCGGAGAATCTGCGCATGGCGAGATTTGCGGAGTGGCGGTTACGCCTGTGAGTGGTGGAGTTGGTCGGTCGGAGGACCGAGGAAGATGGTCTCAGTTGGGGAGCTCGGGGACGAGCGAGAAGACCGAGGAGTCTTGGTCCTGTGGCAGCTCGGGACGAGCTGAGAGGCCGAGGAGGCCAATTTTCAGGGGGCTATGAGGTGAGCCAGCTTGTGCTTGCAGGTCGGGTACAAGGGTTGCCTGGTCGGCCCCTGTGGGCCCTTTCTTCTGAGTTCCGGGACACGTTATCTGCCACGTGTCCTGATCTTGGAAATCGTCAATATTGAGCATCATCAGGTGTCGAGAATTTCAATTTGAAAACCCCTCTCTTTTTGCAATGTAATATTGTGTTTTAGTGTTGTTTTGTTTGCCCTTTAAAATGGATGCGCATTTCCCCCCTCTTATCAATCCTAAAAATCTCAGAAAAACCTGACTATAATCAATACTTTTAAACAAAACACCTATATCCTGTAACATGTTAGGCACTTGATCAATTTTCCATCCAAACTCACTTAAAAAGGACAATTTGTCTTCATCTTCTTCCTCCTCCGTCCAACGTCAACACGAGTTTTCTATTTCTTTTTTAATCCACCCCATTTCACTTCAACCAACGGCTTATTCAAACGTCCATCCCACCAATACCTAAGTTTCATAATCCTTCCCCGAGCCATTTTGGGCCATCATGGTATATAAGAAACGAGATCTTTTTTGAAAGAGGGACAACTAAATAATAACAGGAAAGGAGGTTTGGATGTTCTATTTAGGAATGTGGATTGTAAAGGGGTTGTATTAATAAATATGAAATATTTTGGGGTCTGAAATAGAAAAAAACACGACATTTTTTCCCTGCTGAGAAAAAAAATGAAAGAACACAAACCCTCGTTCAGTTCTCTCTCCCCCAAAAGCATCGAGACTTTTCTCAGTTAAAGCCCGGTCGCTTTCAATCGACGACCACCGCTGAGGTAATCTCTCTTTCTCTCTCTTCCCAACTTAAATTAGGTTTTAAGCCTGAGAATTGCCGGCAACGTTTCGGTGACCATCGTTTCGATAATGGATCCTGTGTTTGTTGTTTGCGTAGATAAACAAAGTTCATAAGTTGTTAAAAAGTTCAATCGAGCACTTTTTGACCGCTTGAATTATATAAAAATTGCTTTTTTACATGAGGGTTTGAATCATTATGCATATTTTTGGCCATTACATATTTTCTGTGCCTTTATTCGATTAATTTGTATATTATCATTAAATTAGGTCAGGCCAATGCAAAATTTCCCAATTTTTAATACTATCTTAAGCCAAATATGTTACTAAATTTAAATGCTTCCATGTTCTGCAGGTTCCATAGAGGTATATATCGATCAGTTACCGCGATTTGTAGACTTGGTGGAGTAATGGCCTATGAGTTGAGTGAGCTGAAAAGTAAAGTTCTCAACTTGACCTATGTATTTGTGCATATCATGTTATGTTTTTACTACCTTTAGAGGGAATGTGTAGTGCTTCGCTGTTGATGTTATCTGTGTTGAATTCCTAATAGTGAATTATCATCCTTACTTACTTCTAGACTTCTCCAATTTGGAAGAATTTGCATGACCCTACCAACTTGGAATTCTGGATTAAGCTCATGGAGAAGTACTCTCTTGTCTATAATTTTGACGGCCAAAAAAACGACACTAACCTAGGGAGACTTGGTGTCAAATCGACAGACAATGGTAAAATTTTATTAGATCTTTTGTGAAGCCTTGTTTTATAACTAAGCCTGTCTGACGGGAAAAGACTTGAGCACAAGGTTTTAAATATTGAATATCATCGGAAGTCGAAATCATAGCAGATAGGGGTTTCCTCTATCATATACGACGATATTAACCAATATATCGGCAAAATATGTCGGTTTTATCGTATTGTGAGGGTCCCGATACGATATATCGGCCAATATGTCCGATATTTGATTCAATTCTCAGGCATTGGTGGTGGTGATGATAATTAACTAACGATTTACTTTCTTCCTGTTTACTCTATCCCTAAACCACAAATATTTACTCTCATTTCAAATTTTGCTTTATTAAATGCTATGGGCGTTTAAATATTTTAAAGCACTAAGTTACCACAACAATTTATAGAGGATTTTTTTTGATTTTATTTTTTGTAAGTTAATTGCTAACTTTATCAGAAATATAATAAGGGTTTATATGTTCCTTGTTAAGGAGAACATATTAAACACATCAATTTAAATAAAAATAATTGTATGGAAGCTTGTTTTTACTAACGCGTGTATGCTAATTATGGAATTACACCCATATGAATTACCTGGCTTGTTTCTTGCTAACAATCCTCTACATGCTGTTCAAGCGTTCATTT
The DNA here is from genome assembly GCA_030015575.1 of Agapanthus africanus. NCBI lineage: Eukaryota > Viridiplantae > Streptophyta > Magnoliopsida > Asparagales > Amaryllidaceae > Agapanthus > Agapanthus africanus. The sequence continues at coordinate 740,313,755 of CM057337.1, forward strand.
TCTTCTCCACTTGTTATCATGTTTGGTTTTGCTCACTTTGCATGGGAGATTCAATTTGCTTTTACAAGTCAGTTACATGGATAGCACAATCTGTTACCTTAAAATCGGTGAAGTGTAAATACTGTAGATACTCATCCTTTGGAACCTTATTTTGTGAACAAGTGGAGTTGTTGTGGGATACCGATTTTGTATGAGAGTCAGTTTTGTTACTAAATCGATGTGAAATAAATATATAATCAAATCAATCTAGTAATTAGATTATATTATCGATATGTTGATTAATCTATATATTTAAAAGAAAGTTTCCCAAACTAGAAGTGAAGAAAAGACACTTTTTGTCAAACATGATAAACTAAAAGGATAATGACAGAGCCTTATCAAGCCTCATAAATTTCATTTTAAAATTGAGTTTTGTCAAGTAAAGGTAACAATTTCACGTTGGATTTTTATATTTTCTTGGAATAAAAAACATTCGGTCTCATTTTAATTTCAAAGCTATCCATGTCTGGACATAGGTGATGAAGAGCAACCTATCACACTTGTTTATGACTTGGGGTCACTAACAAGATGTGCTTCGACCTTGCTCTTATCAGACATGTCATTATATATGATATACATATTTAACATGTTTAAAGTTGTGTTATAGCTTAGTTTGATATCATATTCTGTGATCAAAGGTGCATAATGCCTTTTACTCCATTGCTAAGCTTTTTATGGGCATCGTCAGAAGTGAAAAGACTGTGTTATGCCCATGCCCATAACTTTATCCAGCAATCCACTAATTCTTGATTTGGTCCAACTTCTATGATGTATTTGTGGGGAAAACTTTAAGAAATTACATTGCTCTCACTACAAAACAATAAACATTATGATCACACTAGTTTCAATGTTAATCTAGTAATCGTTTTTCACATCTGATATATGCAGTGATGGTATGTGGCCTGCTGTGATACTTCTTTAGTCAACTCAAGGGTAGTTAGAAACTTCATAATCTGTTTGTATTATGTTCTACTGATGTTGCTTATCATGGAAACATGCCAACTTGTAAAAACACATCAGTGTTGGCTGTTATTTATTCTCTGAGGAATGTATAGCAATCAAATTTTGGTGGTGCACTAAGAGGCTGGGATTTGCATCTGATCATTTACTGATTATGCTAGGAACTTCATTTTCTATTTCATTTTCATCTGATAATGTAGCACTGACGTCATACTGATTTGAAACTATCTAGAGGTTGGAATAGGACTGTCGGGCTGTGGAATTGTTTTTACATTCCTTGGGATCGTTCTCTTCTTTGACAGGGGCTTGCTTGCTCTGGGCAATGTAAAGTTTAATCCATCATTTGTTCCTTTATACTCTAGTTAATAAATAATTAATTTACGTGAAACCTTGACAGCACCATTTTCTTTACTAGTTATTTTGCTTGTCTGGTGTGGCCTTCTTACTTGGTTGGCAATCGATGTGGCGGCTATTCACAAACAAAGTAAATTACAAGGTATATTGAACTTTATCTCATGCAAAGTACTATTTTCATGTTGTTCTGCATGTTGCCATGATTTACATTTTTTTAATTAAATGTTGCCGTCAGTTTGCCAAAACTGCTCGGGCGGGTGTTGCATAGCTAGGAAATGGACCTTACGATGTTGCTGTCAAAACTAGCTTGAGCTTTTGGTTTCAAAATGGTTCCCAGTCCAATCATTAATTCCCACCATATGTATATATTAACACAGAAAGTGGCAATTGCTCAGACTGAGAAGTAGAAAATTCAAGGTGATGATCTGCTTTGGAGATTATCCACATAAATGTTCACAGCTTTCAAGTCAAGATGGTAATTGTGGTGTCTATGATGACTCAAACCCAAACCTAATTCCAAAGTTTGATTCTGAATAAATTAACGGGTAGGAATTTGATTGCTGCTCAATTTAAATATGCTCTGTTAGGTTTATTTGGTGGCCTCTTTGGAAACTAATATGGCACTAGTTTTCCTTGGGTTTACCTTTCCTCCGCAATTTCTAGTCTGTGTTACCGAGAGTTACAGAGCAAGGTAAATTCTACTCTCTTTGATTTTGCCATACAATAGCGGATCTTCATTATTGTTAATTAGTTATTTTTGGAAGCCCGGTTTAGTGTGAACTATGTTTTATCTTCTTAGTCTTATGCTTCACTCTTCTTTATTTTTTTTGGCTGCACAACTTCAGTAGAATCAATACAATTGCCCATAGAGCAATAGCTTCATTGAATTACTCAAACGTATACTTGGAAAAACATTAGCCTAAAAAGAAGAATAAATTTCATGCATTTCATTTTTATTTTAAAACATAACTAATATATAAAACAAAAATATGTGTGAAAAAAATAGTTTAATATTTTTATGTAAAAGGAACCGACTTATGTGTAATTTATGAGATCAAAGGAGATGAGAACAGGGAGAAAAAAATCTAATCTATGTACTCCGATGTGTAATTTAATGTTATAAAGGAATCTAGATGCAGTGGGAGTGTACTCTAAGATGATGAGATGCATGGTCTAGGGTGTGAGGTGTCCCTTATAATTATGAACGAGATCTATTGTAAATGGGGGAATCCCCTTATGGATGGCTCTCTCTTGCTTTTAATGAATCATCAAGTGTTTATTACTCCTCTCTTTGCTCTTAATCCTCTCATTACTCCTGCTTTTAGCTCTCTTTGATCTGAAAGTTAGGCTAAATTAGATTTAGCCCCTCATAAAAGCGAAGATATTAGATTATTTATTAAATTAGAAAACAAGAAAGCATGTAATTAACCGTATTTAGCTGTCCACAAGGACATTTTGAAGGGCTGGTAATGCCATTTGGTTTGAAAAATGCACCTCAACATAAAATTTTTATAGTCTAATTGAAAATTGAGTTTGATAGAGCATGTTCCATGACAGGATATAAAAACAAAATTCAACAGTTCCAACATTTTAATTGTAACACTTGCATTGCATGCATATGCGTAATAACTTCAAACTGTCCAATGATTTATTGGTCTCCAGATCTTTGGCTAACATATATTCTATCATGAAGCATTACAGCTTCTCTTATTTTTAATTTTTTTCTTTTTCTTTCTTTCTTTTCTTTTTCCCCAAAGAGAGGAATATAGAGGAAGCATGGTATGTCTTTGGCTAACACCTATTTTTCTTTTTTCTAGAAGTTGACCTAGCTAAATTTTATCTCTACTATCATAAATTTATAATGCCAACTCATATGAGACCCACCAAATTTACAGTCAATTATGTAGCTCATATGATGGCTCCTCTTTCTTAGAAAAATTTATAAAAAACAAGAAAAATTCTTAATAGTTTTTTTCCCTATTAGAAACCCATGCCAACTTTCCTTATTTTAAAATTTTAAATAGTATTCTATCTTTCCAAGAAAAACCTTCTCTTTGGTTTTTAGAAACAAGTGTTGCTCAAAGTCTTTCTTGGCTCAATTTGGGTCTTTTGGTTCATAGTTTATAACTTTGTACTCATGTAACTCTTGTGTTTAGAAATAGCATACAGTCAATTGAGCAATGGGCTCCTATCTCTAGTCTTTTTAATGCGGTCGCATAACTCTATTGCAGGGTTCTATACCATTTTTTGTTGGGCTCTTTCTCTTATTTGTTCGTTGGCCTATAGTTGGTATCATCTTGCAAATATATGGTTCAATTGTTCTCTTCAGGTTATTTCTTCTCTTGGAAACCCCAGTCTTCATTATCTGCATGTTAACTTCTGATGTTTCATTTTTCGTTCATGCAGTGGATTTTGGCCATCAGCTAAGGTTTTCCTTTATCATATTCCAGTGATAGGATGGCTGCTGCAGTATCCATTTCTGGTAAGTACTGTACTAATTCTTCCATTTTATTTATTTATGGCTTAATTAAAAAAAAACCCAAACATTTATCTAAACTACGAGAAACTCCCAAAAACTTTGAAAATACACAAGAAACTATGACAAAACTTTCAAAATACACAAGAAACTACCACAAAACTTTCAAAAACTACGAAAAACTACCAGAAATAAGGCGCCACATCAGCAATAAATTGCACGAAACTGCCAAAAAACTGAATTTTTTTTGTACCATGGTAGTTTCTCGTAATTTAAAATTTTTTTGGGGGTTTCTTGTAGTTTAAAAGTTTTTTTTTTGTTTTGGAATTAAGCCTTTATTTATCTTCCATTTGTTCCCTAATGAGTTTGATGTGTTCTCTATTCAAATGCTTATGCAGTTCTTTGATAGCTTGAGGAAGATGCTCGGTTGAATATATATTCGTAAGCATCTAATAATTTGTTATTTTCGTAGTTAACGAAATGATGTCCTTCATTTAGGCCTCATTTGGCAACGAATTTACGGTTTTCGGAACCTCGGTTTCATGAGGTTTCGATGGTACATGCTAAACTCCCAAAAATGAAACTAGGCTCGTTTGGCAACCAAAATAGAGTTTCAAGGGCTTGAAACCCTATTTTTCGCAAAGTTTCGTTCCGTCTCTGTTTACACACACACACACTCTCTCTCTCTCTCTCTCACTTAAAACTAAGTTAAACGAAACTTTGGTTTCATAAAATATGTAGCCAAACGACCCTATACTTTGCGAGACCCCAATTTTACAAAACCACGGTTTGCACATGCAAATTGTGGTTTCGTTTTAACTTTTCGAAACCATGGTTTTGGAAACCTTATTGCCAAACTACGCCTTAGGGGTTTCATCCGAGCAAGATATCTGAAGTTTATTATTTCACTATATTCATGACAGAATTGCCGGTTTAATTGACTTGATTGGCTCCTGATTCTTCATAATAAATCCATCTAAATTTTCTGTGGGTTATCTTAAGGCCATGGCTGCTATATGTTATAGATCAGATAACTAGAAATTCAAGTATGATCAAGATTCTACTCAAATTCTTTTTATGCTTGGATCTGACACACTTGCGCTATTTCCCTGTATCTTTAACGATTAAATGTATCTTTTGCTTGGAACCTCACTATCAGCCGAATTATGAATTATAACTTCACTTGAAGATGAGCTTGCTTATTTAGTAAAAACCGATGTTCTTGTATTTATATGTAATGCCATCTTTGTCGATCTTGTCAAAATTGAGCATTAAATATCGCTTTTTTAATTAAGAGCAGAATACTTTCTGCGTCACATTGCTTATGTCAACTTTATTTACTTGCAGTTGACATATTGTAGTATGTTTAAAAGTTCAAGGCATCGCTTTCATAGTATAATGTGAACAAGGCGACGATAACTTATGTGATCTATATTACAATTCTTACTATCTATCTATCTATTATATATAAGAAAGCTATATTATTTCCTGGAATATATGCCCTCATCTAGTTTGGACTTTAGTGCATAATATATATAAAGCTATATTAGAGAATATTCCTTTGTCTAGCTTGGACTTTAGTGAGAAAATTGTTATCTAGTATCTATTTAATTTTCTTACTTCATTTGAGTCATGGAAATTTTTTTGTTGTCTCCTTACTCAATATTTATCGCTCTTTTATTCCATACAACTAGAATTATATGATAGAAAATTCTGATCGGCCCCTTTCGTTAAATCTCTTTCTATTTTTTCTCACTAAGGTTTTACAGGCAAAATATTGCAAAATTTCTTGATTTTTGTGTGATATATAGCATTCTAAATATTGAAAAAAATTACAGTTTAAAATTTTGCGATTTTTGTTTGGTATTGCTACAAGTATAAAAATCCAAAGAAAACAAAAGGTTGGCATTTTTGAAAGATCCGCTATTTTCATGTGTTGTAGCATGTAAAATATTAAAATTTGAAGTAAACAGAAAATTTGAGATTTTTGAAAATTCCGTGATTTTCGTGTGCGCATATGCATAAATGAAAGTAAACAGAAATTTTTGAGATTTTTAAAATTTTGCAATTTTCCTATGCTATATAGCATGTACAATATAGAAAAAACGGAAGAAAACAAAAATATTGAGACAATTGAAAATTTCGCGATTGTTATATGCTAGCAAACAAAATATTAAAAAAAACGAAGAAAACAGAAATTCCTGAGATTTTTGAAGATTTTGCGTTTTTTCATAACAAGCAAAATATTAAAAACAAAAAATTGAGATTTTTGAATATTTTACGATTTTCATGCGTTACAGCGTGCAAAATATTGGAAATTTGAAGAACATAAAAGATTTTTGGGATTTTTAAAATTTCATGATTTTCGTGTTGCCATGTTCTAGTCACTTGGAGTCGCAGTCTCTCGCATCGGATTTCTTTATTCTGTACTTAGTAGCAATCGACGATCTTTCTTTAATTCACATAGCCTTTTGTTTTCTTAATATCTGGAAGTTCTTAAAAAGTATGAATAAGTAAAATATTGGTAAATCGAAGAAAATAGAAACTTTTGAGATTTTTTAATTTTCATGATTTTTCTGTGCCATAAATAGCATGCAAAATAATGAAAAAAGATAACAAAAATTATTTGAGATTTTTAAAATATTGCGATTTTCATGTGCTATATATATATCATGAAAAATATTGAAAAGATGAAGAAAATAGATTTTTTTTGATATTTCTGAAAATTTGCTATTTTCGGTTGTTATAGCAAGTAACATGTTCAAAAACTAAAAAAATCGGAAAATTTTGGGATGCTTGAATATATTTCTACTTTCATGTTTTATATAGCAAGCATGTTCTATATAGGAAGCAAAATAATAAAAAAACCGAAGAAAACAAAATTTTTGAGATTTTCAAAAATTTGACGATATGCGTGTGCTCCATAGCATACAAAAAATTGTAAAACCGAAAACAAATTTTTTTGAGATTCTTTTAGGTTTAGCGATTTTTTTGTACTATATAAGAAGCAAAAATATTGAAAAAGGAAAAAAGCAGAATATGTTGATATTTTTGAAAAGTTTGTGATGTTTGTGTTTTAAAGCAAGCAAAATACTGTAAAACCGAATAAGACAAAAAATATTGTGTCTTATTGAAAATTTAAGAAAAAACATATTTTTAATTCGCGTTTTTTGTGTGGATGCAAAATTTTAACAATTTTAAGAAAAAAAGAAAATTTTGAAGGCATTGTGATTTTCTTGTGCCATAGCAAGCAAAAACTATTGTAGAGCATAAATATTTTATGAGATTTTTTAAAATTTTACGATTTTCATGCAAAATATTGAAAAATTTGCGAATTTTGTGTGTTATAACAAACAAAATATCGAAGAACCGAAGAAAACAGAAGAGTTTGATATTTTTTTTAAAAATTACGCAATTTCTCATATGATAGCGTGTGAAATATTATAAATTTGAAGAGAACAAATTATTTTAGGATTTTTATAAATTTCGCGATTGTCATGTGATATAGCATGCAAACCGAAGAAAATAAACAAGTTTGGAAGTTTTGAAAATTTCATGATTTTCGTGTGCTGCATGGATAATATTGACAAAAAGAAAGAAAACAAAAAATTTTGTGATATTTGTGTGCCGTGTAATGGAAAATAATAAAAACTGAAAAAACAAAAATATTTTATTTTTGATAATTTCATGATTTTCTTATGCTTAGCAAGCTAGAAAACATGAATTTTGATATTTTAAAAGTTTTGCTATATTTGAGTGCTATAGCGCGTAAAATATTGAAAATTTGAATTTTTTTTGGGATTTTAAAACATTTCGTGATTTTCGTGTGCTATATATAACAAGCAAAATATCGAAAACTTAAGACCTTTTTCTCGAGATTTTTATTTTTTTTCCGGTTTTCGTATATTTTTACATGTTAAAAAGCAAGGAAAAAATATTGAGTTGAGAAGTTAATCCTTCGAAAAAAATATTTAAAAGCTGAAGCAAATATTTTGGTATTTGCAAGTTAATCTTTCATATATTTTACATATTGATCCCAAATCTACGGAGATAGGTTGAGAACCCCAATCCAATTGGCAAGATGTTGAGTTGAGAAGGTTTTGATATGTGTGGAAACAAAAACAAGAAAAATAGAAAACAATTATTTTGGTGGAAGGAAGAACTCTCTCTCCAAAAAAGACTAATATTAATTCTGGCAACCACCTAGGTTAGAGTACCAAAAGCTACAAATTGAAAACCTTGATTTACAGTGAGACTCATTAACCCTCGTTTATAGCCCTCATATTTCCTACTGCATATAGGATTAGGTTACAAAATATAGAAATTTAATAATTTCTAACCATATTCCCTAATTAAGAAATAACTTAATCATATTACTTATAAGAGTAGTTGTTTTAACTAAACTCTTAATTATACTAAGAGTACATGCCTTAATTTAACAAATTTTGGTCTTACACAACTCCTAATCAAATTAGGAGTACATTGAGAGATCCACCTGGATCACATATGGAGTTTATAAATATGGTATATTACAACTTACAAATGATAAGATCTTGAGTGATCCAGGAGAGAAAACAAAGTGTAAATTGTTATTGGAACTGGGTATGGCCTTATTTTTATTTTTTTGCCAGAAACAAGGCCCCATCAAAGTGTAAATGAATGTTCAGGCTTTAAATAGTAACCATAGACAGCTCCTCGCGAGAAAAAATTGGTGGGTGAAGATTGAATATGCCTTGTTTGGTTAAATATTATCCTGCCTGAAACTGAATTTTCTTGCAAGGAAAACTGGGTTGTGGATACTTTTTGATTGGCTAAAGGATTTTTTGATCAAGATGTAACCTGTAGATTTACTATTCAAAGTTAAAGACTGAGACATCCTTGCCATAGATGTTTTTGACTGTAGATAAGAGTTTTAGGACACACTTCGTTTAGTTTGGATGGGACTATAGCTGTTAGATATATACATCTCGCTTAGGAGGGCAGCACATGCTCTCAAGCATGTAGTCTAACATCCCTCAGCTTAACTCACAAGAATCCGGTCCCCAGCGATGAATATTAAGGTGTAGCATCACTCTCATTAAGCAACATTACTCCCTGAGATAGTGAAAATATGGACATATGTTGTACTTGTTCAATTTATTGCAAAACCTGTACACAACCTTTTCCCAATGTCATCACTTCTTCTACCATCTATGAACTGGTACGCAAAATATCTCTAGATTTATTAAAATTTCAAGTCATAGTTTGTCACAGTATCTTGTTGGTTACAGCATCTCGATTGACAACTCACAGTGATGCAAACCAATATATACCGGTATTAAAAGGTCCATTAATCGGCGGTTATTTGCTCACAGCTACCACTGCATGGAACAGTATTAAAAGGCCAAATGACCGCACATAACCCACTTAGGTATTTGATACCTAAACTTCGAAGTACAAACTTAATATCCTTTGGCAAACAAACAAACAAAAGAACAAAAATAAAAAATAAAGAAATAAGGAAAAAGGAAGAACAAAAACCTAACTCATCATCCACTTTATAAATGCTAAGTTCTTTTACTTCTCTTTCCCATCGACATATTTTCTTCTATCTTTCTCTTGGAATTTTTTATATTATATATATTAAAATCTATTTATTTGTAATTACATGTAACCGGATCATGCAATGTATAATTTATTTATACGCTATGGAATGACCAACAGAATAGAGAATGAATGTGTTTTACAACATTGTATATCATCAATACATTGAAAAGTCTCAAACTTCTCATTTGAAACTCTATGAATGTCATCTATGCATGGAAATTCGGTAAGTTCTTACAAAATTTTGATTGGAATCTTCTGTTTCCTATGTGTCCTCTGCAGCTACCAGCATATCATCGATACAGTTGACAATGAAGCAACGGTTCATTAGTAAGTTCGCTACATCTTTACTTCTATAGTACATGTTATTACTGTTTTACCTCTCCCTAGTAAACATATTTTATTGTGCATCATTTTCAGTTAAGATTGCTCGACTCTTTTATTAAGCTGTTGAATTACTTTTGTCTATGAGAATTTATTTGTCCTAAATAACCATTGACTGTTAGATTCTTCTCTGCTCAGCTTTTTACAAAATCTTTTTTGGTTGATGAAAGGAGTTGATGCAAGTATTTCTTAGCACCTCCACTAGGGTTTTAACAAAAGCATGTAAGCAATTTAAAAAAATTCTAGAGAGCTAAGTATACTAAATAAGAATCGAACTAGAGATTAGGGTTTCATAGCAAAACAAAAAGAGATTAAAACTAAGTGAATGAAAACTACAACCTTGTAGTCTTATTCTTCACTTCAATTACTTCAAGTAGTAGTCCTAGAACTCTTCTTCGGCTCCACTTGAAAGATGGAACGAGCTTGTTCGAAGTCATCGTCGTTAAAGATGATCCACCTCGAAACTTCTCACTCTCAAGCTCACACTTCACTAATCCATGAATTAGTAAAGATAACAACCTATACTAATTTGTCAGAGTAGTGTAGGTTAATGAAGTGGGGATTTTTCTCATTAAAATTCTTTCTTTTCTTTTTTCTTTTCAACCTAGAAAAATTTAGAGAGGAAAATGAAGAAGATGATTTTGGAAAATGAGAATGAACCTTGGAGATAAGATGAGCTAGAGATAATGATAAAAATGGATGAATAAAACAAAGGAAAAACAATGAGTTATGGTTCTTAGCATCTTGGAGAACACTTTAGAAGCCATGACTCATTTTTTCCTTTGTTTTATATTCATATATATAAGTAAATCATTCTCTTTATTTTTCCTCCAACGTGATTCTCATATTGCCATGTTCTTTGTATCATCAACCATGATACATTTGTATATATCAAATATATAATGTGAAGAAAAGAATTAAAATGAGTATTATATTAGTTAATTATTAAATCAACACTTGATTCAATAATCCGGCTATATCATATATAACCCGGCTAATATAAAAAACGCTAGATTAGAATACGGTATCATATTTTCGTATTTAATCAAGCTTCCGCACATATCTCCATATGTACCCTATTTCGTTTCGCTTGAGTTAGGAAATCTCTATATGGGACTCTTAAGACTCGTCAATACGCTAGCAGTAGGTAATGATCACATCAGATACCCATAAGCCGTCAGCGGTACTAGCTGGACGAAACGGCTACCTAGGTATTAAACGAATAGAAGATCAACAAGCAAACTTCTTCTTCAAACTCCTGTAGAGCCTATAAGCAACACTTACCGTACAGTCCGGTCTGTTCGTTTGATATGTCATATATCGAGTCTGGGGGGTGGAATCGTCAGACCCCAATAACTCGATAAGCCATGCTGATGTGTGGCCTATAACCAATCGAGAAACTACTGATAACACTTATCAGTAAATCTCATCAGCCCTGGTCAGGGACTTGCGGTTATAATCAATCGCGCATAGTACAACATCAACTCCCAATATCTGGAGAAAAGAAATCCCTCTTATCGCTTACTGCCTCCATGTAATTTGGGACTGTACCTAAAAACAACCAGTTTGCACGACTCAGTAGAGCCGTGGTGGGATGGAAATCAAAGCACAGTGGGAACCACACAAAACACTATGACGATCTCGTGTTTACAGACTAACCTGTACAAGTGTCGCCAGAGAACTGCTATTTGACGATAGATATGATACCATCTAAGAGTTCTCAGCGAGTCTGTTCAGTATACTCAGTCTCTAATGAGCATCTGTATACAATCTTTGATGTTAAACACCAAAGGATATAAGATCATCTATCTCCCCAATACAGGATCAAGAAACGTATACACTAGTCTACTCCGGGACATCGATACCCTGTTTTGATATCCCCTCGACTAGGAACATTTAAGAATATGCTTATAGACTATTTAGGCCCTACTAGTATGATCTGCATCACAATTCTGGCAGTCAAGCAAAGATCCTAGGGGCTTTATCAACATGTAGTAATAACAAGTAGAACTATACACATGAATGATAAAACCAAACCAAATAGCATACTATCATATTGAGAAAGATTATCCTGTAGATATATACATGTCCAACAATTACAATAATTGCATTTAGGGCATACATATCTAATAATCTCCCACTTGCACTAAGGCCAATTATTGGCGCATCTTATATCCAACATTTCAAAAAGTCGCTTAAACTGCGCCAGTGGAAGAGCCTTGGAGAGTGGACCCGCAGTGGTGTTCTTCATGTCTACTTTTCGAACTTCGATCTTGCGGCGATCAACTATCTTCCGGATCAGGTGATATCGTTTCAGGATATGTCTGGAACGCTGAGGGGATCTGGATTCATTGGCTAATGCCATAACCCCATTATTATCACAATACAAGGGTATTGGATCAATGATGGTTGGAACCACTCCAAGCTCCGAGATGAACTTCCGCATCCAGACAGCTTTCTTGGCAGCATCATTTGCAGCAATGCACTCAGCTTCCATCGTTGAGTCTGCAACGGTGTCTTATTTAGAACTTTTCCAACAGACCACTCCTCCATTTCATCCTTATCACTCTAGAAGCTAGAATCGGTAAAGGCCTCCATTTGGATTTTCCCATTACCATACATCAAGAATATTTCTTTAGTCCTTCGTAAGTACTTAAGAATGTTCTTTACAGCCGTCCAATATTTTCCCCCCGGATTGGATAGATACCTGTTTACTACACTCAATGCATAAGCTACATCTGGACGAGTACATAATATCGCATACATGATAGACCCTACTGCAGAAGCGTAGGGTATAACACTCATGCGAGCCCTCTCTTCATCAGACCATGGACAAAAGTCTTTGGAGAGTGATTTCGTGACAAGCGGGCAAATTACCTCGCTTGAAATCTTCCATACTAAATCTCTTTAGTATGGTGTCTATGTACCTAAATTGGGACAATCCCAATATTCTTTTAGATCTATCTCTATAGATTTTAATGCCTAAAATGCACGAGGCATCACCCAGGTCCTTCATGGAGAATTTGTGATAAGAATAGTTTGACCGATTGTAGTATAAGAACGTCATTTCCTATCAAGAGAATGTCATCCACATACAATACGAGAAATGCGACTGTACTTCTTACAATCTTATAAATGCAAGGTTCATCTACGTTTTTAATAAAATCAAATTTTTTGATCGTATCATCAAAACAGATGTTCCAACTCCGTTGTGCCTGCTTTAATTCATAAATGAATTTAAGCAACCGCATGCCTTTTCGCTGCTCCTACTGTCAATGAAGCCTTCTGGTTGATCCATAAGAACACATTCTTCTAAATCACTATTTAGAAATGCAGTTTTAACGTTCATCTGCCAGATTTCATAGTCGTAGTAAGCGGTAATAGCAAATAGGATTCGAATGGATTTAAACATAGTTACTGAAGAAAAGGTCTCATCATAGTCCAATTCTGGTCTTTAACGAAAACCTTTCGCTACAAGTTTAGTTTTATAGGTCTCCACCTGTCCATCTACACCAATCTTTTTCTTAAAGATCCATTTGCACCCTACGGGATTTACTCCAAAAGATGCAACTTCCAAAGTCCATATTTTGTTGGTGTATATGGATTTCATTTCGGATCGCATAACATCCAGCCATTTCATTGAGACACTACTCGTGATGGCGTGCTGAAAATTAGTAGGGTCATCATCTTCCATGATGCAATCTTCTCTATCACTATCAATGATAAATCATAGCATTTCTCTGATGGGCGAGAAGACCTACTAGATCTACGGAGTGATTGAGGCTCGTCGGGTTCTATCGAAGCTTTAGGTTCAACCAAATTGTCAGTAGTTGTTTGTGGTTTTGGAATTTCTTCCAGTTCTACCGTATTTCCAATATCATCATTTGTAAAAAACCCATTTTCTAAAAATGTGGCATATTGAGAAACACTCTTTGTTTCTTCTTGTGGTAGAATAGATATCCATATGAATGTTTAAGATATCTTATAAACTTACACAAAACCGATCGTGTCTCGAGTTTGTCTGGATTCTGCTTTTTAACAAAAGCAGGACAACCCCATATCCTAACTCGTTTAAGAGATGGTCTCTTCCCACACCATATCTCATATCGAGTGGTAGGCACGGATTTAGTTGGAACCCTGTTTAATAGATATACTGCAGTCTCTAATGCATAACTCCAAAAGGAAAGCGGTAACTCAGCATCACTCATCATGGAACATACCATATCTAATAGGGTACGATTCCTCCGCTCCACACAACGTTGTGCTGTGGTGTGTACGGAGGAGTGAGCTGAGAGAGAATCCCATTCTCTTTTAGGAAATTAAGGAACTCTGTACTTAAGTACTCTCCTTCTTGATCTGATCGAAGTTTTTGGATGCTCAACCCAGTTTGTTTTTCTACTTCAATTTTACTCCTTGAATTTTTCGAAAGCTTCAGACTTATGTTTCAGCAAAAACACGTGTCCAAATCTCGAGAAATCATTAATAAAGGTTATGAAATATGAATAACCGCATCTTGCATGCGTAGATATTAGTCCACATATATTTCTATGTATGAGGCCTAAGAGTTCAGTAGCTCTCTCTCCATGTCAAGTAAATAGAGTTTTGGTCATTTTACCCTTGATGCAAGACTGACAAGTCACATAAGATTTATATTCAAACGGATTCAAATATCCATCTTTATGTAGCTTGGTTAGTCTTGTTTCGTTAATATGACCAAGTCTATAATGCCATATGAATGCTTTATTTATTTCCGAAGTTTTTCTTTTGTTTGTGTGATAGATGTTGAAAACTGTGTGTTGATTCAGAACGTAAATTCTGTTATTTAGTGTACCATATCCAATCAACTGTTGATTTAGGTTAATGTTCATAATATTACTTTGCAATACAAAATGATATCCTTCATTGTCTAACAAAGATACAGATATTATATTACATAACATAGTCGGTACAAAATAACAAGGATTCAAAATCAATACATCCTGAAGGCAACCCTAGGTGATACTCTTCCACTGATGCAGCAGCATGAACACTTGAACCATTCCCAACGCGGAGAGTATGATCACCTTTCTTCAAAACTTTGCTATTTCGCAACCCCTGCACACAATTACATATATGAGAACCTGAACCGGTATCTAATACCCAGGATGCAGAGTTTATTAAAAAACAGTTTTCGGTGACAAACACACATGAAGTGGAAGTATCAACATGCTTCTTCTTGAGATCGGCGAGGTACTCAGTGCAAACTTTTTCCAATGCCCCGTCTTGTGGCAATAGAAGCATTCACCCTTTCCTGAGCCTGCAGCCCCAGATTTGTTTTTCCCCTTCGACTTTTTAACTCCACCTCTCGTCTTGGTGGGTTTCTTCTTCCTCTTTCCCTTAGTTTTAGCTTTTGGGACGAAGGAGGAAGCCCGACAAGTAGAGCGAGAGTTTTGACCATCTTGAGCGTCTCTCTGCACTCCTCAACATATTGCGAAGTTCAGGAAGTGATTTCTCCAAATTGTGCATGTTGAAGTTCACTACAAATTGAGTATAGGCGGGGGAGACTGTAGAACGATATCAATATATAGTTCATTCTCCATGGTCCATTCCAGGTCTTCAAGCTCTTCAATAAGGCCTATCATCTTTAGGACATGATCTTCTACAGATGTACAAGCAGCCATTCTTATTTGAAACAATTTTCGTGAGGTCTTGTAACGAAGAGCATGAGATTGCTCCCCATACAACTTTTTTGTATTGAGAAAGATGGATTGCACATCCATCTTCTCATGTTGCTTTTGATGTTCATTGTCCATCGAAGCTAACGTGAGGCACTTTGCTGTGGCGTAGTCGATGTCCAATGTCTTAAGGATCTCCTTATCCACAGTAGAGGAATTAGGGCCTGGGACGGAAGGGGGTTTGGTAGTGAGGACGTATGCAATCTTATCATAGGTAAGAGCAATATTCACGTTCCTCAGTCAGTCTTTATAATTTGGTCCCGTCATTGTTTTTCTCTAATAGAAGCTTAAGTCCCGTCATTGGTATCTGCCATTAGAAAAGAGAAGAAAACACTCAGTGTAAAGCTCTTGCATGATTAGATTGGTTATTATTTTATCTAATCGATGTCTCCAACTGTTTTTATCAAATTTTCCTTCAAACTCTAAAAAGAAAATTAGGCAGGATTAGTTACACTTTGCAAGTTCGCTAATCGGTCAACCGGGCCAGTGTCGGTACTCTGGTGGAGGTTCCCCGTGCTGTCGCACATACCTAATTAAAATAAACCCCGTTTCCACAGAGGCATAACCCTGTTGACACCTTTCTAGACACCTACTGGATTAGCTAATTGTAAAGTGTAAAAATCTCCCGGGAGTAACTATTACTCACAGTGAGATCGGGATCTAACTATCAAATAGAAGGTATGCAATTTCATTGCAAATTTCAACACTTGAAATTCCCGATGTAGTTTTTACCCCTAGTAACTTGTGACCTTAATTATGGTCAACAAATTATAAGTGCTAGTCAAGTTCTACTCATCGTTTCATGATTGATTTAGATCCATTCGTATGACCCTTAACTATAGTCAACAAAGTCGTACGAATGTCCTACCGGGTCCCGACATATGCTTTATAGGATGACATCATTTAGCTATCGTACACTACGTCTTAACTACAGTCAACAAACGTATCACGAATACTAAGTACTCTACTTCCTAAAATGGAGGAGGGTTATGAATGATTTTGATGAAAACTTTTAACGTATTGAACTTGATATCGTTGTAGAACCGAGTAATTTGTAAAGGAGTGGTTTAAATTGCGCATTTGAAATAATTGCTTTTTTATGAAAAATCCGAGTATCTTTTAAATTTGATTCTACAACATTTTTAGGTTTCTTTTCTTAACATTAATCCTATAAATATCGTCCCATCATTTAAGCCCTTAATCATACAGAAGAAACGAAAATAAAACACACACATATGCCATCCGCATTCGCCACAGGGACCCCGGTTTTCATTGTAAGGTTACTTAACTTACGGCAGGGTGGGGTCAGGACTAGCGCGAATGCAAAATATATATAGTGTCTACTAGTATATCATATATATATATATAAGTAGCATTTGTCTCACGCAGTTATATAATCACAACACAACAGAAGTATGTATATGAAATATAGGATACACTAAGAGGTCCGTGTTTTAGACTAAGCCATTAACGAAAAACACAGATTCCACGGTCGTGATGAATAGCCAAGCCCACATCCCTAGACCCTTACGAGAGCGGCAAGCAATCTTTCCAATTCTAGAGTTAGGCGACCGGTCTCGACTTCTTGAGATGGCCTCCCACCGGACTCTAGAACTCGCTTACTTATGCCCTCCGTCTTGGGTCTATCATAATGCGGAAAAGTAAATAATATATATCGAATGGAAACAGCCTTAATCTGGAAGTGTCCCAATAAAAGAATATTACATACAATTATTTATATAAATGAAAAAGAAAAACTCTCATCTCACATAAAACCCTCGGCTATTCAATCACGACGATCTTATATAACATATCGATATAGCAACACAATAATATCACATGTCGTCAACGTAAGTAAATATGCGTATTCCTAATGTCGTTGACGTATAACAATGAGATCGGGGATAATACCATATATTACACTTACGGTCTGAAAAAGAAATGAAAACTACAATAACTAGAATCCGCATATATAGACATCATAAACCCGGATTATCACATATTCCGAATTTCATGTCTAATGCTTTAAACCTTACATTTACGTCTCGAATTGAAAACCCTTTTCAAAGATTAAGCTGGGCGATTCAACAAGATTCCCAGTTAAAAGATCGAAGACTCGTCGGGAACTTTAGTGGATGACCGCACCCCTGATGGCGTCAACGAAGTGGACTTGGACGGAACACCGTGGCCGCGAGCACCCGAGTGGATGCTCTTGGTCATGGGGTTCTCCTATTAGTCACTTGATCGAGGCAATGGGGCATGGCTCTCCACCAGTGTTTTCCGGTGAGTATTCGCGTACGATATGAGATTACGACGGAATTTCGATCCAAATCTAAACTCCGTGGCAATCCATCAAACAAGGCTAAAATGTGATATTTGTAAATCGATAACTAGTTTTTGCAAAACTAATCGATGTGGATTCTAACCATTGTATCACACTTTCAAAACACTTTAGACGATGTTAATATTTCGATCGACATTCTAATCATCAACAATTCACAGAGATCTCAACCACTTGAGCCTCATCTAAAATTTCTAGAAAATCCAAAATGTGAAATTGAAGCAGCACAAGAAAACTAGAGTTTTAACTTTACCAGTGAGCGGCGGAACCGCGGCCAAGACATGGTCTAGGCGGTGGTTCCGTGGCCACTTGATGGAATTAGGAGCTCGTATTTCTTGTGCCTCTATAGAAAAACCTGCTGATTTTTCTGAGAATTTTTAATTTTGAAAAAATCGAATTTTAAAAAGTTGGACATAAACTATCAGAGATCGGAATTAAAACGTGGATTGAATATTTTAACTTCGTCTAAACAAACTCCTAAGCCTCTAGCTTGGCTCTGATACCATGTAAGTATTTCTTAACACCTCTACTAGGGTTTTAATAAAAGCATGTAAGTAATTTTAAAAAATTCTAGAGAGCTAAGTATACTAAACAAGAATCGAACTAGAGATTAGAGTTTCCATAGTAAAGCAAAAAGAGATTAAAACTAAGTGAATGGAAACTACAATCTTTGTAGTCTTGTCCTTCACTTCAATTGCTCTAAGTAGTTGTCCTAGAACTCTTCTTCGACTCCACTTGAACGATGGAACGAGCTTGTTCGAATTTTTCGTCGTTAAAGATGATCCACCTCGAAGCTTCTCAAGTTCACACTTCACTAATCTATGAATTGGTGAAGATAATAATCTATACTAATTTGCTAGAGTAGTGTAGGTTGATGAAGTGGGGATTTTTCTCATTAAAATTCTTTCTTTTCTTTTTTCTTTTTCAACCTAGAAAATCTAGAGAGGAAAATGAAAAGGATGAACATAGAAAATGAGAATGAACCTTGGAGATAAGATGAGCTAGAGATAATGATAAAAATGGATGAATAAAACAAAGGAAAAGCAATGAGTCATGGTTCTTAGCACCTTGGAGAACACTTTAGAAGCCATGACTTGTTTCTTCCCTTGTTTTATTCATATATATAAGTAAATCATCCTCTTTATTTTTCCTCCAATATGATTCTCATATTGCCGTGTTCTTTGTATCATCAACCATGATACATTTGTATATATTAAATATAAAATATGAAGAAAAGAATTAAAATGAGTATTATATTAGTTAATTATTAAATCAACACTTGATTCAATAATCCGGTTATATCATATATAACCCGGCTAATATAAAAAACGTTAGATTAGAATACGGTATCATATACTCGTATTTAATTAAGCTCCCGCACATATCTCCATACGTGCCTTACTTTGTTTCACTTGAGCTAGGAAACCTCTATGTGAGACTCTTCAATACGCGAGCAGTAGGTAATGATCACATCAGATACTTACAAGCTGTCAGCGGTACTAGCTGGACGTAATGACTACCCATGTATTGAACGAATAGAAGATCAACAAGCAAACTTGTTCAAACTCCCGTAGAGCCTATAAGCAACACTTACCGTACAGTCCGGTCTTTTCGTCTGATATGTCGTATATCGAGTCTGGGGGTGGAATCGTCAGACCCCAATAACTCGATAAATTATGCCGATGTATAGCCTATAACCAATCGAGAAACTACTGACAACACCTATCAGTGAATCTCATCAGCCCTGGCCAGAGACCTGCGGTTATAGCCAATCGCGCATAGCACGATATTAACTCCTAATACCGGGAAAGACGAAACCCCTCCTATCGCTCACTGCCTCCATGTGACGCGGAACTGTACCCAAAAACCACCTGTTCGCACGACTCAGTAGAGCTGTGGTAGGGTGAAAATCAAAGCACAATGGGAACCACACAAGACACTATGATGATCTCGGATCTACAGACTAATCTGTATAAGTGTCACCAGAGAACTGCTATTTGACGATAGGTATAATACCATTTAGGAGTTCTCGGTGAGTCCGTTCAGTGTACTCAGTCTCTAATGAGCACCTATATACAATCTTTAATGTTAAACACCAATGGATACATGATCATCTATCGCCTCAATACAGGGTCAAGAAACGTATACACTAGTCTACTCTAGGACATCGATGCTCTGTCTCGATATTCTCTCGATTAGGAACATTTAAGGATATGTTTATAGACTATCTAGGCCCTACTAGTATGCTCTGCATCACAATTCTGGCATAAAAGCAAAGATCTTAGGGGCTTTATCAATATGTATTAGCGACAGTAATAACAAGTAGAACCATACACATGAATGACAAAACCAAACCAAATAGCATGCTATCATATTAAGAAAGATTATCCTGTAGATATATATATGTCCAACAATTACAATAATAGCCTCTAGGGTATACATATCTAACAATTGAGCTATTGCAGCAATCAGTGAAAGAATCTTCTTACTATAAAAGGAGGGGCCTCGACTTCCTAACCTAAAGCCCATCCATTAATTTCATAACCATTTTCACCTTTTATTGCTACTCTGCAACTGCATATAGTATAGATGCCGTAAATGTGCATGAGACTCCAGCGTCAACATTAACTGCAAACTTACTGAATGTCACGCCCCAAAACCATATATATAAAATTAACACATTTCCAAGCGTGAGTTGCCGCAATCTTCTCCTCATAGAATATCGCAAGGTCTATCTCTAAAAATCTGCAAGTGATGTAAAATCCTAAATATCCAAAACCATACCTGAAATTTTAAATTGTTAAATATTCCAAAAGCTGATTGCAAGTCTACAAACCTTATAACAGTTATAGATCCAAGTGTTGCGACAGTAGATTGTATTCTTAAATACCCTGTGTATTGGATTAGCAGCCACATAAAAGGTGGGTGAGTTTTATAACTCAGTAAGAGGTGGATACAATGTGTAACAAAAATATTTAAATGAATATAGCGATTGGAGATGTTAGATAATAACAATAATCTCTTTGTAGCATATAAATCAATAAATAATATCTTATCATTATAACCAAGCTCATTTACGAGCATATGTAATACTTTTAGAAAATATTATTTTCATGCGATGGAAGACTAGTGGATTGCGGCAGTCACACTTATATCTCGTCCGACATAAGTGAAACACCACTATTAATAGCCCGTGCTAGTGAGAACCGACATTGACCCGCGGTGAGGTTAGCCAAATGGCGCGCACAATGACCCCAGCGGAGCTACACTACCAGCATGTGTTGTAATTCACTTAATTTTCCATAATCATACCGGCATTGACTTATGTGCAAAAAATATAGTTGAAACTTGTATAACTAACAACTACATGCCTAATGTTTGGGTTCATGCCCGGACGATCGACGACAGAGGCTATTCATTTGCTTCGTCAACTTGTCGAGCGTTTTCGAGAGAGGAGAAAAGATTTGCATATGATATTTATTGATTTAGAAAAAGCGTACGACAAGGTACCTAGAGAGGTATTATGGGGAACAATGATGAAGAAGGGGGTCCCCGTCAACTATATTGACATAATGAAGGATATGTACGATGGAGTAGTGGTAAATGTTAGAACTTGCGGCGGCTTAACGAGTGATTTTCCGATTACAATTGGTTTACATCAAGGATCTGCATTAAGTCCATTCCTGTTTACCATCGTGATGGATGAGCTTACTAGAACTATCCAAGATGAGGTACCTTGGTGTATGCTATTCGCTGATGATATTGTTCTAGTAAATGAGACGAAAGCAGGGGATAATGCCAAATTGGAATTATGGAGGCAAACATTGGAATCTCGGGGATTCAGATTGAGCAGGTCCAAGACAGCATATATGCATTGCAAATTTAGCAACCAGAGAAGTCAAAACCATATTGGTATAACATTGGAAGGGCAAGTGATATCACCGAGCGACCAGTTTAGATATCTAGGTTCCATCATCCAAAAGAATGGGGAGATCGATAGTGATGTTAATCAAAGGATCCAAGCTGGTTGGTTGATATGGAGGAGTGCAACAGGGATTTTGTGTGATCGTAACTTTCAGTTAAAATTGAAAGGAAAATTTTATCGGAGCGCTATTCGGCCTGCCTTATTATATGGTACAGAATGCTGGGCTCCTAAGAAGCATTATACACAGAAGATGCATGTAGCGGAGATGCGCATGCTTCGTTGGATGTGCGGTAACACTAGAAAAGATAAGGTGCGAAATGAGGATATTCGTGCAAAAGTTGGTGTAGCATCTGTGGAGGAGAAGATGCGGGAAAACCGGCTAAGATGGTTTGGTCATGTGCGACGCAGACCTATGGAAGCACCGGTTCGACGAATAAATACCCTCGATATGGGTAATGGTAAAAGGGCAAAAGGGAGATCGAAGAAAACATGGATGGAGGTGATACGAAATTTTATGGTTGCCAAAGGACTCAATGAAAGTATATTGTTCGATAGGAGTGAGTGGAGACGGAGGATTCATGTGCTGGACCCGGCATGATTCTCATGTTGGTTCATGTAGCCTACCCCATATGCTTGGGATAAAAGGCTCAGTTGTTGTTGTACATGCCTAATGTTTCAACCAATACAGTAACAACCGTGTCATGCACAAAACCAATATCCAAGTCACGACATGTGTACATATCTTATTAACTATATGAAAAAATATGATTTTTATGCAATAAGTTTATCTCATAACTTCATATAAACTTTACATCAAGTTTGTTACATGCATACCAATCATTGCTTATATATACTCTAGCTAGTTTTATAAAACTAGTCAGCTCACTAATGCACAATATCAATAAAATCAATGCATATAACCATATTGTATATACACACGTACATACATAAGCATCACATACAAAACATTCAACCAATCATAATATTTGTAAAGGGACACACCAAATGTATTAAATAATTGTTAAACAATGTATTCCCATTTACAGTAGTTGCGAAAGTTCCAACTCCCGTAGCTTTTAGTCTTTTACTCCAAAAGGATCTCTAGAACCATATAAATATTATAATTAATACATCATATATCGAAAGATACTCCTATAAAGTATTTGTGCAAATTAAGCATGAATTGTACACCTTGAATCTAAGGAGAAAAATCACTTTTTAAGGTATCTAGAGTACTTACTAAATATTGAATTATTTTTTCTATAATATATATGTATTTTATTAATTACAAGTGTTTTGATCTATACCTTAGTTATGCTGAGAGGTTGAAAAAGAGGACGGAGACACCACACTACTTATTATTAAGGCCATGGAGACTTGATGAAAGGACTCATGTTAAAAGGTTTGCATGAAGACTTCTGTGTAAGAGAGAGACGGCGCAAGTCGGATGTTAGAGAGATGAACGATGAGAGAGATCCGACAGAGAGAAAGAGAGGGAGAGGAGAAAGAAGTTAGAGAATGAGAGTCGATAGAAAGAAAGAAGAAAGGGAAAATAGGGTGCGGCTAGGGTTAGGGATTAGGGAACTGCGGGGTAGAGAATTTATATAAATAATACATATTTACACAACACCCCTCGAACATTTTCTATTTACATTCTTGCAAAAAAAATTAGGATATTACATATTATCCTCCTTAAAAATAAGTTTCGTCCTCGAAACTTAGCATCAGTTAATGCATGAAGAAGTAGTAATACCCCTGTTATTTTCGACGCTTCCTGTAAGTAGCCCTGTCTTCTATAAATTTCATAGAGAGGACAATTCTTGTAATTCTGTTTATCTTGATTCTCGAATGAAATAGATATTTTTTCATTATTTCACATTACTCATTAAAACCTCTTGATCGAAACATATCTCCTAATAAGTTTGTTAAAGACGTTAGTTTTAAATAACACTTAGTTCACTTTGTATTACTCGGTTTGGATAAAGGGTGGAAGTAAGATTGATACTTATATGGACATGCTCGAATTTGTTTATGCAGGAAGACAAAAAAAAAGATGAAGCATATTTTGCATCTAAGACAATAAAAAGGGCAGCAAATCAACCGTATAAGTCACAAAAAATAATCTTGCCCACAATTCCAAAAGAATTAATGTATCTCGGGTGTAACTTACTTTAACTTCTCCCTCTAATCGAAGAATCATTCCAATTAACCTAGTCATCAGAAATCTTTCACGAATCAATTTAATTATTATATGTTACAAGTAGAAATTTAATGACCAAACTTTGTCGTTCGTACTTCCGATCAAATAACCCAAGGGTTGCCATTATCCATCACTTTAACAAAGTCATATAATAATGACGATGGATATTTTTAAACTCTATCAATTTGTATATGCTTTTCCAAAAATTCAATCATAATTCTATAATCATAAAGAATATTCTCTGTGAGCAGATGACTCTTCTAATTGGTCATCTATAAAAAGGTAATAAAGACTATCAACTCGAAATTGACATGCTATATTTTATGCATGTTAATTAAAACTAGATGCAACTCAATAATTTCCCGTTGAAAGAACTTTATCACTACGCCATGCAGATCTAGTCATCAAATATGTATACAAAAATAAAAATAAAATATATCCTCAACGATTCATCGTAACTACAAAAAAATGATCTGGTTAATTTACCCATATAAACAAATAGAGATTATAATAATGCAATTTCTGATCACATACAAGTAAATAGCGTAAATTCTCATACATGTGAAGGGAAAGATTTCCAAAATATTTTCGCTGAAGTAGTTATACTTTTTTTATGAGATAGAATAAAAAAATTTAAATATGAGATATTATCTAAATTGTATTTAAAGAAAAACTTTTCTTATACTTTTCTTCCTCATTTTTTTATTGTAAAAAAAGAATGTCTATACAAATCTGAAACACTTACATTTAGATTCAACATAACCAGCTTGTAAAGAAAATATTCACAAAATAAAAGATTCTACATTCATATATTTTTTAAAGGAAAACAAATTATTTAATTTATTTAGAAGTAAATTTTTGATGAATTTATAAATTCTTAAGCTTATGTAATAACATATTAAACATTTTATTTAGGTTTAACTTATTAAATAATTGAAAGAAAACAATAAAACAAAACGTAATGATAAACTAAGAATTAATATCAGCAACCTAAAAAGTCATTTTTACCGATTTATAATAAAGTAACTGCATCATATTGAGATCCAAATACAGAATTTTCTTTCGGTGGAAAACAATATATGAAGAAATGAATACAAGACAACTTTAATTAAGCTACATCAACGTAAAATATTAAGAGCAATATTTAAAAATTAGAATACCGAAAGTAATATCTAAAACACATCTCATGTTCTTAGAAGCTGTTGAAATATGAAAGGGTCTTATAAATAATTTTAGACACCGGATAAAATTTAAATCCATAATCATGGAAAGAGTTATGACAATACTGCTGAGAATTAGAATTTATCTAAATGATATTCCCTCCGTCCCTTTTTATTTGTAGTTTTGGAGACAAAAAAGTATCCCATTTACTTGACATTTTTGGAATAACGAGAAAATCATTAATGATAAAGATATCAATAAATGAAACACTATAAAAAATAGTCTAGAAATTTAATTGTTGATATTAAAAAAAGTGATAATGCTTTGCTTAATAGTTGAGGGCAGAAATTGTATGATTTTTTTAGTGGTGATGTGGCAGTAGATTAATTGCTGATATTAAGAAAGTGAGAATACTTTTCTTAATCGGTGTACATTTCTCTAAAATGATAAGTAAAAAGGGACGGAGACGGTATATTAAAATACCAAATTCTAATCCTTAAGAAAGATAACGTCTTAAGCAAATCTTATTTGTTTATAATATGGTAAAGTATATCTCACATTATATATGATCAAACATGTAAAAGAAACAAGAGAAGAAATACAAACATGATGAATTTCTTTTGTATGAAACCTGATTAGATTAGAAATCAATCAATCTATTAGAAGAAATAAAGTTTCAAAGAAAAATAAAAATTCCATCTTTCCTTTTTTTTGTTCGTTCATAATATCCCGATAAGTATTTTAGAAGAGTCAATTCAAATTGTTATGCAAATATTTTTTTTCTTAAAAAAATCTTTTCAAAATAAATGAATATTGGTATTTGGTATTTAAAATCTAATGAAAATCAAATCAAATGTTTTTTTGGTATAACTAAATCAAATCAAATTTGTTTGGTACAAACTAAATTTCCCAACAATAAACTTAACAAATATTTAGAATATATCAATATTATTTAAAAAAATAGTAATCCTTTCCTAACAATAAACTTAACAAATATTTAGAATATATCAATATTGTTTAAAAAAATAGTAATCCTTTTCAAAACAAATATATTATTGTAATTATAACATAAACTTTTTTTTAACCAAATAAAATTTTACTAAACAATTGAGAAATATATTTTTGTCAATAATTTTTTATAACGTTTACGAAGAGTTTAGTTTATAAGTATATAATTACTTATATAAAATACTATAGGATATGTGCATAGCACATGCAAAAAAATAGTTGTAATTAATATATCGATCATTTTCTTTAACCTCATTGATAGTATTATTCTAAAATATCCTATAAATAACCACCATACGCAGTTATTATGTACTCTAGCACAACAAGTACATATATACATATATAGAAATATTATAGCGTCGATTCTAAACTATCACTATCACCATCATAAACATCACTAATTTCTAGCATAAGAAATTAGCTGAAGATAATCAATATTAAACCTCTAACTCGTATAACATTTGTTTTTTAAAGTTATGATGCATACACCATAACAATTCGACATACATTCAATTTCTCATATGCATCGTATACTGGTCTACTTGATCATTAAAATACAAATTATATATTCATGATTACTCAGCATACTCCAAGAATTTTATGGTCCACCCCATTTTCTTTTAAACCAAGTTTTGTATAATAAGATATCAACGTAAATCAATCCTAAATTGAACAAATCTTATTTGCATCCTATGTTCTAGTAAATCTTATATTTTCCAATACTATGATATTATCCTCGGTTGCTAAAACACAAACATCATATGACTATCATCCCTAACTTATATACTCTTACATCCCTAATCCTTAATACATGATCATCCCTTGGGTTATGAAATATTTCAATTAATTTTGTAGTAGAACCTCATTAGTATCACAAACCCTAATAAATCTTAAAATCCTCATAACTATGATATATATAAAATATACATACGCCATTTCAATGCGAACATAGCCAGAACAATCATTCACACCGTAGCATCCTAATTCCTTTACAAGACTAAACTACGGCTTACGAAATATTTAATCCAATCTCTAAGTCCGAAGCTTATACCTTCGGCAGCCTACTCAGGTCCCATACCCTGAGCAAGTCTCGATTGTTCTTATAACATATGGGTGCCATAAGAATGACCGTTGGAAAAATGGTTCAAATACCTCCAGCCTAAAGTTAATCATGATATAAGGTCATAAAGTGCGCTCTAAATCATAAAAGACAAATGATGATTTTAAATGTCGTTAAAATATCATAAATTAATTTATTCTAAATCCTTAGGCGATCAATCCTCACTAATTTATCTTCTAATTCATCGTCAAATTCTCAAAATCTATTTCCATATGTAATCCATAACTAAAGCATCATAAATTTCTATCAAAATATTTAGATATAACATTCTTTTCCGTTCAAATTAGTCACTATCGGAGATATATATATATATATAATGAATCACTTAAAAAAAATCTTTAGTCGACCCTTGAACGAGCACAAGCCTTCTATTTGTAATTTTTTTCTTAAACTTCTAACTTATCATCAAATTCCCTTGAAATCTATAGCCTAAGCTTTGATACCATGTCTGTCACGCCCCAAAATCATATATATAAAATTAACACATTTCTAAGCGTGACATGTCGCAATCTTTTTCTTATAGAAGATCGCAAGGCCTATCTCACACCTTGCATATTGTATTGGCTGCCACATAAAAGGTGGGTGAGTTTTACAACCCAGCAAGAGGTGGATACAATGCGTAACAAAAATATTTAAATGAATATATCGATTGGAGATATCAGATAATAACAATAATCTCTTTATAGCATATAAATCAATAAATAATTATCTTATCAATATAACCAAACTTATCTACGAGCATATATGCAGTACTTTTAGAAAATATTATTTTCATGCGATAGAAGATTAGTGCTTTACGGCTAAGTACGGTTAACACTCTTAGCTCGGTTGACAAAAATGAAACGCCACTATTAATAACCCGCAGTGAGGTTGCCAGATGGCGTGCGCAATGACCCCAGCGGAGCTACATTACTAGCATGTGTTGTAATCCACTTAATTTTCCATAATCATATCGGTATTGACCTATGAGATGCATACGACTTATGTGTCAAAAATACAGTTGAAACTTGTATAACCAACGACAACTACTTACCTAATGTTTCAACTAATACAGTAACAACTGTGAACTGTGCCATATACACAAAACCAATATCCAAGTCATGACACATGTGTACGCTTCTCATTAACTATATGAAAATATATGATTTTTATGCAATAAGTTTTTCTCATAACTTCATATAAACTTCACATCGAGTTCGTTACATGCATAACAAACATTGGTTATATATACTCTAGCTAGTTTCATAAAATTAATTAGTTCACTGATGCACAACATCAATAAAATCAATTCATACAACGATATTGTATATATACTCATACATATATAAGTATCACATACAAAATACTCAACCAATCACAATATTTGTAAAGGGACACACACCAAATATATTAAATAATTGTTAAATAATGTATTCCCACTTACAGTACTTGCGAAAGTTCCAACTCCCATAGCTCCAAGTCCTCTACTTCAAAACGATCTCTGGAACCATATAAATATTATAATCAATACATCCTATATCGAAATATACGGTCTATAAATTATTTTTGCATATTAAGCATGAACTTTACATTTTGAATCTACGGGGAAAAATCTCATTTTAAGATATCTAAAGCACTTACTAAATATAGAATTATTTTTTCTATAATATATATATTTTATTAATTGCAAGTGGTTTGATCTATATGTTACTAGTATGCCGAGAGCTTGAAAAAAAAGAGGATGGAGACACCACGCTATTTATTAAGGCCATGGAGACTTGATGAAAGGACTCCGGTTAAAAGGTTTGTATGAAGACTACGGTGTAAGAGAGAGACGGCGTAAGTCGGATGTTAGAGAGAGGAATGATGAGAGAGATCCAAGAAAAAGAGAAAGAGGGAGAGGAAAAAGAAGATAGAGAATGAGGGAGAGCCGAGAGAGAGACAGATGAAAGAGAGAATAGGGGTGCGGCTAGGGTTAGGGATTAGGGAATTGTGGGGTAGAGAATTTATATAAATAATACCTATTTACACAAAATTCCTCGAAATTTTTCTATTTACGTTCTTGGTAAAAAAATTAGGATATTACACTGAACTTCCTAAGATTATTTATTTTTTCTACTGTACACCCTCAGCTTCACTTTGCGACCTAACAACCTTGTTCATTCCATTTCTTACATGAAAATTTCTTGAGATTGTCATTCAAGTCTTGATGGTAATAAAACCATTTCTATTTGCAGCCAGAGAAGTGAAAGCAGTAAAGGTACCTTTAATGTACCAAAGACAGCGGTAGGCTGTGTCAATTGAGATTAGCTAACTTTGCCGGCCAATTACTGCAATCTCTTTTAAAGTGAGCAATCTCTTTTAAAGAGAGCTGACCTCAACTAGAAATTAGTCCAAAATTTCTTCTAAGGGACTCCTTTCATATTTGCATGAGTCATTATGGTTGTATGGAAATGGAGATGTGAAATTAGCGGCTTGATTTTCATCTTCCAACATCTGGTAAGCAAAATATAGTAGGAAAAATAAAAGGAAAAATGAGCTTGTATAATGCAACACCTTTCCGCTGTATCGACAAATTCTGAACTTTAGGAAATGTTAGTGTTTTAATGCGTGCCTGTTTAACATCTAGAGTAGTCGTTTAAACCCAGAGTACTTTTAGCTTCACCTAACTCCGCCCTATAGATCTGCTATAGTCATCCTTCTACTAGGTCCATTGATTTTCTTTTCTTTGAAGGGCGTATACTTTATAATACATTCCATTTCATTCTTGGCTATATTTGTGTCTTAGAACTGAACATAATTCCATATTATAAATATGTCTTCTCTTTTTCTTCTTTTAGACTTCTCTATAGTCGATGAGAATTTGGAGGATGCCAATTAGTTATCTACGACCATGACAAGCCTTTTTCTTGTCATAATTTTCTGAATCAGGATTTTGACACTTTTTAGAGAGGATTGACGCTGGATCGATAGTCGGTCGTAAAACTTTATTAGATCTTTTTTGGGGCTTTGCTTCATAGTTGACCCCATTTGAACGGGAAAAATCTCAGATCATGAAGATGATTAGAAGGGTGTATACTTTAAGGGACACAAACACACTCTCTCTATTATTTGACTCTATAACTACTATAATAAAGCGTATATATTGAATAATATTGGTGTGAGAATGTCAAGACAAATATTAGAGGAAAATCAGAAAACAACAGCATTTAATGGTCATTAAACATTCAACATGGAACATGACTATTAAGCAGTTGATTTGGAAGGCAGACCACTCAAAGATTGCTCGAGTGGTCAGGCCAACCGGTCGCTCCTATTTTCGTCATGCCTTTAAAACATTGGGAAATGTATATTGGACATTCTTGGGATGCCACATAAGTCCCCCATTTGCTCCTTTTTCAAATTTTGGATTTTGTTTTATAATAATGCCCAAGTGTCATAGGCACACTCACACGGCTACTTGCTTCCCTTGCTACCGTGTAAAGTCCTCGTTCCTTTTGGGTAGCTGTCAAAAATTAGTAGTATTATACAAGCCTCATCTTTTCACAAATAGGGAAGTGAATAAATGCTGCATTTTAAAGGACAATTTGCTTCTTACCTGAAAAGCTTGAATTGGGGGTGTAGTAAATGAAAGAAGATAGTGTAAGGAGCCTCATGGATTAAATGCAGCATAAAACAAGTAGAAGAACAGTAGGCTGAGGTTTAAATGCACTGTTCAGCTGTTGGTAGCTAAACAGGTTTTATGATGCTCATGAAGAGTAAAGAGAAGCTGCATCTTGTCATTCAATTACCTTTTAAATGAGATGGCTTCATAGTACAGAATCCATTGTGGAGACAGTGAAATAGAAAAAAAAATCATTTATATATGGGTTAATTGCCCAGGACCCCCTTAGTCTACTCTGCATTAAATTTATGCCTTCTCAAGTGATTTATTAGCGCAAACACCCCCACTTTTCATCTTAAAATTTTTGGGCTATTTGAATTCTCTGTTTGGTTTTGAGTTCCAGTTGGGGTCAGACGGGTCTTAGTACAAGTGTTTAAACGTGCCAAATGAGATAGTTGTTGGAGGCCCGACAAGACCATACTCAAATCCTACTCCAAACAATGAGTGTTTAGAGAAGATAGATTGTTTTTAAAGGTTTTGGTTGATGAGCAGAGTTTGCACAAATGTATCTCTTGAGAGAAGGGGAAAAAAGGGGGTTGGGGGTCAAGTCTGTAGGAGGTAAAACTACGTGAGGGTGTCGTGCAATTAACCATTTTTTTGTTACCCCAAATAATTGAATATTACTCCTTCAGTAGTAGTTGAAGAAAGGTGATGAACTGAATTTTTTTTCCTGTTGGTTTACAGCATTACGTTAATTGTTCATATTTTGGATATTACCCCAAACTTGACTTTCCTTATATTTTGGAAAATAACCCGAAATTTGTTCTCTTGCTAATCCTAATATAGGCAAAGGGGAGATTCAAAGAAGTCTTTGTCAGGAATAACTTGAAGAATCTTCGTATGGGTTTCTAATCTTTCTGCCTCTTCCTTTCCCATGTAGTTTGTTTGTAAAATTGTATTCCATTCCTTATGATCATCATAAAACAATCTGGGAATTCTATCCTTCAATAAGCATAAACTACTGTTCTAATACAATTATAATGCACAATGTACTGTAAAATTTAGCTGCTTATTCTAAGAATATACAAAATAGTCCTTTCATCCAATTTTTTGCCTGGATAGAACAGTAGATCCTATTCCAAATTCAAATGCATTGCATCTGCCAATGAGCAATAGCTCAGTTGGTTTGGGCACTGCCCCTCTTGAGGAGAATGCAGGGTTCAAACCCCAAGAGAGGAAGTGGCCATAAATTAACGTTTTCGGGAAAATTCGTGAAATTCGTGGGCACTGAAATGCTATTATCACGCAGGCAAATTGAACACTTGAACCTTTGAATTCTTGATATACCTAAGCCGTTGATTTCTCCTTATTGTAGGGGTTACATGGGCTGTTTGGTTTGCTACAATAGGAAATAAAACGTTTTGTCGGATTTGTCGGTAAAACCTTTTGTTGGAGGCTTTCATTCTAATAAAGTCTTGTTTTTCCATTGAAATAACCAAGGAGAGAGAGAACATTTGTTGCCAATTTGCTAGTCTTTGCCAAATCTAATGCATTTCACAACTTTTTTTCTTCTCAACTTCTTGTACCATATCCCTAATCGAGAATAGAATTGCCAACAAATGTTGCATGTATCTATGTAGCAATTAAGGTTATGTGCCATGCACCGAAACAAGCAAAAATCCAAAGTGCATACATGCATATAAATTGGCCTGCTCAGTCCTAATAAATACTGGGTAAGTTGGTAATGAATGCATTGACCTCATTATTGCATATATGTTGAATCTAATATTTTAATTTTTTTAGCACTATTTAGTACTATATGATTTATATGAGCATGTATTATTAATTTGATGCAATTAAATATGAGTACTGCAACAATTTTGTTCATCGAGTTTTATAGGTAGTTGACCACAATTGAAAAATGCTGGGAGTTTTTGTTCAACATTTCAAGCCATTTAATTTGGGAGAGTGTCGGCATGCATAACCAAGTTGAAGCTGTCAAATTTATAAATTTAAGGCACAAAAACCATGCATAGTGTGATTTCACTATTTTCAAATTCTTATACCATATAGTGTTGTTGATTGTTGATGTTGATTTGTTTAAATATTCAAATTATATATGTTTGATGTTTTTTTTCCTTTCAAATATTACTTTTGTTTTTGCATTTCTACAAACATGCTTTTCTTTCTTTCTCCCCAATAGTTTCATTAATTTGCAAGTCTTAAACTCCCCCCCCCCCCCTCCCCCCGCCACCCCACCCCAAACTAACATATGTTTCTAATGTTTTGTATCTCTGGATCTTTGCAATTCTTGCACATTTCTTGTCGATCTTTTTTCTTTTTTCGTTCCTTGTTATTTAATGTTTGAGATTTTTCATTTCTTTCCACTAGTCATAACAAAAATTATGAATCATCCTCCCAATAGAAAAATTATGTATGACTACATTTAGCACCATCCTTTCCAAGAAAAATTTGTGCGACTACTTTAGGCGTTATTGAACATTGAAAAAGAATAAGAAGATAAATGATATACATGAAACTAAAGTTATCAATATGTTTTCGTCTCTTAAAAATTGTATGAGCTTATTTCAAAACACTATTTGTTTTTCCTTTCTTGGATTAATCCTATCCTTATCCAATAGATTACAAGGTTTGAATTGGAAGCATGGGTACTAGATTGGCTTGAGCATTATCACAAAATAAAAATTAATATGGCAATGCAATTATCTTTCTCTCATTGATACGATGAATAAATATACAGTGTACATGAGTAAATTATGCCTAAAGATCAGCATGAAATAACCTAGGAACAGAACATAATAATCTCATATAAACTAGACCTGAAGACAAGGAGATTAAAATAGTATAAACTAATTACATGGTGTGAGCCTAAAGTTAAGGAAATCAATTATCAGGTTTGCCATGTATAGACATGCTAAATATGATTATTTTCAATACTCCCCCTCTAACTGGAGAATGTAAATTTGGTATGCCGCTTGCCAATAGAAAAAAGAAACGATCCTTACAAAATGTTTTGGGTAAGTAAATCAGCAAGTTGATTGGTTGATGTTTTGTACGTTGATGGAACACCGGGTTTGCAGCAATGTGGCTGGCTGCTTGGTTGTCACAATAAAGGGAAGTAGCGTGAGTTTGAGGAATGCCAAAGGCGTTCATTAAGTTCATTAAGTAACGCAACCAAACAATTTCTCGTGCGGTGATAGCCATTGCATGATATTCAGCATCCGTCGATGAATGAGAGATGGTGGTTTGTTTCTTACTTTTCCACGAAATCAAGGTTTGACCAAGAAAAATACAAAACGTGATAGTGGAAGGACGTGTCATGAGACAATTAGCCCAGTCAGTCAAAATCACAATATGCAGTTAGAATTAATAGACCTGTAAATGATAAAATAATTCCTTGACCGGGAGTTCTCTTCAAATAGCCTAGTAAACGATGAGCAACATCAAAATGAGGTTTACATGGTTGATGCATAAATTGACTCAAAATATTCATCGAAAAAGAAATGTCCGGACGGGTAATAGTGAGATATATCAACCTGCCAACTAAACGACGATAAATGGAGGGATCATCCATTAATTGCCCGTCAAAATTCATAAGTTTCAGATTTTGCTCCATAGAGGTATCAGCTATAAGAGCACCATGAAGGCCTACATCTTTAAGTAAATCAAGAATATATTTTGGATGATTTAAATAAATCCCGCAAGATGAGCGCCCACTTTAATGCCAAGAAAATATTTGAGGGGACCCAGTTGTGAAATTTTTGAAGAAAATTCTTCACCCACGCTATTAATGAGTCACTGTCATCCTGATTATAATATCATCAACATATACTAGTATAAAATCAGATACAGATTCATGATGCAAGATAAAAAGTGAATGACCCGCATGAGACCGTGTGAAACCAACACCAAGTAAGTAATGAGAAAATTTGCATGGAAATATATTTTCACGAAAAGTGATATCACTTCTAACATAAATCTTTTGAGAATGAAGATCAAAAATTTTGTAACCCTTTTAGCCAAAAGGATAACCAATGATAATTCCAGGTGATGCACGGAGATCAAATTTATGTCTAATGTGAATGTTGCGACCGTAGCATAGACATCCAAAAACACGCGTGCAAAAGGCTATAAGTCGGTACTTCATTAAATAATAGTTTCACCCTAAAAGTTTGAAGGAAGATTAGCTTGAAAACGAAGTGCTCGGCAATATTCAATAGATGTCTATGTTTGCGTTCAACAATGCCATTTTGTTGAGGTGTATCTACGCAACTATGCTCATGGATAATACCCGGAGAAAGCAAAAAAATCATTATTCTCATGAT
The DNA here is from genome assembly GCA_030015575.1 of Agapanthus africanus. NCBI lineage: Eukaryota > Viridiplantae > Streptophyta > Magnoliopsida > Asparagales > Amaryllidaceae > Agapanthus > Agapanthus africanus. The sequence continues at coordinate 740,348,949 of CM057337.1, forward strand.
TAAAAAATTCCGTACCATTATCATTACGCATTTTGCGAACACAAACATTGAATTGATCGTTTTCACCATGGCAACAAAATTTTTATTATGTGCAGGGACTTGTGATTTGTGTTGCATTAAAAAGACTCATGTATTACGAGAATGATCGTCCACAGCCGTCAAAAAATAACGTGCACCACTAAGAGAAGCATTTGAATATGGTCTCCAAATATGAACATGAATTAATTCAAAGCAATCAGATCATGTTAAACTACAACGACTCGAAAATGGAAGTCTAGATTGGTTAGCCAAAGTGCAAATAAGACACGAACATTTATTTGAAAAAGAAATACTAGCATCTAAATGAGAAAATTTTGGTGAGGTACTCTGACTGGGATGTCCAAGACGCCAATGCCAAAGATCCATTATGGGAGAAGTTGTGGTAAGCGTAACGGCTGCAAACATATTTGGATTTGTGTTGCATATAGATTTGGTGTAAGCTTAAGACAACCTAAATGAGAAACAAGGACATGATTACCATTTGGCAATTTTATAGGAGTTCCATTGTATTAATGGAGCGTTAATTGGTGCTCTTCTTGTAAAAGGAGTGAATATGCTTTGTTGACAGTAGGGGGAGGATTCACGAGCAAGATTTGGCTTCTAATGGAGCCATAAGAATCATTAAGACCCATTAGAAATCGGATGAGTCTATCTCGCTGTTGAAGTCCGTTGATAGCTTGGACTACGCCACAGGTGCATGTCGGCCCAAGAGTTGTAGGTTGCGAGTTCATCTCACAACCCCTTGAGAATCGTATAGTACGCAGATATCGAATCATTTCGTTGTTGATGGTTGGCTATGGCTCTTTGTATCTCAAAGATGCGAGGGGCGTTCTGTTGTCAAAACCGACCATGGAGATCGGTCCAAACGTCCATGAGCATTCTTTGTGAAGATGACGCTATACGCTGTGTCCTTGGATACAGCGTGCGATAACACCATACAGTTGCAACAATTCCAAAAAGTCGAAAGAGGTGAATTTGTTGCCGGTTTTGCAATAGTTCCATCTATACAGCCTAACTTGTTTTTGGCTTTGCAATAGTGCCGTCTATAAATTAAGCCTAACTTGTTTTTGGCGTCAAATACCATGCTGATTGCAGGACTCCATGTGGAATAATTTTCCCCGGTCAATGGTCGATCGAGAAACCAACATGGTTCTATGCTCCAACAACCATACAGAAAGAGAGAGCCACTATCTAGTTTCAAGTTAATGTTTGTGGTTGGCAATGGTAGGGATTTGATTCATGAGGAAGTGGCGCCAACACCCTATATTTATTCCTCCTTAATGCATCATGCTTCACCCAATATATTTACTTTGCGTGAGGCTCTTTATGAGAATTAGGGCTGTGGCAAAGATCATGAATGCACACCAACAAGGATAGTTCATGATTATTTCATGGGAGTTAATGGTGTAGGTGTACAAGGAGGATGATGATCACATGGTTCATGAGATACATCAAAAGAGGTCTGGATGATAAAATAACAACACTTTCTCTGATTGCATGTATGATCATACCAGTTTCATATGAATAAACATCATGAGGTTTAAGTGATAAAAAAGGTCAGTCCTTTATCGAATTACATTGCATGCATAATTAATTACAAGTCTATGTCTATTTAATGGCTTACATGGCTCTTGAGATGATATATAAAAAAATGTACTTGTTTATTTAGATACTGACATAATTATAAATGCCACATCACACCTGACGGATACAAAAAACCAAGTCAGATAGGACGAAAAATTTGAAGGGTATAAAATATCATAGTGAAGGAGGCATAAATTTTTTAACTTGAAGGGATGTAATTAAATTCGTTATTGTTTATTTTTTTTAAAGTTCATTTACATGAATAGCTATTGTTTGTTTATTTAATGGATGAGTTCATTTTTCAATTACTTGCCTTCTACAATTTTGCATAAGCTTTTATTAAAGAAATGTAACTAAAAAATAATTAACAAGAAAAATAGTGCACCCAGGGCCTCCAACTTGGATCTGAAGCAACAGAGCTTCAACCCTCAACAAACAGCCCCATTGATCCTGCTTAAAATATTCTATAGCGCAAATTATATATACGTAAAATTAACTTATTGAGTGACCATACTATATCGACACTGCAAATCTTGGGAGGGCAACTGTCTATCCTCGTCTCTATGTAGATCCGTCCCTGCACGTCAGCTATATGGTTTTACAGGTTAGTCACTTAGCAGACATGCATTCGAGTATACACCATGATGTCCTTCAGCAAAAGTCCTAACCATTCAAAGGTACGACACACAATAGTTTTATTGCATGCATCAATCATGTGGTTTGTTGGACTCATCATATTTTCTTTGTAGACATGCATGCAAATAGATAAAATATCACTCTGTGAAGAAAAAGATTCATGCTATTTTAGAGATCTACATGATAGTTTTCTTGCATGCCATTAGTTTTGAGTTTATGTTGCTCCACATCATGCAAGGATCTTAGCAAACATGCATGCAAGCTGATAAAGTATTTCTATTTAAAAACCACCATTATCATAGAAATTGATAAAATAATATCTTTTCTGTTTACGACCGTTTATGTGTTCTGCCAGGCGGCATTATTCCAACTTAATAGTATGCATGTATATAATGTAAGAGTAGATTAAATATTACCCTATGGAAAAAGCTACCTTCATTTAAACCTTGACACAATGTCCCAAAATGTTTGTTATAACAAGAACAATTTCCATTCAACTTGGATGCCTTAAAATAACCAAATACCCACCTATCACATGGTAGAGTTAGAGTTCTTTCACCTGCTTAAGTTTTCTTATTGCCAATAAGCAAAAATGTTTCCATATCGAATAACTCAGATCATATAATTGCATTAAAAAAAGCATATACGGAGATCTGGTTTCAAATCCTGCTTGCATCAAACACTGTTATTCATGAAAAAGAGAACCAATTTCTTTTCTCATTCCTTCCAAATAAATAAGGCTTATTTACCCTTATTTATTGAACTCTAACCAAGTTTGTACCAGAATCAAAAAACTACTAATACCTTTAAAACTATCAAAAAACTAACATAACTTAACACTCAACGTTATTGTTCATGTCAAATAACCATTTTCCCATCATTGTAATATAATTAATTAATTACTTAATTATAAAATACAATTTAAATAATTTTAATAATAATTAAATATTAACTAAATAATTCAAAAAAAATTTGGGGGCAGCCGGGGGAGGTGAGGTCGGGGGAGGTGAGGTCAGGGGAGGGGGAAGGGGCGGGGGGGGGGGGGGAGGGGGTAGGGACCGTCGGAGGAGGGGGAAGGGGCGGGGGGGGGGTTGGAGGAGAAGAAGAAGAAATCGATGATGACGACGACGACGAGGAGATGAAGAAGAAGAAGAAGAGAGGAGGGGTAGGCACCAGTTGGTGAAGCCAGCAGCGGAGGGGAGAGAGAGGAAGAGAAGGACGACAAGGTCTGGAGGAAGAGGGAGATGGCGACCTTGATGTGGGCCATCTCAGCCGGGAGGGAAGGGGATGCCGATGGAGTGGAGATGGGCGGCGACGGTGGCGGTAAGGGGGGAGAAGGAGTGGAGGCTGGTGTAAAGGGTAGAGGGGTGGCGGCATCATGTGTGGAGAGGCAGAGAGGTGATGGGGGAAAATGATAAAGAAGAAGAAGAAGAAGATACTGATGTTGCTGCTGATGTTGACGGCAGTGGTGGTTGTTGTGTATCCGAGACAATCACAAAGCAAACACACAATCAATAGCGAGAAAAAAATCAAATCACATGCAATATAGAAATAAGAATACAAATCACAAAACTAATAGGCGAAAGCGAAACTTTATTAATAATCAAATATCGGAGGAGTACAAATTGATGGAGAATACAAACCCCTCTCAAAACCTAGATCTCTCACAATTATCAATAGGTTCTCATAAATTAACAAAAGACATCAAATCTAGGTCTAAAATAAGTTATCATATATATACCATATAAAAGATTTCCCTAGAAAACTAATTTCCAAACAAAAGAAATATCGCCCGGCCCAGTAAGCAAGACATCTGTATCACGAAACTCCATAGCGTCTACCAGACGTCTGCACAAGGAATAAGCAAATGTTTGGATTTCACATCCAAAATAGCAGAGTACTGGCATACGTTTGAATCTCATCGAGGCAGACGTCTGGCGCTGAGACTACCAGACGTCTAACCTGTAGATAAACACAGATCTTCAAATCGCTTCGTGATATTGCCGGATCTTCAATAAGAAATCTTCAGGGGATCTAAATGTGAGGCATATCTAACAAATCTCCACCTTATCTCGCATTACACAAACTCCTCCATCAGAATAATAACAGCTCCACTTTCACCATAAAATCCCTAAGCGCTCAATGAGTCCGACGCACTCCAATTAAGTTTAGGCAGTGCTCAAACTTAACAAGAAAGAGATTTCATCAACATGTCGGCCGGATTGTCTGCTGTGCCAACTTTCTTCACGTTAATCTTTTCTTTCTCAACGACTTCCTGTACGAACCAGTACCCCATATCAATGTTCTTCGTCCTCTCATGATGCATCTGATCTTTCATCAAGTGAATCGCGTTTTGGTTATCACAGTAGACTATTATGGTATCCTTTGGAATACCAAGTTCTGAAAATAGTCCCTTCAACCATATTGCTTCCTTAACGGCAGCAATAACGATTATATATTCCGCCTTCGTCGTAGAAAACGCTACCGTAGGCTGCAAAGAAGCACGCCAACTAATGTCACATCCTCCCAAAGAGAAGACATAACCGGTGATCGATCTGCGTCTGTAAAGATCATCTGCATAATTGGAGTCGCTGAATCCAACTAAATTTTCGTCGTTCCATCCAAACACAAACCTCACGTCAGACGTATCTCGAAAGTATTGTAATATCCATTTCACCGCCTGCCAATGGCTTTTGCCAGGAGATGCTATATAGAGACTAACAACACTAACAACATATGAAATGTCGAGTCGTGTACAAACTATGGCATATATAACGCTACCCACCGCACACGCATATGAAACATTCGACATATATTTAATCTCATTCTCTGTTTGCGGTGATGAACGAGCTAAAAGTTTAAAATGAGCTGCCAACGGAATACTTACAGATTTAGCTTCTACTATGCCGAAATACTCCAAAACTTTCTCAACACACAGCTGTTGAGACAAGTATAGCTTTCTTCCTTTGCGATCGTGCCTGATTTCCATACCATATATTTTCTTGACCGCTCTCAAATCTTTGGTCTCAAACTTACCTTTCAACTGTTCATTCAAATTCATAATATCAACCATATATTTTGCTGCTATCAACATATCATCAATATAGAGTAGCAAATATATTGTCACGCCCCGCTTCCCAGTATATGGAAACGGTGACGTGGCAGGCTGCAACGTATTTACTAAGAAATAAATACGTTAAGCGTAATTAATCAATATATGTAAAATGCACAAGAATGATAAGAGATATAAAATAAACAATAACTTTTATTTACATTCATATTTACATACAATTGTTTTGAAAAGAAAAGATACAATGATATAAGCAGTGCCTAAACAGTGGCATACAAACTGAAAGTAAATACAAGGAGAGCTAGAAGTCCGGCTGGGCAGTGAGCTGGTCCAAGTCCTCCTGACTAGGCTCGATCTCCTGAGAGTTCAGTCCTCCTGACGAACATTCCAAAGAAAGAAAAGATATGAATGTCGTTAGCAAACTAGCGCTCGGTAAGTCCTAAAAGAAGGAATGGAATAGAACAACTAATATTAAATGAAACTGTAAAGTTGTACAGGTATATGATTGTTATTCTAATGTAGTTGTTTGTAGTTTGGTACAGAAGGTATTTGTGTATACAAGAGGAGTCTATCTTACCCCGTGGACTATGGTAACATGTAGTACAAGGCCCCGTCAAAACCCATGGGACAACGATATGAGAGTTCATGTAGGTGTCTTTTAAGTGACTATCTCATGTCACGTTAATACGTTCCGTACCAATCTACCCGTTTATCCCCGCGTAATATATTGTATCAATTATAATTACAAGTCTTACCGAAACCATGGATACAAAATGTTCAAGCAGTCATGTTCAGAATGTAATCAAGTAGTCAAGTAGTCAAGTCAAGTTATAATCATGGTTCGGTCAAGTCAGGTCAAGTATATATGTTTGATATTGTTGTTTGATTCAAGTATTCATATTCATGTTTGACTTTGGATTTAGGTTTGAAATGGACTCTGACTGAGTCAGACACTTGTAACTGATTTAGATCTTGAATTAGGGTCGGGAGTTATCGGTAACTGCTGCACATGTATGACAGGATTTCTGTTTTTTCTAAGACAATTAGCATTGATAACTCTATTATGTTGTCTATCTTAAATAGGCAAGCACTTACTTTCTCCGGCTCCCTGAGGCTCAAGAGAATTGATCCTGCTTAAACCTATATTTACTAAAAATATTGTTTATATAATTCGAGGGGGTTTTATAAAAAAATATTATAATATAGTTAAAAATAAATCTCGATTGGTTATTTATATTATTAGGGTTTTCATGAGCATGCGTTTTAAGGATTTGAGGTATTTTAGTGATAAACAATTAACTTTGGAAGTTCATGTTATTTTATTGAAAAGAGTTGTTTTTTGGTAACTTGATGGTATTTTATTGAAACTTGGTCTTTTTTCATTTTTTTAAGAAAAAAATATAAGTTTATTATATTTTGAAAATATGGATTTGTAATCTTTATATAATTATTAAAATTAAAATATTTTTATTTTTATTTATTTAGAAATTCGTTTTTCTTAAAAACCGTATTTAATACCTTTTGAGACCGAATGCTCCGTGAGGAGCTCTGCATCTCACTCTACTAGTCTAAGGATGTGCGATAATCCGCACCATCCATTAGCAGGTCTCCTAAAGAGGGTTGTAGAGGTATAATCGTAAACGAATCGAAATACTGTTTTAAAAGAAAACCGATTTTTAAAGTAAGTGGTATTTTAATGTAATATTTTCTTCGTACAAGAATTCATACAAAAAGACATCATGCTATGAAACAAGAGTGTACGTGAGGGGTAGGTCGTTACCCCGTGAAGTTTTCCTAAAGGTATTGTTTTAACAAAACTAAAAAAAGATGATATTTAAAGTTCATGGTATTTAAATGAAAAACTTAAATTAAAGTTATTTTGCATGGAATTCTAGATTAAAATTTATTCTAAACATTTATAATTAAGATTACAAGTATTGTGTAAGAATTTGGATGAACAATATATAGGAAAAAGGTAAATTTCAAAAGGGTTTAGAAATAGATATCGGTATTAACTCCACTTACCGATATAAGTTTTTGAAATGGGATTTCAATGAAGAAGAAAAGAGATTGAGAGGGACTTACTGGTTAGGAAGCTTAATAAGAGGTAGAAGAAGAGAAGGTTGCTGTCATGGCGTCGTGGGAGCTCCGGAATAGCTTCGATTCTTCGTCAGAAGTTGACCGCTTGCTAACTCCTCTTTACTCCACTTGTACTTAGAAATTTTTTGAGAGTTTTGGATAGAAATTTCAGAATGACGCTGAGACAAAATGTGGGGTGATATTTATAGTGGAGAATTAAGGTTTGGGAATTAAAATAGTGAATTAAAATGCATTAAAATTATGATAAATTGTGAAATGAAATGTCTCTGTTTGATTGCAGGGAAATCAAACAGTGCAGGGGAGTTAAGGATAGGGGAAGAGTCAAGTGTGCAGAGCTCGGGCCTCATTGGGCTCGGTTCAACCGTTGGTGCCGGCCTATATTGGCTTTCCGCCGGCCGATCTAGGGCTTTGGGGTTCTGGATTTGTGCCACGTGTACAACTCAGTGTTTACTCCATTTTCCACATATTTGATTTTTCTGACTTTTCATTTTTTTCTGTGTATTGCACGTGTAAACTTTTGGGCTTCCAAAAAGTTAAAAAGAAAAATCAGAAAAAAATAATGTGTCTGATGGGGGATCGAACACAGGGGCTACGTCGCAACAGTGCAAGGGCTTTACCAGTAAGCTACAAGTTGTTTCTTGCTGTTATTTAACAAAATTTACTTATAACTCAAACTCAGACTGTATAACTCATTTTCTGTACATTAAACTGGAAAGTTCCGTACAGTAAATTCAGAGTCGTTATATTCTATCCTCCTTATAAACATTTCGTCCTCGCAATTTACATTTATATAGGGACAAATTTACAAATAAGTAAGGGTATCTTGCACGCATGTCTTCTTCTCGTTCCCACGTTGATTCTCCTGGTGAATTTTTTCTCCACATCACTCGGACCGAATTTACTTCCTTGTTCCACAGTGTCTTCACCTTTCGATCCAGGATCTCAACGGGTTGTTGCTCACAAGTTAGGTTAGTCTGGATTGTGAGCTCTGAGTGATCAAGTATGTGGCTGGGGTCACTTACATATCTTCGTAACCGGGATATGTGGAACACGTTGTGCACTCATTCCAATGAGGATGGAAGTGCTAACCGGTTATCACGACCCGAAATATTGTTCGTGACCGGCACTTAAATCACGCGACGTCTAAAGGCGTAACGTAACCCAAGTAAGCTGAAACCCAGAAATCTAAACCTTTTAAAGAAAATAAAAGAGGTGAAGTTTGAAAATAAAGATATGATGAATTCAAATGTTTTCTTAAATGCACAAATAATGGAATATGAAAATGCAAGTGGATTTTATTAGTTGGAAAACATGTTTCGTCTTTTAAAAATTTGGGCAGCACCTCCCTTGTATATTTTGATCCAAAACCGCATATACATAACAACAGTAAAGGCATCCCCAAGTGGGAGCTAGCTCTTCGTCAAACGGCGGAATCACAACCACGCAAGAAAGAATATAAGTATACGATGCCCAACGGCGAATATCCACACAAAAGGGTAAAGAATAAAGCAAGACATCAACCCACCAAGCGAACACAAACTTTCGCTCTAAGTCTCGCAACCACAAGACTTTCTAAGTCTTACTTATATAAATACTAGTTTCTAATTGATGGAGTTAACTAGATACAACAGGAATAATAAATACAATAGTGGCACGATCCAACATGTACCACTTACCAAAGCAAAACACTCGAATGTAAGCTGTGTGCCGGTGATGCCGCTACCGAACCCATGCGGTCAACGTGCAAGAACTGTGGCACAACGGGGGTGAGTTGCCAACTCGTGAGTAGAAAACATTATCAGGTAGAAATCGAATAAACAACGATTCCTAAGTCAACCATATCATAAAGGTAATACTATGATATCTAGGGTGACTGTATCTGCATATGTGCCAACAATATACTCAATACCTATATGCATGTGGGTAACATCTATGTGTCCACCAATGACACAACAACATCATGCATGTAAATATCATGAAAGCATATGCATGTAAATATGAGGATATCAACTAACGTGTATCCATCAACGACACATCAAAATCATGGAACCTGAGTGTCCAACATCGACACTCAAAACATCATGAAACCCGTGTCCAACATCGACACGTAAATCCTCATATCTCGGGCTCCGTCAGTCCGGATCGGCCCACGGGCTCCGTCTGTCTGGATCGGCCCTCGGGCTCCGGCAGTACGGATCAGCCCATATCCATCTCTCGACTCCGGTCGGTATCCTCCGGATAACCGCCAGGTCCAACCAATCACCGGTAGGTAGTGCTCTCCCGGCCAGGCTCATAGTCATCCCCACGAAATCTCTCTCTTGCCTCGGGGTACCTTACTAGGTCCACCATGAACCCGCAAACGGATCATCCAACTCCTCGAATCGGGTTTCACATATCACACGTCTCAGAACCGAGAAAATGCATGGTGGACGCACTGAAATATCATATCAAGAGAAACCGGGTTTTTAAAACAATACATACTTTCTTTTGAAACATAACCACGGTTTTCAAATCCAGAATCTCATGAAAACAACATCTCCATGCATATAATCATAAAGCATGATATATGCGACATATAACAGAAATATAAGCATATCCGTATATCATGCAACATGGAACAGTGATGTGAACATAACAAGTAAATCATGCAAGGAGTCATATCATGATGCAGCAATTCTACTGTGTAGTGACAGCAATTATCGATGATGAAAGTGTGTGAGCCGACCAATCTGTGTAAATGTAACATACGCATCATCGATAATGGTGTATGTGTACTAGCACAGGTATATGTAATGCAATGAGAATGACATGAACGTAGCATAAAGTACATCGTCAGCTAAATGCTATAAGGTATACGTATCTTAAATGACCGAGTCAGTGAATCTATCAATCGGCATCCAGCCTCACAACATCACGTACGGTATAATCTATCGTACGACATTCTCTAGTCAAGGGTATAGATCAATTATCGTAAAACTCATCACGTATGGTAAATCATCGTACGACGGCATTAAACCATTAAGGATCCTATCAACCTATATGACGCTGAGGATACGGACCTAACGTCTCGTACGGCATATCACACATGATTCACAACATTATATATATATCTATATACCTATATCCCAGATCGCATCCATAACAATCTCATATCAGGGGACTGATAAAGGTATCAATCTTCTCATATCGACTCGCATCCGTATACCGACATATCAATCAAGTCATCATATCACATCGTATATTATTTTCATCACATTTATATCCCACATCAAGTCATTTACATATATATATATATATATATATATATCCTATCTTATAAATCTCATGTCATGCTACTCTAAATCTCATACTTATTCTCGTGCACTACCTATCTATATATCATGATTCACGTTCACTTATCATATCCTTATATATGTATTAATCCGAGACATCATTTCTTTCATATCATGTCATACTAAACCTTTAATCACATTCATAGGTTCCTAGAATCGGTTTCTCTAACCATATCCTATATATCGGTTTCCATCAAAATTTTGCGGTGGTGCTATACGCTATCCACCCGACTTCTCCCGTAGATATAAATCTACTCACCTGCGGAACTCCTTGTTCAGCCATAGTCGAAGTGCTTCGTTGTCCCGGAATCCACGCGGAGGTACCTACAATAAATACACAATCGCAAATGCTATTAAAATCAAGTCCGGAAAACCAATATGGCACACAGATCGCCTATAGGTTAGAACCCATTGTCTACGCATGCAAAAGCAACCAAACAACCCTCGTCGTTGATGTACAAACATCCAACGACCCAATACAATATCAAATACCAAAACCCAAGTTTCAGAATCGCAAAACATGAAAATAACAACCTAGGAAAACCACTCTCAGATTTCACCCTAAGCCAAACTAGAGAATTTTGCATACACGGTTGCTCTAGATATCATCTAACAAAGCCATGGTCCAAAATTCAACACGTTTCCTCACAACATGGCCGCAAATTGCGGCCCAAATTAATAAATCTGCGGCCAGAAATCGAGGGTAGGGGCTCAGGTTTCAGGGGGTGCTTCTAGGTTGCCTGCTTATCTCTCTGTAATCGCTATATAATTTTTGGGGTCTCAGGGTAGCAGCAGATCTCTTAATACCATCACTAAATCCATAAAAACCCGACATCGGCAAATCTAAAGTTCGTATCTTGGTGTCTAATCTCTGGTTTTGTCCAGAATTCTAACACTAAGTTCTTGTAACAACTACTACACATCACCACAACACAACTCAAACCCTAATCCTTCTCTTGGAATTTCCAAACATCATAATCTAAATCGATTTAACTCTAAACTACTATAGGATGCTAAGAAACTAAAAACTAAACTAAATGAAAGGAATTATACCTCATTTGGGCAACTCAAGAAAAATTCTAGCTTCCCAAAGTCTCCAAAATCCAACATTGATGGGTCCAAAGTGTTGAGGATGAGGTGGGGATCAACTTTAATGAAAAGGGTGTAGGGTTTTGATGAAGATTTGGAGGTGATATTCGATTGAAGATTTGGAGGTGAAGGTGGAGAGAGATGAGGATGAAGGAGGTGAGGCATATAAATAGGGAGGAAAATAATGGGCAACCCTCTCTCTATCTCGTTCTTATTCTCACCCTCTCACACTCATGTCTCACTCTCTTTCTCTCTCTCTCCAATCATTCTCTTTTTAACCCTTTTCTCTTTTTCTCACAATAATACACATAACACCAATAAAACAACACAAATTCAACAACATGCAACAAAATGCAACATGACATGGTGCACTAGTCATGGAAAAATGTAGAAACACGGATTTGACTTAATCGCGATTAGTAGTGCACTAATCGGGTTAAATTTTAAACTGCATATAATTAAATATAAAAAATTCCAAATCCAATAAATATATTTTTAAATGAATAAATCATTTTAATTTCCAATTATTTCATAATTGTTGGTATATATTTATACCATTTTACGAAAACCCCAGATTCGCAAATCGGGTAGTTTTCGCGAAATATATTATTTGAATATTAAATTCCAAAAATAATATTATATATTTTTTGAAATGTTACAATCTTCCCCCCTTAAATAAATTCGGTCCCCGAATTTAAATTTAAATCCCTAAATATTAAAACATTTCAATAATCAGCTCAAATCAACGGGGTTCTGAAATCACAGAACATATAGAAATAACACAGCGCATCAAGTGCGCCTGAAAACGAGCACGAAACTCAAAATCGAACTCCGTCAAGCTTCATACAAATCATCGGATTTGCACGCAAATCATCGGAGTTACAATGGAGATACAGATCTCAAAATCCACTATTGAAATCCAATATGCACTAGTCAAATACTATAATACATATATAGTACGCATCCTTTGAAAAATCTCCTAAAACTGAATAAAACACATGCAAAAACCTTTTCTGAATCGCCGCGTGATGCGTAACTCACAGCATAAGTGACGGACGCTCATTTGTGAAGTAATAATACGCGTTCATATATGTTTTGCTAAAATATACGTTCCGCCCTTTTTGAAATATCACAAAAGGTTTTCCTTTATAAACATTCGTGTTGCTCGCGGACACGTAGGAAATAGTGAGACTATAGCTCTTTTTCAAAAACCTCTTGATAAACTTTTAATGCATGCAAAGTACTCAGGTACTGTTCTCAGACCAGTCCTGTTTGGCTACTACATAACATAGTGCCCATCATGAAAACAAAGTGCTCAAGAGCAAAATCAGCCTCAAAAGGCGTATCCAACAATCACGTGCGTCTGGTGCGCACGGAAATCAAATCCCATAAAAGTGCCACGATATGTACAAAAGCAAAACTAAGTGCAACGGGTGTGCATGAAAGCATCTATTCAGTGCAACGGGTGTGCACGACTGTTGGATATATGTATGCCCTAGAGGCCATTATATGTATAGTGAATGCTTGGACATGTATATATATATACAGATGACTTTCTTGCTCGACATGATAGTATGCTATCTGGTTTACTTTACCTTGACATGTTCATTTGATCATGCATCTTACTCATTTGGTACATGTTGATAAAGCCCTCAGGATATTTGCTTGACTACTGCGACTATGATGCGGATCATACTAGTGGGACACGCGTAGTTTATGAGCATATCCTTAAACTGTTCCTAGTCGTGGGTGTATCGAGACGGGGTATCGATATTCCAGAGCAGACTAGCGTATACAATTCTTGTCCCATGTGATGGGCGATGGATGATCCCATATCCATCTGGTGTGGTGACACCAAAGATTGTATACGGGTGCTCAGTAGAGACTGGGTACACTGAACGGACTCGCCGAGAACTCCTATGTGGTATTATATCTATCGTCGAATAGCCGTTCTCAGGTGACACTGGTACAGGTTAGTCTGTAGATCCAAGATCATCATAGAGTCTTGTGTGTCCGCCCACTGTACTTTGATCTCCACCCTACCACGGCTCTACTGAGTCGTGCAAACAGGTGGATTTTGGGTACAGTCCCGAGGCACATGGAGGCAATGAGCGATAGGAGGGGTTTCGTCTCTCCCGGTATTGGGGGTTGATGTTGTGCTATGCTCGATTGGCTATAACAAGAAGTCCCTGACCAGGGTTGCTGAGATTTACTGATAAGTGTTATCAGTAGTTTCTCGATCTGTTATGAGTCATACACCTGCATGACTTATTGAGTTATTGGGGTCGACGATACCATCCCTAGCCTCGATATGCAGCATATCTGACGAAGAGACCGGACTGTACGGTAAGTGTTGCCAGTTGGCTCGACGGGAGTTTTTGACAGCTTCGCTTGTTTTTCTTCTGATCGCTCAATACCCGGGTGGCCGTTACGTTTAGCTGACCGCTTGCGGCTTGTGGGTGTTTGCTGTGATCATCACCTACTGCCGGCGTATTGACGAGTCTTAGACTCCCACATAGGAGTTTCCTAGCTCAGGCGAAACAATGTGGTGTGCATATGAGATATGTGCGGGGGCCCGATTAAATGCGTATATGTGATACCGTATATTAATCGGGCGTTTTTCTATTGGTCGGGTCGTATGTGATATGATCGGTTTGTTAAATCAAGTGTTGATTTATCATTGACGTTTAGCTCACTTCTTTATTAAACCCTTTTCTATATTGATGCATGCATGCATATATGCACATGTTGATGTGTATTGACACATACATGCATATATTGTATCATGGTTGTTAATACACTAGTGATGGCAATGCAAGACTCACATGGAAGTAAATATCTATTTATATTTGTATTTGAGAAAATGAAATGGGATTAATTCATGATTAAGAGTTTCTACACCCTTCTTCATTGACCTTGACTTCACCTAACTATTAACCATGATTTAATTCACCATTTGGGTTTTAACTTAATGCAAAATTATCTAGATATTAATTTACCATGGTTTGTGATGAGAGAGTGAAAAAATATATATATATTTTTCTATTCTCATTTTTCTTTTATCTTTATCATATTTCTTGAGCTCAAGCAAAGCCATCTTCTTCTTCCTCTCTCTTGAGATTTCTTTTGAGCGAGTTAGTAAAAAAAAAAGAAAGGGTTTTTAATAGAGAAAAGAAACCACATCACCATTCTACACTACTCTAGCCCATTAGTGTAAAAGTGTTTGCTTCATCATCATTCTTGATCAGGTGAAGTAAGGAGTTTTGTGCAAAGGGACTTCGGGTGGATCATCGTGGACTAGGAAGGTTTCAAGCGATCCGTTTCAAACTCTCAAAGATCCAAGGAGTCACTAAAGCAAGTCTACAAAGGTTGTATTCTCTTCACTTAGTGATAAATAGTTTTTACCATGTGATACTATTGTTGTTACCCTAAAAATTCTAGTTAAGATTCATGGTTAGATTGCTTAGCACTTCCCTAAATTTTTATTGTGGCATGAGTGATGCTAGAAAGCTTTAGGCATGGTGCTAAGGAATCCCAAACAGTGGTATCAGAGCCAAGATATAGCTTTAGAGTAACTTAGACGACGTTAAAAATCTCGAACGAACGAAACTCGACACCCGAATGATGTTCATCGGAAATTTTTCAAAAAGTTGGATTTTTTCACATTAAAAATACTCAGAAAATCATGCAGGGTATTGTATGGGCCCACAAGAAGAACGATGACCTAACTCGACACAACGACTGCGAAACCGTGGCCGAAAGGGTCTTTTTGCGGCGGTTCCGCGGCGCCGTTGGTGAGGCTTGGACCGTGCCTTCTTGTGCTGGCCCATATGTACTAATAGCAGTCTCTAGTATATTTTAAATATGCTCAAATGTTGAACTTTCTGAGAATTTTTTGGGTGATTGATCGTTCAATCGAATGTTTTAACTGCGCCTAGTATATGAGAATGTGATACAATAATTGGAATCTACAAATTTATTTGTTGCGTGTAAATCTAACATTTCGGTCTCGGGCGTAATCGGAAATCTTGTTGAATTATTCGACTTATTTTGAAAAGGTGTTTTCATGAATGAGACCTAAATGCGATCTTTACATTGTTGGGCATGAAATCTTGGATATATGAAATCCCGGGTTTGTGTTGTCTAAGGGCAGTTACGATTCCAATTGTTGTAGTTTTTCACTTTCTTTTCTGCGACCGTAAGTGTAGTATGTGATGTATCGCCGGTTTCGTTGCTATATATCAAAGACAATCAGGGTATGCATACTTACTTACGTTGATGGTATATGATATTATGTGTTGCTGAGATATGTTGTGCAAGATTGTCGTGATTGAATAACCGGGAGTTTTATGTGAGATGCGAGTCTTTATTTTCATTCATGTAAAAATCTATTGTATGTAATATTCTTTTATTTGGGGCACTTCCGGGTTGAGGATGATGTCACCATTATTGTATATTATTTACTTTTCCGCATTAGGATAGACCCAAGGAGGGGAGCATAAGTGACCGGGTTCTAGGGTTCAGTGGGAGGCCATCTCGAGGAGTCGAGACCGGGTTTCATAAACTCTAAAATTGGTAGGGTCACTTGCCACTCTCGTAGGGGTCTACGGGTGTGGGCTTAGCTATTCATCGCGACCGTGGAATCCGTATTTTTTTATTGTTGGCTAAATACAAAATACGAACCTCCTAGATATCCTATATTTTCATATGTGCTTATGCTGTTGATATTCTGTGATGCGATTATTTAATATCTGAGACGAATGGATTATTATATATATATATATATATATATATAATAAACGTTGCTTATGTTTTACACCCGCGCTAGTCCCGCCCCGCTATGCCGTTAGTTAAGTAACCTAACGGTGCATAACGGGATACTGTGGCGAATGCGGATGACATAAGTGTACGTTCTATTTTCGTTTCTTTTCTGTGATGGTTTAGGAACTTAAATGATGGGACTACATTAATAAGATTAATGTAAAGAAAAAGAAACCTAAAGATATTGTAGCATCGGATTTGAAACACACTCGGCCTTTTTTAATGAAAAATGCAAGTTTCAAAAGATGCGGAGCTTAAGCCACTCCTTTTCTAAACTATTTAGATTCTACAACGGGATCAAGTTCAAAGCGTTAAAGGTTTTCATAAAAACCATCCGCAACCCTCCGTCATTTTAGGAAGCAGAGTACATAGTATTCGTGCTACGTATGTTGATTATAGTCAAGGCGTAGTGTACGGTAGCTAAGTGATGTCTTTCTACAAAGCATATGATGCGATCAGTTAGGACATTCATGTGATTATGTTGATCATAGTCAAGGGTCATATGGGTGGGTCTGGTTAATCACGAAATGACGGGTAGAACTTGACTAGTGCTTATGATATGTTGACCATGGCCAAGGTCATAAGCAGCTAGGGGTAAAAACCATATCGGGAGTTTTAAGAGTTGAAATTTGCAATGAGATTGCATACCATCTATATGATAGTTACATCCCGATCCCACTGTGAGTAAAAGTTACTCTCAGGAGAGTTTTTCACTTTACAATTAGCTAATCCGGTAGGTGTCTAGAAAGGTGTCAACGGGGTTTGACCTCTTAGAAAACGAGGTTTATTTTAATTAGGTCCGTGCGAAAGTACGGGGAACCTCCCTCAAAGTACCGGCACTGGCCTGGCTGACCGATTAGAGAAACCGTAGAATGTAATTAATCCTGGCTAGTTTTCTTTTTAGGTTTTGAAAGAAAATTTGATAACAACAGTGGGAGACATCGATTAGATAAGATAATAACCAATTTAAATCTTTGCAAGAGCATTTCGCCGAGTGTATTCTTTTCTCTCTCCTAATGGCAGATACCAGATGACGTGACTTAAGCTTCTTTTAGAGAAAAACAAACTGACATGACCGAATTATAAAGAATGGTTGAGGAACCTGAACATTGCACTCACATATGATAAAGTATCATATGTTTTCACTGCGAAAGCCCCACCCGTCCCAGGTCCTGAATCATCTGTTTTGGATAGAGAGATTCGAAAAACATGGGATATTGATCGTAACACGGCCAAGTGCCTCGCGCTTGCTTCTATGGACAGCATACATCAGAAGTAGCACGAGAAAATGGATGTTCAATCCATCTTTCTTCATACACAGGATATGTATGGAGAGCAATCTCGGACTTTATGATACGAGGCATCTCGAAAGTTGTTTCAGATGCGGATGGCCCCTGGCACATCAGTAGGTGAACATGTCTTGAAGATGATTGGTCTTATAGAAGAACTTGAGGACCTAGGATGGACCATGGACAACGAGCAATATACTGATATTGTTCTACAGTCTCTCCCCCTGCCTTTGCTCCGTTCATTGTGAATTTCAATATGAACAATTTGGAGAAATTACTGTCTGAACTTCTCAATATGTTGAGAAGTGCAGAGAGCACGCTTAAGACAGCGAAAACTCCTGTTCTGCTTGCTGGGCCATCTTCCTCTTCTGTCCCAAAATCCAAGGCCAAGGGAAAGAAGAAAAAGAAACCCACCAAACCGAGAGGTGGAGTTCAAAAGGCGAAGGGGAAAGACAAATCCGGGGCCGCGGGAAGTGGAAAAGAATGTTTTTACTGCCACAAGTCGGGACATTGGAAACGTAACTGTTCTCTGTATCTTGCTGATCTCAAGAAGAAGAAGCATACTAATGTTTCCGCTTCAGGTGTGTTTGTAACTGAAAACTGTTTTTCTATATACTCTGCATCTTGGATATTGGATACCGGTTCTGGTTCTCACATCTGCAACTGTATGCAGGGATTGAGAAACAGTAGAGTTTTGAAGAATGGTGACCATACTCTTCGGGTTGGAAATGGTTCCAATGTACATGCTGTATCCGTAGGAGAGTATCATTTGGGGTTGCCTTCGAGATGTATTTTGGTTTTGAACCTTTGTTATTTTGTACCTAATATGCTATGTAATATACTATCCGTTTCTTTGTTGGACAATGAAGGATATCATTTTGTGTTGCAAAATAATGTTATGAACATTAACTTGAATCAACAGTTGATTGGGTATGGTACACTAAATAACGGTATATACGTCCTAAACCAATACACAGTTTTCAATATACAACATACAAATAAAAGAAAATTTTCAGATATAAATGAAGCTTTTTTTGGCATTGTAGACTTGGTCATATTAATGAAACAAGACTAAACAAGCTATATAAAGATGCATATTTAAATCCTTTTGAATATAAATCTTATGCGACTTATCAGTCCTGTATCAAAGGTAAAATGACCAAAACTCCGTTTACTGGACACGGAGAAAGAGCCGTGGAACTCTTAAGCCTCATACATAGTGATGTATGCGGACCAGTGTCTACACATGCTAGAGGCGGTTTTTCATACTTCATTATGATTTCTCAAGATTCGGACACGTGTTTTTGTTAAAGCATAAATTCGAAGCTTTCGAGAAATTCAAGGAGTACAAGCTTGAAGTAGAAAAACAAACAGGCTTGAGTATCAAGAAACTTCGATCGGATCGAGGTGGATAGTATTTGAGTACAGAGTTTTCAGACTTCTTAAAAGAGAATGTGATTCTCTCTCAGCTCACTCCCCCTTACACACCACAGCACAACGGTGTGTCAGAACGGAGGAATCGTACCCTATTAGATATGGTATGATCCATGATGAGTGAAGCTGAGTTACCGCTTTCCTTTTGGGGACATGCATTGGAGACAGCAATGTATCTGTTAAACAGGGTTCCAACCAAGACCGTGTCTACCACTCCATATGAGATATGGTGTGGAAAGAGACCATCTTTTAAAAGAGTTAGGATATGGGGTTGTTCGACTTTTGTCAAAAAGCAGAATCCAGACAAACTCGAGACACGATCAGTCATGTATAAATTTGTGGGATATCCAAAACATTCATATGGATATTTATTCTACCACAAGGAGGAACAAAAGGTGTTTGTTTCTCAACATGCCACATTTTTAGAAAATGAAATTTTTACAAATAGTACTGATGGCAATGCGGTAGAACTAGAAGAGCTTCTAGAGACACAAATTACTCATGACAAATTGGTTGAAACTGATATTGCAGTAGAACTTCAAGAACCTCAGCCGCTCCGGAGATCTAGTAGAACTTCTCGCCCACCGGAGAGATACTATGGGTTTCTCATTGATGGTGATAGAGAAGATTGCATCATGGATGATGATGACCCTACTGGTTTTCAGCAAGCAATCACGAGTGGTGACTTGGTGAAGTGGCTGGATGCCATGAGATCCGAAATGGAGTCCATGTACACCAACAAAGTATGGACTTTGGACGTTTCACCTCCTGGGATAAAACCCGTTGGGTGCAAATGGATCTTTAAGAGAAAGATAGGTGTAGATGGACAGGTAGAGACCTATAAAGCAAGGCTTGTAGTGAAAGGTTTTTGTCAAAGATCAGGATTAGACTATGATGGAACTTTCTTTCCAGTAGCAATGCTTAAATCCATTCGGATCCTACTTGCTATTGCTGCTCACTACAACTATGAAATCTGGCAGATGGACGTTAAAACTGCATTTCTAAATGGTGATTTAAAAGAATGCGTTTATATGGATCAGCCAGAGGGCTTCATTGATAGTGGGAGCAGCGGGAAGGCATGTAGGTTGCTTAAATCCATTTATGGATTAAAGCAAGTATCACGGAGCTGGAACATCTGTTTTGATGATACAATCAAAGAGTTTGATTTTGTCAAAAATATAGACGAACCATGCATTTATAAGAAGATTGTAGGGATTACTGTCACATTCCTCATATTGTACGTGGATGACATTCTCTTGATAGGAAATGATATTCCTATGCTACAATCGGTCAAACTATTCTTATCACAAAGGTTCTCCATGAAGGACCTGGGTGATGCCTCTTGCATTTTGGGCATTAGGATCTATAGAGATAGATCCAAGAGGTTATTGGGATTGTCCCAATCAAAGTACATTGACACCATCCTAAAAAGGTTTAGTATGGAAGATTCCAAGCGTGGTACCTTGCCCGCTTGTCATGGAATCACTCTCTCCAAGGACTTCTGTCCAATGACTGATGAAGAGAGAGCTCGCATGAGCATTATACCCTATACTTCAGCCGTAGGATCTATAATGTATGCGATGTTATGTACTTTCCCTGATGTAGCTTATGCACTAGCTATAGTAAGCATGTATCAATCCAACACAGGGGAGAAACGTTGGATAGCAGTGAAGAACATTCTTAAGTACTTGCGAAGGACTAAAGAATTGTTCTTGGTGTATGGTAATGGGGATCTCCAAATGGAGGCCTTTACCGATTCCAGCTTCCAAAGTGATAAGGATGACAGCAAATCTATCTCAGGGTTTGTATTTACCCTCAATAGAGGGGCGGTTAGTTGGAAAAGTTCCAAACATGATACCGTTGCAGACTCCATGATGGAAGCTGAGTATATTGCTGCAAATGATGCTGCCAAGGAAGCCGTCTGGATGAGAAAGTTCATCGCGGAACTAGGAGTAGTTCCAACCATTGTTGATCCAATACCATTGTATTGTGATAATAATGGGGCTATGGCGTTAGCCAAAGAACCCAGGTCCCATTAGAAGTCCAGACACATCCTGAGGTGATATCATTTGATCCGGGAGATAGTAGATCGCCATGAGATCGACATTCGGAGAGTAGATACAAAGAATAACACCGCAGATCTACTCACCAAGGCCCTTCCACAGTCACAACATGAGCGTCTTTTTGAGATATTGGGTATGAGATATGCCAATAATTGGCCTTAGTGCAAGTGGGAGATTGTTAGATATATGTATGCCCTAGAGGCCATTATATGTATAGTGGATGCTTGGACATGTGTGTGTGTGTGTCTACACACACACACACACACAGAGATGACTTTCTTGCTCGACATGATAGTATGCTATCTGGTTTACTTTATCTTGATATGTTCATTTGATCATGCATCTTACTCATTTGGTACATGTTGATAAAGCCCTCAGGATATTTGCTTGAGTACTGCGATTATGATGCAGATCATACTAGTGGGACACGCGTAGTTTATGAGCATATCCTTAAACTGTTCCTAGTCGTGGGTGTATCGAGACGGGGCATCGATATTCCAGAGTAGACTAGCGTATACAATTCTTGTCCCATGTGATGGGCGATGGATGATCCCATATCCATCTGGTGTGGTGACACCAAAGATTATATACGGGTGCTCAGTAGAGACTGGGTACACTGAACGGACTCGCCGAGAACTCTTATGTGGTATTATATCTATCGTCGAATAGCCGTTCTCAGGTGACACTGATACAGGTTAGTCTGTAGAACCAAGATCGTCATAGAGTCTTGTGTATCCTCCCACTGTACTTTGATCTCCACCCTACCACGGCTCTACTGAGTCGTGCAAACAGGTGGATTTTGGGTATAGTCCCGAGGCACATGGAGGCAATGAGCGATAGGAGGGGTTTCGTCTCTCCCGGTATTGGGGGTTGATGTTGTGCTATGCTCGATTGGCTATAACAAGAAGTCCCTGGCCAAGGCTGCTGATATTTACTGATAAGTGTTATCAGTAGTTTCTCGATCTGTTATGAGCCATACACCGGCATGAATTATTGAGTTATTGGGGTCGACGATACCATCCCTAGACTCGATATATAGCATATCTGACGAAGAGACCGGACTGTACGGTAAGTGTTGCCAGTTAGCTCGACGGGAGTTTTTGACAGCTTCGCTTGTTTTTCTTTTAATCGCTCAATACCCGGGTGGCCATTACGTTTAGCTGACCGCTTGAGACTTGTGGGTGTTTGATATGATCATCACCCACTGCCGGCGTATTGACGAGTCTTAGAGTCCCACACAGGAGTTTCCTAGCTCAGGCGAAACGATGTGGTGTGCATATGAGATATGTGTGGGGACCCGATTAAACGCGTATATGTGATACCGTTATTAATCGGGCGTTTTTCTATTGGTCGGGTCATATGTGATATGACCTGTTTGTTAAATCAAGTGTTGATTTATCATTGACTTTTAGCTCACTTCTTTATTAAATCCTTTTCTTTATTGATGTATGCATGCATGTATGCACATGTTGATGTGTATGGACACATACATGCATACATTGTATCATGGTTGTTGATATACTAGTGATGGCAATGCAAGACTCATATGGAAGTAAATATCTATTTATATTTGTATTTGAGAAAATGAAATGAGATTAATTCATGGTTAAGAGTTTCTACACCCTTCTTCATTGACCTTGACTTCACATAACTATTAACCATGATTTAATTCACCATTTGGGTTTTAACTCAATGCAAAAATATCTAGATATTAATTTACCATGGTTTGTGATGAGAGTGTCAAAATATATATATATATATATATATATATATATATATATATATATATATATATATTTTCTATTCTCATTTTTCTTTTATCTTTATCATATCTATTGAGCTCAAGCAAAACCATCTTCTTCTTCCTCTCTCTTGAGATTTCTTTTGAGTGAGTTAGTAAAAAAGAAGAAAGGGTTTTGAATAGAGAAAAGAAACTACATCACCATTCTACACTACTTTAACCCATTAGTGTAAAGTGTTTGCTTCATCATCATTCTTGATCAAGTGAAGTAAGGAGTTTTGTGCAAAGGGACTTCGGGTGGATCATCGTGGACTAGGAAGGTTTCAAGCGATCCGTTTCAAACTCTTAAAGATCCAAGGAGTCACTAAAGCAAGTCTACAAAGGTTGTATTCTCTTCACTTAGTGATAAATAGTTTTTAGTATGTGATACTATTGTTGTTACCCTAAAATTCTAGTTAAGATTCATGGTTAGATTGCTTAGCACCTCCACAAATTTTAATTGTGGCACGAGTGATGCTAGCAAGCCTTAGGAATGGTGCTAAGGAATCCCAACAACGAAAACAACATCAAGTGTATCTAGAGTGCACGAAAACCTCAATCCAGTGCAACTAATATGCACGAATGAAAATCCCAATCGAGTGCATCCGGTGTGCACAAAATCACATCTCAGATCATGCGCCCAACATGTGTGAAAATCCAAATCAAGTGCATTCGATGCGCATAAAATCCAATATCAAGCGCCTAATATGCGCAAAAATCCAACCCATGCGCGTCAGGTCCGTATAAAACATCTAGTGCAGTAGCATGCATGAAAACGAACATCAAGTTTAAACGCGCACAAAAACATAAATCTGGTAAAACAAATGTTCAAGACATAAATCGGTTGCAACCAATGTACGGAGTATAAATCTAGTGCAACCAATGCACGAAATACCCACCTGGTGCAACAAACGCATGAAATGCAAATCTAGTGCCACAAATGAATGAAATACGAATCTGGCGCAACAAACGCATGAAATGCAAATATAGTGCAATAAAGGCATGAAATACGAATCTGGTGCAACAAATGCACAAAAGACAAATCGGGTGCAACTAGTGCATGGAAACTCATCAATAACTCAAATGCGTATAAAAAGCAACACCGAGTGTACCAAGGTGTATAAAAATCGTAAACGTGTGCAACTGCGTGTACAAAACACGTATCAATGCACTGCAAGCACATGTGAGCTATACCGAGTGCAAAAATCCAAATCGAGTGCGTACCATATGCACAAAAATCAAATC
Organism: Agapanthus africanus; assembly: GCA_030015575.1. NCBI lineage: Eukaryota > Viridiplantae > Streptophyta > Magnoliopsida > Asparagales > Amaryllidaceae > Agapanthus > Agapanthus africanus. The sequence continues at coordinate 740,373,431 of CM057337.1, forward strand.
AACCGTATGAAATCCACGAAACCATAAACACGTGCTACGAAGGTACAAAATTGACATCAAGTGCAATAGATATGCACAAATCATAAACCAAAACAACGGTGTATAAAACATATGTCAAGTGCAATACCTATGCACAAAAATGTAAATACCCAGTAGGTGCAATCATGGTGCACGAAAACAATATCATGAAACTCAATCATCAAAACTCAAATTCAAGCGATATAAGCGTGATACTCGGATCATAAATGCAAATCACAACAAATGACATTGAGGTACACCTCCTACAATGTCGAAAAATGTCGGTGCACCCAAAACTGGCAGAGCAAGAACATCCGCTTGCCTCCTGCTCACAGTCTGGCGTCCTTTGTCTCTGGGTCCTCAATTTCTCTATGGATTACCAATCTCGCAATCCTTCGGCTCGTTGGCCCGGTCAGGTGTAGTAACGGAAATGATTCTGCTCTGGCACTCCTCTGGTCATCTCTCGGCCAATTAGCATGACCACTCGTAAAGCAGCACGTCACTGGCGTCAGCCTCTGGCCCTCTGAATACACGTGACACAACTGATCCTCGGTGCAAATCTTATTACAACAGTGTTCCGGGAGGCACCGGCTCAGGGTCTCTTCCGATCTCGCCTATGCCGAACTATACGGAGGCTGGTACTCTTACATAATCTTTCTCGTTTTCTGGACATCTGAGTACTAAGCACAGCATTTCCTCGGGAACTGGTCGTATCCCAACGCCTCGGTAGACATATTCGATCTCTAATCTCAGCGGGGAGTAACAACAGCTCGTCAGCATCTCGCACGAACCTCTTGTTCCACTCGTCTTTATCATCGTCCACTTCGACGTCACGTCATGCTATTTGCGTACTGCAATGGTTCTCGTCTACAGTCAATCTGGAGTCTCTCACACGGACTCGAAGTTACGAACTTGGTATCTTCATCACTCTGTAGAAGATATCTAGCCGAACACGTCCTCGGAAACTCATCTAAATCATCGGAGGAATATTCCATATTCGTTCGTTCTCGATCAACTCACAACGCATCTGGGTGAGGTCCTCTATCCGGAGCTGGTCCACTTTACTGATATCTTATCGGAGTATCCAATGAACAACGTCCTCTCTGGTTCGATCTACTCTAGATCTGAGTAAGACTCCCCACACTGGAAATCTTTAACTCAACTGGGCCTGCGTCGGCGCATCAAATCCGACGAATCACTTTCATCTCTCAACTCAAGATAGACTAGCTATCACCTGTCGCATCTCTGCCTGGAAGCTCCAGCGATCTCAGCTCGTAAGCTCTGGAAGCGACATACCATCAATCTCAGCAACAGCTGGGTCATCTGTTTGCATGGTAGATGACATCACAACTCTGAGGTAGGCTCTACATCAACAGTCCTCTCACAATCCGACAGCCTTTATCAGTGGCCCGATCATATGGTGCAAAACCGAACACTCGCCTCAAACAAGAGGTCACAACACAAATACAAAATCGAGACGTTCTCATGTCACCAGAAAACACGATGGTCATCCTCGTCCATGACGAGCTTGCCTTGAACGCATCACTAGCAGCAGCTCAATCTGCGCTCAAACCATGGTGACAGGAACCTCAATCAAGTATCGACGAAAATAGATCAAGGGATGAAAAGAATCAATAGATCCCAAAATGGATACATGATCATAAGCAGGAACGGAATCAGTGAGAGTATGATCATGGAAACGAATAGAATCAAGGATCTCAAATGAATGTATGATCAAGGGGACGATGAGAATCACAGATCTCAAAATATGTACATCCTAAGGTTTCTTAAGTGGAGTATCGTATCGTAAATATGCCGCGGAACATACGTACGGTACGTCACTCTACTCAAGCTACCTACTCCATCAATCAGGGTCAACTTATGTAACGAAAGTTCGGGTCTAATACCCCTTGTTCAAGTCTAAGTTCCGTAAGGTCAAGCCTAGGTTCCAAAATATAGATACGCTCTAGACTCCGCATAGTCAAACATAGACTCGAACCAAGGTTAAACCTAGCGCACTGATACCAACTTTGTCACGACCCGAAATATTGTTCGTGACCGGCACTTAAATCATGCGACGTCTAAAGATGTAACGTAACTCAAGTAAGCCGAAACCCAGGAATCTAAACCTTTTTAAGAAAATAAAAGAGGTGAAGTTTAGAAAATAAAGGTATGATGAAATCAAATGTTTTCTTAAATGCATAAATAATGGAATATGAAAATACAAGTGGATTTTATTAGTTGGAAAACATGTTTCGTCTTTTAAAAATTTGGGCAGCACCTCCCTTGTATATTTTGATCCAAAACCGCATATACATAACAACAGTAAAGGCATCCCCAAGCGGGAGCTAGCTCTTCGCCAAACGGCAGAATCACAACCATGCAAGACAGAATATAAGTATACGACGCCGAACGATGAAGATCCACACAAAAAGGGTAAAGAATAAAGCAAGACATCAACCCACCAAGCGAACATAAACCCTCGCTCTAAGTCACGCAACCATAAGTCTTTCTAAGTCTTACTTATACAAATACTAGTTTCTGATTGATGGAGTTAACTAGATACAACAGGAATAATAAATACAATAGTGGCACGATCCAACATGTACCACATACCAAAGCAAAACACCCAAATGTAAGCTGTGTGCCGGTGATGCCGCTACTGAATCCATACGGTCAACCTGCAAGAACTGTGGCACAACGGGGGTGAGTTGCCAACTCGTGAGTAGAAAACATCATCAGGTAGAAATCGAATAAACAACGATTCCTAGGTCAACTATATCATAAAGGTAATACTATGATATCTAGGGTGACCGTATCTGCATATGTGCCAACAATATACTCAATGCCTATATGCATGTGGGTAACATCTACGTGTCCACCAATGACACAACAACATCATGCATGTAAATATCATGAAAGCATATGCATGTAAATATGAGGATATCAACCAACGTGTGTCCATCAACGACACATCAAAATCATGGAACCTGAGTGTCCAACATCGACACTCGAAACATCATGAAACCCGTATCCAACATCGACACGTAAATCCTCATATCTCGGGCTCCGTCAGTTCGGATCGGCCCACGGTCTCCGTCTGTATGGATCGGCCCTCGGGCTCCGGCAGTAAGGATCAGCCCATATCCATCTTTCGACTCCGGTCGGTATCCTCCGGATAACCGCCAGGTCCAACCAATCACCGGTAGGTAGTGATCTCCCGGCCAGGCTCATCGTCATCCCTACGAAATCTCTTTCTTGCCATAGGGTACCTTACCGGGTCCACCATGAACCCGTAAACGGATCATCCAACTCTTCGAATCGGGTTTCACATATCACATGTCTCAGAACCGAGAAAACGCATGGTGGACGCACTGAAATATCATATCAAGAGAAACCGGGTTTTTAAAACAATACATACTTTCTTTTGAAACATAACCACGGTTCTCAAATCCAGAATCTCATGAAAACATCATCTCAATGCATATAATCGTAAAGCATGATGTATGCGACATATAATAGAAATGTAAGCATATCCGTATATCATGCAACATGAAACAGTGATGTGAACATAACAAGTAAATCATGCAAGGAGTCATATCATGATGCGGCAATTCTACTGTGTAGTGACATAGCAATTATCGATGATGAAAGTGTGTGAGCCGGCCAATCTGTGTAAGTGTAACATACGCATCATCGATAATGGTGTAGGTGTACTAGCACATGTATATGTAATACAATGAGAATGTCATGAACGTAGCATAAAGTACATCGTCAGCTAAATGCTATAAGGTATACGTATCTAACATGACCGAGTCGGTGAATCTATCAATCGGCATCCAGCCTTACAACATCACGTATGGTATAATCCATCGTACGACATCCTCTAGTCAAGGGTATGGATCAATCATCATAAAACTCATCATGTACGGTAAATCATCGTACGGCGACATTAAACCATTAGGGATCCTATCAACCTATATGACGCTGAGGATACGGACCTAACGTCTCATACGACATATCACTTATGATTCACAACATTATATATATCTATATACCTATACCCCAGGTCGCATCCATAATAATCTCATATCAGGGGACCGACAAAGGTATCAATCTTCTCATATCGACTCGCATCCGTATACCGACATATCAATCAAGTCATCATATCACATCGTATATTCTTTTCATCACATTTATATCCCACATCAAGTCATTTACATATATATATCCTATCTTATAAATCTCATGTCGTGCTACTCTAAATCTCATACTTATTCTCGTGCACTACCTATCTATATATCGTGATTCACGTTCACTTATCATATCCTTATATATGTATCAATCCGAGACATCATTTCTTTCATATCATGTCACACTAAACCTTTAATCACATCCATAGGTTCCTAGAATAGGTTTCTTTAACCATATCCTATATATCGGTTTCCATCAAAATTTTGCGGGGGTGCTATACGCCATCCACCCGACTTCCCCTGTAGATACAAATCTACTCACCTGCGGAACTCCTTGTTCAGTCGTAGTCGATGTGCTTCGTCATCCCGGAATCCACGCGGAGGTACCTACAATAAATACACAATTGCAAATGCTATTAAAATCAAGTCCGGAAAACCAATACGGCACACGGATCGCCTATAGGTTAGAACCCATAGTCTACGCATGCAAAAGTAACCAAACAACCCTCGTCGTTGACGTACAAACGTCCAACGACCCAATACAATATCAAATAACAAAACCCAAATTTCAGAATCGCAAAACATGAAAATAACAACCTAGGAAAACCACTCCCAGATTTCACCTTAGGCCAAACTAGAGAATTTTGCATACAGGGTTGCTCTAGATATCATCTAACAAAGCCATGGTCCAAAATTCAACACGTTTCCTCACAACATGGCCGCAAATTGCGGCCCAAATTAATAAATCTGCGTCCATAAATCGAGGGTAGGGGCTCAGGTTTCAGGGGTGCTTTAGGTTGCATGCTCATCTCTCTGTAATCGCTATATAATTTTTGGGGTCTCAAGGTGCAGCAGATCTCTAAATACCATCACTAAATCCATGAAAACCCGACATCGGCAAATCTAAAGTTCGTATCTTGGTGTATAATCTCTGGTTTTCTCCAGAATTCTAACACTAAGGTCTTGTAACAGCCATTACACATCACCACAACACAACTTAAACCCTAATCCTTCTCTGGGAATTTCCAAACATCACAATCTAAATCAATTTAACTCTAAACTACTATAGGATGCTAAGAAACTAAAAACTAAATTAAATGAAAGGAATTATACCTCATTTGGGCAACTCAAGAAAAACCCTAGCTTCCCAAAGTCTCCAAAATCCAACATTGATGGGTACAAAGTGTTGAGAATGAGATGGGGATCAACTTTAATGAAGAGGGTGTAGGGTTTTGATGAAGATTTGAAGGTGATATTTGGACGTGAAGGTGGAGGGAGATGAGGATGAAGGAGGTGGGGCAAACAAATGGGGAGGAAAATAATGGGCAACCCTCTCTCTCTCTCTCTCTCTCTTTCTTATTCTCACCCTCTCACACTCATGTCTCACACACACTCTCTCTCTCTCCAATCATTCTCTTTTTAACCCTTTCTCTTTTTCTCATAATAATACACATAACACCAATAAAACAACACAAATGCAACAAAATGCAACATGACATGGTGCACTAGTCATGGAAAAATGTAGAAACACGGATTTGGCTTAATCACGATTAGTAGTGCACTAATCGGGTTAAATTTTAAACTGCATATAATTAATTATAAAAAATACCAAATCCAATAAATATATTTTTAAATGAATAAATCATTTTAATTTCCAATTATTTCATAATTATTGGTATATATTTATACCATTTTACGAAAACCCCGGATTCGCAAATCGGGTAGTTTTCGCGAAATATATTATTTTAATATTAAATTTCAAAAATAATATTTTATATTTTCTGAAATGTTACACCGGTATGCTACATTTTCAACTCGTTCGAGTATGTCGAACGATCCTATGTATCTCGGACTGAGCTCACCCCTCTTGCCAAATCAGATCACTCCTTTATTTGGAGAGATCTTTATGAAAACATGGTCTCCAGGTTGGAACTCCAGATGTCGACGCTTTACATCTGCCCAATGTTTCTGTCGATCTTGGGCTATGCACATTCTTTCCCTAATTGTGCGAACTACGTCCACAGTTTCCACGATCATCTTTGGTCCAAGAAGTTCACGATCTCCGATGTCGTCCCAACTTAGTAGTGAACGCCACTTCCGTCTGTAGAATGCTGCGAATGGTGCCATTCTAATGCTTGCTTGATAGCTGTTGTTGTATGAAAACTTCACAAGGTGTAGGTGATCTTCCCACGAACCTCCGAGGTCTAACAAACAAGCTCTTAGCATGTTTTCTAGAATCTGAATTGTTCGCTCGGACTGTCCGTCCGTTTGTGGATGGTAAGCCGTGCTGAAGTTCAGACTTATTCCCAGGCTAGCTTGCAGACTCTGCCAAAACTGTGATCGGAATCTGGTATCACGATCGGAGACGATGAAAACCGGTACTCCATCTAATCTCATGATCTCCTGCATGAGTCCATAGGTTTCAAATATAGTACACTTTGAGGTTACATCTTACTTTAGATTCATGCTTACCTCCATGTACTTCTTTGCTAACGTCTCGGTATATTGTCCAACTAGAAAGGGAATAAAGTGAGCCGACTTGGTGAGTTGATCTACAATAACCCATACTGCGTCGTTACCCTTCGTGTTGCGAGGAAAGGCAGCCACGAAGTTCATGGTAATGTGCTGCCATTTCCATTCCGGGATTGGTAACGGCTGAAGTAGACCAGCAGTTCTGTGATGTTCAACCTTCACTTGCTGACACACCAAACACTTGGCTACGCTTCTGGCTACTTCGCGCTTCATTCCATGCCACCAGTAATGTTGCCGTAGATCCTTGTACATTTTCGTACCACCGGGATGTACAGAATAAGGAGAGCTGTGAGCTTCTTTCATCAACTCTTCCCGAACTAAGTGTGGCACACGCAATCGACTTCCATATCTCGAGGATCCGTCTTCGTGGATGATGAAATCAGTTCGAAGTCCACTTTCTACTTGTTCTCGGATCTTTTATAGCTTGGAATCATTTGCTTGAGCTGCCTTGATCTGATTAACAAGAGTGGACTGGACTTGTAAGTTCATCAAATACGAATCGTTACCTGGAATAACTACTTCGATTGCCAATCCATGCAATTCCTGTTGTAACTTCCACTGAGCGGTGAGATTCATTGCTAATGGCTGACGGCTAAGTGCATCAGGAACTACGTTCACCTTCCCAGGATGATACCGTAAGTTGATGTTGAAGTCCGCTATGAGTTCTAGCCATCTTCTCTGCCGCATATTTAGTTCCTTCTGAGTGAATACATATTTCAGACTCTTATGGTCCGTGTATATATCCACTTGTTCACCCAAAAGATAGTGGCGCCAAATCTTAAGTGCAAAAATAACGGCTGCCAACTCCAGATCATGTGTTGGATAGTTGCGCTCATGTACTTTTAGCTATCTCGACGTGAAAGCCACAACTTTTCCATGCTGATGTAGAACACATCCTAATCCCTTACCGGACGCATCGCAATGTACAACAAATCTTTCAGATTGATCTGGTATTACGAGAATAGGAGCAGAAGTTAATCTTGTCTTGAGTTCTACAAAAGCGTTTTCACATGCTTCTGACCACATGAATGCTTCATCTTTACGTGTGAGCTTGGTCATGGGTGCCGCAGTCTTCGAAAAGCCTTCAATGAATCATCGGTAGTATCCTGCTAATCCTAAGAAACTTCGTATTCTTTTACTGTCGGTGTCGGCCATTCGCTGACAGCTGACACCTCAGCTAGATCTATTGAGATTCCCTCGCCTTAAACGATATGTCCGAGAAATATGACTTGATCTAGCCAAAATTCACACTTTCTGTACTCGGCATATAGCTGATGTTGTCGCAATGTCTCCAGGACAATCCGTAAATGCTCGGCGTGTTCTTTCCGATTCTTTGAATACACCAGAATATCGTCGATGAAGATGAAAACGAACCTGTCTAAGTACTCTCGGAAAACTTGGTTTATCAGATTCATGAATATAGAAGGTACATTGGTCACTCCAAATAGCATTACTCACAATGACCATATCGAGTCTTGAAAGCCGTCTTCGGAATATCGGACTCTTTGACCTTCACCTGATAATAACCCGAACGAAGATCTAGCTTCGAAATTACACATGACTCACTTAGCTGATCGAAAAGATCATCGATGCGCGGTAGTGGATACTTGTTCTTAATCGTCACTACGTTCAAAGCTCGATAATCTACACACATCCTGTATGAACCTTCTTTCTTCTTCACTAGTAAAACCGGAGATCCCCAACTTGAAGTACTGGTACGAATCCAACCTTTCTTCAGGAGTTCGTCCAACTGAATGCGGATCTCCTTCAATCCTTCTGGACTTAACCGATACGGAGCTTTGATTACAGGTTGCGCACCATGTAGTAAATCAATGCTGAATTCAAGAGCTCGATCGGGAGGCAAACCTGATATATCCTTAGGGAATACATCCTCGAACTCTCGAACTACTTTTGGCTTTTCTTCTTCCGCCGGTAGAGTAAACACTTCTGCATTCTTTGGCTTAGCATGGAAGATTCCTGGCTCCAAAGTTCTATCTCCACTCTTGAAGTAGAAGACTGGGTGATCTGGTATCTTAAATACTACCCTCCTTTGACGGCAGTCAATCGTAGCATAGAAAACTCCCAGCCAGTCCATTCCCAACACAACATCGAAGTTTGGGATGTCCAATACTTTGAAATTCACGTAGAATTCTCATTCGCAAACTACAACTGGACATTGATCAAATCCCATAGTGTCTTTTAAAATGCCGTTTCCTGAACTGAAATTCCAGCTGAACACGAGCGGTTTAACTAGAATCGCATGAGTTCGGACGAACCGTTGCGATATAAAGCAATGTGATGCTCCAGTGTCGAAGAGTGCTAGAGCAGGTAGAGAGGCTACTAAGATTGTACCTAAGTTGTGTGGGATTGGTTTTATATACAGGAAAAATATAGTGATATACAAGAATTGAAAAGATGTGAAAGGATTGGGAATTACCAGTGATTACTTGGCCTTTGGCTTCGGCTTCCTCGACCGTCATTGTAAAAGCCTGATGTCTTGGTACATTTCTCCTTGCTGGAGGCACATTCCTCTGTCCTTGGGGCACATTTCTCTTCCCTTGATGCACGTTTCTCTGTGCCTGATGGAATTGACGAGGAGGCTGTGCAGGAGGTCCACGTGGAGGTGGTGCAGGGAGAGCTAAACGGGGTGCAGGAGCCTGAATAGCTGGCTGCTGCGGGACTGTGATTGCGGATCTAGGTGCTGGAGCTGGGTTGAGTCGATATGGATATGCTTTTATGGTGTGAGTGGATGCTCCATAAACCAAACACATGCTATTTGCACGCCTGCAGTCTTTTGCCAGGTGCCCATTCCTCTTGCAGTAGAAACAAAAGTTTGGACTGGACCGGTTAAATTATCCTCCCGGTCTCCTGGTGCAAATGTCGGCCTAGAAGAGGCTCCTCCTGACATCTGTGCAGCAAGACGTTTGATTCCAGCTGTCTGGGGCTTACCCTTCTTCTTCACTACCGCTTCATAACGGCGAGCTACCTTCAGGGCGAGTTCATGGGTCGGGTAATCGCCTGTGGCTAATGCCGCCTGAATCTCCGAGTCTAAGCCCTGTTGGAATCATCTAGCCCGAATCTCATCAGTCGGGATGAGGTGTGCAGCGAACCTGTTACGATCTTGGGTTAGCAGTGTAATGAGTGGAGCCAGGAATTTGAATCCGAGACAATATCTTACCTGCTAAGCATGGTAAACTCAGCATCGTATTCATCTACAGACTTGACCCACATCGAGCCTTGTTGTAGATGAATAAACCGCTGTTCCATGTCAAAACGGTCAGTCTCAGGGAAGTACTTCGTATCAAACAGATCGCAAAATGTTTTCCACTCAATTAGTTGGGCGAAATGGCTTTCTTCAGCCTTCCACCAGACTCTGGCGTTGTCTGTTAGTTGCAGCTTCGCAACTCTCACCCAGGCAATATCTGGCACCTGTGTTGCTGCCAGATCATCTTCTAATGACTGAGCCCATTCTTCCACCTCCAGTGGGCTCTCTTTTCCTGAGAAGTGCTTTGGATGCAGTGCCCGAAATTGTTTGACTCCGTGTGCCTCGGCTTCTGGGCGTTGCATGAGGATAGCAGTCTGCTGCTGCTGACCCTCCAGGAGGCTCTTGATCGCCTCGAGCAGTACCGTTTTATCGTTGATAGGAGCTGCAACGGTAGGAGGTGGTGGTAGAGTAGGCGGTGGGGTGTTGCCATTGACATTCATGCTGGTGTTATTGGGAGAATCCATGACCTTGATAGAAAAGGAATGGTTAGGATAGATTCAAGAAATTTGAAATGTAAAGAATGTATAGTTGCTGATTCTTATAATTCTTGTGATATATTGCTTAAGATTCCATGCAGAACCGACCTGCATGGGCCACCAACAAAACCTGTCACGCCCTGCTTCCCAGTATACGGAAACGATGACGCGGCAGGCCGCAACGTATTTACTAAGAAATAAATACGGTAAGCGTAATTAAGCAATATATGTAAAATGCATAAGAATGACAAGAGATATAAAATAAATAGCAACTTTTATTTACATTCATCTTTTCATACAATTGTTTTGAAAAGGAAAGATACAACGATATAAGCAGTGCCTAAACAGTGGCATACAAAGTGAAAGTAAATATAAGGAGAGCTAGAAGTACGGCTGGGCAGTGAGCTGGTCCAAGTCCTCTTGGTTAGGCTCGTTCTCCTGAGAGTACGGTCCTCCTGACGAACATTCCAAATAAAGAAAAGATATGAATGTCGTCAGCGAACTAGCGCTCGGTAAGTCCCAAAAGAAGGAATGGAATAGAACAAGTAATGTTAAATGAAACTTTAAAGTTGTACTGGTATATGATTGTTATTCTAACGTAGTTGTTTGTAGTTTGGTACAGAAGGTATTTGTGTATACGGGAGGAGTCCATCTTACCCCATGGACTATGGTAACATGTAGTATAAGACCCCGTCAAAACCCACGGGACAACGGCACGAGAGTTCATGTAGATGTCTTTTAAGTGACCATCTCGTGCTACGTTAATACGTTTTGTACCAATCTACCCCTTTATCCTCGCATAATGTATTGTACCAATTATAATTACAAGTCTTGCCAAAACCATGGATACAAAATGTTCAAGTAGTCATGTTCAGGATGTAATCAAGTAATCAAGTCAAGTTATAATCATGATTCGGTCAAGTCAGGTCAAGTATACATGTTTGATATTGTTGTTTGATTCAAGTATTCATATTCATGTTCATGTATTCATGTTTGATTTTGGATTCAGGTTTGAAATGGACTCTGACTGAGTCAGACACTTTTAACCGATTTAGATCTTAAATTAGGTTCGGGAGTCATCGGTAACTACTGCATCTGGACGGCAGCATTTGTGTCTTTTTCCAATTACTATTGATAACTCTGTTATGTTGTCTACCTTAAATAGGCAAGCACTCACTTTCTCTGGCTCCCTGAGGCTCAAGAGAATTGATCCCGCTTAAATCTATATTTACTAAAGTCCTTAAATATTGTTTTATATAACTCGAGAGGGTTTTATGAAAAAAATATTATAATATAGTTAAAAATAAATCTCAAGGGGTTATTTATATTATTAGGTTTTCATGAGTATGAGTTTTAAGGATTTGAGATATTTTAGTGACAAATAATTAACTTTGGAAGTTCATGGTATTTTATTGAAAAGAGTTGTCTTTTGGTAACTTGATGGTATTTTATTGAAACTTGGTCTTTTTTCAAATTTTAGAAAAAAATGTAAGTTTATTATATTTTAAAAATATGGATTTGTAATCTTTATATAATTATTAAAATTAAAATATTTTTATTTTTATTTATTTAGAAAATTCGTTTTTCTTAAAAACCGTATTTAAAACCTTTCGAGACCGAATGCTCCGTGAGGAGGTCTGCATCTCGCTCTACTAGCCTAAGGATGTGCGATAATCCATACCATCTATTAGTAGGTCCCCTAAAGAGGGTTGTAGAGGCATAATCGTAAAGGATTCGAAATACCGTTTTAAAAGAAAACCGGTTTTTAAAGTAAGTAGTATTTTAATGTAATATTTTCTTCGTATAAGAATTCATACAAAAAGGTATCATGCTATGAAATAAGAGTGTGCGTGAGGGGTAGATCGTTACCCCGTGAAGTTTTCCTAAAAGTATTGTTTAACAAAACTAAAAAAAGATGATTTTTAAAGTTCATGGTATTTAAATGAAAAACTTAAATTAAAGTTATTTTGCATAGAATTATAGATTAAAATTTATTCTAAACATTTATAATTAAGATTACAAGTATTGTGTAAGAATTTGGATGAACAATATATAGGAAAAAGGTAAATTTCAAGGGTTTAGAAATAGATATCAGTATTAACTCCACTTACCAATATAAGTTTTTGAAATGGGATTTCAATGAAGAAGAAAAGAGATTGAGAGGGACTTACTGGTTAGGAAGCTTAATAAGAGGTAGAAGAAGAGAAGGTTGTCGTCATGGTGTCGTGGGAGCTCCAGAATAGCTTTGATTCTTCGTTGGAAATTGACCGCTTGCTAACTCCTATTTACTCCATTTGTACTTAGAAATTTTTTGAGAGTTTTGGTTAGAAATTTCAAAATGATGCTGAGCCAAAATGTGGGGTGGTATTTATAGTGGAGAATTAGGGTTTGGGAAATAAAATAAGGAATTAAAATGCATTAAAATTGTGATAAATTGTGAAATGAAGGGTCTCTGTTTGATTGCAGGGAAATCAAACAGTGCAGGGGAGTTAGGGGTAGGGGAAGAGTCAAGTGTGCAGAGCCCGGACCTCATTGGGCTCGGTTCAACCGTCGGTGCCGGCCAATATTGGCTTTCCGCCGGCTGATCTAGGGCTTTGGGGCTCTGGATTTGTACCACGTGTACAACTCAGTGTTTACTCCATTTTCCACATATTTGATTTTTCTGACTTTTCATTTTTTTCTGTGTATTGCACGTGTAAACTTTTGGGCTTCCAACAAGTTAAAAAGAAAAATCAGAAAAAAATAATGTGTCTGATGGGGATCGAACACAGGGGCTACGTCATAGCAATGCAAGGGCTTTACCAGTGAGCTATTGTTCCCTTATAAAAGAAAGAAAGAAAAAGAGAAGAAAGAGAGAAAAAGTGATGGGAAAATTTCCACTAATAAAACATCACGTGCCCACACGTGAGTGCCTATATAAAGATTATATGCGCTGGGTTTAAACAATTGATAGGCTGAAATAGAGCCTCACGTGTAAGCACGTGACGTCTATATACAAAGTATATAGACGCTGTTTCCTCTAATCAGAGAGCAAAGCTCTGTTCAAAATTTGAACTGATGCAGCGCCTCACGTGCAAAGCACGAGAGCGCTAGCGCCAAGAGCGCCACCGCTAAGAGTCAAAGAATCTGAGGCAGCGCCTCACGTGCAAAGCACGAGAGCGCCAGCGCCATGAGTCAAAGACTCTGAGGCAGCGCCTCACGTGCAAAGCACGAGAGCGCCAGCGCCAAGAGCGCCAGCGCCATGAGTCAAAGACTCTAAAGCAGCGCCTCACATGCAAAGCACGAGTGCGCTGGCGCCCGAGGTAGCGTCTCACGTGCAAAGCACGAGAGCGCCAGCGCTAGAACTAAATGTTCTCCACCCTTGGATCAAAGATCCAACGAAGATGATAAATTATCGAATTACCAGAATAAAATTCTGTTGAGGAAATACTCCTCAAATCTTTCCAAACAAGAAAAATTGTACTCTGTAAATCAGAGCACCGTTGGACCAAAGATCCAATGGTGATTAAATATCACCAAGATACAGAATAAGTTATGTATGGGAAAATATTTTCCCAATCTTGCTAAAAACAAGAAAGATGTCTTCTGTAAAACAGAAGTACTTGGATCAAAGATCCAACAATGGGTAAAATCCCCAAATCAATCAGAGATCTCTCAATGAGAGATTTCCTTAACTGATTCAACAAATCAGACCCCCCTATATAAAGGACCCAAGACTTCAAGTCTTGCACAGAAGAACCCCCTTATAAACTTCAAGTTCTAAGAAAAGAAAAAGATAAGCAAGCTCTAAGAAGAAGAACCTTCTTCAAGGTAAATAACAATAAGGGAGATCATAGCATCTCCTCTATATTTTAGAGTTTAACTCTTACATCAGAAAAACTTAGTTTTTTTTCCAGATCACAGATCTATAAGACAAAATCTTTCATAAAAAGAAGAGAGATCATAGCACCTCCTCCACATCTAAGAGTTTAACTCTCACATCAGAAGAACTTAGTTATTTTTCCAGATCACAGATCTATAAGACGAAGTCTTTCACAAGGGAGAACCAAATTCTCAGAAAATTGAATTGGGCAGAACAAAAAAATCTCAGTGCTTAGCACTCAAATCTGGCGCGCAGTGCCGAGCGCTACATGTGCTCCTCATGTGGGCGCTGCTCAATAAAGAGCGCTCAACACTCAAATTCTGGCACTCAGCGCCAAGCGCCCGACGTGCCCCTTATGTGGGCGATGCTCAATAAAGAGTGCTCAACACTCAAATTCTGGCGCTCAACGCCAAGCCCCTCACGTGGGCGCTGCTCAATAAAGAGCTCTCAAAATTCAAATTCTGGTGCTCAGCGCCAAGCGCCCCACGTATCCCTCACGTGGGCGCTAGTTAACACAGAGCGCTCTGCGCTCCTCAAGAAGAGCCTAGCGCCATGAAGAGTGTTCAACACTCATAAAAAACAAAAAGAAAGTGGGTGTCAGTATTCACATACATGTTTAGCATTATGTGCACAGAGAAAGAACTGTGTCCTAGCAAGTGTCTAACACTTTATAAAAGAAAAGGGAAATGACAAAGACTAAGTGGGATGAGCCCAAGGTTGGCCAACCCCAAAATCGGCCGAGCTATGGGTCTTCTTCTAAATTGGACTTAGTCCCAAACAAGGTTATCAAATATTTGATAAACATTCATTGGTTCAAGGGTACATCTCTCCACACCTCTGATACATGTCGTTGTAATTCTTCAACGTCTTCAGAGAGGTGGAGGGTCCCAATAACCAATAATTCTTGATATACCTCCCCAAACCAACAACCCAGTGGACCGCAACGTACATAAAACTAAATTGCGGACTGCAACGTACCTAAAAACTAAATTCCATGGACTATAATGTCCTTAAACTTTGGACCACAATGTCCTTAAAACTAAACTCCATGGATCGCAACGTCCTTAAAACTAAATTTCGGACCGCAACGTCCATGAAAACTAAATTGCGGACCGCAATGTCCCTATAAACTAAAGAAAATCCTGTTGAGTAGATCTTAGTCTAAAATTAGACTAATGTATCCTCAACAAACGTTTGAGTTGATCTTAATCTAAAACAAGATTAACGATCATTAAACCAACCCAAACCCAAATCTAAGAAAATACGGATTTGGACTAATCCACGCCCTACGGCCGACAACATAAATTAGTCTCCGTATACAATCCACGGACAACCAAAAAACAAAACAAACACACACGACACGAAGTGAACATCTGGAGAAGGAGAAAGTGGTTATCGCTACGCGGTAACGTAATTAACTGCAGGGCTTGTGCCTAAAGGGAAGAGCATCCCCACAATCAAAAACCCCTCACAATGAGGGGGGATCTAACGAAGTCTGATACAACGGCCGCATCCGTCTAAATCTCCAATACACGGTACCATAAATCAACTTGGCATTTTCAGAGAGGTGGACGGATAAAACCAAATAGCGTCTGCCCCCAAAATTCAGGTCGGACGTCCTAACGTCCCGGTCGCGTCTTTCGGCGGTGAACAGATTCTGGCACGCCCGATGGGACCTTTTCCTCTTTCCACTCCACACTTCGTGTACCGTGTTCGCGAACGAATCGCAGTTTAATGTGGTTGCCCCTGGATTCGAGGTACTAAGATTTGGTGTTTTGCTCCGTGCAGAAGAGAAGATGGCGTCAATGGCTTCCAATTGCACCAACTGCAACAACAACTCCCGCTCCGCCCCGTCCGGAGGAGTAATTTACGGGCCTCAAGCGGCCTCCATCTTCGCTATGTCGGTGGAACATGTCACTCAGGCCACCACTGGATTGTTCTTCGGGACCATGCTCCCGCCAATGTCCTTCAACGCGCCGGTGCCGTCACAGGAAGCTCCAAAGAAGTCAGTCTTTGATCGGCTTACCACTACCACGACCCCTCTCAACGGGTCGTCCAAGTCCAATGCCTCGGTCTTTAACAGACTAGGCCAAAACTAAAGTGGGCCCTTGAAGAAGCCTGCAATACCTGAAGGAGTTATCCCGAGGCGGATAGCCATTCCAGCTCCGATAAACGAAGTCATCAGAGGGGTTTCTCCTGCTAAGGGATCAGTCTTTGCAAGACTGGCCATCCTAATTCCTGCTTTGGGTGAGGTCGTTACAAGTGCTTCCCTTGCCCAAAAGTCGGCCTTCGCAAGATTGACTATTCCCTCTCAGCGGACGTCTGTCTTCGATAGGCTGACACCAACAACAACCCTTCACCAGAACAGGGGCATGCTGAAGCCACCCCCGTAACTGAGCCAGTACCATCTACATGACATGCTCGATGTCGCCACTGGCGCCGAATGAGGAAAACTGGGGGCAGTTCCCCTTCCGGACTTACCCCACCAGCTCCAACGGTGGAAATTGATGCCGCTGTTCCAACTGGGAACAGCTTTGAGCCGCTCAGGAGGGTGCGCAAGAACTCTCCAACTGCCGTATTAAAAAGGTCTTCTTCACTTGTTGAAAATGTTACAAAGGCGGAGTCAGAACAACCCCCTCAGCGGTTGTCCTCCAAAATCCACAGGGTCTGGCAAAGGGTTCAAGACTCTGTGATTAACCAAGACTACTCCTGCCAACCGAAGAAAATGAAGGTTTGGCAAGAGAAGGACCACCCCGTCGTACCAAAGAGGGTATCGTCTATATGGGTGCCCCCTGCAACGGCCCCCTCAACTTCGACCGCTCATAAAAGGAGAAGGCCGGAGAAGATCCCCGTGTCTGCGATGGATCTCAAGGGCTCTGAATCCAAATGCCCCAAGTCTGGGGACATGGTAGTGCACACCATCTACATGGCTTCCGGGAAGGAGGATAGCCGTATCTCCACCGGTCATCGACCACTCACCCGATCAGTAACAAAAACTCAGGAGCAACAACAGAAGCTCCAGGAGATGCTGACAAAGATGGCCGCACTCACTGAGCCAAAAGAAAGCCCGGAGATATCGTCGGAGCAGCTCCAGGTGAAGGAAACCGATGCCGAATTCCTCCGAAGAATGCTCGAGAAGAAAGACAAAGAGTCCGCGGAATAAGAGGCTAACATAAAGCAAATGGCGCTTCTGTTTCAAGATATTGTCGGGATGATGATACAGCCGGATACCCCAGCTGAAGATCCTCCGATTATCCTTGAAGACGACAGAGGGGAGACGTCAAACCCTCTTCCTGCTTTTTCAATAGCCAAAGAGGAGACGATC
Organism: Agapanthus africanus; assembly: GCA_030015575.1. Classification (NCBI taxonomy): domain Eukaryota; kingdom Viridiplantae; phylum Streptophyta; class Magnoliopsida; order Asparagales; family Amaryllidaceae; genus Agapanthus; species Agapanthus africanus. The sequence continues at coordinate 740,391,102 of CM057337.1, forward strand.
TCGAAAGCTTCCCTTGACGACTATATAGCTCAACAGATACGAGCTCATCAGGCGAGCGAAGCGGCCGGCCAAATCGTCAAGACTGGACGACCCTATCCGGGTTGGTACGAACAAATAAAGTACCCGCCAGGATATACGATCCCTAAATTCTATGTGTATAAGGGGATGGGTAATTCACACCAGCACGTTGCTCAATTCAGGGCTCTGTGCGGTAGTACTGGGGGTGACGACAAACTGCTGCTTCGCCAGTTTATTGGCAGCTAGTCGGAGACAGCATTCGAATGGTACTCCGAGCTCCCGAATGACTCTGTTAAGACATTGTTGCGCCACGGCAGCGCCCCGGCCTCGTACTCGAGGCCAAAAAGCGGAATCAAAAATTTTCCTTACTCGGAAACCGGCGCTACCGCGGACAATGAAAACCCGGATCGTTTACCATTAACCTAATGCTAGCAATCAAGAGATAGGGTGAGAAGTATACCGAGTGATCCGAGTCCTCCGGTCTTCTCTTCATCGTCCCGATCTCCCGCGGAAAGTCTTGTCTCCATATCGTCGCCTCCTCGCCGGAAAGGGCACCACATCGCCTGCGTCTTTTACGGGCTCCCGCCTCAATACCGAGGCAACTCGAGCATGAAGCCGGCAACTCGACATGCTCAAGATGTGCTGTAGAATGTAGTGTAGAAGATGCTTGTCTCATTTGGGGTTTGTTGCCATGGTGATGGAGGAATCAAGAATAGAAAAATGGTGCTTGCATTTTTCTAGCAAGAAAATGAGATCATGAATGAAACTCTCAAGATGAAGCTCTCTCTTCTTCTTCTTCTCTCTTTCTTTTTCCTCTCATGAAAAACTTATCATATTCATCAAGTGAAGAATAAGGTGGAGGAATGTATGTATATGAAACAAGAGGGAGGTGAGTGTAGGAGAGCAAGAAGGGTGACCACATCCTAAACCATCATCACAACCTCACATCAACTCTAATCAAAGATCAAATCCTTTCTCATCACTTCTAATCAACCAAAAGCAAGTGATGAGAATGGTATCTAAAGATTCTATCATAATAAATACATTTGCAAGAAAACCCTCCACAAAGTGTTATTTGCAAAACTGCAAATAACCCCCTCCATCAGAAAAGTCCGGCCGGGAAAGAACAAAGGAAAACCGGCCGGAACGGAATGCAAACTGGCAACTCCAGAAAACTGGTCCCGTAATAAATTACAGGAAAACCCCTATACTGTGCATACACACCCGCATCTGTATTCCGACCGGATACAAATGCAATGAGACAAAATCTACACTGTACTAAACTAGGATCGGCTTAAGCCAAAGCCGGCTAGTAAAATCCGTTCGATCCTGATCCGTGCAATACCACACGTATCTGATCGAACCCTGCCATATAACTATACGGCCACTAGTACAAAACTGTCCGATCCTGATCCGTGCAATACCGCACGTATCTGATCGGACCCTGCCATATCTCCATACGGCCTCTACAACGTTTCGCCCGAAAGCTTGAGTAACTTTAAGTGTGGTGGACTCTAAAGACTCGTCAATACAATGGCTGTGGATTTAACCACTAGCACGTCAGAGGTATAAGCCAATACGTAACGGGCCACCAGCTATTGACCAAAAGGGACGTCGATGAGCGAACTCATCCTGACACCCTACTGAGCCTGTCAGTGACAATATCCGTACAGTCCGGTCCGTTCGTCTATGAGGATCGCATGTCGGGCCTAGGGGGTTGGTAAAAGTCAGACCCCCAAAGGCGGTACAAGTCGTGTCGGAGTGTAGCCCAGAACGCCCTGAGATACTACTGGAATACCTACCAGTAAATCTCCTGCCTCGGCCGAGGGCTTTGCGTAATGGCTCTCCTAGACACAGCGCGACCTCACCCCCAATACCGGGAGAGACGAACCCCTGAAGATCCGCTCACTGCCTCCATGTGGCTCGGGACTGTACCCAACTAAAACCTGTTTGCACGACTCCTTTGAGCCGTGGTAGGGTAGTAATCAAAGCACAGTGGGAACTCACACGAGACAAATGACGATCCTCAGGTCGATGAACTAACCTGTACACATGTCACCAGGGAACTGCTATCTGACGTCAGGTATAAGCCCAACTAGCAGGTTCCCGGCGAGTCCTGTCCGGTGTACTCATAACCCAATGAGCACCTGTATACATCTTAGGTGAACCAACTGACACCAGTGGCTTGTGAGACCGGCCACCGCCCCTCGTCGGGGTCTCGACTGTATACACTAGCCTACTAATGGAGTATCGATGCCCAGTCTCGAAACTCCTACGACTAGGGACCTTTTAAGGATGTGCTTGTAGACTACCAGCTCCCACGTATATGATCGCCATCATACTGCTGGTAGTCAAGCAAGAATCCTAGGGGCTCTATCAACGTGTAATAGCGACATGTCAGGTCACCTAAAGCAGTACACGATGATAAAGATAAACCAGATAGCATACTATCATCTCGAGTAAGACTGTCCTACCGGGATAGGTCCTCCCTCAATCATTGCAATCACGTGCCTGTGATCCAATAATTGACTCTGAGGGCACTATCTCCAACAATCTCCCACTTGCACTCAAGGCTAATTATTGCGATGTCGCATACTCACAGCCCGTGTGACACCGAACACCCAACTCCTCTACTAGTCAGTCTCACAAAGCTCGTTTGTGAAACTATTGCGTTCGAGGAATAGCCTCAGTGAGTGGATCCGCTGTGATGTTTCTATCTATGTCTCTCTATATCTCAAGTTCGCGGAGAAAGCCATCTCCCGAAATGAGCAATACCTGTCTTAGAACGTCTGGATGTCTGATGGGACCTAGCTCATAAATGAACTTCAAATCCAAACTTCTTAGACTGTATCGTCAACTGAAGTTAATCAGTATCCTACGCCATGCCACCCTCAGTATTGCCTTGGACCACCTGTCCAAAATACTGCCCCTCGTCAGAAGGAAAACTATAACTCTGACAACCTCCTTGTCGTCCATGTCACCTTGGAAGCCTGGAGTGATAACCGTCTCCTAAAGGAGGCAGCCGTTATCATATCCCTAGAACATTCACTTATGTTCTAAAACTGCTTCCGACTGTTTCTCCAGGATTGGATCAATATCAACTTATTGCATCTACTGCAAGAACAACATCTGGTGTGGTACTTGATATCTCATGATTGACTCAATTGCCTAAGCAAGTGATCTGCCAATCATGAGTATCCCTCTCCCCTTTAGTCTATAAGACACCTTTAGAGAGGGTGACTCCATCAACTGCAGGTACACTACCGTGTCAGGAGTCGTCCATTCTAAATACTCATAGAATGCTGTCAAGGTACCCAGATTGGGAAACCATCCAAATCTAGATCTAAAACCATAGATCTAGTAACCAGAATGTCTGATATAGTATCTAAGTCCTGTGTGGAGAAAACACTGTGTGACAACCAAAGTATAACCGATCGTAGTATAGGAGTTTCCTTTCCTACTCTGTGTATGTCATCCAAAACCAGGACATCACACCCTACTACCTTCTTAACAGATCCATCCCCTATTCTGATGACGTCAAACCTATGACTGTCACATCAGAAATAGATGATCTATCTCCGCTACATCTGCTTTAGTCTATAAATAGACATAAGCCTGATGTCCACCAATGCTTCCGCTGCTCCCACTGACTACGACAACTCTCTGGCAGAGTCATATAGACGTGCACTTCTAAAGCTAGTTTAGAACGACGCTATACTCATCCTACTGCCGGGTCTCGCAGCCTGGAACAACAACAATGGCAAGTGTGGGTAAACAAGAACTTCCCTGTCACCGTCCTTGAGGCTACCGGAGTACCTCTCGGGTGCCTGAAGTTACCCACCTCATCTGCGGAGTGGCCAATGGAATGTCAAATCAGATTGAATCTTTAGGTTCCTTATCAAATCTTCAGTAATCGTTTGTGGTTCTGGAATCACTTCCAGTTCTACCATACTCCCACTACTTTTTCTGAAAAATCCATTTTTAATAAAACTGTGGCGAGTCAAGAACAATATCACTATTGATCTTCCAGATGGTAGAAAATCAACCCTCGTCATAGCCTGGGTCAACCCACAAACAGCCATTACAGAAACGTGCCTAGAGTTATCCAGAGTCTGGTTTTAATCATAAGCCAGACAACTCCCCGTACCTTAACAACGTTAAGATATGAACTGTTCTATATCCAATATAGAACCAGAGGCACTGATTTAAATGAACCAGATTCAAATCATGCAGCTATCTCCAGTGCATGTCAACTAAATGGAAGGAGGCCGATCAGCGTTACCCAACTTAGGAATGCTTCCAATTATGAGTAACCTGAAAGGGAAGCAAGTTCTCATTACTATGAACTGAATACCATACACAAGTATCTACATCTTCGATCACCTTGAAGAATCCCGATACTTGCTACACCTGGTTCTCTACTCTATTCAAATACCTATAACTCCTCAAAACTTAGACCCTGTGTTTCTACGAAACACATGTCTAAGAATTAGATTAGTTAAAGGTAAACAGAATATAGTATGAGGACCAACCCCTCTGTCCTAATGGACACTGGACAACATACAATACTCTGTATAAGTCCGCTGAGTCTAACAACTCTTTCACTGTGCGTCGTAGGTTGAAAACTGTACTTATGGTTAAGAAGAATTACACCGCTGTTTAATGCTCCTTACCTAACCATCTACTGATATAGGTAAATGTTATCGACATAATATCAAAAGGTATATCTCACTCTATGAAAATAGACGTACAGATATATCAATTTGAAATTGGTGCACAACAGCGGATATTCATAACCAAATATTTGCCGACCGGCAAACAGCCCAGGTGATCTCCTCAAATATCACCGATTACAACGAATCCCGATATAATGAGGATGATCACCCAATTCCCAATAACTTACTCCCACTCATCATCTGTAAAACCATACAGATGTGAGAATCATACCTGGTAAATACATACCCTGGAGTAAGTGTCTAATCGGGAAATCAGTTTTCTTTTAACATTACACAGTGAAACTGAAATATTGAAATGTTTCGTCGGGGTATCCTGGTATTCCTAGTAATGCCTCTTCCATTATCCAGATTCACAACTGTAACCTTGTAATTCTTTGCCATCTTTCTAAATCCCTTTCTATGTCTTTAGTCATTACCTTCTGCACACCCCTCTAGGCCAAATGGTTTTCTTCCTTCCCTACCGTTCGGCACCAGCCTATGGTTTGGAAGAAGACTATCCAAAAAGCATAAAGGGTGTACTGTCCTAATCCTAGGAGCACTCGCAACGCGAGAGAAGGTGAAGATAAAAGACACCTGAATGTACTTTATTCCTATTTCTCCTGAACTAGGATCCATCCCCGAACTGGAACAAGTTCCTTTCGAGTTCGTATATAACCATACGATGGATTATCCAATAAACTGGGATCTTCGTAGTAATACGGAGTGTCCTGGAGAAAAACAAAGGTGATTTAGGATTGGCGAAGAAATACTTGGTTTGGTCGTGAATATCAGTCGCAATTTACTTTGCCCTCCTACTAATCCCTTGCTTTGTCTTAATCTTAATACCTTCTGCACACCGTTTAGGCTAATTGGTTTTCTTCATTCCCCACCGTTCGGCACCAGCCTAAGGTTTGGAAGAAGACTATCCAATCTGCGTAATAGGTGTACTACTCCTAAGCCAAGGAGTACTCGCAACCTGAGAGAAGGTGAAAAGAAAAGACAACTGAATAATCCTATTCGTTTTCTCCAAAACCGGAAACCATCCTCGAAGTCCTTCGAGTTCGTATATAACCATACGATGGTTTTGTCCAATGGAAGTGGACGTTCGTAGTAATACGGGGTGTCCTGGAGAAAAGGGTAAAAGTAGGAGTGGCAAAGAGGTCTGCAACTCTGACAATCCAAAAGTCTGTGTTAAGAAGGTTCGGTCAACTTGGTCACTGAGTCATAGTCTTAGGGTCGGGTCAATGGTCGCTGCCAAAGAGAGAGAGAAAAGAAACACTCAGCGTGCACTCTAACCTAGATCAGAATGGTTATCACTTTATCTAATCTGGAAACCTCCCACTGTACCTCAAATTCTCCTCCAAACCTGAAAGAAGAACTAGTCGGGATCACCCGAGGAGTAAACCAACTCATCAGTGGGAATCGAGATCCAACTATCATCGCATGATAACTTGACGGAATCCACTCAAGTCACCACACTCCAGAAGGTATGCGCATGCCTGGCAAGTTTCAGTTCTTTTGAAACTCCCGATGTGATTTTTACCCCAAGCGGTTTATGACCTTGACTAGGTCAACAAACCATAAACCGCCAGTCAAGTTCAACCCGTCATTATTCTGGATTGCATTAAACCCACCCGTACGTGCCCTTGACTAGGTCAACAAGGCCGCACGACTGTCTTAACCAATCCCACTTATGCAACAAACAAGTACCACTTAGCTACCGAACACTACGTCTTGACTAGGTCAACAAACGCAGCACGAATACCAAATAATACCTGTAGGAAATGACGGAGGGCTACGACTGGTTTTTGGCGAAAAACCTTTAACGTAAAGAACTTGATATCGTTGAAGGAACTGCATAGCCTTTTATAAAAATATAGTGACGAAAACCTTTACTAAAGAGGTCACTCCCGGTGAAGGGATCTCGGCTCTTTCCCCGTAGAATGAGGTGCAGGATATTCCAACTGAATACCACGATGCAAAGCAAAAGTAATCGGCTATAGTGAAGTTATTGCCCTGACGCAAACTTTTGTCCAAGGGGTCACTCCCGGTGAAGGGATCTCGGCCCTTGCCTCGTCGACTGAGGAGCAGGATATTCCAACTGAATACCATGATGCAAAACAAAAGAGAACGTCCTTGCAATAATAGCTTTTTGAAAAGTGTTCCAACAACATCAGATTAGGTTTGTTTATCTTGCATTGATCCGAATCAATGCAGTCCCATCAATTGATCACACCACAAAGAACGAAAATATACTGACGTACGTATATGCCATCCGCATTCGCCACTGGGTCCCGTCATCACCCGTTAGGTTAGCTAACTAACGGCAGAGCGGGGACTGGACTAGTGCGGATGAAAAACATATACAACATCTACTAATATATATACCAATATATAGTATTCCGCTCAAGGCGTGAATAAAATGCAACATCACAGAAATGTACAGCATCACAGAACAATACAGATATCTGGAAGCCCCGGGTTTCACAGAGCCGCTGCTGAAACCCGAGGTTCCCCTGGTCGTGTGGATAGCCTGTGCAATGAAAACCTAGACCCCTATGGGCGCGGCAAGTCACCCGCCAAAACCTGAAGCGAGGCAGCCCCCTCCAGCACCGTGAATGGACCACCCAGCACTCCACGGAATCCGGCAACTTGGGCACCCCTCCTGGGTCAACCTGTACCCCCTACGAGTGCGGCGAATAGCCCGCCAATCCTAGAGCGAAGCCCCCTCCGTCTCAATGCCATGAGATGCGGGCCCGTTGCCCTCTAGAACCCGGCTATCCGTGCACCCCTCCGCGGGGTAATCCTAGTACAGAAAGTAAAATATACATACACCGGGTACATCGACCGCAACCAGGTCGTGCCCCAAAAGAATAATACAAACAGGCAGTGACGGCAGTCCACATGTCGGACGCTCGCCCCGCAATATCAAATGTACATAATACAACAAAGCTGTACTAGCATTGCATCCAGGCTATCCCCCACGACCGATCCGCAACATCACAGCATAAACATAGAACATCAACGTGAAAGTCACGTTCGCAAATCCGTCTAACCGGGCTATAGCAGCTAGACCGGATTTACCGATCGAGTGACATTCACGGTCGCAGATATAATGTAAATACTGTGAAAAATATGTTTAAAATTTTCCGATTGACCAAAAATTAACAAGTGGGCCCCCAATCAAAACTGTAGCACTCACAGAAAACCTGGGCCCAATTTTAATATTCCAAAACCCCTAATTTTAGCCCATAAGCCCACTGCAAAAAAATAATCATACGAACCCACAATCCTGCGGCGGAAGCGCGGCCAAAAGGGGGTTTTGGCCGCCCTTCCGCGGTCGTACGGAGTGATCGCTTTACCAAATTTTTGCAGTATTCTTAGAACTCCCTGCACATTATTCTGAGACCACCTGAAAAATTTTTAGACTCCAAAAAATTTCGACAGAAACTGATTGTGCTAGAAAAATACGGTTTTTGGAAATTTTGGTCGATCAGAAACGCAAACACATCAAACGAAGCTAGGTAAGGTTAATGGCGTGGCTCTGATACCATGTTGCGCCACGGCAGCGCCCCGGCCTCGTACTCGAGGCCAAAAAGCGGAATCAAAAATTTTCCTTACTCGGAAACCGGCGCTACCGCGGACAATGAAAACCCGGATCGTTTACCATTAACCTAATGCTAGCAATCAAGAGATAGGGTGAGAAGTATACCGAGTGATCCGAGTCCTCCGGTCTTCTCTTCATCGTCCCGATCTCCCGCGGAAAGTCTTGTCTCCATATCGTCGCCTCCTCGCCGGAAAGGGCACCACATCGCCTGCGTCTTTTACGGGCTCCCGCCTCAATATCGAGGCAACTCGAGCATGAAGCCGGCAACTCGACATGCTCAAGATGTGCTGTAGAATGTAGTGTAGAAGATGCTTGTCTCATTTGGGGTTTGTTGCCATGGTGATGGAGGAATCAAGAATAGAAAAATGGTGCTTGCATTTTTCTAGCAAGAAAATGAGATCATGAATGAAACTCTCAAGATGAAGCTCTCTCTTCTTCTTCTTCTCTCTTTCTTTTTCCTCTCATGAAAAACTTATCATATTCATCAAGTGAAGAATAAGGTGGAGGAATGTATGTATATGAAACAAGAGGGAGGTGAGTGTAGGAGAGCAAGAAGGGTGACCACATCCTAAACCATCATCACAACCTCACATCAACTCTAATCAAAGATCAAATCCTTTCTCATCACTTCTAATCAACCAAAAGCAAGTGATGAGAATGGTATCTAAAGATTCTATCATAATAAATACATTTGCAAGAAAACCCTCCACAAAGTGTTATTTGCAAAACTGCAAATAACCCCCTCCATCAGAAAAGTCCGGCCGGGAAAGAACAAAGGAAAACCGGCCGGAACGGAATGCAAACTGGCAACTCCAGAAAACTGGTCCCGTAATAAATTACAGGAAAACCCCTATACTGTGCATACACACCCGCATCTGTATTCCGACCGGATATAAATGCAATGAGACAAAATCTACACTGTACTAAACTAGGATCGGCTTAAGCCAAAGCCGGCTAGTAAAATCCGTTCGATCCTGATCCGTGCAATACCACACGTATCTGATCGAACCCTGCCATATAACTATACGGCCACTAGTACAAAACTGTCCGATCCTGATCCGTGCAATACCGCACGTATCTGATCGGACCCTGCCATATCTCCATACGGCCTCTACAACGTTTCGCCCGAAAGCTTGAGTAACTTTAAGTGTGGTGGACTCTAAAGACTCGTCAATACAATGGCTGTGGATTTAACCACTAGCACGTCAGAGGTATAAGCCAATACGTAACGGGCCACCAGCTATTGACCAAAAGGGACGTCGATGAGCGAACTCATCCTGACACCCTACTGAGCCTGTCAGTGACAATATCCGTACAGTCCGGTCCGTTCGTCTATGAGGATCGCATGTCGGGCCTAGGGGGTTGGTAAAAGTCAGACCCCCAAAGGCGGTATAAGTCGTGTCGGAGTGTAGCCCAGAACGCCCTGAGATACTACTGGAATACCTACCAGTAAATCTCCTGCCTCGGCCGAGGGCTTTGCGTAATGGCTCTCCTAGACACAGCGCGACCTCACCCCCAATACCGGGAGAGACGAACCCCTGAAGATCCGCTCACTGCCTCCATGTGGCTCGGGACTGTACCCAACTAAAACCTGTTTGCACGACTCCTTTGAGCCGTGGTAGGGTAGTAATCAAAGCACAGTGGGAACTCACACGAGACAAATGACGATCCTCAGGTCGATGAACTAACCTGTACACATGTCACCAGGGAACTGCTATCTGACGTCAGGTATAAGCCCAACTAGCAGGTTCCCGGCGAGTCCTGTCCGGTGTACTCATAACCCAATGAGCACCTGTATACATCTTAGGTGAACCAACTGACACCAGTGGCTTGTGAGACCGGCCACCGCCCCTCGTCGGGGTCTCGACTGTATACACTAGCCTACTAATGGAGTATCGATGCCCAGTCTCGAAACTCCTACGACTAGGGACCTTTTAAGGATGTGCTTGTAGACTACCAGCTCCCACGTATATGATCGCCATCATACTGCTGGTAGTCAAGCAAGAATCCTAGGGGCTCTATCAACGTGTAATAGCGACATGTCAGGTCACCTAAAGCAGTACACGATGATAAAGATAAACCAGATAGCATACTATCATCTCGAGTAAGACTGTCCTACCGGGATAGGTCCTCCCTCAATCATTGCAATCACGTGCCTGTGATCCAATAATTGACTCTGAGGGCACTATCTCCAACAGACATTTGCAGAAATGGAGCTACTGTTTACACAAAAATTCGCAAGCGCAAACGAGCGCACCCCGATCACCGCACTAATTAATGCTAGAGTGAAGCTGGGAGAAATCTGGGTTAAATATGCCATTCGGTGGCGGAACCTGTGGTCAAAGTGTGAACAACGCATAGTGGAAGCTTCTGCCGTGGGTATGTTTGTGGGGACCCTTGACCCTCAGGCAACCATTTCCCAATTCATGATGTTCTTCAAGCCGACCACTTTCCATGCCTTGATCGAAAAGCCAGCCCAAATGGACCAGATGGGCCATAGACTGTCCTCCTCAAAGACGGATCCTCGGAATGAAAAGGGGAAAGGGAAAGCGACCTTCGTCGCCAATGCTCAGCAACAACCGAGTGGCTCGAAGCCGGTTGCTTACCAAAACGATAAACAGCGATCACTCGGAGAAAAGATGAGACGCCCTTACTCGTTCTCTCGGGATAAGATGAAGAGATTATTCGAGCTAGTGCTGTGCAACAGGCTCATCACTCTGCCAGAGCCGAGACGCCCAACGTAATCAGGCGACGTTAACATCCCCAATTACTGTCCTTACCACCGAATATTGGGTCACCCAATCGAAGATTGTTACATCTTCAAAAGTTGGATCGAAGACCAGTACCAACAAGGCAAGTTCGCGCTGTCCGAAAACTGGAGGGTGAACCCGCTACAACCGCATGCTCCTAAAAAGGTGGATACGACGGAGGCGTCTTGCTCACTTATAGAGGAAGCCACATGGGAGGTGGCCCTTTCAGCTAAGACTAAAAGAATGCTAAAGGACCTTCAAGCATGTCCGACGATTAGGTGGAAGAGCCCGCTGGAGCCTGAGATTATTGAGGGGATGCTGAAGCTGCGCTCAACGCTGAAAGTTGGTGATGGTGAACAGAACCTTCAGGCCAAGCCTCCGAAGTCCTTAAAGAAAAAGAAGAAGGCCAAGAAGCCCGTCCAACCCGACGACAAACGTACAGGTTTGCAGAAATACATCGATGCACTGGAAGAATATAACCAGAAGGCACGGACCCCAATTACATTGGACGAATTCTTCAAGCATGTTCTTGAGAATGAAGATGATAACGCTGATGAAGGAGATGATTCTTCAGAAGAGCTCGAGGATTATGCGGCGAGCTGCCACATGATCTCTCACTCGTCAATAGATGGTAAAGAAGCTCCTGATGCTGAGAGACTGGGGGCAGAACCGGAACCAAAATCCCTGAAGCCATCAGACGAATTGATTGACAGGCTGCTGAGCGAAGCTCTTCAGAAAAGCAAAGCTGACCGAGAGCGTGAAATGGCCATATACGAAAAGGCCAAGCGTCGGCGTCAACCTGAAGAAGCTCCGGTAATGAGAAGCTATAAAATACCCCAACCGGATCAAAGTGACCTTGTTACCGGCAAAGCAGGCTTAAGACGAGGAAGCGATTCGCTAAGGCCCTGTCAATGGGAATGAAGTTGCCGCCTTTCAAAGAAAGTACTTCAGAAAGTACGTGCGCCTTCAAGAAGTGGTGACAGGAATACGTCGCCCATCGACAACAATTCAAACGAATAAAGCGCAAAACCCATCGGGAGCAGAAAAGCATGACCAATGAGCGTAAAGGAACAGCTGGTAACTGTCACATGGTGGATGCCACCCCGACAAGATCAAAACCTCAAGTCCTCACCTTCGGGAGCGATTCTGACGAAGAAATGGCCCTTGACCCTCTCTTCAAAGAATGCACCTCAGGAAAAGAGGAAGAGATGAAGAACTGTGAGAATATTCAGCTGTGCAACCGTACGTTGCCCGAAAAGAATCTCGGACATGCAAAAAGGGGATCGAACAAAAAAGATAAGGGGAAGGAAAAAGTCCCTGAGGATATCGCCCTTGATGATCGAGTCGTCAAAGAGCTGACAGCCAAGGACCCGCCCAAGAAAAGCAAAGTGGATTACAATGTCCTAGCGCTCCTGAGGAAAATACCCTCATAGCTAAGCATTTTGGATGCCCTTTTACTGTCTAAAGAGGCATGAGATTCTCTAATCAGGGCATTACAAGAGTCCGAGCAGTTTCAAGCTTTCCTTACCGAAGAAAAAATGAAGGATGAGCTGGAAGAAGTGCACACAGCTGACATCACTTTCGGCGATGAAGATCTCCTCCTCGGAATGTAAGAGCATAACCGTCCCCTGTATGTCACTGGGTACTGCCATGACATCAAAGATAGGGAAGATCTTAGTTGATAATGGGTCCTCTGTCAACCTCCTAAATGTGAAGATGTTAAAAGAAATCTGCATGAGCGTTCAACACCTCGCTCGGGATAAAATCACCATCTCCGGATTCGACTCACAGTCATCACGGACGCTCGGGTCTGTAATATTGACATTACGTTTTGGGCTGCTCGTCACTGACATCAAGTTTCATGTCATTGACGCCAAGACCTGCTACAACGCTTTGCTCGGTAGGCCTTGGTTACACGAGTACAACATCATCCCTTCTACACAACATCAGTGTATGAAGTATTTTAAAGATGGTCTCGAATATACCGTGACGGGGGAACTGAACCCAACTCCGTAAATAAAGTCCGCAAGTATGAAGATGCTAAGTATTTCCTACCAGACTTTGAAGACACAGAAAGATGCCATAAACCGGAGAATAAGCAAAAAGATATCACCATTATTCTGGTCTTCGGGAGCGATACCGAGGAGGAAGAAGAGATAGTCTATTCGGGGACGCCCTAATGCAACAGTCCGGGACCATCTACCCCTTTTCTGGTCTTTGGCGGTGACTTCGAAGACGAAGTCAACGCAGTGCTCTCGATCTGCCCATCAATGCAAGCCCTCACTGGAAATGATCAGAGTTTGCAGATCGCCATAGTTCCGCAGCACCGCTATAGAGAGCTTGATGCGCTTGAGACGTATAGTGTGCAAGAGCTACAGACATTCTACGTCCCTCCCAGGCGAAGAGGTGAAAAGGCGATCCTATTCTATCGATCCGGGGAAACCAAAGTCGAGAGAGAAGTCTGGCATGGTGCCGAACCTGCGCTTGACAACCTCCAACCAATCCGTCTGCCCAGATACTACGCAGAGGGATTGAAAAGGTTATTGAGATGCCAAGGTGTAACCTTTAAGCAAACCGCGCGACAGGCCCAATTGTACAACAGGATCTGGAACATTCCCGGAACTCAGAAAAAATTGCCCAACGAAAAAATGGAAACGATCGGGCTTGGATATATCCAGTCCAAGAAACGGGAGCAGTTCCATGGCTGCCATGTCATAAAGGACCTTGATGAAGAAGAGGATGCTCTTTTAAAAGACGCCGACATTGAACCAGAACGAAGTCCTGCCATAAAAGTTCCGAGTCCGTCATTTGAAGAACAAATGGACGAGCTAATAAGGGAAGCGAGTAAAAAGGCTTGGAACGACCACAGCCGCGAAATGGCCATTTACGAAAAAACCAAGACACAATGCCTCCTTCAGAAGGCTACGGGGTATGACAATACCCTTCACCGTCAGCTTACCATGCATTCCCATGACAAGAAAAAGGCCCGATGCGGAAGCAAAAACAAGTTGAAGAATGGAAAAAACGTTCGGCAGCGGCAAAATGGATCCAAAAGGCCACGCGATCAAGAAAGGGTCAGCCGAAATCCGTCTCTTATGAAAAAGATGGGTCGAGCATATTCTTACCCTCGAGACAAATCAAGGAGGATCTTTGACCTTGTCATAAACCATCAGATGATGACACTCCCGGAGTCTCGGCACCCCGATCAAGCAAACAAGGTTCATCACCCGGATTACTGTTTCTATCACCGAGAGATATGACATCCTCTTGAAGACTGCTTCACCTTCAAAAACTGGGTCGAAGACCAATATAAACTCGGCAGATTCTCTCTATCCAACAGTTGGAGGGTAGCCCCACCATAAAAGCATGTGCCAAAAGCAACGTGTATGGCGAGAGTAAAACCAGACCGGCATCGGTCCTGGAAATGATCTTGTACCTGTCATGTGATAACGCTGTCAGAAGAAGGAGTGCCCGAGATCATGAATGACCTCTCCTGGTGCTTCGAAAATGAGGATGAAGATGAGTTGATCTCAGAATTTCCACCGACGCCAAAAGAGTTGGAAGATGGAATACATACTACCGTGGACAACCTAAGGAAAATTGACTTGGGGACGGCAAACGACCCGCGGCCTACGTTTGTCAGTGAGCTGCTGTCTGAAGAACATGTGGCTACGCAAAGAGACATGTTCATGCAGTATAAAGACTGCTTTGCATGGAACTATTCCGAGATGCCGGGGCTAGATCCAGAAATAGCTATGCATAAATTGGCGATATCTCCGGACGTCAAGCCAGTCAAACAAGCACCAAGAAGGATGCGGCTCAAACTTGAAATAAACATCAACGCCGAAGTTAAGAAGCTAATCGACTCCGGTTTCATCTAAGAAGTTCAATACCCGACTGGATCACCAACATTGTCCTAGTGATGAAAAAGAATGGGACGGTGCGCATTTGCGTACACTTTCAGGACCTCAACAAAGCCTGTACGAAGGATGACTTTCCCGTACTGGTCACCGAGCTGATGATAGACAACACGTCCACTCATGAAGTTTTCTCCTTCATGGACGGGTCATCGGGGTACAATCAAATAAAGATGCATCCTGAAGACCCGAAGCATACCGCTTTCCAGACTCCTCTGGGCATATTCTGCTACAAAGTGGTGCCTTTCGGTCTGAAGAACGCCGGTGCTACCTATCAGACGGCCATGACGTAGATTTTCGATGATCTCATACATGAAATCGTCGAATGTTATATTAACGACCTCGTGGTGAAAAGAAAATCGCACGAGGAGCATTGGGAGCATCTGAAGATAGTGTTCTAACGTCTTCGGAAATACAACCTGAAGATGAACCCTCTCAAATGCTCGTTCGGAGTTTCCTCGGGCAAATTCCTAGGATTCATCGTACCACACCGGAGCATCGAAATAGACCCTTAAAAGATCAAGGTGATAATGGAAATGCCTTCGCCAAGAACTCTCAAGCAACCGCGGTCTTTACAAGGAAAGCTCGCGTATATCCGGCGGTTTATAGCCAATCTTTTCGGCAAATGCCGTCCCTACAGTCACCTGATGAAGAAGGGAACCCTGTTCGTCTGGGATCGCAAATGCCAGAGTGCACTCGACGAAATCGAGCAATACCTGCAGAATCCGCCGGTACTGACCGCTTCAGTTAAGGGAAAGCCCCTCATCCTGTACACAACAACCCTTGAAGGTTCTTTAGGCGCACTATGGGCACAGGAAAACGACCAAAGGAAAGAGAGAGCCCTTTACTATTTGAGTCGAGTTCTCCTGGGGGCAGAAAACAACTACTCCCTTATCGAAAAACACTACCTGGCGTTAATCTTCGCGGTAACGAAGCTTCAGCATTATGCTTTGGCGCATGAGGTCCATCTCATATCAAAGGTGGATCCTCTCAAATACTTGATGTCAAGAGCCATACTAACGGGACGTCTTGGTAAATGGGCCCTACTCTTAATGGAATTCTCGATAACATACCGACCTCTCAAGGCAGTGAAAGGCCAGGCTATCGCCGACTTCCTCGCTGAGCATTCGATACCTGCCGATTCACCCCTAAATTGCGAATTGCCAGACGAGCATGCGTTTGACATGATCGACAGGGAGAGAGGAGGGAGTGATACCCGATGGGAACTCTATTTCGACGGAGCATCTTCAGTGAAGAAGCGACAGCGCAATACCTCTATAATCAAATCTGGGGTAGGCCTTATCTTCGTGACTCCACAAGGATGGATAATGCGCTTTTACTTTTCCTTAACAGAGCCAAGGATAAACAATGAAGCAGAATATGAAGCTTTGATAGCAGGTCTTGAGATCGCTGTCGACATGGGAATCGAAAACCTCCTCATATACGGAGACTCCCAGCTGGTCGTTAGTCAAGTAAACGGCGACTATCAAACGTGCAAACCAGAGTTGGTGAAGTACGGTGAGAGAGTGAAACAATTGCTGACTTAAATCCCTTCCTATGCCCTGGAAAGCATACCGCGAGCGGAGAATAGCAAGGCAGATGCGTTAGCCAAGCTCGCTAAAGAACCGGCTGATGAAAACCTCGATGATGTAAGGATCGTTGTCTAAAGCCGTCGAGTTCTTGCACCAGCGGAAATATCTCCGGAGTCGTCTGAAGAAAAGGAAGTGATCGGGGAAACAGCCTTACAAATTGAAGACCAAGAAAAGGATAAGGATTGGAGAGAAGTCTTTATAGATTACTTCAAATCCCGTCGAACACCTGAAGATGCGTCCTCAAGACACCAGCTCATGAAACGAGCTCTGTCTTTTGCCTTCGTCAATGATACTCTGTATAAGAGATCGTTCGACTCTCTATGGCTGAGATTCCTGGGACCGGAAGAAGCAAGGAGAGTCTTCCAAGAAACTCACGACGGACTCTGCGGTTCTCATCAAGCCGGGCCAAAGATGAAGCTGAAGATCAAAAGGATGGGCTACTATTGGCCCACGATGATTCAGGACTGCCTCAAATACGTGAAGCAGTGCCACTCGTGCCAAATTCATGGAGACTTCATCCACCAGCATCCAAATTTGCTGCCCCTAACAGTGGCTAGCTGGCCGCTCGAAATGTGGGGAACCGACATAATTGGGCCCATCGAACCAGCGTCATCCAGAAGACATCGGTTCATATTGGCGACAACCGATTACTTCTTTAAGTGGGCAGAGGACATACCGCTAAGAGAGGTGAAGACGGAGAATATTCTCCATTTCTTCAAGACACACGTCATCTATCGGTTCAGCACTCCGCAACGGATTATCTCCGATAACGGGCCGGCCTACAGATGTCACCGAATCAGCCGCTTCGCACAGCAGCATAATATAGACTGGAGATACTCTTTGGTCTAGAATCCCCGAGCTAACGGGCTAGCTGAGGCTTTCAACAAGGCCTTGATGAAGATCATAAAGAAGACGGTGTCCAAAAATAAAAAGGACTGGCATGAGAGACTGCATGAAGCTCTCTGGGCGTATCGGACCACGTTCAAAACGGCCACAAACACAACACCGTATGCATTGGTATTCGGCGCTGAAGCAGTACTCCCCTTGGAGATAAAGCTAACCTCTCTACGAGTGGTGGTTCATTACGAGCTAACAGACGAAGAGAATGCTCATCTTTTTCTTGAGGAGCTCGACGCTCTCGATGAAACTCGTCTCATGGCGCAACAAAACCTAGAAGCCTACAAAGCAAGGATGACGTGCTCATACGAGTGGTTGACTAGGACGAGAACATTTCTCCAAGGCGAACTCGTGCTAGTGGTCAAGAGACCTATGATCTCCAATCGTGCCAAACGGGGGAAATTCGAACCGAACTATAAGGGCCCGTACATCATAGACAAAGTCTACCAAGGTGGGGCTTACTTGCTCATGGATATGCATGGCGAAAGACCCTTCAGGCCAATAAACGGACGGTTCCTGAAAAAATACTACGCCTGACGAGTCATGGCCTAGGTCAACGATAGATGACGACGCCTATGTCCGCTCTCTATCTTCCCAAGCCCAAACTCTATAAGTAGTATCCAGCGAAAACTTGCCTCAAAATCGCTACGGACCGAAACGTCCCTAAACTAACAATGGACCGCAATGTCCTTAAACTAGCTACGAACCGAAACGTCCTTAAACTAACAATGGACCGCAATGTCCTGAAACTAGCTACGGACCGAAACGTCTTTAAATTACTACAAACCGCAGAATCCTTGGAAAAAAACGGTACGTCCATAAGCAAGTTGGGCACAGATGAAAACCCGAAAGGGTTTCGTGAGTAAAAACAGCAGGGCTACCGGCGAGTTTGTGAAAACCCGAAATGGCGCAGACTCGTAAAAAATTCATGCACACTTGCAAGGTCCTCTCGACCTTGTAAGGAGAAAATACTTGCGTGAGATCCTTACGACTCACAAGGGAGCAAAACACTTAGGGGTCCCCACGATTCCTGAGGAGAAATTACACTTATGAGATCCTCACGAATCATAAAGAGAACCCTCTTATGAGACCCTCACGGCTCGTAAGATTCAAAAGCCTTAAGCTACAGGGATCTGAACCTGTTCTTAAGCCATCACATCTCCCAGACTGCCCTACAAACGGTTCAATATTGACCCTTGTATACAATCCATGGGCACAAATAAACGTTTCCCCCACCAAGTCCCGCCAATGGCGTGAAATCCCCCTATTTGGTGAACAACACTTGTAAGCCATCTCGATTTACAAGGAGAAAACACTCTTGCAAGATCCTTACGACTTATAAGAGAGAAAACCACTTAGAAGTCCTCACGACTTCTAAGGAGAACATACACCTATGAGATCCTCACGACTCGTAGGGAGAAACACCTTTATGAGACCCTGGCTTATGAAGTCAAAAGCCTTAGTCGACAGGATCCTAACTCTGTTTGCTAAGCCACCTTTGTTCGAATCGATAGAGGCAAATGATGGTTCGCTCCTGGCAATGTCCCAGTGGTAGCGATGCTGATGTCTAAATCAGTATCAAATTCCAAGTCCTTTCACGGTAAATGATGATTCGCTCCTGGAAATATTCCAGTCGCAGCGATGCTGATGGTAAGATTGGCATCAGGTTCCAAGTTCCATACATGCAACAAAATCAGCAAGTAAAAGAAATGCATATGAAATACCCGAAATGATGGGGCAACTTGTAACAAAATCTGCAAGTAAAAGATATGCATACAAAAATAGCCAAAATGATTGGGCACCTCGCAATAAAAGGCAGCGAGTAAAAAGAAAAAATAGCCGAAATGATTGGGCAATCGCGACTTTCGTGATATAAAAAGCTGAAATGATAGAGCATCGTGGAAAGAAATAAAAAAATTGAAATGAAACTTCTGCGCTATAGGCGAGTCCATACCGACCCCTGTATACAATCCATGGGCATGAACGTAAAGGGAACCACATTTTTCCACTAGACTCTGTCAAAAGGAGAGTCAGATCTCGACGGCAAAATCTGCATCCTAGAAGATCAATACGACGTTCATTCTTATCTCCAGCAGGATGCAGACGTAACGTCAACAACTGACCTTAGGGTCGCAACGAAGCGGAGCTATGGCAAAGTCCCTAGTTCCAAATCTCGATGGCCACATCTGCAGCCTAAAGACCAACAACGACGTTCATCCTCGTTCCAGCAGCATACGGACACGACATCACCAATCGGAGCGACGGCAAAGTCCTCAGTTCCAAGACTCTACAACCTAGAGTCAACCGTGACACAGCAGAAAGCGGAGCAAGTCGACCCCGACACCGTAGAAAATGGAGCAAGTCAACCCCAACACCGTAGAAAACGGATCAAGTCAACTATGACACCGTATAAAACGGAGCAAGTCGACCCTGACACTGTAGAAAATGGAGCAAGTCGACCCCGACACCGTAGAAAACGGAGTAAGTAGACCCCGACACCATAGAAAACGGAGCAAGTCGACCCCGACACCGTAGAAAATGGAGCAAGTAGACCCTGACACCGTAGAAAACAGAGCAAGTCAACCACGACACCGTAGAAAATGGAGCAAGTCAACCCCGATACCGTAGAAAACGAAGAAAGTCAACCCGACACCGTAGAAAACGGAGCAAGTCAACCCTGACACCGTAGAAAACGGAGCAAGTCAACCCGACACTGTAGAAAACGGAGCAAGTCAACCATGACACCGTAGAAAACGGAGCAAATCAACCCTGACACCGTAGAAAACGGAGCAAGTCAACCTCGACACTGTAGAAAACGGAGCAAGTCAGCCCCCATACCGCAGAAAGTGGAGCAAGTCAACCCGACACCGCAGAAAGCGGAGCACGTCATCCAATGACCTCCGTCTCGGAAACACGTCATCCAATTACCCCCTTCTCGGAAATACGTCATCAAATGACCCCGTCTCGGAAACACGTCATCCAATGGCCCCGTCGTGGAAACACGTCATCCAATGACCCCGTCTCGGAAATACGTCAGCAAATGGCCCCGTCTCGGAAATACGTCATCCAATGACCCCGTCTCGGAAATACGTCAGCAAATGACCTCCGTCTCGGAAACACGTCAGCCAGCGACCTCCATCTCGGAAATACGTCAGCCAGTGACCTCCGTCTCGGAAACACGTCAGCCAATGATCTCCGTCTCGGAAATACGTCGTCAAATGACCTCGTCGCGGAAATATGTCACCCAATGACCCCGTCTCAGAAATACGTCATCCAATGACCCTGTCTTGGAAATACGTCAGCAAATGACCCGTCTCGGAAATACGTCAGCAAATGACCCCGTCTTGGAAATACGTCATCCAATGACCCCGTCGCGGAAATACGTCGGCAAATGACCCCGTCTCGGAAATATGTCAGCAAATGACCCCGTCTCGGAAATACGTCATCCAATGACCCTGTCTCGGAAATACGTCACCCAATGACCCTATCGCGGAAATACGTTAGCAAATGACCCCATCACGGAAATACGTCAGCAAATGACCCCGTCGTGGAAATACGTCAGCAAATGACCCCGTCTCGGAAATACGTCAGCAAATGACCCCGCCTTGGAAATACGTTAACCAATGACCTCCCCATCGGAGCAGTGCTTCGACTCGGAAACAAGTCAACCTACCAACCACTTATGAGTCCTCTCGACTTGTAAGGGAGAAAATTCTCTTATGAGATCCTTACGACTCTTAAGAGAAAACGCACTTAGGAATTCTCACGATTCCTAAGGAGGAAATACACCTACGAGATCCTCTCGACTCGTGGGGAGAAAAGTCTTTATGAGACCCTCACAGCTCATAAAGTTGAAAAGTCTTAGGCAGCAGACCTGAACCTGTTTTCGCCATCGCTATCCTACAAAGAGGTCAAGATGGACCATCTACAGACCATATTTACCAAAATTACATGCCAGAAAAATGGAGGTGATACTCAAGAGTACGTAAACTGCTTTGCGCCAAGTCAAAACATAAAGGCATAACCCATGGATGTCAACCACATACTATGCAGGGCAGTAAAGAGAACATTTGATTCACATCCAGTTAAGCGTTCGAAGCGTACCCACTCATGTATGTGCGAAAAGGTTTAATAAAATAAACGCACAGAAAGGAAAAATTTGTTATTCGTACCTCAGAAAATTCTTACATTGATAAAAATAGTAAACAAAAACATCATTAAAATGTTTACAATGGTAAAATACTAAAGCCGGGACATGGATTGAGAAATTCAGAAGTAGGGCCGTCTAAAATGCTTCTGGCTTATCTGACCATTTTTGCGTGCATCCTCTCGCGAATGCAAGCTTCAGGATCCTCGCTTATGTCGTCCGTCCTCTGATAGGCAGCGATTATCGTCATCTGTTGGAAAATTTGATGCAAGATATCAACGAGATTATCTCGCCGCTTCTTCGAGATCAGGCCCATCAGATATACTGAGTGCACCTTGTCTTCAGCATCATCCAGTGCCTTAACCGGCATGGCTTCGTAAAATCCAAGAAGTGCCTTCCAAACCGCTCTCACGACGATCTTCAAAAGAGCGGAGAGACGAGAAAGTAGTCGATCGTTGTATTCATTAAAGCGACTCATAATCTCAGCGTATTGAGCATTTGTAAGCTCCTGGTTTTGACAACGGCCTTGTGGACGAATGTCTCCATAAGAAATAATTTCGTTAAGACCATGCAAATGAGCGGCCATAGTGCCTGAAAAGGAAAATTATTAAGAGTTTAGTGGTCAGACTGATCAAGAAAATGCTTATTGAAACAGACACGGGAATTTAAACAACTCATGATATCCTCATGGAGAAAATAAGTTCTGATTAAGACACCCAACAAATTCAAATTTGTGCAAATAAAAGAGAAATCCTAAAAAAAAAGAAGGATCCTCATTTAATGAGAGACTCCTCGGGCCAAGGAGTTAAACTCCCTAGAGAGCAACACTATGCAAATAGGAGTGACATCTGTCAACTGTAGTTATGAGGGGAATAAAATTCCCTAAAAACTCTAAGAGCTATGCTCTGTGAAGACGACAAAATAATACATCAAAACCCTAAAAAAAAAGCAAAGCTTTTTGCAGAGTAAAAACTCCAAGATCTTCAAGATCTGTGAACAAAATCTAAGAGTTCTTCATGAAAGATGAACAATGTTCCAATTCATGGGTTAAAATCACCCTAAAAAATTATATCTTGAAGATATATGATCTAAAGATGAGCATGGCTCTGTTAATGGGTAAAACCCTAAAACATTTTTTAAGATCTACGATTTGAGAAGAGCAAAGCTCTGTTAATAAGTTCAATCTTTACCAAATTTGGGCAGAGTTTTGACTCTAAGAGTTTCTTAAGGCAGAGAGCTAAGCTCTGAAAGTGGAGAATTATATTCTCAGGAGAAACAAAAAGAACAAAGCAAGATGATGAACAACGGTCATATCAAAGGGCCAAAGGCCCTACTTATAAACGCTGGAAGACGATCCAACTTCCAAGAAAATCCAACGGTGGAAAGGCTGCCACCGTTGCACTCACGTGTAAGCCACGTGAGCGCAACGGTGGGAGGGCATTTGTTTCCCCCAATCAGAGTGCAAAGCTCTGTTCAAAATTTGAACTGAGGCAGCGCCTCACGTGCAAAGCACGAGAACGCTCGCGCCAGCGCTAAGAGTCAAAGACTCTGAGGTAGCGCCTCACGTGCAAAGCACGAGAGCACCAGTGCCATGAGTCAAAGACTCTGAGGCAGTGCCTCACGTGCAAAGCACGAGAGCGCTAGCGCCAAAAGCGCCAACGCTAAGAGTCAAAAGACTCTGAGGTAGCGCCTCACTTGCAAAGCATGAGAGCGCCAGCGCTAGAACTAAATGTTCTCTACCCTTGGATCAAAGATCCAATGAAGATGATAAATCATCGAATTACCAGAATAAAATTCTGTTGAGGAAATACTCCTCAAATCTTTCCAAACAAGAAAGATTATACTCTGTAAATCAGATCACCGTTGGACCAAAGATCCAATGGTGATTAAACATCACCAAGATACAGAATAAGTTCTGTATGGGAAAATATTTTCCCAATCTTTCTAAGAAAAAGAAAGATGTCATCTGTAAAACAGAAGTCCTTAGATCAAAGTTCCAACGGTGGGTAAAATCCCAAAATTAATCAGAGATCTCTCAATGAGAGATTTCCTTAACTGATTCAACAAATCAACCTCCCCTATATAAAGGACCCAAGACTTCAAGTCTTGCACAGAAGAACCCCCCATAAACTTCAAGTTCTAAGAAAAGAAAAAGAGAAGAGTAAGATTTAAGAAGAAGAACCTTCTTCAAGGTAAATAACAATAAGGGAGATCATAGCATCTCCTCTATATTTGAGTGTTTAACTCTTACATCAGAAGAATTTAGTTCTTTTTCCAGATCACATATCTATAAGACAAAGTCTTTCATAAAAAGAAGAGAGATCATAGTATCTCCTCCACATCTAAGAGTTTAACTCTCACATCAGAAGAACTTAGTTATTTTTCCAGATCACAGATTTATAAGACGAAGTCTTTCACA
This sequence comes from Agapanthus africanus, assembly GCA_030015575.1. Lineage (NCBI taxonomy): Eukaryota > Viridiplantae > Streptophyta > Magnoliopsida > Asparagales > Amaryllidaceae > Agapanthus > Agapanthus africanus. The sequence goes on from CM057337.1 coordinate 740,415,164, forward strand.
AGGGAGGCCAAATTCTCAGAGAATTGAATTGGGTAGAACAAAAAAAAACTCAGTGCTTAGCATTTAAATCTGGCGCGCAGCGCCGAGCGCTCCATGTGCTTCTCATATGGGCGTTTCTCAATAAAGAGCGCTCAACACTCAAATTCTGGCGCTCAGCGCCAAGCGCCCGACGTGCCCCTCACGTGGGCGCTGCTCAATAAAGAGCGCTCAACTCCCAAATTCTGGCGCTCAGCGCCATGCGCCCCACGTGCCCCTTATGTGGGCGCTGCACAATAAAGATCGCTCAACACACAAATTCTGGCGCTCAGCGCCAAGTGCCCCACGTGCCCCATATGTGGGCGCTACTTAACACAGAGCGCTCTGCGCTCCTCAGGAAGATCCTAGCGCCATGAAGAGTGTTCAACACTCATAAAAAACAAAAAGAAAGTGGGTGTCAGTATTCACATAAATGTTTAGCATTATGTGCATAGAGAAAGGACTGTGTCCTAGAAAGTGTCTAACACTTTATAAAAGAAAAGGGAAATGACAAAGACTAAGTGGGCTGAGCCTAAGGTTGGCCAACCCCCAAAATCGGCCGAGCCCATGGGTTTTCTTCTAAATTGGACTTAGTCCCAAACAAGGTTAACAAATCTTTGATAAACATTCATTAGTTCAAGGGTACATCTCTCCACACCTTTGATACATGTCGTTGTAATTCTTCAACGTCTTCAGAGAGGTGGAGGATCCCAATTGTTGGGTTATGGGAGCGCCACGGCTATCGAAACGTGGCCAAATGCGGCATAAATTTTTTCTAAAACCCGGCGCTACCATTACCCGATTTCCAAGATCGAAACCATTAACCCTAAAACTAGCAAGCTAACAAAAGGAGATAGAATGGTTATACCTAATGAACCAATTCCTTCGGGTCTTCAACCATTTCCAAGCTCCAAGTGATGCAGATCGACTTTGGTCGCGGGTCTTCCTTCATCTCCGATGATCCACCCGAGGGAAACGGCACAAGCTCCAGGTTCGCCAAGCGGACCAACCGACTCTTCAAAATTGCTAGTAGTGGAGAGTGGGGGGGGTTGTAGTATAGTGTTACTATGATTCTCTCTCTCAACCATGAGCTCAAGTGAGCATCTCAAGAAGATGATGAAGAGGGTGAGATGATAGCTAGGATGGCATGAAAATTGGCTAAGTAATTTTTTGTGTGAGCATGAGAGTATGAAGAGCACTATCTTAAAAATCACCAAATGAGCAAAATCCCACCCCAAAAGTGGCCGGCCCCTTCTCTCATGCCCACTCAAAAATGTCATTCTCATTTCCATTAAACAAATACAACCCATACCAATCTCTACATGAGAAAAAGCCATGCTTTGACCTAAAGCCCATGCCTTGCCATGTCATCATTTCCACCTCATCTAAAACAAATGATTTTCAAAAGAAAATCAATAATGAGGTGGCATCTTCTAGAAGCCATTCCGTATAAATACGAAATGCTTCCCGGTACATGTATCGAAATACACATACGCGTATTCGTACGGAAATACGAATAGCCAAAGAGAGAAAATAAATAGTGAGCAATAATACTAGAATACATATATATAAATACATATGTATATTATTAAATCAAAACTTGATTTAACAATCCGGCTTAATCCTAAGCCGCTAGTATTATCAACCGTCTGATTAAAGTCTGAGCAGTCCGTGCACATATTTAATCGGACACCTGTATGTATCAACATACGTCGCCTACACCATATCGCCTGAACCGTGAAAATCCTCTGTGTGGGACTCTAAAGACTCGTCAATATGCTGGCAGTGGGTTTAACCACAAGCACGTCAGCGGCACTAGTTGTACGTAACGGCTACCCAGGTATTGAGCGAAAGGAAGGCCGACGAGCAAACTCATCCGAACCCCTACTGAGCCTGTTAGTGACAATATCCGTATAGTCCGGTCTGTTCGTCTAAGAGTATCGCATATCGAGTCTAGGGTGCTAGATAAAGTCAGACCCCTAACAACACGATAATTCGTGTCGGTATGAAACCCATCACTACTTGAGAAACTATTGATCCTGGATCGGTAATTCTCACATACCCCGGCGCCGAGGATTTCTAGTGATGGCCACCCGTGCACTGCGTGACATCAAACCCCAATACCGGGAGAGACGAATCCCCGACGATCCGCTCACTGCCTCCATGTAGCTCGGGACTGTACCCAACTAAAACCTATTTGCACGACTCCTTTGAGCCGTGGTAGGGTAGTAATCAAAGCACAGTGGAAACTCACACGAGACAAATGACGATCTCAGGTCGACAGACTAACCTGTACACATGTCACTAGGGAACTGCTATCTGACTATTGGTATAATACCAACTAGCATGTTCCCGGCGAGTCCGTCCAGTGTACTCATAACCCAATGAGCACCTGTATACTATCTTAGGTGAACTACTGACACCAATGGCTTGTGAGACCGGCCACCGCCCCTCATCAGGGTCTAGATAAGTATACACCAGTCTACACTGGAGTATCGATGCCCAGTCTCGATATTCCCACGACTAGGGACATTTAAGGATGTGCTTATAGACTCCCAGCTCCCACGTATATGATCGCCATCATAATGCTGGTAGTCAAGCAAGAATCCTAAGGGCTCTATCAACATGTACATGATGATAAAGACAAACCAGATAGCATACTATCATCTCGAGTAAGACTGTTTTATCGGTATAGGTCCTCTCTCAATCATCATGACCAGCTGTCCGCGACTATAATAATTGCCTTGAGGGCATTATAGCCAACAATCTCCCACTTGCACTTAAGACTAATTATTGCGATGTCGCATACTCACAGCCCGTGTGATACCGAACACCCAACTCCTCTACTAATCAGTTTCACAAACCTAGTTTGTAAAACTATTGCGTTCGAGAAATAGCCTCAGTGAGTGGATCCGCTCTAGTGTTTCTTTCTATGTCTCTCTTTATCTCAACTTCGCGGAGAAAACTATCTCCCAAAATGAGCAATACCTGTCATAGAATATTTCTGGATATCTGATGGGACCCAGTTCACAAATGAACTCCAAATCTAGCAAACTTCTTAGACTGTATTGTCTACTGAACTTAATCAGTATGCTGCACCATGCCTTCCTCAGTATTCGCTTGGACCACCTGTCCAAACTACTGCCCCTCGTCAGAGGGAAAAACTATAACTCTGACAGTCACTCTGTCATCCAGGTCACCTTGGAAGTCTGAAATGATAACCGTCTCCAGAAGGAGGCTGCCACTATCAAATCCCTGGAACATCCACTTATGTTCATAAACTGCTTCCAATCATTTTCTCCCGGATTGGATTAATATATCAAATTATTGCAACTGGTGCAAAAATAACATCTGGTGTGGTACTTGACATGTCATGATTGACTCAATTGCCTAAGCAAGTGATATGCCAATCATGCACATCCTTCTCCTCTTTAGTCTGTAAGACACCTTTAGAGAGGGTGACTCCATCACCTGCAGGTACACTACCATGCCAGGAGTCGTCCATTCTAAAACACCTTTATAATACTGTCTAAGTACCCAGATTGGGACACTTCCCAAATCTAGATAAAAAAACCATAGATCTAGTAACCAGAATGTTTGATATAATATTCATAACCTATGCGGAGAAACTACTGTGTGACAACCAAAGTATAACCGATCGTAGTGTAGGAATTTCACTTCCTACAAAGAGAATATCATCCTTAATACCAGGACATCACACCTTACTATCTTATTAACAGATCCATCCCCTATTCTGAAGAAGTCAAAGCCCATGACTGTCACATCAAAAATAGATGATCTATCTTCACTATATCCGCTTTAGTCTATAAATAGACACAAGCTACTTGTCCACTACGCTTCCGCTGCTCCTACTGATTACGACAACCCTCTGGCAGAGTCATATACACATGCACTTCTAAACCTAGTTTAGAATGACGCTATACTCATCCTCCTGCCGGGTCTCATAGTCTGGAACAACAGTAGTGTCAAGTCTGGGCAAACAAAAACCTCCCTGTCACCGTTCTTGAGGCTACCGAATTACCTCTCGGGTGCCTGAGGTAACCAACCATATCCGCGGAGTGGATAATGGAATATAAAACCTGATTGAATCTTTAGGTTCTTATTAAATTTTCAGTAATCGTTTGTGGTTTTGGAATCACTTCCAGTTCTACCATACTCCCACTAATGTTTTCTGAAAAAGTCCATTTTATTAAAACTGTGGCGAGTCAAGAACAATATCAATATTGATCTCCCTGATGGTAGAAAGTTAACCCTCGTCAAAGCCCAGGTTAACCCACAAACAGCCATTACAGAAACGTGCCTTGAGTTATCCAGAGTCTGGTTTTAAGCATAAGTTGGACAACTCCCCGTACCTTAACATCGTTAAGATATTAACCATTCTATATATAATATAGAAATAGAGACACTGATTTAATTGGAACTAGATTCAAATCATGCAGCTGTCTCCAGTGCATGTCAACTAATTGGAGAGAGGACGATCATCATTACTCAACTTAGGAGTGCATCCAATTATGAGTAACCTGAAAGAGAAACAAGTTTCTCAAAACCATTACTATCAACTGAATACCATACGCAAGTATCTATATCTTCGATCACCTTGAAGAATCCCGATACTTGCAACACATGGTTCTCTACTTTATTCTTGTACCTATAACTTCTCAAAACTTAGACTTTGTATTTCTACGAAACACGTGCCTAAATTTGGAGAAGTCACAAGTAGACAGAATATAGTACGAGTACCAACCCCTCTGTCCTAATGGATACTGAACAACATACAATACATTGTATAAGTCCCTTTGAGTTGAATAACTCAAACCCTGTGCGTTGTAGGTTGAAAACGGTACCCAGGCGATTTCCTCAAATATCACTAATTACAACGAATTCCGATATAATAAGGATGATCACCTAATTCCCAATAACTTACTCCCACTCATCATCTGTAAAACCATAAAAATGTGAGAATCAAACCTGGTAAATACATACCCTGGAGTAAAGACCTAATTGGGAAATCAGTTTTCATTTAACAACGCATAGTGAAACTGAAACATTAAAATGTTTTGTAGGGGTATCGTGGTATTCCAAGTAATGCCTCTTCCATTATCCAGATTCATGACTGAAACCATATATTTCTTTGCCATCTCTCCAAATCCCTTTATTTGTCTTTAGTCGTTACCTTCTGTACACCTTCGTTAGGCTTAAATGGTTTTCTTCCTTCCCTACCGTTCGGCACCAGCCTATGGTTTGGAAGAAGACTATCCAATAAGCGTAATAGGTGTACTCTCCTAATCCTAGGAGTACTCGCAACCTGAGAGAAGGTAAAGATAAAAGACAACTGAATAAACCTTATTCCTATTTCTCCTGAACCAGAATCCATCCTCGAAAAAGGTTCCTTCGAGTTCGTATATAACCATACGATGGGTTTATCCAATGGAATTAGATGTTCGTAGTGATACGGAGTGTTCTGGAGAAATACAAAGGTGAAGTAGGAGTGGCGTTGAAAGACTTGGTTTTGTCGTGAATAGCAGTCGCAATTTACTTTGCCCTCTTTCTAATCCTTTTATTTTGTCTTTGCTTATTACCTTCTATACACCACACTTAGGCTAATTGGTTTTCTTCATTCCCTACCGTTCGGCACCTGCCTATGGTTTAGAAGAAGACTATCCAATAAGCGTAATAGGTGTACCGTCTCCCAATCCTAGGAGCCCTCACAATCTGAGAGAAGGTAAAAGGAAAAGACAACTGAATAGTCCTATTCATTTTCTCCAAAACCAGAAACCATCCTCGAAAAAGTTCCTTCAAGTTCGTATATAACCATACGATGGTTTTATCCAATGGAAGTGGATACACATAGTAATACGAGGTGTTCTGGAGAAAAGCAAAGGGTAAAAGAAGGAGTGGCAATGATGTATGCAACTTGGACAATCCAAAAGCCAGTGTTTTAAAGAAAGTTCAGTTTAACTTAGTCACTGGGTCATAGTCTAGGGTCGGGGAATGGTCGATGCCAAAGAGAGAGAGAAAAGAAACACTCAGCGTGCACTCTAACCTAGATCAGAATGGATAATCATTTTATCTAATCTGGATGGCTCCCACTGTTTTCTCAAATTCTCCTCCAAACCTAGAAGGAGAATTAGTCAGAATTACCCGAGGAGTAATCCTACTCATCAGTGGGAATCGGGATCCAACTATCATTTCATGATAACTGTAGGGTTCCTAGGCACCCTAATGAGGTCTCACAAGGCATCGATCATGCCAATTTCAAATTCCTAGGTGCCGAGAGACCCGACTACGGATCGTTGGCTAGATTTCTAGGCGAAAACATAAACTAGTTAACACTTAACTAATGGGAAAACGGAAATACAACCTTTGTAGATCCGGTGCTCCACCTCCATAGCTCCATGAAGAAGTCATCTCCGCTGTACAAATCCGAAATCCGGGCTCTTGCGTCGGCTTCATCGGAGAAGAAGCGGGCTAGGTCATCGACGACGTACCGAAGATGATCTACGTCGAGGCATCGCTAAATCAAGCTCCGACTTCACCAAGTCCAAAAACTTGTGAAGAGAACACACTCTACTACTTGGCAAGAGGTAGAGGATGAAGAAATAGGAAGTGGGTAGACTTTAGATTTGGATTTCTCACTCTTTATCATCAATCACCATTGATGAAGAAAGCTTTTTCTTCCTTGCTCATGAAGAAGAAGAAGAAAGAAATATATGATAAGTTAATTAAAAACAATAGAAAAATCAAAACTTATCATAATGTTAACTAGAGTCAAGTGTAGAGAATGAATCATGGTTAGTGGGAATGGTTAGGGTTAAGGATGAGATAAGAATGGTTGACTTGATCAAAGTTTCATGAAGCTTCAACTAAACTCCAAATTAAGCCACCATTCTTTTCTCCTCTTTTCCAAAATGAATAAACAAATAAATAAATGAATAAATAAAGGAAATGAAACCCTAACCATTCTTTTAACCATGGTTTAATTCTTTGCACTTAACCAAGTAAACATGTATCATCAAACATGATACAATCATGTGCACAAAATCATATCGCATATGTAATGCGCACACCCGAGTGAGAAAATCCATTTAAAGTGAACCGATACTAGTTAATGCAAAGTAATATATCAAATATATAATTATGCATTAAATAATTAAATCAACACTTGATTCAATGACCCGGTCATGTCGCACACAACCGACTAGTATATAATGTATCGGCTTATCAAATCAACCTTTGATTCGATAACTAGGGTATATCGCATATAACCTAATCGATACATTCATCGCGAGAGTGGAATACGGTATCACATACACGCATTATTCTCGGTCCCGCACATATCTCATATGCGCTCCTATTTCGTTTTGCTTGAGCCAGGAAACCTCTGTGTAGGACTCTAAAGACTCGTCAATACGCCGGCAGCAGGCGATGATCATATCAAACACCCACAAGCCGCAAGCGGTCTGCTAAACGTAACGGCCACCCGGGTATTGAGCGATCTGAAGATCGACGAGCAAGCCCGCTCACACTCCAGTAAATCCAACCAGTAACACTACCGTACAGTCCGGTCTGATCGTCTGATCTGTCGCATATCTCGCCTAGGGGTGGTAAACGTCAGACCCCAATAGCTCGATAAGTCGTGTCGATATGAGGTCTATAACACTTCGAGAAACTACAGGTAACACTTACCAGTAAATCTCAGCAACCCTGGCCAGGGATTTCCTGTTATAGCCAATCGAACACAGCGCAACATCAACCCCCTATACCGGGAGAGACGAATCCCCTCCTATCGCTCATTGCCTCCATGTGACTCGGGACTGTACCCAAAAACCACCGTTTTTCACGCCCTCTTGGACGTGGTAAGATGGAAATCAAAGCACAGTGGGAACCACACAAGACTCTATGACGATCTCGGGTCAACAGACTACTCTGTACCAGTGTCACCAGAGAACTGCCATTTGACGTGAGGTATAATACCATCTGGGAGTTCTCGGCGAGTCCGTCCAGTGTACCCAGTCTCTACTGAGCACCCGTATATCATCTCTGATGTCAAACACCAATGGATATGGGATCATCCATCGCCCATCTGTATGGGTCGAGAAGGTATACGCTAGTCTACTCTGGTATATCGATGCCCCGTCTCGATACACCCACGACTAGGGATTTTGAAGGATGTACTTATGGACTACCATGTCCCCACTAGTATGATCCGCATCATAGTCCAGGTAGTCAAGTACAGATCCTAAGGGCTTTACCAACATGTAACAGGGAGACAATCAGTGTACACGTTAAGGTAAAGATCAACCAGATAGCATACTATCATGTCGAGCAAGAAAGTCCTCCCTATATATGTCCCAGCATCCACTACAATATACATCCTATGTACAGTAATGGCCTCTAGGGCATACATATAACTAACAATCTCCCACTTGCACTAGGGCCATCTGTAGCAGTGGTTGTAGTATCTCATACTCAACCATCCCATAAAAGTCTCTCTCTGGGAACAGGCCTTCGTGAGTGGATCCGCTGTGTTGTCCTCTGAGTCTACTCTCCTAACCTCGATCTCCCTGGAGATCAACCATCTCCATGATCAAGTGATACTGCCTTAGAATATGTCTGGATCACTGATGGGACCGGCGTTCCTCGGCATAAGCCACAACTCCATTGTCACACAATGGTAGGAACATAGTTCATCACATGAACCAATATACACCCAAACAGCCTCTTTGGTAGCATCTTAAGTAGCGATGTATCCTGCCTTTATCTTCTAGTATGTCACGGTATCTAGCTTGGAACTCTTCCAACATACTGTCCCTTTACTGAGGGTAAAGACAATACCTGTGACTGACATTCAGTCGTCTTTATCACCCTGGAACCCTTCCAGTGATTCTCCCCAGGATCGATTGATACCATCTCACTACAGCTAGTGAGTATTGTAACATCCATTTGGATCTATCTCATAGGTCCAAAACCCAGGATTTAGTAGGTATCACTTTGATCCTATATGGAGAATCATTGTGATAAGCGGACATTGATCGAGCGTAGCATAGGAAACTACTTCCCTATCAAGAGTATGTCATCCACGTACTCTACGAGGATCACCACCATACTCCCTACTACCTTTTTGTTTATACAAGGTTCATCTACAATTTTGATGATGTCAAACTCTTTGACTAATTCATCAAAACAGATGTTCCAACTCCGCGATGCCTGCTTTATCAAATAAAGCATCTTGCACACGTTTCCGCTGTTCCCACTGTCTACGAAGCCCTCTGGCTGTGTACTTATAGACGCTCTCTTCTAAAACATCATTTAGAAAAGCAGTCATGGCACCCAACCGCCAGATATCGTAGTCATGGTATGTAGCCGTGGCAAGTAGGATTTGGATGGACTTAAGCATAGTCACTTGAAAAGGTTTCATCATAATCCACGCCTGGTCGATGACGAAAACCTTTAACAAGTCTACCTTTGAAAGTCTCAACTTTTCCATGTACACCAAGTAATCTTCTCAAGATATACTTGCTCCTGATGGGGATTTAACCCTTCAGATATAGCAACTAAAGTCCATACTTTGTCGGTGTATAAGGATTCCATCTCAGATCACTAAGCATCCAGCCATTCTTATAGAGTCTTACTCCTGATGGCTAGCTCGAAACTAGTTGGGTCATCATCTCATGATGCAGTCCTCGCTCCCACTGTCATAGAGAAACCGAAGTATCTCTCAGGTGGGTGAGGAACCCTACTAGATCGGCGGAGAGGCTGAGGTTCGTTGGTATCTACTGAATCCTTTGGTTGTACCAAATCATCTGCTGTAGCTTGTATAGCTGGAACTATTCCAGTTCTACATAACAGACCTTGCCTCGAACTTGTCCGGATTATGATTTTAGACATAGGCCGGACAACCCCAAATCTTAACCAACTTAAGATATGGGCTCTTCCCTTTCCATATCACATATGAAATGGTAGGCAACTGATTTGATTCGAACCTATTCAATAGGTATGCAGCTTCTCAAGCGCATAACTCCCAAAAAGGAAACGGGTAACTCAGTATTACTCATCATTGAGCACACCATATCAAATAGGGTGCGATTGCTCCGCCCCGATATACCATCGTGCTATGGTGTATACGGAGGAGTAATGCTGAGAGAGAATCTCATTCTCCTTTAGAATAGTCCAGGAATTCCGTGCTCAAGTATTCTCCTCCTTGATCGCATCAAAGGACATAATACTTTTAGCCGTATTCTGGTTCTCTACTTCTCGCTTATATTCTGTGAATATCTCAAAAGGTTCGGACTTGTGTTTCAACAGGAACATAGGTCTGAAACTCGAAAGATCATCAGAGAACGTAATGAAGTATAAAGAACCAGTCCTGGCATGTGTAGACAGGAGACCTTACATACATCATCATGTATCAGTCCCAAGAGTTTACTAACTCTTTCTCTGTTTCCAGTAAACAGAGCTATGGTCATCTTATCTTTGTGACATGACTGGCGAGTTTTACAAGATGTAAATTCAAACTGATTTAAATATGCATCTAAATGTAACTCAGCCAGTCGGGTCGCATTGATATGACCTAGTCTACAATACTTCAAGAAGGATTCGTTCATTTCTGAACTCTTCCTCTTGTGTGTGATCCGTATACTAAGAACTGTAGTTTGATTTAGAACATTAATGCTTTTAGATAACGTGCCTGAACCGATCAACTTTTGATATAGGAAATGTTCAAAACATTATCCAACAATACAAAATTATATCGTTTCTTTACTAATAAAGAGACGGATACGATTTTGTATATCAGGTTCGGTATCTAATAACATTCGTTCAGAATCAATGTATTGGTAATACAGGGTGACAGTGACCAACAGACTTGGCTGCAACACTTGCCCCATTTTCTGCCTCATGAAACTTATCACCCGTTCTCAGTTCTCTACCTATCTGTAGCCCTATGTAACAGATTACATATCTGGGATCCTGATCCGGTATCACATACCCAGGACGTAGAGGTTACAGAGAAACAGTTCTCTGTAATGAACACACCCGAAGATGATGCATCAGTATGCACTCTCTTCGTTTGGGCGGCACGGGAATTCTGGTAATCCCCAATTTCCTGCTCTGTCTTATAACAATTATAAGTTGGAGCGGGACCAACGTTCCCCAGCTCAGTATAACAAGCGGGTTCGGTCAATATTCCGTATTATTTTCTTGATTAAGGCGTGATATGGTCGCTACCTGGAGAGAGAGAGAAGAAAACACTCAGCGTGCGCTCTGTCAAGAATAGATTGGTTTTTATTTTATCTAATCAGGATGGCTCCCACTGCTTTTTATCAAATCTTCCTTCAAACCCTAAAAGGAAAGACTAGCCGGGATTAATTACACACTACAAGTTCGCCAATCTTTCAGCCAGGCCAGTGTCGGTACTTTGAGGGAGGTCCCCCGTGCTTTCGCACGAACCTAATTACTGTAAACCTCATTTTCCCAGAGGCGTAACCCCGTTGACACCTTTCTAGACACCTACTTGATCGGCTAATTGTAATGTATAAAACTCTCCCAGGAGTAATACTTACTCGCAGCGGGTATCGGGATCCAACTATCTCATAGAAGGTATGCAATCTCATTGCAAATTTCAACACTTGAAATTCCCGATAATATTTTGCCCCTAGCAGCTATATGACCTTAACATAGTCAACAAATCATAAGTGCTAGTCAAGTTCAACCCGTCATTTCCCGATTGAATTAAACCCACCCGCACGACCCTTAACATAGTCAACAAAGTCGCACGACTACTCTAATCCAATCACATCATATGCTTATGCAGATAAGCACTAATTAGCTACCGCACACTACGCCTTAACATAGTCAACAAACGTAGCACGAATACTAACTAGTACTTATCTGAAATGATGGAGGGCTACGACAGGTTTTTCTGAAAACCTATTGCGTAATGAACTTGATATCGTTGTAGGATCGAATGAATTTTGAAATGGAGTGTTTTTGAGGCTTTTCTAGTTTTGCTAAAGGAGTCATTCCCGGTGAAGGGATCGTCGGTCCTTTCCTCGTCGAATGAGGTGCGGGATATATCATATATATCACTGTGCAAAGCAAAAACTCTTAAAAGCAATCAAAAGACAAACCGAGTGTGTAGCATCTGCCAGTTATTGCTAAAGGAGTCACTCCCGGTGAAGGGATCTCGGTCCTTTCCTCATCGAATAAGGTGCAGGATATATCATATATACCGCTGTGCAAAGCAAGAACTGTAGCTACCTGTTTTATTTTGAAATTCGATTCTACAACATCTTAGGTTTCTTTTATTTCATTAATCTCATTAATGAAGTCCCATCATTTTAAGTACCTAAACATCACAAATAAATACGACGTACACTTATGCCATCCGCATTCGCCTCGATGTCCCCACGTGCACCGTTAGGTTAGGTAACTAACGACAGAGCAGGGCAGGGCTAGCGCGGGTGTAAAACATAAGTAACGTCTATATAATATATCATATATACTATATATGTATCTATCACAGAACATCACATGATCACATCACAGATATCGCAGCAGAAGAATCATATGAAATATTGGATATACTAGGACGTCCGTGTTTTCAATACGAGCCAGTATAAAACACGGATTCCACGGTCGCGATGAATAGCCAAACCCACACCCCTAGACCCCTACGAGAGCGGCAAGCAACCCTACCAATTCTGGAGTTAGGAGACCCGGACCCGACTCCTCGAGTTGGTCTCCCACTGGACTCTAGAACCCGGTTACTTGTGCTCCCCTCCTTGGGTCTATCCTAGTGCGGAAAAGTAAATAATATACAAAAGGTGACAACTTCCGCAACCTGGAAGTGCCCCAAATAAAAGAATATTACATACAAGTTTTTACATGAATGAAAATGAAAAACACTCATCTCACATAAAAACCCCCGGCTATTCAAACACGACGATCCAATATAACATATCCAGCAACACATAACATCACATGTCATCAACGTAAGTAAATATGTCCATCCCAATTGTCGTTGACATATAGCAACGAAACCGGCGATATCACATATTACACTTACGGTCACAGAAAAGAAAGTGTAAAACTACAACAGTTGGAATCCGCAACCACCTCAGACATCGCATGCCTGACCAAATGAATTCTTTAGACATCGCATGCCTAACAATTATAAACCCCGCATTTTAGTCTCAAAATCGAAAACACTTTTCAATACCAAGTCGGGCAATTCAACAGGATTCCCGACATCCTGATCGAATGCTCGTCGCAAACTTCAGTAGACGGCCGCACCCCCGATACCGTCGACGAAGTGCACCAAGGCGGAACACCGCTACCGCGAGCACCCGGACGGATGCTTTCGGCGACGAGGTTCTCCTACAGTCACTTGGTCGGGGCTATAGAGCGAGGCTGTCTATTAAGTTTACCCGGCGAGTATCCGCGTACGCTACGTGATTGCGACGGACTTTTGATCACATCAAATTTCCGTGGCAACCGATCATGTGAGACTAAAGTGCTATGTTTATAACATTCATTCAGTTATCTCATAACTTATTGTGAATTCCAATTATTGTATCCCATTCCAGATAAACAGAAAATGTTAAACTTTCCGATCGAACAATCGAACACCCAAGTTTTCCCGATACAGATCAACACATGAAACAAGTCTAACAACATTCCGTTCGTGCCTCAGTACCAACGGTCCAGCCGTAGAAGGGTCAAGCCAACGCCTCACATGTGGCACGCCGTACTGCCCCAAACCCGAAGGTTCAAAGGGCAGTTCAAGACGGTCACATAATCGAGTTAAGGTTTGTTGTCTTCTAGAGGGTCCATCGCGTTACTTGCACTACTTAGAACGTCGTTAAACTACGGAAAAATCCAACACTTGGAAATTTCCCGACAGGGGAAAAATTGGGTATTTATATCCGGTCGAACTTTTTAACATATTCTAAGATTTATCCGGAAAGCCACACAGACAAAATTTAATAATCCGATCGAACTCATGAAAACCCAAAACAACCCCTGAAAACTCAACTGTATAATAAATATTAAAATATCCCAGGAAAATCAGCACAGAAATCTGAGAATTACTGTGAAAAACAAAATGCACAAAACGACAAAACCGCCGCTGAACCGCCGCGTCATGCATAGCATGTGCCGCGGTTCCGCGATGGAAAAGTTGACTTAGGCCCACGAAATTTACATTAATTCTTAGAAAACCCTGCTTGATTTTCTGGATATTTTTAATACTGAAAAATCCACATTTTTAAAATCTGGATAGAGAGCAATTTTGATTTGGGGTTTCGGGTTCGTTCGGACTTCAAACGTCGTCTAGACTTCGCCTAAGGCTCTAGCTAGGCTCTGATACCACTGTAGGGTTCCTAGGCACCCTAATGAGGTCTCACAAGGTATCGATCATGCCAATTTCAAATTCCTAGGTGCCGAGAGACCCGACTACGGATCGTTGGCTAGATTTCTAGGCGAAAACATAAACTAGTTAACACTTAACTAATGGGAAAACGGAAATACAACCTTTGTAGATCCGGTGCTCCACCTCCATAGCTCCGTGAAGAAGTCATCTCCGCTGTACAAATCCGAAATCCGGGCTCTTGCGTCGGCTTCATCGGAGAAGAAGCGGGCTAGGTCATCGACGACGTGCCGAAGATGATCTACGTCGAGGCATCGCTAAATCAAGCTCCGACTTCACCAAGTCTAAAAACTTGTGAAGAGAACACACTCTACTACTTGGCAAGAGGTAGAGGATGAAGAAATAGGAAGTGGGTAGACTTTAGATTTGGATTTCTCACTCTTTATCATCAATCACCATTGATGAAGAAAGCTTTTTCTTCCTTGCTCATGAAGAAGAAGAAGAAAGAAATATATGATAAGTTAATTAAAAACAATAGAAAAATCAAAACTTATCATAATGTTAACTAGAGTCAAGTGTAGAGAATGAATCATGGTTAGTGGGAATGGTTAGGGTTAAGGATGAGATAAGAATGGTTGACTTGATCAAAGTTTCATGAAGCTTCAACTAAACTCCAAATTAAGCCACCATTCTTTTCTCCTAAATTCCAAAATGAATAAACAAATAAATAAATGAATAAATAAAGGAAATGAAACCCTAACCATTCTTTTAACCATGGTTTAATTCTTTGCACTTAACCAAGTAAACATGTATCATCAAACATGATACAACCATGTGCACAAAATCATATCGCATATGTAATGCGTACACCCGAGTGAGAAAATCCATTTAAAGTGAACCGATACTAGTTAATGCAAAGTAATATATCAAATATATAATTATGCATTAAATAATTAAATCAACACTTGATTCAATGACCCGGTCATGTCGCACACAACCGACTAGTATATAATGTATCGGCTTATCAAATCAACCTTTGATTCGATAACTAGGGTATATCGCATATAACCTAATCGATACATTCATCGCGAGAATGGAATACGGTATCACATACACGCATTATTCTCGGTCCCGCACATATCTCATATGCGCTCCTATTTCGTTTTGCTTGAGCCAGGAAACCTCTGTATAGGACTCTAAAGACTCGTCAATACGCCGGCAGCAGGCGATGATCATATCAAACACCCACAAGCCGCAAGCGGTCTGCTAAACGTAACGTCCACCCGGGTATTGAGCGATCTGAAGATCGACGAGCAAGCCTGCTCACACTCCAGTGAATCCAACCAGTAACACTACCGTACAGTCCGGTCTGATCGTCTGATCTGTCGCATATCTCGCCTAGGGGTGGTAAACGTCAGACCCCAATAGCTCGATAAGTCGTGTCGATATGAGGTCTATAACACTTCGAGAAACTACAGGTAACACTTACCAGTAAATCTCAGCAACCCTGGCCAGGGATTTCCTGTTATAGCCAATCGAACACAGCGCAACATCAACCCCCTATACCGGGAGAGACGAATCCCCTCCTATCGCTCATTGCCTCCATGTGACTCGGGACTGTACCCAAAAACCACCATTTTGCACGTCCTCTTGGACGTGGTAAGATGGAAATCAAAGCACAGTGGGAACCACACAAGACTCTATGACGATCTCGGGTCAACAGACTATTCTGTACCAGTGTCACCAGAGAACTGCCATCTGACGTGAGGTATAATACCATCTGGGAGTTCTCGGCGAGTCCGTCCAGTGTACCCAGTCTTTACTGAGCACCCGTATATCATCTCTGATGTCAAACACCAATGGATATGGGATCATCCATCGCCCATCTGAATGGGTCGAGAAGGTATACGCTAGTCTACTCTGGTATATCGATGCCCCGTCTCGATACACCCACGACTAGGGACTTTGAAGGATGTACTTATGGACTACCATGTCCCCACTAGTATGATCCGCATCATAGTCCAGATAGTCAAGTACAGATCCTAAGGGCTTTACCAACATGTAACAGGGAGACAATCAGTGTACACGTTAAGGTAAAGATCAACCAGATAGCATACTATCATGTCGAGCAAGAAAGTCCTCCCTATATATGTCCCAGCATCCACTACAATATACATCCTATGTACAGTAATGGCCTCTAGGGCATACATATAACTAACAATAACTTGATGGAAGCCACTCAAGCCACCACACTCCAGAAGGTATGCGCATGCCTGTCAAGTTTCCTGTATGTTTGAAACTCCCGATATGATTTTTTCCCCAAGCGGTTTATGACCTTGACAAAGGCCAACAAATCATAAACCACAAGTTAAGTTCAACCCATCATTATCCTGGATTACTCTAGACCCACCCGCACAAACCCTTGATAAAGGCCAACAAGGTTATACGACTGTCCTAGATAATCGCTACTCAATGCAACAGACAAGTAATAACCAGCTACCACACACTACGCCTTGACAAAGGCCAACAAATGCAGCACGAATTCTAGGTACTACCTGAAAGAAATGACGGAGGGCTACGGCTGGTTTTTGGCGAAAAACCTTTAACGTAATGAACTTGATGTCGTTGAAGTAATCCAACTGGTTTTACAAAAGTATAGTGGCGAAAACTTTTGCTAAAGAGGTCACTCCCGTGAAGGGATCTCGGCTCTTTCCTCGTCGAATGAGGTGTAGGATATTCCAAACTGAATACCGCGATGCACAACAAAAAAGTAAACGACTATAGTGAAGTTATTACGTTGACGCAAAACTTTTACTCAAGGGGTCACTCCCGATGAAGGGATCTCGGCCCTTGCCCCGTCGAATGAGGTGCAGGATATTCCAAATTGAATACCACGATGCAAAGCAAAAGCGTACGTCTGTAATGTTAGTTTTTAAAAAAATCTTGGTTCCAACAACATCATATAAATAGGTTTGTTTTCCTTGCATTGATAAGAATCAACACAGTCCCATCAATTAATCACATCAGAAAAGAACGAAAATAAAATATACGTATATGCCATCTGCATTCGCTACTGGGTCCCGTCATCACCCGTTAGGTTACTTAACTAACGACAGAGCGGGGACTAGGCTGGCGCGGGTGCAAAACATATACAACATCTACTAGTATATATAAATATATATAACAATCGTCCTAGGCATGATAAATGCAACATCACAGAAAAGTAATAAGCATCACAGAACAATACAGATAATCTGGGAGCCCCGGGTTTCCTTTGAGCCATAACTGAAAACCCGACGTTCCTCTGGTCGTGTGGATAGCCTGTGCAATGAACTCCTAGACCCCTACGGGCATGGCAAGTTACCCGCCAAAACCAGAAGCGAGGTAGCCCCCTTCAGCAAAGTGAATGGTCCACCCAGCACTTCACGGAATCCGGTAACTTGAGTACCCCTCCTTGGGTCAACCTATACCCCCTACGAGTGCGGCGAATAGCCCGCCAATTCTAGAGTAAGGTCCCCTCCGTCTCAATACCATGAGATGTGGATCTGTTGCCTTCTAGAACCCGGCTATCCGTGCACTCCACCTTGGGGTAAACCTAGTACAGAAAAGAAAATAATATACAAACAGGCAGTGACGGCAGTCCACATGTCGGACGCTCGCCCCGCAATATCAAATGTACAAATAAATCCAAACTGCACTACCATTGCATGCAAGCTATCCACCACGACAATCCGCAACATCACAGCACAACACAGAACATCAACATGAATGTCACGTTCGCAAACCCGTCTAAAAGGACTATAGCGATTAGACAAGGTTTACCGATCAAATGACATTCACGGTCGCAGATGCTAAACTAAGTACTGATAATTACACAGTTAAATTTCGATCGATTAAAATTTCCGTCTAGCCTCAAGTGCAAACCAGTACTCAAGAGAATCTGGGCTAAAATTAAACATCACAAAAATCATTTTTCCTTGTCAGAGAGTGCCAGAAAAAATTTGGAGGCATTTGGCCACAAAAGCGCGGCGGAATCGCCGCCAAATGGCATGTTGTGCGGCGGTTCCGCGGCCAAAAAATCGATTCATGCTTCCAAATTTCTTGTGGTGCTCTACAATTGCCTGCACGGATTTTTAAGCTATACAGAAAGATTTTTCGAGCAAGTTTTAAAAACGACAGAAACTTGGCAAAAAGGAAAAAAGATTTGGAAATTTTGATCGATCAATGTTCTAACTTTGTGCAACCTAGCTAGTAAGGTTTAATGGGTGGCTCTGATACCATTGTTGGGTTATGGGAGCGCCCCGGCTATCGAAACGTGGCTAAATGCGGAACAAAATTTTTCTAAAACCCGGCGCTACCATTACCCGATTTCCAAGATCGAAACCATTAACCCTAAAACTAGCAAGCTAACAAAAGAAGATAGAATGGTTATACCTAATGAACCAAGTCCATCGGGTCTTCAACCATTTCCAAATTCCAAGTGATGCGGATCGACTTTGGTCGCGGGTCTTCCTTCATCTCCGATGATCCACCCGAAGGAAACGGCACAAGCTCCAGGTTCGCCAAGTGGACCAACCGACTCTTCAAAATTGCTAGTAGTGGAGAGTGGGGGGGGGTGTAGGATAGTGTTACTATGATTCTCTCTCTCAACCATGAGCTCAAGTGAGCATCTCAAGAAGATGATGAAGAGGGTGAGATGATAGCAAGGATGGCATGAAAATTGACTAAGTAATTTTTTATGTGAGCATGAGAGTAAGAGAGTATGAAGAGCACTATCTCAAAAATCACCAAATGAGCAAAATCCCACCCCAAAAGTGGCCGGCCCCTTCTCTCATGCCCACTCAAAAAAGTCATTCTCATTTCCATTAAACAAATACAACCCATACTAATCTCTACATGAGAAAAAGCCATGCTTTGACCTAAAGCCCATGCCTTACCATGTCATCATTTCCACCTCATCTAAAACAAATGATTTTCAAAAGAAAATCAATAATGAGGTGGCATCTTCTAGAAGCCATTCCGTATAAATATGAAATACTTCCCGGTACATGTATCGAAATACACATACGCGTATTCGTACGGAAATACGAATAGCCAAAGAGAGAAAATAAATAGTGAGCAATAATACTAGAATACATATATATATAAATACATATGTATATTATTAAATCAAAACTTGATTTAACAATCCGGCTTAATCCTAAGCCGCCAGTATTATCAACCGTCCGATTAAAGTCTGTGCAGTCCGTGCACATATTTAATCGGACACCTGTATGTATCAACATACGTCGCCTACACCATATCGCCTGAACCGTGAAAACACTCTGTGTGGGACTCTAAAGACTCGTCAATACGCTGGTAGTGGGTTTACCCACAAGCACGTCAGCAGCACTAGCTGTACGTAATGGCTACCCAGGTACCGAGCGAAAGGAAGGCCGACGAGCAAACTCATCCGAATCCCTACTGAGCCTGTCAGTGACAATATCCGTACAGTCCGGTCTGTTCTTCTAAGAGTATCGCATATCGAGTCTAGTAGGGTGGATAAAATCAGACCCCTAACAATATGATAATTCGTGTCGGTATGAAACCCATCACTACCCGAGAAACTATCGATCCTAGATCGGTAATTCTCACTACCCCGGCGCCGAGGATTTCTAGTGATGGCCACCCGTGCACTGCGTGACATCAACCCCCAATACCGGGAGAGACGAATCCCCGACGATCCGCTCACTGCCTCCATGTGGCTCGGGACTGTACCCAACTAAAACCTGTTTGCACGACTCCTTTGAGCCTTGGTAGGGTAGTAATCAAAGCACAGTAGGAACTCACACGAGACAAATGACGATCTCAGGTCGACAGACTAACCTGTACACATGTCACCAGGGAACTGCTATCTGACTATAGGTATAATACCAACTAGCATGTTCCCGGCGAGTCCGTCCAGTGTACTCATAACCCAATGAGCACCTGTATACTATCTTAGGTGAACAACTGACACCAATGGCTTATGAGACCAGCCACCGCCCCTTGTCAGGGTCTAGATAAGTATACACCAGTCTACACTGGAGTATCGATGCCCAGTCTCGATACTCTCACGACTAGGGACATTTAAGGCTGTGCTTATAGACTCCGAGCTCCCACGTATGTGATCGCCATCATAATGCTGGTAGTCAAGCAAGAATCCTATGGGCTCTATCAACATATACATGACGATAAAGACAAATCAGATAGCATACTATCATCTCGAGTAAGACTGTTTTATCGGTATAGGTCTTCACTCAATCATCATGATCAGCTGTCCGCGACTATGATAATTGCCTTGAGGGCACTATAGCCAACACCAATAACCAATAATTCTTAGTATACCCCCCCAAACCAACAACCCAGGGGACTGCAACATCCTTAAAACTAAATTGTGGACCGCAACGTCCTTAAAACTAAATTGCGGACCGCAACGTCCCTAAAAACTAAATTCCACGGACTATGATGTCCTTAAACTTTGGACCGCAATGTCCTTAAAACTAAACTCCATGGACCGCAACGTCCTTAAAACTAAATTGCGGACCGCAACGTCCCCAAAAACTAAATTGCGGACCGCAATGTCCCTATAAACTAAAGAAAATCCTGTTGAGTAGATTTTAGTCTAAAGTTAGACTAACGTATCCTCAACAAACATTTGAGTTGATCTTAATCTAAAATAAGATTAACGATCCTTAAACCAACCTAAACCCAAATCTAAGAAAATACGGATTTAGACTAATCCACGCCCTATGGGAGACAACATAAATTAGTCTTCGTATACAATCCACGGGCAACCAAAAAACAAAACAAACACACACGACACGAAGTGAACATCTGAAGAAGGAGAAAGTGGTTATCGCTACGCGGTAACGTAATTAACTGCAGGGCTTGCGCCTGCAGGGAAGAGCGTCCCCACAATAAAAAACCCCTCACAATGAGGGGGAATCTAACAAAATCTGCTACAACGGCCACATCCGTCTAAACTTTCGATACACGGCGCCATAAATCAACTTGGCATTTTTGGAGAGGTGGACGGATAAAACCAAATAGCATCTGCCCTCAAAATTCACGCCGGACGTCCCAACGTCTCTGTCGTGTCTTTCAGCGGTGAACAGATTCTGGCAAACCCGGTGGGACCTTTTCCTATTTCCACTCTACGCTTCGTGTGTCGTGTTCGCAAACGAATCATAGTTTAATGTGGTTGCCCATGGATTCAAGGTACTAAGATTTAGTGTCTTGCTCCGTGCAGAAGAGAAGATGGCGTCAATGGCTTCCAATTCCACCAACTGCAACAACATCTCCCGCTCCGCCCCGTTTGGAGGAGTAATTTATGGGCCTCAAGCGGCCTCCTTCTTCGCTATTTCGGTGGAACATGTGACTCAGGCCATCGCTGGATTGTTCTTCGGGACCATGCTCCCGCCAATGAGCTTCAACGCGCCGGTGCCGTTATAGGAAGCTCCAAAAAAGTTAGTCTTTGATCGGCTTACCACTACCACGACTCCTCTCAACGGGTCGTCCAAGTCCAACGCCTCGGTCTTTAACAGACTAGGCCAAAGCTCAAGTGGGCCCTTGAAGAAGCCTGCAATACCCGAAGGAGTTATCCCGAGGCGGATAGACATTCTGGCTCCGATAAACGAAGTTATTAGAGGGGCTTCTCCTGCTAAGCGATCAGTCTTCGCAAGACTGGACATCCCAATTTCTGCTTCGGGTGAGGTCGTTACAAGTGCTTCCCCTGCCCAAAAGTCGGCCTTCGCAAGATTGACTATTCCCTCTCAGCGGACGTCTGTCTTTGATAGGCCGACACCAACAACAACCCTTCACCAGAACAGGGGGCATGATGAAGCCACCCCCGTAACTGAGCCAGTACCGTCTACAAGATATGCTCGATGTCGCCACTGGCACCGAATGAGGAAAACTGGGGGCAGTTCCCCTTCCGCACTTACCCCACCAGCTCTAACGGTGGAAGTTGATGCTGCTGTTCCAACTGGGAACAACTTTGAGCCGCTCAGGAGGGTGCGCAAGAACTCTCCAACTGCCGTATTAAAAAGGTCTTCTTCACCTGTTGAAAATGTTACAAAGGCGGAGTCAGAACAACCCTCTCAGCGGTTGTCCTCCAAAATCCACAGGGTCTGGCGAAGGGTCCAAGACTCTGTTATTAACCAAGACTACTCCCGCCAACCGAAGAAAATGAAGGTTTGGCAAGAGAAGGACCACCCCATCGTACCAAAGAGGGTATCGTCTATATGGGTGCCCGCTGCAACGGCCCCCTTAACATCGACCGCTCATAAAAGGAGAAGGCCGGAGAAGATCCCCATATCTGCGACGAATCTTAAGGGCTCTGAATCCAAACGCCCCAAGTCTGGGGGCATGGTAGTGCACACCATCTACATGGCTTCCGAGAAGGAGGATAGCCGTATCTTCACAGGTCATCGACCACTCACCCGATCAGTAACAAAAGCTCAAGAGCAACAACAGAAGCTCCAGGAGATGCTGGCAATGATGGCCGCACTCACTGGCCTAGAAGAAAGCCCTGAGATATCGTCAGAGCAGCACCATGAGTAGGAAACTGACGCCGAATTCCTCCGAAGAATGCTTGAGAAGAAAGACAAAGAGGCCGCTGATTGATAGACTCTTTGTGTGTCGTGTTTTGAAAATGTATAAAGATCACAATCAAAGAAATTTATACCGCAATCAATTAACGGTGTCGATATAGCGCGTTAATGAATACAGATCGTCCGCAGGGAAAGTGTGATTCGTTCGTAATTGATTTAGATGAATTGAAAATTAAAGAGAACAGAAAAGAAAGATTGATTCAAGATTTAAAAGTGAATTTCATGAATTATTAAAACCTAGATCTAATATCAAGAATGCTAAAAATCAAGAATCAAGAATCGTCCAATTTGAATTAGTAATCAAGATTTGCAATGAGGCTCGTAGGAATCGATTGAATCGATAGTAGTGATGAAAACTTGTGATTACGTTTTCTTATCCTTTGATGATTTGATGCTAGATCGATGATGATCAACGAGAATTAGGGATTTCTTGCGGAAACTAGGGTTTCATCATCTATCCCTTGTCCTTTCGTTGATTTCATTCACACTCTAGCCTCTAGTAAATTCAAGCATCGATCGTGGATCACTAATTAAGAGCGAAAACATTCAAGAAAGTATCGCTCGAAACTAGGTTGTCGATGATTCAATTTACTAGAGTTTACAAAACTCATAGGACTTAAGATTCGTACAAGAATTTAATCATCATCAACTATCAATTTTCTCGATTCTTCCACGAGCGGAGTTTTTACTCAAGCATCATATCACAGAACACAATCAAGAATTGAAATCTAATCATAATGCTCAAATATAAAAGTAAGCAAGATAAAGAAATTTCACCTTTTATTATTCAACAATTCCGTTACAATTCGCTCTAGAACTACAAGAATTTGAGGAAAGAACTCGATCGTCGAATTAGCTTCGCATCGTCTCCTTGAGTCGCGGATCATCTTGGATCACTTGCTCGGTTGAAGATCGGCGTCGCTTCTAAAAGGTTGAAGGCTTCTTGCTTGATTTGTACTCAAAGATCTTGAATTGGATTTGGGATTGGATTAGGGTTAGGGTTTGAATGCACAAGTTGTGTCACTCAACTTGTGGGTGTTTGGCTCAATTTTCAACAACCTTAGAATAGAAGCCTTTGGGTCCCTTTTATAGCCCTTACTAGGATTAGCTTCCTTTAGAAGTTAGGTTTAGTTTAGATTCACTTGTAAGCTTGGTAGTTAGGTAGAAGGTTCTAGGCTTAGTTAGTTAGGGCTAGCTTCCTTCATAAGCTTGGAGGTTAGGGAGAAGCTTCCAGGCTTAGGTAGAAAGCTTCCTTTGGAAGCTTGAAGTGTTTAGCTTGAACAAGGAGCTTTGTTGTTCGGACAGAAGCTTCTGGAGATATCTGGAATTTGGAATGGCTTGAAGAGGTGTGGGCCCTGAAATGAGAAGCCTGAGATAGAGAACTGCTGACGTCACGCTCTTATGGCCGTGGATCCGCTGCGGGAAGGGCCCTTTGGCCGCGGATCCGCGGCCCTTTGATGGCTTTACTGCTTGAAACTTCCTGAGTTGCTTGATGTTGGCTTTAGTGCTGTTTCTTGATGTGTGAAATTTTCTAAATATTTCTTGTTCACTGCCAGATCACAAGTCTTGGACTTGACGTATTTTTATCAGCACTTTTTTTTACAGTTTCGGCTCTTTTCCTGGAATTTCCTGCACAGATTCTTGAGACAAGTGTTGCGCTATACAAAAGATCATGCGTGCAATGATAAACACTCAATTTCCCTCAAAATGCCGGTTATAAAGTATAACACATGTTATTTGGTATTTTACAGTCAAATTGCTAATATGCTATATTCAACCTGAATACTTTTAGATGAGTGCAAATAGTAGGGAAATTGATGTGTTAAAAATGCAATATTTTCGACTGATCAAATTCCCCCAAACTTATTTTCGGTCGTCTCGAGCGAACTGTTTTATTAAAAGAGAAGGAGAAAATAAAGAAAAAGAAAAACTAACTAGCACACTTTCGTAGGCAACACGATTGCACTGAGCACGTGCAACAAGCCTTTAAACCTCAAGGTGTCACTAGTAGGAGGAGTGTTGTCTCCTGACAGTTTTCAGCGGATTGCACCCACAAAATCCAATAATAAAAGGAAGACCGTGAATATTACATATAAAGATAAGAATTGTAAAAGAAAGACTTTGAAAATTAGAGATTCCAACTATACTAGTTTTTCGGTTTTCATGAGCCCTATCTTAATAGTCATGAAAAGATATTAGAAATCACATCACCCCTCAATAAAACATCGTCCTTATTCTTCATTCCTATCTTTCTTCCAAACATCAATCATATAACCCTACGTGTGTGTAAAAGACATCCCTACACCCGGAGAATTCAATTCAAGCTATCATACTCTTGTCCATCCACCTCAGTAATTTTTAATTTGATGAATATTTAGATGGATTTGCTCACACATTTTCATGCGACCGTTAATACTTCTTGAAGTACAAACCGACCAATTACTCATGTGCTTGCTTATACGGTGTTTTTTTCCCCTCGTCTTGCACCACCTAAGGCTTAGCAGTGACTCCCAGACCAGTTGGTCTAAGGCACTAGGTGATGAAGCACCCTCGCTATATTTTTTTATTGCTGCCTTGGCAATAACAAAACCAGTGTTCATTTTTCTCACCAATATTTTTTCTTCATTCATTTTTTTATTTCCTTTATACTTTGGCTTTTAGACAAGAGCATTTCAAGGTATCCTCTACTATCCCGAGCTTCAAGACGTGTGTAAGTGCGAATAGTAGGGTATCAACGTTCAACTGTTTGGCTTCCAGAATGGGAACTATTTTTCAGACTTATTTTTATCCTCAGATTAGTGACTTCCTTCATCTTATTAACCCTTGGGACAACGGCTCATAACTACTTATTACTAGTTCGTATAAGAAAACTTCTAATTTTCTAGATTTTCTTCAATTTTTCCAATCTTTTGAATGTAATTTTTCACTATCTAATCTTTTATTATCTTATTTATGTACACAAATTTTTATTTTATTTATTTTTGAAATTTTTTAATTTTTTATAGGTTTTTAAAAAAATGTTTTAAATGATATGTTTTGTGCTTATGCGAAGTATGCGAAGTGATGCGAAAATAAGCACAAACCTCCCCCAAACTTGTTTTCAACAGTGTCCTCGCTGTTGCTATCTGCTAAACCTAAAAAAAACTGTAAGCTTGGGAGGTCATTTATTAACGGGGGCAAAATATTTAAGTGAAAATTCTCCCCCAAACTTATTTTTGGCTCACAATATTGAGTAAAATTTTTCTTTTCAAGAGCCAGATTATACCCCCCCAAACTTGAGTTAAACAATGTTAATCTTTGAAAATCATAAGAGGGGGTAAAAATTATTGGTCGATACCAAGCTTTGCGGAGATCGAAAGTTAACACCAACCATTCGAAAATTTTATCAATGAAGCGCATCGGTTGGTGGAAGAAGAGAGCCAGAAAGAATTGGAGAAAAGGTAAGTGGTGGAATAGAATGTGTTTGCGTCTCGTTTTGGAGAGACGACTCAATGATTGTGATGGATTACTCGCATTCTTTTTACAGTCCAAAAGAAGGGGTGGAGGTTCAATTTCAATGTTTGGGAGATGATTCATCTCAACACCCGTGATTTTCAAAAATGCGAGTTCATCAGCGAAGATCTCCTCAAAAGTCTCATCAATACTCCGAAGAATAATGTAATCACAAAGTGCGTGGTGATCTTCAGACTCCAAAAACAGTTCATAATCAGTGTTAATTGTTGACCCGGACAACTCGGTGGAAGAGTCCGTATGTGTATGATACATAATTGGGTCAAACAACAACATATGAAAAGAGTCAAGATCAGTATCATGAGGATCTTCAAATTCGCTGCTGTCGACATCCATTAATTCGACAGAACATGCATGAGCAGTAGGTTCGGAGGGTACACTTCCCAACTTGTAAATGTTGAGCTCAATTGACCTATTCCCGAAGGATAGGGTCTTAGAACCGTTACGACAGTTGATGATAGCATTGGAAGTGGCCAAAAAGGGGCGACCTAAAATCACCGGAATTTGATTCCGTGGGTTCACTACAGGTTGTGTATCAAGTACAATAAAGTCTACAGGGAATACGAATTCCCCGACTTTTATTAACACATCCTCCAGTTCACCCCTAGGTTTGGTGCTAGATCGGTCGGCCATCTGTAGAGTTATGCTCGAGGGCTTTAACACTCCGATACCTAGTTGCTCATAGACTGAATATGGAAGCAAGTTAACACTAGCGCCAATGTCAAGTAAAGCACGGTTAATGTGTTTATCCCCAATAGAAATAGAAATAGTAGGACAGCCAGGGTCCTTACGTTTTCTTGGCAATTGTTAGGGAAAAGCCGTGTCTACAGTCTTTGCCATGAATATCTTTTTAGGCACTTGAGTATTCCTCTTCCTACTGCATAAGTTCTTAAGAGTTTTCGCATAGGACGGAACTTGTTGGATAGCATCTAGGAGAGGAATGTTGATATTAACTTGCTTAAACATGTCCACAAGCTTCTCCATTTGGGCATTGGGTTTGTGGGGCCTCAACCTTTCCGGAAATGGAGCTCTATCAATAAGTGTTGGGTCCAACATTTGTGGAGAAGTTTGTGGGGGTAGAAAAGGTGAAGTGGGTGGAGGGTTCGAGCCTTTGGGAAAACGGAGAATAGGCTCGGAAGAAGAAGGTACATTAGACGAAATAGGACAAGAAATAGAAGTGGGAGTGGAAGTGGAAGTGGAAGCCGGGGTGTTAATGATCAATTCATCAGTATCAATTTATTCACCCATATGATTGTCTAGCATTCTTCCAGATCTCAACGTGGTAAATACATCCACATTAGTGTAATGTGAAGGTCCAGGATCAGGTAAAGGTTGAGCTGGAAGTTTTCCTTTTTCTCTAGCACTCAATTCGGCTTTTAATCTTGCAATTTCTGCTTCCATCGATTTAATACTCTCCGCTTGGGAGGTGGAGTTTTTCTTTATATCATCAACGGAAGTCTTTATTTCAGCCGATACTTGCATGAGATTTGTCAGAAGCAAGTTCATGAATGAAGAGGATTCATCAGCACCGGTCAACTGCAAAGGATTATTTGGTGCGGATATGTTGACCGGATTTTGAAAGTTTTGTGATTGGAAGGGGTGCTGACTCAATTGAAGTGGTTGCTGTTGTGGTGGAAGAGCCCTTTGAAAATTGTTTTGATTTGGAACCGTGTTTTGAGTTTGTGATTGGTTCCAAGCAAAGTTAGGGTGATTCCTCCAATCTTGAGTATATGAGGAAGAAGAAGGATCGTTTCCAGGTCTTTGCTGAAATGCAGCATTAGTGTGACCTTGAAACAGTACATTCAAAGGACATTCTTCCGTCAAATGTGAAGGGTTTGAACAGCAGCCACAGACAGTTTTGGGAAGTGTGTATTGGTTTAGGGAGGCTGAAGCGATTTTGTTTTCTATAGCGTCGTGCTTCCTTTGTATTGTGGCCATTTCGGCTCTCAATATGACGGAAACATCGAGCTGATTGACATCTTCCCTAGGCGGCGGTGTTCTAACACTTTCCCATTGTAATGTGTTTTGAGCTAAATCTTCTAGGTATTTCCAAGCTTCACCATCATCTTTAGATAGGAATTGGCAATGACATAGGTTTCAAGCATCTGTCTAGTAGTGAGATCAATACCCTCATAGAGAATTCGACACAAATCCCATCTGGAGATTCCGTGATGAGGGCATTGGATAAGAAGATCCTTGAACCGTTCAAAGCATTTCCAGAATGGTTCATTGGGAAGTTGGGTAAATTTGAAGATTTCGCCCCGAACACGGCTGGTCTTGTGATTGGGATAAAATTTCTTAAGGAATGCTGCAAAAAATTCATCCCATTTTGAAATAGAATGTGCGGTTGTGTTATAAAGCCACTTCTCGGCTATATCGCACAAAGTGAATGGGAGAAAACGTAAACGCAGAGCATCCAAAGACAGTTGTGATGTTCCAATCATTGCGCATACGTTTTCGAATTTGGAAATAAAAACATATGCGTCTTCAGAATCAAGACCGTGAAATTTGGGTAACAGTTTGATAAATTGGGGGTTGATTTCAAAATTTTCCCCGTTGGCAGGTGGTATAGAAAGACAGGTGGGAAGGGGAACACATGAAGGATAGCATCTCTCTTGGAGAGAAATGCGTGGAGGATTCTGCGCACCTGCGGGCGGTGGCAGAGTGGTGTAAAAGTTTGATGGAAATCCGTCCATCGCGGTGGTGGTGGGAAAAAGAAAATGTAGAAATACCGACTTTGGGGTCGATGGGGGAAAATACGGACAAGACGGGCACTAGAATCCCGTGTCCAGCCGAGCTTGTAGTAAAGGGTTTAGCACAAGTGGCAGCGTTAAGATAATTAAGGAAAAGATGAAGTGGTGTTTGTTTTTTAAAAAGGATACGGATTTTTGAAAAAATGATGCAAATCACAACAAATGCACAAGCAAAACCCTAAGTCTAATAGTCACCTAGGTCAAGTCTCTAGACCGCTCCTATGTGCCAGAAGACAAATTGCAGGATCAATCCTCTACTGCCTCTTTGTCCCTCCTGTGGCCAGGTAAGTGCCAGGTAAGTGGGAGGTTCTCCACTATGTAAGTAGTGTGCCTAATTAAGTAACCACTTACCTTAGACACACTTGCCTTAGACACCACAAAAGAAACGCGGATAAGCAATAGATTACCCACGACCTCTTTCTGTCCTAAGTGAGCGCGACAGTCCTTAGAGTCATGTCTAGATATTTTTTAGTTAATGAGGGTAATGCAGATGCAGTTTTGTGATTTTTGGGGCTTAGGACGGGTAATGAAATCCCGACCTAATCTGAATTTGGTCTTTGCCCCTTAATTTCCGTATTAAAAATGCAAACAACCAAGATCAAACACGCACAATTTTTTTGTTTTTGCGGCGCTGCGAATTTTTGCAAAGATACCTGCAGAAATTTGTTATTGGAGCAGATGAGGAAAGAAATAAGAAAGTCAGAATTATACCAGAAAAGTTTCGAATAGCGAACAGCTAGTCCCACCGTGGTTCCGCTGCGGGAAGCTTCTATTGCCATGGAAATGCGGTCGATTGTTCAGATCACTGCACAAAATTAGCTGCAGATGCTCCTGTTCACTTACTCAACTCTCTGGAATGCTCTGAAAATTTTTCCTCTTGCCCCACAGATTCTAGATTTCCTCGCAACAAATCACAACGAATCGTTTAGTGTTTGTGCGAATTTTGATCTAAAATTTTTTGATGGAATAAATTTTTCAACTCAAATTTCAAAAACGAACAAATTAGCACATTATCCACGGCAACGGCGCTATTTGATTGATAGACTCTTTGTGTGTCGTGTTTTAAAAATGTATAAAGATCAGAATCAAAGAAATTTATACCGCAATCAATTAACGGTGTCGATATAGCGCGTTAATTAATACGGATCGTCCGCAGGGAAAGTGTGATTCGTTCGTAATTGATTTAGATGAATTGAAAATTAAAGAGAAAAGAAAAGGGAGATTGATTCAAGATTTAAAAGTGAATTTCAAGAATTATTAAAACCTAGATCTAATATCAAGAATGCTAAAAATCAAGAATCAAGAATCGTCCAATTTGAATTAGTAATCAAGATTTGCAATGAGGCTCGTAGGAATCGATTGAATCGATAGTAGTGATGAATACTTGTGATTACGTTTTCTTATCCTTTGATGATCTGATGCTAGATCGATGATGATCAACGAGAATTAGGGATTTCTTGCGGAAACTAGGGTTTCATCATCTATCCCTTGTCCTTTCGTTGATTTCATTCACACTCTACCCTCTAGTAAATTCAAGCATCGATCGTGGATCACTAATTAAGAGCGAAAACATTCAAGAAAACATCGCTTGAAATTAGGTTGTCGATGATTCAATTTGCATGAGTTTACAAAACTCATAGGACTTAAGATTCGTACAAGAATTTAATCATCATCAACTATCAATTTTCTCGATTCTTCCACGAGCAGAGTTTTTACTCAAGCATCATATCAAAGAACACAATCAAGAATTGAGATCTACGCATAATGCTCAAATATAAAAGTAAGCAAGATAAAGAAATTTCACCTTTTGTTATTCAACAATTCTGTTACAATTCGCTCAAGAACTACAAGAATTTGAGGAAAGAACTCGATCGTCGAATTAGCTTCGCATCGTCTCCTTGAGTCGCGGATCGTCTTGGATCACTTGCTCGGTTGAAGATCGGCGTCGCTTCTAAAAGGTTGAAGGCTTCTTGCTTGATTTGTACTCAAAGATCTTGAATTGGCTTTGGGATTGGATTAGGGTTAGGGTTTGAATGCACAAGTTGTGTCACTCAACTTGTGGGTGTTTGGCTCAATTTTCAACAACCTCAGAATAGAAGCCTTTGGGTCCCTTTTATAGCCCTTACTAGGATTAGCTTTCTTTAGAAGCTAGGTTTAGTTTAGCTTCACTTGTAAGCTTGGTAGTTAGGTAGAAGGTTCTAGGCTTAGTTAGTTAGGGCCAGCTTCCTTCATAAGCTTGGAGGTTAGGGAGAAGCTTCTAGGCTTAGGTAGATAGCTTCCTTTGGAAGCTTGGAGTGTTTAGCTTGAACAAGGAGCTTTGCTGTTCGGACAGAAGCTTCTGGAGATATCTGCAATTTGGAATGGCTTGAAGAGGTGTGGGCCCTGAAATGAGAAGCCTGAGACAGAGAACTGCTGACGTCACGCTCTTATGGCCGCGGATCCGCTGCGGGAAGGGCTTTTTGGCCGCGGATCCGCGGCCCTTTGATGGCTTTAGTGCTTGAAACTTCCTGAGTTTCTTGATGTTGGCTTTAGTGCTGTTTCTTAATGTGTGGAATTTTCTAAATATTTCTTGTTCACTGCCAGATCACAAGTCTTGGACTTGGCGTATTTTTATCAACACTTTTTTACAGTTTCGGCTCTTTTCCTGGAATTTCCTGCACAGATTCTCGAGACAAGTGTTGCGCTATACAAAAGATCATGCGTGCAATGACAAACACTCAATTTCCCTCAAAATGCCGGATATAAAGTATAACACATGTTATTTGGTATTTTACAGTCAAATTGCTAATATGTGCTATATTCAACCTGAATTCTTTTAGATGAGTGCAAATAGTAGGGAAATTGATGTGTTAAAAATGCAATATTTTCGACTGATCAGCCGCGGAACAAGCAGCTAACATAAAGCAAATGGCGCTTCTGTTTCAAGATATCGCCAGGATGATGATACAGACGAATACCTCAGCTGAAGACTATCCGATTATCCTTTAAGACGACAGAGGGGAGACGTCAAACTTTTTTCCTGTTTTTTCAACAGCCAAAGTGAAGACGATCTCGAAAGCTACCCTTGACGACTATATAGCTCAACAGATACGAGCTCATCAGGCGAGCGAAGTGACCGGCCAAATCGTCAAGACTGGATGACCCTACCCGGGTTGGTACTATCAAATAAAGTACCCGCCAGGATATACGATCCCTAAATTCCATGTGTATAAGGGGACGGGTAATCCACACCAGCACGTTGCTCAATTCAGGGCTCTGTACGGTAATACTGGGGGTGACGACAAACTGCTGCTTCGCCAGTTTGTTGGCAGCTTGTCGGAGACAACATTAGAATGGTACTCCGAGCTCCTGAATGAATCTGTCAAGACATTTACAGAAATGGAGCTACTGTTTACACAAAGATTCGCAAGCGCTAGCGAGCGCATCCCGATCACCGCACTAATTAACGCTAGAGTGAAGCCGGGAGAAACCTGGGTTCAATACGCCATTCAGTGGCAGAACCTGTGGTCAAAGTGTGAACAACGCATAGAGGAAGCTCCTGCCGCGAGCATATTCGTGGGGACCCTTGACCCTCAGGCAACCATTTCCCAATTCATGATGTTCTTCAAGCCGACCACTTTCCAGGCCTTGATCGACAAGCTGGCTCAAATGGACCAGATGGGCCATAGACTATCCTCCTCAAAGACGGATCCTCGGAATGAAAAGGGGAAAGGGAAAGCGACCTTCGTCGCCAATGCTCAGCAACAACCGAGTGGCCCAAAGCCGGTTGCTTACCAAAACGATAAACAACGATCACTTGGAGAAAAGATGAGACGCCCTTACTCGTTCCCTCGGGATAAGACAAAGAGATTATTCGAGCTAGCGCTGCGCAACAGGCTCATCACTCTGCCAGAGCCGAGACGCCCAACGTAATCTGGCGACGTTAACAGCCCCAATTACTGTCCTTACCACCGAGTTTTGGGTCACCCAATCGAAGATTGTTACATCTTCAAAAGTTGGATCGAAGACCATTACCAATAGGGCAAGTTCGCGCTGTTCGAAAACTGTAGGGTGAACCCGCCACAACCGTACGCTCCTAAAAAGGTGGACACGCCGGGGGCATCATGCTCACTTATAGAGGAAGCCCCATAGGAGGTGGATCTTTCAGCTAAAACTAAAAGAATGCTGAAGGAACTTCAAGCATGTCCGGCAATTAGGTGGAAGAGCCCGCCGGAGCCTGAGATTATTGAGGGGATGCTGAAGCCGCGCTCAGCGCTGAAAGTTGGTGATGGTGGACAGAACCTTCGGGCCAAGCCTCCTAAGTCCTTAAATAAAAAGAAGAAGGCCAAGAAGCCCGTCCAACCCGACGACAACCGTACAGGTTTGCAGAAAAACATCGATGCACTAGAAGAATATAACCAGAAGGCACGAACCCCAATTACATTGGACGAATTCTTCAAGCATGTTCTTGAGAATGAAGACGATAACGCTGATGAAGGAGATGATTCTTCAGAAGAACCCGAGGATTATGCGGCGAGCTGCCACATGATCTCTCACTCGTCAATAGATGGTAAAGAAGCTCCTAATGCAGAGAGACTAGGGGCAGAACCGGAACCAAAATCCCTGGAGCCATCAGACAAATTGATTGACAGGCTGCTGAGCGATGCTCTTCAGAAAAGCAAAGATGACCGAGAGCGTGAAACGACCATATACGAAAAGGCCAAGCGTCAGTGTCAAGCTGAAGAAGCTCCGGTAATGAGAAGCCATAAAATACCCCAACCGGGTCAAAGTGCCCTTGTTACCGGCAAAAGCAGGCTTAAGACGAGGAAACGATTCGCTAAGGCCCTGTCAATAGGAATGAAGTTGCCACCTTTCAAAGAAAGCACTTCAGAAAGTACGTGCCCCGATGAACCAGATGCACATCCAAACTACTGCTTATACCATCGAAAGATCACGCACCCCCGAAGAGTGTAACGCCTTCAAGAAGTGGTGGCAGGAATACGTCGCCCATCGACAACAATTCAAACGAATAAAGCGCAAAACCCGTCGGGAGCAGAAAAGCATGACCAATGAGCGTAAAGGAACAGCTGGTAACTGTCACATGGTGGATGCTACCCCGACAAGACCAAAACCTCAAGTCTTCACCTTCAGGAGCGATTCTGACGAAGAAATGGACCTTGACCCTCTCTTCAAAGAATCCACCTCAGGAAAAGAGGAAGAGGTGAAGAACTGTGAGAATATTCAGCTGCGCAACTGTACGTTGCCCGAAAAGAATCTCGGACCTGCAAACAGGGGATCGAACAAAAAAGATAAAGGGAAGGAAAAAGTCTCTGAGGATATCGCCCTCGATGATCGAGTCGTCAAAGAGCTGACAGCTAAGGACCCGTCCAAGAAAAGCAAAGTGGATTACAATGTCCGCACCTGAGGAAATACCCTCACACCTAAGCATTTTGGACGCCCTTTTATTGTCTAAAGAGGCACGAGATTCTCTAATCAGGGCATTACAAGTGCCCGAGCAGTTTCAAGCTTTCCTTGCCGAAGAAAAAATGAAGGACGGGCTGGAAGAAGTGCACACAGCTGATATCACTTTCGGCGATAAAGATCACCTCCTCGGAACGTGCGAGCATAACCGTCCCCTGTATGTTACCGGGTACTGCCATGACATCAAGATAGGGAAGATTTTAGTTGATAATTGGTCCTTTGTCAAACTCCTAAATGTGAGGGTGTTAAAAGAAATCTGTATGAGCGTTCAGTACCTCGCTCGGGATAAAATCACCATCTCCGGATTCGATACCCAGTCATCACGGACGCTCGGGTCTGTAATATTGACATTACGCTTTGGGCTGCTCGTCACTGACATCAAGTTTCATGTCATTGACGCCAAGACCTGCTACAACGCTTTGCTCGGCAGGCCTTGGTTACTCGAGTACAACATCATCCCTTCTACACAACATCAGTGTATGAAGTATTTTAAGATGGTCTCGAATATACCGTGACGGGGGAACTGAACCTATTCTCCGTAAATGAAGTCCGCAAGTATGAAGACGCTAAGTATTTCCTACCAGACTTTGAAGACACGGAAAGATGCCATAAACCGGAGAATAAGCAAAAAGCTATCACCACTATTCCGGTCTTCGGGAGCGATACTGAGGAGGAAGAAGAGATAGTCTATTCGGAGCCGCCTCAATGCAACAGGTCAGGACCATCTACCCCTATTATGGTCTTTGGCAGTGACTCCGAAGACGAAGTCAATGCAGTGTTCTCGATCCGTCCATCAATGCAAGACCTCACTGGAAATGATCAGAGTTTGCAGATCGCCATAGTTCCGTAGCAGCACTACAGAGAGCTTGATGCGCTTGAGACGTATAGTGTGCAAGAGCTACAGACATTCTACGTCCCTCCCAGGCGAAGAGGTGAAAATGCGATCTTATTTTATCGATCCAGGGAAACCAAAGTCGAGAGAGAAGTCTGGCGTGGTGCCGAACCTGCGCTTGACAACCTCCATCCAATCCGTCTGCTCAGATACTATGCAGAGGGATTGAAAAGGTTATTGAGATGCCAAGGCGTAACCTTTAAGCAAACCGCACGACAGGCCCAATTCTACAACAGGATCTGGAACGTCCCCGGAACTCAGCGAAAATTGCCCAACGGAAAAATGAAAACGATCGGGCTTGGATATGTCCAGTCCAAGAAACGGGAGCAGTTCCATGGATGCCATGTCATAAAGGACCTTGATGAAGAAGAGGATGCTCTTTTAAAAGACGCTGAGATTGAACCAGAACGAAGTCCTGCCATAAAAGTTCCGAGTCCGTCGTTTGAAGAACAGATGGACAAGCTAATAAGGGAAGCGGGTCAAAAGGCTCGGAACGACCACAGTCGCGAAATGGCCATTTACGAGAAAACCAAGACGCAACGCCTCCTTCAGCAGGCTACGGGGTATGATAATTCCCTTCACCGTCAGCTCGCCATGCATTCCCAAGACAAGAAAAAGGCCCGATGCGGAAGCAAAAATAAGTTGAAGAACGGAAAAAACGTTCGGCAGCGGCAAAACGGATCCAAAAGGCCACGCGATCAAGAAAGGGTCAGCCAAAATCCGTCTCTTATGAAAAAGATTGGTCGAGCATATTCTTTCCCTCGAGACAAGACAAGGAGGATCTTTGACCTTGTCATAAAACATCAGATGATGACACTCCCGGAGTCTCGGCACCCCGATCAAGCAAACGAGGTTCATCACACGGATTATTGTTCCTATCACCGAGCGATAGGACATCCTCTTGAAGACTGCTTCACCTTCAAAAACTGG
Source organism: Agapanthus africanus (assembly GCA_030015575.1). Classification (NCBI taxonomy): domain Eukaryota; kingdom Viridiplantae; phylum Streptophyta; class Magnoliopsida; order Asparagales; family Amaryllidaceae; genus Agapanthus; species Agapanthus africanus. Next base: position 740,451,746 of record CM057337.1, read on the forward strand.
GTCGAATACCAAAATCAACTTGGCAGATTCTCTCTATCCAACAGTTGGAGGGTAGCCCCACCACAAAAGCATGTGCCAAAAGCAACGTGTATGGCGAGAGTAGAACCAGACTAGCATCGGTCCTGGAAACGATCTCATACCTGTCACGTGATAACGCTGTCAGAAGAAGGAGTGCCCGAGAACATGGATAACCTCTCCTGGTGCTTCGAAAATGAGGATGAAGATGAGTTGATCTCAGAATTTCCACCGGCGCCAAAAGAGTTGGAAGATGGAATACATACTACCGTGGACAACCTAAGGAAAATTGACTTGAGGACGGCAAACGACCCGCGACCTACGTTTGTCAGTGAGCTGCTGTCCGAAGAACAGGTGGCTACGCTAAGAGACGTGCTCATGCAGTATAAAGACTGATTCGCATGGAACTACTCCGAGATGCCGGGGCTAGATCCAGAAATAGCTGTGCATAAATTGGCGATATCTCCGGACGTCAAGCCAGTCAAACAAGCACCAAGAAGGATGCGGCTCGAACTTGAAATGAGCATCAACGCCGAAGTTAAGAAGCTAATCGACTCCGGCTTCGTCCAAGAAGTTCAATACCCCGACTGGATTGCCAACATTGTCCCAGTGATGAAGAAGAATGGGACGGTGCGCATCTGCGTAGACTTTCAGGACCTCAATAAAGCCTGTCCGAAGGATGACTTTCCCGTACCGGTCACCGAGCTGATGATAGACAACATGTCCACTCATAAAGTTTTCTCATTCATGGATGGGTCCTCATGGTACAATCAAATAAAGATGCATCCCGAAGACCAGAAGCATACCGCTTTCCGGACTCCTCTGGGCATATTCTGCTACAAAGTGATGCTTTTCGGTTTGAAGAACGCCGGCGCTACCTATCAGACGGCCATGACGAAGATTTTCAATGATTTCATATATGAAATCGTCGAATGCTATATTGATGACCTCATGGGAAACACAAATCGCACGAGGAGCATTGGGAGCATCTGAAGATAGTGTTCCAACGTCTTCGGAAATACAACCTGATGATGAACCCTCTCAAATACGCGTTCGGAGTTTCCTCGGGCAAATTCCTAGGATTCATCGTACGAAACCGGGGTATCGAAATAGACCCGTCAAAGATCAAGGTGATTATGGAAATGCCTCCACCAAGAACTCTCAAGCAACTTCGGTCTTTACAAGGAAAGCTCGCGTATATCCGGCGGTTCATAGCCAATCTTTCCGGCAAATGCCGTCCCTACAGTCACCTGATGAAGAAGGGAACCCCGTTCGTCTGGGATCGCAAATGCCAGAGTGCACTCGACGAAATCAAGCAATACCTGCAGAATCCGCCGGTACTGACCGCTCTAGTTAAGGGAAAGCCCCTCATCCTGTACACAACAGCTCTTGAAGGTTCTTTAGGCGCACTATGGGTATAGGAAAATGACCAAGGGAAAGAGAGATCCCTTTACTATTTGAGTCGAGTTCTCCTGGGGACAGAAAACAACTACTCCCCTATCGAAAAACATTGCCTGGCGTTAATCTTCACGGTAACGAAGCTTCGGCATTATGCTTTGGCGCATGAGGTCCATCTCATATCAAAGGCGGATCCTCTCAAATACTTGATATCAAGAGCCATACTAACGGGAAGGCTCGCTAAATGGGCCCTACTCTTAATAGAATTCTCGATAACATACCGACCTCTCAAGGCAGTGAAAGGCCAGGCCATCACCGACTTCTTCGCTGAGCATCCGATACCTGCCGATTCACCTCTAAATTGTGAATTGCCAGACAAGCATGAGTTTGACACGATCGACAGGGAGAGAGGAGGGAGTGATACCCGATGGGAAGTCTATTTCAACGGAGCATCTTCGGTGAAGAAGCGATAGCGCAACACCCCTATAATCTGTTGGGCTTCCCTTGCATCTAGTCTAGAATTTGGTAGCATCACACATGCCACTTTAAAATTTTAGAGAGGTGCAAAGCAAGTAAACCATGAATCATGCTAGAATATCTAGGGTAACAAGTTTGTATCACATACAAAGAAGTAAAGAGATAGGGATTACAACCTTCGTAGTCCATTCCTTCGCTTCATAAGCTCCGTGTTGAGGTCCCTTCGCTGCGATCATCATAAACTCTGACTCTCGAGAGGCTCCATGAAGAGAATGATGCACCTTACTTGAAGACTTCACTAATCCAAGATGATCTACCTTGAAGAATCTCAAACCCAAGCTCTTGCTAGACTAATCAAGTATTAGCAAAGCAAACACCATAATCTAAGTGGCTAGAATAGATGAGGATGATGAAGTAGGAATTTTGCTCTCTTTTATTTTCATATTCACTTATAAACATCACAAATGAAAAAGCTAGTGAAGCTTTTCATCAAGGAAGAAAGAAGAAGAAGATGATCAAAACCTTTTGTGATGAATAATGAATTATTGTAGTGGTTACAAATCTAACCATGAGTTAAGCATGAGGGCCTAACCCTTGTAGAGAATAAACTAGGGTAAAGGGTTTGGGTTGGGTTAAGAAATATCAACACAAAATATCTAAGTAAGTGACAAAAGTCAAAGCTTCATGAAGCTTCATGCAAAAGCTAACCCTAATCCAAACCCTAACCAAGTTTAAACCCTAAACCTTTATTAAATTTGTAACCCTAACATATTACAATATTATATATCACATATACAATATATTTTGTAACAAAAGAAAATAATACAATTAACATATATCACATATATATCAATGTATTATCCCGTGAGAAAATGAATCAATAAAGTGAGTTTATATTAGTTAATGTAATGTAATATATCTCGTATATAATATACATTAAATTATCGAATCAACACTTGATCCGATAACCCGGCTATAATACATATAACCGACTAATATAACATGTACCATTTCATCGAATCAACACTTGATCCGATGACCCGGCTATATCACATATACCCGGCCGATATCTCATATCACGAGAATATAATACGGTATCTCATATCGTATCATTCTCGGTGCCGTACATATCACATATGTGCTCCTACCCCATTTTTCCTGAGCCAGGAAACCTTTGTGTAGGACTCTAAAGAATCGTCAATACGCCGGCAGTAGGTGATGATCATTTCAAACACCCACAAGCTGCAAGCGGTCAGCTAAACATAACAGTTACCCATGTATTGAGTGATCAGAAGATCAACAAGCAAGCCTGTACATTCTCCTGCGAATTCAATCAGTAACACTCCCGTACAGTCCGGTCTCTTCGCTTGATATGTCGCATATCTCGCCTAGGGGTGGTAAACGTCAGACCCCAGTAGCTTGATAAGTCGTGTCAATATGAGGTCCATAACAGTTCGAGAAACTACTGATAACACTTACCAGTAAATCTCAGCAACCCTGACCAGGGATTTCCAGTTATGGCCAATCGAGCACAGCGCAACATCAACTCCCTATACCGGGAGAGACGAAACCCCTCCTATCGCTCATTGCCTCCATGTGATTCGGGACTGTACCCAAAAGCCAACATTTTGCATGCCCTCTTGGACGTGGTATGATGGAAATCAAAGCACAGTGGGAATCACACAAGACTCTATGACGATCTCGGGTCTACAGACTAACCTGTACCAGTGTCACCAGAGAACTGCCATCTGACGTGAGGTATAATACCATCTGGGAGTTCTCGGCGAGTCCGTCCAGTGTACCCAGTCTCCACTGAGCACCCATATACTATCTCTGATGTCAAACACCAATGGATATTGGATCATCCATCGCACATCTTCATGGGTCGAGAAGCATACGCTAGTCTACTCTGGTATATCGATGCCCTGTCTCGATACACCTACGACTAAGAACATTTGAAGGATGTACTTAGCGACTACACTGTCCCCACTAGTATGATCTGCATCATAGTCCTGGTAGTCAAGTACTCATCCTAAGGGCTTTATCAACATGTAACATAGAGACTATCAGAGTACATGTTAAGATAAAGAGCAACCAAATAGCATACTATCATGTCGAGCAAGAAAGTCCTCACTATATATGTCCAAGCATCCACTATAATATACATCGTATGTACAGTAATGGCCTCTAGGGCATACATATCACTAACAATATCAAATCTAGGGTAGGCCTTATCTTCGTGACTCCGCAAGGAGGGATAATGCGCTTTGCCTTTTCCTTAACATAGCCAAGGACAAACAATGAAGCCGAATATGAAGCTTCGATAGCAGGTCTTGAGATCGCTGTCGACATGGGAATCGAAAATCTCCTCATATACGGAGACTCCCAGCTAGTCGTTAGTCAAGTAAATGACGACTATCAAACGTGCAAACCAGAGTTGGTGAAGTACAGAGAGAGAGTGCAACAATTGCTGACTCAAATCCTTTCCTACGCCCTGGAAAGCAGACCGCGAGCGGAGAATAGCAAGGTGGATGCGTTAGCCAAGCTCGCTAAAGAACTGGCTGATGAAAACCTAGATAACTTAAGGATCGTTGCACAAAGCCGTCGGGTTCTTGCACCAGCGGAAATATCTCCGGAGTCGTCTGAAGAAAAGGAAGTGACCGGGGAAACAACCCTATAAACCGAAGACCAAGAAAAGGCTAAGGATTGGAGAGAAGTCTTTATAGATTACTTCAAATCCCGTCGAACACCTGAAGACGCGTCCTCAAGACATCGGCTCATGAAAAGAGCTCTGTCTTTTGCCATCTTCAATGATACTCTGTATAAGAAATCGTTCGACTCTCTATGGCTGAGATGCCTGGGACTGGAAGAAGCAAGGAGAGTCGTCCAAGAAACTCACAACGGACTCTGCGGTTCTCATCAAGCCGGGCCAAAGATGAAGCCGAAGATCAAAAGGATGGGCTACAATTGGCCCACGATGATTCAGGAATGCCTCGAATACGTTAAGCAGTGCCACTCGTGCTAAATTCATGGAGACTTCATCCACCAGCATCCAAATCTGCTACACCCAACAGTGGCTAGCTGGCCGTTCAAAATGTGGGGAACCGACATAATTGGGCCCATCGAACCAGCGTCATCCAGACATCGGTTCATATTAGCGACAACCGATTACTTCTCTAAGTGGGCAGAGGCCATACCGCTAAGAGAAGTGAAGACGGATAATATTCTCCATTTCTTGAAGACACACGTCATCTCCCAGACTGCCCTACAAACGGTTCGATATTGACCCTTGTATACAATCCACGGGCACAAATAAACGTCTCCCCCACCAAGTTCCGCCAATGGCGTGAAATCCCCCTATTTGGTGAACAACACTTGTAAGTCCTCTCGATTTACAAGGAGAAAACACTCTTGCAAGATCCTTATGACTTATAAGAGAGAACACCACTTAGAAGTCCTCACGACTTCTAATGAGAACATACACCTATGAGATCCTCACGACTCGTAGGGAGAAACACCTTTATGAGACCCTTACGGCTCATGAATTCAAAAGCCTTAGTCGACAGGATCCTAACCCTGTTTGCTAAGCCATCTTTGTTCAAATCGATAGAGACAAATGATGGTTCGCTCCTGGCAATGTTCCAGTGGTAGCGATGCTAATGCCTAAATCGGTATCAAATTCCAAGCCCTTTCACGGCAAATGATGATTCGCTTCTGGCAATATTCCAGGCGCAGCGATGCTGATGCTAAGATTGGCATCAGGTTCCAAGTTCCATACTTGCAACAAAATCAGCAAGTAAAAGAAATGCATATGAAATAGCCGAAATGATGGGGCAACTTGCAACAAAATTAGCAAGTAAAAGATATGCATACAAAAATATCCGAAATGATTGGGCAACTCGCAATAAAAAGCAGCGAGTAAAAAGAAAAAATAGCAGAAATGATTGGGCACCGCGAAAAAATAGCCGAAATGATTGGGCAATCGCGACTTTCGCGATATAAAAAGCTGAAATGATAGAGCATCGCGGAAAGAAATTAAAAAAATGAAATGTAACTTCTGCCCTACAGGCGAGTCCATACTGACCCCTGTATACAATCCATGGGCATAAACGAAAAGGGAGCCACATTTTCCCACCAGACTCTGTCAAAGGGAGATTCAGATCTCGACGGCAACATCTGCATCCCAGAAGATCAACAAGGCGTTCATTCTCATCTCCAGCAGGATGCAGACGTAACGTCAACAAACGACCTTAGGGTCGCAACGAAGCGGAGCCATGACAAAGTCCCTAGTTCCAAATCTCGACGGCCACATATGCAGCCTAAAGACCAACAACGACATTCATCCTCATTCCAGCAGGATACAGACGCGACATCACCAATCGGAGCCATGACAAAGTCCTCAGTTCAAAGACTCTACAACCTAGAGTCAACCCTGACACCGCAGAAAGCGGAGCAAGTCGAGCCCGACACCGTAGAAAATGGAGCAAGTCAACCCCGACATCGTAGAAAATAGAGAAAGTCGACCCCGACACCATAGAAAACGGAGCAAGTCGACCCCGACACCGTAGAAAACGGAGCAAGTCGACCTTGCCACCGTAGAAAATGGAGCAAGTCCACCACGGCACCGTAGAAAACGGAGCAAGTCAACCTCGACACTGTAGAAAATGGAGCAAGTCAACCATGATACCGTAGAAAACAGAGCAAGTCAACCATGATACCGTAGAAAACAGAGCAAGTCAACCACGACACCATAGAAAACGGAGCAAGTCAACCCCGACACCGTAGAAAACGGAGCAAGTCAACCATGACACCGTAGAAAACGGAGCAAGTCAACCATGACACCGTAGAAAATGGAGCAAATCAACCCTGACACCGTAGAAAACGGAGAAAGTCAACCCCGACACCGTAGAAAATGGAGCAAGTCAGCCCCGACACCGCAGAAAGTGGAGCAAGTCAAGCCGACACCGCAGAAAGCGGATCACGTCATCCAATGACCTCCATCTTGGAAACACGTCATCCAATGACCCCGTCTCGAAAACACGTCATCAAATGACCCCGTCTCGGAAACACGTCATCTAATGACCCCATCGCGGAAACACGTCATCCAATGACCCCGTCGCGGAAATACATCAGCAAATGACCCCATCTCGGAAATACGTCATCCAATGACCTCGTCTCGAAAATACGTCAGCAAATGACCTCCGTCTCGGAAACACGTCAGCCAGTGACCTCCGTCTCGGAAATACGTCAGCCAATGACCTCCGTCTCGGAAATACGTCAGCCAATGACCTCCGTCTCGAAAACACGTCAGCCAATGACCCCGTCGCGGAAATACGTCAGCTAATGACCCCGTCTCGGAAATACGTCATCCAATGACCCTATCTTGGAAATACGTCAGAAAATCTCGGAAATACGTCAGCAAATGACCCTGTCTCGGAAATACGTCATCCAATGACCCCGTCGCGGAAATACGTCAGCAAATGACCCCGTCGCGGAAATACGTCAGCAAATGACCCCGTCTCGGACATACGTCAGCAAATGACCCTGTCTCGAAAATACATCATCTAATGACCCCGTCTCGGAAATACGTCACCCAAAGACCCCGTTGCGGAAATACGTCAGCAAATGACCCCGTCACGGAAATACGTCAGCAAATGACCCGTCACGAAAATACGTCAGCAAATGACCCCGTTTCGGAAATACGTCAGCAAATGACCCCGCCTCAGAAATACGTTAACCAATGACCTCCCCGTCGGAGCAGTGCCTCAACTCGGAAACAAGTCAACCCACCAATCACTTACGAGTCCTCTCGACTTGTAAGGGAGAAAATTCTCTTATGAGATCCTTACGACTCTCAAGAGAAAACGCACTTAGGAATCTTCATGATTCCTAAGGAGGAAATACACCTACGAGATCCTCTCGACTCGTAGGGAGAAAAGTCTTTATGAGACCCTCATGGCTCATAAAGTTGAAAAGTCTTAGACATCAGACCTGAACTTATTTCCTAAGCCATTGCTACCCTACAAAGAGGTCAAGATGGACCATCTACAGACCACATTTACCAAAATTACATGCCAGAGAAATGGAGGTGCTACTCAAGAGTACGTAAACTGCTTTGCGCTAAGTCAAAACAAAAAGGCATAACCCATGGACGTCAACCACATACTATGCAGGGCAGTAAAGAGAACATTTGATTCGGATCCAATTAAGCGTTCGAAGCGTACCCACTAATGTATGTGCGAAAAGGTTTAATGCATAAAATAAACGCACAGAAAGGAAAAATTTGTTATTCATACCTCAAAAAATTCTTACATTGATAAAAACAGTAAACAAAAACATCATTAAAATGTTCACAATGGTAAAACACTAAAGCCGAGACATGGATAGAGAAATTCAGACGTAAGGCCGTCTAAAATGCTTCTGGCTTCTCTGACCATTTTTGCGTGCATCCTCTCAAGAATGCAAGCGTCAGGATCCTCGCTTATGTCATCCGTCCTCTGATAGGCAGCGATTATCGTCGTCTGTTAGAAAATTTGATGCAAGATATCAACAAGATTTTCTCGCCGCCTCTTCAAGATCAGGCCTATCAGATATACTGAGTGCACCTTTTCTTCAGCATCATCCAGTGCCTTAAGCGGCATGGCTTCGTAAAATCCAGGAAGTGCGTTCCAAACCGCTCTCACGACGATCTTCAAAAGAGCGAAGCGACGAGGAAGTAGTCGACCGTTGTATTCATTAAAGCAACTCATAATCTCAGTGCATTGAGCATTTGTAAACTCCTGGTTTTGACAACGGCCTTGTGCATGAATGTCTCCATAAGAAATAATTTCGTTAAGATCATGCAGATGAGCGGCCATAGTGCCTAAAAAGGAAAATCAGTAAGAGTTTAGTGGTCAGACCGATCAAGAAAATGCTCATTGAAACAGACACGGGAATTTAAACAACTCATGATATCCTCACGGAGAAAACAAGTTCTGATTAAGACACCCAACAAATTCAAATTTGTGCAAATAAAAGAGAAATCCTAAAAAAAAGAAGGATCCTCATTTAATAAGAGACTCCTCAGGCCAAGGAGTTAAACTCCCTAGAGAGCAACGCTCTGTAAACAAGAGTGCCATCTTTCAACTCTAATTATGAGGGGAATAAAATTCCCTAAAAACTCTAAGAGCTGTGCTCTGTAAGAACGATGGAATAATACATCAAAACCCTAAAAAAAAGCAAAGCTTTTTGCAGAGTAAAAATTCCAAGATCTTCAAGATCTGTGAACAAACTCTAAGAGTTCTTCATGGAAGATGAACAGTGTTCTAACTCATGGGTTAAAATCACCCTAAAAAATTATATCTTGAAGATCTATGTTCTAAAGATGACCATGGCTTTGTTAATGGGTAAAACCATAAAACATTTTTTTAAGATCTATGATCGGAGAAAAGCAAAGCTCTGTTAATAAGTTCAATCCTTACAAAATTTGGGCAGAGTTTAGACTCTAAGAGTTTCTTAAGGTTGAGAGCTAAGCTCTAAAAGGGGGAGAATTATATTCTCAGGAGAAACAAAAAGAACAAAGCAAGAAGATGAACAGCGGTCATCTCAAAAGGCCAAAGACCCTACTTATAGGCGCTGGAAGACGATCCAACTTCCTAGAAGATCCAATGGTGGAAAGGCTGCCATCGCTGCACTCACGTGTAAGCCACGTGAGCGCAACGGTGGGGGGGGGGGAAATTGTTTCCCCCAATCAGAGAGCAAAGCTCTGTTCAAAATTTGAACTGAGACAGTGCCTCACGTGAAAGCATGAGAGCGCTAGCACCAAGAGTTCTAGTGCTAAGAGTCAAAGACTTTGAGGCAGCGCCTCACGTACAAAGCACGAGAGTGCCAGCGCCATGAGTCAAAGACTCTGAGGCAGCGCCTCACGTGCAAAGTACGAGAGCACTAGCGCCAAGTGCGCCAGCGCTAAAGTTCAAAAGACTCTGAGGTAGCGCCTCACGTGTAAAGCACGAGAGCGCCAACGCTAGAACTAAATGTTCTCCACCCTTGGATCAAAGATCCAACGAAGATGATAAATCATCGAATTACCAATAAAATTCTGTTGAGGAAATACTCCTCAAATCTTTCCAAACAAGAAAGATTGTGCTATGTAAATAAGAGCACCGTTGGACCAAAGATCCAATGGTGATTAAACATCACCAAGATACAGAATAAGTTCTGTATGGGAAAATATTTTCCCAATATTGCTAAAAACAAGAAAGATGTCTTCTGTAAAACAGAAGTCCTTGGATCAAAGATCCAACGGTGGGTAAAATCCCCAAATCAATCAGAGATCTCTCAATGAGAGATTTCCTTAACTGATTCAAAAAATCAACCTCCCCTATATAAAGGACCCAAGACTTCAAGTCTTGCATAGAAGAACCCGCCCATAAACTTCAAGTTCTAAGAAAAGAAAAGGAGAAGAGCAAGATCTAAGAAGAAGAACCTTCTTCAAGGTAAATAATAATAAGGGAGATCATAGCATCTCCTCTATATTTGAGAATTTAACTCTCACATCAGAAGAACTTAGTTCTTTTTCCAGATCACAGATCTACAAGACAAAGTCTTTCATAAAAAGAAGAGAGATCATAGCATCTCCTCCACATCTAAGGGTTTAACTCTCACATCAGAAGAACTTAGTTCTTTTTCCAGATCACAGATCTATAAGACGGAGTCTTTCACAAGGGAGAACCAAATTTTTAGAGAATTGAATTGGGTGGAACAAAAAAACTCAGTGCTTAGCACTCAAATCTGGCGCTCAGCGCCGAGCGCTCCATGTGCTCCTCACGTGGGCGCTGCTCAATAAAGAGCGCTCTACACTCAAATTCTGGCGCTCAGCGCCAAGCGCCCCATGTTCCCCTCACGTGGGTGCTGCTCAATAAAGAGCGCTCAACACTCAAATTCTGGCGCTCAGCGCCAAGCGCCCTACGTCCCCCTTACGTGGGCGCTACTTAACACAGAGCGCTCTACGCTTCTCAAGAAGAGCCTAGCGCCATGAATAGTGTTCAACACTCATAAAAAAAAGAAATTGGGTGTCATTATTCACATAAATGTTTAGTATTATGTGCACAGAGAAAGGACCGTGTCCTGGCAAGTGTCTAACAATTTATAAAAGAAAAAGGAAATGACAAAGTCTAAGTGGGCTGAGCCTAAGGTTGGCTAAACCCCAAAATCGGCCGAGCCCATGGGTCTTCTTCTAAATTGGACTTAGTCCCAAACAAGGTTATCAAATCTTTGATAAACATTCATTGGTTCAAGGGTACATCTCTCCACACCTCTGATACATGTCGTTGTAATTCTTCAACGTCTTCAGAGAGGTGGAGGGTCCCAATAACCAATAATTCTTGGTATACCCCCCAAACCAACAACCCAGCGGACCGCAACGTCCTTAAAACTAAATTGCGGACCGCAACGCCCCTAAAAACTAAATTCCACTGACTATGACGTCCTTAAACTTTGGACCGCAATGTCCTTAAAACTAAACTCCATGGACCGCAACGTCCTTAAAACTAAATTGCGGACCGCAACGTCCCTAAAAACTAAATTGCGGACCGCAATGTCCCTATAAACTAAAGAAAATCCTTTCGAGTAGATCTTAGTCTAAAATTAGACTAATGTATCCTCAACAAACGTTTATGTAAAATAAGATTAACGATCCTTAAACCAACCCAAACAAAAATCTAAGAAAATACGGATTTGGACTAATCCACGCCCTACGGGCGACAATATAAATTAGTCTCCGTATACAATCCACGGGCAACCAAAAAACAAAACAAACACACACGACACGAAGTGAATATCTGGAGAAGGAGAAAGTGGTTATTGCTACGTGGTAACGTAATTAACTGCATGGGCTTGCGCCCACAGGGAAGAGCGTCCCCACAATCAAAAATCCCTCACAATGAGGGGGAATTTGACGAAGTCTGCTACAACGGCCGCATCCGTCTAAACCTCAGATACACGGTGCCATAAATGAACTTGGCATTTTCGGAGAGGCGGACAGATAAAACCAAATAGCATCTGCCTCCAAAATTTAGGCCGGACGTCCCAACGTACGGTCGCGTTTTTCGGCGGTGAACAGACGCCATATTAAAATAAATGACAGGCCAGAAAGGCTCACGTGTCAGCACGTGATGCCCTCTTTTGACTGTTGCACATACGCAAATGAGTTTAACTCTGTGGGGTCACGTGCTAGACATGAGTGGTCTCAATTTCCTTCTGAGCCGATAGAATTAAATTCTAAGTAAAGGGATCAAAACCCTATTTGGAAAATATTTTCTTGAATTTTTCTAAACAAGAAAGATTGCTCTCTGTAAAATAGAGCACCGTTGGATTAAAAATCCAATGGTGGATAAAAATCACCAAGCTACAGAATAAGATCTGTATGGGAAAATATTTTCCCAATCTTGTTAAAAACAAGAAAAATATCTTATGTAAAACAGAAGTCCTTTGATCAATGATCCAGCGGTGGATAAAATCCCCAAATCAATTAAGATCTCTCAATGAGAGATTTCTTTAACTAAATCAACGAACTTACCTCTACTATATAAAGGACCCAAGACTTCAAGTCTTGAAGAGACAGAGAGACAGAGAGACAGAGAAGAGACCCCCTATAAGATTTGAAAAAAAAAGAAGAGTTCTCTTTTAGAAAAAGAAACCCTAGGTAAGAAGAAAGGCATAAAGATCATTTTATCTCTTCTTCACCATTTCAAGAGTTTAACTTTTCTAAAAAGAACTTAGTTCTTCCTCTGGTTGAGGTCTGTAGAAGCAGATCTCCCCACAAGTTGAGAATTTAATTCTCATCGGGGAGATTCTGTCATGCAGACTCAAAACTTAGAGGAAACAACTAAGTTTGAAGAATTTAATTCTTCCAGAGATATAGGAATTTAATTCCTCTGATAAAACTAGGGTTTAACCCTATAAAAGAATTTAATTCTTATCAAAATAAGGGACCTGAAATGCTCAAAACTCAAATCAAGATTTCCATGCACATAAAAGAAATGATTAGCGTTCAACGCTATCACGACAGATCACGTGTTCTCACATGAGCATCTCTGAGGAACAAAAAGGAATGACTGAGATTGAGTTACGTGATCCCACGTGACCCCCTAATAGTGCTCAGCACTTATAAAAGGAAAAGGGGAATAAATCAAAGACAGTTCCCACTTTGGGGCACCTCACGTGCTCCCACGTGACCCCCTAATAGTGCTTAGAACTATAAAAGGAAAATGGGAATAAATCAAAGACAGTTCCCATTTTGGGGCACCTCACGTGCTCCCACGTGACCCCCAATAGTGCTTAGCACTTATAAAAGAAGAAGAGAATAAACCCAAAGAAGCAATGCCCAATTTTCAGGCGCCTCACGTGCCACACGTGATCGCTCCAAATTTCAGTGTTTGACACTGCGTAAGAGCCTCACGTGGGAGAACGTGAGCGCCAAACAAATATCAATATTTAACACTATAAGGGGGTCAACCTTAGCCCAAATTAGCTAAGTCTTCCAAGGCCAAAAACTATTTTACCATCAATCACCCGAGCCCTCCTATACTCAGGTCTCCCCAAATCGATCTTAGTTTCAAAGATGACTAATGATCTCCTGACACATGGCATCTAAAATGATGTTCGTTCCACCATGATCTCCTCCTTCAATATGGAGTTCGGTTCAAGGGTACATCTCTCCACACCTCTTATACATGTCGTTGAAATTCTTCAACGTCTTCAGAGAGATGGAGGGTCCCGACAACCAACAGCTCTTTGGTGCACTCCCAAACCTATGAGCACATTCCTAAGGACCGCAATGTCCTTAAACTAGCTATGGACCGTAACGTTCTTAAACTAAAAGCAATAGAGCCCAAATGCTCTTTTGTTGGGTCTGAATGATCCCAAAATCATGTTGAGTAGATCTTAGTCTAAAATTAGAATAACGTATCCTCAACAAATATTTAAGTTGATCTTAATCCCAAATGAGATTAACGATCCTTAAATCAAACCAAGCCCAAATCTAAGAAAATACGGATTTGGACTAATCCATGCCCTACAGGCGACAACACAAATTAATCTCCGTATACAATCCACGGGCAACCAAAAATAAAACAAACACACACGATACGAAGTGAACATCTGGAGCAGGTGAAAGTGGTTACCGCGATGCGGTAATGTAATTAACTGCAGGGGCTTGCGCCTGCAGGGAAGAGCGTCCCCACAATAAAAAAAACCCCTCACAACGAGGGGGAATCTGACGAAGTCTGCTACAACGGTCGCATCTATCCAAACCTCCGATACACGGTGCCATAAATCAACTGGGCATTTACGGAGAGGTGGATGGATAAAACCAAATAGCATCTGCCCCTAAATTCAGACAAGACGTTTGTCTTCCCAATTTTCGGCGGTAAACAGCTATAAGTTGTTCTTGTTGTTATTTAACAAAATTTACTTATAACTCAAACTCAGGCTGTACAACCCATTTTCTGTACATTAATCTGGAAAATTCCGTATAATAAATTCAAAGTCGTTATATATATGAAAGGACCATCTGCGAGCTTTTTTGAATATACACAATTATCACCCATACTTCTCGTAAACCCTATTTCTTTCATGAAGGAGTTGAACTTCTTATACCAACGTCTTAGTGATTGCTTCAAACCGTAGAAAGACTTCTTTAACAAAAAAACATGGTCTTCTTTTCCTTCAACTTCAAAACCTTCGAGCTGTTGCATGTAGATTTTCTCTACCAAATCACCGTGCAAGAATGCTGTCTTCACATCGAGTTGGTTAAACTCCAAATCTTGCATAGCTACCAAACCAAGTAAGACACGTATAGAGGTGTGTTTAACAACCGGAGAAAATAACTCAGTAAAATCAACTCCCCGCACCTGCGAATAGCCTTTAGCTACCAACCGCGCCATGTATCTCGTATCAACGGCCCTTTGGTCACCTTCTTTCTTCTTGAAAACTCACTTGTAGCCAACTATTTTCTTTCCTCTTTCGGGCTTTACGAGCTTCCAAGTTTGGTTCTTATGAAGAGACTCAATCTCTTTATTCATAGCGACTATCCAACGAGCTACTTAATCGGATGAGATGACTTCTTTATAGTTTGTCTGCTCGCTATTATCAACAGTCTCTGCAACAAATATCACATAAGCCACTAGGTCACGTAGCCATACCTCTGTGGTGGTCTAATGTCCTTTCTCTATTGGTCACGAGTGAGCAAATACTTCTCATCATGGGACTGCTCATTATGAGCTTCTTCAGACGATGGTGAAGGAGATATCTCCTACGAACCCGAGCTTTCACTGAGCTCAATATCAACTCTCGGCCCGTCCTTCCTTGAATCGTCTATAACTGGAGATTTCTTGTTGTTCGGTTTCAACATAGCAGATTCATCAAAAGTCACATCTTTGCTAATCATAAATGTAGATGACTTTGGATCCGAACATCACAACCTATAACCTTTAACGCTGGTAGCATAACCGAGAAATATACTGTGCAGTTGAAAAAACTGCACGTTTGATATAACATTTTCCTTACTATTCTTAAATAATAAAAGGTGTTTATTATAAATATAAAACATATTTGGGGTTTATCTGCAAAATACTATTTACCATATGTTTATATTATAATTAACATTATGAAGGAAAATGTATGCATATAATATTTTGATAATTTAAATATGTATATCATATCAAATATCCTTAACCAATTTTCTTAAACTATAATATCATATCAAATGGTTAGGATAATATCTCAAAAATACCAAATATTACTAACATTACTCATTGAGATATTGTGTAAGGTTTAGTTCAGGTCAGGAGATCGAGATGTTGAGATGCCGGAAATCAAAAATCTGCCGATAAAGTTAGATAAAATCGAAGAATCAATACCAGTGGAGACTCAGAAAAGATATGAAGATTTTCAGATATCTAGAAAATCTTCACGTGTCAACATGCCTTAGCCCCAGAAAAATGAAGCCAAGATTCAATCAAATGGCCGCGGTTGCGCGGCCAAACTAGCAGTAATGCAGCGGATCCGCGGCAGGAAAGAAGATTTAGGGTTTGGGATTTTTAGGTTTGATTTGCAACAATAAACCCTGATTCTTGGGATCTTTAGTTTCTGGCTTTGGGGCTATATAAAGGGCCGATGGCTAAACCTAGAAATTATCAAACCGTAGAGATCACGAAGTTCAAGTTGACTCACGCATCTAGATTGTTCAATCGGCTGTTCATTTACCTCCTTCAAGATAGATCGAGAAGCAAACTAGGGTTTTGTATTCCGCTTTCTGAAGGAACAAAAAGTGTAATTGATCAAGTTGATTAATAAAGGTAGTTGTTTTATTCTTATTGCATTTATTTTCTTTAGTTACATCATGATCTCTATCCGTTCTTCTATCTCCATCATGCACGAATAATTCACCGCTTGATAGGTTTCGTAGGATTAGGATAGATCAATGGAAGATTAAGAATTTCTTAACTTCTTTTAAGTCTTATGAAGTTTATAAACTTTAGCAAAATAAATGTTAACATCCTAATCGGGCGCGCTATCAAGTTATTGATTATTTTGACCGTGATTTGAGATTAGATTAACAATTGTTTTGTTAAAGGCTAGACATGAATAGAGATCAATGAAGGGACAAGGGTCAATAGTGTGGAAACACTAGTTTCTTCGAAGAACCCTAATCCTCATTCATCACTATCAATCTAGTTTTAAATCTATCAATAGATAAAAGGAGGGGATCTAGGGCTTCATTTTTCTTTGGTAACTTCCTCTATACTTTCTCTTTCATCTGAAAAATCCAACAATATATTTATCTACAGGATTCTTTGAAAAATTTCGCTGCTTAAAAAAAAAAAACTTTTTGCATGTTTTGTAATTGGTTTGTGCATATTTTAAAACGGACATTAAGGGGAAAAGACCAAATTCAGAT
Source organism: Agapanthus africanus (assembly GCA_030015575.1). Classification (NCBI taxonomy): domain Eukaryota; kingdom Viridiplantae; phylum Streptophyta; class Magnoliopsida; order Asparagales; family Amaryllidaceae; genus Agapanthus; species Agapanthus africanus. The sequence goes on from CM057337.1 coordinate 740,468,574, forward strand.
TAGTTGAGGATTTCATCTAGGCCCCACAAATCACAAAACGAGCATCCGCATCACCCTACATTAATTAAAAAATATCTAGACCAAGACTTTAAGGACTGTCGCGCTCAATAAGGACAGAGGAAGGTCGTGGGTAATCTATCGCTTATCCGCATTTCTTTTGTGGTGTCTAGACAAGTGTGTTTAGGTAAGTGGTTACTTAATTAAGCCCGCTATTTTCGGTGATTCATATAGCGGATACCTCACACTTACCTGGCACTTACCTGGCCACAAGAGCGATAAAGAGGCGGTAGAGGATTGATCCTGCGGCTTGTCCTTTGGAACTCTAGGAGCGGTCTAGAGACTTGACCTAGGTAACTTTACTTCTAGGGTTGATTATGCGTTTTTGTGTGATTTGTCTCACGTCCGACACTTTTTCAAAACAAACCAATTTTAAATCACACACACGCTGCCACTTGCGCTAAACCCGCTTAGTGCATGCTTGGATGGACACGGGATTCTAGTGCCCGTCTTGTCCGCGTTCCTGCTATCGACTCCAAAGTCGGTACTTCTTCATCTCCTTTTTCCCCTCCACCCACCACATCGACCGAGATGGACGGTTCTCCATCAGATTATAACACCACCCTGCCACCACCCGTCGGTGCACAGAATCCACCGCGCATTTCTCTCCAAGAGAGATGCTATTCTATACGTGGTTCCCTTCCTACTTGTCTATCTATTCCACCAGCCAATGGGGATAATTTTGAAATTAAACCCCACTCCATTAATCTGTTGCCCAAATTTCACGGGCTTGAGTCTGAAGACGCATACGTTTTTATCACCAAATTCGAAAACGTATGCGCAATGATGGGTACGTCAAAACTTTCTGTGGATGCTATGCGCTTGCGTCTTCTCCCGTTAACTTTGTGCGATTTAGCAGAAAAATGGTATTATAACACTGTCGCACACTCTATTACCAGTTGGGATGAATTCGTGATAGCATTCCTTAAGAAATTTTACCCCAATCATAAGACCGCCCGTGTTCGGAGCGAAATTAACCAGTTTACTCAGCTTCCCAATGAACCATTTTGGAAATGCTTTGAATGGTTTAAGGATCTGCTTGTCCAATGTCCTCATCATGGAATACATAGATGAGATCTGTGCCGAATTATATATGAGGCCATTACTCCAGCGACAAAGCAGATACTTGAAACCATGTGTCAATGCAATTTCATGTCAAAAGACGATGGTGAAGCTTGGAAATTTCTGGAAGATCTCGCTGAACAAACTTTTCAGTGGGAAAGCGTGGTATCCATCAGCTCGATGTTTCCATAGCAGTAAAAGCCGAAATGACAGCAATGTAAAAGAAACTCGACACTATGGAGAACAAATTCTCATCAATCTCCCTAAACCAGGTTACGCTTCCCAAGACCGTATGTGGTTGCTGTTCCGATCCATCACATCTGACGGAAGAATGTCCTTTGAATACATCGTTTCAGGGTCAAGAACACACTAATGCTACTTTTCAGCAGCGACCTAGAAACGATCCTTATTCTTCTACGTACAATCAGGGATGGAGGAATCATTCTAATTTTGCTTGGAACCAAAACCAAAACCAAAATCAAAACCAGTTCCAAAGCAATTATCAAAGACCTCCTCCACAGCAACAACAACCACACCCACAGAGTCAGCACCCCTTTCAATCGCAAAGTTTTCAGAATCCGGCCAACAATTCTACACCTTATAATAATTCTTTCCAAACGACCGGTAACGAAAACTCATCTGCACTCGAAAGAAGCGTGGATATGTTTATTAAACATTCTATGCAATCGACGGATGAAATAAAGTCTTCTATCCGAGAATTAACACAGACCACCACCTCCCACGATGAAAGTATAAAATCGATAGAAGCACAACTTGCACAAATAAATGCCGCGATGTGTGTGAGAGAAAAAGGGAAACTTCCATCTCAACCCCTACTGAATCCTGACCACTCACAAAGTCATAATGTGAGTGCCGTTACCACGTTGAGATCGGGAAGAGTGTTGAACAATCAAGTGGGTGAACAGATTGATGATGCGGAATCAATTGAAACCCCGGCTTCCACTTCTTGCTCTAATTCGTCCAGTCTTCCACCTTCTTTCGAGCTTATTCTCCGTTTCCCCCAAGGTTCGAACACTCCGCCCACTTCTTCGAGTCAACCTAAAACGATCCCCACTCTAATTCTGGAATCGATTCCATCCCCAAAAACTTCTCCACAAATATTGGACCCAAAACTTATTGATAAAGCTCCGTTTCCAAACAGGTTGAGGGCCAACAAACCTAACGCACAAATGGAGAAGATTGTGGAAATGTTTAAGCAAGTTAACATAAATATCCTTCTCCTAAATGCTATTCAACAAGTTCCATCTTATGGAAAAATCCTTAAGGACTTGTGCACTAGGAAGAGAAAAACTTAAGTGCCGAGAAAGGTATTCATGACAAGTAACGTGAGTACAGCTTTTACCCAACAATTGTCTAAGAAAAGTAAGGACCCCGGTTGTCCTACAATATTTATCACAATTGGGGGAAAAAGCATCAATCGTGCTCTACTTGACCTCGATGCTAGTGTTAACTTGCTTCTATATTCTGTCTATGAGCAGCTAGGTATAGGAGAGTTGAAACTTGCCCACTGCACTCTCCAGATGGCAGACCGATCTATCGCCCAACCTAGGAGTGAACTAGAGGATGTGTTAATCAAAGTAGGGGAATTCATATTCCGTGTGGACTTTATTTATTTAGATACACAGCCTGTGGCGAACCCACGTAATCAAATCCCGGTGATACTCGGTCGACCTTTCCTAGCAACTTCCAATGCTGTCATTAATTGTCATAACGGTTCTATGAACTTATCCTTCGGGAAGATGATAATTGAGCTTAATATTTACAATCTAGGAAGTCAACCATCTGAACCTTCTACTCATCTAATCGATGTCTGTTACATCAACGAGATAGCTTCCGATAGCTGCGAAGCTGAAGTATTTTGCTATGATGATCTCGACAACACTAGTGCGACATTGTTTGATCTGGCAAATTATTATAGTGAGAATATCTTCGATGAGTCCATCCCCGAGTTTGAATTCTTTGACTCGTCGCAAAATTCAGTAGCGCTTTCCGAGTCAATATCCTATGCAAGTTATGAACCTCTTAGGGAGTCCGAGTATCATTCCCTTACCCCACCTTCAATCGTCTCTCCGCCGACACTAGATCTCAAACCGCTACCTTCTCATCTTAAATATGCATATTTAGGTGATAATGAGTTTTTGCCTGAGATCATATCCGCTTCTCTAGTTTTAGAGCAAGAGAACGCACTTTTGACGCTATTGAGATCAAATCGGCAAGCATTTGGTTGGACAATGGCTGACATAAAAGGGATTAGTCCCTTGATTGTTGAACATTATATACATCTGATGGATGAATCCAAACCAACCCGAGACCCACAAAGATGGTTAAATCCCGTTATGAATGAGGCGGTAAAGAAAGAAATCGTCAAGTGCCTAGATATTGGTATAATTTATCCAATATCTGATGGCCAATGAGTAAGTCCTATTCATGTGGTCCCTAAAATGTCTGGAATCACGGTCATAACTAATGAGGCTAATGAGTTGATCCAAACACGAACCCAAAATGGGTGGCGCGTATGTATTGATTATAGAAAACTCAATGCCGCAACGAGTAAAGATCACTTCTTTCTATCTTTTATTGACCAGATGTTAAAATGATTAGCTGGACATGAATACTATTGTTTCTTGGACGGATACTCTGGCTATAACCAGGTCCCCATCTCCGAAAAGGATCAAGATAAAACAATATTTACTTGTCCTTTCGGTACTTTTGCTTATAGACTCATGCCCTTTAGGTTATGCAACACTCCCGCTACATTTCAGCGGTGTATGATGGGGATATTCTCAGATACGGTTGAGAATTTTTTGGAGATATTTATGGACGATTTCTCCATATTTGGGGACTCCTTTGAGGAATGCTTACGTCGTCTTGACGCAGTTCTTACCCGCTGTAAAGATAAGAACTTAATTTTGAATTGGGAAAAATGCCATTTCATGGTCAAGAAGGTATTGTCCTTGGACATATTATTTCACGAAAAGCCATTGAGGTAGACAGAGCTAAAATTGATGTCATCCATAACCTTCCTCCACCCAAATGCGTCAAAGATATACGATCCTTCCTTGGTCATGCAGGATTTTATAGGAGATTCATTAAGGACTTTAGCAAAATTGCTAGACCCTTAACTCTTCTCTTGGTCAAGGATACAACATTTCACTTCGATTCGTATTGCGAGGCTGCTTTTGAATCTCTTAAAAGATCTCTCACTACAGCCCCCGTTCTATCATCTCCAGATTGGAACCACCCGTTCGAGCTTATATGTGATGTATCAGATTTTGCTATTGGTGCAGTCTTAAGACGACACATTGATAAGATGCCATATGTAATTTACTATGCAAGTAGGACCTTGAACGATGCACAAATTAATTATATAACTATCGAGAAAGAACTCTTGGCAGTTGTATTTGCATTAGAAAAATTCAGGCCCTACTTGATTGGCTCAACAATAGTGGTTTACACCGATCACTCCGCCCTACGCCACCTTTTATCGAAGAAGGATGCTAAGGCCAGGCTAATACGTTGGATCTTGTTATTACAAGAATTTGATTTTGTCATACGAGATAAGAGTGGATGTGAAAACGTTGTAGCCGACCAACTTTACGCATCAATTCTTCACCAACATTGACTATGCCAATAAATGACTCCTTCCCAGACGAACAGCTCTTGACCGTATCCTGCGAACCTTGGTTCGTGGATATTGTGAATTATCTAGTAACGGGACTTATTCCTAGCGATTGGTCGAAACAAGACAAACTTCGATTTTTATCCCTAGTAAAACACTTTTACTGGGATGGACCTTATTTGTTTAAGTATTGTTCCGATTAAATCATTCGCAGATGTGTCCCTGACGATGAATTCAAGACTGTATTGTCTTTTTATCATGATCAGGCATGTGGCGGTCACTTTGGTCCATGTAAAACGGCGGAGAAAGTTTTGCAATTTAGCTTTTATTGGCCAACATTATTTAAAGATGCATATGATCATTGCAAAACTTGTCCATGGTGTCAACACATGGGTAGGATTTCACGAAAAAATGAGATTCCGCTCCAACCTATCTTGGTTGTGGAGATGTTCGATGTTTGGGGTATTGATTTTATGGGCCATTTTCCCAACTCTTTTGGGAATTTATATATCTTGTTAGCGGTTGATTATGTCTCAAAATGGATGGAAGCAATACCGTGTCGCACCAATGACAACAAGGTTGTTATTAAGTTCCTTAAAGAAAATATCTTTTCGCGATTCGGGCACCCTCGCGTTATAATTAGCGACAACGGGACGCATTTATCTAATCGGTCTTTCGAGACTTTGATGCGGAAATATTCAATCAACCATAAACTTTCTATGCCCTATCATCCCCAAATGAGCGGGCAAGATGGGATTTCCAATAGGCAGATCAAACAAATTTTGGAGAAGACGGTTTCTAAAAACCGTAAAGATTGGTCAACCAAATTGACGGATGCTCTTTGGGCTCGCACCGCTTATAAGACCGATCTTGGTATGTCTCTATACCGCCTAGTGTTTGGAAAGGCTTGCCACCTTCCTGTCGAGATCGAATATAAAGCAAGGTGGGCTATTAAAGAGCTTAACTTCGATTTTGATCAAGTCTGCAGCTATCAGAAGCTGCAATTAAATGAGCTAAGCGAACTCTGCGATGAAGCTTACGATAATGCGGTTATAATACAGACCGGACTAAAGTGTTTCAAGATAAAAACCTTTTTAGAAAAACCTTCATACCGGAACAACAAGTCCTTCTTTACGATTTCCGTCTTCATCTTCATCCGGGTAAGCTAAAATCTCGTTGGAAGGGACCTTTTGTGGTGCAGTATGTATACCCGCACGGGGCAGTAGAAGTTGAAAATATTAAAAACGGTTCAATTTTTAAAGTAAATGGGCATAGATTGAAACCGTATTTTTCTGCCGACCCAGTGGAGGAGCTCCTGTTTTTACAGGAGCCGTTTTATCCTAAGTAAATTTCCTCCGCCTTACCTCCATGTCTCGGTAATATTGTCTCATCTTAAGAATGGAGATGGGTGAAAAGGGACTTAACTGAATATCCGTGCGTGCCAAAGCATAAGTTTGGGGGTAGTTTTCATTTAACTATTATTTTACCCCTATCATTTTCTCTCTCCAAATATACAGGTCTATGCGCTCAAAGAACAACATCAGTAAGGACACCACTGAAAACAGGTTTGGGGGGGGGGTTTGTATTCACTGAATTATCTTTTGGCACTAGGCACTATACAAAATTTTCTTTTGATAATAAAAGATTAGAAAGTGAAAAATTACATATGAAAGATAGGAATAGTTTGAGAAAAGCAAGAAAATTAGATATTTTCTTAAACAAAGCTCGTAATAAGTAGTTATGAGCCGTTGTCCCAAGGGTTAGTAAGATGAAGGAAATTCCTAATCTGAGGATAAAAATAAGTCTGAAAAATAGTCCTTATTCTTAAGTCCAAACTTTTGAACGTTGATACCCTACTATACGCACTTTCACACATCTCGAAACTTGGGATAGTAGAGGATACCTTGAAATGCTCTTGTTTAAATGCCTTAGTATGAAGAAAAATAAAAATATAATAAAAAAAATAGGTGAAGAAAAAAATGAACATTAGTTTTTTAATTGTTTAAGGCAACATAAAAAAAATATAGCGAGGGTGCTTTATCACCTAGTGCCTTAGACCAACTGGTTTGGGAGCCACTGCTAAGCCTTAAGTGTTGCGAAACAAGGATTACACCTAAATGAGCAAGCATATTTGGTAATTGGTCGGTTAGTACCTCAAGAAGTATTAACAGTCGCATGAAGAATGTGTGAGCAATTTCATCGAAATTATTTACCGACTAAAAAGTACTAAGGAAGACGGACAAGAGTATGATTACTTGAATTGAATTCTCTAAGTGTAGGGATGTCTTTTACACACACACATAGGGGTATATGATCAATGTTTGGAAGAAAGATAGGAAGGAAGAGAAAGGCGATGTTTTATTGAGATATGATCTGATTTCTAACATCTTTTCACGACCATTAAGATAGGGCTCATAGCCACTGAAAAACTAGTGTAGTTGGAAACTCTTCTTTTCAAGTTCTTTCTTTTATAGTTCCCATCTTTATATGTCACTTTCACTATCTTTATTTTATTATAGGATTTTGTGGGTGTAATCCACTGAAAACCATTTGGAGACAACACTCCTCCTACTAGGGACACCTAGAGGTTTAACGGCTTGTTGCACGTGCCAGTGCAATCGTGTTGTCTACGAAAGTGTGCTACTTAGGTTTTTCTTTTTCTTCTTCTTTCTTTCTCTCTCTCTTGAATAACTAGTTTGCTCGGGACGATCAAAATTAAGTTTGGGGGTATTTGTTCAGTTGAAAAAACTGCACTTTTGATATAATATTTTTCTTACTATTCTTAAATAATAAAAGGTGTTTATTATAAATATAAAACATATTTGGGGTTATTTATCGCCGAAAACGGGAGATGGAACCGCCTAAGTCGTCTTGCCTGAATTTGGGGGCAGATGCTATTTGGATTTATCCGTCCACCTCTCCGAAGATGCCAAGTTGATTTATGGTACCGTGTATCGGAGGTCTGGATGTATGCGGCCATTGTAGCATACTTCGTCAGATTCTCCCTCGTTTGCGAGGGGTTTTTGATTGTGGGGACGCTCTTCCCTGCAGGCGCAAGCCCCTACAGTTAATTATGTTACCGCATCATGGTAACCACTTTCTCCTGCTCCAAAGTTTCACTTCGTGTCGTGTGTGTTTGTTTTATTTTTGGTTGCCCGTGGATTGTATACAGAGACTAATTTATATTGTCGCCCGTAGGGCGTGGATTAGTCCAAATCCGTATATTCTTAGATTTGGGTTTGATTTGGTTTAAGGATCGTTAATCTTGTTTGAGATTAAGATCAACTTAAATGTTTGTTAAGAATACATTAGTCCAATTTTAGACTAAAATCTACTTAACAAGGTTTTAGGATCATTCAGATCCAACAAAAGAGCATTTGGGCTCTATTGTTTTAATTTAAGGACGTTACGGTCCATCGTTAGTTTAAGGACGTTGCGGTCCGTAGATCACCATTTTTTTGGGTGAGGGTTTAGTTTAAGGACGTTTCGGTTCGTATTGGGATGTACCCATCAGTTTGGGAGTGCACCAAAGAGTTGTTGGTTGTCGGGACTCGCCACCTCTCTAAAGACGTTGAAGAATTACAACGACATGTATCCGAGGTGTGAGGAGATGTACCCTTGAACTAAATTCCAGATTGAGGGGAGAGGTCATGGTGGACCATCTATGAATCATTAGTCATTTTTGGGAAGTCATGAGCATAGAGGCTCGGTCTATTTGGAGATCCAAGATGTTTTAAACTCAGGAAGACTTAGCCAATTTAAGGCTGAAGTTGGCTTCTTATTGTGTTAAACACTGATATATGCTCGATGCTCATGTGCTCTCATGTGAGGCTCTAAAGCATTGTTTAAACACTGAAATTTGGGGTGCTCATGTGTGGCACGTGAGGCACCTAAAAGTTAGCGCTGTACACTTGGGTCTAAATCCCTATCCGTGTATAAGTGTTAAACACTTAATTTTTGTAGCCCTCACGTATGGGCATGTGAGGCGCTCCAAAGATGGGTACTGCCTATTTGGATTTATTCCCTTTTCCTTTTATAAGTGCTAAACACTTAGCTCATATGATGCTCATGTGCGGACACGTGAGGTGCTCAAAATGTGAGCGCTATCTTTGGATTTTCCCCCTTTTCCATGTAAGTGTTAAGCAACTGTTTGGGGGTCACATGAGAACACGTGATCTTTCGTTATAACGTTGAACGCTAATGAATCACCAGTCTTATATGCACAGATATTTTGATCTGAGTTTTGAGAATTTTCGGTCCTTTGTTTTATAAGAATTAAATTTCTTTTACAGGGTGAAACCCTAGTTTTATCAGAGGAATTTTCTTCCTATATACTTTTGGAAGAATTAAATTTTTTGAACTTAGTTCTTTCCCCTAAATTTTGAATCCGCATAACAGAATCTTCCCGATGAGAATTAAATTCTCAACTTGTGGGGAGATCTGCTTCTGCAGATCTCAACCAGAAAAAGAACTAAGTTCTTTTTTTAAAGGGTTAAACCCTTGGAGAGGCGAAGAAGAGATAAAATAATCTCTGTGTATTTCTTCTTACCTAGAATTTCTTTTTTCTAAAAGGGAGATCTTCTTTTTTAGAGAATTGAATTCTCTTTTCTTTTGTTCTCCCTCTTCTCTTTGTTTTCTGTGTGTTCTCTCTTTTTTTTTCCCTCTTCTCTTTTTTTTTTCCCTCTTCCTCTCCTCGCTCCTATTTATACGAGGAGAACAAGAATCAATTTGTTAAGAGAATCTCTCATTGAGAGATTATGATTGATTCCATGATCTTTTAGATCAATCGGTGAATTTTATTCACCGTTGGACTTTTAATCCAAAGGCTCTCTGTTTAACAGAGAAGATTTCTTATTTTTTAACCAGATTAGGAAATATTTTTCTAAGATAGAATTTTATTTTATCAGATGATCACCGTTGGATCTTTGATCCAAAGGTCTTTCGTTTAACAACAGAGAAGATGTTTCTGTTTTAACGAAGATCAGGGATTTATTTCCAATATATATAGAATTTAATTCTATCAAATAGTTTAAAAAGATTTAAGGAAATATTTTCCAAATAGGGTTTTGATCCTTTTATTTAAAATTTAATTCTATCAGCTTGGAAGGTATTTGGGAACACTCACGTGTAGCACGTGACCGTCACGGAGTTAAACTTGTTTGCTTATATGCAACATCCTAAAAAGGGGCATCGCGTGCTAACACGTGAGCTTCTCTGGCCTGCTATTTGTTTTAATATTAAGCCTATATACTTTGTATATAGATGCTCCCGTGCTTACACGTGAGGTTCAATTTCAGCCTATCAATTGTTTAAACGCAGCGCCTATAATCTTTGTATATAGGCGCTCACGTGTGGGCACGTGAGGCTCCGTTAGTGGGGAATTTTCCCCATCCCTTTTTCTCTTTCTTTTTTTTTATAAGGGAACAGGGGTTTATCTGCAAAATACTATTTACCATATGTTTATATTATAATTAACATTATGAAGGAAAATATATGCATATAATATTTATATAATATTTTGATAATTTAAATATGCATATCATATCAAATATCCTTAACCAATTTTCTTAAACTATAATATCATATCAAATGGTTAGGATAATATCTCAAAAATACCAAATATTACTAACATTATTCATTGAGATATTGTGTAAGGTTTAGTTCAAATCAGGAGATCAAGATGTTGAGATGTCGGGAATAAAAAATCTGCCGATAAAGTTAGATAAAATCGAAGAATCAATACTGGCAGAGACTCAGAAAAGATATGAAGATTTCAGATATCTAAAAAATTTCCATGTGTCAATATGCCTTAGCCCCAGAAAAATGAAGCCAAGATTCAACTAAATGGCCGCGGTTGCACGGCCAAACTAGCAATAATGCGGCGAATCCGCGGCACGAAAGAAGATTTAGGGTTTGGGATATTTAGGTTTGATATGCAACAACAAACCCTGATTCTTGGGATATTTAGTTTCTGGCTTTGGAGCTATATAAAGGACCGATGGCTAAACCTAGAAATTATCAAACCGAAGAGATTACGAAGTTCAAGTTGACTCACGCATCCAGGTTGATCAATCGGCTGTTCATTTACTTCCTTCAAGATAGATCGAGAAGCAAACTAGGGTTTTGTATTCCACTTTCTAAAGGAACAAAAAGTATAATTGATCAAGTTGATTAATAAAAGTAGTTGTTTTATTCTTATTGCATTTATTTTCTTTATTTACATCATGATCTCTATCCGTTCTTCTATCTCTATCACGCGCGAATAATTCACCGCTTGATAGGATTCGTAGGATTATGGTAGATCAATGGAAGATGAAGAATTTCTTAACTTCTTTTAAGTCTTATGAAGTTTATAAACTTTAGCAAAATAAATGTTAACATCCTAATCGGGCGCGATATCAAGTTATTGATAGTCTTGACCGCGATTTGAGATTAGATTAGCAATTGTTTTGTTAAAGGCTAGGTATGAATAGAGATCAAAGAAGAGACAAGGCTCAATAGTGTGGAAACACTAGTTTCTTCGAAGAACCCTAATTCTCATTCATCACTATCAATCTAGTTTTAAATCTATCAATAGATTAAAGGAGTCATTTTTATTAGTCATCCATTACTACTAAATCCGAACGAACCCTACAAACCCTCTTTTAATATAAAATTTACATCTTTACTTAAACTAGATATACTTTCTACATCCGTATTTTGACGTAGTGCTAGAAACTATTCTCTACTATTTTTTATTTTTCTATTCTTTCTCTTTTTCAACATGTCTAAAGTAAGATTGAAAGATTCAACGTTTCCCTGAGGACGATCCGTACTCATCTCGGTCTAGCTACACGCGACACCGTTATTGATTGTGGTTATTCTACAATCTCTTCTTTAAAACAGATCAATCAAATGGCGCCATTTGATCATTTGATTGATCTGTTTTAAAGAAAAGTTTATAGAATAACCACAATTAATAACGGTGTCGCGTGTAGCTAGACCGAGATGAGTACGGGTCGTCCTCAGGGAAACGTTGAATATTTCAATCTTACTTTATACATGTTGAAAAAGAGGAAGAATAGAAGAATAAAAAATAGTGGAGAATAGTTTCTAGATCTACGTCAAAATACGGATGTAAAAAGTAGATCTAGTTTAAGTAAATATGTAAATTTTATATCAGAAGAGGGCTTGTAAGGTTCGTTCGGATTTAGCAGTAATTGATGACTAATAAAGATGACTCCTTTTATCTATTGATAGATTTAAAACTAGATTGATAGTGATGAATGGGGATTGGGGTTCTTCGAAGAAACTAGTGTTTCCATACTATTGACCCTTGTCCCTTCATTGATCTCTATTCATGTCTAGCCTTTAACAAAACAATTGTTAATCTAATCTCAAATCGCGGTCAAGACTATCAATAACTTGATAGCGCGCCCGATTAGGATGTTAACATTTATTTTTCTAAAATTTATAAACTTCATAAGACTTAAAAGAAGTTAAGAAATTCTTCATCTTCCATTGATCTACCCTAATCTTACGAACCTTATCAAGCGGTGAATTATTCACTCATGATGGAGATAGAAGAACGGATAGAGATCATGATGTAAATAAAGAAAATAAATGCAATAAGAATAAAAAAACTACATTTATTAATCAACTTGATCAATTACACTTTTTGTTCATTTAGAAAGTGGGATACAAAACCCTAGTTTGCTTCTCGATCTATCTTGAAAGAGGTAAATGAACAGCCGATTGATCAACCTGGATGCGTGAGTCAACTTGAACTTCGTGATCTCTTCGGTTTGATAATTTCTAGATTTAGCCCTCGGTCCTTTATATAGCCCCAAAGCCAGAAACTAATGATCCCAAGAATCAGGGTTTGTTGTCGCAAATAAAACCTAAAAATCCCAAACCCTAAATCTTCTTTCCTGCCGCGGATCCGCCGCATTATTGCTAGTTTGGCCGCACAACCGCGGCCGTTTAGTTGAATCTTGGCTTCATTTTTTTGGGGCTAAGGCATGTTGACATGTGGAGATTTTCTAGATATCTGGAATCTTCATATATTTTCTGAGTCTCTACCAGTATTGATTCTTCGATTTTATCTAACTTTATCAGCAGATTTTTGATTCCCGACATTTTAACATCTCGATCTCCTGACCTGAACTAAACTTTACACAATATCTCAATGAATAATGTTAGTAATATTCGGTATTTTTGAGATGTTATCATAACCATTTGATATGATATTATAGTTTAAGAAAACTGGTTAAGGATATTTGATATGATATGCATATTTAAATTATCAAAATATTATATAAATATTATATGCATACATTTTCCTTCATAATGTTAATTATAATATAAACATATGGTAAATAGTATTTTGCAGATAAATCCCAAATATGTTTTATATTTATAATAAATACCTTTTATTATTTAAGAATAGTAAGGAAAATGTTATATCAAAAGTGCAGTTTTTTCAACTGAACATATACATTTCTTCGTTCGAGAATCCAATTAACCATCACAGCAATGTGCATGGGTGGGGCAATCAAACATCTTTAGCTTTGAATAATCGGCGTGCTTCCCTGATTATATTTGCTCCAGTGATTTACTATCTAGCATCGTATGAGGTGTCCGATTCACAATATAACATGCCATATTTACCGCTTCTGCCCAAAACATCTTTCTAAGTCCTGCGTTGGACAACATGCATCGTGCTTTCTCTAAAAGAGTCCGGTTCATTCGCTCCGCAACTCCATTCTGCTGTGGTGTATGGAAAACGATATGATACCGAACTATACGTTCATTTTTCAGAAATAGTTAAAATCTCCATCGCAAAACTCTAACCCGTTGTCCGTCCTGAGTCTCTTGACCTGCTTTCCTATCTGTTACTCAAGCAGCGTCTTCTATTACTTGAATATAGTAAACACCTTGCTTTTGTGCTTCAATAAGTAGACCCAAACCTTTCTCGAAAAATTATCAATAAAGGTAAGAAGATATTTGGCACCACTTCCTTTAGAAGCGACTGGAGAGGGTCCCCAAAAATCTTAATGGATATAATCTAGAGTATCTTTCGTGTTGTGCACCGCTGAACTGAAACTAACATGCTTTTACTTTCCAAAGATGCAATGTTCACAAAACTCCAGTTTCGTCGCACTTTTGTCACCAAGTAGACCCTGCTTCGATAATTCGGCCATACCTCTCTCACTCATATGCCTGAGTCTCATATGCCGTAATCTGGTAGCTTCCGAATCAGTCATAGATATGGATGATAAAATAGTCGCCATTCTGGAAGTTGTCAAACTCTGTAATGAATACAAGGACCTTTTTTTCAAGTCCTTCATCACAACAAGAGCACCTTTGGTTACCTTCAAAACTCCACTTTCAGCGGAAAATTTGTAACCCTTTTCGTCGAGTGCACCTAAAGAGACTTCTACTTCAAGTTAGGTACGCGCCTGATTTCTGCCAATATCCTCACAATACCATCGAACATCTTGATTTGGATTGTCTCTTTGCCAATAGCTCGACACGAGCTATTGTTGCCCATCAAAACCATTCCACCATCAATGGACTCATAAGTGGTAAACAAATCTCTATTGGGACACACATGGTAGGAACAACCCGAATCCATTATCCACTCGTCCTTAGATCTCTGTGTGTTGTCAAGAATCACAAGAAGATCCCCTTCTTCTTCTGATATACTCGCTTCAGCTGAAAACTCTTTCTTTGATTTGTCTTCTTGCATTAGCTTGTTCTGCAACTTAAAACAATCGACCTTGAAATACCTTTTTTCTTACAATAATTGCAGGTAACGATTTTAGCCTTTGATTTTGACCGCGACTTCTTCCTATTTGCTTCCGGATCTATCTTCTCCTTTCGCCCTCGAACAAATAAGCCAGAAGATGAACCACCCACTTCGGTGGAAGTCAACTCCTTGTCGATCTTCTTTTTATTCATCAAATTCTCCTTGAAATCCTTGACTGCGATCGTGTGTCGTCCATTATAGACCATGCTGTCATGGAAGCGCTTATAAGAGGGTGGCAATGAACACAAAAAGAGAAGAGCTTGATTTTCATCAACAATCTTATCCAGATATGTAATGATCGCATTAAATTCACCAATGTGAGATTTTATTGGAGAGTTTTTTGACATGCGAAGTGTGTAGAGACACCGCTGTTCTCGCCCAAAACATGGCGCAACTTCCTTTGAGCGCATGTTCCACAACTGGACACTTGGTGTCATGCCCTGCTCCCTAGTGTACGGGTAAGGAGACGCGACGAGGCCCGCTACGTTTTTACTCAGAAGTAAACACGCTAAGCGTAACTAAGCAATATAATGTAAATATACACAAGAAGACATGAAATGTAAATAAACAACAACTTTTATTTATTAAACATTTCTTTACAATACAACTGAAAAGTAAATACAACGATGAAAGCAATGCCTAAACAATGGCATGAACATGAAAGTAAAGTATATACAAGAGTCAAAAGCTCAGGGTCCTCGCTGAACTGATCCAAGTCCTCTGAACTGGGCTCTATCTCTAGTGAGTCGGATCCACCTGACAACATTCCAAAGAAAGAAGAGAAGGAATGTCGTCAGCGAACAATCGCTCGGTAAGTCCCAAAGAAAAGTAGGAATAGAATAGACAGATGAATAGACATATATTATAATATAACTGGTGTATTGTGAGTTTGTTATGTTAACACAACTGTTTGTAGCTTGGTACAGAATATGCCAGTGTATACGAGAGGAGTCTAACTATTCCGTGGACTAAGGTATACGGAGCACAAGGAACCGTTAAGCCACGGAACAACAACAATGGATATTCAGGTTAGGTATATTAAAGTGACCGTCTCGTGCCACTTCTAACACATTCTGTACCAGTCTACCCGTATTTTGTATTGATGTATATTTTTTTGTTTAATAGATGTATTACTTGCCGAAACTATGATATCAGTAGTTCATGTAAATGGAAAGGATATAGACGGATAGTCATGTAGACTAGTCAAATGTATATCCATGGTTCGGTCAAATCATGTTCATGTTGATATTGATTATATTCCGGTATAAATGGATTCATGTTGAATTGGAGT
This sequence comes from Agapanthus africanus, assembly GCA_030015575.1. Taxonomy (NCBI): domain Eukaryota; kingdom Viridiplantae; phylum Streptophyta; class Magnoliopsida; order Asparagales; family Amaryllidaceae; genus Agapanthus; species Agapanthus africanus. Next base: position 740,484,414 of record CM057337.1, read on the forward strand.
TGTACTTGAATCATATTCAAGGATAGATTGATTCAGATTAGACTGAGACTCTGCCCGAGTCAGACACTTAAAAAAAATTGAAATCCTGAATTAGTTTTGATATTATCGGTAACTGCTGCACATGGACACCAGGATTTATGTCTTTTTCCAAGACAATTACCGTATTGATAACACCGTTTTTTGGTTGTCTACCTTAGATAGGCAAGCACCCATATTCTCCGGCTCTCTGAGGCTCAAGAGAACTGGTCCCGTTTAAACTTATGTTTACTAGGGTCCTTATTGTAAATTAGTATAACTTGAGGGTGTTTTATGAAAAATAGTTTTGATATATTTTCAAAATAAAGCTCAAGTATTTAATTATCGTCTTCAGGGTTTTCATAGATGTAAATTTTAAAAGTGATGATTTATTGTAGTGGATATAAACCTAAATTTTAATAGTATATGGTATTTTCTTATAATTTGACTTGTATTGAATGTGATGGTATTTTCATGATCTTTTGTGACTCTTCTGATTTAGAAAACATGGAATACATATAATATATTTAAAGTAAATATTTTGACAATATATATATATATATATTTTTAAAAAATAGAATTTATTTATTAAATAGAAATCATGTTTTTCTTAAAATTGTAATACAAATTCCATCGAGATCGTATGCTCCGTGAGAAGATCTGCATCTCGCCCTACTAGTCCGATGGATGTGCGATAACCCGCACCAACCAAGTCGGATTCCCTAAAATGGATTGTAAGGATTTAATCGTATGGAATTTAAATAAGACAATTTAAAGAATACGGTTTTATAATAGTTTAGGGTATTTTATTGTAAACTTGTAATTATCCCACAAACTAAAGTTCCAATAGCCATCGTGCTATATCAAGAATGTGTGTTGTGAAGTAGGTCATTATCTCGTGAGTTTTCTAAAGGTAATATAAATAAATATGATGAAATATGTAGAATGTAAAGTTTGTGGTATTTAATCGTAAAAATGCGATAAAAGTTGCATAACATATTATTTTGGGATGAAACTTATTCTAAAGTGTTTGGTTATGATTGTTAAATAATAAATGAAGAATTGGTAGGTTTGTTATTAAGAAAATTTGGGTTTTTAAAGAAAAGAGAATCGGAAGTCAGAATAACTCCGCTTCCGACGTGTTTTGAAATGAGAGAGTTTTAGATTAGAATGAGAGGAGGGGGAGATGACTTACTGATTGAAAGGAAAAAGGAGAGGTAGAGGAAACTTTTGAAGGTGTCAGGGAGTCACGATGTCGCCGGATTCTTCTCGAAATATCGCCGGAACTTTGACCTTCGCTAACTCCACTTATACAACTTTTGGACTTAGGAATTTTAGAGAGTTTTGGCAATGGATTTCAGAAAGAGGAGGGCCAAAGTGTAGGGTGGTATTTATAGGAGAAATTAGGGTTTAGGGTAATGAAGAATGGAATTAAAATTGACAATTAAAATGCATTAAAATTTGGATTAATGTCTCATTTTAATTCTCTGTTTATTTTCAGTAAAAATAAATAGTACCGTGGTTAAGGGGGGATGCCAATCGACTAGGGTGCGAATTTTAGAGAGTTTTGGCAATGGATTTCAGAATGAGGAGGGCCAAACTGTAAAGTGGTATTTATAGGAGAAATTAGGGTTTAGGGTAATAAAGAATGGAATTAAAATTGACAATTAAAATGCATTAAAATTTGGATTAATGTCTCATTTTAATTCTCTGTTTATTTTCAGTAAAAATAAACAGTACTGTGGTTAAGGGGGGATGCTAATCGACTAGGGTGCAAATTTTGGAGGTATTACCTACGGGGTGGGGGGAGGGGGCGCCGCCGGCCCCATGAGGAATCTCGCCGGTCCAAACCGAGGGGTGGGGCTCTGGATCTTGGCCACGTGTCCTGGTCGCTTCATATAACTCAGTGTACATATTTGTTTTATGAGACTTTTCACTTTTACGTGTTTTGCACGTGTAAACTTTTGAGCTTCTAAAAGTTTAAAAGAAAAATCATTAAAAATAATGTGGCTGGGGGGATTTGAACACAGGGGATACGTCACAGCGGTGTAAGGCTTTACCAGTGAGCTACAAGTTGTTTCTTGCTGTTCAAAAGCAAATTAAATACTTATAACATACAAAAGATTGCAAATACTCCATTTGTACATTAAATTTTAAACAAATTTTCTGTACATTAAAACAGAGTCGTTACATTCTACCCTCCTTACAAAAATTTTGTCCTCGAAATTTACAATTATTTTATGGACTAATTTACAAACAAGTGAGGGTATCTTGCACGCATATCGTCTTCTCTTTCCCACGTTGATTCTCCTGGTGTGTCTTTTCTCCACATCACTCGAACCAAATTTACTTCTTTATTCCGAAGTGACTTCACCTTTTTGTCCAGAATTTCAACGGGTTGTTGCTCACAAGATAGATCCATCTGTACAATGAGCTCGAGGTGATCAAGAATGTGATTGGGGTCAGTTACATATCTTCTGAGTTGGGATATGTGGAACACATTGTGCACTCCTTCCAATGAGGGTGGAAGTGCCAAGCGATAACCTACTTCTCCGACTCGTTCTAGTATGTCGAACGGTCCAATGTACCTCGGACTTAGCATACCCCGCCTTCCAAAGCAAATCACTCCACGGTTTGGTGAGATCTTTAAATAGACATGCTCTCCCGATTGGAACTCCAAGTGACAGCGCTTTGCATCAGCCCAGTACTTCTGTCGATCTTGGGCTATGCGCATTCTTTCCCTGATAGTGCGAACTACATCCACAGTTGCTACTATCATCGCAGGTCCAATAAGTTCTCTATCTCCGATATCGTCCCAACTTAATGGTAAAAGACACTTCTTTCCATAGAGCGCTGCAAAGGGTGCCATTCCAATACTCGCTTGGTAGCTGTTGTTGTATGAAAACTCCACAAGGTGTAGGTGATCTTCCCACGATCCTCCGAAGTCTAGCATACAAGCTCTTAGCATATCTTCAAGTATCTGAATCGTTCGCTCAAGCTGTCCATCTATTTGTGGATGGTAAGCTGTGCTAAAGTTGAGACTTGTTTCCAAGTTAGCTTGCAGACTGCCAAAATTGCAATCGGAATCTGGTGTCACGATCGGAGACAATGCAAACCGACACTCCATATATTCTCACGATCTCCTGCATTAGTTCATGGGTATCAGAGATAGTACATATTGAAGAGTTAAATCTTACTTTGATTCAAACTTACCTCAATATACTTCTTTGCTAATGTCTTGGTAGATTGGCCAACTCGAAAGGGAATAAAGTGAGCCGACTTTGTGAGTCGATCCACAATAACCCATACCGCATCGTTACCTTTCGTGCTGCGAGGAAGAGCAGTCACGAAGTGTTGGCTATAGTGCCCTCAAGGCAATTATCATAGTTGCAGGTAGGTGATCATGATGATTGAGGGATGACCTATACCGATAAAACAGTCTTACTCGAGATGATAGTATGCTATCTGGTTTGTCTTTGTCATCATGTATATGTTGATAAAGCCCATAAGATTCGTGCTTGACTACCAATATTGTGATGGCGATCACATACATGGGAGCTGGGGGTCTATAAGCACATCATTAAATGTCCCTAGTCGTGCGAGTATTGAGACCGGGCATCGATACTCCAGTATAGACTGGTGTATACTTATATAGACCCTGACGAGGAGCGGTGGCCGGTCTCATAAGCCATTGGTGTTAGTTGTTCACCTAAGATAGTATACAGGTGCTCATTGGATTATGAGTACACTGGACGGACTCGCCGGGAACATGCTAGTTGGTATTATACCTATTGTCAGATAGCAGTTCCCTGGTGACATATGCACAGGTTAGTCCTGTAAGTGCACGGCGGCGCCCCGGCCGTCAATCCGACGGCCAAAAGCGGAAGCGGTGATAAACTTTAAATTTTACTTGAACTGGCAAACCGCCGCGCACTACTACCCGGATCGAACCATTAACTAGTCCTAGCTATCTACAAGAATGGGAATAGAGATATACCGACGATCCAAGTCCTCCGGTCTTCTCGTCATAGTCCCGATTTCCTGCGGAATGTCCCGTCTCCTCCTCGTCGCCGGAAGTGCACCACATCGCCTACTTCTTTTACGGGCTCCCACCTCAATGCCGAGGCAACTCGGGCACGAAGCCGGCTACTCGACGTGCCCAAGATTCGCTGTAGAAAATAGTAGAACTAGTGTCTCATTTGGGGTTTATGGAGGTGCCATTTTGGTGGAGGAAATGAGGTATGAACTTTTGTGGAGGAACTCGGGGATTTTTCTAGCATCAAGAGAGCAAAAATCCCCACTACAAAAATGGGCAACCCACCCTCATGGTGGCCGGCCATCACTAGAGGAGAGGGAGTGTGAGAATGAGGGAGAGTCTCAAAAATAATGGGAGCCATTCTCAATAATACAAAGGAGAGAGAGAGAAGGCTATCATGCAAAAGGGAATGATCACAACAAATCCAACACTCCAAGGCAACCATCATCTCATGCATGATGGCTTCAAAAAGTCAAGCCATCATGAGAAGAAGAAGTCAAGTGATGGTGCTCATCATGAAAACCATCATGATACAAATAATATGCAAAGGACCCCCTTCCAAATACTTATTTGCAACAATGCAAATAAACCCTCCTCCACCAATCTTCGGCCAATGAACGGAACAAAGGAAATCGGCTGAAACTAAAAGCAAACTGGCAACTCCAGGAAACTGGTCTCGTAATAAATTACAGGAAAACCCCGATACTGTGCATACACACCCGCATCTGTATTTCGACCGAAATACAAAAGCAATGAGACAAAATCTACACTGTACTATACTAGGATCCGGCTTAAACCAAAGCCGGCTAGTAATATCCGTTCGATCCTGATCCGTGCAATACCGCACGTATCTGATCGAACCCTGCCATATAACCATACGGCCTATAGTACAGACTGTCCGATCCTGATCCGTGCAATACCGCACGTATCTGATCGGACCTTGCCATATCTCCATACGGCCTCTACAACCTTTCGCCCGAAAGCTGAGTAACTGAATGTGGGGGACTCTAAAGACTCGTCAACACCTTGGTCGTGGATTTAACCACTAGCATGTCAGAGGTATAAGCCAATACGTAACGGGCTACCAGGTATTGACCAAAAGGGACGTCTGTGAGCGAACTCAGCCTGACTCCCTACTGAGCCTGTCAGTGACAATATCCGTACAGTCCGGTCCGTTCGTCTATGAGCATCGCATGGCGGGCCTAGGGGGTTGGTAAAAGTCAGACCCCCAAAAGCGGTACAAGTCGTGTCGGAGTGTAGCCCAGAACACCCTGAGATACTACTGGAATACCTACCAGTAAATCTCCTTGCCTCGGCCGAGGGCTTCGTGTAATGGCTCTCTTAGACACAGCGCGACCTCACCCCCAATACCGGGAGAGACGAACCCCTGAAGATACGCTCACTGCCTCCATGTGGCTCGGGACTGCACCCAACTAAAAGCTGTTTGCACGACTCCTTTGAGCCGTGGTAGGGTAGTAATCAAAGTACAGTGGGAACTCACACGAGACAAATGACGATCCCCAGGTCGATGAACTAACCTGCACACATGTCACCAGGGAACTGCCATCTGACGTCTGGTATATGACCAACTAGCATGTTCCCGGCGAGTCCTGTCCGGTGTACTCATAACCCAATGAGCACCTGTATACATCTTAGGTGATCCAACTGACACCAGTGGCTTGTGAGACCGGCCACCGCCCCTCGTCGGGGTCTCGACTGTATACACTAGTCTACTATGGAGAATCGATGCCCTGTCTCGAAACTCTCACGACTAGGGACCTTTTAAGGATATGCTTATAGACCCCCAGCTCCCACTTATATGATCGCCCTCATACTGCTGGTGGTCAAGCAAGAATCCTAGGGGCTCTATCAACGTGTAATAGCGACGTGTCAGGTCACTTAAAACAGTACACGATGATAAAGGTAAACCAGATAGCATACTATCATCTCGAGTAAGACTGTCCTACCGGGATAGGTCCTCCCTCAATCATTGCAATTACGTACCTGTGACCTAATAATTGACTCTGAGGGCACTATCTCCAACAATCTCCCACTTGCACTCAAGGCTAATTATTGCGATGTCGCATACTCACAGCCCGTGTGATACCGAACACCCAACTCCTCTACTAGTCAGTCTCACAAAGCTCGCTTGCGAAACTATTGCGTTCGAGGAATAGCCTCAGTGAGTGGATCCGCTTTGTTGTCTCTTTCCATGTCTCTCTATATCTCAATTTCGCGGAGAAACCCATCTCCCGAAATGAGCAATACCTGTCTCAGAATGTGTCTGGATGTCTGATGGGACATAGCTCATAAATGAACTCCAAATCCAAACTTCTTAGACTGTATCGACTACTGAACTTAATCAGTGTCCTGCGCCATGCCTCCCTCAGTATTGCCTTGGATCACCTGTCCAAAATACTGCCCCTCGTCATAAGGGAAAACTATAACTCTGACAACGTCCTTGTCGTCCAGGTCACCTTGGAAGCCTGGAATGATAACTGTCTCCCGAATGAGGTTGTCGTTATCATATCCCTAGAACATCCACTTATGTTCTAAAACTGCTTCCGACTGTTTCTCCAGGATTGGATCAATGTCAACTTATTGCATCTAGTGCAAGAACAACATCTGGTGTGGTACTTGACATCTCATGATTGACTCAATTGCCTGAGCAAGTGATCTGCCAATCATGCACATCCCTCTCCCCTTTAGTCTATAAGACACCTTTAGAGAGGGTGACTCCATTTTCTGCAGGTACACTACCGTGCATGGAGTCGTCCATTCTAAATACCCTTAGAATGCTGTCTAAGTACCCAGATTGGGAGACTACCCAAATCTAGATCTAAAGCCATAGATCTAGTAATCAGAATGTCTGATATAAAATCCATTTCCTTTGTGGAGAAACCACTGTGTGACGACCAGAGTATAACCGATTATAGTATAGGAGTTTCCTTTCCTACTTTGTGTATGTCATCCAAATACCATGACATCACACCCTACTACCTTCTCAACAGATCCATCCCTTATTCTGATGAAGTCAAACCCATGACTGTCACGTCAGAAATAGATGATCTATCTCCGCTACTGGTGCTTCAGTCTATAAATAGACATAAGCTACCTGTCCACCAATGCTTCCGCTGCTCCCACTGACTATGACAACCCTCTGGCAGAGTCATATACACGTACACTTCTAAAACTAGTTTAGAACGACGCTATACTCATCCTCCCACCGGGTCTCGCACCCTGGAACAACAGCAATGGTAATTGTGGGTAAACAAGAACTTCCCTGTCACCGTCCTTGAGGCTACCGTAGTACCTCTCGGGTGCCTGAAGTTACCCACCTTATCTGCGGAGTGGCCAATGGAATGTCAAACCGGATTGAATCTTAAGGTTCCTTATCAAATCTTCAGTAATCGTTTGTGGTTCTGGAATCACTTCCAGATCTACCATACTCCCACTACTGTTTTCTGAAAAAATCCATTTTTATTAAAACTGTGGCGAGTCTAGAACAATATTGCTATTGTTCATCCAGATGGTAGAAAGTCAACCCTCGTCATAGCCTGGGTCAACCCACAAACAGCCATTACAGAAACGTGCCTTGAGTTGTCCAGTGTCTGGTTTTAATCATAAACCGGACAACTCCCCGTACCTTAAACATCGTTAAGATATGAACTGTTCTATATCCAATATAGAACCAGAGGCACTGATTTAATTGAACCAGATTCAAATCATGCAACTGTCTCCAGTGCATGTCAACTAAATGGAAGGAGGCCGATCAGCGTTACTCAACTTAGGAATGCTTCCATTTATGAGTAACCTGAAAGAGAAGCAATTTCTCTTAATCACTACTATCAACTGAATACCATATACAAGTATCTACATCTTCGATCACTTTGAAGAATCCCGATACTTACACCTGGTTCTCTACTCTATTCAAATACCTATAACTTCTCCAAATTCGGACCCTGTGTTTCCACGAAACACCTGTCTAAAAACTAGAGAAGTCATAAGTAAACCGAATATAGTACGAGGACCAACCCCTCTGTCCTGATGGACCCTGGACAACATACAATACTCTGTATAAGTCCCTTGAGTCTGATAACTTATTCACCGTGTGTCGTAGGTTGAAAACTGTACTTATGGTTAAGAAGAATTACACCGCTGTTTAATGCTCCTTACCTAACCATCCACTGATATAGGTAAATGTCGTAGACATAATTTCAGAAAGGTATATCTCACTCTATGAAAATAGACGTACAGATATATCAATTTGAAATTGGTGCATAACAGCGGATATTCAAAACCAAATATTTGCCGACCGGCAAACAGCCCAGGTGATTTCCTCAAATATCACTGATTACAACGAATCCCGATATAATGAGGATAATCACCCAATTCCCAATAACTTACTCCCACTCATCATCTGTAAAACCATACAGATGTGAGAATCGTACCTGGTAAATACATACCCTGGAGTAAGTATCTAATCGGGAAATCAGTTTTCCTTTAACATTACACAGTGAAACTGAAACATTGAAATGTTCCGATGGGGTATTCTGGTATTCCTAGTAATGCCTCTTCCAGATTCACAACTGTAACCGTATAGTTCTTTGCCACCTCTCCAAATCCCTTCATATGTCTTTAGTCTTTACCTTCTGCACACCCCTTTAGGCCAAATGGTTTTCTTCCTTCCCTACCGTTCGGCACCAGCCTATGGTTTGGAAGAAGACTATCCAATAAGCATAATGGGTGTACTGTCCCAATCCTAGGAACACTCGCAATGCGAGAGAAGGTGAAGATAAAAGACAACCGAATAAACCTTATTCCTATTTCTCCTGAACCAGAATCCATCCCCGAACTGGAACCAGTTCCATTCGAGTTCGTATATAACCATACGATGGAGTATCCAAATAAACTGTGGATCTTCGTAGTGATACGGAGTGTCCTGGAGAAATACAAAGGTGATGTGGGAGTGGTAACGAAATATTTGGTTTGGTCGTGAATATCTGTTGCAATTTACTTTGCCCTCTTACTAATCCCTTGCTTTGTCTGAACTTAATACTTTCTGCACACCATCGTTATGCTAATTGGTTTTCTTCATTCCCTACCGGTCGGCACCAGCCTAAGGTTTGGAAGAAGACAATCCAATTTGCGTAATAGGTGTACTACCCCTAAACCAAGGAGTACTCGTAACCTGAGAGAGGGTAAAAGGAAAAGACAACTGAATAATCCTATCCGTTTTCTCCAGAACCGGAAACCATCCTCGAATAAATTCTTTCGAGTTCGTATCTAACCATACGATGGTTTTGTCCAATGGAAGTGGACGTTCGTAGTAAAATGGGGTGTCCTGGAGAAAAGGGTAAAAGTAGGAGTGGCAATGAGGTTTGCAACTCTGACAATCCAAAAGCCGGTGTTTAAGAAGGTTCGGTCAACTTGGTCACCGAGTCATAGTCTTAGGGTCGGGTCAATGGTCGCTGCCAAAGAGAGAGAGAAAAGAAACACTCAGCGTGCACTCTAACCTAGATCAGAATGGTTACCAATTTATCTAATCAGGAAACCTCCCACTGTACCTCAAATTCTCCTCCAAACCTGAAAGAAGAATTAGTCGGGGTCACCCGAGGAGTAAACTAACTCATCAGTGGGAATCGGGATCCAACTCTCATCGCATGATAACGTGACGGAATCCGCTCACGTCATCACACTCCAGAAGGTATGCGCATAGCTGGCAAGTTTCAGTTCTTTTGAAACTCCCGATGTGATTTTTGCCCCATGCTCTTATGACCTTGACGAAGGCCAACAAATCATAAGTCACATGTCAAGTTCTACCCGTCATTCTCCAGGTTGATTTGAACCCACCCGCACAAGCCCTTGACGAAGGCCAACAAGGCTATACGACTGTCCCAAACCAACGCATCTATCTATGCTGCAGAAAGGCAACAAGCAGCTACCATACACTATGCCTTGACGAAGGCCAACAAACATAGCATGAATACTACGTGCTACCCGTCTGAAACGACGGAGGGCTACGAATGGTTTCTGGCGAAAACCTTTAACGTAGTGAACTTGATATCGTTGAAGGAACTGATAGCTTTTTAAAAATATAGTGACGAAAACCGTTGCTAAAGAGGTCACTCCCGATGAAGGGATCTCGGCTCTTTCCCCGTAGAATGAGGTGCAGGATATTCCAACTGAATACCATGGTGCAAAGCAAAAGTAATCGGCTATAGTGAAGTTAATGCCCTGACGCAAACTTTTTGTCCAAGGGGTCACTCCCGGTGAAGGGATCTCGGCCCTTGCCTCGTCGACTGAGGAGCAGGATATTCCAACTGAATACCACGATGCAAAACAAAAGTGAACGTCCTTGCAATAACAGCTTTTTGAAAAGTGTTCCAACAACATCAGATTAGGTTTGTTTTTAACTTGCATTGATCCGAATCAACGCAGTCCCATCAATTGATCACACCAAAAAGAACGAAAATATACTGATGTACGTATATGCCATCCGCATTCGCCACTGGGTCCCGTCATTACCCGTTAGGTTAGCTAACTAACGACAGAGCGGGGACTGGACTAGCGCGGATGTAAAACATATACAACATCTACTAATATATATACCAATATATTATATTCGCTCAAGGCGTGAATAAAATGCAACATCACAGAAATGTACAGCATCACAGAACAATACAGATATCTGGGATCCCCGGGTTTCACAGAGCCGCTGAAACCCGACGTTCCCCTGGTCGTGTGGATAGCCTGTGCAATGAAATCCTAGACCCCTACGGGCGCGGCAAGTTACCCGCCAAAACCTGAAGCGAGGCAGCCCCCTTCAGCTCCGTGAATGGACCACCCAGCACTTCACGGAATCCGGTAACTTGGGCACCCCTCCTGGGTCAACCTGTACCCCCTACGAGTGCGGCGAATAGCCCGCCAATCCTAGAGTGAAGCCCCTTCCGTCCCAATGCCATGAGATGCGGGCTTGTTGCCCTCCAGAACCCGGCTATCCATGCACCCCTCCGCGGGGCAATCCTAGTACAGAAAGTAAAATATACATACAACGGGTACATCGACCGCAACCAGGTCGTGCCCCAAAATAATAATACAAACAGGCAGTGACGGCAGTCCACATGTCGGACGCTCGCCCCGCAATATCAAATGTACATAATACAATCACAACTGTACTAGCATTGCATCCAGGCTATCCCCCACGACCGATCCGCAACATCACAGCAAAAACAGAACATCAACGTGAAAGTCACGTTCGCAAATCCGTCTAACCGGGCTATAGTAGTTAGACCGGATTTACCGATCAAGTGACATTCACGGTCGCAGATATAATGTAAATACTGTGAAATAATGTGTTTAAAATATCCGATCAATCAAATTTTAACAAGTGGGCCCCCAAGCAATACTGTAGCAGTTAAAGAAATTCTGGGCCCAATGTTAATATTCCAAAACCCCAATTTTAAGCCCACAAAGACACTGTAGAAATTTGGTGCAGTGATCTCCACAGTGTGCGGCGGAACAGCGGCGGGAAGGGGGTTTTCGCGGCGGTTCCGCGCTCCCATAGTGGAGTCACTTCATCGAATTTTTACAGTGCTCTTATATTTTCCAGTACATCAATATTTTACAACCTGAAAAATTTTTCGAGACCAAAAATTTTCAACAGAAAACTGTCGATAGGAAAAACACGGTTTTGGAACTTTTTGATCGATCGGAAATGCAAACACATTAATCAAGCTAGACTAAGTTAATGGCGAGGCTCTGATACCACTGTAAGTGCACGGCGGCGCCCCGGCCGTCAATCCGACGGCCAAAAGCGGAAGCGGTGATAAACTTTAAATTTTACTTGAACTGGCAAACCGCCGCGCACTACTACCCGGATCGAACCATTAACTAGTCCTAGCTATCTACAAGAATGGGAATAGAGATATACCGACGATCCAAGTCCTCCGGTCTTCTCGTCATAGTCCCGATTTCCTGCGGAATGTCCCGTCTCCTCCTCGTCGCCGGAAGTGCACCACATCGCCTACTTCTTTTACGGGCTCCCACCTCAATGCCGAGGCAACTCGGGCACGAAGCCGGCTACTCGACGTGCCCAAGATTCGCTGTAGAAAATAGTAGAACTAGTGTCTCATTTGGGGTTTATGGAGGTGCCATTTTGGTGGAGGAAATGAGGTATGAACTTTTGTGGAGGAACTCGGGGATTTTTCTAGCATCAAGAGAGCAAAAATCCCCACTACAAAAATGGGCAACCCACCCTCATGGTGGCCGGCCATCACTAGAGGAGAGGGAGTGTGAGAATGAGGGAGAGTCTCAAAAATAATGGGAGCCATTCTCAATAATACAAAGGAGAGAGAGAGAAGGCTATCATGCAAAAGGGAATGATCACAACAAATCCAACACTCCAAGGCAACCATCATCTCATGCATGATGGCTTCAAAAAGTCAAGCCATCATGAGAAGAAGAAGTCAAGTGATGGTGCTCATCATGAAAACCATCATGATACAAATAATATGCAAAGGACCCCCTTCCAAATACTTATTTGCAACAATGCAAATAAACCCTCCTCCACCAATCTTCGGCCAATGAACGGAACAAAGGAAATCGGCTGAAACTAAAAGCAAACTGGCAACTCCAGGAAACTGGTCCCGTAATAAATTACAGGAAAACCCCGATACTGTGCATACACACCCGCATCTGTATTTCGACCGAAATACAAAAGCAATGAGACAAAATCTACACTGTACTATACTAGGATCCGGCTTAAACCAAAGCCGGCTAGTAATATCCGTTCGATCCTGATCCGTGCAATACCGCACGTATCTGATCGAACCCTGCCATATAACCATACGGCCTATAGTACAGACTGTCCGATCCTGATCCGTGCAATACCGCACGTATCTGATCGGACCTTGCCATATCTCCATACGGCCTCTACAACCTTTCGCCCGAAAGCTGAGTAACTGAATGTGGGGGACTCTAAAGACTCGTCAACACCTTGGTCGTGGATTTAACCACTAGCATGTCAGAGGTATAAGCCAATACGTAACGGGCTACCAGGTATTGACCAAAAGGGACGTCTGTGAGCGAACTCAGCCTGACTCCCTACTGAGCCTGTCAGTGACAATATCCGTACAGTCCGGTCCATTCGTCTATGAGCATCGCATGGCGGGCCTAGGGGGTTGGTAAAAGTCAGACCCCCAAAAGCGGTACAAGTCGTGTCGGAGTGTAGCCCAGAACACCCTGAGATACTACTGGAATACCTACTAGTAAATCTCCTTGCCTCGGCCGAGGGCTTCGTGTAATGGCTCTCTTAGACACAGCGCGACCTCACCCCCAATACCGGGAGAGACGAACCCCTGAAGATACGCTCACTGCCTCCATGTGGCTCGGGACTGCACCCAACTAAAACCTGTTTGCATGACTCCTTTGAGCCGTGGTAGGGTAGTAATCAAAGTACAGTGGGAACTCACACGAGACAAATGACGATCCCCAGGTCGATGAACTAACCTGCACACATGTCACCAGGGAACTGCCATCTGACGTCTGGTATATGACCAACTAGCATGTTCCCGGCGAGTCCTGTCCGGTGTACTCATAACCCAATGAGCACCTGTATACTTCTTAGGTGATCCAACTGACACCAGTGGCTTGTGAGACCGGCCACCGCCCCTCGTCGGGGTCTCGACTGTATACACTAGTCTACTATGGAGAATCGATGCCCTGTCTCGAAACTCTCACGACTAGGGACCTTTTAAGGATATGCTTATAGACCCCCAGCTCCCACTTATATGATCGCCCTCATACTGCTGGTGGTCAAGCAAGAATCCTAGGGGCTCTATCAACGTGTAATAGCGACGTGTCAGGTCACTTAAAACAGTACACGATGATAAAGGTAAACCAGATAGCATACTATCATCTCGAGTAAGACTGTCCTACCGGGATAGGTCCTCCCTCAATCATTGCAATCACGTACCTGTGACCTAATAATTGACTCTGAGGGCACTATCACCAACAAGTCTGACGACCTGAGATCGTCATTTGTCTCGTGTGAGTTCCTACTGTGCTTTGATTACTACCCTACCACGGCTCAAAGGAGTCGTGCAAACAGGTTTTAGTTGGGTACAGTCCCGAGCCACATGGAGTCAGTGAGCAGATCGTCGGGGATTCGTTACTCCCGGTATTGGGGGTTGATGTCGCGCTGTGCACGGGTGGCCATCATCGGAAATCCTCGGTCGGGGTATACGAGAATTACCGATCCAGGATCGATAGTTTCTCAGGCGGTGATGGGTTACATACCGACACGAATTATCGCGTTATTAGGGGTCTGACTTTATCCACCCCCCTAGACTCGATATGCGATATTCTTAGACGAACAGACCGGACTGTACGGACATTGCCACTGTCAGGCTCAGTAGGGGTTTGGATGAGCTTGCTCGTCGGCCTTCCTTTCACTCAATACCTGGGTAGCCGTTACGTACAGCTAGTGCCGCTAACGTGTTTGTGGTTAAACCCACTGCCAGCGTATTGACGAGTCTTTAGAGTCCCACACAGAGGGTTTCCCTGGTTCTGGCGAAATGATGTAGTAGCCGTATTGGATACGTGCATGGTTCCGATCGATTGATGTACATTGTACTCGGACATTCGATTGGACAGTTGATAATACTAGCCGGCTCGGGTATGAGCCGGATTATTAAATCAGGTATTTATTTAATAATTTACGTATATGTATTTCGATACGTATATTCTAGTATTATATTCTTTGTGTTATTCTATCTCTTTGGGTATCGTATTTCGGAACGGATACAGGTATGTATATACAGTAGAATGTAATCCGTATTTTTACCGGATAACAATCTAGAAGGTGCCACCTCATTTTAGGGTTTGACCATTTTCATTAAATGGATAAATAAGGTGGAATATAGCATGATGGGTATGGTGAGAACCATACTTAAATAGTGCACACAAATGAATTCTTAATTCATTTGTGTTCACTATTCAAGTATGGGAGGAATTTAAAAATGGAAAAATGGTTTTTACAAAACCAAGCATGCTACTTTCTCTCTCCAAGGTTGAGCTCATTTTTTGCAAGCATGCTTGTTCTTCTTCACTTGGGTTTTCTTGAGCTCCTCCCTCACCATTTCTCCTCTAGCTTTTCATTGTTGCCTCCACCTTCATGATATGAGATAAATAACACTTAGACTACATTCACTACATCCTAGGCTCTCTAGGGTAGCATCCTAAAGACCCTAATTGCTCCACTAGCATCTTGGTGTGGAGCTAGAGCCGGAATTACATCCCTCGGGTGGATCGTCTTTGATGAAGGAAGACTGGTGACCAACTTCGTTCAAGCACACCTCAAGGAGCTATGGAGAAAGATGAAGACCGAAGGACATGGTTCTATTCGGTATAATCTTTCTAACTTATAGTATAGCACCTTTTGTTTGCTAGTATAGTGTTTGTGGGTTCGATCTTGGGATTGGGTTCTGTCGGCGCCAGATTTTTATTCGTCGTTTTTGTTCCGTACCGTCCACTTTTGATGGCCAGGGCACCGACATAACCCAGCAGTGGTATCAGAGCCACCCATAAACCATTACTAGTAGGTTGCATGAAGTTAGAACATTGATCGATCAAAATTTCCAAATCATTTTTCCATTTTGCCAAGTTTCTGTCGATTTTAAAACTTGCTCGAAAAATCTTTATGTATAGCTTAAAAATCCGTGCAGGCAATTGTAGAGCACCAAAAGAAATTTGGAAGCTTGAATCAATTTTTTGGCCGTGGAACCGCCGCAAAACATGTCATTTGGCGGCGGTTCCGCCGCGCTTTTGTGGCCAAATGCCTCCAAATTTTTTCTGGCACTCTCTGACAAGGAATAATGATTTTTGTGATGTTTAGTATTATACCATATTCTCTTGAGTACTGGTTTGCACTTGGGGCTAGACAAAAATTTTAATCGATCGAAATTTTAACTGTGTAATTATCAGTACTTAGTTTAGCATCTGCGACCGTGAATGTCACTCGATCGGTAAACCCGTCTAATTGCTATATGTTCTTTTAGACGAGTTTGCGAACGTGACATTCACGTTGATGTTCTGTGATTATGCTGATATTGTGTTTGGATCGTCATGGTGGATAGCTTGGGTGCAATGTTAGTATTGTTCAGTTTCATTTTATTTGTACATTTGATATTGCGGGGCGAGCGTCCGACATGTGGACTGCCGTCACTGCCAGTCTGTATATTATTTGTTTGGGGCATGACCGGGTTGAGGTCGATGTCACCCTTGTATATTATTTTCTTTTCTGTAATAGGATTACCCCGCGGTGGAGTGCACGAATAGCCGGGTTCTAAAGGGCAACGGATCCGCATCTCATGGCATTGAGACGGAGGGGACCTTACTCTAGAATTGGCAGGCTATTCGCCGCACTAGTAGAGGGTATAGGTATGACCCACGGAGGGGTGCTCAAGTTACCGGATTCCGTGAAGTGCTGGGTGGCCCATTCACGTTGTTGAAGGGGGTTGCCTTACTTCTGGGATTGGCGGGTAACTTGCCGCGCTCGTAGGGGTCTAGGACTTTCATTGCACAGGCTATCCACACGACCAGAGGAACGTCGGATTTTTATTTATGGCTCAATGGAAACCCGGGGATCCCAGATTATTTGTATTGTTCTGTGATACTTATTACTTTTCTGTGATGTTGCATTTATCATTCCTGGAGCGATTATTATATATTTATATATACTAGTAGATGTTGTATATGTTTTGCACCCGCGCTAGTCCAGTCCCCGCTCTGTCGTTAGTTAAGTAACCTAACAGGTGATGACAGTACCCAGTGGCGAATGCGGATGGCATATACATACATTATATTTTCGTTCTTTTCTGCTGTGATTAATTGATGGGACTGCATTGATTCTTATCAATGCAAGGATAAAACAAACCTATATTTGATGTTGTTGGAACCAATTTTAAAAAATGACATTACAGACGTACGCTTTTGCTTTGCATAGTGGTATTCGGTTATGAATATCCAGCACCTCATTCGACGAGGCAAGGGCCGAGATCCCTTCAACGGGAGTGACCCCTTGAGTAAAAGTTTGCATCAACATAATAACTTTACTATAGTCGATTATTTTTGCTTTGCATCGTGGTATTCAGTTTGGAATATCCTGCACCTCATTCGACGAGGAAAGAGCCGAGATCCCTTCACCGGGAGTGACCTCTTTAGCAAAGGTTTTCGCAGCTATATTTTTATAAAAGCTATCCGGTTCCTTCAACGATATCAAGTTCATTACTTTAAAGGTTTTTCGCCAAAAACCATTCATAGTCCTCCGTCATTTCAAACGGGTAGCACTTAGTATTCATGCTATGTTTGTTGGCCTACGTCAAGGCACAGTGTATGGTACCTATTTGTTACTTTTCTGTTGCATAGATAGATGAGTTGGTTTGGAACAGTCGTACTACCTTGTAGGCCTACGTCAAGGGTATGTACGGGTGAATTCAAATTAACCTGGATAATGACGGGTAGAACTTGACATGTGACTTATGATATGTTGGCCTACGTCAAGGTCAAAAGAGCATGGGATAAAAAGTTACACCGGGAGTTTCAAACATACAGGAAACTTGCCAGGCATGCGCATACCTTCTGGAGTGTGATAACTTGAGTGGCTTCCATCAAGTTATCATGCGATGATAGTTGGATTCCGATTCTCACTGATGAGTAGGATTACTCCTCGGGTAATTCCGACTAATTCTCCTTTTGGGTTTGGAGGAGAATTCGAGGAAACAGTGGGAGCCATCCAGATTAGATAAAGTGATTAACCATTCTGATCTAGGCTAGAGTGCACGCAGAGTGTTTCTTTTCTCTCTCTCTCTTTGACAACGACCGTGGCCCGGCCCTGGACTATAACTCAGTAACCAAGTTAACCGAACTTTCTTAAAACACTGGCTTTTGGATTGTCTGAGTTGCATGCAACATTGCCACTCTTTACTTTTCTCCAGAACACCATGTATCACTATGAACATCCAATCCTATTGGATAAAACTATCGTATGGTTATACACGAACTCGAAGGAACTTTTTCGAGGATGGTTTCTGGTTCTGGAGAAAATGAGTAGGACTATTCAGTTGTCTTTTCCTTTTACCTTCTCTCAGATTGTGAGGGCTCTTAGGATTAGGAGACGGTACACCTATTACGCTTATTGGATAGTCTTCTTTCAAACCATAGGCAGGTGCCGAACGGTAGGGAATGAAGAAAACCAATTAGCCTAAGTGTGGTGTACAGAAGGTAATGAGTAAAGAAAAATAAAAGGATTAGAAAGAGGGCAAAGTAAATTGCGGCTGCTATTCACGACTAAACTAAGTCTTTCATTGCCACTCCTACTTCACCTTTGTGTTTTTCCAGAACACCCCGTATCACTACGAACATCCAATCCTATTGGATAAATCCATCCTATAGTTACATACGAACTCGAAGGAAATTTTTCGAGGATGGATTCTGGTTCAGGAGAAATAGGAATAATGTTTATTCAGTTGTCTTTTATCATCACCTTCTCTCCGGTTGTGAGTATTCCTAGGATTAGGAGAGTACACCTATTACGATTATTGGACAGTCTTCTTCCAAACCATAGGCTGGTGCCGAACGGTAGGGAAGGAAGAAAACCATTTAAGCCTAATGAAGGTGTACAGAAGGTAACGACTAAAGACAAATAAAGGGGTTTGGAGAGATGGCAAAGAAATATACGGTTACAGTCATGAATCTGGATAATGGAAGAGGCATTACTAGGAATACCCGGATACCCCCTCGAAACATTTTCATGTTTCAGTTTCACTGTGCATTGTTAATTGTAAACTGATTTTCTAATTAGACCCTTACTCCAGGGTATGTATTTACCAGGTATGATTCTCACATCTGTATAGTTTTATAGATGATGAGTGGGAGTAAGTTATTGGGAATTAGGTAACCATCCTCATTATATCGGAATTCGTTATAATTGGTGATATTTGAGAAAATCTCCTGGGTACAGTTTTCAACCTACGATGCACATGGTTTGAGTTATTCAACTCAAGGGACTTATACAAAGTATTGTATGTCGTCCATTGTTCATTAGGACAAAGGGGAAGGTCCTCGTACTATATTCTGTTTACTTGTGACTTCTCTAGTTTTAGGCAAGTGTTTCGTAGAAATACAAGGTCTAAGTTTTGAGAAGTTATAGGTGTAAGAATAAAGTAGGGAACCACGTGTTGCAAGTATCAGGATTCTTCAAGGTGATTGAAGAAGTAGATACTTGTGTTTGGCATCAGTTGATAGTAATGGTTTTGAGAACTTGATTCTCTTTCAGGTTACTCATATATGGATGCACTCCTAGTTGAGTAATACTGATTAGCCTCATTCCATTTGGCAGATATGCACTGGAGACGGCTGCATGATTTGAATCTGGTTCCAATAAAATTAGTGCCTTTGTTTCTGTATGGTATATAGAATCAATTTGTATCTTAACGATGTTAAGATATAGGGAGTTGTCCGGCTGATGCTTAAAACCAAAATCTGGACAAACTCAGGGCACGTTTCAGTAATGGCCGTTTGTGGGTTATCCCGGGCTTTCACGAGTGTTAACTGTCTACCATCAGGAAGATCAATAGTGATATTGTTCTTGACTCGCCACCAGTTTTAATAAAATGGATTTTTTTTTTCAGAAAACAGTAGTGGGAGTATGGTAGAACTGGAAGTTATTCCAGAACCGCAAATGATTACTGATAATTTAATAGAACCTAAGGATTCAATTGATTTGAAATTCCATTAGCCACTCCGTAGATATGGTGGGTAACCTCAGGCGCCCAAGAGGTACTTCGGTCTTCTCAGAGACGGTGACAGAGAGGTTCTTATTTACCCAGACTTGCCATTGCTGCTGTTCCAGATTATGAGACCCAGCAGGAGGATGAATATAGCGTCGTTCTAAACTAGCTTTAGAAGTGTACGTATATATGACTCTTCCAGAGGGTTGTTGTGGTTAGTGGGAGCAGCGGAAGCATAGTGGACAAGTAGCTTGTGCCTATTTATAGACTAAAGCAGATATAGCAAAGATAGATTATCTATCTTTGATGTGACAGTCATGGGTTTGACTTCATCAGAATAGGGGATGAATCTGTTAAGAAGGTAGTAGGGTGTGATGTCCTGGTATTTAGATGACATACATAGAGTAGGAAGTAAAATTCCTATACTACGATTGGTTATACTATGGTTGTCACACAGTGATTTCTCTACAAAGAATTTGGATATTATACCTGGCATTCTGGTTACTAGATCTATGGTTTTAGATCTAGATTTGGGTAGTTTCCCAATCTGGGTACTTGGACAGTATTCTAAAGGTATTTTAGAATGGACGACTCCTGGCATGGTGGTAAACCTGCAAGTGATGGAGTCACCCTCTCTAAAGGTGTCTTACAGACTAAAGGGGAAAAGGAAGTGCATGATTGGCATATCAATTGCTTAGTTAATTGAGTCAATCATGATATGTCAAGTACAACACCAGATGTTTTTTTTGCACAAGATGCAATAAATTGAGATATTAATCCAATCCTGGAGAAACGTTAGGAAGCAGTTTATGAGCATAAGTGAATGTTCTAAGTATTTGATAACGGCAGATTCCTTCGGTAGATGGTTATCATTCCAGGCATCCAAAGTAACATGGATGACAGAGTGACTATCAGAGTTATAGTCTTTCCCTCTTACGAGGGGCAGTAGTTTGGACAGGTGGTCCAAGCGGATACTGAGGGAGGCATGGCACATGATACTGATTAAATTCAGTTGACGATACGGTCTAAGAAGTTTGGATTTGGAGTTCATTTATGAACTAGGTCCCATCAGATGTCCAGACATATTCTAAGACATGTATTACTTAATTCGGGAGATGGCCGTCTCCGCGAACTTGAGATAAAGAGAGACATAGAAAGAAACATTGGAGCGGATCCACTCACTGAGGCTATTTCTCGAACACATTAGTTTCACAAACAGGTTTTGCGAAACTGATTGGTAGAGAAGTTGGGTGTTCGGTATCACACGGGCTGTGAGTATGCGACATCGCAATAATTGGCCTTAAGTGCAAGTGGGAGATTGTTGGCTATAGTGCCCTCAAGGCAATTATCATAGTCGCAGGTAGGTGATCATGATGATTGAGGGAGGACCTATACCGATAAAACAGTCTTACTCGAGATGATAGTATGCTTCTGGTTTGTCTTTGTCATCATGTATATGTTGATAAAGCCCATAGGATTCATGCTTGACTACCAACATTGTGATGGCGATCACATATGTGGGAGCTGGGGGTCTATAAGCACATCCTTAAATGTCCCTAGTCGTGCGAGTATCGAGACCGGGCATCGATACTCCAGTATAGACTGGTGTATACTTATCTAGATCCTGACGAGGGGCGGTGGCCGGTCTCACAAGCCATTGGTGTAAGTTTTTCACCTAAGATATTATACAGGCGCTCATTGGATTATGAGTACACTGGACGGACTCGCCGGGAACATGCTAGTTGGTATTATACCTATTGTCAGATAGCAGTTCCCTGGTGACATGTGTACAGGTTAGTCTGACGACCTGAGATCGTCATTTGTCTCGTGTGAGTTCCCACTGTGCTTTGATTACTACCCTACCATGGCTCAAAGGAGTCGTGCAAACAGGTTTTAGTTGGGTACAGTCCCGAGCCATATGGAGTTAGTGAGAGGATCGTCGGGGATTCGTTTCTTCCGGTATTGGGGGTTGATATCGCGCTGTGCACGGGTGGCCATCACCGGAAATCCTCGGCCGGGGTATACGAGAATTACCGATCTTGGATCGATAGTTTCTCAGGCGGTGATGGGTTACATACCGACACGAATTATCGCGTTATTAGGGGTCTGACTTTATCCACCCCCTTAGACTCGATATGCGATACTCTTAGACGAACAGACCGGACTGTACGGACATTGTCACTGTCAGGCTCAGTAGGGGTTTAGATGAGCTTGCTCGTCGGCCTTCCTTTCGCTCAATACCTGGGTAGCCGTTACGTACAGCTAGTGCCGCTGACATGCTTGTGGTTAAACCCACTGCCAGCGTATTGACGAGTCTTTAGAGTCCCACACAGAGGGTTTCCCTGGTTCTGGCGAAATGATGTAGTATCCGTATTGGATACGTGCACGGTTCCGATCGATTGATGTACATTGTACTCGGACATTCGATTGGACAGTTGATAATAATAGCCGGCTCGGGTATGAGCCGGATTATTAAATCAGGTATTGATTTAATAATTTACGTATATGTATTTCGATACGTATATTCTAGTATTATATTCTTTGTGTTATTCTATCTCTTTGGGTATTCGTATTTCGGTACGGATACAGGTATGTATATACAGTAGAATGTAATCCGTATTTTTACCGGATAACATTCTAGAAGGTGCCACCTCATTTTAAGGTATGACCATTTTCATTAAATGGATAAATGAGGTGGAATATAGCATGATGGGTATGGTGAGAACCATACTTAAATAGTGCACACAAATGAATTCTTAATTCATTTGTGTTCACTATTCAAGTATGGGAGGAATTTAAAAATGGAAAAATGGTTTTTACAAAACCAAGTATGCTACTTTCTCTCTCCAAGGTTAAGCTCATTTTTTGCAAGCATGCTTGTTCTTCTTCACTTGGGTTTTCTTGAGCTCCTCCTTCACCATTTCTCCTCTAGCTTTTCATTGTTGCCTCCACCTTCATGATATGACATAAATAACACTTAGACTACATTCACTACATCCTAGGCTCTCTAGGGTACCATCCTAAAGACCCTAGTTACTTCACTAGCATGTTGGTGTGGAGCTAGAGCTGGAATTACATCCCTCGGGTGGATCGTCTTTGATGAAGGAAGACCGGCAACCAACTTCGTTCAAGCACACCTCAAGGAGCCATGGAGAAAGATGAAGGCCGAAGGACATGGTTCTATTCGGTATAATCTTTCTAACTTGTAGTTTAGCACCCTTTTTTTTGCTAGTATAGTGTTTGTGGGTTCGATCTTGGGATTGGGTTCCATCGGCGCCAGATTTTTATTCGTCGTTTTTGTTCCATACCGGCCACTTTTGATGGCCAGGGCGCCGGCATAACCCAGCACGATGTCCATAGTGATGTATTGCCATTTCCATTATGGAATAGGTAACGGTTGAAATAAACCAGCAGTCCTGTGATGTTCAGCTTTCACTTGCTGACACACCAAACATTTAGCGACGCTTCTGGCTACTTCACGCTTCATTCCATGCCACCAGTAATGTTGCCGCAGATCTTTGTATATCTTTGTACTACCAGGGTGTACTGAATAGGAAGAGCTATGAACTTATTTCATCAATTCTTTCCGAACAGGACCTTGTGGTACACACAATCTACTGCCGTATCTCAAAGATCCGTCTACATGGATGATGAAGTTTGTTCTAAGTCCACTTTCTACTTGTTCTATGATCTTTTGCAATTTGGCATCACTTGCTTGAGCTGCTTTTATTTGATTGGCAATGGTAGATTGAACTTGTAAGTTCATCAAACTTGAAGCGTTACCTTGCATGACCACTTCTATCTTCTTATGATGCAAATCTTGTTGAAGCTTCCACTGTGCGGTGTGATTCAGTGAGATTCATTGATAGTGGTTGGCGACTAAGTGTATCAGATACTACATTCACCTTCCCTGGATGATATTGTAGGTTGATGTCGAAGTCTGCCATAAGTTCTAACCATCTTCTTTGCCGCATATTCAACTTTTTCTGAGTAAACACATATTTCAGACTCTTGTGGTCTCTGTATATGTCCACTCGTTCTCCAAGAAGATAATGGCGCCAAATCTTAAGTGCAAAGATAACGGCTGCCAACTCCAGATCATGCGTCGGATAGTTGCGCACATGAATCTTCAGCTGTCTTGATGCATAAGCCACAACTTTACCGTGCTGATATAGAACACATCCTAATCTCTTACCGGATGCATCGCAATGCACTACGAAACCTCCGGATTGGTCCAGTATTACGAGAATAGGTGCTGATGTCAATCTTGACTTGAGTTCTATGAATAAAACACATCCTAATCTCTTACCGGATGCATCGCAATGCACTACAAAACCTCCGGATTGGTCCGGTATTACGAGAATAGTTGCTGATGTCAATCTTGACTTGAGTTCTATGAAAGCGTGTTCGCATGCTTCTGACCACACGAATTCTTCATCTTTACGCATGAGCTTAGTCAGGGGTGTTGCAATCTTTGAAAATCCTTCAATGAATCTTCTGTAATATCCTGTTAAACCCAAGAAACTTTGAATGTCCTTCACTGACTTTGGTGCCGGCCATTCTCTTACTGCTGATATCTTAGCTGGATCTACAGAGATTCTATTGCCTGATATAATATGTCCGAGAAAACCGACTTGATCTATCCAAAACTCGCACTTGCTGTACTTGGCATAGAGCTGATACTGTCGTAAAGTCTCCAGGACAATTCGTAAGTGCTCGGCATGTTCTTTCCGACTCTTAGAATACACCAGGATGCCGTCAATGAAGATGACAACAAACCTGTCTAGGTACTCTCGCAAAACTTGATTCATTAGGTTCATGAATATAGCTGGTGCGTTAGTCACTCCAAATGGCATCACAAGAAACTCATAATGACCATAGCGAGTCCTGAATGTCGTTTTCGGAATATCAGACTCTTTGATCTTCACCTGATGATATCCCGAACGAAGATCTAACTTGGAGAAACGCAATACCCATTAAGCTGATCGAATAGATCGTCGATGCGTGGAAGTGGATACTTGTTCTTTATAGTTATTTCGTTCAGAGCTCTATAATCAATGCACATTCGATATGAACCTTCCTTCTTATTCACAAGCAGAACTGGCGATCCCCAAGGACTAATCCATCATTTCTTCAATAATTCATCCAACTGAGTTCGGATCTCTTTCAAACATTCGGGACTAAAGAGATACAGAGCTTTGATCACCGGTTATGCTCCAGGTACTAAATCAATGCTGAATTCAATAGCTCGATCAGGAAGGAAACCTGATATGCCTTCAGGAAATACATTGTCGAACTCTTGAACTGCCACTGGCTTATCTTCTCCCGCCTGTAGAGTTGCAATCACTGCCTTCTTCAGTTTTTCTTTGTATGTGCTTGGCTCCAGGGTACGGTCTACACTTTTGAAATAAAAGACCGGATGTTCTGGAATCTCGAACACTACCCTCCTTTGAGGACAGTCAATGGTAGCATAGAATGTTCCTAGCCAATCCATACCCAAAACGACATCGAAATTCGGTATGTCCAGCACCTTGAAGTCAGCATAGAATTCTCTGCTGCAGATGACCCTTGGACACATGTCGTATCCCATTATTTCCTTTAGAACGCCGTTCTCTGAACTGACATTCCATCTGGATACAAGTGGTTTGATTGGAATTGCATGAGTTCGGATGAACCGTTGAGACATAAAGCAATGAGATGCTCCAGTATCGAACAGTGCTAGTGTAGGAAGTGAGGCTACTAAAATTGTACCTAAGTTATGTGGGATATGTTTAGGTATAAAAGATATATGGGTATGTATAAAGGTGGAAAGAAAGCTTGAAAGTAAAGAGTTACCAGTGATGACTTGGCCTGTGGCTTTAGCTTCTTCCACAGTCATTGTGAAAGCTTGTCGTCTCGGTACATTCCTCCTTACTGGAGGAGCATTCCTCTGTACTTGTGGTAAGTTCCTTTGTGCTTGGTAGAACTGACGAGGAGGAGGTGCAGTCGGTCCATGAGGAAGTGGAGGTGGGAGAGCGATTCATGGAGCAGGTGCCTCGATAGCTGGCCGCTACGGATAGGTAATTGCTGGTCCGGGTGCAGCATTTGGATTGAGTCTACGAGAAAAAGACCCAATATCATGTGTGGATGAGCCACAAACTAATCAAAGGCGATTAGCATGCCTACAATCCTTCACCAGGTGTCCATCCCTCCCGCAGTAGGTGCAAAAAGCTGGACCGGGCCGGTTGAATGGTACTCCCGGTCTCCTGGGTAAAAAAGGTAGCCTTGAAGAGGCTCTTCCTGCCATCTGAGTAGCAGGGCGCTGCACTCCGGTAGATTGGGGTCTGCTCTTCATCTTTACTACTTCCTCATATCGACGGGCAGCTTTTAGAGCCAGTTCGTGGATTGGAAAATCCCCTGTAGCTAAGGCAACTTGGATCTCCAGATCTAACCCTTGCTGAAATCGTCTAGACCTGATCTCAGCAGTCGGAATGAGGTGTGCCACGAACCTGTTCTGGTCTTGTGTTGGCTGTGTAGTATGTGATATTATAAAATCGAATATTTAAGACATATCTTTACCTGCTCAACATAGTGAACTCAGCATCATACTCATCCACCGATTTGCTCCACATAGAGCCTTTTTGTAAGTGGATGAATTGCTACTCCATGTCGAATCAGGAAGTCTCGGGAAAATACTTCGCGTCGAACATATCGTGAAAAGTTTTCCATTCAATAGGCTAGGTAAGACAGCTTTCTTTCGCCTTCCACCATACTCGGGCGTTGTCGATGAGTTGCAGCTTTGCAATCCGTACCCAAGCGATCTCTAGCACTTGTGCTGCTGCCAGATTGTCCTCAATGCTCTAAGCCTATTCTATAGCTTTCAAAGGGCTCTCTTTCCTAGAAAATTGCTTTGGGTGTAATGCCCGGAATTGCTTTACTCCGGATGCTTCTGCTTCTGGACGGTTCAATAAGATAGCAGTCTGCTGTTGCTGTCCTTCCAGGAGGCTTCGGATTGCCTCAAGCAATACCGTTTGCTCGTTGATCGGAGCTACAACGGTAGGTGTAAGTGGAAGAGGTGGTGGTGGTGTGTTGTTGACGTTTGTGCTGGTATTGTTTGGAGAATCTATAACCTTGAAAGAAAAAATTAGGGTTAGGATAGATTCAAAGAATATGAAATTGTAAGATTCAAGGAATATGAAATGTAAAGAATGTTTTTAGTTGCTGATTCTTGTGTTATATTGCTTAGGACTTCATGCAGAATTGATCTGCATGGGCCGCCAAAAAAACCTGTCACGCCCCGCTTCCCAATGTACGGGTAATGAGACGTGACTGAGACCGCTACGTATTTACTTAGAAGTAAACACGCTAAGCGTAACTAAGCAATATAACGTAAATATACATAAGAAGGCATGAAATGTAAATGAACAACAACTTTTATTTATTAAACATATCTTTACAATACAACTGAAAAGTAAATACAATGATGAAAGAAATGCCTAAACAATGGTATGAACATGAAAGTAAAGTATATACAAGAGTCTAAAGCTTGGGGTCCTCGTTGAACTGATCCAAGTCCTCTGAACTGGGCTCTATCTCCAGTGAGTCGGATCCACCTGACAACATTCCAAAGAAAGAAGAGAGAAGGAATGTCTACAACAAACAATCGCTCGGTAAGTCCCAAAGAAAAGTAGGAATAGAATAGACAGATGAATAGACATATATTAGAATATAACTGGTGTATTGTGAGTTTGTTATGTTAATGCAGTTGTTTGTAGCTTGGTACAGAATATGCCAGTGTATACGAGAGGAGTCCAACTATTCCGTGGACTAAGGTATACGGAGCACAAGGAACCGTTAAGCCACGGAACAACAACAATGGATATTCAGGTTAAGAGTATTAAAGTGACCATCTCGTGCCACTTCTAACACATTTCGTACTAGTCTACCCCTTTAAAACCGCGTAATGTATTTTGTATTGATATATATTGTTTTGTTTAATAGATGTACAACTTGCCGAAACCATGATATTAGTAGTTCATGTAAATGGAAAGGATATAGACGGATAGTCATGTAGACCGGTCAAATGTATATCTATGGTTCGGTCAACTCATGTTCATGTTAATATTGATTGTATTCTTGTATAAATGGATTCGGGTTGAATTGGAGTTGTACTTGAATCATATTCAAGGATAGATTGATTCTGATTAGACTGAGACTCTGCCTCATTCAGACACTTAAACAGAATTGAAATCCTGAATTAGTTTTGATTTTATCGGTAACTGCTGCACATGGACGGCAGAATTTGTGTCTTTTTCCAAGACAATTACCGTATTGATAACACTTTTTTTAGGTTGTCTACCTTAGATAGGCAAGCACCCATATTATTCGACTCCCTGAGACTCAAGAGAACTGGTCCCGCTTAAACCTTTGTTTACTAGGGTCCTTATTGTAAATTAGTATAACTTGAGGGGGTTTTATGAAAAATAGTTTTGATATATTTTCAAAAATAAATCTCAAGTATTTAATTATCGTCTTCAGGGTTTTCATAGATGTAAATTTTAAAAGTGATGATTTATTGTAGTGGATATAAACCTAACTTTTAATAGTATATGGTATTTTCTTGTAATTTAACTTGTATTGAATGTGATAGTTTTTTCATGATCTTTTGTGACTCTTCCGATTTAGAAAATATGGAATATATATAATATATTTAAAGTAGATATTTTGACAATATATATATATATATATATATATATATATATTTATAAAATAGAAATTATTTATTAATCAGAAATCACGTTTTTCTTAAAATTGTAATACAAATTCCATCGAGATCGTATGCTCCGTGAGGAGATTTGTATCTCGCCCTACTAGTCCGATGAATGTGTGATAACCCGCACCAACCAAGTCGGATTCCCCAAAATGGGTTGTAAGGATTTAATCGTATGGAATTTAAATAAGACAATTTAAAGAATACGGTTTTGTAATTGTTTAGGGTATTTTATTGTAAACTTGTAATTATCCCACAAACTAAAGTTCCAATAGCCATCATGGTATTTCAAGAATGTGTGTTGTGATGAGGTAGGTCATTACCTCATGAGTTTTCTAAAGGTAATATAAAGAAATATGTAGAATGTAAAGTTTGTGGTATTTAATCGTAAAAATGCGATAAAAGTTGCATAACATGTTATTTTGAGATGAAACTTGTTCTAAAGTGTTTGGTTATGATTGTTAAACAATAAATGAAGAATTGGTAGGTTTGTTATTAAGAAAATTTAGGGTTTTAAAGAAAAGAGAATCGGAAGTCGAAATAACTCTGCTTCCGATTAGTTTTGAAATAAGAGAGTTTTAGATTAGAATGAGAGGAGGGAAGAGAGGACTTACTAATTGAAAGGAAATGAGAGAGATAGATAGAACTTTTGAAGGCGTCGGGGAGTCACGATGTCGCCGGATTCTTCGCGAAACGTCGCCGGAACTTTGACCTTGGCTAACTCCACTTGTACAACTTTTGGACTTAGGAATTTTAGAGAGTTTTGGCAATGGATTTCAGAATGAGGAGGGCCAAAGTGTAGGGTAGTATTTATATGAGAAATTAGGGTTTATGGTAATGAAGAATGAAATTAAAATTGAGAATTAAAATGCATTAAAATTTGGATTAATGCCTCATTTTAATTCTCTGTTTATTTTCAGTAAAAACAAACAGTACTGGGGTTAAGGGGGGAGGCCAATCGACTAGGGTGCAAAATTTGTAGGATTACCTACGGGGGGCCCGGCGGCGCCGGCCTCATGAGGAATCTCGCTGGTCCAAACCGAGGGGTGGGGCTCTGGATCTTGGCCATGTGTCCTAGTCGCTTCATATAGCTCAATGTGCATGTTTGTTTTATGAGACTTTTCACTTTTACGTGTTTTGCATGTGTAAAATTTTGAGCTTCTAAAAGTTTAAAAGAAAAATCATTAAAAATAATATGTTGATGGGGGGATTTGAACACAGGGGCTACGTCACAACAGTGCAAGGTTTTACCAATGAGCTAAAATTTATTTCTTGCTGTTCAAAAGCAAATTAAATACTTATAGCATACACAGGATTGCAAATATTTCATTTGTACATTAACTTTTAAACAAATTTTCTGTACATTAAAATAGAGTCGTTACACTTGGCATAAAAAGCTAAGTGCTACTTGTAATGCGCCACATGTAATGCACATGCACAAGCATCTTGCGCATCGCACCACGTGCAATGCACGTGCGCTATAATGCAAGCCCTATGCGCAAGCGCACCACGTCCAAGAGACGTAGTGCAAGAGTATGTTTGGTTAAAGCGCATACTTCAATCAGAGCTTAAGCTCTATTTGGGAAAATATTTCCCCTATCTTTCTTAAACAGAAAGATATTTTCTTGTTAATAAGAAATCTCTTTGGATTAATAATCCAACGATAATTAAGCTTCATTTGTTGATCTTAAGATCAATCAAGTTCAGAGATTTCCTCAACTTAATTGATTTTCTCCTTTCCTATAAATAGGAGAGGGGGATATTAATCTCCGAAGAGAGAATTCTTCCCATAAGGTGAAAAAAAGAGACTTAAGCCTCTGCAAGTTCTTCTTCTTCCTCAAAACCCTCGGTAAGGAGATTAATCTCCATTAAAAAGAAGTTTAAGCTTCAACAAGAACTTAAGTTCTTTATCTGGATCGAAGATCCTTGAGTCAAATCTCCTCCTTGTCGAGAACTTAAGTTCTTGTCACGCCCTGCTTCTCAGAGTGCGTAAACTATGGCACGTGACAGAGCCAACCATGCTACCTGTGGCTAGAAAACACCCCTCTACAGTTATATTACGGCTGTCTATAGGATATCAAGAATAGGAAAATATAAAAACCATCTAGTACATGTCCATTCGCTAAAGTAAAAGAGTCAAGCGAATGTATAAGCGGAAACGAATCCAATAAACAATATCTGAAAACTTGTTCCAATATGGGCTCACATCAAGGAAATAAAACTGCGGAAAATAAACTAAATTAAATATCTCTAAATAACACATGTTCAATTCCTCGCTGCTCGGCTTGATGGCTAAAGCACTCATGTTCAGCCTGCGATAAAGATAGAGGAACTGGGTCATGCAAAACCCAGACCTCAGTGCATCATAATACCAAAACAACAATAATAACTAGGATGTAACTATATAGATAAACATGAATATAAATAAATAATATAGGCATAAATAGTGGGGTATGTGCATGAAAGTGATGTGTGATATGTAACCTAAAACTGTGCTTCTAGGTTATCTATTATATAAGTCTTTGAAATCAATTTAATGGAATCGTCGATGTAACTTAATAGTACTTTGTGCATGCCCGGGACCACGGTCAAGACTCTCGGGCTGAATCCGAGACGTGCCGCTAAGCAGTAAACATGTAATATGTACAGACGAATGATGTCAGCAACATCATTCCGAGGCTGGCCTAGCCCGTAAAGACCGATCAGTATAAGTATCGAACTGTTAAGTTACAAGTCAGGTTTCATTGTTGATTTTCTCTTACCCCCAAGGTTATGTGTTCAAGTCAGGTATTGAAGATTTGAATTTAATGCCAACACAGGATCAAGCAGGTACAAGTTTTGTCTATGCAGACAACAAGTTACATTCGTCAGGACAACAAGTCAGGATTGTCGGCATTAGTAACAGGATTCAAGTAACAAGTCAAGTAGTGTGTCGTAAATATGTCATGTGATGCATATGTATCAAATGGATACCCAATGTGAAACTGCAAACGATATCGGAATCACAGTAAATAGTGCTGATGTCAGGATGCATATGTGTTTATCTGTAATAACCTATATATATCCATGACTACGTATGATGCACATTAGACAACATGTTGTACTAATATAATAGTATACAGATATCATGATGTTCCGACATGCAATTAGATATGTTATTGTCAGTACGGATACGAACGGATATCGAAAAACGGTAAATCTATACTACTTGCTGCATAATATAACATATGTATTATTTTTATTCATATATAAATAGATATAGCATGTTACAAGATAAACTTGCCTGATCGGATCTCACGACGGGGTATGTACGTCACGTTCGACGTCGGATAAACGTCGCGATGCAAACCATGCGCGTACAGGACTGGAGGTGGCTAATCAAAGTCGTGATCACGCTGGACGACCGCAATGACTGGGTCGTCCGTATTGTCGGTGACGTGCGCGACTCCGGCGAACGGCCAAGAAAGCAAGAAAAAGTGAAAGAAAGAAAAGAGAAGAAGGAGAATACGAGGGATTGGGGTTGTGGTATCGGCTCTGGGTGCTGGGGACAGAGGATAGAGTGACGCGAGGATAACGACAACGATGGGTTGCCGTTGACGAGGTCTGACTGCGAGGGGCAGAGGGATCTCGGGTGCTGTTGGGGTTCTAGAGAAGTCGGGTTGATGGTGATGTTAGTTTATGGTGTCGGGGGTCGAGAGAGAGGTGAGGAGAAGGAGGAGGTGACAATGGTGATGGCGACAAGGTCTCCGGCGAGGGTAACGGCGAGGCTGGGTTTTCTGCAGTTGCTCGGGGTTGTGCAGGGTTGGTTGTTGGGTTCTTAGGGATGGAGAGAAGGTGGAGGCGGAGATGGTGAAGAGGGAGAGGAGATGGAGGCGACGACGAGGTGAGGTCGGCGGCGATGGAGCGGGCGTAGGCTAGGGTTTGGGTTCAGGTGTTCGTCGCGAGGAAGAGAGAAAGAGACCGTGCGTGAGAGGAGGAGAGAGAGAGAGACAGAGGGGTAGAGAGAGAGAGAGAGAGAGAGAGTAGGAATAAAATTAGTTAATAAATATATGTATATATATTATATAGTAACAGTTTAGTTTAGTTTGAATTATAATATATTTTGTAGGATTATATAGCTAATGTCAAACTGCTCTGAAAAATTACCCGGATTCTTTCTAAAAATCTAGTTTTAAAATATGAATAATATACGTATCAGTTAAAACTATAATGCGATGTCCGGTTTCTAAAAATTCATACCCCCAAGAACGGATACATGTAAATATACGTAGCGATCCAAATGAGTCTGTTTTAACAATCTGGACTGGAACATGATGTATGGATGCACTCACAAGATATGCGGTATGATAACAGGCCATGCTAGATATAAAAAATATATATTTGGTTATAATTTGTATTATATAAGCGATATGCAAATAGCAAACATATTATACATGTATATAAAATCTGGGTGTGCACGGATCCTCTGTATTAGTAAAATATGATGTAATCTAGAGCCATGATGGGTTTTGATCATGCGGGTCGGGTCGGATACTAACACCACCAGATAGCAAATACACTATCCGCACCCAAAACGATAATAATCAAGAAATAGTTGCAAGATTAGAAAATACCCAAATAAAATATGGTATAAATGAACTTGGGTGTTACATTATACCCAACTACAAAAGAATTTCGTTCTCGAAATTCCCAGAACAAGAAAAGACCAGAAAACATGAATCTAAGAAAAGAGGTGTGGAAACTTCTGTCGGATCTCGTCTTCACGTTCCCAAGTAGATTCCCCATGTGAACTATTCTCCAATGAAACAAGTACTAGAGTGATAACATTATTCTTAAGGAGCTTGTCTCGTCGATCCACTATCGCCATCGGCCTTTCTTCATATGTTAAGTCCTCCCTTACTGTCAGCTCCGAGTGATCTAGGATGTGCGTTTCATCTATAACTGCCATGACCCGAGAAAAGGCACGTGACTGGCACTTGAATCATGTGAAGTCTATAGGACCCCACCTAATTCAAGTAAGCCAAAAGCCCAGAAATCTAAACCATTTTAGGAAAAAATAGTGGAGGTGAAGTTTTGAAATAAAGTTTTAGTGAAATCAGGTTCTTTCTTTAAAACATAAGTAATATCGTATGAAATACAATGTTTTGTAACTATCTTGAAAACATTTTTCGTCATTTGAAATTTGGGAAGCACATCCTCTGTATATTTTAACCCGAAAACAAAACAAGCAGTAATAATAATAGGCATCCCTAAGCGGGAGCTAGCTCTTCGCCAATTGGAGGAAATAACCACGCAATGAAATAAATATACAACGCCTAAGGCGAGGATAAGAACACAGAAATAAAACAAAGAAACCAAAACAAGAATAAATACATGGTCGTAACTCTAAGTCAGAAAAAATATACAATAAAGGTTCTAAGACTACGAATATACAAGGTCTGGTTGATGGAGCCTTTAACTAGATACAACTGAAATAAATGTACAAGTACAACAGTGGTAACGATGCAAGTGAACCTCACCTACCAAAGTAGTCACCCGTAAGAAAAGCAGTATGCCAGCAAAACCGCTACGAAAACCTGTGCGGTCAAACCTGCAAGAAACTGTTGCACAATGGGAGTGAGTTGCCAACTCATGAGTAGAAAACATCAGCAGGTAGAAATCGAATAAACAACAATTCCTAGGTCATATTATTTCATGAAGGTAATACTATGATATGTAGGGTGACCATGTATGCATGTGTATCAACAATAAAATCAATGCCAATGCCAACATGTAAAAACCAATCATCTGCATCATATGCCTGTATGTATGAAAATCAATCAATGTGTGTCCATCAATGACACATCAACATCATGGAACCTGAGTGTCCAATATCGACACTCTAAACATCATGAAATCCGTGTTCAGCATCGACACGTAAATCCTCATATCTCAGGCGCCGCATCCTTAAATCGGCCCTCATATCTATCTCACGACTCCGGCTGGTATCCTCCAGATAACCGTCGGGTCCAAACTATCATCGGTAGGTAGTGCTCCCCCTGCCAGGTTCATCATCATCCCCATGATCTTCTTGCCCCGGGGTACCTTACCGGGTTCACCATGTACCCGCAGACGGTTTGTCCAACTCCTCAAATCGGGTCTCGAAAACAAGCTCAGAACCAAGAAAACTTATGGTGGACACAAAATATCATATCAAGAGTGAAAGGTTATGCTAGCGCCCCGGCCAACTTCAGTGGCCAATTGCGGAACAAATTTTTTTCAATCGATCAAAACTTGGCGCTAGATTAACCCTAAACCAGATATACCGTAAACCAAACTAGCAATAAAGAAGCTATCTATTATGAAAAGAGTTATACCAAGAGGCTCAAGTCCTTCGGGTCTTCACTCCTCTCCTTTAGTGTGCTCTTAGTAGCCTCCATGATCGAGCTTGATCGTCGGCTCCTTGCGTCAAAGATGATCTACCAGAGAGTGTCTACTTTGGGCTCCTACCTTTAAACTAAGGTAACTAGGTTACTTGGTTTGCTAAAATAAAAAACCTAGGTGATGTTGAGAGTGATGGTGGAATGTTTTGTCTCAAGAACATTAGGTTTCTCAACAGATGAGACTATTAAGGCTTTAGGTAGAAGAAGAGAAGCTTGGAGGAGATGAGAGGGTTGTAGAGAGCAACATGAGAAAAACTAAGTGAAGAATGGCTAAGATTTTGTGACTAATAAAGCAAGCATCTACAGATATACATAAACAATTATTTCCATCATAAAATATCTAGATATTTTGTGCAAAATATCTAGATCCCACCTTACCTCAATAGTAACACATAACTCACAAAGTGAGTTAACAAGCAGCCATGGTTCACTTAAGAAGAGTCAACACCTCATACCTCCACCTCATTAACCATTTAACTAAATGGTTAAAAAAAATAATGAGGATTCTTCTTCTAAAAGCACTATTGTACCAAATTACAAGAATACTCCTTACCGTATATACATACCCGCATTCGTATACCAAAAAATACGAATACAAAAGAGACGAAAATAATTCAACAATATAATACTAGGATCCGGCTTAAACCAAAGCCTGCTAGTATTATTCGCCCGAACATCATGTGTGTACAAGTACACGTATGTGATCGAACCCTGCCGTAAAACCATACGGCCTCTACATTGTTTCGCTCGAAGCAGGGAAACCCTCTGTGTAGGACTCTAAAGACCCGACAGTACGCTGGCAGTGGGTTTAACCACAAACACGTCAGCGACACTCGTTATACGTAAGGCTACCCAGGTACCCGTCGAAAAGGAAAGCCGACGAGCAAACTCATTTGGATCCCTACTAAGCCTATCCGTGACAATATCCGTACAGTCCGGTTTCTTCGTTTAAGAGTATCGCATACAAGATCTAGGGTTGGTAAACGTCAGACCCTAATAACCCGATAATACGTGCCGATGCGGCTCAGGACCAATCCGGGAAAATATTGATCAACCTATCAGTAAATCCCAACTGCCTTGGCCAAGGTCTTATGGTCCTGACCAATTGAACACAGTGCGATATCGACTCCCAATATCGGGAGAGATGAATCCCCAACAATCGCTCACTGTCTCCATGTGGATCGGGACTGTACCCAGCCAAAACCTGTTTGCACGACTCAGTAGAGCCGTGGTAGGGCAGTGATCAAAGTACAGTAGGAACTCACACGAGACAAATGACGATCTCAGGTCCGAAGACTAACCTGTACACATGTCACCTGAGAACTTCCATCTGACGATAGGTATAGTACAATCTGGAAGTTCTCCGCGAGTCCGTCCAGTATACTCACACCCAGTGAGCACCTGTATACGATCTTAGGTGCATCTGACCAATGGCTGCGGGACTAACCATTGCCCCTTGTCGGGGCTAGAAACGTATACACTAGACTACTCTAGAGTATCAATGCCCAGTCTCGATACTCATGCAACTATGGACCATTTAAGGATGTGTATATGGACTACCCTACTCCCATAAGTATGATCGCCATCACAATGCAGGTAGTCAAGCAAGATCCTACGGGCTTTATCAACATATAACCGCAATATGTATTAATATGCATAACATATGCCATGTTAAGATAAAGTCAAACCATAATAGTATACTACTGTATTAAGTCTTTATCAATATGTGCAAGCTGGATAAAGCATCAATAAAAACAAATACACATATCTTGAAAAAAGACAACTGAAATAATATACTATATAACTGAGCAAGAATGTCCTGTACATACATATCCCCAGTATCCACATGTATACATATACAATAATGGCCTCCAGGGAATACATATCCAACAATCTCATACTTGCACTAATGGCCAGTAATTGGTGTACCGAATACCCAACATCTGCACTAAGGCCAGCTGCTGGCATACCACATACCCAACATCTCAAAAAGTCGCTCGAACCGCGCTTGAGGGAGTGCCTTTTTAAATGGATCCGCCGTGTTTTCTTTAGTGTCCACTTTCCGTACCTCGATCTCTATGATCAGGTGATACCGCCTTAAGATGTGTCTGGATTTCTGATGGGACCGTGGTTCCTTCGCTAAAACTATAGCCCCATTGTTATCACAACACAAAGGTATCAGATCAACAATGGACGGAACCACCTGAAGTTCAGCAATGAACTTCTACATCCAGACCGCTTCTTTTGCGGCATCGCTTACAGCAATGCATTCAGCCTCCATCGTAGAGTCTGTGACGGTGTCCTGTTTGGAACTCCTCAAACAAACCGCCCCTCCGTTGAGGTAAACACAAAACCCAAGACAGACTTGCTGTCATCCTTGTCACTCTGAAAGCTGGAATTGGTAAAGGACTCGACCCTAAGGTCTCCATTACTGAAAACCAAGAACATCTCCTTAGTCCTTATCAGGTACTTGAGAATGTTCTTTACTTTCGTCCAGTGGTTCTCACCTGGGTTCGACTGATACCGACTCACCACGCTTAGCGTGTAAGCTACATCTGGTCTTGTACATAGCATCACATACATTATAGATCCTACCGCCGAAGCGTAGGGTATATTGCTCATGCGAACCCTTTCCTTGTCAGTTGTAACATTTCAGAAAAATAAAATATTATTTTTGGAAATTTTTATAATTAAATAATAAATATTATGAATATTTTATTAGTGCGGTATAATTAAATATCGATAAATCGGGAAATATTTGGAAAATTATAGAAATTACTGAAATAAGGATGTTTTATGTGATTTAGGCAAATTATGAATTTTTATAATTAATTATATACAATTTTAATGCTAATCGCGATTAAATATCACTAATCATGCATTAAGCCGGATTTGTGCACATGATATACACCATGTCATTTTTCACACTTGTTACATTTTCCTACCATGATTCTTTTGTGTATGGTTTATTTGTTTTGGGGTTATTAAAAGAAAAGAAAAGATAAAGGAAAACAAAAGAAAAGAAAATGAAAACATTAAAGAATGTGGCACAGTGAGGGGTATGGGCAAGAGAGAGAGTGAGAGGGGTTCCTTTGACCTTAACCATTCCTCTTCATTTCTTCATCATTTCTTCTTCTTCTCCTCTCATGGCAGCCCACTTCCTCCCACCCCCTCTACCTCCACACTACTACACCAAAAATCCATCAAAACATCATCCCCGCTTCATTAAAAACATGCACAAGCTCCCCATATGCACTTTGGACCAAGAAAGCAAGGATTTTGAGCACTTGGGGCAACTCAAGAAATTTCTTGAGTTTCCAAATGAGGTATATTCATCATCTTTATTGTAGTATTTCATTTCTTTTAGCACTTATGCACATTTAGATGTGTTAAAGTGAGGTTTTGTGAGCTTTGAAAATTCCTAGAGAGGGTTGGGGTTTTCTTTGAGTTGTGTTGTGCTAATGGGCTTTAGTGGTGACCTTAAACCCCCATAATGTCTAAAACCCAGACCAATCACGAGCTAAAACCTAAAACCCAAATATGAAACTTTCCATGCCTGTTTTGTGTGTAAAGTGAAAGTGCAGGGAATCTGGGATGACGTGAGGCGTTTTTGAGTTAACCAAACAATACCAGGGACTAAATTAGGACACTATGAGACCACCCTGACCAGACGAACCCCAACGGAGCTAACCTGGCCGAGCTCGCCGGAATTTCATGTAGTGTGGCCGGCCACTTGGTAGCATTTAGTGTCTAGGTTGGTCCAGTAGCTCACACACTCCATATACAACACCCTATACTTGTTTGTTTTGCTCCAATTGACCTAAGTCAAAATCTGGGAGCACTTTGGTGTGATTTTTGGCTATGTTTTCCGTATTTTGAATGCTAGGTTTTGATATTTGGATTTGTATTTAGTTGTTGGATGTTTGTACATCAACAACAAGAGATGATTGGTTGGTTTTGCATGCGTGGGCTATAGATTCTAACCTATAGGCGATCCGTGTGCCGTATCGGTTTTCCAGATTCGATTTTAATAGCGTTTGCGATTGTGTATTATTGTAAGTACCTTCGTGTGGATTCTGAGGCGACGGAGCATGGCGTCATCGACTTCGGAAGGCAAGGATCAAGGTGAGTAGATCTATATCTACGAGGGAAGTCGGGTGGATGGCGTATAGCACCCCCGCAAACTTTAATGGAAACTGATATATAGAGTATGGTTAAGGTAACTGTGTTAGAAACCTATGAATAGGGTTAAGAATTAGTAGTAGATAAGATATACCATGACTTAAAGTTATAGCTTAGGGTTCAGGTGACAAGAAATGATTGAATATATGTATTGAGGTATGAGACGAAAGCTTTAAAGATAAAATTCATGACATGATATGATTAAGGGAATAGTTAGAAGTTATATGATATGATTAATACGTGATAACGAGATTTGAGGATGATGTCCGATGATATTGCCGGATTGAATGCTATAGGACTAGATAGCCGACATAAATGTGTCATCCGAACCATACCTATTTTCAAACTGAAGAATCGTATGCATCTCTTGAACAGATACCTTGAGGCACGTTACGGATTTTCAAATGATATCTTCTTCTTAAAAACACCGTAACTCCTACTTTCAAAACTATGATTCGCCTCTTCTAAAAATTGATCGTATGGTTCGTGTGTGGGTGTTAGATTAGATACGTATGCTTATAGCAAACGTAGAATGTGTGTATATATATATATATAAGATGACTTAAAGCAATGAAAAGGATATATGATGTGATATGATGACTATATTGATATGCCGGTACACGGATGCGAGTCGATATGAGATGATTGATACCTTTGCCGGTCCCCTGATATGAAATTGTTATGGATGCGACCTGGGATATAGGTATATAAAGATATATAGTGTGGTGAATCATGAGTGATATGCCGTATGAGACGTTAGGTCCGTACCCTCATTGTCATATAGGTTGATAGGATCCCTCATGGTTTAATGCCGCCGTACGATGATTTTCCGTATGTGATGAGTTTTATGATGATTGATCCGTACCCTTGACTAGAGGATGTCGTACGATGGATTATACCGTACGTGATGTTGTGAGGCAGGATGCCGATGGATAGATTCACCGACCCGGTCATGTTAGCTACGTATACCTGTCAGCATTTGCATACGATTTACTTTATGCTACGCTCATATCACTCTCATTGCATTACATATACCTGTGCTAGTACACCTACACCATTATCGATAATGCGTATGTTACACTTACACAGATTTGCCGGCTCACACACTTCATCATCGATAATTGCCATGCCACTACACAGTAGGATTGCTGCATCATGATATGATTCTTTACGTAATTTACTTGCTATAGTTGCATATGCACCTTTATACGATGTTGCATTGGACTTTGGAGAATTTGGGAACCGCAGGATATATTTTAAAACTGAATTCATTTAAAAGAGCGGTTTTCCCTCGATATGTGCATATTACTGTTCCATGTTTCAAGATATACGGATATGCTTACATTTCTGTTATATGTCGCATACATCATGCTTTTCGATTATACGCATTGAGATATGCTGTTTTCATGAGATTTTTGGATTTGAGAACCGTGGTTATTTTAAAAATAAAGTATGTATTGTTTTGAAAACCCGGTTTCTCTTGATATGATATTTCAGTGCGTCCATCATGCGTTTTCTCGGTTCTGAGATGTGTGACAGTAATACCCGATTCGAGGAGCTGGATGAGGCCGATTGCGGGTACATGGTGGACCCGGTATGGTACCCCGGAGCGATAACGGATTTCTGTGCAGTAGACGGTGAGCCTAGCAGAAGGACTACTACCTACCAGTGATAGTATTTGGGCTCGGCGGATATCCGGAGGATACCGACCGGAGTCGAGAGGTGAGATGGGCCGATCCAGACTGACGGAACCCGAGGGTCGATCCGGGCTGACGGAGCCCGAGATATGAGGATTTACGTGTCGATGCTGGACACGGGTTTCATAATGTTTCGAGTGTTGATGCTGGACACTCAGGTTCCATGATTTTTGATGTGTCGAGAGGGACACACATTGATTTATACCCTCATACCTTCATGCATATGCTTTTATGATATTTACATGCATGATGTTGTTATGTCAGTGGTTGACACATGGACGGGATCCACATGCATATATACATTGATTTTATGGTTGGATGATATCCACATGCTGATAGGCGTTTATTTATGTTGTTGGCACATATGCAGATACGGTCACCCTACTTATCATAGTATTACCTTTATGATATAGTTGACCTAGGAGTCGTTGTTTATTCGATTTCTACTTGTTGATGTTTTTCTACTCACGAGGTGGCAACTCACCCCCGTTGTGCCACAGTTCTTGCAGGTTGACCGCATGGATCAGTAGCGGTATCATTGGCACACAGCTGCATTCGGGTGTTTTGCTTTGGTAGGTGGTACATGTTGGATCGTACCCCTCTTGTATTTATTATTCATATTGTATCTAGTCAACTCCAACAATCAAATTAGTATTTGTGTAAGTAATGAGATTTAGTGAGACTTGTGATTGCGAGACTTAGAGCGAGGGTTATTCCGCTACTTGTGGTTTTGCTGTCTTGCTTATTTCTTTATCTTTGGTGGTGATCTTCGCCGTTGGGCGTCGTGTACTTATATTTATGCTTTGCGTGATTGTGGATCCGCCGATTGGTGAAGAGCTAACTCCGGCTTGGGGATGCCTTTATTATTATTATCATGTATTGTAGTTTTGGATCAAAAAATACAAAGGAGGTGCTGCCCAAATTTTTAAAAGTCAAAACATGTTTTCAACTAGTAACACCCACTTGCAATTTTATGTTCCATTGTTTATGTATTTAGGAAAACTTTTGATTTCATCATACCTTATTTTCAAAACTTCACCTCTTTTATTTTCTTAAAAAGGTTTAGATCTCTGGGTTTTCGGCTTACTTGAATTACGTTACGCCTTTAGACGTGGCATGATTTAAGTTCCAGTCACGAGATAATATTTCGAGTCGTGACAAAGTTGGTATCAGAGCGCTAGGTTTAACCTTGGTTCGAGTTTATGTTGAACTATGTAGAGTCTGGGGCGTTATTTATTTTAGAACCTAGGCTTGACCTTACGGAACTTAGACTTGAACGGGGGTAGGCGGGGGGAGAGGGTATTGGACCCGAACTTTCGTTTCATAGGTTGACCCTGATTGATAGAGTAGGTAGCTTGACTAGAGTGACGTACCGTACGTATGTTCCGCGGTATATTTACGATACTATACTTCACTTAAGAAACCTTATGATGTACACATTTTGAGATCTGTGATTCTCTTTGTACCCATGATTATACATCCATTTGAGATCCTTGATTCTATTCGTTTTCATGATCATACTCTCATTGATACTGTTTCTTCTTATGAGCATGTATCCATTCTGGATCTGTCGTTTCCTTTCATGCCCTTGATCTGTTTTCATCGATATACATGCTTGAGGTTCCTGTCACTATGGTTTGAGCGCAGATTGAGCTGCCGCTAGTGTTGCGGTCAGGGCGAGCTCGTCTGGTATAAGGGCTGACCATTGTGTTTTCTAGTGACATGGGAACGTCTCGATGTAGTAGTTGTGTTGTGACCTCTTGTTGAGGCGAGTGTTTAGTTTTACACCGGATGATCGGGCCATTGTTAGAGCTGCCAGTTGCGAGAGGACTGTTGATGTACAGCCTACCTCAGAGATTGTGATGTCATCTACCATGAAGACAGATGACCCAGCTGTTGCCGAGATTGATGGGATATCGCTTCCAGAGTTTAAGAGCTGAGATCGCTGGAGCTTCCAGGAAGAGATGCGACAGATGATAGCTAGTCTATCCCGATTTGA
Source organism: Agapanthus africanus (assembly GCA_030015575.1). Classification (NCBI taxonomy): domain Eukaryota; kingdom Viridiplantae; phylum Streptophyta; class Magnoliopsida; order Asparagales; family Amaryllidaceae; genus Agapanthus; species Agapanthus africanus. The sequence continues at coordinate 740,527,305 of CM057337.1, forward strand.
AAGACGAAGGCGATTCATCGGATTGATGCACCGACGCAGGCTCAGTTGAGTTGAAGATTTCCAGTGTGGAGTGTCTTACTCAGATCTAGAGTAGACTGGTCCAGAGATGACCGTTGATGTATCGTCTTTCCTGGAGGATTGAGGCATTGTTTAGCATGTGGATGAAGGGTATTCACGTATGGTCTAGGCGAAGTTAAAAAGTTCGAACGAATGTCAGAAAACCATTTTTCCAAGTTTAAAGTATTCGGAAGAATATGCAAGTAATTCCGTGGACCCTCTAGAAGAATGAAACCCTAACTCGACATGATGACCATGGAACCGCTTTTTGAACCTTAAGGTTTGCGGTAGTTTAGCGGTGCCATAAGTGAGGCTTGGGTTTTCCCTTCTACAGTTGGTCCATAGGTACTGTGGCGTGTACTAGATATTATTAAACTGTGCTCTGGTGTTGAGCTTTCGGGGAATTATGGGACTTTGACGAATCGATCGAAATGTTTGACGTTGTCCGAATATCATGTGATAAGAGATCAGCAAGCTGACAAGCTACGGATAGAGGACCTAACCCAGATGCGTTGGGAGTTGATCGAGAGCGGACGAGTATTGAGTATTCCTCCGATGGTTGGGACGAGTTACCGAGGGCGTGTTCGGTTAGATATCTTTTACAGAGCGATGAAGATACCAAGTTCGTGATTTTGAGTCCGTGTGAGAGACTCCGGATTGACTGTAGCCGAGAACATTTGCAGTACGCAGATAGTATAACTTGGCGTCGAAGTGGGCAATGATACAGACGCGTGAGACCAGTGGTTCATGCGAGATGCTGGCGAGCTGTTGTTACTCCCCGTCGAGATCAGAGATTTGATATGTATACAGAGGCGTTGGGACGCGGCCAGTTCCCGAGGAAATGTTGTGCGGAGAACGCAGACGTCCAGAAAATGAGAAAAGGTTATGTAAGAGTACCGGCCTCCGTATAGTTCGTCATAGGAGAAATCAGAAGAGACCCTGAGAAGGTTCCTTCCAGGACACTGCCACGATAAGATTTGCACCCAGGATCAGTTGTGTCGCATGTATTCAGAGGGCCAGAGGCCGACGCCAGTGACATGCTGCTTTACGAGTGGTCATGCTAATTGGCCGAGAGATGACCAGAGAAGTGCCAGAGCGGAATCTTTTCCGTTAGCACACCTGACCGGGCCGACGAGCCGATGGATTGCGAGATTGGTGAATCCATAGAGAAATGAAGACCCAGAGACAGAGGACGCCAGACCGTGAGCAGGAGGCAAGCGGATGATTTTGCTCTGCCAGTCTTGGGCGCACCCACTTTTTTCGACATTGTAGGAGGTGTACCTCAATGTCATTTGTGCGATCTGCGTTTGTGATCCGAGTATCACTCTTACATCGCTTGGATTTGAGTTTTGATGATTGAGTTTCATGATATTGGTTTTCGTACACCATGGATGCACCTACTGGGTATTTACATTTTTGTGCATAGTTATTGTACATGATATGTTTTTATACACCGTTGTTTGGTTTATGATTGTGCATATCTATTGCACTTGATATTGATTTTTTGCCTTGGCTGCACATGTTTATGATTTCGTGGATTTCATACAGTTGATTTGGTTTTGTGCATATGGTATGCACTCGATTTTATTTTTGCACTCGGTATAGCTCATATATGCTTGCAGTGCATTGATACGGATTTTGTGCACATAGTTGCACACATTTTTGGATTTTATACACCTTGGTACACTCGGTGTTTTTTTTGTATGCATTTGAATTATTGATGGGTTTTCGTGCACTGGATTTAGTTTTTCATGCATTGGATGCACTGTATTTATATTTCGTGCACTGATTGCACTAGATTTGTATTTCATGCGTTTGTTACACCAGGTGGTTATTTCGTGCGTTGATTGCACCAGATTTATACTTCGTGCATTGGTTGCGCCGATTTATGCATTTGAGCATTCGTTTTACCAGATTTGTGTTTTCTTGCGCGTTGGCAGTTGTCGTTAGTGCATATTACTGTACTATATGCTTTTACGGACCCGACATGCTTGGATTAGATTTTGCGCATATTAGACGCTTGATTTTGGATTTTTGTGCGCATCGGATGGATTTGAGTGAGATTTTACTCGTGCATGATGGATGCACTTGATTTAGATTTTTTTTCCTGGCATGATGGATGCACTTGATTTGGATTTTCGTGCATATTGGGCGCAAGATATGAGATGTGATTTTATGCACACCGGATGCGCTCGATTGGGATTTTCATTCGTGCAGGTTAGTTGCACCGGATTGAGATTTTAGTGCACTATAGATGCACCAGATGTTGTTGTCGTGCACACCCGTTGTACTGGACAGATGCTTTCGTGCACGCCCGTTGCACTTAGTTTCAGTTTTGTGCACATTCGTAGCACTTGTATTTGGATTTGATTTCCGTGCGCACCTTACACACGTGATTATTGGATACGCCTTTTGAGGCTGATTTTTGCTCTTGAGCACCTTGTTTTCATGTTGAACACTATGTTACGTAGTAGCTGAACGGGACTGATCGGAGGACTGTACCTGAGTACTTTACATGCATCTAAAGTTTACCAAGACGTTTTCAAAAAGGAGCTATACTCTCGCTATTTTCCTACGTGTCCGTGAGCGACACGAACGTTACAAGGAAAACCTTTTGGGATATTTTCAAAATGGACGGGACGTATATCTGAGCAAAACATATACGAAACTATATTTATTATTTTACAAATGAGCGTCCGTCACTTGTGCCGTGAATTACGCATCACACGACTGTTCAGAAAAGATTTTTGCATGTGTTTTATTCGGTTTTAAGATTTTTTCAAGGATGCGTGCTATATATATGTATTATAGTATTTGACTATGCATATTGGATTTCGGTAGGTGATTTTGAGATCTGTATCTCTATTGTAACTTCGATAATATGCGTGCAAATCCGATGATTTGCGAGACGCTTGACGGAGTTCGATTTTGAGTTTATATTCGTTTTCAGGCGCACGCGATGCGCTATGACTTTTCTATATCTTCCATGATTTCGGAACCCCGTTGATTTGCGATGATTACTGAAATGTTTTAGTATTTGTGGGTTTAAATTTAAATTCGGGGACCGAATTTCTTTAAGGGGGAAGATTGTAACATTTCAGAAAAATAAAATATTATTTTTGTGAATTTTTATAATTAAATAATAAATATTATGAATAATTTATTATTGTGGTATAATTAAATACCGATAAATCGGGAAATATTTGGAAAATTATAGAAATTACTGAAATGAGGATGTTTTATGTGATTTAGGCAAATTATGAATTTTTATAATTAATTATATACAATTTTAATGCTAATCGCGATTAAATATCACTAATCGTGCATTAAGCCGGATTTGTGCACATGACATACACCATGTCATTTTTCACACTTGTTACATTTCCTACCATGATTCTTTTGTGTATGGTTTATTTGTTTTGGGGTTTTTAAAAGAAAAGAAAAGAGAAAGGAAAAAAAAAGAAAAGAAAATGAAAACATTAAAGAATGTGGCATGGTGAGGGGTATGGGCAAGAGAGAGAGAGAGAGTGAGAAGGGTTCCTTTGACCTTAGCCATTCCTCTTCATTTCTTCTTCTTCTCCTCTCATGGCAGCCCACTTCCTCCCACCTCCTCTACCTCCACACTACTACTCCAAAAATCCATCAAAACATCATCCCCACTTCATTAAAAACATGCACAAGCTCCCCATATGCACTTTGGACCAAGAAAGCAAAAGGATTTTGAGCACTTGGGGCAACTCAAGAAATTTATTGAGTTGCCAAATGAGATATATTCATCACCTTTATTGTAGTATTTCATTTCTTTTAGCACTTATGCATGTTTAGATGTGTTAAAGTGAGGTTTTGTGAGCTTTGAAAATTCCTAGAGAGGGTTGGGGGTTTTCTTTGAGTTGTGTTGTGCTCATGGGCTTTAGTGGTGACTTTAAACCCCCCTAATGTCTAAAATCCAGACCAATCCCGAACTGAAACCTGAAACCCAAATCTGAAACTTTCCATGTCGGTTTTGTGTGTAAAGTGAGGGTGCAGGGAATCTGGGATGACCTAAGACATTTTTTAGTTAACCAAACAATACCAGGGACCAAATTAGGACACTAGAAGACCACCCTGACTAGACGAACCCCAACGGAGCTAACCTAGCCGAGCTCGCCGGAATTTCATGTAGTGTGTCCGGCCACTTGGTGGCATTATGTGTCTAGGTTGGTCCAGTAGCTCACACACTCCATATACAACACCCTATACTTGTTTGTTTTGCTCCAATTGACCTGAGTCAAAATCTGGGAGCACTTTGGTGTGATTTTTGGCTATGTTTTCCATATTTTGATTGCTAGGTTTTGATATTTGGATTTGTATTTGGTTGTTAGATGTTTGTACATCAACAATAAGGGATGATTGGTTGGTTTTGCATGCGTGGGCTATAGATTCTAACCTATAGGCGATCCGTGTGCCGTATCGGTTTTCCGGATTCGATTTTAATAGCGTTTGCGATTGTGTATTATTGTAGGTACCTTCACATGATTCTGAGGCGACGGAGCATGGCGTCATCGACTTCGGAAGGCAAGGATCAAGGTGATTAGATCTATATCTATGGGGGAAGTCGGGTGGATGACGTATAGCACCCCCGCAAACTTTGATGGAAACTGATATATAGAGTATGGTTAAGGTAACCGTGTTAGAAACCTATGAATAGGGTTAAGAGTTAGTAGTAGATAAGATATACCATGACTTAAAGTTATAGCTTAGGGTTCAGGTGACAAGAAATGATTGAATATATGTATTGAGGTATGAGATGAAAGCTTTAAGGATAAAATTCTTGACATGATATGATTAAAGGAATAGTTAGAATGATATGATATGATTAATACGCGATGACGAGATTTGAGGATGATGTCCGATGATATTGCCGGATTGAATGCTATAAGACTAGATAGCCGACGCAAATGTGTCATCCGAACCATACCTATTTCCAAACTGAAGAATCGTATGCATCTCTTGAACAGATACCTTGAGGGACATTACGGATTTTCAAACGATATCTTCTCCTTAAAAACACCGTAACCCCTATTTTCAAAACTACGATTCGCCTCTTTCAAAAATTGATCGTATGGTTCGTGTGTGGGTGTTAGATTAGATACGTATGCTTATAGGAAGGGTAAAATGTGTGTATATATATATATAAGATGACTTAATGCGATGAAAAGGATATACGATGTGATATGATGACTTGATTGATATGCCGGTATACGGATGCGAGTCGATATGAGATGATTGATACCTTTGCCGGTCCCCTGATATGAAATTGTTATGGATGCGACCTGGGATATAGGTATATAGAGATATATAGTGTGGTGAATCACGAGTAATATGTCGTACGAGACATTAGGTCCGTACCCTCATTGTCATATAGGTTGATAGGATCCTTGATGGTTTAATGCCGCCGTTCGATGATTTTCCGTACGAGATGAGTTTTATGATGATTGATCCGTACTCTTGACTAGAGGATGTCGTACGATGGATTATACCGTACGTGATGTTATGAGGTGGGATGCCGTTGGATAGATTCACCGACTCGGTCATGTTAGCTACGTATACCTGTCAGCATTTGCATACGATTTACTTTATGCTACGCTCATGTCACTTTCATTGCATTACATATAACTGTGCTAGTACACCTACACCATTATCGATGATGCGTATGTTACACTTACACAGATTTGCCGGCTCATACACTTCATCATCGATAATTGCCATGCCACTACACAGTAAGATTGCTGCATCATGATATGACTCTTTGCATAATTTACTTGCTATAGTTGCATATGCACCTTTATACGATGTTGCATTGGACTTTGGAGAATTTGGGAACCGCAGGATATATTTTAAAACTGGATTCATTTAAAAGAGCGGTTTTCCCTTGATATGTGCATATTACTGTTCCATGTTGCATGATATATGGATATGCTTACATTTCTGTTATATGTCGCATACATCATGCTTTACGATTATACGCATTGAGATATGCTGTTTTCATGAGATTTTTGGATTTGAGAACCGTGTTTATTTTAAAAATAAAGTATGTATTGTTTTGAAAACCCGATTTCTATTGATATGATATTTCAGTGCGTCCACCATGCGTTTTCTCGGTTCTGAGACGTATGACAGTGATACCCGATTCGAGGAGCTGGATGAGGCCGATTGCGGGTACATGGTGGACCCGGTATGGTATCCCGGGGCGATAACGGATTGCTGTGCATTAGACAGTGAGCCTGGCAGAGGGACTACTACCTACCGGTGATAGTATTTGGGCTCGGCGGATATCCGGAGGATACTGACCGGAGTCGAGAGATGAGATGGGCCGATCCGGACTGACGGAGCCTGAGGGTTGATCCAGACTGACGGAGCCTGAGGGCTGATCCAGACTGACGGAGCTCGAGATATGAGGATTTACGTGTCGATGCTGGACACGAGTTTCATGATATTTCGAGTGTCGATGCTGGACACTCAGGTTCCATGATTTTTGATGTGTCGAGAGGGACACGCATTGATTTATACCCTCATACCTTCATGCATATGCTTTTATGATATTTACAAGCATGATGTTGTTGTGTCAGTGGTTGACATGTGGACGGGATCCACATGCATATATACATTGATTTTATGGTTGGATGATATCCACATGCTGATAGGCGTTTATTTATGTTGTTGGTATATATGCAGATACGGTCACCCTACTTATCATAGTATTACCTTTATGATATAGTTGACCTAGGAGTTGTTGTTTATTCGATTTCTACTTGTTGATGTTTTTCTACTCACGAGTTGGCAACTCACCTCCGTTGTGCCACAGTTCTTGCAGGTTGACCGCATGGATCAGTAGCGGCATCATTGGCACACAGCTGCATTCGGGTGTTTTGCTTTGGTAGGTGGTACATGTTGGATCGTACCCCTCTTGTATTTATTATTCATATTGTATCTAATCAACTCCATCAATTAAATTAGTATTTGTGTAAGTAATGAGACTTAATGAGACTTGTGGTTGCGAGACTTAGAGCGAGGGTTATTCCGCTACTTGTGGTTTTGCTGTCTTGCTTATTTCTTTATCTTTGGGAGTGATCTTCGCCGTTGGGCGTCGTATACTTATATTTATGCTTTGCGTGGTTGTGGATCCGCCTATTGGCGAAGAGCTAGCTCCCACTTGGGGATGCTTTTATTATTATTATCATGTATTGTGGTTTTGGATCAAAAAATATAAAGGAGGTGCTGCCCAAATTTTTAAAATTCGAAACATGTTTTCAACTAGTAACACCCACTTGCAATTTTATGTTCCATTGTTTATGTATTTAGGAAAACTTTTGATTTCATCATACCTTATTTTCAAAACTTCACCTCTTTTATTTTCTTAAAAAGGTTTAGATTTCTGGGTTTTCGGCTTACTTGAATTACATTACGCCTTTAGACGTGGCGTGATTTAAGTGCCAGTCATGAGCTAATATTTCGGGTCGTGACATCAGTCTTGGGAGACATCTCCTTGGAGAGGGTGATTCCGTGCAATGCGGGTATGTTACCGCGCTTGGAATCTTCCATACTAAATCTCTTTAGTACGGTCTTTATGTACCCGGACTGCGAAAGTCCTAATAATCTCATGGATCTATCTCTACAGATCTTGATCCCTAGATGTACGCGGCATCACTCAGGTCCTTCATGGAGAACCGTTGTGACAAGAATAGCTTGACTGATTGTAGCATAGGAATGTCATTTTCTATCAAGAGAATGTCGTCCACATACAAGACTAGGAATACGACAGTTCGTCCTACAATCTTCTTATAAATACATGGCTCATCCTCGTTCTTGATGAAGTCAAATTCCTTGACTGTTTCATCAAAACAGAAGTTCCAGCTCCGCGATGCCTGCTTTAATCCGTAAACGGATTTAAGCAACTTGCACACCTTCCCGCTGCTCTCACTGTCTACAAAACCTTCTGGCTGATCCATATAAACGCACTCTTCCTAACTTCCGTTTAGAAAAGCCGTTTTAACGTCCATATGCCAGATCTCATAGTTATGGAAGGCAGCAATGGAAAGTAGGATCCGAATGGATTTGAGCATAGCCATTGGAGAAAATGTTTCGTCATAGTCCACACCTGGTTTTTGACGAAAACCGTTTGCAACGAGTCTAGCCTTATAGGTTTCCACCTGCCCTTCTACACCAAATTTCCTTTTGTAGATCCATTTGCATCCAACGGCTTAGCCCAGGTGGAGCAATATCCAAGGTCCAGACTTTATTGGTGTACATGGACTCCATTTCGGATCGTATAGTATCCAGCCACTTATTAGAGTCCCTACTGATAATGGCTTGCCTGAAACTTCTAGGATCATCTTCTTCCAAGATGCAATTCTCTCGATCCCCGTCTATGAGAAAACCGTAGTATCTCTCGGGTGGATGATAAATCCGACTAGACCTGCGGAGTGACTGAGGTTCGTTTGGGATTATTGAATCTTCCTGTTCTACCAAACCTTTAGTTATAGTTTGTTCTAGAATTTCTTCCAGTTCTACCGCGCTTCCACTAATTTCTTTTGCAAGAAATTCCTTCTCTAAAAAGACGGTGTGGCGAGCAACAAACACCTTCTGTTCCTCAGTGTGGTAGAACAGATATCCATGCGAATGCATTGGATACCCTATAAACTTACATAAAACTGACCGTGCCTCAAGTTTGTCATGTTTCTGTGTTTTCACATAGGCCGGACAACCCTATATCTTAACACCCTTAAGACACGGTCCCTTTCTACTCCATATTTCATATATAGTCTTAGGCATAGATTTGGAAGGAACCTGATTCAAAAGGTATGTCGCTGTTTGCAGCGCATGTCCTCAAAATGAAAGAGGCAGCTCAGCACTACTCATCATAGAGCGAACCGTATCCAATAGGGTACGATTCTTCCGCTTTGATACACCGTTGTGCTGTGGTGTATACGGAGGAGTAATCTGATAGAGAATACCATTCTCTTTTAGAAAGTCCTGGAATTATGTACTTAATTACTTCCCTCCTCTATCAGATCGGAGGATCTTGATACTTTTGCCCATCTGGTTCTCTACTTCGCTTCTATATTATTTGAATTTCTCAAAAGCTTCAGATTTATGTTTCATAAGATACCCATATCCGGATCTAGAGAGATCGTCAATGAATGTGATGAAGTACGGGAACCCACCCCGTGCATGTATAGACATCGGACAACATACATCACTGTGTATGAGTCCCAAGAGCTCTATTGCTCTTTCTCTGTGTCCGATGAACAAAGATTTGATCATTTTTCCTTTGAGACAAGACTGACAAGTTTCATAAGATGAAAATTCGAATGTATTCAAATATCCATTTTTATGCAACTTACTTAGTCTTTTCTCTCCGATATGACCATGTCTACAATGCCACAAGTAGGATTCATTCGCATCTAAACTCTTCTTCTTGCGTGTGTTTTGTACACTGGGAACTGTGTTTTGATTTAGAACATAGATACCATTACACAGTGTACCTTCTGCAACCAATACCTGATTAAGGTAAATGTTCATGGTATTTCTATCAAGAACAAACTTATATCCATCTTTATCAAGTAAAGAAATTGATATGATGTTGCAAACCATGGAAGGTCCATAGTAGCAATTGTTCAAAATCATAGTATCGCCTTTTGGCAACACTAGGTGATATTCACCGACGGCTGCAGCATCAACTTGTGCTCCATTCCGTACTCTGAGGGACATATCACCAGGCCCAACTATCCTACTTTTTATCAGTCCCTACAATAAATTACAGATATGAGATCCTGATCCGGTATCTAGTACCCAGAAGGTAGGACTGACCGAAATTCAACTCTCAATAACAAGAACACTTGAAGAAGACGCAACAGTGTGCTTCTTCTTCGATGGGGTCATCAAGAAATTCATGCAATCCTCTTTCCCTAGCTCATACTCATGACCGCCATCATAAGTTAGAGCTAAACCGACGTTCCTCAGCCCCGAATAAGAATTTGGATCGGTCAAGCGATACATTTTATTATCTTGATTAGGGCGTGAAATGGTTGCTACCTGGAGATAGAGAAAGGAAACACCTAGCGTGCGCTCTTGCAAGATTAGATTGGTTATTAATTTATCTAACCAGGATGGCTTCCACTTGTTCCCTCATAAAATATCAGGAAAGACCCCAATGGGGCATCACGTGCTCACACGTAACCATGGGTCACGTGTAGACACGTGATGGGCTCTGAAGCCCTACAAAATAATGAAAAGAATTAAATTTTAACCAAACAGGAGTCACGTGTCCACACGTGATAAGTCTTTAAACCACCCCCTGGAAAGAATTAAAAATAAAATAAAATAGCCAAGAAATACCCCAATGGGGTATCACGTGCTCACACGTGACCAAGGGTCACGTGTTGACACGTGATAGGTTTCTGTGATCTTTGCTTTATAGAATTAAATTCTGGTCAAACAAAAATATAACAAAATATCAGGAAATACCCCAATGTGGTATCACGTGCTCACACGTGACCAAGGGTCACGTGCTGACACGCGATGGTTTCCAAAGACTCTGTTATTTTAAAAGTGAAATTCTAATCAAGCAAGCAATTAAGGGAGCCACGTACCCACACGTGACAAACCTTTAAAGAAACCACTGAAGGAATTAAAAGGCATGATAAAACGACAAAGAAAGATCCCGATGAGGCATCACGTGTCTACACGTGATCAAAGGTCACGTGATGACACGTGATGATTCCTTAAATCTTTAAAGAAACAGAATTTAATTCTGCTTAAAGTGTTAATCAAGGGGGGTCACGTGTCAACACGTGATGGGATCCTAAGCTCTTTAATTGATAGAATTAGATTTTAATCAAACAATCAATTAATGGAATCACGTGCCCACACATGATGAACCTTTAAGCCCACTGAAAAGGATTGATAAAGTATAATAAAACGCTGAGGAAAAACCCCAATGGGGCGTCACGTGCTCACACGTGACCAAGGGTCACGTGCTGACACGTGATGATTCCTTAGTTCTGCTGAAAGGCAGAATAAAATTCTGAATAAAAGAGGATCACATGCCAACACGTGATAGGCCCCTCAGCTCTTTAATTGATAGAATTAAAATCTATTTCAAATGATCAAACATTGGGATCACATGCCAACACGTGATGGGCTAATAGAATTAAATTCTAATTAAGGGAAATCAAAGACCCTAACTGGGAAAATATTTCTTTAAATCTTTCCAAACAAAAAAGATGGTGCTCTGTAAAATAGAGCACCGTTGGATTAAAAATCCAATGGTGATTAAAAATCACCAATTTATGGAAAGATTTTATACAAGGAAAGATTCCCCTAAAATTCACCAAGAATAACAAACAGAATATCTTCTAGACTGAAAATCCAATGGTGAATAAAATTCACTGAGTGTTCTAAAAGATCGTGTTGGTTACAAAAACAACCAAAAATCTTTCAATGAAAGATTCACTAAACAAATGGATTCTTTTCTTTCTCCTATAAATAGGAGCCAAGAAGAAAAGAGGAGGGATCTTGGCATTTTGATTTTCTGGAGAAAAACAACAGAGAGAAAAGAGAGGAGAATTTAATTCTCAAGAGAGAAAAGAAGTTTCTTTCAGAGAAAAGAAACCCTAAGTGAGAAAAGGGGAAAGAGATCTAAGTTCCATAAAATAAAAGAGAATCTAATTCTCAAATTAAGAGTTTAACTCTTCTGAGTAAGAACTTAGTTCTTCCTCTGGTTGAAGATCTGCAGAAGCAGATCTCCACACAGGTTGAGAATTTAATTCTCATCGGGGAGATTCTGCCATGCAGATCCAAAACTTAGAGGGAGAATTGAGTTTACAGAATTTAATTCTCCCAAATTCACAGGAATTTAATTCCTCCCAAAATAAAACTAGGGTTTAACCCTATATAAGAATTTAATTCTCTCAAATTTACAGGAATTTAATTCCTCCAAGACAGATAGAACTAGGGTTTAACCCTACATGAGAATTTAATTCTCCCAAATTCATATGAATTTAATTTCTCTAAAAACAGAATTATGGTTTAACCATACAGAGAATTTAATTCTTAAAATAAGAGACTTAAAGCTCTCCATGCACATAAAGAAATTGGTCACGTGGTGACACGTGACCCCCATCCTCAATGAACATGAAAGAAAGAAGGAGACTGGGTCACGTGCTCCTATGTGACCTCTAAACAGATCCCCCAAAATGAGAAGGAAAAAATCTCGGAGGCAATGCCTCACGTGCTCCCACGTGACCCATAAAATAAAGGAGAACAAAGCCAAAGGCAGAGCAGATTATGGGCACCCTCACGTGCTCCCATGGGACCCCTAACAAATACTTTAATATCCAATGAGTGGATACCCATCACGTGCCCACACGTGATGGCCGCAAAGATCAAGTGTTTAACACTTATTCAAAAAGGGAACCCTTAAAAACAATAAATACAGTTCCTCTTTTGGGGTATCGCGTGCTCCTACGTGACCTCTAATAAACACTTCAATATCCAAATCGTCGATACCCATCACGTGCCCGCACGTGATGGTCATAAAGGACAAGTGTTTAACACTTATACTCAGGGAATAAAATAACAGAGGCAAGGCCTAATCATCAGGCGCCTCACGTGACCCCACATGAGCATTTCAGTTTTAGTGTTTAACACTACTTTGAGCATTTTGTCCCCAGTGTTCAACACTTTTATAAATACATCACATGAGGACACGTGACCGCCAGGTGCCCTCTAGTGTTTAACACTATTTTCAAATCAGCTTAGCCCAAATTGGCTAAGTTTTCCAGAGGCAAATATGACCTTCAAATGAGCCTTAAAATTCAGAACTATAATATTTAAGTACTCAGCCAAAGACAAAATGTCCTCAAATCCCTCAAACTCTTATTTAGCATTACTAAATAATGAGGGGCTGAACCTAGACAAATGTTTAATGGTCCAACAAAGAACCAATATTTTTAATCTAATTGGACTTAGCCCAAACTGGCCATAAGTCCCCAATTCAGATTTAACTGAGCCAATGTGCTCATAATCTAATAAATTGATCTTAGTTCCAAATTGGACTACAGATCCCCAAATCCACTTTGGTTCGAGGGTACATCTCTTCAATCCTTTGATATTTGTCATTGTAATCCTTCAACGTCTTCAAAGAGGTGGCGGCTCCCGATAACCACACCTTTCACGGACTATGATGTCCTTAACCTTGACTATGAGGTCTTTAAACTCACAGACTATGATGTCCTTAATCTTGACTGTGAGGTCTTTACACTCACGGACTATGATGTCCTTAACCTCGACCGCGATGTCTTTAAACTAACATTGGACCGTAACGTTCTTAAACTAAGCTGGACCGAGATGTCCTTAAACTAACATTGGACCGTAATGTCCTTAAACAAATTATCGACCGCAATGTCCCTAAACTAAACAATAGAGCTCAAGTGCTCCTTTGTTGGATCTAAACGATCCCATTAAGTTGATCTTAGTTTAAAAATTAGACTAATGTATCCTTAACTAACGTTTAAGTTGATCTTAGTCTCAAATGAGACTAACGTATCCTTAAACCAAACCCACAGACCCAAATCTAAGAAAATACGGATTTGGACTAATCTACGTCCTACGGGCGACAACATAAATTAGTCTCCGTATACAATCCATGGGCAACCAAAAAACAAAACAAACACCCACGAGCAGAAGTGACCATCTGGAGAAGGAGAAAGTGGTTACCGTGATGCGGTAGCGTAATTAACTGCAGAGCCTTGCGCCTGGAGGGAAGAGCGTCCCCACAATCAAAAACCACTCAAATGAGGGAGAATCTGACGAAGTTTGCTATATCGGCCGCATTCGTTTAAACCTTCGATACATGGTGTCATAAATCAACTTGGCATCTTCGGAGAGGTGGACGGATAGCACCAATTAACATCTGCCCTCGGAATTCAGGCCTTGACGTCCCAACGTCCCGGTCGCGTCTTCCGGCGGAGAACAGATTCTGGCACGCCCGGTGGGACCTCTTCCTCTTTCCACTCCACACTTCGTGTGTCATGTTTCGCGAACAAATCATGGTTTGATATGGTTTCCCCTGGATTCGAGGTACTAAGATTTGGTGTCTTGCTCCGTGCAGAAAACAGAAGATCAATGGCTTCAACCTGCACAAACTGCAACTGCAACTCCCACTCCGTCCCATCCGGAGGAGTGACGTACGGGCCCCAAGCGGCCTCCATCTTCGCTATGCCGGTGGAACAGGTCACTAAGGCCACCACTAGATTGTTCTTCGGGACCATGCTCCTGCCAACGAGCTTCAGCGCTCCTATACCATCACAGGAAGCTCCTAAAAAGTCGGTCTTTGATCGGCTTGCAACTATTGCGGCCCCTCTCAACGGGTCGCCCAACTCCACTGTCTCAGTTTTTAACAGACTGGGCCAAAGCTCCAACGGGCCCGTCAAGAAGCCCAAGATACCTGAAGCGGCCATCCCAAAGCGGATAGCCATTCCTGATCTCAAGGTCACTAAAGAAGCTTCTCCCGTCAAAGGATCAGTCTTTACAAGGCTGGCCACTCCTGCTCCCGTCCCTGCCTAAAGGTCTGTCTTTGATAGATTGAATATTACTACTCAACGGACATCGGTCTTCAAAAGGCTGGTACCAATAGCGCCTAACCAGAACAGGGGGCATGACAAAGCCATCCCCACAGCTGAACCAACACCATCCGCACGACACGCTCGCCGTCGTCATTGGCGCCGAGTAAGGAAAGCTGGGGGCAGCTCTCCATCTGGATTTACTTCACCAGCTCCAACGGTGGAGATCGATGCTGCTGTTCCAACCGGGAACAGCTTTGAATTGCTTAATAACGTGCGCATGAACTCTCCTACTGCAGTGCTGAAGAGATCTCCTCCACCCATGGAGAATGCACCGAAGGAAAAGCCAGAGCAGCCCCCTCAGCGGCTATCCTCCATGATTTATAAAGTCTGGCGACAGGTTCAGGACTCAGTAATTGATCAAGATTACCCTCGCCGACAGAAGAAAGTGAAGGTTCAGCAAGAAGAGAATCATCTTGCTAAGCCACAAAAGGCAACAGCTGTTTGGCTGCCCACTACAACAACCCTTTCGACGTCAACCATTAACAAGAGAAGGAGGCCGGAGAAAGCCCCTATGACTACGGCAGACCACAAAGAAGCTGAGCCCAAACGCCCCAAGTCTGGGGGCATAATGGTGCATACTGTTTATATGGCTTCCGGAAAAGAGGAAAGCCATGCTTCTACGGGACATCGACCACTTACCCGGTCAATAACGAAGGCTCACGAACAACAACAGCAGAAGCTTCAGGAGATGCTGACTGCAATGGCCACACTCACTGGGCCAAAAGAAAATCCAGAGACCTCGGAGCAGCTCCGGGAACAAGAAATTGATACCGAGTTCCTTTGAAGAATGCTCGAGAGAAAAGAAAAGGAGGCTGCAGAACAGGCAGCCAATATAAAACAAATGGCTCTCTTATTCCAAGACATGGCTGGGATGATGTTACAGCCAGAACCTCCAGCTGAAGACCCTCCTATCTTCATTGAAGACGACAGAGGGGAAACATGGAATCCTTCTCAGGCTCTTTCAGTAGCTAAAGAGGAGACCATATCTAAGGCCGCTCTAGACGATTACATTGCGCAGCAAATACGAGTTCACCAGGCGAACGAAGAGACCGGGCAGATCGTTAAAATGGGACGACCCTATCCGGGCTGCTATGACCAAATAAAGTACCCGCCAGGATATACGATCCCCAAATTCCACGTATATAAGGTGATGGGGAATCCACATCAGCATGTCGCTCAATTCAGGGCCTTGTGCGACAACACCGGATGTGATGATAAACTCTGCTCCATCAGTTTGTTGGTAGCTTGTCAAAAACAACATTCGAGTGGTATTCTGAACTTCCAAATGACCCCGTCAAGACTTTTGCAGAGATGGAGCTATTATTCATCCAGCGTTTCGCAAGTGCTAGCGAACGCACCCCGATCACGTCACTCATCAACGCCAAAGTGAAGCCGGGAGAAACTTGGGTTCAATACGCCATTCGGTGGCGGAACTTATGGTCAAAATATGAGCAGCGCATCGAGGAAGTGCCGGCAGTGGGCATGTTCGTGGGCACTCTGGACCCTCAGGCAACTATTTCCCAATTCATGATGTTCTTCAAGCCAACTACGTTCCAAGCCTTGATCGACAAACTGGCCCAAATGGATCAGATAGGTCATCGACCGTCTCCTCCGAAGCCGGAGCCGCGGAACAAAAAGGGTAAAGCGAAGGCAACATTCGTTGCGAATACTCAACAGCAGCCCAGTGCCCCGAAACTAACGGATCAACTAGAAGAGAGACGGCGATACTATAATGAGAAGATGAAACGTCCTTATTCGTTCCCTCAAGACAAAACGAAGAGACTGTTCGAACTAGCGATGCGCAACAGGCTCATCAATCTGCCGAATCCAAAACGACCACTGCAACCCGGCGAAGCTAATAGTCCTAATTATTTCCCTTACCATCAAACAGTAAGCCATCCAATTGAAGATTTCTTCGTCTTTAAAGGCTGGATCGAAGACCAATACCAACAAGGCAAGTTTGCACTGTCCGAGAATTGGAAGGTGAACCCACCACAGCCACACGCTCCCAAGAAAACAGATACACCGGGGGCATCATGCTCATTCATAAGGGAAGGTCCATGGGAGGTCGGTCTTTCAGCCAAAACTAAAAGAATGCTGAATGATCTCCAAGCCTGCCCGGCGATCAGGTGGAAGAATCCGCTGGAACCCGAGATTATCAAGAGAATGCTGAAGCCGCGCCCAACTCCAAAAATTGGCGGAGATAGTCAAAGTGCTCACATCCAGCCGTCAAAATCCTCAAAGAAGAAGAAGAAATCCAAGAAGCTTGTGAAGCTTGGTGACAAACGCACGGACCTGCAAAAACAAATTGACGCGTTGGAAGAATACAATCAAAAAGCGCGGACTCCAGTCACACTCCAAGAATTTCTCAGCCACATCCTCGAGGACGGAGATGATGACAATGGGGAAGACTCGTCGGATGAATCTG
Organism: Agapanthus africanus; assembly: GCA_030015575.1. NCBI lineage: Eukaryota > Viridiplantae > Streptophyta > Magnoliopsida > Asparagales > Amaryllidaceae > Agapanthus > Agapanthus africanus. The sequence continues at coordinate 740,544,456 of CM057337.1, forward strand.
AAGATTACTTGGCAAGTTTCCATGTGATCTCTCACTTGTCGATAAACGACGAAGAAGCTCCTTACACAGCAAAGCTGGGGGCAGGTCCTGAGCCGGAACTTCTAAGGCCATCAGACGAAGTGATTGATGCATTCCTGAATGAAGCTTTTCTTAAAAGCAAAGCTGCTCGAGAGCGTGAGATGGTCATATTTGAAAAAGCCAAGCGCCGGCAACTGGACGAAAGGGTTGAAACGCTCCCGCCAGATCAAAATACATCCGCCGCAAATAACAGCAGGATCAAAATAAGGAAGAGATTCGCCAAAGCCATATCAATGGGAATGAAACTGCCACCCTCCGAAAGAAACATTCTTGGTGAAGCGGAAATGCGTCCTAGCTACTGCTTATTTCATCGAAAGATTGCACACCCCACCGAAGAGTGCAACACTTTTAAAAGATGGTGGCAAGGATATGTTGTCACCGACAACAGTTCAAGCGGATGAAACACAAAACTCGTTGGGAGCAAAGAAATACGACCGAAAATCGCAAAAGAACTACCGGCAACTGTCACATGATCAACGCTGGGGGATCGCAAGTTCTTACCTTCGGAAGTGATTCCGAAGAAGAAATGACTCTCAGTCCTCTTTTCAAAGAACCCACCTCAGGAAAGGAGGAAGAACCGAAAAGCTGCGAGAACATTCAGTTGCGCAATCGTACGCTGCCAGAAAAGAATCTTGGACCTGCTAATAGTGGACCGAGTAGAAAAGATAAGGGGAAAGAAAAAGACCCTGAAGATATCGCTCTCGATGATCAAGTCGTCAAAGAGCTTGCAGCCAAGGACCCACCCAAGAAAAATAAAGTAGATTACAACGTTCTGGCACACTTAAGGAAGATACCCTCGCAGCTCAGCTTTCTCGACGCCCTTCTGCTATCCAAAGAGGCGAGAGATTCTCTGATCAAGGCGTTACAAGAGCCCGAACAATTCCAAGCTTTCCTCACCGAAGATAAGATGAAAGACGAGCTGGAAGAAGTGCACACAGCCGATATCACCTTTGGCGATGAAGATCTCCTCCTCGGGACGTGCGAACATAACCGTCCCCTTTATGTCTCCGGATACTGCCATGATATTAAGATCGGTAAGATCCTGGTCGACAATGGGTCCTCAGTCAATCTCCTCAATGTAAAAGTATTGAAGGAAATCTGCATGAGCGTTCAGCACCTCGCTCGTGATAAAATCACTATCTCCTGGTTTGATTCTCAATCATCAAGGACGCTCGGGTCTGTGATACTGACGCTGCGCTTTGGGATGCTAGTCACTGACATCAAGTTTCAAGTCATCGATGCTAAGACCTGCTATAATGCTTTGCTCTGCCAACCTTGGTTGCACGAATACGACATCATCTCTTCTACACAACATCAGTGTATGAAGTATTTTAAAGATGGTCTCGAGTATACTGTGATAGGCGAATTAAATCCATTCTCCGTAAACGAAGTCCGAAAGTACGAAGATGCAAAATACTTCTTACCAGATTTTGAGGACATGGAAAGATGTCACAAACCAAAGGACAAAGCCATCACCACTATTCCAATCTTCGGGAGTGATACTGAGGAGGAGGAAGAAATAGTTTATTCAGGTCCGCCCTAATGAAACAACCCGGGATCGTCCACCCCTATGTTGATCTTCGGCAGCGACTCGGAAGACAAGATCAACGCTATATTTTCCGTTCGGCCGTCAATACAAGCCTTCGCTGGCGATAATAAAAGTTTGCAAGTCGCCATGGTTCCGCAGGAGCATTACAAAGATCTCGACGCACTTGAAACTTATAGTGTGCAGGAACTGCAAACATTCTACGTCCCTCTCAGACGAAGAGATGAAAAGGCAATCCTATTCTACCGATCCGGGGAAACCAAAGTGGAGAGAGAAATCTGGCATGGCGACGATTCTACGCTTGACAGGCTCTAGCCCATCCGTCTACCTAAATATTACACGGAAGGCTTGAAAAGGCTATTGAAGCGCCAAGGGGTACCCTTCAGACTGACCACTCGACAAGCTCGATTCTACAACAGGATTTGGGATGTCCCCGGAACTCAGCGAAAATTGCCCAACGGAAAACTGGAAATGATCGGGCTTGGATATATTCGATCCAAGAAATGGGACCGAGTCCATGGCAGTTACGTCATACATGACTTCGATGAAGAGGAAGACGTTCTGTTGAAAGATGGTAATCCTGAACCAAAACAAGGTCCAGTTATGAAAATGCCAAGTCCGTCGTTTGAAGAACAGATGGACAAGCTGATAAGGGAAGCGGGTCAAAAGGTTCGAGACGACCATAATCGTGAAACGACCATCTACGAGAAAGCCAGGAAGCAGCGCCTCCTTCGATAGGCCATGGAGAATGACAATGCTCCTCGTCCCCAGCCCGTCATACAAAAGACCCGGCGCAGAGGCAAAAATAAACTAAAGAATGGAAGAAACGTTCGACAGCAGCCAAGCAGGTCTGAGAAGCCACGCGAGCAAGAGTCGAGCAGTCGGGATCCGTCCCTTGTAAAGAAGATAGGTCGAGCGTATTCTTTTCCTCGAGACAAGACAAAGAAGATATTTGATCTGGTCGTAAAGTATCAGATGATGACAATCCCGGAGTCCAAGCACCCCGGACAAGCGGACAAGATCTCCCACCCAAAGTACTGCTCCTACCACCGAGCAGTAGGACATCCTTTCGAAGACTGCTTCACCTTCAAGAACTGGGTCGAAGATCAATACCAACTCGGCAAATTCGCTTTATCCAGCAGCTGGAGGGTAACCCCGCCGCAGAAGCATGAACCCAAAGCCACGTATGCAGCGAGAGCAGAACCATATCAACGTCGGTCATGGAAGCGAGCTCGTACCTGTCATGTGATAATGCTGTCAGAAGAAGAACCTGAGAATATGGATGATCTCCCCCGGTGCTTCGAAAACGATGATGACGAAGTGATCTCCAAGTTTCCACCGGCGCCAAAAGAGCTGGAAGATAGGATACATACTACTGCAGATAACCTTAGAAAAATCGACTTAGGAACAGCAAACGACCCACGACCGACGTTCGTCAGTGAGCTGTTGTCTGAAGAAAAGGTGGCCACGCTTAAAGATGTGCTTATGCAGTATAAAGACTGTTTCGCAAGGAACTATTCTGAGATGCCAGGATTAGATCCAGAAATAGCCGTCCACAAATTGGCGATTTTTCCGGACGTCAAGCCAATCAAACAAGCACCGAGAAGAATGCGGCTCGAGCTTAAGATGAGCATCAACGCCGAGGTCAAGAAGCTAATCGACTTCGGCTTTATCCAGGAAGTTCAGTATCCTGACTGGATCGCCAACATTGTCTCGGTGATGAAGAAAAATGGGACTGTGCGCATATGCGTGGACTTTCGGGATCTCAACAAAGCTTGCCCGAAGGACGACTTTCCAGTACCGGTCACCGAGCTGATGATCGACAATACGTCCACTCACGAAGTTTTCTCCTTCATGGAAGGCTCATCAGGATACAATCAGATAAAGATGCATCCTGAGGACCAGAAGCATACCGCTTTCCGGACTCCCTTGGGCATATTCTGCTACAAAGTGATGCCCTTCGGTTTGAAGAACGCCGGTGCCACCTATCAGAGGGCCATGAAGAAAATATTCGATGACCTCATACATGAAATCGTCGAATGCTATATCGACGACCTTGTGGTAAAAAGCAAATCGCACGAGGAGCATTGGGAGCATCTATTAAGATCGTATTTCAGCGCCTTCGGAAATACAACTTGAAGATGAACCCTCTCAAATGCGTGTTCGGAGTTTCCTCAGGCAAATTCCTAGGATTCATCGTCCGACACCGAGGCATCGAGATAGATCCGTTAAAGATTAAGGCGATTATGGAAATGCCTTCGCCAAGGACTCTCAAGCAACCGTGGTCTCTCCAAGGAAAGCTCGCGTATATCCGGCGATTCATAGCCAATCTCTTCGGCAAGTGCCGCCCTTACAGTCACCTAATGAAGAAAGGGACTCCTTTCGTCTGGGATCACAAATGCCAAAGCGCACTGGACGAAATCAAGCAATACCTACAGAATCCTCCGGTGCTAACCGCTCCAATCAAGGAAAACCCCCTCATTCTGTATACAACTGCCTTTGAAGGTTCTTTAGGCACGCTATGGGCACAAGAGAATGACCAAGGGAAAGAGAGAGCCCTCTACTACTTGAGTTGAGTTCTACTGGGGGCAGAAAGCAATTACCCCCCATCGAAAAACACTGCTTGGCGTTGATCTTCGCAATAACGAAGCTCAGACACTACGCGTTGGCGCACGAGGTCCATCTCATATCAAAGGTGGATCCCCTCAAATATTTAATGTCAAAGGCCATCTTGACAAGACGACTCGCTAACTGGGTCTTGCTCTTGATGGAGTTCTCGATAACTTACCGTCCGCTCAAGGCAGTGAAAGGCCAGGCCATCGCCGACATCCTCGCTGAGCATCCAATACCTGCCGATTCCCCTTTGAATTGCGAACTGCCAGACGAAGATGCGTTTGACACGATCGACAAAGAGAGAAGAGAGAATAATACCCAATGGGAACTTTATTTTGATGGGGCGTCTTCCATGAAGAAGAGCAAACAAAGCACCCCTACAATCAAATCCGGAGTAGGCCTCATCTTCGTAACTCCACAAGGAGGGATAATACGCTTTTCCTTCTCCTTAACAGAGCCGAGGACGAACAACAAAGCCGAATACGAAGCTTTGATAGTAGGTCTTGAGATCGATGTCGACATGGGAATTGAAAACCTTCTTATATACGGAGATTCCCAACTGATCGTTAGTCAAGTAAACGGTGACTATCAAACATGCAAACCAGAGTTGGTGAAGTACGGCAAAAGAGTGTGACAACTGCTGACTCAAATTCCTTCCTACACCTTGGAAAGCATACCGCGTGCAGAAAATAGCAAGGCGGATGCATTAGCCAAACTTGCTAAAGAACTGGCCGACGAAAGCCTCGATGACGTGAGGATCGTTGTGCAAAGCCGTCGGGTTCTCGCACCGGCAGAAATATCTCCGGAGTCATCCGAAGAAAAGGGAGCGACCGAGCGAATGACTCTGCAAATAGAAGACCAGAAAAGGTTGCGGATTGGAGGGAAGTCTTTATAGACTACTTCAAATCCCGTCGAACACCTGAAGATGCGTCCTCAAGACATCAGCTTATAAAACGAGCTATGTCTTTTGCTTTCGTCAATGATACTCTGTATAAGAGATCATTTGATTCTCTATGGTTAAGGTGCCTGGGACATGAAGAGGCAACGAGAGTCGTCCAAGAAACTCACGACGGACTTTGCGGTTCTCACCAAGCTGGGCCGAAGATGAAGCTGAAGATCAAACAGATGGGCTATTATTGGCCCACGATGATCCAAGACTGCTTAGAATACGCGAAGCAGTGCCACTCATACCAAATTCACGGGGACTTTATCCATCAGCATCCAAATCCACTACATCCAACAGTGGCTAGCTGGCCGTTCGAAATGTGGGGAACTGACATAATCGGCCCCATCGAATCAACATCGTCCAGGGGACATCGGTTCATATTAGCGACAACCGATTACTTCTCCAAATGGGCAGAAGCAGTACCGCTGAGGGAAGTAAAGACGGAGAATATCTTCCATTTCTTCAAGACTTACGTCATTTATCGGTTTGGAACTCCGCGACGGATCATCTCTGATAACGGGCCGGCCTACAGAAGCCACAAGATCAGCCGCTTCGCACAACAGCATAACATAGACTGGAGATACTCTTCCGTCTACAATCCCCGAGCTAACAGTCTAGCTGAGGCCTTTAACAAGACCTTGACGAAGATCGTAAAAAAGACGGTGTCCCGAAATAAGAAGGGCTGGCATGAGAGACTACATGAAGCTCTCTGGGCGTATCGAACTACGTTCAAAACGGCCACGAACACAACGCCGTATGCATTGGTATTCGGCACGAAAGCGGTACTCCTCCTGGAGATAGAGTTACCCTCTCTACGAGTGGCGGTTCATTATGAGCTAACAGACGAAGAGAATGCTCACCTTCGGCTTGAAGAGCTCGATGCCCTTGATGAAACCAGGCTCATAGCACAACAAAATCTGGAGGCTTATAAAGCAAAGGTGACGCGCTCATATGAGAGATTGACTAGGCCGAGAGCATTCCGCCAAGGTGAACTTGTGCTAGTGGTCAAAAGACCTATGATCCCCAATCGTGCCAAACGGGGGAAGTTCGAGCCAAACTATGAAAGCCCGTACATCATAGACAAGGTCTATCAAGGTGGAGCCTATCTACTCATCGACATGCATGGCGAAAGGCCCTTCAGGCCAATAAATGGTCTCTTCCTGAAAAAGTACTACGCATGACGAGTCACGGCCTAGGTCAATGATAGATGATGACGCCTATGTCCGCTCGCTATCTTCCTAAGCCTAAACTCTGTAAGTAGTAGCCGGCTTCCTTTTCGTCAGACCGAAACGTCGTTAAATTAACAATAGACCACTATGTCCTAAAACTGGCTGTTGACCGAAACGTCGATAAACTACTGTGGGCTACAGCATCTCAAAGCTGATACAAAAAAAAAGAGAAAGAAAAAAAAGAAAATGGTATGTCCATAAGCAAAATAGATACGGATGAAAACTCGAAAGGGCTCCGTGAGTAAAAACAGCAGGGCTGCCGGCGAGTTTTGTGAAAACGCGAAAGGGCGCAATCTCGTTAGAATAAAAAAAAGAAAGAAAAAAAAGAAAACGGTATGTCCATAAGCAAAATGGGCACGGATGAAAACCCGAAAGGGCTTCGTGAGTAAAAACATCAGGGCTACCGGCGAGTTTTATGAAAACCCGAAAGGGCGCAAGCTCGTTAAAAGACACTTGCAAGGTCCTCTCGATCTTGTGAGGAGAAACCACCTGCGTGAGATCCTTACGAATCACAAGGGAACAACAAACTTAGGGGTCCCCACAATTCCTAAGGAGAAATTACACTTGCGAGATCCTCACGACTCGTAAGGAGAACCCGCTTATGAGACCCTCACGGCTCATAAGATTCAAAAGTCTTAAGCTACAGGGATCTGAACCTGTTCTTAAGCAGCCACCACAACCTCCGACACTACCCTACAAGAGGCTCGATGCTGACACTTGTATACAATCCACGGGAGAGAATAAACATTTCCCTAATAAAGTCCCATCCGTAACTAGGGATATGTCTACACGGTGAACAACCCTTGTAAGTCCTCTCGACTTGTAAGGAGAAAACACTCTTGTAAGATCCTTACGACTTATAATAGACCATACACTTAGGAGTCCTCACAATTCCTAAGGAGAAAACGCACCTACGAGATCCTCACGACTCGTAGGGAGGAAACCCTTTATGAGACCCTTACGGCTCATGAAGTCAAAAGCCTTAGTCGACAGGATCCTAACCCTGTCTACTAAGCCACCTTTGTTCGATATCGACAGAAGCAAATGATGATTCGCTCCTGGATATATCCCAGTTGTAGCGGTGCTGATGCCGAAATCGGTGTCTAATTCCAAGCTTACAACAAAAAGCCAGCAAGCCACATATGCATACGAAATAGCCGAAATGATGGTGCAACTTGCAACAAAATCAGCAAGTAAAAATGTATACATGCAAAATAGCCGAAATGGTTGGGCAACTCGCAATAAAAAGTAGCGAGTAAAAATAAAACAAATAGCCGAAATGATTGGGTACCGCGAAAAATAGCCGAAATGATTGGGCGATAGCGACCTTCGCGATATAAAAGCTGAAATGATAGAGCATGGCGGAAAGAAAAATATATAAAACGAAACTTTTTGCCCTACAGGTGATATCACATCAATCCCTGTATACAATCCAGGGGCACAAACAAAGAAGGAATCACATCTTCCCTCCTCAGGCTCCATCAGAAGAAGAAGCCAAATCTCAATGGTGCACAGATAGCCTGGAGATCGTCTCAATATCCGTCTTATTACAACAGATGCAACATCAAGCAAAGAGGAACTACGGCAACCCTCAGCTCCATGACTCGGCGGTGCACAGATGACCGAGAGTCAAACCCCGACTCCGTGAATTGCGGATAAAGTCAACCCTTCCTGGTCTCGCAGAACACGGCAATAACCCCGTGGGAAGCATCCAGAGCAAATTTCTGGTTACGTGGAACACGGCTTATGTCATTCCTGACCCCGTGGGAAACGTCCAGAGCGGATCCTAGTCCTCGCAGAACACGGCAATGAACCCGTGGAAAGCATCCAGAGAAGAGCCTGGTCCTCGCAGAACACGGCAATGACCCCGTGGGAAGCATCCAGAGCAAATTCCTGGTTACGTGGAACGCGACTTATGTCAATCCTGACCCCATGGGAAACGTCCAGAGCGGATCCTGGTCCTCGCAGAACACGGAAATGAACCCGTGGAAAGCATCCAGAGCGATGCCTGGTCCTCGCAGAACACGGCAATAACCTCATGGGAAGCATCCAGAGCAAATTCCTGGTTACGTGGAACACGGTTTACGTCAATCCTGACCCCGTAGGAAACGTCCAGAGTGGATCCTGGTCCTCGCAGAACACGGCAATGAACCCGTGGGAAGCATCCAGAGCAGAGCCTGGTCCTCGCAGAACACGTCAATGACCACGTGGGAAGCATCCAGAGCAAATTCCTGGTTACGTGGAACGCGGCTTACGTCAATCCTGACCCGTAGGAAACGTCCAGAGCGGATCCTGGTCCTCGCAGAACACGGCAATGAACTTATGGGAAGCATCCATAGTGAAGCTTGGTCCTCTCAGAACACGGCAATGACCCCGTGGGAAGGTTTAAATCCAGCTCGGCCCAAAAGTTTCAGAGCAAATTCCTGGTTACGTGGAACGCGATTTACGTCAATCCTGACCCTGTGGGAAACGTCCAGAGCGGATCCTGGTCATCACAGAACACGGCAATGAACCCGTGGGTAGCATCCAGAGCGGAGCCTAGTCCTCGCAGAACGCAACAATGACCCCGTGGAAGCATCCAGAGCAAATTCCTAGTTACGTGGAACGCGGCTTACGTCAATCCTGACCCCGTGGGAAACGTCCAGAGCAGATCCTGGTCCTCGTAGAACACGGCAATGAACCCGTGGGAAGCATCCAGAGCGGAGCCTGGTCCTCGCAGAACACGACAATGACCCCGTGGGAAGCATCCAGAGTAAATTCCTGGTTACGTGGAACGCGGATTATGTCAATCCTGACCCCGTGGGAAACGTCCAGAGCGGATCCTGGTCCTTGCAGAACACGGCAATGAACCCATGGGAAGTATCCAGAGCGGAGCCTGGTCCTCGGAGAACACGGCAATGACCCCATGGGAAGCATCCAGAGCAAATTCCTAGTTACGTGGAACGCGGCTTACGTCAATCCTGACCCCGTGGGAAACGTCCAGAGCGGATCCTGGTCCTCGCAGAACACGGCAATGAACTCGTGGGAAGCATCCAGAGCAACTCCTGACTCCGTGAAATACGGATAATGGTAACCTCACCCATCACTTAAGGGTCCTCACGACTCGTAAGGGAGCAAATTCTCTTATGAGATCCTTACGACTTTCAAGAGGAAACACACTTATGAATTCTCACGATTCTTAAGGAGAAATTACACCTACGGGATTCTCTCGACCTATAGGGAGAAAATTCTTTATGAGACCCTCACGGCTCATGAGGTTGAAAAGTCTTAGGAGGTATATCTTAACCCTGAATCCTGAGCCATCGTTGCCCTGCAAAGAAATCGAGATAGACTATCCACCGAATACACTTATTAAAAGGGACACACCATCATGAAGAAAAATATATCTTTTATTCATGAATCAAAATGAATACAAAGCATAATTTATGAAAAAACAAAAAATACTCTTATTCAGGAGTATGTACAAAAAAAAGGAAAAATACATAATTCTTTAAGTCGGCGGAAGATTTAATAGACGTGCCAGTTTATCTTTCTTCCGCTGGGCCTCGGCTTCGTGATTCATTATTATTATAAAACGGGCCTCCGCTTGAACCTGTTGGGCCTTGTACGAGGCAAGCCGGCCTTCCAGCTCCTTTTCGGTGACTTTATAAGCTTCGACCATTTCACGAGTAAAAACGACGGCTTTATCAATGGCTACCACCTCCCTGATAGCTTCTTGAAGCACCCGCCAAAGTTCATAGCCCGAGTGGTCTTAGCCGTAAGATTAGCTTGAAGCTCCCTCAGTGCTTTAGAGGCCAGCTCCCTCTCTGAAAACTTGCGGTCGAGCCTCTTCTCACATGATATCATATTCGCCGCACACCGCTCAATTAGACCCCATAAGCTCGCCTTTGTAGCCACAACCTCCGAAGAAAGGCGTGTACATTCAAGCACATGCAAGCAAGCCACCACCTGCCGACAAAACTCAACCCAGACTTGCACCACTGTTTCACTATGATAGGTGGCAAGAAAGGGAAGAGAGCCGTTAGCTTCAGCGGCAAACGCTTCGGCCGTGATTAGACTGCCAGCGCGAAGTTCCTCAATCAGGGATGACAGGGAGTCGAGGCTTAACTTGGCCATCCGTTCCGAGGCTCGCAGGGCATAGGGGCCGGGTGGCATGGCGATGCGTGACTCCAGCACGGTAAGAACTGGCAGAGCTGTTCAGATTTTTAAACAGTCAGTTGAACTGTAAACAAAAGAACAAATGGAACAATGTTGGGACTTTACTTACCCACAGTCATGCAAGAGGGATCTGAAGGCTCCCCAGGCCCTTCAAGAATCTCAACCTCGTCGTCGGCCTCCAGAACTATAAAAGACACCAATGTCATTTTATGAAATAGTAATAATGCTGTGAAAAAAGGGTAAACAACACTAACCTTGCCCGGAAGAGAAGACGATGCGCTGAGGGGATATCGCTTGCGGAGCAGCCATCTCCAACAGGCGCTGAAAAGACTGCCTGAGAGACAGATCAGCAATAGATGCCGCCAATCCGCGTAATTCTGAAAAGACAGAAGGGTTCAGACAATGGAAAGATTATTAATGTGAAATATAGAAATCTACCTTCGATGCTCCTCCCATTCCGAGCTGGAGGGATAGTAGCTTCAGCGGCCTCCTCCGTGACCTCAGGCACATCATAGGAGACGTGGACCAGTGTAACTGCTTCTGAGCGAGGAGCAGCGGCTGCCACTGCAAGCTCCAACGGAAGGTCGGTAGCCTCGACTACCTGTATCCTTGTCTCCGGGTCGCCCTCAAGAAGATCCATTTGAGCGGAGACCGACAAAGATGCCTCTCCCGGGGGAGCAAGCGCTTGGGGAGCGGGAACTACTGAGGGAGACTCTATCGCAAGAGCAACAGTTGCATCGACCCCCTCCACGCTGATTGGTGTTTCACTGAGGATATCAGCAGAATCTACGGTCAAAGCACGACTCAGAGCCTCCGCCGCCGCCGAAGTCCCTGCAAAGTTGGTATGAAGATAATGATACATATATATGTACGCAGGCAATACAAAAATATATATAAACACACCGATGCGCAAAGGAGCTTCTAGTATGGCCATTTCAAGCCGGCGCTCCTTCTTAAGAAGTCGTACTCGCCGAGGCTCGAGGGTGGATTCGTGACCACCAGTCCACAATGAAAGCGCGTCTTCGGCATCTGTCACGCCCCGCTTCCCAATGTACGGCGAAGTGGTCGTGACGAGGCCCGCTACGTATGTACTCAGAAGTACATACGCTAAGCGTAACTAAGCAATATAAAATAATCACAAGAGACAAATGAGATTGAGATAACAGCAACTTTTATTAATAACATTCTTTATACAATGCATGAAATGAAAATACAACTGGAATGAAAAAAAGAAAGCAATGCCTAAACAGTGGCATAATAATAAAAGGAAATACTGGAAAGAACAAGTACAAAGTCTAGAGCTCTGGATCTTCTTGGAACTGCTCCAAATCTTCAGTTGTTGGCTCGGTCTCAACTTGGTCCAACGCACCTGACGACATTCAAAGAAGAAAGAAATAGAATGTCGTCAGCGAACAGGTCGCTCGGTAAGTCCCAAAGAAAAGTGGAGTGAGAATGGCAGAGTAACAATATTTTCTAGAGTATTATGTTGTAGAATATTATGGAATATTGTTTAACGCAGTTGTTTGTAGCTTGGTACAGAAGAATGCCAGTGTATACGAGGGGGATCTCTATATGCTAGAGATCAGTGCAAACGGAGAGTACAAGGAACCGTTATGCCACGGTACAACAGCAACAGTATTCATGTTAGGTGTCTTAATCTGACCACCTCGTGCCACCTTTAACACCTTCCGTACCAATCTACCCCTTAAACCCCGCGATGTCTTGTTTGTATTGTTATCTTGTAAAATTGTATTGATTGTTAGATTGATTAACTGACTGACCGAAACCATGATATCAGGAAACGGTTATAACCGTAGAGTCATGTAAATGGAATACTGGGAAGAATATCCATGGTTCGGTTCGGTCAAGTTATATAGATTGTTAACTGGATTCAGGGATTCATGTATTCATCTTGAGTTGAAATATAAAGAATATAGATTGACTTGAATCATATTCAAGTCAGAAATAGTCAGACTCTAACCCGAGTCAGACTAAAAGAAAGATAATTTGAAGTTCTATATTTGTTAGGGGCCTTATTGTAATTTATAAAACTTGAGGGGGTTTTATGTAAAAAGTACTATTGTATAGTTTTCAAGATACACCTCAAGTATTTAATTATCGTCTTTATGTACATACAACAATTTAATGATCAAGATAAATATGTATACATGTTCGAATAGCTTGAAATGAGTCAAGTATATTATTCGAGTAACTACCATAAACAATGCTGTAAAGAAATATTATGTACGACTAATTAATCAAGTTGAACGAATGCGAAATATAAACAGAAATATGGCTCTAAATGTTTTGCATGCGTGAGTTCCAGTTTTACCTAAATATGACTACCGGTTTGAGAGATATATATGTTTTCGTATCGTCGCGCAAAACAGATCAGAATCTATTCGGCACCGTCACATATTTTTAAAACGCAGTTTGAGTTAATTTGTATCAGGTTTCAGGTTATGAAAATTATTAGAAAATTGTAGGTATTTCGATGTACTTATCGAAAACACCAAGATTCACATGATTTGGATTTCTGAAGCTCTAGTTATGATCATTTTAATATCAGCGTTTAAAACAGAAATTCAGATTTCTGGACAGCAACTATATATTCTATTGCAAAGCCTATATCAGGTTGTTTCATGCATTCCTAAGTAATATAATATACAGAAAATTATAGTTCTATCAATGGTGCATCTACACATCTAAATTTTGTCACAAACGGACATCGGGTGTTCGAGTTATGTCCAATTTAAAAACAGTGTGCGAATCGGAACAGATTCTGTCCAGATCCGTCACTTAATATTGTAATGCAGTTTTCTTTATCTTAGGTAGGTTTTCAGTAAAACTATAAAACTAATAAAATCTATATCATTCGATGTAAATATCAAAAACATCTGAATTTGCTCAATTTGGATACCGGTATACCAAGTTATGTGTCCTAGAAATTGACCGATAGCTGCAGTTTTCTGTTTTACGATCAGTGAATAAATACGATGTAATTCACAAACCGTTATGCGGATCGATCTAAAATTTTTACAGCATGTATAAAATAATATAATCTATCATATGTAAATTCCATGAAATTTTCAGAAGTAAAAATTAATGTCTAAAAATTATTTTAAACCTAAAGGTATTGATGTGTATACTAAAATCGGCAAAAAGATTAACTAGTATTTTTATGCAAGCTTTATCCTTTCTTTTAATAACCAAACCGATTCCATGAGATATCGTAGATATATTATGGATTGAAATCTATGTTCTCACAACTTGTAATAAACATTCATAATCATGAAGAAAGAATTAAAAATACTTTAATTTGAACAAGAGATAATAAGATATTATTAAACCATATAGAATCATATATATCTAAACTTATGTTTATGTATATGTATATGTTTATGTGTGTCTTCTCTTATGGATTATGATATGAAAAGAATAGGGGGTTCACGATGCATGACAAGAGGAAAAAAAAAGAGGTGAGGGGAAAGGAGAAAGAAGGGACTTACATGCACAAGCCGGTATTGTCACCGGGCTTGTCTATCCGCCGATAGCCTCGCGTTACTAGCGAGACCTTCTTGAAGAGTTCTTCATGTTCTTCTTCTTGGACTTTAGGTGAAAAGGGAGAAATGAGAGATAGAAAAATATGAGGAAGGAAAAGATGGAGGAGGACAATTAAGATGGTGTAATGGTGAATTATGTATAATAATATATGCATTTAACATAAGAATTAAAATAGAAATGAAAGGTCACCATTCATTTTGGAAATGAAAGGTCTCATTTGTAGGTTATGAGAAGAATAAAAAAAATGATAAAAAATAATTGCAAGAATGGGGATTTGAACATGTGACTTATGGAATAACAATACAAGGACTTAACCAATGAGCTATAAGGTTGTCCATGCACATATTTAATTAGAATTAAATATATGATGTTGCTTAAAAAGAAAATGGGCTTTTTTAGATGGGCTATGGAGAATAAGAATAATGGATTTGGTTAAATATTTATGAAAGGAAAAAATAAGAATGAGAAGTTAAAAACTTAAATATAAGAAAAAAAATTGTACCTAGAAAAAAAATACATAATAGATTGAGGAATAAAATAATAATAAATTTAATAGAAAAAGGAAAATACCAAGTACAAATAAATACGGTATATTATTGAAGAGGGATAATACAAATGTATAAAGATTTTGGGGTCATTACAGCATCGGCCGAGATAAGTTGCTTAAGGGCCCTCTCACCTTATTCCTCCAAAGGGCCTATGAATCGCCGCCGTATCGAGGGAGGATCTTCATAGAAGATGACGGCAGGATAGCGCCTCTTTGGGATCCTTGCTTTCTCAATTTCAAGCCATGAGCATCTTATAGCCTCAGCCAATTATGCGACTTCCTTGGCAGATGAACCTGTGAAAAGAAGACCATCATCCGGTGCTATCATGGATATTGGTTCATCTTGAACGATAGGCTCGGATTCTACTAAAAGATCGAGCAGACGGGTGACTGTCTTCTTCCTCCTCTTCGGCCCAGAACTAATACCAGAAGATGCTCGCTTCTTTTCCCTCGAAGCTTTGGTTCGACGCTGACCCACCTCGCCTTCAATGTCCTCTCTCGGTGGCACTACCGATGAGGACACTGCTATTGCTGATGCCGCAGCTGATGATACTGCTGCCGTTGCCTTCCTGCCCTTTGATTGAGCCCTAGTGTGCAGCGACATACCAGCTGTGGGATTTAGATCCACTTCCCCCGTCTCAGGAGTAAGCACGATGCTAGAATCTATCAAAGGAGGGCGAACCGCGACACGCGGTCGCGGTGGAACTCCCTGGCTTGGATCGGAGCAGGAACCTTATATCCAAGGAGTATCCTTTTCTCCTCGGTAATAATAGGACCGACTCGGTGAAGATTCCAGCCTGTGAAAGCCCCCATACATCGGGGGATATAATCAGCCTCGAGAATCACGAAGGAAGAGCGGGTGTTCAGCCGCATGAAGTGATGAGTTGCATCACGAACAGCCTCAGATGACGGGTTGGGCTCCACTGTAAACGCCTCGAAAGGCACGCCCTGATCATACCCCATTTGCCGAGCGAAGCGGTGTGGGTTGTACCGCATAAAAAGGGCCGCACCGTTCTGTTGGAACACCAGATAACCTGGTCTGATTGAATATAAATGTGCAACTTCCTTCGGCTTCAAGGAGGGTGCTCCTTCTTTCGACGAATCAAAGAGCTGCTGGATCGGTCCTGAAGGGGCCGAGAGGACTCGATCGTTAAACACCATCCCGCCCACATTAGCATAGGGACAAAGTAGCACACGAATAGCCCCGGACTGAGTCGGGTCAGGAGCAGAGGCGTCCACCAGCCGCATGAGTCGCGTAAAAGTGTAGGCGTCATAAAAGCTGGGCCTTTGATGCGCAGCAAATGTTCCTAGCACATGCATCTCAATCCAGGATGTAAAGTAATGAAGAGAAAAATTTACTACATTTACGCCTGGAGTTGAAGTGTTAGCCACAGCGCTTAGCCCGTGATATAGATGCGCCAGCCCCGCAATACCCATAGCTAGCCGCGTCCCCTCGGCAATGCGATGAGCGGGGAAAATAACTGAGGCCCTCATGAAACGACGGTGCGTGGGAATGGCGACCAACTGAGCCAAACACTGATGAAGCCCACGAAGAAAGTCTCCTCATCCATACCAGGAGCCGCGATTGACTCAAAAGACACGGACGACATCATGGGAAGATAGAACTGCGGCAAGTCCTCTTCTTTATCGGTCGCTTATTCAGACCAAACCCGAAAGGGTCGTTGATATTTGCAAACTTCGGAGCCGTCTTCGATAGAACGTCTTCACGAAGGAAGCAGGCAGTAAAGCTTTTGAAGGTGACGCCCTGCTCGTCTGATTCTGTGAACAACTTTTCAAAGATGCCCAAAGCCTTGATTAGACTTGGGTGCTTGTGGCGGACGACGTTCTCAGTCGACAAACCATCAAGCATAGCAGGCTCAACTTCAAAAATGTATTCATCAGAAGGCAGCAGTTCTTCATAGAATGTCCCCCTGATTGGCAACCCCGAAATCTCATGAAACTCATCCAAAGAAATTGAAACTTCGCGGCCCCCTAGCAAGAAAGTGTTGGTGGGGAGATTCCATTGATTTAAGAAAGCCTTAACCCACCAGACATGAGAGGAATGATAGTGGAAAAGAGACACATACACCGCCTGGAAGAGCTCGACCTTCTGCAATCACGCGCGATGGGCAGACAAGATGTAACGATCCCAGAGAAGGTAGCCCGTGGGTTGTCGAGGAGTAAGCCCTATATTGTAAACCTGTCCCCATGGCTGAGCTTCGCCTTGGCAGATGCGACGCCCGAAAATGTCTATAGCTGGTACGGGATGGTTTGGAATCCCAGTTGTAGATGGTTCAAGCCGTCCCGTAGGGGTCCTATTTGGCACCTCCACAGCAAAAGCGGTCTGTGGACGCTCCATCGGCAGAAAAGGGTAGGTAGGTTTTGTTGGTACCTCGCAAAGGAAGCTACGACGACCACGGATGATATGACCGTACCAGGTCTCCCATAAAAGTAGACTAGTGCAATTTGGGTCATGAGCTTTGATCATCGCCATCACCTCTTCATCTGACGGTGATTGAGGAAAAGCCGCCTCCGAATGAGTAAAAGGAAAGTATGGGAAAAAAGTCATTACTGCTGAAACAAAGGAAAAGAAGCTGTTAGCGAAGCCCATACGTGTATATATATTTACAATATATATATATATATATATGAAGGACAGTGGAAGAAAGTGACAAGCAATTTATTTTGTAGGACCATTGGTTACAAAACACGTGGGCTCTATAAAATCAAGATGGCGGCTCACTAATAATGAGGCCAGGTAATCATTATGAGGACAAAAGGAAGATTCTCAATAAATGAACAATGGATTTCAAACAACTCTACACATTCCTCAAGGAAAACACCCACTGTAGACTCTATGCAAATTATGAAGGATCTCTCTAGAAACTTTCTGCAAAGCACAACTCAGGGCAAGAAAGTCCCAAGAAGTTCTCTGTGAAGAACTAAGTTCTATAGAGGAATTAAATTCCCAAAAAAACATTTTCAGAGCTAAAGACTCTTTGGAATGGAATTAAATTCCAGAGGATGATTATCGCCATCGATCTCTGAGGATCAGAGAAACTCTAAAAGGTCTATTGTTTAAAGATTGAATGGTTTTCTTTTTAAAGAACTTAAAAATGGGTTCTTGTTAAAGGGAAAAACCCTTGATGTGGATTTAAAATCCAATGAAGATTTCTGCAAAAGTTCTTCAGCCGTTCAAGATCATTACCTGAGAAAAGGGAATCTTTTGACAGAGTTAAACTCTGGAAATTTTCAAAACAGAGAACTAAGATCTGAGAAAGGAGAATTAAATTCTTAAAGAGAAAAAGTAAGCAAGGAAGAAGATGAGCAAAGTGGAGGCGCTTCTGAAGGGACGCTCGCATTTATAGGATGTGATGGGAAACGTTTCAAATCCCCTATTCCCTAGACAGATCCAATGGTCAAAAAGGTGACAGCGTTGCACTCACGTGCAAACACGTGAGAACAATGCTGTGGGGGCATTTGTTCCCTCATAAAATATCAGGAAAGACCCCAATGGGGCATTACGTGCTCACACGTGACCATGAGTCACGTGTAGACACGTGATGGGCTCTGAAGCCCCAAAATAATGAAAAGAATTAAATTTTAACCAAACAGGAGTCACGTGTCCATACGTGATAAGTCTTTAAACCACCCGTGGAAAGAATTAAAAATAAAATAAAATAGACAGGAAATACCCCAATGGGGTATCACGTGCTCACACGTGACCAAGGGTCACGTGTTGACACGTGATAGGTTTCTACGATCTTTGCTTTATAGAATTAAATTCTGGTCAAACAAAAATATAACAAAATATCAGGAAATACCCCAATGTGGTATCACGTGCTCACACGTGAGCAAGGGTCACGTGCTGACACGCGATGGTTTCCTAGGACTCTGTTATTATAAAAGTGAAATTCTAATCAAGCAAGCAATTAGGGGAGCCACGTGCCCACACGTGACGAACCTTTAAAGAAACCACTGAATGAATTAAAAGGCATTATAAAACGGCAAAGAAAGATCCCGATGAGGCATCACGTGTCTACACGTGATCAAAGGTCACGTGATGGCACGTGATGATTCCTTAACTCTTTAAAGAAGCAGAATTTAATTCTGCTTAAAGTGTTAATCAAGGGGGGTCACGTGTCAACACGTGATGGGATCCTAAGCTCTTTAATTGATAGAATTAAATTCTAATCAAACAATCAATTAATGGAATCACGTGCCCACACGTGATGGACCTTTAAGCCTACTGAAAAGGATTGATAAAGTATAATAAAACGCTAAGGAAAAACCCCAATGGGGTGTCACGGGCTCACACGTGACCAAGGGTCACGTGCTGACACGTGATGATTCTTTAGTTCTGCTGAAAGGCAGAATCAAATTCTGAATAAAAGAGGATCATATGCCAACACGTGATAGGTCCCTCAGCTCTTTAATTAATAGAATTAAAATCTATTTCAAATGATCAAACATTGGGATCACATACCAACACGTGACGGGTTAATAGAATTAAATTCTAATTAAGGGAAATCAAAGACCCTAACTGGGAAAATATTTCTTTAAATCTTTCCAAACAAAAAAGATGGTGCTCTGTAAAATAGAGCACCGTTGGATTAAAAATCCAATGGTGATTAAAAATCACCAATTTATGGAAAGATTTTATACAAGAAAAGATTCCCCTAAAATTCACCAAGAATAAAAAACAGAATATCTTCTTGACTGAAAATCCAATGGTTAATAAAATTCACTGAGTGATCTAAAAGATCGTGTTGGTTACAAAAACAACCAAAAATCTTTCAATGAAAGATTCACTAAACAAATGGATTCTTTTCTTTCTCTTATAAATAGGAGCCAAGAAGAAAAGAGGAGGGATCTTGGCATTTTGATTTTCTGGAGAAAAACAACAGAGAGAAAAGGGAGGAGAATTTAATTCTCAAGAGAGAAAAGAAGTTTCTTTCAGAGAAAAGAAACCCTAGGTGAGAAAAGGGGAAATAGATCTAAGTTCCATAAAATAAAAGAGAATTTAATTCTCAAATTAAGAGTTTAACTCTTCTGAATAAGAACTTAGTTCTTCCTCTGGTTGAAGATCTGCAGAAGCAGACTCCCCACAGGTTGAGAATTTAATTCTCATCGGGAAGATTCTGCCATGCAGATCCAAAACTTAGAGGGAGAATTGAGTTTACAGAATTTAATTCTCCCAAATTCACAGGAATTTAATTCCTCCCAAAATAAAACTAGGGTTTAACCCTATATGAGAATTTAATTCTCTCAAATTTACAGGAATTTAATTCCTCCAAGACAGAAAGAACTAGGATTTAACCATACATGAGAATTTAATTCTCCAAAATTCATAGGAATTTAATTTCTCTAAAAACAGAATTATGTTTAACCCCGTAGAGAATTTAATTCTTAAAATAAGAGACTTAAAGCTCTCCATGCACATAAAGAAATTGGTTACGTGGTGACACGTGACCCCCATCCTCAATGAACAGGAAAGAAAGAATGAGACTGGGTCACGTGCTCCAACGTGACCTCTAAACAGATCCCCTAAAATTAGAAGGAAAAAATCTCGGAGGCAATGCCTCACGTGCTTCCACATGACCCTTAAAATAAAGGAGAACAAAACCAAAGGCGGAGCAGATTATGGGCACCCTCACGTGCTCCCACGTGACCCCTAACAAATACTTTAACATCTAATGAGTAGATACCCATCACGTGCCCACACGTGATGGCCGCAAAGATCAAGTGTTTAACACTTATTCAAAAAGGGAACCCTTAAAAACAATAAATACAGTTCCTCTTTTGGGGTATCACGTGCTCCCACGTGACCCCTAATAAACACTTCAATATCCAAATCGTGGATACCTATCACGTGCCCTCACGTGATGGTCATAAAGGCCAAGTGTTTAACACTTATACTCAGGGAATAAAATAACAGAGGCAAGGCCTAATCATCAGGCGCCTCACGTTACCCCACATGAGCGTTTCAGTTTTGTATTTAACACTACTTTGAGCATTTTGCCCCCAGTGTTCAACACTGTTTTAAATGTATCACGTGAGGACACATGACCGCCAGGTGCCCTTAGTGTTTAACATTATTTTCAAATCAGCTTAGCCCAAATTGGCTAAGTTTTCCAGAGGCAAATATCCCCTTCAAATGAGCCTTAAAATTTAGAACTATAATGTTTAAGTACTCAGCCAAAGACAAAATGTCCTCAAAGCCCTCAAACTCTTGTTTAGCATTGCTAAATAATGAGGGGCTGAACCTAGACAAATGTTTAATGGTCCAACAAAGAGCCAATATTTCTAATATAATTGGACTTAGCCCAAACTGGCCATAAGTCCTCAATTCAGATTTAACTGAGCCAATGTGCTCATAATCTAATAAATTGATCTTAGTTCCAAATTGGAATACAGATCCCCAAATCCACTTTGGTTCGAGGGTACATCTCTTCACTCCTTTGATATTTGTCGTTGTAATCCTTCAACGTCTTCAAAGAGGTGACGGGTCCCGACAAACACACATTTCACGGACTATGATGTCCTTAACCTTGATTGTGAGGTCTTTAAACTCATGGACTATGATGTCCTTAACCTTGACTATGAGGTCTTTAAACTCACGGACTATGACGTCCTTAACCTCGACCGCGATGTCTTTAAACTAACATTGGACCGTAACGTCCTTAAACTAACCTGGACCGAGATGTCCTTAAACTAACATTGGACCGTAATGTTCTTAAACTAATTATCGACCGCAATGTTCCTAAACTAAACAATAGAGCTCAAGTGTTCCCTTGTCGGATCTAAATGATCCCGTTAAGTTGATCTTAGTCTAAAAATTAGACTAACGTATCCTTAACTAACGTTTAAGTTGATCTTAGTCTCAAATGAGACTAACGTATCCTTAAACCAAACCCCCAAACCCTAATCTAAGAAAATACGGATTTGGACTAATCCACGTTCTACGGGCGACAATATAAATTAGTCTCCGTATACAATCCACGGGCAACCAAAAAACAAAACAAACACCCACGATACGAAGTGACCATCTGGAGAAGGAGAAAGTGGTTATCGTGATACGGTAGCGTAATTAACTGCAGGGGCTTACACCTACAGGGAAGAGCGTCCCCATAATCAAAACCCCTCAAATGAGGGGGAATCTGACAAAATCTGCTACATCGGCCCCATTCGTAAAAACCTTCTATACATGGTGTCATAAATCAACTTGGCATCTTCGGAAAGGTGGACGGATAGCACCAATTAGCATCTGCCCTCGGAATTCAGGCCTTGACGTCCCAACGTCCTGGTCGCGTCTTCCGGCGGAGAACACCACTGTTTCCTCGAATCCTTCTTCAAACCTTAAAAGAAGAACTAGTCAGGATTAATCGCACGTCACAATAATTACTTAACCTTTCATCCATGCTAGTGTTGGTACTTCAAGGGAGGTTTTTCAACGCTTTCGCGAAATTCCTTAATTATGTAATCTCTTTTCCCTGGAGGCGTAACCCCGCTAACACCGTTCTAGACACTTACTTGGTTTATAGCATTGATTGTTAAGTGAGATAATCTCCAGAGCGTAATCTTACTCATCAGTGGGATCGGGATCCAACTATCATTGTGTGATTACCTAGATGGAATCCACTCTAGTCACCACACTCCAGATGCTAAATCTGCAAGTTTCCTGTATGTTTGAAACTCCCGATGTGGTTTTTGCCCTTAGCGGTTCATGACCTTGACAAAGGCCAACAAATCATAAACCACTAGTCAAGTTTAACCCGTCATTATCCTAGATTAATCTCGACCCACCCGTACAAACCCTTGACAAAGGCCAACAAGGTTATACGACTGTCCTAGATAATTGCATCTATCTATGCAACAGACAAGCAATATCTAGCTACCGTACACTACGCCTTGACAAAGGCCAACAAACGCAGCACGAATACTAGGTACTACTTATCCGAAATGACGGAGGGCTACGGCTGGGTTTTTTGCGAAAAACTCATTAACGTAATGAACTGATATCGTTGAAGGAAGCTGAGAAGTTTTGAAAAGGAGTGGTTTGGGCTCCAGAGGTCACACCCCACGAAGGGATCTCGGCTCTTGCCTTGTGGAATGAGGTGCTGGATATTCACAACCGAATACCACTATGCAAAGTAAAAGAATAAAACTATAGTTTTTCGAAATTTGTTCCAACAACATCTTTTTAGGTTTCTTTCCTTACATTAATCAAAATTAATGCGGTCCCATCATTTAACCTATCACACCAGAAAAGAACAAAAATATGATGTACGTATATCCCATCCGCATTCGCCACTAGTACCCGTCATCACCCGTTAGGTTACTTAACTAACGACAGAGCGGGGGCTGGACTAGCGCGGGTGTAAAACATATACAACATCTACTAGTATATATATATATATATATAACATTCGTCCCAGGCATGATATAATCAACATCACAGAATCTTAGCTAACAATACAAAATGGTGGATAATCTTGGAGCCCCGGGTTTTATTTGAGCCGTAAATAAAACCCGACGTTCCCGGTCGTGTGAATAGCCTGTGCAATGAAAACCTAGACCCCTACGAGCGCGGCAAGTTACCCGCCAATCCCAGAATTGAAGCAACCCCAATCAACAAAGTGAATAGGCCACCCAGCACTCCACGGAATCCGGTAACTTGAGCTCCCCTCCGTGGGTCATCCTATACCCCTACGAGTGCGGCGAATAGCCCACCAATTCCAGAATGAATCCCCCTCCGTCTCAATGCCATGAGATGTGGGCTTGTTGCCTTCTAGAACCCGGCTATTCGTGCACTCCACCGCGGGGTAATCCTAGTACAGAAACAGAAAATTGTCACGAACCGAATATGTGGAACGTGAGTGGCACTTAAATTACGCAACGTCTAGAGGCGTAACGTAATCTAAGTAAGCCAAAACCCAGAAATCTAACGTAATCTAAGAAAACTTGTTTTAAAGTTAAGTTAACATAGAAAAGTCATTTTGGAAATCTTTATAATGAGCTCAAGTTTTCGTAAAAATTTCGGCAGAGTTTCCTTTGTAAAAACTGGCCCCAAATGGGCACAACACATGAATATACATAAGAAATAATAAAGGCATCCCCAAGTGGGAGCTAGCTCTTCGCCGAACGGTGGAACACAACCACATGCAAGATATATCATCATAATATGAAATCAACATTTAAAAACAAGAAAAATGAAATCAAGTATAAAGTAGGCTCATACGAGCTCAACACCAGAATCGGAATATATACATATACACAAGTCTCTCAGGCTCAAAGTCTAAGTCCAATATACAAATGATGGAAATGGTAGATAGGGTAGATGGAGTGTACTAGATACAAGAGTAATATACAAGGTGGGAACAAAAGAGTATCCTCACAAACCCACTTATAAGAAAGTCGCAAATCGATGCAAAGGAGAAGACAAAGAAATACGCCCGCTGCTACTATGCTGACGGGTCGGACCTGCAAAATACTGTGGCATAACGGGGGTGAGTTGCCAACCCGTGAGTAGCAAGTAACATCTAATAAGTTTATCGTAAGCATGCATGCAAAAGCGTCACAACCTACATATACAATTTTGATGTGATGCACTAGTATGAATGCAATATGAATGAATAATCAAACACGAAACCTGAATATATCTTGTATGAGAAAATCTGTATTCTTATCTTAGTAAAACTTTTGTATAATAAAACTGGAGTATCATCAATGAAAATCAACAGAAAATCTGTGTCAAGCATCGACACAATATATATATATATATATATATATATATATATATATATATATATATATATATATATCTCAAAATCTCAATAGCCGTCTCTCAGATCGGCTCTCAAATCTGTCATATCCCACGACTCCGGTCGGTATCCTCCGGATAACCGCCGATCCAATAATAACCGGTAGGTAGTGCTCTCTTGCCAGGCTCATCGTCTACAACTCGAGCTTATTGCCCTAGGGTACCTTACCGGGTCCACCATGTACCCGAGACGGTTCATCATACTCCTCGAATCGGGTCTCGAAAACCAACTCAAAATCAGGAAAACTCATGGTGGACACCATACACATCATATCACGAGAAAACCGCAACTTGCATTTTAAAACAATAATAGGTTTATAAGATTCTTGCGGTTTTCCCCAAAATCCAAAAATCTCATAAATACTGAAAACTCAAAGAAGAAATCACAATATATGAACATGTCGTAATGATGGATATCTATGATACAATAATATACAATGCGATGTATTGACTAGAAGCTATGTATGAATGATGATGCGATGAGGTATATTGCTAACAAAGCTGTATAACCATCCTAAGAAAATAAAAATACAACTAAAAGTCTACACATAATACATGATGCAAATGCACAAATACCAATTTTAGCAAGTTCTATAGTGTTCGTGACATAGCAATTACCAATGGCGTGTGTGTTCGCATAAAATAGTGCACATGCGGCATGAACCAATGGTAATGGTGCAAGTGTCCTAAGTAATAATATCTTATGTAAGAAGATGTAATGCCATGATATGAATGATTGGGAGACTACGCATATGAATACAAGAACTACTAATAATCCTATCTATCGGACGCCTTGTGCCATCCAGACGATTCCTCCATAGATATGTACATCTACTCATCGGAACACCTTGGCTAGTCGAATCCGATCACTACCTTGCCTTTCCTTGCCGCGTCCGACGTCTCCGCGACTGATCCTATAATCACACAATTAAAATATATAAGGCTAGACATTTAAATAGACACGGACACAAATGATACGAAGCAACCAACGCGCACTAGCTAGACGTGCATGCACTTGGTGTACAAAACGCGCATGCGACATTGCCACAAAGCACAACTAGGGGTTGCTATGCGATGCGAACACCAAACCTAGAGTCTAAACGCTCGAATCGTACCAATAACACAACGCTAAACAAAGGGAAAAGGTTGTAGATCAAGTTAAAACCCAAAACTTAATTAAAACCCTTTTCTCTTAAAAACCTAATTAGCAACCTTAAGCTATTTAGTGCAAAACTAGATGGATTAGGAAGCCTAGTAGCCACAATCACATATAAATATCCTCATCAAGCCATGATACACTAATTAAAATCTCAAATAAACACACACTAATCATGAAATTTATTGCATGAACTCCTAATTAAGATAATTAAAAGCCATATTAGCAAAGTAATCAACTAGATTAGATTTAATAAGCCATTAGAATGTTAAACTACACTTAGCTAACTTAATTAAGTAGGGAAAAACCCTTAACTTAACATCAAACCCTTCTCTTTAAAATCAATTCTTGCTATTAAACTATACTAACACCTAATTTAAAATTAGATTAAAGAAAATATTAGCAAAACAAACTAGGATATGGTTTTATACCTCAAAAGAATTTTGGAAGGATCTAACTTGCTAGCCTTACCACCCAAAAATGCAAACTTACCTCAAGCACCAAGCTTAGTTTTGGACAAGGAATAGTTTGTGATGATTTGTAGAAATTTAGAGTTGATTTTTGTTGAAATTAGAGATGAGGTAGTGGGCTTTACAAGTAGAGAATGAGGGAGAAGTGGGTAGCCTGCTGCCGAAAGTGGAGAGGGGAGAGAGAGAGTGAGTGTGTACAAGTCAAAGCACACACATACCTCATTAAAATATACACCTTACCTCAATATTCTATTCATATAATTTTATTTCTGTTTTTCTCATTAACTTTTCTTTACAAAAAAATACAATTAGAACCATCATCATTTTTTTTGAAAACAACATGTTACAATAAGTGTTTAGTTGTGTCATGGTGCATTAACATGTAATTATCCCATACTAATTTAGTGTATAAGTGCAAGTTTAAAATAATATTTAAAAATAATTAATTAAGGTAAATATTTAAGTAACTAGCAATTAAATGAGTAACTGATTAAACACCCATACATAAGCACTTACATAATTAAAATAGGTATAATTGTGTTTATGTGGAAAAAAAATAATTATAACTAGATTTTACGGAAATCACGTGTTGTATTACTAATTATTGAACAATTAACCTAAACGATTTTTAAAGCGTTACAAAAATAATATATACAATGGTGACAACGACCTCAACCCGGTCGTGCCCTAAACAAATAATATTCAACCCGGTAAAGACGGCAGTCCACATGTCGGACGCTCGCCCCGCAATATGAATATACAAATGAATCTTAACTGTACAACTATCATTGCATCACCGGCTATCCACCATGGCAATCCAACCACAATATCAACACAACCACAGATCATCAACATGAATGTCATGTTCGCAAACCCGTCTAAAAGAACATATAGCAGATAGACAGGATATACCGATCAAATGACATTCACGGTCGCAGATGCCAAACTAAGTACTGATAATCACACGTATTTTAAAATTTCGATCGACTAAACTTTTCCAAATATGGCCCAAGTGCTAATCCATTACTCAAACAGATCTGAGCCTAAAAACAAAATATTTCAGAAACCACAATTCCATATATTAGACACCAAGAAGAAAAATTGTGCACAGAATCCCGAATACCACCGTGCAACCGCAGCAAACATGCTAGTAATGACGCGGTTCCGCGGCATTATGGTAAGATCGTGCTCTCAAATTTCTTCCGGGGTCTTAAAAAAGCCTGCACGAATTTCTGATATACAGAAAAAAAATTTAGACCACTTTTAAAAATCGGCAGAAAGCAAGATGACGGAAATGCGGTTTTGAAAAATTCGATAGATCGATATTTTAAACACGTTAGAACTAGCTAGTTTAGGTTTTATGGGTTGTCTCTGATACTATAAAAGGTTACGCTAGCGCCCCGGCCAACTTCCGTGGCCAATTGCAGAACAATTTTTTTCAATCGATCAAAACTTGGCGTTAGATTAACCCTAAACTAGATCTACCATAAACCTAACTAGCAATAAATAAGCTATCTATTATGGAAAGAGTTTTACCAAGAGGCTTAAGTCCTTCGGGTCTTCAATCCTCTCCTTTAGTGTGCTCCTAGTGGCCTCCATGATCGAGCTTGAACGTCGGCTCCTTGCGTCAAAGATGATGCACCCGAGAGTGTCTACTTTGGGCTCCTACCTTTAAACTAAGGTAACTAGGTTACTTGGTTTGTTAATCAAAGTAACCTAGATGATGTAGAGAGTGATGATGGAATGTTTTGTTTCAAGAACCCTAGGTTTCTCAACATATGTGAGTATTAGGACATGAGGTAGAAGAAGAGAAGCTTGTAGAAGATGAGAGAGTTGTAGAGAGCAACATGAGAAAAACTCAAGTGAAGAATGACTAAGATTTTGTGACTAATAAAGCAAGCATCTAAAGATAATCATAAATAATTATTTCCATAAAAAATATCTAGATATTTTGTGCAAAACATCTAGATCCCATCTTACCTCAATAGTAATACATAACTCACCAAGTGAGTTAACAAGTAGCCATGGTTCACTTAAGAAGAGTCAACACCTCATACCTCCACCTCATTAACCATTTAACTAAATGGTTAAAACAAATAATGAGAATTCTTCTTTTCAAAGCACTCTTGTAACAAATTACAAGAATACTTGTAACAACCGAGTTCAGTTATACCAATTTCTGTTTCCGTATTTGTTTGCCTGTGGTATTTTATTGATTTATCTTATTTGGGTGCGAATGGTAGTTTACAGTTTACATTGTATTTGACCCGACCCGCTTGCTTGAACTGGTTGATTCATATTCATAAACTACCTTGGCCTGTTAAATAGTCACGTGCATCTCATGTATACTACATATTAACATTTCACCTAGCATCGCGCATTTTATCATATAACATTTTAGATCACGTAAAATAAATTAAAATTGCATTTCATAGCCTGCATAATACCCTAATCCCATGGTACCGTCCGCGCATTGTGTTCTCGTCCTGTTCAGTGAAACGGACGGGTTTAGATAGCTACGCACACGTACGTGCGTCCGTTCTTGGGGGTATGCATTTTAGTTACCTAATCTTTCATTTTAAAATTTGGAAGCTGCATATAATTTTCGTATTTTAAATCTAGATTTTTAGGCCCGACCCAGGCGCATTTTGAAATATTTTATATCCCGCTAAAATTTAATTATTTAAATTTTAAATCAATTATAATTTTTTCTTTTAAATCGCTCAGAATATTTTTCCAACCAATATAAATCTTTTTCAATTTTTTTAACAACCCAGCTCTCTCTTTCTCGTGGGCCCTATCCTCTCTCTTCCTTTCTTTTTCTCTCTCAGCCAATCAGATTATTCCTTCTATTTGCGCCGACCCCACATCTCTCCCTCAATATCTCTCTTCCCCTCTCTTCCCTTCTCTTTCTCTCTCTTCTTCTCTCTCTCTCTCCCCACGCGTATCTCTTTCTCTCCCCTCGCTAGAAGCCAAGCTTCTCTCTCCTCTCGCGCTTCTCTCTCCTCTCGCGATCCCTGTTCATCCGGGGATCCGCGCACCTCCCTTCTGAGCTTACGCTCACCTCCCTTCTCCCTAACAAACTCCCATATTCTTTTCTCTTCCTCCTTCGTTTTAAAACCCCGAGCCCTTCCTCCTCAACCCATCATCAACCTCACAACCCTAACCCTAAAAGCTCCCCGCCCTTCACTCAACTCCCTCAAAGCCTTCTCTCCTCTTCCTCCACCATCTTCTCCTCTCCCCGAGCCCTGCAACAGCCCCTGCACACACCCAACTAACCCAAGAACCCACCTTCCCATCGCCGCCGACCATCTCTCATCGCCGCCGCCATCTCCTTCCTCTCTTCTCCCTTTCCTCTGCACCCTCACCTCACCAATATCCCTACACACCCTGCACACCAATCCCAGCCAACAAAAACCGACCCCAAACCCTAAACCTAACCCTAAACACCAAACCCTCATTGCCGGAGCTCCGTTCACCGCCGTTGACACCTTCACACCTCCCCTCTGCAACCACAGAATGCATCCACAGTAAGCTCTCTCTCATTCTCCCCTTCTTCCATTCATTTTCTTCATCCTTTCTCTTCTTTCTTTTATGTCTCTACTTCTCATGTTCACTGTTTTCTTGATTGCCGGAATCCGGCCGTGCCGACGACGATCCCGACGACCCAGTGAGCGTACCTGACCCGTGTGATTCCCTTATACGTTGTTTGGATCCGTTCCGTGCATCGTGCGCGCGTCGCGACTTTTTCCGCCGACGTGTGACGTTCCTTATACCCGTTTCTTGATCTGTCGAGGCAAGTAAAACTTGCTACATGCTATCTATATTATTTTATACTTATTTAATTGCATAGTAGACCTGTAGATTTCATATAATGCCACATGTTCCATTTTCCATTTCGATGTTCCATATATCATTTTAGATTTAGAACTTGAAACATAACATGTTGCATTTTAGTTTACCATACGTGGTACCCAAGTCCATATTTAAATCATATAATAATTATTTGCATGGCCCATAGTACCCTTTAATAGTTTATACTCTATCGGACACCCGTTTGCATACATCTAGCCTAATATATATATATATATATATATATATATATATATATATTCAATTGCATCCCTAGATCAGTTAATGCATAATAACGAGATTTAACATTCCATATTTGATTAAGGGTATTTTAGTTAATGTTGGAACTATCACCTTAACCCAAATCAATAACTGTGCATCCATATGCTTTAATCTGTACCTATTTGCATATAACATCATAATGTTCCATTTTTATTGTTCCATTAGTATCCATATTTGTTTTGTATACCCATGCTTATTTTATAGTTTGATTACGAGCATCCACTTGTAACTTGTGCACCATTGACATGACTTGATACACCTACTACTTGACACGACATGGTACCGTACACTTCTTAACATGACATGATACCTATATACTACTTGACTTGACCTGGTGTACCATGGCTTTACCTGTTACCTGATCTTGTTACTAATGCCAACAAACCTGACCTGTTGTCCCTACGGACATTTCCTGTTGTCTATCCAGACAAACCTGTACCTGCCTGATCCTGTGTTGGCATTAGCTCCAGATTATTTAATACCTGACTTGAACATATATAACTTGGGGGTATGGGGAAATCAATGATGAAACCTGACTTGTAACTCGACAGTTCGATACCTTTTCTGATCAGTCTTACGGGCTAGGCCAGCCCCGGGGTGATACTGCTGACATCACTGATCGTTACATACCACCCTTTTACTGCCTTGCGGCATGTCTTGGATTCAGCCCGAGAGTCATAGACTGTGATCCCGGGCATGCACGGGATACTATTGAGTTACATCGATGATTCATCAAATTGATTTCAAAGACTTAAGAGTAGTTAACCCAATAGACCAGTTTAGATTACTCACTACACATTACCCCACTGTCCTTACTTATATCACTGTTATGCCTGTTTTATCATTTATACTCATACTTGCATGTATTGCTACCCCTGTTTATAGTATTGCTTGATATTATGACGCACTAACGTCTGGGTTTTGCATTGCCCAGATTTCTTACCTTTGCTGCAGTCCGAGCAGGAGTATTTCAGTCAGCAGGCTGAGCAGTGAGGACTTGCTAGTAGTTAGTTCATTTTACTTTCGGTATTTTCATTTCTGATGTGAGCCCGCATTATGGGACGTACATTCCAGTTTATTCTTGTATTGGATCTTTTGCTTCCGCATTATTTTATTCTTGACTCGTTTTATTCTTGCTTATGGATATGTATTAGATAGTTTATTATTGTTCTTGATATCTCTACAGCCGTAATGTGACTGTGGAAGGATATTTCCTATCCACAGGTAGCATGGTTGGCTATGTCACGTGCCTATCTTAGCGTACTCTGGGAAGCGAGGCGTGATAATACTCCTCACCGTATATACATACCCATATTCGTATTCCGAAACATACGAATACAAAAGAGACGAAAATAATCCAACAATATAATACTAGGATCCGGCTTAAACCAAAGCCTGCTAGTATTATCCGATCGAACATCATGCATGCACAAGTACACGTATGTGATCGAACCCTTCCTTAAAACCTTACGGCCTCTACATCATTTCGCCTAAAGCAGGGAAACCCTTTGTGTGGGACTCTAAAGACTCGACAGTACGCTGGCAGTGGGTTTAACCACAAGCACGTCAGCGGCACTATCTGTACGTAACGGCTACCCAGGTACCCGTCGAAAAGGAAAGCCGACGAGCAAACTTATCTGGATCCTTACTAAGCCTATCCTTGACAATATCCGTACAGTCCGGTCTCTTCGTCTAAGAATATCGCATACCGGATCTAGGGTTGGTAAATGCCAGACCCTAATAACCTGATAATATGTGCCGATGCGGCTCAGGACCAATCCAGGAAACTACTGATCAACCTATTAGTAAATCCCAACTGCCTTGGCCAAGGTCTTATGGTCCTGACCAATCGAACACAGTACGATATCGACTCCCAATACCGGGAGTGAAGAATCCCCAACAATCGCTCACCGCCTCCATATGGCTCGGGACTGTACCCAACCAAAACCTGTTTGCACGACTCAGTAGAGCCATGGTAGGGTAGTGATCAAAGCACAGTGGGAACTCACACGAGACAAATGACGATCTTAGGTCCGAAGACTAACCTGTACACATGTCACCTGAGAACTTCCATCTGACGATAGGTATAGTACCATCTGGATGTTCTCCGCGAGTCCGTCCAGTGTACTCATACCCAGTGAGCACCCGTATACGATCTTAGGTGCATCTGACCAATCTCTACGGGACCAACTATTGCCCCTTGTCGGGGCTAGAAACGTACACACTAGTCTACTCTGGAGTATCAATGCCCAGTCTCGATACTCACGTAACTATGGACCATTTAAGGATGTGCTTATGGACTACCTTGCTCCCACAAGTATGATCGCCATCACAATGCAGGTAGTCAAGCAAGATCCTACGGGCTTTATCAACATGTAACCGCAATATGTAATAATATGCATAACATATGCCATGTTAAGATAAAGTCAAACCATAATTGTTACCCTCCGAACACAGAGACGTGACCGTGCATGTCCATCTTGCCTGAAATTCGGGGCAGATGCTAATTAGTGCTATCCATCCACCTCTTCGAAG
Source organism: Agapanthus africanus (assembly GCA_030015575.1). NCBI lineage: Eukaryota > Viridiplantae > Streptophyta > Magnoliopsida > Asparagales > Amaryllidaceae > Agapanthus > Agapanthus africanus. The sequence continues at coordinate 740,577,255 of CM057337.1, forward strand.
ATGTCAAGTTGATTTATGACACTATGTATCGAAGGTTTAAACGAATGCGACCGATGTAGCAGACTTCGTCAGATTCCCCCTCGTTCGAGGGGTTTTTTGATTGTGGGGATGCTTTTCCCTGCAGGTGCAAGCCCCTGCAGTTAATTACGCTACCGAATCGCGGTAACAACTTTCTCCTTCTCCATATGGTCACTTCGTGTCGTGGGTGTTTGTTTTGTTTTCGGTTGCCCGTGGATTGTATACGGAGACTAGGTTATGCTGTCGCCCGTAGGACGTGGATTAGTCCAAATCCGTATCTTTCTTAGATTTAGGTTTGGGGGGGTTGTGTTTAAGGATACGTTAGCCTTATTTGAGTCTAAGATCAACTTAAACTTTTGTTAAGGACACGTTAGTCTCATTTTAGACTAAGATCAACTTAACGGGATCGTTTAGATCCAACAAAAGAGCAATCGGGCTCTGGTGTTTAGTTTAATGACGTTGCGGTCGATAATTAGTTTAAGGACATTGCGGTCCAATGTTAGTTTTAAGACATCGCGGTCGAGGTTAAGGACATCATAGTCCATGAGTTTAAGGACCTCACAGTCCGGTGTTAGTTTTAAGACATCGTGGTCGAGGTTAAGGACATCATAGTCCATGTGTTTAAGGACCTCACAGTCCGGTGTTAGTTTTAAGACATCACGGTCGAGGTTAAGGACATCATAGTCCATGGATTTAAGGACTCCACAGTCCGACGTTAGTTTTAAGACATCACGGTCGAGGTTAAGGACATCACAGTCCATGGATTTAAGGACTCCACAGTCCGATGTTAGTTTTAAGACATCACGGTCGAGGTTAAGAACATCATAGTCCATGGATTTAAGGACTCCACAGTCCGATGTTAGTTTTAAGACATCACGGTCGAGGTTAAGGACATCATAGTCCATGAGTTTAAGGACCCCACACTCTGTAGTAATGTGTGGTTGTCGTGACCCGTTACCTCTCTGACGACGTTGAGGGATTACAACGACAGATATCAGAGGAGTAACGAGATGTACCCTCGAACCGGGTGTAAATTGATTGGAAGAGCAGATGAGCTCAGTTCAATTTAAATTGAGGACTTATGGCCAGAATTGGGCTAAGTCCAGTTAAAATGTTTAACATTTAATTGTTGTTCTGCCTGCTAGGCCTTTATTTGGGCTCTGCCCTTTTAATAATGCCAAGCATTGGGCTCTGACATTTTGTCTGGTATTGAATGCATAGCATTTATCAGAACAAAGTATGTTCTGACAGCGCGCCACGTGGCGCATCAGGCGCTTTGCGCCAATTAAAGAGCGCATTGCGCTAGCACACATGAGAGTGACATGTGTCGCTTAGCGCTAAGCGCTAGTTTCTTAGCGCACTGCGCTTTAAATTTATAAGCGCGCTGCGCCAGTTTATGGGTGCGCAGTGAGTGACACGTGGCACGGTTGGCACTGAGCGCCAACCCAAGAGCGCAGTGCGTTGTTTTTCAGGAGCGCAAAGCGCAGATAATGTCATAGTTGACACGTGGCATGTTATGGCGCTGAGCGCCAGTCCAAGGAGCGCAAGGGCGCAGTTCATGAGTGCAAAGCACTGTCCAATAGCGCAAAGCGCATTTTGATCAATTTAAGATCAAAGAACAAGTTTATGTTCTTCTTAAAAGTGGCTTTGCCTCAATATTCAAGAACTAAGTTCTTATTCTTAGAAAGAAGGCTCTGCCTTTATGGATCAGAAGATCGTATAAATACTTCTTCTTTTTTTGATTAGATCTTGATCTTTTCTTTTTACTCAAAATACCTTGGTCTTTTTACAGATCTAAGAACTTTTAGAAGACATTTCTTCTTTTTACGAGATGTTTCATCTTTGTTTTTCAAGAAATCAATTCTTTACCTTTCTTTTCCTTTTGAATTCTTCTCAAAGTTTGCCGAGAGTTTTTTCTATCGCTCTTCTGTATATGTAGACTTGAAGTCTTGGGGCCTTTATATAGGGCCAATTAATTTGTTAAATCAGTTAAAGAGATCTTTCTCTGATTGATTTGGAGATGTTACCCTACCATTGGATCATTGATCCTAGGGCTTCTGTTTTACAGAAGGCAATCTTCTTGTTTTTAACAAGATTGGAAAAATCTTTTTATGCAGATTTTGTTCTGTTTTTGGTAATTCATTATTTACCATTGGATCATTGATCCAGCGGTGCTTAAAGCACAATCTTGTTAATTGGAAAGATTTCGAGAAATCTTTCCTTAACAGAATTTAATTCTGGTTAATTAATGATTTACCATCATTATCAGATCTTTTGATCCAACGGTGGGAATTTTTAATTCCAGCGCTGGCGCACCTACGTTAGACACGTGGCGCGCAACGCAGAGCGCAGCGCAACTGTGCTGCGCAGAGCGTTGGATCTAAAGCGTTGCTTCAGCAGAGCGCTGGATCCGAAGCGTTGCTTCAACAGAGGTGTCTTTTCACCTTCCTTTTTAAGACAAACTTATATTCCCCAGAATCTTTCATTTCTCAATCTTGGAAATATTTCCATTGTGCACAAAATTTTCTGTGCTTCTTCTTTATAACTCGAAGCAAAGCTTCTTACTTCTCTCATCCCCAAAGAACTTTCTCAACTAAGGCTTGTAACCGCCCCCATGCTCGTAGACAGCCATGGGAAGTGCCCATTCAGGACCTTGTTCCTCGCTTTGCTGCACGCTTGGTGGATCCTTCTCTCACGGATGAGCAGTGCGACGCTGCGCTGCACGATCTTTTGACTCGTGTGGGGTCCCCTCTTCCCCCACAGTCCATTTGGCTTCGGATGATCCTTGCGTCTGTGCTCGCCGATCTTCCCCTTCACCCAGCAGAGATGACCCTGGCGATGCTCGATGCGGCTGAGGACAAGCTCGAGTGTTTCCATGAGGCGTGCTTGATTACTCAGGCTCTGAAAGACTGCTCGTTCACTTGTTGAGCCAGATAAGAGCCCGGCGGGCTATCATGTCTGCTTTCACGGATGAACATGGCGCCAATCGGTGGGGAGCCACTCCTCGTGAAAATCGACGTTTTGATGTGCTGGAGAAGGCGACGAGGGAGTTAGAGAATTTTGTTTATTGTTTTGTTAACCCCTGTTCCACTGATCCCTTGTTTGGTGATCTTTTTTAAATGTAATAATAATAATAATAATTAAAAAAAAAGATGTTTTAATTAGTATTTTATTATCTGTTAAGTGTTCTCTTGTTTTTAATTCTTTGTTATTCCTCTGTAAGATGTTTATGCGCTGTATAATCATGAAGCGTTGCTTCGCTTTCCAATCTTGGAAACAGAGCTTTGCTCTAATTTGGGGTGCGCAGCGCAATTGCGCTAGCGCTAGCGCATTTGTGTTTTGACGCGTGGCACCCAGCGCGCCTTGCGCTAGCGCACTTGCATTCGACACGTGGCGCGCAGTGCAGGGCGCAGTGCAACTGCGCTAGCGCACCAGTGTCAGACACGTGGCGAGTAGCGCAATGCGCAACGCAACTTCGCCAGCGCATCTATGTTAGACACGTGGCGCAGAGCGCAGGATCTGAAGCGTTGCTTCAATTTTGAATTTTGAAATTCAAAACAGAGCTTTGTTCTGATTGGGGAAACAAATGCCCCCCCACCGTTGCGCTCACACGGCGCTCACGTGAGTGCTGCGGTGGCCACATCTGAGCCCTTTGATCAACTCAGAAGTTGAAGAGGCAGTTCAGTATCTATAAATAGGACCTTTGGTCCTTGAGATGATTATCATCTTCTCCTTGAGAATTTTCATTCAGAGCGCAGCTCTTTTGTTAAGAACTTTCAAGAGTCAAAACTCTTAGGTAAAATTTAGAAATTTTAATTTTAACAAATTAGGGTTCTTACCCATCAACAGAGCCTTGCTCTTAATAGATCTTTGATCTAAAGAAAACCCTTTTAGGGTTTCACCAGCAGAGCTTTGCTCTCATGAACCCATAGATCTAAACAGAACTTTTCTTGGGGTTTCTTATCCCATGAATCAGAGCTCTGCTCTTTTGATAATCCGTAGATCTTTTGATCTTTTGATGAAGAACTCTCGTGAGTTTCTTCATGGATCTTTAAGATCCCATAATTTTAATTCTCAAGCATTAATTTTGATAATCCTTGATGGATTTTCTATCATGATTACAGAGCTAGGCTCATCTAAGGAATTTTAGTCCTTCATGACCAGAGTTTGACAAGCGTCACTCTGTTACAGAGCTTTGCTCTGAAAGGGAGATTTTCTACTTCTCCCGAGGGATTTCTCATTCAATGAGAATATCCTTTGAGGATTTCCTCATTAATTGACAGTCTCATCCAATGATGAGGCTGTTTTAGTAATTGATGCATTGTCATCTGGATTTTGTGGATCCCCACTTTGGTCCCCTTTCCACTGCATTGCAGTGTGGTACAAATTTTTAAAGTACAAGGTGTCAGAAATTAAAAATTACAACACTGACAGTTGATTTCCGTCCCCTTTTTTGCAGGCAACATGTCTTTCGATGCTTCATTCCCATTCGTTCGTTCAGAGGGAGGATTCCCTTGAGCACCCGTAGACCGGGAGGTCCTAGCTTTGATCAGAGACCGTGATCCGGAACATAAGAATCTTCACCTTTGGGGATCATGGTTACAATCAGATTATCAGGGGTCGACAAAGCTTTTCATGCGCGGTGCCTTCGGAACCTATCACGGTGATCCATTATGCCAACTCACCCCCGGTGAACTACGCCGTGGAGATGGTCAATTGGACTTCAGAAGGCCTTCTTCAACCTACTATAGCTTCGATTCCCGTTCAGCCTCCTATGGTTTTAGATACCTTGGGACGCCATATTTGTCAAGGCGAAGCGCGGCCATGGCGGCAGCCATATAACATAGGCCTGATTCCCCGTCATCAGATTGGTTATCTGCAATGGGCCCGCTACATTCTGTCAGCGAAGAAGTCGCAGTTGATGAGGCTTGGATTGTATACCGTTGTTTATGCTTCTCTCTTCCAATACCATACGCTTCCCACCTGGTGGGTTAAGGCTTTTTTGGAGCAGTGAAATATCCCTACTCACACCTTCCTCGCACTGGACCGGGAAGTGTCAATCTCTTTAGAGGAGTTTATAGAAGTTTCTGGCTTACCAGTCATAGGGGAGTATTATGAGGAGCTGCTTCCCACGGACGAATATGTCTTCGGTGCCAAGCCAGTGATAATGGGCCTTACTCCAGCGAATGCTGTTCAACACCAGTTTCCCAGTCTGATCAAAGTGTTGAATATCTACAAGTGCCTTTTTCTCGAATCTGGGAGTCGCGGGGTTAGTTTTGAGGATTTCATCGCTCGCTTTCTTCACCCGAAAGTTTTCTCGCCGGAAGCTGCTAAATTCGCCACGCTTGATTTCCCTTTCGGTTTGGGTTTGGACAACCTGCCAGCGACGGAGGTAGATCAGAAGAGTTTCTTCCTTCCTAACTCCCCGGTTGTTCCTTTTGCGGAGATTGCAGTCCCCGGGATGGATGAGGAAGCATTCTTTTTGGGATTTCTTAGGCTATGGTTGAGTTGGTTCGCACTCCCGATGCACCTTCACCGTATGAGGCCATCTGTCTTTTACCCGGCTCACCGGATGATTATTGGGGTAAAAGTGGCTGTCGGGGTCGCCGGCTTAGCCCATCTGTATCACGGCCTTAGTAAAGCAGAGGATGCTATCGAACCTGGAGTACCGCATGTGATCTTCTCGATGCATTACTTCATGTTATGGCTCGAGCAAAATGCGCTTGGCGTTTTTGGCATCCATAAAAGGCCTTTATTCTATGAAAGGTGCAGCTTCCCTCGGATTATGCGATTGGTCGGCGCCTTAATCGTAAATCCGTTGCCATGGGACGCCAGAGGTTTGCTCCTTCGTCCCCGCACAGTTGGAGACGGGATGATCTTTATCGATAAGGTGTTAACCATCGGAAAGGCCTCTACCACAACAGTGCGGCCATTACAGGACATTTTCAAAGATGGGGCCTCAGTTCTGACAGCTCGGAAGACCCTCCATTTATATTCTATTGGACCGGGCTTCTTGGTGTTTAGGCAAAATGATGCGGCGCTCTTCATGAGATATAACCCGCATCGCTTTGCCCAACAATTGAGCTATAATCAAGGAGTGCCGTTGGAGGCTTTCTTGCTGGAACCTACTTCCACTGAAGAGGGTATGCGGGACGCGCTGCATCATTTCATGCGTCTGAATATGGGCTCTCACTTTTTTATCAGCGAGCCACGTTGTGTCCCACGGATCCTTAATACATATATAGTATGGTACCAGCATTCGACGGGCACCGTTATTAAGGAAGAAAGGCGTTTGCTGCTAGATCGTAAGAGTGCACCTCCCGCTAGTGATCGTAAAGTCCATTTTAAACGACGGATCGCTATACCTCCTCCGCTAAGAGAGGTTGCTGCAGTTGAGCCTCCACGCGCGCTAAGCCCCACGCGTGGATTGCCTCATGTTCCTATAGAGACGGTGAATGTGCCTGCGGTGCCCCATGCTCCCATGGAGACGGTGAACGTAGCTTCCCCTGAATCTGGTGTGGGCTCGGATATCGGGACTCGCCGGCCCAAAGTGCCCACGAAGCGTAAGTTGGTTCTGGCTGCGACCGGAACTCGCGCACGGAAGAAGAAGAAGTTGGTCCTCTCCCTTGATGCCGTACTCGGCCTAGAGCCTCAGGCTCCTCTTACCGAAGGCCTAAGTGAGTATGGAACTAATGAGGGTCTCTTCATAGAGCCAGCAGACACTGATCTCGATGCCGCTATTGCTGCTTCTAAGAGACTCGCACGGCAACAAGCGGAAATAGCCGCCCTTGTGCAATCAAGTAAATATTAGTCGCACTTTTGTCATTGCGTTATATCTTTATTTTTATTATCACGTCTTGACTGGCATTCTTCCTTTTGTAACAGGCTTTACTACCGAAGAGGCTTTGGCGGCTTCCCTCAGGACTTTCGAGGAGGAGGAGAGGAATCGCGCTCTATTCGCCATTGGTATGTTTCGGTTCGTTGAGTCTTCATTCTCCCTTTTACGGACAATCTAACTCTTTCTTTATCTCATCGTAGGGACTACAATGACGGTCCCACAAGGTGATGTGGAGACTCTTCCCGGGCCAGCCACCGAAGTCCCGGCCTCTTCGGTACTACCGAAGGGCCTCTTCGGTACTACCGAAGTAGGCATTGCTCAAAAAACCGATAATGGAAGCCTTGACGGCTCTGGAGGTAACCCTGAATGCGGACGACGCCGCCTTGCTGAAGGAGGCTTCTAAAAGGTCTGTTGTGACGGCCTGGGAGGCAAGGAAGCACATGAGGTGCGCAGTAAGGGAACGTAGTGCTGCTTTGGTTGCGGGGGCTGGTTCAAGCGCTGTTACTCCCGCTGCTACTCCTTCAGAAGAGTTCCCGGTTGCCTTGTCTACTGCTTATAGACGGGCGGCACGTGCAGCTCGGGAGGCCAATGGTAAATCAACTTCAGGTAATGTGTTTTGAGGCTTCGTTGTCAAAGTTTTAAACCATCAGTTCTTATATAATTTATCCTACAGGGTCGAGCCTTACTGAGGGAGAGGCTACGACCATCGAGTTTGAGGGGGCGATGGAGGAGGTAGCTGCTGAACCCGGGGTGACGGTAGGTGACGTAACCGTAATTGCCGAGCCCGAGATAGTAACTGACGAGACAGTGGCGACTGGTACGCCCAAGATAGATACCACTGCCGAGCGTGAGGTGGCGGCGGATGAGACGGCTACTACGGTCGAGCCTGAGGCAGCAGTGGACAAGATGGCTACCACGGCCCATCCTAAGGCAGTGGTGGATAAAACGGTTGCGATCACTGAGCCCGAGGTAGTGGCAAGAGGAACGGGTCTGATTTCTGAGCCTGAGATGGCCGCTCGTTCTCAAAAGTCGGGCACCGCCCCGATCATCGCTCTCCCTTCTTACGGTTCTTTACCGTCTCCTGGCGTCGCAAGTGTGACGACGGCTCCTGTGGAGTCAGGGGACGAAGCGACGGGGGGTGAGACCGTCCCGATGGAAGAGGGGGACACCGTTGTTGAATCAAGTGACGCCCTCGTCACGGCTCTGATGCCGGCTGCAGATGTGGAACTACTTAAGACAGCACCATCAGTCACCGCCCTGACGGTAACCACCTCTCTGCCTTCTCTCGTACCGTCGCATATACTGGAAGGTATGGATTTGTGACCCATTAGTCTTGTCTCTTGGCTGTATAATTCACGTACTGACATCACGTTATTGCGTTTTTGCAGGAGCCCTTTTTGACCACCTGTACCAGGTGCTGCATCCCTATTTCTCCTTCCCGTCGGAGGTTGCTTCATCCAGTGGCGCTGGTGAATTCAGTTTTCATTTAATGCTCTTTCTTTTTCTGACCACGAAATCATTTCTGAGCCTTCTTTGCCTTGATCACAGTGCTACAGATTGAAGGAGAAGATGAGAGATCAGTTGTGCCACCGGTCCTCCCGGCTTTGCCACTTGCTGCAGCTGGTATAGTTAACTCCATTGTTCCTGAATCTTTTATATCTTTAAACTCGTCATCTGATTGTGACTTGTTTTGTAGTGGTTGTTTCGACTCCGGCCTCTTTCGAATCTCGCATTATGATGCTGGTGGGCCCATTCTCCAGAAGTCCATCCTCAAAAGGTGCTATGACGAGTCTGCGCATGTTGAGCGAATATGTCGAAGTGCTTGACGCGGAAACTCCTACATCTGCCACAGATTTTGCTGCCGAGGTCAACCCGATGCTGGCGACGCTTGTAAATTTCCATAGTGAAGGCGTCGTCGAGTCTTGGGTTAGTCACTGCAAGAAGATCGAGGCCTGTCCGCATCAGCTTGAACTTATGCGTCTTGCCCCTGAGACTCAATGTTTGAACTCCCAGCGGGCCGCATGGGTCGAGCAAAGTGCGTCTTTCCTCCGCCATTTCGAACAGGAAGCGGCCTTGAGGCGGAAGGAATGCGAGGAGGCTTCCGCTAAGTCTATCCAGTTGCGTGCCCAGGTCGAAGCAAACGTCGCGCAACTGAGAGCCGTCTTTGATACCTTGCAGCAATGTATTTCAGACAGGCTCGTATTGAGACGGAAGCTTGACTCTATCGAGCGGGTTACGTAGATTCATGAAGCTGTCCAACGTGAAATTGATGAGAAGATTTCATCATGCTTGCAGCAAAGGACTCGAATCGAAGCGGAGCTAGCCGCGGCGGCTGATCATGAGAAGGCACTGAAGGAAGTGCGAGAGCAGCTCGCGGACTTGTTGAAAACGCTTCCTTCTCAGTAGCTGCCTTCGTATCGATCATACACTTGTAATATCTGAATAATATGTATCCTTTTTTTTATTCCTTTATATGATGCACCTTGTATTCAATTGAGTTCATGAATGAAGACATTCCTTTTGTTGTATTGTTGCTTTCTTCTCTTTACTGTATTGTTGCCATTGGATTTTAGATAGTATATAACTGCCAGTCTTGGATTCTTTGTAGAGTGGTGATGGCTTAGAAAACAGGGTTAGGATCTGTCGTCTAAGACTTTTCAACTTTATGAGCCGTGAGGGTCTCATAAAGAATTTTCTTCCTACCGGTCGAGAAGATCCCGTAGGTGCAATTTCTCCTTAAGAATCGTAAGGATTCCTAAGTGTGTTTTGTCTTGAAAGTCGTAAGGATCTCACAAGAGAATTTACTTCCTTGCGAGTCGTGAGGACCCGCAAGTGATGGGTAAAACTGTCCTTATCCGCATTTCACAGAGTTAAGGGTTGCTCTGGATGCTTCCCACGGGTTCACTGCTGTGTTTGGCGAGGGCCAGGCTCCGTTCTGGACGTTTTCTAGGGTACCGTAGTTTAAAGACATCGCGGTCAAGTTTAAGGACATCATAGTCCGTGGTTTTAAGGACCCCACAGTCCGTTGTTAGTTTTAAGACATCACGGTCGATGTTAAGGACATCATGGTCCGTGAGTTTAAGGACCTGACAGTCCGATGTTAGTTTTAAGACATCACGGTCGAGGTTAAGGACATCATAGTCCGTGGATTTAAGGACCCCACAGTCCGTGAAATGTGTGGTTGTCGGGACCCGTCACCTCTTTGAAGTCGTTGAGGAATTACAACGACAAATGTCAAAGGAATGAAGAGATGTACCCTTGAACCAAGGTAAAATTAGTTTAAGGACATTACGGTCCATTGTTAGTTTTAAGACATCACGGTCGAGGTTAAGGACATCATAGTCCATGAGTTTAAGGACCTCACAGTCCAATGTTGTTAGTTTTAAGACATCACGGTCAAGGTTAAGGACATCATAGTCCGTGAGTTTAAGGAGCTCACAGTACGATGTTAGTTTTAAGACATCACGGTCGAGGTTAAGGACGTCATAGTCCGTGGGTTTTAGGATCTCATAGTCCGATACTAGTTTTAAGACATCACGGTCGAGATTAAGGACATCATAGTCCGTGAGTTTAAAGACCTCAGAGTCAAATGTTGTTAGTTTTAAGACATCACAGTCAAGGTTAAGGACATCATAGTCCGTGAGTTTAAGGACCTCACAGTCCAATGTTGTTAGTTTTAAGACATCACGGTCAAGGTTAAGGACATCATAGTCTGTGAATTTAAGGACCTCACAGTCCAATGTTGTTAGTTTTAAGACATCACGGCCAAGGTTAAGGACATCATAGTCCGTGAGTTTAAGGACCTCACAGTCCGATGTTGTTTGTTTTAAGACATCACGGTCAAGGTTAAGGACATCATAGTCCGTGAGTTTAAGGACCTCACAGTCCGATGTTTTTAGTTTTAAGACATCACGGTCAAGGTTAAGGACATCATAGTCCATGGGTTTAAGGATCCCACAGTCCGTTGTTTGCTCTGGATGCTTCCTATGGGTTCACTGCCGTGCTCTGCGAGGACCAGGCTCCGCTCTGGACGTTTTCCACGGGGTCAGAAGTGACGTAATCCGAGTTCCACATAGCCAGGAATTTTGCTCTGGATGCTTCCTACGGGTTCACTACCGTATTCTGCGAGGACCAGGCTCCGCTCTGGATGCTTCACACGGGTTCACTGCCGTGCTCTGCGAGGACCAGGATCCGCTCTGGACGTTTTCCACGGGGTCAGAAGTGACGTTATCCGTGTTCCACATGACCGGGAATTTTGCTCTGGATTCTTTCCACGGGTTCACTGCCGTGTTCAGTGAGGACCAGGCTCCACTCTGGATGCTTCACACGGGTTCACTGTCGTGTTCTGCGAGGACCAGGATTAGCTCTGGACATTTTCCACGGGGTCAGAAGTGACGTTATCCGCGTTTCACGTGACCAGGAATTTTTCTCTCGATACTTCCCATGGGTTCACTGCCGTGTTCAGCGAGGACTAGGCTCTGCTCTGGATGCTTCACACGGGTTCACTGCCGTGCTCTGCGAGGACCAGGATCCGCTCTGGACGTTTTCCACGGGGTCAGAAGTGACGTTATCCACGTTCCACGTGACCAGGAATTTTGCTCTAGATACTTCCCACGGGTTCACTGCCGTGTTCAGCGAGGACCAGGCTCTGCTCTGGATACTTCACACGGGTTCATTGCCGTGCTCTGCGAGGACCAGGATCCGTTCTGGACGTTTTCCACGGGGTCAGAAGTGACGTTATCCGCGTTCCACGTGACCAAGAATTTTGCTCTGGATACTTCTTACGGGTTCACTGCCGTGTTCAGTGAGGACCAGGCTCCATTCTGGATGCTTCACACGGGTTCACTGCCGTGCTCTACGAGGACCAGGATCCGCTCTGGACGTTTTCCATGGGGTCAGAAGTGACGTTATCCGCGTTCCATGTGACCAGGAATTTTTCTCTGGATGCTTCCCACGGGTTCACTGCCGTGTTCAGCGAGGACCAGGCTCCGCTCTGGATGCTTCACACGGGTTCACTGCCGTGCTCTGCGAGGACCAGGATCCACTCTGGACGTTTTCCACGGGGTCAGAAGTGACGTTATCCGCGTTCCACGTGACCAGGAATTTTGCTCTGGATGCTTCCCACGGGTTCGCTGCCATGTTCAGCGAGGACTAGGCTCCGCTCTGGATGCTTCACACGGGTTCATTGTCGTGCTCTGCGAGGACCAAGATCCGCTCTGGACGTTTTCCATGGGGTCAGAAGTGACATAATCTGCGTTCCACGTAGCCAGGAATTTTGCTCTAGATGCTTCCCATGGGTTCACTGCCGTGTTCGGCGAGGACTAGGATCCGCTCTGGATGCTTCACACGTGTTCACTGCCGTGCTCTGCGAGGACCAGGATCCCCTCCGGACGTTTCCCACGGGGTCAGAAGTGACATAATCCGCGTTCCACGTTGCCAGGAATTTTTTGACTTTATTCACATTTCACGGAGTCGGAATTTGGCTCTCGGTCTTCTGTACACCGCCGAGTCATGGAACTGGGAGTTGCTGCTTTTCCGCTTTACTTAATGTTGTGTCTGCTGCAATAAGACGAACGTCGAGATGATCTCTAGGCCATCTGTGAACCGTCGAGATTTGGCTTCTTCTTATGATGAAACGTGGGGAGGAGGAGTGTGATTCTTTCTTTGTTTGCGCCCCTGGATTGTATACAGGGACTGCTGTGATATCACCTGTAGGGCATAAATTTCATTCATTCATTTTTTATTTCTTTCCGTGATGCTCTATCATTTCAGCTTTGTATATCGCGAAGGTCGCGATTGCCCCATCATTTCAACTATTTTTCACGGTGCCCAATCATTTCGGCTATATTTTTTACTCGCTGCTTTTTATTGCGAGTTGCCCAATCATTTCGGCTATTTTGCATGCATACACTTTTACTTGCTGATTTTGTTTACAGGTTGCCCCATCATTTCGGCTATTTCATATGCATGTGTGGCTCGCTGGCTTTTCGCTTGCAAGCCTGGAATTAGACACCGATTTCGGCATCAGCACCGCTACAACTGGGATATTGCTAGGAGCGAATCATCATTTGCCTCTGTCGATGTCGAACAAAGGTGGCTTAGTAAATAGGGTTAGGATTCTGTCGACTAAAGCTTTTGACTTCATGAGCCGTAAGGGTCTCACAAAGGTATTTCTCCCTACAAGTCGTGAGGATCTTGTAGGTGTGTTTTCTCCTTAGGAATCGTGAGGATTCCTAAGTGCATGTTCTCCTGTAAGTCGTAAGGATCTTACAAGAGGGTTTTCTCCTTATAAGTCGAGAGGAATTACAAGGGTTGTTCACCATATGGATGTTGGATATAGTGCCCTCAGAGTCAATTATTGGATCACGGCACGTGATTGCAATGATTGAGGGAGGACCAATGACGGCCGGACAGTCTTACTCGAGATGATAGTATGCTATCTGGTTTATCTTTATCATCGTGTACTGCTTTAGGTGACCTTACAGGTCACTATTGCACGTTGATAGAGCCCTTAGGATTCTTGCTTGACGACCAGCAGTATGATGGCGATCATATACGTGGGAGCTGGGGTCTATAAGCACATCCTTAAAAGGTCCCTAGTCGTAGGAGTTTTCGAGACAGGGCATCGAAACTCCAGAGTAGACTAGTGTATACAGTCGAGACCCCGACGAAGGGCGGTGGCCAGTCTCACAAGCCACTGGTGTCAGTTGGTTCACCTAAGATGTATACAGGTGCTCATTAGGTTATGAGTACACCGGACAGGACTCGCCGGGAACCTGCTAGTTGGGATTATACCAGACGTCAGATAGCAGTTCCCTGGTGACATGTGTACAGGTTAGTTCATCGACCTGAGATCGTCATTTGTCTCATGCGAGTTCTCACTGTACTTTGATTACTACCCCACCACGGCTCAAAGGAGTCGTGCAAACAGGTTTTAGTTGGGTACAGTCCCGAGCTATATGGAGGCAGTGAGCGGATCTGCTGGGGTTCGTCTCTCCCGGTATTGGGGGTGAGGTCGCGCTGTGTCTAGGAGAGCCATTACACAAAGTCCTTGGACAAGGCAGGAGATTTACTGGTAGGTATTCCAGTAGTATCTCGGGGTGTTTTGGGCTACACTCCGACACGACTTGTACCGCTTTTGGGGGTCTGACTTTTACCAACTCCCTAGGCCCGCCATGCGATGCTCATAGACGAACGGACCGGACTGTACGGATATTATCACTGACATGCTCAGTAAGGTGTCAGGATGAGTTCGCTCATCGACATCCCTTTTGGTCAATACCTGGTAGCCCGTTACGCATAGCTAGTACCTCTGACGTGCTAGTGGTTAAATCCACAGCCAAAGTATTTACGAGTCTTTAGAGTCCCCCATAGACAGTTTCTCAAGTTTCGGGCGAAACGTTGTACAGGACGTATGATATATGGCAGGGTTCGATCATATACGTGCGGTATTGCACGGATCATGATCGGACGGATCATACTAGTGGGCTTTGGTTTAAGCCGGATCGTAGTATTAGATTGTTTGGATTACTTTAGTCTCATCGCATTCGCATTCAGTCGGAATGCGGATGCAGGTATGTATATACAGATGAGGGGTATCCTTGTGATCCGTCACGAGTTTACTTTAGATATTGCCGGATCTTTTTTGTTGGACCAAACATTTGGATTAATGTTTGGATAATGGAATTAGTGAGCTAGAAATCATCATTAGATGCATTAATGTGACATAGACATACACTATGAGTCATGGTCTCTTTTTTAGCAAATATGTCACATTAATGGATTGATTTGTGTCATGGAATGAGAAGGAGAGAGAGAGGGGCTGCCATATGTGTGAGCTTGGTCTTGTATTTTTGATACTCTCTCTCACTCTTATTCCATCATAAGAAAAGAAAAGAAATGAAAAAGCCTTTCTCTTCTTCTTCTTCTTCCTCTAGTTCATTTTCTTCCATTAATGGCAACACCTTCAACCTCCATCCATGCCATGGATGCAAGAGGCAAAGTGATCACAAACATTCTCTACAACACCTTGGGCACGTCGGCTAGCACACTTCACGTCCGAGTTGCTTCGGACGAAGCGTGAGCCCGTAAAAAGACTTCTCGATGTGGTGCCCTTTCCGACGAGGAGATGGAGACCGGAGATTCCGCGAGGAGATCGGGATGGTGGCCGAAGACCGAAGAACACGGATCGCTCGGTATAGCATTCTATCCCTTCTCTTGTTAGCTAGCATTAGGTTAATGGTTCGATCCGGGGTTTTAGTATGCGGTAGCGCCGGTTTACAAGTTTTGAAAAAGTTTCGTTTCCGCATTTTGGCCTCGGAATGACGGTCCGAGCGCTGCCGTACACTTACATTGGTATCAGAGAGACGCCATTAACCTAGTCTAGCTTGCTCTAATGTGTTTACAAGTTCGATCGAACGAATTTTCCAAAAATCATGTTTCCAAGTTGCACTTTCTGTCGAAATTTTTCTGTTGTCAAAATTTTTTTTGGTACATTGCATAAATACGTGCAGGCTTTTCTAAGAAAAACGAAAAAATTTGGTATGTTGATTTTACTGTAGCACGACGGATCCGTGGCCAAACCATGTTTTGGCGGCGGATCCACTGCCGTACTGTAGCCACAATGCACCAAATTTCTTCTGTGGGTTTCTGACTTGGAATTGGGGTTTATGGTATATTCTTTTTGGGCCCAGATTTTTTTGAGTGCTGCAGTTGTACTTGGGGCCCACTTCGGAAAATTTAGTCGATCGAAAATTTTAAACATGTTAGTTCACAGTATTTACATTATATCTACGACCGTGAATGTCACTTGATCGGTAAATCCTGTCTAACTGCTATAACCCTTTTAGACGGATTTACGAACGTGACATTCACGTTGATGTTCTGTGTTGTTCTGTGATGTTGCGGATTTGTCGTGGTGGATAGACTGGATGCAATATTAGTACAGTTTTGATATTATTATGTACATTTGATATTGCGGGGCGAGCGTCCAACATGTGGACTGCCATCACTGCCTGTTTATATATTATTCTTTTTGGGGCACGACCGGGCTGAGGTCGATGTACCCGTTGTATATTTTACTTTCAGTACTAGGATTACCCCGCGGTGGGGTGCACGGATAGCCGGGTTCTAGAGGGCAACGGGCCCGCATCTCATGGCGTTGAGACGGAGGGGGCTTCACTCTAGAATTGGCGGGCTATTCGCCGCACTCGTAGGGGGTACAGGTTGACCTAAGGAGGGGTGCACAAGTTACCGGATTCCATGAAGTGCTGGGTGGTCCATTCAAGTTGTCGAAGGGGGCTGCCTCGCTTCAGGATTTGGTGGGTAACTTGCCGCGCCCGTAGGGGTCTAGGATTTCATTGCACAGGCTATCCACACGACCAGGGGAACGTCGGGTTTCAGTAGCGGCTCTATGAAACCCGGGGATCCCAGATATCTATACTGTTCTGTGATACTTATTACTCTCTGTGATGTTGCATTTTATCACGCCTTGAGCGAATATTATATATTGATATATATACTAGTAGATGTTGTATATGTTTTGCATCCGCGCTAGTCCAGTCCCCGCTCTGTCGTTAGTTAAGTAACCTAACGGGTGATGACAAGACCCATTGGCGAATGCGGATGGCATATACGTACATCATTATTTTCGTTCTTTATTGGTGTGATCAATTGATGGGACTGAGTTGATTTGGATCAATGCAAGCTAAACAAACCTGTTTGATGTTGTTGGAACAATTTTTCAAAAAGTTGTTATTGCAAGGACGTTCTCTTTTGTTTTGCACAGTGGTATTCGGTTATGAATATCCAGCACCTCAGTCGACGAGGCAAGGGCCGGGATCCCTTCACTGGGAGTGATCCCTTGGACAGAAGTTTGTGTCAGGGTAATAACTTCACTATAGCCGATTGCCTTTTGCTTTGCATCGTGGTATTCATTTGGAATATCCTGCACCTCATTCTACGGGGAAAGAGCCGAGATCCCTTTACCGGGAGTGACCTCTTTAGCAAAGGTTTTCGTCACTATATTTTTATAAAAAGCTATCCGGTTCCTTCAACGATATCAAGTTCATTACGTTAATGGTTTTTCGCCAAAAACCATTTGTAGCCCTCCGTCATTTTAGACGGGTAGCACTTAGTATTCATGCTATATTTGTTGTCCAAAGTCAAGGCATAGTGTATTGTAGGGTTCCTAGGCACACTAGTAAGGTCTCACAAGGCATCGAACATGCCAATTTCAAAAATTCTAGGTGCCGAGAGACCCGACTACGGATCGTTTGCTAGAAACCTAGGCGAAAAAGCTAACTAGTTAACAATTAACTAAGGGAATACGGAAATACAACCTTTGTAGATCCGGTGCTCCACCTCCATAGCTCCGCAACGAAGTCCTCTCCGCTGTCTAAATCAAATCCGGGCTCTAGCGTCGGCTTCATCGGAGAATAGGCGAGCTAGGTCGTCGATGTCCATGCCGAAGATGATCTACGTCGAGGCATCGCAAGATCAAGCTCCACCTTCACCAAGTCTTGAAAACTTGTGAAGGAAACACACTCTACTACTTGGCAAGAGGTAGAGGATGAGGAAATAGGAAGTGGGTAGACTTTAGTTTTGGATTTCTCACTCATATGCTCAATATGCCATTGATGAAGACAAGCTTCTTCATCAAGAAGAAGAAGAGCAAGAAGAAGATAAGTATTATGATAAGAATAAAAGAATAAATAAAAATCCATTCTTATCATAATTCTCACCATGGTTAGGTGTAGAGAATTAACTTGAGTTAATTGAATTGGTTAGGGTTAAGCATGAGACAAAATGGTGACTAAGTCAAAAGTTCATGAAGCTTCATGAAAGAAAACAAAAGAAGCCACCATTCTATTTTATGCAATTTATTTTCCAAAAATAAAAACAAATGAATAAATGAATAATCAAATAAAAACCCTAACCATTTCTTTAACCAAGGTTTAATTCTTTACACAAACCCTAATTTGCATGTATCATCAAATATGATACAAGCAAGTGCACAAATCATATCGCATATGCAATGCGCACATCTGAGCGAGAAAATCCATTTAAAGTGAACCGATACTAGTTAATGCAAAGTAATATATCAAATATATTATTATGCATTAAATCATTAAATCAACACTTGATTTAACGATCCGGTCATGACGCACATAACCGACTGGTACCATTAGTAACATCTTATCGAATCAACACATGATCCGATAACCCGGCTATATCACATATAACCGATCAATGTCACATCGCGAGAATCGAATACAGTATCACATACTCGTATTATTCTCGGTCCCGCACATATCTCATATGTGCTCCTATTTCGTTTCGCTTGAGCCAGGAAACCTCTGTGTAGGACTCTAAAGACTCGTCAATACGCCGGCAGCAGATGATGATCATATCAAGCATCCACAAGCCGCAAGCGGTCTGCTAAACGTAACGGCCACCCGGGTATTGAGCGATCTGAAGATCGACGAGCAAGCCCGCTCACACTCCAGTGAATCCAACCAGTAACACTACCGTACAGTCCGGTCTGATCGTCTGATATGTCGCATATCTCGCCTAGGGGTGGTAAACGTCAGACCCCAATAGCTCAATAAGTCGTGTCGATATGAGGTCTATAACAATTCGAGAAACTACTGGTAACACTTACCAGTAAATCTCAGCAACCCTGGCCAGGGATTTCCTGTTATAGCCAATCGAACACAGCACAACATCAACTCCCTATACCGGGAGAGACGAATCCCCTCCTATCGCTCATTGTCTCCATGTGACTCGGGACTGTACCCAAAAACCACCGTTTTGCACGCCCTCTTGGACGTGGTAAGATGGAAATCAAAGCACAGTGGGAACCACACAAGACTCTATGACGATCTCGGGTCAACAGACTACTCTGTACCAGTGTCACCAGAGAACTGCCATCTGACGTGAGGTATAATACCATCTGGGAGTTCTCGGCGAGTCCGTCCAGTGTACCCAGTCTCTACTGAGCACCCGTATATCATCTCTGATGTCAAACACCAATGGATATGGGATCATCCATCGCCCATCTGTATGGGTCGAGAAGGTACACGCTAGTCTACTCTGGTATATCGATGCCCCGTCTCGATACACCCACGACTAGGGACTTTGAAGGATGTACTTATGGACTACCATGTCCCCACTAGTATGATCCGCATCATAGTCCAGGTAGTCAAGCACACATCCTAAGGGCTTTACCAATATGTAACAGAGAGACAATCAGTGTACACGTTAAGGTAAAGTTCAACCAGATAGCATACTATCATGTCGAGCAAGAAAGTCCTCCCTATATACGTCCTAGCATCCACTACAATATACATCATATGTACAGTAATGGCCTCTAGGGCATACATATAACTAACAATCTCCCACTTGCACTAGGGCCATCTGTAGCAGTGGTTGCAGTATCTCATACTCAACCATCCCATAAAAGTCTCTCTCTGGGAAAAGGCCTTTGTGAGTGGATCCGCTGTGTTGTCCTCTAAGTCTACTCTCTTAACCTCGATCCCTTGGAGATCAACCATCTCCATGATCAGGTGATACTGCCTTAGAATATGTCTGGATCACTGATGGGACCGGCGTTCCTCGGCATAAGCCACAACTCCATTGTCTCACAATGGTAGGAACGTAGTTCATCTCATGAACCAATATACACCCAAACAGCCTCTTCGGTAGCATCTTAAGTAGCGATTTATCCTGCCTTTATCGTCTAGTATGCCACGGTATCTTGCTTGAAACTCTTCCAATATACTGTCCCTTCACTGAGGGTAAAGACAATGCCTGTGACTGACATTCAGTCGTCTTTATCACCCTGGAACTCTTCCAGTGATTCTCCCCAGGATCGATTGATACCATCTCACTACAACTAGTGAGAATCCTAACATCCAATTAGATCTATCTCATAGATCCAAACCCAGGATTTAGGAGGTATCACTTGATCCTTCTGTGGAGAATCCATGTGATAAACGGAGATTGATCGAGCGTAGCATAAGAAACTCCTTTCTTATCAAGAGTATGTCATCGACGTGCTCTACGAGGATCATTACCATACTCCCTACTACCTTTTTGTTTATACAAGGTTCATCTACCATTTTGATGATGTCAAACTCTTTGAGTACTTCATCAAAACAGACGTTCCAACTCCGCGATGCCTGCTTTATCCTATAAAGCACCTTGCACACGTTTCCGCTGCTCCCACTGTCTACGAAGCCCTCTGGCTGTGTACTTATAGACGCACTCTTCTAAAACATCATTTAGAAAAGCAGTCATGACACCCAACCACCAGATATCGTAGTCATGGTATGCAGCCGTGACAAGTAGGATCTGGATGGACTTAAGCATAGCTACTTGAAAAGGTTTCACCATTATCCACACCTGGTCAATGATGAAAACTTTTAACAAGTCTAGCTTTGAAAGTCTCAACTTTTCCATGTATACCAAGTAATCTTCTCAAGATATACTTGCTCCTGATGGGGATTTAACCCTTCAGATATAGCAACCAAAGTCCATACTTTGTGGTGTACATGGATTCCATCTCAGATCGAAAAACATCCAGCCATTCTTAGAGAGTCTCACTCTTGATGGCCAGCTCGAAACTAGTTGGGTCATCTTCTCATGATGCAATCCTCGCTCCCACTGTCATAGAGAAACCGAAGTATCTCTCAGGTGGGTGAGGAACCCTACTAGATCGGCGGAGAGGCCGAGGTTCGTTGGAATCTACTGAATCCTTTGGTTCCATCAAATCATCAGCTGTAGTTTGTATAGCTGGAACCTTTCCAGTTGTACATAACAGACCTTGCCTCGAGCTTGTCCGGATTTTGCTTTTAGACATAGGCCGGACAACCCCAAATCTTAACTGGCTTAAGACATGGGCTCTTCCCTTTCCATATCTCATATGGAGTGGTAGGCAACTGATTTGATTCGAACCTATTCAATAGGTATGCAGCTTCTCAAGTGCATAACCCCTAAAAGGAAATAGGTAACTCAGTAATACTCATCATAGAGCACACCATATCATATAGGGTGTGATTGCTCCACCCCGATATACCATCGTGCTATGGTGTATACGGAGGAGTAATACTGAGAGAGAATCTCATTCTCCTTTAGAATAGTCCAGTATTTCCGTGCTCAAGTATTCTCCTCCTTGATCTCATCATAGGACATAATACTTATACCCGTATTCTGGTTCTCTACTTCTCGCTTATATTCTGTGAATATCTCAAAAGGTTCGGACTTGTGTTTCAATAGGAACATATGTCTGAATCTTGAGAGATTATCAGAGAATGTAATGAAGTAAAAAGAACCGGTCTTGGCATGTGTAGACAGGGGACCTTTGTACATCAACATGTATCATCCCAAGAGTTCACTAACTCTTTCTCTGTTTCCAATAAACGGAGCTATGGTCATCTCATCTCTGTGACATGACTGGCGAGTTTCACAAGATGTAAATTCAAACTAATTTAAATATGCATCTTTATGTAACTCTAGCTAGTCGGGTCACATTGATATGACCTAGTCTACAATACCTCAAGAAGGATTCGTTCATTTCTGAACTCTTCCTCTTGTATGTGTTCTGTATACTAAAGAACTGTAGTTTGATTTAGAACGTCAATGCTTTTAGATAACGTGCCTGAACCGATCAACTTTTGATATAGGAAATGTTCAAAACATTATCCAACTATACAAAATTTTATCATTTCTTTACTAATAAAGAGATAGATATGATTTTGCACATTAGGTTCGGTATCTAATAACATTTGTTCAGAATCAATGTATTCGTAATACAGGGTGACAGTGACCAACAGACTTGGCTGCAACACTTGCCCCGTTTTCTGCCTCATGAAACTGATCACCCGTTCTCAGTTCTCTACCTTTCTGTAGCCCTATGTAACATATTACATATCTGGGATCCTGATCTGGTATCACATACCCAGGACGTAAAGGATACTGAGAAACAGTTCTCTGTAATGAACACACCCGAAGATGATGCATCATCATGCACTCTCTTCGTTTGGGCGGCACGGGAATTCTGGTAATCCCCAATTTCCTGCTCTGTCTTATAACAATTATAAGTTGGAGCGGGACCAACGTTCCCCAGCTCAGTATAACAAGCGGGTTCGGTCAATAATCCGTATTATTATCTTGATTAAGGCGTGATATGGTCGCTACCAGGAGAGAGAGAGAAGAAAACACTCAGCGTGCGCTCTGTTAAGAATAGATTGGTTATAATTTTATCTAATCAGGATGTCTCCCACTGCTTTTTATCAAATCTTCCTTCAAACCCTAAAAGGAAAGACTAGCCGGGATTAATTACACACTACAAGTTCGCCAATCTTTCAGCCAGGCCAGTGTCGGTACTTTGAGGGAGGTCCCCCGTGCTTTCGCACGAACCTAATTAATGTTAACCTCGTTTTCCCAGAGGCGTAACCTCGTTAACACCTTTCTAGACACCTACTTGATCGGCTAATTGTAATGTGTAAAACTCTCCCAGGAGTAACTCTTACTCGCAGCGGGTATCGGGATCCAACTATCTCATAGAAGGTATGCAATCTCATTGCAAATTTCAACACTTGAAATTCCCGATAATATTTTGCCCCTAGCGTCCTATGACCTTGACAGAGGTCAACAAACCATAGGCTGCTAGTCAAGTTCAACCCGTCATTTCCTGATTGAAGTAAACCCACCCGCACGACCCTTGACAGAGGTCAACAAGGTCGCACGACTACCCTAAATCAATCACATCATATGCTTATGCAGATAAGCACTAATCAGCTACCGCACACTACGCCTTGACAGAGATCAACAAACGTAGCACGAATACTAACTACTACTTATCTGAAATGACGGAGGGCTACGACAGGTTTTTCTGAAAACCTATTGCGTAATGAACTTGATATCGTTGTAGAATCAAATGATTTTAAAAATGGAGTGCTTTTGAGGGTTTTCTAGTTTTGCTAAAGGAGTCACTCCCGGTGAAGGGATCGTCGGTCCTTTCCTCGTCGAATGAGGTGCTGGATATATCATATATATCACTGTGCAAAGCAAAACACTTAAAAGCAATCAAAAGACAAACCGAGTGTGTAGCATCTGCCAGTTATTGCTAAAGGAGTCACTCCCGGTGAAGGGATCTCGGTCCTTTCCCTATCGAATAAGGTGCAGGATATATCACATATACCGCTGTGCAAAGCAAGAACTGTAGCTACCTGTTTTATTTTGAAATTCGATTCTACAACATCTTAGGTTTCTTTTACTTTCATTAATCACATTAATGAAATCCCATCATTTAAGTACCTAAACATCACAGATAAATACGACGTACACTTATGCCATCCGCATTCGCCTCGATGTCCCCTCGTGCACCGTTAGGTTAGGTAACTAACGACAGAGCGGGGCAGGGCTAGCGCGGGTGTAAAACATAAGTAACATCTATATAATATATCATATATACTATATACTGTATCTATCACAGAACATCACATGATCACATCACAGATATCGCAGCAGAAGAATCATATGAAATATTGGATATACTAGGACGTCCGTGTTTTCAATACGAGCCAGTATAAAACACGGATTCCACGGTCGTGATGAATAGCCAAACCCACACCCCTAGACCCCTACGAGAGCGGCAAGCAACCCTACCAATTCTGGAGTTAGAAGACCCGGACTCGACTCCTCGAGTTGGTCTCCCACTGGACTCCAGAACCCGGTTACTTGTGCCCTCCTCCTTGGGTCTATCCTAGTGCAGAAAAGTAAATAATATACAAACGGTGACTACTTCCGCAACCTGGAAGTGCCCCAATAAAAGAATATTACATACAAGTTTTTACATGAATGAAAATGAAAAACACTCATCTCACATAAAAACCCCCGGCTATTCAATCACGACGATCCAATATAACATATCCAGCAACACATAACATCACATGTCATCAACGTAAGTAAATATGCGCATCCCAATTGTCGTTGACATATAGCAACGAAACCGGCGATATCACATATTACACTTACGGTCACAGAAAAGAAAGTGTAAAACTACAACAGTTGGAATCCACAACCACCTCAGACATCGCATGCCTGACCAAATGAATTACTTAGACATCGCATGCCTAACAATTATAAACCCCGCATTTTAGTCTCATTATCGAAAACAATTTTCAATACTAAGTCGGGCAATTCAACAAGATTCCCGACATCCTGATCGAATGCTCGTCGCAAACTTCAGTGGACGGCTGCACCCCTGATACCGTCGACGAAGTGCACCAAGGCGGAACACCGCTACCGCGAGCACCCGAACGGATGCTTTCGGCGACGGGGTTCTCCTACAGTCACTTGGTCGGGGCTATGGGGCGAGGCTGTCTATTAAGTTTACCCGGCGAGTATCCGCGTACGCTATGTGATTGCGACGGACTTTTGATCACATCAAAATTCCGTGGCAACCGATCAAGTGAGACTAAACTGCTATGTTTATAACATTCATTCAGTTATCTCATAACATATTGTGAATTCCAATTATTGTATCCCATTCCAGATAAATAGAAAATGTTAAACTTTCCGATCGAACAATCGAACACCCAAGTTTTCCCGATACAGATCAACACATGAAATAAGTCTAACAACATTCAGTTCGTGCCTCAGTACCGACGGTCCAGCCGTAGAAGGGTCAAGCCAACGCCTCACATGTGGCACGCCGTACTGCCCCAAACCCGAAGGTTCAAAGGGCAGTTCAAGACGGTCACATAATCGAGTTAAGGTTTGTTGTCTTCTAAAGGGTCCATCGCGTTACTTGCACTACTTAGAACGTCGTTAAACTACGGAAAAATCCAACACTTGGAAATTTCCCGACAGGGGAAAAATTGGGTATTTATATCCGGTCGAACTTTTTAACAGTTTCTAAAATATCCGGAAAAACATAAACAAAGTTAAATTATCCGATCAAATTAACGAATCCCCAATAAAACCCTAGAAAACTCAACACCTGAGTGGGATTAAAAAATTCACATCAGAAATTGCCAAGAAAGGACCTAAGAATAAATATATGAAATTTTAGGGACTAAGTCGAAATTTGGGCCGCGGAAGAGCCGCCAAACCCCTGTTTTGGCCGCGGATCCGCGCTCCAATTATTGAATTAGTCGACCAAACTTCACAGTAATTCTTAGTTTTTCCTGCTTATTTTTCTGCATATTTTTAATTCACAAAATACAACAGTTTTGAAAAATGTACAGAGAGCGATTTTGCTTGGGGTTTCGCGGTTCGATCGGATCTCTAACTTCGTCTACCGATCGCCTAAGGCTCTAGCTAGGCTCTGATACCACTGTAGGGTTCCTAGGCACACTAGTAAGGTCTCACAAGGCATCGAACATGCCAATTTCAAAAATTCTAGGTGCCGAGAGACCCGACTACGGATCGTTTGCTAGAAACCTAGGCGAAAAAGCTAACTAGTTAACAATTAACTAAGGGAATACGGAAATACAACCTTTGTAGATCCGGTGCTCCACCTCCATAGCTCCGCAACGAAGTCCTCTCCGCTGTCCAAATCAAATCCGGGCTCTAGCGTCGGCTTCATCGGAGAATAGGCGAGCTAGGTCGTCGATGTCCATGCCGAAGATGATCTACGTCGAGGCATCGCAAGATCAAGCTCCACCTTCACCAAGTCTTGAAAACTTATGAAGGAAACACACTCTACTACTTGGCAAGAGGTAGAGGATGAAGAAATAGGAAGTGGGTAGACTTTAGTTTTGGATTTCTCACTCATATGCTCAATATGCCATTGATGAAGACAAGCTTCTTCATCAAGAAGAAGAAGAGCAAGAAGAAGATAAGTATTATGATAAGAATAAAAGAATAAATAAAAATCCATTCTTATCATAATTCTCACCATGGTTAGGTGTAGAGAATTAACTTGAGTTAATTGAATTGGTTAGGGTTAAGCATGAGACAAAATGGTGACTAAGTCAAAAGTTCATGAAGCTTCATGAAAGAAAACAAAAGAAGCCACCATTCTATTTTATGCAATTTATTTTCCAAAAATAAAAACAAATGAATAAATGAATAATCAAATAAAAACCCTAACCATTTCTTTAACCAAGGTTTAATTCTTTACACAAACTCTAATTTGCATGTATCATCAAATATGATACAAGCAGGTGCACAAATCATATCGCATATGCAATGCGCACATCTGAGCGAGAAAATCCATTTAAAGTGAACCGATACTAGTTAATGCAAAGTAATATATCAAATATATTATTATGCATTAAATCATTAAATCAACACTTGATTTAACGATCCGGTCATGACGCACATAACCGACTGGTACCATTAGTAACATCTTATCGAATCAACACATGATCCGATAACCCGGCTATATCACATATAACTGATCAATGTCACATCGCGAGAATCGAATACAGTATCACATACTCGTATTATTCTCGGTCCCGCACATATCTCATATGCGCTCCTATTTCGTTTCGCTTGAGCCAGGAAACCTCTGTGTAGGACTCTAAAGACTCATCAATACGCCGGCAGCAGATGATGATCATATCAAGCATCCACAAGCCGCAAGCGGTCTGCTAAACGTAACGGCCACCCGGGTATTGAGCGATCTGAAGATCGACGAGCAAGCCCGCTCACACTCCAGTGAATCCAACCAGTAACACTACCGTACAGTCCGGTCTGATCGTCTGATATGTCGCATATCTCGCCTAGGGGTGGTAAACGTCAGACCCCAATAGCTCAATAAGTCGTGTCGATATGAGGTCTATAACAATTCGAGAAACTACTGGTAACACTTACCAGTAAATCTCAGCAACCCTGGCCAGGGATTTCCTGTTATAGCCAATCGAACACAGCACAACATCAACTCCCTATACCGGGAGAGACGAATCCCCTCCTATCGCTCATTGTCTCCATGTGACTCGGGACTGTACCCAAAAACCACCGTTTTGCACGCCCTCTTGGACGTGGTAAGATGGAAATCAAAGCACAGTGGGAACCACACAAGACTCTATGACGATCTCGGGTCAACAGACTACTCTGTACCAGTGTCACCAGAGAACTGCCATCTGACGTGAGGTATAATACCATCTGGGAGTTCTCGGCGAGTCCGTCCAGTGTACCCAGTCTCTACTGAGCACCCGTATATCATCTCTGATGTCAAACACCAATGGATATGGGATCATCCATCGCCCATCTGTATGGGTCGAGAAGGTACACGCTAGTCTACTCTGGTATATCGATGCCCCGTCTCGATACACCCACGACTAGGGACTTTGAAGGATGTACTTATGGACTACCATGTCCCCACTAGTATGATCCGCATCATAGTCCAGGTAGTCAAGCACACATCCTAAGGGCTTTACCAACATGTAACAGAGAGACAATCAGTGTACACGTTAAGGTAAAGTTCAACCAGATAGCATACTATCATGTCGAGCAAGAAAGTCCTCCCTATATACGTCCTAGCATCCACTACAATATACATCATATGTACAGTAATGGCCTCTAGGGCATACATATAACTAACATGTATGGTAGCTATTTGTTATTTTTCTGCAGTATAGATAGATGTGTTGGTTTGGGACAGTCGTACTGCCTTGTTGGCCAAAGTCAAGGGTAGGTACGGGTGGGTTCAAATTAACCTGGAAAATGACGGGTAGAACTTGACATGTGACTTATGATTTGTTGGCCAAAGTCAAGGTCATAACGGCATAGGGTAAAAATCACATCGGGAGTTTCTAAAGAAACTGAAACTTGCCAGATATGCGCATACCTCCTGGAGTGTGATAACGTAAGTGGATTCCATCACGTTATCATGCGATGATAGTTGGATCCCGATTCCCATTGATGAGTTGGTTTGCTCCTCGGGTGATCCCGACTAATTCTTCTTTCAGGTTTGGAGGAGAATTTAAGGTTACAGTGGGAGGTTTCCTGATTAGATAAAGTGATAACCATTCTGATCTAGGTTAGAGTGCACGCTGAGTATTTCTTTTCTCTCTATCTTTGGCAGCGACCATGACCCGACCCTTGACTATGACTCAGTGATCAAGTTGACCGAACTTTCTTAAAACACTGGCTTTTGGATTGTCAGAATTGCATACCTCATTGCCACTCCTACTTTTACCCTTTTCTCCAGGACACCCCGTATTACTACGAACATCCACTTCCATTGGATAAAACCATCGTATGGTTATATACGAACTCTAAAGAACTTATTCGAGGATGGTTTCTGGTTCTGGAGAAAACGAATAGGACTATTCAGTTGTCTTTTCCTTTTACCTTCTCTCAGGTTGTGAGTGCTTCTTGGATTAGGACAGTACACCTATTACGCTTATTGGATAGTCTTCTTCCAAACCATAGGCAGGTGTCGAACGGTAGGGAATGAAGAAAACCAATTAGCCTAACGATGGTGTACAGAAGGTAATAAGTTAAGACAAATAAAGGGATTAGTAAGAGGACAAAGTAAATTGCGACTACTATTCACGACCAAACCAAGTATTTTTCGCCAATCCTACATCACCTTTGTATTTCTCCAGGACACTCCGTATCACTACAAAGATCCACAGTTTATTGGATACTCCATTGTATGGTTATATACGAACTCGAAGGAACTTGTTCCAGTTCGGGGATGGATTCTGGTTCAGGAGAAATAGGAATAAGGTTTATTCGGTTGTCTTTTATCTTCACCTTCTCCCGCATTGCGAGTGCTCCTAGGATTAGGACAGTACACCCATTATGCTTATTGGATAGTCTTCTTCCAAACCATAGGCTGGTGCCGAACGGTAGGGAAGGAAGAAAACCATTTGGCCTAAAGGGGTGTACAGAAGGTAATGACTAAAGACATATAAAAGGATTTGGAGAGATGGCAAAGAAATATATGGTTACAGTTATGAATCTGATAATGGAAGAGGCATTACTTAGAATACCCGGATACCCTTTCGAAATATTTACATGTTTCAGTTTCACCGTGTACTGTTAAAAGAAAACTGATTTCCCAAATTAGTCCTTGCTCCAGGGTATGTATTTACCAGGTTTGATTCTCACATCTGTATGGTTTTACAGATGATGAGTGGGAGTAAGTTATTGGGAATTAGGTGATCATCCTCATTATATCAGAATTCGTTGTAATTGGTGATATTTGAGAAAATCGCCTGGGTTGTTTGCCGGACGGCAAATATTTAGTTTTGAATATCCGTTGTTATGCACCAATTTCAAATTGATATATCTGTACGTCTATTTTTATAGAGTGAGATATACTTTTTTGAAATTATGTCCATGACATTTACCTATATCAGTTGATGGTTAGGTAAGGAGCATTAAACAACGGTGTAATTTTTCTTAACCATAAGTACGGTTTTCAACCTACGACACACAGGGAATGAGTTATTAGACTCAGGGGACTTATACAGAGTATTGTATATTGTCCATTGTCCATGAGGACAGAGGGGTTGGTCCTCGTACTATATTCGGTTTACTTATGACTTCTCTAGTTTTTAGACAAGTGTTTCGTACAAACACAAGGTCTAAGTTTTGAGAAGTTATAGGTATATGAATAAAGTAGAGAACCAGGTGTTGCAAGTATTGGGATTCTTCAAGGTGATCGAAGATGTAGATACTTGTGTATGGTATTCAGTTGATAGTAATGGTTTTGAGAGAACTTGCTTCTCTTTCAGATTACTCATAATTGGAAGCACTCCTAAGTTGAGTAATGCTAATCGGCCTCTTTCCATTTAGTTGACATGCACTGGAGACAGTTGCATGATTTGAATCTGGTTAAATTAAATCAGTGGCTCTGTTTCTGTATTGGATATAGAACAGTTCATATCATAACGATGTTAAGGTATGGGGAGTTGTCCGGCTTATGCTTAAAACCAGACTCTGGATAACCCAATGCACGTTTCTGTAATGGCTGTTTATAGGTCGACCCGGGCTATGACGAGGGTTGATTTTCTACCATCTGGAAGATCAATAGTGATATTGTTTTTGACTCGCCACAGTTTTAGTAAAATGGATTTTTTCAGAAAAAAAGTAGTGGGAGTATGGTAGAACTGGAAGTGATTCCAGAACCGCAAACGATTACTAAAAATTTGATAAGAACCTAAAGATTCAATCTAGTTTGACATTCCATTAGCCACTCCGCAGATATGGTGGGTAACCTCAGGCACTCGAGAGGTACTTAGGTATGCTCAAAGATGGTGACAGGGAGGTTCTTGTTTACCCAGACTTGCCAATGCTGTTGTTCCAGACTGTGAGACCCGGCAGGAGGATGAGTATAGTGTCGTTCTAAACTAGCTTTAGAAGTGCACGTGTATATGACTCTGCCAGAGGGTTGTCGTAGTCAGTGGGAGCAGCGGAAGCATTGGTGGAAAAATAGCTTATGTCTATTTATGGACTAAAGCAGATATAGCGGAGATAGATCATCTATTTCTGATGTGACAGTCATAGGTTTGACTTCATCAGAATAGGGGATGGATCTATTAAGAAGGTAGTAGGGTGTGATGTTCCGGCATTTGGATGACATACACAGAGTAGGAAGTGAAATTCCTATACTACGATCGGTTATACTTTGGTTGTCACACAGTGTTTTCTCCACATAGGGCTTGGATATAATATTACACATTCTGGTTACTAGATCTATAGTTTTAGATCTAGATTTAGGTAGTTTCCCAATCTGGGTACTTAGACAGCATTCTAAAGGTGTTTTAGAATGGACGACTCCTGACACGGTAGTATACCTACAGGTGATGGAGTCACCCTATCTAAAGGTGTCTTACAGACTAAAAGGGAGAGGGATGTGCATGATTGGCAGATCACTTGCTTAGGAAATTGAGTCAATCATGAGATGTCAAGTACCACACCAGATGTTGTTTTTGCAGTAGATGCAATAAGTTGATATTGATCCAATCCTGGAGAAACATTCGGAAGCAGTTTTAGAACATAAGTGGATGTTCTAGGAATATGATAACGACAGCCTCATTCGGGAGACAGTTATCATTCCAGGCTTCCAAGGTGACCTGGTTGACAAAGTGGCTGTCAAAGTTATAGTTTTCCCTCCGATGAGGGGCAGTATTTTGGACAGGTGGTCCAAGCGGATACTGAGGGAGGTGTGACGCAGGATACTGATTAAGTTCAGTTGACGATACAGTCTAAGAAGTTTGGATTTAGAGTTCATTTATGAACTAGGTCCCATCAGACATCCAAACATATTCTAAGACATGTATTGCTCATTTCGGGAGATGGCTTTCTCCGCGAACTTGAGAAAAAGAGAGACATAGAGAGAAACATCAGAGCGGATCCACTCACTAAGGCTATTCCTCGAACGCAATAGTTTCGCAAACGAGCTTTGTGAGACTGATTAGTAGAGGAGTTGGGTGTTCGGTATCACACGGGCTGTGAGTATGCGACATCACAATAATTAGCCTTGAGTGCAAGTGGGAGATTGTTGGATATAGTGCCCTCAGAGTCAATTATTGGATCACAGGCACGTGATTGCAATGATTGAGGGAGGACCAATTCCGGCCGGACAGTCTTACTCGAGATGATAGTATGCTTTCTGGTTTATCTTTATCATCGTGTACTGCTTTAGGTGACTTTACAGGTCACTATTGCACGTTGATAGAGCCCTTAGGATTCTTGCTTGACGACCAGCAGTATGATGGCGATCATATACGTGGGAGCTAGGGTCTATAAGCACATCCTTAAAAGGTCCCTAGTCGTGGGAGTTTTCGAGACAGGGCATCGATACTCCAGAGTAGACTAGTGTATACAGCCGAGACCCAGACGAGGGACGGTGGCCGGTCTCACAAGCCACTGGTGTCAGTTGGTTCACCTAAGAGGTATACGGGTGCTCATTGGGTTATGAGTACACCGGACAGGACTCGCCGGGAACCTGCTAGTTGGGATTATACCAGACGTTAGATAGCAGTTCCCTGGTGACATGTGTACAAGTTAGTTCATCGACCTGAGATCGTCATTTGTCTCATGTGAGTTCCCACTGTGCTTTGATTACTACCCTGCCACGGCTCAAAGGAGTCGTGCAAACAGGTTTTAGTTGGGTACAGTCCCGAGCCACATGGAGGCAGCGAGCGGATCTGCAGGGGTTCGTCTCTCCCAGTATTGGGGGTGAGGTCACGCTGTGTCTAGGAGAGCCATTACACGAAGTCCTTGGCCAAGGCAGGAGATTTACCGGTAGGTATTCCGGTAGTATCTCAGGGTGTTTTGGGCTACACTCCGATACGACTTGTACCGCTTTTGGGGGTCTGACTTTTACCAACCCCCTAGGCCTGCCATGCGATGCTCATAGACGAACGGACCAGACTGTACGGATATTGTCACTGACAGGCTCAGTAGGGTGTCAGGATGAGTTCACTCATCGATGTCCCTTTTGGTCAATACCCGGTTGCCCGTTACGTATAGCTAGTACCTCCGACGTGCTAGTGGTTAAATCTACAGCCAAAGTATTGACGAGTCTTTAGAGTCCCCCATAGACAGTTTCTCAAGTTTTGGGCGAAACGTTGTAAATGCCGTATGTATATGGCAGGGTTCGATCATATACGTGCGGTATTTCACGGATCATGATCGGACGGATCATACTAGTGCGCTTTGGTTTAAGCCGGATCCTAGTATTAGATTTGTTGGATTACTTTTGTCTCATCGCATTCGCATTCAGTCGGAATGCGGATGCAGATATGTATATACAGATGAGGGGTATCCTTGTGATCCGTCACGAGCTTACTTTAGATATTGCCGGATCTTTTTTGTTGGACCAAACATTTGGATTAATGTTTGGATAATGGAATTAGTGAGCTAGAAATCATCATTAGATGCATTAGTGTGACATAGATATATACTATGAGTCATGGTCTCTTTTTTAGCAAATATGTCATATTAATGGATTGATTTGTGTCATGAAAAGAGAAGGAGAGAGAGAGGGGCTTACATATGTGTGAGCTTGGTCTTGTATTTTTGATACTCTCTCTCACTCTTATTCCATCACAAGAAAAGAAAAGAAAAGAAAAGAAAAAGCCTTTCTCTTCTTCTTCTTCTTCTTCTTCTTCCTCTAGTTCATTTTCTTCCATTAATGGCAACACCTTCAACCTCCATCCATGCCATGGATGCAAGAGAAAAAGTGATCACAAAGATTCTCTACAACATCTTGGACGCGTCGGCGAGCACACTTCGCGCCCGAGTTGCTTCGGACGAAGCAGGAGCCCGTAAAAAGACTTCTCGATGTGGTGCCCTTTCCGACGAGGAGATGGAGACCGGAGATTCCGCGAGGAGATCGGGATGGTGGCCGAAAACCGAAGGACACGGATCGCTCGGTATAGCATTCTATCCCTTCTATTGTTAGCTGGCATTAGGTTAATGGTTCGATCCGGGGTTTTAGTAAGCGGTAGCGCTGGTTTACAAGTTTTGAAAAAGTTTTGTTTCCGCATTTTGGCCTCGGAATAACGGCCGGGGCGCTGCCGTGCACTTACAATGGACATATCTCTAGTCACAGATGAGACTCCGTTAGGGAAATGTTTATTCGCTCCCGTGGATTGTATACAAGGGTCAGCGTTGAGCCGCTTGTAGGGCAGTAGTGGAGGTTGTGGGGGCTGCTTAAGAACAGGTTTAGATCCCTGTAGCTTAAGACTTTCAAATCTTATGAGCCGTGAGGGTCTCATAAGAAGGTTCTCCTTACGAGTTGTGAGGATCTCGCAAGTGTAATTTCTCCTTAGGAATCGTGAGGATCCCCAAGTGTGTTGCTCCCTTATGAGTCATAAGGATCTCATGCAGGTGGTTTCTCCTTACAAAGTCGAGAGGACCTTGCAAGTGTCTTTTAACGAGGTTGCGCCCTTTCGGGTTTTCACAAACACTCGCATAGCCCTGCTGTTTTTACTCACGGAGCCCTTTCGGGTTTTCATCCGTGCCTATTTTTCTTATGCACATACCGTTTTCTTTTTCTTTTTTCTTTTTTTTATTCTAAAGAGGTTGCGCCCTTTCGGGTTTTCACAAAACTCGCCGGTAGCCCTACTGTTTTTACTCACGGAGCCTTTTCGGGTTTTCATCCGTGCCCATTTCGCTTATGGACATACCGTTTTCTTTCTTTTTTTTATTCTTTTTTTTTATTTTTATTTTAGCTTCAGGATGCTGCAATCCACCGTAGTTTCTCAACATCTCGGTCAACAACTAGTTTTAGGACATAGTGGTCTGTTGTTAGTTTTAAAGCCGTTTCGGTCCGTCGTTAGTTTAAGGACGTTTCGGTCCGCTGTTAGTTTAAGGACGTTTCGGTCCACTGTTAGTTTAAGGACGTTTCGGTTTGTTGTAAAGTAAGCCGGTTACTGCTTATAGAGTTTGGGCTTAGGAAGATAGCGAGCGGACATAGTCGTCGTCGTCTATCATTGACCTAGGCCGTGACTCGTCAAGCGTAGTACTTCTTCAGGAAGCGACCGTTTATTAGCCTGAAAGGTCTTTCATCATGCATGTCCATGAGTAGATAGGCTCCACCCTGGTAGACCTTGTCTATGATATACGGGCCTTCATAGTTCGGCTCGAATTTCCCCCGCTTAGCGCGATTGGGGATCATAGGTCTTTTGAACACTAGAACGAGTTCGCCTTGGTGGAATGTCCTCGGCCTGGTCAATCTTTCATATGAGCGCGTCATCTTTGCTTTATAAGCTTCCAGATTTTGCTGAGCCAGGAGACGGGTTTCATCAAGGGCATCGAGCTCCTCGAGGCGAAGGTGAGCATTCTCTTCGTCCGTTAGCTCATAATGAACTGCCACTCGTAGAGAGGGTAGCTCTATCTCGAGGTGGAGTACCGCTTCTGTACCGAATATCAACGCGTATGGCGTTGTGTTCATGGCCGTCTTGAACGTAGTTCGATACGCCCAGAGAGCTTCTTGCAGTCTCCCATGCCAGTCCTTCTTATTTCGGGACACCGTCTTCTTCACGATCTTTGTCAGGGCCTTGTTAAAAGCTTCAGCTAGACCGTTCGCTCGGGGATTATAAATTGAAGAGTATTTCCAGTCTATGTTGTGCTGTTGTGCCAAGCGGCTGATCTTGTGGCTTCTGTAGGCTGGCCCGTTATCGGAGATGATCCGTCGTGGAGTTCCAAACCGATAAATAACGCGCGTCTTGAAGAAGTGGAGGATATTTTCCGTCTTTACTTCCCTCAGCGGTACTGCTTCTGCCCATTTGGAGAAGTAATCAGTTATCGCCAGAATGAAATGATGTCCTCTGGACGATGCCGGTTCGATGGGGCCGATTATATCAGTTCCCCACATTTCGAACGGCCAGCTAGCCACCGTTGGATGCAGTGGATTTGGATACTGATGGATAAAGTCGCCATGAATCTGGCACGAGTGGCATTGATTCACGTATTCGAGGCAGTCCTGGATCATTGTGGGCCAGTAGTAGCCCATCAGTTTAATCTTCAACTTCATCTTCGGTCCTGCTTGGTGAGAACCACAGAGTCCGTCGTGAACTTCTTGGATGACTCTTTTTGGTTCTTCAGGTCCCAGGCATCTTAACCACAGAGAATCAAATGACCTCTTATACAGAGTGTCATTGACGAAGGCAAAAGACAAGGATCGCTTCATGAGCTAATGTTTTGAGGACGCATCTTCAGGCGTTCGACGGGATTTGAAGTAGTCTATAAAGACTTCTCTCCAGTCCTCAACCATTTCTTGGTCTCTTATTTGCAGGGCCGTCTGCTCGGTCGCTTCCTTTTCTTCGGATGACTCTGGAGATATTTCTGCCGGTGCAAGAACCCGACGGCTTTGCACAACGATTCTCACGTCATTGAGGTTCTCGTCGGCCAGTTCTTTAGCGAGCTTAGCTAGTGCATCCGCTTTGCTATTTTCTGCGCGCGGTATGCTTTCCAGGATGTAGGAAGGTATTTGGGTCAGCATCTTCTGTACCCTCTCGCCGTACTTCACCAATTCTGGTTTGCATGTTTGATAGTCGCCGTTTACTTAACTAACGACCAGTTGGGAGTCTCCGTATATGAGGAGGTTTTCAATTCCCATGTCGATGGCGATCTCGAGGCCTGCTATCAAAGATTCATACGCGGCTTCATTGTTTGTCCTCGGCTCTGTTAAGGAGAAAGCAAAGCGCATTATCCCTCCTTGTGGGGTCACGGAGATAAGGCCTATCCCTGATTTGATTATGGGCGTGTTTTGTTTGCGCTTCTTCATGGAGGATGCTCCATTGAAATAAAGTTCCCAGCGGGTACCACTTCCGTCGATCGCATCAAACGCATGTTCGTCTGGCAGTTCGCAATTCAAGGGAGAATCGGCCGGTATCGGATGTTCGGCGAGGAAGTCGGCGATGGCCTGGCCTTTCACTGCCTTAAGAGGCTGATAAGTTATTGAGAACTCCATCAAGAGCAACGACCATTTAGCAAGTCGTCCCATTAATATGGCCTTCGACATCAAATACTTGAGAGGGTCCACCTTCGATACGAGACGGACTTCATGTGCCAATGCATAGTGCCGGAGTTTCGTTATCGCGAAGATCAACGCCAGGCAGTGTTTTTCGATGGGAGAGTAATTGCTTTCTGCCCCCAGTAGAACTCAACTCAAATAGTAGAGGGCTCTCTCCTTCCCTTGGTCATTCTCTTGTTCCCATAATGCGCCTAAAGAACTTTCGAGGGCTGTTGTATAAAGAATAAGGGGCTTTCCCTTGACCGGAGCAGCCAGCACTGGCGGGTTTTGCAGATACTACTTGATTTCATTCAGCACGCTTTGGCATTTTTGATCCCAGAAGAACGGGGTTCCCTTCTTCATCAGGTGACTGTAAGGACGGCATTTCCCTGAAAGATTAGCTATAAATCGCCGAATATACGCGAGCTTTCCCTGGAGAGACCGCAATTGTTTAAGAGTCCTTGGCGGAGGCATTTCCATGATCTCCTTGATCTTTGACGGATCTATCTCGATGCCTTGGTGTCGGACAATGAATCCTAGGAATTTGCCTGAGGATACTCCGAATGCGCATTTGAGAGGGTTCATCTTTAAGTTGTATTGCCGAAGGCGTTGAAATACGATCTTCAGATGCTCGAGATGTTCCTCGTATGATTTGCTTTTAACCACGAGGCCGTCGATATAGCATTCGATGATTTCATGTATGAGGTCATCGAAGATCTTCGTCATGGCCCTCTGATAGGTGGCACCGGCGTTCTTTAGACCGAAGGGCATCACTTTGTAGCAAAATATTCCCAAAGGGGTCCGGAAAGCGGTGTGCTTCTGGTCCTCGGGATGCATCTTTGTCTGATTATATCCTCATGAGCCATCCATGAAGAAGAAAACTTCGTGAGTGGACGTGTTATCTATCATTAGCTCAGTGACCGGTACTGGGAAATCTTCCTTCGGGCAGGCTTTATTAAGATCCTGAAAGTCTACGCAGATGCACACCGTCCCATTCTTCTTCATCACCGGGACGATGTTGGCGATCCATCCAGGATATTGCACCTCTTAGATGAAGCCGGAGTCGATTAGCTTCTTGACCTCGGCGTCGATACTCATCTCAAGCTCGAGCCGCATTCTTCTTGGCACTTGTTTGATTTGCTTGACGTACGGGGAGATTGCCAGTTTGTGGACAACAATCTCTGGATCTAGTCCTGACATCTTGGAATAGTTCCATGCGAAGCAATCTCTATGCTGCTTAAGCACGTCTTTTAGCGCAGCCACCTTTTCTTCAGATAGCAGCTCACTGACGAATGTCGGCCGCGGGTCATTTGCCATCCCCAAATCAATTTTCTTGAGGTTATCTGCAGTAGTGTGTATTCCATCTTCCAGCTCTTTCGGTGCCGGTGGAAACTCTGAGATCACCTCATCATCATTGTTTTCAAAGCACCAGGAGAGGTCATCCATATTCTCAGGCTTTTCTTTTGATAGTGTTATCATATGACAAGTACGAGCTCGCTTCCACGACCGATGTTGATCTGGTTCTACTTTCGCAGATTTGGGTTCATGCTTCTGCGGCGGGGTTACCCTCCAGCTGCTGGATAGAGCGAACTTGCCTTGCTGATATTGATCTTCGACCCAGTTCTTGAAGGTGAATCAATCTTCGAGAGGGTGTCCTATTGCTCGGTGATAAGAGCAATAGTCTGGGTGAGAGACTTCGCCTGCTTGGTCGGGGTGTTTAGACTTTGGAAGTGTAATCATTTGATGTTTTATAGCGAGGTCAAGTATCTTCTTTATCTTGTCTTGAGGAAAAGAGTATGCTCGACTCATTTTCTTCATAAGGGACAAATCCGGACCACTTGATTCCCGATCGCGTGACTTCTTGGTCCCGCTTTGTCGCTGTCGGACGCCTTTTCCGCTCTTTGACTTGTTTCTGCCCCTGCGTCGAGCCTTTTGTACAACAGGTTGACAGGGAGGGGCATTTTCATCTTTCGCATCATGTTGAAGAAGGCGCTGAGTCCTGGCTTTCTCGTAGATGGCCATTTCGCGATTATGGTCGTCTCGAACTTTTTGACCAGCTTCCCTTATAAGCTTGTCCATTTGTTCTTTGAACGACGGACTGGGAATCTTCACATCGGGGGCTCTTTCTAGTTCAGGGTTAGCGTTCTCCCATTGAGCATCTCCTTCTTAATCAAAGTCATGTACGACATAGCAGTCGTGGAGTAGCTTCCGTTTCTTGGACCGAACATATCCAACTCCGATCGCTTCCATTCTCCCGTTGGGCAGCTTGCGCTGAGTTCCGGGAACGTTCCAGATCCTGTCATAGAACATAGCTTTTCGAGCAGTCTGTTTGAAGGGTATCCCTTGGCGCTTCAACAGACTTTTCAAGCCTTCTGTATAATATCTAGGCAGACGGATGGGCTAGAGCCTGTCAAGTATAGAATCCGCGCCGTGCCAGATTTCTTTCTCCACTTTGGTTTCCCCGGAGCGGTAGAATAGGATCGCCTTTCTTCCTTCTCGCCTGGGAAGGATATAGAACGTTTGCAGCTCTTCCACACTGTAGGTATCGAGCGCGTCTAGTTCTTTATGATGTTTGGATGGAACCATGGCAACTTGCAAACTTTGCTCTTCGTCGGCGAAGGTTTGTATCGAAGGCCGAGCGGAGAATATAGCATGGACCTTATCTTCTGAGTCGCTGCCAAAGATCAACATAGGAGTGGACGGTCCCGGCTTGTTGTACTGGGGTGGACCTGAACAAACTATCTCTTCCTCTTCTTCAGTATCACTCCTAAAGGCCGAAATGGTGGTGATAGCTTTGTTCTCCGGTTTGTGACATCTCTCCGTGTCCTCGAAATCTGGCAAGAAATATTTTGCATCTTTATACTTGCAGACTTCGTTTACGGAGAACGGATTCAGCTCTCCTGTTACGGTATACTCGAGACCATCCTTAAAGTATTTCATACACTGATGTTGTGTAGAAGGGATGATGTTGTACTCGTGTAACCAAGGCCGGCTGAGCAAAGCATTGTAGCATGTTTTGGTGTCAATGACATGAAACTTGATATCCGTGACAAGTAGTCCAAAGCGCAGCGTCAGTATCACAGACTCGAGGGTCCGTGATGACTGGGAGTCAAACCCGGAGATGGTAATCTTATCACGAGCGAGGTGTTGCACGCTCATGCAGATTTTCTTCAAGATTCGCACGTTGAGGAGATTAACGGAAGACCCATTGTCGACCAGGATTTTGCCTATCTTTATATCGTGGCAATATCCTGAGACATAGAGGGGACGGTTGTGCTCGCACGTCCCAAGGAGAAGATCTTCGTCGCCGAAGGTGATATCGGCTGTGTGTACTGTTAGGTCCACGTTACCTCTCCCGGTACTTTCGGGGTTGCGGAAACGGTAAAACAAATTTTTTTTCTGGACTTGGTAACATGGACCGTAAAAGACGGATCTTTACTAAACAATACACTAGCATCCTAACTAGCGATTTATCTACTCGGTTAGGGGTTATACCTCAACTTGAAATCCTTCTCTTCTTGTTGTTCTTCTCCTTGCTTGCTCCGAGGCGTGATCCGGACTTTGGTCACCTCCACAGCCTCCTTGAGTCGAAGACGATCCACCCAAGAGATGTACACCGAGCTCCACCTCGAGCCGAGGTAACTAGGGTAAAGAGATTGCCAATCTAGAAGCCCTAGGTTGTGTAGAAGTGATAAAGGGATGGTTTTGTCTTTGTGGAATCTTTATCTCTCAACAAATGAGATCAAAAGATGAATCAAGAGGAGGAAGAAGAAGGAGGAGCTAGCAACCATGGTTCATTTCTTTTTCTTCTCCCTTGGAAAAACAAGAGAGAGAATGAGAAAGAAATTATGAACTAAAGAAAAGTAACCATGGTTGCAATAATGAAAAAACATCATTACTAATCCCATCAAGATAAAGTTTGATGGCTACATTGAAATGACCATTATTATAATCAAAATAGAAAAAGAAAAAGAAAAGAAGAGTGTAGATCTCTCTTGAAAGTCAATGGTCAACCCGGTCAACCGGTCAACAAAGTCAAGAGAGGTCATGGTGGTCAAATGGTCAATGCAATTAGCCATCATAAAATTATCACTAAAAAGGATTAGTAAATAATGTCCGCGGCTCATAATGGTTTTGACCAAACGAACTGCCAAAACCCTGATGAGCCTGCCACATAATGGTTTTGGCCGAACCAACTGCCAAAACCCTAACGAGGCACCTCCTCCTTCAACGCTCCGGAAAACTGTGCATACACACCTGCATCCGCATTCCGTAGAATGCGGATGCACAGAAGACAAAACAAATCCATCCGTGCAATACTAGGATCCGGCTTAAACCAAAGCCCACTAGTACTGCCTGCCCGAACACCACACACACACAAGTGTACGTAAGTGATCGCAGCCCTGCCGTAAAACCATACGGCCTCTGCACGTTTCGCTCAGTGCAGGGAAACTCTCTGTGTGGGACTCTAAAGACTCGACACTACGCTGGCAGTGGGTTTAACCACAGACCGCAAGCGGCACTAGCTGCACGTAACGGTCCCCGGGTAGATGTCGATAAGAAGGCCGATGAGGTAATCTCATCCGAACTCCTACCGAGCCTGTATGTGACAATCTCCGTACAGTCCGGTCTGTTCGTCTGATACATCGCATGGCGGGCCTAGGGGGCGGTAAACGTCAGTCCCCTAATAGCGGTACAAGTCGTGTCGGAGTGAAGCCCAGTACACCCTGAGATAACACTGGAAACCTACCAGTATATCTCGCTTGTCCTGGCCAGGGACTACTCGTGTAATGGCTCTCCTAGATACAGCGCGATGTCAACCCCCAATACCGGGAGAGACGAATCCTGTCTAACCGTCACTGCCTCCAAGTGCTTCGGGACTGCACCCAACTACTACCTATTTGCACGACTCAGTAGAGTCGTGGTAGGATAGTAATCAAAGAACAGTAGGAACACACTCGAGGCAAAGTGACAGTGTCAAGTCAGCGGACTAAGCTGTACTCATGTCACCTGGGAACTGATAACTGACGATAGGTATAATACCAACCATCAGTTCCCGACGAGTCCTGTCCAGTGTACTCGTAACCTAACGAGCACCCGCATACTATCTCAAGTACGACGTAATGACGGCTGTGGGACAGACCGCTTCCCGTGCTGGGATGAGAAGCGCATACGCTAGTCTACTCCGGAGTATCGATGCCCTGTCTCGATAATCCCACGACTAGGGACGTGTATAAGGATGTGCTTGTGGATTACCCAGCCCCCACGAATGTGATCGCCATCACAACGCCGGTAATCAAGCAAAGATCCTAAGGGCTCTACAAATGCGTATAGGTGATATAATAAAGAAACACACATGTACACATTAAAGCAGAGACAAACCAAGTAGCATACTACTATATCGAGCAAGATTGTCTGTACAACTGTGAATATCCCAAGCTTCCATCAAGTAATATACATACTAGTATGATACAGTAATGGCCTCTAGGGCATATACACTAACAATCTCCCACTTGCACTAAGGCCATGTACTGGCATATCGAAGACCTATCATCTCGATCAGCCGCTCGAACTGAGTCTGGGGTAAGGCCTTCGTGAATGGATCCGCCGTGTTGTTTTTTGTGTCCACTCTCCGCACCTCAATCTCCTGGCGATCAATGATCTCCCTGATCAGGTGATACCGCCTTAAGATGTGCCTGGATTTCTGATGGGACATTGGTTCCTTCGCTAAAGCTATAGCCCCATTGTTATCGCAATACAAAGGTATTGGGTCAACAATGGACGGAACCACCTGAAGTTCACTAATGAACTTCTTCATCCAGACCGCTTCTTTTGCGGCATCGCTTGCAGCAATGTATTCAGCCTCCATCGTCGAGTCTGCGACAGTATCCTGTTTGGAACTCCTCCAACATACCGTCCCTCCGTTGAGGGTAAACACAAAATCCGAGACAGACTTGCTGTCATCTTTGTCACTCTGGAAGCTTGAATTGGTAAAGGACTCGACCCTAAGGTCTCCATTACCGTAAAACAGGAACATCTCCTTAGTCCTTCTCAGGTACTTGAGAATGTTCTTCACTGCTGTCCAGTGGTCCTCACCTGGGTCTGACTGATACCGGCTTACCATGCTCAGCGCGTAAGCTACATCTGATCTTGTACATAGCATCGCATACATTATAGATCCTACCGCCAAAGTGTAGGGTATAGTGCTCATGCGAACCCTCTCCTCGTCAGTCTTAGGAGACATCTTCTTGGAGAGGGTAATTCCGTGCAATGCGGGTATGTTACCGCGCTTGGAACCCTCCATACTAAATCTCTTTAGTGCGGTCTCTATGTACCTGGACTGCGAAAGTCCCAGTAGTCTCTTAGATCTATCTCTATAGATCTTGATCCCCAGAATGTACGAGGCATCACCCAGGTCCTTCATGGAGAACCTTTGTGACAAAAATAGCTTGACCGATTGTAGCATAGGAATGTCATTTCCTATCAAAAGAATGTCGTCCACGTACAGGACTAGGAATACGACAGTTCGTCCAACAATCTTCTTATAAACACAGGGTTCATCTTCGTTCTTGATGAAATCAAATTCCTTGATTGCCTCATCAAAACAGATGTTCCAGCACCGCGATGCCTGCTTTATTCCATAAATGGATTTAAGCAACTTGCACACCTTCCCGCTGCTCCCACTGTCTACGAAACCTTCTAGTTGATCCATGTAAACGCACTCTTCCAAACAACCGTTTAGGAAAGCCGTTTTAACATCCATCTGCCAGATTTCATAGTCATGGAAGGCAGCAATGGCAAGTAAGATCCGAATGGATTTGAGTATAGCCACCGGAGAAAAAGTTTCGTCATAGTCCAAACCAGGTCTTTGACGAAAACTTTTTGCAACGAGTCTAGCCTTATAGGTTTCCACCTGCCCATCTACACCAAGTTTCCTTTTGTAGATCCATTTGCATCCCACGGGTTTTACCCCAGGTGGAGCAATATCCAAGGTCCACACTTCATTGGCGTACATGGACTCCATTTCGGATTGCATTGCTTCCTGCCACTTATCAGAGTCCCTACTGATAATGGCCTGCCTGAAACTGGTAGGGTCATCTTCTTCCAAGATGCAATCCTCTCGATCCCCGTCAATAAGAAAACCATAGTATCTCTCGGGCGGACGAGAAATCCTACCAGATCTGCGGAGTGGCTGAGGTTCGTCTGGGGTTATTGAATCCTGAGGTTCTGTCAAATTTTCAGTTTCAGTTTGTGGTCGCTGAATTTCTTCCAATTTTACCGTGCTCCCACTAATTTCTTTTGCAAGAAACTCCGTTTCTAAGAAAACGGCATGCTGAGCAACAGACACCTTCTGTTCCTCGGTGTGGTAGAATAGATATCCATAACCATTCTTTGGATATCCCACAAACTTACATAAAACTGACCGTGCCTCTAGTTTATCCGGTTTATGCATTTTAACATAAGCCGGACAACCCCATATCTTAAATCTTTTAAGATATGGCCTTTTTCCATTCCATATCTCGAATGGAGTCTTAGGCACTGATTTAGACGGAACATCATTCAATAGATATGCTGCTGTCAATAGCGCATGTCCCCAAAATAAAAGAGGCAACTCGGCATTACTCATCATGGAGCGAACCATATCCAGAAGGGTACGATTCCTCCTCTCCGATACACCGTTGTGCTGTGGTGTATAAGGAGGAGTAAGCTGAGAGAGAATACCATTCTCTTTTAAATAATCTAGGAATTCCGTGCTTAAGTACTCCCGTCCTCTATCAGACCGGAGGATCTTGATACTTTTGCCAGTCTGGTTCTCTACTTCGTTTCTGAATTCCTTGAATTTCTCAAAAGCTTCAGATTTGTGTTTCATCAGATACACATATCCGAATCTAGAGAGATCGTCAGTGAATGTGATGAAGTACGAGAACCCACCCCTTGCATGTATAGACATCGGACCACATACATCACTATGTACGAGTCCCAAGAGCTCTGCTGCTCTTTCTCCATGTCCGGTGAACGGAGATTTGGTCATCTTCCCTTTGAGACAAGACTGACAAGTTTCATAAGATGAAAACTCGAACGCATCCAAGAGTCCATCTTTATGAAACTTACTCAGTCTTTTCTCTCCGATATGACCAAGTCTACAATGCCACAAGTAGGATTCATTCGTATCTGAATTCTTCCTCTTGCGTGTGTTTTGTACATTGAGAACTGTATTCTGATTTAGAACGTAGATACCATTACACAGTGTACCTTCTGCAACCAGTAGCTTATGAAGGTAAATGTTCATGATATTTCTATCAAGAACAAAGTTATAATCA
Organism: Agapanthus africanus; assembly: GCA_030015575.1. NCBI lineage: Eukaryota > Viridiplantae > Streptophyta > Magnoliopsida > Asparagales > Amaryllidaceae > Agapanthus > Agapanthus africanus. Next base: position 740,621,869 of record CM057337.1, read on the forward strand.
TCTTTATCGAGTAAAGAAACTGATATGATGTTGCAAACCATGGAAGGTACATAGTAGCAATCGTTCAAAATCATAGTCTTGCCATTTGGCAATACTAGGTGATATTCACCGACGGCTGCCGCATTAACTTGTGCTCCGTTCGCTACTCTGAGCGACATATCACCCGGTGCAACTTTCCTACTTTTTCTCAGTCCCTGCAATAAATTACAGATATGAGATCCTGATCCGGTATCAAGTACCCAGGAGGTAGGGCTGACCGTAAAACAGTTCTCAATTACAAGAACACCTGAAGTAGATGCAAAACCATGCTTCTTCTTCAACTGGGTATCCTGGGAATCCATACAATCCCCTTTCCCTTGCTCATACTTATGACTGTTGTCACAAGTTAGAGCTGAACCAACATTCCCCAGCCTCGAATAAGAATTCGGATCGGTCAAGCGATACATTTTATTATCTTGATTAGGGCATGAAATGGCTGCTATCTGGAGAGAGAGAAAAGAAACACTCAGCGTGCGCTCTTACAAGTTTAGATTGGTTTTTAATTTATCTAAATAGGATGGCTCCCACTGTCTCTCGAATCCCTCCTCAAACCATAAAGGAAGAATTAGTCGGGATCAATCTCACCGTACAATACTTGCTTAACCGTTCAGCCAGGCCAGTGTCGGTACTTCGAGGGAGGTTTTCCAACGCTTTCGCGAAGTTCCTTAATTAAGTAACCTCTTTTCCCTGTGGGCGTAGCCCCGCTAACACCTTTCTAGACACCTACTTGGTTTATAGCATTGATCGTTAAGCGAGAAAGTTCCTGAGGAGTAGCATATACTCACAGTAGGATCGGGATCCAAATATCATTGCGTGACAAAACTGAAGGAATTCTACCAGAATCATCACACTCCAAATGGTATGCAACACCAGCAAGTTTCAGTACTTTTGAAACTCCCGATGTGGTTTTTGCCCCTAATGGTTCATGACCTTGACTAGGTCAACAAGCCACAAACTGTTAGTCAAGTTCTACCCGTCATTATCCTGACTGCATTAGACCCACCCGTACGTGCCCTTGACTAGGTCAACAAGGCCGAACGACTGTCCTAACCAGTCATATTTGCAATCCACAGAAAAATATTATTCAGCTACCGTTCACTACGCCTTGACTAGGTCAACAAATGCAGCACGAATACTAAATAATATTAATCCGAAACAACGGAGGGCTACGGCTGGGTTTTTGGCGAAAAACCCGTTAACGTAATGAACTTGATATCGTTGAAGGAACGTGATTGCCTTTTTTGAAAATATAGTGGCGAAAACTTTTTTTGCTAAAGAGGTCACTTCCTGTGAAGAGATCTCGGCTCTTTCCTCGTCGAGTGAGGTGCTGGGCATTCGTAAGATGAATACCTCGATGCAAAGCAAGAATAATCGACTATAGTGAAGTTATCACCCTGACGCAAACTTTTTGTCCAAGGGGTCACTCCCGATGAGGGGATCTCGGCCCTTGCCTCGTCGAATGAGGTGCTGGGCATTCATAACTGAATACCTCGATGCAAACCAAAAAGTGAACGTCCTTGTAATAACAGCTTTTGAAAAATTGTTCCAACAACGTCTTTTAGGTTTATTTTCTTGCATTAGTTCTTTTAATGCGTCCCATCATTTAAATCCTACCATTGCAGAAAACAACCAAAATATGACGTACGCTTATGCCATTCGCATTCGCCACAGGGCCCCGTCATCACCCGTTAGGTTACTTAACTAACGACAGAGCGGGGGCTAGGCTAGCGTGGCTGTAAAACATAAGCAACACCTAAATAGTTATTATATATAGATATATAGCAATGATAGCCAATCCAGATCACAGATGAACACTTTGGATATACTAGGAACCCGCGATTCGTTCGAGCCTGCAACGAAAAGCGGATTACACGGTCGCGATGAATAGCCAATACCCCACCCAAGACCCCTACGGGTTCGGCAAACTACCCGCCAAGTACCCGAAGCGAAGCAACCTCCCTCAACGCCGTGAGTAGGCCACTCGGCACTTCGAGATACCCGGTAGTTTGTGCACCCCCTCTATGGGTCTATCCTAGGAGCAAAAACAGTAAAAAGAATTATACAATGACGTCTACAACCCCTACCCGGTTGTACGGTCATACAAATAATATTACATCAATTTACAAATTTATTACATGAATGAAAGAAAAAGAAACTCTCATCTCTCATCCACCCCGGCTATTCATCCGCGACAATCCAACGAGTTCATATACACATACGATCAATAACACAGATCACAGATATGTATAACCCCCACTAATCGACGTATAGCGATTAGTAGACGTTCAATACACATATATCATTACAGATATAACCATTAGCCAAAGTCTACAGAACATCGACCAAAAATACGGATTTTTAAGTCCCAAAAACAAATTTTGCTTTCTGGAAAATCTGGGCAGAAAAGTCATATTGTAAAAATCCCAAAATACCCATCTAAGAAAACTGCAGGAAGCAGATCCCCCAACTAAGTTAAATCGGCCGCGGAACCGCGGCGCTTTAGTCGAGTTGGGGGGTCAAATTTCTCCAGTTTTCTAAAAAAACCCTGAGCCGATTTTTAGTGCATGATTTATTAATTTTTGAACAGAAAAAAAATCGGCAGAAACTTGAAATATCCGGGGTATTTTGCGGTTTTTCGTCCGGTCGAAATTCTAAACACTTTGCTAACATGCTAGGGTGTGTTTAGTTAGGCTGTGATACCACTGTTAGGTCCACGTTACCTCTCCCGGTACTTTCGGGGTTGCGGAAACGGTAAAACAAAATTTTTTCTGGACTTGGTAACATGGACCGTAAAAGTCGGATCTTTACTAAACGATACACTAGCATCCTAACTAGAGATTTATCTACTCGGTTAGGGGTTATACCTCAACTTGAAATCCTTTTCTTCTTATTGTTCTTCTCCTTGCTTGCTCCGAGGCTTGATCCGGACTTTGGTCACCTCCACGGCCTCCTTGAGTCGAAGACGATCCACCCGAGAGATGTACACCGAGCTCCACCTCGAGCCGAGATAACTAGGGCAAAGAGATTGCCAATCTAGAAGCCCTAGGTTGTGTAGAAGTGATAAAGGGATGGTTTTGTCTTTGTGAAATCTTTATCTCTCAACACATGAGATCAAAAGATGAATCAAGAGGAGGAGGAAGAAGGAGGAGCTAGCAACCATGGTTCATTTCTTTTTCTTCTCCCTTGGAAAAACAAGAGAGAGAATGAGAAAGAAATTATGAACTAAAGAAAAGTAACCATGGTTGCAATAATGCAAAAACAACATCATTACTAATCCCATCAAGATAAAGTTTGATGGCTACATTGAAATGACCATTATCATAATCAAAATAGAAAAAGAAAAAGAAAAGAAGAGTGTAGATCCCTCTTGAAAGTCAATGGTTAACCCGGTCAACCGGTCAACAAAGTCAAGAGAGGTCATGGTGGTCAAATGGTCAATGTAATTAGCCATCATAAAATTATCACTAAAAAGGATTAGTAAATAATGTCCGCGGCTCATAATGGTTTTGACCAAACGAACTGCCAAAACCCTGATGAGCCTGCCACATAATGGTTTTGGCCGAACCAACTGCCAAAACCCTAACGAGGCACCTCCTCCTTCAACGCTCCGGAAAACTGTGCATACACACCTGCATCCGCATTCCGTAGAATGCGGATGCACAGAAGATAAAACAAATCCATCCATGCAATACTAGGATCCGGCTTAAACCAAAGCCCACTAGTACTGCCTGCCCGAACACCTCACGCACACAAGTGTACGTAAGTGATCGCAGCCCTTCCGTAAAACCATACGGCCTCTACACGTTTCGCTCAGTGTAGGGAAACTCTCTGTGTGGGACTCTAAAGACTCGACACTACGCTGGCAGTGGGTTTAACCACAAACCGCAAGCGGCACTAGCTGTACGTAACGGTCCCCAGGTAGATATCGATAAGAAGGCCGATGAGGTAATCTCATCCGAACTTCTACTGAGCCTGTATGTGACAATCTCCGTACAGTCCGGTCTGTTCGTCTGATACATCGCATGGCGGGCCTAGGGGGCGGTAAACGTCATTCCCCTAATAGCGGTACAAGTCGTGTCGGAGTGAAGCCCAGTACACCCTGAGATAACACTGGAAACCTACCAGTATATCTCGCTTGTCCTGGCCAGGGACTACTCGTGTAATGGCTCTCCTAGACACAGCGCGTTGTCAACCCCCAATACCGGGAAAGACGAATCCTGTCTAACCGTCACTGCCTCCAAGTGCTTCGGGACTGCACCCAACTACTACCTATTTGCACGACTCAGTAGAGCCGTGGTAGGGTAGTAATCAAAGAACAGTGGGAACACACTCGAGGCAAAGTGACAGTGTCAAGTCAGCGGACTAAGCTATACTCATGTCACCTGGGAACTGATAACTAACGATAGGTATAATACTAACCATCTAAGGTGCCCATGAACATGCCCATCGCTGGTGCTTCTTCGATGCGCTGTTCGCACTTTGACCACAGATTTCGCCATCGGATTGCGTACTAAATCTAAGTTTTGCCCGGCTTCACCCTGGCATTGATCAAGCCGTTATTGGGGTTCGTTCACTTGCGCTCGCGAATCGCTGGGTGAACAATAACTCCATTTCTGCGAAAGTTTTGACGGAGTCGTTTGGTAGCTCGAGTACCACTCAAATGCCGTCTCCGATAAGCTGTCGACGAATTGGCGAAGCAAGAGCTTATCATTGCCGCCGGTGTTGCCACAAAGAGCCCTGAACTGGGCGACGTGCTTGTGAGGATTGCCTGTCCTCTTGTATACGTAGAATTTGCGGATTGTGTAGCCCGGCGGGTACTTTATCTGATCATACCAGCCTGGATACGATCGCCCAGTTCTAACAATTTGCCCAGCCGCTTTATTCGTCTGGTGAACTCATATTTGCTGAGCGATATAATCATCCAGGGCGGACTTGGAAATAGTTTCCTCTTTTGCTGTTGAAAGAGCCGGAGGTGGATTTGATGTTTCTCGTCTATCGTCTTCGAGGATAATCGGAGGATCTTCAGCTGGAGGGTCCAGCTGGATCATCATACCCACCATGTCTTGGAATAGAAGGGCCATTTTCTTTATATTGGCCGCTTGCTCCGCGGCCTCTCTGTCCTTCTTTTCGAGCATTCTCCGAAGGAATTCAGCATCAGTCTCGTGTTCGTGACGTTGTTCCGATGACGCCTCCGGGCTTTCTTTTGGCCCGTTAAGTGCAGCCATTGCAGTCAGCATCTCCTGAAGCTTCTGTTGTTGTTGTTCCTGAGCCCTTGTTATTGATCGGGTGAGCGGTCTGTGGCCCATCGAAGTGCGGCTTTCCTTTTTTCCGGAAGCCATGTAAACAGTATGTACCACCATGCCTCCAGACTTAGGGTGTTTGGGCTCAGTGCCTTTGACATTTTTCGCAGGCATGGGGATCTTTTCTGGCCTTCTCTTCTTATGAGCGGTCGAAGTTGAGGGGGCCGTCGCAGTGGGCACCCAGATAGCTTTCAGTGGCTTGGCGGGATGGCTTTCTTCTTGTTGAACCTTCGTCCTTTTCTGCCGGCGAGGGTAATCTTGATCAACTACTGAGTCCCGAACCTGTCACCAGACTTTGTAGATTTTGGAGGACAGCCGCTGTGGGGACTGTTCTGGCTTGGCTTCCGTAACATTCTCCACCGGAGGAGGAGATCTTTTCAGTACGGCGGTGGGAGAATTCCTGCGCACCTTATTCAGCAGCTCAAAGTTGTTCCCGGTTAGAACAACAGCATTGATTTCCACCGTTTGGGCTGGTGGAGTTAGCCCAGAGGGAGAGTTGCCCTCGGCCTTCTTTACCCGGCGCTAGTGGCGACGTCGAGCGTGTCGAGTTGATGGAGTTGGCTCGGTGACGAGGATGGCTTTGTCTTTCCCCCTGTTCAGGTGAGGGGCGGTTGATACTGTCAGCCTGTTGAAAACCGATGTCCTTTGAGTAGCAGGAGCGGGAGTGGGAGTTGGGACAGTCAGTCTTGTAAAGACCGACCCCTTGGCAGGAGAAGTCGCCTTGACGACTTCAGGAGCAGGGTTGGTTACTCTCTTCGGAATAACCTTTTCTTGAGGTGCAGGCTTCATTGTAGGCCCACAGGAATTTTGGCCCAGTCTGGCGAAGACCGAGGAGCTGGAGCTGGATGACCCGTTGAGAGGGGTCGCAGTAAGTGTAAGCCGATCAACGACCGACTTCTTGGGAGCTTCCGGTGTCAGCACAGGAGCGGTGAAGCTTGTTGGTGGGAGCATGGTCCCGAAAAACAACCCTGTGGTGGCTTGATTGACCTGTTCCACAGGCATCGTGAATAGGGAAGCCGCTTGGGGCCCGTAGGTTATGCCCCCAGTTGAGGCAGGACGTGGGTTGCAGCTGCATATGGAACACTTTGAGCAGGTGAACGCCATTGGTTCTTTGCTTTCTTCACCAAGCAAAACGCCAAATCTTAGTACTTCGAAACCCAAAGGCAACCATTAGAAAACCACGATTGGTTCGCGAACAAGACACACGAAGTGTGGAGTGGAAAGTGAAAAAGGTCCCACCGGACGTGCCAGAATTTGTTCCCCTCCGAACACTGAGACGCGACCGCGCAGGTCCGTCTTGACTGAAATTCGGGACAGATGCTAATTAGTGCTATCTGTCCACCTCTTCAAAGATGCCAAGTTGATTTATGACACCATGTATCGAAGGTTTAAACGAATGCGACCGATGTAGCAGACTTCGTTAGATTCCCCCTCGTTTGAGGGGTTTTTTGATTGTGGGGACGCTCTTCCCTGTAGGCGCAAGCCCCTGCAGTTAATTACGCTACCGAATCACGGTAACAACTTTCTCCTTCTCCAGATGGTCACTTCGTGTTGTGGGTGTTTGTTTTGTGTTCGGTTGCCCATGGATTGTATATGGAGACTAAGTTATGTTGTCGTCCGTTGGACGTGGATTAGTCCAAATCCGTATCTTTCTTAGATTTGGGTTTGGGGGGGTTGTGTTTAAGGATACGTTAGCCTTATTTAAGTCTAAGATCAACTTAAACGTTTGTTAAGGACACGTTAGTCTCATTTTAGACTAAGATCAACTTAACGGGATCGTTTAGATCCAACAAAAGAGCAATCGGGCTTTGTTGTTTAGTTTAATGACATTGCGGTCGATAATTAGTTTAAGGACATTGTCGTCCAATGTTAGTTTTAAGACATCGCGGTCGAGGTTAAGGACATCATAGTCAATGACTTTAAGGACCTCACAGTCCGGTGTTAGTTTTAAGACATCGCGGTCGAGGTTAAGGACATCATAGTCCATGAGTTTAAGGACCTCACAGTCCGGTGTTAGTTTTAAGACATCACGGTCGAGGTTAAGGACATCATAGTCCGTGGATTTAAGGACTCCACAGTCCAACGTTAGTTTTAAGACATCACGGACGAGCTTAAGGACATCATAGTCCATGGATTTAAGGGCTCCACAGTCCGATGTTAGTTTTAAGACATCACGGTCGAGGTTAAGGACATCATAGTCCATGGATTTAAGGACTCCACAGTCCGATGTTAGTTTTAAGACATCACGGTCGAGGTTAAAGACATCATAGTCCATGAGTTTAAGGACCCCACAGTCCGTAGTAATGTGTGGTTGTCGGGACCCGTTACCTCTCTGACGACGTTGAGGGATTACAACGACAGATATCAGAGGAGTAACGAGATGTACCCTCGAACCGGGTGTAAATTGATTGGAAGAGCAGATGAGCTCAGTTCAATTTAAATTGAGGACTTATGGCCAGAATTGGGCTAAGTCCAGTTAAAATGTTTAACATTTCATTGTTGTTATGCCTGCTAGGCCTTTATTTGGGCTCTGCCCTTTTAATAATACCAAGCATTGGGCTCTGACATTTTGTCTGGTATTGAATGCATAGCATTTTGTAAGTGCACGGCGGCGCCCCGGCCGTCAATCCGACGCCGGAATGCGGAAGCGGTGAATAACTTAAATTTTTGCGGACTTAGCAAACCGGCACCACCGCGCACTATAACCCGGATCGAACCATTAACTAGTCTAAGCTACTTAACAAGATGGGAAAGAGATATACCGACGATCCAAGTCCTCCGGTCTTCATCTCCAATCCGATCTCCTCGCGGGATCTCCGTCCGTCTCATCCTCGTCGCCGGAAGTGCACCACGTTGCCTACATCGTTTACGGGCTCCCACCTCAATGCCGAGGCAACTCGGGCACGAAGCCGGCTACTCGACGTGCCCAAGGTTCGTTGTAGAATATGTAGTGAGCAAGTCTCATTTTTGGGGTTTATGGAATTGCCATTGGTGAAGGAAAAGAGAGCTTGAAGAGAAGTGGAAAAAATGTAGCATACAAAGAAAAATGAGAGTAACATTTTTCTCTTCACAAATGAAAAATGAACCCTTGTCAATGGAATGGCCGCCCCCCCCCCCATTTTGGTGTGATTGGAGAGAGAGAGAGAGAGTGGCTTGAACAATAATGCAAAGAGAAATGATGGCTTGTAAAGTCCAACACTCAACAACCATCTCCTCTCCCATCATCACAACCAAAGTCAAGAAAGCAAGGTAAGGTGCAACCATGATGAAGTCAAAAAGTCAAGCAAGGTCAAGGTAAGGTGAGCCATCATGATACAAGGAAATATGCAAAGACCCCCTTCCACAATTGCCTATTTGCAACAATGCAAATAAACCCTCCTCCACCAATCTTCGGCCAATGAACGGAACAATCGAAATTGGCCGAAACGGAAAGCAAACTGGCAACTCCAAAAACTGGTCCTGTAATAAATTACAGGAAAACCCCGATACTGTGCATACACACCCGCATCTGTATTTCGACCGAAATACAAATGCAATGAGACAAAGTCTACACTGTACTATACTAGGTCCGGCTTATACCAAAACCGGCTAGTAAGATCTGTTCGATCCTGATCTGTGCAATACCGCACGTATCTGATCGAACCCTGCCATATCACCATACGGCCTATAGTACAGACTGTCCGATCCTGATCCGTGCAATACCGCACGTATCTGATCGGACCCTGCCATATCTCCATACGGCCTATAGTACAGACTGTCCGATCCTGATCCGTGCAATACCGCACGTATCTGATCGGACCCTGCCATATCTCCATACGGCCTCTACAACCTTTCGCCCGAAAGCTGAGTAACTGAATGTGGGGGACTCTAAAGACTCGTCAACACCTTGGTTGTGGATTTAACCACTAGCACGTCAGAGGTATAAGCCAATACGTGACGGGCTACCAGGTACTGACCAAATGGGACGTCGATGAGGAAGCTCACCCCGACACCCAACTGAGCCTGTCAGTGACAATATCCGTGCAGTCCGGTCCGTTCGTCTATGAGCATCGCATGGCGGGCCTAGGGGGTTGGTAAAAGTCAGACCCCCAAAAGCGGTACAAGTCGTGTCGGAGTGTAGCCCAGAACACCCTGAGATACTACTGGAATACCTACCAGTAAATCTCCTTGCCTTGGCCAAGGACTTTGTGTAATGGCTCTCCTAGACACAGTACGACCTCACCCCCAATATCGGGAGAGACGAACCCCTGAAGATACGCTCACTGCCTCCATGTGGCTCGGGACTGTACCCAACTAAAACCTGTTTGCACGACTCCTTTGAGCCGTGGTAGGGTAGTAATCAAAGTACAGTGGGAACTCACACGAGACAAATGACGATCCCCAGGTCGATGAACTAACCTGCACACATGTCACCAGGGAACTGCCATCTGACGTCTGGTATATGACCAACTAGCATGTTCCCGGCGAGTCCTGTCCGGTGTACTCATAACCCAATGAGCACCTGTATACATCTTAGGTGATCCAACTGACACCAGTGGCTTGTGAGACCGGCCACCGCCCCTCGTCGGGGTCTCGACTGTATACACTAGTCTACTAATGGAGTATCGATGCCCGGTCTCGAAACTCCAACGACTAGGGACCTTTTAAGGATATGCTTGTAGACCCCCAGCTCCCACTTATATGATCGCCCTCATACTGCTGGTGGTCAAGCAAGAATCCTAGGGGCTCTATCAACGTGTAATAGCAACTTGTCAGGTCACCTAAAGCAGTACACGATGATAAAGGTAAACCAGATAGCATACTATCATCTCGAGTAAGACTGTCCTACCGGGATAGGTCCTCCCTCAATCATTACAATCACGTACCTGTGACCTAATAATTGACTCTGAGGGCACTATCTCCAACAATCTCCCACTTGCACTCAAGGCTAATTATTGCGATGTCGCATACTCACAGTCCGTGTGATACCGAACATCCAACTCCTCTACTAGTCAGTCTCACAAAGCTCGTTTGCGGAACTATTGCGTTCGAGGAATAGCCTCAGTGAGTGGATCCGCTTAGATGTTTCTTTCTATGTCTCTCTATATCTCAAGTTCGCGGAGAAAGCCATCTCCCGAAAAGAGCAATACCTGTCTCAGAATATGTCTGGATGTCTGATGGGACCTAGCTCATAAATGAACTCCAAATCCAAACTTCTTAGACTGTATCGTCAACTGAACTTAATCAGTATCCTGCGCGCCATGCCTCCCTCAGTATTGCCTTGGACCACCTGTCCAAAATACTGCCCCTCATCAGAAGGAAAACTATAACTCTGACAACCTCCTTGTCGTCCATGTCACCTTGGAAGCCTGGAATGATAACTGTCTCCTGAATGAGGCTGTCGTTATCATATCCCTAGAACATCCACTTATGTTCTAAAACTGCTTCCGACTGTTTCTCCAGGATTGGATTAATGTCAACTTATTGCATCTAGTGCAAGAACAACATCTGGTGTGGTACTTGACATCTCATGATTGACTCAATTGCCTAAGCAAGTGATCTGCCAATCATGCACATCCCTCTCCCCTTTAGTCTGTAAGACACCTTTAGAGAGGGTGACTCCGTTACCTGCAGGTACACTACCGTGCCAGGAGTCGTCTATCCTAAATACTCTTAGAATGCTGTCAAGTACCCTGATTGGGAAACCACCCAAATCTAGATCTAAGACCATAGATCTAGTAACCAGTATGTCAGATATAATGTCCAAGTCCATGTGGAGAAACCACTGTGTGACGACCAAAGTATAACCGATCGTAGTATAGGAGTTTCCTTTCCTACTTTGTGTATGTCATCCAAATACCAGGATATCACACCCTACTACCTTCTCAACAGATCCATCCCCTATTCTGATGAAGTCAAACCCATGACTGTCACGTCAGAAATAGATGATCTATCTCCGCTACTGGTGCTTCAGTCTGTAAATAGACATAAGCTACCTGTCCACCAATGCTTCCGCTGCTCCCACTGACTACGACAACCCTTTGGCAGAGTCATATAGACGTGCACTTCTAAAACTAGTTTAGAACGACGCTATACTCATCCTCCCACCGGGTCTCGCACCCTGGAACAACAGCAATGGTAATTGTGGGTAAACAAGAACTTCCCTGTCACCGTCCCTGAGGCTACCGTAGTACCTCTCGGGTGCCTGAAGTTACCCACCTTATCTGCGGAGTGGCCAATGGAATGTCAATCCAGATTGAATCTTTAGGTTCCTCATCAAATCTTCAGTAATCGTTTGTGGTTCTGGAATCACTTCCAGTTCTACCATACTCCCACTACTGTTTTCTGAAAAAATCCATTTTTATTAAAACTGTGGCGAGTCTAGAACAATATCGCTATTGTTCATCCAGATGGTAGAAAGTCAACCCGCGTCATAGCCTGGGTCAACCCACAAACAGCCATTACAGAAACGTGCCTTGAGTTATCCAGTGTCTGGTTTTAATCATAAACCGGACAACTCCCCGTACCTTAACATCGTTAAGATATGAACTGTTCTATATCCAATATAGAAACAGAGGCACTGATTTAATTGAACCAGATTCAAATCATGCAGCTGTCCCCAGCGCATGTCAACTAAATGGAAGGAGGCTGATCAGCGTTACTCAACTTAGGAATGCTTCCAATTATGAGTAACCTGAAAGAGAAGCAATTTCTCTTAATCACTACTATCAACTGAATACCACATACAAGTATCTACATCTTCAATCACTTTGAAGAATCCCGATACTTGCTACACCTGGTTCTCTACTGTATTCAAATACCTATAACTTCTCCAAATTCGGACCCTGTGTTTCCACGAAACACTTGTCTAAAAACTAGATGAGTCATAAGTAAACCGAATATAGTACGAGGACCAACCCCTCTGTCCTGATGGACCCTGGACAACATACAATACTCTGTATAAGTCCCTTTGAGTCTAATAACTCATTCACTGTGTGTCGTAGGTTGAAAACTGTACTTATGGTTAAGAAGAATTACACCGCTGTTTAATGCTCCTTACCTAACCATCCACTGATATAGGTAAATGTCATCGACATAATATCAAAAGGTATATCTCACTCTATGAAAATAGACGTACAGATATATCAATTTGAAATTGGTGCATAAAAGCGGATATTCAAAACCAAATATTTGCCGACCGGCAAACAACCCAGGTGATTTCCTCAAATATCACTGATTACAACGAATCCTGATATAATGAGGATAATCACCCAATTCCCAATAACTTACTCCCACTCATCATCTGTAAAACCATACAGATGTGAGAATCGTACCTGGTAAATACATACCCTGGAGTAAGTATCTAATCGGGAAATCAGTTTTCCTTTAACATTACACAGTGAAACTGAAACATTGAAATGTTCCGATGGGGTATTCTGGTATTCCTAGTAATGCCTCTTCCAGATTCACAACTGTAACCGTATAGTTCTTTGCCACCTCTCCAAATCCCTTCATATGTCTTTAGTCATTACCTTCTGTACACCCCTTTAGGCCAAATGGTTTTCTTCCTTCCCTACCGTTCGGCACCAGCCTATGGTTTGGAAGAAGACTATCCAATAAGCATAATGGGTGTACTGTCCCAATCCTAGGAACACTCGCAATGAGAGAGGGTGAAGATAAAAGACAACCGAATAAACCTTATTCCTATTTCTCCTGAACCAGAATCCATCCCCGAACTGGAACAAGTTCCATTCGAGTTCGTATATAACCATACGATGGAGTATCCAAATAAACTGTGGATCTTCGTAGTGATACGGAGTGTCCTGGAGAAATACAAAGGTGATGTGGGAGTGGTAAAGAAATATCTGGTTTGGTCATGAATATCTGTTGCAATTTACTTTGTCCTCTTACTAATCCCTTGCTTTGTCTTAACTTAATACCTTCTGCACACCATCGTTATGCTAATTGGTTTTCTTCATTCCCTACCGGTCGGCACCAGCCTAAGGTTTGGAAGAAGACAATCCAATTTGCGTAATAGGTGTACTACCCCTAAACCAAGGAGTACTCGTAACCTGAGAGAGGGTAAAAGGAAAAGACAACTGAATAATCCTATCCGTTTTCTCCAGAACCTGAAACCATCCTCGAATAAATTCTTTCGAGTTCGTATCTAACCATACGATGGTTTTGTCCAATGGAAGTGGACGTTCGTAGTAAAACGGGGTGTCCTGGAGAAAAGGGTAAAAGTAGGAGTGGCAATGAGGTTTGCAATTCTGACAATCCAAAAGCCAGTGTTTAAGAAGGTTCGGTCAACTTGGTCACTGAGTCATAGTCTTAGGGTCGGGTCAATGGTCGCTGCCAGAGAGAGAGAGAAAAGAAACACTCAGCGTGCACTCTAACCTAGATCAGAATGGTTACCAATTTATCTAATCTGGAATCCTCCCACTGTACCTCAAATTCTCCTCCAAACCTGAAAGAAGAATTAGTCGGGAACACCCGAGGAGTAAAACTAACTCATCAGTGGGAATCGGGATCCAACTATCATCGCATGATAACGTGACGGAATCCGCTCACGTCAACACACTCCAGAAGGTATGCGCATATCTGGCAAGTTTCAGTTCTTTTGAAACTCCCGATGTGATTTCTGCCCCATGCTCTTATGACCTTGGCGAAGGTCAACAAATCATAAGTCACATGTCAAGTTCTACCCGTCATTATCCAGGTTAATTTGAATCCACCCGTACAAGCCCTTGACGAAGGTCAACAAGGCTATACGACTGTCCCAAACCAACGCATCTATCTATGCAGCAGAAAAATAACAAGCAGCTACCATACACTATGCCTTGACGAAGGTCAACAAACATAGCATGAATACTACGTGCTACCCATCTGAAATGACGGAGGGCTACGAATGGTTTCTGGCGAAAACCTTTAACGTAATGAACTTGATATCGTCGAAGGAACGGATAGCTTTTAAAAATATAGTGACGAAAACCTTTGCTAAAGAGGTCACTCCCGGTGAAGGGATCTCGGCTCTTTCCCCGTAGAATGGGGTGCAGAATATTCCAAATGAATACCACGGTGCAAAGCAAAAGTAATCGGCTATAGTGAAGTCATTGCCCTGACGCAAACTTCTGTCCAAGGGGTCACTCCCGGTGAAGGGATCTCGGCCCTTGCCTCGTCGACAGAGGAGCAGGATATTCCAAATGAATACCACGATGCAAAACAAAAGTGAACGTCCTTGCAATAACAGCTTTTTGAAAAGTGTTCCAACAACATCAGATTAGGTTTGTTTTTAAACTTGCATTGATCCGAATCAATGTAGTCCCATCAATTGATCACACCAAAAAGAACGAAAATATACTGATGTACGTATATGCCATCCGCATTCGCCACTGGGTCCCGTCATTACCCGTTAGGTTAGCTAACTAACGACAGAGCGGGGACTGGACTAGCGCGGATGCAAAACATATACAACATCTACTAATATATATACCAATATATTATATTCGCTCAAGGCGTGAATAGAATGCAACATCACAGAGAATGAACAGCATCACAGAAACAATACAGATATCTGGGATCCCCGGGTTTCACAGAGCCACTACTGAAACCCGACGTTCCCCTGGTCGTGTGGATAGCCTGCGCAATGAAATCCTAGACCCCTACGGGCGCGGCAAGTTACCCGCCAAAACCTGAAGCGAGGCAGCCCCCTTCAGCACCGTGAATGGACCACCCAGCACTTCACGGAATCCGGTAACTTGGGCACCCCTCCTGGGTCAACCTGTACCCCCTACGAGTGCGGCGAATAGCCCGCCAATCCTAGAGTGAAGCCCCTTCCGTCTCAATGCCATGAGATGCGGGCTTGTTGCCCTCCAGAACCCGGCTATCCGTGCACCCCTCCGCGGGGCAATCCTAGTACAGAAAGTAAAATATACATACACCGGGTACATCGACCGCAACCAGGCCGTGCCCCAAAATAATAATACAAACAGGCAGTGACGGCAGTCCACATGTCGGACGCTCGCCCCGCAATATCAAATGTACATAATACAACCACAACTGTACTAGCATTGCATCCAGGCTATCCCCCACGACCGATCCGCAACAACACAGCAAATACATAGAACATCAACGTGAAAGTCACGTTCGCAAATCCGTCTAACCGGGCTATAGCAGTTAGACAGGATTTACCGATCGAGTGACATTCACGGTCGCAGATATAATGTAAATACTGTGAAAAATGTGTTTAAAATATCCGACCGATCAAATTATAACAAGTGGGCCCCAAAACAATACTGTAGCAGTTACAGAAAATATGGGCCCAATTTCAATATTCCAAAAACCCAATTTTAACCCCAGAGGCCCACTGGAAAATTTCCACACACTGATAAATTAATACGGCGGCGGAAGCGCGGCAATGAGTGGGTATTTGCCGCGCTTCCGCGCTCCAATGGGAGAATCAGTGTCCCGAATTTTTCCACTAGTCTTAGATCATCGAGCACAGTACTTTTATGCAACCTGAAAAATTTTTGGAGACTGAAAAATTTCAACAGAAACTGTCGTGGGTGTATTTGGGTTTTCGGACATTTCGATCGATCGGAACAGAAAAACACATTACACAAAGCTAGACTAAGTTAATGGGGAGGCTCTGATACCACTGTAAGTGCACGGCGGCGCCCCGGCCGTCAATCCGACGCCGGAATGCGGAAGCGGTGAATAACTTAAATTTTTGCGGACTTAGCAAACCGGCACCACCGCGCACTATAACCCGGATCGAACCATTAACTAGTCTAAGCTACTTAACAAGATGGGAAAGAGATATACCGACGATCCAAGTCCTCCGGTCTTCATCTCCAATCCGATCTCCTCGCGGGATCTCCGTCCGTCTCATCCTCGTCGCCGGAAGTGCACCACGTTGCCTACATCGTTTACGGGCTCCCACCTCAATGCCGAGGCAACTCGGGCACGAAGCCGGCTACTCGACGTGCCCAAGGTTCGTTGTAGAATATGTAGTGAGCAAGTCTCATTTTTGGGGTTTGTGGAATTGCCATTGGTGAAGGAAAAGAGAGCTTGAAGAGAAGTGGAAAAAATGTAGCATACAAAGAAAAATGAGAGTAACATTTTTCTCTTCACAAATGAAAAATGAACCCTTGTCAATGGAATGGCCGGCCCCCCCCATTTTGGTGTGATTGGAGAGAGAGAGAGAGTGGCTTGAACAATAATGCAAAGAGAAATGATGGCTTGTAAAGTCCAACACTCAACAACCATCTCCTCTCCCATCATCACAACCAAAGTCAAGAAAGCAAGGTAAGGTGCAACCATGATGAAGTCAAAAAGTCAAGCAAGGTCAAGGTAAGGTGAGCCATCATGATACAAGGAAATATGCAAAGACCCCCTTCCACAATTGCCTATTTGCAACAATGCAAATAAACCCTCCTCCACCAATCTTCGGCCAATGAACGGAACAATCGAAATTGGCCGAAACGGAAAGCAAACTGGCAACTCCAAAAACTGGTCCTGTAATAAATTACAGGAAAACCCCGATACTGTGCATACACACCCGCATCTGTATTTCGACCGAAATACAAATGCAATGAGACAAAGTCTACACTGTACTATACTAGGTCCGGCTTATACCAAAACCGGCTAGTAATATCTGTTCGATCCTGATCTGTGCAATACCGCACGTATCTGATCGAACCCTGCCATATCACCATACGGCCTATAGTACAGACTGTCCGATCCTGATCCGTGCAATACCGCACGTATCTGATCGGACCCTGCCATATCTCCATACGGCCTATAGTACAGACTGTCCGATCCTGATCCGTGCAATACCGCACGTATCTGATCGGACCCTGCCATATCTCCATACGGCCTCTACAACCTTTCGCCCGAAAGCTGAGTAACTGAATGTGGGGGACTCTAAAGACTCGTCAACACCTTGGTTGTGGATTTAACCACTAGCACGTCAGAGGTATAAGCCAATACGTGACGGGCTACCAGGTACTGACCAAATGGGACGTCGATGAGGAAGCTCACCCCGACACCCAACTGAGCCTGTCAGTGACAATATCCGTGCAGTCCGGTCCGTTCGTCTATGAGCATCGCATGGCGGGCCTAGGGGGTTGGTAAAAGTCAGACCCCCAAAAGCGGTACAAGTCGTGTCGGAGTGTAGCCCAGAACACCCTGAGATACTACTGGAATACCTACCAGTAAATCTCCTTGCCTTGGCCAAGGACTTTGTGTAATGGCTCTCCTAGACACAGTACGACCTCACCCCCAATACCGGGAGAGACAAACCCCTGAAGATACGCTCACTGCCTCCATGTGGCTCGGGACTGTACCCAACTAAAACCTGTTTGCACGACTCCTTTGAGCCGTGGTAGGGTAGTAATCAAAGTACAGTGGGAACTCACACGAGACAAATGACGATCCCCAGGTCGATGAACTAACCTGCACACATGTCACCAGGGAACTGCCATCTGACGTCTGGTATATGACCAACTAGCATGTTCCCGGCGAGTCCTGTCCGGTGTACTCATAACCCAATGAGCACCTGTATACATCTTAGGTGATCCAACTGACACCAGTGGCTTGTGAGACCGGCCACCGCCCCTCGTCGGGGTCTCGACTGTATACACTAGTCTACTAATGGAGTATCGATGCCCGGTCTCGAAACTCCAACGACTAGGGACCTTTTAAGGATATGCTTGTAGACCCCCAGCTCCCACTTATATGATCGCCCTCATACTGCTGGTGGTCAAGCAAGAATCCTAGGGGCTCTATCAACGTGTAATAGCAACTTGTCAGGTCACCTAAAGCAGTACACGATGATAAAGGTAAACCAGATAGCATACTATCATCTCGAGTAAGACTGTCCTACCGGGATAGGTCCTCCCTCAATCATTACAATCACGTACCTGTGACCTAATAATTGACTCTGAGGGCACTATCTCCAACACATTTATCAGAACAAAGTATGTTCTGACAGCGCGCCACGTGGCGCATCAGGCGCTTTGCGCTAATTAAAGAGCGCATTGCGCTAGCACACATGAGAGTGACACGTGTCGCTTAGCGCTAAGCGCTAGTTTGTTAGCGCACTGCGCTTTAAATTTTTATGGGTGCGCCAGTGAGTGACACGTGGCACGCTTGGCACTGAGCGCCAACCCAAGAGCGCAGTGCGCTGTTTTTCAGGAGCGCAAAGCGCAGATCATGTCCATAGTTGACACGTGGCATGTTATGGCGCTGAGCGCCAGTCCAAGGAGCGCAAGGGCGTAGTTCATGAGTGCAAAGCACTGTCCAATAGCGAAAAGCGCATTTTGATCAATTTAAGATCAAAGAACAAGTTTATGTTCTTCTTAAAAGAGGCTTTGCCTCAATATTCAAGAACTAAGTTCTTATTCCTAAAAAGAAGGCTCTGTCTTTATGGATCAGAAGATCTGTGAAGTATAAATACTTCTTTTTTTTATGATTAGATCTTGATCTTTTCTTTTTACTCAAAAGACCTTGGTCTTTTTATAGATCTAAGATCTTTTTAGAAGACATTTCTTCTTTTTACGAGATGTTTCATCTCTGTTTTTCAAGAAATCAATTTTTTACCTTTCTTTTCATTTTGAATTCTTCTCAAAGTTTGCCGAGTGTTTTTTCTATCGCTCTTCTGTATATGTAGACTTGAAGTCTTGGGGCCTTTATATAGGGCCAATTGATTTGTTAAATCGGTTAAAGAGATCTTTCTCTGATTGATTTGGGGATGTTTCCCCACCATTGGATCTTTGATCCTAGGGCTTCTGTTTTACAGAAGGCAATCTTCTTGTTTTTAACAAGATTGGAAAAATCTTTTTATGCAGAATTTGTTCTGTTTTTGATAATTCATTATTTACCATTGGATCATTGATCCAGGGGTGCTTAAAGCACAATCTTGTTATTTGGAATGATTTTGAGAAATCTTTCCTTAACAGAATTTAATTCTGGTTAATTAATGATTTACCATCATTATCAGATCCTTTGATCCAACGGTGGGAATTTTTAATTCCAGCGCTGGCGCACCTACGTTAGACACGTGGCGCGCAGCGCAGAGCGCAGCGCAACTGCGCTAGCGCATCCGTGCTTGACACGTGGCGCGCTGCGCAGAGCGTTGGATCTGAAGCGCTGCTTCAGCAGAGCGCTGGATCCGAAGCGTTGCTTCAACAGAGGTGTCTTTTCACCTTCCTTTTTAAGCCAAACTTATATTCCCGAGAATCTTTCATTTCTCAATCTTGGAAATAGTTCCATTGTGCACAAAATTTTCTGTGCTTCGTCTTTATAACTCGAAGCAAACCTTCTTCCTTCTCTGATCCCCAAATAACTTTCTCAACTATGGCTTGTAACCGCCCCCATGCTCGTAGACAGCCGTGGGAAGTGCCCATTTAGGACCTTGTTCCTCGCTTTGCTGCACGCTTGGTGGATCCTTCTCTCACGGATGAGCAGTGCGACGCTGCGCTGCACGATCTTTTGACTCATGTGGGGTCCCCTCTTCCCCCACACTCCATTTGGCTTCGGATGATCCTTGCGTCTGTGCTCGCCGATCTTCCCCCTCACCCAGTGGAGATGACCCTGGCGATGCTCGATGCGGCTGAGGACAAGCTCGAGTGTTTCCATAAGGCGTGCCTGATTACTCAGGCTCTGAAAGACTGCTCGGTTCACTTGTTGAGCCAGATAAGAGCCCGGAGGGCTATCATGTCTGCTTTCGCGGATGAACATGGCGCCAATCGGTAGGGAGCCACTCCTCGTGAAAATCGACGTTTTGATGTGCTGGAGAAGGCGACGAGGGAGTTAAAGAATTTTGTTTATTATTTTGTTAACCCCTGTGCCACTGATCCCTTGTTTGGTGATCTTTTAAAATGTAATAATAATAATAATAATAAAAATAATAAAAAGATGTTTTAATTTAGTATTTTATTATCTGTTAAGTGTTCTCTTATTTTTAATTCTTTGTTATTCCTCTGTAAGATGTTTATGCGCTGCATAATCATGAAGCGTTGCTTCGCTTTCCAATCTTGGAAGCAGAGCTTTGCTCTAATTTAGGGTGCGCAGCGCAATTGCGCTAGCGCTAGCGCATTCGTGCTTTGACGCGTGGCACGCAGCGCGCCTTGCGCTAGTGCACTTGCGCTCGACACGTGGTGTGCAGTGCATGGCGCAGCGCAACAGCGCTAGCGCACCAGTGTCAGACACGTGGCGAGTAGCACAATGCGCAGCGCAACTACACCAGCGCATCTATGTTAGACACGTGGCGCGCAGCGCAGAGTGCAGGATCTGAAGCGTTGCTTCAATTTTGAATTTTGAAATTCAAAACAGAGCTTTGTTCTGATTGGGGAAACAATAATAGTATACTACTGTATCAAGTCTTTATCAATATGTGCAAGCTGGATAAAGTATCAATAAAAACAAATACACATATCCTGACAAAAGACAGCTAAAACAATATACTATATAACTGAGCAAGAATGTCCTGTACATACATATCCCCAGCATCCACATGTATACATATACAATAATGGCCTCTAGGGCATACATAGCCAACAAAGAGAAACCGGGTTTTTAAAATAATACATAATTTCCTTTGAAATATAACCGTGGTTCTCAAATTCAGAGATCTCATGAAAATAACATCTCAATGAATGCAACCATAAAGTACAATATATGCAAATATAGAACAGTAATGTGAGCATATCAAGTATATCATGTAAGCGTGTCATGTGATAATATTGAACAACGAATGTACTTTATAGTTAAGAATAATACCATGATATAGCAGTTCTACTGTGTAAGTGGCATAGCAATTACCGATGATGAATGTGTGAGAGCCAGCAGATCTGTGTAAGTATAACATGCACATCATCGGTAATGGTGCATGTGTCCTAGCAGGCGAGATCATAACAACTAATGAAATCACTTGTATATATATAAAATGCAATGATAGTAATATGAATGTAGCAGAAAGGTAAATAGTAAACGCAACAAGATAAGATATGTATCGATATATGAGTCAAAAAGTAAATAGAAAATGATCGCATTTCCGAGTCGATATATTTAGTAGTTGGCGATCCAGCCTCATAGCATCACGTACGGTATAATCTATCGACTCATATCCATATAACATATCATATCCTCATCTTACAAGCATATGTACACACACACACACACACACACACACACACACACACACATACATATATGAACATACACATACTTACATATGTGTGTGTGTGTATATGCATACACATCCATATCATACCAAGTGTGTGTGTTCGCAACAAAATAAACAAACGACTCATGACTAAGGAAATAAGACAAAGGGTATACCTTGATACGCGTATTCTTAATCTAACCTATAGTCTCCTAGGACCCTACTTTCTACGTATCCAAAACTCTCCTTGAAATATTTAAATATATATATATATATATATATATATATAAGTACCCTAATCTACGATTGCGGGGGTGCTATACGCCATCCACCCGACTTCCTCCATAGATATACATCTACTCACATGTAATCTCCTTGTTTATCCAAAGTCGATGTGCTTCGTCATCTCGGAAATCCACACGAAAGTACCTACAATCAATACACAATCGGAATGCTATTAAAACCAAGTATGAAAAATCGATACGGCACATGAAGTGCTCATAGGTTAGAACCTATAGCTTACACATGTAAAAACAACAAAATACTATCTAACGTCAACGTGCGAACGTCGAACTACCAAGTCACATAAAGAAATCCAAAAATCCAAGATTCAAATATCGGAAAATATTGTCAAAACCAACTCAAAATGCTTCCAGATTTTGGCACAGGTAGACTAGGACAAAACTAACAATACAGTAGCTAAGCTATAAGGAGTGTGAGCTACAGGCCAAACCCCAACATAAAACTGCAAAATTTAGCCGGCGAGAATTGCTACAGTAACCGGTGTCGCCAGCACAATTTTGAAATTTTGGTCTCGTTCTTCCGTGGTGGTCTTCCAGTGATCTAACTGGGTCAATGTAGTTGTTTGTTTTTCTTATAAAGACCCCAAGTTGATCCAGATTCCATATGAGCATTAAAAATCAATGAAAACCGACATCGGAAAAATTCTAAGTTCGTGTATTGAGTTCTAGTCTCTAGTCTTGGCCAGTGAAATCATCACTAAGGTCTTGCAAGCACTCACTGCACCTCAGTTACCACTTTACAAGCCCAAACCTCCACTAAACATCATCTTAGAAAATTCTAAGATCACAAATCTCACTAAAACGAACTCTAAACTAAACTAGAAGGTTAGGAAACTAATTACAAGATGAGAAAAGAAGGTTATATCTCTTGGAAGCAACTCAAGAAAAACCCTAAATGCTCCAACTGCTCAAAATCCAAACTTGTTTCAACTATAGGATATAGGGTGAGGTTGTGTGCATTTTTAATGAAGGGAGTGTGGTGTTTAGATGAAGGTTTGGAGTGTTTGTAGAGGAGGTAGAGGAGGGTGAAGGAGGAGGGAGGAGATGAAGAAAATGGTGAAGTGAAGAAAGAAGTGAGAAATGAAATGAAGAAGTCAAGATGCCATACTCTCATCTCTCTCTCTTATGGCATGCTCATGCCTCATCATGTTGCTCCCCACTCTCTCTCTCATCAAAATAAAACCAAATATCAACAATGCAAAAGAAGCATCATGCAACAAAATGTAACATATCATGGTGCACTAGCCATGGTTAATTAAAAGACGGATTTGGCCTAATCGTGATTAGTAGTGCACTAATCAAGTTTAATATAAATTTACATATAATAATTACATAATTATTTATAAAATGTCCAAATCCAATAAATACCTTTTTAATAAATAATACATATTAATCTCCAATTATTTTCCAAATATTGGTATATAATTATACCATTTTACGAAACCCCAATTTTCAAATCGAATAGTTTTCGTGAAATATATTATTTTATTATTTAAATTCCAAAAATAATATTTCATTTTTCTGAAATGTTACCCAAACATACTTGCGGAGTTGAGATACATGAAACACGTCATGAACACTCTCCAAAGATAGTGGTAAAGCCAATCGATAAGCAACCTCTCCAACGCACTCGATAATACCGAAATGCCCTACGAATCGAGGACTAAGCTTGCCTCGACTCCCAAATCGAATCACTCCTCTAGTCGGTGATATCTTCAGGAATACAAGATCACCAACTGCAAACTCTAGAGGTATTCGTCCTGTATCAGTCCAGCTTTTCTGTCGATCTTGTGCCACCTTCATATGATTTCGAATCACGTTGACTTTCTCTACTGTTTGCACAATAAAATACGGTTCCAACAATCTTCTTTCTCCAATATAATCCCAACGGACGGATGAGCGACATTTTCTACTGTATAATGCTTCGAATGGAGCCATCTGTATAGTCGCATGAAAACTGTTATTATATGAAAACTCTACCAAGTGCAAATGATCCTACCAAGAACCCTTGAAATTTAACATGCACGCTCTCAACATATTTTCAAGAGTTTGGATCGTTCTTTCGGATTGGCCATCTGTCTGAGGATGATAAGCGGTGCTAAACTTCAATTGAGTCCCCAAACTTTCCTATAAACTCCTCCAAAAGTGCGTTAAAAATTGGGTATCACAATCGAAAACGATGCTCACAAGTACTCAATACAATCTCACAATCTCCTGCATGTACCGCTCTGCTAAAACTTCCGTCAATTGACCAACTCGAAATGGTATGAAATGAGCTGCCTTGATCAATCGATCAACAATCATCCAAACTGTATTATTTCCCTTTGGACTCCGCGGTAAAGCTTTCATGAAATCCATAGTTATATATTCCCACTTCCACTGAGGAATCGGAAGTGGTTGCAATAAGCCAGATACTCTTTGATGTTCAGCCTTGACCTGCTGACACACCAAGCACTTCGATACATAGCGAGCAATCTCCATTTTCATGTCTTCCCACCAGAAATGTTGTCGTAGATCTCGGTATATCTTTGTGCCTCCCGGATGTACAGAATATGTGGAACTATGAGCTCCTTCATGACTTCTTCACGAATATCTCATTTTGACAAACATAAATGGCTCCCATATCGTAAGGAACCATTTTCATGAATTAACATGTCCGTTCGAAGTCCCGTTCTCGAAACTTCTGCAATCTTGGATCGTGCGACTGCGCTGCTTTAATGCTACCGATCAAGGTCGACTGTACTTGCAATTGCATCAGCTGTCCCGAAGAATGCGGTAATACGATCTCCAACTCGAATCTCTGAAACTCATCTATGATCTCCTTTTGTGCAGTCAACATCCGTATCACTGGCAACCGACTTAGAGCATCCGGCACTACATTAACTTTCCCCGGATGGTATTGTAGATCAAGATCATAGTCAGCCATCAGCTCCAACCATCTACACTGCCTCATGTTGAGCTCTTTCTGTGTGAAAACATACATTAGGCTCTTGTGATCGGTAAATACTTCTACCCTTTCTCCCAATAAGTAGTAACTCCAAATATTCATACAAAAAATCACTGCTGCTAGTTCCAAATCATGAGTTGGATAGTTTTTCTCATGAGTCTTCAATTTTCTTGACGCATAGGCTATAATCTTCCCATTCCGCATTAGAACACATCCCAAGCCTTTTCCAGATGCGTCGCTGTGAATAACCAACCCTCCGGAACTGTCTGGCACTGTCAAGATAGGAACTGTGGTCAATCTTTGCTTTAACGCTTCAAAAGCTGACACACATTTCTCCGTCCGTACGAACGGTACCTCCTTTCGTGTTAGGTTGGTCAATGGTTCAGCTATTCGAGCGAAGTTCCCCACAAACTTTCTATAATATCCAGCAAGCTTAAGAAAACTTCTGATCTTTGCTACGTTCTTCGGAATCGGCCAATCATAAACTGCTGCAATCTTTTCAGGGTCAACGGCAATTCCATCTCCGGATACAACATAACCCAAGAACTTCACTTCTTCGAGCCAAAACTCGCACTTGCTCATCTTAGCATATAACCTTTCTTGCCTCAACGTTTGCAGTGCGATCCTTAAGTGTTCTGCATGCTCTTTCTTGCTTCTCGAATAGACCAGAATATCGTCAAATAACACCACCACGAATTGGTCTAAATACGGTGAAAAGATTCGGTTCATCAAGTCCATAAATATCGTCGGTGCGTTCGTGGCTCCGAATGGCATCACCAAGTACTCGTAATACCCATATCGAGTTCGGAACGCTGTCTTGCAAATGTCTTCTAATTTCACCCAAACTTGATGATATCCGGATCGCAAATCCAGCTTCGAGAATACCCTCACGCCGCTGAGTTGATCGATTAATTCGCCGATGCGAGGGATTGGGTACTTGTTCTTAATAGTCAACCGTTTTTATTCTCGATAATCGATGCACATCTTCCGCGTGCCATCCTTCTTCTTGACTAGAAGAACTGGAGCTTCCCAGGGTGAATTGCTGCTGCGAATCCATCCCTTCTCTAGTAATTCGGCAACAGGTTTCTTTACTTCTTCCAATTCCACCGACACCATTGGATAATAGGCCTTTGAAATCATCTGTCACATCCCGCTTCCTGGTGTACGGACAAGGGGACATGGCGGGCCACGCGATGTATTTACTCGTAAATAAGTAATATAATAAAGTACACAAGAAAAATAACAAGAGATGTAAATGAAAAGTAACTTTTATTTATTAAACATTTCTTTATAATACAATTGAAAATGTAAATACAAGAATGGAAAGCTATGCCTAAACAATGGCATGAACTTAAAGAAAAGTGAGTACAAGTGAAGCCTAGTGGTCGTGCTGCTCAGTGGTCTGCTCCAATTGCTCCTGGCTGGTCTCGAACTCCTCAGAGTCGGGTTCTATTGACAACATTCCAAAGAAATAAAAGAAATAGGAATGTCGTCAGCGAACAATCACTCGGTAAGTCCCAAAGAGATAGAAATAGAATAGAAAGATAAGAGGATGTAACTGGTATAATGTTTGATTGTTACAAAATATGCCAGTGGAGAGGAGTCCAACTTACACCGTGGACTATGGTAACCCATTATAATTTAAATTTATAACTTGTGCTCAGGCTAAGGTATTCTTTTCTATACTTTACAAAAAAAAATTGTACAGAAGTTTTAGGGTTGTTACATTCTACCCTCCTTATAAAAATTTCGTCCTCGAAATTTATAAAAAGAAAGTGTTACAGATTCAAGAAAAGTTTGATGAGAGTGGTGGTGAAAGAAATACTGGTAGTGCATGAAAAGTAACGAAATGAAGCAAGGGTTTGAACAGATTGAAGGGAAATACCGGTATTACCATGACCTATATCTTCGGCTCCCACGGCCGCTAAAGTGAAAGCCTGACGCCGGGGTACATTCCTCCTAGCTGGAGGCACATTCCTCTGTTCTTAGGGCATGTTTCTCTGCCCTCGAGGCATGTTCCTCATTGCTTGATGGAATTGGCGAGGAGGCTGTGCAGGAGGTCCACGTGGAGGTGGAGCTGAAAGAGCAAGACGAGATGCAGGATCCTGGATAGCTGTTCGCTGCGGATAAGTGATGTGAGTTGGAACTGGGTTGCGTCTATAAGGACATGTTCCAATTCCATGAGTGGATGTACCACAAACTAAGCACAAGCCTTTTGCGCGCCTAATGTAACACCCTAGTTCATTTATATCAGTTCTAGTCAAGTATTTCCATATTTATGGTAGTTTCTTAGTTTACTGTGTTTTGGGTGTGAATAGTATTTTGACATCTGTATTTGCATCCGACCCGACCCACATGCTTGAAACCTGTCTTGATTCATGTTTATGATTTATCCTGATTTGATACGTAGACTCGTGCACTTTCATTTGCATACTAGCATTTTATCTGGCATCTGTATTTTTATATAACATTTAAGTCACATAAAATAGTTTAAAATATATATTGCATGGCCTGCATGATACCCCTAACCCTGTGGTAGCATCCGCGCATCTTGTTCTCGTCCCGTTCAGCGAAACAGACTTGTTTGGATGGCTACGCGCACGTACGTGCATCTGTTCTTGGGAGTATGCATTTTCGTTACCCGGATATCCAACTTTAATTTTGGTCGACATGTATATTTTTCGTATTTTAAAACTGAATTTTAGACCCGACCCGGGCATGTTTTGGACAATATTTGTATTTACCAGAATATCGAATTTTATTTATATAATATTAATTTTATAAACTTATACAAATTAAAATTTAGTTAACTAATAAAAGATTTTTTAAATTTAAATCTAAACTAATTTCCTAACAAACTAACAACCCCTTTCTCTCTTTCTCTCTCGTGAATCTCTCTCTCTCCTCTGCATATATATATTTATATATATTTTATTTATTTATTTATTTTCCTTTCCTTATTTAATACACAGCCTCTTCTTCTTACTTCTTCTTCTTCTTCCTTCTTTCTTTTTCTTGATCTTGTTTCTTGATTCCGGTGATCACCGCCGGAGCTGTTCTCGTCGCTGACGATCCGAGTGATCCAGTGAACGTACCTTGCCTGTGTGATCATCCTCTTTCTTTACTTGGATCCGTCCCGCATTCCGCTTGTGCGTTGCGACGATTTACCGACGTCGGACGTGCCGTGCGTATCCGTCTCGTGATTCGATCGAGGCAAGTTTACAACTTGCTACATGCTATGATTTATGCAATTAATTTATATGTTTCCGTATTATCATCATCATCATCATCATGTAGCTATATCTATATAATTTATACACCGTAGTTATTTAACGTGAATCGGTTTTATAATATAAAATGTATGAATGTTTACAACTTGCGACATTCTATAATTATATCTATAAATATATATATCGTCGTAATATTTCTTATTATTATCTTTAATTAGTTTATAATCTGTATTTTATAATGTTATACAAAATATAGTTTGAAAATATTATAGCTTACACATGAAACGTCGTTGCAAAGCGGATACGACAAATCTGAAATTTACTGTACACCTTACCTTATAAAATTCATTATAAATCATAGAAAAATCATTAGTATACGTTCTTTAGTTAGTTACGGAGATAACTCATAATACTATAACTCTATAAAATATTTACTTGCAAAATAAATTGTTTAAATAACGTAAAATGCAAATGAAAATATCTTTAAACTGCTGTCCAGGGAAATTCCAGCAGCAAACTTTCAACTTCGAATGTTCTTAGATTTTTGTGGGAACAACCTGAGATACTTAAACTTATAAAAATGGAAACCTTATTGAATTATATTTGTTTTGGTATAAGACACGTCCCTTTTGGAGAATGTTTGTTATTTTTAAGTTATTTTACAAATCAGGATGACACTGAATTTCTGAACGGAACTTTCTTGTGCATGGTTAATCAGTACCACTTTTATAGTTATTAATCGGTTTGAATATGTTATCCATATTAATATTATTATATCAATATCTATTTAATAAATAATAGTGCTTGTGTTTTAATATTCAGCAAATTTTACCGATTTACCGTTTTATAGTATCCGTCTGTATCCGTACGGTTTATTACATATCTAGCTGCACGCCGAGACCATATTATTTCATGTTACTGTTGTATTAGTGCACCATGCTTGATAATGTGCATCATACGTAGTCATGGAGTTGTAGATGTGATCCCTGATAGACATTCTACATCCGTACTTTTACCGTGCTTCGATACTTGTTACAGTTTACTTTTGAGCATCCGTGTGTTACATATGCACTGTTTGACATGACCTGATACACCACTACTTGACATGACTTGATACATGTACACTACCTGACATGACCTGATATATTCCTACTTGACATGTTACCTGATTCTGTTTCTAATGCCGACAATCCTGACATGTTGTCCCGATGGATATATCCTGTTGTCTGTATAGACAAACCTGTTCCTGCTTGATCCTTTGTTGGCATTAGCTTCAGATTTATCAATACCTGACTTGAATACATAACTTGTGGGTAAGGGGAAATCAATGATGAAACATGACTTGTAACTCAACAGTTCGACGCTTATACTAATCAGTTTTGGGGCTAGGCCAGTCCCGGAATGATGTTGCTGACATCATTCGTCTGTACATGTTTCCTATTTGTGCTTAGCGGCACGTCTCGGATTCAGCCCTGAGAGTCTGGACCGTGGTCCCGGGTACGCACGGGATACTATTGAGTTACATCAACGATTCATTAAATTGATTTTATAGAATTGAGAGCAGCTAACCCAGTATTTAGTTCATATTACTCACTGCACATCATATGTGCTTTTACCCTTCACTGTTGCATATTTATGTTATTGTTATACCTTTATTACTGTTCATACTCGTGCCTGCATGTCTTGCTACCCCCCTGATTATATTATTGTTGATATTATGATGCACCGACGTCTGGGTTTTGCATGGCCCTGATCCTCTACCTTTGTCGTAGGCCGAGCAGGAGTATTTCAGTCAGCAGGCCGAGCAGTGAGGACCTGTTATTATTTTAGTTTATTTCAGCATTTTCATTCCTGATGTGAGCCCGTATTTGGGATGTACATTCCAGATTGTTATTGCTTATTGGATCTATTGCTTCCGCATATTATTTCTTGACTCGTTTATTCTGGCTTATGGACATGTACGAGATAGTTTATTTTATTTCTACTGTTCTTGATATCTCATAGACAGCCGTAATGTGACTGTGGAGGGATATTTCCTAGCCACAGGTAGCATGGTTGGCTCTGTCACGTGCCGATCTTAGCGCACTCTGGGAAGCGGGGCGTGACACCTACAGTCCTTCCACATGTGTCCATCCCTCTTGCAGTAGAAGAAAAAATCTGGACTTGGCCGGTTATTTGTTACTTTCGGTCTCCTGGGTTCAAAAGTTGGTATTGAAGAGGCTCTTCCTGCCATCTGGGTAGCAGGACGCTTCACACCGGCAGATTGAGGTCTGCCCTTCTTCTTTACTACTACCTCGTATAGATGGGAAGCTTTCAGAGCTAGGTCGTGGGTTGGGAAATCCACTGTAGCTAGAGCATCATGGATTTTCTGGTCCAACCCCTGATGAAATCGTCTGTCCCTTATCTCAGCAGTCGGAATAAGGTGTGCCGTGAACCTTCTCAACATGGTGAACTCGGCATCATACCCATCCACTGATTTGCTCCATATAGAGCCTTGTTGTAAGTGAATGAATTATTGCTCCATGTCGAATCGGGCAGTCTCCGGAAAGTACTTCGCGTTAAACATGTCGCGAAATGTCTTCCATTCGATCGGCTGGGCAAGACGGCTTTCTTCTGCCTTCCACCACACTCGGGTGTTATCTGCGAGTTGCAGCTTCGCAACTCTTACCCAAGCAATGTCTGGCACTTGTGCTGCTGCCGGATCGTCTTCAATCGACTGAGCCCATTCTTCAGCTTCCAAGGGGCTCTCTTTCCCAGAAAATTGTTTAGGATGCAGTTCCCGGAATTGCTTCACTCCGGGTGCTTCCGCTTCTGGAAGGTTCATTGGTATGGCAGTTTGCTGCTGCTTTCCTTCCAGGAGGCTCTTAATTGCCTCGAGCAGTACCGTCCGCTAGTTGATCGGAGCTACTACGGTAGGCGTAAGTAGAAGAAGTGGTGGTGATGCGTTGTTGACGTTTGTTCTCGTGTTGTGGGAGAATCCATAACCTTGAAAGAAAAATAGGGTTAGGATAGATTAAAAAATTATGAAATATAAAGAATGTTTAGTTGCCGAGGCTTGTAATTATTGTGTTATATTGCTTAGGTTTCCATGCAGAACTGACCTGCATGGTAAGGTTCCATGCGACCTGCATAGTAGGATTCCATGCAACTGTAAGTGCACGGCGGCGCCCCGGCCTCCATCCCGAGGCCAAATGCGGAAGCGATGGTTAACTTTAAATTTTCTTGAACCGGCACCACCGCGCACTAAAAACCCGGATCGAACCATTAACTAGTCCTAGCTAACTTCAAGATGGGGAAGAGAGATATACCGACTGATCCGTGTCCTCCGGTCTTCTCGTCGTCGTCCCGATCTCCCGCGGAAGCTCCGGTCTCCACCTCGTCGCCGGAAGGGCACCACGTCGCCGGCTTCTTTTACGGGCTCCCACCTCTATACCAAGGCAACTCGGACACGAAGCTGGCGAGTCGACATACCCAAGATTTGCTGTAGAACATAGTGTAGAACCATGTCTCATTTTGGGGTTCATGGAGTTGCCATATGGTGGAGGAAATGATATAAGCTTTTGGAGATGGTGTTGTGGGATTTTTCCAAAACCAAAAGAAAGCAAAATCCCACATATCAAATTTTGGACAGCCTTCATCAAGCTTGGCCGGCCAGGCTTTGGGAGGAGATAGATAATGAGAGTGAGTGTATGGATGATGGAACCACAATAATAATGCAAGAGAGAAAAGGTCATCATATGAAGAAATGATCACAAAGAAACTCCAACACTCAAACTACCATCATCAACAACCATGATTGCTCACAAAGTCAAGCAATCATGAACTCAAGAAAGTCAAGGAATGGTCCTCCATCATGAGACCATCATGATACAAGAAAATGCAAAAACACCCTTCCAAATTGCTTATTTGCACAAATGCAAATAAGCCCTCCTCCACCAATCTTCGGCCAATGAACGATACAAAGAAATATGGCCGAAACGGAAAGCAAACTGGCAACTCCAAAAAAAAAAACTGGTCCCGTAATAAATTACAGGAAAAACCCCGATACTGTGTATACACACGCGCATCTGTATTCCGACCGAAATACAAATGCAATGAGACAAAATCTACACTGTACTATAATAGGATCCGGCTTAAACCAAAGCCGGCTAGTAATATCCGTTCGATCCTAATCCGTGCAATACCGCACGTATCTGATCGAACCCTGCCATATAACCATACGGCCTCTAGTACTAACCGTCCGATCCTGATCCGTGCAATACCGCACGTATCTGATCGAACCTTGCCATATCTCCATACGGCCTTTACATCTTTTCGCCCGAAAACTTGAGCAACAGAATGTGGGGGACTCTAAAGACTCGTCAACACCTTGGTTGTGGATTTAACCACTAGCACGTCAGAGGTATAAGCCAATACGTAACGGGCCACCAGGTATTGACCAAAAGGGACGTCGATAAGCGAACTCATCCTGACACCCTACTGAGCCTGTCAGTGACAATATCCGTACAGCCCGGTCCGTTCGTCTATGAGCATCGCATGGCGGGCCTAGTGGGTTGGTAAAAGTCAGACCCCCAAAAGCGGTACAAGTCGTGTCGGAGTGTAGCCCAGAACACCCTGAGATACTACTGGAATACCTACCAGTAAATCTCCTGCCTCGGCCGAGGGCTTCGTGTAATGGCTCTCCTAGACACAGCGCGACCTCACCCCCAATACCGGGAGAGACGAACCCCTGAAGATCCGCTCACTGCCTCCATGTGGCTCGGGACTGTACCCAACTAAAACCTGTTTGCACGTCTCTTTTGAGCGTGGTAGGGTAGTAATCAAAGTACAGTGGGAACTCACATGAGACAAATGACGATCCCCAGGTCGATGAACTAACCTGTACACATGTCACCAGGGAACTGCTATCTGACGTCAGGTATAAGACCAACTAGCATGTTCCCGGCGAGTCCTGTCCGGTGTACTCATAACCCAATGAGCACCTGTATACATCTTAGGTGATCCAACTGACACCAGTGGCTTGTGAGACCGGCCACCGCCCCTCGTCGGGGTCTCGACTGTATACACTAGTCTACTCTGGAGTATCGATGCCCTGTCTCGAAACTCCCATGACTAGGGACCATTTAAGGATGTGCTTATAGACCACCAGCTCCCACGTATATGATCGCCTTCATACTGCTGGCAGTCAAGCAAGAATCCTAGGGGCTCTATCAACGTGTAATAGTGACCTGTCAGGTCACCTAAAGCAGTACACGATGATAAAGATAAACCAGATAGCATACTATCATCTCGAGTAAGACTGTCCTACTGGGGCAGGTCCTCCCTCAATCATTGCAATCGCGTGCCTGTGATCCAATAATTGACTCTGAGGGCACTATCTCCAACAATCTGCCACTTGCACTCAAGGCTAATTATTGCGATGTCGCATACTCACAGTCCTTGTGATACCGAACACCCAACTCCTCTACTAGTCAGTCTCACAAAGCCTGTTTGCGAAACTATTGCGTTCGAGGAATAGCCCCAGTGAGTGGATCCGCCTTGATATTTCTTTCTATGTCTCTCTATATCTCAAGTTCGCGGAGAAACCCATCTCCCGAAATGAGCAATACCTGTCTCAGAATATGTCTGGATGTCTGATGGGACCTAGCTCATAAAAGAACTCCAAATCCAAACTTCTTAGACTGTATCGTCAACTGAACTTAATCAGTATCCAGCGCCATGCCTTCCCTCAGTATCCACCTGGACCACCTGTCCAAAATACCGCCCCTCGTCAGAGGGAAAAACTATAACTCTGACAACCTCCTTGTCGTCCAGGTCACCTTGGAAGCCTGGAATGATAACTGTCTCCCGCATGAGGCTGTCGTTATCATATCCCTAGAACATCCACTTATGTTCTAAAACTGCTTCCGACTGTTTCTCTAGGATTGGATCAACATCAACTTATTGCATCTAGTGCAAGAACAACATCTGGTGTGGTACTCGACATCTCATGATTGACTCAATTGCCTGAGCAAGTGATCTGCCAATCATGCACATCTCTCTCCCCTTTAGCCTGTAAGACACCTTTAGAGAGGGTGACTCCATTACCTGCAGGTACACTACCGTGCCAGGAGTCGTCCATTCTAAATACTCTTAGAATGCTGTCTAAGTACCCTGATTGGGAAACCACCCAAATCTAGATCTAAAACCATAGATCTAGTAACCAGTATGTCTGATATAATGTCCAAGTCCCATGTGGAGAAACCATTGTGTGACGACCAAAGTGTAACCGATCGTAGTATAGGAATATCACTTCCTACTCTGTGTATGTCATCCAAATACCATGACATCACACCCTACTACCTTCTTAACAGATCCATCCCCTGTTCTGATGAAGTCAAACCTATGACTGTCACATCAGAAATTGATGATCTATCTCCGTTATATCTGCTTTAGTCTATAAATAGACATAAGCCACCTATCCACCAATGCTTCCGCTGCTCCCACTGACTATGACAACCCTCTGGTAGAGTCATATAGACGTACACTTCTAAAGCTAGTTTAGAACGACGCTATACTCATCCTCCCGCCGGGTCTCGCAGCCTGGAACAACAGCAATGGCAAGTGTGGGTAAACAAGAACTTCCCTGTCACCGTCCTTGAGGCTACCGGAGTACCTCTCGGGTGCCTGAAGTTACCCACTATATCTGCGGAGTGGCCAATGGAATGTCAAACCAGATTGAATCTTTAGGTTCCTATCAAATCTTTAGTAATCGTTTGTGGTTCTAGAATCACTTCCAGTTCTACCATACTCCCACTACTGTTTTCTGAAAAAATCCATTTTTAATAAAACTGTGGCGAGTCAAGAACAATATCACTATCGATCTTCCAGATGGTAGAAAATCAACCCACGTCATAGCCTGGGTCAACCCACAAACAGCCATTACAGAAACGTGCCTTGAGTTATCCAGAGTCTGGTTTTAAATATAGGCCGGCCAACTCCCCGTACCTTAACATCGTTAAGATATGAACTGTTCTATATCCAATATAGAACCAGAGGCACTGATTTAATTGAACCAGATTCAAATCATGCAGCTGTCTCCAGTTCATGTCAACTAAATGGAAGAAAGCCGATCAGCTTTACTCAACTTAGGAATGCTTCCAATCATGAGTAACCTGAAAGAGAAGTAAGATCTCTTAATTATTACTATCAACTGAATACCATACACAAGTATCTACATCTTCGATCAACTTGAAGAATCCCGATACTTGCTATACCTAGTTCTCTACTCTATTCAAATACCTATAACTTCTCAAAATTCGGACCCTGTGTTTCCACGAAACACCTGTCTAAAAACTAGAGAAGTCATAAGTAAACCGAATATAGTACGAGGACCAACCCCTCTGTCCTGATAGACCCTGGACAACATACAATACTCTGTATAAGTCCCTTGAGTCTCATAACTCATCCACTGTGTGTCGTAGGTTGAAAACTGTACTTATGGTTAAGAAGAATTACACCGCTGTTTAATGCTCCTTACCCAACCATCCACTGATATAGGTAAATGTCATAGACATAATTTCAAAAAGGTATATCTCACTCTATGAAAATAGACGTACAGATATATCGATTTGAAATTGGTGCATAACAGCGGATATTCAAAACCAAATATTTGCCGACCGGCAAACAGCCCAGGTGATTTCCTCAAATATCACCGATTACAACGAATACCGATATAATGAGGATGATCACCCAATTCCCAATAACTTACTCCCACTCATCATCTGTAAAACCATATAGATGTGAGAATCATACCTGGTAAATACATACCCTGGAGTAAGGACTAATTGGGAAATCAGTTTTCTTTTAACAGTACACAGTGAAACTGAAATATTGAAATGTTTCAATGGGGTATCCCGGTATTCCTAGTAATGCTTCTTCCAGATTCACGACTGTAACCGTATAGTTCTTTGCCATCTCTCCAAATCCTTTTATATATCTTTAGTCATTACCTTCTGCACACCCCTTTAGGCCAAATGGTTTTCTTCCTTCCCTACCGTTCGGCACCAGCCTATGGTTTGGAAGAAGACTATCCAATAAGCATAATGGGAGTACTGTCCTAATCCTAGGAGCACTCGCAATGCGAGAGAATGTGAGGATAAAAGGCAACCGAATGAACCTTATTCCTATTTCTCCTGAACTAGAATCCATCCCCGAACTGGAACAAGTTCCTTTCGAGTTCGTATATAACCATACGATGGAGTATCCAATAAACTGTGGATCTTCGTAGTGATACGGAGTGTCCTGGAGAAATACAAAGGTGATTTTAGGATCGGCAAAGAAATACTTGGTTTGGTCGTGAATATCAGTCGCAATTTACTTTGCCCTCTTACTAATCCCTTGCTTTGCCTTTACCTAATACCTTCTGTACACCATCGTTCGGCTAATTGGTTTTCTTCATTCCCTACCGGTCGGCACCGGTCTAAGGTTTGGAAGAAGACTATCCAATTTGCGTAATAGGTGTACTATCTCCTAAACCAAGGAGTACTCGCAACCTGAGAGAAGGTAAAAGGTAAAGACAACTGAATAGTCCTATCCGTTTTCTCCAGAACCTGAAACCATCCTCGAATAAATTCTTTCGAGTTCGTATATAACCATACGATGGTTTTGTCCAATGGAAGTGGACGTTCGTATTAATACGGGGTGTCCTGGAGAAAAGGGTAAAAGTAGGAGTGGCAATGAGGTTTACAAGTGTTTTAGAAGGTTCGGTCAACTTGGTCTCTGAGTCATAGTCTAGGGTCGGGTCAATAGTCGCTGCCAAAGAGAGAGAGAAAAGAAACACTCAGCGTGCACTCTAACCTAGATCAGAATGGTTACCAATTTATCTAATCTGGAAACCTCCCACTGTACCGTCAAATTCTCCTCCAAACCTAAAAGAAGAATTAGTCGGGATCACCCGAGGAGTAAACCAACTCATCAGTGGGAATCGGGATCCAACTATCATCGCATGATAACGTGACGAAATCCGCTCACGGTATCACACTCCAGAAGGTATGCGCATATCTGGCAAGTTTCAGTTTCTTTAGAAACTCCCGATGTGATTTCTACCCCATGCTCTTATGACCTTGACTTTGGCCAACAAATCATAAGTCACATGTCAAGTTCTACCCGTCATTCTCCAGGTTGATTTGAATCCACCCGTACCTACCCTTGACTTTGGCCAACAAGGCAGTACGACTGTTCCAAACCAACGCATCTATCTATGCTGCATATGAATACCCCAATAGCTACCAATCACTGTGCTTTGACTTTGGCCAACATACACAGCTTGAATACTCTTGACCATCCATATGAAACAACGGAGGGCTACGAATGGTTTCTGGCGAAAACCTTTAACGTAATGAACTTGATATCGTTGAAGGAACTGATAGCATTTTAAGAAAAATATAGTAACGAAAACCTTTGCTAAAGAGGTCACTCCCGGTGAAGGGATCTCGGCTCTTTCCCCGTAGAATGAGGTGCAGGATATTCCAACTGAATACCACGCTGCAAAGCAAAAGTAATCGGCTATAGTGAAGTTATTACCCTGACGCAAACTTCTGTCCAAGGGGTCACTCCCGGTGAAGGGATCTCGGCCCTTGCCTCGTCGACTGAGGAGCAGGATATTCCAACTGAATACCACTGTGCAAAACAAAAGTGAACGTCCTTGCAATAACAGCCTTTTGAAAAATGTTCCAACAACATCATATTAGGTTTGTTTTTAACTTGCATTGATCCGAATCAACGCAGTCCCATCAATTGATCACACCACAAAGAACGAAAATAATATGACGTACGTATATGCCATCCGCATTCGCCACTGGGTCCCTGTAAGTGCACGGCGGCGCCCCGGCCGTCAACCCGACGGCCAAATGCGGAAGCGGTGATAAACTTTAATTTTGCGGACTTAGCAAACCGGCACCACCGCGCACTAAACCCTGGATCGGGCCATTAAACTAGTTCTAGCTAACTACAAGATGGGAAGAGATATACCGAGTGATCCGAGTCCTCCGGTCTTCTCGTCATCGTCCCGATCTCCCGCAGAAACACCGGTCGTCGCCTCCTCGCCGGAAGGGCACCACATCGCCTGCATCTTTTACGGGCTCCCGCCTCAATGCCGAGGCAACTCGGGTGCGAAGTTGGCTAGCCGACGCGTCCAAGGTTTGCTGTAGACTAGTGTGGAAACTTGTCTCTTTGGGGTTTAAGAGGTTGCCATGATGGAGGAATTTTGCACAAGGATTTTTCATGGATCTTGCTGGAAAAATGGAGCTTGCCATGGAAAAATTGAGCTCGGCCAGCCCATTTTAGCTCTCTGGAAAATCATGAAGCTTTTCCTCTGATGAATGTGTGCATGAATCAATTCAATTGAAATAAAACCATGCTTCAATTAAAATCATTCACAGCACACCCAAAAACAAAATGGGGGGCCCACTAATTAAGCATCAAAGAAATATTCCACCAAAAATTAACCCCCACTCCATTCCCAAACAGTGCCGGCCCATTCCCAAATCCCATCACCAAATCACATCTTCTTTCATGTCTTAATTAATGCATCATGGAGCAAAGATGCATATCCTATCATAAAGAAAACATTTGCAAGAAACCCCCTCCACAAAATGTTAATTGCAAACTTGCAATTAACACCCTCCAACGAAAAGTCCGACCGGGAAGGAAAAAGAGAAAACCGGCCGGAACGGAATGCAAACTGGCAACCCCAGAAAACTGGTCCCGTAATAAATTACAGGAAAACCCCGATACTGTGCATACACACCCGCATCTGTATTCCGACCGGATACAAATGCAAAGAGACAAAATCTACACTGTCAAATACTAAGATCCGGCTTAAGCCAAAGCCGGCTAGTAAAAACCGTCCGATCATGATCCGTGCAATACCGCACATATCTGATCGAACCCTGCCATATCTCCATACGGCCTTTACAGCGTTTCGCCCGAAAGCTTGAGTAACTGAAAGTGTGGTGGACTCTAAAGACTCGTCAATACTATGGCTGTGGATTTAACCACTAGCACGTCAGAGGTATAAGCCAATACGTAACGGGCCACCAGCTATTGACCAAAAGGGACGTCGATGAGGAAGCTCACCCCGACACCCAACTGAGCCTGTCAGTGACAATATCCGTGCAGTCCGGTCCGTTCGTCTATGAGCATCGCATGGCGGGCCTAGGGGGTTGGTAAAAGTCAGACCCCCAAAAGCGGTACAAGTCGTGTCGGAGTGTAGCCCAGAACACCCTGAGATACTACTGGAATACCTACCAGTAAATCTCCTGCCTTGGCCAAGGACTTCGTGTAATGGCTCTCCTAGACACAGCGCGACCTCACCCCCAATACCGGGAGAGACGAACCCCCGAAGATCCGCTCACTGCCTCCATGTGGCTCGGGACTGTACCCAACTAAAACCTGTTTGCACGACTCCTTTGAGCCGTGGTAGGGTAGTAATCAAAGTACAGTGGGAACTCACACGAGACAAATGACGATCCCCAGGTCGATGAACTAACCTGTACACATGTCACCAGGGAACTGCCATCTGACGTCTGGTATAATCCCAACTAGCAGGTTCCCGGCGAGTCCTGTCCGGTGTACTCATAACCCAATGAGCACCTGTATACATCTTAGGTGATCCAACTGACACCAGTGGCTTGTGAGACCGGCCACCGCCCCTCGTCGGGGTCTCGACTGTATACACTAGTCTACTCTGGAGAATCGATGCCCTGTCTCGAAACTCCCACGACTAGGGACCTTTTAAGGATATGCCTATAGACTCCAGCTCTCACTTGTATGATCGCCCTCATACTGCCGGCAGTCAAGCAAGAATCCTAGGGGCTCTATCAACGTGTAATAGCGACCTGTCAGGTCACCTAAAGCAGTACACGATGATAAAGGTAAACCTGATAGAATACTATCATCTCGAGTAAGACTGTCGTACCGGGATAGGTCCTCCCTCAATCATTGCAATCACGTGCCTGTGATCCAATAATTGACTCTGAGGGCACTATCTCCAACAATCTCCCACTTGCACTCAAGGCTAATTATTGCGATGTCGCATACTCACAGCCCGTGTGATACCGAACACCCAACTCCTCTACTGGTCAGTCTCACAAAGCTCGTTTGTGAAACTATTGTGTTCAAGGAATAGCCTCAGCGAGTGGATCCGCCTTGATGTTTCTTTCTATGTCTCTCTATATCTCAAGTTCGCGGAGAAAGCCATCTCCCGAAATGAGCAATACCTGTCTTAGAATGTCTGGATGTCTGATGGGACCTAGCTCATAAATGAACTCCAAATCCAAACTTCTTAGACTGTATCGTCAACTGAACTTAATCAGTATCCTGCGCCATGCCTCCCTCAGTATTGCCTTGGATCACCTGTCCAAAATACTGCCCCTCGTCAGAGGGAAAACTATAACTCTGACAACCTCCTTGTCGTCCCGGTCACCTTGGAAGCCTGGAATGATAACTGTCCCCGAATGAGGCTGTCGTTATCATATCCCTAGAACATCCACTTATGTTCTAAAACTGCTTCCGACTGTTTCTCCAGTATTGGATCAATGTCAACTTATTGCATCTAGTGCAAGAACAACATCTGGTGTGGTACTTGACATCTCATGATTGACTCAATTGCCTAAGCAAGTGATCTGCCAATCATGCACATCCCTCTCTACTTTAGTCTATAAGACACCTTTAGAGAGGGTGACTCCATCACCTGCAGGTACACTACCGTGCTAGGAGTCGTCCATTCTAAATACTCATAGAATGCTGTCAAAGTACCCTGATTGGGAAACCACCCAAATCTAGATCTAAAACTATAGATCTAGTAACCAGTATGTCTTATATAATGTCCAAGTCCTTTGTGGAGAAAACACTGTGTGACGACCAAAGTACAACCGATCGTAGTATAGGAATGTCATTTCCTACTTTGTGTATGTCATCCAAAACCCGGATATCACACCCTACTACCTTCTCAACAGATCCATCTCCTATTCTGATGAAGTCAAACCTATGACTGTCACATCAGAAATAGATGATCTATCTCCGCTATAT
This sequence comes from Agapanthus africanus, assembly GCA_030015575.1. Taxonomy (NCBI): domain Eukaryota; kingdom Viridiplantae; phylum Streptophyta; class Magnoliopsida; order Asparagales; family Amaryllidaceae; genus Agapanthus; species Agapanthus africanus. The sequence continues at coordinate 740,662,905 of CM057337.1, forward strand.
CTGCTTTAGTCTATAAATAGACATAAGCCTGATATCCACCAATGCTTCCACTGCTCCCACTGACTACGACAACCCTCTGGCAGAGTCATATAGACATGCACTTCTAAAGATAGTTTAGAACGACGCTATACTCATCCTCCTGCCGGGTCTTGCAGCCTGGAACAACAACAATGGCAAGTGTGGGTAAACAAGAACTTCCCTGTCACCGTCCTTGAGGCTACCGGAGTACCTCTCGGGTGACTGAAGTTACCCACCTTATCTGCGGAGTGGCCAACGGAATGTCAAATCAGATTGAATATTTAGGTTCCTTATCAAATCTTCAGTAATCGTTTGCGGTTCTGGAATCACTTCCAGTTCTACCATACTCCCACTACTGTTTTTGAAAAATTCATTTTTAATAAAACTGTGGCGAGTCTAGAACAATATTTCTATTGATCTGCCAGATGGTAGAAAGTCAACCCTCGTCATAGCCTGGGTCAACCCACAAACAGCCATTACAGAAACGTGCCTTGAGTTGTCCAGTGTCTGGTTTTAATCATAAGCCGGACAACTCCCCGTACCTTAACATCGTTAAGATATGAACTGTTCTATATCCAATATAGAACCAGAGGCACTGATTTAATTTAACCAGATTCAAATCATGCAGCTATCTCCAGTGCATGTCAACTAAATGGAAGGAGGCCGATCAGCGTTACTCAACTTAGGAACGCTTCCAATTATGAGTAACCTGAAAGAGAAGCAATTTCTCTTTATCGTTACGATCAACTGAATACCATACACAAGTATCTACATTTTCGATCACTTTGAAGAATCCCGATACTTGCTACACCTGGTTCTCTACTCTATTCAAATACCTATAACTCCTCAAAACTTAGACCCTGTGTTTCTACGAAACACATGTCTAAGAACTAGAGAAGTTAAAAGTAAACAGAATATAGTCTGAGGACCAACCCCTCTGTCCTAATGGACACTGGACAACATACAATACTCTGTATAAGTCCGCCGAGTCTAACAACTCTTTCACTGTGTGTCGTAGGTTGAAAACTGTACTTATGGTTAAGAAGAATTACACCGCTGTTTAATGCTCCTTACCTAACCATCCACTGATATAGGTAAATGTCATCGACATAATATCAAAAGGTATATCTCACTCTATGAAAAATAGACGTACAGATATATCAATTTGAAATTGGTGCACAACAGCGGATATTCAAAACCAAATATTTGCCGACCGGCAAACATCCCAGGTGATCTCCTCAAATATCACTGATTACAACGAATCCCGATATAATGAGGATGATCACCCAATTCCCAATAACCTACTCCCACTCATCATCTGTAAAACCATACAGATGTGAGAATCATACCTGGTAAATACATACCCTAGAGTAAGTATCTAATCGGGAAATCAGTTTTCTTTTAACATTACACAGTGAAACTGAAACATTGAAATGTTCCGATGGGGTATTCTGGTATTCCTAGTAATGCCTCTTCCAGATTCACAACTGTAACCGTATAGTTCTTTGCCACCTCTCCAAATCCCTTCATATGTCTTTAGTCATTACCTTCTGTACACCCCTTTAGGCCAATTGGTTTTCTTCCTTCCCTACCGTTTGGCACCAGCCTATGGTTTGGAAGAAGACTATCCAATAAGCATAATGGGTGTACTGTCCTAACCCTAGGAGCACTCGCAGTGCGAGAGAAGGTGAGGATAAAAGACACCTGAATAAACCTTATTCCTATTTCTCCTGAACCAGAATCCATCCCCGAACTGGAACAAGTTCCTTTCGAGTTCGTAAATAACCATACGATGGAGTATCCAATAAACTGTGGATCTTCGTAGTGATACGGAGTGTCCTGGAGAAATACAAAGGTGATTTAGGATTGGCGAAGAAATACTTGGTTTGGTCGTGAATATCAGTCACAATTTACTTTGCCCTCTTACTAATCCCTTTATTTTGTCTGAACTTAATACCTTCTGCACACCATCGTTATGCTAATTGGTTTTCTTCATTCCCTACCGTTCGGCACCAGCCTAAGGTTTGGAAGAAGACTATCCAATTTGCATAATAGGTGTACTATCTCCTAAACCAAGGAGTACTCGCAACCTGAGAGAAGGTAAAAGGAAAAGACAACTGAATAGTCCTATTCGTTTTCTCCAGAACCGGAAACCATCCTCGAATTCCTTCGAGTTCGTATCTAACCATACGATGGTTTTGTCCAATGGAAGTGGACGTTCGTAGTAATACGGGGTGTCCTGGAGAAAAGGGTAAAAGTAGGAGTGGCAATGAGGTCTGCAACTCTGACAATCCAAAAGCCAGTGTAAAGAAGGTTCGGTCAACTTGGTCACTGAGTCATAGTCATAGGGTCGGGTCAATGGTCGCAGCCAGAGAGAGAGAAAAGAAACACTCAGCGTGCACTCTAACCTAGATCAGAATGGTTACCAATTTATCTAATCTGGAAACCTCCCACTGTACCTCAAATTCTCCTCCAAACCTGAAAGAAGAATTAGTCGGGGTCACCCGAGGAGTAAACCAACTCATCAGTGGGAATCGGGATCCAACTCTCATCGCATGATAACGTGACGGAATCCGCCCACGGTACCACACTCCAGAAGGTATGCGCATATCTGGCAAGTTTCAGTTCTTTTGAAACTCCCGATGTGATTTTTACCCCATGCTCTTATGATCTTGACTAAGGCCAACAAATCATAAGTCACATGTCAAGTTCTACCCGTTATTGTCCAGGTTAATTTGAACCCACCCGTACAAGCCCTTGACTAGGGCCAACAAGGCTATATGACTGTCCCAAACCAACGCATCTATCTATGCTACATATGAACACCCAATAGCTACTAAACACTGTGCCTTGACTATGGCCAACAAACACAGCTTGAATACTATTGACTATCCATATGAAATGACGGAGGGCTACGAATGGTTTCTGGCGAAAACCTTTAACGTAATGAACTTGATATCGTTGAAGGAACGGATAGCTTTTTAGAAAATATAGTGACAAAAACCTTTACTAAAGAGGTCACTCCCGGTGAAGGGATCTCGGCTCTTTCCCCGTAGAATGGGGTGCAGGATATTCCAAATGAATACCACGATGCAAAGCAAAAGTAATCGGCTATAGTGAAGTCATTGCCCTGACGCAAACTTTTGTCCAAGGGGTCACTCCCGGTGAAGGGATCTCGGCCCTTGCCTCGTCGACTGAGGAGCTGGATATTCATAACCGAATATCACTGTGCAAAACAAAAGAGAACGCCTTTGCAATAACAGCTTTTTGAAAAGTGTTCCAACAACATCAGATTAGGTTTGTTTAACTTGCATTGATCCGAATCAACGCAGTCCCATCAATTGATCACACCACAAAGAACGAAAATATACTGACGTACGTATATGCCATCCGCATTCGCCACTGGGTCCCGTCATCACCCATTAGGTTAGCTAACTAACGGCAGAGCGGGGACTGGACTAGCGCAGATGAAAAACATATACAACATCTACTAATATATATACCAATATATAGTATTTCGCTCAAGGTGTGAATAAAATGCAACATCACAGAAATGTACAGCATCACAGAACAATACAGATATCTGGGATCCCCGGGTTTCACAGAGCCACTACTGAAACCCGACGTTCCCCTGGTCGTGTGGATAGCCTGTGCAATGAAATCCTAGACCCCTACGGACGCAGCAAGTCACCCGCCAAAACCTGAAGCGAGGTAGCCCCCTTCAGCGCCGTGAATGGACCACCCAGCACTTCACGGAATCCGGTAACTTGGGCACCCCTCCTGGGTCAACCTGTACCCCCTACGAGTGCGGCGAATAGCCCGCCAATTCCAGACTGAAGCCCCCTCCGTCTCAATGCCCTGAGATGCGGGCCCGTTGCCCTCTAGAACCCGGCTATCCGTGCACCCCTCCGCGGGGTAACCCTAGTACAGAAAGTAAAATATACATACAACGGGTACATCGACCGCAATCAGGTCGTGCCCCAAAAGAATAATACAAACAGGCAGTGACGGCAGTCCACATGTCGGACGCTCGCCCCGCAATATCAAATGTACATAATACAACAGAAACTGTACTAGCATTGCATCCAGGCTATCCCCCACGACCGATCCGCAACATCACAGCAAAACACAGAACATCAACGTGAAAGTCACGTTCGCAAATCCGTCTAACCGGGCTATAGCAGTTAGACCGGATTTACCGATCGAGTGACATTCACGGTCGCAGATATAATGTAAATACTATGAAAAATGTGTTTAAAAAATCCGATCGATCAAATAATTAACAAGTGGGCCCCCAAGCAATACTGTAGCACTCACAGAAATTCTGGGTCCAATTATAATATTCCAAAACCCCAATTTTAACCCCAGAAAGCCTCTGTAAAAAATTGGTGCAGCGAATCCAAAGTAGTGCGGCGGAAACGCGGCGATAAGGGGGTTCTTGCGGCGGTTCCGCGCTCCAACAGTGGATTCACTTCATCGAATTTTTACAGAGCTCTTAGATTTTCGAGTACATCAATGATTTACAACCTGAAAAAATTTTCGAGACCAAAAAATTTCAACAGAAAACTGATGTGAACAAAAATGCAAGTTTTGGAATTTTGGTCGATCGGAAATGCAAAACACATCAAACGAAGCTAGACGAAGTTAATGGCGAGGCTCTGATACCACTGTAAGTGCACGGCGGCGCCCCGGCCGTCAACCCGACGGCCAAATGCGGAAGCGGTGATAAACTTTAATTTTGCGGACTTAGCAAACCGGCACCACCGCGCACTAAACCCCGGATCGGGCCATTAAACTAGTTCTAGCTAACTACAAGATGGGAAGAGATATACCGAGTGATCCGAGTCCTCCGGTCTTCTCGTCATCGTCCCGATCTCCCGCGGAAACTCCGGTCGTCGCCTCCTCGCCGGAAGGGCACCACATCGCCTGCATCTTTTACGAGCTCCTGCCTCAATGCCGAGGCAACTCGGGTGCGAAGTTGGCTAGCCGACGCGTCCAAGGTTTGCTGTAGACTAGTGTGGAAACTTGTCTCTTTGGGGTTTAAGAGGTTGCCATGATGGAGGAATTTTGCACAAGGATTTTTCATGGATCTTGCAGGAAAAATGTAGCTTGCCATGGAAAAATTGAGCTCGGCCAGCCCATTTTAGCTCTCTGGAAAATCATGAAGCTTTTCCTCTGATGAATGTGTGCATGAATCAATTCAATTGAAATAAAACCATGCTTCAATTAAAATCATTCACAGCACACCCAAAAACAAAATGGGGGGCCCACTAATTAAGCATCAAAGAAATATTCCACCAAAAATTAACCCCCACTCCATTCCCAAACAGTACCGGCCCATTCCCAAATCCCATCACCAAATCACATCTTCTTTCATGTCTTAATTAATGCATCATGGAGCAAAGATGCATATCCTATCATAAAGAAAACATTTGCAAGAAACCCCCTCCACAAAATGTTAATTGCAAACTTGCAATTAACACCCTCCAACGAAAAGTCCGACCGGGAAGGAAAAAGAGAAAACCGGCCGGAACGGAATGCAAACTGGCAACCCCAGAAAACTGGTCCCGTAATAAATTACAGGAAAACCCCGATACTGTGCATACACACCCGCATCTGTATTCCGACCGGATACAAATGCAAAGAGACAAAATCTACACTGTCAAATACTAAGATCCGGCTTAAGCCAAAGCCGGCTAGTAAAAACCGTCCGATCATGATCCGTGCAATACCGTACGTATCTGATCGAACCCTGCCATATCTCCATACGGCCTCTACAGCGTTTCGCCCGAAAGCTTGAGTAACTGAAAGTGTGGTGGACTCTAAAGACTCGTCAATACTATGGCTGTGGATTTAACCACTAGCACGTCAGAGGTATAAGACAATACGTAACGGGCCACCAGCTATTGACCAAAAGGGACGTCGATGAGCGAACTCATCCTGACACCCTACTGAGCCTGTCAGTGACAATATCCGTACAGTCCGGTCCGTTCGTCTATGAGCATCGCATGTCGGGCCTAGGGGGTTGGTAAAAGTCAGACCCCCAAAAGCGGTACAAGTCGTGTCGGAGTGTAGCCCAGAACACCCTGAGATACTACTGGAATACCTACCAGTAAATCTCCTGCCTTGGCCAAGGACTTCGTGTAATGGCTCTCCTAGACACAGCGGGACCTCACCCCCAATACCGGGAGAGACGAACCCCCGAAGATCCGCTCACTGCCTCCATGTGGCTCGGGACTGTACCCAACTAAAACCTGTTTGCATGACTCCTTTGAGCCGTGGTAGGGTAGTAATCAAAGTACAGTGGGAACTCACACGAGACAAATGACGATCCCCAGGTCGATGAACTAACCTGTACACATGTCACCAGGGAACTGCTATCTGACGTCAAGTATAATCCCAACTAGCAGGTTCCCAGCGAGTCCTGTCCGGTGTACTCATAACCCAATGAGCACCTGTATACATCTTAGGTGAACCAACTGACACCAGTGGCTTGTGAGACCGGCCACCGCCCCTCGTCGGGGTCTCGACTGTATACACTAGTTTACTCTGGAGAATCGATGCCCTGTCTCGAAACTCCCACGACTAGGGACCTTTTAAGGATATGCCTATAGACTCCAGCTCTCACTTGTATGATCGCCCTCATACTGCCGGCAGTCAAGCAAGAATCCTAGGGGCTCTATCAACGTGTAATAGCGACCTGTCAGGTCACCTAAAGCAGTACACGATGATAAAGGTAAACCTGATAGAATACTATCATCTCGAGTAAGACTGTCGTACCGGGATAGGTCCTCCCTCAATCATTGCAATCACGTGTCTGTGATCCAATAATTGACTCTGAGGGCACTATCTCCAACAGTCCCGTCATTACCCGTTAGGTTAGCTAACTAACGACAGAGCGGGGACTGGACTAGCGCGGATGCAAAACATATACAACATCTACTAATATATATACCAATATATTATATTCGCTCAAGGCGTGATAAAAAGCAACATCACAGAAATGTACAGCATCACAGAACAATACAGATATCTGGGATCTCCGGGTTTCACAGAGCCACTACTGAAACCCGACGTTCCCCTGGTCGTGTGGATAGCCTGTGCAATGAAATCCTAGACCCTTACGGGCGCGGCAAGTTACCCGCCAAAACCTGAAGCGAAGCAGCCCCCTTCAGCAACGTGAATGGACCACCCAGTACTTCACGGAATCCGGTAACTTGGGCACCCCTCCTGGGTCAACCTGTACCCCCTACGAGTGCGGCGAATAGCCCGCCAATTCTAGAGTGAAGCCCCCTCCGTCTCAATGCCATGAGATGCGGGCTTGTTGCCCTCCAGAACCCGGCTGTCCGTGCACCCCACCTTGGGGTAATCCTAGTACAGAAAGTAAAATATACATACAACGGGTACATCGACCGCAACCTGGTCGTGCCCCAAAATAATAATACAAACAGGCAGTGACGGCAGTCCACATGTCGGACGCTCGTCCCGCAATATCAAATGTACATAATACAACAAAACTGTACTACCACTGCAACCAGGCTATCCCCACGACCGATCCGCAATATCACAGCAAAATCACAGAACATCAACGTGAAAGTCACGTTCGCAAATCTGTCTACCCGGGCTATAGCAGTTAGACTGGATTTACCGATCAAGTGACATTCATGGTCGCAGATATAATGTAAATACTGTGAAAAAATGTGTTTAAAATATCCGATCGAACAAATTTTAACAAGTGGGCCCCCAAGTACTACTGTAGCACATTAAGAAATTCTGGGCCCAAAATTAATATTCCAAAACCCCTATTTCCAAGTCAGAAGCTTTCTGCAAAATTTTGGTACACCGAACAGTTCAAGTCGCGGCGGAACCGCGGCCCAAGCATGGGTTTGGCCGCGGTTCCGCGGTCGTTTAGACTGTTCACGAGACCAAATTTTCCCAGAACTCTTAGAATGTCCTACACATCATTCTGAGACAACCTGAAAAAATTTTGGACTTCAAAAAATTTTGACAGAAACTGATGTGAAGAAAAATACGGTTTTTGGAAAATTGTTTGATCGGAAATGTAAAACACATTAGACAAAGCTAGACTATGTTAATGGCGAGGCTTTGATATAAGTGCACGGCGGCGCCCCGGCCTCCATCCCGAGGCCAAATGTGGAAGCGATGGTTAACTTTAAATTTTCTTGAACCGGCACCACCGCGCACTAAAAACCCAGATCGAACCATTAACTAGTCCTAGCTAACTTCAAGATGGGGAAGAGAGATATACCGACTGATCCGTGTCCTCCGGTTTTCTCGTCGTCGTCCCGATCTCCCGCGGAAGCTCCGGTCTCCACCTCGTCGTCGGAAGGGCACTACGTCGCCGGCTTCTTTTACGGGCTCCCACCTCTATACCGAGGCAACTCGGGCACGAAGCTGGCGAGTCGACGTGCCCAAGATTTGCTGTAGAACATAGTATAGAACCATGTCTCATTTTGGGGTTCATGGAGTTGCCATATGGTGGAGGAAATGATATAAGCTTTTGGAGATGGTGTTGTGGGATTTTTCCAAAACCAAAAGAAAGCAAAATCCCACATATCAAATTTTGGACAGCCTTCATCAAGCTTGGCCGGCCATGGCTTTGGGAGGAGATAGATAATGAGAGTGAGTGTATGGATGATGGAACCACAATAATAATGCAAAAGAGAAAATGTCATCATATGAAGAAATGATCACAAAGAAACTCCAACACTCAAACTACCATCATCAACAACCATGATTGCTCACAAAGTCAAGCAATCATGAACTCAAGAAAGTCAAGGAATGGTCCTCCATCATGAGACCATCATGATACAAGAAAATGCAAAGAACGCCCTTCCAAATTGCTTATTTGCACAAATGCAAATAAGCCCTCCTCCACCAATCTTCGGCCAATGAACGATACAAAGAAATATGGCCGAAACGGAAAGCAAACTGGCAACTCAAAAAAAAAAAACTGGTCCCGTAATAAATTACAGGAAAAACCCTGATACTGTGTATACACACGCGCATCTGTATTCCGACCGAAATACAAATGCAATGAGACAAAACCTACACTGTACTATACTAGGATCCGGCTTAAACCAAAGCTGGCTAGTAATATCCGTTCGATCCTAATCCGTGCAATACCGCACGTATCTGATCGAACCCTGCCATATAACCATACGGCCTCTAGTACTAACCGTCCGATCCTGATCCGTGCAATACCGCACGTATCTGATCGAACCTTGCCATATCTCCATACGGCCTCTACAGCTTTTCTCCCGAAAACTTGAGCAATTGAATGTGGGGGACTCTAAAGACTCGTCAACACCTTGGTTGTGGATTTAACCACTAGCACGTCAGAGGTATAAGCCAATACGTAACGGGCCACCAGGTATTGACCAAAAGGGACGTCGATGAGCGAACTCATCCTGACACCCTACTGAGTCTGTCAGTGACAATATCCGTACAGTCCGGTCCGTTCGTCTATGAGCATCGCATGGCGGGTCTAGGGGGTTGGTAAAAGTCAGACCCCCAAAAGCGGTACAAGTCGTGTCGGAGTGTAGCCCAGAACACCCTGAGATACTACTGGAATACCTACCAGTAAATCTCCTGCCTCGGCCGAGGGCTTCATGTAATGGCTCTCCTAGACACAGCGTGACCTCACCCCCAATACCGGGAGAGACGAACCCCTGAAGATCCGCTCACTGCCTCCATGTGGCTCGGGACTGTACCCAACTAAAACCTGTTTGCACGTCTCCTTTGAGCGTGGTAGGGTAGTAATCAAAGTACAGTGGGAACTCACACGAGACAAATGACGATCCCCAGGTCGATGAACTAACCTGTACACATGTCACCAGGGAACTGCTATCTGACGTCAGGTATAAGACCAACTAGCATGTTCCCGGTGAGTCCTGTCCAGTGTACTCATAACCCAATGAGCACATGTATACATCTTAGGTGATCCAACTGACACCAGTGGCTTGTGAGACCGGCCACTGCCCCTCGTCGGGGTCTCGACTGTATACACTAGTCTACTCTGGAGTATCGATGCCCTGTCTCGAAACTCCCACGACTAGGGACCATTTAAGGATGTGCTTATAGACCACCAGCTCCCACGTATATGATCGCCCTCATACTGATGGCAGTCAAGCAAGAATCCTAGGGGCTCTATCAACGTGTAATAGTGACCTGTCAGGTCACCTAAAGCAGTACACGATGATAAAGATAAACCAGATAGCATACTATCATCTCGAGTAAGACTGTCCTAGTAGGACAGGTCCTCCCTCAATCATTGCAATCACGTGCCTGTGATCCAATAATTGACTCTGAGGGCACTATCTCCAACAGCAACACTGACCTGCATGGGCTGCCAAAAAACCCTATCATGCCCCGCTTCCTGGTGTACGGACAAGGGGACGTGGCGGGTCACGCGACGTATTTAGTCAGAAGTAAACACACTAGGCGTAAATAAGCAATATAATAAAGTACACGAGAAAAATGACAAGAGATGTAAATGACCAGCAACTTTTATTTATTAAACATTTCTTTACAATACAACTGAAAATGTAAATACAAGAATAGAAAGCAATGCCTAAACAATGGCATGAACTGAAAGAAAAGTGAGTAGAAGTGAATCCTAGTGGTCGTGCTGCTCAGTGGTCTGCTCCAATTGCTTCCGGCTGGTCTCGAACTCCTCAGAGTTGCATCCTTCTGACAATATTCCAAAGAAAGAAGAGAAATAGAATGTCGCCAACGAACAATCGCTCGATAAGTCCCAAAGAGATAGAAATAGAATAGACAGAAAAGAGGATGTAACTGGTATAATGTTTGATTGTTATGCTAACACAGTTGTTTGCAGCTTGGTACAGAATATGCCAGTGTATGCGAGAGGAGTCCAACTTACACCGTAGACTATGGTAATCCATAGTACAAGGCTCCGTCGATAAAATCACGGAACAACGACAATGGATGTATAGTTACGTCTTTTAATGACCATCTCGTACCACTTTTAACACATTCTGTGCCAGTCTACCCTTTTAAAACCCCTTAATGTCTTTTGTATTGATTGTATTGAAGTAAATTATAGATGTAAGACTTTCCAAAACCATGATATCAGTTGTTCATGTAAACGGATAGTCATGTAATCAGAGTATATCTATGATTCGGTTCAGTCGAGTCATGTTGATATTGATTGTATCTGGTATAAATGGATTCATGTTGTATTGCAGTTATATTTGAATTGTATTCAAGTATAGATTGAATTCGGATTGTTTTCAGATTAGACTGGGACTCAGATTGAGTCAGACTCTTTAAATAGAATTGAATTCCTGAATTAGTTTTGATGTTATCGTTAACTGCTGCACATGGACGACAGGATTTGTGTCTTTTTCCAAGACAATTACTATGTTGATAACATTGTTTTTAGTTTGTCTAGCTTAAATAGGCAAGCACCCAAATTCTCTAGCTTCCTGAGTCTTAAGAGAACTGGTCCCGCTTAAAACTATATTTACTAAGGCCCTTATTGTAATTTAATATAACTTAAGGGGGTTTTATGAAAAATAGTTTTGATATATTTTCAAAATACACTTCAAGTATTTAATTATCGTTTTTAGGGTTTTCATAGATGTAATTTTTAAGAGTGATGAGATAGTCTAGTGGATATATACCTAACTTGAATAGTATATGGTATTTTCATATAATTTGACTTGTATTGATTCTTGATGGTATTTCATGAACTTTTGTGATTTTTTTTCTTTTGATTAGAAAACATGGAATATATTATATATTTAAAATAGATATTTTGATAATATTTATATATATATATAATTATTAAAAATAGAATTTATTTATTAAATAGAAATCGCGTTTTCTTAAAAATTGTAATAAAAATTCCATCGAGATCGTATGCTCCATGAGGAGGTCTACATCTCGCTCTACTAGTCCTGAGGACGTGCGATAACCCACACCATCCCGATCCGGTTCCCCAAAATGGGTTGTGGAGGCTTATTTGTAAGGAATTAATTAAAACAATTTAAAGAATACAGGTTTTGATAGTTTAAGGTATTTTAATGTAAAATATTGTATTTTGTCCCACAGAAATTGTTACAAACGCCATCGTGCTTTGTCAAGATGAGTGTTGTGATAAGGTAGATCATTAACTCATGAGTTTTCTAAAGGTAATATAAGCAAAACGATAAAGTAATGTCGTATGTAAACTTGATAGTATTTTACTGTAAAAATGAAATAAAAGTTGCAATACATATTATTTTGAATTGAAACTTGTTGTAGATGTTGTTTTATATTTGTTAAACAATATAAGATGAGATAGTTAATATGTTGTTTAAGAAAAGTTGAGTTTTTTAAAGAAATGAGAATCGAAAGTCGGAGTAACTCCGCTTCCGATGAGTTTTGAGAAGAGAGTCTTTTAGATTAGAAATGTAGGAGGGAAGAAGGGACTTACAGTTTGAGAATAGAGGAGGGAGATAGAGGAAGATTTTGAAAGCGTCGTGGAGTCGCGCCGTCGCCGTATTTGTCCCGAAATATCGCCGGAACTTTGACCTTGGCTAACTCCATTTGTACAACTTCTTGGACTTGGAAAATTTAGACAGTTTTGGCAAAAGATTTCTGAATGAGGAAGGATATAGTGTAGGATGGTATTTATAAGAGAAATTAGGGTTTAGGGTATTGAAATGAGAATTAAAAATGCATTAAAATTTGGTTTTAAGGATCATTTTAATTCTTTATTAATGTGCAGGAAAATCAAACAGAACCAGGGTTAATGGGGAAGGCCAAGGGTTGCTAGTGTGAAATTTTGGAGTATTTGGGACGGGAGGGCGGCGCCGGCCCCAATGTTGATCTCACCGGCCATCTTGGTATGGTGGGGTGTATAATTTTTGCCACGTGTCCTAATCGCTTCATATAGCTCAGTGCACATGTTTGATTTCTGAGACTTTTCATTTTTACGTGTATTGCTCGTGAAAACTTTTGAGCTTCTAAAAGTTTAAAAGAAAAATCAATAAATATATTATGTGGTTGGGGGGATTTGAACACAAGGGCTATGTCACAGCAGTGCAAGGATTTACCAATAAGTTAAAATTGCTTTCTTGCTGTTCAAAAGCAATTTAAATTTATAACTTGTGCTCACGCTATGGTATTCCTTTCTGTACTTTACAAAAAAAAATTGTACAGAAGTTTTAGGGTTGTTACATCGGCGCCGATCCAGGAATAAGATCAATCGCGAACTCCACATCTCGTTTTGCCGGTAAACCTGAGATTTCCTTGAACACATCTATAAACTCTCGAACTACTACTGGAGCTTCCTCCTTGTCTACTTCCATTGACGAAAAAATGACATTAGTCGGCCTAACCCTAAATTCGATTGGCCTGACAGATCTGCTACCTCGTGAAAATATAAACTCCGGATGTCCAGGAATCTGGAAAATCACTTTCTTTGCTCTATAATCGATGTGAGCGTGGAAAGTGCCAAGAAAGTCCATTCCCATGACAACATCATAGCTGCCAGTATCAATCACCAAGAAATCCGAATAACTCTTGTCCGCAAATAACAATCGAACAATCCTTGAACTCGCTACTGGATATAATTTTCCCATTCCCAGCGTGTATGTCCCAGCAACTAGACAGGGCCATGTGAGGAATCGAGTGTGCACTAATAAACTTGGACGACATGAAACAATGGGATGCACCTGAATCTAATGCGGGAAAATTATAAATGAGTAGGATAACTGAAAAACTTCGTTTGAAGCTTTGGCCTCCTTGGCCGTTAAAGTGAAGGTCCATGCTTGATTAGGCCTCTGAGTAATCTGCTTCTGCCCTTGAATCTTCTTCTGCGGTGGATTTTGAATATCGTCCCTGAATCGTAGCTTTGATGGAAAAGCATTGATGGTATGGTCAACTGATCCGCAAACTAGACAGAGTCCAAGCCTCCTTCGACATTTCTTCTGTAAGTGTTCGGGTAGATGGCAAAAGTCACAGATCACACTTATTTTCTGATCGGATACGACGGGCCTCTTCATAGGTATAATACCTCGCCTGTTCACCGGGATGTCTCTGCGTACAGGACCTCGGTTTGACGTAAACGCCGGCTTCCGCACTACGACGACTTGCTGTTGCATACTCCTCGTTTTCACCGATAAACTCTGCTGCTCCCTGGCTGCCTTAAGAACTTGGGAAAAGGTGGTCAATCCCAGATATATGATGTGTCTCTGGATCTTCACCTCCAAGCTACGCATAAACCTCCATACCCTATCTGTATCGTTGGCAACCAAAGGCCCTGCAAATCGACTGAGCCGAGTCCACCCAGCCGCATGCGCATAAACGGATCCACCATTCTGCTTCAGGCTAATTAACTTTTCCTCCATTTCTTCTCAAGCAGTTTGCGGAAAGAACTTCTCCAAGAAACTTTGCGAAAATATTGCCCAACTTATCAGTTTGGTCAGGCGGGTCTCTTCTACGAGCCACCACTCGCGAGCGTAATCTACCAGTTGGATGCGTACTACATCCACCCTTTTCTCCTCTGGAATCTGCGCGGCGACAAGCAGATTCTCTGTATCAACTAGCCACTGTTCCGCCGGCAATGGCTCCTCCAATCCAGTAAAAGTGGACGGACCAAGCCTTCTAAAATCCACCATAGTGCCCTCACACCGTGCTGGCCCGGGTGCTGTTGCAGCTATGGACTGCTGGACTGTTTGCAGGCCCATCTGAAAAGCCTCGTCCTGCCGCTGATTAAGCTCGGTTTGCCGCTTCTGGTTTTCCAGCATACCTCGTATAACACCAAGCAAAGCGGCGTTATCAACACGTCTCTGGTACGATCGCAAACCTCTATCCGCCATGATTCTGAAGCCAAGACACTGAAGAGAATTAGAAATGGTAAATATGATTCAATAAATAAGATAGCTATAGATTCAAGACTGGCAAGATAGTAATGTGGCAGGACATGTTCCTAATTACGGGTTTTCTGGTTAGTGTATCAGGTTTAATACCCAACTACAAAAGAACCAAACCCGATTAATCCTAAATCCTATGGCTCTGATACCAAACAAACCCTTTCATGCCCCGCTTCCCAGAGTGCGCAAACTACGTGTCACGCCCCACTTCCTGGTGTACGGGGAGGGGACGCTGCGAGGTCCGCTATGTATTTACTCAGAAATAAACACGCTAAGCGTATCTAAGCAATATAAAATGTACACAAGAGACATGAAATCTTTTGAGATGAAACTTATTCTAATATGTTTATTTATGTTTGTTGATCATTATGAGGGAATATGGTATTTTATTATTTAAGAAAAATGGAGTTTTTAAAGAAAAACGAACCGGGAGTCAGAATAACTCCGCTTCCGACGAGTTCTGAAAAAGAGAAGTTTTAGAATAGAGATGGAGGAGGGGAATTGGGACTTACTGATTATAAAGAAAGAGGGGAGATGGAATAAGCTTTCGGAACCATCGGGGTGTCGTTTCGTCGCCGGATTCTCCTTGAAACGTCGTTGGAACTTCGCCTCTTGCTAACTCCACTTGTACAACCTGGGACTTGGAATTTTTAGAGAGTTTTTGTAACGAAATTCTGAGTGAGGAGGGGTGAAAATGTAGGGTTTTATTTATAGGGAAAATTGGGGTTTAGGGTAATGAATTTGAGAATTAAAAATGTGCATTAAAATGGATTACAGGGGTGATTTATCACTCTCTATTAATGTGCAAAAAATTCAAATAATATGGGGGAAGTGGGGTAGGCCAAAAGGTGCCAAGGGAAAAAAATTGGTCCATTCATGATGGGGGGGCGGGGCGGCGCCTGAAGACAAAAATGGTGACTTAGTCAAAGCTTCATGAAGCTTCAATATGCATCCAAAGAAAGCCACCATTTTTCTTTTCTTTTGCCAAAAAGAAAGAAATAAATAAATGAATAAATAGATATGCAAAACAAAACCCTAACCATTTAAATAACCATGGTTTAATCTTTACACAAACTCAAGTAAGCATGTATCATCAAACATGATACAATCAAGTGCACAAAAGTATATCACATATACAACTTGTGAACTTCAAGTGAGAAAATCTATTTAAAGTGAACCAATACTAGTTAATACAAAGTAATATATCAAATATATAATTATACATTAAATCATTAAATCAACACTTGATTTAACGATCCGGTCATATCGCATATAACCGACTAGTATCCTATGTATCGGCTTGCCGAATCAATCCTTGATTCGATAACTAGGTTATATCGCATACAACCTTTCGATACATTTATCGCGAGAATAGAATACGGTATCACATACACGCATTATTCTCGGTCCCGCACATATCTCATATGCGCTCCTATTTCGTTTCGCTTGAGCCAGGAAACCTCTGTGTAGGACTCTAAAGACTCGTCAATACGCCGGCAGTAGATGATGATCATATCAAACACCCACAAGCCGCAAGCGGTCTGCTAAACGTAACGGCCACCCGGGTATTGAGCGATCAGAAGATCGACGAGCAAGCCGGCTCACACTCCTGTGAATCCAACCATTAACACTTACCGTACAGTCCGGTCTCGTCGTCTGATATGTCGCATATCTCGCCTAGGGGTGGTAAACGTCAGACCCCGGTAGCTCGATAAGTCGTGTCGATATGAGGTCTATAACAGTTCGAGAAACTACTGGTAACACTTACCAGTAAATCTCAGCAACCCTGGCCAGGGATTTCCGGTTATAGCCAATCAAACACAGCGCAACATCAACTCCCTATACCGGGAGAGACGAATCCCCTCCTATCGCTCATTGCCTCCATGTGATTCGGGACTGTACCCAAAAGCCACCGTTTTGCACGTCCTCTTGGACGTGGTAAGGTGAAAATCAAAGCACAGTGGGAATCACACAAGACTCTATGACGATCTCGGGTCAACAGACTACTCTGTACCAGTGTCACCAGAGAACTGCCATCTGACGTAAGGTATAATACCATCTGGGAGTTCTCGGCGAGTCCGTCCAGTGTACCCAGTCTCCACTGAGCACCCGTATATCATCTCTGATGTCAAACACCAATGGATATGGGATCATCCATCGCCCATCTGTATGGGTCGAGAGGGTATACGCTAGTCTACTCTGGTATATCGATGCCTCGTCTCGATATACCCACGACTAGGGACCTTGAAGGATGTACTTATGGACTACCATGTCCCCACTAGTATGATCTTCATCATAATCCAGGTAGTCAAGTACACATCCTAAGGGCTTTACCAACATGTAACAGAGAGACAATCAATATATACGTTAAGGTAAAGAGCAACCAGATAGCATACTATCATGTCGAGCAAGAAAGTCCTCCCTATATATGTCCCAGCATCCACTACAATATACATCCAATGTACAGTAATGGCCTCTAGAGCATACATATATCTAACAATCTCCCACTTGCACTAGGGCCATCTGATAGCAGTGGTTGTAGTATCTCATACTCAACCATCCCATAAAAGTCTCTCTCTGGGAAAAGGCCTTTCGTGAGTGGATCCGCCGTGTTGTCCTCTGAGTCTACTCTCCTAACCTCGATCCCCTGGAGATCAACCATCTCCACGATCAGGTGATGCTGCCTCAGAATACGCCTGGGTCACTGATGGGACGGGCGTTCCTTGGCATAAGCCACAACTCCATTGTCTCACAATGGTAGGAACGAAGTTCATCTCATGAACTAATATACACCCAAACAGCCTCTTTGGTAGCATCTGAAGTAGCGATGTATCCAGCCTTTATCGTCAGTATGCCACGGTATCTAGCTTGGAACTCTTCCAACATACCGTCCCTTTACTGAGGGTAAAGACAATGCCTGTGACTGACTTTCAGTCGTCTTTATCATCCTGGAACCCTTCCAGCGATTCTCCCTAGGATCGGTTGATACCTTCTCACTACAACTAGTGAGAATCCTAACATCCAATTAGATCTATCTCATAGACCCAAAACCCAGGATTTAGGAGGTATCACTTTGATCCTATATGGAGAATGCTTGTGATAAACGGAGATTGACCGAGCGTAGCATAGGAAACTCCTTCCCTATCATGAGTATGTCATCCACGTACTCTACGAGGATCATTTCCATACTCCCTACTACCTTTTTGTATATACAAGGTTCATCTACCATTTTGATGAAATCAAACTTTTTGACAACTACATCAAAACAGACATTCCAACTCCGCGATGTCTGCTTTATCCTATAAAGCATCTTGTACACGTTTCCGCTGCTCCCACTGTCTACGAAGCCCTCTGGCTGTGTACTTATAGACGTTCTCTTCTAAAACATCATTTAGAAAAGCAGTCATGGCACCCAACCGCCAGATATCGTAGTCATGGTATGTAGCCGTGGCAAGTAGGATCTGGATGGACTTAAGCATAGCCACTTGAAAAGGTTTCATCATTATCCACGCCTGGTCGATGACGAAAAGCTTTAACAAGTCTAGCTTTGAAAGTCTCAACTTTTCCATCTACACCAAGTAATCTTCTCAAGATATACTTTCTTTTGATGGGGATTTAACCCTTCAGATAAAGCAACTAAAGTCCATACTTTGTTGGTGTATAAGGATTCTATCTCAGATCGCTAAGCATCCAGCCATTTTTACAGAGTCTTACTCCTGATGGCCAGCTCGAAACTAGTTGGGTCATCATCTCATGATGCAATCCTCACTCCCACTGTCATAGAGAAACCGAAATATCTCTCAGGTGGGTGAGGAACCCTACCAGATCGGCGGAGAGGCTGAGGTTCGTCGGAAACTATTGAATCCTTTGGTTCTGTCAAATCATCAGCTGCAGTTTTGTATAGCTGGAACCTTTCCAGTTGTACATAACTGACCTTGCCTTGTCCCTGTCCGGATTTTGCTTTTAGACATAGGCCGGACAACCCTAAATCTTAACTAACTTAAGATATGGGTTCTTCCCTTTCCATATCACATATGAAGTGGTAGGCAACAGATTTGATCGGAACCCAATTCAATTGGTATGCAGCTTCTCAAGTGCATAACTCCTAAAAGGAAATAGGAAACACAGTAGTACTCATCATAGAGCACACCATATCACATAGGGTGCAATTGCTCCACCCCGATTTACCATCGTGCTATGGTGTATACGGAGGAGTAATGCTGAGAGAGAATCTCATTCTCCTTTAGAATAGTCCAGGAATTCCGTGCTCAAGTATTCTCCTCCCTGATCGCATCAAAGGACATAATACTTGTACCCGTATTTTGGTTCTCTACTTCTAGCTTATATTCTGTGAATATCTCAAAAGGTTCGGACTTGTGTTTCAACAGGAACATATGTCTGAATCTAAAGAGATCATCAGGGAATGTAATGAAGTATAAAGAACCGGTCTTGGCATGTGTAGACAGGGGACCTTTCATACATCAACATGTATCATCCCAAGAGTTCACTAACTCTTTCTCTGTTTCCAATAAACAGAGCTGGTGTCATTATATCTTTGTGACATGACTGGCAAGTTTCACAAGATGTAGATTCAAACTGATTTAAATATGCATCTATGTGCAACTTAGCTAGTCGGGTCGCATTGATATGACCTAGTCTACAATACCACAAGAAGGATTCGTTCATTTCTGGACTCTTCCTCTTGTGTATGTTCTGTATACTTAGAACTGTAGTTTGATTTAGAACATTAATGCTTTTAGATAACGTGCCTGAACCGATCAACTTTTGATATAGGAAATGTTCAAAACATTATCCAACAATACAAAATTATATCCTTTCTTTACTAATAAAGAGACTGATATGATTTTGTATATCAGGTTCGGTATCTAATAACATTCGTTCAGAATCAATGTATTTGGAATACAGGGTGACAGTGACCAACAGACTTGGCTGCAACTCTTGCCCCGTTTTCTGCCTCATGAAACTTATCACCCGTTCTGAGTTCTTTACCTATCTGTAACCCATGTAACATATTACATATGCGGGATCCTGATCCGGTATCATATACCCAGGACGTAAAGGACACTGAGAAACAGTTCTATATAATGAACACACCCGAAGATGATGCATCAGTATGCACTTACTTCGTTTGGGCGGCACGGGAATTCTGGTAATCCCCAATTTCCTGCTCTGTCTTATAACAATTATAAGTTGGAGCGGAACCAACGTTCCCCAGCTCAGTATAACAAGCGGGTTCGGTCAAATATCCGTATTATAATCTTGATTAAGGCGTGATATGGTCGCTACCTGGAGAGAGAGAGAAGAAAACACTCAGCGTATGCTCTTGCAAGATCAGATTGGTTATTATTTTATCTAATCAGGATGGCTCCTACTGCTTTTTATCAAATCTTCCTTCAAACTCTAAAAGGAAAGACTAGCCGGGATTAATTACACACTACAAGTTCGCCAATCTTTCAGCCAGGCCAGTGTCGGTACTTTGAGGGAGGTCCCCCGTTCTTTCGCACGAACCTAATTAATGTAAACCTCGTTTTCCCAAAGGCGTAACCCCGTTGACACCTTTCTAGACACCTACTTGATCGGCTAATTGTAATGTGTAAAACTCTCCCGGGAGTAACAATTACTCGCAGCGGGTATCGGGATCCAACTGTCTCATAGAAGGTATGCAATCTCATTGCAAATTTCAACACTTGAAATTCCCGGTAATTTTGCCCCTAACCTCCTATGACCTTGACAAAGGCCAACAAACCATAGGATGCTAGTCAAGTTCAACCCGTCATTTCCTGATTGAATTAAACCCACCCGCACGACCCTTGACAAAGGCCAACAAGGTCGCACGACTACCCTAACCCAATCTGCATCATATGCATAAGCAGATAAGCACCACTTAGCTACCGCACACTGCGCCTTGACAAAGGCCAACAAACGCAGCATGAATACTAACTACTACTTATCTGAAATGACGGAGGGCTACGACAGGTTTTTCTGAAAACCTATTGCGTAATGAACTTGATATTGTTGTAGAATCAAATGATTTTAAAATGGAGAGTTTTTGAGGCTTTTCTAGTTTTGCTAAAGGAGTCACTCCCGGTGAAGGGATCTTCGGTCCTTTCCTCGTCGAATGAGATGCGGGATATATCATATATATCACTGTGCAAAGCAAAAACTCTTAAAAGCAATCAAAAGACAAACTGAGGGTTGTAGCATCTGCCAGTTATTGCTAAAGGAGTCACTTCCGGTGAAGGGATCTCGGTCCTTTCCTTATCGAATAAGGTGCATGATATATCATATATACCGCTGTGCAAAACAAGAACTGTAGCTACCTGTTTTATTTTTGAAATTCGATTCTACAACATCTTTAGGTTTCTTTTATTTCATTAATCACATTAATGAAGTCCCATCATTTAAATACCTAAACATCACAGATAAATACGACGAACACTTATGCCATCCGCATTCGCCTCGATGTCCCCTCGTGCACCGTTAGGTTAGGTAACTAACGGCAGAGCGGGGCAGGGCTAGCGCGGGTGTAAAACATAAGTAACGCCTATATAATATATCATATATACTATATAAAGTATCCATCACAGAACATATCACATGATCACATCACAGATATCGCAGCAGAAGAAACATATGAAATATTGGATATACTAGGACGTCCGTGTTTTCAATACGAGCCAGTACAAAACACGGATTCCTCGGTCGTGATGAATAGCCAAACCCACACCCCTAGACCACTACGAGAGCGGCAAGCAACCCTACCAATTCTAGAGTTAGGATACCCGGACTCGACTCCTCGAGTTGGTCTCCCACTGGACTCCAGAACCCGGTTACTTGTGCTCCCCTCCTTGGGTCTATCCTAGTGCGGAAAAGTAAATAATATACAAAAGGTGATATCTTCCACAACCTGGAAGTGCCCCAATAAAAGAATATTACATACAAGTTTTTTACATGAATGAAAATGAAAAACACTCATCTCACATAAAAACCCCCGGCTATTCAAACACGAAGATCCAATATAACATATCCAGCAACACATAACATCACATGTCATCAACGTAAGTAAGTATGCATACACCGGTTGTCGTCGACGTATAGCAACGACAATCGGCAATACCACTACATACTACACTTACGGTCACAGAAAGGAAAGTGTAAAACTACAACAGTTGGAATCCGCAACCTCTTTAGACATCACATGCCTAATCAAATGAAATACTTAGACATTGCATGCCTAACAATTATAAACCCCGCATTTTAGTCTCATTATCGAAAACTCTTTTCAATATCAAGTCGGGCAATTCAACAAGATTCCCGACATCCCGATCGAATGCTCGTCGCAAACTTCAGTAGACGGCCGCACCCCCGACGCCGTCGACGAAGTGCACCAAGGCGGAACACCGCTGCCGTGAGCACCCAAACGGATGCTTTCGGCGACGGGGTTCTCCTACAGTCACTTGGTCGGGGCTATGGAGCGAGGCTGTCTATTAAGTTTATCCGGCGAGTATCCGCGTACGCTACGTGATTGCGACGGACTTTTGATCACATCAAAATTCCGTGGCAACCGATCAAGTGAGACTAAAGTGCTATGTTTATAACATTCATTCAGTTATCTCATAATTTCTTGTGAATTCCAATTATTGTATCACATTCCGAATAAGATAGAAAATGTTAAACTTTCCGATCGAACAATCGAACACCCAAGTTTTCCCGAAACAGCTCAACTCATGAAATAAGTTCAAAGACATTCACTTCGTGTCTCAGTACCAACGGTCCAGCCGTAGAAGGGTCAAGCCAACGCCTCACATGTGGCACGCCGTACTGCCCCAAACCTGAAGGTTCAAAGGGCAGTTCAAGACGGTCACATAATCGAGTTAAGGTTTGTTGTCTTCTAGAGGGACCATCGCGTTACTTGCACTACTTAGAACGTCTTTAAACCTCGGAAAAATCCAACACTTGGAAATTTTCCGGCAGGGGAAAACTTGGGTATTTATATCCGGTCGAACTTTTTAACATATTCAAAAATTATCCGGAATCCACATAGACAAAATCTGATAATCCGATCGAATCATCGAATCCCCAAAACAACCCCAGAAAATTCAACTCTTGAATAAATTTTAAAAATTCCCATAAAACTCAGTATTTAAATAAAGAAGTTACTGTGCAAAAATGGTTGACTGAAGAGACTAAATGGGCGTGGAACCGCCGTAATAGGCGGCTAATGCCGCGGTTCCGCCGCGCTTTAGAAAGATCATTAGGTAATTTTTGCACCTTAATTCTTAGAATTTCCTGCTGAATTTTTTAAGCATTTTTAATTTGGAAAAAACCACTTTTTCAGAAAAAGTCCAGAGAGGGTTAAAAGTTAGGGTTTCGGGGTTCGATCGGGTTTCTAACATCGTCTACGCATCGCCTAAGGCTCTAGCTAGGCTGTGATACCACTGTAGGGTTCCTGGGCACACTAATGAGGTCTCACAAGGCATCAACCATGCCAATTTCAAATTTTACAAGTGCCGAGAAACCCTAATACAGATCGTTAACTAGATTTTAGGCGAAACTAGCAACTAGTTAACAACTTAACTACAAGAACGGAAATACAACCTTTGTAGATCCGGTCCTCCACCTCCATAGCTCCGCAATGAAGTCTCCTCGCTGTCCAAATCGAATCCCGGGCTCTAGCGTCGGCTTCATCGGAGAAATGGGCGGGCTAGGTCATCGACTACGATGCCGAAGATGATCTACGTCGAAGCATCACAAGATCAAGCTCCCACTTCACCAAGTCATGAAACTTGTGAAGAAAACACCCTATATTACTTGGCAAGTGGTAGAGGATGAAGAAATAGGAAGTGGGTTCACTTTAGAATTGGATTTCTCACTCATTTTCTCAAGTTGCCATTGATGGAGGCAAGCTTCTTCTTGAAGAAGAAGAAGAAGAAGATGAAAAATGTTATGATAAAATTATCTTTCAAAAAGAAAATAAAATGTATACTTATCATAATCCAACCATGGTCAAGTGTAGAGAATAAACTAGGGTTAGGTCAATGGTTAGGGTTAAGCATGAAGACAAAAATGGTGACTTAGTCAAAGCTTCATGAAGCTTCAACATGCATCCAAAGAAAGCCACCATTTTTCTTTTCTTTTGCCAAAAAGAAATAAATAAATGAATGAATAAATAGATATGCAAAACAAAACCCTAACCATTTAAATAACCATGGTTTAATCTTTACACAAACTCAAATAAGCATGTATCATCAAACATGATACAATCAAGTGCACAAAAGTATATCACATATACAACTTGTGAACTTCAAGTGAGAAAATCCATTTAAAGTGAACCAATACTAGTTAATGCAAAGTAATATATCAAATATATAATTATACATTAAATCATTAAATCAACACTTGATTTAACGATCCGGTCATATCGTCTATAACCGACTAGTATCCTATGTATCGGCTTACCGAATCAATCCTTGATTCGATAACTAGGTTATATCGCATACAACCTTTCGATACATTTATCGCGAGAATAGAATACGGTATCACATACACGCATGATTCTCGGTCCCGCACATATCTCATATGCGCTCCTATTTCGTTTCGCTTGAGCCAGGAAACCTCTGTGTAGGACTCTAAAGACTCGTCAATACGCCCGCAGTAGATGATGATCATATCAAACACCCACAAGCCGCAAGCGGTCTGCTAAACGTAACGGCCACCCGGGTATTAAGCGATCAGAAGATCGACGAGCAAGCCCGCTCACACTCCTGTGAATCCAACCAGTAACACTTACCGTACAGTCCGGTCTCGTCGTCTGATATGTCGCATATCTCGCCTAGGGGTGGTAAACGTGAGACCCCAGTAGCTCGATAAGTCGTGTCGATATGAGGTCTATAACAGTTCGATAAACTACTGGTAACACTTACCAGTAAATCTCAGCAACCCTGGCCAGGGATTTCCGGTTATAGCTAATCGAACACAGCGCAACATCAACTCCCTATACCGGGAGAGACGAATCCCCTCCTATCGCTCATTGCCTCCATGTGATTCGGGACTGTACCCAAAAGCCACCGTTTTGCACGCCCTCTTGGATGTGGTAAGGTGGAAATTAAAGCACAGTGGGAATCACACAAGACTCTATGACGATCTCGGGTCAACAGACTACTCTGTACCAGTGTCACCAGAGAACTGCCATCTGACGTAAGGTATAATACCATCTGGGAGTTCTCGGTGAGTCCGTCCAGTGTACCCAGTCTCCACTGAGCACCTGTATATCATCTCTGATGTCAAACACCAATGGATATGGGATCATCCATCGCCCATCTGTATGGATCGAGAGGGTATACGCTAGTCTACTATGGTATATCGATGCCTCGTCTCGATATACCCACGACTAGGGACCTTGAAGGATGTACTTATGGACTACCATGTCCCCACTAGTATGATCTTCATCATAATCCAGGTAGTCAAGTACATATCCTAAGGGCTTTACCAACATGTAACAGAGAGACAATCAGTATATACGTTAAGGTAAAGAGCAACCAGATAGTATACTATCATGTCGAGCAAGAAAGTCCTCCCTATATATGTCCCAGCATCCACTACAATATACATCCAATGTACAGTAATGGCCTCTAGGGCATACATATATCTAACAGCGCCGCCGATCGAAAATGCATCTTGGCCGGTCGAAATTCGAGGGTAAGGGCTTGGATTCTTGCCACGTGTTGGTGTCGTTTCAACTAGCCTAATGCACATGTTTGATTTCTGTGTGAATTTTCATTTGTGTGCAGTGCACGTGTAAACCTTTGGGCTTCTAAAAGATTAAAAGAAAATCAATTAAAAAATATATTTGGCTGGGAGGATTCGATCACAGGGGCTACGTCATAGTAGTGCAAGGCTTTACTAATGAGCTTCAAGTGCTTTCTTGCTGTTCAAAAGAAAATCAAATTTATAACTTGTGCTCAGGCTTAGGTATTCCTTTCTGTATTTTTGAAAAATTCTGTACAGAAAGTTTAGGGTTGTTATATTCTACCCTTCTTATAAAAATTTCGTCCTCGAAATTTGTAGAAGGAAAGTGTAACAGATTTAACAAAATTTTGGTGATAGAACTATGATAGTGCATGAAAAATATTTGGAAGAACGAAAGAATGCAAATGTTTTGGAAAGATGTGAAGGAATTACCAGGATTATCTTGGTCTATAGTCTCGGCTTCTACGGCCGCTAAAGTGAAAGCCTGACGCCGGGGTACATTCCTCCTAGCTGGAGGCACATTCCTCTGTTCTTGGGGCATGTTTCTCAGTGCCTGATGAAATTGGCGATTGGGCTGTACAGGAGGTCTATGTGGAGGTGGAGCTGGAAGAGCAAGAAGAGGTGCAGAAGCTTGGATAGCTGGCCGCTGCGGATAAGTGTTGTGAGTTGGAACTATGTTGCGCCTATAAGGACATGTTCCAATTCCATGATTGGATGCGCCACAAACTAAGCACAGGTCTTTTGCGTGTCTACAGTCCTTCCACAGGTGTCCATCCTTCTTGTAGTAGAAGAAAAAATCTGGACTTGTCCGATTATTTGTTTCTTCCGGTCTCCTGGGTTCAACAGTTGGCCTTGAAGAGGCTCCTCCTGCCATTTGAGTGGCAGGACGCTTCACTCCGGCAGATTGAGATCTGCCCTTCTTCTTCACCACTGCCTCGTATCGACGGGAAGCTTTCAAAGCCATGTCGTGGGTTAGGAAATCCCCTGTAGCTAAGGTAGCTTGGATGTCCTGGCTCAACCGTTGCTGAAATCGTCTAGACCTGATCCAAGCAGTCGGTATCAAGTGTGCCGCGAACCTACTGAGCATGGTAAACTCAGCATCATACACATTCACGGATTTGGTCCACATCGATCTCTGTTGTAGATGGATGAATTGCTGCTCCATATCAAATTTGGCAGTCTCTGGGAAGTACTTCGCGTCGAACATGTCGCAAAAAGTCCTCCATTCGATAGGTTGGGCAAGACGGCTTTCTTCCACCTTCCACCAAACTCGGGCGTTGTCGGTGAGTTGTAGCTTCGCAACTCGTACCCAAGCGATCTATGGCACTTGTGCTGCTGCCAGATCGTCCTCAATGCTCTGAGCTCATTCTTCAGCTTCCAAAGGGCTCTCTTTCCCCGAAAATTGCTTTAGGTGCAATGCCCGGAATTGCTTCACTCCGAGCGCTTCCGCTTCTAGACGGTTCATTAATATAGCAGTATGTTGCTGCTGTCCTTCCAGGAGGCTTCGGATTGCTTCAAGCAGTACCGTCTGCTCGTTGATCGGAGTAGCAACGGTAGGCGTAAGCGGTAGAGGTGGTGGTGTGTTGTTGAAGTTAGTGCTGGTATTATTTGGAGAATCCATAACCTTGAAAAAAATAGGGTTAGGATAGATTCAAAGTATATGAAATTGTAATATTCAAAGAATATGAAATGTAAAAAATGTTTTTAGTTGATGATTCTTGTGTTATATTGCTTAGGACTTCATGCAGAATTGACCTGCATGTCCATGCAGAACTGGCCTGCATGAGCCACCAACAAAACCTGTCACGTCCCGCTTTCCGGTGTATGGGGAGGGGACGCGGCGAGATCCGCTACGTATTTACTCAGAAGTAAACACGCTAAGAGTATCTAAGCAATATAAAATGTACACAAGAGACATGAATTCTTTTGAGATGAAACTTGTTCTAATATATTTATTTATTTATTTTGATCATTATAAGAGAATATGGTATTTTATTATTTAATAAAAATGGAGTTTTTAAAGAAAAACGAATCGGGAGTCGGAATAACTCCGCTTCTGACGAGTTTTGAAAAAGAGAAGTTTTAGAATAGAGATGGTGGAGGGGAATGGGGACTTACTAATTATAAAGAAAGATAAGAGATAGAATAAGCTTTCGAAACTGTCGGGGCGTCGTTTCGTCGCCGAATTCTCCTCTAAACGTCGTCGGAACTTCGCCTCTTTCTAACTCCACTTGTACAACTTGGGACTTGGAATTTTTAGAGAGTTTTTATAATGAAATTCTGAGTGAGGAGGGGTGAAAATATAGGGTTGTATTTATAGGGAAAATTAGGGTTTAGGGTAATGAATTTGAGAATTAAAAATGTGCATTAAAATGGATTAAATAGGTGATTTATCACTCTCTGTTAATGTGCAGAAAAATCAAACAATATGGGGGAAGTAGGGTAGGCCAAAAGGCGCCAGGAGCAAAAATTTGGACCATTCCCGACGGGGGGAGGGGGGCGCCGCCGGTCGAAAATGCATCTTAGCCGGTCGAAATCCAAGGGTAGGGGCTTGGATTCTTACCACGTGTTGGTGTCGTTTCAACTAGCCTAATGCACATGTTTGATTTCTGTGTGACTTTTCATTTGTTGGTGTCGTTTCAACTAGCCTAATGCACATGTTTGATTTATGTATGACTTTTCATTTGTGTGCAGTGCACGTGTAAATCTTTGGGCTTCTAAAAGATTAAAAGAAAATCAATTAAAAAATATATATGGCTGGGGGGATTCGATCACAAAGGCTACATCACAGTAGTGCAAGGCTTTACCAATGAGCTACAAGTGCTTTCTTGCTGTTCAAAAGAAAATTAAATTTATAACTTGTGCTCAGGCTTAGTTATTCCTTTCTGTATTTTTGAAAAATTCTGTATAGAAAGTTTAGGGTTGTTACACTAAGGGACGAGACAGAGCCAATCATGCTACTTGTGGTTAGGAAACATCCCTCCACAGTCATATTACGGCTGTCTATAAGATATCAAGAACAGGAAAATATAAAAACTATCTAGTATATGTCCATTCGCCACAGTAAAAGAGTCAAGAGAATGTATAAGCGGAAACGAATCCAATAAACAACATCTGAAAACTTGTACCAATATGGGCTCACATCAAGGAAATAAAACCGCGGAAAATAAACTAAACTAAACATCTCTAAATAATACATGTTCAATTCCTCGCTGCTCTGCTTGACGGCTAAAGCACTCCTGTTCAGCCTGCGATAAAGATAGAGGAATTGGGTCATGCAAAACCCAGACGTCAGTGCGTCATAATACCAAAACAACAATAATAACCAGGATGTAAATATATACGTAAACATGAATATAAATAAATAATATAGACATAAACAGTGGGGTATGTGCATGGAAGTGATGTGTGATGTGTAACCTAAAATTGTGCTTCTAGGTTATCTATTCTAAAAGTTTTTGAAATCAATTTAATGGAATCATCGATGTAACTCAATAGTATCCCGTGTGTGCCCGGGACCACGGACAAGTCTCTTGGGCTGAATCTGAGATGTGCCGCTAAGCAGTAAACAGGTAACATGTACAGACGAATGATATCAGCAGCATCATTCCGGGGCTGGCATAGCCCGTAAAGACTGATCAGTATAAGCATCGAACTGTTGAGTTATAAGTCATGTTTCATTATTGATTTCCCCTTACCCCCAAGGTTATGTGTTCAAGTCAGGTATTGAAGATATGAATTTAATGCCAACACAGGATCAAGCTGGTATAGGTTTTGTCTACGCAGACAACAAGTTACGTCCTTCAGGACAACAATTCAGGATTGTCGGCATTAGTAACAGGATTCAAGTAACAAGTCAAGTAGTGTGTCGTAAACATGTCATGTGATGCATATGTCTCAAATGGATACCCAATGTGAAATTGCAAACGATATCGGAATCACAGTAAATAGTGCTGATGTCAGTATGCATATGTGTCTATCTGTAATAACATATATATCCATGACTACGTATGATGCATATTAGAAAGCACGTTGTACTAATATAATAGTATACAGATATCATGATGTTCCGGCATGCAATTAGATATGTTATTGTCAGTATAGATACGAACGAATATCGAAAAACGGTAAATCTATACTACTTGCTGCATAATATAACACATGTATATTTTTATTCATATATAAATAGATATAGCATGTTGCAAGATAAACTTACCTGATCGGGTCTCACGGCGGGGTATGCACGTCACGTTCGACGTCGGATAAATGTCGTGATGAAAACTACACGTGTACAGGACTGGACCTGGCTAATCAAAGACATGACCATGCTGGACGACGATGATGACTGGGTTGTCCGTATCTTCGGCGACGTGCACGACTCCGGCGAATGGCCAAGAAAGCAAGAAAAAGAGAAAGAAAGAAAAGAGAAGAATGAGAATACGAGGGATTGGGGTTGTGGTATCGGCTTTGGGTGCTGGGGACAGAGGATAGAGTGACGCGAGGATAACGATGATGATGGGTTACCGTCGGCGAGGTCTGACTGCGAGGGGCATAGGGATCTCGGGTGCTGTTGGGGTTCTAAAGAAGTCGGGTTGATGATGGTGATGGTTTATAGTGTCGGAGGTCGAGAGAGAGGTGAGGAGAAGGAGGAGGTGACGGTGGTGATGGAGACGAGGTCTCCGGCAAGGGTAACGACGAGGTTGGGTGTAACGACTCTAAAATCTTTGTACGGAAATTTTCTGTTAATATAGGAGAAATGAGTTTTACAGCCTGAGTTTGAGTTATAAATCACTTTTGTGAAATAACAGCAAGAAGCAACTTGTAGCTCATTGTTAAAACTCTTGCACTGCTGTGACATGGCCCCTCTGTTCGATTCCTATCAGACACAATTATTTTTTCTGATTTTTTTAAACATTTTATAAGCCTAAAAGATTACACGTGCAATACACGGGGAAATAAAAAGTTCAGAAAAATCAAACATGTGGAAAATGGTGTAGATGTAGAGTTGATCAGATGGCATGAATCTCGAGGCCATAGCCTCAAGATCAACCGGCCAATATTGCTCAAAAACCGGCGCCGACGGTCAGATCATGGCCAATGAAGTCCGGGCTCTGCACACATGACTCTTCAGCTACCCCTGATCTCTCTGCACTATTTGATTTCCCTGCAATCAAACAGAGAGCTTTCATTTCACAATTAAACACCATTATAATTCTTTTTAATCCACAATTTTAATTCCCAAACCCTAATTCTCCACTATAAATACCACCCCTACCTTGGCTCGGCACCATTCTGAAAATTCTAGCCAAAACTCTATAAAAAGTTCCTAGTGCAACTGAAGTAAAGTGGAGTTAGCGAGCAAGTTGGTTCCGGCGAAGATCGAACCCAATTCCGGAGCTCCCACGACACCACGAAAATCATCCTCTATTCTTTAACCTTTCTTTGAAGTTTCTAAACTGTAAGTCCCTCCTAAACTCTTTTTCTCTTCGTTGAAATCAAACTTTAAAACTTACGTCGGTTAGTGGAGTTACTACCAATATCTTTTTCTAAAATCCTCGAAACTCCTTCTCCTTTATACTTTGTTCAACCTAATTTTTACACAATACTTGAAACCCTAAATACCAAAGTGTAGAATCAATTCTAACCAAGAATCTCAAGTAAAACAATCATAATTTAATTTTTACATTAAAATGCCTTGAACTTTGTTATCACATCTTTTCGACAAAATTGCTTAACAATACCTTTAGGAAAACTTTACGGGGTAACGACCTACCCCACACACATACTTTGTTTCATAGCACGATGCCTAGTTGTATGTGTTTTTGGTTCGAAGATAGTATTTACAATAAAATACCATATAATTTTAAAACCGGATTTCTTTTAAAGCGGTATTTCATTTCCTTTGCGATTATGCATCTACAACCTTCTTTAGGAGACCCGCTAATGGATGGTGCGGATTATCGCACATCCTTGGGTTAGTAGAGCGAGATGCAGACCTCCTCATGAAGTATTCGATCTTGAAAGGATTTAAATACGTTTTTAAGAAATACGAATTTTCTAAATAAAATAAAATTATTTTTTTAAAAATTATATAAAATTATAAATCCATATTTTCAAAATATAATGAAATGATATTTTTCTAAAAATGAAAGATTAAAAAAATGTCAATAAAATACCATCAAGTTACTAGAAAGGGCAAGTTTTTCAATAAAATATCATGAACTTCCAAAACTAAGTATTTATCATTAAAATACTTAAAATACATGCTCATAAAAACCCTAAGTAATACTAATCACCCTCGAGGTTTACTTTTTAACTATATTAAAAATATTTTTCATAAAACCCCCACGAGAAATATAAAACAATATTTAAGGACTTTAGTAAATATAGGTTTAAGCGGGATCAATTCTCTTGAGCCACAGGAAGCCGGAGAAAGTGAGTGCTTGCCTATTTAAGGTAGAAAATTTAACAAAGTTATCAATGGTAATTGTTTTAGAGAAATACACAAATCCTGCCGTCCATGTGCAGCAGTTACCGATGACTCCCGAACCTAATTCAAGAGCTAAATCTGTTTACAAATGTCTGATTTAATATGAGTCCAATTCAAAGCTGAATCCAAAATCAAACATGAATGCTTGATTATGAACATGAATACTCGAATTCAAACATCAATATCAAACATGTATACTTGACCTGACTTGACCGAACCATGGTTATAACTTGACATGACTACTTGAATACTTGACTACATCCTGAACATAAATACTTGAACAATTTGTATCCATGATTTCGGCAAGACTTGTAAATATAATCGATACAATACATTACACGGGGATAAAGGGGTAGATTGGTACGGAACGTATATCGTGGGACGAGAGATCACTTAAAAGACACCTACATTAATTCATGTGCCGTTGTCCTGTGGGTTATGACAAGGCCTTGTACTATATGTTAGCATAGTCCACGGGGTAAGATGGAATCCTCTCGTATACATGAATACCTTCTTTATCAAGCTATAAACAACCACGTTAGAATAACTATCATATACCGATAATCAATCATACACAAATTACCTGTTCATTTCACATTGCTCGTTACTAGAATTTATGCACGTGCATTGCACGTGTTAGTTTAAAAAATTGAGAGGTGATATGGAAGATTCTTGATGAAAATTAATTGATTTTTAGGGGGGAGAGAGATGATGTGGAGGGATTGAGAGCTGAGAGAGATGATGTGGATGCAGGGTTGTCTAGCACGGCAGTAAGGTTTCGGGATGTATCGTCCATGCCAAATTCAAAAATTTGTCGTTCTAGCTAACCCTAACACAGAATCGTTAACTAGAAATCTGACGGAATGAAATGCAAATAACTTTGTCTAAGAAAGTGAATAAGGAATACAACCTTTGTAGACCAGTCCTTCACTTCATTAGCTCCGTGTAGTAGTCCTTTCGCTGCGATCGTGAACTCCGGACTCTAAAGAGGCTACCATGAAGAAATGAACATGCTTGCATCGAAGTCTTCGAGGCCGAAGATGATCTATGTCGAGGAGACACTAACCCAAGCAATCTCTTCACTAATTGTTAAATTAGTGAAGCAAACACGCTATACTAAATGGCAAGTTGTAGAGGATGATGAAGTAGGAAGTGGGCTCACTTTAGTTTTATTTTTCTCAAAAAATTTCTTCACTTTTTTAAACCCTAGAAAACACTTTTCTTTTGAGCTTATGAAGAAGATGAAGAATTATCAAGAGAGAATGGGAGTGAGGTTAGAATTGCAACCATGGGTGAGTTAGTGTCATGCCTAACTCATGTGGAGAATAAACCATTGCCTAAGGTTAATGGTTGGGTTAAAAAATATCTTAAGTAAGACAAACAAGTGGACTTGGTCAATGTTCTACAAGCTTCTCCAAGCTTAACCTTGAATAAATCCAAATGTTTGATTTTCTTAAAACAAATAAAACCCTAGCTTAAACCCTAGCATGGTAAAAGTCTCATTCATGCATGTTGCAAGTGTAACTTAACATGATACATAATATATATCACATATATATAATGTATGCAAATAGAAAACAATACATATATCATATGTGAGAAAAAGAATTACTTAAGTGAGCTAATATTAGTTAATGTAATGTAATATATCAAATATATAATTATACATTAAATTATTAAATCAACTCTTGATTTAATAATCCGGCTATTTTATATACAACCGACTAATATCATATGAATCAACTTATCAAATCAACACTTGATACGATAACTGATTGGTATAGATTCTGCGTGTTCTAGTTTAGTTAATTACCGCAATCAAGTTGGTTTCTCTTGTAGCTAGCCGGTTGAGTACGGATCGTCCGCAGGGAGATGGGAATCTTTTTCTATGTGCTTTAACGAGTTAAGTCCGATTTTCCAGATTTTTTTGTGATTATCTAAGTGTTAAAATGATATGTAAAGAGAGCTTGTTAGGGTTAGGATTAGGTTAGTTTGAGTTAGGAGTCGCTCACTTCTTTCGTTGCCACTCTTAATATCGGTGTTACGGTAATCGGTAACAACGGGGATTAGCACGACTAGGAAGGAACTTGCGAGTATAAGCTAGGCTTTCCAACGCTTAAGTTCTTCCTTTTGGTGCTTGTCCGTCCGTTCTTGGCTCTTAGCCATAACCTCCGGTTAATTCAACCACAACCGGTCTCACTACGGAATCGCCGCTATCATGTAGGATAGGGTACCGTAAGGAGCAGAGTGTGGTTCAATTAACGGGAGTCGATTTAAGATGTTGGGAAAGGAAAGAGTGAGAGAGATTTTCTTCTCTCAAACTTCCCTTATCCTACCCTAACAAGTATGAAACTACTCACCCATTATACGGAAAAGAAAATAACACAAAAGAGGAAGATAGAAAGAAGGAGATTAGAAAATAACAACTAGCTATTTACGACCTCACCTCGGTAAGGATCAAGCGTAAGCATCATGGTTGTTTAAGGATAAAGGAAAAGAGAAAAGAAAGAAACAACAAGAAATAACAACAACTAAGTTAACAAATGAAAATTACAAGCAATAATAAGAGAACAAGACAAGCATAATAACAAAAGGAACTTCTTTATTCATCATTCTTCACTCACAAAAGCTCACTACAAGTTTTTCAATGGAGAAGAGATGAGAAGAGGAAGAAGAACAAGTATTCTAAACCCTAAAAAAATACAAGATTAAGCACCCTTGGCTTCACAAGGTTCTAGGCTATTTATAGGCATTGGACTGAAAATCTAGGACAAAATTCTGCCTCAATATAAAAAGACCAAAATAACCCTGAAGTTTCGTCAACTGAGGAGGCCGTACGGCCACGGTTCCGCGGCCTAATCCTGCTATTGCCGTGGAACCGCGGCACTTTAGAGGAATTGGTTCATCATTTTTGGTGGCTTTTCCTGTTTTGTTGTTCCCATTATTCTGGTATATGATTTTTCTCAGAATTGCTTCACGATTTTTCCAGAATTTCTGTTGATCAAAAGGTGATTGGATATAGATCTTTTTGTCATGATTTTCTCGAGCTCCGCGTAGATTTCTTGGATCTTGTGCTGCCATTGAGCCTTGTGCATGAAAATGACCTTTGATTTGCCATTTTGTCTCCTAAACTGGTGTGTGGCAACAGACGGATAAAGAGCGGAGATTCGTGTTTTATCTGTGGTTGGCAGGAACCCGGATTTTGTCGTGTTTTTCCATGAATTTCATTGTTAAGAGCAGAGTACCTGTATCCTGCAATTGACTAGTAAACACGGCTCAAGAGTACCTACCGATAAGCAATATGATAAAAATTGGGCGGTATAAAAATGCAATAATCTGATATGAACAATAACCCGGCTATATCATATAGAACCGACCGATATCACATATCGTGAGAATAGAATACGCTATCACATATCGTATTAATCTCGGTCCTGCACATATCACATATGCGCTCCTGCTCCATTTCGCTTGAGCCAGGAAACCTCTGTGTGGGACTCTAAAGACTCGTCAATACGCCGGCAATAGGTGATAATCATATCAAACACCCACAAGCCGCAAGTAGTCTGCTAAACGTAACGTCCACACGGGTATTGAGTGATCAGAAGATCAACAAGCAAGCCTGCTCGTACTCCTGCGAATCCAATCAGCAACACTACCATACAGTCCGGTCTCTTCGTATGATATGTCGCATATCTCGTCTAGGGGTGGTAAACGTCAGACCCTAGTAACTCGATAAGTCGTGTCAATATGAGGCTCATAACGGGTCGAGAAACTTCTGATAACACTTACCAGTATATCTCTGAATCAGCCAAGGCCAGGGACTTCCTGTTATAGCCAATCGAGCACAGCGCAGCATCAACTCCCAATAGCGGGAGAGACGAAACCTTTCCTATCGCTCATTGCCTCTATGTGATTCAGGACTGTACCCAAAAGCCACCTTTTTCCACGTTCTCTTGAACGTGGTAAAGTGGAAATCAAAGCGCAGTGGGAATCACACAAGACTCTATGACGATCTCAGGTCTACAGATTAACCTGTACCAGTGTCACCAGAGAACTTCTATCTGACGATAGGTATAATACCATCTAGGAGTTCTCGGCAAGTCCGTTCAGTGTGCCCAGTCTCTACTAAGCACCCGTATACTGTCTTTGATGTCAAACACCAATAGATATGGGATCATCCATCGCCCATCTACATGGGTCGAGAAGCTATACGCTAGTCTACTCTTGTATATCTATGCCCTATCTCGATACACCCACGACTAGGAACATTTAAAGGATGTACTTAATGACTACTCTGTCCCCACTAGTATGATCTGCATCATAATCTTGGTAGTCAAGTACTCATCCTAAGGGCTTTATCAACATGTAACAGAGAGACAATAGAGTACATGTTAAGATAAAGAGCAACCAGATAGAATACTATCATGTCGAGCAAGAAAGTCCTCCTTATATGTGTCCAAGCATCCACTACAATATACATCGTATGTACAGTATTGGCCTTTAGGGCATACATATAACTAACAGTGGATAGCTTGAAAGGTGAGGATTTTTCTCATTTTTTTTATTTTTATAAAAAAAAGAAAAAGGGTAGATCTTTAACCAAGGGTATTTGCATTATATATACTAGAATATTCTCTTTCTTCTTTTGGGACTTACCGAGCGTTAGTTCACTGACGACATTCCTTTCTGTTTCCTTCTTTGGAATGTTCGTCGGGAGGACCGGACTCTCAGGAGATCGAGCCGAGCCAGGAGGATTTGGACCTGCTTGCAACACAGCCTGAATTCTAGTTCCGTTGCACTTACCTTCCTGTATGCCATTGTTTAGGCACTGCTTTACTCATTGTATCTTTTATTTTTAAACAGTTGTATGTAAATAAAGTTGTTGTTTATTTTATTACTCTTGTCATTCTTGTACATTTTTATATATTGCTTAATTACGCTTAACGTATTTATTTCTTAGTAAATATGTTGCAGCCTGCCACGTCACCATTTCCGTCTACTGGAAAGCAGGGCGTGACAGATTTTGTTGGCGACCCATACAGGTCAGTTCTGCATGAAGTCTTAAGCAATATATCACAAGAATTATAAGAACCAACAACTATATATTCCTTACATTTCTAATTTCTTGAATCTATCCTAACCATTGTTTTTCTATCAAGGTTATGGATTCTCCCAACAACACCAACACCAATATCAATGGCAATACCCCACCGCTTACTCTATCACCACCACGTACCGTTGCAGCTTCCATCAATGAGCAAACGGTACTATTTAAGGCTATTAAGAGCCTATTGGAGGGTCAGCAGTAGCAGACTGCTATCCTCATGCACCGTCCCAAAGCAGAGGCACCTGGAGTCAAACAATTTCGGGCACTGCATCCAAAACATTTCTCGAGGAAAAAGAGCCCACTGGAGGCGGAAAAATGGGCTCAATCGATCGAAGATGATCTGGCAGCAGCTCAAGTGCCAGATAATGCATGGGTGAGAGTTGCTAAGATGCAACTAACCGACAATGCCAGATTCTGGTGGAAGGCTGAAGAAAGCCGTCTCACCCAACCTATCGAGTAGAAGACGTTTCGCGATCTGTTCGATGCGAATTACTTCCCTGAGACTGCCCGTTTTGATTTGGAGTAGTAGTTCATCCATCCACAACAAGGCTCGATGTGGGTCAAGTATGTGGATGAATACGATGCTGAGTTTACTATGCTTAGCAGATAAGATATTGTCTCAAATTCAAATTCCTGATCTCACTCATTACACTGCTAACACAACACACCTGATTCCTACTGCTGAGATCCGGGCACGATGATTTTAGCAAGGGTTAGACCCGAAAATCCATGCTGCACTCACAACAGGGGATTTCCCAGCGCATGAACTTGCTTTGAAGGCTGCTCGATGCTATGAGGAGTTGTGAAGAAGAAGGGCAGACCGCAGACT
The DNA here is from genome assembly GCA_030015575.1 of Agapanthus africanus. Taxonomy (NCBI): domain Eukaryota; kingdom Viridiplantae; phylum Streptophyta; class Magnoliopsida; order Asparagales; family Amaryllidaceae; genus Agapanthus; species Agapanthus africanus. The sequence goes on from CM057337.1 coordinate 740,701,028, forward strand.
GCCGGTATGAAACGCCCTGCGACACAGATGTCAGGAGGAGCCTCTTCTAGGCCAACTTTTTCACCCAGGAGATCGGGATGATCATTTAACCGGTCCAGTCCAGACTTTTATTTCTATTGCGAGAGGAAGGGACACTTGGCGAAGGACTGCAGGCGTGCAAATGGCCTGTGTTTGATTTGTGGCGCATCCACTCACGCGATAGGAGCATGTCCATACCGTTTCAATACAGCTCCAGCACCCAGACCAGCAATCACAGTTCTGCAGCGGCCATCTATCCAAGCACCTGCACCCCGTTTAGCACTCCCTGCACCAGCTCTACGTGGACTTCCTGCACAGCCTCAACGTCAGTTCCATCAAGCACAGAGGAACATGCCTCAAGGGCAGAGAAACATGCCCCAAGGACAGAGTAACATGCCTTAAGGGCAGAGAAACATGACCCAAGGACAGAGGAATGTGCCTCAAGCAAGGAGGAATGTACCACGACGTCAGGCTTTCACAATGACGGTCGAGGAGGCCGAAACCACAGGACAAGTCATCACTGGTAATTCCCAATCCTTTCAAACCTTTTCAATCCTTGTATATCACTATACTTTTACTATATCTAAACCTAAACTCACACAACTTAGGTACTATACTAGTAGTCTCCCTACCTGCTCTAGCACTCTTTGACACTGGGGCATCATATTGCTTTATGTCGCAACGGTTCGTCCGAACTCATACGATTCTAGTTAAACCGCTCGTATCCAGATGGAATGTCAGTTCGGGGAACGACGTTCTAAAAGCAATTTTGGGATACGATCTGTGTCCAGTAGTCGTTTGCGGTAGAGAATTTTATGCGGATTCCAAGGTGCTGGAAATACCGAACTTTGACGTAGTCTTGGGAATGGACTGGCTGGGAACTTTCTTCGCTACCATCGACTGTTGCCAAAGGAGGGTAGTGTTCGAAATACCAGATCATCCAGTATTCTATTTCAAGAGTGGAGACCGTACCTTGGAACCTAGCATCTACAAAGTAAAACCAAAGAAGGCAGTGGTTGCAGCATTGCAAGTGGATGAATCGAAGCCAGGGGTAGTTTGAGAGTTCGAGGACGTATTCCCGGAAGATATATCAGGTTTGCCTCCCGATCGAGCTCTTGAATTCAGCATCGATTTACTGTTAGTTGTATGTATGCCCATTATTGTACATGATTGTATATTATTGTGGATGCTTGGACATATATAGGGAGGACTTTCTTGCTCGACATGATAATATGCTATCTGATTACTCTTTATCTTAACATGTATACTTGTTCTATCTCTATGTTACATGTTGATAAAGCCCTTAGGATGTGTACTTGACTACCAGGATTATGATGCAGATCATACTAGTAGGGCCAGGGTAGTCTACAAGTACATCCTTTAATTGTTCCTAGTCGTGGGTGTATCGAGACGGGGCATTGATATTCCAGAGTAGATTAGTGTATACGCTTCTTGACCCATTTGATGGGCGATGGATGATCCCATATCCATTGGCATTTGACATCAAAGATGGTATACGGGTGCTCAGTGGAGACTGGGTACACTGAACAGGACTCACCGAGAACTCCTAGTTGGTATTATACCTAACGTCAGATAGCAGTTCTCAGGTGACACTGGTACAGGTTATTCTGTAGACCTGAGATCGTCATAGAATCTTGTGTGATTCCCACTGTCCTTTAATTTCCACCTTACCACATTCAAGAGAACGTGTAAAACGGTGGTTTTTGGGTACATTCCCGAGTCACATGGAGACAATGAGCGATAGGAGGGGTTTCGTCTCTCCCGGTATTGGGGGTTAATGTTGCGCTGTGCTCGATTGGCCATAACAGAAAGTCCTTGGCCATGGCTGATACGGAGATTTACTGGTAAGTGTTATCAGTAGTTTCTCGACCCGTTATGAGCCTAACATCGGCACGACTTATCAAGTTATTAGGGTCTGACGTTTACCACCCTAGACTCGATATACGACATATCAGATGAAGAGACCGGACTGTACGGTAAGTGTTGCTGTTGGATTTACAGAAGTATGGATAAGCTTGCTTGTTGATCTTCTGATCGTTCAATACCCGGATAGCCGTTACGTCCATCTAGTACCGCTGACGGCTTGTGGGTGACTGATATGATCATCACCTACTGCCGGTGTATTGACGAGTCATTAGAGTCCTACACAGAGATTTCCTAGCTCATGCGAAACGAAGTAGGGCATAGATGTGATATGTGCGGGACCGAGATTAATACGTGTATGTGATACAGTATTCTAATCTTGCGATATAGATTATATGTGATATAACCGGATTGTTGAATCAAGTGTTGATTCAATGATATGTTATATGTATATGTGATATGCATATAAATGATATTAGACGGTTGTATGTGATATAGACGGGTTATTAAATCAAGTGTTAATTTAATAATTTAATGTGTAATTATATATTTGATATATTAATATACATTAACTAATATTAGCTCACTTAAGAAAATGTTTTCTCAAAATACATACAAATATATATATGATATATATTAATGTATTTATTTATGTGTCATGCTAGATGATACATTGGACTTGGGTGTATGAGACTCATACCATACTTAAGATAATGTGGGGATTTAATTATTAAGGGATAAACAAAATTATGTGGAAATTATCATGGTTGAGATGCTTGTAGAAGCTTGTGGTAACCTTGACTTAAGTCCACTAATTTTCTTTTACTCTAGATATTTTTTAACCTAACCATTATCTTTAGCCATGGTTTAATCTCTACATGAGTTATATATGATATTTTCTCACCCATGGTTGCAAGAGTTCACCACTTCATCTTCTTCTTCATCTCCATTTTTTGCTTTCTAGCTTTCTTGTGAGATGAAAAAAAAAAGAGAAAAATTATTCTAAAGTGATCAAAATTCCTACTTCACCAATATATACCAAACTAGCCATTTAGTATAGGTTGTTTCTTCACTAGTTCATCAATTAGTGAAGAGGTAGCTTGAGTTAGAGATTCTTCGACGTAGATCATCTTTGGTCTCGAAGATCCTTGAGCAAGCTCATTCCTTTTACCTAGTAGAGCCTAAAGAGAGTCCGAGAGACCACTAGTTGGAGCAAACACTACTACAATAAGGGGTTGCCCCTACGGCTACAGGAATCCGTAGGGGCAACTTTTTATTGCCCCTACGGATTAATCCGTAGGTCCCCATGGTTGCCCCTGCGGTGCCCTATGGATTAATTTAAAAATATTAAAATGTAATTTGTTATTTGGCCCTACAGAGCCGCAAAAGAAGGCCCTACGGATTAATTCGTAGGGCCTTCTTTTTTGGTTATTTATAAAAAAATAAAGCCTAGAAATTTCCCTGTTCCCCAAATTTCCCTGCTCTCACTCGTCTCCCGTGCGCGCCTCGTCGCCACCGCACTCCCGCACGCGCCTCTTCGCCACCGACATCATCGTCGACTTCCTCGTCGACGGTAAGAACTCTCTCATCGCCGATCTCCCCCTTGCGTCGTCAAGACAGTAGAATCGCTGGGTTAAGGTTAGTAAATTTCATTTTTTAACTTCTAATTATGCATTTATTTATGTTATTGTTGATTATTGGGTTGCTACTAGGGCTTAGAGTTAGGGTTCGTGTTGGATATATGTATGCCCTAGAGGCCATTATATGATAGTGGATGTGTGTGTGTGTGTATAGACACACACACACACAGAGGACATTCTTGCTCGACATGATAGTATGCTGTCTGGTTTCTCTTTATCTGATATGTTTACTTGATCATGATTTTATTCATTTTTACATGTTGATAAAACCCTGAGGATATTTGCTAGACTACTGTGATTATGATGGAGATCATACTAGTGGGACGTGTGTAGTTTATAAGCATATCCTAAAATGTCCCTAGTCGTGGGTGTATCATGACGGGGGCCATCGATATTCTAGAGTAGACTAGCGTATACGATACTAGACCCATCAGATGAGCGATGGATGTTCCCATATCCATTGATGTTTGACATCGAGATCGTATGCGGGTGCTCAGTGGAGACTGGGTACACTGGACGGACTCGCCAAGAACTCCTATGTGGTATTATATCTATCGTCGGATAGCAGTTCTCAGGTGACACTGGTACAGGTTAGTCTGTAGACCCGAGATCATCATAGAGTCTCATGTGTTCTCCCACTGTACTTTGATTATCACCCTACCATGGCTCTGCTGAGTCGTGCAAACAGGTGGCTTTTGGGTACATTCCCGAGACATGTGGAGGCAATGAGCGATAGGAGGGGTTTCGTCTCTTCCGGTATTGGGGGTTGATATTGCGCTGTGCTCGATTGGCTATATCAGTAAGTCTCTGGCCAGGGCTGTTGAGATTTATTGATAAGTGTTATCAGTAGTTTCTCGGTTTGATAATAGAACATACATCGGCATGACTTATTGAGTTATTGGGGTCGACGATGCCATCCCTAGACTTGATATCCAGCATATCTGACGAAGAGACCGGACTGTACGGTAGTGTTACCGGTTGGCTCGACGGGAGTTTCGACAGGTTCGCTTGTTTTCTTCTGATCGCTCAATACCCGGGTAGCCGTTACGTTTAGCTGATCTCTTGCGGCTTGGGGTGCTTGATATGATCATCACCCACTGCTGGCGTATTGACGAGTCTTAGAGTCTTGGGGCTTGGTGTTGATTTAACATTGACTAAATAGCTAAGTATGTTTAAACCCTTTTCTTTATTGTATGCATGCATATATGCATATGTTTATGTTGATGCACATGTTGATGTGCATGCACACATACATGCATACACTTGTGTGTATCATGGTTATTGATACACTAGTGGTGGCAATGCAAGACTCACATGGAAATATTTATCTAAATATTTATTTTTGAGTTAATGTTAATAGAATTAATTCATGGTTGATATTTATCCTTTCATTCTCTACACTTAACCTTGCATTAACCATGAGTTAATTTTTTATGGCTCTTATTGCTCCAAAATAAATATCTAGATATTTATTAACCCATGGTTTAAAGTGAGAAGGATTTAATATATATATAGATATATTTTTTCATTCTCAAAAAGAAATTATCATTATCTATTTGAGCTCTTGAGTTGCCATCATCTTCTTCCTCCTCTCTCTTGCTCTCTTGACTTTGTTAGTGAGTGAGATAGTGAGAAATTTAAGGTTTTGAAGTGAGAAAACTAACCACATCATCATTCTACACTAGTCTAGCCAATTAGTTTAGAGTGTTAGCTTCATCTTCATCTTTTGATCAAGTGGAGCTTGTAGCTTGGACAAAGAGGACTCCGGGTGGATTATCGTGGACTCGGAAGATCACAAGCAAGTCTGTTCTAACTCTCAAGTAGCCAAGGAGTCAAGCAAAGAGAACTACAAAGGTTGTATTCTCTTTACTTAGTGTTATATTACTTGTTGTATGTGATACTACTTCATATGTTACTTTAAATTTCTAGTTTGATCCTAGGTTAGCTTTTTTAGCACCCTTAAAAATTATATTGTAGCATGTTTAATGCATTAAAAACCCTTGTGAGGTGCTAGGTAAACCCAACAGTTGTATCAGAGCCAAGCTAGAGCATTAGAGTAACCTATACGACGTTAAAACATTTCGAACGAACATCGATTGCCCGGAAAAACCATTCTCTGGAAATTTTTCAAAAATTGAAAATTTTCACATTAAAAATATTCAGAAAATCACCCAGGTAATTCTATGGACCCTCTAGAAGAACGATACCCTAACTCGATTAAACGACCGCGGAACCGCGGTAGAAACCTGGTTTTGGCGGCGGTTCCGCTGCGCCGTTTGTGAGGCTTGGGTCGGCCCTTCTACGGTTGGTCCATAGGTACTGTGGCATGCTTCTGGGTAATTTTAATACTGCTCAGGTGTTGTGCTTCTCTGTGGAATTTTGGGTCATTGATTGATCTATCAAATGCTTTAACATCGCCTAGTTTATTTGCATATATTGACATGAGATGTTATATGTTGCTGTGAAATGATGTATAGGATCGTCGTGATGAATGGCCGGGGGTTTTATGTGAGATGAGAGTTTTCTTTTCATTCATGTAAAAATTCATTTGTATGTAATATTCTTTTATTGGGGCACATCCGGGTTGAGGATGATGTTTCCTTCGATGTATATTATTTACTTTTCCGCATTAGGATAGACCCAAGGTGGGGAGCACAAGTGACCGGGTTCTAAAGTCCAGCGGAAGGCCATCTCGAGGAGTCGAGATCGGGTCTCCTAACTTTACAATTGGTAGGGTTGCTTGCCGCTCTCGTAGGGGTCTAGGGTGTGGTATTGGCTATTCATCACGACCGTGGAACCCGTATTTTCTATCGTTGGCTAAATATAAAATACGGAATTCCTAGTATATCATATATTTTCAAATATGTGCTTCTGTTGTTTATATTCTGTAATGTGATCGCTTGATATATCTGAGACGAATGCAATATTATATATGAGATATATAGTAGGCGTTGCTTATGTTTTGCACCCGTGCTAGTCCCGTCCCGGTATGCCGTTATTTATGTAACCTAATGGTGCATAACGGAACATTGTGGCGAATGCGGATGGCATAAGGGTACGTTGTATTTTCGTTTCTTTTCTGTGTTTGGCTTAAGGACTTAAATGATGGGACTACATTAATATATTTAATGTAAGGAAAAATAAACCTAAAAGGATGTTGTAGAATCGAATTTAGAAACCCACTCGGCTTTTTGTGAAAAAGCTACATTTCAAAATTGCGGAGAATAAGCCACTCCTTTTGAAAACCGTTTGATTTTACAACGATATCAAGTTCAAAGCGTTCAAGGTTTTCTTAAAAACCATCCGCAACCCTCCATTATTTTAGGAAGTAGAGTACTTAGTATTCGTTCTACATTTGTTGACTATAGTTAAGGCGTAGTGTACGGTTGCTAAGTGATGTCTTCCTATACTGCATATGATGCAGATTAATTAGGACATTCATATAACTTTGTTGACCATAGTTAAGGGTCATGTGGGTGGGTCTAATTAATCATGAAATGACGGGTAGAACTTGACTAGTGCTTGTGATTTGTTGATCATAGTTAAGGTCATAAGTGCTAGGGGTAAAAATCATATCGGGAGTTTCAAGAGTTGAAATTTGCAATGAGATTGCATACCTTCCATATGATGGTTGGATCCCGATCCCACTGTGAGCAAGAGTTCCTCCGAGGAGAGTTTTGCACTTTACAATTAGCTAACTTATTAGGTGTCTAGAAAGGTGTTAATGAGGCTACGCCTCTAGGAAAATGAGGTTTACTTTAATTAGGTCTGTGCGAAAGCACGGGAACCTCCCTCAACTACCGACACTGGACTGGCTAAACGGTTAGCGAAGTTGTAGAATGTAATTAATCCTGGCTAGTTTTCCTTTTAAGGTTTGAAGGGAAATTTGATAAAAGCAGTGAGAGACATCAATTAGATAAGATAATAACCAATCTGATCTTTGCAAGAGCTTTCGCTAAGTGTATTCTTTTCTCTCTCTTAATGGCAGATACCAATGACAGGACTCAAGCTTCTACTAGATAAAAATAAACTGAATGACCAATTATAAAGACTGGCTGGGGAACATTAACATTGCCTTGACCTATGATAAGGTATCATATGTCCCCACGGCCCCGCCCCGCCCGTCCCAGGTCCTAAATCTTCGGTTGCGGTTAGGGAAGTCCGCAAGACATGGGACGCTGACTGTGCCACGGCCAAATGTCTCGCGCTTGCATCAATGGATAATACAGATCAAAAGAAGCACGAGCAGATGGATGTTCAATCCATCTTTCTCCATACAAAAGAGTTGTATAGGGAGCAATCTCGTGTCCTACAATACGAAGCGTCTAGAAAGTTGTTTCAGATGTGGATGGCTCCTGGCACACCAGTAGGTGACCATGTTCTGAAGATGATAGCTCTTATAGAAGAGCTTGAGTACCTCGGATGGTCAATGGACAACGAACAATATATTGATATTATTCTACAGTCTCTCCCCTAGCCTTTGCTCAGTTTGTAGTTAACTTCAACATGCACAACATGGAGAAGTCACTACCTGAACTTCTCAATATGTTAAGAAGTACAGAGAGCACGCTCAAGTCAGTGAAAACTCCTACTTTGATTGCTGGGCCATCTTCCTCCTCTCGTCCGAAGGCCAAGGCCAAGGCCAAGGGAAAGATGAAGAAGAAACCCACCAAACCTAGAGGTAGAGTTAAAAAGGCTGAGGGGAAAGATAAGTCTACGGCTGGGGAATCGGGAAAAGGGGAATGTTATCGCTGCCACAAATCGAGACACTGGAAGCGCAACTGTGCTGAGTACCTGGATCTCAAAAAGAAGAAGCATGGTGATGCTTCCGCTTCAGGTGTGTTTGTGACAGAAAAATGTTTTTCTATAAACTCTGCTTCCTGGGTATTAGATACCAGTTCAGGTTCTCACATTTGCAATTCTATGCAGGGGCTGAGAAATAGCAAAGTTTTGAAGACAGGTGACCATACTCTCCGGGATGGAAATGGTTCTAATGTACATGCGATTTCAGTGGGAGAGTATCACCTGGGGTTGCCATCAGGGTGTATATTGGTTTTGAACCCATGTTATTATGTACCTAGTATGCTTTGTAATATAATATCCGTTTCTTTGTTAGACAATGAAGGATATCATTTTGTATTGCAGAATAATATTATAAACATTAACCTGAATCAAATGTTGGTTGTGTATGGTACACTTAATAACGGGATATACGTCCTGAATCAATACACAATTTTCAGCATACAACACACTAGTAAAAGAAAATTTTCAGAAATAAATGAAGCTTTTCTTTGGCACTGTAGACTTGGTCATATTAACGAAACAAGACTAAACAAGCTACATAAAGATGGATATTTAAAACCTTTTGAATATAAATCTTATGCGACTTGCCAGTCTTGTATCAAGGGTAAAATGACCAAATCTCCGTTTACAGGACACGGAGAAAGAGCTACTCAGCTTTTAGCCCTCATACATAGTGATGTATGCGGGCCAATGTCTACACAGGCTAGAGGCGGTTTTTCTTATTTCATAACTTTTACTGATGATTTCTCAAGGTTCGGTCATGTGTTTTTATTAAAGCATAAGTCTAAAGCTTTCGAGAAATTCACTGAGTACAAACTTGAAATAGAAAAACAAACCGGATTGAGTATCAAGATGCTTCAATCAGATCAAGGTGGGGAGTATCTTAGTACAGAATTTGCATACTTTCTAAAAGAGAATGGGATTATCTCTCAGCTAACTCCTCCTTACACACCACAGCACAACGGTGTGTCAGAGCGGAGGAATTGGACCCTATTGGATATGGTACGTTCCATGATGAGTGATACTGAGTTACCTGTCTCATTTTGGGGGCATGCATTGGAGACTGCAGCGTTCTATTGAACAGGGTTCCAACCAAAACCGTGTCTAGATATGGCATGGGAAGAGACCATCTCTTAAACGAGTTAAGATTTGGGGTTGTCCGGCCTATGTCAAAAAACAAAATCTGGACAAGCTCGAGACACAGTCAGTCATGTGTAATTTTGTGGGGAATCCAAGGAATTCCAATGGATATCTATGCTACCACAAACAGGAACAAAAGGTGTTTGTTTCTCAGTATGCCACATTTTTAGAAAAAGAATTTTTACAAATGATACAGATGGCAGTGTGGTAGATCTAGAAGAAGTTCTAGAAACACAAATTACAAATGACGACTTGGTTGAACCGGCTGTTGCAACAGAGACAAATGAAACTCAACCACTCCGTAGATCTGGTAGGACTTCTCGCCCACCGGAGAGGTACTACGGTTTCCTCATTGATGATGATAGAGAAGATTGCATCATGGATGATGATGATCCTACCAGTTTTCAGCAAGCTATCACGAGTGGAGACTCTGTGAAGTGGCTGGATGCCATGAGATCTGAAACGGAGTCTATATACACCAACAAAATATGGACTTTGGACATTGTACCCCCTGGGGTAAAACCCGTGGGGTGTAAATGGATCTTTAAAAGAAAGATTGGTGTAGATGGGCAGGTGGAGACCTATAAGGCAAGACTTATGGCGAAAAGATTTCGTCGAAGACCGGGTCTGGACTATGACGAAACTTTTTCTCCCGTAGCCATGCTTAAATCCATTCAGATCCTACTTGCTATTGCTGCTCACTACGACAATGAAATCTGGCAGATGGACGTTAAAACTGCATTTCTAAATGGTGATTTAGAAGAATGCGTTTATATGGATCAGCCAGAGGGCTTCATTGACAGTGGGAACAGCGGGAAAGCATGTAGATTGCTTAAATCCATATATGGATTAAAGCAGGCATCACGGAGTTGGAACATCTATTTTGATGATGTTATCAAAGAGTTTAATTTCATCAAAAATACAGATGAACCTTGTGTTTATAAGAAGGGTGTAGGGAGAGCTGTCACATTCCTCGTATTGTATGTAAATGACATTCTTCTGATAGGAAATGACATTCCTATGCTGTAGTCGGTCAAATCATTCTTATCACAAAGGTTCTCCATGAAGGACCTGGGTGATGCTACGTACATATTGGGCATTCGGATCTATAGGGATAAATCCAAGAGGTTATTAGGATTGTCCCAAACCAGGTACATCAACACCATCCTAAAGAGGTTTAGTATGGAAGACTCCAAGCAGGGTGCCTTACCCGCTTGCCATGGAGTCACTCTCTCCAAAGATTTTTGCCCAAAGACTGATGAAGAGAGAGCTCGCATGAGCATTATACCCTATGCTTCAGCCGTAGGATCTATAATGTATGTGATGTTGTGTACACGCCCTGATATAGCTTATGCACTAGGTGTAGTAAGCAGGTATCAATCCAACCCAGGGGAGAATCACTGGACAGCTGTGAAGAACATTCTTAAGTACTTGTGAAGGACTAAAGAATTGTTCTTGGTGTATTGTAACAGAGATCTCCAAATGGAGACCTTTACCGATTCGAGCTTCCAGAGTGATAATGATGAAAGAAAAACAATTTCTGGGTTTGTATTTACCCTTAATGGAGGGGCGGTGACTTGGAAGAGTTCCAAACAGGATATCGTTGCAGACTCTACGATGGAAGCCGGGTACATTGCTGCAAATGATGCCGCAAAGGAAGCCGTCTGGATGAGGAAATTTGTCTCGGAGCTAGGAGTAGTTCCAACCATTATTGATCCAATACAATTGTATTGTGATAATATTGGGGCTATGGCGGTAGCCAAGGAGCCCAGGTTCCATCAGCGGTCTAGACACATCCTGAGGCGATATCATTTGATCCGGGAGATAGTTGATCGCCGCGAGATCGAGATTCAGAGAGTAGATACAAAGAATAACACCGCAGACGCACTCACCAAGGCCCTCCCTCAGCCGCAACATGAGTGACTTTTTGAGATGTTGGGTATGAGATACGCCAATAACTGGCCTTAGTGCAAGTGGGAGATTGTTGGATATATGTATGCCCTAGAGGCCATTATATGATAGTGGATGTATTTATACATGTGTGTGTGTGTGTGTGTGTGTATATATATATATATATATATATATACAGAGGACATTCTTGCTCGATATGATAGTATGCTATCTGGTTACTCTTTATCTGATATGTTCACTTGATCATGCTTTATTCATTTGTACATGTTGATAAGGCCCTGAAGATATTTGCTAGACTACTGTGATTATGATGGAGATCATACTAGTGGGACATGTGTAGTTTATAAGCATATCCTGAAATGTCCCTAGTCGTGGGTGTATCGTGACGGGGGGCATCGATATTCCAGAGTAGACTAGCGTATAAGATATTAAACCCATCAAATGGGCGATGGATGTTCCCATATCCATTGATGTTTGACATCGAGATCGTATGCAGGTGCTCAGTGGAGACTAGGTACACTGGAAGGACTCTCCGAGAACTCCTATGTGGTATTATATCTATCGTCGGATAGCAGTTCTCAGGTGACACTGGTACAGGTTAGTCTGTAGACCCGAGATCGTCATAGAGACTCATGTGTGTGTTCTCCCACTGTGCTTTGATCACTATCCTACCACGGCTCTACTGAGTCATGCAAACTGATGGCTTTTGGGTACATTCCCGAGACATGTGGAGGCAATGAGCGATATGAGAGGTTTCGTCTCTCCCGGTATTGGGGGTTGATGTTACGCTGTGCTCGATTGGCTATATCAGTAAGTCCCTGGCCAGGGCTGTTGAGATTTACTGATAAGTATTATCAGTAGTTTCTCAGTTTGATAATAGACCATACATCGGCATGACTTATTGTGTTATTGGGGTCGACGATGCCATCCCTAGACTTGATATGCAGCATATCTGACAAAGAGACCGGACTGTACGGTAGTGTTACCAGTTGTGTCGACGAGAGTTTTGACAGGTTCGCTTGTTTTCTTCTGATCGCTCAATACCCGGATGGTCGTTACGTTTAGCTGACCTCTTGCGGCTTAGGGGTGCTTGATATGATCATCACCCACTGTCGGCGTATTGATGAGTCTTACACTCCTACAAAAGAGTTTCCTATCCCAAGCGAAACGATGTGGTGTGCATATGTGATATGCACGGTGACCCGATTAAATGCGAGTATATGATACCGTATATTAATCGGGTGTTTTACTATTGGTCGGGTCGTATGTGATATGACCGGTTTGTTAAATCAAGTGTTGATTTAACATTGACTAAATAGCTCACTTTTTTTAAACCCTTTTCTTTATTGTATACATGCATGTATGCATATGTTTATGTTGATGCACATGTTGATGTGCATGCACAAATACATGCATACACTGTGTGTATCATGGTTGTTGATACACTAGTGGTGGAAATACAAGACTCACATGGAAGTATTTATCTAAATATTTATTTTTGAGTTAATGTTAATAGAATTAATTCATGGTTGATATTTATCCTTTCATTCTCTACACTTAACCTTGCATTAACCATGAGTTAATTTTCTATGGCTCTTATTGCTCCAAAATAAATATCTAGATATTTATTAACCCATGGTTTAAAGTGAGAAGGATTTAATATATATATATATATATATATATATATTCATTCTCAAAAAGAAATTATCATTATCTATTTGAGCTCTTGAGTTGCCATCATCTTCTTCCTCCTCTCTCTTGCTTTCTTGACTTTGTTAGTGAGTGGGATAGTGAGAAAGTTAGGGTTTGAAGTGAGAAAACAAACCACATCATCATTCTACACTAGTCTAGAAAATTAGTTTAGAGTGTTAGCTTCATCTTCATCTTTTGATCAAGTCGAGCTTGTAGCATGGACAAAGAGGACTCCAGGTAGATCGCGGACCCGGAAGATCACAAGCAAGCCCATTCCAACTCTCAAGTAGCCAAGGAGTCAAGCAAAGAGAACTACAAAGGTTGTATTCTCTTTACTTAATGTTATATTACTTGTAGTATGTGATACTACTTCCTATGTTACTTTAAATTTCTAGTTTGATCCTAGGTTAGTTTGCTTAGCACCCTTAAAAATTATATTGTAGCATGTTTGATGCATTACAAACCCTTGTGAGGTGCTAGTTAAACCCAACAGTTCGGTCTAGGGTTTGGGCTAGGGTTTGGGTTAATTAGGTAGGGTTAGGGTTAGGGTTAAGGTTGGGGTTAGGGTTCGGTTCAGGAATTGAGTTAGGGTTAGAGTTAGGGTTCAATTTAGGGTTAGGGTTAATTAGTCAGGGTTAGTTAGGGTTAGGGTTCAGTTTAGGGTTAGGGTTCGGTTCAGGGTTAGGGTTAGAGGCTAGGGTTAATTTGGGTTAATCAGGTAAAATTGAGTGTATTTGTGTTAGGGCGTTGATTATGGTTAATTAGCTTAATTAGTGATAATTTGAAGGGTTGGGATGTTGATTAGGGTTGATTTGGGTTAATTAGGTTAATTTGGGTTATTAGGAATAATTTGTGTTAGGGTGACGATTAGGGTTAATTAGGTTAATTTAGGTTAATTAGGGTTAGGGTTTAGGGTGCACTAGTTTCTTCAGTAGGATTCTCGATAATAACGTAAACGTATAATTTTAACGTAAACGCAAGAAAAATTTACCCTAAACTTGAAAGTTTGAACCCTTAATAACGAAACGTAAACGTAAAACCTATTCATGTTAAATGTTCATGTTAAAACCAATATATGATACTCGATGATAATATGAAACTTTCATATTCTTATCGATACTCATATGTGAAAATCAAAGCGCGACTTAGTCCCCGCCTATCAGTTAACATACGTTCGATATTCGTCGTGACATAGAACTATACGAAGGTTGTTAATTATCGGACGGTATAGTTCGATACTAATAACCTTCGTGTAGTCTATGTGACGAGAAGATTCAATCGTATGATAACCGATAGATTTGTCCAGTATAGACAAGTTAGGAATGTATAAAGCAAACACTTGCATTCACTTGTGTTTTCATTCGTTTCGAGTTATTTCGTCGATACTTTTCCGCCGGTTCTCCATGTACAAAGATAGATTAGATGTTCATTTCAACGTTATTTCATAGCTTTGAAATGATTATCTATTCTATTACAGTGAACTCGGAGAACAACGGGGAGGTGATGCCGAAATTTACTCAAAACGGTTGAAAGCACAAGCGAATGAGTGTCTGCTCTATACATTCTTAATGGGATAGAAGCCTTACCCCTGACAGCCGAAACACACACATACAATATGAATACACAAAAAACGCACACACAGCACATACACACCAACAACCCTACAATTAAGTGAAATCATAAATTGAAACACACATACGCGGAATACAACTTGTTGGCTATAGTGCCCTCAAGGCAATTATCATAGTCGCAGGCAGGTGATTATGATGATTGGGGGAGGATCTATACCGGTAGAACAGTCTTACTCGAGATGATAGTATGCTATCTGGTTTGTCTTTATCATCATGTATAGTATTAGGTGGCATTACATATCACTATTACATGTTGATAGAGCCCATAGGATTCTTGCTTGACTACCAGCATTATGATGGCGATCATATACGTGGGAGCTGGGTAGTCTATAAGCACATCCATAAATGTCCCTAATCATGGTTGTTTCGAGACTGGGCATCGATACTCCAGAGTAGACTGGTGTATACTGATCGAGACCCCGACAAGGGGCGGTGGCCGGTCTCACAAGCCATTGGTGTCGGTTTGTTCACCTAAGATGTATACAGGTGCTCATTGGGTTATGAGTATACCGGATGGACTCGTCAGGAACATGCTAGTTGGTATTATACCTATTGTCAGATAGCAGTTTCCAGGTAACATGTGTACAGGTTAGTCTATTGACCTGAGATCGTCATTTGTCTCGTGTGAGTTCCCACTGTTCTTTGATTACTGCCCTACCACGGCTCAAAGGAGTCGTGCAAACAGGTTTTAGTTGGGTACAGTCCCAAGCCACATGGAGGAAGTGAGCGGATCGTCAGGGGATTCGTCTCTCCCGGTATTGGGAGTTGATGTCGCATTGTGCACGGGTGGCCATCACCAGAAATCCTTGGCCAAGGTAGTCGAGAATTACTGATTCGGATCAGTAGTTTCTCGGTGGGTGATGGGCTTCATACCGACACTAAATGTCGCGTTATTATGGGTCTGACTTTGTCCATCCCCTAGACTCGATATGCGATACTCATAGACGAACGGACCGGACTGTATGGAGATTGTCACTGTCAGGCTCAGTAGGGGTTTCAGGATGAGTTTTCTCATCGGCCTCCCTTTCGCTCAACACCTGGGTAGCCATTACGTACAGCTGGTGCCGCTGATGTGTTTGTGGTTAAACCCACTGCCAGCATATTGACGAGTCTTTAGAGTCCCACACAGAGGGTTTTCCTGCTTCGGGCGAAACTATGTAGAGGCTGTATGGTTTTATGGCAGGGTTCGATCACATACATGTACTTGTGCACGGATGATATTCGGACGGATAATACTAGTAGGCTTTGGTTTAAGCCGGATCCTACTATTATATTGTTGGATTATTTTCGTCTCATTGTATTCGTATTCTTCGGAATACGGATGCGGGTATGTATATACGGTTGAGGGGTATTCTTCTAATTTCTTACAAGATAACTTTTAGAAGATTACACCTCATCATGGTTTAGACCTTTTTGGATTAAAAGGTTATTGAGGTGGAGGATGAGGTGCTTATTGCATTTTTTGTGGCATGGCGAATTAGTGACCCATGGTTACTATTCTAGCATGCTTAGGGTTTTTGTTTGTTGTGAGATTATTTGTTGACTTGAGATATTTTTTGTTGACTCAAGATATTTTGAAGACATGGATATTTATTGGATGGCTCTATTATTTTATTGAGTACACTCACAACACACAAAGATAACTAAGCCATTATTCATTCTCTCTCCTACAACACTCTCATCCTCGTGGCATCTTCTTCTACCTCTACCCAAACCCTCTCTTGTGTTGAGAAATATTGGGTGTCTTGAGACAAATTAATCCTTCATCACTCTCTACTTCTTCTATGGTGTCTAGTGCAGCGATTTAGGTACCCTAGTTACCTCGAATATGAGGTTGGAGCTCGATTCATAGACTCTCGGGTGGATCATCTTCGATGAAGGGAGACCGGAGATCAAGCTTGACCAAGGAGGCCTCTAGGAGCTTGGAAAGATGGTTCAAGACTGAAGGGCATGGATAATTCGGTTAAACCATTCTAACTCCTTTACATGTTTTGTTATCTAGGGCTTATGGGTCGATTCGGGTTATCGAGTTGTTCTAGTGCCGGTTTTTGAAAATTTTTGTTCCGCAATGGCCACGGTTTGATGGCCGGGGCGCTTGCTTAACCCAACATGGTATCAGAGCCACTCCATAAGCCTTAGTTAACTCATTGTGACATTAGAAATCCGTCGTTTTTGTCATGCAAAAACTGCCGACAAAAACAGTTCCGAAAACTGAAAGTTTGAGATGTTTGCACACCCCGCGGGCTCACGGGTGTAACTGAGAAGCCGCGGGGTGGTGCATGGACACCCTTAGGAAACCCCGAAGGGGACCGAATGTCTAGGCCCACTCCCCAAGACCACCACAAGGTGGTCTTGGCGGTGGGGACCCGAAACTGCCCCACCTTAGGCAGTTTCGGGTCTGCCTCACCCCCTGGCCACCTCGTGGTGGCCTCGGGGGTGGGGTATGCCTTCTAGGCCCCCTGACTCGAAATTAATTTCGTTCTCTAACCCCCCACAAATATTCGGGCGCATTTCGTTTTGAATCGGACTTCCGAATTGGCTTTAAACGGTCGGTTTTTGGAACTTTAGCTCACTGTTTTTTCATGGTTTTGGAAATTGGTTTAGTTTTCTAATTGCATGTGGAATTCTAATGTCTTAGTTTTCAGTACATACATTACTATCTGCGGCGATCGTGAATGTCATCAGAACGGTACAATTCGTCTAATTTCTATATGACTTTTAGACGGGTTTGTGAACGTGACATTCACGTTGATGTTCTTTGTTGTGCCGTCGTTGTGGCGGGGTCGTCGTGTGGATTGCTTGGGTGCAATGGTAGCACAGTTTAGGTTTATTTGTACATTTGATATTGCGGGATGAGCGTCCGACATATGGACTGCCGTCACTGTCAGTTTGTATATTATTTGTTTGGGGCACGACCGGGTTGAGGTCGATGTCACCCTTAAACTTATTTTCTTTTATGTATTAGGATTACCCCGCGGTGGAGTGCACGAATAGCCGGGTTCTACAGGGCAACGGCTCCTCATCTCATGGCGTTGAGATGGAGGGACCTCACTCTAGAATTGGTGGGCTATTCGCCGCACTCGTAGGGGGTATAGGTTGATCGAAGGAGGGGTGCTCAAGTTACCGGATTCCGTGGAGTGTTGGGTGGCCCATTCACGTTGTTGATTAGGGTTGCCTCGCTTCTGGGATTGGCGGGTAACTTTTCCCGCTCGTAGGGGTCTAGGTTTTCATTGCACAGGCTATCCACACTACAGGGAACGTCGGGTCTCATTTGCGGCTCAAGTGAAATCTGAGGCTCCAGGATTATCCACCACTCTGTGTTTCTTAGCTGAAATTTTGTGAAGTTTCTTTATATCATGCTTAGGACGATTGTTATATATATTTATATATAAACTAGTAGATGTTTTATATGTTTTGCACCTGTGCTAGTCCAGCCCCCGCTCTGTCGTTAGTTAAGTAACCCAACGGGTGATGACGGGGCCCAGTGGCGAATGCGGATGGTATATACGTACATTTTATTTTCGTTCCTTTTCTGTGGTATGATATGTTTAATTGATGGGACTGCGTTGCTTCTGATCAATGCAAGGAAAACAAACATATATATGATGTTGTTGGAACCAAGTTTTAAAAAAAAAAGACATTACAGACGTTCTCTTTTGTTTTGCACAGTGGTATTCGGTTATGAATATCCAGCACCTCATTCGATGAGGCAAGGGCCGAGATCCCTTCATCGGGAGTGACCCCTTAGGCAGAATTTTGCATCAGGGTAATAAATTCACTATAGTCGATTATTTTTTGCTTTGCATTATGGTATTCAATTTGGAATATCCTGCACCTCATTCGAAGAGGAAAGAGCCGAGATCCCTTCAGCGGGAGTGACCTCTTTAACAAAAGTTTTTGCCACTATAATTTTGTAAAACCACTTGGATTCCTTCAGCGATATCGAGTTCATTACGTTAAAGTTTTTTCGCCAAAAACCAACCGTTGCCCTCCGTCATTTCAGACGGGTAGAGCTTAATATTCATGCTATGTTTGTTGGCCTTCGTTAAGGCATGGTGTATGGTAGTTATGTGTTACTTTTCTGTTGCATGGATTTGCATTAATCTAGGACAGTCGTACAGCTTTGTTGGCCTTCGTGAAGGGTGAGTACGGGTGGGTTTAGATTAATCTGGACAATGATGGGTAGAAATTGACATGTGACTTATGATTTGTTGAACTTCGTCAAGGTCATAAGAGCATGGGGCAAAAATCCACATTGGGGGTTTCTAAAGAAACTGAAACTTGCCAGGCATGCGCATACCTTCTGGAATGTGATAACTTGAGTGGCTTCCATCAAGTTATCATACGATGATAGTTGGATCCTGATTCCCACTGATGAGTTGGTTTACTCCTCGGGTGATTTTAGATGATCCCGACTAATTCTTCTTTTGGGTTTAGAAGAGAATTCAAGGAAACAGTAGGAGCCATCCTGATTAGATAAAGTGATTAACCATTTTGATCTAGGTTAGATTGCACGCTGAGTGTTTCTTTTCTCTTTCTCTATGGCAACGACTATGGCCCGACCCTAGACTAAAAGTCATGAACCAAGTTAATCGAACCTTCTTAAATCACATTGGCTTTTGGATTGTCATAGTTGCATATATTATTGCCACTCCTACTTTTACCCATCGAATTTCTCCGGAACATTCCGTATCACTACGAAAATCCACATTTATTGGATATGACCATCGTATAGTTGCATACGAACTCAAAGAAACTTGTTTCAGATTCGAGGATGGTTTCCGGTTCTGGAGAAATAGAATAGGACTATTCAGTTGTCTTTCTCCTTTACCTTCTCTCAGGTTGCGAGAGCTCCTGGTATTTAGGAGAGTACACCTATTACGCTTATTGGATAGTCTTCTTCTAAACCATAGGCTAGTGCCGAACGGTAGGGAAGGAAGAAAACCAATTAGCCTATGTGTGGTGTACAGAAGGTAATAAGTGAAGACAAATAAAAGGATTAGAAAGAGAGCAAAGTAAATTGTGACTGCTATCATTCATGACAAAGCCGCGTATATCATCGCCACTCCTACTTCACCTTTGAATTTCTTTTGAACATTCTGTATCACTACGAAGATCCACATTTCTTGGATACGCCATCATATAGTTACTTATGAACTCGAAGAAACTTGTTCCAGTTTGAGGATGGATTCCGGTTCAGGAGAAATCAAATAGGATTATTCGAATTGTCTTTTATTTTTACCTTCTCTCAGGTTGCGAGGGCTCCTAGGATTAGGAAGGTACAACTATTACGCTTATTGGATAGTCTTCTTCCAAATCTTAGGCTAGTGCCGAAAGGTAGGGAAGGAAGAAAATCAATTAGCCTAAATGTGGTGTACAGAAGGTAATGAGTAAAGACAAATAAAGGAATTGGAGAGATGGCAAAGAAATATACGGTTACAGTCATGAATCTGGATAGTGGAAGAGGCATTACTAGGAATACCCGGATACCCTTTCGAAACATTTTCATGTTTCAGTTTCACTGTGCGTTGTTAATTGAAAACTGATTTCCCAATTAGATTCTTACTCCAGGGTATGCATTTACCAGATTTGATTCCTACATCTGTATAGTATTACAGATGATGAGTGGGAGTAAGATATTGGGAATTAGGTGATTATATCCTCATTATATCGGAGTTCGTTGTAATTGGTGATATTTGAGGAAATCACCTGGGTTTTTGCCTGACGGCAAATATTTGGTTTTGAATATCCGTTGTTATGCACCAATTTCAAACCGATATATCTGTACGTTTATTTTATAAAGTGAGATATAACTTTTTGAAATTATGTTTATGACATTTACCTATATCGGTTGGTGATTGGTTAAGGAGCATTCAACAGCGGTGTAATTCTTCTTAACCATAGTACAGTTTTCAACTTACGACGCACAGGGTTTGAGTTATTAAACTCATAGGACTTATACAAAGTATTGCATGTTGTCCAGTGTCTATTAGGACAAAGGGGTTAGTACTCGTACTATATTCTGTTTACTTGTGACTTCTCTAGTTTTCAGACATGTATTTCGTTTTAATACAAGGTCCAAGTTTTGAGAAGTTATAGGTACAAGAATAAAGTAGAAAACCATATATTGCAAGTATCAGGATTCTTCAAGATGATCGAAGATGTAGATACTTGTGTTTGGTATTCTGTTGATAGTAATGGTTTTGAGAACTTGCTTCTCTTTCAGGTTACTCATATATGGATGCACTCCTAGATGAGTAATGCTGCTTGGCCTCATTCTACTTAGTTGACATGCACTGGAGACAGCTGCATGATTTGAATCTGGTTCCAATTAAATTAGTGTCCTTGTTTCTATATTGTATATAGAATGGTTCATATCTTAACGATATTAAGGTATATGGAGTTTTCCGGCTTATGCTTAAAACCATACTCTGGATAACACAAGACACGTTTCTGTAATGGCAGTTTGTCCCGGGCTATGACGAGGGTTAACTTTCTACCATCTGGAAGATCAATAGATATATTGTTCTTGACTCGCCATCGTTTTAGTAAAATAGATTCTTTTCAGAAAACATAAGTGGGAGTATGGTAGAACTGGAAGTGATTCCAAAACCACAAACGATTACTGAAAATTTAATAGAAACTAAAGATTCAACTGGTTTTGACATTCCATTAGCCACTCCGCAGATATGGTGGTTAATCTCGGGCACCCGAGAGGTACTTCAGTCTTCTCATAGAAGGTGACAGGGAGGTTCTTGTTTACCCAGACTTGTCATTGCTGTTGTTCTAGACTGTGAGACCCGGCAGAAGGATGAGTATTGCGTCGTTCTAAACTAGCTTTAGAAGCGTGTAGGGTTCCTAGGCACACCTATGAGGTTCTACAACTGATCAACCATGCCAAAATCAAAAATTTCTATGTGCTAAAGAACCCTAAACTAGATCGTTACTAGAAGTAAGGCGAAACAAGCAAGTAAACAACTTTATTGCTAAATGAAAGAGACTACAACCTTTGTAGATCCGGTCCTCCACTTCTCTAGCTCCGTGTTGACGTCCCTCCGCTGTGATCATCGGAATCCCAGACCCTAGCGTCGATTTCGTCGGAGAAATGGGCGGGCTAGGTCGTTGACTTCGATGCCGAAAATGATCTATGTCGAGGCGACTCAAACTCAAGCTCCACCTTCACTAGGTCATGAAACTTGTGAAGATAACACACTCTACCACATGGCAAGTGATAGAGGATGAAGAAATAGGAAGTGGGTTCACTTTGGATTTGGATTTCTCACTTGGAATCATCACTTGGAAATTTCTAGCAATGGTTTCTTCTCTTCATGAAAAAGAAGAAGAAGAAAGAAAAGAAAGTGAATTATGAATAATAGAAAATCAAGTGTTGGTTATCATTTTAGCAACCATGGGTGAGTGTAACTAGTGTAGAGACTAAATTAGGGTTTAGGTGAATGGTTAGGTTAAGGAAAGAAACAAAATGGTCAAAGCTTCATGAAGCTTCAAGTTAAAAACAAAAGAAGCCACCATTTTGTTTCCTGCCCAAAAAAAATAAATAAAATAAATAATTAAGAAAAGATAACAAAATCCTAACCATTAACCTAAACATGGTTTAAATCAAACATACACCCAAGTTTGCATGTATCATCAAACATGATACAATCAAGTGCACAAAAGTATATCACATATACTACTTGTGCACATCAAGTGAGAAAATCAATCTTAAGTGAACAAATACTAGTTAATTTAAAGTAATATATCTAATATATAATTATACATTAAATCATTAAATCAACACTTGATTTAATGATCCGGTCATATCTCATATAACCGACTAATATCAAGTGTATCAATGTATCGAATCAACATTTGATTCGGTAACCCGGCTATATCTTATATAACCGTCCGATGATACAAACCGCGAGAATAGAATTCAGTATCACATACTGATATTATTCTCGGTCCCGCACATATCTCATATGCGCTCCTATTTCGTTTCGCTTGAGCCAGGAAACCTCTGTGTAGGACTCTAAAGACTCGTCAATACGCCGGCGGCAGGTGATGATCATATCAAACACCCACAAGCCGCAAGCGGTCTGCTAAAGGTAACGGCCACCCGGGTATTGAGCGATTAGAAGATCAACGAGCAAGCCCGCTCACACTCCTGTAAATCCAACCAGTAACACTTACCGTACAGTCCGGTCCGTTCGTCTGATATGTCGCATATCTTACCTAGGGGTGGTAAACGTCAGACCCCAGTAGCTTGATAAGTCATGCCGATGTAAGGTCCATAACAAGCGTGAAACTACTGATAACTCTTACCAGTAAATCACTGCAACCCTGGCCAGGGATTTCCAGTTATGGCCAGTCGAGCATAGCGCAATATCAACCCCCAATACCGGAAGAGACGAATCCCCTCCTATCGCTCATTGCCTCCATGTGAATCGGGACTGTACCCAAAAATCACCTATTTGCATGACTCAGTAGAGCCGTGGTAGGGTGGAAATCAAAGCACAGTGGGAGACACACAAGACTCTATGACGATCTCGGGTCAACAGACTAAGCTGTACCAGTGTCACCAGAGAACTGCCATCTGACGTGAGGTATAATACCATCTGAGAGTTCTCGGCGAGTCCGTTCAGTGTACCCAGTCTCCACTGAGCACCCGCATACCATCTCTGATGTCAAACACCAATGGATATGGGATCATCTATCGCCCATCACATGGGTCGAGAAGATATACGCTAGTCTACTCTGGAATATCGATGCCCCGTCTCGATATTCCCACAACTAGGAACATTGAAGGATGTACTCATGGACTACCCAGGCCCCACTAGTATGATCTACATCATAGTCCTGAAAGTCGAGTACACATCCTAAGGGCTTTATCAACATGTAACAGAGAGACAGAAAGTATACATTTTAAGATAAAGAGCAACCAGATAGCGTACTATTATGTCGAGCAAGAAAGTCCTACCTATATATGTCCCAGCATCCACTATAATATACATCCAATGTACAGTAATGGCCTCTAGGGCATACATATAACTAACAATCTCCCACTTGCACTAGGGCCATCTGTAGCAGTGGTTGCAGTATCTAATACTCAACCATCCCATATAAGTCTCTCTCTGGGAAAAAGCCTTTGTGAGTGGATCCGCCGTTTGTCCTCTGAGTCTACTCTCCTAACCTCGATCACCCTGGAGATCAACTATCTCCACGATCAGGTGATGTTGCCTCAGAATATGTCTGGGTCACTGATGGGACCATGGTTCCTTGGCCAAAGCCATACTTCCATTGTCATACAATGATAGGAACCTAGTTCATCTCATGAACCAATATACACCCAAACTTCCTCTTTGGTAGTATCTTTAATAGCGATGTTACCAGCCTTTATCGTCTAGTTTGCCACGGTATCTAGCTTGGAACTCTTCCAACATACCGTCCCTTTACTGAGGGTAAAGACAATGCCTGCGACTGACACTCAGTCGTCCTTATCACCCTGGAACCTTTCCAGTGATTCTCCCCAGGATCAACTGATACCATCTCACTACAGCTAGTGATAATCCTAACATCCATTTAGATCTATCTCATAGATCCAAAACCCAGGATTTAGGAGGTATCACTTTGATCCTATTGGAGAATCCATGTGATAAGAGGAGATCGACCGATCGTAGCATAGGAAACTCCTTTCCTATCAAGAGTATGTCATCTACGTACTCTACGAGGATCATCACCATACTCCATACTACCTTTTTGTACATACAAGGTTCATCTACCATTTTGATGAAGTCAAACTCTTTGACTACCACATCAAAAAAGATGTTCCAACTCCGCGATGCCTGCTTTATCCTGTAAAGCAACTTGCACATATTTCCGCTGCTCCCACTGTTTACGAAGCCCTCTAGCTGTGTACTTATAGACGTTCACTTCTAAATCATTATTTAGAAAAGCAGTCATGACACCCAACCACCAGATATCGTAGTCATGGTATGCAGCAATGTTAAGTAGGATCTGGATGGACTTAAGCATAGCTACTGGAAAAGGTTTCATCATTATCCACGCCTGGTCGATGACGAAAACCTTTAACAAGTCTAACTTTGAAAGTCTCAACTTTTCCATCTACACCAAGTAATCTTCTCAAGATATACTTGCTCCTGATGGGGATTTAACCCTTCAGATATAGCAACCAAAGTCCATACTATGTTGGTGTACCTGGATTCCATCTCAGATCGCTAAGCATCCAGCCATTCTTACAGAGTCCGTACTCTCGATGGCCTGCTCGAAACTAGTTGGGTCATCATCTCATAATGCATTCCTCGCTCCCACTGACATCGAGAAACCGAAGTATTTCTCTGGCGGATGAGGAACCCTACCAGATCGGCGGAGAGGCTGAGGTTCGTCGGGGACTATTGAATCCTCTGGTTCTGTCAAATCATTAGCTGTAGTTTGTATAGCTGGAACTTTTCCAGTTCTACAGAACTGACCTTGTCTCGATCTTGTCCGGATTTTGCTTTCGACATAGGCCGGACAATCCCAAATCTTAACTTACTTAAGAGATATGCTCTTCCCATACTATATTCTATATGGAGTGGTAGGCACTGATTTGATTCGAACCTAATTCAATAGGTATGCAGCTTCTCAAGTGCACAACCCCGTAAAATAAACAGGTAACTCGGTAATACTCATCATAGAGCACACCATATCTAATATGGTGTGATTGCTCCGCCCCCGATACACCGTTGTGCTGTGGTATATTCAGAGAAGTAATACGGAGAGAGAATCTCATTCTCCTTTAGAATAATCCAGGAATTCTATGCATAAGTATTCTCATCCCTGATCTTATCATAGGACATAATACTTATACCCGGTTTTTGGTTCTCTATTTCTAACTTATATTCTGTGAATATCTCAAAAGGTTCGGACTTGTGTTTCAACAGGAACATATGTCTGAATCTTGAGAGATTATCAGAGAATGTAATGAAATACAAAGAACCGTTCTTGGCTTGTGTTTCAACAGGAACATATGTCTGAATCTTGAGAGATTATCAGAGAATGTAATGAAATATAAAGAACCGGTCTTGGCATGTGTAGACAGGGGATCTACATATATCAACATGTATCATCCCAAGAGTTCACTAACTCTTTCTCTGTTTCCAGTAAACAGAGTTATGGTCATCTTATCTCTGTGACATGACTGGCAAGTTTCACAAGATGTAAATTCAAACTGATTTAAATATGCATCTTAAATGTAACTTAAGCTAGTCGGGTCACATTGATATGACCTAGTCTATAATACCTCAAGAAGGATCCGTTCATTTCTGAACTCTTCCTCTTGTGTGTGTTTTGTATACTAGGAACTGTAGTTTGATTTAGAACGTCAATGCTTTTAGATAACGTGCCTGAACCGCTCAACTTTTGAAATGTTCAAAACAATATTCAACAATACAAAATTATATCCTTTCTTTACTAATAAAGAGACTGATATGATTTTGTATATCAGGTTCGGTATCTAATAACATCCGTTCAGAATCAATATACTGGTAATACAGGGTGACAGTGACCAACAGACTTGGCTGCAACACTTGCCCCGTTTTCTGTCTCATGAAACTTATCACCCGTTCTCAGTTCTCTGCCTTTCTGTAGCCCTATGTAACAGATTACATATCTGGGATCCTAATCTGGTATCAAATACCCAGGATGCAGAGGATACTGAGAAACAGTTCTTTGTAATGAACATACCCGAAGGAGATGCATCTCATGCACTTTCTTCGTTTGGGCGGCATGAGAATCCTGGTATTCCCCTATTTCCTGCTCTGTCTTATAACAATTATAAGTTGGAGCGGGACCAACGTTCCCCAGCTCAGTATAACAAGCGGGTTCGGTCAATACATCCATATTATTATCTTGATTAAGGCGTGATATGGTCGCTACCTGGAGAGAAAGAGAGAGAGAAGAAAACACTCTGCATGCACTCTTGCAAGATTAGAATGGTTATTTATTTTATCTAATCAGGATGGCTCCCACTGTTTTTATCAAATCTTCCTTCAAACCCTAAAAGGAAAGACTAGCTGGGATTAATTACACTCTACAAGTTCGCCAATCTTTCAGCCAGGCCAGTGTCGGTACTTTGAGAGAGGTTCCCCGTGCTTTCGCACGGACCTAATTAAAGTAAACCTCGTTTTCCCAGAGGCGTAACCCCGTTGACACCTTTCTAGACACCTACTTGATCGGCTAATTGTAAAGTGCAAAACTCTCCCAGGAGTAACAATTACTCGCAGTGGGTATCGGGATCCAACTATCTCATAGAAGGTATGCAATCTCATTGCAAATTTCAACACTTGAAACTCCCGATAATAGTTTTTACCCCTAGCACCTATGACCTTGGCTAAGGTCAACAAATCATAAGCACTAGTCAAGTTCTACCCGTCATTTCGTGATTAATTAGACCCACCCACATGACCCTTAGCTAAGGTCAACAAAGCCACATGACTGTCCTAACTAATCGCATCATATGCGGTGTAGGAAGACATCACTTAGCTACCGTACACTGTGCCTTGACTATGGTCAACAAACACAGCACGAATACTAAATACTCTAATTCCTAAAATGACGGAGGGTTGCGGATGGTTTTTGAGAAAACCTTTAACGCTTTGAACTTGATCTCGTTGCGGAATCAAATGGTTTTCAAATGGAGTGTTTTTGAGGCTTTTATAGTTTTGCTAAAGGGGTCACTCCCGGTGAAGGGATCGTCGGCCCTTTCCTCATCGAATAAGGTGCAGGATATATCATATATACCGCTGTGCAAAGCAGAAACTATAGAAGCAATCAAAAGACAAATCGAGAGTTGTAGCATCTAGCAGTTATTGCTAAAGGAGTCACTCCCGGTGAAGGGATCTCGGTCCTTTCCTTATCGAATAAGGTGCAGGATGTTCTACAAGGAACACCGCGATGCAAAGCAAGAAATGTAGCTACCTGTTTTTATTTTGAAATTCGATTCCACAACATCTTTTAGGTTTATTTTCTTTCATTAATCTCATTAATGAATGTCCCATCATTTAAGTCCACCTAAACATCCCAGATAAATATAACGTACGCTTATGCCATCCGCATTCGCCTCAATGTCCCGTCTGCACCGTCAGGTTAGGTAACTAACGCCAGAGCGAGGCAGGGCTAGCGCGGGTGTAAAACATAAGCAACGTCTATATAATATATCATATATACTATATACAATATCTATCTGAAAAAAATCACATGATCACATCACAGATAACGTAGCAGAAAATATCATATGAAATATTGGATATACTAGGACGTCCGTGTTTTATTTCGAGCCTGAATAAAACACGGATTCCATGGCCTTGATGAATAGCTGATCCCATACCCCTAGACCCCTACGAGAACGGCAAGCAACCCTACCAATTCTAGGGTTAGGAGACCCGGACTCGACTCATCGAGATGGTCTCCCACTGGACCCTAGAACCCGGTTACTTGTGCTCCCCTCCTTGGGTCTATCCTAATGCGGAAAAGTAAATAATATACATCAACGGTGACATCTTCCGCAACCTGGAAGTTCCCCAATAAAAGAATATTACATACAAGTTTTTACATGAATGAAAATGAAAAACACTCATCTCACATAAAAAAAAAACCCCGGCTATTCAAATACGACGATCCGATATAACATATCCAGCAACACATAACATCATATGACATCAACGTAAGTAAATATGCCCATCCCAATTGTCATTGACATATAGCAACGAAACCGGCGATATCACATATTACATTTACGGTCACAGAAAAGAAAGTGTAAAACTACAATAGTTGGAATCCGCAAACTCTTTAGACATCGCATGCCTAATCAAATGAATTCCTTAGACATCGCATGCCTAACAATTATAAACCCCGCATTTTAGTCTCATTATCGAAAACTCTTTTCAATATCAAGTCGGGCAATTCAACAGGATTCTCGACATTCAAAATGAATGCTCGTCGCAAACTTTAGTAGACGGCCGCACCCCCGATGCCGTCGACGAAGTGCACCAAGGCAGAACACCGCTACCGCGAGCACCCGAACGGATGCTTTCGGCGACGGGGTTCTCCTACAGTCACTTGGTCGGGGCTATGGGGTGTAGCTGTCTATTAAGTTTACCGACGAGTATCCGCGTACGCAACGTGATTGTGACGGACTTTTGATCACATCAAAATTCCGTGGCAACCGATCAAGTGAGACTAAACTGCTATGTTTATAACATCCAAATCAGTTATCTCATAACTGCTTGTGGATTCCAAATATTGTATCACATTCCAGATAAATAGAAAATGTTAAACTTTCCGATCGAACAATCAAACACCCAAGTTTTCCCGAAACAGCTCAACACATGAAATAAGTTTAAAAAAATCCACTTCATGCCACAGTACCAACGGTCCAGCCGTAGAAGGGTCAAGCCAATGCCTCACATGTGGCACGCCGTACTGCCCCAAACCCTAAAGTTCAAAGGGCAGTTCAAGACGGTCACATAATCGAGTTAAGGTTTGTTTTCTTCTAGAGGGTCCATCGCGTTACTTGCACTACTTAGAACGTTATTAAACTACGGAAAAATCCAACACTTGGAAATTTTCCGGCAGGGGAAAAATTGGGTATTTATATCCGGTCGAACTTTTTAACATATTCTAAATTATCCGGAAAAACATATAGACAAAATTAGACAATCCGATCGAATCTACGAATTCCCAATACAACCCAGAAAACTCAACTCTTGAGTATAAAATAAAAATACCCATAAAACACAACAAGTACAGAAAGATATTACTGTGCAAACAGAAATGAACAAGGTGATAGTACGGCCGCGGAACCGCCGCATGAGCCATGCTCATGCCGCGGTTCCGTGGTGATATGGAAGAGTTATGCTCACATGATGCACAGTAATCCTTAGAAATACCTGCTGATTTTTCTGCATAGTTTTAATTTGGAAAAATACACTGTTTGGAAAAATGTACAGAGAAGGGTTTTGGATTAGGGTTTCGGGTTCGATCGGGTTTCTAACTTCGTCTACTCTTCGCCTAAAGGTCTAGCTTGGCTCTGATACCACTGTAGGGTTCCCAGGCACACCCATGAGGTTCTACAACTGATCAACCATGCCCAAATCAAAAATTTCTATGTGCCAAAGAACCCTAAACTAGATCGTTACTAGAGGTAAGGCGAAACAAGCAAGTAAACAACTTTATTGCTAAATGAAAGAGACTACAACCTTTGTAGATCCGGTCCTCCACTTCTCTAGCTCCGTGTTGACGTCTCTCCGCTGCGATCATCGGAATCGCAGACCCTAGCATCGATTTCATCGGAGAAATGGGTGGGCTAGGTCGTTGACTTCGATGCCGAAGATGATCTACGTCGAGGCGACTCAAACTCAAGCTCCACCTTCACTAGGTCATGAAACTTGTGAAGATAACACACTCTACTACATGGCAAGTGGTAGAGGATGAAGAAATAGGAAGTGGGTTCACTTTGGATTTGGATTTCTCACTTGGAATCATTACTTGGAAATTTCTAGCAATGGTTTCTTCTCTTCATGAAGAAGAAGAAGAAGAAAAAAAAGAAAGTGAATTATGAATAATAGAAAATCAAGTGATGGTTATCATTTTAGCAACCATGGGTGAGTGTAACTAGTGTATAGACTAAACTAGGGTTTAGGTGAATGGTTAGGTTAAGGAAAGAAACAAAATGGTCAAAGCTTCATGAAGCTTCAAGTAAAAAACAAAAGAAGCCACCATTTTGTTTTTTGCCCAAAAAAATAAAAATAAAATAAATAATTAAGAAAAGATAACAAAACCCTAACCATTAACCTAAACATGGTTTAAATCAAACATACACCCAAGTTTGCATGTATCATCAAACATGATACAATCAAGTAAACAAAAGTATATCACATATACTACTTGTGCACATCAAGTGAGAAAATCAATCTTAAGTAAACAAATACTAGTTAATGTAAAGTAATATATCTAATATATAATTATACATTAAATCATTAAATCAACACTTGATTTAATGATCCGGTCATATCTCATATAACCGACTAATATCAAGTGTATCAATGTATCGAATCAACATTTGATTCGGTAACCCGGCTATATCTTATATAACCGTCCGATGATACAAATCGTGAGAATAGAATTCAGTATCACATACTGATATTATTCTCGGTCCCGCACATATCTCATATGCGCTCCTATTTCGTTTCGCTTGAGCCAGGAAACCTTTGTGTAGGACTCTAAAGACTCGTCAATACGCCGGCAGCAGGTGATGATCATATCAAACACCCACAAGCCGCAAGCGGTCTGCTAAACGTAACGGCCACCCGGGTATTGAGCGATCAGAAGATCAACAAGCAAGCCCACTCACACTCCTGTGAATCCAACCAGTAACACTTACCGTACAGTCCGGTCTGTTCGTCTGATATGTCGCATATCTCGCCTAGGGGTGGTAAACGTCAGACCCCAGTAGCTTGATAAGTCATGCCGATGTAAGGTCCATAACAAGCGTGAAAAAACTGATAACTCTTACCAGTAAATCACTGCAACCCTGGCCAGGGATTTCCAGTTATGGCCAGTCGAGCATAGCGCAACATCAACCCCCAATACCGGGAGAGACGAATCCCCTCCTATCGCTCATTGCCTCTATGTGAATCGGGACTTTACCCAAAAACCACCTGTTTGCTCGACTCAGTAGAGCCGTGGTAGGGTGGAAATCAAAGCATAGTGGGAGACACACAAGACTCTATGACGATCTCGGGTCAACAGACTAAGCTGTACCAGTGTCACCAGAGAACTACCATCTGACGTGAGGTATAATACCATCTGGGAGTTCTCAGCGAGTCCGTTCAGTGTACCCAGTCTCCACTGAGCACCCGCATACCATCTTTTATGTCAAACACCAATGAATATGGGATCATCCATCGCCCATCACATGGGTCGAGAAGATATACGCTAGTCTACTCTGGAATATCGATGCCCCGTCTCGATATTCCCACGACTAGGAACATTGAAGGATGTACTCATGGACTACCCAGGCCCCACTAGTATGATCTACATCATAGTCCTGGAAGTCGAGTACACATCCTAAGGGCTTTATCAACATGTAACAGAGAGACAGAAAGTATACATTTTAAGATAAAGAGCAACCAGATAGCGTACTATCATGTCGAGCAAGAAAGTCCTACCTATATATGTCCCAGCATCCACTATAATATACATCCAATGTACAATAATGGCCTCTAGGGCATACATATAACTAACAAAGTGCACGTGTATATGACTCTGGCAGAGGATTGTTGTAGTCAGTGGGAGCAGCGGAAGCATAGTGGACAAGTAGCTTGTGTCTATTTATAGACTAAAGCAGATATAGCAGAGAAAGATCATCTATTTTTGATATGACAGTTATAGGCTTTGACCTCATCAGAATAGGAGATGGATCTGGTAAGAAGGTAGTAGGGTGTGATGTCCTGGTATTTAGATGACATGCACTTTATAGGAAGTGAAATTTCTATATTACGATCGGTTATACTGTGGTTGTCACAAAATTGTTTCTCCACATAGGATTTGGATATAATATCAGGGTTTCTGATTACTATATCTATGGTTTTAGATCTAGATTTGGGAAGTGTTCCAATCTGGGTACTTTGAAATTATTCTAAAGGTGTTTTAGAATGGTTGACTCCTGGCATGGTGGTGTACCTGCAAGTGATGGAGTCACCCTCTCTAAAGGATGTCTTTCAGACTAAAGGGGAGAGGGATTTGCATGATTGACATATCACATTTTTAGGCAATTAAGTCAATCATGTGATGTCAAGTACCACACCAGATGCTGTTTTTGCACTAGCTGCAATAAGTTTATATATTGATCCAATCCTGGAGAAACGTTAGGAAGCAGTTAAGAACATAAGTGGATGTTCTTGGGATATGGTAATGGCAGCCTCCTTCGGGAGACGGTTATCACTCGAGGCTTCCAAGGTGACCTGGATGACAGAGTGACTGTCAGAGTTTTATTTTTCCCTCTTTTAAGGGACAGTATGTTGGACATGTAGTCCAAGCGGATACTGAGGAAGGCATGGCGTAGGATACTGATTAAATTCAGTGGACGATACAGTCTAAGAAGTTTACTGGATTTGGAGTTCATTTGTGAACTGGGTCCCATCAGATATACAGACATATTCTAAGACAAGTATTGCTCATTTCGGGAGATAGCTTTCTCCGCGAAGTTGAGATATAGAGAGATACAGAAAGAAATATTGGAGCAGATCCACTCACTGAGGCTATTTCTTGAACACGGTAGTTTCGCAAATGAGCTTTGCGAGACGGATTAGTAGAGGAGTTGGATGTATGGTATCACACGGGCTGTGAGTATGGGACATCGCAATAATTAGCCTTAAGTACAAGTGAGAGATTGTTGGCTATAGTGCCCTCAAGGCAATTATCATAATCGCAGGCAGGTGATTATGATGATTGAGGGAGGACCTATATCGGTAGAACAGTCTTACTCGAGATGATAGTATGCTATCTGGGGTGTCTTTATCATCATGTACAGCATTAGGTAGCATTACATATCACTATTACATGTTGATAGATCCTATAGGATTCTTTCTTGACTACCAGCATTATGATGGCGATCATATACGTGGGAGCTGGGTAGTCTATAAGCACATCCTTAAATGTCCCTAGTCGTGGGAGTTTCGAGACTAGGCATCGATACTCCAGAGTAGACTAGTGTATACTGATCGAGACCCCGACGAGGGGCGATGGCTGGTCTCACAAGCCATTGGTGTCAGTTTGTTCACATAAGATGTATACAGATGCTCATTGGGTTATGAGTACACCGGACGGACTCGCCGGGAACATGCTAGTTGGTATTATACCTATTGTCAGATAGCAGTTCCCAGGTGACATGTATACAGATTAGTCTATTGACCTGAGATCGTCATTTGTCTCATGAGAGTTCCTACTATGCTTTGATTACTATCCTTCCACGGCTCAAATGAGTAGTGCAAACAGGTTTTAGTTGGGTACAATCCTGAGCCACATGGAGGCAGTGAGCGGATTGTCAAGGGATTCGTCTCTCCCCGTATTGGGGGTTGATGCCGCGTTGTGCACGGGTGGCCATCACCAGAAATCCTTGGCCAAGGTAGTCGAGAATTACTAATTCGGATCAGTAGTTTCTCAGTGTGTGATGGGCTTCATACCGACACTAAATGTCGTATTATTAGGGGTCTGACTTTATCCACCCCTAGACTCGATATGCGATACTCATAGACGAACGGACCAGACTATTCGGAGATTGTCACTGTCAGGCTTAGTAGGGGTTTCAGGATGAGTTTGCTCGTCGGCCTCCCTTTCGCTCAACACCTGGGTAGCCGTTACGTACAGCTAGTGCCGCTGACGTGCTTGTGGTTAAACCTACTGCTAGCGTATTGACGAGTCTTTAGAGTCCCACACAGAGGGTTTCCCTGCTTCGGGCGAAACGATGTAGAGGCTGTATGGTTTTATGGCAGGATTCGATCACATACGTATACTTGTGCACGGATGATGTTCGGACAGATAATACTAGTGGGCTTTGGTTTAAGCCGGATCCTAGTATTATATTGTTGGATTATTTTCGTCTCGTTGTATTCGTATTCTTCGGAATACAGATGCGGGTATGTATATACGGTTAAGGAGTATTCTTGTAATTTCTTACAAGATTACTTTTAGAAGATTGCACCTCATCATGGTTTAGACCTTTTTGGATTAAAAGGTTATTGAGGTGGAGGATGCGGTGCTTATTGCATTTTTTGTGGCATGGCTAATTAGTGATCCATGGTTACTATTCTAGCATGCTTAAGGTTTTTGTTTGTTGTGAGATTATTTGTTGACTTGAGATATTTTTTGTTGACTCAAGATATTTTGGAGACATGGATATTTATTGGATGGCTCCATTATTTTATTGAGTACACTCACAACACACAAAGATAACTAAGCCATTATTCATTCTCTCTCCTACAACACTCTCATCCTCATGGCATCTTATTCTACCTCCACCTAAAACCTCTCATGTGTTGAGAAACCTTGGGTGTCTTAAGACAAATTAATCCTTCATTACTCTCTACTTCTTCTACGGTATCTAGTGTAGCGATATAGATACCTTAGTTACCTCAAATATGAGGTTGGAGCTCGATTCATAGACTCTCGGGGGGATCATCTTCTATGAAGGGTGACCGGAGATCAAGCTTGATCATGGAGGCCTCTAGGAGCTTGAGAAGATGGTTCATGACCGAAGGACACCGATCATTCGGTATAACCATTCTAACTCCTTTGTATGTTTTGTTATCTAGGGCTTATGGGTCGATCCAGGTTATCAAGTTTTTCTAGAGCTGGTTTTTGAAAATTTTTGGTCCGCAATGGCCACAGTTTGATGGCCAGAGCGCTTGCATAACCCAACACAACTCATACTTGGGTATCCTCAAATCTAATTTTGTTTATCGATAATTTATTCTTTTCAACGACAAACGCACACACAAAGCACATACACAAATTTTCTCCTTTGTCAGTTGTTAGTGTATATGCCCTAGAGGCTATTACTGTATCATACTGGATTGTATATTACTTGATGGAAGCTTGGGATAATCACCTTGTATTGACATTCTTGCTCAAAATGGTAGTATGCTACTTGGTTTGTTTCTGCTTTCATGTGTGCATGTGTTTCTTTTAGCATATCGCCTTTGCACATTAGTGGAGCCCTTAGGATCTTTTCTTGATTACCAGCATTGTGATGGCAGTCACACTCGTAGGGGCTGGGTAATCTATAAGCACATCCTTATGCAGGTCCCTAGTCGCAGGACTATCGAGACAGGGCATCGATACTCATGAGTAGACTAGTGTATGCGCTTCTCATCCCAGCTTGGGAGACGGCCTGTCTCACAGCCGTCAGTACGTCGTACTTGGGATAGTATACGGGTGCTCGTTAGGTTAGGAGTACATTGGACAGGACTCGTCGGGAACTGTTAGTTGGTATTATACCTATCGTCAGTTATCGGTTCCTAGGTGACATGAGTACAGCTTAGTCCGTTGACTTGACGCTGTCACTTCGCCTCGAGTGTGCTCCCACTGTACTTTTATTACTACCCTACCACGGCTCAAAGGAGTCGTGCAAACAGGTAGTTTTTGGGTGCAGTCCTGAAGCACTTGGAGGCAGTGACGGTTAGACAGGATTCGTCTCTCCCGGTATTGGGGGTTGATATCGCGCTGTGTCTAGGAGAGCCATTACACAAAGTCCCTGTCCAGGGCAAGCGAGATAGACTGGTAGGTTTCCAGTGTTATCTCAGGTGTTCTGGGCTACACTCCGACATGACTTGTACCGCTAGTAGGGGACTGACGTTTACCGCCCTCCTAGGTCCGCCATGCGATGTTCTTAGACGAACAGACCGGACTGTACGGAGACTGTCACATTCAGGCTCAGTAGGAGTTCAGATGGGGTTTATCTCGTCAGTCTTCTTATCGGCATCTACCTGGGGACC
Organism: Agapanthus africanus; assembly: GCA_030015575.1. Classification (NCBI taxonomy): domain Eukaryota; kingdom Viridiplantae; phylum Streptophyta; class Magnoliopsida; order Asparagales; family Amaryllidaceae; genus Agapanthus; species Agapanthus africanus. Next base: position 740,737,298 of record CM057337.1, read on the forward strand.
GTTGCTTACAGCTAGTGCCTCTTGCGGTCTGTGGTTAAACCCACTTCCAGCGTAGTGCCGAGTCTTTAGAGTCCCACACAGAGGGTTATTCGCCTTTAGGCAAAATGAGTAGAGGTCGCATGGTTTTGCGACAGGGTTCGTTCACATCCGCGCACTTGTACACGTTTGGTGTCCGGACAGCTTATACTAGTGGGCTTTGGTTTAAGCTGGATCCTAGTATATGATTTGGGATTGGTTTTATCTCATTGTATTCGTGTTCCTCGGAACACGGATACGGGTGTGTATGCACAGTTGACTGAGACAGAGGCATAGGACTTTGATTAGGGTTGATGACTATTGTCATTTTCTTAACCCTAATGTTTATGTATTAATTATGATTTATTAATAATTAGTTAATTATAATTGTGTATGGTTAGGGTTGTTGACCATTTGACTATACTTGACTAGTTGACCTAGGTTGACAAGTTGACCATCATCATTCCATATGAAAGATGCTCTTTGATCCTTGCAAAAGCATTTAATGTGAAATGATAATGGTCATTTCTTGATTAACCATGACAATTATCTTAGCTAATTATCTATTATTCATAAATCACATATATGTGAGAAGGGTTGAATTATTCTACTCACTTGTTCATTTCTATTCTCTCTCCTCCTCTTCCTCTCTCTCCAGCTCTCCCCTCTCATGAGTTGAGAACCATTTGAGCTTGAGATAATCCCTTCAAAAACACTCTCTACTCTTTCTAAGGTCCTAGGTCTAGCACACCAAGCACCTTAGTTACTTCTAGTTTGAGGTTGGAGCCAAAGGTTGAGGCCCTCGGGTGGATCTTTCTTCGGCAAAAGAAGGCGACAAGGAGAACCCATTCTTTCAATCCAAGGAGCAAGGAGAGAAGGACTTGAAGACCTAGGTATAACCCACTTTCCGAGTAGCTAACTCTCTTTAGCTTTGTTGTTAGTTTTGTTTAGCAAAAATCCCTCCTTTACATAGTCCATGTTGCCTAGTGTTGTAAAAATCGGATTTTTCATAACGTTTCCGCTTCCCCGCAAGCACCGGGGTGGGCAACGTGGACTTACAGTAACCATCCCGTTCTAAGATTTATCGATATAGTCTTCATAACCTACAATTTATATGTTATACGGTCTAACATGGCCCATGAGTACATCAGAGTTAAGGACTGGATGTATGTAGATTGGCAACAACGAATGCAACCTAAGTTTGTCACAGGAGTTGCTGCTTTCATTGAATTTGCAGGCGCACATAATAAGATCGTGTTAGAAAAGATTCTCTGCCCGTGCGATAAATGTGGGAATAAGTACTAGCAGAAGGTAGAATTCACAGAGCTTCATATCATTAAACATGGTTTTACTAGAGTTTATACGACTTGGCTATATCACGGGGAAGGAGAAGAAGACAGTAATGCAGCAGAAGAAGAAAGAGAAGACGGTAATGCGGCAGAAGAAGAAGACCGTAACTTCTTTCCAGGAGAAAAAATGGAGGATATGGTAGAGGCTGTCCTAGGTGAATCTATTCATACCGAAGATGACATTCTTTCCGGTCAAGGACTGCATGCGGATAAGTATGAAAAGTTCATGAATGATGCTAGAAAACCAATTTATGAGAATGCAAAGTATTCCACCCTCTTATGGTTCGTCCAACTTTTCCAGATTAAGTGCCTAAATGGACGGAGCAACAAGTCATTCAAAATGCTTCTGAAGTTCTTGAAAGATTCTATGCCCCGGGAAATAACGTGCCCGACAGCTGGTACGGAGCCCAGAAGATGATGTCTGATTTGGGTCTGAAGTGTGAGAAGATTCAAGCATGTCCCAAAAATTGCGTGTTGTACCGGAAAAAGAATTCAGATTTAAATGAGTGTCCAACATGCGGAGAGGCCAGGTATAAACCGAAAGATTCTGATAAGAAGCCCGATATACCTGTCAAGATAGCATGATACTTTCCCATAACACAGAGGTTGCAGAGGCTATTCAGGTGCAAGAAAACAGCCGAGACAACGGTTTGGCATCACCGTGCTCCTCCAAGTGAAGATGCAAAAATGAGTCATCCAAGAGATTCACCGGCATGGAAGGATTTCGATAGAAGACTCACTATCTTTTAGAAAAATGAGTCATCCAAGAGATTCACCGGCAAATTAAGAGACTACTATACGGAGCTTTAGAAGTAAAGGACCGGTCTACAAAGGTTGTATTCCTTGTTCACTTAAAGTAAAGTTGTTTACTTGCTTAGTTTAATCCTAATTCTCTAGTTAGATCCTTGCTTTGGGTTTGTTAGCACACTATATTTTTATAAAATTGCATGCTTGATGCCTTCCGAAACCTAGTAGTCGTGCTAAGGAACCCAACATTTACAACCTGGTGCGCAACCTGTAATCAAAGCTCAGTACCGGCTGAGTCCAGAAGGATTGAAGGAGATCCGTATTCAGTTGGACGAACTTCTGAAGAAAGGTTGGATTCGTCCTAGTACTTCAAGCTGGGGATCTCCAGTATTACCCATGAAGAAGAAAGAAGGTTCATACAGATGTATGTAGATTATCGAGCTTTGAATGAAGTGACAATTAAGAACAAGTATCCACTACCACGCATCGATGATCTGTTCGATCAGTTAAGTGGGTCTTGTATATTTTCGAAGTTAGATCTTTATTCGGGTTATTATCAGGTGAAGGCCAAAGAGTCCGATATTCCGAAGACATTGTTTCAGGCGAAGAAATCTCAGTAGATCCAGCAAAGGTGTCATCTTTCAGTGAATGGCCGACACCAAAGACGGTGAAAGATATACGAAGTTTCTTGGGATTAACAGGATACTACTGATGATTCATTGAAAGCTTCTCAAAGATTGCAGCACCCCTGACCAAGCTCACACGTAAAAATGAAGCATTCGTGTGATCAGAAGCATGTGAAAACGCTTTTGTAGAACTCAAGTCAAGATTAACTTCTGTTCCTATTAATACCGGATCAATCTGGAGGATTCGTTGTGCATTGTGATGCGTCTGGTAAAGGATTAGGGTGTGTTCTACACCATCATGGAAAAGTTATGGCTTTTGCATCAAGACAGCTGAAGGTTCATGAGCACAATTATCCAACACATGATCTGGAGTTAGCAACCGTTATCTTCACACTTAATATTTGGCGCCACTATCTTTTGGTAGAACGAGTGGATATATATACTGACCACAAAAGTCTAAAGTATGTATTTACTCAAAAGGAACAAAATATGCGGACTTCGACATCAACCTACAGTATCATCGTGGGAAGGTGAACGTAGTTCCTGATGCACTTAGGCGCCAGCCATTAGCAATGAACCTTACCGCTCAGTGGAAGCTACAGCAAGAATTGCACGGATCGGAGATTGAAGTAGTTGTACCAGGTAACGCTTCATATTTGATGAACTTACAAGTTCAGTCCACTCTTGTCAATTAGATCAAGGAAGCTCAAGCAAATGATGCCCAGGTACAAAAGATCCGAGAACAAGTAGAAAGTGGACTTCGAACTGACTTCATCATCCACGAAGTCGGATCCTTGAGATATGGAATTCGATTATGTGTACCAATCGGCCCAGTTTGAGAAGAGTTGATGAAAGAAGCTCACAGCTTTCCTTATTCTGTACACCCCGGTGGCACAAAGATGTACAAGGATCTACGGCAACACTACTGGTGGCATGGAATGAAGCGCGAAATAGCTAGAAGCGTAGCCAAGTCTTTGGTGTGTCAGCAAGTGGAGGCTGAACATCACAGAACTGCTGGTCTACTTCAGCCATTACCAATCCCAGAATGGAAATGGCAGCACATTACCATAGACTTCGTGACTGACCTTCCTCGCAGCACAAAGGGTAACGACGTAGTATGGGTTATTGTGGATTGACTCACCAAGTCGGCTCACTTTATTCCATTTCGAGTTGGCCAATCAACCAAGACGTTAGCAAAGAAGTACATGGAGGTAAGCATAAATCTAAAGTAATATTTAAACCCTCAAGATGTACCCTATTTGATACCCATAAACTCATGCAGGATATCGTGAGATTACATGGAGTACATGTTTGCATTGTCTCTGATCGTGATACCAGATTCCGATCACAATTTTGGCAAGTCTGCAAGCTAGCCTGGGAACAAGTCTGAACATCAGCACGGCTTATCATCCACAAATGGACGGATAGTCCGAGCGAACAATTCAGATTCTAGAAGACATGCTAAAAGCTTGTATGTTAGACTTCGGAGGTTCGTGGAAAGATCGCCTACACCTTGTGGAGTTTTCATATAATAACAGCTATCAGGCAAGTATTGGAATGATACCATTCGCAGCACTCTATGAATGGAAGTGTCGTTCACCGCTAAGTTGGGACGACATCGGAGATCGTGAACTCCTTGGACTAGAGATGATTGTGGCAACTGTAGACGTAGTTCGCACGATCAGGGAAAGAATGGGCATAGTCCAAGACCGACAGAAGCATTCGGCAGATGCAAAGTGTCAACATCTAGAGTTCCAACCTGAAGACCATGTATTCCTGAAGATATCTCCAAACCGAGGAGTGATCCATTTTGCCAAGAGGGGTAAGATAAGTCCAAGATACAAAAGACCGTTCGACATACTCGAACGAGTTGGAGAAGTGGCATACAGTTTAGCACTACCATCCTCATTGGAAGGAGTGCACAACGTGTTCCACATATACCAGCTACGATGATATGTGAGCGACCCCAATCATATACTTGATCACTCCGAGCTCACAGTACAGACTGTCTAACCTGCGAGCAACAACCCGTTGAGATCCTAGACCGAAAGGTGAAGACACTGCGGAACAAGGAAGTAAACTTGGTCCGAGTGATGTGGAGAAAGGATTCGCCAGGAGAATCAACATGGGAATGAGAAGAAGACATGCGTGCAAGATACCATAATCATTTTGAAAATTAGTCCATATGTAATTGTAAATTTCGATGACGAAATTTTTATAAGGAGGGTAGAATGTAACGACTCTAAAATCTTTGTACGGAAATTTTCTGTTAATATACAAGAAATGAGTTTTACAGCCTGGGTTTGAGTTATAAGTCACTTTTGTCAAATAACAACAAGAAACAATTTGTAGCTCACTGGTAAAGCCTTTGCACTGTTGTGACGTGTGTTCGATTCCCATCAGATACAATTATTTTTTCTGATTTTTTTTTAACTCTTTGAAAGCCCAAAAGATTGTACGTGCAATAAAGGGGAAATGAAAAGTTCAAAAAAATCAAACATGTGGAAAATGGTGTAGATGTAGAGTTGATAAGATGTCACGAATCTCGAGGACAGAGCTTCAAGATCGACCGGCCAATATTGCTCAAAAATCGGCGCCAACGGTCAGATCAAGGCTAATGAAGCGCGGGCTCTGCACACATGACTCTTCAGCTACCCATAACTCCTCTGCACTGTTTGATTTCCATGCAATTAATCATAGACCTTTCATTTCAAAATTAAACACCATTTTAATGCTTTTTAATCCACAATTTTAATTCCCAAACCCTAATTCTCCACAATAAATACCACCCCCTGTTAGTGAGATATGCTCTAGAGGCCATTATTATATCATACTGGATTGTATATTACATATTGGAAGCTTGGGATATTCACAGTTATAATAACAGTCTTGCTCAAAATGGTACCATGCTACTTGGTTTGATTCTATCTCAATATGTGCATGTGTTTCTTTTAGCATATCGCTCATACACATTGGTAGAGCCTTTAGGATCTTTTCTTGACTACCAGCTTTGTGATGGCAGTCACACTAGTGGGGGCTGGGTAGTCTATAAGCATATCCTTATACATGTCCCAAGTCGTAGGATTATCGAGACAGGGCATCGATACTCCAGAGTAGACTAGTGTATACGCTTCTTATCCCAGCACGGGAGATGGTCTGTGCCACAGCCATTAGTACGTCGTACTGGAGATAGTATACATGTACTCATTGGATTATGAGTTACACTGGACAGGAATCGTTGGGAACTGATGGTTGGTATTATACCTATCGTCAGGTAGCAGTTCCCAGGTGAAATGAGTTGGGTACAGCTTAGTCCATTGACATGACATCGCTACTTCGTCTCGAGTGTGTTCCTACTATTCTTAGATTACTACCCTACCACGGCTAAAAGGAGTCGTGGAAACAGGTAATAGTTGGGTGCATTCCCGAAGCACTTGGATGCAGCAGCGGTTAGATAGGATTCGTCTCTCCCGGTATTGGGGGTTGATATCGCGCTTTGTTCGGAAAGTCATTACACAAAGTCCCTGGCCAAGGCAATCGAGATTTACTGGTAGGCACTCCAGTGGTTTCTCAAGGTGTATTTGGCCCTGTCCCAGCATGACTTATTGCGCTATTAGGGGTCTAACGTTTACCATCCCCCTAGGCACGATATGCGAGTATCTCAGACGAACAGACTTGACTATATGGAGATTGTCAAAGATAAGCTCAGTAGGATTTTGGATGAGTTCGCTAATCGGCCTTCTTATCGACAGATATCTGGGTAGCCGTTACATGCAGCTAGTACCGCTGACGGATTTATGGTTAAATCCACTGTCAGCGTACTGTTGAGTCTTTAGAGTCCCACACATAGGGTTTCCCTGCTTCGGGCGAAACGATGTAGAGGCCGTATAATTTTACGCCAGGGTTCCGATCACATATGTTTACTTGCTACACGGATGATGTTCGGACGTATAATACTAGTGGGCTTTGGTTTAAGCCGGATCCTATTATTGTGTTATTGGATTGTTATCATCTCATTGTATTCGTATTTTTTGGAATACGAATACGGGTATCTATATACGGTGAGGGCATTCTTGTAATTTTACATGGTATGCTTCTAGAAGGGGACACCTCATTATTGGATTATCTATTTTTGCAAAATAGATTAATGAGGTGTATTTGAAGATATTTGTGGCATGGGTGTAAAGCATGGCTCAATGAATTGTTTATTTGTTTATGATCACTGTTGAAGCATGTTGGCTATTTTCTATGAGAAAATAATCCATGCTTCAATGAGTGAAGTCTTGAGCCATTCTCTACATTTAGCACTTCACTAGCTCATTTGCATCTTGGCATTCTCTCTCCAAAGTTTCCTTCTTCTTCCTCAAAGAGATCCTTACCCTCACATGTGTTGTGAAACAAAAGATCTCAAGAGATAAAACACTCCACTAGATACTCTACATTACCTAGGCTACTTAGATTAGCGAATTAAGTATCCTAGTTACCTCGGTTTAGAAGTAGGAGCTTGAAGTATAAACTCTCGGGTGGATCATTTTCGACATGAGGAGGCCGACGTTGCAACCTCCATCCATTCTTCTAGGAGCCAAGGAGAGGTGGAAAAGAAGACCCGAAGGACTTGTTCACGGTGGTATAAAAACTCTTCAGAGTAGTTAAACCTCCTAGTTAGTTTAGCTAGTTAAGGTTCTGTAAAGATCCTGGAGTTTAGTCGGTGTTGCGAAGCTCGTTAAAATCATTTTTTGAAAATTCCACCTCTAAGCGAACTCGCGGGGTGCGCGACATTGACTTATAGTGGTATCAGAGCCTACTAAACCTTAACTAGCCAGTTAGAAAGTATTTAGAAATTCGATCGATAGAAAAATGCACAAAATCACGATTCAAAGTCATGCTTGTTGTCATTTTTAAAATTTTGTCTAAAAATTATTTCGAAGGCCTTAAAAATACAAGCAGGTTTTTTTTAAGAACACAGAAGAAAAACAAGGAGGTTACTCTCCAACACCACCGCGGAAGCGCGGCGAAACAGTGCGTTTTGCCGCGGTTCCGCGGACGAGTCAAGGCCGAGTTGCTCCGACTTTCTCCTGTGGGTCTATTTTGTGGAATTGTGATTTCTGGCATATTTGGTTTCTACCCAGATTGTTTGTGTACTGGATTGTGCATGCATGGGGTAGACACGGACTTGGCTTATCGATCGAAATTCTAAGTTACTTGGCTAATCGTGTTTTCTGTGTTTGGATATATGATGCTAAACGTATGTCAATCGCTATACGTCGATTAGTGGGGGTTTCACATATCTGTGATCTGTGATTGTGGTTTGTGAATATGGAATATTGGATCTTCGTGGTTGAATAACCGGAGGATGTGAGAAGAGTGTTTTCTTTTCTTTCATTTATGTAATTTGTAATGTGATGTAATATTATTTTGCGGCGCATATCCGAGTTGAGGTTGTAGCCACCGTTGTATTATTTCATTTATTGTTTTTGCTCCTAAGATAAACCCAAGGTTGGGTGCATAAACTACCGAGTTCTTAATGTGCCGAGTGGCCTACTCATTTTACTGAGGGATGTTGCTTCACTTCGAGAATTTGGCGAGTAGTTGGCCGCACCAGTAGGGGTCTAGGTTGGGATTTGGCTATTCATCACGACCGTGGAATCCGTCTTTCGTTATAGGATTAAACGAAATGCGGAATTCCTAATATATCCAATATATTCATCTGTGATTTGGAATGCCTATTATTGCGTGAGACGAATGGATATATATATATATATATATATATATATGATATATAGTAGACGTTGCTTATGTTTTGCACCCGCGCTAGTCTAGCCCCCGCTCTGCCGTTTGTTAAGTAACCTAACGGTGCATGACGAGACCCGTGGTGAATGCGGATGGCATAAGTGTACGTTGTATTTTCATTTCTTATCTGCAATGATAGGATTAAATGATAGGACCGCATTGACATTGATTAATGCAAGCAAAACAAACCAAAGCTTAAATCGTTGGAACAATTTCAAGACCACTCAATTTTCTTCAAAAAGCAAACTTTTAAATGCGGAGCCCAAACCACTCCTTTTAAAAGCTATCATGGTTCTTTCGACTATATCAAGTTCATTGCGTTCACGGTTTCGCCAAAACCATTCGTAGCCCTCCGTCATTTCAGATGAGTATTTAGTAGTATTCAAGCTATGTATTTTGACCTTCGCCAAGGCATAGAGATTGGTAGCTGCTGAGTATTCATCTGTAGCATAGATAGATGCGTTGGTTTGGGACAGTCGTACTGCTATTTTGGCCTTCGTCAAGGGTATGTATAGGTGGGTTCAAATTAACCTGGACAATAACGGGTAGAACTTGACTTGCAACTTATGATATGTTGGCCTTCGTTAAGGTCATAAGAGCTTGGGGCAAAAATCCACATCGGGGGTTTCTAAGGAAATTGAAACTTGCTATTGTTGTATACCATTTGGAATGTGATGATTTTGGTAGGATTCCTTCAAGGTTATCACATAATGATATTTGGATCCTGATCCTACTGTGAGTATCCGCTACTCCTCGGGAGATTTTTTCACTAAACAATCAATGTTATAAACCAAGTAAGTGTCTAGAACGGTGTTAGCGGGGCTACGCCTCCAGGGAAAAGAGATTATGTAATTAAGGAACTTCGTGAAAGCGTTGGAAAACCTCCCTCGAAGTACCAACACTAGCCTGGTTGAAAGGTTAAGCAATAATTGTAAGAGTGAGATTAATCCTGACTAATTCTTCTTTTATGGTTTGAGGAAGGATTCGAGAAACAGTGGGAGTCATCCAGTTTAGATAAACTAAGAACCAATCTAAACTTGCAAGAGCATCATGCTGAGTGTTTCTTCTTTCTCCCCTAATTGCAGCGACCACAATGACCGGACTTAGGTTACTACTATATAATAATAAATTGACTAGGCCAAACTATAATGATTGGCTAAGAAATGTCCAGATGGCCATTACCTATGACAAGCTAGGCTACCTCCTTACTACCAAAGCCCCCGCCGTCCCAGGTCCAGATTCCACCATCGCGGATGTTGATATCCGTAAGACATGGGAAAAGGATTGTGCGAGTGCCAAATGTCTCGTGTTAGCCTCAATGGATTATGAACACCAGAGGCAGCACGAGAAGATGGACTTAGCTTCTATCTTCCTCCATACCAAAGTTTTATATGGAGAGCAATCTCGTACCGCAAAATATGAGACCTCGAAGAAATTGATTTAGGCGAGGTTGACTGTCGGTTCATCTGTAGGGGACCATGTCTTTACGATGATTAGCTATATTAATGAGCTCGCGGACCTTGGTACCATGTTGGAGAACGAGTTATCTACTGACTTGATTCTACAATCGCTCCCCTCCACCTACACCCAGTTTATCTTGAATTTCAACATTTAAGGGAAGGAAGTTTCACTTCCAGAACTCCTCAATATGTTGAGGAGCGCTAAGGGCACCCTGTACGAATCCAGGGAGACACCCGCTCTGCTCATTGGAGAATCTTCCTCTTCTAGATCCAAGGCGAAAGCCAAGGAAGAGAAGAAGATGGTATCCACCAAGCCGATAGGCGGTGTCAGTAAGGTAAAGGGAAATGACAGGGCAAAAGTTTCAGCGCTAACATAGGGAAGGAGGAGTGTTCCAATTGTCATGGGAAAGGGCATTGGCAGAAGGACTGCAGAGCTTGGAAAGCCAGAAACCAGGATTCGAAGCAAGTTGTGGCTTCGACTTTGGGTGTGTTTATGATTGAAAACTGTCTGTCAATTAACTTTACTTCTTGGGTACTAGATACTGGATCAGGATCTCATATTTAAAATTCATTACAGGCTTTGAGAAACTGTAGAGTTATTAAGGCAGGTGATATGATTCTTAGAGTTGCTAACGAAATGAGCGTGGACGGTGTATCCGTAAGGAAATATCACCTAGGATTGACAAGTGGGAAGATTTTGATTTTGCGTAACTGTTTGTTTGTACCTAGTCTGACATGTAATATCATCTCTGTATCTTTACTTTCTAAAGAAGGTTATGATTTTACATTTGTAAGCGATGCTTTCAACATCCACCTAAATCAAGCTATGATTGGGTCAGGTACACTAGATAACGGTATATACGTATTAAATCAAGCTCAGGTTTTCAACGTCCAGAACACACTTAAAAGAAAGTCTCCGGAATTAAATAAGGTTTTCTTATGGTATTATAGACTGGGTCACATCAATGAAACACGATTGACAAATTTACATAAAGAGAGATATTTGGATCCGTTCGAATATCAGTCCTATGCAACTTGGCAATCATGTATCAAAGGAAAGATGACAAAGACTCCATTCACTGGACAAGGGGTAAGAGCGAGCGAGCTCTTGGGACTCATACACAGTGATGTGTGTGGTCCAATATCTACATATGAAAGAAGTGGTTATTCATATTTCATTACTTTTACGGATGATTTCTGAAGGTATGGACTTGTATTCTTGATGAAACATAAATCCGAGGCCTTTGAGAAATTCTGGAAATATAAGAATGAAGTGGAAAAACAAACCGGCAAAAATATCAAGACACTTAGCTCTGATCGAGTTGGTGAATACTTAAGTTTCGAGTTCCTGGATTACGTAAAAGATAATGGAATTCTCTCTCAGCTTACTCCTCCATACACACCTCAACACAATGGTGTATCGAAAAGGCGGAACCGAACCTTATTGGATATGGTACGTTCTATGATGAGTAATGCTGAGTTACCGCGATCTTTCTGGGGTTATGCACTAGAATTAGCTGCATATATTTTGAATAAGGTTCCTATCAAGACTGTGCTTACCACACCATATCAGATGTGGAGTGGGAAGAAACCCTATCTTAAGTATCTGAAGATATAAGGATATCCAGCTTTAGTCCTCGGCATCCAGCAACTCCTCGGTTCTTCTTGCTCCGGTGGGGTCATCCTGTAAGGTGCCATTGCCGGTGGCTTAGCCTCAGGTTCCAGCTGTAAAAAAACAGCATGCGGACAAGCTCGAGGCACACTCAGTACTGTGTAAGTTTGTGTAATACCCAAAGAACTCCAGGGGTATTTTTTCTATTTCGCGGAGGAACAAAAGGTCTTTGTTTCTCGGCATGCCCACTTTTTGGAAACTTAATTTTTAGAAAAAGAGATAAGTGGGAGCGCAATAGAACTGAAAGAAATTTCAGAACCACAAGCTATTACTGAAAGCATGGTGGAACCAGAATTTTTGAAAGAACCGGACATCCCCGCGCCACTCCGCAGGACAAGTAGGCAGTCTCATCCACCCGAGAGATACTATGGTTTTCTCATAGACGGGGATAGAGAGGATTGCATCATCGACGATGATGAGCCAACTAGCTTCCAACAAGCCATTTAGAGTAGAGACTCGGTAAAATGGCTGAATGCAATGCGGACCGAAATGGAGTCTATATACACCAAAAAAGTATGAACTTTGGACATTGCTCCAGAAGGGGTAAAACCCATAGGCTGCAAATGGATCTTCAGAAAGAAGATTGGTGTAGATGGACAGGTTGAAATCTATAAGGCTAGACATGTTGCAAAAGGTTTTCGTCAAAGACCTGGTTTGGACTATGATGAATCCTTTTCTCCAATGGCTATGCTCAAATCCATTCGGATTCTTCTTGCAATTGCTGCCTTCCACGATTATAAAATTTGGCAGATGGACATAAAGACCGCTTTTTTGAATGGAAATTTGGAAGAGTGTGTTTATATGGATTAGCCGGAGGGTTTCATAGAGAGTGGGAGCAGCGGAAGAGTGTGCAAGTTGCTTAAATCCATTTATGGATTAAAACAGGTATTGTGGAGTTGGAACATCTATTTTGATGAGACGGTCAAGAAATTTGACTTTATCAAAAATCCAGATGAACCATGCATCTATAGTAAGATTGTAGCGAGAAGTGTGGTATTCCTCGTCTTGTATGTGGATGGCATTCTCTTGTTAGAAAATGACATTTCTATGCTACAATCAGTCAAAAGATTCTTGTCACACAGGTTCTCCATGAAGGACCTGGGTGACGCCTCCTACATTCTTGGGATCCAGATCTATCGTGATAGATCTAAACGGATGTTGGGACTTTCAAAGTTAAGGTACATCGATACCATACTGAAAAGATTCAGTATGGAAGATTCAAAACACGATAATTTACCGGCTTGTCACGGAATCACCCTCTCCAAAGAGATATCTCCTAAGACTGATTTGGAAAGGGATCGCATGTCTATTATACCCTACGCTTTTGCGGTAGGCTCTATAATTTATGCGATGGTGTGTACCAGACCAAATGTAGCTTACGCACTGAGCGTTGTAAGCAGGTATCAGTCAAACCTAGGGGAGAAGCACTGGACAACAGTGAAGAACATTCTCAAGTACCTGAGAAGGACTAAGGAGATGTTCTTGGTGTACGGCAGAGAAGACTTCCGGGTTAAGTCCTTCGCCGACTCCAGCTTCCAGAATGACAAGGATGACTCCAAGTCCATGTCGGGTTATGTCTTTACCTTCAATGGAGGGGTGATCTGTTGGAAGAGCTCCAAGCAGGACACCGTTGCTGACTCGACTATGGAAGCGGAGTATATTGCTGCATGTGACGTCGCGAAAGAAGCAGTCTGGATCAGGAAGTTCGTGACAGAACTTCAGGTGCTTCCATCCATTGTTTATCCAATACCGTTGTATTATGACAACAACGACTCTATAGCTTTAGCGAAGGAATCAAGGTCTCATCAGAAGTCGAGACACATCTTGAGGTGGTACCATCTGATCAGGGAGATCGTTGATCGCCGGGAGATCGAGGTGCGGAGAGTAGACACGGAGAAAAACATTGAAGATCCACTCACAAAGGCCATCCCTTAGATGCAGTTCGAGAGGCTGATCAACATGACAGGTCTGCGATATGCCAATACATGGCCTTAGTGCAAGTGGGAGATGTTAGTGTAATATGTCCTAAAGGCCATTATTGTATAGTACTAGTTTGTATATTACATTTTGGAATCTTTGGATATATACACGGATTTATAACTGTCACGACCCGAAATATTAGCTCGTGACCAGCACTTGAATCATGCAACGTCTAAAGGCGCAACGGAATTCAAGTAAGCTGAAAACCCAAAAATCTAAACCCTTTTTGAAAAATAAAGGAGGTGACGTTTTGAAATAAGGGTATAATGAAATCAAGTTTTCTTAATGCATAGAATAAGAAAATGAAAAATGCAAGTGGATTATGTAAGTTTAAAAACATGTTTCGTCTTTTTAGAAAATTTGGGCAGCACCTCCTTTGTATATTTTGATCTAAAACCACATATACAAGATAATGATAAAGGAATCCCCAAGCGGGAGCTAGCTCTTCGCCAAACGGTGAATCACAACCACGCAAGACAGTATAAATAAGTATACGACGCCCAACGGCGAAGTTCACCACAAAGATAAAGAAAAGCAAGACATAAAAACCACAAGTAGCGGAAAACCCCTCGCTCTAAATCTCGCAACCACAATCCCACTAAGTCTCATTACTTATACAATTTACTAATTTTGATTGATGGAGTTGACTAGATACAATATAAAATATAAATACAATAGTGGGTACGATACAAATGTCCTACCTACCACTGCAAAACACCCAAAAGATAGCTATGTGCCAGAGATGCCGCTACGGATCCATGCTGTCAACCTGCAAGAACTGTGGTACAACGGGGGTGAGTTGCCAACTCGTGAGTAGAAAAACATCTACAAGTAGAAATCGAATAAACAACAACTCCTAGGTCAACTATATCATGAAGGTAATACTATGATATCTAGGGTGACCGGGTCATCATATGTGCCAACAATGAAATCAATACCTATAAGTATGCGGATATTATCCAACAATATAATCAAGGTATGTATGCATGTGGATCTCGTCCAACCATATAATCAATGTATGTATGCATGTGGATCTCGTCCACCCAGATAATCAATGTCTGTATGCACGTAAATATCATAAAAGAGTGTACATGAAAGTATGAGGATATAAATCAATGGTGTCCCTCGCGACACATCAAAATCATGGAACCTAGGTGTCCAACATCGACACCCGAAAACATCATGAAACCCATGTCCAGTATCGACACGTAAATCCTCATATCTCGGGCTCAGTCAGTCCAGATCGGCCCACGGGCTCCGTCAGTCCGGATCGACCCATATCATCTCTCGACTCTGGTCGATACCCTCCGGATATCCGCCGAGCCCAAATATTATCACCGGTAGGTAGTGGTCCCTCTGCCAGGCTCACCGTCTACTGCACAGCATATCCGTTCTCGTCCCGGGGTACCATACCGGGTCCACCATGTACCCGCAATCGGTCTCGTCCACTCCTCGAGTCGGGTTTCACATGTCACACGTCTCAGAACCGAGAAAATGCATGGTGGACACACTGAAATATTATATCAAGAGAAACCGGGTTTTTAAAACAATACATACTTTCCTTTAAAATGACCACGGTTCTCAAATCCAGAAATCTCATGAAAACAGCATATCTCAATGCGTAAAAACATAAAGCATGATGTATGCGACATATGATAGAAATGTAAGCATATCCGTATATCATGCAACATGGAACAGTGATGTGACATATTAAGGGAAAACCGCTCTTTTAAATGATTCCAGTTTTAAAATATATCCCGCGGTTCCCAATTTTTCCCAAGTCAAATGCAACATTGTATAAAGGTGCATATGTAACTATAGTAAGTACACTATGCCATGAGTCATATCATGATGCAGCAATCCTACTGTGTAGTGACATGGCAATTATCGATGATGAAGTGTGTGAGACGGAAAATCTGTGTACGTGTAACATACGCATCATTGATAATGGTGTAAGTGTACTAGCACAGGTATATGCAATGCAATGAGAGTAACATGAATGCAACATAAGGTAAATCATCAACTAAAATCTATAAGGTATACATATCTAACATGATCGAGCCGATGAATCTATCAATCGGCATCCAGCCTCACAACATAGCGTACGGTATAATCCATCGTACGATATCCTCTAGTCAAGGGTATGGATCAAACCTCAGGTCAGACTCATCACGTACGAAAAATCATCGTACGGCGGCATTAAGCTATCTGGAATCCTATCGTCCTATAAGACGAGGAGGGTATGGACCTAACGTCTCGTACGGCTATCACTCACGATTCACAACATATATAAATATCTCTATATACCTACGTTCCAGATCACATCCGCAACAATCTCATATCAGGAGACCGGCAGGGTATCAATCATCTCAATCGACTCGCATCCGTATACCAACATATCACCAAATCATCATATCACGTCATATGTTCTTTTCATCGCATTTATATCTCACATCGAATCAATTCTATATAAACATTCTATCTTACTATAAGCATGCGTATCTAATCTAACATACACACCCGAACTATACAAACAGTTTTTGAAAGATGCGAATCGTAGTTTTGAAAGTAGGGACTACGGTGTTTTTAAAGAAAAGATATCATTTGAAAATCCGTAACATCCCTCAGGGTATCTGTTTAAAAGATGCATACGATTCTTCAGTTTGAAAATAGGTATGGTTCGAATGACACATCTACGTCGACTATCTAGTCCTATAGTACCCTAACCGGCAATATCGTCAAATATCATCCTCAAATCAAATCCTGTCACTTCATATTAGCCGTATAATATCACTTCTAACTATCATTTAGCTTCTAATATAGTTTCTCTAACTATCATTTAAGCCTATCTACAGTTTTCTATTAAAGGTTTCCTTAACTATTTACTATGAATCGGTTTCCATCAAAAAAACTTGCGGGGGTGCTATACGCCATCCACCCGACTTCCCCCGTGGATATAGATCCACTCACTTTGCTCTTGCTTGCCGATGTCGATGTCGCCATTCTCTTCTTCACCATCTTGAAATCCTCGTGGGGGTACCTACATATCATAACACATCGCAATTGCGTATTAAATTCAAGTCGGAAACCAAAACGGCACAAGTTTCGCTCATAGGTTAAAACATATAGCTTCGCGTGCAAAACACGACTAAAAATATTAGTCGATGACATTCAAACGGCCACACGACCAAATAAAAATCCCAATATCAAAACCAAGCATCCCAAAATACGGAAAACATAGCCAAAAACACCCTAATGTACGCCCAGATTTTACCCTAGGCCAAATTGGTCAATTCTGCACATATGGAGGGTCTAATTTACTGAAGATAAAGCCCTGGAACCAACATGGATCAAATCTACCCTACTCTGGCCACAAATTGTGGCCAGAATGATTAAATCTGCGGCCATTGGGTGGAGTTGGGGTCTCGGGTCTCTGTGGTAGCTTCCCGGGTGCCTGCATGTATTACTGTGTTCGCTAAATTATTTTTAGTGCCCCCGGGTTACTCCAGATTCCATAATACTACCTCAAACTGTCAATTTAACCGATGTCGGAAAGGTTCTAAGTTCGTGTTCCCTATCTTAGGCTATACAAATCCATAATAAGGTTTGTAGGCAGCCACTACACATCACCAATTCCAAACAAACACTCAAACCCTTCTCTTGGGATTTCTAAGATCACAATTCCACACAATCAACCTCTAAACTACACAAGAATGCAAGGAAACTAAAACTAAACTAAAGGGAAGAATTTATACCTCATGTATGTCACTCAAGAGAAACCCTAGCTTCCCAAAGATTGTCAAAATCCCACTTTGCTAGGTCCATTTTGTAGAGGATGAAGAGGTGGTCAATTTTTGTAAAAGGGGTTTAGGGTTTTGAGAAGTATTTTGAGATGGATCTAGGGTTGAGGGTGGAGGGAAGTGAGTTGAGGAAGATGAAGAAGTAAAAATAATGGGGGAAATGAAATAACATGGCTGCCCTCTCTCTCTCCTCCTCCTCCTATTCTCACCCACTCTCTCATCTATTTACCCTTTTCTCTTTTCTTTTAAAACCAAATCATAAAATACCCAAAATAACACAAGAAAATAACATGTAACCAAAATTCAACATGACATGGTGCACTAGCCATGGAAAACTTAGAAACACGGATTTGGCTTAATCGCGATTAGAAGTGCACTAATCGGGTTTTTATTGAAACTGCATATAAAAATTTTAAAAATACCAAATCCTTTAAATATATTATTAAATGAATAAATCATTTTAATTTCCATTTATTTCACAATTATTGGTATATATTTATACCCTTTTTCGAAAACCCCAATTTCGCAAATCGGGCAGTTTTCGGGAAATATATTATTTTAATATTAAATTCCAAAAATAATATTTTATATTTTCTGAAATGTTACAATATTCCCCCATTAAATAAATTTGGTCCCCGAATTTAAATTTAAACCCCCAAAATCTAAAACATTTCAATAGACAGCTAAAATCAACAGGGCTCCGAAATCACGGAAGACGCAGAAATAACACAGCGCATCAAGTGCGCATGAAAACGAGTACAAAACTCAAAATCGAACTCTGTCAAGCGTCACGCAAATCATCGGATTTGCACGCGTATCCTCGGAGTTACAATAAAGATACAGATCTCGAAATCCACTACTGAAATCCAATATACACTAGTCAAATACTATACTATGTATATAGTACGCATCCTTGAAAAACCCCAAAATTTGAATAAAATACATGCAAAATCCTTTCTGAATCGCCGTGTGATGCGTAACTCACGGCATGAGTGACGGACGCTCATTTGTAACATAGTAAATACAGTTTCATATATGTTTTGCTCAAACATACGTTCCGTCCTTTTTGAAATATCCCAACAAGATTTTCCTTTATAAACGTTCGTGTCGCTCACGGACACGTAGGAAATAGAGAGACTATAGCTCCTTTTGAAAACCCTCTTGGTAATCTTTTAATGCATCCAAAGTACTCAAGTACTGTCCTCAAATCAGTCCTGTTTGGCTACTACACAATATAGTGCCCAACATGAAAACAAAGTGCTCAAAAGCAAAATCAGCCTCAAAAGGCATATCCAATAATCACGTTCGTCTGGTGCGCACGAAAATTAAATCCAAATACAAGTGCTACAAATGTGCACAAAACCAAAACTAAGTGCAACGGGTGTGCACGAAAGCATCTGTCCAGTGCAACGGGTGTGCACGATAACAATATCAAGTGCATCTAGAGTGCATCCGGTGCAACTAACATGCATGAATGAAAATCCCAATTGAGTGCATCCGGTGTGCACACAACCATATCTCATATCATGCGCCCAACATGAGCGAAAATCCAAATCAAGTGTATCCATCATGCACGAAAGAAATCTAAATCAAGTGCATCCAACATGCACAAGTAAAATCTCACTCAAGTGCATCCGATGCGCACAAAAATCCAAAAATCAAGCGCCTAGTATGCGCAACCAGCGTTGTGAAGGCAGTCACACTAGTGAGGGCTGGGTAGTCTACAAACACATCCTTATACAGGTCCCTAATCATAGGATTATCGAGACAGGGAATCGATACTCCAGAGTAGACTAGTATATACACTTCTCATCCCAGCAGGGGAGATGGTCTGTCCCACAGCCATCAGTACGTCGTACTAGAGATGGTATGTAGGTGCTCATTGGGTTATGAGTTACACTGGACGAACTCATGGGCTACTGCTGGTTGGTACTATACCTATCATCAGGTAGCAGTTCCCAGGTGACATGAGTACAGCCTAGTCCGCCGACTTGACACTGCTACTTTGCCTCAAGTGTGTTCCTACTGTTCTTAGATTACTATCCTACCATGGCTCTTTTGAGTCGTGCAAATAGGTAGTAGTTGGGTGCAGTCCCGAAGCACTTGGAGGAAATGGCGGTTAGATAGGATTCGTCTCTTCCGGTATTAGGGGTTGATGTCGCGCTGTGTTCGGAGAGCCATTACAAAAATTCCCTGGCCACGGAAAGCCATATTTACTGGTAGGTACTCCAGTAGTTTCTCAGGGTGTTTTGGGCTGCACTCCGACACGATTTATTGCGCTAATAAGGGTTCTGACGTTTACCACCCCCTAGGCCCGATATGCGATACTCTTAGATGAACAGACCAGACTGTACGGAGATTGCCACAGACAGGCTCGATAGGGGTTCAGATGAGTTTGCTCATCGGCCTTCTTATCGACAGATACCTGGGTAGCCGTTATGTGCATCTAGTACCGCTGACGTGCTTGGGGTTAAACCCACTGCCAGCATACTGCCGAGTCTTTAGAATCCCAAACAGAGGGTTTCCATGCTTCAGGCGTAACGATGTATAGGTTGTATGGTTTTACGACAGGGTTCGTTCACATACGTGTATTTGTGCACGTTTGGTGTTCGGACGGATAATACTAGTAGGCTTTAGTTTAAACCAGATCCTAGTATTAGATTGTTGGATATGTTTCGTCTCATTGTATTCGTGTTTATCGAAACACGGATACAGGTATGTATATACGGATGAGAGGGGCATTCTTGTAATTACTCAAGATTGTTTTAGAAGGAGACACCTCATTAGGGTTTTGACCATTGACTTGATTAAAACAATTATGAGGTGGAGGAAATTATTTGTTATTTTTATAAATGATAATTGTGCCATGGCTAGTTGGTTTGACTATTTGACTTAGATATTTTGTGATATATTTTGTGGCGCTAAATATTTTGGGTGAGATATTTTTCTTGACATGCTTGTAGTCATATCAAGAGAGACATCTCAATTATTATTATGAAAAACATTTTCTCTTTCCTCAAGTTCACTTTCTTCTTCTTCCTTTCAACTCTTATTGTCTCATGTGTTGAGAATCCAAGAGTTATTGAGACTTAGCTACCCAAAATCACTCTCTACTCATTCTAGGCTACTTAGTTTAGCACACCAAGTGACCTAGTTACCTCATCTTGGAGGTTAAAGCTCAAGGTTGGAACTCTCGGGTGAATCTTCTTCGACTTCGAGAAGCCGACGAGGAGGCGCGATCCATTTTCACTCCAAGGAGCTCACAAAGAGGAAGAGGACAACAAGAAGATAAGAAGGACACGATATTATGAGGTATAACATTCATCCGAGTAGTTAAACCTCAAGTAGTTTGCTAGCTAGGGTTTTATGTTTGATCCTTGGTTCAAGTTGGTGTTGCGAAGCCCGTAAAAATCATTTTTTGCTATTTCCGTCTCCCCGCAAACACGAGGGGTGCGCAACATCGACTTACAGTAGTATCAGAGCATTTCATAAACCTTAGATTGCTTGTAGCAATGTTAGAAATCCGTCGTTTTCTTCGCGCAAAAACTGCCAACAAAAACAGTTTCCAAAATTGAAGTTTTGAATTATTTGTACACCCCGTGGGCTCACGGTTTGAACCGAGAAGCCGCGGGGTGGAGTGTGCACACCTCGGGAACACTTCGGAGGGGACCAGAGGCCGGACCCACACCCTAAGACCACCACAAGGTGGCCTAGGGTGTGTGTTCATACCGGAATATTGCATTTAATACCGTCCATTCTTATGCTCGTTTGTTTATAGGTAGGTGCTTTTAATCCGTGTTTGCTACATATTTACAGGCTACAGGTTCCTAGTCCAAAAAAATGTAAATGATACAAAATCTCCACAGTTACGCTAAAATGCAGAACATCTGTTGCCAACAGATAAAAACCGGGTTCCAGTCATCCGTATCCGTCCAGTGTCGCGTACCAGTTCCAGAGAAAAGACATATGACAGTGGTCATTCGTGTCTCGGACAGGCACAGAGCACGAGGGGAGAAGCACAAGAATTAATGGGTGTGCGGAGCTCGAGGGAGATGAGGTCAAAAGTATTATTTTTGATGCCACTTTGGACTGTTGTAGATCTGAAGAAATTGTTGATGCAATTTGCAATTTGGACCATGTAGAACAACAGAAGAGAGCAACACAAGAAACCCCACAAAATCCGACAACCTAACTCCTCAACATGGCCGCGGAACCGCGGCTAAAGTGGCGACTCGGCCGCGGATCCGGGGCCGAGTTGACTCAGTGCCAGAAGATATTTTTGGGGTAGTTTGGTCATTTCATTTGGGCTCAGAACCTTGCCCTAGGGTTTCAACACTCAGCCTATAAATATCCCAGTTTTGTGCCAAGCCAAGTGTTTTTTTTTCATGCCTCTTTTTGTTAGGTTTTGGTGTAGTTTAGTTTAGCTTCTTCTTCTTCTTCTTCATTATTTCCTCCATAAAAATTGTAGTGAGAGCTTTTTGAGTGGAAGATCAATGATGATGAGGGTTTTTAGTATCTTGTCTCTTTTATTTCTTGCCTTATAATTTTATTATCTTGTATTGTAATTTTATTTATTGTTGTTAACTAGTTGTTGTTATTTCTTTTCTTTCTCTTTTCCTTCTCTCTCTTTTCCGTATTATTTTCAAGCGATGATACTCGACGGAGTTCCTTACTAAGGTGAGGACCCAAGAGTTAGCTTGCACCATTTGTAAAACCGTAGTTTTCCTTTTCTCTCTTTTCTTCCTTCTTGTTTTGTTTTATTTTCATTTACCATGTGTGAATAATTTCACTTTTTAAGGCTAAGGAAGGTGGTATGAGGGACGGAAAAATCCCTTGTGCTTCTCTTCGTCATACATCTTGAAACGAACCCCGACCAAACAAATGCAACCCCCTCACTTAGGCGCGCTATACGTGACATATAGCCGCGACCTAAGTCGAGAAGTCCTTTTAAGCGCACTACAACGTGACATGTAGTTTTGACTTAATTGGATACATGGTTGCGGGTGTTTGGCCAAGGGTTGGGATAAGCGTATTTAGCGGACAGATAAGGGCACTAGGAATGGATTTAGCGTTGGAAAACTCTCTTAAACTTGCAAATCCCATTCATATGTCCTCCTAATCCCCGCTACTTTCGATTATTCCAACATCGTCTTAAGAATTGCAAAAGAAAAGCACAAGACTAATCCTAACTCTACAAACCAACCTTAACCTTAACAAACTTACTTGAACATAAATACAAACATTTAGGATAAAACTGAACAAACATTCTTTATTGACTCGTCTAAAACTCGAACGGACATACTACCATCTCCCTGTGGACGACCCGTGCTCATCGCGGCTAGCTGCAAAGCGACACCGTCCTGATCGCGGTTAGATTTTAGAACTTCAAAACACGACACGCCTAAAGCGTACGATCAAATGGCGCCGTTGCCGGGGAGACGGTAACGTATTTTCTTTCTTGTTATTCAATATTCTTTTTGTATATATATAAAATTATAAATATAAAAAAAATCTTTTTGTTATTTTTGATATTTTTTGTGTGCAGGCTATCTGGAGCAAGTACAGTAATCAAAAAAGAAAACAGAGCATTTTATTTTGGAGTAGAGATCAAGGGGAGTGCATGGACCCAAGTTGAAGCTCTAATTCCAATGTTTGACCGTGGAACCGCGGTCAAATTACGGATTTGGCGACGGTTCCGCAGTTGTATTGAGGCCTCTGTGCTCCAATTTTTTTCTACCCTTCTCTCTTTCCTTTTATCTTCTCTGTGAACTCCACTGAACTGTATTGTCTGCAAGTATCTTTGCACAGATTGCGCCGCCGCCAAATAATTTTTTTGTTGTTTTAGATTTTGTTTGTTTATACGCTTTGCATATAATAATACTGACATTAAGGGGCTATAACACCAATTCAGATTGGGTGGGGATTTCATCGCCCTTCCTAAGACCCCAAAAATCATTAATTGCATACGCATTACCTTGAGCTAATAAAAAATAACTAGACCAAACCTATAAGGACTGTCGCGCTCATTCAGGACAAGTGAAGGTTGCGGGGAATTGGTCGTTTATCTAAACTTGACTTTGTGGTGCCTAGACTAGACAAGTGAAGAGGTAATTTTAAAAGGCCCGTCTCACGGTGATTCGTGAGCGGAACCCTCCTTACCTCACTTGTGCTTATCTGGCCACAATTGGCAGTGAAGAGGCAATTCGAGGGTTATCTTGCAACTTGTCGCTTGGAAGTCTAGGAGCGGTCTAGTTGGACTTTGAAGACCCTAGCTCTAGGTGTGTTTGTGCATATTGTGATTGTGATTGTGCTTGTAAAAAGTTAGTCCCATAATTCCGTATTCTTTCAAACAAACAATTTCAAAACTTCAAAAACAAACATTTTTTCTTTATAAAAACAATAAAAAAACAAAAAAATATATCTTCCCTCCCTCCCTACCTTTTCACTCTTCTAACATGGGTACCCCACCTCGCAAAATTCTTGCCGAACTTTGGTACCCACAACCAGACATTTCTTTATACGGTTCTTGCTTTGGTCGAACTTCGAATGATCCCTCCATGCCAAAAATCTCTTTGAAAGATCGAGTAGACGCGTCTAAGACAAACAATTGGACTCAGCAATCCACTTCGTATCAACCGTTTCAAACATTCACCCCTTCTCATGTTGATACTCCTTTTGAGTGTCCTGTTGAAACTTCAAGACCGATGTCCATTGCTGAACATATTGAACAATCTCGTAGTCGATCTTTCACTCCTTTCACCTCTTCGAATTCTTTTGATCAACAGTTTCAACCACCTTCTTATCATAACATTGATCATCATCTTGTCCAACCATTCGATTCCTATCATTCCTACCCAACTTTTGCATCTTCCCTAGACATTGCTTCTACACAGCCATTTGGGAGTTTCACATATCCAGATAACTTTGGATCTTTTACTGAAACCCCTTCACAACCTATGTCTAGTCTGGAACAGGCATTAGATGATTTTCGGGTAGCGTCATGCTAAATGGAAGAAGTGAATGCATCCATGGCCGCCCTCATACAACTTAACGAACCGGTAGCTAGTTTCCAACTAGCTCCAAATTTTCCAATGTATGATGAGGCGATAGGACATGTTGAGAATTTGAGCGGTGAGAGTGAGCAGCACACCTTTCCAAATCAAACCTACCCATTACAAATTGAATCCCACCACTCCGGTTTTGAATGTCTATCGAGTGTCCCAAATGAATCACAAATAGCCGATAGAACGTTTGACGAGTTGTGCAACTTTGTGGTGTTTGATTTACCGGATTGTTAAGGGTCCCTTTCGAGTGAAACCAATCCTAAACCTTTTGACCTCTACACCTCTATCTTAGAACCTGAATTGATTAATATCCATACTTTTAATGAGGTGTCTGAGAATATTGATTTTCACTTGATTGAGGATATCGACGCCGGGAATATTTCGGATGATGAACTCATAACTTTGGATAAGTTTGTCTCTCAAATTCATCATTTACTTTCACTTCCGTGTGGTCATCATCCCTAGTCATTAACTGTCTTTCCCGAACTCCATATGCGTCTTGATGTTGATGATGAATGCATGGATGAGCTGATTTTTGAGGAGATTTTTTATGATATTTTTTAGGATGAACCAGTTTTTCTTGATGAAGCGGATTTTCCAATTCATCTTATCCCTTTCATTTACTGTGTACACCCTCCTGAGCCTTTAACCGATACCCTTCCTCGATCACTTCCCTTCACCGTTTCAACCTTACAAGAAACCGTATCACATTCATTTCCAGGTTTACCAAGTTCGTCTTACCCATGGTTTCTCACGAATCTTGAGGGATTTGAGCCACCTCGCCATATTGATAGATTATTACAATCCATCTTTTCAAATCGATCATTACAGATTGTACTAATTTATTCAGTACATTTCCACCCTCAAAATCATATTCCAATCCTTTCTCCCTTCCGCCATTCTTCTCCTCCACCGAGACCGGATGCCGCTTCTCTCCCCACATGGTCTCGCGTGTTTCTCATTTCTTTTCTCTACACTCCATTCTTTCACCAACCGCCGCTTTATAACGATAAGATCTTTGAATGGTTGGTGCTCACTTTTGGCCTTTGTAAGGCCTTGTATAGCTTAATACCGTGTTCTCTCCCCCTAACTCTGAACTTTAACGCTTAAATAGTGGAAACACTGTTTCACTTAAGTTTAGGGGGAAATTTTTTGTGTATATAAATTTTGTTCATAAAAAAAACAAAAAAAACAGGGGAGCGCCGATAATTTTGACCCTCTTGGTATAGCATGACAGTGAGAGCACTGTCAAGTTTAAGTTTGGGGGTGTGCTCGGTAAGCTTTCTTCCTTCGCATTCATTTGTATACTTTGCATTTGCATACTTATAAAATACCCATAAAAATCAAAAAATTTACAAAAAATATAAAAACTTTGTCGTCAAGTTAGCTAATAGGGTAACTTAGATTCATATTCCGAAAGTTTAGTTGATATGTTAGAAATAATTAAATCCTAGGTTTAGGAATTGAAAACCCTAAAAATAACCCTCCTACTATTTAACCTTGGTAATTATACGTCCTTATAGTTTTTTATGAGAAATAGGTAATCCTGAGTTTAGTTCTTGAGTTAAGTCAAGATGAAGGGAAAGTATTGAAGCTTTACTAAAAGATAAGTCTGAAAAATAATTTCTATTCTTGAGTTCAAATTTAGAAAGTATATACCCTACAAACTGCACATACACGCACCTTGAAACTTGGATAGTAGAGGATACCTAGAAATACTCTTGCCTGAAAGGCTAGTATGAAAGAAAAAACGGTATTTAAAGCTAAACACCAAAAAGAGCAACATTGAAAGTTATATCCGGTCTTGAAAAAGAAAAGTAAAGAAAAGAAAAAAATTAATAAATAAAGTCAAGACCTAGAAACTGCTATTTACGCTTTAAGCTCACACATTTAGTAATCGGCCATTAGTGCCTCAAGAAGCATTAATAATCGTATGAAAGGTGTGTAAGCAAATCCGTCCATCATTTAATGAAAAAAAGTAGTATTAGGTATTAAGGCAAGGGTTCTATAGCTTGAATTGAATTCTTGAGTGTAGGGGTGAAACTATACACACACGTAGGGGTATACAGTCGATATTTGGAGGAAAGATAAAAATAAAGAATAAGACTTATGTTTTCCATAAAACTGATAAAAATCCCTGATTTGAGTCCGCACTTTAGAAGGGAAACTCAGAAGATATCAATATCTTTCTAAATTTTTTTGGAACGTATAGGATCTAAGGTTAAATAGATAGGAGGTGTGAAACATAAGGGTAGGATATTTCTAACTTAGGATAATAGAATTTCTAATCTAGATACTAAACTGTAGGAGTAGAATCGACATTAACTTATGAAACTAGCTTGACGGGATTTTGTGGGTGTAATCCGTTGAAAACCCTCAGGAGACAACACTTCTCCTACTAGGGACACCCAGAGGTTTAACGGCTTGTTACACAAGCTCAGTGCAATCACGTTCCCTGCGAAAGTGAGGTTGGTACTTTTTATGAATAATTGGTTTTGCTCGGGACGAGAAAAAGTTAAGTTTGGGGGTATTTGTTCATACCAGAATATTGCATTTAATACCGCACATTCTTATGCTCGTTTGTTTATAGGTAGGTGCTTTTAATCCGTGTTTGCTGCATATTTAAAGGCTACAGGTTCCTAGTCAAAAATAACGCAAATGATACAAAATCTCCACAGTTACGCTAAAATGCAGAACATCTGTTGCCAACAGATAAAAACCGGGTTCCAGTCATCCGTATCCGTCCAGTGTCACGTACCAGTTCCAGAGACAAGACATATGACAGTGGTCATTCGTGTCTCGGAAAAGCACAGAGCACGAGGGGGGCAGCACAAGAATCAATGGGCGCGCGGAGCTCGAGGGAGATGAGGTCAAAAGTATTATTTTTTATGCCACTTTGGACTGTTGTAGATCTGAAGAAATTGTTGATGCAATTTGCAATTTGGACCATGTAGAACAACAGAAGAGAGCAACACAAGAAACCCCATAAAATCCGACAACCTAACTCCTCAACATGGCCGCGGAACCATGGCCAAAGTGGCGACTCGGCCGCGGATCCGCGGCCGAGTTGACTTAGTGCCAGAAGATATTTTTGGGGTAGTTTGGTCATTTCATTTGAGCTCAGAATCTTGCCCTAGGGTTTCAGCACTCAGCCTATAAATAGCCCAGTTTTGTGCCAAGCCAAGTGTCTTCTTTTCATGTCTCTTTTTTTTAGGTTTTAGTGTAGTTTAGTTTAGCTTCTTTTTCTTCTTCATTCTTTCCTCCATGAAAATTGTAGTGAGAGCTTTTTGAGTGGAAGATCAATGAAGATGAGGGTTTTTAGTATCTTGTCTCTTTTATTTCTTGCCTTGTAATTTTATTATCTTGTATTGTAATTTTATTTATTGTTGTTAACTAGTTGTTGTTATTTCTTTTCTTGCTCTTTTCTTTCTCTCTCTTTTCCGTATTTTTTTCAAGCGATGATACTCGACGGAGTTCCTTGGTAAGGTGATGACCCAAGAGTTAGCTTGCACTATTTGTAAAACCGTATTTTCCTTTTCTCTCTTTTCTTCCTTCTTGTTTTGTTTTATTTTCATTTACCATGTGTGAATAATTTCACTTGTTAAGGCTAAGGAAGGTGGTATGAGGGACGGAAAAATCCCTCGTGCTTCTCTTCGCCAAACATCTTGAAACAAACCCCGACCAAACAAACACAACCCCCTCACTTAGGAGCGCTATACGTGACATATAGCCGCGACCTAAGTCGAGAAGTCCTTTTGAGCGCACTACAACGTGACATGTAGTCGTGACTTAATTGGATACATGGTTGCGGCTGTTTGGCCGAGGGTTGGGATAAGCGTATTTAGTGGACGGACAAGGGGCACTAGGAATGGATTTAGCGTTGGAAAGCTCGCTTAAACTCGCAAATCCCATTCCTATGTCCTCCTAATCCCTGCTACTTTCGATTATCCCAACATCGTCTTAAGAATGGCAAAAGAAAAGCACAAGACTAATCCTAACTCTACTAACCAACCTTAACCTTAACAAGTTTACTTGAACATAAATACAAACACTTAGGATAGAACTGAACAAACATACAAACATTCTTTATTGACTCGTCTAAAACTCGAACGGACATACTACCATCTCCCTGTTTACGACCCGTGCTCATCGCAGATAGCTGCAAAGCGACACCGTCCTGATGGCGGTTAGATTTTAGAACTTCAAAACACGACACGTCGAAAGCGTGTGATCAGGGTGGGTGACCCGAGAGCACCCCAACTGGGTGCTCTCGGGTCTGCCAACCCTAGGGGCCACTTTATGGTGGCACCCGGGGGTGGTTACCCTCCTGAGGCCCCCATTCGATAGTTAATTTTGGTATCTTCGCCTCCATGAAGATTTGGGCGGGTTTCGAGTTGGTTTCGAATCTGGGATTGGCTTAAAACGATCGGTTTTGGAACTTTAGGTCACTGGATTTTTTCATGTTTTGGAAAAATTGGTTTAGTTTGCTAATTGCGTACGGAATTCTAATGTCACGGTTACTTTACAAGCTTTGTGATGTGTATATGTGTTTGGAAACGTCGACTAATTTCTATACGTCGATTAGTCGGGGTTGCACATATCTGTGATCTGTGACGTTGGTTTGTGTATATGAACTTGTTGGATTCTCATGGCTGAATAGACGGGGTTGTGAGATGAGTGTTTTATCTTTCATTCAATGTAAATTATAAATTGATGTAATATTATTTTGCAGGGCACATCCGGGTTGAGGTTGTAGCCACCGTTGTATTATTTCTTTTACTGTTTTCTGCTCCTAGGATAGACCTAAGGTGGGGTGCACAAACTACCAGGTTCTTGAAGTGCCGAGTGGCCTACTCACTTTGTTGAGGGAGGTTGCTTCACTTCAGAAATTTGGCGGGTAGTTTTCCGCACTCATAAAGGTTTAGGGTAGGGTTTGGCTATTCATCACGACTGTGGAATCCGTCTTTCGTTACAGGCTCAAAAGAAACGCGGAATTCCTAGTATATCCAATATGTTCATCTGTGATATGGAATGCCTATTATTGCATGAGACGAATATATATATCTATATATGATATCTAGTAGGCGTTGCTTATGTTTTGCATCCGCGCTAGTCCAGCCCCCGCTCTGTCGTTAGTTAAGTAACCTAACGGGTGATGACGGAGCCCCATGACGAATGCGGATGGCATAAGCGTACGTTGTATTTTCGTTTTTCTCTACAATGGTAGGTTAATTGATGGGACTGCATTATATTAATGCAAAGCAAACAAACCAAAGATGAATCGTTGGAACAATTTTAAAACCACTCGGTTTTTTCAAAAATGCGGAGCTTAAACCACTCATTTTAAAAGCTATCAGGTTCCTTCGATTATATCAAGTCCACTACGTTCACGGTTTCTCCAAAACCATTCGTAGCCCTCCATCATTTCAGTTGGATATTCAGTAGTATTCAAGCAATGTATTTTGACCTTCGCTAAGGCATAGTGATTGGTAGCTGCTGAATACTCATCTGTAGCATAGATAGATGCGTTGGTTTGGGACAGTCGTACTGCTATTTTGGCCTTCGTCAAGGGTATGTACGGGTGGGTTCAAATTAACCTGGACAATGACGGGTAGAACTTGACATATGACTTATGATATGTTGGCCTTCGTCAAGGTCATAAGAGCATGGGGCAAAAATCCACATCGGGAGTTTCTAAAGAAACTGAAACTTACTAGTGTTGCATACCATTTGGAGTGTGATAATTTTGGTAGGATTCCTTCGACTTTATCACACGATGATATTTGGATCCCGATCCTACTGTGAGTATATGCTACTCCTCGGGAGATTTTTTTCACTTAACGATCAATGTTATAAACCAAATAGGTGTCTAGAAAGGTGTTAGCAAGGCTACGCCTCCAGGGAAAAGAGGTTATTTAATTAAGGAACTTCGCAAAAGCGTCGTAAAACCTCTCTCGAAGTACCGACACTGGCCTGGCTGAAAGGTTAAGCAAGTATTATACAGTGAGATTAATCCTGACTAATTCTTCTTTTATGGTTAGAGGATGGATTCGAGAAACAGTAGGAGCCATCCTGGTTAGATAAACTAAAAACCAATCTAAACTTGCAAGAGCATCATGCTGAGTGTTTCTTCTCTCTCTCTTAATTGCAGCGACCAAGATGACAGGCCTTAAGTTACTATTAGATAAAAACATATTGACAGGGCCAAACTATAAAGATTGGCTCAGGAATGTCAAGATGGCAATCACATATGACAAATTAGGATATATTCTTACTACTAAAGCCCCCGCCGTCCCAGGTCCAGATTCCAGCGTCGCGGATAAGGAAATCCGTAAGACCTGGGGAATTGATTGCGCGAAAGCTAAGTGTCTCGTGTTAGCCTCTATGGACAATGAACACCAGAGGCAGCATGAGAATATGGATCTTGAATCCATATTCCTCTATACCAAAGAATTATATGGAGAGCAATCTCGTATCGCAAGATACGAGACCTCGAAGAAGCTATTTCAGGAGAGGTTGGCTATCGGATCATCTGTAGGGGAACACGTCCTTAAGATGATCGGCTACATTGAGAAGCTCGCGGACCTAGGGACATGTTAGAGAACGAGCTGTATACAAACTTGATTCTCCAGTCCCTCCCTTCCACCTACGCCCAGTTTATCTTGAATTTTAATATTCAAGGTAAAGAAGTTGAACTTCTGAAACTCCTCAACATGTTGAGGAGTGCTGAGGGCACCGTGAAGAAATCCAGGGAAATACCCGCTCTGCTTATTGGTGGAGCTTCCTCTTCTAGATCCAAGGCGAAAGCCAAGGGAAAGAAGAAGCATGCCCCACAAAGACGAAAGGCGGTGTTAGTAAGGTGGAAGCAAAGGGCAAAGATAAAGTGGCGGGGCCGACAGTAGGGATGGAAGAATGCTTCTACTTTCATAATAAGGGCCATTGGAAGAAAGATTGCAGGGCTTGGAGAGCCAAGAACAGGACCCGAATAAAGTTGTGGCTTCGACTTCAGCTGTGTTTGTAATTGAAAACTGTCTGTCAATCAACTCTACTTCCTGGGTATTGGATACCGGATCAGGATCTCATATCTGTAATTCTTTGTAGGCACTAAGAAGCCGTAGAGTTCTGAAGACCGGTGATATGACCCTCAGGGTTTCTAACGTAGCGAGGGTTGATGTTGTGTCCGTAGGGGAATATCACTTAGGGTTGACAAGTAGACATATTTTGGTTTTGCGCAACTGTTTTTGTGTACCTAGTTTGACTTGTAATATCATTTCTGTATCGTTGTTATCTAAGGAAGGTTATGATTTTACATTTATAAGCGATGTCATAAACATCCACATTAATCATGGTCTGATTGGGTCGGGTACACTAAAAAATGGTATATACGTATTAAACCAACTACAAGTTTTCAATGTTCAGAACACACATAAAAGAAAGACCCCAGAATTAAATCAAGCTTTCTTATGGCATTGTAAACTGGGTCACATCAATGAAACAAGGTTGACCAAGTTACATAAAGAAGGATATTTGGATCCGTTCGAATATCAATCTTATGCAACTTGTCAATCATGTCTCAAAGGAAAGATGACAAAGACTCCGTTCACTGGACACGGAGTAAGAGCGAGTGAGCTCTTGGGACTCATACACAACGACGTGTGTGGTCTAATGTCTACACATGCAAGAAGTGGTTATTCCTATTTCATTACTTTTACGGATGATTTCTCTAGGTATGGACATGGCTTCTTGATGAAACATAAATCCGGGGCCTTTGAGAAATTCTGAGAATATAAGAATGAAGTGGAAAAACAAACCAGCAAAAGTATCAAGACACTGAGATCTAATCGAGGTGGGGAATACTTGAGTGCCGAGTTCCTGGATTACCTAAAAGAGAATGGAATTCTCTCTCAGCTTACTCCTCCATACACACCACAACACAACGGTGTATCGGAGAGACGGAACCGAACCATATTGGATATGATACATTCCATGATGAGTAACACTGAGTTACTACGATCATTCTGGGGCTATGCACTAGAATCGGCTGCATATCTTTTGAACAAGGTTCCTATCAAGACTGTTCCTACCATACCATATCAGATGTGGAGTAGGAAGAAACCCTATCTTCAGTATCTGAAGATATGGGGATGTCCAGCTTTTGTCAAAAAACAGCATGCGGACAAACTCGAGGCACACTCAGTACTGTGCAAGTTTATGGGATACCTAAAGAACTCCACGGAGTATCTTTTCTATTACGCAGAGGAACAAAAGGTTTTTGTTTCTCGTCATGCCCACTTTTTAGAACATCAATTTTTAGAAAAAGAAACTCAATAGAACTGGAAAAAATTCCAGAACCACAAGCTATTACTAAAAGCTTGGTGGAACCAGAAGTTTCAAAAGAACAGGTCATTCCCGCGCCACTCTGCAGGAGTAGTAGGCTGTCTCATCCGTCTGGGAGATACTACAGTTTTCTCGTAGATGGGGATAGAGAGGATTGCATCATTGATAATGATGAGCCAACTAACTCCAGCAAGCCATTCAGAGCACAGACTCGATAAAATGGCTGGATGCAATATGGACCGAGATGGAGTCTATGTACACCAACAAAGTATGGACTTTGGACATTGCTCCAGAAGGGGTAAAACCCGTAGGCTGTAAATAGATCTTCAGAAAGAAGATTGGTATAGATGGACAGGTTGAAACCTATAAGGCCAGACTTGTTGCAAAAGGATTTCGTCAAAGACCTGGTTTGGATTATGATGAAACATTTTCTCCAGTGGCTATGCTTAAATCCATTCAGATCATTCTTACCATTGCTGCCTTCCACGATTATGAGATTTGGCAGATGGACGTAAAGACCGCTTTTTTAAATGGAAATTCGGAAGAGTGTGTCTATATGGACCAGCCAGAAGGTTTCATTCAGAATGGGAGCAGCGGGAAAGTGTGCAAGTTGCTTAAGTCCATTTATGGACTAAAGCAGGCATCGAGGAGTTGGAACATCTATTTTGATGAGACGGTCAAAGAATTTGACTTTATCAAAAATCCAGATGAACCATGCATCTATAGTAAGATTGTAGCAAGAACTGTTGTATTCCTCGTCTTGTACGTGGATGCCATTCTCTTGATAGGAAATGACATTCTTATGCTACAATCTGTCAAAGGATTCTTTTCACAAAGGTTCTCCATAAAAGACCTGGTGATGCCTCTTACATTCTGGGGATCCAGATCTATCGTGATAGATCTAAGAGGATGTTAGGACTTTCACAGTCCAGGTACATCGACACCATACTGAAAAGATTTAGTATGGAAGAATCAAAGTGCGGTAATTTACCGGCTTGTCACGGAATCACCCTCTCCAAAGATATGTCTCCCAAGACTGATTTATAAAGGGATCGCATGTCTATTATACCCTATGCTTCTGCGTTAGGCTCTATAATGTATGTGATGTTGTGTACCAGACCAAATGTCGCTTACGCACTGAGCGTGGTGAGCCGGTATCAGTCAAACCCTGGGGAGAAGCACTGGATAGCAGTAAAGAACATTCTCAAGTACCTGAGAAGGTCTAAGGAGATGTTCTTGGTGTACGGACACAACTTGAGGACACAACTTGAGGTGGTATCACCTGATCAAGGAGATCGTGGATCGCCGGGAGATCCAGGTATGGAGAGTTGCTACGGAGGGCAGCACTGTAGATCCATTCACAAAGGCCATCTCTCAGACACAGTTCGAGAGGCTATTCGAGATGATAGGTCTGCGATATGCCAGCACATGGCCTTAGTGCAAATGGGAGATTGTTAGTATAATATGCCCTAGAGGCCGTTATTGTATAGTACTAGTTTGTATATTACATTTTGGAAGCTTGGGATATATACACGGATTTATAACAGTCTTGCTCAATATAGTAGTATGCTACTTGGTTTGTATCTATCTTAATATGTGTATATGTTTCTTTTAACGTATCACTAATACATATTGGCAGAGCCCTTAGGATCTTTTCTTGACTACCAGCGTTGTGATGGCAGTCACACTAGTGGGGGCTGGGTAGTTTACAAGCACATCCTTATACAGGTCCCTACTAGTAGGATTATCGAGACAGGGCATCGATACTCCAGAGTAGACTAGTGTATACGCTTCTCATCCCAACAGGTGAGATGGTCTGTCCCACAGCCATCAGCACGTCGTACTGGAGATAGTATGCAGGTGCTCATTGGGTTATGAGTTACACTGGACGGACTCGTGGGCTACTGCTGGTTAGTACTATACCTATCATTAGGTAGCAGTTCCCAGGTGACATGAGTACAGCTTAGTTCGTCGACTTGACACTGCTACTTCACCTCAAGTGTGTTCTTATTGTTCTTAGATTACTACATTACCACGGCTCTATTGAGTCGTGCAAACAGGTAGTAGTTGGGTGCAGTCCCGAAGTACTTTGAGGCAATGGCAATTAGATAGGATTCGTCTCTCCCGGTATTGGGGGTTGATGTCGCGCTGTGTTCGGAGAGCCATTACAAAAAGTCACTGGCCAGGGAAAACCAGATTTACTGGTAGGTACTCCAGTAGTTTCTCAGGGTGTTTTAGGCTGCACTCCGACACGACTTATTGCGCTATTAGGGGTCTGACGTTTACCACCCCCTTAGGCCCGATATGCGATACTCTTAGATGAACAGACCGGACTGTACGGAGTTTGCCACAGACAGGCTCAGTAGGGGTTCGGATAAGTTTGCTCGTCGGCCTTCTTATCGACAGATAACTGGGTAGCCGTTACGTGCAGCTAGTACCGCTGACGTGCTTTTGGTAAAACCCAATGCCAGCGTACTGTCGAGTGTTTAGAGTCCCACACAGAGGCTTTCTCTGCTTCGGGCGAAACGATGTATAGGTCGTATGGTTTTACGACTGGGTTCGTTCACATCGTGTATTTGTGCACGTTTGATGTTCGGGCGGATAATACTAGTAGGCTTTGGTTTAAGCCGGATCCTAGTATTAGATTGTTGGATAAGTTTCGTCTCATTGTTTTCGTGTTTCTCGAAACACGGATACAGGTATGTATATAATGATGAGAGGGGC
This sequence comes from Agapanthus africanus, assembly GCA_030015575.1. Classification (NCBI taxonomy): domain Eukaryota; kingdom Viridiplantae; phylum Streptophyta; class Magnoliopsida; order Asparagales; family Amaryllidaceae; genus Agapanthus; species Agapanthus africanus. The sequence goes on from CM057337.1 coordinate 740,772,862, forward strand.
ATTCTTGTAATTACTCAATATTGTTTTAGAAGGAAACACCTCATTAGGGTTTTGACCATTGACTTGATTAAAACAATTATGAGGTGGAGGAAATTATTTGTTATTTTTATAAATGATAATTGTGCCATAGCTACTTGGTTTGACTATTTGACTTAGATATTTTGTGAGATATTTTGTGGCACTAGATATTTTGGGTGAGATATTTTTCTTGCCATGCTTGTAGTCATATCAAGGGTGCCATCTCAATTATCATTATGAAAATATTTTCTCTTTCCTCAAGTTCACTCTCTACTTCTTTCTCTCAACTCTTATTCTCTCATGTGTTGGGAATCCAAGAGTTAGTGAGACTTAGCTACCCAAAATCACTCTACTCACTTTAGGCTATTTAGTTTAGCACACCAAGTGACCTAGTTACCTCATCTTGGAGGTTTAAGCTCAAGGTTGGAACTCTCGGGTAGATCTTTTTCGACTTCGAGAAGCAGACGAGGAGGCGCGATCCATTTTCACTCCAAGGAGCTCACAAAGAGGAAGAGGACGGCAAGAAGACAAGATGGACACGATACTACGAGGTATAACATTCATCCGAGTAGTTAAACCTCAAGTAATTTTCTAGCTAGGGTTTTACATTCGATCCTTAGTTCAAGTCGGTGTTGCGAAGCCCGTAAAAATCATTTTTTGCTATTTCCGCCTCCCCATAAACACGCGGTGTGCGTAACATCGACTTACAAGAGATTGTTAGAGAGATATGCCCTAGAGGCCATTATTGTATCATACTGGATTGTATATTACATATTGGAAGCTTGGGATATTCATAGTTATAATAACAGTCTTGCTCGAAATGGTAGTATGATACTTGATTTGTGTCACGAACCGAATATGTGGAACATGACTGGCACTTAAATCACGCAACGTCTAGAGGCGTAACATAATCTAAGTAAGCCAAAGCCCAGAAATCTAAACCGTTTAAATGAATTTAGAGTGAAGGAAAACTTGTATTAAAGTTAAGTTATCATAGAAAAGTCACTTTGAAAATCTTTATAATAAGATCAAGCCTTTTTTTGTAAAAAATTCGGCAGGGTTTTCTTTGTAAAAACTGGCCCCAAATGGGTACACCACATGAATATATATAAGTAATGAATAAAGGCATCCACAAGCGGGAGCTAGCTCTTCGCCGAACGGCGGAACACAACCACATGCAAGATATATCATAATAATATGAAATCAACATATAAAAAAAATGAAAACAGAAACCCAGTATAAAGTCGGCTCATACGAGCTCGACACCAGAAATCAGAATATACATACAAGTCTCACAAACTCAACGTCTAAGTCTAAAATACAAAATAGTAGAAAAAGTAGATAGGGTAGATGGAGTATACTAGATACAACAGTAAATATACAAGGTGGGAACAAAAGCCTCTCCTCACAAAACCCACCTACAAGCAAGCCATAAGTCGATGCAAAAGGAGTAGAAGAAGAAATACGCCCGCCGCTACTATGCTGACGGGTCGGACCTGCAAGATACTATGGCACAACGGGGATGAGTTGCCAACTCGTGAGTAGTAAGTAATATCTAATAAGGCTATCGTAAGTATGCACGCAAATGCGTTACAACCTACATATACAATTTTTTTGATGCGATGCACTAATATGAATGCAACATGAATGAATAATCAACATGAAATCTAGATATATCTGGTTTTAGAAAATCGTTATTCTTATCTTAGTAAAATTTCTGTATAATAAAACTGGTGCATCATCAATGGAACCAACAGAAATCTATGTCAAAATCGACACAATATAAATATATATCAATAACTCTGTAGCCGTCTCTCAGATCGGCCATAAAATCTGTCAAGTCACATGACTCCGTTTGGTATCCTTCGGATGACCGCCGGGTCAATAATATCCGGTAGGTAGTACTCCCCTACCAGGCTCATCGTCTACAACTCGAGCTTCTCGTCCCGGGGTATCTCACCGGGTCCATCATGTACCCGAGACGGTTCATCCTACTCCTCGAATCGGGTCTCGAAATCCAACTTAAATCAGGAAAACTCATGGTGTACGCCATATACATCGTATCATGAGAAAACCGCAACTTACATTTTTAAAATGATAATAGGTTTATAAAATTCTTGCGGTTTTCCCCCAAATCCAGAAATCTCATAAATACTGAAATCTCCAAGAAGAATCACAATATATAAACATATCGGTAATGATGGATGTCTATGATATCAATAATATGCAATGCGATGTATGATTAGAAAACTATGTATGAATGATGATGCAATGAGGTATATGACTAGCAATCCTACGTATCCATCCTGATGAAATGAATATACAACTACAAGTCTACATATCATATATGATGCAAATGCACTGATACCGATTTTTAAGCAAGTTCTATAGTGTTCGTGACATAGAAATTACCAATGGCGTGTGTGTTCGCATATATAGTGCACGTGCGACATGAACCAATGGTAATGGTGTAAGTATCCTAGGTAATAATACCATATGTAAGAAGATGCAATGTATGGATGCTTGGGAGACTACACATATAAGTACAAGAACTACTAATAATCCTAACTATCAGACGCCTTGTGCCATCCAGACGATCCCCCCATTGATGTGTACATCTACTCACTGGAACGCCTCCGCTAATCTGAACCAATCACAGTCTTTCCTTTCCTTGCCGCGTCCAACGTCTCCGCTACCGATTCTAGAATCACATAAATATCAATATATAGAAAGCTAAACATTCGATAATACGCGAAGACAACACGATATGAAAGAATTAACGTCATGAGTTAAAATACGTATGCACTTGGTGCACAAGACGTGCGTAATATCATTCAAACCAACCCGATTTGGCTGATCTCACAGAAACGCCAAACCATGACTCGAATCGTACATTTCGCGCAAGACACAACACTAAAAATTTAGGTAAATGATCCCAGATTTTATCTGGAGCAAAACTAAGTAAAACAAACAAGAACAGATACCATAAAGTACCTACAGATAACTACCTGCAAAAATCCAACGCCTAAACCCTACATAGGACCGGCGGCGCCAGAATTTCCTCAATTCTCGCCGGGCCAAGCTTGGTGAAGTGGATTCGGGTTTCTATGGTGTACTCATGGCTTAAAACACTACACTTCTATCTTGTTTAATTTATTCATAAATTAATGTAACGATAGCATATTATAAACAACAGAAAACTTAGCTACAAACCGATATTAAACACTAATTTGGAACAATCTGGTGTTTTAGTGCAATAAGGTGGGTTAAACAAGGCTACAAGACACTAATATACTCTATATGTGAGCCAAGATTACCCTAATAGCCATTGAAACCCTAATCGTGAACTAACCCTCTCTTTAAAAAAGACTAAGCTTGCATTAAAACCCAATAACACTAATTAATACTAATTTAAGCAAAGATTAGTGAAACATGAAGTGAATTTGGTTTCATACCTCAAAACTTAGTAGAAGAAAACCCTAACTTGAGAAGATAGCCTCACCAAAGAGGGACTTGCTTCAAAGAACCCTTAAAGAGGTTAGAAAAATAGGATTTTTGTGATGATTTTTGAAGGATTTGTGTTGTGATTTGTGTAGGTTTTTCTTTGAGGTTAGGTTTGAGTAAAAGGGAGAAGAGAAGAGATGAGGTGAAGAAGCCTCTAGAGAGTGTGAGTGAGAGAGAGAACATGCCATGGCTTGCATTTAATGCACCATGCGAGAATTTTCCATTTCTTTTTTTTCTTCTCTTTTCTAGTAATTCTAGAACCATCTACAATATTTGAGAGGGGAAAACAAGTTACAAAATAGTTTAAGTAGCCATGGATGCAAAAACATGTATTAGACTATCCTAACTTGTGATTAACACTAATTTGGTGTATGTGCATGTGTAAAAAAAAATTTAATCATTAATAAATAAGGAAATTAATTAAATAAACAAGTAATTAAATAAATAACTAATAATTTCCAATAAAATATGTAATTACATAAATAAAATAGGTATATTTATGTCTTAAGGCACTAGTAAAATAGGGGGTTGCCCCTACGGATATTGAAATCCGTAGGAGCAGATTTATTTTGGCCCTACGGATTAGTCCGTAGGGCCAGACAGTTGCCCCTACGATAAGACGTTTAATTTAAAATTATTAAATCTTAATTTGTTGTTTGCCCCTACGGAGCCGCAAACAAAGGACCTACGGACAAATCCGTAGGGGCATTTAAATATGGATTTAATAGAAAAGGCACATAATTTCCATACGCGCTGATTATCTCTCCTCTCTCTTGCTCGAGCGCGCAAAACCACAATCCCAAATCCCGTCGCCGATCTCGTCGCCGATCTCACCGATCTCGTCGCCGTTCTCTCTCTCTCGTTCCCGATCTCGTCGCCGTTCTTCCTTGTCGCCGATTGTCGATTGTCTCCTCCACCGAACAGGTAAGTAATTAAATCTTCAATTAAAGAAATTTTTGATTATTTTAGGGGTTGGGGTTGGGGTTGCGGTTGGGGTTCAGGTAGGGTTGCGGTTGGGGTTGGGTTCGGCTAGGGTTGCGGTTGGGGTTGGGGTTGGGGCTGGGGCTGGTGCTGGTGCTGGGGTTGCGATTAGGGTTGGGGTTGGGGTTAGGGTTGGGCTAGGGCTGGGTCTGGGGCTGGGGCTGGGTCTGGGTCTGGGGCTGGGGTTAGGGTTAGGGCTGAAAACAATGGATCTTGCTTAAGTTATATTTTCAGTTGTAGAATTTTATTTGAAGTGTTACATGAGATAGAATAACTTAGTTATATTTTCAAACAATTATAATTTTATTTTTCAGTTGTAGAATTTTAAACTAGTTAATAAATAGGCAAGATATCGTTAAGTAACTTATACGGTTTGAAGTTCAGCCGTAGACTTCGAGACTAGTTGATGCGCAAGTAAAACATTGCAATATTTGAGGGAAGTAAACGCCATGAAAACAATGGATCTTGCTTAAGATGCTAAAAGTTCATAGGAATAGAAAAACATGGACCTGCCGTAAGCGAGCCTGTGTGGTGTCGTCCTCTCTTCACTGACATGCACACATACACGCGCCCATACACGCAGGGCCTAATACATAAATTTGCACTTTCATTCTCTCTACGGACACATACACCACACATGCACGCATACACACGACCTAATACATAAATATGCACGGTCCTCTCTACATAGACATGCACACACATATGTATGCATACACACAGGGCCTAAGAAAAATATAAAACAAAAAAAAATCATATTTCAATACCTTTTTGCGTATGTATCAAATACTTGCAAAGTTGATTTGCTGTCAATACGGAACATTTTTTATCCGTATATCATTAGATAAATAGAAAGGAAGAAAGTTCGATATGTATGTGCTACTCTGTGAAGGTCAATTGAACAGTGTCGGTGGTTATAAAAAAATAACGAAGAATTAAATTTTGATTGCCACATGGCAGGAGAAAACTTTTCTGACACCGAGTACCCAATTTTCCCACACACACCCCTTCACATATGAAGGTTGGCAGAAGATGTTTTTCTGGTAACATCTTCAGCATTATCGAGACTTAATTGCATTTGAAAGGAGGATATATATTCTTTCAACTTGAATTTATATTATATTCATCTTGTTTATTGATTATTTTCTATGTTGAAGGTATGTATCTCAATCTCAAGTCTAATACATCTTAGTTCTTTAATGCTCAATTCTTCATATATCTTATTCTCAAGTTGCAATTTGCAAGTAACTAAGCAAGTATTATTTCATAAGTTTAAAATCATGTTACAGATACAATAAGAATACACAACAAACGCATCATTAGAGAGTGATTTAAGATGTTCAAGTTAAAACCAATATATGATACTCGATGATAATATGAAACTTTCATATTCTCATCGATACTCATATATGAAACTAAAAGCGCCACTTAGTCCCCGTCTATCGGTTAACATACGTTCGATGTTCGTCGTGACATAGAACCATACGAAGGTTGTTAAATATCGGACGGTATAGCTCGATACTAACAACCGTTGTATAGTCTATGTGACGAGAAAATTCAATCGTATGATAACCGATAGATTTGTCCCGTGTGGACAAGTTAGGAATGTATAAAGAAAACACCTTCATTCACTTTTGTTTTCATCCGTTTCAAGATATTTCGTCGGTACCTTTCCGCTGGTTCTCCGTGTACAAAGATAGATTAGATGTTCATTTCAACGTTGTTTCACAGCTTTGAAATGATTATTTATTCTATTACAGTGTACTCGGAGAACAGCGGGGAGGTGCTGCCGAAATTTACTCGAAACGGTTGAAAGCACAAGCGACTGGGTGTTCGCTCTATACATTCTTAATGGGATAGAAGCTTTACCCCCGATAGTCGAAACACACACATACAACAAGAATACACAACAAATGCATCATTAGAGAGTGATTCAAGATGTTCAAATTAAAACCAATATATGATACTCGATGATAATATGAAACCTTCATATTCTCATCGATATCATATATGAAACTAAAAGCGCCACTTAGTCCCCGTCTATCGGTTAACATACGTTCGATGTTCGTCGTGACATAGAACTATACGAAGGTTGTTAAATATCGGACGGTATAGCTCGATACTAACAACCGTCGTATAGTCTATGTGACGAGAAAATTCAATCGTATGATAACCGATAGATTTGTCCCGTGTGGACAAGTTAGGAATGTATAAAGCAAACACCTTCATTCACTTGTGATTTCATCCGTTTCGAGATATTTCGTCGGTACCTTTCCGCTGGTTCTCCGTGTACAAAGATAGATTAGATGTTCATTTCAACGTTGTTTCACAGCTTTGAAATGATTATCTATTCTATTACAGTGTACTCGGAGAACAGCAGGGAGGTGCTTCCGAAATTTACTCGAAACGGTTGAAAGCACAAGCGAATGGGTGTTCGCTCTATACATTCTTAATGGGATAGAAGCCTTACCCCCCGACAACCGAAACACACACATACAACAAGAATACACAACAAACGCATCATTAGAGAGTGATTCAAGATGTTCAAGTTAAAACCAATATATGGTACTCGATGATAATATGAAACCTTCATATTCTCATCGATACTCATATATGAAACTAAAAGCGTCACTTAGTCCCCGTCTATCGGTTAACATACGTTCGATATTCGTCGTGACATAGAACTATACGAAGGTTGTTAAATATCGGACGGTATAGTTCGATACTAACAACCGTCGTATAGTCTATGTGACGAGAAAATTCAATCGTATGATAACCGATAGATTTGTCCCGTGTGGACAAGTTAGGAATGTATAAAGCAAACACCTTCATTCACTTGTGTTTTCATCCGTTTCGAGATATTTCGTCGGTACCTTTCCGCTGGTTCTCCGTGTACAAAGATAGATTAGATGTTCATTTCAACGTTGTTTCACAGCTTTGAAATGATTATCTATTCTATTACAGTGTACTATGAGAACAGCGGGGAGGTGCTGCCGAAATTTACTCGAAACGGTTGAAAGCATAAGCAAATGGGTGTTCGCTCTATACATTCTTAATGGGATAGAACCCTCACCCCCGACAGCCGAAACACACACACACAACAAGAATACACAACAAACGCATCATTAAAGAGTGATTCAAGATGTTCAAGTTAAAACAAATATATGATACTCGATGATAATATGAAACTTTCATATTCTCATCGATACTCATATATGAAACTAAAAGAGCCACTTAGTCTCCGTCTATCGGTTAACATACGTTCGATAATTTATTCTTTTCAACGACAAATGCACACACAAAGCATATACACGGATTTTCTCCTTTGTCAGTAACTATCCCGTTCTTAGATTTCTCAATATAGTCACCATAACCTACAATTTATATGTTATACAGTCTAACATGGCCCATGCGTACGTCAGAGTTAAGGACTGGATGTATGTGGATTGGCAACAACGTATGCAACCTAAGTTTGTCACAGGAGTTGCTGCTTTTATTGAATTTGCACGCGCACATAATAAGATCGTGATAGAGAAGATTCTCTGCCCGTGCGATAGATGTGGCAATAAGTACTGGCAGAAGGTAGAATTGGTAGAGCTTCATATCGTAAAATATGGGTTTAATAGACATTATACAACTTAGAAATATCACGGGGAAGGAGAAGAACGCAGTAATGCAGCAGCAGAAGAAGGAGAACACGATAATGCGGCAGGAGAAGAAGGAGAAGACGGTAATGCGGCAGAAGGAGAAGACGGTAATTTATTTCCATCAAAAGAAATGGAGGATATGGTAAAAGCTGCCCTAGGTGAATCTATTCGTACCGAAGATGACATTCCTTCCGGTCAAGGACCGCGTGCAGATAAATATGAAAATTTCATGAATGATGCTAGAAAACCAATTTATGAGAATGCAAAGTATTCCACCCTCTCATGGTTCATCCAACTTTTCCAGATTAAGTGCCTAGATGGATGGAGCAACAAGTCATTCACAATGCTTCTTTCGTTCTTGAAAGATTCTATGCCCCCGGGAAATAACGTGTCCAACAGCTGGTACGGAGCCCAGAAGATGATGTCTGATTTGGGTCTACAGTGCGAGAAGATTCAAGCATGTCCTAAAAATTGCGTGTTGTACCGGAAAGAGAATTCAGATTTGAAAGAGTGTCCAACATGCGGAGAGGCCAGATATAAGACGAAAGATTCTGATAAGAAACCTGATATACCTGTCAAGATAGCACGATATTTTCCCATAACACAGATGCTACAGAGGCTATTCAGGTGCAAGAAAATAGCCGAGGCAATGATTTAGCATCACCGTGCTTCTCCAAGTGAAGATGGAAAAATGAGCCATCCAAGAGATTCACCGGCATGGAAGGATTTCGATAGGAGGCACGCAATATTCAGTAGCGATCCTCGCAATGTCTGGCTCGGACTGGCTAGTGATGGCTTCTGCCCATTCAACTATATGGCTGGAAGTCACACATTGCCCGTTGTAATGATAATTTATAATCTGTCGCCTTGATTGGCTATGGACCAATCATACTTTATGATGCCTCTTCTTATCGACGGACCAAACTCACTGGGAAACAATATCGACGTCTATCCCCGACCTCTGATCGAGGAGTTAAAATCTTTGTTCATTGATGTGTAGAGACATATGATGCAAACACAAATACAACCTTCATACTGCGTGCGGCTTTAATGTGGACAATTAATGACTTTCCTGCGTATGGAATGCTATCAGGTTGGTCCGTACATGGTCACAAAGCATTTCCTCATTTCCATCAACACACAACATCGAAATTCTTGAATTTTAGCAGGAAGGTTTATTATTGCGGCCATCGACGTTTCCTGCCTCTAGACCACCCCTACAGGTTAGATACTGTTCACTTTGATGGTCATCAGGAGCTTCTTGGATCTCCAGCCTCATTGTCCGGAGAGGACGTGACTGCTCAATGGGATGGTTACAATAATGTGACCTTCGGGATGGATCCGACAAAACAGGTCAAACCACCATTTTGGAACAAGTGAAGCATTTTCTTCGAGCTTTCGTACCGGTCAACAAATTTAGTGTGTCATTGTCTGGACGTTATGCATATAGAGAAGGGAGTATCAGAGCACATACTCAGCTTGCTTCTTTGTAAAGACGGAAAATCGAAAGACAATCTGAATGCTCGGATGGATCTACAGGAGTGGGGAATAAGAAGTGAATTGCACCCTAGACCGGTAGCGGGTAAACCAGGCAAGTTTGTACTTCCCAATGCCACTTATCATATGTCACAACCGGAGAAAAAAAGATTCCTGCAGGTGTTGCATGATTTGAAAGTTCCCACGGGTTTCTCAGGATCATTCAGCAAGAAAATAAAAATTGTGAAAGGCAAGATCGATGGGCTGAAAAGTCATGATCACCATGTTATCGTGGAGCACCTTCTTCCATTATCCCTCAGGACTTCTTTCCCCGAATCAGTTGGTCTAGTAATCAACGACCTATGTTGTTTTTTCAGAGAGTTGTGTACTAAAACACTGGAGGTTGTGACGCTGGATAAACTAGAAAATTCTATTGCGTTGATACTCTGCAAGTTTAAGCGTATTTTCCCACCGTCATTCTTCGATATCATAATACACTTGACGGTTCATCTTGCAACTGAGGCTAAGTTAGCCGAACCGGTACAATATCGATGGATGTATCCCGTCGACAGGTACGTGTAATTTTTTGTTTCGCGCAATTTTTAAAATTATTGTTGTCCTGTATGCCCGTATTTATTTATTCAACATATTTTCTTTAGGTACCTCTACACTCTTAAAAAGTATATACACAATAAAAATCGACCAGAGGGTTCTATCATGCAAGGTTATCTTCTTGATGAAGCAACCATATTTTGTTCCCGCTATCTGGACGAGAACATTGAGACGAGACTTAACCGGCCTCGAAGAATTCAAGACGGGCCATATGGTAAATCCGATTATAAGAGGGTAGACACTATGTTTATCAACAAGATATACCGGTTTATCTTGCTTAATTGCGCATGTCTTGAACAAATTAGAGAGTAAGTTTTTTGGATTAATTGTTATATTTGTGTTTGTGTGTGTATGAAATGATATAATATTAATGTCACCATTATTTGTCGAAAACAGAATTCATTTTAACGAGGTACGTGAGGGGCATCCTGATTGGAACGAAGAACGATTGGAAAAATATCATCAGGATAATTTTTGTGATTGGGTCACAGATCATGTAAGTTATTCGAATAACATGTTATTGCTATCAGTTTTAATCTAAACTTATATCGTTATGTATTTGTCATAAAATTTATTTTGTTAGATCCATGATCCGAACTTGTCTTCATCATTTAAGAGTGATTCAAGATGTTTAGCTCAATTTCCTAGTATAGATATTGCATATTATAAGGATTCGGTGTCCTTGGATACAAATTCGAAGTTAAGGACATAGAAACATCTAGAACCACTCAGAATAGTGGGATTGCGACGGTAAGATCGGACGGTGTGATTTATTATGGGTACTTAAATTGTATACTCAGCACCCACTATCCCGGACGATCAGAACCCTTTTATATATTCTAGTGTACTTGGTACAATACGCGAACCGATACGGATAAGTGGAGAAGCAATCTTGGGACTTGGAAAGATGAATATGGATTGACCAGTGTGAACACACTTCGATTTTACGGTCAGGAAGATCCGTTTATCTTCCCGAACCAAGCGTTCCAAGTATACTACTCACAGTGTTTGAAGCATCCAGGATGGAGTGTCGTATGCCGTTGGAAACCCAGGGATGTCTACGATGTCCCAGAATTTGAGGACAGCGATGAAGATGAAGAAGAGAGAAGGCTTAGAGTGCTCCGACCGTCTATTTCGAAAGACGGGTTGTCTTCGGCCGATCATGAAGTTACGTGGGTTAGAAATGATATCGATGATGAAATCCAAGTAGATTTGTTTAATGCGCCCACGAAACGAAAAAGATTATCAGTAATGTTATATTATTACTTCACATTTTACGATCTATACATATATAGTCAATACTTGTAATGATTGTCTAATGCGTCCACGAACCGTTTATCTAGATTTGATGATGATGACAGGAGCAGCGAGGGGCGGAAGGAGCTCTAGCCACGGCACCGGCACCGGCAGAGGCAGAGGCAGAGCGGTTCTGCCGCCCGGAGAGCTGCGTAGGGAGCTTCAGAGGGCCGGTCTTGCACCCAGATCGGAGACCCCTTCGGATGCCTCCTTCCGTGTGGACTTTGCCACACCTCCAGGTATATTCACGCATATCCATTTTGAATGTAATATTATAGATATTCATGCCTGTTCATGTCAAAATTACTTATATTGTCAATGTTTGATTGTCTAGTTGTTGGTGATGCGTCCACAACAGGGACAGAGGCCACTCCCGCACCTCCAGGTATGTTTATATATCATATAGTGCATGTATATTGATTTAGAATGCTATATCATAATAATACACACATTCATTTTGCTCTTACTTAGATAGTAATTTTTTTTATTGTCTAGCTGTATGTGGTGACACCACCGCATCTGCGGGTATGTTTATATATCTTATAATGCATGCATATTGATTTAGAATGTTATATTATTGATCTACACATTCTTTTTGCAATTACTTATATAATCTATTTTTAATTGTCTAATTATACGTGGTGCGTCCACATCTGCCGCAGGGGCCACTCCTGCCACTTCCGTACCCTCCGCATCGTCTGTAGGTTAGTATGAATAAATATAAGATATTTATTCATTTTACATATCCTCTATAGAATAAATATGAACTTCATGGAAATTTAGCGTCAATATTTATTTTCTAGTTGGAAGGGATGCGTCCGCATCCGGGACACCGGCTGTTCCTCACCGGAGGAACTATCGTCCCGCTCGTGCTGCTGCCCGGGCCCAGGCTCGTGCTTTAGTCACCGGAGGTATATATCACACTTCAATTTTCGTTTAACCTTGATTTCTTAATACAACTTTGTCTTAATATTGATTGTCTTGATATTTCTTTCAGACGCAGGGCCTCCCCATCCCCAGAGGGGGACTCGAGGCCCGAATCAGTCCCACAGGCTGAGGCCTGACAGAGCTAGGGGGAAGGCAGCATTCCCCCTCTTTTTTACCCCTTATTATCGCTATACCGGTCATCATGCCGAGAGGTTCGGCCGGTAAATGGGGGATGAGAGTCGGCTCGTGAAGAACTATCCACTTCACGTTGAGTGGGGCGACCAGCACCGGCGCTCATTCGCCCTCTTCTTTAATCAAGCTCGGGTATTAATATATATTTTCATTTGATTTATCCAATATATTTATTATTAACACTTGCAATCTAATAACAATGTTTTTTTGTATTTTCAGTTGGATTACGATTTTCAGCCTGTACCCGACCCTGATCACCCTGGGAGGGAGCTCGACCTTCATGCTCTGTATAATGGCTTACATGCAGACCAAGGTCCGATACAACAGGAATGAGCTGAAGGCTAACTGCTACTCCCTGTGGATGGCGACCCCCGAGGCAGAGAGAGCGGCTCTCCTATCTACTCCGGCCTTTGCGAGAGTCGACGTAGAGACATGGCCTCTATTGTGAGAATATTTCGACTCTCAACGCAAACAGGTATGTATTTTAAATGTAATTCATTGTTTAGTATATAATTTATTTTTTTGTGTTCCTTAATTAGAAAACTAAATGTGAATGTGTTGTGCAGAAACAGGCCGCTCAAAATATAGAGAATAGGAAGTCGGCGAAGAGGGGTCGCCCCACCTATACAGGTGGCTCGAGGAATATTACTAGAGCCATGGAGTTATCGGTAAATTACAATAGACCGGCCTTTGTGATATAATGCAATATTAAGAGTTATTTTCTAATATATCTAATATTAAGAGTTATTTTCTAATATTGCAGAGAGCTCAGACCCTGGCGCAAGGTGGTACACCGAGCGTGCTGTCCGCATATCTTGCCGTCCACGGCACCTCGACAGATCCCGCCACGGGCTAGCTTCGATACCCCGACGTCGCTACCCAAGAGTATTGCATAAGTGTTAATATTTACTCAACCCCTATTTGAAATTTTAGTTTTGAAAGGTTCAAATTTAAATGATATACTTATATTTTACTGGTTAATGTAGGTGTAGGAGCGGGTGGTTGAGCAGGCCGAGGTATCGGGGATCGATTTTACCGGACAAAGCGATCTGATGCTCCTGACCCCAGTCCTGGACGCCGCACACGGAGGTCACCACGGAGGTTGGTAGAGAGGCCGGGGACTGGGCCCTAGCAGGGCCCATATGAGGTTGGACTCCACCCCGGCGGTTACTTCCTCCGTCTCTAGTGAGCGACGTTTCCAGCAAGAACTGGAGAGCTTGAAGGCCACCGTTCAGGAGTTGAAGGAGATGCTGGTATGTATACTACTTAATAGTAAAATATTATGTCATATTATAGATAGCAACATATCCAATATTAGTACGTAGCCTGAGCTTATTTGGTTGTAGACTTAGCTTTGATTAATCATACATACATATCTAATTAAAATATTCTACGGTTTTCCAAACTAGATATCCAAACGAGGCCTAAGTCCCTAAGTATACATAAATTGGGGTTTCAAAATAACTTGATGATGATACGAATTCGAATAATACACAGTTCTTACTCACTTATTACATACGTAGGTCCAGACGCGACAGGGTACATCGGCCGAGCCTCCACATGCATCTCTTTCGGTTGCGGCTCCGCAAGCCACTACATCGGCTACGGTTCCGCAGACAGCTCCTATAGCTCCACCGCCCGCTCAGACTCCCGCAGCCGCAGCTCCGCAAGCCACTACCTCGATGGCGGCTGCACAGACCATATCGCCAGCTCCACAGCCTGCTCAGACTCCCGTACGCCCCGCATTGCATGATTTATTGACCGAGGAGCAGGCGCGCCAGATTCTGGCGTTTATCAGAGGTGGAGCTGGACCGAGCTAGGGTAGCTTTTTGATTCTTATATTTTAAACATGTATTTATTTATATGATACATATTGTACTACATTTTGGACGATATTGATATTGGTGGTGTTTGCGTGTTTATATTGATATCATATTCTGCTTGTTGGTTTCTTTTGTATATTATGCGTGATGTGATTATGAATACTGCAATATATGTTCTGCGTGATGATTAATTTTATATATGATCGATATATATATTATTGTGCACAGGGCGAGAAAAAAATAGGCAGCCTTTTTTTAAAAAAAAAACCCTGATAATATGTACCTACGGATTTAACCGTAGGGCCCACCATTGCCCCTACGGATTAATCCGTAGGGCCCAACTATGTACCTACAGATTTATCTGTAGGGGAAAAATATCAGGATACCTGATATTTTGCCTCTATGATCTCAGTATCAGGGGTTAATCTTGCCCCTACGGATATATCCGTAGGGGCAAACAAATGCCCCTACACAAGTATCTGTAGGGGAAAAATATCAGGGTACCTGATATTTTGCCCCTACGCACTTATCCGTAGGGGTCACTACTTGGCCCAACGGATAAGTCTGTAGATACACCATATCTATTTTATAAAACCGTAAATAAAATAAATTTTTTGTCCTTACGGCCTTACCCGTAGGGACAACTGGACCTACACATCGCCCTGTGCAAAATTATTAGCAATTTTTAGTCCGTAGGGGCAAGTTCAAGGCTTCGACTTGCACATACGGCCTTTGCACCTAAAGGGTAATTTCTTGCCCCTACGGATAAATCCGTAGGGGCAACCCCTATTTGTAGTAGTGAGGAAAAATAATTATTAATTAAGTTTTACGAAAAAACGGGTATTATGCTAATAATTAACATATAATTAACCTAAACGAATTTTAAAACGTTACAATCTCCCTACTTAAAGAAATTCGGTCCCCGAATTTAAAAATCTAACTACGCGTATTTTCGAAGAGATGGGCAAATTTCTTCCTCATCTCGTCCTCGGCTTCCCAGGTGACCTCTTCGCTGCTCGGGCCACGCCAAAGAATCTTTACGGATGGTAAGACCTTAGACCTCAGTTTCTTCACCTGCCGATCCAGAATGACTATCGGCTGCTCGATGAAAGAAAGATTGCGCTCCAGCTGGATCGTCTGATACTGAATTGTGTGAGAGGGTCATAAAGGTACTTGCGGAGTATCGATACGTGAAACACGGGATGAACATCTGGAAAGCTGGGTGGAAGAGACAAACGATAAGCAACTGTATCGACTCGCTCGAGAATCTCGAAAGGACCCACATATCTAGGACTAAACTTCTCTTTCTTTCCGAATCTCATCACGCCCTTCATTGGAGAAACCCGCAAGAAAACTTGATCACCTACAGCGAATTCCAGTCTGCGACGACGTCTATCCGCATAAGATTTCTGCCTGCTCTGGGTCGCTCTCATCCAATCCCGAATCAACTGGATTTTCTTTGTCGTCTCCTGCATAAGCTGTGGTCCCAAAACACTACTCTCACCGAGCTCTGTCCAACAAACTGGTGATCAACATCTCCTCACATATAATGCCTTGAAGGGTGCCATCTGAATCGTCTCCTGGAAGCTGTTATTGTAGGAGAACTCTGTCAAGGGCAAATGACGATCCTAACTGCCACCAAAATCTAGAACGCAAGCTCGGAGCATGTCCTCAAGAGTCTGTATGGTCTGCTCCGACTGATCGTCGATCTGCGGATGGAAAGCTGTACTTTAAGCTCTTGTGGTCCGTGAATATTTGGCACGACTCGCCGTATAAGTAGTGTCTCCAGATCTTGAGTGCAAAAACCACCGCAGCCATGTCTAAGTCATGAGTGGGATAGTTCTGCTCGTGCTTCTTCAACTGCCGAGAAGCATAAGCGACGACCCTGCCGTGCTGCATCAACACATAGCCTAGCCCCACTCGAGAAGTATCACGATAGACAACAGAACCGCCCAATCCTGAAGGCAAAGATAATACGGGTGTAGTAGTCAAATGAGTCTTCAACTGATGAAAGCTCTGCTCGCATGCCTCGGTCCAAAGAAAAGGAACTCCCTTACGGGTCAACCCGGTCAACGGTGCAGCTATACGAGAAAAATCCTGAACAAAGCATCGGTAGTATCCGGCCAAACCCAAAAAGCTGCGAACCACCGTCACCGATACAGGTTTGGGCCAGTGCTGAACGGACTCGATCTTCTTCGGATCCACACGTATACCATCTCTCATAACCACATGACCCAAGAAATCGACGTTGTCAAGCCAAAAGGCACACTTGGAGAATTTAGTGAACAACTGATGCTCCCTCAAAGTCTGCAATGTGATCCTCAAATGCTGCTCATGCTCCTCTCGACTCTGGGAGTATACTAGAATATCATCAATGAACACGATAATAAACTGATCAAGAAACGACCTGAATATGCGGTTCATCAAATCCATAAACGCTGCTGGGGCATTGGTCAGCCCGATCGACATCACCCAAAACTCATAATGCCCGTAGCGTGTACGAAAAGCAGTCTTCGGAATATCATCCTTCCGAACCCGCAACTGATAATAACCCAACCGCAAGACGATCGCCGAGAAATGTCCCGCACCCTAGAGCTGATCAAACAAATCGTCAATGCAAGGTAGGGAATATCTGTTCTACACAGTAACTTGATTCAACTGAAGATAATCGATGCCTAATCGCATACTGCCGTCTTTCTTCTTGACGAATAGGATAGGAGCTCCCCAAGGTGACACACTCGGACGAATAAGCCTTTTATCCAGCAAATCTTGCAACTGATCTTTCAGCTCTTTAAGCTCCGCCTGGGCCATCCGATAAGGCGGTAAAAAAATAGGCGTCGTGCCTGGGATCAAGTCGAAGAAGAACTCGATATCTCGCTCTGGCGGCAATCCAGGTAACTCATCAGGAAAAGCATCAGAAAACTCCCTCACAATCGGAATCCGGTCCAACGGGACCTCTGCGGCTCCAGCATCACGAACATACGCCAAGAATCCCTGACATCCTTCCTCAAGAGCTTACTACAGCGAAGAGAAGAAATCAAACTGGGAAGGGTGGCTCTACGGTCTTCCTGAATAACAATAACTGGCTCACCCGGAAGACTAAATCTGACTGTCTTCTCACTGCAGTCCACGGACGCATAACAAGTGGCTAGCCATTCCATGCCTAGAAGAACGTCGAAGTCTAACATATCGAGGAGAATCAAATCAACAGAAGAATCCCTCTGCTCTATACGAACGGAACACGATCGAAACACATATCGAGCGACAAATGATTCGCTTACTGGAGTAATAACAACAAGTGGCTGATCTAGAGAAGACGACTCTCGGCCCAACGACATTGGATGCCTGCGCATCCTGAGGAGTCGAAGCGAACACTCTGGCCTGTCCCCCACCAGCAGCCGGCTATCCTCTGCCTCTGCCGCCTTGTCCTCTCTGAACAGGACCGCCACGTCCACGGCCTCTAGGAGCATCTGCCTAGCGTGGAGCATCATCAGGGGTAGGAAGTAAAGCTCTCTGAGGAGGGGGTGAAAGTGGTAAAGTCATATGTGGAACTGTCGCCGCGTTCTGGCACCTCACAGTACAGTCTCTGATACGGTGGTACTGACTCCCGCACCGAAAACAACCTAGCGATGACTGCTGACCCTGTGGGTAAGAGCCATATAACTGACCCCGTTCTAATCCTCTGCCACCACCGTATCCCGGAAAGAACCTGTCACGGCGTCTACCTAACTGCCTCTGAGCTGGCATACCGATACAAATCCGCTTTGGTCCAGAAACGACCGAAATCTCGGAAATACGCTCCTCCAACAGTAAGGTCGCGTCCATAGCAGCTGCATAAGTGTCAAAATGCTGGGCGCTGATAGCAAGAAATAACTACATGTAACATGCCATGGCTTGCATTTAATGCACCATGTTAAAATTTTCCATTTATTTTTTTTCTCTTTTCTAGTAATTCTAGAACCATCTACAATATTTGAGAGAGAAAAACAAGTTACAAAATAGTTTAAGTAGCCATGGTTGCAAAAACATGTATTAGCCTATCCTAACTTGTGATTAACACTAATTTAGTGTATGTGCATGTGTAAAATAATTTTTAATCATTAATAAATAAGGAAATTAATTAGATAAACAAGTAATTAAATAAATAACTAATAATTTTCAATAAAATATGTAATTACGTAACTAAAATAGGTATATTTATGTCTTAAGGAAAAATAATTATTAACTAAGTTTTACGGAAAAACACGTATTATGCTACTAATTAACATATAATTAACCTAAACAAATTTTAAAACGTTACAATTTGATTCTATCTAAATATATGTATGTGTTTCTTTTAGCATATCGCTTATACATATTGGTAGAGCCCTTAGGATCTTTGCTTGACTGCCAGTGTTGTGATGGCAGTCATACGAGTAGGGGTTGGGTAGTCTATACGCATATTTTTATACAGATCCCTAGTCGTAGGATTATAGAGACGGGGCATCGATAATCCAGAGTAGACTAATGTATACGCTTCTCATCCTAGCAAGGGAGATGGTCTGTCCCACAGCCATTAGTACGTCATACTGGAGATAGTATACATGTGCTCATTAGGTTATGAGTTATACTGGACAGGACTCGTTGGGAACTGCTGGTTGGTATTATACATATCGTCAGGTAGCAGTTCCCCAGAGACATGAATACAGCTTAGTCCGTTGACTTGACATCGCTACTTCATCTTGAGTGTGTTCCCACTGTTCTTAGATTACTACCCTACCACGGCTCAAAAGAGTCGTACAAACAGGTAGTAGTTGGGTGCAGTCCCAAAGCACTTAGAGGCAGCAGCGGTTAGATAGGATTCGTCTCTCCCGGTACTGGGGGTTGATATTGTGCTGTGTTCGGAAAGCCATTACACAGTCCCTAGCCAGGGCAATCGAGATTTACTGGTAGGCACTCCAGTAGTTTCTCAAGGTGTATTGGGCTCTGTCCCGGCACGATTTATTGCGCTATTAGGGGTCTGACGTATACCATCCCCTAGGCACGATATGCGAGTATCTCAGACGAACAGACCGGACTGTACGGAGATTGTCACAGATAGGCTCAGTAGGAGTTTGGATGAGTTTTCTCATCGGACTTCTTATCGACAAATACCTGGATAGCCATTACGTGCAGCTGATACCGCTGACGGACTTGTGGTTAAACCCACTGCCAGCGTACTGTCGAGTATTTAGAGTCCCACACAAAGGAGTTTCCCTGCTTCGGGCGAAACAATATAGAGGCCGTATGATTTTACAGCAGGGTTACGATCATATATGTGTACTAGCTACACGGATGATGTTCGGACGGATAATACTAGTGGGCTTTGGTTTAAGCCGGATCCTAGTATTATGTTATTGGATTGTTATCATCTTATTGTATTCGTATTTTTCGGAATATGAATACGGGTATGTCTATATGGTGAGGGCATTTTTGTAATTTTACATGGTATGCTTCTAGAAGGGGACACCTCATTATTGGATTATCTATTTTTGAAAAATAGATTAATGAGGTGTATTTGGAGATATTTGTGGCATGGGTGTAAAGCACGGCTCAATGAATTGTTTATTTGTTTGTGATCACTATTGAAGCATGGTGGCTATTTTATATGAAAAAATAATCCTTGCTTCAATGAGTGAAGTCTTGAGCCATTCTCTACACTTAGCACTTCACTAGCTCATTTGCATCTTGGCATTCTCTCTCCAAAGTTTCCTCCTTCCTCAAAGAGATCCTTACCCTTACATGTGTTGTGAAACAAAGGATCTCAAGAGATAAAATACTCCACTAAATACTCTATATCACCTAGGCTACTTAGATTAGCGAACTAAGTTCCCTACTTACCTCGGTTTAGAGGTAGGAGCTTGAAGTACAAACTCTCGGGTGGATCATCTTCGACACGAGGAGGCCGACGTTGCAACCTCCATCCATTCTTCTAAGAGCCAAGGAGAGGTGGAAAAGAAGACCCGAAGGACTTGTTCACGGAGGTAGGAAAAATCTTCAGAGTAGTTAAACCTCCTAGTTTGTTTAGCTAGTTAAGGTTCCATAAAGATCCTGGAGTTTAGTCGGTGTTGCGAAGCTCGTTAAAATCGTTTTTTGAAAATTCCGCCTCCCTACGAACTCGCGGGGTGCGCGACATCGACTTACACCCCCTACTTTGGCTCAGCACCATTCTGAAAATTCTAGCCAAAACTCTCTAAAAAGTTCTTAGTGCAAGAGAAGTAAAAGTGGAGTTAGCGAGCAAGTTGGTTCCGGCGAAGATCGGAACCAATTCCGGAGCTCTCGCGACGCCACGAAGATCGTCCTCTCTTCTTTAACCTTTCTTTGAAGTTTCTAAACCGTAAGTCCCTCCTAAACTCTTTTTCTCTTAGTTGAAATCCAACTTTAAAACTTACGTCGGTAAATGGAGTTGCTACCGATATCTTTTTCTTAAATCCTCGAAACTTCTTCTCCTTTATATTTTGTTCAACTTAATTTTTACACAATACTTAAAACCCTAAATACCAAAGTGTAGAATCAATTCTAACCAAGAATCTTATGTAAAACAATTATAATTGAACTTTTACATTAAAATACCTTGAACTTTATTATCACATCTTTTCAACAAAATTTCTTAACAATACCTTTAGAAAAACTTCACGGGGTAACGATCTACTCCACACGCACACTTGGTTCGATACCTAGTTGTATATGTTTTTGGTTCGAAAATAGTATTTACAATAAAACACCATATAATTCTAAAACCGAATTTCTTTTAAAGAGGTATTTCATTTCCTTTGCGATTATGCATTTACAACCCTCTTTAGGGGACCCGCTAACGAATGGTGCAGACTATCGCACATTCTTGGGCGAGCAGAGCGAGATGCAGACATACTCACGGAGCATTCGATCTCGAAAGGATTTAAATACGTTTTCAAGAAATACGAATTTTCTAAATAAAATAGAATTTTTTTAAAAAAAATTATATAAAATTATAAATCCATATTTTCAAAATATAATGAAACGATATTTTTCTAAAAATCAAAGATTAAAAAAATGTCAATAAAATACCATCAAGTTACTAAAAAGGGCAAGTTTTTCAATAAAATACCATGAACTTCCAAAGCTAAGTATTTATTATTAAAATACCCCAAATACTTAAAATCCATGCTCATGAAAATCCTAAGTAATACTAATCACCCTCGAGATTTACTTTTTAACTATATTAAAAATATTTTTTCATAAAACCCCCTCAAGATATATAAAACAATATTTAAGGACTTTAGTAAATATAGGTTTAAGCGGGATCAATTCTCTTGAGCCCCGGAGAGCCGGAGAAAGTGAGTGCTTGCCTATTTATGATAGAAAACTTAACGGAGTTATCAATGGTAATTGTCTTAGAAAAAGACACAAATCCTGCCGTCCATGTGCAGCAGTTATCGATGACTCCCGAACCTAATTCAAGAGCTAAATCTGTTTACAAGTGTCTGATTTAATATGAGTTCAATTCAAAACTGAATCCAAAATCAAACATGAATACTTGATCATGAACATGAATACTCGAATTCAAACATCAATTTTAAACATGTATACTTGACCATACTTGACCGAACCATGATTATAATTTGACATGACTATTTGAATACTTGATTATATCCTGAACATGAATACTTAAACAATTTGTATCCATGGTTTTGGCAAGATTTGTAAATATAATCGATACAATATATTACACGGGGATAAAGCGGTAGATTGGTACGAAACGTATATCGTGGCACGATAGGTCACTTAAAAGACACCAACTTGAATTCACGTGTCGTTGTCCCGTGGGTTACGACGGGGCCTTATACTACATGTTACCATAGTCACCGGGGTAAGATGGAATCCTCTCGTATACATGAATACCATCTTTATCAAGCTACAAATAAACACGTTAGAATAACTATCATATACCGATATACCGGCAATCAATCATACACAAATTACCTGTTCATTTCACATCACTTGTTATATTCTCTTTCTTCTTTTCGGACATACCGAGCGTTAGTTCGCTGACGACATTCCTTTCTTTTTCTTTCTTTGGAATGTTCGTCACAAGGACCGGACTCTCAGGAGATTGAGCCGAGCCAGGAGGATTTGTACCAGCTTGCGATATAGCTCGACTTCTAGTTCCGTTGCATTTACCTTCCTGTATGCCATTATCTAGGCACTGCTTTACTCATTATATCTTTTATTTTCAAACTGTTGTATGTAAAGATGAATGTAAATAAAGTTGATGTTTATTTTATTATTCTTGTCATTCTTATATATTGTTATATATTGCTTAATTATGCTCAACGTATTTATTTCTTAGTAAATATGTTGCGACCTGCCACGTCACCGTTTTCGTCTACTAGGAAGCGGGGCGTGACAGGTTTTGTTGGCGGCCCATACAGGTCGGTTCTGCATGAAGTCTTAAGCAATATATCACAAGAATTATAAAAATCAGCAACTATACATTCCTTACATTTCTAATTTCTTAAATCTATCCTTACTATTCCTTTTCTATCAAGGTTATGGATTCTTCCAACAACACCGGCACCAATGTCAATGGCAATACCCCCACCGCCTACTCTACCATCACCATCTACAGTTGCAGCTTGTTCCATCGAAGATCGAAGTCATTTCCGGAACTCCTACAACGCCACAAAGACACTCCTTCTCTTCCTCACCCTTTTCTTAAGATTTCCAAATCATAAGTCCCTCTCCCCTCCTTCTCATTCATATCATTTCGTATTTTTTTAAAAACATCGACAAAAGTGGAATTAATGCGTAATAATCTTCGTTTCTAAACATTTTATCATGTTTGATATGTCTAAATGTCATATAATCACTCTAATATCTTTTTAAAACAAAACTCATATCTAATGTCTTTTTATGAAACCAAAATTTCATGTTCAATACGCATATAACGAACTTTTTTATTAATATGTCTTGAATTCTAATATCACCTCTTTCGATAATTGTTAAATACCTTTAAGCAAAACTTCACGGGATAACGACCTACCCCACACGCACATTTTGGTTTCATGGCACAATATATATGTGTGTGTGTGTGTGTGTGTGTGTGTGTGTGTGTTTGGTTCAAAGAGTAATCTTTATAATGAAATACCACATAACTTAAAAACCGGGCTTCTTTTAAAGCGGTATTTGTATTTCATTGCAATTATGTATCTATAACTCTCATTAGGGGACCCGATAATGGATGGTGCAGATTATCGCACATCCATAGGATAGTAGAGCGAGATGCAGAACTCCTTACGGAGTATTCGATCTCGAAAGGAAATAAAATACAGTTTTTAAGAAATGCGACTTTTCTAAATAAAAATAATCTTTAAAATTATATAAATATTATAAATCCATATTTTCATGAAACTATATTTTTCTAAAATTGAAAGATTAAAAAATATTAATAAAATACCATCAAGTGACTAAATAGGGCTAGTTTTCAATAAAATACCATAAACTTTTAAAAGTAAAGTATTTATCATGAAAATACCACAATACTTAAAATACATGTTCATGAAAACCTGAAGTAATATAAATCACCCTCGAGATTTTATTTTTAACTATATTAAAAATATTTTTCACAAAACCCCTCGAGATATACAAAACAATATTTTAAGGACTTTAGTAAATAAATGTTTAAGCGGGATCAATTCTCTTGAGCCCTACGGAGCCGAAGAAAGTGAGTGGTTCCCTATTCAGGTTAGACAACTTAACAAATTAATCAATGACAATTGTCTTGGAAAAAGACACAAATCATGTCGTCCATGTGCAGCAGTTGCCGATTACTCCCGAACCTAAGAATTCAAGAATTAAATCAGTTTACAAGTGTCTGACTCAATCTGAGTCCAAACTCAAACATGAATCCAAAATCAAACACGAACTCGAATACTTGATCATGAACATGAATACTCATAATCAATATCAAACTCAAACTTGCATACTTGACTTGACCGAACCATGGTTATAAGTTGACATGAACTCAACATGACTACTTGAATACATGATTACATTCTGAACATGAACCTGAACATTTTGTATCCATAGTTTCGGCCAAGACCTGTAAACATAATTTATACAATACATTACGCGGGGATAAAGGTGTAGATTGGTATGGAACGTATATCGTGGCACAAGAGGTCACTTAAAAGACACCTACATGAATTCACGTGTCGTTGTCCCGTAGGTTATGACGGGGTCCTGTACTACATGATACCATAGTCCACAGGCTAAAATAGACTCCTCTCATATACATGAATACCTTGTTTACCAAACTACAAATAATCGCGTTAGAATAACTATCCTATACCTGTGAACGATCATACACAACTTTACCTGTTCACTGCACATTATATATTATCTTCTACTTCTTATTTTGGGACTTACCGAGTGCTAGTTCGCTGATGACATTCCTTTCTGTTTCTTTTTTTGGAATGTTCGTCAGGAGGACCGGACTCTAAGGAGATAGAGCCGAGCTAGGAGGACTTGGACTACTTTACAGCTCATCCTGATTACTAGTTCTCCCTGCACTTGTTTTTTATATGCCATTGTTTAGGCATTTGCTTTATATCATTATATCTTTTTATTACAAACAGTTGTATGTAAAGTTGAGTGTTAATAAAGTTGTTGTTCATTTTATTACTCTTGTCATTCTTGTTCATTTATATATTGCTTAATTACGCTTAACGTATTTATTTCATAGTAAATACGTTGAGGGCTTACCACGTCACCGTTTCCGTCTATTGGGAAGCGGGACGTGACATTCGCGATAACGTAATTAATTGCAAAGGCTTGCGCCTGCAGGAAAAATGCATCCACACAATCAATAAATCTCTCACCCTGAGAGGGAATCTGAAAATCAACTAATCGATTGCATTCATCTAAATCTCCGATATACGGCGCTATAAATCAACTTAGCGTTTTCGGAGAAGTGGATGGATCAAACCTATGTATCTGCCCCCAAATTCAGGCAAGATGTTCAATCCCATCTCGTCTGACCAGTTTTCGGCTGTTAACAGCCGCTTCAACAGGTTTTGATTCGTGAGAGATTTTCTTAAATATAACTCTTCCAATTTTTCCACAAATCAATCACCGTCTTTTCCACCAAAATATCTTGTAGAATTTCGTTTATTAGACATAAGTGGATAGCCGTGAAGGTTATTTCATCCATCTCCTTCTAAGCTTCCTCCGTCATAGTGGAAGGCTTTTTATTCTTTCCATGAATCGCCTTCTTCAAATTGGTTTGAATCAAAACGGCAGCCATACGAACTTTCCACAAACAGAAACTTATATTTCAATTGAATTTCTCGATATCCAACTTTAAGATTGTCGGAGATATGATGTGAGATCAAAATACATTGAGTACTAAATTTTAAAATCATGATCTAAAAAAGTGGGAAAGAGGATGTAGTTGTCATTACCCACCGTTAATCTAGATCACAAAATTAAAGACCTAATGGTTCAACCAAAAATACTACAGCAACGCAACAATAGCTCTGATACCAGTTTGTTGCGTATACGAGACAATCACAAAGCAAACACACAATCGATAGCGAGAAGAAAATTAAAGCACATGCAAGATAGAAATATGAATACTAACTACAAAATTAATAGGCGAAGGTAAAGTTTTATTAATAATCGAATATCGGAGAAGGACAAATCGATGGAGAATACGAATCCCTCTCAAACTCTAGATCCCTTACAATTATCAATGGGTTCTCACAAATTAACAGAAGGTATCAGATGTAGGTCTAAAATAAACTATCATAAATATCATACAAAAGATTTCCCTAAAAAACTAATTTCCAAACAAAAGAAATATCGTCCGGCTCAGTAAGGAAGACGTATGCACAAGAAATGGGCAGACGTCCGCTATTGTATCATGAAACTCCAGAGCGCCTACCAGTCGTCTGCACAAGGATTTCACATTCAAAATAGCAGAGCACTGGCAGACGTCTGAACCTCATCGAGGCAGACGTTTGCCCTTAGTATGCTCGTGCATACAGAGCAGAGGCATACGTCTGGCACTAAGACCGCCATACGTCTAACCTGTAGATAAACTTATATCTTCAAATCGCTTCGTGAACTTGCCGGATCTTCAATAGGAAATCTTTAGGGATCTAAATGTAAGGCATATCTAACAGTAGCGGCGGCGGGGCTGCAAAGGAAAGAGGAAGGGGGAGATTGTAGGTGATGACGCTGGCACTGGAGCTATCGTCGTTGCTTATGGTTGAGGGGAAGAAGAAGAAAGAGATTTACTTATTTATTTTTTTTATTATTTGGAAATTAGAGTTAAGCTTAAAGAGGAGTATTTTGGAAATTTTATAATTTTTATGCTGATATGGCAACTTAGTTGACGTGGCGCCGTGGCACATACGGTGCTGACGTGGCACTGTTAAATTTGGTAGTTTTTATTATAGTTTCAAAGATAATGCTATTTTTTTTTATTTTGGCCCAAACTTGTTTTGAGTTTTTAGTAAATAAGCCAATAAATAATGAAATCAAGGATTGCAGTTGAAATTGCAATTCCAGATTACATGAAAACATTTACACAAATAGTTGAAATGTAAATCCAATTATACTTGAGCACTATAAATTCTGGCACAAATCAAATTCCTCCTTACAAATAATTACCTCTCCATTTCTTAGTAAGCATGTCATAAGTAGAAAGTTATACACCAAAGCATTATTCATCTTTCAAAGAAAATGACTACAATTTTGACACTAGTTAAAAGGAGAGGCTAACCTTTTACCAAAGCCAGAGATGAATTTAAATGAAATGCAGAAGGGAAAGTGATGATACCCGTAAGTAGGAATTCTTCAGATCACGATGTGTGGATTTCTGGGGGCTACGGAGCTAGAATAAATATGATATATTGGGAACGTTCCTCAGCGCCATGCCTCCGAGGCTGCATCAGGCATTCTAAGAAGACCTCACCTGAATACCTTCTCCTTTCTTCTGACCGCCAGCCAATGGCTCGTCTTCGAGCTATCCTATAGCTGAGACTATTCAACTCACTTGCCCGTCTCTGAGCTATCCTATAGCTGGAACTCCTCAGCGTCCCTGTTTGGCCGGGAGCTCGAGCGCCCCCGTAATGGCTTCGTGTATCTCGCCACAGCGAGATCTCCGCCGCTCCACGTCCCGCCTCCCAAGCTAGCGTATCTCGTCATTTATGGACGTATCCCGCCATCAACGCGAATGTGACGCAGGGGCGTAACGGACGGCGAGAATCTCGCGCCGGCTCGCTCCAGGCGACCGCTATATAAACATCTCTTCCAGACGACTCAGGTAAGTCGAACTCATTTCCCGCTACTCTGCCCTGTTACTTCTCGGTATTTGATCGTCGAAGGGTCTTACGGTGGTTTCTCACCACGGGACTTCCCTTATAGGTGGCTCGGTGTCAACGACAACCAACAACCCATTGAGACCCACACGCTCAATCCGCACATCAAATCTCAACCGTTCGACACGACTGGCCCCAAGGTCGACGGAGGCTAACATCTGATGTAGAAACTGATCTCCATCAGAGAGGCTAATTCATTGGGGGGGGGGGGGGGGGGGGGGGGCGCTTGCTCTTCAAATTGATGAATATTTTGAATACAAACAAGAGAGTAAGAAAAATTAAAGTGATAAAAGAAAATGATTAATTAGCAATTATTTAGCATGTGACAAACTTATGCTACTAGTTATTCATAATAAATCTTTTCAATTAATGGATGATGTGTGCATTAAGGCATTTATAGTTTAAGCACATGGAAAGATAAAAACACAATCAACGTGGTAACTATATTAAATGATGATGTACATCAAGGTATAAATAATTTGGAAGAAATGCAAAAGAGAGAGGCTAACCTCTTTAATTCTACTGCTTCCGGTCCAGAGCTTGAGATTACATTGATCGCACTCTGTTCATTCTATTTTTCCAAAGAGAGAAAATAAAAAATGAGCACTGTGTCCCCCTCAAATTATGAATGTTCTGAATACAACTAGTTATGCAGAGATGATTAATTGACAATTGTTCAGCACAAGGTATTTAATGGTTAAGCATGTGGAAAGGGCTAAATAGCAGGGGACACTGATGGAGGCTTGTGATCTCCCGCAAATGTTGTCCTCCGTCGATCTGATAGCGAGCGGTTTTTAACGGCTGAGATTTGTTTTGGGGGTCGTTGAGCATGTGGATCTCAATGGGTTGTTGGAAGTTGCTGAGGCCGAGCTATCTGCAAGGAGAGTCCCGGAATGGGAGACCACCGTAAGACCCACCGACGATATCGATCAAGTTAGTGCCGGAGAATAAGAGCAGCGTAGTGATCTATTGGGTTCAGTTCGAGTTACCTGAGTCGTCTGAGAGAGGGATTTATATAATGGTCGCGTGGAGCGAGCAGGCGCAAGATCATCGCCGTCAGTTACACCACTGCGTTATCCTCGAATTAATGGCAGGATATGCTCATTAATGGGGACGCGGAACGTGGGGAGGCGGATATCTCGCCCTGGCGAGATACGCAGAGCCGTTAAGGGGGAGTTTGGGTTTCGCGCTCTCGGTTGATCGGGAAAGCCGAGAAAGCTCGGCCTGTCAGGAGGCTCAGAGACGAGCAGGGAGGCCGAGAAAACTCGGCCTGACAGATAGCTCGGAGACGAGCAAGGAGACCGAGGAAGCTCGGCCTGTAAGATGGCTCGGAGACAAGCAGGGAGACCGAGGACGCTAGTCGGACTGCTCGGAGGCGAATTGTTGGCTGTTTACTAGGTGAATGTGGAAAGTACTCAGGGAGGTCTCAGAAAGGTCGGATGCGTCATCGGAGACGAGATCCTGAGGAACGCCCCTAATGCATCTCATTTATTCCACCTCCGAAGCCTTCGGGACGCGTCATCTGCCACATGTCGTAATATGAGGACATACCACTTTTGAGCATCATCATTAGCCCCCCACTCTCGTTCCGACCTATTCACGGGTCAGGTCGAAAATGGCCTGCTTGGTTTTTCTTCTGCTCAGTATGGTGCCGAGAATCATAGTGTGGATTGCCCGGGAACGACATAGCGTTTGGTGGTTGCGTCGTTTCGATCTTTAGACCCACGTATCGTTTCGGCGTGTGCCAGAATTTTCGCGCGTATCCCCGATGGCGTCAACGGATCAGTGAAATGATGGCGCTCTAAAGAGAGGGTGACGTTTCAGTCGATTGTCAGTTGGGGTATGGGCCACATGTCGAACGTCAGTTGGCGGGCGAGACAGGCTGTCTTTGACTTCTGCAATCGAAGAGACGTCCCCAATGGTCAACCGCCACGTAGAGCTTTGACTGCCACTAGGCGCGACGTTTCGTTTTGGCGGGAATCGATCCGGGTCGTAGGATGTTCTTTTGAGGGTGTATAAATAGGAAGGGACCATCATAGGGTCAACACTTTGCCTTAATTCTCTTCCGCTGCTTGAAGATTGCTCGGAGTTCCTCCGTGTAGATCGGATCTTCCGTTGATTTTTCCTCGACGAGTCCTTTTCTTTGAATCAGGTGAGATGTCTTCCTCTGAGACGTCTATAGATGTAGAAGGGGTAGAGTCGGGCGATGAGGCTCCAATTGCTAGGGCCGAGTCCAGTGGGTCTTCTTCCACTTCAGCTTCAGATAGCCGATAGCGTTCTTCTTCTACAGCGTCTTCTGTGTCGGGCTCAACCCTTAGAGTCAGGGCTGCTCGAGTCACTCGACGTCGGGCGGCGAAAAGGGCTCTCAAGGTGCGCATCGGAAATACCCGCGATGCGCCCTCCGTCTTGAATCGCATGGTCGATCTCTCCGACATCCGTACTCGATTCCACATTCCCTCCAATTATTCACTCCGTCTGGCTAGAGAGGGTGAACGGGCAGACAAGGTGCGGGGCAAGGAGGTTGCCCTGTATTTGGAAGCATTCTGGGCAGGAATGCGTTTGCCCTTCTCACCAAAGGTTTGTGCGGTGCTTCATTGTTTCCATCTTATCTCGAGCCAGCTAGCGCCGAACTCATGGAGGATCCTCCTTGGGTTTCTGGTCCGGTTAAAACTTGATCGAATCCACTTTAGTTTGATCCTCCTCTTATCTTTTCTTTGCTATAAAAATCACCCCGGTACCAGTAAGGAGGAGCCGAGCTGGGTGTATTTTTCGTTTAAAAACGTAAGGGAGGGGCGGCCAGGTCGGGGGCAGTGGTTGTCCTTTCTTCTATCTATGAATGGAAGGAGATGTACGTATTTGTTGGGCCACTGGAGGGCGAGAATTGGCCTGTGCCCACACAGTGGCACAGTGCCGACTGCCCGAGGTTAAAGCAATTGACCTCCCCCGAGGCGAGGGTGGTGCCCCAGTGGGAACCGATCCAGCGGGTCGACGTCCTACTTTCCGACCAGGTACTGAGCTGGGCGTGCGTTTCCTTGGTAAGTTAGGGTTTTTGATGATCTGTTTAGACTTGACTTAAGTTTCTTTTGTCTTTTCAATGTCGCCGACCTTTTTCTCCTGTGTGTTCTTTTTTTGCAGAGCCCATAGACCTATCAAAAATCTTGGCTTCCATGACCGCAAAGGCCCAAGAAAAAAAGGATCCCCCTCAAGAGATAGAAGCGGGTGGTCTCTCGGACGCCCTCTACCGGGATCCAAGTGCAGGAGGGCGACTTCTGCATTGAGGTGCCCTCGGGGTTATCCGTGGCCGACAGCTTATTGGCGGACATGGAGAAGGCAGTGGGGACCAAGATTCCCCGGGGCACCATGAAGGCCCAAGTGTAGGGTTCCTAGGCACTCTTAAGAGGTTCCACAAGGCATAAACCATGCCAAACAAAAATTTTCCGGTGCCGAGAAACCCTAAACTAGATAGTTAACTAGAGGTAAAGGCGAAAAGCAAGCAAGTAAACAACTTTATTGCTAAGTGAAAGAGACTACAACCTTTGTAGATCCGGTTCTCCACTTCTCTAGCTCCGTGTTAACGTCCCTCCGCTGCGATCATCGGAATCCCGGACTCTAGTGTCGGTTTCATCGGAGAAATGGGCGGGCTAGGTCGATGACTTCGATGCCGAAGATGATCTACGTCGAGGCAACTCAAACTCAAGCTCCATCTTCACTTGGTCATGAACCTTGTGAAGATAACACCCTATACAACATGGCAAGTGGTAGAGGATGAAGAAATAGGAAGTGGGTTCACTTTGGATTTTGATTTCTCACTTGGATTCATCACTTGGAATTTTCTAGTAAGCATTCTTCAACTCATGAAGAAGATGAAGAAGAAGAAAAGAAAATGAATTATCTTAAAAAGAAAATTCAAGTGATGCTTATCATATAGCAACCATGGGTTAGTAAACTCATATAGAGAATAAACTAGTGTTTATGTAATGGTTAGGTTTAGGAAAGAAACAAAATGGTCAAAGATTTTCAAAGCTTCATGAAGCTTCAAGTATAAAACAAAATAAGCCACCATTTTATTTCTTGCCATAATAAATAAATAAATAAATAAATAACACCTTAACCATTAACCTAAACAATGGTTTAAAACATGCACACCCAAGTTTGCATGTATCATCAAACATGATACAAACTAGTGCACAAACATATATCATATATACAATGTGCACAATCTAGTGAGAAAATAATCTTAAGTGAACCAATACTAGTTAATGTAAAGTAATATATCAAATATATAATTATACATTAAATCATTAAATCATTAAATCAACACTTGATTTAATGATCCGGTCATACTGCATATAACCGACTAATATCAATAGTAACAACTTATCGAATCAACACTTGATCCGATAACCTGGCTATATCGCATATAACCGATCAATGTCACAAATCGCGATAATCGAATACAGTATCACATACTGGTATTATTCTCGGTCCCACATGTAGGGTGTTTTTCGTCACCCTATTGAGATGGGAATACGCGCACGCTTGTCAGGCGTACTACAGATTCCCCCTGCCTAGGGTAGGCCGGGGTTTATTGATTGTGGGGATCCGAATCTCCGGCAACCGCGGACTAAGCTGACGTTAATTACCCCTCGCCTTTGGGACGGGGGAACCTCCGATTAACGGGTTAAACTGGTCATGCGAACTCAATGTGCAGTGTACGTGTGTTGTGTTTTGAAAGGGGGGTTTGGATATTTCGGGAGCCATGCAAAGTTTTTACGGGGGTCCCGCTACCCGGATAGCGGGCTGGGGGTCAAGGGGGCTAGCAGCCCCCTTGCGGGGTGCGGGGCAGCGCCCCGTTAGAAATTTTTTTCTAACAGGGACAGTGTCGTGGAGCACGTGTGTGTGTAAATATGTATACATATGTATATGTATATATGTATATATATATATATATATATATATATATATATAAAAGAAAGAAAGGGGGGAAAGGCATCCAAAGGATGTGGGGGGGCAGCACCTTGGGCGCTGTGCGCTCAG
This sequence comes from Agapanthus africanus, assembly GCA_030015575.1. NCBI lineage: Eukaryota > Viridiplantae > Streptophyta > Magnoliopsida > Asparagales > Amaryllidaceae > Agapanthus > Agapanthus africanus. Next base: position 740,805,757 of record CM057337.1, read on the forward strand.
GCGCTAGAGTGCCACGTGGGCGCTCTGCGCTTGAGCGCTGGGCGCTTGAGCGCAAGCGCGCCACGTGTCGGCACGGGGGAGACTTGCGCTCGAGCGCTTGCGCTCGAGCGCTTGCGCTCGACGTGTCGACACGGGGGAGACTTGCGCTCGAGCGCTTGTGCTTAGACGCAAGCGCGCCACGTGTCGGCACCAGGGAGACTTGCGCTCGAGCGCTTGCGCTTGGACGCAAGCGCGCCACGTGTCGGCACCAGGGCGACTTGCGCTCGAGCGCTTGCGCTTGAACGCAAGCGCGCCACGTGTCGGCACGTGGGCGACTTGCGCTCGGGCGCTTGCGCCGGAGCGCAAGCGCGCCACGTGTCGGCACGCGGGCACTCTGCGCTTGAGCGCCGGCGAGAAAAAGTGGTTTTTAGCCTAAGAAACAGAAGCTATGCTTCAGAAAGGAAATATTTGTTATGTATATATGTATGGAGTTAAACTCCTGGGATGTTTTGAAGCTGATGAAGGGGGTTCTTCTTCTTCCTCCTGTTGTTTGGCCGGATCTTGAAGATCAAGAAGTAGGAGATTTTAAAAATCACTCCTTTTTGAGATCTGATGGGAGATCTGAGTTCCCCTTTGTGGGTTTTGTGGTGGAAAACTACTTAGTTTTGGAAAAGAAAGAGTAAAATTCTTGATTTAATTCAAAAGAATCGAGAAGGTTTAGAACCTTGGAGAAGGAGCAGGAGGCACAAAGAACCCTAGTTTTTGGGGGAATGAAAAAAGTCTATGTTATTCATCATCATGTTGCCTTTTATAGGCTTACATATTTACATATAGCCCCTTGGGCTTTGCAAAATGGCATTTTGCCTATCCCATGGCTCATGTGCCATTTAATTTTTGCACATAAGCCATGGGCTTACAAAATTTTGGCTTTATGCCCATTTTGCATACATTCATGCATAAAAAAAATTACATAAAAAATTATTTATTACATGATCTATATTTTGGCATGGAGGAGGCTGGCCGCGGGCTCGACTTGGGCATGGGCCCGCTTGACCTGGGCTTGGGCCCACCTAGCTTGGGGTTGACCTTGACTTTGACTCGGTCAACCGGGGTATAAATTTTTACCCCAACACCGCACATATCTCATATGCGCTCCTATTTTGTTCCGCTTGAGCCAGGAAACCTCTGTGTAGGACTCTAAAGACTCGTCAATACGCCGGCAGCAGGTGATGATCATATCAAACACCCACAAGCCGCAAGCGGTCTACTAAATGTAACGGCCACCCGGGTATTGAGCGATCAGAAGATCAACGAGCAAGCCCGCTCACACTCCTGTGAATCCAACCAGTAATACTTACCGTACAGTCCGGTCTCGTCGTCTGATATGTCGCATATCTCGCCTAGGGGTGGTAAACGTCAGACCCCAGTAGCTCGATAAGTCATGTCGATATGAGGTCTATAACAGTTCGAGAAACTACTGGTAACACTTACCAGTAAATCTCAGCAACCCTGGCCAGGGATTTCCGGTTATAGCCAATCGAACACAGTGCAGCATCAACTCCCTATACCGGGAGAGACGAATCCCCTCCTATCGCTCATTGCCTCCATGTGATTCGGGACTGTACCCAAAGCCACCGTTTTGCACGCCCTCTTGGACGTGGTAAGGTGGAAATCAAAGCACAGTGGGAATCACACAAGACTCTATGACGATCTCGGGTCAACAGACTACTCTGTACCAGTGTTACCAGAGAACTGCCATCTGACGTAAGGTATAATACCATCTGGGAGTTCTCGGCGAGTCCGCCCAGTGTACCCAGTCTCCGCTGAGCACCCGTATATCATCTCTGATGTCAAACACCAATGGATATGGGATCATCCATCGCCCATCTGTATGGGTCGAGAAGGTATACGCTAGTCTACTCTGGTATATCGATGCCCCGTCTCGATACACCCACGACTAGGGACCTTGAAGGATGTACTTATAGACTACCATGTCCCCACTAGTATGATCCGCATCATAGTCCATGTAGTCAAGTACACATCCTAAGGGCTTTACCAACATGTTACAGAGAGACAATCAGTGTACATGTTAAGGTAAAGAGTAACCAGATAGCATACTATCATGTCGAGCAAGAAAGTCCTCCCTATATATGTCCAAGCATCCACTACAATATACATCCTATGTATAGTAATGGCCTCTAGGGCATACATATAACTAACACCAAGTGGCCGCGATTGCCCAGGAGGCAGTTCAGGTCGGTATTTTATTTCTTAAGGAATCACTCAAGTTATATTTCCTCGGTTTCAGTTTTCTAACACGTTTGTTGTTTTCCTCAGGTCCTCCAGCACTGTGCTCTCCTTGTCCACATGGAGTCTGAGGAGATAGCTCCGGCAATGAAGAAGGAGGGAGAATCCTCCTCGCGGGAGGAAGAGCTTCGCCTTCAATTTGCAGCAAGTGGAGGAGAAGGCGTCCATTCTTAACTCGAGATTGGTCGCCGAGGGGCTGACGAACTCCAAGCTGAAGGAGTCCCATCGTCTTCTAACCGAATCCAATCGGGCTATTCAAGCCAAGATGGAGGAGACGAATGACCTTTACAACTCCATGAAAAGTTCGAGAGACGCCTTCAAGAAGGATGCTTGGGCGGCTTTGGATGCGGCGAAGCTTGCCGAGAGCTGGGTGGCGAAGGCCGTGGAGGATTAAAAGGTGTCCGATCAGTTTTACCTTGATCTCGCCTAATCCGTTGCCGTCGGGTGGCACAAGGCCCTCGACGCCGTCAAGGAGTTTATAACGGAGTTTGTCGACGGCGAGCTCCGTGCTAAGTTCCCTCTTTCTGAGGAAGAGCCGCAGGGGGAGGCGTCGAGCTGGCTGCAGGAGGCGAGGCTGTTGGCGGAAGCGTCGAGCCTGAGGTCGTCGTTTTGGCCTTTGATGGCGGCATCGAGCAAGGAGAGATCCAGGCCAAGCGGGCGGTATGGGCTATCCCCCCTCCGCGATTTTCTTGTATCTATTTTTGTTTTAGATTTTTGTAAGCCTCCGGGCATTTTTGTAAGGCTGAGAAGCCCACTATACCTTTGTACATAATTTTGATCATGAATAAAGTGTACTTTTTCTTCGCTCAGATAGCTGATCAATCTGCTAGTACTTTAGCTCGTATAGTTTTCATTATTCGAATCTTTATTCTGCAAGTATTTTTAGCTCGTAAGTCTCTTTATCTTGCTAACGAAAGGTCGTGTCCTCCCTTTGTCTCGAGTTAAGGTGGTTGTTCACCGCTGAAAGACACGACCGGGACGTTGGGACGTCCGGCCTGAATTTTGGGGGCAGATGCTATTTGGGTTTTATCTGTCCACCTCTCCGAAGATTCCAAGTTGATTTATGGCACCGTATATCGGAGGTTTAGACAGATATGGCCGTTGTAGCAGACTTCGTCAGATTCTCCCTCGTTTACGAGGGGTTTTTGATTGTGGGGACTCTCTTCCCTGCAGGCGCAAGCCCCTGCAGTTAATTACGCTACTGCGTAGCGGTAACCACTTTCTTTTTCTCCAAATGGCCACATCGTGTCGTGTATGTTTGTTTTATTTTTGGTTGCCCGTGGATTGTATACGGAGACTAATTTATATTGTCACCCGTAGGGCGTGGATTAGTCTAAATCCGTATTTTCTTAGGTTTGGATTTAGGTTGGTTTAAGGATCATTAATCTTGTTTTAGATTAAGATCAACTCAAACGTTTGTTGAGAATACGTTAGTCAAATTTAAGACTAAGATCTACTCAACAGGATTTTCTTTAGTTTATAGGGACATTACGGTCCATTGGGTTTACAGACATCATAGTCCATGAGTTTAAGGACCTCATAGTCCATAATTTAAAGACGTCATAGTCTGTGTTTAAAGACGTCATAGTCTGTAAGGTTTTGGTTTGACAGTTTTGGGATGCGCCAAAAGTTATTGGTTATTGGGACCCTCCATCTCTTTGAAAACGTTGAAGAATTACAACAACATGTATCAAAGGTATGGAGAGATGTACCCTCGAACCAATGTCTCGACTGAGGGGGAATGGGATGAACATCGTTTTAGATGCCCTCTGTTGGGAGCTCATTAGCTAACTCTGGGACTGAGATCGGTTTTGGGGACCCTGAGCATGAGGAACTCAATTAATGGTTTTCGGGAAATTTGGTCTGGGTTTGGCTAACATTGGCATTTTCTAGTGTTAAACACTAGTATATGCTCAGTGCTCACGTGCTCCCACGTGAGGTGCTTGAAGTAGTGTTAAACACTGAAAATTTGAGGCGCTGTTTCTTTGGGTTTATTCCCTTGTTATTTTCTAAGCGCTATTAGGTCATGTGGGATCACGTGAGGCGCCCCAAATGGCAACAGCCTTTGATTTACTCCCTTTTTACTTTATAAGTGCTAAGCGCTAATTGGGGGGTCACGTGGGGTCATGTGAGCCAGTCTTAGCTATCCTTTTTGTTCATCAAGGGTGCTCACGTGGGAGCACGTGATCGGTCATTATCATATTGGGTGCCAATCTTTTTTACGTGCAAGGAGATCCTGGATTTTGACACTTTCAAGCCCACTATTTTGTAAGAATTAAATTCTTAAGACTTAGTTTTTCTCTTAGGTTTGGGATCTGCATGGTAGAATCTCCCCGATGAAAATTAAATTCTCAACTTGTTGGAGGGTTTGCTTCTGCAGATCTTTCACTATAAGGAAGAACTAAGTTCTTATACGAAGGGTTAAACCATTGTTTTATCAGAGGAATTAAATTCTTATATACTTTTTGGGAGAATTAAATTCTCTGAACTTAGATCTTCCCCTAGGTTTTGGGTCTGCATGGCAGGATCTCCCCGATGAGAATTAAATTCTCAGCTTGTGGGGAGATCTGCTTCTACAGATCTCGACAAGAGGAAGAACTAAGTTCTTTTTAGAAGAGTTAAACTCTTATGGAGGTGAAAGAGAGATGAGATATTCTCTGTGTTTTGTTCCTTCTCTTACCAAGAGATTCTTTTTCTCTTTTTCTCTCTGGAGAATTAAATTCTCTTTTCTTTTAAGCTTACGAAGGGTTTCTCTCTTTTTTTATCTTCTCTTTTTTCTCCTTTTTTGTGTCTCTTGGCTTTTATTTATAGGAGAAAGAAAAGAATCAATTTGTTCAGAATATCTCTTATTGAGAGATTTTGATTGATTTTATAATCAACCAGAAATGATCTTTTAGATCAATTGGTGAATTTTATTCACCGTTGGATTTTTAATCCAAGGGCTTCTGTTTTACAGAAGATATTTCTCACAAGATTAGGAAAATACTTCCCTATACAGAATCTTCTTCTGTAAATTGGTGATTCTTTAATCACCATTGGATTTTTAATCCAACGGCGTTCTTCTTTACAGAATGCAATCTTTCTTGTTTAGAAAGGTCTAAGGAAATATTTTCCAAATGGGGCTCTGATCCCTTTTATTTCAGAATTTAATTCTATCGGTTCAGAAGGCATAGGAGCCCATCACGTATAGCACGTGACCCCACAAAGTTAAGCACATCAAAGAGCGTCACGTGCTATCACGTGACTTCTTTTGGCCAATTGTTTGTTTTAAGAAGGTGCCTATATACTCTGTATATAGAAGTCACGTGTCTGCACGTGAGGCTCAGTTTCAGCCTTGTTTTGTCAAGCGCGGTGCCTATCACGTGTGGGCACGTGATGCTCCATTTGGGGACTTTTCCCGTTGCTTTTATATTTTTTATTCAGTTTTCATGAGGGAATAAATGCCCCCACGGCGTTGTTCTCACGTGGCTTGCACGGGAGTGAAACGCTGTCACTTTTACTGCCGTTGGATTGTATAGGAGAACGGGGAGGTGAACCGCCCTTGTCACATCTTATAAATGCAAGGGTTTGGTTTCTTAGGCAGCCACTGTTTCATTCATCTTCTTCCTTTTTTCGTTTTCTTTGAAAATTTAATTCTTCTCCTCACAGCTTAGTTCTCTGCCATTGTAATTCCAGAGTTAAACTCTGTCAAAAGAAACTCTTTTTAGGTAAAGATCTTGCACATCAGAAAGAACTTTTTCTTTTTGAACAAAATTTCTGGATTTTAAATCCATTATGAGAGATTTGCTCTCTTCTAAAACCCAACCGCTTAGGGATCCAAAGATGTGATCTTTTAGCAGTAAACCTCCATATCTCGGGCATTCCCCTCTGATTTTTTTTAGGGTTCATGGGATTTTGTTTCTCATATGTTTTTTTATGAGTTTCTGGAATTTAATTCTCTCACATAAAAGGAATTTAATTCCTCTGGCGAAAAGCTTAGCTCTAAAAGATCAAGAGGACCCTTCAGGAATTTTATTCCCTGGTGTTCTTGAAAATCTTTTCCTAGGGTTTTACCCTTATTCGCACAAATTTGAATTTGTTGCGTGCTTAACATAACTTGTTTTCCCAAGAATTTGTTTGAATTCCAATGTCTGTTTAATGAGTATCTTCTTGATTCTCGTAATGATTCCCATGTCTCATCATTGGTGAGCCGCCATATTGATTTTGTGGGGTCCATGTGTCTTGTAGGCAGTGGTCCTGCGAAACAGACATTTTGTCGTTTTCTTTTGTTATTATATATATCTATATATATATAGGCTCCACTAATGGGTTTTTTTTCCTTGTTTCAGGAACAATGGCTTCTCTTCCCTACTTCCCTTTTACTCGCTCACTCGCTTCTTTTCCACAATCGCCGTCAGACGAAGAAGCAATGGTGATGATCAGAGCCCATTACAGGGACTGTACCAGTTTGCTCTTATGGGGAACTTGATATAGGCATATCATCCGGGGCCGCCGCAGCTTTCTTTGCGAGGTGCCGACAGAGCCTCTTCACCTAATTTTGCCGATAGAGCGTCCGCAGACTACTTTTGCGGTGGAGGTGGCTGATTGGACTCCTATAGGCCAACTTGAGCCGTCAACAGCTGGGATACCAAACCAGCCTTTTCCGGCCATAGACATCTTGGGGCGTCGCATTTGCCAAGGTGAAGCCCAACCCTGGGGACAAATTTATAAGATAGGGCTTACCTCTCGCCACCCAATGGGCTATCTTCCCTGGGCTCGATATGTTCTGTCCTTTCATCACGCACGATTGCAGAAGGTCAGGCTTTATCAGGCGGTGTATGCATCCCTCTTTCATTATCAGTCCCCTCATGTCTGGTGGGTTAATGCTTTCCTGAATCAATGGAATCTTCCCACCAACACTTTCTTGCTAGGGGATCGTGAGGTCTCGATTTCTCTGGAAGAGTTCCGCGAGATTTCTGGATTGCCGATCAGGGGAGAGCACTATGAAGAGTTGCTGCCTCCCGATGAGTATGTGTTTGAAACGATGCCGGCTTCGCTTGACGACTTGACGACCGAAAACGCTGTCCGTCATAAGTACCCCAGTCTAATCAAGACTCTGGGTATTTTCGAGAAGCTGTTCGCGGAGTCAGAGGGACTGGGCGTCACCTTTAAAATTTTCATCGCCTGCTTCTTCCTTGAAGATGTCTTATTAAAGGAGTCTCCGAAATTTGCGAATATTAACGACCCTTTCAGGTTTGGGCTGAATAAGTTGTCGGCCAAAGAAGAAGATTTACCGCAGTTTTAGATCCCAATCTTGTCGGCCGTGTCCTTTGATTCAATTGCGGCTCCCGGCATGGATGAAAAGACCTTCGTTGTCGGTTTTATCAGCCTTTGGCTGAGCTGGTTTGCCGTTCCGACGCATCGTCGCTTCATGAGAGCTTCGGCCATCTATCCTGCTCATCGCGTGGCTGAAGGGACAAGACTGGCCATGGGCATCGCGGGGCTATCACACTTATACCATGGGCTGAGTACTGCGGCCAATACTTCAACCCCGGGTGTAGATGTTGTGAGTTTCTCCCTCCACTACTTTACGTCGTGGATTGAGATGCATGTAATGGGGAGCTCGCAGCGCATCAGAGGCCGGATTTCTACGATGCTTACACCTTCCCGTGGCTCATGAGGTTGGTGGATACTTCTGCTCCTGATCCGACTCAGCTAGAGACCCTTCGTGTGTTGCTTAACCCGTATGCTAACGAAGGTGGGATGGTATTCACCGACCGGGTCCTATCTGCTCCTTCGAGGCCTATTCAATAGCTATTCGATTTATCGAAAGGGGCGCACCATCCTTAAAGCCTAAGGAAATTATGCACTTGTATTCGATTAGGCCGGGCTATTTGGTGTTTCGTCTTAATGGTACGGCTTTTTTCATGCGGTATAATCCGCACCGCTTTGCTCGTCAATTGGGCTACAACTAGGGTGTTCCCTTCGAGGCATTTTTGGTGGAGCCCAGCACGTCTCTGGAAGTTGTTCGTGACGTCACCCATCACTTCATGCGAATGAACACCGGCTCTCGTTTCGTGATCCCCGAGGCCGATTATATTCCAAGGTGTGTGGGGGCTTTTACGGGTTGGTACCGCCATCGAGTTGGTCTCATCATTGCCGAGAAGAGGCGGATACTCTTCGGATATAGAGCTCCCGCCCCGACCCAGGCCATGGGAGTTCCTTCGCGACCGTGGACAGTGGTTCGCCCTCCATTGAGGGGTAACGGTGCCTTACTTATCCCTGAGGCGGAGGATGCAGCATCGACTCCTCCCACAGTTGGTATGCCGAGGCGCACTAGAGCCCAGGCAAAGGCTTCCGATAAGGCGCCAGCAGTAGTTTCATCAGTTGCGGCGTCATCAATGGCAGTGTCATCATCGGTAATACCGCCAAAAGAGGATATTGGAGGAAAGGATGGGCAGCGCCGTATCAAAGCACCAAAGGGGAAGAAGCGATCTTCATCCTCTAGTGTTAGCTCTGGCTCGAAAAGGAGGAAGAAGATGGTTACCGGTCTGCTTGACCACTTGCTCGAATCTGAAGTTATTGTCCAAGACGAACCCATATCCATGCAAGAGCCGGATGATGGTCTTCTCTTTCCAGGTTCGTCTGCCGAGGAAGCTGCACAATTGGATGAGGCAATAAGGCGTTCACAGGACGAAACTGAGAATATGGGTGTCCCGAAGAAACCTTATCCTCCCGTCATATTCTACGAAGATCCCCCATCACTACGGCGAATACATATGGGTCCCCTGCGACCGGAGGATGAGGTAGCCCTTAAGCAGCATATCTCGGTCGCTTCCGAAGATGAGCTGTCATTGAAGACCGGCGGCCATGAATCTACATTTGAACCCCGGCGAGCACACTTTCTCAGGAAGGAACGCCGGCTTGAAAAAGCCATACTAGAAGCATCCTGGTGCATCGGTATGTGTGCTTTCCGTATTTTTTTTATATAATTTGTATCGCTTTTTATATCTCCTTATCTTTTGCGAAAACTTTGCAGGGACTTCAGCAATGGCAGAGAATTTGAGCTCAAGTCGCATCCTGACTGTGGACTCTGTAAATGTCCCCGATGAGGCACTAGTAGGTGCGGAGGAGGTCGTTACAGCTGCTATTCTTGCTGTGGAGCTTCTATTGGTGGCCTCTGTTCCCTCTGTGTCTGTTCTCCCAGAAGAGGTATCCTTATCGGCCGTAGATTTAATGGATCTTTCTGGTGATGGCCTAGAGATTGTGGAACGGGTAGTTGAGACCGCCGTCCCTTCATTGGAGCCCGAAGCGGCGGCTACCGTCCCTCAATTGGAAGCTGTCATATCAGCAAATGTCTCCGGTGATGCTTCTGAGGGAATGGAGGAGGCTGCCGAAGCTGATATCCCTCCGGTTCAAGGCGGAAAGAGTGTCGAAGGTAGTCTCCTTATACTCTGTTTTAATAGTCTTTCCATTATGTAACAACCCTAATTTTCCTATACAGATTTTTTCAAATATTTTTTTCAAAATCCATAAAGGGGTATTTTAGTCTGAGCACAAGATATAAGTAATTATTTTGCTTTTTAATTTCAAGTTACAAGAATGTAACAACTCCATTTTTAGTGTACAAAAATTTGCTTTAAAATGAATGTATACTTGAGGTATTTACATTTTCTGTTACTTCTTTAAGTAATTAAATAGCTCCATATTTACAAGAAGGAGCTTGTAGCTCATTGGTAATACCTTGCACTACTGAACCAAGCCACCAGAGTTCAAATCACATACCCCCACATTATTTTTAATATTGTTTTATTTTGAACCTTTATAATACCAAGAGTTTACACGTGCATATCTCATAAAAACCATACTACACCCTGAAATGTAACTGTACCAGAGGGATCACCAGTCGTCGGGGAAGGATTCCGGCCGCCTGACTCGGCCAGAATCGGCCAACTCGGCCGGCAAACCAGGCCAACTCGGCCGACGACCGAGTCACGGCCGAGTCGCGACCGAGTCGGCCGATTCCGGCGACGACCCAAACACAAAAATGTGTCTTTTGGTCTCCCCTGTACACCTGAAAAATTTTAGCCTCAGACCATTTCCATAACTCTTTTAAAACCCCAATTAGTCCACTTTTAATACATTTTTATTACATTTTATCATATTTTTATTTTAAACTTTTCATCTACCCTAACCCTAGCTTAACCCTATAAATACCAACCCTACACACTACCCCCTCACCCTAAACTCTGAGCCAACTCTCAAAAATTCTCAAGAAAACTTGTGTACTTTGAAAACGAACACAAAGCGAAGCTACGGCGAAATTCCCGGCGAACTTCCGATGATCATTCTAAGAGCGCCTGGCGACGAGGCGACGCACCGGGGACTCTTTCCGATCAATCTCCCTCCTCTTGTTGTCCAAAATCCGTAAGTCCCATTTTCTATCTCTCTTTTCTATTCTAAAAATACGGATTTACAAAACCCGACGAAATCGGAATAAATCAGATTTCCGATTCGGTTTTCTTATAAAACTTCACTTCTCGGTAATACAATTATGCTTAAACTCCCTCATGTTGGCTATTAAACACTAATCAACCAAATTGGTCAAGTTTCATTTCATAAAATGACGGCTATTTCATTTTATCGTATTTTTCATTTAAATACCACATTGTTTCAATTATACATTTAAACCATTAAACTTGTTATACCTTTAAGTAGATCACGAGATAACGACCTACCTCCTCACACACTCATATGCAACATAACATGATACCCTCGAGAACTTAGAATACGGGAAAAATAAATTTCATTTAAATACCCTTTACTTAATAAAACCATTTTTAAAAGATTTAGTATTGATACATATTTACAAATAAATAACCTTTGAGCTAATAAAAAAATATCTAGATTCGGCCAATTAAGGACTGTCGCACTCATTAGGATAGAGCAAGGTTGTGGGCATTCAGTCGTTTATCTAAACCTGACTTTGTGGTGTCTAGGCTAGACAAGTGAGAAAGGTAACTTTAAAAGGCCCGTCTCACGGTGATTCGTGAGCGGATCCCTCCTTTCTTCACTTGTACTTACCTGGCCACAATTGGCGGTGAAGAGGCAATTTGAGGGATATCTCACAACATGTCGCTTTGGACCAGTTAGGGGCAGTCTAGTTAACTTAGGAGACCCTAGAACATAGAATACGGGAAATCGACACCTTTACAAATAAATACCATAATTAATAAAACCGTTTTTCTTAATGATTAGTATTTTACACAAATCTTTGCAAAGTGCCGCTACAACCCATTTGGAGAACCCTTTAGGGATGGTGCGGATTATCGCACATACTCGGGCTTAGTAGTGCGAGATGCAGTCCTCCGCAAGGAGCATTCGGTCTCGAAAGATTTAAAATACGGAAATCTAAAGAAAATGAGATTTCTAGAATATAAAATATATTAAAATTATTTTTGTGTAAATATATGTATAATTATCATTAAAATACTTATTTTGTTATGATATAAATATTTCACCTTTTTCTAAAAATATCACAATAATCAATTTTACACTAAAATACCATGAATTCTATACAAATCAATATAACAAATAAATACCTTTATTTATGAAATTGGGATATTTTCACTAGAAACATCACAATATAAAATCTATATTCATTACAACTCTAAAGACGAATAATAAATACTTGGGGTGTATTTTAAAAAGTATATAAAAGTATTTTTACATAAAAACCCCTCAAGTTCTATAATTTACCCTAAGGACCCTAGTAAATATAGGTTTAAGCGGGACCAATCTCTTGAGCCTTAAGGAGCCGAGAAGTCGGTGCTTGCCTATTTAAAGTAGAAAACTTAACAACGGTGTTATCAATACGGCAATCGTCTTTGAAAAAGACACAAATCCTGCCGTCCATGTGCAGCGGTTACCGATAACATCAAAACAATCAGGACTTCAATTTACTTTTCTAATTTTCTGACTCAGGCTGAGTCTCATTAATAATCTGACTTGAATATGATTCAAGTACAATTTACAATCTACAATCTAAAATCCACAATCTACAATTTACAATATTACAATTCAACATGAATCCCTGAATCCATTATTCAATCTATCAACTTGACTGAACCGAACCATGGATATACATTCCATTTACATGATTATAAAGTTACATCCATGATTCTACAGTTACTTACATGATTCTCCAGTTACATCCGTTTACTGATATCACGGTTTCGGTCAGTCATCCAAATATACAATCTATATTACAATTCAATTACAAGTTGAAATACAATATAAACAATACAATCAAGACATCGCGGGGTTTAAGGGGTAGATTGGTACGGAAGGTGTTAAAAGTGGCACGAGACTGCAAGATTAAGACACCTAACCTGAATCCAATTGCCGTTGTTCCGGGTTGTATAACGGAGCCTTGTACTTCCATTTGCTCTAGTCTTTAGCATATAAAGACTCCTCTCGTATATACTGGCATCCTTCTGTACCAAGTTACAAACAACAGCGTTAACACTAAATACAACATTATAACAATATGATACAAGTTTAAAAGCTATACTCTCTCTCTCTCTGTCTATTCTATTTCTCCCTTATCTTTGAGACTTACCGAGCGATCTGTTCGCTGACGACATTCTCTTTCTTTCTTCTTTGAATGTCGTCAGGTGATCTGGACACGTCAGAGATCGAGCCCACTGCTGAAGACTTGGACCAGTTCAGTGAAGACCCCGAGCTCTAGTCATTGTACACTTTTCCATTTCAGTACTTTTCATTTTGTTATGCCATTGTTTAGGCATTACTTTTTATTTTAGTTGTATTTGCTTTCCCTGCATTGTACAGAAAGAATGTTAATAAATAAAGTTGTTGTTCAGTTTATATCTTGTCTCTTGTGCTTACTTTTATATTGCTTAGATACGCTTAGCGTATTTACTCACAGTAAATACGTAGCGGACCAGTCCCGTCCCTTTCGCCGTACACCGGGAAGCGGGGCGTGACAGGTTTTGTTGGTGGCCCATGCAGGTCAGAGTTGTATGGAACACTGCCATGCAATTCTGTTTTGCATGAACAACCTAAGCAATATAACACAAGAACCAGCAACTAAAATATTCTTTACAATCATGTTCATTGAATCCCATCATTTCTTATCTTTGAATCATAAACTTTGAATCTGTCCTAACCCAAAATTCCCTCACCTCTTTTACAATCTTACTAAAACCTTCACATCCTTTCATTCCTTCACACATTTTTCATACACTATAAAGTACTTCTAACACCTTGTAACACCTTAGCAGCCATAGAAGCCAAGACAGTTGACCAAGGTAACACTAGTAAGACTCTTTCACATTTTTAAACACTTGCACCACCTTGTTATTTTTCATACACTGTTAGTACTTTAGTCACCAAACTTTTCTTGAATCTGTTACATTTTCCTTTTACAAATTTCGAGAACGAAATTTTTATAAGGAGGGTAGAATGTAACAACCCTAATTTTCCTATACAAATTTTTTCAAATATTTTTTTCGAAATCCATAAAGGGGTATTTTAGCCTGAGCACAAGATATAAGTAATTATTTTGCTTTTTAATTTCAAGTTACAAGAATGTAACAATTCCATTTTTAGTGTACAAAAATTTTCTTTAAAATTAATGTATAATTGGGGTATTTGCATTTTCTGTTACTACTTTAAGTAATTAAATAGCTCCATAATTACAAGAAAGAGCTTGTAGCTCATTGGTAATATCTTGCACTACTGAACCAAGCCACCAGAGTTCAAATCTCATACCCCATATTATTTTTAATATTGTTTTATTTTGAACCTTTAGAATACCAAGAGTTTACACGTGCATATCTCACAAAAACCCTACTACACCCTGAAATGTAACTGTACCAGAAGGATCACCAGTCGGAGGAGGAGGATTTCGGCCCCCTGAATCGGCCGGAATCAGCCAACCCGACCGGCGATCGAGTCACGGCCGAGTCCCGACCGAGTTGGCCGATTCCGGCGACGACCCCAACACAAAAAAGTGTGTATTTTGGTCTCCCCTGTACACCTGAAAAATTTTAGTCTCAGAACGTTTCCAGAACTCTTTTAAAACCCCAGTTACTCCACTTTTAATACATTTTTATTACATTTTATAACATTTTTTATTTTAAACTTTTCATCTACCCTAACCCTAGCCAAACCCTATAAATACCAACCCTATACACTACCCCCTCACCCTAAACTCTGAGCCAACTCTCAAAAATTCTCAAGAAAACTTGTGTACTTTGAAAACGAACACGAAGCGAAGCTACGGCGAACTTCCGACGATCATTCTAGAAGCTCCCGGCGACGAGTCGACGCACCGACGCACCAGCGACTCTTTCCGATCAATCTCCCTCTTCTTGTTGTCCAAAACCCGTAAGTCCCATTTTCTATCTCTCTTTTCTATTCTAAAAATACGGATTTACAAAACCCGACGGAATCGGAACAAATCCGATTTCCGATTCGGTTTTCTTATAAAACTTCACTTCTCGTTAATACAATTATGCTTAAACTTCGTCATGTTGACTATTAAACACTAATCAACCAAATTGATCAAGTTTCATTTCATAAAATGATGGCTATTTCACTTTATCGTATTTTTCATTTAAATACCACATTGTTTCAATTATACATTTAAACCATTAAACTTTTTATACATTTAAGTAGATCACGAGGTAACGACCTACCTCCTCACACACTCATATGCAACATAACACAATACTCTCGAGAACTTAGAATACAGGAAAACAAACATTTTCATTTAAATACCCTTTACTTAAGAAAACCATTTCTAAAAGATTTAGTATTGATACATCTTTACAAATAAATAACCTTTGAGCTAATAAAAAAATATCTAGACTCGGCCAATTAAGGACTGTCGCACTCATTAGGATAGAGAAAGGTTGTGGGCATTCATTCGTTTATCTAAACCTGACTTTGTGGTGTCTAGGTTAGACAAGTGAGAGAGGTAACTTTAAAAGGCCCGTCTCATGGTGATTCGTGAGCGGATCCCTCCTTTCTTCACTTGTACTTACCTGGCCACAATTGGCGGTGAATAGACGATTTGAGAGATATCTCACAACTTGTCGCTTTGGACCAGTTACGAGCAGTCTAGTTAACTTAGGAGGCCCTAGAACATGGAATACGGGAAATCGACACCTTTACAAATAAATACCATAATTAATAAAACCGTTTTTCTTATTGATTAATATTTTACACAAATCTTTGCAAAGCGTCTCTACAACCCATTTGGGGAACCCGTTAGGGATGGTGCGGATTATCGCACATCCTCGGGCTTAGTAGTGCAAGATGCAGACCTCCGCAAGGAGCATTCGGTCTCGAAAGATTTAAAATACGGAAATCTAAAGAAAATGAGATTTCTAGAATATAAAATATATTAAAATTATTTTTGTATAAATATATGTATAATTATCATTAAAATACTTATTTTGTTATGATATAAATATTCCACTTTTTTCTAAAAATATCACAAGAATCAATTTTACACTAAAATACCATGAATTCTATACAAATCAATATTACAAATAAATACCTTTATTTATGAAATTAGGATATTTTCACTAGAAATATCACAATATAAAATCTACATTCATTACAACTCTAAAGACGAATAATAAATACTTGGGGTGTATTTTGAAAAGTATATAAAAGTATTTTTACATAAAAACCCCCCAAGTTCTATAATTTACACTAAGGACCCTAGTAAATATAGGTTTAAGCGGGACCAACTCTTGAGCCTCAGGGAGCCGGAGAAGTGGGTGCTTGCCTATTTAAGGTAGACAACTTAACAACGGTGTTATCAATACGATAATCGTTTTTGAAAAAGACACAAATCATGCCGCCCATGTGCAGCGGCTATGGATAACATCAAAACAATCGGGACTTCAATTTACTTTTCTAATTTTCTGACTCAGGCTGAGTCTCATTAATAATCTGACTTGAATATGATTCAAGTACAATTTACAATCTACAATCTAAAATCTACAATTTACAATTTACAATATTACAATTCAACATGAATCTATGAATCCATTATTCAATCTATCAACTTGACTGAGCCAAACCATGGATATACATTCCATTTATATGATTATTCAGTTACATCCATTTACTGATATCATGGTTTCGGTCAGTCATCCAAATATACAATCTATATTACAATTCAATTACAAGTTGAAATACAATACAAACAATACAATCAAGACATCGTGGGGTTTAAGGGGTAGATTGGTACGGAAGGTGTTAAAAGTGGCACGAGACTGTAAGATTAAGACACCTAACCTGAATCTAATTGCTGTTGTTCCGGGGTGTATAACGGAGCCTTGTACTTCCATTTGCTCTAGTCTCTGGCATATAGAGACTTCTCTCGTATACACTGGCATCCTTCTGTACCAAGCTACAAACAACAGCGTTAACACTAAATAAAACATTATAACAATATGATACAATTTTAAAAGCTACACACTCTCTCTGTCTATTCTATTTCCCCCTTATCTTTAGGACTTACCGAGCAATCTGTTCGCTGATGACATTCTCTTTCTTTCTTATTTGAATGTCGTCAGGTAATCTGGACACGTCAGAGATCGAGCCCACTGCTGAAGACTTGAACCAGTTCAGTGAATACCCCAAGCTCTAGTCATTGTACACTTTTCCATTTCAGTACTTTTCATTTTATTATGCCATTGTTTAGGCATTGCTTTTTATTTCAGTTGTATTTTTTCCATGCATTGTACAGAAAGAATGTTAATAAATAAAGTTGATGTTCAGTTTATATCTTGTCTCTTGTGCTTACTTTTATATTGCTTAGATACGCTTAGCGTATTTACTCACAATAAATACGTAGCGGCCTCGTCCCGTCCTCCGCCCGTATACCGGGAAGCGGGGCGTGACACATTATCTGAACTTTTCCTTCCTTTCCGAACTACGGAATTGGCGGCTTCCATTGTGGACCTATCTCCAGGAAGTCCTTCCAGTGCTTACTTGACATAGGTGCCCTATAGGCGATTTCCCCGAAAATCATAGTCCTTTCTTCCGGGCAAAGTTGGTGTTCTTTAACCCCTTTCCTTTTATTATTATTCTTTATAATGACGCCGATATGCGCTCCACAGTTCTGCAAGCCGAAGACGAGGTCGAGATCCTCGATGGGCCCGGAGATCCTTCAAATCCTCCTTGCATGACTGCGGGTAAGTAAGGTTTTACCTTTGGCGTTGATTTGCCTGTCCTATGTTTGTGACTCTCACTGACTGTTTACAAATCTTGACAGCTCTGCCAACCCTAACTCCGTTGGAATCTCAGATCTTCATGCCACCGGTACCGTATGCCCGACGTGCGTCTGAAAGGATGGCAAGACATATCATTCACTCCTTGTCGGCCCTTATTGAAGATCTTCGTGCTGGAAGTTCTGTTACGGCCGAAGAATTTGCTGCCGAAGCCAATACCTCTTTGTACTTCTTTGCTACTTATCATGATGAGATATTGGTGCATGCTTAGGTTGAGTATTGTCGCAGAGTGGAGGCTTGCCTAAATAATCTCGAGTGTATACGCCTTCCTTCCGAGCTCTTAACTGCTAAGGTAAGCTTGCGGGGATGGATTGAGCGGTGCGCAGCCAATCTGCAGTGGTGCGAGAAGAGACTTAATTGAAAGTTTTCAGAGAGGGAGTTAGCTTCGAATGCTTTGGGAGAACTTCAAGCTGAACTCACTGCTAAGACCACCCGTGCGTACGAACTTTAGCGGGTGCTTCAAGACGCTATCAAGGAGGTGGTAGTTATTGATAAAGCCGTTATCTTTACCCGCGAGATGGTTGAAGCTCACAAGGTTGCTGAAAAGGAGCTTGAGAGTTAGCTCGCCTCATATCAGGCTCAACAGTCTCAGGCGGAGACCCGTCTCGTAGCAATAACAAAACTTAAAGCCGAGGCCTAGCGGAAGAAGGATGAACTGACGAATTTATTACACCGTCCGCCGGCTTAAAGATTTTTTGTATATTCTCATTTTCTTTTATTCATTTCTAAATGAGAGAATATTTTGTATGCATTTTGATTCTTTTTATGACATGTATCTTGTATTCATTTTGAATTTATGAATAAAAGACATACTTTATCTCATATTGGCGTTTCCCTTTTAGCAAATGCATTCTGTAAATAGTCTATCTTGATCTCCTTGCAGACATCGACGGCTTAGGAAACAGGTTCAGGTCTGCTGCCTAAGACTTTCCAACTCTATGAGCCGTGAGGGTCTCATAAAGACTTTTCTCCCTACGAGTCGAGGGGATCTCATAGGTGTATTTTATCCTTATGAATCGTGAGGATACCTAAGTGCGTTTTCTCTTGAGAGTCGTAAGGATCTCACAAGAGAATTTTCTCCCTTACAAGTCGAGAGGACTCGTAAGTGGCTGGTGGGTTGACTTGTTTCCGAGTCGAAGCACTGCTCCGACGGGGAGGTCATTGGCTGACTAGTTTCCAAGACGGAGGTCATTTGTTGACGTGTTTCCGCGATAGGGTCATTTGCTGACGTATTTCCGCGATGGGGTCATTGGATGACGTATTTCCGCGATGGGGTCATTTGCTGACGTATTTCCGAGATGGGGTCATTGTATGACGTATTTCCGAGACGGGGTCATTTGCTGACGTGTTTCCAAGACGGAGTCATTTGCTGACGTGTTTCCGAGACGGGGTCATTGGATGACGTATTTCTGAGACGGGGTCATTTGCTGACGTATTTCCGCGACGGGGTCATTGGATGACGTAATTCCGCGACGGGGCCATTTGCTGGAGTATTTCCAAGACGGGATCATTGGATGACGTATTTCCGAGACGGGGTCATTGGATGACGTATTTCCGCGACGGGGTCATTTGCTGACGTATGTCCGAGACGGGGTCATTGGATGACGTATTTCCGTGACGGGGTCATTTGCTGACGTATTTCCGAGACGAGGTTCATTTGCTGACGTATTTCTGAGACGGGGTCATCCAATGACCTATTTCCGAGACGGGGTCATTGGATGACGTATTTCCGAGATGGGGTCATTGGATGACGTATTTCTACGACGGGGTAATTTGCTGACGTATGTCCGAGACGAGGTCATTGGATGACGTATTTCCGCGACGGGGTCATTTGCTGACGTATTTCCGAGATGGGGTCAATGGATGACGTATTTCCGAGACGGGGTCATAGGATGACGTATTTCCGAGACGGGGTCATTGGATGACGTATTTCCGTGAAGGGATCATTTGCTGACGTATTTCCGCGACGGGGTCATTGGATGACGTGTTTCCGCTTTCTGCGGTGTCAGGGTTGACTCGCTCCGCTTTCTACGGTGTCGGGGTTGATTTGCTCCGCTTTCTGCGGTGTCGGGGTTGACTTGCTCCGCTTTTTGCGGTATCGAGGTTGACTTACTCCGCTTTCTGCGGTGTCATGGTTGACTTGCTCCACTTTCTGCGGTGTCGGGGATGACTTGCTCTGCTTTCTGCGGTGTCGGGGTTGACTTGCTCCGCTTTCTGTTGTGTCAGGGTTGACTTGCTCCGCTTTCTGCTGTGTCGGGGTTGACTTGCTCCGCTTTCTGCGGTGTCGGGATTGACTTGCTCCGCTTTCTACGGTGTCGGGGTTGACGTACTCCACTTTCTGCAGTATCGGGGTTGACGTACTCCGCTTTCTGCGGTGTCAGGGTTGACGTACTCTGCTCTCTCCGGTGTCAGGGTTGATGTACTCCACTCTCTGCGGTTTTGTGGTCGACTTGCTCCGCTTTCTGCGGTGTCGTGGTTGACTTTCTCCGCTTTCT
The DNA here is from genome assembly GCA_030015575.1 of Agapanthus africanus. NCBI lineage: Eukaryota > Viridiplantae > Streptophyta > Magnoliopsida > Asparagales > Amaryllidaceae > Agapanthus > Agapanthus africanus. The sequence goes on from CM057337.1 coordinate 740,825,852, forward strand.
GTGGTGTCGTGGTTGACTTGCTCCGCTTTCTGCGGTGTCGGGGTTGACTTGCTCTGCTTGCTGCGGTGTCGGGGTTGACTTGCTACGCTTGCTGCGGTGTCGGGGTTGACTTGCTCCGCTTTCTGCGGTGTCGGGGTTGACTTGCTCCGCTTTCTGCTGTGTCGGGTTTGACTTGCTCCGCTTTCTGCGGTGTCGTGGTTGACGTACTCCACTTTCTGCGGTGTCCGGGTTGACGTACTCCGCTTTCTGCGGTGTCGTGGCTGACTTGCTCCGCTTTCTGCGGTGTCAGGGTTGACTTACTCCGCTTTCTGCGGTGTCGGGTTTGACTTGCTCCGCTTTCTGTGGTATCGTGGTTGACTTTCTCCGCTTTCTGCGGTGTCAGGGTTGAATTGCTCCACTTTCTGTGGTGTCGAGTTTGACTTGCTCCGCTTTCTGCGGTGTCGTGGTTGACTCTAGGTTGTCTGTGAACCGTAGAGTCTTGTAACTGGGGACTTTGCCGTGGCTCCGATTGATGGTGTCACGTCCGTGCTCTGCTGGCATGAAGCGGAACATCGTTGTTGGTCTTCTAGGATGAAGATGTTGCTGTCGAGATCTGACTTTCCCTTTGACAGAGTTTGATGGAACATGTGGTTCCCTTTTCGTTTATGCCCATGGATTGTATACAGGGGTCAATATGGACTTACCTACAGGGCAAAAAGTTTCAATTCATTTTTTTTATTTCTTTCCGCAATGCTCTATCATTTCAGCTTTTTATATCGCGAGAGTCGCGGTTGCCCAATCATTTCGGCTATTTTTCGCGGTACCCAATCATTTCGGCTATTTTTGTTTTTACTCGCTGCTTTTTATTGCGAGTTGCCCAATCATTTCGACTATTTTTGTATGCATATACTTTACTTGATGATTTTGTTGCAAGTTGCCCTATCATTTCGGCTATTTCATATGCATTTATGGCTCGCTGACTTTTCGCCGTGAGTATGGAACTTGGGACCTGATACCAATCTTAGCATCAGCATCGCTGTGACTGGAATATTGCCAAGAGCGAACCATCACTTGCCGTGAAAGGACTTGGAATTTTTCACCGATTTAGGCATCATCATCGCTACTACTGGAACGTTGCCAGGAGTGAATCATCATTTGCCTCTGTCGATTTGAACAAAAGTGGCTCAGCAAACAGGGTTAGAATCCTGTCGACTAAGGCTTTTGATTTCATGAGCCGTAAGGGTCTCATAAAGATGTTTATCCTTACGAGTCGTGAGGATCTCGTAAGTGCGTTTTCTCCTTAAAAATCATGAGGATTCTTAAGTTTATGGTCTCTTATAACTCGTAAGGATCTCCTAAGAGCATTTTCTCCTTGAAAGTCAAGAGGACCTACAAGTGTTTGTTCACCAAATGAGGACATTCTTCGTCGTTGGTGAAACTTGGTGGGTAAGACGTTTATTTTGCCCGTGAATTATATACAAGGGTCAATATTGAACCATTTGTAGGGCAGTCTGAGAAATGTGATGGCTTAAGAACAGGTTCAGATCCCTATAACTTAAGGCTTTTGAATCTTAGAAGCCATGAGGGTCTCATAAGAGGGTTCTCCTTACGAGACGTGAGGATCTCGTAAGTGTAATTTCTCCTCAGGAATCGTGAGGATCCCTAAGTGTGTTGCTCCCTTGTGAGTCGTAAGGATCTCACAGAGGTATTTTCTCCTTACATGGTCGAGAGGACCTTGCAAGTGTACATGAATTTTTTTACGAGTCTGCGCCCTTTCGGGTTTTCACAAACACGCCGGTAGCCCTGCTGTTTTTACTCACGGAGCCCTTTTGAGTTTTCATCCGTGCACATCTTGCTCATGGACGTACCTTTTTTTTGCGTCAGCCTTAGGATGCTGCGGTTTGTAGTAGTTTAAGGACATTCCGGTCCGTCGTTAGTTTTAGGACATTGCGGTCCCTAGCTAGTTTTAGGATGTTGCGGTCCATTGTTAGTTTAGGGACGTTTCAGTCCATTGTTTCCATTTTGGAGACAACAGTTCTGCTGGATACTACTTATAGAGTTTGGGCTTGGGAAGATAGCGAGCGGACATAGGTGTCGTCATCTATCGTTGACCTAGGCCGTGACTCATCAAGCGTAGTATTTTTTTAGGAACCGGCCGTTTATTGGCCTGAAGGGTCTTTCGCCATGCATATCCATGAGTAAGTAAGCCCCATCTTGGTAGACTTTGTCTATGATGTACGGGCCCTTATAGTTCGGCTCGAATTTCCCCCATTTGGCACGATTGGGGATCATAGGTCTCTTGACCACTAGCACGAGTTCGCCTTGGCAAAATGTTTTTGGCCTAGTCAATCTCTCGTATGAGCGCGTCATCTTTGCTTTGTAAGGCTCCAAGTTTTGTTGCGCCATTAGACGAGTTTCATCAAGGGCATCGAGCTCCTCAAGCCGAAGATGAGCATTCTCTTTGTCTGTTAGCTCGTAATGAACCGCCACTCGTAAAGAGGGTAGCTTTATCTCCAAGGGGGGTACTACTTCCATGCCGAATACGAATGCAAATGGCGTTGTATTTGTAGTCCTTTTTAACGTAGCCCGGTAAGCCCAGAGAGCTTCATGCAGTCTCTCGTGCCAGTCCTTCTTATTTTTGGACACCGTCTTCTTTATGATCTTCATCAAGGTCTTGTTGAAAGCCTCAGCTAGACTATTAGTTCAGAGATTATAGACCAAAGAGTATCTCCAGTCTATATTATGCTGCTGTGCGAAGCGGCTGATTTTATGACTTCTGTAGGCCGGCCCGTTATCGGAGATAATCCATCGCGGAGTGCCGAACCAATAGATGACGTATGTCTTAAAGAAGTGGAGAATGTTCTCTATCTTCACTTCTCTTAGCGGTACTGCTTCTGCCCACTTAGAGAAGTCATCAGTTGTCGCCAATATGAACTGATGTCCTCTGGATGATGCTGGTTCGATGGGCCCAATTATGTCGGTTCCCCACATTTCAAACGGCCAGCTAGCCACTGTTGGGTGTAGCAGGTTTGGATGCTGTGGATGAAGTCTCCATAGATTTGGCACGAGTGGCACTGCTTCGCGTATTCGAGGCAGTCCTGAATCATCGTGGGCCAATAGTAGCCCATTCTTTTGATCTTCAGCTTCATCTTTGGCCTGGCTTGATGAGAACAGCAGAGTCCGTCGTGTGTTTCTTGGACGACTCTCCTTGCTTATTCCGGTCCCAGGCATCTCATTCATAGAGAGTCGAACGATCTCTTATATAGAGTATCGTTGACGAAGGAGAAAGGCAGAGCTCGTTTCATAAGCTGATGTCTTGAGGACGCATCTTCAAGTGTTCGACGGGATTTGAAGTAATCTATAAAGACTTCCCTCCAATCCTTAGCCTTTTCTTGGTCTTCAATTTGCAGGGCTGTTTCCCCGGTCACTTCCTTTTCTTCAGACGATTTCTGAGATATTTCCGCTGGTGCAAGAACCCAACGACTTTGTACAACGATCCTTACGTCATCGAGATTTTCATCAGCCAGTTCTTTAGCGAGCTTGGCTAATGCATCCGCCTTGCTATTCTCTGCTCGCGGTATGCTTTACAGGGCATAGGAAGGGATTTGAGTCGGCAATTGTTGCACTCTTTCACCGTACTTCACCAACTCTGGTTTGCACGTTTAATAGTCGTCGTTTACTTGACTAACGACCAGCTGGGAGTCTCCGTATATGAGGAGGTTTTTGATTCCCATGTCGATAGGGATCTCAAGACCTGCTATCAAAGCTTCATATTCTGCTTCCTTGTTTGTCCTTGGCTCTGTTAAGGAAAAGGCAAAGCGCATTATCCCTCCTTGCGGAGTCACGAAGATAAGGCCTACCCCAGATTTGATTATAGGGGTGTTGCGCTGTCGCTTCTTCACTGAAGATGCTTCGTCGAAATAGAGTTTCCATCGGGTATCACTCCCCCCTTTCTCTCCGTCGATCGTGTCAAACGCGTGCTCGTCTGGAAGTTCGTAATTTAAAGGTGAGTCGCCAGGTATCGAGTGCTCAGCAAGGAAGTCGGCGATGGCATGGCCTTTCACTACCTTGAGAGGTCGATATGTTATCGAAAATTCCATTAAGAGTAGGGCTCATTTAGCGAGCCGTCCCGTTAGTATGGCTCTTGACATCAAATATTTGAGAGGATCCACTTTTGATATGAGATGGACCTCATGCGCCAAAGCATAATGCCGAAGCTTCGCTACCGTGTAGATTAACTCCAGGCAGTGTTTTTCGATAGGGGAGTAGTTTTTTTCTGCCTCAGGAGAACTCGACTCAAATAGTAAACTCTCTCTTTCCCTTGGTCGTTTTCCGGTGCCCATAGCATGCCTAAAGAACCTTCAAGGGCTGTTGTGTACAGGATGAGGGGCTTTCCCTTAACTGGAGCGGTCAGTTCCGGCGGATTCTGCAGGTATTGCTTGATTTCGTCGAGTGCACTCTGGCATTTACGATCCCAGACGAAAGGGGTCCCCTTCTTCATTAAATGGCTGTAGGGGAGACATTTGCCGGAGAGGTTCTCTATGAATCGTCGGATATATGCGAGCTTTCCTTGGAGAGACCGCAGTTGCTTGAGAGATCTTGGCGGAGGCATTTCTATAATCTCCTTGATCTTTGACGGGTCTATTTCGATGCCGCGGTGTCGTACGATGAATCCTAGGAATTTGCTCGAGGAAACTCCGAATGCGCATTTGAGAGGGTTCATCTTCAGGTTGTATTTCCGAAGACGTTGGAACACTATCTTCAGATGCTCCTAATGCTCCTCGTGCCATTTTCTTTTCACCACGAGGTCGTCAATATAGCATTCGACGATTTCATGTATGAGATCCTCGAAAATCTTCTTCATGTCCCTCTGGTAGGTAGCGCTGTCGTTCTTCAGACTGAAAGGCATCACTTTGTAGCAGAATATGCCCAGAGGAGTCCAGAAAGCGGTATGCTTCTGGTCTTCGGGATGCATCTTTATTTGATTGTACCCCGATAACCCGTCCATGAAGGAGAAAACTTCGTGAGTGGACGTGTTATCTATCATCAGCTCGGTGACCGGTACGGGAAAGTCATCCTTCGGACAGGCTTTGTTGAGATCCCAAAAGTCTATGCAGATGCGCACCGTCCCATTCTTCTTCATCACTGGGACAATGTTGTCGATCCAGTCGGGGTATTGAACTTCTTGGATGAAGTCGGAGTAGATTAACTTCTTGATTTCGGCGTTGATACTCATTTCAAGTTCGACCCGCATCCTTCTTGGTGTTTGTTTGACTGGCTTGACGTCCGGGGATATCGCCAATTTATGCACAGTTATTTCCGGATCTAGCCCCGACATCTCGGAATAGTTCCATGCGAAGCAATCTTTATACTGCATGAGCACGTCTTTTAGCGTAGCTACCTGTTCTTTAGACAGCAGCTCGCTGACGAACGTAGGCCGCGGGTCGTTTGCCGTCCCTAAGTCGATTTTCCTTAGGTTGTCCGCAGTAGTATGTATTCCAACTTCCAACTCTTTTGGCACCGGTGGAAACTCTGAGATCAATTCATCTTCAAACTCATTTTCGAGGCACCAAGAGAGGTTGTCCATGTTCTCGGGATCTCCTTCTTTTGACAGCGTTATCACGTGACAGGTATGAGATCGTTTCCAAGATCGATGTTGATCTTATTCTACTCTCGCCATATATGTTGCTTTTGGCGCATGCCTTTATGGTGAGGCCACCCTCCAACTGTTGGATAGAGAGAATCTGCCGAGTTGATATTGGTCTTCGACCCAATTTTTGAAGGTGAAGCAGTCTTCAAGAGGATGTCCTATCGCTCGGTGATAGGAACAATAATCCGGGTGATGAACCTCGTTTGCCTGATCGGGGTGCTGGGACTCCGGGAGTGTCATCATTTGATATTTCATGACGAGGTCAAAGATTCTCCTTGTGTTGTCATGAGGGAAGGAATATGCTCGACTCATCTTTTTCGTAAGAGACGGATTTCGGATGAACCTTACTTGATCGCGTGGCCTTTTGGATCCGTTTTGCCGTTGTCGAACGTTTTTTCCTTTCTTTGACTTGTTTTTGCCTCTGCGTCGGGCCTTTTTCTTGTCTTGGGAATGCATGGAGGGCTGATGGTGAAGGGCATTGTCGTCCTCCGTAGCCTGCTGAAGGAGGCGTTGCGTCTTGGCTTTCTCGTAAATGGCCATGTCGTGAATGTAGTCGTTCCGAACCTTTTGACTCGCTTCCCGTATTAGCTTTTCCATCTGTTCTTCAAATGACGGACTCAGCATTTTTATGGCAGGACCGCGTTCAGGCTCAGCGTCAGCGTCTTTTAAAAGAGCATCCGTTTCTTCATCGAGGTCCTTTATAACATGGCAGCCATGGAGCTGTTCCCGTTTCTTGGACTGGACAAATCCGAGCCCGATCATTTCCATTTTTCCGTTGGGCAATTTTCGCTGCGTTCTGGGGACGTTCCAAATCCGGTTGTAGAACTGAGCTTGTCGAGGAGTTTGTTTGAATGGTACGCCTTGGCATCTTAATAACCTTTTCAATCCCTCGGTGTAATACCGAATGGGTTGGAGCCTGTCGAGTGCAGGATCGGCACCATGCCAGACTTCTCTTTCGACTTTAGTCTCCATGGATCGATAGAATAGGATCTTCTTTTCACCTCTTCGCCTGGGAGGGACGTAGAATGTCTGTAACTCTTGCACACTATATGTCTCGAGTGCATCAAGCTCTCTGTAGTGCTGCCGCGGAACCATGGAGATCTACAAACTCTGATCATCTCCAATGAAGGCCTGAATTGGTGGACAGACCGAGAACACTGCGTTGACTTCATCTTCATAGTTACTGCCAAAGAACAAAATAGGGGTAGATCGTCCCGGCCTGTTGCATTGGGGCAGCCCCAAATAGACTATCTCTTCTTCCTCCTCGGTATCTCTCCCGGAGAACGGAACAGTGGTGATAGCTTTTTGCTTATTCTTTGGTTTATGGCATCTTTCCGTGTCTTCAAAGTCTTGTAGGAAATACTTTGCATCTTTATACTTTCGGACTTCATTTACGGAGAATGAGTTCAGTTCCCCCTTCACGGTATATTCGAGACCATGTTTAAAATACTTCATACACTGATGTTGTGTAGAAGGGATGATGTTGTATTCGTATAACCAAGGCCTGCCGAGCAAAGCGTTGTAGCATGTCTTGGCGTCAATGACATGAAACTTGATGTCAGTGACGAGCAGCTCAAAGCGTAATGTCAGTATTACAGACCCGAGCATCCGTGATGACTGGGAGTCGAATCCGGAGATAGTGATTTTATCTCAAGCGAGGTATTGAACGCTCATGCAGATTTCTTTTAGCACCCTCACATTCAGGAGATTGACAGAGGACCCATTGTCAACTAAGATCTTCCCCATCTTGATGTCATGGCAGTACCCGGTAACATACTGGGGACGGTTATGCTCACACGTTCCGAGGAGGAGATCTTCATCGCCGAAAGTGATGTCAGCTGTATGCACTTCTTCCAGCTCGTCCTTCATCTTTTCTTCGGTAAGGAAAGCTTGAAATTGGTCGGGCTCTTGTAGTTCCTTGATCAGAGAATCTCGTGCCTCTTTAGATAGCAGAAGGGCATCCAAAATGCTTAGCTGTGAGGGTATATTTCCTTAGGTGTGCCAGAACATTGTAATCCACCTTGTTTTTCTTGGGTGGGTCCTTGGCTGGCAGCTCTTCAACGACTCGATCATCGAGGGCGATATCCTCAGGGACTTTTTCCTTCCCTTTATCTTTTTTGTTCGTCCCCTTGTTTGTGGTTCCAAGATTCTTTTCAGGCAACGTAAGGTTACGCAGCTGAATATTCTCACAGTTCTTCATCTCTTCATCAGAATCGCTTCCGAAGATGAGAACTTGCGATCCCCCGGCATCAACCATGTGACAGTTGCCGGAAGTTCTTTTACGCTCATCTAACGTGCTTCTCTATTCCCGACGAGCCTTGCGCTTTGATCGCTTGATGTGTTATTGGTGGGCAACATATCCCTGCCACCAGTTTTTAAAGGCGTTGCACTCTTCGGTACGGTGTGTGACCCTTCGATGGTACAAGCAACAGTGAGGATGTACATCCGCTTTGTCAAGGCGTATACCACCAAGAGTATTTCCTTTGGGAGATGGCAGCTTCATTCCCATTGACAAGGATTTAGCGAACAGTTTCCTTGCCTTAAGCTTGCTTTTGTCTGCCGCAGGCATGCTTCGATCTGGTTGGAGCGCTTTGCGACTCATCCCTACCATAACTTCTTCATCTTGATGTCGATGCCTGGCTGTTTCGAATATGGCCATTTCACGCTCTTGATCAGCTTTGCTCTTCTGACGGGCTTCGTTCAGTAGCATGTCAATCAATTCGTCTGATGGCTCCAAGGATTTTGGTTCCGGTTCTGCCCCCAGTCTCTCTGCATCAGGAGCTTCTTTACCATCTATTGACGAGTGAGAGATCATGTGGCAGCTCGCCGCGTAATCCTCGGGCTCTTCTGAAGAATCGTCTCCTTCATCAGCGTTATCGTCTTCATTCTCAAGAACTTGCTTGAAGAATTCGTCCAATGTAATTGGGGTCCGTACCTTCTGGTTATATTCTTCCAGTGCATCGATGTATTTCTGCAAACCTGTACGGTTGTCGTCGGGTTGGACGGGCTTCTTGGCCTTCTTCTTTTTCTTTAAAGACTTCGGAGGCTTGGCCCGAAGGTTCTGTCCACCATCACCAACTTTCAGCGTTAGGCGCGGCTTCAGCATCCCCTCAATAATTTCAGGCTCCAGCAGGCTCTTCTACCTAATCGCCGGACATGCTTGAAGGTCCTTCAGCATTCTTTTAGTTTTTGCCGAGAGAACAACTTCCTATGGAGTTTCCTCTATAAATGAGCATGACGCTCCCGGCGTGTCCATCATTTTCGGAGCATGTGGTTGTGGCGGGTTTACCCTCCAGTTTTCAGACAACGCGAATTTGCCTTGCTGGTATTGGTCCTCAATCCAGCTTTTGAAGACAAAGCAATCTTCGATCGGATGGCCCAACATTTGATGGTAGGGGCAGTAGTTGGGATTGTTGAGGTCACCGGGCTGCAGAGGGCATTTCGGATCCGGCAGGGTGATGAGCCAATTACGCATCGCTAGTTCGAACAGCCTTCTCGTTTTATCCCGGGGGAACAAGTAAGGACGTCTTAACTTCTCGTCGAGGAATCACGACTTGTTGCCTTGGCGAGCAGCTGGTTTCGGCTCACTCGGCTGTTTTTTAGCGTTGGCGACAAAGGTCGCTTTCCCTTTGCCCTTTTCATTTCGAAGCTCCGTTTTAAAGGAGGGCGGTCTATGGCCCATCTGGTCCATTTGGGCCAGCTTGTTGATCAAGACTTGGAAGGTGGTCGGTTTGAAGAACATCATAAATTCAGATATGGTCGCCTGCGGATTGAGGGTCCCTATGAACATGCCAACGGCAGGAGTTTCTTCTATGCGTTGTTCGCATCTTGACCATAGGTTCCGCCACCGGATTACATACTGCACCTATGTCTCTCCTGGCTTCACCTTGGCATTGACCAATGCCGTGATTGGGGTGCATTCGCTGGCACTTGCGAAACGCTGAGTGAATAGCAACTCTAACTCTGTAAATGTTTTGACGGAGTCATTTGGCAGCTCCGAATACCATTCAAAGGCCGTCTCCGCCAAGCTGCCGACGAACTGGCAAAATAGCAATTTGTCGTCACCTCCGCTATTGCCGCAGAGAGCCCTGAACTGAGCGACATATTGATGGGGATTACCCGTCCCCTTATACACATGGAATTTGGGGATCGTATATCCTAGCGGGTACTTTATTTGATCGTACCAACCCGGATAGGATTGTCCAGTTCTGACGACTTGGCCGGTTGCTTCATTTGCCTGATGAGCTCGTATTTGTTGAGCTATATAAGCATCAAGGGCGGCTTTGGAGATGGTCTCCTCCTTGGCTGCTGATAGAGCTGGAAGAAGGTTTGATGTCTCCCCTCTGTCATCTTCAAGGATTATTGGAGGGTCTTCAGCTGGAGGATCCGGCTGTATCATCATCCCGACCATATCTTGGAACATGATCGCCATTTGTTTTATGTTGGCCGCTTATTCCGCGGCCTCTTTATCTTTCTTCTTGAGCATTCTTCGGAGGAACTAGGCGTCAGATTCCTGTTCCTGGCGCTGCTCCGACGACATCTCCGGGCTTTCTTTCGGCCCAGTGAGCGCGGCCATCTTTGTCAGCATCTCCTGGAGCTTCTGCTGTTGTTGCTCATGAGCCTTTGTCACAGATCGGGTGAGTGGTCGATGACCCGTGGAGATACGGCTCTCCTCTTTCCCGAAGGCCATATAGATGTTGTGCACTACCATGCCCCCAGACCTGGGGCGTTTGGATTCAGTGCCCTTGAAATTTGTCGCAGACACAGGGATCTTATCCAGCCTTCTCCTTTCATGAGCGGTCGATGTTGAGGGGCTGTTATGATAGGCACCGGGGCAGATGATATCTTCCGTAGCACGGCGACGGAATGGTCCTTCTCTTGCCAAACTTTCATTGTCTTCGGTCGGCGGGAGTAGTCTTGGTTAATCACAGAGTCTTGGACTCTTCGCCAAACCCCGTGGATTTTGGAGGATAGCCGCCGAGGAGGGTGCTCCAGCTTTGGCTTTGTAATGTTTTCCGCAGGTGGAGGAGGCTTCTTCAATATAGCAATTGGAGAGTTCTTGCGCACCCTCTTGAGCGGCTCAAAGCAGTTTCCAGTTGAAACAACAGCATCAACTTCCACCATTGGAACTGGTGGAGTCAGTCTAGAAGGGGAATTGCCCCCAGCTTTCCTTACTTAGCGCCAATGGCGACGTCGAGCATGTCGTGCGGATGGGACTGGCTCAGTTACGGGGGTAGTTTCATCATGCCCCCTGCTTTGAAGAGAGGATGTTGTTGGTGCCAACCTATTGAAGACAGACGTCCGCTGAGAAGAAACGTCCAACCTGTCGAAGACTGACTTTCGGGTAGAGGAAGCATTTTTAATGACTCCACCTACAGCAGGAGCTGCAGCAGGAGCTGGAACGACCATTCTTGCGAAGACCGATCCCTTAGTAAGAGAATCCCCCTTGAGGACTTCGTCCGTCGGAGTTGGAATGGCTATCCGCCTTGAGATAACTCCCTCGGGTATTGCAGGCTTCTTCACGGGCCCGCTTGAGCTTTGGCCTAGTCTGTTAAAGACCGAGGCGTTGGACTTGGACGACCCGTTGAGAGGGGCTGTGGTGGTGGTAAGCCGATCAAAGACCGACTTCTTTGGAGCCTCCTGCGTCGGTATTGGAGCGTTGAAGCTCATTGGCGGGAGCATGGTCCCGAAGAACAATCCAGTGGTGGTGTTTCCCCCAATCAGAGCAAAACTCTGTTCAAAATTCAAAATTTGAAATGAGGCAACGCTTCAGAAGCAGCGCCAAAAGAGCTGCGCCCTAAGTAGCGCACCACGTGCAAAGCACGTGTGCGTTAGCGCTAGGTGCGCTGCGCTTTAAGCAGCGCACCACGTGTAAAGCACGGATGCGCTAGCGCTAGGTGCGCTGCGCCTAAAGTAGCGCACCACATGCAAAGCACATGTGCACTGCGCTCTAAGCAGCGCACCCCGTGCAAAGCACGGGTGCGCTAGCGTTAAGTGCGCTGTGCTCCAAGCAGCATACCACGTACAAAACACAGGTGCGCAAAGCACTGCAGAGCCTTGGTGCTCTTAATTTTAAAGAACCTCAATGCTCCAAACATAGCGCACTGCGCCCATTGACTGGCGCTCAACGCCAAGCGCGAAACGTGTCCCTCACGTAGGCGCCACTTAACAGTTAGCGCTTTGCGCTCTTGAAATAGCGCTTTGCGCTCATGGACTGGCGCTCACTGCCAAGCGCACTACGTGCTCCTCACGTGTGCTCCACTAAACTAATAGCACTCTGCGCTCATTAACTAGCGCTCAGCGCCAAGCGCAATACGTGTCCCTAACGTTTGCGCTACTCGGCAGAAGCGCACTGCGCTCTTTGACTGGCGCAAAGCGCCAAGCGCACCACGTGTTGCGCTAATAAAACATAAATTGTTCTTTAATAAGCCCAGGGCTATGAGGAATGCTCAGCATTCAGTAAAAAACAAAAACACTGTCAGGGCCAAGCCCAAATAAAGGCTCAACAGCCTAAAATAAATGTCAAACATTTTAAATTGATTGGACTTAGCCTAAGACTGGCCATAAGTCCTCAACTCAGATTAATTGAGCTCATATGCTCATAAATCTCTTAACAGATCTTAGCCCCAAATTGGACTACAGATCTCAACCAAAATTGGTTCAAGGGTACATCTCTAAACCCCTCTAATATATGTCGTTGTAGTCCTTCAACGTCTTCAGAGAGGTGAAGGGTCCCGACAACCATACATTTCATAGACTATGACGTCTTTAAACTGGACTGTGGGGTCCTTAAACCCATGGACTAAGATGTCCTTAACCTCGGACTGTAGGGTCCTTTAAACCCACGGACTATGATGTTCTTAACCTCGGACCGAGATGTCCTTAAACTACAATGGACCATGATGTCCTTAAACTAACAATGGACCACCATGTCCGTAAACTGGTAATGGGCCGTAATGTCCCTAAACTAAACAATAAAGCCCAAATGCTCTTTTGTTGGATCTAAATGATCCTGTTAAGTTGATCTTAGTCTAAAATTAGACTAACGTATCCTTAACAAACGTTTAAGTTGATCTTAGTCTCAAATGAAACTAACGTATCCTTAAACCCAACCCCAAATCCAAATCTAAGGAAATATGGATTTGGACTAATCTACGTCCTACGGGCGACAACGTAAATTAGTCTCTGTATACAATCCACGGGAAACCAAAAAACAAAACAAACACCCACGACACGAAGTGACCATCTGGAGAAGGAGAAAGTGGTTACCGCGATGCGGTAGCGTAATTAACTGCAGAGGCTTGCGCCTGCTGGGAAGAGCGTCCCCACAATCAAAAACCCCTCAAATGAGGGGGAATCTGGCGAAGTCTTCTACATCGGCCGCATCCGTTTAAACCTTCGATACACGGTGCCATAAATCAACTTGGCATCTTCGAAGAGGCAGACGGATAGCACCAATTAGCATCTGCCCCGAAATTCAGGCAAGAAGAACCTACGCGGTCGCGTCTCTGCGTTTCGGCAGGGAACAGATTCTGGCACGCCCGGTGGGACCTTTTCCTCTTTCCACTCCACACTTCGTGTGTCGTGTTCGCGAACGAATCGCGGTTTGATATGGTTGCCCTTAGGTTCAAGGTACTAAGATTTGGTTTTGCTCCCATACAGAAAACAGAACATCAATGGCCTCTAACTGCTCCAGCTGCAACTGCAACTCTCGATCCACCTTATCTGGAGGTGTAACCTACGGGCCCCAAGCGGACTCCCTGTTCAAGATGCCGGTGGAGCAAGTAACTCAAGCTACCACTGGGCTGTTCTTTGGGACCTTGCTCCCACCGATGAGCTTCAGTGCCCCGCTGCTGTCGCAAGAAGCCCCAAAGAAGTTGGTCTTTGATCGACTTACCAACTTGTGGAGATACGGCTATATGGCATTACGCACCCAAGTAACTATCGCAAGAAGCCCCAAAGAAGTTAGTCTATATAGCATTACGCGATCAGTGACTAAGGCTCAGGAGCAACAACAACAAAAGCTCCAAGAAATGCTAACAGCTATGGCCGCACTTACGGGACCGAAAGCAAGCTCGGAAACATCCTCGGAGCAGCACCGTGAGCAGGAAACTTATGCTGAAATTGCTTCGGAGAGTGCTTGAGAAGAAGGACAAAGAGGCCGCGGAACAAGCGGCCAATATAAAACAAATGGCCTTTCTATTCCAAGATATGGTGGGCATGATGATCCAGCCAGACCCTCCAGCCGAAGACCCTCCGGTAATAATTGAAGATGATAGAAGAGAGACATCAAATCTTCTGTCGTCTCTGTTAGCAGCCAAGGAGGAGACCATCTCAAAAGCCGCCCTAGATGATTACATCGCTCAGCAGATACGAGTTCACCAGGTGAATGAAGCGGCCGGTCAGATTGTTAAGACTGGACGACCCTATCCGGGTTGGTACGACCAAATAAAGTACCCACCAGGATACACGATTCCCAAATTCCATGTATACAAGGGGACGGGAAATCCGCATCAACATGTCACTCAGTTCAGGGCTCTCTGCGGCAACACCGAAGGGGATGATAAGCTACTGCTTCGCCAATTCGTCGGCAGCTTGGCAGAGACGGCGTTCGAATGGTATTCAGAGCCTCCTAACGATTCCTTCAAAACTTTTACAGAGATGGAGTTGCTATTCACCCAGCGTTTCGCGAGTGCTAGTGAACGCACCCCAATCACGGCATTAATCAATGCCAGGGTGAAGCCTGGAGAAATATGGGTTCAGTATGCAATATGGTGGCGGAACTTATGGTCAAAATGCGAGCAGCGCATCGAAGAAGCGCCTGCAGTAGGCATGTTCGTGGGTACTCTTGACCCTCAAGCGACCATCTCCTAATTTATGATGTTTTTCAAACCAACTACTTTCTAGTCCTTGATTGATAAGCTGGCCCAAATGCACCAGATGGGTCACATGCCTTCCTCTTCGAAGCCGGAGTCGCGGAATGAAAAAGAGAAAGGAAAAGCGACCTTTATCGCCAATACTCAACAACGGCCCAGCAACTTAAAGCCGGTTGTTCGCCAAAACAACGTGCGTCCTGATTTGTGTTAGATTTTTAGATCAAAGAATTAATTATCGCAATCAAGAACGGCATCGCTTGGTAGCTAGCCGGTGAGTACGGGTCGGTCCACGGGGATGTTGTGTATTTTCTAATTTGGTCTAACGAGTTAATTCCAAATGGTGTTGATGGATTATCACTAAAAACTAAACTGATTTAAACTAGGATTAGAATCTTGCTAGGGTTAGGTTTAGGTTAAGTTTGGAAATTAAAGATTTCCTCACCGCTTTCAGTGCCCTAATTTAGATCTCTTTAGGTTTTATGGTAATAATTAATAAAGGGGATTAGTACCATCGGGAAGAAACGATGTTTCTTCCTCAAGGTTCTTGTCCTTCCTTTCTTAATTATTACCCTAACCTCCATGGAAAACATACGCAACCGGTCGTTTAAACTACGGTATCACCTCTACCTCGTGGGACAGGGTGTCGTAGGGAACGGTGTGTGTATGTATGCATGCAGTCCTATTTAATTATATGTGATGGGCAAGAAAGGGGTGACAGATTTTCATCTCTCAAGCCTTTCCTATTCCTAACCCTAACAAGTGAGGAATTTGTCACGCCCCGCTTCCCAGAGTACGCTAAAATGGGCACGTGACATAGCCAACCATGCTACCTGTGGGTAGGAAGTATCCATCTACAGTCATATTATGGCTGTAGAGATATCAAGAACAAAATAAAACTATCTAAAACATGTCCATAATCCAAGATAACATGAGTCAAGAATAATAAAATGCGGAAGCGAAACATCCAATACAAAATAACTGGAATGTATGTCCCATAATGCGGGCTCACATCAGGAAATAAATGCAGGAAAGAAAACTAACTACTGCTGACACTCACAGCTCAGCCTGTCGGCTGAAGTACTCCTGCTCGGACTGCAACAGCGGTACAGAATCTGGGCCATGCAAAACCCAGACGTCAGCGCGTCATGTCGTCAAATAATAAAATATAAACAGGGTAACAGGCAATGCAATATAAGCATGAATAAAGCAAGGGTAACAATAATATAAGTCAGAGCAGTGCAGGGTAGTGTGCAGTGGGTAACTAAACTGTTCTATCAGGTTCTAAAGTCTTTGAAACCAAATTGATGAATCATCGATGTAACTCAATAGTATTCCGTACATACCCGGGACCACGGCCCCAGATTCTCGGGCTGAAACCGAGACATGCCGCTAGGCACCAAACAGGAATGTATACAGATGAATGATGTCAGCACCATCATTCCAAGGCTGGCCTAGCCTAAAACTGATCAGAACAGGTAGCGAACTGTTGAGTTACAAGTCAGGTTTCCCCTTTGATTTCCCCATACCCCCAAGCTATAAGTGTAGGTCAAGTCCGGTATCCCGTAATCAAGAAACTAATGCCAACACAGGATCAGGTAAACAGGTTTGTCTAGATAGATAACAGGAACGGTCCATGAGGACTACATGTCAGGTTTGTTGGCATTAGACACAAGATCAGGTAACGGGTCAGGCTATGGTACATCAGGTCAGGTCAAGCAGTATACGGTACCATGTCGGGTTAATTAATATGTATGTAGCAAGTCAGGTCAAGATGTAAACAATATCATGGGTGTGCTCATACTCAGTTACATAATCAAGCATGGTTATCAACAGCATGATCTAAGCAATGAATTAAGCTATAGGCAGAGTCACTCAATTATCAATACAGTTATCAGTTGTGTCACAGAGATGATTTCAACATTATAAGAATGCAGTATGACAATTATAGCCGTTTAAATCATGTTAACCAGTTTAAGAATTTCATGGATGCAATGATATATATAGGTTCCAAGGATGAAATCACAGTTCATGCAGGTTAAATGTACACGAGTGTCCGAATGAAGTAGAACGATAGATAAAGTGCCATAGGTTACGTCATTAGTGAAAGTGTAATTAAAACATGTAAATGTGGTTATTATGTTCAATACAGTAATTGCAACAGGTAGGTTCCAAGTTGAAAGATAAATGATATATAACAATCTTGAACACGAAAAATGGGAAATTATAATACCAAAGTTAAATTGCAGGTTTTAGGGTGTTATCAAGTATATGTAAATATTGTTTAGCATGTAGCAAGGGGTACTTGCCTCGACGGGTCGCGAATCGGGAAAACGGAACGTAAAACGTCGGCGGGGAAAACTCGCGACTGGCGCACGGTTCACGGAATAAACCCAAACGACGAACAGTGGAACCACACAGATCAGAGTACCTCGCTGGATCGTCGGGACACATCGTCGGCACGGCCGGATTCCGGCGAACCCCAAAACAGCGAATCTACAATTTCAAAAATTCATAAAACGACACAGGAAGAATTTAGAAGAGAGAAGAGAAGGAGGATGGAGAAAAGGAGGCTCACGAGGATCTGTGGAGGGATGGTGATCGCCGATTACGTCGACGGAGCTCCGTTGGTCGGCCTACGACGACAGCGAGAAAATTTCCAGATCAAGAAACCAGAACAGAGAAGGAAGAAGAAGAAATGAGAAGGTGAGGGGATGTGAAGCTCACCGAGGGGGTGCTTACGAGGCCGGGGGGCGGATCGAGATCGCCGGCGGCGATCCCACGAGGTGTAGGCGGTGTGTAGGTGGTGTGCAGGTGCCTCGTGCAGGCGCTCGGGAAAGAGGGGAGAGGAGGAAGGAGGTGCAGTGGCTGCGACGAGGGCGAGGAGGCGAAGAGGCCGGTGATGGTGGCGTCGGCGTTGGGGCTGCAGCGGCGAGGGAGACGACGGTAGGGTATGCGTGGGGTTGGGTTTCTGATGAAGGAAAAAATATATATGTGGGAGAGAGAGAGAGAGATATGGGGGAGAGAGAGAGAAAGCGAAAGAGAGAGAGAGATATCGGGAGAGAGAGAGAGATAGAGAGAGTTAGCGAGAGGAGAGAGAATTGGGAGGAGAGAGAAAGAAAGCGAGAGAGAGAGATTGGGGCCCACGGGGTAAAGAGGGATATGATTGGTTGGGATTGAATATTGTGGGGGTTAGAAAAATAATTAAAGATTTAGAAAGAAAGGAAAAATATTATACGGTTAAATAAATTATATATGATGGTTTAAAAAATATATATAGAAATTGGAATTTGGCGCAAAGTAAAATATTTCCAAATTGCGTCCGGGTCGGATCCAAAAATTTGAAATTGAAATAAGAAAATTTTAGGCGGGATCCAAAATTTAAAATGAAGTGTTTTACAATCAAAAAGTATACCCCCAAAACGGACACACGTACGTACGCGTAGCCGTCCAAACTCTCCCGTTTCGCCGAACGGGACGAGAACACGATGCACGGACGCTATAACAGGGTTAGAGGTGTCAAGCAGGCCATGATGAATATTTTTAATTTTATTTTAGATGCCTTAAATTGTAATATACAGAATTGAATTGACGGGGTAAAATTACAATAAGTCACAACAGTCAAGTAGGATCAACGAAATAAATACCATACGCCAACATACGACAATAGAAACCAGTAGCATTGGGCTCGGGTGTTACATTATACCCAACTACAAAATGAATTTCGTCCTCGAAATTTCAAGAATGCAAGGATAGACAACAAATAACTGCAAGAAAAGATGAGGAAACTTCTGCCGGATTTCATCTTCTCGTTCCCAAGTGGACTCTCCATGCGAGCGATTACCCCAAGAAACAAGCACAAGAGGGATCACCTTGTTCTTAAGAACCTTTTCCCTTCGATCCACGATTTCATTCGGTCGCTCCTCAAAAGTCAAGTCTTCTCGTACCGTCAGCTCCGAATTATCCAATACATGTGTTTCATCACGAACATACTTATGGAGTTGAGATACGTGAAACACATCGTGCACATTCGCCAAGGACTGCGGTAACGCCAAACGATACGCTACCTCACCAACACGCTCCAAGATCTCAAAGGGTCCAACGAATCGAGGACTAAGCTTCCCTCGACTTCCAAAACGAATCACCCCTCTAGTTGGTGATATCTTCAAGAATACCAAATCACCCACGGCGAACTCTAGAGGTCTTCTCGACGTATCTGCCCAACTTTTCTGTCGGTCTTGAGCTGCCTTCATATGATTTCTGATAGTGTTAACCTTCTCAACTGTCTGCACAACCAAATCTGGTCCCAATAATCTTCGTTCACCGATATCGTCCCAACAAACAGGTGAACGGCATTTACGACCATACAAAGCTTCAAATGGAGCCATCTGGATAGTTGCCTGAAAACTGTTGTTGTAAGAAAACTCCACCAAATGTAGATGATCCTCCCAAGACCCCTTGAAGTCCAACATGCATGCTCTCAACATATCCTCAAGAGTTTGGATTGTTCTCTCCGACTAACCATCAGTTTGAGGATGATAAGCTGTGCTAAACTTCAATCGAGTCCCCAAACTTTCCTGTAGACTCCGCCAAAAGTGTGATAGGAACCGAGTGTCCCGATCGGACACGATGCTCACCGGTACTCCATGCAATCTTATAATCTCTTGCATGTACCGCTCTGCTAAAGTCTCCGTTGATTGACCAACCCGAAAAGGAATAAAGTAAGCTGCCTTGGTCAATCGATCAACAATCACCCATACAGCATTGTTGCCTTTTGGACTTCGCGGTAAAGCCGTCACGAAATCCATGGTTATATGTTCCTACTTCCACTGAGAAATCGGAAGTGGTTGCAATAAACCAGCAACCCTTTGATGTTCAGTCTTAACTTGCTGACACACCAAGCACTTTGCCACAAAGCAAGCAATCTCCCGTTTCATGCCTTCCCACCAGAAATGCTGTCGAATATCTCGGTACATCTTTGTGCCTCCTGGATGTACAGAATAAGCTGAACTGTGTGCTTCTTTCATAAGCTCTTCACGAATATCTCCCTTTGGCACACACAAACGGCTACCATATCTCAACAAACCATCTTCGTGGATCAATAAATCCGTTCATAGTCCGGCTTCAACCTGTTCTCGAACCTTTTGCAGTCTAGGATCCTGTGATTGTACTGCTTTAATATTCTCGATCAACGATGAATGTACTTGCAGCTGCATCAACTGTCCCGTAGAATGCGGTAGCACAACCTCCAAGTCAAATCTTCGAAAATCTTCAACGATCTCCTTCTGCGTAGTTAACACCTGAATTGCTGGTAACCGACTACGCGCATCCGGCACGACATTAACCTTCCCCGGATGGTACTTAAGATCAAGATTGTAGTCAGCCATCAGCTCCAACCATCTGCGATGCCTCATATTAAGCTCCTTCTGCGTGAACACACACTTCAAGCTCTTATGATCAGTAAAAACTTTGACCCTTTCGCTTAAAAGGTAGTGTCTCCAAATCTTCAACGCGAAAATCACAGCCGCAAGCTCCAAGTCATGCGTTGGGTAATTCTTCTCATGGGTCTTCAACTGTCTCGATGCGTACGCTACAACCTTCCCATGCTACATCAAAACACATCCCAATCCTTTCCCAGATGCGTCGCTGTGAATCACCAATCCTCCGGAATTTTCTGGCACGGTCAGAATAGGAGCAGTTATCAACTTTTGCTTCAACGTCTCAAAAGCTAACGCACACTAATCCGTCCATACAAAAGGTACCTCCTTGCGCGTAAGCTTGGTCAACGACTCCGCCAGACGAGCAAAGTTCTCCACAAATCTTCTGTAATATCCGGCGAGTCCAAGAAAACTTCTTATCTCTGCAACATTCTTTGGAATTGGCCAATCACGAACTGCTGCAATCTTTTCGGGATCGACGACAATTCCATCGCCAGACACAACATGCCCCAAAAAATTTACTTCCTCCAGCCAAAACTCGCACTTACTCATCTTCGCATATAACTTCTCTTGTCTCAACGTTTGCAGTGCGATCTTCAAATGCTCAGCATGCTCTTCAAAACTCTTCGAGTAAACCAGGATATCGTCAATGAAAACCACGATAAACTGGTCCAAGAACAGTGAAAAGATTCGGTTCATCAAGACCATGAATATTGCCGGCGCATTCGTTACTCCGAAAGGCATCACTAAGTATTTGTAATGTCCATACCGAGTTCGGAACGCCGTCTTACAAATATCTTCTGCTTTCACTCGGACCTGATGATATCCGGATCGCAAATCCAGCTTCGAGAATACTCTCGCGCCACTAAGCTGCTCGAAAAGTTCGCCAATGCGAGGGATCGGGTACTTGTTCTTAATAGTCACCCGGTTTAATTCTCGATAGTCATTGCACATCCTTCTTGTGCCATCCTTCTTCTTCACTAGAAGAACTGGAGCTCCCCAAGGCGAGTTACTGCTTCGAATCCAACCCTTTTCAAGCAATTCAGCAACCTGTTTCTTGACTTCTTCCAACTCTACTGGTGCCATTGGATAATATGCTTTGGATACTGGCGCTGCACCAGGAATAAAATCAATTGCGAACTCCATGTCTCGCTTCGGCGGTAAACCCGATATATCTTCAAACACGTCCATAAAATCGTGAACAACAACCGGCTCTTCACTTTTATCAACTTCCATTGATGCAAGGATATTGTTTGTCAGCCTAGCCCTAAACTCGACTGGCCTGACAGAACTGCTTCCCCCAGTGAAGCTAAACTCGGGATGTCCGGGAATCTGGAAAATTACCTTCCCTGCCCTACCATCAATGTGAGCGTGGAAAGTGCCAAGAAAATCCATTCCCAAGACGACCTCGTAGCTGCCCGTATCAATCACCAAGAAATCTGCAAAAAGTTCCCGTCCGCAAACAACAACTGTACAATCTTTACATTCCCTGCTAGCTATGATTTTCCCATTCCCAGTGTGTATGTCCCAGAAACTAGACAGGGTCGTGTAGTCAATCGAGTGTGTAGTTAAAAACTTGGATGACATAAAACAATGGGATGCACCAGAATCAAATAACGCTAATGCGGGAAAACCATGAACGAGTAGAGTACCTGAAACAACTTCTCCTGACGCCTTAGCTTCTTCAGCTGTCAAGGTAAAAGCTCGAGCCTGATTAGGTCCTTGAGTCAGCTGTTTCTGTCCCTGGAACGGTCTCTGCGGAGGCTTCTGAAAATCATCTCTCGTACGAAGCTTCGACGGAAAAGCACTAACAGCGTGATCTGCCGCTCCACAAACCAAACAGAGTCCTAGCCTCCTTCGACAATCCTTTTGCATGTGGCCAGGTAAATTGCAGTAGTTACAAGTCATGTTCTTTCTTCGATCGATGACAACAGGTTTCTTCATGTGTGCTACACTGGAATACCTCTGCGACCATGAGCTCGGTTTGGTACAAATGCTGGCTTCCTTACCGCAACTGCTGTCTGCTGCAAACTCCCCTTCATCCCAGATAAACTCTGCTGCTCTCGGGCTGCCGCAAGTACTTGTGAGAAAGTGGTCAAAACCAGGGAGACGATCTGCCTCTGGATGTCCACGTCCAAGCTGCGCATGAACCTCCGTGCCCTGTCTGCATCATTGGCAACTAAAGGTCCAGCGAATCTGCTGAGTCTTATCCATTCTGCTGCATGCACATCTACGGGTGCTCCATTCTGCTTTAGCCCGATGAACTTCTCTTCCATTTCCTCCTGTGCAGTCCGCGGGAAGAACTTCTCCAGGGAACTCTTTGAAAAATCCGCCCACTTGATTGGCTTGGGCAAACGGTTCTCCTCCACAAGCCACCATTCTCGGGCATAGTCCACTAACTGAATGCGTACCACATCAACTCTTTTCTCATCTGGAATCTGTGGCGCAATAAGAAAGTTCTCTGTGTCAATTAGCCACTGCTCTGCTGGCAACGGCTCCTCCAAACCAGTAAATGTAGACGGACCCAAACGCCTGAAATCTGCTACGGTCCATACTCGGTCAACTGGTTTAGCTCCAACATTGTTCACAGACTGCTGAACGATCTGCAAACCTTCCTGAAACGATTTCGCTTGCTGCTGGATCAGCTCGGTCTGTTTCTTTTGATTCTCCAGCATTCCTCTTATCACTCCAAGCATGGCGGCTTCGTCCACACGCCTTTGGTACGTCTTCAAATTCTTACTTGCCATATTCCTGAAATCAAAACACCCAACATTAGCATGATGATAGTTCAAAATATAGATCAAGGCTAGAACTCCAAGTTACTTAAATAGAGTGCCGCATTGTAACTATGCCGCGGTATCATAGCCACAATTACATAACTCCATCCAAATCGCCTAAGTCCTAGAGATAATAAGAAATCAGGTTTCGAGTCGATATGCAAAGGAAGTTTGCACATCGTAGAAGATATAACCAGGAAGAGCTTGATTTAAGAACGGTAAACGGCAAGGTGGCAGGACATGTTTCCTAAACACGGGTATTCTGATTCGTGTATTGGGTACAATACCCAACTACAAAGAATCAACCCAACTAACATATGGCTCTGATACCAAAAGAACCATGTCACGCCCCGCTTCCTAGAGAATGCTAAAATGGGCACGTGACATAGCCAATCATGCTACCTGTGGGTAGGAAGTATCCATCCACAGTCACATTACGGCTGTAGAGATATCAAGAACAAAATAAAACTATCTAAAACATGTCCATAATCCAAGATAACATGAGTCAAGAATAATAAAATGCGGAAGCGAAAGATCCAATACAAAATAACTGGAATGTATGTCCCATAATGCGGGCTCACATCAGGAAATAAATGCAGGAAAGAAAACTAACTACTGCTGACACTCACAGCTCAGCCTGTCGGCTGAAGTACTCCTGCTCGGACTGCAACAGCGGTACAGAATCTGGGCCATGCAAAACCCAAACGTCAGCGCGTCATGTCATCAAGTAATAAAATATAAACAGGGTAACAGGTAATGCAATATAAGCATGAATAAAGCAAGGGTAACAATAATATAAGTCAGAGCAGTGCAGGGTAGTGTGCAGTGGGTAACTAAACTGTTCTATCAGGTTCTAAAGTCTTTGAAACCAAATTGATGAATTATCGATGTAACTCAATAGTATCCTGTACATACCCGGGACCACGGCCCCAGATTCTCGGGCTGAAACCGAGACATGCCGCTAGGCACCAAACAGGAATATATACAGATGAATGATGTCAGCACCATCATTCCAAGGCTGGCCAAGCCTAAAACTGATCAGAACAGGTAGCGAACTGTTGAGTTACAAGTCAGGTTTCGCCTTTGATTTCCCCATACCCTCAAGCTATAAGTGTATGTCAAGTCCGGTATCCCGTAATCAAGAAACTAATGCCAACACAGGATCAGGTAAACAGGTTTGTCTGGATAGACAACAGGAACGGTCCATGAGGACTACATGTCAGGTTTGTTGACATTAGACATAAGATCAGGTAACGGGTCAGGCCATGGTACATCAGGTCAAGTCAAGCAGTATACGGTACCATGTCGGGTTAATTAATATGTATGTAGCAAGTCAGGTCAAGATGTAAACAATATCATGGGTGTGCTCATACTCAGTTACATAATCAAGCATGGTTATCAACAGCATGATCTAAGCAATGAATTAAGCTATAGGCAGATTCACTCAATTATCAGTACAGTTATCAGTTGTGTCACAGAGATGATTTCAACATTATAAGAATGCAGTATGACAATTATAGCCGTTTAAATCATGTTAACCAGTTTAAGAATTTCATGGATGTAATGATATATATATATATATATATATATATATATATATATATATATATCTAGGTTCCAAGAATGAAATCACAGTTCATGCAGGTTAAATGTACACGAGTGTCCGAATGAAGTAAAACGATAGATAAAGTGCCATAGGTTACGTCATTAGTGAAAGTGTAATTAAAACATGTAAATGTGGTTATTAGGTTCAATACAGTAATTGCAATGGGTAGGTTCCAAGTTTGAAAGATAAATGATATATAACAATCTTGAACACGAAAAATGGGAAATTATAATACCAAAGTTAAATTGCAGGTTTTAGGGTGTCATCAAGTATATGTAAATATTGTTTAGCATGTAGCAAGGGGTACTTGCCTCGACGGGTCGCGAATCGGAAAAACGGAACGTAAAACGTCGGCGGGGAAAACTCGCGACGGGCGCACGGTTCACGGAATGAACCCAAACGACGCACAGTGGAACCACACAGATCAGAGTACCTCACTGGATCGTCGGAACACGTCGCCGGCACGGCCGGATTCCGGCGAACCACAAAACAGCGAATCTACAATTTCAAAAATTCATGAAACGACACAGGAAGAATTTAGAAGAGAGAAGAGAAGGAGGATGGAGAAAAGGGGGCTCACGAGGATCTGTGGAAGGATGGTGATCACCGATCGGCCTACGACGACAGCGAGAAAATTTCCAGATCAAGAAATCAGAACAGAGAAGGAAGAAGAAGAAAAGAAAAGGTGAGGGGATGTTAAGCTCACCGAGGGGGTGCTGCGAGGCCGGGGGGCAGATCGAGATCGCCGGCGGCGATCTCACGAAGTGTAGGCGGTGTGCAGGCGGTGTGCAGGTGCCTCGTGCAGGCGCTCAGGAAAGAGGGGAGAGGAGGAAGGAGGTGCAGTGGCTGCGACGAGGGCGAGGAGGCCGGTGATGGTGGCTTCGGCGTTGGGGCTACGGCGGCGAGGGAGACGGCGGTAAGGTTTACGTGGGGTTGGGTTTCTGATGAAGGAAAAAATATATATGTGGGAGAGAGAGAGAGAGAAAGACATGGGGGGAGAGAGAGAGAGATACGGGAGAGAGAGAAAGCGAGAGAGAGAGAGAGAGAGATGGGGGGGAGAGAGAGAGAGAGTTAGCGAGAGGAGAGAGAATTGGGAGGAGAGAGAAAGAAAGAGAGAGAGAGAGATTGGGGCCCACGGGGTAAAGAGGGATATGATTGGCTGGGATTGAATATTGTGGGGGTTAGAAAAATAATTAAAGATTTAGAAAGAAAGGAAAAATATTATACGGTTAAATAAATTATATATGATGATTTAAAAAATATATATAGAAATTTGGATTTGGCGCAAAGTAAAATATTTCCAAATTGCGCCCGGATCGGGTCCAAAAATTTGAAATTGAAATAAGAAAATTTTAGGCAGGATCCAAAATTTAAAATGATGTGTTTTACAATCAAAAAACATACCCCCAAAACGGACACACGTACGTGCGCGTAGCCGTCTAAACTCGCCCGTTTCACCGAACGGGACGAGAACACGATGCACGGATGCTACAATAGGGTTAGGGATGTCAAGCAGGCCATGATGAATATTTTTAATTTTATTTTAGATGCCTTAAATTGTAATATGCAGAATTGAATTGACGGGGTAAAATTACAATAAGTCACAACAGTCAAGTATGATCAACGAAATAAATACCATACGCCAACATACGACAACAGAAACCAGTAGCATTGGGCTCGGGTGTTACAGAATTACTCACTCATTAGAGAATTGATTAACATGTTCTAACTATCTAACTAGGGCAGATAATAAAAATTATACTAAGGCAGAATGAAAATTTACTAGGGCAATGAAATAAAAAGTCTTACTTTACTTTATGGCTCTCTCCAAACATTTACTCCGAATTACAATTCTGAATAGATGAAATAAAAAGAGGCATACCTCAAAGCGAGGTTTAGGGCTTCTATTTATATATCATAGAAACGCTAGGGTTACAATCGATTCACATCTGCATTTACAATTTTACCCCTAAAAAAACTAGTCAACGCACAGCCACGCCGCCACAGACTTTTGCACCGACACGGGCGATGCATGGCCACGGATCCGCGGCCAAGAACCAGGTTTGGCCGCGGTTCTGCGGCCAAGTAGGGAGCTTGTTGGTTGATTTCTCCTGGGCTGCTTCTGGTTGCATTTTTCTTCTTGTTTCTTCACTTGGTTTCTCAGATTGTCTTGTAGTTTTATTCCAGATTTCCACAGTGAATAATGTAGTGGATTTTACCGCTTGCTTCGTGTTAAAATCTTGAACCTTGCGCTGCCTTTGTTCTTTGTGGAATTGTCCATTGATCTTCGTTTATTCTCCAAACTGTAGGCTTGATCAAGATTCTTCCATTTGTCGGTCGTAGTCTCACTTTTGCATCATCTTTTCATCAATTTCACTGTTTTTGTTTAGAGAACCTGTAACCTACAACTATGTAGCAGACATGGATCAAAAGCACCTGTTTATTTGTAAAATGAATAAGAATGGGGAATATAATAATGCAAAATTATGGTATGAACACGTCCACGCCCATCTCTCGAAGAGAGACTGGGACGTCCTTACTCGTTTCCCCGGGATAAAACGAGGAGACTGTTCGAGCTGGCAGTGCACAACAGGCTCATCAATCTGCCGGACCCTAAACGTCCGTTGGAGCCAGGCGATGTCAACAACCTAATTACTGCCCTTCCCACCAAGCAGTGAGTCATCCAATCAAAGATTGCTTCGTCTTCAAAGGCTGGATTGAAGATCAATTCCAACAAGGCAAGTTCGCATTATCCGAAAATTGGAAGGTGAACCCACTACAATCTCACGCCCCTAAAAAGGTGGACATGTCGGGGGCATCGTGCTCATTCATAGAGAAATCCCCTCGGACCGAAATTTCCTAAAACTAACAACGGACCGAAACGTCCTTAAACTAACAGTGGACCACTATGTCCTAAAACTAGCTGTGAACCGAAACGTCGTTAAACTAACAATGGACCATTATGTCCTAAAACTGGCTGTTGACCGAAACGTCGTTAAACTAATACAAACTCGCGGCGTTCCCAGGCTGACGTGGTAAAAAAAACGGTATGGCCATAAGCGAGATGGGCACGGATGAAAACCCAAAAGGGCTCCGTGAGTAAAAAAAAGCAGGGCTACCGGTGAGTTTTGTGAAAACCTGAAAGGGCACAATCTCGTTAAAAGACACTTGCAAGGTCCTCTCGATCTTGTGAGGAGAAAATACCTGCGTGAGATCCTTACGACTCACAAAGGAGAAACACACTTAGCGATCCCCACGATTCCTAAGGAGAAATTACACTTGCAAGATCCTCATGACTTGTAAGGAAAACCCTCTTATGAGACCCTCATGGCTCATAAGATTCAAAAGCCTTAAGTTATAGGGATCTGAACCTGTTCTTAAGCACTCATAAACCTCCAATTTTGCCCTACAAGCGGTTCAATATTAACCCTTGTATACAATCCACGGGCGCGAATAAATACTTTCCTAACAAAGTCCCATCCGTGACTAGGGATATGTTTGCACAGTGAACAGCCCTTGTAAGTTCTCTCGACTTATAAGGAGAAAATACTCTTGTAAGATCCTTACGACTTATTAAGAGACCATACACTTAGGAATCCTCACGATTCCTAAGGAGAAAACGCACCTATGAGATCCTCACGACTCGTAGGGAGAAATACCTTTATGATACCCTTACGGCTCATGAAGTCAAAAGCCTTAGTCGACAGGATCTTAACCCTGTTTGCTAAGCCACCTTTTTCCGACATCGATAAAGGCAAATGATGATTCGCTCCTGGCAATATCCCAGTTGTAGCGATGCTGATGCCGAAATCGGTATCAAATCCCAAAACTCGCAGTGAAGAGCCAGCGAGCCACAAATGTATATGAAATAGCCGAAAGGATGGGGCAACTTGCAACAAAATCAGCAAGTAAAAATGTATGCATACAAAATACCCGAAATAGTTGGGCAACTCGCAATAAAAAGCAGCGAGTAAATAAAAAACAAATAGCCGAAATGATTGAGCACCGCGAAAAATAGCCAAAATGATTGGGCAATCGCGACTTTCGCGATATAAAAGCTGAAATGATAGAGCGTCGCGGGAAGAAAAATATATAAAATGAAACTCTTGCCCTATAGGTTAGATCACATCGATCCCTGTATACAATCCAGGGGCGCAAACAAAGAGGGAACCATATAATCCCACCAGGTTCCATCAGAAAGAGAGACAAATCCCGACGGTTCATAAACAACCTAGAGACCATCTCGATATTCGTCTCGTTACAGCAGACGCAATGCCAGCAAATGAAGCAAAGACCAAATTCCTAGCTTTAGGGTCTTGACAGCAACTCATATAAAACCTGAAATACTACCAGAGATTATCCCACACCAGCGCGGAATGGTCACTACCTCGACGTTCGTCTCGATACAGCAGACGAGATGTCACTACAGCGTTCTTCCTCCAACAGGATTAGGACACGCCAAAGAAAACGAAGCAAAGGCCAAATTCCTAGCTTCAGGGTCTTGACGGTAACTCATATAAACCTGAAAGACTACCAGAGATCATCCCACATGGAGTGGTCACCACCTCGACATTCGTCTCGATACAGCAGACGCAACACCAAAGCAAACGAAGCGAAAGACAAATTCCTAGCTTCAGAATCTTGACGATAACTCATATAAAACCTGAAGACTATTGGAGATCATCCCACACCAGCATGGAGTGATCACCACCTTAACATTCGCCTCGATACAGCAGAAGAGATGTCACCACAGCGTTCTTCCTCCGGCAGGATTCAGACGCGACAATCAAACAACGGAGCCACGGCAAAATCCCTAGTTCCAAATCTCGACGGTTCACCAACAACCTAGAGACAACCGCGACATTCGTCTCGATACAGCAGATGCAATGCTGGCAAACGAAGCAAAGGCCAAATTCCTAGTTTCAGGGTCATGACGGCAACTCATATAAAACCTGAAAGACTATCGGAGATCATCCCACACCAGCGCGGAGTGGTTATGACTCATCGGAGCTCTCCAAAATGAGCCTAACCTCAAGTAAAAAAGCGGCATGGCAAAATTTCTAACGCTTGCTCTTCCGACGGTCAAACTGCCTAGGAAGATTGCTTGAAGATCTCCTGTTCAGCCCCTGAAGGGATCAGAGACACGACAGTCGCAAGGCTACTCGAATAGCAAGATTGCTTATCGAGGGATACATCAGTCAACGCGACGGTATGACAGGCAAAACCTTAGTACCACAGACCCTAACGGACCTCTGTCGTAAAGAGCAGAGGTTAACTGTGACGTTAGGACATTCTTACGAGAACTTCTCGATTCATCTCGACTCATGAGGAAATTAGTGTCTTTGCGAAAACTTCTCGATTCGTCTCGACTCGTAGGGAAAAGCCTTAGGCAATGGGGATAAGGGCCTGTTTCTTAAGCACTGGGGCCCTGCAAGTCGGTCCAAAATGGACTCTTGCATACTGTTCATGGACCACACTCTCCAAGGTCGAATCTCGACAAGGAGGGAAACAACCACTTATGAGTTCTCTCGACTTGTAAGAGGGAAAATTCTCTTGTGAGATCCTTACGACTCTCAATAGGAAGCACACTTAGGAATCCTCATGATTCCTAAGGAGAAAATACACATACGAGATCCTCACGACTCGTAGGGAGAAAAATCTTTATGAGACCCTCACGGTTCATAAAGTTGAAAAGCCTTAGGCAGCAAATCTGAACCTGCTTCCTAAGCCATCACTATCTCTCGAAGAGTTCAAGATGGAATGCTCGCTATCTTCTACAGGCTAGGCTTACTAAGGTAACACGCCGGCAACACAGAAAAGATAAGAAAGCAAGAGATAACACAAAATAGTACGACAGAAATGTATCTTTTATTTATAAGGTCAAATTGAGTACAATTTACATCATATGAAAGAAAAAAATGGATACATGTTATTCAAAAATTACAAATGGTGCAAGACAATTATTGGGAGGGAAGCATTTTCAATAGGACAATCAGCCGCTCGCGCACTTCCTTCAGCCCCTTTTCATGGTCAGCTGCCACGGCCAACTCTGCTTCAACATGAGCTCGTTGCTGCAAATATGAAGAAAGTTGCTCTTCAACGACCCGTTGAGCTGCCACACGACTCTGCGCATCCCACTCAATGAGGTCGAGCTTCTGCCTCAGCGTTAGCCCATCGGAAATACATCGTAGAAGGTTTTCGAAGATAGCTTTCAGCTGTACGGCATTTGCGTCAACCTGAGCATACAGCTGGGCAGATTCGCTTGAAATCTCCTCGTGCTCCTTACACCTCAAGGCCGCATCTTTTTCAAGATGGCGGAAGTAGGGGGTGCTCTCCTCGACCCATGCAGCCTGCTGGGAGTTCACAGCCAAGACCTCGGGGGCAGGACGTCTAAATTCAAGCTCATGCAGACAGGCCTCGATTTTTATGCAATGATTAACCCAGGACTCCACAATGCCTTCATTATGAAAGTGCACAAGCGTCGCCAGTATAGGATTAACCTCAGCAGCGAAATCTGCAGCAAGTGCAGGAGCCTCCGCATCAAGCTCCTCGAGATGATCGATCAACGTGTGCAAGCTATTCACAACACCTTTGGAGGAGGGGCATTGAGAGAAAGGGCCTGCTGGCATTATGACTTGAGACTCAAACGGAGTTGAAGTCGGTGTCACAGTTACAAAGCAAATCACAGTCAAATAACGGTTCAAGAAATAAAGGAGGTTCATGAACAACGGAGTTTACTATACCAGCTGCAACAGGTGGCAAGACCGGGAGTACCGGCGGTGCAACTGTTCTTTCGTCTCCTCCGATCTGTAGGGCTGCAATTAAAACAAAGAAGAATTAGAAATGATTTGACTACCAATCAAAAAGAGAAGAGACGTTAGCTAAAGGCTGTACTCACCAGCTCCGCTAGAAGAGGCAATCTCTGACTGGAAGGAGAAATGTGGGTGCAACACCTGATACAGGTGATCAAAAAGGACTCCTGCAAGGATGTAATAATGCAATGTCAGTACATAAAGTATACTGCCTACAATGAAACTGATGGGTCACAAATCTGTACCTTCCAGCATTTGAGAGGATACGAGAGAATGCAAAGGGGCGGCCACCGTCAAAGCAGCAACTGGAGATGCTTCCTCGGGTGGCACAACCGCAACACTCACCACACCTGCATCCGAAACAATAAAAGTACTGTCAGAAAAGATTGAAAAGGGATTGCAGAATGAAATGGAAAGCAATGACCCAAAATCTACCTGGTGAGTCGACGGTCGAAACCGCGACAAGGGCGTCACTGGGTGCAACGACTGCTTCACCCTCCCCCATCGGAATAGTTTCGCCGCCCATAGCTTCATCCCCGGACTCCATGAGAATCTTCGTGACACTCGCAGCGCCCGCCAATGGCAAGAAACCGCAAGGGGAAAGAGCGGCGATTGGGGCAGTGCCAGACTCTTAAGAAAGAGTGGCTACCTCAGACTCTGCGGTTGCCGCCATCTCACCTACCACTTCCTCATTAAGACTCGGCCCTACAAAGAATGACGTATGAGAATCCGAGGACCAAACTTTAATAAAAAGACCCAAAGTTATGTTACCTTGAGATGGTCTTTCAACTGCCTCCCGAGCCGTGCGTATCGCCTGTCTATGAGCAATAGACAGGGCAACCGGGGCACCCTCTGAAGAAGCAGGAGCAGGAGAAGCAGCGCTTGGGCCTGCACCTAGGGCCAAGGTGGCGTTACGCTCTTTTGTCGCATGCCTCTTGCGCTTCCTTTCCGCCCGGGCTGTGGAAGTCGACCTTCTCAAGACCTCTGTCAACGAGACGTCATCGTCCACGCCAGGAGCTACCTCTGGAGCCATTATAGCGTCCATCATCGGTTGCTTAAGTAAAGCCTCTTTTGGCAATACTGAGGAGGCCGGGACTTCGATTGTTGGCCTGGGAAGCATCTCCGCATCATCCTGCGGAATTGGCATTATAGTCACTGCGATAAGATGAAAAAGGGGTTAGGTTGTCCATAAGAAAGGCGAATAAAGGCGTAATGAACCGAAATATACCAACACCCAGCGAAGCGCGAAGCCTCTCTTCTTCCTCAAAAGTCTTGAGGGAAGCCGTGAGAGCCTCTTCAGCGGAAATGCATGTTGAAGGAAAAGTGTCAGTCAAAACACGATAATATAAAATGTAATGCAATGAAGAAAGGTACGGTTGATGTTTACTTGATTGCGTGAGGATGGCCAGTCCCGCTTTGTGGCTTGCTAATCGCTCGGAAGCTGCAATAGCAGCCTCGAGGTCGGTATCGTCCGGCGCTATGAATAGACCCTCGTTGGTCCCATATTCGCTCAGGCCCTCGCTATAAGGAGCATAGGGCTCCTGGCCGAGTATAACGTCCATAGGGAGAATCGACTTCTTCTTCCTCTTCTGCGAGCGAGTGCCCGTCCCCGTAAGCACTAGCTGACGCTTGGTGGGCACCTTGGGATGACGAGTCCCGATATCTGAACCCATGCCAGACTCGAGAGACGCCACAGTCACCGTTTCCATGGGAGCACGGGGTATCGGCAGCTCAGGCCTATAATGCAGGACCTCGACCGCAGCAACTTCTCTTAAGGGAGGACGGACAATGGTCCGTCGCTTCAGAGGGACGTTCGGATTACGGGCAGGGGGTGTACCCTTACGGTCGAGCAACAATTTCTTTTCCTCCCTGATGACGGCACCCATTGCTTGTTGATACCATGCCACGTATACGTTTAGGGCCCTAGGAACACAACTTGGTTAACTAATGAAGAAATTAGACCCTGTGTTTAGGCGCATGAAGTGGTGCAAAGCGCTCCGGATACCTTCCTCAGTATAAACTGGTTCTGCCAGAAATGCCTCGAGCGGGACGCCCTGATTGTAACTTGATTGCTGGGCAAAATGGTGGGGGTTATACCTCATGAACAGAGCCGAGTCGTTTTGCCTGAACACCAAATATCCCGGCCTGATCGAGTACAGATGGAGAATTTCATGAGCTTTCAGGGTAGAAGCTCCATCCTTAAAAGTGTCCCGCAACGGCTGCACCGTCTTAGCGGACTCCTTACCGATGGTCATAACCTTATCAACAAAAGTCATGTCGTCCCCGACGGTACGTGGGCGAAGGATTACACCCCGAGCCTCTCGCTGACTTGGCTCCACAATGGAAGCATTGACCAGCCGCATGATCCATGGAAAATTGCAAGTTTCATAGAAATGAGGCCGCTTGTGCATTCCAAAGGCATCGAGCACGTGCAACTCAAGCCATGAGGTAAAATAATGCATCGGTAAGTTCACGGGCTGCACCCCCAGCTGAATGGTATCGGCCGCCGAACTAAGGCCATGATACAAATGAGCCAGCCCGGCAATTCCAACAGCAACTTGTCTCACTTCAACCATCCGATGAGCTGGGTAGAAGACTGGCGGCCTCATGTAGCGAAGGTGCATAGGAAGCGTGAACCAGCTTAACCACAAACCGAGGAACCCTAAAAAGAACGTTTCCTCATCGATGCCCGGAGCAGCAATTTCTGAAAAAGGGATGATCGCGATGTTTGGAAGAAAGAATCCCTTTTGATCAGCTTCCAATATTGGCCGGCGATCCAAGCCAAAGCCGAAAGGATCATCGAGTTTGGCAAACTTTTCACCTTGTCGCGACAAAACTTCTGGGCGAAGAAAACGGGCGATGAAATCCGCAAAGCTAACCCCATGGCTTCCAGATTCAAGAAATAGGCCTTCGTAAATGTTTAGCACCTTGATCAAGCTAGGAAATCGATGTTGAATGGCATTCTCTGGATTTATACCAGTCATCACCAGTCGGGTAGCAAAAATATATTCATCAGGGGGCAAGATCTCCTCATAATGCTCCCCTCTGACAGGCAAGCCGGAGATATCCGCAAACTCTTCCAGAGAGATGGAAAATTCCCGATCTAGTATAAGGAAGGTATGAGTTGGAACGTTCCATTGTTCCAAGAAGGCTTTGACCCACCATGCGGGAGGTGTGGAATACTGGAACAGAGAAGCATAAATCGCAGGATACAACTCAAGCTTCAGCAGTTTTGACTTCTTTGCCGATAGGATATATCGGGGCCACTGCAGATATCCAGCTGAGTGACAGGGGGTCAGACCTATATTGTATGGCTGTCCCTAAGGGCGCGACTCACCTTGGCATATACGTCGCCCTAGAATGTCCAAAGCCATCGGCTGTTTTACAGGTATTGCAACCATAGAGGGCTTAAGACAACACTCTGAAGTCCAGTTAACCACCTCCACAATATAGTTCACCGGGGGTACATCAGCATAGTGAATCGCCGAGATAGCCTCTGAAGGTGTTGCGCAAGAGAAGCTGTGTCGACCTATGATGATCTGGTTATACCATGCTCCCCACAAATGAAGATTCTTGTGCTCCGGGTCATGGTCTTTGATCAGCGCAATAATCTCTCGGTCTACGGGCGCTTCAGGAAATCCGCCTTCTGAGCGGACGAACGGAAAGGAAGTGTCGAAAGACATGTTGCCTGCACGGAGACGAATAAATTGTCAGCCGCCAATGCCACAGTTTAAATTTTGTCACTAGGTACTTTAAATTTGTACCACACTGCGATGCAGTAAAAAGGGGACCAAAGGGGGACCCACAAAATCTAGATAACAGTTCATCATTAATAAGACAACCTCATCATTTGATGAGACTGTCAATTAAATGAGTAAATCCTCAATTGATTCTCAATTAATGAGAAATCCCTCGGGCTATGGAGTAAATCTCCCCTTGAGAGCAGTGCTCTGTGACAAAATTACACCTGTCAAATTCTAATGATGAAGGAATAAAAATTCCTCAAGAGCCTTGCTCTGTAGAAATGATGGAATAACCATCAGAAAATTTAAATTAAGAATTTTAATGAATAAAAAATTCTGAAATTTATGAACAAACTCTAAGAGTTCTTCATGAGCAAAGCCCTGTTCATTCATGGGCTAAGAAACCCCAAGAAAGATCAATTTAGATCTATGATTCCAAGAGACCAAAGCTCTGTTAATGAAACCTTAAAAGGGTTTCCTTTAGATCAAAGATCTATGAAGAGCAAAGCTCTATTAATGGGTAAAACCCTAGATTATTAAAAGGTCTTTTAAAAAGATTTAATCTTTACCTAAGTTTGGCAAAGTTCTGTCCTTAAGAAAGTTCTTAAAATGAAGAGCTATGCTCTGTAGGAGAATAAAAATTCTCAGAAAACAAGAAGGAAGATGAACGGGACTCATCCTAAGGGCCAAGGGTCCTATTTATAGGCACTGAGATGCCGTTTCAACTTCTGAGTTGATCCAAGGGCGCAGATGCTGCCACCGCTGCACTCACATGTGGGCCACGTGAGCGCAACGGTGGGGGGCATTTGTTTCCCCCAATCAAAGCAAAACTCTGTTCAAAATTCAAAATTTGAAATGAAATAGCGCCAAAAGCACTGCACCCTAACTAGCGCACCACGTGCAAAGCACGTGTGCGTTAGCACTAGGTGCGCTGCTCTCTAAGCAGCACACCACGTGTAAAGCACGGATGCGCTAGCGCTAGGTGCGCTGCGCCTAAAGTAGCGCACTACGTGCAAAGCACGTGTGTGCTAGCGCTAGGTGCGCTGCGCTCCAAGAAGCGCACCCCGTGCAAAGCACGAGTGCGCTAGCATTAGGTGCGCTGCGCTCCAAGCAGCGCACCACGTGCAAAACACGGGTGCGCAAAACGCTGCAGAGCCTTGGCGCTCTTAATTTTAAAGAGCCTCAACGCTCCAAACATAGCACACTGTACTCATTGACTGGCACTCAGCGCCAAACGTGACACGTGTCCCTCACGTAGGCGCCACTTAACAGTTAGCGCTTTGCGCTCTTGAAATAGCGCTTTGCGCTCATGGACTGGTGCTCAGCGCCAAGCGCACCACGTGCTCCTCACGTGTGCGCCACTAAACTAATAGCGCTCTGCGCCCATTGACTAACGCTCAGTGCCAAGCGCAACACGTGTCCCTCACGTGTGCTCTATTTGGCAGAAGCGCACTGCGCTCTTTGACTGGCGCAAAACGCCAAGCGCACCACGTGTTGCGCTGATAGAACATAAATTGTTCTTTAATAAGCCCAGGGCTATGAGGAATGCTCAGCATTCAGCAAAAGACAGAAACACTGTCAGGGCCAAGCCCAAATAAAAGCTCAACAGCCAAAAATAAATGTCAAACATTTTAAATTGATTGGACTTAGCCTAAGACTGGCCATAAGTCCTCAACTCAGATTAATTGAGCTCATATGCTCATAAATCTCTTAACGGATCTTAGCCCCAAATTGGACTACAGATCTCAACCAAAATTGGTTCAAGGGTACATCTCTAAACGCCTCTGATATATGCCGTTGTAATCCTTCAACGTCTTCAGAGAGGTGACGGGTCCCGACAACCATATATTTCATAGACTATGACGTCTTTAAACTGGACCGTGGGATCCTTAAGCCCATGGACTATGATGTACTTAACCTCGGACTGTGGGGTCCTTTAGACCCACGGACTATGATGTCCTTAACCTCGGACAGAGATGTCCTTAAACTAACAATGGACCGTGATGTCCTTAAACTAACAATGGACCACCATGTCCTTAAACTGGTAATGGGCCGCAATGTCCCTAAACCAAACAATAGAGCCCAAATGCTCTTTTATTGGATCTAAATGATCCTATTAAGTTGATCTTAGTCTAAAATTAGAATAACGTATCCTTAACAAACGTTTAAGTTGATCTTAGTCTCAAATGAGACTAACGTATCCTTAAACCCAACCCCAAATCCAAATCTAAGAAAATATGGATTTGGACTAATCCACGTCCTACGGGCGACAATGTAAATTAGTCTCCGTATACAATCCACGGGCAACCAAAAAACAAAACAAACACCCACGACACGAAGTGACCATCTGGAGAAGGAAAAAGTAGTTACCGTGATGCGGTAGCGTAATTAACTGCAGGGGTTTGCGCCTGAGGGGAAGAGCGTCCCCACAATCAAAAACCCCTCAAATGAGGGGGAATCTGATGAAGTCTGCTATATCGGCCGCATCCATTTAAACTTTCGATACACGGTGCCATAAATCAACTTGGCATCTTCGGAGAGGTGGACGTATAGCGCCAATTAGCATCTGCCCTAAAATTCAGGCAAGACGAACCTACGCGGCCGCGTCTCTGCGTTTCGGCAGGGAACAGGTGGCTTGTGTCATCTGTTCCACCGGCATTGCGAAAATGGAGGCCGCTTGGGGCCCGTAGGTTACACCTCCAGACGGGGCGGAGCGAGAGTTGTTGTTGCAGTTGGTGCAGTTGGAAGACATTTTCTCTGCACGGGAGCAAGATACCAAATCTTAGTACCTTGAATCCAGGGGCAACCATATTAAACCGCGATTCGTTCGTGAACACGACACATGAAGTGTGGAGTGGAAAGAGAAAAAGGTCCCAACGGGCATGCTAGAATCTGTTCACCGCTGAAAGACGCGACCGGGACGTTGGGACGTCCGGCCTGAATTTTGGGGGCAGATTCTATTTGGGTTTTATCTGTCCAGCTCTCCGAAGATGCCAAGTTGATTTAAGGCACCGTATATCGGAGGTTTAGACAGATGTGTCCGTTATAGCAGACTTCGTCAAATTCCCCCTCGTTTACGAGGTGTTTTTGATTGTGGGGACGCTCTTCCCTGCAGGCGCAAGCCCCAGCAGTTAATTATGCTACTGCATAGCGTTAACCACTTTCTCCCTCTCCAGATGGTCACTTCGTTGTTAGTGTATATGCCCTAGAGGCCATTACTGTATCATACTAGTTTGTATATTACTTAATGGAAGCTTGGGATATTCACCTTGTATAAACAATCTTGCTCAATATAGTAGTATGCTACTTGGTTTGTTTCTACTTCAATGTGTACATGTGTTTATTTTGCGATATCACCTATACGCATTAGTGGAGCCCTTAGGATCTTTGCTTGATTACCAGCGTTGTGATGGCAGTCACACTAGTGGGGGCTGGGTAATCTATAAGCACATCCTTATACAGGTCCCTAGTCGCAGGACTATCGAGACAGGGCATCGATACTCCAGAGTAGACTAGCGTATGCGCTTCTCATCCCAGTGTGGGAGATGGTCTGTCCCACAGCCATCAGTACATCGTACTGGAGATAGTATACGGGTGCTCGTTAGGTTACGAGTACACTGAACAGGACTCGTCGGGAACTGACAGGTTGGTATTATACCTATCGTCAGTTATCAGTTCCCAGGTGACATGAGTACAGCTTAGTCCGCTGACTTGACACTGCCACTTCACCTCGAGTGTGTTCCCACTGCACTTTGATCACTACCCTACCACGGCTCAAAGGAGTCGTGCAAACAGGTAGTGGTTGGGTGCAGTCCCGAAGCACTTGGAGGCAGTGACGGTTAGACAGGATTCGTCTCTCCCGGTATTGGGGGTTGACATTGCGCTGTGTCTAGGAGAGCCATTACACGAGTAGTCCCTGGCCAGGGCAAGCGAGATATACTGGTAGGCTTCCAGTGTTATCTCAGGGTGTTTTGGGCTTCACTCCGACACGACTTGTACCGCTATTGGGGGACTGACGTTTTACCGCCCCCTAGGCCCGACATGCGATGTATCAGACGAACAGACCGGACTGTACGGAGAATGTCATATTCAGACTCAGTAGGAGTTCAGATGGGGTTCACCTCGTCAGCCTTCTTATCGGCGTCTACCTGGGGACCGTTACGCACAGCTAGTGCCGCTTGCGGTCTGTGGTTAAACCCACTGCCAGCGTAGTGTCGAGTCTTTAGAGTCCCACACAGAGGGTATTCGCCTCTGGGCAAAACAGAGTAGAGGTTGCATGGTTTTGCGACAGGGTTCGTTCTCATCCGCGCACTTGTGCACGTTTGGAGTCCGGACGGATATTGCCAGCGGGCTCTGGTTTGAGCCTGATACTGGTATATGTTTTGGGGTTGCTTTTATCTCTCGGTATTCTTGTTCCTCGGAACGAGAATACAGGTGTCTATGCACAGTTGTTTGAGGCGGAAGAAGAGGTTTTTCATTAGGGTTTCGGAACGGGTGCGCATGCACAGTTGACAGTCGTCTTTTTTCCAAACCCTAATGAATTAGTGAGATATCTATTAATAATAGTAATTAAATGAAATTATGTTATGGTTGGTTTTGTTGACTTGTTGACCATGGTTGACTTGTTGACCATGGTTGAATGTTTGACCATCATCATTATTTTGTAAGGATGCTCCTTGATTCTTGCCAACATTCATTTAATGAAGTATGATAGTGGTCATTCCAAAACAACCATCAACTATTCTCATTTGAATTATTATTACTAATTAGATAATTCTTTTTCTTTTGATATGGTTGCAAAAAGGAAAAGAAAAGCTCATTCTATCATTTAGCTTCTCTCTCCTCACTTCATCTTCTTCTTCCTCTAGCCAAAGGAGAATCCTTCTCATGTGTTGAGAATCCCTCTCCTTAAAAGAAAAGCACCCCTTAGACACTCTCTACTCACTCTAGGATCAAGGGTTTAGCAAGCCGGAGATTCTAGTTCACTCAAAGTTCGAGAAAGAGCCCGAAGGTTGAACCCTCAGGTGGATCCATCTTCGACGGAAGAAGGCGACGAGAAGAGAACCATCAACCTCTACAAGGTTTCAAGAAGAAGGAGTTCAAGTTTAGGTATAACCATCTTTCCGAGTAGCTAACTCTCTTTAGCAAGTTTGCTAGTTTTAGTTTAGGAAAAGATCCCGACTTTGTTTAGTCCATGTTGCTCCATGCGCCAAAATTTGATTTTTATACCGTTTCCGCCTCCCCGTAAGAACCGGGGGTCGCAACGTGGACTTACAGTGGTATCAGAGCCTAACTAAACTTAAACTAGCTTGGTAGTGAAGTGTAACGAAGTTCGGAACCGAAAAAATCCAAAAACCAAACTTTTGCAAAACCCTAGTTTCTGTTAAAAATTTTTATGGTCAAAACAAGATTTGTTATACACCTAAATTTGGCTCAGGGTTTTGTGTGAACACCCAAGAAAAACGATCCCCTAATTCATTCAAAACGCCGCGGATCCACGGCCTCACCTATTCTTAGCGCCGCGGATCCGCCGCCGTTTGGAGTCTTCTGGTGATCGGGTTTCGTGCAGTGTGTCTCTGTGTTGGTTTTGGGATTTTTAAAATATATTATATGTGCCCAGATTTTCCAGAACAGAAATTTGCTTTTGGGGTCCTATAATTCCGTATTTTTTTTCCGAACTTCACTGCACTTTGACTATGATGGTTATATCTGTGATGTTTGCATGTATTGAACGTCGGCTAATCGCTATAAGTCGATTAGTCGGGGTTATACATCTCTGTGATCTGTGTTTGATATTGGAATGTGTATATGAATGTGTTGGACTGTCGCGGGTGAATAGCCGGGGTGGATATGAGATGAGCTTTTGTTTTTCTTTCATTCATTTGTAAATGTAAATTGATGTAATAATATTATTTGTTTGGCCGCACAACCGGGTCGGGGTTGTAGCCGTCATTGTATAATTCTTTTTACTGTTTTTGCTCCTAGGATAGACCCATGGAGGGGTGCACAAACTACCGGGTACTTGGCGGGTAGTTTGCCGCACCCGTAGGGGTCTTGGGTGGGGTATTTGCTATTCACCGCGACCGTGTAATCCGCTTTTCGTTGCAGGCTCGAACGGATTGCGGATTGCTAGTATATCCAATGTATTCATCTGTGATCTGTAATGTCTATCATTGCTTTATATTTAGGCGTTGCTTATGTTTTACAGCCGCGCTAGCCCAGCCCCCGCTCTGTCGTTAGTTAAGTAACCTAACGAGTGATGACGGGACCCCGTGGCGAATGCGAATGGCATAAGCGTACGTCATATTTTGGTTGTTTTCTGCAATGGTAGGATTAAATGATGGGACGCATTAAAAGAACTAATGCAAGAATATCACGCATTAAAAGAACTAATGCAAGATAATAAACCAAGCTAAAGTCGTTGGAACACTTTCGAAAAACCACTCGGTTCTTTTCAAAACTAACTTTTAAATGCGGAGCTTGAGCCACTCCTTCTAAAAGCTATCTCGTTCCATCGATTATATCAAGTTCACTACGTTCACGGTTTCGCCGAAACCATTCGTAGCCCTCCATCATTTCAGTTAAATATACGGTAGTATTCAAGCTATGTATTTTGACCTCACGCCAAGGCATAGTGATTGGTAGCTGCCGGATATTTATCTGTTGCATAGATAGAATGCGTTGGTTTAAGACAGTCGTACTGCCATTTTGGCCTACGTCAAGGGTAGGTACGGGTGGGTTCAAATTAACCAGGATAATGATGGGAAGAACTTGACATGTGACTTATGACATTTTGACCTCACGCCAAGGTCATAAGAGCATGGGGCAAAAATCCACATCGGGAGTTTCACAAGTACTGAAACTTGCTAGATTTGCATACCATTTGGAGTGTGATGATTCTGGTAGGATTCCTTCAGTTTCGTCACGCAATGATATTTGGATCCCGATCCTACTGTGAGTATATGCTACTCCTCGGAAAATTTCTCACTAAACGATCAATGCTATAAACCTAGTAGGTGCCTAGAAAGGTGTTAGCGGGGCTACGCCCCCAGGGAAAAGAGGTTCTTAAATTAAGGAACTTCGCGAAAGCGTTGGAAAACCTCCCTCGAAGTACCGACACTGGCCTGGCTGAACGGTTAAGCAAGTATTGTGCGGTGGGATTGATCCCGGCTAATTCTTCCTTTGTGGTTTGAGGAGGGATTCGAGAGACAGTGGGAGCCATCCTGTTTAGACAAATTAAAAACCATTCTAAACTTGCAAGAGCATCGTGCTAAGTGTTTCTTCTCTCCCCCTGCAGCGACCAAATCGAAATGACTGGACTTAAGTTACTTCTAGATAAAAACATACTGACAGGGCCAAACTACAAAGATTGGCTCAGGAATGTCAAAATGGCAATCACTTACGACAAGTTGGGGTATCTTCTTACCACCAAAGCTCCCCCCGTCCCAGGTCCCACC
This sequence comes from Agapanthus africanus, assembly GCA_030015575.1. NCBI lineage: Eukaryota > Viridiplantae > Streptophyta > Magnoliopsida > Asparagales > Amaryllidaceae > Agapanthus > Agapanthus africanus. Next base: position 740,868,187 of record CM057337.1, read on the forward strand.
TCCAGCGTCGCGGATAAGGAAATCCGTAAGACTTGGGAGATTGATTGCGCGAAGGCCAGGTGCCTCGTGCTTGCCTCTATGGACAACGATCACCAGAGGAGGCACGAGAATATGGACTTGGAGTCCATATTTCTCCATACAAAAGAACTGTATGGAGAGCAGTCTCGTATCGCAAGATACGAAGTGTCGAAGAAGTTATTTTCGACAAAGTTGGCCGTCGGATCATCGGTAGCGGACCACGTGCTTAAGATGATTGGCTACACTGAGGAGCTCGCGGAACTTGGGACCACGTTGGACAGTGAACTCTATACGGATTTAATTCTCCAGTCCCTTCCATCCACTTACGCCCAGTTTATACTGAACTTCAACTTACAAGAAAAGGAAGTTGAACTTTCAGAACTCCTCAACATGCTGAGGAGCGCAGAGGGCACCCTACAGAAGGGTAGGGAAACACCCGCTTTGTTTGTAGGAGGATCTTCTTCCTCTAGGTCCAAGGCGAAAGCCAAGGGAAAGAGGAAGAAAGCCCCCGCCAAACCAAGAGGCGGTGTTAGTAAAGTGGGTACGAAGGGAAAGGAAAAGGCAACAAAGATTGCGGGGAAGCTTGTTGGAAAGGAAGAATGCTTCTATTGTCATAAGAGTGGACACTGGAAGAAAGATTGCAGGGCTTGGAAGGCCAGGACACAGGAACTGAAGCAGGTTGCGGCTTCAGCTTCAGGTGTGTATGTTATTGAGAACTGTCTTTCTATAAACTCTACTTCCTGGGTATTGGATACCGGATCAGGATCTCATATCTGTAATTCTTTGCAGGCGTTGAGAAACCGTTGGGTTTTGAAGGCGGGTGACATGACCCTCAGAGTTGCGAACGGAGCAAGCATGGATGCTAAAGCCGTGGGGGGCTATCACCTGGGAATGTCAGATGGGCATGTTTTAGTTTTGCGTAATTGCTTTTTTGTACCCAACGCAACTTGTAATATCATTTCTGTATCTTTGGTTTCTAAAGAAGGTTATGAATTTGCGTTTGTAAGTAATGTTGTAAACATTCACCTTAATCAAGTTCTGATTGGGTCAGGTACATTGAGCAATGGTATATACGTATTGAACCAACCACAGATTTTTAATTTCCAGAATACACACAAAAGAAAGTCTCCGGAAATCAATCAGACTTTCTTATGGCATTGTAGACTGGGTCACATCAATTAGAGAAGGTTGACTAAGTTACATACAGAAGGGTATTTGGATCCGTTCGAATATCAATCGTATGCCACTTGTCAATCCCGTCTCAAAGGAAAGATGACAAAGACTCCGTTCACTGGACACGGAGTAAGAGCAAGCGAGCTCTTGGGACTCGTACACAGCGACGTGTGCGGTCCAATGTCTACACATGCGCGAAGCGGTTATTCTTACTTCATTACTTTTACGGATGACTTTTCAAGGTACGGTTATATCTTCTTAATGAAACATAAGTCCGAAGCCTTTGAAAAGTTTCAGGAATATAAGAATGAAGTTGAAAAACAAACCGGCAAAAGTATCAAGATTCTAAGATCGGATCGAGGTGGAGAATACTTAAGTGCCGAGTTCCTGAATTACTTAAAAGAGAATGGGATTCTCTCTCAGCTTACTCCTCCATACACTCCGCAACATAACGGTGTATCGGAGAGACGGAACCGGACCCTATTGGATATGGTACGGTCCATGATGAGTAACGCTGAGTTACCGCGATTATTCTGGGGGTATGCACTAGAATCAGCTGCATACCTTTTGAACCGAGTTCCTACTAAGACTGTGCCTACCACACCATATGAGTTATAGAGTGGGAAGAAACCCTATCTTCAGTACCTTAAGATTTGGGGATGTCCAGCTTATGTCAAAAAGCAGCATACGGACAAGCTCGAGGCACGCTCAGTACTGTGCAAGTTTGTGGGATACCCAAAGAACTCCAGGGGGTATCTTTTCTATTACGCAGAGGAACAAAAAGTCCTTGTTTCTCATAATGCCCATTTTCTGGAACATCAGTTCTTGGAAAAAGAAGTAAGTGGGAGCGCAATAGAACTGGAAGAAATTCCAAAACCTCAGACTATTACTGAAAGCTTAGTGGAACCAGAGGGTTCGAAAGAACATGACATTCCTACGCCGCTCCGCAGGAGTAGTAGGCAGTCTCATCCGCCCGAGAGATACTACGGTTTTCTCATAGACGGGAATAGAGAGGATTGCATCATAGATTATGATGAGCCTACTAGCTTCCAGCAGGCCGTTCAGAGCGTTGACTCGGTAAAATGGCTGGATGCAATGCGGACCGAAATGGAGTCCATGTACACCAACAAAGTATGGACGTTGGACATTGCTCCAGACGGGGTAAAACCCGTAGGATGCAAGTGGATCTTCAAAAGGAAGATTGGTGTAGATGGACAGGTTGAGACCTATAAAGCTAGACTTGTAGCAAAGGGTTTCCGTCAAAGACCTGGCTTGGACTATGACGAAACCTTTTCTCCAGTGGCTATGCTGAAATCCATTCGGATCCTTCTTGCCATTGCTGCCTTCCACGATTATGAGATTTGGCAGATGGACGTAAAAACCGCTTTTCTAAATGGAAATTTAGAGGAGTGTGTCTATATGGATCAGCCAGAGGGTTTCATTCAGAGTGGGGGCAGCGGAAAGGTGTGCAAGTTGCTTAAGTCCATCTATGGACTAAAGCAGGCATCGCGGAGTTGGAACATCTGTTTTGATGAAACGGTCAAGGAATTTGGCTTTATCAAAAATCCAGATGAACCATGCATCTATTGTAGATTTGTAGCGAGAACTGTCGTATTCCTCGTTTTATACGTGGATGACATTCTCTTAATAGGAAATGACATTCCTATGCTACAATCTGTCAAGGGATTCTTGTCACACAGGTTCTCCATGAAAGACCTGGGTGATGCCTCTTACATCCTGGGGATCCGGATCCATCGTGATAGATCCAAGAGGATATTAGGACTTTCACAGTCCAGGTACATCGACACTATACTGAAGAGATTCAGTATGGAAGATTCCAAGCGCGGTAACCTACCGGCTTGTCACGGGATCACCCTCTCTAAAGAGATGTCTCCCAAGACTGATTTGGAGAGGGATCGCATGTCTATTATACCCTACACTTCTGCGGTAGGCTCTATAATGTATGCGATGTTGTGCACCAGACCGGATGTAGCTTATGCACTGAGTGTAGTAAGCCGGTATCAGTCAAACCCTGGGGAGAAACACTGGATAGCAGTAAAGAACATTCTCAAGTACCTAAGGAGGACTAAGGAGATGTTCTTGGTGTATGGCGGAAAAGACCTCCAGATCGAGGCCTTTGCTGACTCCAGCTTCCAGAGTGACAAGGATGATTCCAAGTCCATGTCGGGTTTTGTCTTTACCCTCAATGGAGGGGCGGTGTGTTGGAAGAGTTCCAAACAGGAAACCGTTGCAGACTCGACGATGGAAGCGGAATACATCGCTGCATCTGATGCCGCAAAAGAAGCTGTCTGGATAAGGAAGTTCTTGAAAGAACTTCAGGTGGTTCCGTCCATTGTTGACCCAATACCTCTGTATTGCGACAACAACGGGGCTATAGCTTTAGCGAAGGAACCCAGGTCCCATCAGAGATCCAGGCACATCTTGAGGCGGTATCACCTGATCCGGGAGATCGTGGATCGCAAGGAGATCGAGGTTCGGAGGGTTGCTTCAGAAGAAAACACTGCAGATCCATTCACCAAGGCCCTACCCCAGACTCAGTTCGAGCGACTGATCGAGATGATAGGTCTTCGATACGCCAGTACATGGCCTTAGTGCAAGTGGGAGATTGTTAGTGTATATGCCCTAGAGGCCATTACTGTATCATACTAGTTTGTATATTACTTAATGGAAGCTTGGGATATTCACCTTGTATAAACAATCTTGCTCAATATAGTAGTATGCTACTTGGTTTGTTTCTACTTCAATGTGTACATGTGTTTATTTTGCGATATCACCTATACGCATTAGTGGAGCCCTTAGGATCTTTGCTTGATTACCAGCGTTGTGATGGCAGTCACACTAGTGGGGGCTGGGCAATCTATAAGCACATCCTTATACAGGTCCCTAGTCGCAGGACTATCGAGACAGGGCATCGATACTCCGGAGTAGACTAGCGTATGCGCTTCTCATCCCAGTGTGGGAGATGGTCTGTCCCACAGCCATCAGTACGTCGTACTGGAGATAGTATACGGGTGCTCGTTAGGTTACGAGTACACTGGACAGGACTCGTCGGGAACTGACAGGTTGGTATTATACCTATCGTCAGTTATCAGTTCCCAGGTGACATGAGTACAGCTTAGTCCGCTGACTTGACACTGCCACTTCGCCTCGAGTGTGTTCCCACTGCACTTTAATCACTACCCTACCACGGCTCAAAGGAGTCGTGCAAACAGGTAGTGGTTGGGTGCAGTCCCGAAGCACTTGGAGGCAGTGACGGTTAGACAGGATTCGTCTCTCCCGGTATTGGGGGTTGACATCGCGCTGTGTCTAGGACAGCCATTACACGAGTAGTCCCTGGCCAGGGCAAGCGAGATATACTGGTAGGCATCCAGTGTTATCTCAGGGTGTTTTGGGCTTCACTCCGACACGACTTGTACCGCTATTGGGGGACTGACGTTTTACCGCCCCCTAGGCCCGACATGCGATGTATCAGACGAACAGACCGGACTGTACGGAGAATGTCACATTCAGACTCAGTAGGAGTTCAGATGGGGTTCACCTCGTCAGCCTTCTTATCGGCGTCTACCTGGGGACCGTTACGCACAGCTAGTGCCGCTTGCGGTCTGTGGTTAAACCCACTGCCAGCGTAGTGTCGAGTCTTTAGAGTCCCACACAGAGGGTATTCGCCTCTGGGAAAAACAGAGTAGAGGTCGCATGGTTTTGCGACAGGGTTCGTTCTCATCCGCGCACTTGTGCACGTTTGGAGTCCGGACGGATATTGCCAGCGGGCTCTGGTTTGAGCCTGATACTGGTATATGTTTTGGGGTTGCTTTTATCTCTCGGTATTCTTGTTCCTCGGAACGAGAATACAGGTGTCTATGCACAGTTGTTTGAGGCGGAAGAAGAGGTTTTTCATTAGGGTTTCGGAACGGGTGCGCATGCACAGTTGACAGTCGTCTTTTTTCCAAACCCTAATGAATTAGTGAGATATCTATTAATAATAGTAATTAAATGAAATTATGTTATGGTTGGTTTTGTTGACTTGTTGACCATGGTTGACTTGTTGACCATGGTTGAATGTTTGACCATCATCATTATTTTGTAAGGATGCTCCTTGATTCTTGCCAACATTCATTTAATGAAGTATGATAGTGGTCATTCCAAAACAACCATCAACTATTCTCATTTGAATTATTATTACTAATTAGATAATTCTTTTTCTTTTGATATGGTTGCAAAAAGGAAAAGAAAAGCTCATTCTATCATTTAGCTTCTCTCTCCTCACTTCATCTTCTTCTTCCTCTAGCCAAAGGAGAATCCTTCTCATGTGTTGAGAATCCCTCTCCTTAAAAGAAAAGCACCCCTTAGACACTCTCTACTCACTCTAGGATCAAGGGTTTAGCAAGCCGGAGATTCTAGTTCACTCAAAGTTCGAGAAAGAGCCCGAAGGTTGAACCCTCAGGTGGATCCATCTTCGACGGAAGAAGGCGACGAGAAGAGAACCATCAACCTCTACAAGGTTTCAAGAAGAAGGAGTTCAAGTTTAGGTATAACCATCTTTCCGAGTAGCTAACTCTCTTTAGCAAGTTTGCTAGTTTTAGTTTAGGAAAAGATCCTGACTTTGTTTAGTCCATGTTGCCCCATGCGCCAAAATTTGATTTTTATACCGTTTCCGCCTCCCCGTAAGAACCGGGGGTCGCAACGTGGACTTACATTCGTGTCGTGTATGTTTGTTTTATTTTTGGTTTCCCGTGGATCGTATACGGAGACTAATTTATGTTGTTGCCCGTAGGGTGTGGATTGGTCCTGATTGCTAGAGTTTTTGCGTGTTCAAGTTTATTACCGCAATCAAGATGGTTTCGCTTGTAGCAAGCCGGTTGAGTACGGGTCGTCCGCAGGGAGATGGGAATCTTTTTCTATGTGTTTTAACGAGTTAAGTCCAAATGTCCAGGTTTGTTTTGAGATTAACTATGTACTAAAATGATATATAAAGAGAGCTTGTTAGGTTTAGGATTAGGTTAGTTTGAGTTAGGAGTCGCTCACTTCTTTCGTTGCCACTCTTAATATCGGTGTTATGGTAATCGGCAACAACAGGGATTAGCACGGCTAGGAAGGAACTTGCGAGTATAAGCTAGGCTTTCCAACGCTTAAGTTCTTCCTTTTGGTGCTTGTCCGTCCGTTTTTGGCTCTTAGCCTTAACCTCCGGTTAATTCAACCACAACCGGTCTCACTAAGGAATCACCGCTATCATGTAGGATAGGATGCCGTAGGGAGCGGATTGTGGTTCAATTAATGGGAGTCCGAATTAAGATGTTGGGCAAGAAAAGAGTGAGAGAGATTTCCTTCTCTCAAACTTTCCTTATCCTATCGTAACAAGTATGAAAACTACTCACCCATTATAAGAAAAAGAAAATACAACAAAAGGAGGAAGATAGAAAGAAGGAGGTTAGAAGATTACAACTAGCTATTTGAGACCTCACCTTGGCAAGGATCAAGCTTAAGCATCATTGTTGTTAAGGATAAAGAAAAAGAGAACAAGAAAGAAACAAACAACAAATAACAACAACTAGATTAGCAAATAAAAAATACAAGCAATTATCATTAGCAACATAACAAGACAAGCATGGTAACAACAAGAACTCTTTTATTCATCACTTCACTCACAAAAGCTCACTACAAGGTTTTAATGGAGAAGAGATGAGAAGAGGAAGAAGAACAACAACATATATCCTAAAATCTAAAAATAAGAATAAGCACCCTTGGCTTGGCAATATTCTGGACTATTTATAGGCAGGAAACAGAAATTCTAGGGCAACATTCTGGATCAACATGAAAAGACCAAACAGCCCGTGAAAAGTATTCAGCTGACAAGCCTATACGGTCGCGGATCCACGGCCCTTATGGGGACTTAGGTCATCTATTTTGGTGATGTTCCCCGGTTTGCAATACCCTTCAGTCTGGTATATGTTGTTTCTCAGAATTTCTTCATGATTTTTCCAGAATTTCTGCTGATCAAAAGGTGATGTGATGTGGATCTTTTGCCATGATTTTTCTTGAGCTCCGCGTAGATATGTTGGATCTTGTGTTGACATTGAGCTTTGTGCATGAAAATGACATCGATTTGCCATTTTGTCCCTTAAACTAGTGTGTAGCAACCTACGGATAGAGAGCGGAGACCTGTGTTTTATCTGTGGTTGGCAGTAATCCGGAATTTGTCGTGTTTTTCCATGAATTTCACTGTTTAGAGCTGAGAACCTGTATCCTGCAATTAACTAGCAAACACGGCTCAAGAGTACCTACCGATAAGCAATGTGATAAAAATTGGGCGGCATAAAAATGCAAAAATCTGATATGAACAAATACCCCCAAACTTATCATTTGCTCGTCCCGAGCAAAGCAAATTTATTCACAAAAATTCCTAACCTCACTTTCGCAGGGAACGCGATTGCACTGAGCATGTGCAACAAGCCGTTAAACCTCTAGGTGTCCCTAGTAGGAGGAGTGTTGTCTCCTGAGGTTTTCAGCGGATACTACCCACAAAATCCGGTCAAGCTAGTTTCGCAAAATAACTATGATCCAAACCCAAGGATTTTGTTTCAGAAAATAACAATTCTATTATCCTAAGTCTAGACTATCGAACCTTTATTTTTCACACATCGCTTCTTATTTAACTTAAGATTTTATATGTCTTTACGTGCAGTGCAAATAGTGTCGTTAAGTTCCAGAAGGATCGGTTAAAGTTATCATGTCACACAATAAAGCTCAGATAAAAATTTTAAAAGGATCACATAAGTTTTATAAAGAGTTAAGCATTTTTCAAGTTTCGTTTTCCAGTAAGGTTTCAATTTCAGAATTTCTATCTTCCTTAACAGGAAACTAGGTCTTATTTTTCACTCCACCTTTTTCTTGTTTTCATTTCATACACACCTCTGTGAACGTGCAATAGTCTTTATCATAAAATAAAACCTTCATATCTCCGCTAGAAATATTTTTTTACAAAAACCTGTCTTTTGTCAAGATTATTCTCACACAAAAAACTGTTAGGAATTTTAACTCGGAGAGAACACTTGCTTGACTTTGTTTTAATCTGGACTGTCTAGGCTTCTTAACGAGCTTTGGGCCAATGCTCCCAAGCCAGTTGGCTTTAGGGCATTAGGTGTAGAGACACCCCAGCGGACTTAATTACTCAAGTTACCCAGGCCCAAAAACAAAAGACAATTTAGCGTGAAAATCATGATGATTCAATGCGAACGGAGATATAACTGGCAGTTCAGTTATTTTTTGGATAAAAGACGTGTTTAGTGGGTTAGGTTTGTAATCATTCCAATCAAGTTTCAGATGGGTTATTTTTCAGAATTAGTTCCAATTAAGGCATCATTAACATTCCTTCATATTCACTTCACTTCATAAATTATTCTTGATATTACTTATTTCAGAACAAACCTATTTGATCCTCAGAAAATCATTTATCCATTTAAAAGTTTTTAGACATAATAGACTTGTCATCTAATTTCCAAAACTCACGACACGTGTAGTGTGATGTAAAGACGTATATCAGCTATAGTTAACTTCAAAGGAGAGTTATCTTTCAGATTTTCAAAATCTAAAAATAAGATTTAGTTATTCTTATCTTATCAAACAAAACCGTCGAAATGTTGAATCAGAGTTCTCCCACTAGCTAACTTGACAGAAAAGTTTTTATGTTTTTAGAAAATTTTCTGATTTTTATGGATTTTATGGATTTTAGTATGCAGATGCAAAAATGTACATATGAATGCGAAGGTTAGAAATGCGTACCGAGCGTACCCCCAAACTTAAACTGGACAGTGTTCTCACTGTCATTGCATGAAGAGATCGTTGAAGGGTCAAAACTGTCGGTTAGAAATACACTTTTTTTTGTTTTTAAAGAAAAGAAAAATAGTAAAAATGGAAAAGAATATCCACAAATATATACAAAAAGGTATATACATACCCCCAAACTTATTTGGAACAGTGTCCACTGTTCTTGGCTGGATTACCGAAGTTTGGTGGTAGGCAGAGGAAGATTATGCAGGGTAAACCGGCTCCTGTAAGAACAGGAGCTCCTCTGTTGGTTCGGCGCTAAGGTACGGTTTTAGTCGGTGTCCGTTTACTTTGAAAAATGAACCATCCGTTGGATTCTCCAAATCCACAGCGCCATGCGGATACACATTCCGCACAAAGTATGGCCATTTCCAGCGAGATCTGAGCTTACCTGGATGGAAATATAGCCGGGTGTCGTAAAACAGTACCTGTTGACCAGGTACGAATGTTTTGCGCAAAAGATGTTTATCGAGAAACACCTTCGTTCGGTTCTTAACGACAACCGCGTTTTCGTAAGCCTCATCCCTGAGCTCGCTCAATTCGTTCAACTGCAGCTTCCGATGGCTGCCCGCATCTTCGAGAGACAGATTCAGCTCCTTTATCGCCCAAAATGCGCGATGCTCTATTTCCACAGGGAGGTGGCAAGCCTTTCCGTACACAAGCCGATAGGGAGACATGCCAAGATTGGTCTTATAAGCAGTTCGAAATGCCCAAAGGGCATCAGTGAGTTTCAACGACCAATCCTTACAGTTCTTGGAAACCGTCTTCTCCAGTATCTGCTTGATTTGCCGATTTGAAACTTCGGCTTGCCCACAGGTTTGGGGGTGGTAGGGCATAGATAGCTTATGATTAATGGAATATTTCTGCATCAAGGCCTTGAAAGTCTTATTGCAAAAATGAGTTCCATTATCTCTAATGATCGCTCGGGGGTGCCCAAACCGGGAGAAAATGTTTTCTTTAAGAAACCTAACAACAACCTTGTTGTCGTTAGTCCGGCTGGGCACAGTCTCGACCCACTTAGAGACATAATCAATAGCGAGAAGGATGTACAAGTTCCCAAAAGAGCTAGGAAACAGCCCCATGAAATCTATCCCCCAAACGTCGAAAATCTCCACAACCAAGATTGGTTGGAGCGACATCTCGTTCCTCCTAGATATCCGGCCCAAGTGTTGGCACCGGGAGCAAGTCTTGCAGTAGTCATGAGTGTCTTTGAAGAGTTGTGGCCAGTAGAAACCACACTGCAAGATCTTCTCAGCTGTCTTTCTGGGGCCAAAATGCCCGCCACATGCTTGATCGTGGCAAAATGACAGCACACTCTTGAATTCATCGTCAGGGACACACCGACGAATAATCTGGTCGGGACAGTACTTGAACAGATAGGGTTCGTCCCAGTAAAAGTGTTTTACTTGGGATAAGAATCGAAGTCTGTCCTGACTTGACCATTCAGTCGGTCGTAACCCTGTGGCCAAATAGTTCACAATATCTGCGAACCAGGGTTTGCAAGATACTGTCAAGAGCTGTTCATCCGGAAAAACGTTGTTGATAGGAATTTGAAGCGACGGTGAAGAAGGAAGTCGTGAGAGATGGTCGGCGACTACGTTCTCACATCCTCTTTTGTCCTTGATGACAAGGTCAAACTCTTGAAGCAAGAGGATCCAACGTATTAGCCGGGATTTTGCATCTTTCTTCGCAAAAAGATGGCGCAGAGCAGAATGGCCTGTGTAGACAATGACTGGAGAGACGATGAGGTAGGGCCTGAACTTTTCTAAAGCAAATACAACAGCTAAGAATTACTTCTCAGTTGTTGTATAATTAAGTTGGGCGTCGTTCAGGGTTCGGCTAGCATAATAGATTACGTGCGGCATCTTGTTGATGTGTTGTCCAAGGACAGCACCAATGGCAAAGTCAGATGCATCGCACATAATCTTAAATGGGTGCGTCCAGTCAGGTGAAGAAAGAACGGGAGCAGAAGTGAGTGAGCTTTTTAATGACTCGAACGCAGTCACACAGCCTGAGTTGAAGTCGAATGGCGTGTCCTTGGCCAGTAGAAGAGTCAAGGGCCTAGCATCTTGCTAAAGTCCTTGATGATCTGTCTATAGAAACCGGCATGGCCAAGGAAGGCTCGGATGTCTCTGACGCATCTGGGAGGAGGGAGATTGGAAATGACCTCAATCTTCGCTTTGTCAACCTCTATGCCATTTTGCGAAATGATATGTCCTAAGACAATACCTTCGTGCACCATGAAGTGGCACTTCTCCTAATTCAAAGTGAGGTTCTTGTCCTTACATCAGGTAAGGACGGTGTTGAGATGCAGCAAACACTCATTGAAGGAATCGCCGAAGATGGAGAAATCGTCCATGAAGATCTCCAGGAATTTTTCCACCATGTCTGAGAAGATTCCCATCATACACCGCTGGAAGGTAGCGGGCGCATTGCATAACCCAAAGGGCATGCGACGATATGCAAACGTGCCGAAAGGACAAGTGAATATGGTCTTATCCTGGTCTTTTTCGGCGATGGGAATCCGATTATAGCCGGAGTAGCCATCAAGAAAGCAGTAGTACTCGTGTTCGGCCAATCGTTCAAGCATTTGGTCAATGAAAGGTAGCGGGAAGTGGTCCTTCTGCATTGCGGCGTTGAGTTTTCTGTAATCGATGCATACTCGCCACCCAATTTGGGTGCGAGTAGGGATTAACTCGTTAGCCTCGTTAGTGATGACCGTTATGCCTGATTTCTTGGGGACAACGTGAATGGGGCTAACCCACTGGCTATCAGAGATAGGGTAAATGATACCACTATCCAGACACTTTACGATTTCCTTTTTCACAGCCTCCTTCATGACTGGATTGAGTTGCCTTTGTGGATCCCTGGCTGGTTTGGCATCATCCATCAGATGAATGTGATGTTCAACGATCAGGGGACTAATCCCCTTGATGTCCGCCATGGACCAGCCAAAAGCTTGCCTATTGCTGTGCAAGACCGCAAGAAGGGCTTTCTCTTGCTCTGGAGCTAGAGAAGCCGAGATGATAACAGGGAGGGTCTCGTTCTCACCCAAGTAAGCGTACTTAAGGTGAGATGGCAAAGGCTTGAGTTCGAGCGTTGGAGGTGAAACGATTGAAGGCAAGATTGGTGAAAAGGTCTCGAACTCAAAGGATTCCAGCAAAGGTTCAAAACGAGTGTAAGCGACCGAGTTGGATGGTTCAGGTAACTCATCCGGAAATTCGAAGGATTCAAACTCGGATGGTGAGTGGCTAAGATCGTTCGAGAAAGTGAAACACTCGTAGTCATTGTCGAGCGCAGAAACAGCAGCAGGTTCGAAGAGGAACGCACTAGTGGCGTTAAGGTTATCGTGATCGAACAAAAACTCCTCGAATTCACACTCTTCTGGGGTGATCTCCTGGATTGAGCAAACGTCTAGTATATGAGCATTAGGTTCGGTGGGCTGATTCCCCAACCTAAAAATGTTGAGTTCAATTGTCATGTTTCCAAAAGATAGGTTCATCGAACCATTTCGACGATTGATCACAGCATTTGAGGTTGCAAGGAATGGGCGACCGAGTATCACCGGAATTTGATTCCGGGGGTTAGCTACAGGCTGTGTGTCTAATACAATGAATTCAACGGGGAATATGAAGTCCCCAACCTTGATTAACACATCCTCTAGCTCACCCCTAGGATGGGTGATTGATCGGTCGGCCATTTGGAGAGTACAGTGTGTGGGTTTCAGCTCTCCTACACCTAATTGCTCATATACTGAGTACGGAAGCAGGTTAACACTGGCACCAAGATCTAATAGTGCGCGGTTGATGTTCTTATCCCCAATGGTAATAGAAATCGTAGGACAGCCAGGGTCCTTCCGTTTTGCGGTAAAGATTGGGTAAGAGCATCACTCACAGCACTAGCCAAGCAAACTTTCTTGGGTACCTAAGACTTCCTCTTTTTCGTGCACGAATCCTTTAAGATTTTCGCGTAGGACGGGACTTATTGGACAACATCTAAAAGGGGAATGTTGATGTTAACCTACTTAAACAACTCCAGAATCTTCTCCATTTGTGGATTTTGTTTGTTGGACCTCAACCGGTTTGGAAATGCAACGTTTTTAAAATTGGTTGAGTCCAATGCTTATGGAGGAGATTGTGGAGTTGGAACGGATCCAAGAGCTGGTGTTTTCGTAGAGTGAGAAGTGGGTCCGTTCAGAGAAGAAGAAGAAGAAGAAGAAGAAGAAGAGCCTTTTGACGAATGGAGAATAAGCTCAGAAGACGAAGAAGAAGAAGAAGAAGAAGAAGAAGCGGTCGGGGTGTCATTATCCTCAATTGTTGTGCCGATGTTGTTGTGCAGCATCCTTTCTGATCTCAATGTAGTCACGGCACTCACATTATGGTTCTGTTGTTCAAGAGCAACATGTACATTATGTGGGTGACCGGGATTTGGGAGTGGTTGAGATGGAAGCTTCCCCTTTTGTCGCTCGCTCAACGCCGCATTCAGCTGTGCAATCTGGGCTTCGATGGTCTTGATGCTTTGCCCATGTGCAGCAGTGTGTTGCACCAAAGACTGAATAGACGACTGGATGTTGGCGGTGGATTGTGTCGATTGTTTAACGAACGCCTCCAGACTTCGTTCTAGCGAGGAAACATTATCGTTGTTTGACGGAACAAAGTTGTTTTGCGGAAAAGAATTGTTGGGTGCAAAGTTGTTCGTCTGATTTTGAAAAGGTTGGGGTTGAAAGGGCTACTGAAACTGATGTTGAGTTTGTTGTTGCGCTTGTTGTTGCGGAGGAGGGGGCCTCTGAAAATTGTTGCCTTGGAATTGATGCCGATTCTGATTCCAGACGAAATTGGGGTGGTTCCTCCAACCGGGATTGTAGGTGGAAGAGTATGGATCATTTCTCGGTCTTTGCTGAAATGCAGCATTAACCTGATCCTGTCCTTGAGATGGTGGATTGTAAGAACACTCTTCGGTTAAGTGAGAAGGATCAGAACAACAAGCACAAATGGTACAAAGGGGAAAAACAGGGGCAGGAGCAGGAGATGAAAATTTGCTCTCTATCGCTTCAAGTTTTCTCGTTATTGCAGCCATTTCAGCTTTCATCGCAATAGAGACATCAAGTTGGTGAATTCCTACCCTAGACTGACCAGTAGAAGTGGAGGAAGAAGAAGAAGAAGTTGGTCCGGTGCTCTCCCATTGAAGCGTTTGTTCCACAAGGTCTTCGAAGAATTGCCACGCTTCCTCGTCAGATTTCGATAGGAAGTAGCCCTGACAAATGGTTTCCAACAACTGCTTGGTTGCTGGGTTCAGGCCTTCGTATAAGGTTTGGCAAAGTTGCCATTTTTCAATACCATGGTGAGGGCACTGAACAAGAAGGTCTTTATACCGGTCAAAGCACTTCCAGAAGGGTTCAGTAGGAAGCTGGGAGAATTGGTTATTTCATTATGGATCCTAGCGGTTTTATGATTCAGATAGAATTTCTTGAGAAACGCTTTCACAAACTCGTCCCAACTGGTTATGGTGTGGGAAGCAGTGCTATACAACCACTTCTCAGCAAGATCGCACAAAGTGAACGGAATGACCCATAGCCGTATAGCATCGTCCGACAGCTGGGTCGTTTTCATCATGGCACAAACATTTTGAAATTTGTTGATGAAGATATAGGTATCTTCATATTCAAGCCCATGAAATTTCGGAAGCATGTTAATGAAGTGGGGCCTAATTTCAAAATTATCCCCATTGGCCGGTGGAAGGGAAAGATAGGTGGGAAGTGCAGAACCGGTGGGATAGAAACGATCCTGGAGCGTGATTCGCTGTGGCGCTACAACAGGCGGTGGTGGTGGGTTATTCGCATCCATAGGAGGTCGAATCAATCCCGGAGGAGTTGTAAGATGTTTGGATTAAATCCTGACATCGCGGAAGAAGAGGTTGGTGATGGTGAAGATGAGGATGTATGAACAGAATTCCGGTCAACGTCGGAGTTGGCCGGCAAAGGTAAGGGTGAAAGAGGCGTGGACGGAGTTTCGATGTCTGAGTCGATCGCGTAGTCGGTAGCGACTAACGTATCGCGGACTAGGTGAGCGCTAGTGTCCCGAGTCCAAGCGGACATACACTAAACGAGTTTAGTATAGTCAAAGAGAGAAGGTGAGGGTAAGAAAACGTCAATGGAGAAATACGATGGGTGGTGTGAAAAAATGGATTCTGGCGACAAAGGGCAAGTTTTTATAAAAGTTTTTGGTTTTGTGTTTTTTTTTTAGAAAGAGCTTTACAGAAATATGTACGGACTTACGGCTTCAAGCAATCACAAACAAGATATGCACAATCGCACCTAGATCTAGGGTCATCTAGGTCAGCTAGACAGCTCCTAACTGTTCCAAAGGGCTAGAAATAGGACCTTAAACCGCCTCTTCTCCGCCAATTGCGGCCAGGTAAGTGCCAGGTAAGTGGGAGGCTCCCCACTACGTAAGTAGTGGTCCTAATTAAGTAACCACTTGCCTTGGACACACTTGCCTAGACACCGCAAAGTCAGGATAGGATAAACGGCCGATGCCTGTAACTAGTCCTCTGTCCTATTGAGCGCGAAGTCCTTAGGGCTGAGTCTAGTATTTTTTAATTAAACAATGGTCAATGCATATGCCTTTTGTGATTTCTGGGGTCCTGGGAAGGGTGATGAAATCCCCACCCAATCTGGATTGGTTTCAAGCCCCTTAAAGTCCGTATTAATAAATGCAAAGCAGTAACAATCAACTGTAATCAATTTTTTTATTTTTTAGCGCGGCGCAAAGAATCCTGCACAAAAACAATTTATTGGAAGGGGGAAGAGAATTTGCGTAAAGAATGCTGCAGAAAACACAGTTCAGTGGAGTTCAGTGGAGTTCAGAGGAGTGGGGAAGGGGATAGAAGGCTCACAAAAAAAATTGGGATGATGACAGCAGCAAACCGCCGCGGTTCCGTGGCCAGAGAGCTCTTAGGCCGCGGTTCCGCGGCTACAATGTGGAACTGGGCCTTCAATTTTCTTGTGTGTGCTTTCCGGGGTATCCTCTTCTTGTCTGGAGCTCCTGAATCTTGATTTGCTTACTGGGTTTGCTCCAGAATTATACAGTAGACCGTTGGTTCTTATCTTGATCCGTCGCGGTGTAGCAGCGAGATATGGGTCTAACTTCCCACGTCTTTGGCACTGAACTCGACCGTCTTTTTATCCTGTACACTCGCACAAAAACTAATCAAAAATAACAAGGTGGTTTTTTTTTACAATGTATATTTTTTTGTTTTATTTTTCGGTTATATTCACAAATTAACCCAAAATTACACAAAGAAATAAACTACCGTCTCCCCGGCAAAGGCGCCATTTGATTGGTAGAGTTTTTGCGTGTTCAAGTTTATTACCGCAATCAAGACGGTTTCGCTTGTAGCTAGCCGGTTGAGTACGGGTCGTCCGCAGGGAGATGGGAATCTTTTTCTATGTATTTTAACGAGTTAAGTCCAAATGCCCAGGTTTGTTTTGAGATTAACTGTGTGCTAAAATGATATATAAAAAGAGCTTGTTAGGGTTAGGATTAGGTTAGTTTGAGTTAGGAGTCGCTCACTTCTTTCGTTGCCGCTCTTAATATCGGTGTTACGGTAATCAGCAACAACGGGGATTAGCACGGCTAGGAAGGAACTTGCGAGTATAAGCTAGACTTTCCAACGCTTAAGTTCTTCCTTTTGGTACTTGTCCATCCGTTCTTGGCTCTTAGCCTAACCTCCGGTTAATTCAACCACAACCGGTCTCACTAAGGAATCACCGCTATCATATAGGATAGGGTGCCGTAGGAAGCGGATTGTGGTTCAATTAATGGGAGTCCGAATTAAGATGTTGGGCAAGAAAAGAGTGAGAGAAATTTCCTTCTCTCAAACTTTCCTTATGCTATCCTAACAAGTATGAAAACTACTCACCCATTATAAGAAAAAGAAAATACAACAAAAGGAGGAAGATAGAAAGAAGGCGGTTAGAAGATTACAACTAGCTATTTGAGACCTCACCTTGGCAAGGATCAAGCTTAAGCATCATTGTTGTTAAGGATAAAGAAAAAGAGAACAAGAAAGAAACAAACAACAAATAACAACAACTAGATTAGCAAATGAAAAATACAAGCAATTATCATTAGCAACATAACAAGAGAAGCATGGTAACAACAAGAACTCTTTTATTCATCACTTCACTAACAAAAGCTCACTACAAGGTTTTAATGGAGAAGAGATGAGAAGAGGAAGAAGAACAACAACATATATCCTAAAATCTAAAAATAAGAATAAGCACCCTTGGCTTGGCAATATTCTGGACTATTTATAGGCAGGAAACAGAAATTCTAGAGCAACATTCTGGATCAACATGAAAAGACCAAACAGCCCCTGAAAAGTATTCAGCTGACAAGCCTATACGGCCGTGGATCCGCGGCCTAAGCGTGCTTATGCCGCGGTTCCGCGGCCCTTATGGGGACTTAGGTCATCTATTTTGGTGATGTTCCCTGGTTTGCAGTACCCTTCAGTCTGGTATATGTTGTTTCTCAGAATTTCTTCACGATTTTTCCAGAATTTCTACTAATCAAAAGGTGATGTGATGTGGATCTTTTGCCATGATATTTCTTGAGCTCCGTGTAGATATGTTGGATCTTGTGTTGACATTGAACTTTGTGCATGAAAATGACATCGATTTGCCATTTTGTCCCTTAAACTGGTGTGTAGCAACATACGGATAGAGAGCGGAGACCCGTGTTTTATCTGTGGTTGGCAGTAATCTGGAATTTGTCGTGTTTTCCATAAATTTCACTGTTTAGAGCTGAGAACCTGTATCCTGAAATTAACTAGCAAACACGGCTCAAGAGTACCTACCGATAAGCAAGGTGATAAAAATTGGACGGTATAAAAATGCAAAAATCTGATATGAACAGATCCAAATCCGTATTTTCTTAGATTTGGGTTTGGGTTGGTTTAAGGATCGTTAATCTTGTTTTAGATTAAGATCAACTCAAACGTTTGTTGAGGATACGTTACTCTAATTTTAGACTAAGATCTACTCAACAGGATTTTCTTTAGTTTATAGGGACGTTACGGTCCATTGGGTTTAAGGACATCATAGTCCATGAGTTTAAGGACCTCATAGTCCATAGTTTAAAGACGTCATAGTCTGTGGGGTTTAAAGACATCATAGTCTGTGTTTAAAGACATCATAGTCTGTAGGGTTTTGGTTTGACAGTTTGGGGATGCACCAAAAGTTATTGGTTATTGGGACCCTCCATCTCTCTGAAGACGTTGAAGAATTACAACGACATGTATCAGAGGTATGGAGAGATGTACCCTCGAACTAATGTCCCGACTGAGGGGGAATGGGATGAACATCATTTTAGATGCCCTCTGTTGGGAGCTCATTAGCTATCTCTGGGACTGAGATCGGTTTTGGTGACATTAAGCATGAGGAACTCAACAAATGGTTCTCGGGAAATTTGGTCTGGGTTTGGCTAATATTGGCATTTCGTAGTGTTAAACACCAATATATGCCCGGCGCTCACGTGCTCCCACATTAGGTGCTTAAAGTAGTGTTAAACACTAAAAATTTGAGGCGCTGTTTCTTTGGGTTTATTCCCTTGTTCTTTTCTGAGCGCTAAGCGTTATTGGGTCACGTGGGATCACGTGAGGCGCCCCAAATGGAAACAACCTTTGATTTACTCCCTTTTTACTTTATAAGTGCTAAGCGCTAATTGGGGGTCATGTGGGGTCACGTGAGCCAGTCTCAGCTGTCCTCTTTGTTCATCAAGGGTGCTCACGTGGGAGCACGTGATCGGTCATTATCATATTGGGTGCCAATCTTTTTTACGTGCATGGAGATCCTGGATTTCGAGACTTTCAAGCCCACTGTTTTGTAAGAATTAAATTCTTAAGACTTAGTATTTCTCATAGGTTTGGGATCTGCAAGGTAGAATCTCCCTGATAAGAATTGAATTCTCAACTTGTAGGGAGATCTGCTTCTGCAGAACTTTCACTATAAGGAAGAACTAAGTTCTTATATCAAGGGTAAAACCCTTGTTTTATCAGAGGAATTAAATTCCTATATACTTTTTGGGAGAATTAAATTCTCTGAACTTAGATCTTCCCCTAGGTTTTGGGTCTGCATGGCAGGATCTTCCCGATGAAAATTAAATTCTCAACTTGTGGAGAGATTTGCTTCTGCAGATCTCGACCAGAGGAAGAACTAAGTTCTTTTTAGAAGAGTTAAACTCTTATGGAGGTGAAAGGGAGATGAGATATTCTCTGTGTTTTGTTCCTTCTCTTACCTAGAGTTTCTTTTTCTCTTTTTCTCTCTAGAGAATTAAATTCTCTTTTCTTTTAAGCTTACGAAGGGTTTCTCTCCTTTTTTTATCTTCTCTTTTTTCTCCTCTTTTATGTCTCTTGGCTCCTATTTATAGGAGAAAGAAAAGAATCAATTTGTTCAGAAAATCTCTTATTGAGAGATTTTGATTGATTTTATAATCAACCAGAAACGATCTTTTAGATCAATTGGTGAATTTTATTCACCGTTGGATTTTTAATCCAAGGGCTTCTGTTTTACAGAAGATATTTCTTACAAGATTAGGAAATTATTTCCCTATACAGAATCTTCTTCTGTAAATTGGTGATTCTTTAATCACCATTGGATTTTTAATCGAACGACGTTCTGCTTTACAGAGCGCAATCTTTCTTGTTTAGAAACGTCTTAAGGAAATATTTTCCAAATGGGGCTCTGATCCCTTTTATTTCAGAATTTAATTCTATCGGTTCAGAAGGCATAGGAGCCCATCACGTATAGCACGTGACCCCACAAAGTTAAGCACATCAAAGAGCGTTGTGTGCTATCACGTGACTTCTTTTGGCCAATTGTTTGTTTTAAGAAGGCGCCTATATACTCTGTATATAGAAGTCACGTGTCTGCACGTGGGGCTCAGTTTCAGCCTTGTTTTGTCAAGCGCGGTGCCTATCACGTGTAGTCACGTGATGCTCCGTTTGGGGACTTTTCCCATTGCTTTTATATTTTTTATTCAGTTTTTATGAGGGAACAGTGGCGATCGCACATCGAGTATGAATCGATTGATAGCCAAGTATAGGAAGGTCGGTATCCTCCCTTTCCCCGGAGTCGAGGTGGCGATCGCGTATCAAGTATGAATCGATTGATAGCCAAGTGTAAGAAGGTTGGAGCCACTCGATTCCACCAGGCCGCCTCGTGGTGAGGGCTTTGGATCCACGGTGTTTGTTTGGGAAGGAAGCTACCCCTTTGTGGATGAGCCGAGCAGGAAGCTACCCAGCCGCCTCGTGAGGAAGCTTTTAATCCACAGCATTTGTTGGGCAGGAAGCTACCAGTTGCGTATGGGCCGAGCAAGAAGCTGCGTGGCGGCCTCGTAATGAGGGCTTTAAATCCACAGCGTTTGTTGGGAAGGAATCTACCCGCTGCAGATGGGCCGAGCAGGAAGCTGTACGGCGGCCTCGTGATGAGGGCTTTAGATCCATAGCGTTTGTTGGGCAGGAAGCTACCCACTACGGATGGGCCGAGCAGGAATTTGCTTGGCGGCCTCGTGATGAGGGCTTTAGATCCACAGCGTTTATTGGGCAGGAATCTACCCACTACGGATGGGCTGAGCAGGAAGCTGCACGGCGGCCTCATGATGAGGGCTTTAGATCCAAGGCGTTTGTTTGGCAGGAAGCTACCCGCTGAAGATGGGCTGAGTAGGAATTTTCTCGGCGGCCTCATGATGAGGGTTTAGATCCACAGTGTTTGTTGGGCAGGAATCTACCCGCTATGGATGGGCCGAGAAGAAAGATGCACAGCGGCCTCATGATGAGGGCTTTATATCCACAGCGTTTGTTGGGCAGGAAGCTACCCGCTGCGGAAAGGCTGAGCAGGAATTTTCTTGGCAGCCTCGTAATGAGGGCTTTAGATCCACAACATTTGTTTGGCAGGAATCTACCCGCTGTGGATGGACCGAGTAGGAAGCTGCACGACGGCCTCGTGAAGAGGGCTTTAGATCCACAGCGTTTGTTGGGCAAGAAGCTACCCGTTGTAGATGGGCCGAGTAGGAATTTGCTCGGCGGCCTCGTGATGAGGGCTTTATTAACTCGCTAGTATCTACTTGGGGCGTCGTTCAACCTCCCTTGACCCGTAAAGCAGAGGAAGGGTGACCGTCATGGGTGACACATGGCCGTTCCCTATCGGGAAAGTGCGATATTCTGTGATTCGCATCGTTTGCGCGAGTAAATCTCGGCAGTTGAAAGATTCTTGTTGAGGCTATAAATACCGAAGGCATGTTGGTTTCTTCCCAATCTTGCATCCTCTGAAGATGACCGGCCACGTGTATACCATCAAGGAGATCGTTTCTCATGATGATATATAATTTTACAACCTTAATCGTTCCGAGGAGACGTACGAGGTGATGATAGGCCGTTTAGAGGGCCATTGTGGGCTCCTGCTTCCCCGGCATCTCCTCTCCTTCAGGTGCTAATTTATGCGATATGGAGGACTTCCTCGGGTCTGTACAACATGTCGTCTCCGCAGTTAATGGACGAGGCATTTAACAAAATGCAAACTGTCTATGGGCTTGGTCTGATCTCAAAGAGTAGGCAGGATCGCTCGGTGGATCTCCTTCTTGAGAGTTTCCAACAAAGGTTGGTCGTCGCATCTTGCTCGATGGACGGGGATCCCGGGGAGTCCGTGGCTTCTAGGGTCCGAGAGTACCATCAGAGGGAGCGGGTTGAGGCTGCTTGGGCTCGGCTGGAAGAGCTTTCTTCGGTGTACCATCGACAATGTTTCCTTAATCCTCGCCCTCATTTGTTGTAATTGTTGTAAGGCTGGGGAGCCCATAATACCTTTTAATAAATAAATTTCTCTTTTGTTGTGGTGCATTGTCTCTTTTTATCCCTTCGATATATTTTATACTCTTTCTTAAAAAAACCTAAGAGTCTCAGAACCAAGAAAAGGAACAAAAGAGGTTTCTTCTGCGAGAGGACCTAGCTTAGGAGACTTAATTAAATGCCAATAAGAATTACATTATTTCAAAATAGGGTAAATGTTTATTTATACAACTTAAGTTTCTCGGCATTATAAGGACGAAGAAAATTACGCCCCCGGCGTCCTGCAGGCGGTACGCTCCATCGGGCAAAGCCTCTGTTACGAGGAATGGTCTATCCCACTTCGGGGTGAACTTATGTAGTCTTCCTTGGTCCACGAACTCGTTTCTTCGTAAGACCAGATCTCCCGTCTTGAAGGCTCGATGTTTAACTCGGGCATTGTAGTAGCAGGCGGTTTGCTGCTGATAGGCGGCTGCCCTGATTTGCGCTCGATCCCGCTTTTCCAGTAGGACGTCCAAGTTGCTTCAGAGCTCCAAAGTGTTGGCTTTGTTATCAAAATGTTCAACCCTGTAATTGGGCAGTCCAATCTCCGCGAGGACCATCGCCTCGGTGCCATAGCAGAGGCTGAATGGGGTTTCTCTCGTGAGTGTTTTCTTCGATGTTCGCAATACCCATAGCACTCATGGCAGTTCTTCGACCCAGTCTCCCTGCCTCCCTTCTAAGCGGGCTCCGAGACTGCGGATGATGGCTCCGTTGGCTGCCTTGGCTTGCCCGTTGCATTGAGGATGTGCGGCTGCGGCAAACTTCATCAATATGTGGTAATCGCTGCAAAACTCCTTGACTTTATCATTTTCGAATTTGGTCCCATGATCGATAATTATGCACCTCGGGATCCCAAATCGAGAAATTATGTTGTTCTGCAGGAACTTTATCATAGAGGTGGCGTCCGGTTTCCTGATGGGTACGACCCCTATCCATTTCGTGAAATAGTCCACTGCGATGAGGATGTATCTGTGCTCGCCCGTGCCGATAGGGAGTTGGCCCACCATATCCATCCCCCATTGTGCAAACGGCCAAGGGGAACTGAGCGACGTTAGCTCAGTGGCGGGGAGACAAGGTATGCTGCCGAAGAGTTGGCAATTCTTGCATCCTCTGACCAGCTTCTCGGCATCCCGGTGCAATCTCAGCCAATAGTATTGTAACAACTCCATTTTTAGTATACATAAATTTGATTTAAATTTGAAGTATACTTGGGGTATTTAATGTTGCTGTTACCACTTTAAGTATTTATTTCACACAATAATTACAAGAATGAGCTTGTAGCTCATTGGTAATACCTTGCACTGCTGAACCAAGCCACCAGAGTTCAAATCCCATGCCCCACATTATTTTTAATATTTATTTTGTTTTAAATCCTTTGGAAGCCCAACAGTCCACACACCATAACTCCCAAAACTTGAACTAAACCTGAAAAACCAAAAATACCAGTGTCTTACCCCGGTGACCCCCCACCTTCTCGACCCCCGACGCGGCCCGACTCGGTCCGGCGCCGCCGGCCGGACTCGGCCGGACGGCCGAGTCGTCAACACAAATTTTGTGTCTCTTCGCCTTCTCTAACCCCCTGCACACTCTAATTTATTGGATCGGTTCCAGAATGCCTATTAACACCTAATTACTCCAATTTTTAATGAATTTTCTATATTTTTACATTTTTTTTATTAAAAACCCTTCATCTACCTTAACCCTAGCCTACCTATAAATATACCCCCTACCCTCTGCCCTCTCATCCCAAAATCCTGAGCCCACTCTCTCAAAGAAATTTCCAAGAATCGTGTACTTTGAAAACAAGCTCGAGGCGAAACTCCGATGAGTTCCCGGCGGAACTTCCGGCGACCGTTTTAGGAACTACCGACGACGACGCAATACATCGGCGATCCCTCTAGTTCCCTATCACCCTCTAGTGTAATCTAAAACCCGTAAGTCTCTTTTCTATCTCTCTTTTCCAATCTCAAAATACGAAATTACAAAACCCGACGGAATCGGAACAAATCCAATTTTCGATTCGGTTTTCTATAAAATTCCACTTCTCACTAATACAATCATATTTAAACTTCCTCATGTTGACTACTAAACACTAATCAAACAATTTGATCAAGTTACGTCACATGAAATGATAGCTATTTCAATTTATCGTATTTTTCACTTAAATACCACATTATTTCAATCCTTCATTTAACCCCATCAAACTTGCTGCACATTTAAAGTAGATCACGAGATAACGACCTACCTTCTCACACACTCATATGCAACACCCTCAAGAACCTAGAATACGAAATAAACGAACATTTGCATATACTTAATAAAACCATTTCTAAAAGGATTTAGTTTTGATACATTTTGTAAAAAAGTACCATTTATTATGAAAATACGATAAGTTGTGGACATCGGACTTTGTGGTGTCTAGGCTAGGCAAGTGAGAAAGGTAACTTTAAAAGGCCCGTCTCACGGTGATTCGTGAGCGGATCCCTCCTTTCCTCGCTTGTACTTACCTGGCCACAATTGGCGATGAAGAGGCGATTTGAGGCATCTCACAACTTGTCATTTAGACCATTTAGAAATACTCTAGTTGACTTAGGAGACCCTAGAACATAGAATACGGAAAAATTGACATTTTTACAAATAAATACCACTTACTTCATAAAAACGTTTTCTAAAGGATTTAGTATTTTACAATCTTTACAAAGCGCCGCTACAACCCGTTTTGGAGAACCCGTTAGGGATGGTGCGGTTTATCGCATACCCTCAGGCTTAGGAGTGCGAGATTCAGACCTCCGGAAGGAGCATTCAGTCTCGAAAGATTTAAAATACGACATCTTAAGAAAATAAGATTTTTAGAATATAAAATATTTATTAAAATTATTTTGGTATAAATATATGTATATTTATCATTAAAATATCTATTTTGTTATGATATAAATATTCTACCTTTTTCTAAAAATCATAAGAACAAATTTTACACTAAAATACCATGAATTCCAAATAAATCAATATTATAAATAAATACCTTTAATTATGAATCTAGGATATTTTTACTAGAAATATCACAATATAAAATCCACCTTCATTATAACTTTAAAGACGAATAATGAATACTTGAGGTGTATTTTGAAAAGTATATAAAAGTATTTTTACATAAAAAACCCTCAAGTTTTATAAATTAGCCTAAGGACCCTAGCAATTATAGGTTTAAGAAATAATCAAGACTTCGACTTACATTTCTAATTGGCTGACTCGGGTTTGAGTCCGATTAATCTGACTTGAATATGATTCAAGTCAATCTACAATTTACAATCTTCAACATGAATCCATGAATCCAATTATCAATCTATACGACTTGACTGAACCGAACCATGAATATACATTCCATTTACATGGTTCTCCAGCTATTCCATTTACATGATTCTACGGTTATATCCGTTTACCGATATCATGATTTCGGTCAGTCAATCAATTATACAATCAATTCAATTTACCGTAGAAACAATACAATCAAAACACTACGGGGTTTTAAGGGGTAGATTGGTACGGAAGGTGTTAAAAGTGGCACGGGGCGGTAAGATTAAAACACCTAACCTATATTCTGTTGCTGTCGTACCGTGGCTTAACGGTCCCTTGTACATTCCGTTTTCCCTGGTCTCTAGCATATAAAGACCCTTCTCGTATACACTGGCATTCTTCTGTACCAAGCTACAAACAACAGCGTTAACACGACATTACTACAAGATAATACAACTTTAAAAGATACCTTCTTATTCTGTCTATTATACTTTCCTCTCATCTTTGGGACTTACCGAGCGACCTTGTTCAGTTGATAAAACTGCATATTTGTTATTACATTTTTCCTACCATTTCCATATTTAAAAAGGTCTTTATTATAATATATCATACATATGAGGGTTTATTTATAAAAATACTATTTTCCATGTGTTGATATATTATAATTAGCATTTGGTAAGAAAATGTATATAATATTATTGACCTAATCCTAGTAGAACAAAGTCTACTAAATATTATTTAAGTTGTTGTGCAGAATTTTTCCAAGACTAAAATCAAGGAAATCAAGTTGTTGAAGAAAACTTGCCTAATTAAGAAAGCAAAACTTGGAAACCAAGTCTGGCAGCAACCACGAGAAGATTTCCAATTTCCAAAAGTTTCAGAGATCTCCAAGTGTCACAAGAAGAAAAACGCAGAAGAGAAAATCCAACGATCACTATACAAGACCGCGGATCCACGGTCAAACCTACCCTTTGACTGCGTATCCGTCGCGGATCTGAGAGGTTGGAAGCTGAGATTTTTTGGGGTGAATCTTTTCTGTTGGGTTCCAAATTTGGAATCTAGGGTTCTGGCTTTTGGAGTATAAATATGGACCGAGAGCCTCTTGGAAAAATCATCAAGCCAACGAGATCACGAAGTCCAAGACGGCTCACGCATCCAGGCTGATCATCAACGGTTCATCTACCTCCTTAGAAGAGATCGAGAAGCAAACTAGTATTTGTAATCATTTTCTAAGGAATCAAAGTGTAATGAATATTATTGATTAATAAAGGTAGCTTTCTTTTTCTTATTCTATTTCTTCGTAGTTTAATTATGCAATTTCTTTCCATCTCTTTTTCTCCCAACATGCGCGAGTAATTCTCCGCTTGTTAGGGTTCGTAGGATTAGGGTACGTTAATGGATGATGAAGATCCTTAAACCCTTTTTTAAGTCCTATAAAGTTTATGAACTTTATCAAAAGAATCATTAACATCCTAATCGGACGCGCTAACAATTCATTGTTAGTTCCGACCGCGATTAGAGATTAGATTAATGATTGTTTTGGTAAAGGCTAGATATGAACGGAGTTCCGTGTCGAGATAAGGGTTAAGAGTGGGATTCCTTTTCCCTCCAGAAACCCTAATCTATACGCATCACCGTTGTTCTAGTTTTAAATCTATTAAAGGATAAAAAGGGTAACTTTTAATTAATCGTCCATAACTACTAAATCCTAACGAACCCTGCAAGACCTCTTAGTATATTAACTGCATCCCTAAAATAATCTAGATCTATATATTTTGCATTCTTGCTTAACGTAGATCTAGAAACCTTTCCACAAAATTCTTTATTCCTCCTCTCTTTTTCAACACATCTAAAGTAAGAGTAAAAGATTCAACATTTCCCTGAGGACGACCCGTACTCACCTCGGTCTAGCTACACGCGACACCGTTCTGATTGCGGTTATTCTACAAACACAATTTTTCGAACCAATCAAATGGCGTCGTTGCCGGGGATACGTGCGTAATTTTTTATTCTTACTATTTGTGTTGAATTCTTAGACGATTCATATCATTATTAAAACAAAAATGCAAATTGCATATTTAACGATTTATGCGTGAATTTTTACAAGGAAATCTGGAGTCACAGACTTGAGGAAACAGGAGATCTAGGGTTTCACACTTCTCTGGTATCTTTCTCAACTCTTTCTCTCTCCTCTAAAATCCAATAAAATCTATTTTCTGCAGGATTCTTTGCAAAATAGCGCCGCTCAAAAATCTTTTTGCAAAAGTTTTGTGATTGGTTTTGTTTTGCATATTTTAATACGGACTTTAAGGGGCAAAGTCCAAATCAAGATTAGGTGGGGATTTCATCACCCTTCCTAAGCCCCACAAATCACAAACAGAGCATCTGCATCAACCCTACATTAATTTAAAAAATATCTAGACCAGACTCTAAGGACTGTCGCGCTCATTAAGGACAGAGGAAGGTCGTAGGTAATCTATCGCTTATACGCATTACTTTTGTGGTGCCTAGGCAAGTGTGTCTAAGGCAAGTGGTTTACTTAATTAGGCCCGCTATTTTCGGTGATTTGTATAGCGGATACCTCCCACTTACCTGGCACTTACTTGGCCATAAGAGTAGTAAAGAGGTGGTAGAGTATTGATCCTATGGCTTGTCCTTTGGAAGTCTAGGAGCGATCAAGAGACTGACCTAGGTAACCTTAGTACTAGGGTTAGTTGTGCATTTTAGAGTGATTTGTCTTGAGTCCCACTTTTTCAAAACAAACCAATTTTAAATCACACACACGCTGCCACTTGCACTAAACCCGCTTAGTGCATGCTCGGCTAGACACGGGATTCTAGTGTCCGTCTTGTCCGCGTTCCTGCTATCGACGCCGAAGTCGGTACTTCTTCATCTTCTTTTCCCCCACCACACACCACGACCGAGATGGACGGCACTCCATCAGATTATACCACCACGCTGCCACCGGCCGTAGGTGCGCAGAATCCACCGCGCATCTCTCTCCAAAAGAGATGCTATCCTATCCGCGGTCCTCTTCCCACTTGTCTATCTCTTCCACCAGCTAACGGGGATAATTTCGAAATTAAACCCCATTATATCAATCTGCTGCCCAAATTTCACGGGCTTGAGTCGGAAGACGCGTACGTTTTCATCACCAAATTCGAAAACGTATGTGCAATGATGGGTACTTCACAATTGACTGTGGATGCTATGCGCTTACGTCTTCTCCCATTCACACTGTGCGACTTGGCAGAAAAATGGCTTTATAATACTATCGCACACTCTATCACTAATTGGGATGAATTCGTAATAGCATTTCTTAAGAAGTTTTACCCAAACCATAAGACCGCCCGTGTTAGGAGCGAGATCAACCAGTTCACCCAGCTTCCTAATGAACCATTTTGGAAGTGCTTTGAACGTTTTAAGGATCTGCTTGTCCAATGTCCTCATCATGGAATACAAAGATGAGATTTATGTCAAATAATATATGGAGGCATTAATCCAGCGACAAAGCAGATGCTTGAAACAATGTGTCAATGCAATTTCATGTCTAAAGACGACGGTGAAGCTTGGAAATATCTGGAAGACCTTGCTGAACACACTTTGCAGTGGGAAAGCGTAAGACCACCTTCAACTAGGGGAGGTATTCACCAGCTCGATGTTTCCATCGCAGTAAAAGCCGAAATGGCAGCGATGCAGAAGAAACTCGATGCTATTGAGAACAAACTTTCATCAGTCTCCCTAAATCAGGTCACGCTTCCTAAGACCGTCTGTGGTTGCTGTTCAGATCCTTCACACTTAACGGAAGAATGTCCTATGAATGCATAGGTTCAAACTAATGCTGCTTTTCAGCAGCAACCTAGAAACGATCCTTATTCTTCCACGTACAATCAAGGATGGAGGAATTATCCTAACTTTGCTTGGAACCAAAACCAACAAAGCAATTATCAAAGACCTCCTCCACAGCAACCACAACCACAAAATCAGCTCCCCTTTCAGTCACAAAATTTCCAAAATCCGGCCAACACTTCTACACCACAAGCGGCCGGTACTGACAACTCTTCACTCGCACAAACTTTGGATATGTTCATGAAACATTCCATGCAATTGTCGGCTGAGATGAAGTCTTCTATTGATACCATACAGAAAGACTCCGCCTCCCACGGCGAGAGTATTAAATAAATAGAAAACCAACTCGCACAGATAAACGCCGCAATGAGTGCGAGAGAGAAAGGAAAACTCCCATCTCAACCCATACCTAATCCTGGCCACTCACAAAGTTATAATGCGAGTGCTGTTACCACGTTGAGATCGGGAAAAGTGCTGAATAACTGAGTAGGTGAGCAATGTGATGATAGTGACACCAATGATACCCCATCTTCTTCTTCTTCCCCTAATTCGTCTAGTCTCCCACCTTCACCCGAGCCTATTCTCCGTTTTCCCCAAGGCTCGAACCCTTCGCCCATTTCCTCAAATCTACCTAAAACGATCCCCACTCCAATTCTGGGATCCACTCCATCCCCACAATCATCTCCAATGTTTGACCAAACCCTTATTGATAAAGCACCTTATCCAAACCTGTTAAGGAGGAAACAGACCAAGTCCACAAATGGAGAAGATTGTGGAAATTTTTAAGCAAGTTAACATAAACATTCCTCTCCTAGATGCTATTCAACAAGTTCCGTCATATGCAAAAATCTTAAAGGACTTGTGCACTAGGAAGAGAAAAGTTCAAGTACCTAAAAAAGATTTCCTTGCGAGTAATGTGAGCACTGCTTTTACACAACAACTACCCAAGAAACGAAAGGACCCCGGAAGTCCTACAATTTCTATTTCCATTGGGGGTAAAAATATCGATCGTGCTCTACTCGATCTAGGTGCTAGTGTTAACTTGCTTCCGTATTCTGTTTATGAGCAATTAGGGATTGGAGAGTTAAAACCTGTGCATTGCACTCTTCAGATGGCCGATCGATCTATCACCCAACCAAGGGGTGAGCTAGAGGATGTGTTAATCAAAGTCGGAGAATTCATATTCCCTGTGGACTTTATCGTTATAGATACACAGCATATAGCAAACCCACGCAATCAAATCCCGGTGATACTCGGTCAACCCTTTTTGGCCACTTCCAACGCAGTAATCAATTGTAGAAACGGCTCTATGACCCTATCCTTTGGAAAGAAGTCAATTGAGCTTAACATTTACAAGTTGGGAAGTGAACCCTCCGAACCCTATGCTCATGTATGTTCTGTCGAATTAATGGATGTCGACAGCAGCGAATTTGATCAACCTCATGATACTGACTCTTTTCATATGTTGTTGTTTGACCCAACCATGTACTCTTCCACCGAGTTGTCCGGGACAACATCTAACGCTGATGAGGAACTTTTTATAGAGTCTAACGATCACCCTGTTTTTCCTGATGACATTATTCTTCGGGGTATCGATGAAAGCTTTGAGAAAATTTTCGCTGATGAACTCGCATTTTTAAAAGATACAGATGTTGAGATTAATCAACTCCAAGATAAAGAAATTGAACCTCCACCCCTTCTTCTGGACAATCATGATAATGCGAGTAATCCATCATTACTATCACTGTGTCGTCTCTCCAAATTGAGACGCAATCCTTTTCCATTACACCTCTTATCACCTCCCCACTTCTTCATGTCGAAAGGTGACATGTTCTTCCACCAACCTTGGTGCTTCATCGATAAAATTTTTGAATGGTTGGTGTTGACCTTCGGTCTTTGCAAAGCTTGGCATTGACCAATAACCTTGACCCCTTCATGTGATTTTAAAAGATTAAAATTGTTTAACTCAAGTTTGGGGGGTGGTATATTTTTGGCTCTTGAAAGAAAATGATTTTTACAAAATTGTGAGCCAAAAATAAGTTTGGGGGAGGATTTTCACTTTCATATATTCTTGCCCCCATTAATAATTTCCTCCCAAGTCTACAGGTTTTTGAGCTTAGCGGATGACATCAGTGAGGACACTGCTGTAAACAGGTTTGGGGGAGGTTTGTGCTTATTTACGCATCAATTTGCATCATATTTTGCATAAGCACAACATTTTCAAAAAAAATTTAAAAAATTTCTTTTATAACAAAAGAGTAGAAAGTGAAAAATTACATCCAAAAGATAAGAATAGTTTAAGAAAACCAAGAAAATTAGAAGTTTTCTTAAACGAACTAGTAATAAGTAGTTATGAGCTGTTGTCCCAAGAGTTAGTAAGATGAAGGAAGTCATTAATCTGAGGATAAAAATAAGTCTGAAAAATAGTTTCTATTCTGAAAGCCAAACATTTGAATGTTGATACCCTACTATTTGCACTTACACACGTCTTGAAACTCGGGATAGTAGAGGATACCTTGAAATGCTCTTTTCTAAAAGCCAAAGTATGAAGGAAATGAAAAAAAAATGAATGAAGAAAATATAAAAATGGTGAAAAGAAAAATGAACATTGGTTTTGTTATCACCAAGGCAGCAATAAAAAAATATAGCGAGGGTGCTTCGTCACCTAGTGCCCTAAGGCCAACTGGTCTGGGAGTCACTGCTAAGCCTTAGATGGTGCAAGACGAGGAAAATATTATCACCTAATCAGCAAGCACATGAGTAATAGGTCGGTTAGTACCTCAAGAAGTATTAACGGTCGCATGAAAATGTGTGAGCAAATCAAAATATTCATCAAGTTAAAAAGTACTGAGGTAGATGGACAAGATTATGATAGCTTGAATTGAATTCTCCGAGTGTAGGGATGTCCATTTCACACACGTAGGGGTATATGATCGATATTTGGATGAAAGATAGGAATGAAGAATAAAGACGATGTTTTATTGAGGGATGATGTGATTTCTAACATCTTTTCATGACTATTAAGATAGGGCTCATGACAACTGAAAAGCTAGTGTAATTGGAAACTCTTGTTTTCAAAGTCTTTCTTTTATGGTTCTTATCTTTATATGTAAATTTCACCATCTCTCTTTTGTTATAGGATTTTGTGGGTATAATTCGCTGAAAACCCTCAGGAGACAACACACCTCCTACTAGGGACACCTAGAGGTTTAACGGCTTGTTGCACATGCTCAGTGCAATCGTGTTTGCCTACGAAAGTGTACTTAGTTTTCTCCTTTCTTTTTTCTCCTTCTCTTGAATAAACTAGTTTGCTCGGGACGATCAAAGATAAGTTTGGGGGTATTTGTTCAGTTGATAAAACTGCACATTTGTTATTACATTTTTCCTACCATTTCCATATTTAAAAAGGTCTTTATTATAATATATCATACATATAAGGGTTTATTTGTAAAAATACTATTTTCCATGTGTTGATATATTATAATTAGCATTTGGTAAGAAAATGTATATAATATTATTGACCTAATCCTAGTAGAACAAAGTCTACTAAATATTATTTAAGTTGTTGTGCAGAATTTTTCCAAGACTAAAATCAAGGAAATCAAGTTGTTGAAGAAAACTTGCCTAATTAAGAAAGCAAAACTTGGAAACCAAGTCTGGCAGCAACCACGAGAAGATTTCCAATTTCCAAAAGTTCCAGAGATCTCCAAGTGTCACAAGAAGAAAAACGCAGAAGAGAAAATCCAACGATCACTATACAAGACCGCGGATCCGCGTTCAAACCTACCCTTTGACCGCGTATCCGCCGCGGATCTGAGAGGTTGGAAGCTGAGATTTTTTGGGGTGAATCTTTTCTGTTGGCTTCCAAATTTGGAAGGTAGGGTTCTGGCTTTTGGAGTATAAATATGGACCGAGAGCCTCTTGGAAAAATCATCAAGCCGACGAGATCACGAAGTCCAAGACGGCTCACGCATACAGGCTGATCATCAACGGTTCATCTACCTCCTTAGAAAAGATCGAGAAGCAAACTAGTATTTGTAATCATTTTCTAAGGAATCAAAGTGTAATGAATATTGTTAATTAATAAAGGTAGCTTTCTTTTTCTTATTCTATTTCTTCGTAGTTTAATTATGCAATTTCTTTCCATCTCTTTTTCTCCCAACATGCGCGAGTAATTCTCCGCTTGTTAGGGTTCGTAGGATTAGTGTAGGTTAATGGATGATGAAGATCCTTAAACCCCTTTTTAAGTCCTATAAAGTTTATGAACTTTATCAAAAGAATCATTAACATCCTAATCGGGCGCGCTAACAATTCATTGTTAGTTCCGACCGCGATTAGAGATTAGATTAATGATTGTTTTGGTAAAGGCTAGATATGAATGGAGTTCCGTGTCGAGATAAGGGTTAAGAGTGGAATTCTGCTTCCCTACAGAAACCCTAATCTACACGCATCACCGTCGTTCTAGTTTTAAATCTATTAAAGGATAAAAAGGGTAATTTTTAATTAATCGTCCATAACTACTAAATCCTAACGAACCCTACAAGCCCTCTCAGTATATTAACTGCATCCATAAAATAATCTAGATCTATATATTTTGCATTCTTGCTTAACGTAGATCTAGAAACCTTTCCACAAAATTCTTTATTCCTCCTCTCTTTTTCAACACATCTAAAGTAAGAGTAAAAGATTCAACGTTTCACTGAGGACAATCCGTACTCACCTCGGTCTAGCTACACGCGACACCGTTCTGATTGCGGTTATTCTACAAACACAATTTTTCGAACCAATCAAATGTTCGTGATCTCGTCGGCTTGATCTACCTCCTTAGAAGAGATCGAGAAGCAAACTAGTATTTGTAATCATTTTCTAAGGAATCAAAATGTAATGAATATTGTTGATTAATAAAGGTAGCTTTCTTTTTCTTATTCTATTTCTTCATAGTTTAATTATGCAATTTCTTTCCATCTCTTTTTCTCCCAACATGCGCGAGTAATTCTCTGCTTGTTAGGGTTCGTAAGATTAGGTAGGTTAATGGATGATGGAGATCCTTAAACCCATTTTTAAGTCCTATAAAGTTTATGAACTTTATCAAAAGAATCATTAACATCCTAATCGGGCGCGCTAACAATTCATTGTTAGTTCCGACCGCGATTAGAGATTAGATTAATGATTGTTTTGGTAAAGGCTAGATATGAACGGAGTTCCGTGTCGAGATAAGGGTTAAGAGTGGGATTCCTTTTCTCTCCAGAAACCCTAATCTACACGCATCACCGTCGTTCTAGTTTTAAATCTATTAAAGGATAAAAAGGGTAACTTTTAATTAATCGTCCATAACTACTAAATCCTAACGAACCCTACAAGCCCTCTTAGTATATTAACTACATCCCTAAAATAATCTAGATCTATATATTTTACATTCTTGCTTAACGTAGATCTAGAAACCTTTCCACAAAATTCTTTATTCCTCCTCTCTTTTTCAACACATCTAAAGTAAGAGTAAAAGATTCAACGTTTCCCTGAGGACGACCCGTACTCACCTCGGTCTAGCTACACGCGACACCGTTCTGATTGCGGTTATTCTACAAACACAATTTTTCGAACCAATCAGACCTGTTCGCTGACGACATTCTATTCTTTCTTCTTTGAATGTCGTCAGGTGGTTTGGACCCGGCAGAGATCGAGCCACCTGCAGAAGACTTGGAGCAGTTTTCTGAAAAACCAGAGCTCTAGTTTCATTGTATATTTTCCATTCAGTACTTTACATATCCTGTTATGTCATTATTTAGGCATCGTTTTATTTCAGTTGTATTTCCTTTTCATGCATTGTACAAAAGAATGTTAATAAATAAAAGTTGATGTTTTTATTATATCTTGTCTCTTGTGTATTTATTTTTATATTGCTTAGACACGCTTAGCGTATGTACTTCTGAGTATATACGTAGCAGACCAGTCGCGTCCCCTTCGCCGTATACCAGGAAGCGGGGCGTGACAGGTTTTGTTGGCGGCCCATGCAGGTCAGAGCTGTATGGAACCCTATCATGCAGTTCTATTCTGCATGAACAACCTAAGCAATATAACACAAGAACCGGCAACTAAAACATTCTTTACAATTCATGTCCCTTGAATCTTACAATTTCATATTCCTTGAATCTTATCATTTCATGTACTTGAATCTGTCCTAACCCAAATTTTTCTTCAAGGTTATGGATTCCTCGAACAACACTAGCACCAACGTCAACAACATACCTCCACTACCAATCGTTCCAGCTGTTCCTACGCCACCCACCGAGCAGACAGTGCTACTTGAGGCGATCCGCAGCCTTCTTGAGGGACAGCAACAACTCCTGAACCGTCCCGAGACTGACGCTCCTGGGGTAAAGCAATTCAGGGCTTTACATCCCAAGCAGTTCTCCGGAAAGGGAAGCCCTCTTGAAGCTGAGGAATGGGCACAGAGCATAGAGGATGATCTGGTGGCAGCACAAGTGCCAGATATAGCTTGGGTCCGTATGGCGAAACTGCAACTCACGGACAATGCTCGCAACTGGTGGAAGGTGGAAGAAAGCCGTCTTGTACAGCCTATTGAATGGAAGACTTTTCGTGAGAAGTTCGACGTGAAGTACTTCCCTGTGACTGCCAGGTTTGCCATGGAGCAGCAGTTCATTCATCTACAACAAGGTTTGATATGGGATAAGTCAGTAGATGAATATGACGCTGAGTTCATCATGCTAAGTCGGTAAGATATGTCACAGTATTTCAAATTTCTAGAATATCACATACTACACAGCTAACACAATCCTTAAACAGATTCATGGCACACTTGATACCGACGGACGAGATCAGAGCCCGTCGCTTTCAACAAGGTATGGACACGGAAATCCAGGCTGCACTAGCCACAGGGACATTTCCAACTCATGAGGAAGCTCTGGAAGCTGCTCACAGTTATGAGGCAGTCATAAAAGCAAGGGTCAGACCTCAGACTGCAGGAGTTAAGCGCCCTGCCAACCAGATGGCAGGAGGAGCCTCGTCCAGGCCACCTTTTGTGCCAAGGCAACCCGGAATACCGAACCATCGTCCCAGCCCAGCCTTTTGTACCTACTGCAAGAGAGCCGGACATATAATGAAAGACTGCCAGCGAGCCAACCATCTTTGCTTAGTTTGCGGCTCAGTTACTCATGATATTGGGCCTTGTCCCCAAAGGCAAAACCCAGTTGCTGCACCCAGGACAACAAACAATTACCCACAGCGCCCAGCCATCCAAGCCCCTGCTCCAAGATTTGCACTACCTGCACCACCCAGAGGACCACAAACTGCACCACCTCCTCGTCGGTTCCATCAAGCTCAAAGGAACGTTCCGAGGAATGCTCCTCAGGCCAAGAGGAATGTACCACGGCGCCAGGCTTTCACGATGTCCGTGGAAGAAGTTGAGGACACTGGTCAAGTCATCACTTGTAAACTTTCTTCTAAAACTTTTCTTTTAGTCTTGTTTACCTACCCACTTTCCCTATACCTAAAACATATCCCACATACCTTAGGTACAATTTTAGTAGCCTCACTACCTGCTCTAGCACTGTTTGATACTGATGCATCGCACTGCTTTATGTCGCAACGGTTCGTCCGAACCCATGCGATTCCAGTCTCACCGCTTGTACCCAGCTGGAATGTCAGTTCAGGAAATGGCGTTCTAAAGGCAACTATGGTATACAGCTTATGTCCGGTCGTCGTCTGTAGCAGAGAGTTTTATGCTGATTTCAAAGTACTGGACATACCGAACTTTGATGTGGTTCTAGGAATGGATTGGCTTAGAACTTTTTATGCCACCATCGACTGTCGTCAAAGGAGGGTAGTATTCGAGATTCCAGACCATCCGGTCTTCTTTTTCAAAAGCGGAGACCGTACCCTGGAGCCAAGTACCTACAAAGCGAAGCTAAGAGAAGCAGTAGTTGCTGTTAGTTGTATGTATGCCCTAGAGGCCAGTATTGTACAGATTATGTATATTATATTGGATGCTTGGACATATATAGAGATGACTTTCTTGCTCGACATGATAGTATGCTATCTGGTTACTCTTTATCTTAACATGTACACTAGTCTCTTTATACTGTCTTATAGTTACATGTTGGTAAAGCCCTTAGGATTTGTACTTGACTACCTGGACTGTGATGCAGATCATACTAGTGGGGACATGGTAGTCCATAAGTACATCCTTCAAGGTCCCTAGTCGTGGGTGTATCGAGACGGGGCATCGATATACCAGAGTAGACTAGCGTATATGCTTCTCGACCCATGTGATGGGCGATGGATGATCCCATATCCATTGGTGTTTGACATCAGAGATGGTATACGGGTGCTCAGTGGAGACTGGGTACACTGGACGGACTCGCCGAGAACTCCCAGATGGTATTATACCTCACGTCAGATGGCAGTTCTCAGGTGACACTTGTACAGGTTAGTCTGTAGACCCGAGATCGTCATAGAGTCTTGTGTGATTCCCACTGTGCTTTGATCTCCACCTTACCACGTCCATGAGGGCGTGCAAAACGGTGGTCTTTGGGTACAGTCCCGAGTCACATGGAGGCAATGAGCGATAGGAAGGGTTTCGTCTCTCCCGGTATTGGGGGTTGATGTTGCGCAGTGCTCGATTGGCCGTAACAGGGAAGTCCCTGGCCAGGGCTGATCAGAGATTTGCTGGTAACTGTTACCAGTAGTTTCTCGACCCGTTACGAGCCTCACATCGGCACGACTTATCGGGTTATTGGGGTCTGACGTTTACCACCCCTAGACTTGATATGCGACATATCAGACGAAGAGACCGGACTGTACGGTAAGTGTTACTGGTCGGATTCGCAGGAGTGTGAGCGGGCTAGCTCATCGATCTTCTGATCGCTCAATACCCGGGTGGCCGTTACGTTTAGCATACCGCTTGCGGCTTGTGGGTGCTTGATATGATCATCATCTGCTACCGGCGTATTGACGAGTCTTTAGAGTCCTACACAGAGGTTTCCTGGCTCAAGCGAAACGAAATAGGAGCGCATATGAGATATGTGCAGGACCGAGAATAATGCGTGTATGTGATACCGCATTTCATTCTCGCGATATATGTTTCGAATGGTTATATTCGATATGACCTAGTTATCGAATCATTGATTCGATAAATCGATGCATTGAATACTAGTCGGTTATGTGCGACATGACCGGATCATTGAATCAAGTGTTGATTTAATGATTTAATGTATAATTATATATTTGATATATTACTTTGCATTAACTAGTATTAGTTCACTTTAAACGGATTTTTCTCACTTGATGCACATTGTATATGTGATATGCTTTCGTGCACTTTTTTGTATCATGTTTGATGATACTTGATCATTAAGTTAAGTGTATAGAATTAATCCATGGTTAATTTGATAATTAGGGTTTTGCATATTCATTTATTTATTTATTTGTTTATTTATTTATTTGAAATGGATTATGATGAGAATGGTGGCTCTTTTTGTTTTAAGTTGAAGCTTCATGAAGCTTTGACTTTTGTAACCATCCTTATCTTCATGCTTAACCCTAACCCTCTAAAGTGACCATGGTTTATTCTCTACATTTAACCCTAGTTTAGTTATGATAAGTATTTGATTTTCTATTTCTTTTTATCATAACTTATCATAACTAGCTCATCTTCTTCTTCTTCTTCAAGCTTGCTACAACAATGACAACTTGAGATCTAGTGAGATAAATCCAATTCTAAAGTGAACCCACCTCCTATTTCTTCACCCTCTACCTCTTGCCAAGTTGTTTTGGGTGTTTTCTTCACAAGTTTCACAACTTTGTGAAGTCGGAGCTTGAGCTTGTGCAACCTCGACGTAGATCGTCTTTGACACGAAGCCGACGACCTATTCCGCACGTTTTCCCGATGAAGCCGACGGAGGAGTCTAGGATTCATGATGTACAGCGAGAAGACTTCGTTGCGGAGCCGTGGAGGTGGATATCCGGATCTACAAAGGTTGTAATTTCCGTATCCTAGTAGTTAAGTGTTAACTAAGTTTTCTTTTCGCCTAAACATCTAGTTTAAGATCCGTAGTCTAGGGTTTCTCGGCACCAAAAATTTTAAATTGGCATGTTCGATGCCTTGTGAGACCACTATAGGGTGCCTAGAAACCTTACACTGGTATCAGAGCTACTAGGCATCGGATGTCGACCTATGGGGGTTCTCACTGTGTGACAGTGTGGCGAAGCATAGGCTCTTACCCCCAGGGTGTCCCGAGACCGGAAGGTGTTCCGGTGGGTTGTAGTCCTCACGAGGGGGCATACGTAAAAAGTAGCGGCTGAGGGACCCGTTGGTGCCACGGCGACCCCATTGGATGGGGTGGCTGCCTGACTTACACTGGTATCAGAGCCTAGCTAGAACCTTAGGCGAAGTCCCGACGACGTTTGAAACCCGATCGAACCAAATCCAAAACCTTAAAATGCTCTCTGGACTTTTTCTAAAAATTCGGATTTTTGTCAATTAAAAAATATGTAGAAAATCAAGCAGGGTGTTATTAGAATTACTGTGAAATACGAGGGGCTAATTCGACTTTCCCACCGCGGAACCGCGGCACATGCTAGGCATGTGCGGCGCTTCCGCGGCCGTACCGTTCCCTTGCATAATTATTTCTGCACAGTAACTCTTGTAATATAATGCTATATTTTCTGGGACATTTTTATTGTGACTCTACAGAAGAGTATTCTAGGGTTGTATTGGGAATCAAAGATTCGATCGGATTATCAAATTTCGTCTTTGTGTTTTTCCGGATAATTTTTTGAATATGTTAAAAAGTTCGACCGGATATAAATACCCAATTTTTCCCCTGTCGGGAAATTTCCAAGTGTTGGATTTTTCCGTAGTTTAACGACGTTCTAAGTAGTGCAAGTAACGCGATGGACCCTCTAGAAGACAACAAACCTTAACTCGATTATGTGACCGTCTTGAACTGCCCTTTGAACCTTCGGGTTTGGGGCAGTACGGCGTGCCACATGTGAGGCGTTGGCTTGACCCTTCTACGGCTGGACCGTCGGTACTGAGGCACGAACAGAATGTTGTTAGACTTATTTCATGTGTTGAGCTGTATCGGGAAAACTTGGGTATTCGACTGTTCGATCGGAAAGTTTAACATTTTCTGTTTATCTGGAATGTGATACAATAATTGGAATTCACAAACAGTTATGAGATAACTGGATGAATGTTATAAATCTAGCAGTTTAGTCCCATACGATATTGAAAAGAGTTTTCGATAATGAGACTAAAATGCGGGGTTTGTAACTGTTAGGCATGTGATGTCTAAAGAAGTTGCGGATTCCAATTGTTGTAGTTTTACACTTTCTTTTCTGTGACCGTAAATGTAGTATGGTCATATCGCCGGTTTCGTTGCTATACGTCAACGACAATTGGGGTATGCATACTTACTTACGTTGATGACATGTGATGTTATGTGTTGCTGGATATGTTATATTGGATCGTCGTATTCGAATAGCCGGGGGTTTTTATGTGAGATGAGTGTTTTTCTTTTTCATTCATGTAAAAACTTGTATGTAATATTCTTTTATTTGGGGCACTTCCAGGTAGCGGAAGATGTCACCTTTTGTATATTATTTACATTTCCGCATTAGGATAGACCCAAGGAGGGGAGCACAAGTAACCGGGTTCTGGGGTCCAGTGGGAGACCAACTCGAGGAGTCGAGTCCGGGTCTCCTAACCCTAGAATTGGCAGGGTTGCTTGCCGCTCTCGTAGGGGTCTAGGGGTGTGGGATTGGCTATTCATCACGACCGTGGAATCCGTGTTTTATACTGGCTCGTATTGAAAACACGGACGTCCTAGTATATCCAATATTTCATATGTTTATTTTGCTGCGATATCTGTGATGTGTTTCTGTGATGGATATAATATATAGTATATATGATATATTATATAGACGTTACTTATATTTTGCACCCGCACTAGCCCTGCCCTGCTCTGTCGTTAGTTACCTAACCTAACGGTGCACGAGGGGACATCGAGGCGAATGCGGATGGCATAAGTGTACGTCATATCTATCTGTGATGTTTAGGTATTTAAATGATGGGACTTCATTAATGTGATTAATGAAAGGAAAGAAACCTAAGATGTTGTAGAATCAGATTTTAAAATAAAACTGGTAGCTACAGTTCTTGCTTTGCATAGCGGTATATGTGATATGCCCTGCACCTTATTCGATGAGGAAAGGACCGAGATCCCTTCACAGGGAGTGACTCCTTTAGCAATAACTGACAGATGCTACACACTCGGTTTGTTTTTGACTGCTTCTATAGTTTCTGCTTTGCACAGTGATATATATGATATATCCCGCACCTCATTCGACGAGGAAAGGACCGAGATCCCTTCACCGGGAGTGACTCCTTTAGCAAAACTGGAAAAGCCTCAAAATCACTCCATTTTAAAACTTCATTTGATTCTACAACGATATCAAGTTCATTACGCTCATGGTTTTATGAAAACCTGCGTAGCCCTCCGTCATTTCAGATAAATCCTACTTAGTATTCGTGCTACGTTTGTTGACCTCCGTCAGGGCGTAGTGTGCGGTAGCTAACTAGTATTTGTCTGCTTATGCATATGATGCAGATTGGATTAGGGTAGTCGTACGACCTTGTTGACCTCCGTCAAGGGTCGTGCGGGTGGGTTTGATTCAATCAAGAAATGACGGGTTGAACTTGACTTGCACCCTGTGGTTTGTTGACCTCCGTCAAGGTCATAGGTTGCTTGGGGCAAAATATTATCGGGAATTTCAAGTGTTGAAATTTGCAATGAGATTGCATACCTTCTATGAGATAGTTGGATCCCGATACCCACTGCGAGTAAGAGTTACTCCTGGAAGAGTTTTACACAGTGCAATTAGCCGATCAAGTAGGTGTCTAGAAAGGTGTTAACGAGGTTACGCCTCTGAAAAAACGAGGTTTACAGTAATTAGGTTCGTGCGAAAGCACGGGGGACCTCCCTCAAAGTACCGACACTGGCCTGGCTGAAAGATTGGCGAACTTGTAGTGTGTAATTAATCCCGGCTAGTCTTTCCTTTTAAGGTTTGGAGGAAGATTTGATAAAAAGCAGTGGGAGCCATCCTGATTAGATAAGATAATAACCAATCTGATCTTGCACGAGCATACGCTAAAGTGTTTTCTTCTCTCTCTCTCCAGGTAGCGACCATTTCATGCCTTAATAAAGATAATAATATGGATGTATTGACCGAACCCGCATGTTATACTGTGCTGGGGAACGTTGGTTCCGTTCTTTCTTATAAGAGTTATAGGAATGAACAGGATATAGGGGAATGCCAGGATTCCCATGCCACCCGAATGAAGAAAGTACATGTTGATGCATTTTCTTCGGGTGTGTTCGTTACTGAGAACTGTTTCTCCATTTGCTCTACGTCCTGGGTATTGGATACCGGGTCGGGATCCCATATATGTAATCAGTTACATGGGCTAAGGAAAGGTAGAGAACTTGGGGAAGGTGATAAAGACATTAGAGTTGGAAATGGTGCAATTGTTGCAGCTAAGACTGTCGGGGAATATCACCTTGTATTACCAACTGGTAATACATTGGTTCTGAACGAATGCTATTACATGCCGAACCTGATATGCAACATCATATCGGTTTCTTTGCTAAGTAAAGAAGGATATAATTTTGTATTACAGGACAATGTTATGAACATTTTCCATAACCAAAAGTTGGTTGGATCAGGCACGTTATGCAATGGCATTTATGTTCTAAACCAATCAACAGTTCTGAGTATAACAAACACACACAAGAGGAAGAGTTCTGAACTCAACGAATCCTTCTTGTGGCATTATAGACTGGGTCACATCAATGCGACACGACTAGCTAAGTTGCATAAGGATGGATATTTAAATCCGTTTGAATTTTCATCCTATGACACTTGCCAGTCATGTCTCAAAGGCAAGATGACCAAGACTCCGTTTACGGGACACGGAGAAAGAGTTACCGAACTCTTAGGACTA
The DNA here is from genome assembly GCA_030015575.1 of Agapanthus africanus. Classification (NCBI taxonomy): domain Eukaryota; kingdom Viridiplantae; phylum Streptophyta; class Magnoliopsida; order Asparagales; family Amaryllidaceae; genus Agapanthus; species Agapanthus africanus. The sequence goes on from CM057337.1 coordinate 740,911,265, forward strand.
ATACATAGTGATGTATGCGGTCCCATGTCTACACATGCCAGGGATGGTTCTTCATACTTCATTACATTCACTGACGATCTCTCTAGGTTCGGGTATGTGTTCCTGATGAAACACAAATCAGAAGCTTTTGAGAAATTTAGGGAATATAAACAAGAAGTTGAGAACCAAACCGGAAAAAGTATTAAAATCCTACGATCTGATCGAGGAGGAGAATACTTGAGCATTGAATTCCTGGACTTCCTAAAAGAGAATGGGATTCTCTCTCATCTAACTCCTCCATATACACCACAGCACAACGGTGTATCAGAGCGGAGAAACCGCACCCTATTAGATATGGTGCGCTCTATGATGAGTGTAGCTGAGTTGCCTATTTCCTTCTGGGGATATGCACTGGAAACAGCAGCATACCTACTGAACAGGGTTCCCACCAAATCTGTGCCTACCACACCATATGAGATATGGGAAGGGAAGAGACCATATCTTAATTTTATAAAGATATGGGGTTGCTCGGCCTATGTCAAAAGACAAAAACCGGACAAACTCGAGGCAAGATCTGTTTTGTGTAAGTTTGTTGGATATCCCAAACATTCGCGAGGGTATATCTTCTACCACAGTGAGGAACAAAGAGTATTTGTTGCTCAACATGCCACCTTTTTAGAAAAGGAATTTCTTGCAAAAGAAATTAGTGGCTCTGAGGTAGAACTGGAAGAGGTTCCAGCTGAACAAAACACAACAGAAGATTTAGTGGAACCAGAGCATTCAGTAGCTTCCGACGAACCTCAGCCTCTCCGCCGATCTGGTAGGGTTTCTCGTCCACCTGAGAGATACTACGGTTTTCTCATTGATGGTGGAAGCGAGGATTGCATCATGGAGGATGATGACCCAACTAGCTTCGAGCATGCCATCACGAGTAGGGACTCAGTGAAATGGCTGGATGCTATGCGGTCCGAGATGGAATCCATGTACACCAACAAAGTATGGACTTTGGAAGTTGCTCCTGAAGGGGTAAAACCCATTGTGAGCAAGTGGATTTTCAAGAAGAAACTTGGTGTAGATGGGAAAGTGGAGACTTTCAAAGCTAGACTTGTAGCAAAGGGTTTTCGTCAAAGACCAGGTGTGGACTATGACGAGACCTTTTCTCCAGTGGCTATGCTTAAATCCATCCGAATCATGCTTGCCATTGCTGCCTTTCATGACTACGAAATCTAGCAAATGGATGTTAAGACCGCCTTTCTAAATGGTGATTTAGAAGAGTGCGTGTACATGACTCAGCCAGAGGGCTTCGTAGACAGTGGGAGCAGCGGGAAGGTGTGCAAGCTGCTTAAATCCATTTATGGATTAAAGCAAGCATCGCGGAGTTGGAACATCTGCTTTGACGTCGTTATCAAAGAGTTTGATTTCGTCAAAAATCCAGATGAACCTTGTATCTACAAGAAGGTGGCAGAGAGTAAGGTTGTCTTCCTCGTATTGTACGTGGACGACATACTCTTGATAGGAAATGATATTCCTATGCTGCAATCGGTCAAGCTCTTCTTATCACAAAGATTCTCAATGAAAGATCTTGGTGATGCCTCCTGCATATTGGGAATTAGGATCTATAGAGATAGATCCAAACGGATTTTGGGATTGTCCCAATCCAGGTACATTGACACCATACTAAAGAGGTTTAGTATGGAAGAGTCCAAGCGTGGGAACTTACCCACGATCTCTGGAGTCACTCTCTCCAAAGAAATGTCTCCCAAGACTGATTTGGAGAGAGCTCGCATGCAAGGGATACCCTATGCTTCGGCAGTAGGCTCTATCATGTATGCGATGCTATGTACCAGACCCGATGTAGCATACTCACTAAGTATAGTGAGCAGGTATCAAGCTGATCCTGGAGAGAGTCACTGGACAGCTGTGAAGAGCATTCTCAAGTACTTGCGAAGGACTAGAGATATGTTCTTGGTGTATGGTAACGGAGAACTCCAAGTGGAGTCCTTTACCGATTCAAGCTTCCAGAGTGATAAGGACGACTCTAAGTCGCAGTCGGGCTTTGTCTTTACCCTTTACGGAGGGGCGGTTAGCTGGAAGAGTTCCAAGCAGGAAACCGTGGCAGACTCGACGATGGAGGCTGAATACATCGCTGCCAACGATGCTGCCAAAGAGGCTGTCTGGATCAAGAAGTTCATTACTGAACTTGGAGTGGTTCCATCCATTGAGCGTCCAATACCTTTGTATTGCGATAACAATGGAGCGGTAGCTTTGGCCAAGGAACCCAGGTCCCATCAGCGATCCAGGCATATTCTGAGGCGGTATCACCTGATCCGGGAGATAGTTGATCGCCGGGAGATCGAGGTCAGGAGAGTTGACACGAAGAACAACACGGCGGATCCACTCATGAAGGCCATTCCCCAGATACAGTTTGAGAGACTCTTCGGGATGCTCGGTATGAGATACTACAGCAGCTGGCCCTAGTGCAAGTGGGAGATTGTTAGTTGTATGTATGCCCTAGAGGCCAGTATTGTACAGATTATGTATATTATATTGGATGCTTGGACATATATAGAGATGACTTTCTTGCTCGACATGATAGTATGCTATCTGGTTACTCTTTATCTTAACATGTACACTAGTCTCTTTATACTGTCTTATAGTTACATGTTGGTAAAGCCCTTAGGATTTGTACTTGACTACCTGGACTGTGATGCAGATCATACTAGTGGGGACATGGTAGTCCATAAGTACATCCTTCAAGGTCCCTAGTCGTGGGTGTATCGAGACGGGGCATCGATATACCAGAGTAGACTAGCGTATATGCTTCTCGACCCATGTGATGGGCGATGGATGATCCCATATCCATTGGTGTTTGACATCAGAGATGGTATACGGGTGCTCAGTGGAGACTGGGTACACTGGACGGACTCGCCGAGAACTCCCAGATGGTATTATACCTCACGTCAGATGGCAGTTCTCAGGTGACACTTGTACAGGTTAGTCTGTAGACCTGAGATCGTCATAGAGTCTTGTGTGATTCCCACTGTGCTTTGATCTCCACCTTACCACGTCCATGAGGGCGTGCAAAACGGTGGTCTTTGGGTACAGTCCCGAGTCACATGGAGGCAATAAGCGATAGGAGGGGTTTCGTCTCTCCCGGTATTGGGGGTTGATGTTGCGCAGTGCTCGATTGGCCGTAACAGGGAAGTCCCTGGCCAGGGCTGATCAGAGATTTGCTGGTAACTGTTACCAGTAGTTTCTCGACCCGTTACGAGCCTCACATCGGCACGACTTATCGGGTTATTGGGGTCTGACGTTTACCACCCCTAGACTTGATATGCGACATATCAGACGAAGAGACCGGACTGTACGGTAAGTGTTACTGGTCGGATTCGCAGGAGTGTGAGCAGGCTAGCTCGTCGATCTTCTGATCGCTCAATACCCGGGTGGCCGTTACGTTTAGCAGACCGCTTGCGGCTTGTGGGTGCTTGATATGATCATCATCTGCTACCGGCGTATTGACGAGTCTTTAGAGTCCTACACAGAGGTTTCCTGGCTCAAGCGAAACGAAATAGGAGCGCATATGAGATATGTGCAGGACCGAGAATAATGCGTGTATGTGATACCGCATTTCATTCTCGCGATATATGTTTCGAATGGTTATATTCGATATGACCTAGTTATCGAATCATTGATTCGATAAATCGATGCATTGAATACTAGTCGGTTATGTGCGACATGACCGGATCATTGAATCAAGTGTTGATTTAATGATTTAATGTATAATTATATATTTGATATATTACTTTGCATTAACTAGTATTGGTTCACTTTAAACGGATTTTTCTCACTTGATGCACATTGTATATGTGATATGCTTTCGTGCACTTTTTTGTATCATGTTTGATGATACTTGATCATTAAGTTAAGTGTATAGAATTAATCCATGGTTAATTTGATAATTAGGGTTTTGCATATTCATTTATTTATTTATTTGTTTATTTATTTATTTGAAATGGATTATGATGAGAATGGTGGCTCTTTTTGTTTTAAGTTGAAGCTTCATGAAGCTTTGACTTTTGTAACCATCCTTATCTTCATGCTTAACCCTAACCCTCTAAAGTGACCATGGTTTATTCTCTACACTTAACCCTAGTTTAGTTATGATAAGTATTTGATTTTCTATTTCTTTTTATCATAACTTATCATAACTAGCTCATCTTCTTCTTCTTCTTCAAGCTTGCTACAACAATGGCAACTTGAGATCTAGTGAGATAAATCCAATTCTAAAGTGAACCCACCTCCTATTTCTTCACCCTCTACCTCTTGCCAAGTTGTTTTGGGTGTTTTCTTCACAAGTTTCACAACTTTGTGAAGTCGGAGCTTGAGCTTGTGCAACCTCGACGTAGATCGTCTTTAACACGAAGCCGACGACCTATTCCGCACGTTTTCCCGATGAAGCCGACGGAGGAGTCTAGGATTCATGATGTACAGCGAGAAGACTTCGTTGCGGAGCCGTGGAGGTGGATATCCGGATCTACAAAGGTTGTAATTTCCGTATCCTAGTAGTTAAGTGTTAACTAAGTTTTCTTTTCGCCTAAACATCTAGTTTAAGATCCGTAGTCTAGGGTTTCTCGGCACCAAAAATTTTAAATTGGCATGTTCGATGCCTTGTGAGACCACTATAGGGTGCCTAGGAACCTTACAGTTGCAGCAGCTCAAGCAGAGAAAGAATCAATACCAGAGGTGGTTCGATAGTTCGACGATGTATTTCCTGACGATATATCAGGTTTGCCTCCCGATCAAGCTCTTGAATTCAGTATTGATTTAGTACCAGGAGCACAACCGGTGATCAAAGCATCTTATAGATTAAGTCCGGAAGGTTTGAAGGAAGTCCGAACACAGTTGGACGAATTATTGGCTAAAGGATGGATTCGTCCCAGCACTTCAAGTTGGGGAGCACCGGTACTACTTGTGAAGAAGAAGGAAGGTTCATACAGAATGTGCATCGATTACAGAGCCTTGAACAAAGTCACTATAAAGAACAAGTATCCACTCCCGCGCATCGATGATTTATTCGATCAGCTAAGTGGATCTTGTGTTTTCTCTAAATTGGATCTTCGTTCAGGTTATCATCAGGTGAAGGTCAAGGAAGCTGATATTCATAAAACAGCTTTCAGAACTCGCTATGGACATTACGAATTTCTAGTGATGCCATTTGGAGTGGCCAATGCACCATAAATATTCATGAACCTAATGAATCAAGTTTTCCAGGAGTACTTAGACAGATTTGTTGTCATCTTCATCGACGACATCCTGGTGTATTCTAAGAGTCGGAGGGAGCATACGGAGCACCTACGAATTGTCCTGGAAACTCTTCGACAACATAAGCTCTATGCCAAGTACAGCAAGTGCGAGCTTGGGCTAAAGCAAGTTGGTTTTCTTGGACATATCGTATCAGGAGAAGGAATCACTGTGGATCCAGCGAAAATTGCAGTAGTTAGCGAATGGCCTACACCAAAGTCAGTGAAGGACATTCGAAGTTTCTTGGGTTTAGCTGGATATTACAGAAGGTTCATTGAAGGATTTTCGAAGATAGCAACACCCCTCACCAAGCTTACATGTAAAGATGAGGAATTTCTATGGTCAGAAGCATGCGAACAAGCTTTCGTAGAACTCAAGTCAAGGTTGACATCTGCACCTATTCTCGTAATACCGGACCAATCTGGAGGATTTGAAGTGCATTGTGATGCATCCGGTAAGGGACTAGGATGTGTTCTACATCAGCACGGTAAGGTTGTGGCTTATGCTTCAAGACAACTGAAGACTCATGAGTGCAATTATCCGACGCATGATCTGGAGTTGGCAGCCATCATCTTTGCTCTCAAGATTTGGCGCCATTATCTACTTGGTGAAATAGTGAACATTTACACAGATCATAAAAGTCTGAAGTACGTGTTTACTCAGAAGGACTTGAATATGCGGCAGAGAAGATGGTTAGAACTCATGGCGGATTTTGACATCAACTTGCAATATCACCCAGGGAAGGTGAATGTAGTACATGATGCTCTTAGTCGCCAACCATTAGCAATGAATCTCACCGTTCAGTGGAAGCTTCAACAAGATTTGCATCAGATGGAGATTGAAGTAGTCATACCAGGTAATGCTTCAAGTTTGATGAATTTACAAGTTCAATCAACCATTGTCAATCAGATCAAGGAAGCTCAAGCAAGTGATGCTAAGTTGCAAAAGATCAGAGAACAAGTGGAGAACGGACTCAGAACAGACTTCATCATCCATGAAGACGAATCTTTGAGATACGGCAGCAGATTGTGTGTACCAAAAGGTCCTGTCCGGGAAGAGTTAATGAAAGAAGCTCACAGCTCTCCCTACTCAGTACATCCTGGAGGTACCAAAATGTACAAAGATCTACGTCAGAATTATTGGTGCCATGGAATGAAGCGTGAAGTAGCCAGAAGTATCGCAAAATGCTTGGTATGTCAGCAAGTAAAGGCTGAACATCACAGGACAGCTGGACTACTTCAACCATTACCAATCCCAGAGTGGATGTGGCAACACATCACGATGGATTTTGTGACTGCTCTTCCTCGCAGCACAAAGGGTAACGATGCTATATGGGTCATTGTGGATCGACTCACAAAGTCGGCTCACTTCATCCCATTTCGAGTTGGCCAATCAACTGAGACACTAGCAAAGAAGTACATGGAGGTAATAATCTATTTAAGATTTAAACTCTTCATAATGTACTATCTCTGACACCCATGAACTCATACAGGAAATTGTAAGACTTCATGGAGTACCGGTCTGCATTATCTCCGATCGTGACACCAGGTTCCGATCGAAATTTTTGCAGAGTCTGCAAGCAAGCTTGGGAATAAGTCTGAACTTCAGCACGGCTTATCATCCACAAACAGATAAAGTCAGTCAGAACGAACTATTCAAATCTTAGAGGATATGCTCAGAGTGTGTATGCTAGACTTCAAAGGATCGTGGGAAGATCACCTGCATCTTGTAGAGTTTGCGTACAATAACAGCTACCACGCAAGCATAGGAATGGCACCTTTTGCAGCATTATATGGAAGGAAGTGTCGATCACCATTAAGTTGGGACGACATCAGAGATAGAGAACTTCTTGGACCAGAGATGATAGTAGCGACCATTGATGTGGTTTGTACTATCAAGGAAAGGATGCGCATAGCCCAAGATCGACAGAAACACTGGGCTGATGCGAAGAGACGACACTTGGAGTTCCAGCCAGGCAATCACGTATTCTTAAAGATATCTCCGAACCGCGGAGTGATCCGATTTGGAAGACGGGGTAAATTAAGTCCGAGATATATTGGACCGTTCGACATACTCGAACGAGTTGGTGAAGTGGCATGCCGCTTAGCACTTCCACCCTCATTGGAAGGAGTGTATAATGTGTTCCACATATCCCAACTTAGAAAGTATGTGAGTGACCCCAGCCATGTTCTTGATCATTCCGAGCTCACTATACAGCCCGACTTGTCTTATGAGCAACAGCCTGTGGAGATCCTAGACAGGAAAGTGAAGACACTTAGGAACAAAGAAGTTAACTTGGTCCGTGTGATGTGGAGGAAAGACACCCCAGGAGAGTCCACTTGGGAAAGGGAAGATGAAATGCGTGCAAGATACCCTCACCTCTTTGTAAACTAGTCCTCAAATAAAAGTTGTAAATTTCGAGGACGAAATTTTTGTAAGGAGGGTAGACTGTAACAACTCCATTTTTAGTATACATAAATTTGATTTAAATTTGAAGTATACTTGGGGTATTTAATGTTGCTGTTACCACTTTAAGTATTTATTTCACACAATAATTACAAGAAGGAGCTTGTAGCTCATTGGTAATACCTTGCACTGCTGAACCAAGCCACCAGTGTTCAAATCCCATGTCCCATATTATTTTTCATATTTATTTTGTTTTAAATCCTTTGGAAGCCCAACAGTCCACACACCATAACTCCCAAAACATGAACTAAACCTGAAAAACTAAAAATACTAGTGTCTTACCCCAGTGACCTCCCACCTTCTCGACCCCCGACTCGGGCCGGCGCCGTCGGCCGGACTCGGCCGGACGGCCGAGCCGTCAACACAAAATTTGTGTCTCTTTGCCTTCTCTAGCCCCCTACACACTCTAATTTATTGGATCGGTTCCAGAATGCCCATTAACACCTAATTACTCTAATTTTTAATGAATTTTCTATATTTTTATATTAAAAACTCTTCATCTACCCTAACCCTAGCCTACCCTATAAATACACCCCCAACCCTCTACCCTCTCACCCCAAAATCCTGAGCCCACTCTCTCAAAAAAAATTCCAAGAATCGTGTACTTTGAAAACAAGCTCGAGGCAAAACTCCAACGAATTCCCGGCGGAACTTCCGGCGACCGTTTTAGGAACTACCGGCGACGACGCAATACATCGGAGATCTCTCTAATTCCCTCTCACACTCTAGTATAATCTAAAATCCGTAAGTCTCTTTTCTATCACTTTTTTCCATTCTCAAAATACGAAATTACAAAACCCGACGGAATCGGAACAAATCCGATTTCCGATTTGGTTTTCTATAAAATTCCACTTCTCACTAATACAATCATACTTAAACTTCCTCATGTTGACTACTAAACACTAATCAAATAATTTGATCAAGTTTCATCACATGAAATGATAGCTATTTCAATTTATCGTATTTTTCACTTAAATACCATATTGTTTCAATCCTTCATTTAACCCCATCAAACTTGCTACACATTTAAAGTAGATCATGAGGTAACGACCTACCTCCTCACACACTCATATGCAACACCCCCGAGAACCTAGAATACGAAAAAAACGAACATTTGCATATACTTAATAAAACCATTTCTAAAAGGATTTAGTTTTGATACATTTTTTAAAGAAGTACCATTTATTATGAAAATAAAATAAGTTGTGGACATCGTTCGTTTATCTAAACCTAATTTTGTGGTGTCTAGGCTAGGCAAGTGAGAAAGGTAACTTTAAAAGGCCCGTCTCACGGTGATTCGTGAGCGCATCCCCCCTTTCCTCGCTTGTACTTACCTGGCAACAATTGGCGGTGAAGAGGCGATTTGAGGCATCTCACAACTTATCGTTTAGGCATTTAGAAATAGTCTAGTTGACTTAGGAGACCCTAGAACATAGAATACGGAAAAATTGACATTTTTACAAATAAATACCACTTCATAAAAACATTTTCTAAAGGATTTAGTATTTTACAATCTTTGCAAAGCGCCGCTATAACCCATTTTGGGGAACCCGTTCGGGATGGTGCAGTTTATCGCACACCTTCGGGCTTAATAGTGCGAGATTCAGACCTCCGCAAGGAGCATTCGGTCTCGAAAGATTTAAAATACGACATCTTAAGAAAATGAGATTTTTAGAATATAAAATATTTATTAAAATTATTTTTGTATATTTATCATTAAAATATCTATTTTGTTATGATATAAATATTCCACCTTTTTCTAAAAATCACAAGAACAAATTTTACACTAAAATACCATGAATTCCAAATAAATCAATATTATAAATAAATATCTTTAATTATGAATTTAGGATATTTTCACTAGAAATATCACAATATAAAATCCACCTTCATTACAACTCTAAAGACGAATAATGAATACTTGAGGTGTATTTTGAAAAGTATATAAAAGTATTTTTACATAAAACCCACTCAAGTTTTATAAATTACCCTAAGGACCCTAGCAATTATAGCTTTAAGAAATAATCAAGACTTCGACTTACATTTCTAATTGGCTGACTCGGGTTTGAGTCCGATTAATCTGACTTGAATATGATTCAAGTCAATCTACAATTTACAATCTTCTACATGAATCCATGAATCCAATTATCAATCTATACGACTTGACTGAACTGAACCATGGATATACATTCCATTTACATGGTTCTCCAGTTATTCCATTTACATGATTCTACGGTTATATTCGTTTACCGATATCATGGTTTCGGTCAGTCAATCAATTATACAATCAATTCAATTTACAGTACAAACAATACAATCAAAACACTATGGGGTTTTAAGGGGTATATTGGTACGGAAGGTGTTAAAAGTGGCACGAGGTAGTAAGATTAAGACACCTAACCTATATTCCGTTGCTGTTGTACCGTGGATTAACGGTTCTTTGTACATTCCGTTTTCCCTGGTCTGTAGCATATAGAGACCTCTCTCGTATACACTGGCATCCTTCTATACCAAGCTACAAACAACAGTGTTAACACGACATTACTACAAGATAATACAACTTTAAAAGATACCTTCTTATTCTGTCTATTATACTTTCCTCTTATCTTTGGGACTTACCGAGCGACCTGTTCGCTGACGACATTCTATTCTTTCTTCTTTGAATGTCGTCAGGTGGTTTGGACCCGGCAGAGATCGAGCCACCTGCAGAAGACTTGGAACAGTTTGCTGAAGAACCAGAGCTCTAGTTTCATTGTACATTTTCCATTCAGTACTTTTCATATCCTGTTATGCTATTGTTTAGGCATCATTTTATTTCAGTTGTATTTCCTTTTCATGCATTGTACAAAAGAATGTTAATAAATTAAAGTTGTTGTTTTTATTATATCATGTCTCTTGTGTATTTATTTTTATATTGCTTAGACACGCTTAGCATATTTATTTCTGAGTATATACGTAGCGGACCAGTCGCGTCCCCTTCACCGTATACCGGGAAGCGGGACGTGACAAGTATCCTTGCAGTAATGCCTTTTGGACCAAGGTTCGAGCCCCTTGATGTGCCCCACCGACCCCTTCATGTATCTCTCGCAGAATATAGTCAGCCTCATGGGCGTCGATGCACTGGAGCAGAGTCTGAGTGTATGATTTCTTGTACAGGTTTCCGTTGCTCTAGACGAAATGTCGTGCTTTGGCCCGAAGCCGGCAAGCTTCTCCTCGGTCTTCGGGACGTACACCGCCCTTTAGAAACTCCACGAGGGGCTTTCTCCAATCCCGGCCTTCTTCCTGAGTTGTGTAGATCTAGAGTATTATCTCTCTGTCTTCTACGCTGGGCCGTGGTAAGACTTCGAAGTGGATATTTCTCTTATGGTAAGCCGAATAGGAAGAAGCGAGCTTACTCAAGGCGTCGGCTTGGGTGTTCAAGTTCCTGGGAATCTACTCCACTTGGACTTCGTCGAAATTTTTTTGAAGTCTTTTCGTTTCGGCCAGGTATTTTATCATGAGTGGCTCCCGAGTTTCGAAATGCCAGGTTACTTGGCCAACGACCAATGCAGAGTCGCTGCGAACTCTGATGGACTTCAGCCCTACCCCGGAGGAGATTTGCAGCCCTGCCAACAAATCCTCGTATTCTGCGGCGTTGTTCGACGCTCTGAACTCGGGCTTTAAAGAGTATTCCATTTCTTCTTCGTCCAGGCCGCGAATGATCATGCAAGCCCCGCTCCCCTCCTCGGTAGAGGATCCGTCTACGTAGAACACCCAGTCCGGGATGGGGTTGGGTACCTCTTTGACCGAGGGACGTGGTTCGGGGCCTTGCGCTGCCGTTCCTTCTTTAGCGGGAATAGTGCATTCGACAACGAAATCTACTAAGACATGCACTTTGATGGCTTGTCGGAGGCGGTACTTGATATCGAATTGGGACAATTCTCACCTCCATTTCTCCAGACGACCTAACGACTCGGGGAGGCGAGAATAGACCCTAAAGGTCGCTCAGTGAGGATGATGAATGTGTGCGCTTGGAAATAGTGTCAAAGTTTTTGAAGGCGATGACAAGTGCCAGGACTATCTTCTCTATGGCCGGGTATCTTGTTTCCTCATCCTTGAAAACATGGCTCACATAGTAGACCGGTCTCTGTATGCGTTCAAATACTCTGACAAGTACCGAGCTTGCAGCTTGGTCGGAGACGTCTAGATATAATAATAGCTTGTCTCCCTCGATCGGTCGGGTGAGTAGCAGGGGAGTCGCTAAGTGCGCTTTGAGTTGCTCGAAAGCGTTCTGGAATTCCTCAGACCATTCGAACTTAGGAATTTTCCTTAGGGCCTTGAAGAACAGGAGGCACTTCTCCCCGGATCTGGATATAAAGTGACTCTTGGCAGCCACCCTTCCCATGAGGCGCATGATGTCGACATTGCTCTTGGGCGTTGCCATGTTGAGAATGGCGCTGATCTTTTCTGGGTTTGCTTCGATTCCTTGATGGGTAACTATGAACCTGAGGAACTTCCCACTGGTGACTCCGAACGCACACTTAGCTGGATTCAGCTTCATTTTGTACTTACACAGGACGTCGAATGTCTCGCCGAGGACTTTAGTGTGACCGTCTGAGGAGACGGATTTTACGAGCATGTCGTCGACGTAGACTTCCATATTTCTCCCAATCTGTGGTTTGAACAGCTTGTTGACCAGGAATTGATACGTGGCATCCGCATTCTTGAGTCCAAAGAGAATCACTTTATAGCAATATACCCCCGATCCGTGGTAAAGGCGGTAAGCTCTTTGTCGGCCGGGTTCATCCGGATCTGATTGTAACCGGAGAAAGCGTCCATAAAGCTCAATAGTTCGTGGCCGGCCGAACTTTCCACTAGCTGATCTATCCGAGGAAGTGGATAGTTTTCTTTGGGGCAAGCTTTGTTCAAGTCCGTGAAATCAACGCACATGCGCCATTTCCCGTTTTCCTTCTTGACCATGACCACATTCGCCAGCCAATCTGAGTAGTCCAGGTTCCTGATGAAGTTAGCTGCGAGCAATCTTTCTATCTCGTCTTCTATTGCCTTTTGTTTAACCGGCGCAAAGCTTCTCTTCTTTTGTCGGACGGGTCGGGCTTATGGGTCGACCCCGAGCTTGTGGGAGATCACTTTGGGGTCGATCCCGGGCAGTCCGCGGGCGTCCAAGCGAATACGTCTGAGTTTTCCTGGAGGAAATGGATCAAGTCTTCACGGTGGTCCCCGGTTAAGAGAGAACCGATCTGGACTGTGCGGCCATCGATTCCTTCTTTGAGGGGTACTTCCGTCAATGCTTTCACCGGGGCACCTCGAATTTCTCTTTGATCGTCGCATGTATCTAAGGACCCCTAGAAATCATGCGCGTTCTCAAAATCGTCGCCCTGCTCTCCGGCGGTGGACGTCGAGGCGAGGAAAATCTTAGCGGTTTGCTGGTCTCCATAGGCCTGGCCTATCCCCCTTGATCCAAAGGAAACTTGATCGCAAGGCGATAACTCGAGATCTGGGCCCGTAGGGCGTTTAAGGTTGGGCGTCCCAGGAGAATGTTATAGGATGAAGGGACCTTGGAGATGAGGAATTCCACTGGTATGGTTCGCGTATTGCCCGCTTCCCCAATATTAAGGAGAAGGGTGACCAATCCCTCGGCCAGAACGAAATGATTGGTGAACCCAGAGAGGACATGGGAGGTAGGTCAAAGGTCGAAAGGTCTTAGCCCTATACACTGGAAACAGTCGTGGAACAGGATATCCGCCGAGCTCCCTGAGTCGACTAATATTCTCTGGACTTCATAACGATGGACTCTGGTCGTTATCACATGAGGGTCATTATGAGGAAGTGATATGCCATGGAGGTCTTCATCGGTGAAGATGATCGGTTCCTAACTCCTGCACCCCTTGTGTGGTATATCGCTTACATCCTCGACTGGGAGGATGTTGTGGTTCCCCCCACTTTTCCGAGCTGGATCCGAGGTAACGACCATGATTTTCCCGATCGTTAATTCCTCGGGAGCGGTTTGGTCCTTTTGCTCCCGCTTCGCCTGCCGCTTGTCCCGTAGGTATTTCGCCAGGTGGCCAAAGCGGATTAACTTCTCGATATAGTCACGGAGTTGTTAGCAGTTCTCAGTGGGGTAACCCTGCGACCTATGGAAGGCGCGGTATAGGTCGTAGAGATGCTTAACCGCACTTTGGGTGACTGGCGGGAGCTTAAAGATGCTCTCGCCCTCAGCTTGCTCCAGCAGCTCGGTCTGGGATATGTTTAGAAGAGTGTACTCTTGAAACCTCGGAGAGTAAGGTTTCAAACGATCAACTTTCTTTTTCTCCTCCCTGTCCCTTTTCTTTCTGTCCGCCTGGTCGGCTCGGGGCAGGTTTGAGTTCACCGCCGACCTGAGTTGGATTTCTCGCTCGGTCTAGGCTTTCACTTCGGCCATGGTCTTAGGTTGCGCTAATGCAAAAGAGTGGAGCCACTCTTTGTGCCTAAGACCATACCTCAGCATGGTGATAACTGTTTTATCGCGGTGCTTGGGAACCTCCAGGAGGGCATTGTAGAAGTGGGTGACATACCCTTTGAAGGATTCTTTGTCTCTTCTCTTGGTAGTGAACAGGTAGTCGACCGTCCTTTTCTATCGTCGGTTCCCGACAAAGTGACCAAGGAATTTGGTAGCCGGCTCATCGAAGGTCGAGATGGAGCATGGTGTAAGCCTTCGGAACTAGTCTCGACCGGCCCGTATCAGGGTGGTGGGGAAAGCTCGGCATTGAGCCGCGTCTTAGTTATCTTGAAAGCTCATGCCCGCCGTAAATGCGTCCAAGTGGTCCTTCGGGTCGGACTTCCTATCGAAGAGGGCCATTTTTGGCGGCTTTTTTCTGGACGAGACGTGCTCGGCCAGCAGCTCTTCTGTAAAGGTCTTTGTTAGTGAATCGGTGAAATACCTGGCCCCTTCGCCGGGCGCATGGCCATCCCATCGTATGCCTTCGATTTTCTTCTCAAAGGCTTCAAGTCGGTGGTGGTACCCTGAGGATTCTGCACAGTCGAAGCGGTGGCTACCCCTACTCCGGGGCTGCGCGATGGTGCGGCTTTGATTCCGCTCTATCAAGTTTCTCAAATCCTCGAGTGAGGCCCTTCTCGAGTAGTCATGACGTTCACCATTAGCGCGGCCTCGATAGGAGTGGGGTCATCGGTCATGTCTGGAAGCAGGCGAAATGACCGACACATCCTCAGGGGGCGAGAGCGCACGGCGGGCATCGGAGCGACGGCCTAGTCTTCCCTAGGATCGGGGTATGGAGCTGTCCGGCGCCCAGTAGGTCATGTAATCATTCGCCGCATGAGGGCCATGGTAGCCGGAGTCGGCACGCCGGCGCTCGGTGACGCTGAGATGAGTGTGAGTGAGACCGAGGGCCTGAGCATGGCCATCTGTCCTTCTGCGGACGTCGTTACCCGGAGAGAGGGAACCGCGTTCTGGAGGGTAGGGTTCGCTGCTTGAACACGGACGAGTGCATCCACCATTGATGTGAGCCTGTCGATCTTAGCGGATAAGGCGTTGATGACGTTAGGAGGGGAGATGAGCCGCTCCTGCCTCCGTTGTGGGGGGGTGGCGGCTCGTATTTAGATCATCGCGGTTGTCGCTCACCATCAGGTCGAGGGCAGATGATCAACTTATGGGTGTAGAAGCTTCTGAAAGTTTCCCGCAGACGGCGCCAACTGATGGAGGGTGTGATCTCCCTCAAATGTTGTCCTCTGTCGATCTGGTAGCGAGCGGTTTTAGCGGCTGGGATTTATTTTGGGGGTTGTTGAGCGTGTGGATCTCAATGGGTTGTTGGAAGTTGCCGAGGCCGAGCTACCTACAAGGGAAGTCCCGAGGTGGGAGACCACCGTAGGACCCTCCGACGATCAAGTTAGTGCCGGAGAATAAGAGCAACGTAGCGACCTATTGGGTTCAGTTCGAGTTACCTGAGTCTTCTGAGAGGGGAGTTTATATAGTGGTCGTGTGGAGCGAGCAGGCGCGAGATTATCGCCGTCAGTTATGCCCCTGCGTTATCCTCGCATTAATAGCGGGATACGCCCATTAATGGAGGGTCGCGCTAGCGTGGGACGCGGAACATAGGGAGGCAGATATTTCGCCCTGGCGAGATACGGGGAGCCGTTTGCGGGGGCGTTTGTGTTCCGCGCTCTCGGTTGATCGGGAAAAAGCCGAGAAAGCTCGGCCTGTCAGGAGGCTCGGAGACGAGCAGGGAGGCCGAGGAAGCTCGGCCTGTCAGATAGCTCAGAGACAAGCAGGGAGGCCGAGGAAGCTCGGCCTGTAAGATGGCTCGGAGACGAGCAGGGAGACCGAGGAAGCTCGCCGGACTGCTCGGAGGCGGCCTGTTGGCTGTTTGCTAGGTGAATATGGAAAGTACTCAGGGAGGTCTCCAAAAGGCCGGATGCGTCCTCGAAGATGAGGTTCCGAGAAACGCCCCGAATGCATCTCATTTATTCTATCTCCGGAGCTTTCGAGACGCGTCATCCACCACATGTCGTAATATGAGGAGATACCACTTGTGAGCATCATCAGTTCCACTCATGTTGGTTAACTATTTTATGAACTAAAATTGTTCATTTGAATTTTCTTGATTCATGTATTTTGTAATTGTATTTGTGTTGTTATGTCACTTACTTGACTTGCACTTTACTGACCATTATATTTCTTTATATATATTGTTCTATATTGACTAATTTGAACATGAAATATTTATAGTTGGATACTTAATTTTATAGCAATTAGGAGAAAAATATCTTACCATATAATATGATACGATAGACTATAGATATCATGATTCGACAACTATAGGCAATCGGCGAGAATGGATTCCTGAAATTTAGCCTATGGAAATATTACGTCGCTTGAATTTATATTAAGCGTAACAACAATATTCATGTAGCCAAAATCAATGCAACAAAATATCTGAATGGTCTCTGAAATCATTAACTCCTGCTAACTAACAAAGACTACCACAATGATCCTATCTACTTGAACTTTACTTTTATGCACGGACTCTTTAAATTCCCCATTTAATTTCTCAAGAGCCAAGGGGGGTAAATAAATGTGGTGCATGGGATTAGCGAGTTAGATCATTGTAGTAAGTGCTGACATTATGATGTGAATTTTAGTTTGGTCTCATGCAGTGATGTTTCAAATGCCCAAATTTAATGCTAGGCCCCGCCCCCGCTCTTTTTAATGGAGTTTCATCAAGGACATTTGTAGCGATGAGATGCATAGATCTTAACATCAAATCAGGACAGCGGAAAAAGAAGTTCTACACACAAACTTCTATAAGAATTATATTAACCCATAAGTGGTGGGATCGTTATTCTTGTACACATTACCACAACGAACTGTTAACTTTTAAAGAATCGTTTTATATTTTGATGATTTTATAAAACCATATATATATATATATATATATATATATATATATATATATATATATATAACCATGTCAGATATGTCAAAGTGCTATAAACTAGAGTTACTCATATATCAGGACAATCATACAATGTAACTGATATCAAATGAAGTATCGAAACGACGTGATTGTATTCAATACGAAAATCAAAAAAATATAGCAGAAAGTCGAAATTGAGGATATTCAAGACATTCAAGACTTTTTCATTTATTTTGAGTTTAGAGTCAGGACAATCTCAAAACGTTAGAATCAAAATCCATATCAAATTCTAAAACCAATTCCTTAAAATTCAAAATATTATTTTTAAATTTGTTTTAAAACCATGCCTGAAATATTAAACATATAGACGTCTATTTCAGGTTTATAGACGTCTATAATAGACATCTATAACAGTTATTATTTTTGAATTTTGAAATTTGGTAGGAATTTCAGTTTTCAAACGGTTTTACAACAGCTACTAACTGTCCTATAATTCATGGGGAGTTATTTTAACTGCTTTAACTGTCCTAAATCTGTTTCTATAAATAGAACGAATTTAATTGAAGTTTTCAACGTTTTCTCGCTTTTAAAACTTAATTTTCTTGAAATTTAGAATTCGTAAAAACTCTCTAGCTCTTAAACCTTTACTATTCAAATTTTCAGAGAGAAACAATATTTCTAACGTTTTTAAACTTTTCTACATTTTAGAAAAGAAAAATTGTTAAAATTTCGAAGAAGAAATTTGTTTTAAACTTGTTTAACTTTTTGAAAAACTTTTTCGAATTGATTTTTAAACTTTTAGTAATTTCCAAAGTACAATCCCACATCTTCTAGAATCTAAATTTTATCAATATTTTTGAGATAATTAGTTGGTGTATATTGAGATTGTAATTGTAGGGTGTTTTTTGTCACCCCATTGAGATGGGAATACGCGCGCGTTCGTCAGGCGTACCACAGATTTCCCCTGTCTAGGGTAGGCTGGGGTTTATTGATTGTGGGGATCCGAATCTCCGGCAGCTGCGGACTAAGCTGCCGTTAATTACCCTTCGTCTTTGGGGCAAGGGAACCTCCGATTGACGGGTCAAACAAGTCATGCGAACTCAATATGCAGTGTACGTATGTGTGTCTTGAGGGGTCTTGGATATATCGGAGTCCCCGCAAAGTTTTACGGAGGTCCTACTTCCCGGATAGCGGGCTGGGGATCAAGGAGGCTAGCAGCCCCCTTACGGGGAGCGGGGCAGCGCCCCGTTAAAATTTTTTTCTAACGGGGACAGTGTTGTGGAGTGTGTGTGCATATAAAAAAAGAAGAATAGCGTCCAAAGGACGCGTGGGTATAAAAAAAAGAAGAATAGCATCCAAAGGACGCGTGGGTGCCAGCGCCTCACGTGCCTAGCACGCGGGCGCTGGGCGCCACCGCCCCACGTGTTTGTCTCTGCACTGGGAGTTGTGCTCCCGATTTGACTTCTGGAGTTAAACTCCTAAAAAGAGATTAATTTATGGAGTTGAACTCCAACAGATCTTGAATGGAGTTAAACTCCTAGAAATCTTTAAAAATGATCAAAAGGTGCCTTTTGTTTCTCTCCCCTTTTGTCCTGGATCTTCCCAAGATGGGATTTTGGAAAATGGGTCCCCTTCTTTTTCCTCTCGGTTGGCCGGATCTTGGAGAAATGGGGTGAGATTTAAAAATCTCCCCTTTTTGAGATCTGATGGAAGATCTGAGCTCCCCTTTGTGGGTTTTGTGGTAAAAAATTATTTAATTTTAGAAAAGGAAGAGTAAAACTCTTGATTTAATTGAAAAGGGGAAGAAGATTTAGAACCTTGAGCAAGGAGAAGGAGGCACAAAAACCCTAAAATTTGAGAGAATGAATTGTTCTCCTTTATTTCATCATCATGTTACCATATATAGGCTTACACATTTACATATAGCCCCTTTGGCTTTACAAAATAGCATTTTGCCCATCTCATGTCTCATATGCTCATTTCTTTTGCACATGAGCCATGAGTTTTACAAAAATTTGGCTTTATGCCCATAAAGATTACATCAAAATTATTTATTACATGATTTTTATTTTGACATGGGGAAGGCTGGCCGCGGGGCTCGACTTGGGTATGGGCCTACTTGAGCTGGGCTTGGGCCCGCTTACTTGGGGTTGACTTTGATTTTGACTTGGTCGACCGGGGTGCAATTTTTGACCCCAACAGTAATAATTTTCAAATTGTAATAATCTAGTGAATACAGATTTAAGTTCTTCATAATTGTAAAATTATAGGACTTGCGCCTATTGTAACAAGTATAGGCTTTCACTACTTGCAAGTATAAAGATTTAGATCTGAATCTGGGAAAAAATCTAGATTTCTCTACCCGCGAACGAGTTAGTGAATCCTGAGCAGCAGTCTCAGGAGAGTACTAGCCACAGTGGTGGTGAACCTCGTTAAAAATTCTCAGTGTCATCTGTGTATATTTTTACATTTTGTATCTCTGTGATTGATTCTGTGACTGTGATAATTTAGTACACTTAAAATTCTTTTATTCCGTTGCATATTTTGTGTTTTAGCAAAAATACTGTGAGTTTTCCATATAACCCTATTCACCCCTTTTAAGGCCGCTTTCAATTGGTATTAGAACAAGATTACTTGTTTGTAAGATTAAGCTTTTGAGTTTCTGATCCTATGGCAAACCAAATGGAAGGACAAGCCATTAATCGTCCTCCTCTTTTTAATGGTGTTAATTATCAATTTTGGAAAACCAAGATTAAAGTATTTCTCCAATGTATCGATCTAGAAGTTTTAGAAATTATTGAAAATTCCTTTGTTCCTCCTACGACAAATCCATTATCTGATGCTTATAAAAGATTGATGGTGTTAAATGTCAAGGCAATGGATGCACTTCATTGTTCATTGAATTCAAAGGAATTCAATAGAATCTCAATGTGTCAGACTGCTAATGAAATCTGGACTACTCTCCAGACTGGTCATGAAATAACCAGTCAAGTCAACAGAATAAGATCAACCGTCTCATGAATGAATATGGGATGTTCTAAATGAAAGACGATGAATCGATCGACTTCATGTATTCTCGATTCAATAATGTCATTACCGAACTTTTCAATCTAGGGAAGAAATTCGATAACTAAGAAAAGTGTTACAAGTTGCTTAGATCTCTCACGATTTAAGGCAACCCAAGATCACCGCCATCGAAGAGGCTAATGACATGATCGCATTGAAAGTTGAGACACTTATAGGAAAACTAAAAACCTACGAGATTCAACTAGGAGATCTTAAACTAAAACAAGAAAAGAATACTCAAAAGAAAAATATCGCACTAAAAGGCAACTACCAAATCAAAACTTAAAGAATCATCAAGTGATGATGAAAGCGATGATGGAGAAATGCCCCACATTGCAAGACACTTCAAGAAGTATCTGAAATCTAGAAGATTTTCTCGAAAGAAAGGTACATATAAGTAAATTTTAATTCTGATAAAACTATGCGTTGTTTTGAATGCAATAGAAAAGGTCATTTGAAGTTCGAGTATCCAACTCTCAATAAAGACAAATGGAAGTTATAGAAGAAATCAGATAAACGTTTGTTTCAAGCAATTTGGGACGTCACGGATTCCAGTGACTCGGAAACCGAAGAAATCGCCAACATGTGGTTCATGGCACAAGATGATAAGGTAACCGATGACGACTTTGATATTGAATCTCTTAGTAAAATAGATTTGATTAGCCTTTGTCATTTTCTTAAGGATAATTACGATAAGGTTAAGTCTAAAAATAAAATTTTAAAAACAAAATTAATCGCGAAGAATAATTCAGAAATAGTAATTAAAAATGAATTAAATGAAGTTAAATTAGCCAATGGAAACTTAAATGAAAAACTTAAGCCTATAAGCTTAACTAAAGAAAATATAATTGAAACAAATAAATTTGAAATCTTTGATCTTAAACGAAATTTAGAAATAAAAGATGAAATGATTTTGAATTTTACTAAAAGTAAAAATAATTTAGATATTTTTTTAGGACAATCCATTAAACACCGTGATAAAATAGGAATAGGTTTTGATAAACATACAGAATTAGTTTCTAAAACTAAACCTTATAGACCTAAATATTATTATTACAAATATGGTAACAAATATGCTAATTCAACGTGTGACTATTGTTGCACATTAGGACACATATCACAATATTGCCACATTAAAAATAATTCCACTTAGAAATACAATTTTATTCTTAATTAACCTAAAATGGTTTGGGTCTCAAAAGTAACACCTTCTTTTTTCTGTATTGCAGGACATCAAAAGATGTAGCAGTCGATAGATACCTGATAGTGGATATTTGAGGCATATGACCAGAAACATTCAAAACTTCGAAACACTATCAAAAGAAGAAAGTGGCATTGTCACTTTTGGCGACAACAATAAAAGAAAGATCATCGATAAAGTTGATATTTGTTTTAATAACTCATCTAACTCAACTATCATAAAAGATGTATTATGTATAGAAAACTTAAAATATAACCTATTTAGTGTTAGCCAGTTTTGCGATAAATGGTATAACATAGTTTTCGAAAAAGACATATGCAATATAATATATGATAATAAAATAATTCTAACTGGTAAAAGATACCAAAACATATATATAATATTTATATATAAGATTTAAAAAATCCAAATATTACATGTTTAATAGCAAACAATGAAGTAGACCTTTTACTCTGACATAGAAAATTAGGTCATTTCTCAATGAATACTTTATCTAAAATTATAATGAATAATCTAGTCAAAAGCATACCTAGTCTAAAGTTTATAACAGATAGATCATGTGATGCTTGCCAAAGAGAAAAACAAATTAAAATGTCTTTTAAACATAAAAATAATGTTTCAACTGAAACTCTACTCCAATTGCTTCATACGGTTCTTTTTGGTCCTAGTCACAATGCGAGTTTAGGAGGCAAATTTTATGGATATGTAATAATAGATAATTACTCAAGGTTTACTTAGGTTTTCTTCTTAAAATCCAAAGATGAGATTTTTAAAACTTTTAAAATCTTTTCAAAATAAATTCAAAATGAAATGAATTTAAGAATATCACGGTTAAGAAGTGATCATGGAGGAGAGTTTGAAAACCAAGTATTTGAAAAATACTGTAATAAGAAAGCTTTCAAACATGAATTCTCCTATGCCAGGACTCCAGAACAAAATGAAGTTGTTGAAAGGAAAAATCGTTTCTTATAGAAAATGTCACGCACCATGAATGAAAATCACTTACCAAAATACTTTTAGGCAGAAGCAATTAACACTTCTTGCTGCATAATAAATAGGGTAATAATTAGAAAATATTTAAATAAAACACCATATGACTTATTTTACGGTAAAATACCTAATGTAAAATACTTCAAAGTATTTGGTTACAAATGCTACATACTTAACACCTTAGATAACTTAGGCAAGTTCAATTCTAAATGTGATGAAAGAATTTTTGTTGGTTATTCTATGACCAGCAAAACCTATTGTGTTTATAATAAACGAAATTTAACCATACAAGGAAGCATGTATATCCAATTTGATGAAACCAACTCCTCAAGTTGTGATGACAATTATCTAATCACAATAAAAGGTTCGGATAACTCATCATCAGACGTAAAAGTTGAAACCAACTCCTCAAATCATAATGATAACGATCCAATCATAATAACAAGTTCGGATAATCCATCACCAAATATAGAGGTTGAAATCAATCAAACAGATCAACAAGAGCAAGCAGTCGGTACTTCTCTTGTTAAAAATTGACAATTTAACAAAAACCATCCTAAAGATTTGATTATAAGAGATATAGATAGAGGAGTGATCACTAGATCACCAAGATTTAACTTATATATCAACTCAGCATTCATTTCGGTCATAGAACCGAAGAATTTTAAAGAGGCTGAGAATGATGAGTATTGGATAGAAGCAATGCAGGAAGAGTTAAATCGATTTGAAAGAAATAAAGTTTGGAAATTAGTTCCAAAACCCAATAATAGACCAATTGTAGATACTAAATGGGTTTTTAGAAACAAGCTAGACAGGTCAGGGAATATTGTAAGAAATAAAGCACGACTGGTTGCTCAAGATTATAATCAAGTTGAAGGAATTGATTATAACGAAACTTAAGCACCTGTGGCTCGACATGAAACTATAAAGATATTAGCCTTTGCTTATTTTAAAAACTTTACAGTATTTCAAATGGACGGGAAAAGCGCTTTCTTGAATGGGACAATAGATGAAGAAGTGTATGTAGCGCAACCACCAGATTTTGAAGATCACAAACATTCTGAGTATGTATACAAATTAGAAAAGGTATTGTACGGTCTTAAACAAGTCCCTAGGGCTTGGTATGAAAGACTCAGTACATTCCTACTCAAGATGTAACAACTCTGTTTTAGTGTACAGAAAATTTGTTTAAAAGTTATTACACAAATGGAGTATTTGCAATCCTGTGTAAGCTATAAGTATTTAATTCACTTTTGAACTGCAAGAAAGCACATGTGGCTTATTTGTAAAACCTTGCACTGCTGTGATATAGCCCATGTGTTCAAATTCCCTCAGCCACATATTATTTTTGTTGATTTTTCTTTAAAACTTTTAGAACCTCAAAAGTTTACACGTGCACTGCACGTAAAAATGAAAAGTCTCATAAAACAAACATGTGGAAATTGTTAATTAAGCAGCTTAGGATACGTGTCTTCAATCCAGAGCCCTCCACCCCCGAGACGACCAGCGAGATGATGCTTGGGGCCTGCGCCGTCGGGCCCCCCCGTGGCAAATGCTCCCAAAATTTAACCCTACACCCATTGGACTTCCCCCACTAAGCCTAGTCTGTTTGACTTCCCTGCACATTTGCAGAGAATTAAAATGAGCCATTAATCCAAATTTTAATGCATATTTTTAATTCATTATTCATTACCCTAAACCTTAGTTTCTCATATAAATACAAACATCACACCCTAGCCTCCTCATTCAGAAATCCATTGCCAAAGCTCTCTAAATTTTCCAAGTCCAAAAATTATACAAGTGAAGTTAGCTCAAGTTCCGGCGATATTTCGGGACAAATCCGGCGACGAAACAACTCTACGATACTTTAAAAAGTTTCCTCTACCTCTCCCATCTTCCTTCACTTAGTAAGTCGCATCTTCCTTCTTCTCTCTTTATTAAATAGAATCCTATTTTCAAAATTCGTCGGAAGCGGAGTTAATCCAACTTCCGATTTTAATTTCATAAAAAACGCAATTTTTCTTAATAACAAATTTACCATATTTTTACATATTGTTTATTAACCATTAAATAACATTTGAAACAAGTTTCAATTCAAAATATAATGTTAAACAACTTTTATTTAACTTTTACAGTAAAATACCATCTAGTTTACATACGACATTAATTTATCATTTTGCTTATATTACCTTTAGAAAACTCACGAGGTAATGACCTGCCTCATCACAACACTCATCTTGATATAGCACGATGGCTTTTGTAACAATTTTTGTGGGACGAATCACAATTTACATTAAAATACCTTAAACTATCAAAACCCGTATTCTTTAAATTGTTTTAAATAAATTCCTTGCAAATAAGCCTCTACAACCCATTTTGGGGAACCCGATCGGGATGGTACAGGTTATCGCACGTCCTCGGGACTAGTAGAGCGAGATGCAGACCTCCTCACGGAGCATTCGATCTCGATGGAATTTTTATTACAATTTTAAGAAAACGTGATTTCTATTTAATAAATAAATTCTATTTTTATAATTATATATATATATATTATTAAAATATCTATTTTAAATATAATATATATTCCATGTTTTCTAATCAAAAGAAAAGAATCACAAAAGATCATGAAAATACCATCACATTCAATACAATTCAAATTACAAGAAAATACCATAGATTATTCAAAGTTAGGTTTATATCCACTATAATATTTTATTTTATAAAAATTACAACTATGAAAACCCTAAAGATGATAAATAAATACTTGAGATTTATGTTGAAAATATATCAAAACTATTTTTCATAAAACCCCTTCAAATTATATTAATTTACAATAAGCATCCTAGTAAATATAGGTTTAAGCGGGACCAGTTCTCTTGAGCCTCAGGGAGCCGGAGAATATGGGTGCTTTCCTATCTAAGGTAGACAAACTAAAAACGGTGTTATCAATACGATAATTGTCTTGGAAAAAGACACAAATCCTGCCATCCATGTGCAGCAGTTACTGATAATATCAAAACTAATTCAGGACTTCAATTCATTTTAAAGTGTCTGACTCAGACAGAGTCTCGATCTAACCTGAAATCAATCAATCAATTCTTGAATATGATTCAAGTATAACTCCTAGTCAACATGAATCCATTTATACCAGAATTCAATCTATATCAACATGACTCGACCGAACCGAACCATGGATATACTCTGATTACATGACTATCCATTTTTAAAAAGTGATCCCTAAAGAAGTGTTCGCGGGACCAGGGACGTCGTTCTACTTACTCAATAAGGGAGACAAAAGCCTATGAAACCGTTTTTCATTCTGTTTACATGATATCATGGTTTCGGGAAGTCGTACATCTATTAAACAAAATAATATACAAATCAATGCAAAATATATTACGGGGTTTTAACAGGGTAGACTGGTATGGAATGTGTTAAAAGTAGCACGAGACGGTCACTTTAATACACTTAACCTAAATATCTATTACTGTTGTTCCGTGGCTTAACGGTTCCTTGTGCTCCGTATACCTTAGTCCACGGAATAGTTGGACTCCTCTCGTATACACTGGCATATTCTGTACCAAGTTACAAACAACTGTGTTAATATAACAATCAAATAGTATACAGTTATATTCTTTCTGTCTATTCTATTTCTACCTTTTTTTGGGACTTACCGAGCAATTGTTTGCTGACGACATTCCTTCTCTCTTCTTCTTTGGAATGTTGTCAGGTGGATTCGACTCACTGAAGATAGAGCCCAGTTCAGAGGACTTGGATCAGTTCAGCGAGGACCTTGAGCTCTAGACTCTTGTATATACTTTACTTTCATGTTCATGCTATTGTTTAGGCATTGCTTTCATTATTGTATTTACTTTTCAGTTGTATTGTAAAGAAATGTTTAATAAATAAAACTTGTTGTTCATTTACATTTCATATCTTCTTTTGTATATTTACATTATATTGCTTAGTTAGGCTTAGCGTGTTAACTTCTGAGTAAATACGTAGCGGGCCTCGACGCAACTCCTTACCCGTACACTGGGAAGCCGGGCATGACAGGTTTTGTTGGCGGCCCATGCAGGTCAGTTCTGGATGGACATTCAGGTCAATCTGCATGAAGTCCTAAGCATTATAACATAAGAATCAACAACTAAAAATATTCTTTACATTTCATATTCCTTAAATCTTACAATTTCATATACTTTGAATCTATCCTAACCCTATTTTTTCTTTCAAGGTTATGGATTCTCCAAACAATACCAGCACAAACATCAACAACACACCACCACCTCTTCCACTTACGCCTACCGTTGCAGCTCTGACCAATAAGCAAACGGTATTGCTTGAGGCAATCCGAAGCCTTCTGGAAGGACAACAGCAACGGACTGCTATCTTATTGAACCGCTCAGAAGCGGAAGCATCCGGAGTGAAGCAATTCCGGGAATTGCACCCGAAGCAATTTTCTGGGAAAGAGAGCCCTTTAGAAGTTGAAGAATAGGCTCAGAGCATTGAGGACGATCTGGCAGCAACACAAGTGCCAGACATCGCTTGGGTATGGGTTGCGAAGCTGCAACTCACCGACAACGCCCGAGTATGGTGGAAGGAGGAAGAAAGCCGTCTTGCCCAGCCTATCGAATGGAAAACTTTTCGCAACATGTTCGATGCGAAGTACTTTTCAGAGACTGCCCGATTCGATATGGAGCAATAATTCATTCACTTACAACAAGGCTCTATGTGGAGCAAATCGGTGGATGAGTATGATACCGAGTTCACTATGTTGGGCAGGTTTGCGGCACACCTCATTCCGACTGCTGAGATCAGGTCCAGACGATTTCAACAAAGGTTAGATCAGGAGATCCAAGATGTTTTAGCTACAGGGGATTTCCCAACCCACGAACTGGCTCTGAAAGCTACCTGTCGATATGAGGCAGTAGTGAAGATGAAGGACAGACCCCAATCTACCGGAGTCAAGCACCCTGCCACTCAGATGGCAGGAGGAGCCTCTTCAAGGCCACCTTTTATACCCAGGAGACCGGGAGTACCTTTCAACCGGCCTAGCCCAGCCTTTTTCACCTACTGTAGGAGGGATGGACACCTGGCGGAGGATTATATGCGTGCTAATCGCTTTTGGTTAGTCTGCGGCTCAGCCACACAAGATATTTGGTCTTGTCCTTGTAGACTCAATCCAAATGTTGCATCTAGACCAGCAATTACCTATCCACAGCGGCCAGCTATCCAGGCACCTGCTCCATGACTTGCTATCCCAGTTCCACCTCCTCATGGACTGACTGCACCTCCTCCTCGTCATTTCCATCAAGCACAAAGGAACTTACCTCAAGTACAGAGAAACAGACAGAGGAATGCTCCTCCAGCAAGGAGGAATATACCGCGGCGACAGGCTTTCACAATGACTGTAGAAGAAGCTGAAGCCACAGGATAAGTCATCACTGGAATCTCTTTTCTTTCAAGCTTTCTTTCAATCTTTATACATACCCATATATCTTTTTCTTATACCTAAAACCTATCCCACATAACTTAGGCACGATCTTAGTAGCCTCACTTCCTTCACTAGCACTCTTCGATACTGGAGTATCTCATTGCTTTATGTCGCAGCGGTTTGTTCGAACTCATGCGATTCCAGTCAAACCTCTCATATCCAACTGGAATGTCAGTTCAGGGAATGGCGTTCTAAAAGCAATAATGGGATACGACCTGTATCCAGTGGTCGTCTGCAGCAGATAATTCAATGCTGACTTCAAGGTGCTGGGCATACCGAATTTCAATGTCATTTTGGGTATGGATTGGTTAGGAACATTCTATGCTACCATTGACTGTCGTAAAAAAATGGTAGTGTTCGAGATTCCAGAGCATCCAGTCTTTTATTTCAAAAATGGAGACCGTACCCTAAAGCCAAGCACATACAAAGAAAAATCGAAGAAGGCGGTGATTGCAACACTTCAAGCAGAGGAAGGATCGAAGCCAGAAGTAGTTCAAGAGTTCGATGATATATTTCCTGAAGACATATCAAGTTTGCCTCCCGATCGAGCTCTTGAGTTTAGCATTGATTTAGTACCTGGAGCACAACCGGTGATCAAAGCTCTGTATCGCTTGAGTCCCGAAGGTTTGAAAGAGATCCAAACTCAGTTGGACGAATTATTGAAGAAATGATGGATTCGTCCCAGCACTTCAAGTTGGGGATCGCTAGTTCTACTTGTGAAGTAGAAAGAAGGTTCATATCGAATATGCATTGATTATAGAGCTCTGAACGAAGTGACTATAAAGAAAAAGTATCCACTTCCGCGCAACGACGATCTGTTCGATCAGCTAAGTGGGTCTTACGTTTTCTCCAAGTTAGAGCTTCGTTTAGGATATCATCAGGTGAAGGTCAAAGAGTCTGATATTCCGAAGACGGCATTCAGGACTCGCTATGGTTATTATGAGTTTCTTGTGATGCCATTTAGAGTGACCAACGCACCAGCTATATTCATGAACCTAATGAATCAAGTTTTCTGAGAGTACCTAGACAAGTTTGTTGTCATCTTCATCGACAACATCCTGGTGTATTCTAAGAGTCGGAAAGAACATGCCGAGCACCTACGAATTGTCCTGGAGACTTTACGACAGCATCAACTCTATTCCAAGAACAGCAAGTGCCAGTTTTGGCTAGATCAAGTCGGTTTTCTCAGACATATTGTATCAGGCGATGAAATTTCTGTAGATACAGCAAAGGTATCAGCAGTAAGCGAATGGCCAACACCAAAGTCAGTGGAGAACATTTGAAGTTTCTTCGGTTTAGTAGGATATTACAGAAGATTCATTCAAGGATTTTCGAAGATTGCAACACCCCTGACCAAGCTCATGCATAAAGATGAAGAATTCGTGTGGTTAGAAGCATGCGAACAAGCTTTCGTAGAACTTAAGTCAAGATTGACATCAGCGCCTATTCTCGTAATACCGGACCAATCTGGAGGTTTCGTAGTGCATTGCGATGCATCTGGTAAAAGATTAAGATGTGTTCTACATCATCACGGTAAAGTTGTAGCTTATGCATCAAGACAGCTGAAAATTCATGAACACAACTATCCGACGCATGATCCGGAGTTGGCAGCCGTTATTTTTGCTCTTAAGATTTGGCGCCATTATCTTCTTGGAGAACGAGTGGACATATACACAGACCACGAGACTCTGAAATATGTGTTTACTTGG
Source organism: Agapanthus africanus (assembly GCA_030015575.1). Classification (NCBI taxonomy): domain Eukaryota; kingdom Viridiplantae; phylum Streptophyta; class Magnoliopsida; order Asparagales; family Amaryllidaceae; genus Agapanthus; species Agapanthus africanus. The sequence continues at coordinate 740,940,878 of CM057337.1, forward strand.
AAAGAGTTGAATATGCGGCAGAGAAGATGGTTAGAACTTATGGCGGACTTTGACATCAACCTAAAATATCATCCAGGGAAGGTGAATGTAGTTCCTGATGCACTTAGTCGCCAACCATTATCAATGAATCTCACCGTACAGTGGAAGCTTCAACAAGATTTGCATCAGATGGAGATAGAAGTGATCATGCCACGTAACGCTTCAAGTTTGATAAACTTACAACTTTGGTCTACAATTGTCAATTAGATCAAAGCGGTTCAAATAAGTGATGCCAAGTTGCAAAAGATTACAGAACAAGTAGAAAGTGGAATTAGAACAGACTTCATCATCCATGAAGACAGATTTTTGAGATACGGAAGCAGATTGTGTGTACCATAAGGTCCTGTTCAGGAAGAATTGATGAAAGAAGCTCATAGCTCTTCCTTTTCAGTACACCCTGGTGGTATAAAGATATACAAAGATCCGCGACAACATTACTGGTGGCATGGAATGAAGCGTGAAGTATCCAGAAGCGTCGCTAAATGTTTGGTGTGTCAGCAAGTGAAAGCTGAACATCACAGGACTGCTGGTTTACTTCAACCGTTACATATTCAAGAATGGAAGTAGCAACACATTACTATGGACTTCGTGACTGCTCTTCCTCACAGCACGAAAGGTAACGATGCGGTATGGGTTATTGTGGATCGACTCATAAAGTCGGCTCACTTCATCCCATTTCGAGTTAGCCAATCTACCGAGACACTAGCAAAGAAGTACATGGAGATAGGTTTGAATCTAAGTAAAATTTAACTCTTTAATATGTACTATCTCTGATACCCCTGAACTCATGCAGGAGATCATGAGATTATATGGAGTACCGGTTTGCATTATCTCCGATCGTGACACCAGATTCCGATCGCAGTTTTGGCAGAGTCTGCAAGCTAGCTTGGGAACAAGTCTGAATTTTAGCACAACTTACCATCCACAAAAAGATGGTCATTCTGAGTGAATGATTCAGATATTAGAAGATATGCTAAGAGCGTGTATGTTAGACTTCGGAGGATCGTGGGAAGATCACCTACATCTTGTGGAGTTTTCATACAACAACAGCTACCAAGAAAGTATTGGAATGGCACCCTTTGCAGCTCTATATGGAAAAAAATGTTGTTCACCATTAAGTTGGGACGACATCGGAGATAGAGAACTCCTTAGACCTAAGATGTAGCAACAGTGGATGTGGTTCGCACTATCAGGGGAAAAATGCGCATAGCCCAAGATCGACAGAAGCACTGGGCTGATGCAAAACACCGTCACTTGGAGTTCCAACCGGAAGATTGTGTCTTTTTGAAGATCTCACCAAACCGTGGAGTGATTCGCTTTGGAGGGCGGGATAAGCTAAGTACAAGGTACATTGGATCGTTCGACATACTCGAACGAGTCGGAGAAGTGGCTTATCGCTTGGTATTGCCACCCTCATTGGAAGGAGTGCACAATGTATTCCACATATCCCAACTCAAAAGGTATGCAAGTGACCCCAATCATATTCTTGATCATTCCGAGCTCACTATTCAGACGGATCTATCTTATGACCAACAACCCGTTGAAATCCTGGACAGAAAGGTGAAGTCACTTCGGAACAAGAAAGTAAACTTGGTCCGGGTGATGTGGAGAAAAGACGCACCAGGAGAATCAACGTGGGAAAGAGAAGACGATATGCGTGCAAGATACCCTCACTTGTTTGTAAATTAGTTCTTAAAATAATTGTAAATTTTGAGAACGAAATTTTTGTAAGGAGGGTAGAATGTAACAATTTTGTTTCAGTGTATAGAAAATTGGTTTAAAAATTAATGTACAAATGGAGTATTTGCAATCTTGTGTATGCTACAAATATTTAATTCACTTTTAAACAGAAAGAAAGCACTTGTAGCTCATTGGTAAAGCCTTGCACTCCTGTGACATAGTCCCTGTGTTCAAATCCCCTTAGCCACATATTATTTTTGTTGATTTTTCTTTAAAACTTTTAGAAGCTCAAAAGTTTATACGTGCACTGCACGTAAAAATGAAAAGTCTCATAAAACAAACATGTGGAAATTGTTAATTAAGCAGCCAAGGACACGTGTCTTCAATCCAGAGCCCTCCACCCCCTAGACGACCGGCGAGATGATGCTTGGGGCCGGCGCCTCCAGGCCCCCCATGGCAAATGCTCCTAAAATTTAACCCTACACCCCTTGGACTCCCCCCACTAACCCCACTCTGTTTGATTTCTCTGCACATTTCCAGAAAATTAAAATGAGGTATTAATCCAAATTTTAATGCATATTTTTAATTCATTCTTCATTACCCTAAACTCTAATTTGTCCTATAAATATAAACATCACACCCTAGCCTCCTCATTCAGAAATCCATTACCAAAACTCTCTAAATTTTCCTTAGTCCAAAAGTTGTACAATTGGAGTTAGCTCAAGTCAAAGTTCCGGCGACGTTTCGGGACAAATCCGATGACGAAACGACTCCACGACGCTTTAGAAAGTTTCCTCTACCTCTCCCCACTTCCTTCACTCAGTAAGTCCCCTCTTCCCTCTTCTCTCTCTAGTAAATAGAATCATATTTTCAAAACTCGTCGGAAGCGGAGTTAATCCGACTTCCGATTTTAATTTCATCAAAAACGAAATTTTTCTTAATAAAAAATTTACCATATTTTTACATATTGTTTACTAACCATTAAATAACATTTGGAACAAGTTTAAATTCAAAATATAATGTTAAAAAACTTTTATTTAACTTTTACGGTAAAATACCATCTAGTTTACATACGACATTACTCTATCATTTTGCTTATATTACCTTTAGAAAACTCACGAAGTAATGACCTGCCTCATCACAAAACTCATCTTAACATAGCACGATGGCTTTTGTAACAATTTTTGTGGGACAAAACACAATTTATATTAAAATACCTTAAACTATCAAAACTCGTATTCTTTAAATTGTTTTAAATAAATTCCTTTCAAATAAGCCTCTACAACCCATTTTTGGGAACCCGATCGGGATGGTGCAGGTTATCGCACGTTCTTGGGACTAGTAGAGCGAGATGTAGACCTCCTCACGGAGCATTCGATCTCAATGGAATTTTTATTACAATTTTAAGAAAACCTGATTTCTATTTAATAAATAAATTCTATTTTTATAATTATATACATATAAATATTATCAAAATATCTATTTTAAATATAATATATATTCCATGTTTTCTAATCAAAAGAAAAGAATCACAAAAGATCATGAAAATACCATCACATTCAATACAAGTCAAATTACAAGAAAATACCATATACTATTCAAAGATAGGTTTATATCCACTAGAATATTTCATTTTATAAAAATTACAACTATGAAAACCCTAAAGATGATAAATAAATACTTGAGGTTTATGTTGAAAATATATCAAAACTATTTTTCATAAAACCCCTTCAAGCTATACTAATTTACAATAAGGACCCTAGTAAATATAGGTTTAAACGGGACTATTTCTCTTGAGTCTCAGAGAGCCGGAGAATATGGGTGCTTGACTATCTATGGTAGACAAACTAAAAATAGTGTTATTAATATGGTAATTGTCTTGAAAAAAGACACAAATCTTGCCGTCTATGTATAGCAGTTACCGATAACATCAAAACTAATTCAGGGCTTCAATTCGTTTTAAAGTGTCTGACTCAAACAGAGTCTCAATCTAACCTGAAATCAATCAATCTATCCTTGAATATGATTCAAGTATAACTCGTATTCAACATGAATCCATTTATACTAGAATTCAATCTATATCAATATGACTCGACTGAACCGAACCATAGATATAATCTGATTACATGACTATCCATTTATATCTATTCCATTCACATGATATCATGGTTTTGGTAAGTCGTACATCTATTAAACAAAACAATATACAAATCACTACAAAATACATTACGGGCTTTTAAACGGGTAGACTGATACAGAATGTGTTAGAAGTGGCACGAGACGGTCATTTTAATACACCTAACCCGAATATCCATTGTTGTCGTTCCGTGGCTTAACGGTTCCTAGTGCTCCGTATACCTTAGTTCACGGAATAGTTGGACTCCTCTCGTATACACTGGTATATTCTGTACCAAACTACAAACAACTGCGTTAACATAACAATCAAATAGTATACAGTTATATTCTTTCTGTCTATTCTATTTCTACCTTTTTTGGAGACTTACCGAGCGATTGTTCGCTGACGACATTCCTTCTCTCTTCTTCTTTGGAATGTTGTTAGGTGAATCCGACTCACTGGAGATAGAGCCCAGTTCAGAGGACTTGGATTAGTTCAGCGAGGACCTTGAGCTCTGGACTGTTGTATATACTTTACTTTCATGTTCATCCCATTGTTTAGGCATTGCTTTCATCATTGTATTTACTTTTCAGTTGTATTGTAAAGAAATGTTTAATAAATAAAAGTTGTTGTTCATTTACATTTCATATCTTCTTGTGTATATTTATATTATATTGCTTAGTTATGCTTAACGTGTTTACTTCTGAATAAATACGTAGCGGGCCTCGACGTGACTCCTTACCCGTACACTGGGAAGTAGGGTATGATACAAGATAGGGTATACGAAAGGGATGGTAGATAAAACATTATTCACTAAATCTTATGGAAAGGATATCGTAGTATTTTAAATATATGTTGACGATATTATATTCGGTTCTACTAATGAGCAGTTTTGCTAGGAATTCTCTAAGTCTATGCAGGATGAATTTGAGATGAGTATGATGAGAGAACTGAATTTATTCCTCAGACTTTAAATTAAACGAAGTTCAGAAGGACTATTTGTCAATCAATCTAAGTATATAAAGGGACTTATCAAGAAGTTTGTCTTAGAAGATGCAAAGACTTGTGAGACACCCATGGCAACAACAATAAAACTCACCAAAGATGAAACCGGTAAAGCTGTAGATATACAATTCTACTGAGGTATGATTGGAAATTTATTATATTTAACTTTCAGTAGACCTGATATAATGTACAACGTCAGTCTTTGTACACGTTTCTAAGCTGATCCTAGAGAGTCACACTTGGTAGCGGTCAAGAGAATTTTTAGATATCTCAAAGGCACTATCAATCTAGAGTTATGGTATCCGAAAAATAACTTGTTTCAATTAACAAGTTATTCAGATGTCAATTATGCTAGAAGTCAAACCGACCATAAAAGTACTAGTGATACATGTCATTTTCTAGGAAATGACCTTATATTATGGCAGTCCAAGAAATAAGAATCAGTAGCATTATCGACTGCTAAAGCAGAATATATTGTCGCCGGTGCATGTAGCGCACAGAGTTTATGGATAAAATATACCTTAGAAGACTTTAAGAAATTAGTCTCTGAGACCTATACTCTGTAACAACACAAGCACAGTTCAAATGACCAAAAACGCTTACCAATATAATCGAACCAAACATATAGATGTTCAATATCATTTCCTACGAGATCATTATCACAAGGGTGATATTGTTCTTGAATACATACCGATCGATTCACAGGTGGCTGATATATTCACCAAACCTCTAGATAGAACTTGTTTTGGAATGATCGAAGGTGAACTAAATATGTTATAATTAGAAACATAAAATTAACATATTAAATTTTTAAAAAAACAAAACAATTTTTTTAGACGTCTCAGAGACGTCTATTGCCTATAAAACTGCAGCGCAGTTTTCTGATTTTGAATTTCAAATTCAAATTTCCCGCTTTTGTACCTGATTTTTGGGTTTCCCTCTTTGGTTTTTCCCTATAAATAAGAGAAAAACGAAAGGCAAAAATCCAGAATACTTTTTCTTTCTCTTTCTCTTCTCTTTTACAAAAATAATTTTTTTATAATGTCAAAAAGAACGATGTCAACTCGAAACACTTTTGTGCTTGAAGAAGGCGATTGCTCTATAAAGAAAGTTAAGGAAGAACCAATTTCACCAATTGGGCACGCCCCTAACCCAATGTGCATTCTTCCATTTTCTTTACCGAAATCCCCTTCACCCTCTACGTCGGAACAGAATCCATCCGAAGATCCCATAGAGAAAAATTCATTCCATCCTCCTACAAATGACGAGAATGCTCCTCCCGTTGATCCTCTTCCACAAGGATCATCAGCCTCCAATCCTAATGCACAACGATACTATCATGCTCCTACGGGCTTCGAGTCCGGGGAAAATGATCCGTATTACGTTCACCCGGGTCCGGATGAGCGTATGTTGTTCATTGGTTATCTTGAGAAGCGTGAGACGATAATTTAAGCATTTGATCAAGTCAAGAGGGATTTCATCACCAAGAAAGAGTCAAAAACCACCGAAATATGGAAGCATCTACCACTCTTCTAAATAATCGGTGTTTGTAATCAAAGATGTGTATGTTGTTATTTACTTTGTGTCTTTTAGTTTAATGTAGTATGTGTGTGTTGTATTAGTTTTTTTCGCTTTGATGTATTAGGTTTCTGTATTGTTAGTTTAATTCTATTTTTAGTGTGTATGTTAAATGTGTGCATGTTTTTATTACTCATATTGTATTTGTTTGAATTTTATGCTTTTAATTCAAGTTATATATATATATATATATATATATATATATATATATATATATATATATATATATATATATATATATATATATATAATAAAACTATAAACCAAACACAAACATCACTAAAAATCTATTATTAACCAATATTTAAGTTGCACTGTTTTTTTTTAAATTTTACCATGCAGCAAATAAAACTATAGATGTCTATAAACTTCTATCAGACATCTATGGCTATCAGATTTGTCACGCCCCGCTTCCCAATAGACGGAAACGGTGACATGGCAAACCCGCGACGTATTTATTTTGAGAAGGTCATTTTCCGGAATAAATATACTAAGCGTAAAAGAAACAATATAAAATGATAAGAAAATTAATATGAGATTAAAACGTCAACAACTTTAATTACATTCAACTTGATTCATTTACAATACATGATTTCAACTGAAAAGAAATACAAGAAAAGAAATGCCTAAACAGTTAACATACATAAACTGAGAAGAAGATAACTGGTCTAGGCCTGGATCGCGATCTGATCGTGCTCCTCCTCTGAGATGTCTACCTCCTCAGTCTTCATAGTATCTGACGAACATTCCAAGAAAACAAAGGTGGGTGGAATGCCCGTCAGTGAACTTTCGTTCGGTAAGTCCCCAAGATATGAAGTGAAATATAAAGTGTAATGATAAAGAAAATGTATATCATGAACAATTGATTCTGAGATATGGTGTCTCAGCATGTCATTTTATGTAAACACGACAATTTTATTTAGCATGCAGTTCTTTCGTAATATATGTGAACAAGTATGGTAATATATATGACAAGTAGGTAAACATGACAGTATAGCATGAGCATGGCAAACAAATATAACATGGTCGTGTAGTGTAGGTATGGTGAACATGCAGTGAATGTAAGTATCTTAACAGGTCTCTACTTAGGCACTAATTTAACGTAAATTCAAGGATGAATGTCAACCAATCTCAAGAGTATTCTCGAACCCAACAGGTTGTAATCCAGGGGTAAGGAACCACGGGCCCGAATCAAGTATTAGTAACTGGACTTCAATCTAGTGTTGAAGTATTCCAAACTCAACAGGCTGTAATCTAGGAGTAAGGAAACACAGGCCCTTATGATAGTTTACTTGTGTTAGTAGACATGGATTCATGATCTAGTGGGACTCCTGAGATTTCGTTGGATTCACGCATGAACTACCCCAACACCCCGTATATGCTAAGTTACAGCTAAAATTACTAGCCTTACTCGAATCCATGAATACATCGAGTTGCAAGATTGAAGTCATGTCTATATATAGTATTCATGTCAAGTATTCATGTATTCATATCAAGTTGTATTCATGGTTCGAGTCAAATCATAGTGTTCAAATATTCATGTTGTGCTTTAGTCAAGTTCAAGTGTTACGATTCATGATCCAGTATTCATGTTTTCTTTTGATGTTTGAATTAGACTCTGATTTGAGTTTGGATTCAGGTTTAGATTTAGACTCAGACTTGAGTCAAACACTTGTAACTGATTTAGATCCTGAATTAGGTTCGGGAGCTATCGGTAACTGTTGCAAATGGACGGCAGGATTTGTGTCTTTTTCCAAGGCAATTACTATTGATAATACTGTTAAGTTTTCTACCTAAATAGACAAGCACTCACTTTCTCCGGCTCTCTGGGGCTCAAGAGAATTGATCCCGCTTAAATCTATATTTACTAAAGTCCTTAAATATTGTTTTATATAAGTCGAGGGGGTTTATGAAAAATATTTTTAATATAGTTTCAAAATAACCTCGAGAAGTTATGTATATTATTAAGGGTTTTTATGGATGTAAATTTTAAGGATTTGAGGTATTTTAATGATAATAGCTTAGCTTGGAAAGTTCATGATATTTTATTGTAAAGCTTGACTTTTGTTGGTATTTTGATGAAAACTTGTAATTCTGTCATTTGAAAAAACATAAGGTTATTATATTTTGAAAATATATGGATTTTGTAATATTTATATAATTATTAAAAATTAAATTTTTAATTAAGTAGAAAAATTACGTTTTTCTTAAAAACCGTATTAAAAATCTTTCGAGACCGAATGCTCCATGAGAAGGTCTGCATCTCGCTCTACTAGTCCAAGGATGTGCGATAATCCGCACCATCCAATAGTGGGTCCCCTAAAAAGAGTTATAGAGGCATATTTGTAAAGGAGTTTAAAATACAATTTAAAAGAAAACCGTTTTTTATAGTAAATGGTATTTTAATGTAATATTGTATTCGTAACAAAAATTCTAATAAAGATGTATAGTGCTATGGAACCATGTGTGTATATGAGGGGTAGGTCGTTACCCCGTGAAGTTTTCTAAATTCATGTTTAAGCAAAACAATTAAAGATGATATATACAAACTTCATGGTATTTTAATGTAAATGTTAAGTTAAAGCTATTTTGCATGATGTTTTTTTATTAAAAGTTGGTTCTAAATAATGGTTTTATGTTAATAAGTATGGTGTAGGAATATGAATGAAGAATATGTAAGAAAAAATGGAATTATAGAGTTTTAGAAGACGATGTCGGTATTAACTCCACTTCCGACATATGTTTTGAAAATGAACTTTTAAAGAAGGGGAATGAGGATTGGAAGGGACTTATAAACTAGTTAGGTTAAGAAAAGGTAGAAGAAGAATGGGTTGTCGTCGTGGCGTCGCGGAATCGCCGGAATTTACTTCGATCCTCGCCGGAACTTGATCGCTTGCTAACTCCTCTTCTACTCCACTTGTACTTGAGAAATTTTGAGAATTTTGGCTAGGAATTTCAGAATGATGAAAGGCTAGGGCGTGGAGTAGTATTTATAGTGTAGAATCAGGGTTTTGGAATTAAAAGAGTGAATTAAAATGCATTAAAATTTGGTTTAAAAGTGAAATTAAAAGTCTATGTTTAATTGCAGAGCAATCAAATAGTGCAGGGGTGATTGAGGTAAGGGAAAAGTCGTGTGTGCAAAGCCCGGGGACACTTGGCCACCAATGAACAGTCGGTGTCGGCCCCTAAGCAAGATCCGCCTGTCGTTTTGAGGGGTGAGGCCGATGGATTCTTGCTACGTGTTCATGCCTGTGTTAACTCCATTGTGCATATGTTTGATTTCTTTAGATTTTTCATTTTTATGTATTTTGCACATGTAAACTTTTGGGCTTCCAAAAGTTAAAAATAAAAAATTAGAAAAATATAATGTGTTTGATGGGGTTCGAACACAGGGGTTACGTCACAGCAGTGCAAGGGATTTACCAGTGAGCTACAAGTTGTTTCTTGCTGTTCTTAAACAAAATTAACTTATAACTCAAACTTAGAATGTGAAACTCTATTCTGCATATTAACAAAAGAATTTCCGTACTAAAATTTCAGAGTCGTTACAAAATTTTTCAGATCTGATTTTGAAAAGTTGTGACCCATAGATGCACCCTTTCAATCTTAGACGCCTATTTGCCCTATATAAGTACCCAAATGCTTTTTAAACCCTCTCTCAACTAGAAATCCTTCTTCCCTTTCCTCTCTCACATTTATTTTTCATCATTTCTATCAAAATTCATCTTTTTACTCTAAAATTCCTAAAACTTACCAATGGTGAGACCAACAAGAAGTGAAGTTGGTGACTACTCAACATCCAAGCAACGATGACACGCTCGTTCTCCTCCCCCTCCTTCTCAACCCATCGAAGAAGAGAGTGATGATGAGATATATGATCAAGACACGGAGCCAGTCGACATTACTGAAAAAGTCGAAGAAGATGACGTTCTCTTTGCGTTCATATCTCAATATGCTTCCTCTCTCTACAATCGCCTAGTGAGAAGATCGTCACCGGCGCTAGACTTTGACTCAATGAAATTGCCAATTTCTATTTCACTACACTTCTCCAATATCAAGATTGGATTCTTATAGTCACCCTTGATTGTACCACCCATTCCAATTTCGTTTACCTTTTTTTACTCTAACATGCTTAGTACTCAAAACAACCCAAATGTCATTCGCACTCGTCTATAATGCCGCACTATCACAATTTCACCCGCTTCCCTCGCTAGAATTTTAAATATTCCAAATGAAGGGGTTGGAATATTTAATGAATCCTTAGAAACATTTGCACATTTCCCTCAAGGCGTTACTCATGAACATGTTTCGAGATTGCTATATGGTGATGAAAATCCCCATATGTTTAATGATCCATATACTAGAAAGCTTCTCCTCGTGTTCTTTACTTTTTACTTGGTCACACCATTTACCCTAAAACGGATAGTCGTGATAAGTTGCATTCTACACATAAATTACTCACCTATTGTGTGTTAGCCAATATTGTGGTCAACCTTCTCTCCTTCATAATTCAATCAATGTGGACTTTTCCTCCATCTAAGTTCAATTTTTATTACGGGAAGGTCATTACTAAAATTTTGGAAGATGTTGGTATAGATCCAAACATTGATCCAAATATTCATGCCCCCGACAAAGATTTTGGGATATTAAACGTTCGCCTGGGTTTGAGCGAATATGGTTTACAAGTTTCTCTGCAACCAATCCATTCTCCACCACATTCTCCTCCATCTTCACCACAACCTCCTGAAGCTCAACAACCACAACAACAACCTCCAATATCTCAATTTCAATAACCTCCGTAATATTTCCAAGATTTCACACAACAATTCTTTCAACGTTTCGATGATTTGAACCTAAATGTAAACAATTGCTTTGGTCATCTTCAAACTCGTATTGATAAAGTAAATGCTAGGATGGAGTATCAGTTTGCCTATCAATACTCTCAGTCATCCTATCCTTCACCACCACCGTTCGAGTATCACCCTCGCCATCCGAGTGATGAGCCACCGTATCAGCCAGGAGATGGCGATGACTAGATGATATGTTCATTTTAGTTATGTATTTATGTTGCTTTGAAGTTGAATTTCGTTATATTGCAAATTTAAATTCAATTTGGTTGTAATAGACTTATGTAGTGAATAGTTGGTTTATGATTTTGGTCATGTATTTTCTTATGCATTTTCCTTTTATTCAAAGCATTTATTCTTATGCTTCCTATACATATATTTCTTATCCTAAATCTACAGCTTTTTGATATTTCCAAAAAAGGGGGAAAATATTAAGCAAATGATAAGGGGGAGCATATGAATATAATATTAAAAGTTTTGTAAAATATCAAAAAGGTGGAGATTGTTAATTTTTAAAGAATCTTTTTATGTTTTGATGATTTTACAAAACCATATATATATATATATATATATATATATATATATATATCAATTATGAATATATGGAACTAACCATGTCAGATATGTCAAAGTGCTACAAACTGGAGTTACTCATACTTCAGGACAATCATACAATATAACTAACATCAAATGAAGTATCGAAACGACACGATTGTACTCAATACGAAAATCAAAAGAATATACGAGAAAGTTGACATCGAGAATATTCAAGACGTTCAAGACTTTTTCATTTTTTGAGTCTAGAGTCCGGACGATCTCAAAAGGTTAGAATCAAAATTCATATCAAATTCTAAAACCAATTCCTTAAAATTCAAAATATTGTTTTTAAACTTGTTTTAAAACTGTGTCTGAAGTATCAGACATATAGACGTCTATTTCAGATTTATAGATGCCTATAAGACGTCTATAACAGTTATTATTTTTGAATTTTAAATTTTTGTAGGAATTTTAGTTTTCAAATAGTTTTACAACGGCTATTAACTGTCCTATAATTTAGGGGGAGTTATTTTAACTGCCCTAAATCTATTTCTATAAATAGGACAAGTTTCATTGAAAATTTTAACATTTTCTTGATTTTAAAACTTGATTTTCTTGAATTTTAGAATTCGTAAAAACTTTCTTTTTAGCCCTTAAACCTTTGCTATTTAAACTTTCAGAGAGAAACAATCTTTCTAACGTTTCTAGACTTTTCTACTTCTTAGAAAAGAAAGATTGTTAAAATTTCGAAGAAAAATTTTGATTTAAACTTAACTTTTTGAAAAACTTCTTCGAATTGATTCTTAAAGTTTTAGTAATCTCCAAAGTACAATCCCTCATCTCCTAAAATATAATTTTTATTAATCTTTTTGAGATCATTGGGATTGTCAAAATTGGTGTATATTGAGATTGTAATAATCTTGAAATTGTAATAATCTAGTGAAGAGAGATTTATGTTCTTAACAATTGTAAAGGTTTAGGACTTGCGCCTGTTGTAAGAAGTCTAAGCATGCACTGCCTGCAAGTGTAAAGGTTCGGATTTGAGCCTGGAAAAAGATCTGGGTTTCTCCACCCGCGAAGAAGTTAGTGAATTCTGAGCAGTAGTCTCAGGCGAGGACTAGCTACAGAGGTGGTGAACCTTGTTAAAAATCCTCTGTGTCATCTGTGTATATTTTTACATTTTGTACTTCTGTCATTGATTCTGTGACTGCGATAATTTAGTGCACTTAAAATTCTTTTATTCCGCTGCATATTTTATGTTTTCGCAAAATACTCTGAGTTTGCCATATAGCCTTATTCACCCCCTCTAAGGCAGCTTTCACGAACTTTGATCTTCGCCTCCTTACAACGGCCAGAGAGAAACAACACCCTTGATAAACGAGAATCTCTCAGGTGATCTCCTCACAAGTCAACCCTCGATAGAACTTGAGAAAGATAAGACGACGGCTCAAACTCTAGCAATCTCTTAGATTCCTCTATCTCTTATATATATATATATATATGGGTCACTAGAAAGGGTGGGTATTGGACCAGGTGAATCCCAATAACCAACATACTCCCACTCACACCTTCGAGTGGGCGCCATCCATAGCTTCTTGAGCCGGTTCCCTGAACCGTTGACTCTCTGTGTTAATTGTCTTCTTGAGAATCTCCTTTTCCGTCTTTGTTCATACCCATACATGTTGGTGCGAGGTGGACCGTTGAGAACCTGTAAGCAGGTAGCCTTAGAGCCAGATCCGTTAGGACCGACATAAGGATCTCCCAAAAAGAAAAGCAACATATACCAAATATATATGTTAAGCTCGTGAAATCTTGTAACCTAGATCCGATCAGACATGTTTATTCAAGTACCTTCGATCCTTCTCGGAAGCGTATTTGAACACTGCCATAGTTCCTCGATTCATCGAACTCCTAAACCTCGCCACCATGGCGTCAATAAGAGTTGGACATGCGATACAATCAGGAGATATCCCAATGGATCTTCCTTCGGCTCTAAATAGCTAGGTCTTCTATTTACCCGCTTTCCTGATACTGCCTCGAATGTGCGGTATATAGTCAACGCAACAAGAAACAGCGGCCAAAGTAGCAGATGCTCATAACATATCTACCCAGACAGTCCAGTGTCACTAAGGGTATATTGATTGCCCGTTTTTTCGTGAAGTAGGTCGTCATAAGGGTTCACACAGTGAGGTCAATAAATCCATCCTTCAACCTTCTTATATACACGGTCTCTGCGTACGTCGTATGGCAACGTGCTACGATATAAAATTCTCTCCTTAAGAGCATATACCATTAAAGTTATACCGTACAGACCCAAGTCCAGTCATCCTGTGATTGACTTGCTCGGCCATATCGTCCTGCGATATGCCTGGGATCTCTTGACAAGCTCACACCCCGTGTGTCACGTCCCGCTTCCCAGTAAGCGGAAACGGTGATGTGGCAAGCCCGCAACATATTACTATGAAAATACGTTAAGTGTAATTAAGCAATATAACATTGAGAAAAAATGACAAGAGTAATAAAATGAAACGGTAACTTTATTTACATTCAACTTTACAAACAACTGTTTGAAAATAAAAGATACAATAATAAAAGCAAATGCCTAAATAATAGCATACTGAAAGTAAATGCAGGCTGGAAGGAGCTAGTAGTCAGGCTAAGCTGCAATCTGGTCCAAGTCCTCCTGGCTCGGCTCTACATCTTCAGAGTTCGGTCCTCCTGACGAACATTCCAAAGAAAGAAAACAGAGAGGAATGTCGTCAGCGAACTAGCGCTCGGTAAGTCCTAAAAGAAGAAAGAGAAGATAGTATATAATGTGAAATGAATAGGTAAAGTTGTATATGATCGTTCACAGGTATAAAATAATTATTCTAACATGATTATTTGTAGTTTGATAAGGATGATATTCATGTATACGAGAGGAGTCCATCTTATCCCGTGAACTATGGTAACAAGTAGTACAAGGCCCCGTCATAACCCACGAGACAACGACATGTGAATTCATGTAGGTGTCTTTTAAGTGACCTCTCGTGCTACGATATACGTTCCGTACCAATCTATCACATTATCCCCGCGTATTGTATTGTATAAGTTAAGATTATAGGTCTTGGCCGAATTCATGGATATAAAATGTACAGGTTCATGTTCAAGATTTAATCATGTATTCATGTAATCATGTCAAATTCATGTCAAGTTATAACCATGGTTCGGTCAAGTCGAGTCAAGTATTCAATTTTGAGTATGATATTTGAATTCATGTGTTTAGGTTCATGATCAAGTATTCAACCTTGTGTTTGATTTTGGATTTTGCTTTGATTTTAGATTCATGTTGGAGTTAAAATCTTATGAAAGGACTTTATTCTTACAACATCTTAAGTTCGGGAGTAATCGGCAATTACTGCATATGGACGGCAGGATTT
This sequence comes from Agapanthus africanus, assembly GCA_030015575.1. Taxonomy (NCBI): domain Eukaryota; kingdom Viridiplantae; phylum Streptophyta; class Magnoliopsida; order Asparagales; family Amaryllidaceae; genus Agapanthus; species Agapanthus africanus. The sequence continues at coordinate 740,956,099 of CM057337.1, forward strand.
GTGTATTTTTTCAAGACAATTGTCATTGATAACTCCGTTAAGTTGTCTAACCTGAATAGGAAAGCACTCATTTTCTCCGTCTCCCAGGGGCTCAAGAGAATTGATCCCGTTTAAATCTATATTAAACTAGAGTCCTTAAAATATTGTTTTGCATATCTCGAGGGGTTTTATGAAAAAATACTTTAATATAGTTTAAAAATAAAGCTCGACGGTGATTTATAATATTTAGGGTTTTCCTGAACAAGAATTTTAATTTAAATGGTATTTTTGGTGATGAAACTTAGGCTTTTTAAAAGTTTGTGGTATTTTATTGAAAACTAGCTCTTTTGGAAACTTGATGGTATTTTATTAAAAAATTTAAATCTTCATTTTTTAAAATATAGTTTCATAACATGTTTTTATTGAAAATACGAATTCATAGTTTTATATAATTTTCCAAAAATTAGTTTTTATTTAAAAAATTCGTAATTCTTAAAAACCGTATTTTTATTTCCTTTCGAGACCGAATACTCCGTAAGGAGTTCTACATCTCACTCTACTGTCCTAAGAATGTGTGATAATCTGCATCATCCATTAGCGGATTTTCTAACGAGAGTTGTAGAGGCATATTTGCCAAGGATTACAAAATACTGATTAAAAGAAATCCGTTTTGAAAAGGTGTGGTATTTTAATAAAAAGTTTATTCTTTAAAATAGCTATATATTTAGAGTACTGTGCTATGAAACCATAGTGTGCGTGTGGGGTGGTCGTTACCCCATGAAGTTTTTCCTAAAGGTATTTTACAATTATTGAAAATGAGGGTCATACTAAAGGTCATGGTATTTTAATGAAAAGTTCGTTATATGATAGTTTCATATAAAAAATTTGGTTAAATTCAAAGCTAAAAGATTGTAATCAAAGTTACAAATAGGGTCGTAAACTTAGTTTGACCTATGAATTAAGGAAAAGGAAGTTCCAAGTTCGAAAAAAATGTATCGGGGTTAACTCCACTTTACTGATATATTTTTAGGAGATGATTTGAAATGAAAAGAAGAAGAGATGAGAGGGACTTACGACTTTATAACTTCGAGAAGGGAGTAAGGAAAAGGGAGGGAGCTTCGTGGCGTTGCGGAAGCTCCGGAAACGGCTTCGATTTTTTATGGAAGGAGCTTGGTTGCTAACTCCACTTGACTCCACTTGCACTTAGAAACTTTTGGGATGATTTTGCTAGAAATTTTTAGAATAGAGGGGAGCTCGGGCATAGGGTGATATTTATAGTGAAGAATTAGGGTTTGGGAATTAAAATTTTGAATTAAAAGGTGTTAAATGGTAAATTGAAGACTCTCTGTTTGATTGCAAGAAAATCAAACAGTGCAGGGGAGTCAAAGAGACAGGTGTGTAAGGCACGGGGTGATTTGGGCAACATCCAACCATCAGCGCCGGCCATTTTGAAGAAACGGGCGGTTGGATTTGATTGGCTTGTCTGTATATTTGTGCCACGTGTCAAGTTGGGTGTGTACACCTCATTGTGCCTGTTTGATTTTTCTGAAACTTTTCGTTTCTTCGTGAATTGCACGTGCAACTCTTGGGCTTTCGAAAAATTAAAAAGAAAAATCTAAAAAAATAATTGTGCCTGATGGGATTCGAACACACAGGCCATATCACAGCAGTGTAGAGGCTTTACCAGTGAGCTACAAGTTGTTTCTTGTTTTTATTAAACAAATCTAACTTCTAACTCTTACACAGGCTGTAATACTCTTTTTAGTACTATAACAAAAAAATTATGTACTGTGATTTCAAAGTCGTACATTCTACCCTCCTTATAAAAATTCCGCCCTCAAAATTTACAATACATAGAGCCTAATTTTCAGAAAGGTAAGGATATCGTGCACGCATATCTTCTTCTCTTTCCCAAGTTGATTCTCCTAGCAAATCCTTTCTCCGCATCACTCGGACCAAATTTACCTCCTTGTTCCGTAATGTTTTCACCTTTCGATCAAGGATCTCAACTGGTTGTTGCTCGAAGGTTAGGTCGGTTTGTACTGTGAGCTCTGAGTGATCAAGTATGTGGCTGGGGTCGCTCACATATATTGTAGCTGGGATATGTGGAACACGTTGTGCACTCCTTCCAATGAGGGTGATAGTGCTAAACGGTATGCCACTTCTCCAACTCGTTCCAGTATGTCGAACAGTCCTATGTACCTTGGACTTAATTTACCCATTTTGCCAAAACGTATCACTCCTCTGTTTGGAGAGATCTTCAAGAATACATATTCTCCGGGTTGAAACTCCAAGTGTCGGCGCTTTGCATCTGCCGAATGTTTCTGTCGATCTTGGGCTATGCGCATCTTTTCCCTGATCGTGTGAACTATATCTACAGTTGCCACGATCATCTCTGGTCCAAGGAGTTCACAATCTCCAACGTCGTTCCAACTCAGCGGGAAACGACATTTCCGTCTGTAGAGTGTTGTGAATGGTGCCATCCCAATACTTTCCTGATAGCTGTTGTTGTATAAAAGCTCTATAAGGTGTAGGTGATCTTCCCACGAACCTCCGAAGTCTAACATACAGGCTCTCAGCATGTCTTCCAGAATCTGAATTGTTCTCTCGGACTGTCCGTCTGTTTGTGAATGATACGCCGTGCTGAAATTCAGACTCGTTCCTAGGCTCGCTTGCAGACTCTGCCAGAACTGTGATTGGAATCTTATATCACGATCGGAGACGATGTAAACAGGTACTCCATGTAATCTCACGATCTCCTGCATGAGTTTATGGGTATCAAATATGGTACATCTTGAAGGTTTAAATCTTACTTTAGATTTATACTCACCTCCGTGTACTTCTTTGCTAACGCTCGGTTGACTGGCCAACTCTGAATGGAATAACGTGAGATGACTTGGTGATTCGATCCACAATAACCTAAATTGCATCGTTACCCTTCTTGCTGCGAGGGAGAGCAGTCACAAAGTCCATGGTAATGTGCTGCCATTTCCATTCTAGGATTGGTAACGGTTGAAGTAGACCAGCAGTTCGTTGATGTTCGGCCTTCACTTGCTGACACATTAGACACTTTGCCACGCTTCTAACTACTTCGCACTTCATTCCATACCACCAGTAGTATTGTCATAGATCCTTGTACATATTTGTGCCACCGGAGTGTACAGAATAAGGAGAGCTGTGAGCTTCTTTCATCAACTCTTCTCGAACGGATACGACTGGCACGCATAAATGACTTCCATATCGCATGGATCCATCTTCGTGAATAATGAAGTCAGTTCGTAGTCCACTTTCTACTTGTTCTCGGATCTTTTGTAGCTTGGCATCATTTGCTTGAGTTGCCTTGATCTGATTGACAAAAGTGGACTGGATTTGTAAGTTCATCAAAGATGAAGCATTACCTGGCACAACTACTTCAATCCCCAATCCATGCAGTTCTTACTGTAGCTTCCACTGAGCGGTGAGGTTCATTGTTAATGGCTGGCGACTAAGTGCATCAGGAACTACGTTCACCTTTCCAGGATGATACTGTAGGTTGATGTCGAAGTCCGCCATAAGTTCTAGCCATCTTCTCTGCCGCATGTTGAGTTCCTTCTGAGTAAATACATACTTCAGAATTTTATGGTCGGTGTATTTATCCACTCGTTCTCCCAAGAGATAGTTGCGCCAAATCTTGAGTGCGAAGATGACGGCTGCCAATTCCAGATCATGTGTTGGATAGTTGTGCTCATGAACCTTTAGTTGTCTTGATGCAAAAACCACAACCTTTCCATGATGGTGTAGAACACATCCTAATCCTTTACCGAACGCATCATAATGTACGACGAATCCGCCAGACTTATCCGGTATTACAAGAATAGGAGCAGAGGTTAACCTCGACTTGAATTCTGCAAAAGCCTTTTCGCATGCTTCTGACCACATGAATGCTCCATCTTTATGTGTGACCTTGGTCAGGGGCGTGGCGATCTTTGAGAAGCCTTCAATGAATCTTCGGTAGTATCCTGCTAATCCCAAGAAACTTCTTATATTTTTTACCGTCTTTGGTATCGGCCACTCGCTGACAGCTGACACCTTAGCTGGATCCACCGAGATTCCTTCTCCTGAAACAATATGTCCGAGAAATCCGACTTGATCTAGCCAAAATTTACACTTGCTGTACTTGGAGTAGAGTTGATGTTGTCGTAATGTCTCCAGGACAATGTGTAAGTGCTCGGCGTGTTCTTTCCGATTCTTTGAATACAACAGGATGTCGTCGATGAAAATAACAACAAATCTGTTTAAGTACTCTCGGAAAACTTGATTCATTAGGTTCATAAATATGGCAGGTGCATTGGTCACTCCAAATGGCATTACGAGATATTCATAATAGCCATAACGGGTCATAAACGCCGTCTTCGGAATGTCGGACTCCTTGACCTTCACCTGATGGTAACCCGAACGAAGATCTAGCTTTAAAAAGAAACAAGACCCACTTAACTGATCGAAAAGGTCATCGATGCGCGGTAGTGGATACTTGTTCTTAATCGTCACTTTGTTCAGAGCTCGATAATCCACACACATCCTGTAGGAACCTTCCTTCTTCTTCATGAGTAACACCGGAGATCCCCAACTTGAAGTACTGGGTCAGATCCTTTCCTCAGAAGTTTGTCCAACTAGATACAAATCTCCTTCAATCCTTCCGGACTTAATCGGTATGGAGCTTTGATTACAGGTTGTACACCATGTTAGGTATGTGTATGCCCTAGAGGCCATTATTGTATGATATAGTGGATGCTTGGACATATATATAGAAGACTTTCTTGCTCGACATGATAGTGTGATATCTGGTTGCTCTTTATTTTAACATGTACACTTGTTTTAGTATACTGTCTCTCTAATACATGTTGATAAAGCCCTTAGGATGTAGGCTTGACTACCAGGACTATGATGCAGATCATACTAGTGGGGCTTGTGTAGTCCGCAAGCACATCCTTTAACAGTTCCCAGTCAAAGGAATATCGAGACAGGGCATCGATATTCCAGAGTAGACTAGTGTGTACGTTTCTTGACCCTGTATGGGGTGATGGTTGATCCTACAACCATTGGTGTTTGACATCAAAAATTGTGCACATGTGCTCATTAGAGAATGGGCACACTGAACAGGGCTTGCTAATGGTACCATACCTATCGTCAGATAGCAGTTCTCTGGTGACACTTGTACAGATTAGTCTGTAGACCCGAGATTGTCATAGTGTCTTGTGTGGTTCCCACTGTGCTTTGATTTCCTCCCTACCATGGTTCAAAGGAGTCATGCAAACAGGTGGATTTTGGGTATAGTTCCGAATCACATGGAGGCAGTGAGCGATAGGAGGGTTTCGTCTCACCCGGTATTGGGAGTTGATGTTGCGCTATGCTCGATTGGCTATAACAGCAAGTCTCTGGTCAGGGCTGATGAGATTTACTGGTAAGTGTTATTAGTAGTTTCTCAAAAAGTTATAGGTCACACATCGGCATGACTTATCAAGTTAGTGGGGGTCTGACGATTCTACCCCCCAGACTCGATATGCGACATATCAGACGAAGAGACCGGACTGTACGATAAGTGTTGCTTATAGGCTTTACAGGAGTTTGGACATGTTTGCTTGTTGATCTTCTATTCGCTCAATACCTGAGTAGCTGTTACGTTCAGGTAGTACCGCTGATGGCTTGTGTGTATCTGATATGATCATTACCTGCTGCTGGCGTATTGATGAGTCTGTAGAGTCCCACGCAGAGGTTTTCTAGCTCAAGCGAAACGAAGCAGGGCACATATGGAGATATGTGCGGGAGCTTGATTAAATACGAGTATGTGATACCGTATTCTAATCTAGCGATATTTGATATCGGTTAGGTTATATGTGATATAACCGGATTATTGAATCAAGTGTTGATTCAATGATTTGATTTATGTATATATATTTGATATTAACAGGTTATATATGATATGACCGAATTATTGAATCAAGTGTTGATTTAATATCTAATATTGAATATTAGCCGGTTATATATGATATAACCGGATAATTAAATCAAGTGTTGATTTAATGTTTTGATATACATATACATATGGTATTAGTCGGTTATATATAATATAACTGGATTATTGATTCAAGTGTTGATTTAATAATTTGATATATATTTATATATTTGATACACACACACACACACACACACACATACATATATTAACTAATATTAGCTCACTAATGATTTTCTTCTCTTGATATACATTTATATGTGTGTGTGTGTGTGTGTGTGAGATATATATGTATTTAATTTGTATCATGGTAGATGATACATAGAATATGAGTGTATGAGAATTACACTTGAGTATAAGAAAATAGAAAATGATTTATATTTTTGAAGATGAGACAAGAAAAAGAGCGAGTCATGGCTTTGGATGCTTAGAGAAAGCATTGAGAAGCCATGACTCATCTCTAATTCTTATTTCATTCTTAGATATTTTAATCATCTCTATATTATTCTTATCTCAAGAGTGACAAGGTTCATTCCACCTCATAACTCATCCAAGTTCATCCTCATTTTCTTCTTCACTTCTTCTTCTCTAGCGTTTTCTTGAGTTGAAGAAAAGAATAGAGAAAATTATTTCTAGTAAGCATAATTCCCACTTCATCAACCTACACTATTCTAGCCCTTTAGTTTAGCTTGTTTGCTTCACTAATACTTTGATTACTGAAGAGTGAGCTTGAATTAGAGAGACTTCAAGATGGATTATTTTCGGCCTCGAAGACAACAAGCAAGCTCGATATTTTCTCAAGTGGAGTCAAAGAAAAGTTCTAGGAACTACTTCTTGGAGCTTTAGAAGTGAAGGACCGGTCTACAAAGGTTGTAAACTTCCATCACTTAGTTTAGAACTTGTTTGCTTACACTATAACCCTAATTCTCTAGTTCGATTCTAGGTTAGTATACTTAGACCTCTAGAATTTTTAAAATTTGATACTTGATACTTGCATAAACCTAGTAGAGGTGCTAAGATATACTTTCATGGTATCAGAGCCAAGATAGAGGCTTAAGATTACACTAGACGACTGTTGGGGTAAAAATTTACACCCCGGTTGACCGAGTCAAAGTCAAGGTCAACCCCCAAGCTAGATGGGCCCAAGCCCAGGTCAAGCGGGCCCATGCCCAAGTCGAGCCCGCGGCCAGCCTCCTCCATGCCAAAATATAGATCATGTAATAAATAATTTTTATGTAATTTTTTTATACATGAATGCATGCAAAATGGGCATAAAGCCAATATTTTGTAAGCCCATGGCTTATGTGCAAAACTGAAATGGCACATGAGCCATGTGATAGGAAAAATGCCATTTTGTGAAGCCCAAGGGGCTATATGTAAATATGTAAGTCTATAAAAGGCAACATAATGATAAATAAAGTAACACTTTTTCATTCCCTCAAAAAACTAGGGTTTGTGCCTCCACTCTCTCTTTTTCAAGTTCTTTCTCTTTCTTTTCATTTTCCAAATAAATCAAGAGCTTAGCTCTCTTTTTTTTTAAACTAAACAAAGTTTTACCATAAATCCACCTCCCAAGACTCCATCAAGAGAGGAAAAATGGTCTCTTTTTTTATCATCCAAGATCTAGATCTTGGAGTTTCAAGAGAACCCATTTTGGGTTTCTTCTAAAAGGAGAAAGGAGAAAATATTTTGGAGTTCAACTCCACAAATAAAATTCTTTTGGAGTTCAACTTCACCACCAGAAAAATTATTTTGGAGTTTAACTCCACTACAAAAATTCTTTTGGAGTTTAACTCCACAGTAAAAATCTTTTTTTTGGAGTTTAACACCATATTAAATCTTTTTAGGAGTTTAACTCCATATAAAATTCTTTCGGAGTTCAACTCCGAATTTAAAAATCTTTTGGAGTTCAACTCCACAAATAAAATTCTTTTAGAGTTTAACTCCACTACAGAAATTCTTTTGGAGTTTAACTACACAAAAAAATACTTTTTTGGGGGGAGTCTAACTCCACATTATATTTTTTTAGCCATATAAAATTCTTTTGGAGTTGAACTCCACGTTAAAAAATAAAAATAAAAATCTGCAGCTCTTTTTGCCCCCAGCATGTGAGGGGTCGCATGCTAACATGTGACCCCCCTCACATGCTAGCATGTGACTCCCCCTTAGCATGTGAGGGGTCACATGCTAGCATGTGACCCTCCATGTCACATGCTAGCATGTGACCCCCCTCACATGAGGGGTCACATGCTAACATGTGACTCCACTTTTTTAAAAAAAAAATTCTCTTTTCTTCTTTCTTCCTCCTTCTTTTTTTTATTTAAAATAAAAATAAATAAATATATTAAATAAAAATAAATTATAAATAATATTTAAAAATTAAAAAAAACATAATTATTTTCTTTTCTTCTTTTCTTCTTTCTTTTCTTTATTTAATCCTTTTTTATTTAAAAAAATATTAAATAAATATTAAATAAATATAAATAATATTTTAAATAATATTTTTAAATTAAAAAATAATAATAAATTCAAAAATAAAATTTCTCTAAATATTTATTTACTTATTTATTTTTGTTTATATATATATAATATATATGTATATATATATCTTTTTTTTTAAAAGTGAAACAAAACAAAAAATACACACACACACCAACGCACTGCATATTGAGTTCGCATGACCAGTTTAACCCGTCAATCGGAGGTTCCTTCGCTCCAAATGCGAGGGGTAATTAACGGCAGCTTAGTCCGCTGCTGCCGGAGATTGGAATCCCCACAATCAATAAACCCCGGCCTACCGTAGGCAGGGGGAATCTGTACTGCGCCCGACCAGCACGTGCGTATTCCCATCTCAATGGGGTGACGAAAAACACCCTACAGATTCTGGCACGCCCGGTGGGACCAATCTCTCCTCCCATATTTCGGGTTAAACGTTCATGCGAACTCAATCAATATACATGTCTATATTTATACTAAAATAATGCTTTTTCATGCAGATTTTCAAGCAATCACCTTCCGACGATGTCTTCGATGATGAACTCAGCTCCCGTCTCCTACATGATGAGGATAGACTCTAGGACGGTCCTTCCGGCCAGTCTCGGGCAACAATGGGAGGACCCGCTGCTACCATTCAGCTCTATTATGTTCATGCCACTTAGCGCCATCCCAGCTCCTCAAGCTCCAGCAACAGACAGACCGGTCTCGAAAGGAAACAGACCAAATGTGGTGATCTCGAGGGTGCCCCAACCCAAACGCTAATCGGTGTCTGGACGGCTTTCCATGGCCCCAACTGGGGGCAAAGCCATCGGAACAAAAGAAGTTACCAGACGTCGTGGGCAAGCCCAGGCGATACCTTCGACGGACACGCGGGCAGATGTCTTCTCAAGCATCCCCATCACTCGGCCTATGGCGGCTTCCCGAAGAGCAGAACCCTGCCAAGCGCTTAAGGCAGAGAAGCTGAGGCAGAAGCGGCTCAGATATAGAGCCAACAAAAAGGCTAGGGCTCTGGCCATGTTAAAATTTATGAATTTCCAAAGCCCGGACCGCTTTGCGAAATTAGCTGCCAGTGATGAAAGAATGGCTGAATGTGTTATCCACACTGTCTATATGGCCGGACATGAAGAAACGAACCCTCCTCTTCTTCACAGCCATGGTGATGATATGGTTGACGCTATCCAGCATCGGCTCGATCTAAATGATGAAGAGCCCGCTCAGGCCGATAAGCCAGAGGAGCCCGTGGTTCCTACGGAATTGAGCTCAGGCAATAAAGATTACCCGGTTGTCATAGCCGGAACTACAGAACAAGCATTATTCCAATGGCTTCAAAGGTAATTTCAGGACAGGGATGAGAAGATTGCCGAGGTCTATTCCAAAGTCGACGAGCTGGCAAACGTCGTGGCAGATCTCGCGACCCAAGTCACCCGATTGCAATTACAGCAGAATCAAATTTTGGCTCATGAGCCAAGGATTGATACCCGGGGGCAGCCAACTGATATCCCTTTCAACCTAAAAGCGGAGCGCCTTCGCGAAAAACGGCCGCAATCAGCCTCCAGTCCCTCTGATACATACACCGCGGGGGAATCGCCTCTAAAAGAGAACCTGGAAAAGGTTTATTCCTTCAAGAGGGGAAAGGTCCACAAGATATTCAGGGACGCCCTAAGAAACGGTCTACAACTGCCAGAATCAAAGAGACCGCAAGAAGAGAATATGACCGACGACCCAAAATATTGCCCCTATCACAGGGTGATAGGTCATGCCATTGAGGACTGCTTCGTCTTCAAAGATTGGGTCGAAAGGCAATACAAGATGGGAGAGATAGAACTGTCTAAAGGCGTGTTAGCAAACAGTCAAGCTACAATCGCCGATTTCATGTAAATGGAGACCGAAACCTTTCGGGAACCTAATCCTCCCAGACATGTGCCTCGAGGACCAGCATCAGTAAAGGCACCTACTCCAATGGAGGGAAAGAAGAAGGTATACTCCTTCAGGAGGGATGAAGTCCGCAAAATATTCATAGACGCCCTGAACAGCGGTCTGCAACTACCTGTTCCAAAGAGGCCACAGGAAATGAACATGACCGGCAATCCCATATACTGCCCATATCATAGAGTGGTGGGTCATACCATCGAAGACTGCTATATTTTCAAAAATTGGGCAGAGGACCAATATAAGCTTGGAAAAACCTCACAATTCTCGGATGTATCGGCAAGCCACAGAGCTAAGTCATCAACATAGCTCCGCCAAGATCAAAGTTCAAGGGGCTGGGATAAGCAAAAAGGACCACCACGTCGTTAAACTGGGAACAGCTGACCACCACGTCATTAAACTGGGAACAATCGACCTCTACGTCGTTAAACTGGAAACATATGACCACCAAGTCGTTAAACGGGAAACAGATGACCTCTAAGTCGTTAAACTGGAAACATATGACCTCCAAGTCGTTAAACTGGAAACAGATGACCTCCAAGTCGTTAAACTGGAAACAGAAGACCTCTACGTCTTTAAACTGGAAACAGATGACCACCAAGTCTTTAAAATGGAAACAGCAGACCTCTAAGTCATTAAACTGGAAACAGATGACCTCTACGTCGTTAAACTGGAAACAGATGACCTCTACGTCGTTAAACTGGAAATAAATGACTACCAAGTCGTTAAACTGGAAACAGATGACCTCTACGTCTTTAAACTGGAAACAGATGACCTCTAAGTCGTTAAACTGAAAACAGCAGACCTCTAAGTCGTTAAACTGGAAACAGATGACCTCTACGTCGTTAAACTGGAAACAGATGAACTCTACGTCATTAAACTGGAGACAGATGACCTCCAAGTCGTTAAACTGGAAACAGATGACCTCCAAGTCGTTAAACTGGAAACAGATGACCTCTACATCGTTAAACTGGAGACAGATGACCTCTACGTCTTTAAACTGGAAACAGATGACCACCAAGTCTTTAAACTGGAAACAGCAGACTCTAAGTCGTTAAACTAGAAACAGATGACTTCTACGTCGTTAAACTGGAAACAGATAACCTCTACGTCGTTAAACTGGAAATAGACCTCTAAGTCGTTAAACTGGAGACAGTAGACCTCTAAGTCGTTAAACTGGAAACAGTAGACCTCTAAGTCGTTAAACTGGAAACAGTAGACCTCTAAGTCTTTAAACTGGAAACAGTAGACCTCTAAGTCGTTAAACTAGAAACAGATGACTACCACGTCGTTAAACTGGAAACAGATGACCTCTAAGTCGTTAAACTGGAAACAGTCGACCTCTAAGTTATTAAATTGGGAACGAGAGAAATACATTCATGTGTCCTCACGATACATGAGGAGAACAAACCTTTGTGGGATCCTTACGACTCACAAAGGAAAAGCACACTTAGGAGTCCTCACGACTCCTAAGGAGAACATACACCTGCGGGATCCTTACGACTCGCAGGGAGAAAATACCTTTATGGGACCCTCACGGCCCATAAAATTGAAAAGCCTTAGGCGATAGGGATCTAAACCTGTCTCCTAAGCCATCGCTCCCCAGTCCCCAAGTGGCGAATGATGAGTCGCTTCTGGTACCATATTCCAGTGCAGCGATGCAAACGCCAACCAAATTCCAAACCCTATGCACCAAGCGGCGAATGATGAGTCACTCCTGGTACCATATTCCAGTGCAGCGATGCAGACGCCAACCAAATTCCAAACCCCATACCCCAAACGGTGAATAATGAGTCGCTCCTGGTACCATATTCCAGTGCAGCGATGCAGACGCCAACCAAATTCCAAATCCCATACCCCAAAACGGCGAGTGATGAGTCGCTCCTGGTACCATATTCCAATGCAGCGATGCAGACGCCAACCAAATTCCAAGATCAAATTCCCAAGCGGCGAATGATGAGTCGCTCCTGGTACCATATTCCAGTGCAGCGATGCAGACACCAACTAAATTCCAACTCCCATACCCCAACGGCGAATGATGAGTCGCTCCTGGTACCATATTCCAGTGCAGCGATGCAGACGCTACCAAATTCCCGAAATATTTTTGGCCCTACGGTCTGGATCATACATCCTGCAAAACCGTATACAATCCACGGGCGTAAAACGATCCCAATCTCTCCCAAGTCCTACCGGCGAGACCATATTCAAAGTCCCACCGGCAGGGAAGATTCAAAAAGAAAAAAAGAAAAAAAAAAGAGAAGAAGAAAAAAGAAGAAGGTATGTCCACAAGCAAAATGGGCACGGATGAAAACCTGAAAGGGCTCTGTGAGTAAAAACAGCAGGACTGCCGGCGAGTTTGTGAAAACCCGAAAGGGCGCAAACTCGTGAAAAAGAGATGAAATGCACTCGCAAAGTCCTCTCGACTTTGTGAGGAGAAAATTCCCGCGTGAGATCCCTACGACTCACAAAGGAGCCACACACTTAGGAGTCCTCACGACTCCTAGGGAGAAAATACATCTACGGGATCCTTACGACCCGTAGGGAGAAAATGCTTTTACAGGACCCTCACGGCCCATAAAATTGAAAAGCCTTAGGTGATAGGGATCTAAACCTGTCTCCTAAGCCACCAATTCCCAAATCCTTCCGGGGCAAATGATGAGTTGCTCCTGGCATTATTCCAGTACAGCAATGCAGATGCCAAAAAAAACCAATTCCCAAATCCTTTCGGAGCAAATGATGAGTTGCTCCTGGCATTATTCCAGTGCAGCAATGCAGATACCAAACAAAAACCCCAATTCCCAAACCCTATCGGGGCAAATGATGAGTTGCTCCGGCATTATTCCAGTGCAGCAATGCAGATGCCAAACAAAAACCCCAATTCCCAAATCCTCTCGGGGCAAATGATGATTCCATATTCCAGTGTAGCGATGCTGATGTCAACTCAAATCAAATAAATTAAACCAACAGTCCCTGTGGCAGAATCATGCTTCATACCAGAATATACCCCGGGTCGAAATCATGCTTCGCCTCAAGCATATCTGCCTTCCATGTCTGAATTATGCTTCGACTCGGAATCAAACAGCGACACTCCGCGCCGGGGAAAAATCGATCAGCGACACTCCGCGCTCGATCAGCGACGCTCTGCACCGGGGAAAAGTCAACCAGCGACACTCCGTGCCGGGGAAAAGTTAACCCGACACTCCGTGCCGGGGAAAAGTCGATCAGCGACACTCCGTACCAGGGAAAAGTCAACCAGCGACACTCCGCGCCGGGGAAAAGTCGATCAGCGACACTCCGTGCCGGGGAAAAGTCAACCCGCGACACTCTGCGCCGGGGAAAAGTCGATCAGCGACACTCCGTGCTGGGGAAAAGTCAACCAGCGACACTCCGCGCTGGGGAAAAGTCGATCAGCGACACTCGGTGCCGGGGAAAAGTCAAACAGTGACACTCCGTGCCGGGAAAACGTCAAGCAGACACTCCGTGCTCGGGACACATCAGCAAGCGACACTCTGCATCGGGGAAACGTCCAACACAGACACTCCGCATCAGGGAAACATCCAACAGCGACACTCCGTAATGGGGAAACGTCGAGCAGACACTCCGTCTCGGGGACACGTCAACCAGCGACACTCCGTGCCGGGGACACGTCAACAAGCGACGCTCTGCATCGGGAAAACGTCCAACACAGACACTCCGCATCAGGGAAACGTCTAATACAGACACTCCGTCTCGGGGATACGTCAACCAACCGACACTCCGCCTCGGGGAAACGTCGACCAGCGACACTCCATGCCGGGGGCACGTCCACCAAATTACTCTGGGCCAGAGAAACGTCTACCACAGACACTCCATCTCGGAGACGCGTCAAGCGTCGACCGTCCATGTCGTAAAAAAGGCAGTGCATTCCAAAAAGTGGGAACTAAAGCAAGTCGCCTCCACGCAAAAGAAGATCCATTAATTTCATGCACACGACCCACATGTACGGTGTGCATTCATTGATGGGGCGCAATTTGTTAGGGTAAAAATTTACACCCCGGTTGACCGAGTCAAAGTCAAGGTCAACCCCCAAGCTAGGTGGGCCCAAGCCCAGGTCAAGCAGGCCCATGCCCAAGTCGAGCCCGCGGCCAGCCTCCTCCATGCCAAAATATAGATCATGTAATAAATAATTTTTATGTAATTTTTTTATACATGAATGCATGCAAAATGGGCATAAAGCCAATATTTTGTAAGTCCATGGCTTATGTGCAAAAATGAAATGGCACATGAGCCATGGGATAGGCAAAATGCCATTTTGTGAATCCCAAGGGGCTATATGTAAATATGTAAGCCTATAAAAGACAACATAATGATGAATAAAGTAACACTTTTTCATTCCCTCAAAAAACTAGGATTTGTGCCTCCACTCTCTCTTTTTCAAGTTCTTTCTCTTCCTTTTCATTTTCCAAATAAATCAAGAGCTTAGCTCTCTTTTTTTTAAACTAAACAAAGTTTTACCATAAATCCACCTCCTAAGACTCCATCAAGAAGGGAAAAATGGTCTCTTTTTTTATCATCCAAGATCTAGATCTTGGAGTTTCAAGAGAATCCATTTTGGATTTCTTCTCAAAGGAGAAAGGAGAAAATCTTTTGGAGTTCAACTCCATAAATAAAATTCTTTTGGAGTTCAACTCCACCACCAGAAAAATTATTTTGGAGTTTAACTCCACTACAAAAATTCTTTTGGAGTTTAACTCCACAGTAAAAATCTTTTTTTGGAGTTTAACTCCATATTAAATCTTTTTAGGAGTTTAACTTTATATAAAATTCTTTCGGAGTTCAACTCCGCATTTAAAAATCTTTTGGAGTTCAACTCCACAAATAAAATTATTTTGGAGTTTAACTCCACTACAGAAATTCTTTTGGAGTTTAACTCCACAAAAAAATACTTTTTTGGAGGGAGTCTAACTCCACATTATATTTTTTTAGCCATATAAAATTCTTTTGGAGTTGAACTCCACGTAAAAATAATAAAATAAAAATAAAAATCTGCAGCCCTTTTTGCCCCCAGCATGTGGGGTCATATGCTAACATGTGACCCCCCCCCATGTTAGCATGTGACCCCCTTTCACATGCTAGCATGTGAGGGGTCACATGCTAGCATGTGACTCCCCCTTAGCATGTGAGGGGTCATATGCTAGCATGTGACCCTCCATGTCACATGCTAGCATGTGACCCCCCTTACATGAGTGGTCACATGCTAACATGTGACCCTCCATGTCACATGCTAGCATGTGACCCCCCCTCACATGAGAGGTCACGTGCTAACATGTGACCCTTCATGTCACATGCTAGCATGTGACCCCCCCCACATGAGAGGTCGTATGCTAACATGTGACCCCACTTTTTTTTTTAAAAAATTCTCTTTTCTTCTTTTCTTCTTTCTTCCTTCTTCTTCTTTTATTTAAAATAAAAATAAATAAATATATTAAATAAAAATAAATTATAGATAATATTTAAAAATTAAAAAAAAACATAATTATTTTCTTTTCTTCTTTTCTTCTTTCTTTTCTTTATTTAATCCTTTTTTTATTTAAAAAAAATATTAAATAAATAAAAATAAATTATAAATAATATTTTAAAATTAAAAAATAATAATAAATTCAAAAATAAAATTTCTCTAAATATTTATTTACTTATTTATTTTTGTTTATATGTATATATATGTATATATATATCTTTTTTTTACAAGTGGAACAAAACAAAAAATACACACACACACCAAAGCACTGCATATTGAGTTCGCATGACCAGTTTAACCCGTCAATCGGAGATTCCTTTGCTCCAAATGAGAGGGGTAATTAACGGCAGCTTATTCCGCGGCTGCCGGAGATTCGAATCCCCACAATCAATAAACCCCGGCCTACCGTAGGCAGGGGGAATCTGTACTGCGCCCGTCCAGCGCGCGCGTATTCCCATCTTAACGGGGTGACGAAAAACACCCTACAACGACGTTAAAGTGTTCGATCGACGTTTTAAATCGTACATTTTACATGTTTCTGTCCAATTTTTCAAAAGTTGAAATTTTCTGTCACGACCCAAAATTTTAGCTCGTGACCGACACTCAAATCACGCAACGTCTAAAGTCGTAACGTAAATCAAGTAAGCCGAAACCCAGAAATCTAAACTCTTTCAAGAAAAATAATAGAGGTGAAGTTTTGAAATAAAGGTATAATGAAATCAGATTTTTTTCCTTTAATACATAGATAATGAAACATGAAAATGCAAGTGGATTATGCTATAGTTGAAAACATTTTTTTTTCTTTCTTTAAAAATTTGGGCAGCACCTCCCTTGTATATTTTGATCCAAAAATCATATACAAGCAATATATATAGGCATACCCAAGCGGGAGCTGGCTCTTCGCCAATCGGCGGAATCACAACCACGCAAGTAAGTAATAAATATACGACACCCAACTGTGAAGATCAACACAGAAAGAATGATAAATAAAGCGAGACATCAAATCCACCAATAGCGAACATATACTCCATCGCTCTAAGTCTCGCAACCACACAAGTCTGTCTAAGTCTACCAATATACAAATACTAGTTTTCTGATTGATGGAGTTTATCTAGATACAATAGAAAACAAAAGTGCAAGAGTGGGCACGACCCAATTTGTCCCACCTACCAAAGCAAAACACCCGAATGCAAGCTGTGTGCCAGCGATACAGCTACTGATCCAAGCGGTCAAACCTGCAAGAACTGTGTGTAACATTTCAGAAAAATAAAACATTATTTTTGGGAATTTTTATAATTTAATATTAATTTTAATGAATATTTTAATATTTCGGTATAATTAAATACCGATAAATTGGGAAAAATTTGAAAAATTATAGAAATTACTAAAAGAGGGTGTTTTATGTGAATTATGCAAATTTTAAGTTTTTATGCTTAATTATACACTAATTTTGTGCTAATCGCGATTAGAAATCCCTAATCGCGCTTTAAGGGTGTTTTGTGCAAAACATGCACCATATCATTTCACACTTGTGTTACATTTTCCTACATGGCTTTATCTTCATGTTTCATTCCTTGTTTTGGGTTTACTATTGAGGAGAGAAGGAAATAAAAGAAAATAAAAGAGTAAAATATAGAGCATGGTCAAGAGAGAGAAAAGTGAGGGTCAAACTTAAGTCTTGGCTTATCTCTAACACTTCACCATCTTCATCTTTCTTCTTCCTCAGCACCATGGCTGTTGCCTTCACTCCCTCCCCCTCTTCATCCTCTCAAACTTCATAAAATGCATCAAAACCCCACTCCCATTTCACAAAAAGTGTGCACAAGCTCATGGAAAACACTTTGGACCAAGAAAGGAAGAGTTTTGGAGACTTGGGGCAACTCAAGAAAGTTCTTGAGTTGCCAAATGAGATAATTTCTGCACTCTTGGTATTGTATTTAGATTTTCTTAGCACCCATATAAGTTTAGAGGTGTTTTATATCGGTTTAGTGAACCTTGAAGTTAATTTTCTTGAGAGGGTTTGGGTTAAATTGAGTTGTGATTGTGAATTGAGCCTTAGTGGTGACCCTTAAACCCCCCTTGGTGCTAAGAACCCAGATCCAACACAATACCAAACCTGAAACCCAAAACAGAAACAGTCCATGTCGGTTTGCGAGGAATTAGAGCGTGCAGGGAAATCTGGAGTGATCCGGGGTCAATACAAGAAAAATAAACAACTCTAGAGACCAAATTGAACCAATATGAGACCACCCTACCAATGCGAGACCGTTTTACCACTACAAAACCGAGCTCACCGGTTTTGGGGGGTATGTCCCCGGGTCATTTGTGGAGTTTTGGGCCCAAGTTGCTTCTGTAGCTCATATACCTCATATATAACACCCCAGTACTGTTTGCTTACCTTTTTTTCACCTGAGACGAAATATGGGACCACTTTTCTGGGTTGCTGCCATGTGTTTCATGATGTATATGGATTTAAGATTTGATATTTGTGTTTGTACTCGGTCACTTGACGTTTGTACGTCTATCCCAAGTGTTATTGGGTTGAGTTGCGAGATGCAAACTATAGGTTCTAACCTATAGGCTTTTGAGCGCGTCGTTTTGGTTTTCGTGTGTCGTTTTGGTTTTGATTTGGTTTTAATGTGATGTGATACGTGTGATATGTAGGTACCCCCACGATGATTCGAGACAATGAAGGAGATGGTGGCAACGTCGACATCGGCAAGCGAAGATCAGGTGAGTAGATTATATCTACGAGGGAAGTCGGGTGGATGGCGTATAACACCTCCGCAGTTCGATGTTTAGTATACTATATATATACTATATATATATGATAGCTTTAGGTGTGACGTGGATATTTGAGATAAGATTAGGTGTACAATGGTTAGATTAGGGTGTAGAAGTAAACTAGTATAGTTCCTAGTTGCGAACCCTAGAATAGGTTTACACCCACACGCACACACATGCTTACTTATTATACTCATACCTGGATGATGAGGATAGTGGATGATATTTGGTGATGAGTCGGTGATATTGGGCATAGTGCCATGAGATCGGTGATATGATGTGGTTCGTATTTGGGATACGACATGAGATTTTAGCGGGCCTTTAGGCGTGTGATTGCATACACGCACACCTATATATATCGATGGTATCAGTGTGTACTAGACTTAGATCAGTACCCCAGTTCATGAGATATGATGATAAGATACCAGATAATTGATGAGATAAATATGAGATTCGACCCGTACCCCGATTTGGGATGCCGTACGACGGATTTACGTACGAGCTATGTATATTGATGATAGATCCGCACTCTTGACTCGAGGATGTCATATTGTATATTGTATCGTATGTGATACTATTGAGGCGGGATCACCGACTACTATATATATATCGACTCAGATTTAGGTGGTTTCCGTACCCTTCCGATTAGCTTGTTAGTTAGATCTGTAGTTTGCTTAGTAGATATTAGACTAGACCCGAGTCATACCTATTTCAAAAACTAACGAATCGTGAGTATTTTAAAGACAGGCAAAGGGATTCTACGG
Organism: Agapanthus africanus; assembly: GCA_030015575.1. Classification (NCBI taxonomy): domain Eukaryota; kingdom Viridiplantae; phylum Streptophyta; class Magnoliopsida; order Asparagales; family Amaryllidaceae; genus Agapanthus; species Agapanthus africanus. The sequence goes on from CM057337.1 coordinate 740,975,540, forward strand.
ATATTTTCAAAAGACGCATCTTTTCTTTAAAACACTGTAGCCTTTATTTTACTAAAAACCCTGATTCGCTTTCTTTCAAATGGCAAAACTGTATGACATTTATATATTGATGTAGATTCTTCACTGTTGCATTCATTATTCAATTTCCGCATGTTCTTGCTATTCGCATCGCATTGCATGTGTAAATATGTTTATCGTTATATTAAACCCATGCTGTCAGGACACCAGCACCATTATCGATGATGCGTATATTCCACGTACACCTGCTTGCCGGCTCACACACTTCATCATCGATAATTGCCATGTCACTACACGGTAGGATTATTGCATCAGAATATGACTCCTTGCATGACATACTTGCGTACACACATATTGTACCCCCATATTTACACATACATAGATGATTCTGGCTTGATTAGAGATTTCGGAACCGCAAGATACTCTTTAAAACTGATTCATTTTGAAAGAGAGGTTTCCCTCCATATGTGCATATTACTATTCCATGTTGCATGATATACTGATATGCTTACATTTTTTTTACATGTCGCATACATCATGCTTTTTGATTAGACGCATTGAGATATGTTGTTTCCATGATATTTCTGGATTTGGGAACCAGTGGGTATTTCAAAGAGAGTATGTAATTGTTTTAAAAACCCGGTTACCCTATATATGATATTTCAGTGCGCCCACCATGTGTTTTCTCGGTACTGAGAGCGACATGTGAAACCCGATTCGAGGAGGCGGATGAGGCCGATTGCGGGTATATGGTGGACCCGGTATGGTTCCCCGGGGCGAGAAATGTTTTTCATGGAGTAGACGATGAGCCTGGCAGGGTGGCTAGTACCTACCGGTGATTGTATTTTAGCTCGGCGGATATCCGGAAGATACCGACCGGAGTTGAGAGATGATATGGGCCGATCAGGACTGACGGAGCCCTATATATATATATATATATATATATATATATATATATATATATATATATATATAAGGATTTACGTGTCGATGCTAGGCACAGGTTTCATGATGTTTTCGAGTGTCGATGCTAGACACTCAGGTTCCATGATTTTGATATGTCACGAGTGACACATGTTGGTTTACATCCTCATATTTCCATGCATATGCTTTATGATATTACATGCATGATGCTTATTGTCTTTGGGAGATACGTGGACGGGATCCACATACTTATAGACTGCATGATATAGTTGACATTGATTCATGTTGATTACATTGATCACACCTTATAGTTATGATATGTCGTTACCTAAGGCACAGACACGAGCACATGTGATTACACTTATGTATAGATGGTTACCCTGGCCACCTTTCCATACTTCAGACTTATTCATTTGAGATTTATATATATTTGATCGTATTGACCTAGGATTGTGTCATGCATACGATTTCTGCTCTGTGATGTTTTCTATTCACGAGTTGGCAACTCACCCCCGTTGTGCCACAGTTCTTGCAGGTTTTGCCGTACAGGTTCCATTGCGGCTTTTCTGGCACACTGCTTCCTTTCTGGGTGATTGCTTTGGTAGGTGGGTTCACTCGCATCGTGACCACCCTTGTATTTATTTTATTCAGTTGTATCTAGTAATTCCATCAACCAAACTTATATATTGTTTCAGACTTAGAAAACCAGTTATGTATTATTTCGACCTTAGAGTCGCGCGTTGTAATATTATGGTTTTCATGCTGTTTTTTTTGTTTGATCCTCGTCCTTTGGCGTTGTATATTATCCTGCTTGCGTGGTTGTGACCGTCGATTGACGAAGAGCTAGCTCTCGCTTGGGGATACCTTTTATCATCATATATATATATTATTCATGTTGTACCCCGTTTGGGGCCAGTATTTACAAAGGAAACTCTGCCGAAATTTTCAGAAAAAGACTATAGATTTTTAAAATGCATATTCGGCTTACTTATTTAAAAACCTTGTTTTTAAACATGTTTTCCTTACTCCTTAAAAACTAGTTTCTTTACTTACTCCTTAAAATGGTTTTAGATTTCTGGGCTTTTGGCTTACTTGAATTAGATGGGGTCCTATAGACTTCATATGATTCAAGTGCTAGTCACGTGCTATTTCGGGTCGTAACACTGTGGCACAATGGGGGTGAGTTGCCAACTCATGAGTAGAAAACATCAGCAGGTAGAAATCGAATAAAACAACGATTCCTAGGTCATACTATATCATAAAGGTAATACTATGATATCTAAGGTGACCGTGCCTGCATATATGCCAACAATATAATCAATGCCAATGACATATATAATAAACATCTGAATTATATGCCTGTATGCATGTGGATATCATCCACGTGTCCATCAATGATGCAAACAACATCATGGAACCTGAGTGTCCAACCTCGACACTCGAACATCATGAAAATATAAGCATGTATGTATGAGGATATCAACCAACGTGTGTCCATCAACGACACATCAATATCATGGAACCTGAGTGTCCAACACTGACACTCGAAACATCATGAAAACCCGTGTCCAGCATCGACACGTAAATCCTCATATCTCAGGCGCCGCATCCTCAAATCGGCCCTCAGGCACCGCATACTCTGATCGGCCCTCATATCCATCTCACGACTACGGTCGGTATCCTTCGGATAACCGCCGGGTCCAAACTATCACCGGTAGGTAGTGCTCCCTCTGCCAGGCTCATCGTCTACACCACAAAAATCATTTCTTGTCCCGGGGTACTATACCGGGTCCACCATGTACCCGCAGACGGTGCCTACCGCTCCTCGAATCGGGTATACTCATAGCTCAGAACCGAGAAAACTCATGGTCGACGCCTCTAAATATCATATCAAGAGAAATCGGGTTTTCAAAACAATACACCATTTCCTTTAAAATATAACCACGGTTCTCAAATCCAGAGATCTCATAAAAACAGCATCACAGTGCGTATAATCATAAAGCATGATGTATGCAAACATAGAACAGAAATGTGAGCATAGCAAGTATATCACGCAAACATGTCATATGATAGTACTGAATGATGAATGTACTTACGGTTATGAATAATATCATGATACGGCAGTTCTACTGTGCAAGTGGCATGGCAATTACCGATGATGAAAGTGTGTGAGCCGGCAAATCTCTGTAAGTATACGCATCATCGATAATTGTGCAAGTGTATTAGCAGACGATATCATAACAAATAATATAAGCACAGGTATATACAATGCAATGAGAATATCATAAACGTAACAGAAAAGTAAGCCGTAAGCGCCACATTATAAAATTTACGTATCTAATCTAACATCTACATAAGGGACTAACTAACGTAGTGTAGGAAGGGATTAAAATATCTATAACATATTCGAGTCGATGAATCTATCAATCGGCAATCCAGCCTCATAGCATCACGTACGGTATAATCCATCGTACGGCATTCTCGAGTCAAGGGTATGGATCAATTATCAGGTAAAACTCATCGCGTACGGTAATCCATCGTACGGCGGCATTAAACAAATAGGGATTCTATCGACTTATACAACAATGAGGGTACGGATCTAAAGTCTCGTACAACATATCGCTCATTATTCTTATAATTATATATATGTACACATATCTCTCAAATCACATCCTTATCAATCTCATATTATGTCTTGGAAAAAGTATCTATATTCTCATATCGCCTCGCATCCGTATATCGACATATTAAACCAAGTCATTTTATTTCATCATATTCTCTTTTCATCACATCAATTTCTCACATCAAGTAATCTTATATATATTTGTCTTATTTTATTGATCCCATAACACATCTATCTCAATCTTATCATATTCATCGATCTCATGTCATATCCTTATAGATCTCGTCTCATATCTTGGTATATGTATTCAATCATTCATATCCTCTCCAACTAACATTTTGATCATATCCATAGTTTCCTAGTATAGGTTTCTCCGACTATATTCTATATATTGATTTCCATTCATAATTTGCGGGGGTGTTATACGCCATCCACCCGACTTCCCCCGTAGATATAAATCTACTCACCTTGATCCTCGCTTGCCGAAGTCAAAGACGCCATGCTCTTCCTTGTTGTTCGATGTCCACGTGAGGGTGCTTACATATCACAAAATATATCGTATCGCATTAAAATCCGATTCAAAAACCGACACGACACGCGAAGTGCTCATAGGTTAGAACCTATAGCCTACGAATGCAAAAACAATCACAGAACCCTTGTCGTCGACGTACAAACGTCCAACGACCAAATCGACAATTAAATGCCAAAAATCCATGTTTTAGAAATCGGAAAACCATTGCTATTACTAACTCAAACGCTCCCAGATTTTGCCTCATGTAATCTGGAACAAAACAAAAAATACAGTAGCTATACTATAAGGTATGTGAGCTGCTGGCAAAACCCCAACACCAATGCCCAAAATTTGGCCGGCCAAACTGCTACAGTAACCGCCCCCGCCGGCCCATTTTTTGAAGTTTGGTATCGTCTTCTCATAGTGGTCTCCTATTGGTCTAACTGGGTTAATGTATATGTTTGATTTTTTTATAAATGTCCCGGGTTGCTCCAGATTCCCTGTAGACCACCAAAAATATGACAAAACCGACACGGAAAGTTTCTAAGTTCATGTCTTGGGGTTTTAGTCTCTGTTCCAGGTCAGGAAAATCAACTCTAAGTTCTTACAAACACTTACTGCACCTCAATTTAGCATTTACAAGTACATCCATCCACTAAACTTCAACTTGGAAAATTCCAAGATCACAAATCTACACATGTTTAACTCTAAACTAAACTAGGATGCAAAGAAAACTAAAAACTAAACTAAAGGAAGGGAAATATACCCCATCTAGCAATTCAAGAAAATTCTTGGGTTGCCCAAAGTGCTCAAAAACAAATCTTGAACTTGCCATGGGGTGTAGGATGAGATAGAGATCAACTTTTGTGAAGAGAGTGTGGTTTTGGTGATTATTTGGAGATGATTCATGGAGGTGGAGGAGGTGGAGGAAATGAAGAAGAAGATGAAGAAGAGAAGTGAAGAAAGAAGGAAAATGATATGAAGAATTTGGTCAAGGGTCTCTCTCTCTCTCTCACACACTCTCTCATGGCATGCTCTCATGTCATGCCTCAAGTCATCATTGTATCCCCCCCTTCTCTTCTCAGTCATGCCATCTTCTTTTCTCTTTTTTCCTCTCACAAATAAAACCAAAAATCAACAATGCAAATGAAGTCAACATGTAACAAAAATGTAACATGACATGGTACATTAGCCGTGACAATGTAAAAATACGGATTTGGCCAAATCGTGATTAGTAGTGCACTAATCAAGTTTAATTTAAACCTGCATATAGTTAATTGTAAAAATACCCAAACCCGATAAATATCTTTTTAATAAATAAATCATTTTAATCCCCAATTATTTTCCAAATATTGGTATATAAGTATACCATTTTACGAAAACCCCCTATTCACAAATCGAACAGTTTACGCGAAATATATTATTTTATTATTTAAATTCCAAAATAATATTTTATTTTTCTGAAATGTTACATTTTCCAGATTAAAAATTCTCAGAAAATCATGCAGGTAATTCTATGGAGCCTCAAGAAAAACGAGAGCTTAACTCCAACAAATGGCCGCGGAATTGCCGCCTAAACCATGTTTTGGCAGCAGTTCCGCCGCCAATTTGTGTGGTTATGGACTCGTTTTTCTTCTACTGCTTCATTGTGTCATTTTGGACTTTCTGGATATTTTTTGTGCGGCTCAAGTTGCTGAGGTCTGTGTGAATTGGTATTGTTTGAAACATCAATCGAAATGTTTAATATCGTCTAGATTGCTTTGGATATGTGATACAATTTTTGGAATCCACATTGATTAGTTTTGTGAAAACTAGTTAACGATTTATAAATCTTGCGTTTTAGTCTCATCTGATGGATTGCCACGGAGTTTCAATTCGGATCAAAACTCCATCGTAATCTCGTATCGTACGCGAATAGATGCCGGGAGACAATACTGGACAGCCATGCCCCAAGCCCCGACCAAGTGACTATAGGAGAACCCTATGGCCAAAAGCATCCAATCGGGTGCTCACGGCAACGGTGTTCCGCCCAAGTGCACTTCGTTGATGGCCTCAGGGGTGCGGTCATCTACTAAAGTTCCCGAAAAGTATTCGATCTTTTAATCGGGAATCTTGTTGAATTGCCCGACTTATTTTTTGAAAAGTGTTTTCAAATTCGAGACTTAAATGCAAGGTTTATATGGTTAGGCATGAAATTCGGAATATGTGATAATCCGAGTTTATAATGTCTAAGGATGATGCGGATTCTATTTATTGTAGTTTTCATTTCTTTTCGGCGACTGTAACTGTAATATGTGGCAGTATCCCCGACCTCGTTGCTATACGTCAACGACATTAGGGATACGCATATTTTGTCATGCCCCGCTTCCCAATAGACGAAAATGGTGACGTGACAGGCCGCAACGTATTTACTAAGAAATAAATACGTTAAGCGTACTTAAGCAATATATATAAAATGTACAAGAATAACAAGAGATATAAAATAAACAGCAGCTTTTATTAACATTCATCTTTACAATACAACTGCTTTTAAAAGGAAAGATATAATGATAAAAAGCGATGCCTAAACAGTGGCATACAAACTGAAAGTAAATACAAGAGAGCTAAAAGTCCGACTGGGCAGTGAACCGGTCCAAGTCCTCCTGGCTCGACTTGATCTCTTTAGTGACCGGTCCTCCTGACGAACATCCCAAGAAAGAAATAGACAGGAATGTCGTCAACGAACTAGCACTCGGTAAGTTCCAAAAGAAAGAATGGAATAAAACATTAATGAGAATTGAACTGGTAAGTTGTATAGGTACATACTTGTTATTCTAACGTAGTTGTTTGTAACTTGGTACAAAAGATATTTGTGTATACGAAAGAAGTCCATCTTACCCCGTGGACTATGGTAACATGTAGTACAAGACCCTGTCAAAACCCACGGGACAACGGCATGAGAGTTCATTTAGGTGTCTTTTAAGTGACCATCTCGTGCCACGCTATACATTCCGTACCAATCTACCCTGTTATTCCCGTGTATTGTATTGTATAGGTTATATTTACAAGTCTTGCCGAAACCATGAATACAAGTTGTTCAAGTAGTCAGATTCATGATGTAATCATGTATTCAAGAAGTCAAGTTATAACCATGGTTCGGTCAAGTCAAGTCAAGTATTCAGGTTTGATATTGAATTCAAGTATTCAGGTTCAAGTTCAAGTATTCAAGTTTGATTTTAGATTCATGTTTGAATTGGACTATAATATTGAGTTTGGATTCAAATTTGAGTTAGACTCAGACTTGAGTTAGACACTTATAACTGATTTAGATTCTGAATTAGGTTCGGAAGTCATCGGTAACTACTGCACATGGACGACAGGATTTATGTATTTTTCCAAGACAATTACCATTGATAACTCCGTTAAGTTTTCTACCTTAAATAGGCAAGTACTGACTTTCTCCGGCTCCCTTAGGCTCAAGAGAATTGATCCCGCTTAAGCTTATATTTACTAAAATCCTTAAATATTGTTTTATATAACTCGAGGGTTTTATGAAAAATATTTTTAGCAAAATTTCAAAATAAACCTCGAGAATTTATTTATATTATTTAGGGTTTTCATGAATATGAATTTTAAGAATTTGAGGTATTTTAGTGATAATTACATGGCTTGGAGAGTTCATGGTATTTTATTGTAAAACTTGTCTTTTGTTAAGTATCTTGATGGTATTTTGGTGAAACCTGTAATTCTTTCATTTTTAAAAATATGTAAGTATTATATTTTGAAAATATATGGATTTGTAATTTTTATATAATTATTAAAAATTAAATTTTATTCAAGTAGAAAAATGCGTTTTTCTTAAAAACCGTATTTAAAACCTTTCGAGACCGAATGCTCCGTGAGGAGGTCTGCATCTTACTCTACTAGCCCAAGAATATGCGATAATCTGCACCATCCAATAACGGGTCCCCTGAAGAAGGTTGTAGAGGCATATTCGCAAAAAAATTAAGAATATTGTTTTAAAAGAAAATCGTTTTTAAAGTAAGTGGTATTTTAATGTAATATTTTATTCGTAACAAAAATTCACACAAAAGCGGTATCGTGCTATGGAACCATGTATGTATGTGAGGAGTAGGTCATTACCCCGTGAAGTTTTCTAAAGGTAAAGTATTAACAAAATACTAAAAGAGGTGATGTTTGAAGTTCATGGTATTTAAACGAAAAACATAAATTAAAATTTTTTTACATGATATTCTTGACTAAAATTTAGATTTAAGGTTACAGGTGATGGGTACAAGTTAGATTGAAAAATTATTAAAGAGAAGGAATTTTCTAGGGTTTTAAAAAAGATATCGGTATTAACTCCACTTACCGATATACATTTTGAAATGGAATTTTAAGAATGAGGAAAGAAGATTGGAAGGGACTAACTAGTTGATTAACTTAAAGAAAGGTAGAAGAGGGAGGGTTGAACTTCGTGGCGTCGTGGGAGCGCCGGAATAGGTTCGATTTTTCGCCAGAAGTTGACCGCTTGTTAACTCCACTTGCACTTCACTTGTACTTAGAGAATGTTTGAGAGTTTTGGCTAGAAATTTCAGAATGGTATTGAGCCAAAGGGTGGGGTGGTATTTATAGTGTAGAATTAGGGTTTTGGAATTAAAATGGTGAACTAAAATGCATTAAAAAGATAATAAATGGTGAATTGAAGGGTCTCTATTGATTGCAGGGCAGTCAAACAGTGCAGGGGTGTTAGGGGTAGGGGAAGAGTCAAGTGTGCAAAGCACGGGAATCTTTGGCCACGTGTCACGCCCTGCTTCCCAGTGTACGGAAGTGGTGACGTGGCAAGCCCGCAACTTATTTACTAAGAAATAAATATGTTAAGCGTAATTAAGCAATATATGTATAAAATGCACAAGAATTGACAAGAGATATAAAATGAACAGCAACTTTTATTAACATTCAACTTTACAATACAACTGCTTTGAAAAGAAAAGTACAATGATATAAAGTAATTCATAAACAGTGGCATACCAAATGAAAAGTAAGTACAAGAAGCTAGAAGTCCTGCTGGGAAGTGAGCTGGTCCACGTCCTCCTGATTAGGCTCTATTTCGAGAGAGTCATGTCCTCCTGACGAACATTCTAAAGAAAGAAATAGACAGGAATGTCGTCAGCGAACTAGCGCTCGGTAAGTCCCAAAAGAAAGAAAGGAATATAGCAAGTAATGAGAATTGAACTGATAGGATGTACATGTATAAGATTGCTATTCTAACGTAGTTATTTGTAGCTTGCTACAGAAAGTATTTGTGTGTACGATAGAAGTCCATCTTTCCCCGTGGACTATGGTAACATGTAGTACAAGGCCCCGTCAAAACCCACGAGACAACGGCACGAGAGTTCATGTAAGTGTCTTTTAGTGATCATCTCGTACCACGCTATACATTCCGTACCAATCTACCCCTTTAACCCCGTAATGTATTGTATAGCTTATATTTACAAGTCTTGCTGAGACCATGGATACAAGTTGTTCAAATAGTCAGGTTCAGAATGTAAGCTTGTAGTCATGTCAAGTTATAGCCATAGTTCGGTCAAGTCAAGTCTTGTATTCAGGTTTGATATTCAGGTTCATGTTCAAGTATACATGTTAGAGTTTGGATTCATGTTTGAATTGGATTCTGGTTTGAGTTTGGATTCAAGCTTGATTTAGACTCAGACTTGAATCAGACACTTATAACTGATTTAGATCCTGAATTATATTCGGGAGTTATCGGTAACTGCTGCACATGGACGGCATGATTTGCGTCTTTGTTCAAGACAATTACCATTGATAACACCGTTAAGTTTTCTATCTTAAATAGACAAGCACTCACTTTCTCCGACTCCCTGTGACTCAAGAGAATTGATCCCGCTTAAACCGATATTTACCAAAGTACATAAAAATAGTTTTATATAACTCGAGGGGGTTTTATGAAAAATATTTTTAATATAGTTTCAAAATAACCTCGAGAAGTTATTTATTTTATTTAGGGTTTTCATGGATATGAATTTTAAGAGTTTGAGGTGTTTTAGTGATAATTAGCATAACTTGAATAGTTCATGGTATTTTACTGTAAACTTGTCTTGTATTGATATCTTGATGGTATTTTAGTAAACTTGTAAACTTTCATCTTTAGAAAAATATAAGTTTGTTATATTTTGAAAATATATGGATTTGTAATATTTATATAATTATAAAAATTAATTTTATTTAAATAAAAAAATGCGTTTTTCTTAAAAATCGTATTTAAAAACCTTTCGAGACCGAATGCTCCATGAGGAGGTCTGCATCTCGCTCTACTAGCCCAAGAATGTGCGATAATCTGCACCATTTAATAGCGAGCCCTCTAAAAAGGATTGTAGAGGTTTATTTGCAAAGAAATTTTAAAATCCAATTCCAAAGAAAATCATTTTTAAAATTTCACCAAAAAATTTACAAATAAAATCCAATCTTTAACCAAAAGAAATATTCTCACAATTTTGATTCATGGCCAATTCTCACATCAAGAGACAAATTTTTAATCGTCACAGCGTCACAAAATGCAGATATAATTTAGACGACAAATAATGCATGAAAAAATAAATAGATCTAAACATCTATTTCCATCAACAACCATGATAATTGCAGATCAATAAAAATTGATAAAAAAATTTGATCTAATTTTTAGATAAAATAAACGCAAATTTTAGTTGCTATAATTTTTAAAATTTAGATCTAACTACGAACGTGGGCATTGAAGGCTCTGATACCAATGTAGCAATTAGATGCATAGATCTTAATATCAAATCATGACAGCAGAAAAAAAAAGATCCACACACAAGATTCTACAAGTATTATCTTAACCCGAAAGTGGTGGGATCGTTATCTTCACCCACGTTACCATAACGAACTTTGATCTTCGTCTCCTTACAACGGCCAGAGAGAAGCCACACTTTTAATGAACAAGAATCTCTCACGTGATCATCTCTCAAGCCAACTCTCGATAGAATTTGGAGAAGAGAAGACGGCGGCTCAAACTCTAGCAATCTCTTATATTTCTCTCTCTCTTATTATTAACTCTAACCCCATATTTCACACACAGAGAGAGAGAGAGAGAAGGAGTGGGTATTGGAACGGGTGAAGCACAATAGCCAACACCATTTAAGATCCCCCTCTTCAGTGTCCACACACACACTCTTGCATGATCTTATCATTTTAGTGAGAGAAAGAGAAAGGCCCAGCTCCTACTTCAAGCTCTTTCTCTTTTTAGCCCACCTCACTTCCTTTTCTCCTTTCTATGAACATGATCAAAGAGATAGTTTTTGTTGAAGACAAAGAGAAAGTGCCCAAGAAATTCCCATTGAGGATGATGGAGCAGCCAGAGCTCTCTCTAGGCCCCTCCATATCGAGTTTCGCCGTGGAAACCGATGCAAATCTTTGTAGGAAGAGGAAGCACACTTGTGTTGAGCCTATGGGGACTCAGGGTAGCATTGAGCTTCAACTCAATGACCCCTTGCCTAAGGATTGGGAACAGTGCCTAGACCTGCAAGTGATTCTCTCTTCCTCTTACTCTTGAGCTGCATGTATATATTGCTATTATAAAGGATTTAAATTTCTTTATACTTTATAAAGTTGCTTTTAGGTTTACATGATCGGCTTATCATTCCTTTTCCCTTTATACTTCACTTTCCTGGCTTGCATGTTAGTATTTAAAAGTATCTCACACAACCCTCACCAAAACTTCAAAGTAATGGTCCCGGTGACAGATAACTTTAAAATGGTATCGAACAACCTAGGTTCAGAATATATATAAAAATACCTCTACCCGTTGCACAAAATGCTAGGCTTTGATACATAATATGGGTGATCAACCCGCGGGAGCGTAAAATCATAAAAAGTATGATCTCCACAACTCTTAACATGTATAACTTTCAGAGTTTTGATTCACTGGTAAAGATTGTAAGACGTTTCTGTTTCTCTTTCTAACTTCTTTATTATTTGTCCTTTGCAGAGTGGGAGGATGTACTATTTAAATAGGAAAGCATTGAAGACGAGTTGGGTGAGGCCAAAGGGGGAGCAAAAGCTAGACTTGGAGCTAAACATCTCAACTCTCCCAACCTCACAGTCCAAAGGAACAAGTTCTACCACTACCAATACTAATGAGCAATATCCAAGGAAATATACAAATTCAAGTGGAAGCATGATTGCAGTTGCTTGCCTCAATTGCCATCTCCTTGTCATGCTCTCAAAGTCGTCGCCCTCGTGCCCTAACTGCAAGTATGTGCACTCACTGCAGCAGCAACCACAAAAGATCGAGCCCGCAAAGCCCTTGAAAACCCTAAGCCTACTGCATTAGATATCTAGAAAATAATTGGGAAAAAAGTTAGTTTGTTGATGATGATACCATGTAATCAGAAATGGTAGTTAGGAACATGCATGATAGTATTATGAACTTTCTTAATTAATTCCCAACATGTAGATGGTTGTACAGTTAGTAATTAATTGCAGTATTTTAAGTAGATGAAGGATATAAATGCCACCTTAGTCATTTAAACATTCCCCTTTCTTGCCTCCTGTTTACGCTACAGAGAGTATTAATTAGGGTTACAGTGTGCTACAGAGAGTATGAAATAGCTAGAAGCATGAGATCATATCTCCACTACGACTAACTTTTTAGAGCTTGGGAACGCCTCCCCATGCTGATGCCTTGCATGAAGCATATGGTGCATTTTCCCATGCAAGCCTGTTTTTTTTGTTCTTCTCACATTCATACGGAGACAAGTTTGTGAAATTGAGCTCTTCTGCATTTGGGCGAGAGCTGCCAACAATGCAAAAATTATTTCATATGCCAATTATTTCATATGCTGGCCTTATACATCCGGACAAGAGAGAGAATAAATAGAAATGTGAGCCCTACAGGCTGTCCGAAACTCTCTCCTCTCTCTCATTCTCTATCCGAATGTTCATCCGGCATACCGAATAATTTCTCGTCAGAAATAGTCCGCCGGCTAATAAGTCTGCCACCTACATTTATAAATAAAACATTGGGTCTCAAACTTTAGGACTGCTGAAATTTAACTTATGCTTGCCTCGCCCGATTTGTGTATGAAACTGGGTCGACCCTGCATGCATGTTTGCAGGCTTTGCCTTCTCATTAATTGACATAATTTTATCTTATTATTTTTTAGGAAAAAGAACAAAAAAACACCTACTCCCCATTTTGGCACTGTTATGAGATCAATTTTCACTATAGTTTCCATATCTTACTACAGATAATTTTAAATAACATTTCTTTAAAATGCGCCTACCATTTGTAGGTCAAGTATTTGGTGTCTAATTCCATACCTGTTTAATTCCGGATATTTTGACCCACCGTCAACAATGATCCGTCTACGGATACAAATATAACAGTATGATTAAACTCAATGTCGGCATATGAATGATTTTGAACAAAAGTTCAATTTTAAGATGTATCAGAGGATTAAACATATTTTGTTTAAACTTTAAATAAGATCTACATGCAAAAGGTATATAGGGGTTAATTTGCAAACTCATAATTTTTTTTTACCAAAAAGTGGATAATTAGCCACCCGATATCAAAGACGCTTTAATGTTAACAGAACAACCATAACCCAATACAAAACATCCACTATTACAATATGGGGTTGCCCCTACGGATAAAGGAATCTGTAGTGGCAACTTTTTATTGCCCCTACGGATTAATCCGTAGGTCCTCATTCTTGTCCCTACGGTTTTCTACGTTTTAATTTAAAAATATTTAATCTTAATTTGATATTTGACCCTACAGAGCCGCAAACAAAGGACCTACGGGTAAGTCCGTAGGGGCATGTATATGGGTTAATAATAAAAAAAAGGCACAGAAAATCCCTCACCGTTTCCAAAAATTCCTTCTCTTATTCTCCCGCGCCTCGATCCCGGCCTCGTCGCCGATTGCGTCCTCATCCACCCGCCACCGCAACCGCGCTTGACTCGTCGACTTCCTCGTTGCAACCGTGCTTGACTCGTCGCCGATTGCTTCGTCAACTACTGGCCTCCTCCACCGCCCTACAGGTTAGTAAATCTCCAATTTTTACTTCAAATTTAATGCTTTTATTTCCATCTTTTGAAGATGTTAGGGGTAGGGTTCAGGGATCAGGGTTCGGATAGGGGTGAGGGTTAGGTGAGGCATCGGGTCAGTTAGGGTTAGGGTTCGGTTGGGGTTGGGGTTAGGGTTGGGGTTCGGTTGGGGTTGGGGTTGGGGTTAGGGTTAGGGTTCGGGTGGGGTTGGGGTTGGGGTTGGGGTTAGGGTTAGGGTTCGGTTGGGGTTGTGGTTAGGGTTCGGTTGGGGTGGGGTTGTGGTTAGGGTTCGGTTGGGGTTGTGGTTAGGGTTAATTAGTTGGGCTTAGGGTCAGGATTAGGTTTAGGGTTAGAGGCTAGGGTTAATTTGGGTTAATTAGTGATAATTTGAAAGGGGTAGAGTGTTGATTAGGGTTAATTTGGTTAATTTGGGTAAATTTGGTTAAATTTGGGTTGATTAGGGTTAATTAGGTTAATTTGGGTAAATTGGGTTATTTGGGTTAATTAGTGATAATTTGTGTTAGGGTAACAATTATGGTTAATTGTGGTTAATTAGGATAATTTGAATTATTTAGGTTTATGGTGCACTAGTTTATTTAGTAGGATACACTAGTTCATTGCAATAGGATACTTGATGACAACGTAAACGTACAAGTTTACCGTAAACGCAAAAAAAATTTAGCTTAAACTTGAAATTTCGAACCCTTAATAACGAAACGTAAACGTAAAACCTATTCACGTTAAATGTTCAACTTAAAACCAATATATGATACTCGGTGATAATATGAAACTTTCATATTTTCATCGATACTCATATATGAAACTCAAAGCGCCACTTAGTCCCCGTCTATCGGTTAACATACGTTCGATGTTCGTCGTGACATAAAACTATACGAAGGTTGTTAAATATCGGACGATATAGCTCGATACTAACAACTATCGTGTAGTCTATGTGACGAGAAGATTCAATCGTATGATAACCGATAGATTTGTCCCGTGTGGACAAGTTAGGAATGTATAAAGCAAACACCTTCATTCACTTGTGTTTTCATCTGTTTCGAGATATTTCGTCGGTACTTTTCTGCTGGTTCTCCGTGTACAAAGATATGTTAGATGTTCATTTCAACGTTGTTTCACAGCTTTAAAATGATTATCTATTCTATTACAGTGTACTCGGAGAACAGCGGGGAGGTGCTGCCGAAATTTACTCGAAACGGTTGAAGGCACAAACGAATGAGTGTCCGCTCTATACATTCTTAATGGGATAGAAGCCTTATCCCCGACAGCCGAAACACACACATATAACAAGAATACAGAACAAACGCATCATTAGAGAGTGATTCAAGATGTTCAAGTTAAAACATGTTCCCCTCTGAATGGCGGCCAAGACGACGTGGAGACGTCTTGCCTGAGATTCGGGGCAGATGCTATTTGGATTTTATCCGTCTACCTCTCCGAAGATGCCAAGCTGATTTATGGCACCGTGTATCGGAGGTTTAGACGGATGCGGCCGATGTAGCAGACTTCGTCAGATTCCCCCTCACTTGAGAGGTTTTTGATTGTGGGGACACTCTTCCCTGCAGGCGCAAGCCCCTGCAGTTGATTACGCTACCACATCGCAGTAACCATTTTCTCCTTCTCCAGAATTTCACTTCGTGTCGTGTGTGTTTGTTTTGTTTGTGGTTGCCCATGGATTGTATACGGAGACTAAGTTATGCCGTCGCCCGTAGGACGTGGATTAGTCCAAATCCGTATTTTCTTAGATTTGGATTTGGTGTTTTGGTTTGAGGATACGTTAGCCATATTTGAGGCTAAGATCGACTCAAACGTTTGTTAAGGATACGTTAGTCCAGTTTGAGACTAAGATCAACTTAACGGGATCGTTTAGATCCGACAAAAGAGCATTTGGGCTCTATTGCTCCAATTTAAAGACATAGCGGTCCGTTGCATGCATGGTCGTTGGGACCCGTCACCTCTCTGACGTCGTTGAAGGATTACAACGACAGGTGTCAGAGGAGTTCAGAGATGTATCGATTGGAGGGGATCTATAGTCCAATTTGGAACTAAAGTCTGTTTGAAGGTTTAAGGATACGTTAGCCATATTTGAGGATAAGATCGACTTAAACGGGATTGTTTAGATCCGACAAAAGAGCATTTGGAGGCTCTATTGTTCCAGTTTAGGGACGTAGTGGTCCATGTTCCAGTTTAGGGACATAGAGGTCTATGTTCCAGTTTAGGGACATAGTGGTCCATTATATGTATGGCCGTCGGGACCCATCACCTCTCTGACGACGTTGAAGGAATATAACGACAGGTGTTAGAGGAGTTCAGAGATGTACCCTTGAACCAGGTGTAAATTGATTTAAGAGAGCAGCCATGCTCAGTCAATTTAATTTGAGAACTTACGGCCAGAATTGGGCTAAGTCCAATTGATAATGTTCAACATTTTTATTTATATTTAGCCTAGTAGGCCTTTATTAGGGCTCTGCCCCTGTTAATAATGCACTGCATTTTATTCTGGCCTGTTAGGCCTTTTAAGTTAGGCTCTGTCCCCATTTTATAATGCAGAGCATTTATTTTGGTCCATTGGGACTCTTGATTGGGCTCTGCCCTTTAATAATGCGCTGCATTAATTAGTCTGACAGAGCGCCACGTGGCTTGTCAGGTGCTTTGCGCCAATTGAGGAGCGCAAGGCGCAAGTCCATGTGGAGGTGACACGTGTCACGCTCCGGTGAGCGCAAGCGCAGTGCGCTGCGCTGTTACGCTGCGCTGTTGCGCTGCTGACACGTGGCGCGCTCTGGTGAGTTGCGCCAATTCATGAGAGCAATGCTCTGTTTTAAAAGCGCATAGCGCAAGCTGTTCTGGAGCTGACACGTGGCGCTCTCTGGTGGCTTGCACCAAACCAGGAGCGCAACAATGCAGATTTACAAGTGCAAGGCACTGTTTTAATATCTTGATCCAATTTTGGATTCAAGAAAAGAATTTTTTAAGATTCCAGAACCAGTGGTTCATCAAAAGGCAATGCCTTTGTTATTATTATATTTTTTTATTGAAGATCTTTGATCTTGTTCTTAGATCAAAGACCTTTTTAGAAAAAATTCTTCTTTTATTCAAAGGTTTTTACCTTTTCTCTTCTTTCTGAATTCTTCTCAGAGTTCTTTAGAGGAGTTCTTACTTTGTTTCTTGAATTTCTCTCTTCTCTGTGTTGTGTTTTGAAATTGGGGTCTAAGGGCCTTTATATAGTGCCCATTAATTTGTTAAATTTGTTAAAGAGATCCTTCTCTGAGTGATTTGGGGAATTTTCCCCACCGTTGGATCTTTGATCCAAGAGCTTCTGTTTTACAGAAGACAATCTTCTTATTTTAACAAGAACAGAAAGATCTTACTGGAATTTTAATTCTGTTTGGCGCAGATGCACCAGCGCTTGACACGTGTCGCAGAGCGCAGCGCAACTGTGCAAGCGCAACTGCGCTGCCACGTGTCGCGCAGCGCAGAACGGAGCTCAACTGCGCTGCCACATGTCGCGCAGCGCAGAGCGCAGATCATCTGAAGCGTTGCTTCTTTTAATTTTGTTTTAAATAGAGCCTTACTCTGATTGGACGCGCTGCCTTGGGCACTGCGCTGACGTATCAGTTTTTGACACGTGGCGCGTTGTGTGCAGCGCAAGGAATTTGAAGCGTTGCTTCAATTTTTGAATTTTTGAAATTCAAACAGAGCTTTGCTCTGATTGGGGGAAACAGAAGCGTTGCTTCGTCTCCCGCCTTGGAATTTGAATAGAGCTTTGCTCTGATTGGGGTAAACGGATGCCCCCACCGTTGCGCTTACGTGGCCCCAAATGTGAGCGCAGCGGTGGCAGAATTCCAACCGTCGCGCCATCCCTTGGAAGTTAAAACGGCTCTTCAATGCCTATAAATAGGACCTTTGGTCCCTTAGATGATCTTCATCTCTTCATAGGAATTTTGTTCACAGCCCTGCTATTTTGTTTAAGCACTTTTAAAAGTTCGAACTCTAGAGAACTTTAGGTAAAAATTAATTTGGATTAAATTAAATCAATTTTAAGAGCCTTGCTCTCAATAGATCCCTGATCCAAAGAAGATCCATTTAGGGATTCACTTAGCAGAGCTTTGCTCTAAAGGGGTCTAAAGAGAACTAAGGAGAACCCTATTAGGGTTCCATTAATAGAGCTCTACTCTCTAAAGGATTTCATTAATGGAGCCTTGCTCCTTCCAAATCATACAAAAGAACTCTTAGGAGTTTTTCATGGATCTTGGAGTTTAAAGATGGCATTTTATTCCTCGATGCATTATATCGTTTTTCTTAATCAGCCTTTCTGATAATTTTGTCGATTCTCTTTCACAGAAACAATGGGCGCCCACATGTACGATCTTGACGAGATCATCTCTTACGGGGACATCCGCCGACTTGGCCGTTCTCAAAATCGAGAGTTCACAAACGCGGAATGTGCTGAAATCATAAGCCGCTTCGACGCATATAACGGTCAACTGCTTTCCCGACGTTCCTCCCTCCTGAAGCTTATCGTGGGAGCCATCTGGGAAGCGCTTTCCCTATTCTGTTCCGGTGTGCCGCTTAGGGCGTTGGATGCCGCCGAGGATAAGGTACACTCGGTGTACCTGATGAACTTAATCTCTAAGAGACAGTGAGACAATCTTGTCGATCTCTTGCACCAGGCCTTTCAACAGTCCACCATTCTTGCTGCCTACCGGAGGGTGGAGGACATCAGTAGGGATCCCGACGCCCGTGCTCGCGAAAGGAAGCACACCAGGATGGTTCGCCAAGCTTGGAATGTCTTGGACAAGATCACTTTCGAGTTCCTCAATCCCTGTCCAGGATCTGAGATCTTGCCATTGTAATCTTTTGGACAATGTCTTTGTTTATTTCTTTATGATTGTAAGAACCCTTTGCAATATTAATGGAAAATTTCTATTTCAGCTTGTTTTATTTCTCGTTCTGAGTCTTTTGCACATGCATGAATGAATGTGTCTCGAATACTTGATCAAATGCACATCGGATGTTCTTTCTGTCGCTTTCTTCTTTCTTTTATTCTCAGCATGCTGTCTTAATAAACATGGTTGACAGATAGTAGAGTAAGCTTCTTGGTTTCTTTAAGAGATAGCGATGGTTTAGGCCGCAGGTTCAGATCTGCTGTCTAAGACTTTTCAACTCTATGAGCCGTGAGGGTCTTATAGAGACTTTTCTCCCTACGGATCGAGAGGATCTCGTAGGTGGATTTTCTCCTTAGGAATCGTGAAGATTCCTAAGTGCGTTTTCTCTTATAAGTCGTAAGGATCTTATAAGAGAATTTTCCCTCTTACGAGTCGAGAGGACTCGTAAGCGATTATTTCTCTTCTTGTCGAGATTCGACTTTGGAGAATGAGACCCGTGGATAGTATGCAAGAGATCGTTTTAGACCGACTTGCAGGGTCCCAGTGCTTAGAAAACAAGTTTTTTAATCCCTGCTGTCTAAGGCTTTATCTTGCAAGTTGAGACGAATCGGGAAGTCCTCGCGAAGACACTAATTTCCTCACGAGTCGAGACGAATCGAGCAGCTCCCGTCAAGGACACTAATTTCCCTGAGCTGAAGTATTTTGCCGAGGACGCTGGTTTCCTCGAGGTTGAAACGAATCAGAGTATTCCTGCGGAGATACCGGTTTCTCTGCGGACCGACGCGAATCAGGAGGCTCTCATCAAGGACGCTAGTTTCCCTGAATTGAGGTATTTACCAAGGACACTGATTTCCCTGGGGTTGAAACGAATCGATGTATTCCTGCAAAGACGCTAGTTTCCCTGCGGGTCGACGCGAATCAAGATGTTCTCGTCAAGGACACTGGTTTCCCTGAGTCGAAGTATTTTGCCGAGGACGCTGATTTCCTCGAAGTTGAAACGAATCGGAGTATTCCTGCGGAGACACTGGTTTCTCTGCGGGCCGACGCGAATCAGGAAGCTCTCATCAAGGACGCTAGTTTCCCTGAATTGAGGTATTTGCCAAGGACACTGATTTCCCTGGGGTTGAAACGAACCGATGTATTCCTGCAAAGACGCTAGTTTCCCTGCGGGTCGACGCGAATCAAGATGTTCTCGTCAAGGACACTGGTTTCCCTGAGTCGAAGTATATTGCCGAGGACGCTGGTTTCCTCGAAGTTGAAACGAATCGGAGTATTCCTGCGGAGACACTGGTTTCTCTGCGGGCCGACGCGAATCAGGAAGCTCTCATCAAGGACGCTAGTTTCCCTGAATTGAGGTATTTGCCAAGGACACTGATTTCCCTGGGGTTGAAACGAACCGATGTATTCCTGCAAAGACGCTAATTTCCCTGCGGGTCGACGCGAATCAAGATTTTCTCGTCAAGGACACTGGTTTCCCTGAGTCGAAGTATTTTGCCGAGGACGCTGGTTTCCTCGAAGTTGAAACGAATCGGAGTATTCCTGCGAAGACACCGGTTTCTCTGCGGGCCGACGCGAATCAGGAGGCTCTCATCAAAGACGCTAGTTTCCCTGAATTGAGGTATTTGCTAAGGACACTGGTTTCCCTGGGGTTGAAATGATCTGTGGTGGTCTTTCAGGTTTTATATAAGTTACCGTCAAAACCGTGAAGCTAGGAATTTGATCTTCGCTTCGTTTGTTGGCACTGTGTCTGCTGTATCGAGACGAATATCACAGTTGTCTCTAGGTTGTTGGTGAACCGTCGAGATTTGGTTTCGCTTTCTGGCGGAGCCTGTTGGGAAGGTGTGGTTCCCTCTTTGTTTATGCCCTTGGATTGTATACAGGGATCGATGTGATCTCACCTGTAGGGCAAAAAGTTCCATTCTTTTTTTTATTGTTTTATTTCCGCGATGCTCTATCATTTCAGCTTTTATATCGCGAAGGTCGCGATTGCCCAATCATTTCGGCTATTTTTTGCGGTGCCCAATCATTTCGGCTGTTTATTTTATTTTTACTCGCGGCTTTTTATTGCGAGTTGCCCAATAATTTCGGCTATTTTGCATGCATAAATTTTTACTTGCTGATTTTTATTGCAAGCTGCCCCATCATTTCGGCTATTTCATATGCATTTTTTTTGGCTCGCTGATTTTTCTCGCGAGTGTGGAACTTGGAATCTGACGCCAATCTCAGCATCAGCATCGCTACAACTGGAATATTGCCGGGAGCGAATCATCATTTGCCATGAAAGGGCTTGGAATTTGATACCGGTTTAAGCATCAGCATCGCTACAACTGGGATTTTGCCAGGAGCGAATCATCATTTGCCTCTGTCGATGTCGAACAAAGATGGCTTAGTAAACAGGGTTAGGATCCTGTCGACTAAGGCTTTTGACTTCATGAGCCGTAAGGGTCTCACAAAGGTATTTCTCCCTACAAGTCGTGAGGATCTCATAGGTGTGTTTTCTCCTTAGGAATCGTGGGGATTCCTAAGTGTATATTCCCCTGTAAGTCGTAAGGATCTTACAAAAGGGTTTTCTCCTTATAAGTCGAGAGAACTTATAAGGGTTGTTCACCATATGAACATATCCCTAGTCACGGGTGGAACTTGGTTAGGGAAATGTTTATTTGTGCCCATGGATTGTATACAAGGGTTAGTGTCGAGCCGCTTGTAGGTCAATATCGAAGGTTGTGGGGGTTGCTTAAGCACAGGTTTAGGTCTCTATAACTTAAGACATTCAAATCTTATGAGTCGTGAGGGTCCCATAAGAGAGTTCTCCTTACGAGTCGTGAGGATCTCGCAAGTGTATTTTCTCCTTAGGAATCGTGGGGATCCCTAAGTGTGTTGCTTCCTTGTGAGTCGTAAGGATCTCACGCGGGTGGTTTCTCCTCACAAGGTCGAGAGGACCATGTAAGTGTCTTTTAGCGAGGTTGTGCCCTTCCGGGTTTTCACAAACACTCGCCGGTAGCAATGCTGTTTTTACTCACGGAGCCCTTTCGGGTTTTCATCCGTGCCCATTTTGCTTATGGACATACCGTTTTTTATTTATTTATTTATTTATTATTTTTTTTTACGAGGTCGCGCCCTTTCTGGTTTTCACGAACACTCGTCGGTAGCCCTGCTGTTTTTACTCACGGAGCCCTTTCGGGTTTTCATCCGTGCCCATTTTGCTTATTGACATACCGTTTTTATTTTTTTTATTATATATATTTTTCTATTCTTTTTTTTATCTTTTTTTTTATCTCGTCAGCCTGAGGATGCTGCGGTAGTAGTTTAAAGACGTTTCGGTCGTCAGCCAGTTTTAGGACGTAGTGGTCCGTCATTAGTTTAAGGACGTTTCGGTCCGTCGTCGCCGTATTTGAGGCGAATCTCTAGTTTACTGACTTTTCGGTCTATAGGGCTTTCCCTATGAATGAGCATGATGCCCCCGGCGTATCCATCTTTCTCGGAGCGTGCGATTGTGGCGGGCTCACCTTCCGGTTTTCGGAGATGACGAACTTGCCCTGTTAATATTGGTCTTCAACCCAGTTTTTGAAGACGTAGCAATCCTAAATCAGGTGACTTACCATTTGGTGGTAAGGGCAATAATTGGGATCGTTGATATCGCCTGGTTGCAACGGACGTTTTGGACTCGGCAGATTGATGAGTCCGTCGCGCACTGCCAGTTCGAACAGTCTCCTTATTTTATCTTGAAGAAACGAGTAAGGACGTCCTAGCCTCTCCTCGAGAGATATGCGTGGATGCATATTGTTGTGACGAACAACCGGTCTAAGGCCACTCGATTGTTGTTGAGTGTTGGCGACGAAGGGCGTTTTTCACTTTCCTTTATCCTTTTTGTTCGCTCCGTTGTTTGTGGGTCCGAGATTCTCTCTGGGGTATCGTGCAATTGTACGGCTGAATGCTCTCGCAATTCCTTAATTCTTCAGAGATAGGCTCCCTGAAGAGAGGGCCGAGGGCTACTTTTTCGTCGGAATCGCTCCCGAAGGTGAGAACTCGTGATCCCCCGGGATCATCCCTATGACAATTGCCGACAACTCTTTTATGCTCATCTGTCGCCTTCTTCCGCTGTCTACGAGCTTCATGCTTTGTCCTGCTGAAGTGTTGCCTGTGAGAGACATACCCTTGCCACCAACACTTAAAGGAGTCGCAGTCTTCAGTAGGATGTGTGATCTTTTGATGATATAAGCAGAAGTTAGGATGCATCTCTACTCCACCAAGAGTGTTTTCTTCAGAGGGTGGTAGCTTCATTCCCATTGATATGGCTTTAGCAAACCTTTTCCTCGTCTTGAATTTGTTTGTATCGGCAGTGGATGTCTTTTGATTTGACGGGAGTGCCTCGACTCTTTCGTCCAGTCGGCGGCGTTTGGCTCTTTCCAGTATGGCCATCTCACGCTCTTGATTGGCTTTAACTTTCAGACAAATCTCATTCAGGAAGGCATCGATCATCTCGTCTGACGGCCGCAGAATTTCTGGTTCAGGGTCCTCCCTCGGTTTCTCGGCGTAAGGAGCCTCTTCATCATCTATCAATGAGTGAGAGATCACATGAAAACTCGCTACGTAGTCTTCGGATTCATATGATGAGTCTTCTCTATCGTTTTCGTCCTCAACAAAAGAACAAGCTGCCCCTGGCGTGTCCGTCTTCTTTGAAGTGTGCGGCTGTGGTGGGTTTACTTTCCACTTTTCAGACAGCGTGAACTTGCCTTGTAGGTACTGATCCTCGATCCATCCCTTAAAGACGAAACAGTCCTCGATCGGGTGACTTACCGTGTGGTGGTAAGGGCAATAATCAGGATAATTGAGATCGCCTGGCTGCAACAGACGTTTTGGACTCGGCAGATTGATGAGTCCGTTGCGCGTGGCCAGCTCGAACAGTTTCCTTGTTTTATTCTGAGGAAACGAGTAAGGACGTCCCAGTCTCTCCTCGAGGGATGGGCGTGGACGCACGTTGTTTTAGCGAGCAACCAGCTTTGATTTGCTCGGCTGTTGTTGAGTATTGGCGATGACGATCACTTTTCCTTTCCCCTTCTCATTTCGAGAGTCCGGTTTGGAGGAGACGGTCCATGGCCCATCTGGTCCATTTGGGCTAATTTGTCGATCAAGGCCTGGAAAGTGGTCGGCCTAAAGAACATCATGAATTGGGATATAGTCGCCTGCGGATCGAGAGTGCCCACGAACATGCCCACCGCTGGCGCTTCTTCGATACGTTGTTCGCATTTTGACCATAGGTTCCGCCATCGTGTTGCATATTGGACCCACGTTTCGCCTGGCCTTATCCTGGCATTGATCAGTGCTGTTATCGGGGTGCGTCCACTAGCACTCGCGAATGTTTGTGTAAACAGTAACTCCATCTCCGCAAATGTTTTGACAGAGTCGTTAGGTAGCTCCGAATACCATTCAAAGGCTGTTCCTGCTAAGCTGCCGACGAATTGTCGAAGCAACAATTTGTCATCGCCTCCAGTATTACCGCATAAGGCCCTGAATTGAGCGACATGCTGATGTGGATTCCCTGTCCCCTTGTACACATGGAATTTAGGGATTGTATATCCCGGCGGGTAACTGATTTGGTCATACCAGCCCGAGTAGGGTCGTCCGGTTCTAGCAATTTGCCCAGCCGCATCATTCGCCTGATGAGCTCGTATTTGCTGAGCTATATAGTCATCCAGTACGGCCTTGGAAATGGTTTCTTCCTTGGCTGCTGAAAGAGCCGGAGGAGGATTAGATACCTCCCCTCCGTCGTCTCCAACAATGATCGGAGGGTCTTCAGCTGGAGGATCCGGCTGTAACATCATCCCTATCATATCTTGGAAGAGGAGCGCCATTTGTTTTATATTAGCCGCTTGCTCTGCGGCTTCTTTGTCTTTCTTTTCGAGGACTCTGCGTAGGTAGTCAGCGTCAGTTTCTTGTTCGTGACGCTGTTCTGACAATGCCTCCGAGATTTCTTTTGGCCCGGTAAGTGCGGCCATAGCAGTCATCATCTCTTGAAGCTTCTGTTGCTGTTCTTGAGCTTTCGTCACAGATCGGGTGAGTGGTCGGTGACCCATCGCAGCGCGGCTGTCCTCTTTCCCGGATGCCATATAGACAGTGTGCACCACCATGCCCCCAGACTTGGGGTGTTTATGCTCAGCACGTTTACGGTTCACCATGTTCACAGGGCTTTCTTTGGCTTCCTCCCCTTTTGAGCAGTTGAAGTCGAGGGGGCCGTTGAAGTGGGCACCCAAGTAGCTGTTGTCCTTTGTGGCTCGACAGGACGGTTCTCTTCCTGTTGAACCTTCACCCTTTTCTATCGGCGAGAGTAATCTTGATCAATTACTGAGTCCTGAACCTGTCGCCAGACTTTGTAGATTTTGGAGGACATCCGCTGAGGGGGCTGCTCCGGCTTCGCCTTCGGTGCATTTTCCATGGGTGGAGGAGATTTCTTCAGCACTGCAGTAGGAGAGTTCCTACGCACCTTGTTAAGCAATTCAAAGCTGTTCCCAGTTGGAACAGCAGCATTGACTTCCACCGTTGGGGCTGGTGGAGTTAGTCCAGAGGGAGAGTTGCCCCCAGCCTTCCTTACTCAGCGCCAGTGGCGACGTCGAGCAGGTCGTGCGGATGAGATCACCTCCATTGTTGGATAACCTTCTTCATGCCCCCTGTTTTGAGGAGAGACTGTTATTGGTGCTAGCCTATCGAAGACTGACACCCGTTGAGAAGCAATGTCTAATCTGTCAAAGACAGACCTCTGGGCAGGGGAAACAGCTTTGAGGACTTCACCTGGAGCAACAACCGGAACAGCCAGCCTTGTAAAAACTGACTCCTTGGAAGGAGGAGCCTTTCCAATGATTTCGTCCGCTTGAGCCGGGATGGTTATCCGCTTTGGGATGGCCGCTTTGGGTATCGCGGGCTTGTAAACATTCTGGCCCAGTCTGTTGAAAACTGAAGTATTGGAGTTGGGTGACCCGTTGAGAGGGGCCGCGGCAGTGGTAAGTCGATCAAAGATCGACTTCTTTGGGGCTTCTTGCAACGTCATTGGGGCATTGAAGCTCATCGGTGGGAGCATGGTCCCGAAGAATAGTCCAGTGGTGGCTTGAGTTACTTTCTCCACTGGCATCTTGAAAAGGGAAGCCGCTTGGGGCCCATAAATCACTCCTCCCGCAAGGACGGAGCGAGAGTTGCAGTTGCAGGCAGTGCAGTTTGAAGCCATTGATCTTCTGTTTTCTGCACGGAGCAAGACACCAAATTTTAGTACCTCGAATCCACAGGCAACCACAACAAACCGCGATTTGTTCGCGAACACGACACACGAAGTATGGAGTGGAAAGAGGAAAATGTCCCACCGGACGTGCCAGAATCTGTTCCCCTCCGAATGGCGGCCAAGACGACGTGGAGACGTCTTGCCTGAGATTCGGGGCAGATGCTATTTGGTTTTTATCCGTCTACCTCTCCGAAAATGCCAAGCTGATTTATGACACCGTGTATCGGAGGTTTAGACGGATGCGGTCGATGTAGCAGACTTCGTCAGATTCCCCCTCGCTTGAAGGGTTTTTGATTGTGGGGACGCTCTTCCCTGCAGGCGCAAGCCCCTGCAGTTAATTACGCTACCACATCGCGGTAACCACTTTCTCCTTCTCCAGAATTTCACTTCGTGTCGTGTGTGTTTGTTTTGTTTGTGGTTGTCCGTGGATTGTATACGGAGACTAAGTTATACCGTCGTCCGTAGGACGTGGATTAGTCCAAATCCGTATTTTCTTAGATTTGGGTTTGGTGTTTTGGTTTGAGGATACGTTAGTCATATTTAAGGCTAAGATCGACTAAAACGTTTGTTAAGGATACATTAGTCAAGTTTGAGACTAAGATCAACTTAACGAGATCGTTTAGATCCGACAAAAGAGCATTTGGGCTCTATTGCTCCAGTTTAAGGACATAGCGGTCCGTTGCATGCATGGCCGTCGGGACCCGTCACCTCTCTGACGTCGTTGAAGGATTACAACGACAGGTGTCAGAGGAGTTCAGAGATGTACCCTTGAAACAAAGTCGATTGGAGGGGATTTATAGTCCAATTTGGGACTAAAGTCTGTTTAAAGGTTTAAGGATACGTTAGCCATATTTGAGGATAAGATCAACTTAAACGGGATCGTTTAGATCCGACAAAAGAGCATTTGGGGGCTCTATTGTTCCAGTTTAGGGACGTAGTGGTCCATGTTCCAGTTTAGGGACATAGAGGTCCATGTTCCAGTTTAGGGACATAGTGGTCCATTGTATGTATGGTCGTCGGGACCCATCACCTCTCTGACGACGTTGAAGGATTACAATGACAGGTGTCAGAGGAGTTCAGAGATATACCCTTGAACCAGGTGTAAATTGATTTAAGAGAGCAGCCATGCTCAGTCAATTTAATTTGAGGACTTACGGCCAGAATTGGGCTAAGTCCAATTGATAATGTTCAACATTTTTATTTATATTTAGCCTAGTAGGCCTTTATTAGGGCTCTGCCCCTGTTAATAATGCACTGCATTTTATTTTGGCCTGTTAGGCCTTTTAAGTTGGGCTCTGTCCCCTTTTTATAATGCAGAGCATTTATTTTGGTCCATTGGGTCTCTTGATTGGGCTCTGCCCTTTAATAATGCGCTGCAATAATTAGTCTGACAGAGCGCCACGTGGCTTGTCAGGCGCTTTGCGCCAATTGAGGAGCGCAAGGCGCAAGTCCATGTGGAGGTGACACATGTTACGCTCCGGTGAGCGCAAGCGCAGTGCGCTGCGCTGTTGCGCTGCTGACACGGATAGCAGTTCTCTGGTGAGTTGCGCCAATTCATGAGAGCAATACTCTGTTTTAAAAGCGTATAGCGCAAGCTGTTCTGAAGCTGACACGTGGCGCTCTCTGGTGGCTTGCGCCAAACAAGGAGCGCAACAGTGCAGATTTACAAGTGCAAGACACTGTTTTAATATCTTGATCCAATTTTGGATTCAAGAAAAGAATCTTTTAAGATTCCAGAACCAGTGGTTCATCAAAAGGCAATGCCTTTGTTATTATTATATTTTTTATTGAAGATCTTTGATCTTGTTCTTAGATCAAAGATCTTTTTAGAAGAAATTCTTCTTTTATTCAAAGGTTTTTACCTTTTCTCTTCTTTCTGAATTCTTCTCAGAGTTCTTTAGAGGAGTTCTCTCTTTGTTTCTTGAATCTCTCTCTTCTCTGTGTTGTGTTTTGAAATTGGGATCTAGGGGCCTTTATATAGTGCCCATTAATTTGTTAAATTTGTTAAAGAGATCATTTTTTGAGTGATTTGGGGAATTTTCCCCACCGTTGGATCTTTGATCCAAGAGCTTCTGTTTTACAGAAGACAATCTTCTTGTTTTAACAAGAACAGAAAGATCTTACTGGAATTTTAATTCTGTTTGGCGCAGATGCACCAGCGCTTGACACGTGTCGCACAGCGCAGAGCGCAGCGCAACTGCGCTGCGACGTGTCGCTCAGCGCAACTGCGCTGCCACGTGTCGCGCAGCGCAACTGCGCTGCCATGTGTCGCGCACCGCAGAGCGCAGATCATCTGAAGCGTTGCTTCTTTTAATTTTATTTTAAATAGAGCCTTGCTCTGATTGGGCGCGCTGCCTTGGGCGCTGCGCTGACGTATCAGTTTTTGACACGTGGCGCGTTGCGCGCAGCGCAAGGAATTTGAAGCGTTAATTTTTGAATTTTTGAAATTCAAACAGAGCTTTGCTCTGATTGGGGGAAACAGAAGCGTTGCTTCGTCTCCCGCCTTGGAATTTGAACAGAGTTTTGCTCTAATTGGGGTAAACAGAACCAATATATGATACTCGATGATAATATGAAACTTTCATATTCTCATCGATACTCATATATGAAACTCAAAGCGTCACTTAGTCCCCGTCTATCGGTTAACATACGTTCGATGTTCGTCGTGATATAGAACTATACGAAAGTTGTTAAATATCGGACGGTATAGCTCGATACTAACAACCGTCGTGTAGTCTATGTGACGAGAAGACTCAATCATATGATAACCGATAGATTTGTCCCGTGTGGACAAGTTAGGAATGTATAAAGCAAACACCTTCATTCACTTGTATTTTCATCTGTTTCGAGATATTTTGTCGGTACTTTTCCGCTGGTTCTCCGTGTACAAAGATAGATTAGATGTTCATTTCAACGTTGTTTCACAGCTTTGAAATGATTATCTATTCATTACAGTGTACTCGGAGAACAGTGGGGATGTGCTGCCGAAATTTACTCGAAACGGTTGA
The DNA here is from genome assembly GCA_030015575.1 of Agapanthus africanus. Taxonomy (NCBI): domain Eukaryota; kingdom Viridiplantae; phylum Streptophyta; class Magnoliopsida; order Asparagales; family Amaryllidaceae; genus Agapanthus; species Agapanthus africanus. The sequence continues at coordinate 741,004,866 of CM057337.1, forward strand.
AAATACAAGCGAATGGATTTCCGCTCTATACATTCTTAATGGGATAGAAGCCTTACCCCCGACAGCCGAAACACACACATACAACAAGAATACACAACAAACGCATCATTAGAGAGTGATTCAAGATGTTCAAGTTAAAACCAATATATGGTACTCGATGATAATATGAAACTTTCATATTCTCATCGATACTCATATATGAAACTCAAAGCGCCACTTAGTCCCCGTCTATCGGTTAACATACGTTCGATGTTCGTCGTGATATAGAACAATACGAAGGTTGTTAAATATCGGACGGTATATCTTGATACTAACAACCGTCGTGTAGTCTATGTGACGAGAAAATCCAATCGCATAATAACTGATAGATTTGTCCCGTGTGGACAAGTTAGGAATGTATAAAGCAAACACCTTCATTCACTTGTGTTTTCATCTGTTTCGAGATATTTCGTCGGTACTTTTCTGCTGGTTCTCCGTGTACAAAGATAGATTAGATGTTCATTTCAACGTTGTTTCACTGCTTTGAAATGATTATCTATTCTATTACAGTGTACTCGGAGAACAGCGGGGAGGTGCTGCCGAAATTTACTCGAAACGGTTGAAAGCACAAGCGAATGGGTGTCCGCTCTATACATTCTTAATGGGATAGAAGCCTTACCCCGACAGCCGAAACACACACATACAACAAGAATACACAACAAACACATCACCAGGGTGTGATTCAAGATGTTCAAGTTAAAACCAATATATGATACTCGATGATAATATGAAACTTTCATATTCTCATCGATACTCATATATGAAACTCAAAGCGTCACTTAGTCCCCGTCTATCGGTTAACATACGTTCGATATTCGTCGTAATATAGAACTATACGAAGGTTGTTAAATATCGGACGGTATAGCTCGATACTAACAACCGTCGTGTAGTCTATGTGACGAGAAGATTCAATCGTATGATAACCGATAGATTTGTCCCGTGTGGACAAGTTAGGAATGTATAAAGCAAACACCTTCATTCACTTGTGTTTTCATCTGTTTCGAGATATTTCGTCGGTACTTTTCCGCTGGTTCTCCGTGTACAAAGATAGATTAGATGTTCGTTTCAACGTTGTTTCACAGCTTTGAAATGATTATCTATTCTATTACAGTGTAGTCAGAGAACAGCGGGGAGGTGCTGCCGAAATTTACTTGAAACGGTTGAAAACACAAGCGAATGGGTGTCCGCTCTATACATTCTTAATGGGATAGAAGCCTTACCCCCGACAGCCGAAACACACACATACAATAAGAATACACAACAAACGCATCATTAGAGAGCGATTCAAGATGTTCAAGTTAAAACCAATATATGATACTCGATGATAATATGAAACTTTCATATTCTCGTACATGAGTATCCTCAAATCTTACTTTGATTATCGATAATTTATTCTTTTCAACGACAAACGCACACTCAAAGTATATACACGGATTTTCTCCTTTGTCAGTAACCATCCCGTTCTTAGATTTCTCAATATAGTCGTCATAATCTACAATTTATATGTTATACAGTCTAACATGGCCCATGAGTACGTCAGAGTTAAGGACTGGATGTATGTGGATTGACAATAACGTATGCAACCTAAGTTTGTCGCAGGAGTTGCAGCTTTTATTGAATTTGCACGCGCACATAATAAGATCGTGATAGAGAAGATTCTCTGCCTGTGCGATAGATGTGGGAATAAGTACTGGCAGAAGATAGAATTGGCAGAACTTCATATCGTAAAAAATTGTTTTACTAGATTTTATACAACTTGGCTATATCACGGGGAAGGAGAAGAACGCAATAATGCGGCAGAAGAAGAAGGAGAAGATGATAATGCGGCAGGAAAAGAAGGAGAAGACGGTAATGCGGCAGAAGAAGAAGACGGTAATTTTTTTCGATCAGAAGAAATGGAGGATATGGTAGATGCTGCCCTAGGTGAATCTATTCATACTGAAGATGACATTCCTTCCGGTCAAGGACCGCGTGCGGATAAATATGAAAATTTCATGAATGATACTAAAAAACCAATTTATGAGAATGCAAAGTATTCCACCCTCTCATGATTCGTCCAACTTTTCCAGATTAAGTGCCTAAATGGATGGAGCAACAAGTCACTCACAATACTTCTTTCGTTCTTGAAAGATTCTATGCCCCCGGGAAATAACGTGCCCGACAGCTGGTACGGAGCCCAGAAGATGATGTCTGATTTGGGTCTGAAGTGTGAGAAGATTTAAATATGTCCTAAAAATTGCGTGTTGTACCGGAAAGAGAATTCAGATTTGAAAGAGTGTCCAACATGCGGAGAGGCCAGGTATAAGCCGAAGATTCTGATAAGTAGCCCGATATATCTATCGAAATAGCACGATACTTTCCCATAACACAGAGGCTGCATAGGCTATTCAGGTGCAAGAAAACAGCCGAGGCAATGATTTGGCATCACCGTGCTCCTCCAAATGAAGATGGAAAAATGAGCCATCCAAGAGATTCACCGGCATGGAAGGATTTCGATGGGAGGCACGCAATATTCAGTAGCGATCCTCGTAATGTCAGACTCGGACTGGCTAGTGATGGCTTCTGCCCATTCAACTATATGGCTGGACGCCACAGCACATGACCCGTTGTAATGATAATTTATAATCTGTAGTCTTGGTTGGCTATGGACCAATCATAGTTTATGATGCCTCTTCTTATCGACGGACCAAACTCACCGGGAAACAATATCGACGTCTATCTCCGACCTCTGATCGAGGAGTTAAAATCTTTGTTCATTGATGGTGTAGAGACTTACGATGCAAACACAAATACAACCTTCATACTGCATGCGGCTTTAATGTGGACAATTAATGACTTTCCTGCGTATGGAATGCTATCAGGTTGGTCTGTACATGGTCACAAAGTATGCCCTCATTGCCATCAACATATAACATCGAAATTCTTGAATTATAGCAGGAAGGTTTGTTATTGCGGCATCGACGTTTCCTGCCTCTAGACCACCCCTATAGGTTAGACGCTGTTCACTTTGATGGTCATCAGGAGCTTCTTGGACCTCCAGCCCCATTGTCCGGAGAGGACGTGACTGCTCAGTAGGATGGTTACAATAATGTGACTTTCGGGATGGATCCGACAAAACATGTCAAACCACCATTCTGGAAAAAGTTAAGCATTTTCTTTGAGTTTCCATACTGGTCAACAAATTTAGTGCGTCATTGTCTGACGTCATGGATATAGAGAAGGGAGTATCCGAACACATACTCAACTTGATTATTTGTAAAGACGGGAAATCGAAAGACAACCTCAATACTCGGATGGATCTACAGGACTGGAAAATAAGAGTGAATTACATCCTAAACCGGTAGCGGGTAAACCAGGCAGGTTTGTACTTCCCAATGCCGCTTATCATATGTCACAACCGGAGAAGAAAAGATTCCTGTAGGTGTTGCATGATTTGAAAGTTTCCACAGATTTCTCAGGATCATTCAACAAAAAGATAAAAATTATGAAAGGCAAGATCGATGGGCTGAAAAGTCATGATCACCATGTTATCGTGGAGCATCTTCTCCAATTAGCCCTCAGGACTTCTCTCTCCGAATCGGTTGGTCTAGTAATCAACGACCTATATTGTTTTTTCAGAGAGTTATGCGCTAAAACACTGTGACGCTGGATAAACTAGAAAATTCTATTGCGTTGATACTTTGCAAGTTTGAGCGTATTTTCCCACCGTCATTCTTCGATATCATAATACACCTGACGGTTCATCTTGCAACTGAGGCTAAGTTAGCCGGACCGGTACAATATCGATGGATGTATCCTGTCGAGAGGTACGTGGAATTTTTCGTTTCGCGCAATTTTTAAAATTATTGTTGTCCTGTATGCCCGTATTTATTTATTCAACATATTTTCTTTAGGTACATCTACACTCTTAAAAAGTATATACGCAATAGAAATCGACCAGAGGGTTCTATCATGCAAGGTTATCTTCTAGATGAAGCAACCACATTTTGTTCCCGCTATCTGGACGAAAATATTGAGATGAGACTTAACTGGCCTCGAAGAATTCAAGACGGACCATATGGTAAAGCCGATTATAAGAGGGTAGACACAATGTTTATCAACAAGATATACCGGTTTATCTTGCTTAATTGCGCATGTCTTGAAAAAATTAGAGAGTCAGTTTTTTTGGATTAATTGTTATATTTGTGTCTGTGTGTGTATGAAATGATATAATATTAATGTCATAATTTATTGTCGAGAACATAATTCATTTTAACGAAGTATGTGAGGGGCATCCTGATTGGAACGATGAACGATTGGAAAAATATCATCAGGATAATTTTTGCGATTGGGTTGCAGATCATGTAAGTTATTCGAACAACATGTTATTGCTATCAGTTTTAATCTAATCTTATATCGTTATGTATTTTTCGTAAAATTTGTTTGTTAGATCCACGATTCGAACTTGTTTGCATCATTAGAGAGTGATTCAAGATGTTTAGCTCAATTTCCTAGTATGGAGGTTGCATATTATAAAGGATTCGGTGTCCTTGGATATAAATTCGAAATTAAGGACATAGAAATATCTAGAACCACTCAGAATAGTGGGATTGCGATGGTAGGATCGGATGGTGTGATTTATTATGGATATTTAAATTGTATACTCGGCATCCACTATCCCGGACGATCAGAAACCTTTTATATATTTCAGTGTACTTGGTACGATACGCGAACCGATACGAATAAGTGGAGAAGAAATCTCGGGACTTGGAAAGATGAATATGGATTGATCAGTGCGAACACACTTCGATTTTACGGTCAGGAAAATCCGTTTATCTTTCCGAACCAAGCATTCCAAGTATACTAATCACAGTGGTTGAAGCATCCGGGATGAAGTGTCATATGCCGTTGGAAACCCAGGGATGTCTACGATATCCCAGAATTCGAGGACAGCGATGAGGATGAAGAAGAGAGAAGACTTAGAGTGCTCCGACCGTCTGTTTTGAAAGACGGGTTGTCTTCGGCTGATCATGAAGTTACGTGGGTTAGAAATGATATCGATGATGAAATCCAAGTAGATATGTCTAATGCGCCCACGAAACGAAAAAGGTTATCAGTAATATTATATTATTACTTCACATTTTACGATCTATACATATATAGTCAATGCTTGTAATGATTGTCTGATGCGTCCACGAACCGTTTTATCTAGATTTGATGACGATGACGGGAGCAGCGAGGGGCGGCAGGAGCTCCAGCCGCGACACCGGCAGAGGCAGAGGCAGAGCGGTTCTGCCGCCTGGAAAGCTGCGTAGGGAGCTTCAGAGGGCCGGTCTTGCACCCCGATCGGAGATCCCTTCGGATACCACCTTCCGTGTGGACTTTGCCACACCTCCAGGTATATTGCACGCATATTCATTTTGAATGTAATATTATAGATATACATGCATGTTCATGTCAAAATTACTTACATTGTCAATGTTTGATTGTCTAGCTGTTGGTGATGCGTCCACATCAGGGACAGAGGTCACTCCCGCACCTCCAGGTATGTTTATATATCATATAGTGCATGCATATTGATTTAGAATGCTATATCATAAATATACATACATTTTTTTTGGTCTTACGTACTTACATCAGGGACAGAGGCCACTCCCGCACCTCCAGGTATGTTTATATATCATACACCTGCGGGTATGTTTATATATCCTATAGTGTATACATGTTGATTTAGAATGTTATATTATTGATATACGCATTCTTTTTGCAATTACTTATATAGTTGATACTTGATTGTCTAATTATAGGTGGTGCGTCCTCATCTGGTGCAGGGGCCACTCCCGTCACTTCCATACCCTCCGCTCAGTTTGCAGGTTTGTATGAATAAATATAAAATATTTATTCATTTTACATATACTTTAAGAATAAACATAAACTTAATGTAATTTTATCGATATTTATTTTCTAGTTGGAGATGTGTCCACGTCCGGGTCACCGGCTGTTCCTCACCGGAGGAACTATCGTCCCGCTCGTGCTGCTGCCCGGGCCCGGGCTCGTGCTTTAGTCGCCGGAGGTATATATCACACTTCAATTTTCGTTAAACCTTGATTTCTTAATACCACTTTGTCTTAATATTGATTGTCTTGATATTTCTTGTAGACGCAAGGCCTCCCCATCCCAAGAGGGGGACTCGAGGCCCGAATCAGTCCCACAGGCTGCAGCCCGACAGAGCTAAGGGAGAGGCAGCATTCCCCCTCTTTTTTACCCCTGATTATCGCTATACCGGCGATTATGCCGAGAGGTTCAGCCGGTATATAGGGGATGAGAGCCGCCTCGTGAAGAACTATCCACTTCACGTTGAGTGGGGCGACCAGCACCGGCGCTCACTCGCCCTCTTCTGGGATCAGGCTCGGGTATTAATATATATTTTCATTTGATTTATCCAATATATTTATTATTAACACTTGCAATCTAATAACAATGTTTTTTTTGTATTTTCAGTTGGATTACGATTTTCAGCCTGTACCCGACCCTGATCACCCTGGGAGGGTGCTCGATCTTCACGCTCTATACAATGGCCTGATGAAGAACATGCAGACGAAGGTCCGATACAACAGGAATGAGCTGAAGATCGACTGCTATTCCCTGTTGATGGCGACCCCGAGGCAGAGAGAGCGGCCCTCCTACATACTCCGGCCTTTGCGAGAGTCGACGTAGATACATGGCCTCTATTGTGCCAATATTTCGACCCTCATCGCAAACAGGTATGTATTTTAAATGTAATTCATTATTTAGTATATAATTTATTTATTTTTTTGCTTAATTAGAAAACTAAATCTGAATGTGTTGTGCAGCAACAAACCGATCAAAATAAAAAGAATAGGAAGTCGGCGAAAAGGGGTCGCCCCACTTATACAGATGGCTCGAGAAATATTACTCGTGCCATGAAATTATCGGTAAATTACAATAGACCGGCCTTTGTGATATAATGTAATATTAAGAGTTATTTTCTAATATATGTAAATTTTTGGCGAATTGCAGAGAGCTCAGACCCTGGCACAGGGTGGTACACCGAGCGTGCTGTCTGCGTATCTTGCCGTCCACGGCACCTCGACAGATCCCGCCACGGGCGAGGTTCGATACCCCGACACCGCTACCCAAGAGTATTGCGTAAGTGTTAATATTTATTCAACCCCTATTTGAAATTTTTGTTTTGAAAGGTTCAAATTTAAATGATATACTTATATTTTACTGGTTAATGTGGGTGTAGGAGTGGGTGGTTGAGCAGGCGGAGGCATCGGAGATCGATTTTACTGGATAGAACCATCCGATGCTACTGACCCCAGTCCTAGATGCCGCACACGGAGGGCACCACGGAGGTTGGGAGAAAGGCCGGGGACTGGGTCCTAGCAGGGCCCATATGAGGTTAGACTCCACTCCGGCGGTTACTTCCTCTATCTTTCGTGAGCGATGTTTCCAGCAAGAACTGGACACCTTGAAGGTCACCGTTCAAGAGTTGAAGAAGATGTTGGTATGTATCCTACTTAATAGTAAAATATTGTATCATATTATAGATAGCAACATGTCCAATATTAGTACGTAGCCTGAGCTTATTTGGCTGTAGACTTAGTTTTGAATAACCATACAGACATATCTAATTAAAATAAACTACGGTTTTCCAAACTAGATATCCAAACGAGGCCTAAGTCCCTAAGTATATATAGATTGGGGTTTCGCAATAACTTGATAATGATACGAATTCGACCAATACACAGTTCTTACTCGTTTATTACACACAAAATTGAACAGACGCGACAGGGTACATCGGCTGAGCCTCCACATGCATCTCCGCAACCTACTACCTAGGCTGCGGTTACGCAGACAACTCCTATAGCTCCACTGCCCGCTCAGACTCCCGCAGCTGCTACTCCGCAAGCCACTACCTCGGAGGCGGTTGCGCAGACCACTCCTATAGCTCCACAGCCCGCTCAGACTCCTGCACACTCCGCATTGCTCGAGATATTGACTCAGGGTATATCCGAGGAGCAAGCGCACCAGATTACGGCGTTTATCAAAGGTGGAGCTGGACCGAGCTAAGGTAGCTTTTTGATTCTTATATTTTAAACATGTATTTACTTATATGATACATATTGTATATATTTCGGACGATATTGATATTGGTGGTGTTTGCGTGTTTATATTGATTTAGATTGATATCGTATTCTGCTTGTTGATTTCTTTTGTATATTATGCGTGAGATGTGATTATGAATACTGCGGTATATATTCTGCGTTTTGATTAATTTTATATACGATGTATATATTATTGTGCACAGGACGAGAAAAAAACATGCAGCCCTTTTTTTTTAAAAAAACTTGATAATATGTCCCTACGGATTAATCCGTAGGGCCCAACATTGCCCCTACGGATTAATCCATAGGGTCCTACTTTGCCCCTACAGATTTATCCGTAGGCCTGATATTTTGCCTCTATGATCTCAATAAGAGGGTTATACTTGTCCCTACGGATTTGACCGTAGGAGCTTAAACATGCCCCTACACAGGTATCCGTAGGGACAAAATATCATGATACCTGAAGCCTCTACACATCTGGACCTACGCATGTATCCGTAGGGGCAGACATTTGGCCCTACGGACAACTCCGTAAGGACAACTATTTTATTTTATAAACCGATAAATTAAATAACTTTTTTGTCCCTACAGTCTAATCCGTAGGGACATATGGACCTACGCATTACGCCGTAGGGACAAGTATTTAACCGTAGGGGCATGTTTAAGGTTAAGACTTGCACCTGCGGTGTTTGCACCTGCGGCGTAATTTCTTGTCCCTACGGATATCCGTAGGGGCAGTGGTTTGCTCCTATGGATAAATCCGTAGGGACAACCGTTATTTGTAGATCATAACCTAAGAAAATCTGAGATAATAAGTTACAAGCCAGAAGACTAAACGGTGAAAGCAGTCACCCAAAACGCACCAAAAACCATAATATTCTTGAAACATAACATTCTTAAGAATATGAGATGTTCAATGCAAGATTGACCCATCCTTTCAATCTGCGCCCTAGTTCTCTTAAATCAGTCATCATGTATCTACATTTGTTCTACATGAGTGCTATAGCGGGGCAACCATCTTTAACTCAAAAGCTTAAGTTACTAGACTTAACGCGGAGACATACATATCGATACATTTTATATTCATTATCGTACTGTGTATATATCTATATATATATAGATATATATAGATGTATTCTAAAACATAACAAAAAAAGAGAAGTAAAAAAACAAAGGAACGGTCTCGCTTACCAGTCACAACAAAAACTACGCAATCTTCTCTTTCCGTGGTCTCACTTACCTATGTCTAAATCTGGATAACAAAGATTTATTCATTTGTCCAGAAAATAAACCAAAAACCTATTTCCATAATCAAGTAAACATTTTTTTGAATGAACATAATCAAGTAAACTTATAATACATTGTCAACTAATGATAGATTATCACTTTTTTCTTCAAGAAAAGAAAATGAATCTATCATGCAACAAAATGGTACAGGAAAATTCAGTATTAACATGCCAATCCTTTATATATGCATATCCAGATAAAGAAATGATAGAAAGAAGAATGATAGAAGATAAATAAGAAAAACGAAAAAAACGCAAATGCTTAGAAGATATATTAACACGACAACATTAATGACTAAACCTTTTCCTTACGGATCTTTCTATAAAGAAAGCCATGTACGTAACCTTAATAATAATGTGCTCATCTCAGCGACATTTCATTTGACTTGGCTTGGGATCCATCTTTGTGAATGATAGAACATCAACTCTGGTGCATTTTTATAAGAAACGTACTGATAGAAAAAGGAAGTGTCTGAGAAAATCAAATCACCAGTGTCATTTACATACTTTAATAAACTGTCGATAGCACAATTTATACTTAACATCAAAAACCCTATGCCGCCCTTTTAATTTGCGTGCCAAATATTATTTCGTCGGTGATCAATCATCAAAACTGAAATTGACACATTTGTTTTTGCATATCATACTCGATCGGCTTAGCTCAATTATCGTATTCAGCCTAAACTGACATAAGTGGTTTCAATGCAGAGTTGTATCAAGCTCCCAGTGTTTTTCTAATGGAAGATAAACTGCGGTTATTAGGATCTTGCAATACTCATGGCTAATTGAATTTTTGGTCTCAGCTGTAACAGGTGCTTAATACAATCATCAATTAGCAATGGTTACTCAAATGAGATGCTAATTGGGTTGGCTAAGTTTCATCTTTTCATATTTACAATTGACTACGGCAAGGAGATGAATAGTCCTAATTCTTTAATTTTGTTTTGAATTGAGTCTCTTATAGTTTAAGTCCAAATCATTGCCAAGATATGCTTGGATTAGGTTCATTGCGTGGTTAAACGATATACAAAAATGATCAATGCAATGCTATATATACTAATTTTAAGCGAGATATGTGTAGCTACCAACTTGTAAAAAGGGAAGACAAGGAACCCACAAATGAGACAAAGTCCGGATTCGCTGACTCGAGTTGCTATCCGTGTCTAAACACGGGAAATAAAGAGAAGATGGGAGGAAAACAAACCGGAGGAAAACAACGGAGTGGGGGTGAAAACCAAAGAAAAAGAAGGGTAAGGAATCGCAATATCTCGATGGAAACCCGACGAGAGTCGGCTCCTAAGGAAGATACCTCAATTGGGCATGAATCGACTTCGCTTTGAGGAGTGTTTTGAAAGTTTGGCATCGAAATACACCCACACAACGCAAACATGCGTGTATGGAGGTATGGGAGACATGGGAGCAGTGGAAAAGAACAAGAGAAGAAGCCGACACGGGAGAACCATTACATACACTGGCTCTGTCTGCAAAGCAGAGTACGTGGGCGCCGTATGAGAGGGCGTCTGGGTATTCCAAGAATCTTTGCGTCTTCTTAAAAGGTGTCTGGGTATCCCGAGAAGCTAAACTTCGATTTTTTTTGTTTTTACTTGGGTCTTGATCAAAAAAAGTTTCACAGCGGAGGGTTCTTGAATATAATCCTATCATTTTCTCTTCTTGACCAAAGTTCGCAAAAAGGATCGAAATGAAAGATCAATCAAAGAACTAAATCATTTTTCTTATCTTGTGAAATCTTTTTTTTTTTTGGATTTTAGAGAGATCTCAGTCTATGAAGAGAGTCCTGGAATGACTTCACTCTTTATCGAATAGACTTCTATATCAAATAAATAAAAAATAACGCAAAGGAAGAGCCTTTCCATTTGTACAAACAAAGAAATGAGCTAGAAATCCATGAAAAATGAAGAAAACGCGAAGAAGGGATCTTGGATCCCCATTTTGTTTTCAAAGTTGTTATTTGAAGGTTTGAAATTCAAGCTAAACAATCTAGAACTAGAGAAATTGTTTCTTCACTCCTAAGTCTTAATCCTAAATGTGAATCGGATTTTTCTTTCTCCGGCTCCTGTTTTTATTTGAGGTTTACTTGATTTTTGGGAGGCTTTTGAGGGGATTTCTAAGTTAATCTAAAGGTTATTTTTACTGAGAAGTGAAGGAGTCTTGAGTTTTGAAGAGCTCAAGATAAAGATAGAGAGAGTCAAGAAAAAGATAGGGATCGAAGCCCTTTCTCATGAGCATGAGAATGATTATTTATAGAAGGGTGGTTATGATATAAAATTGGGGGTTGTGATTGAATGCAGAGGATGGAATAGTTGAGAATTTTTAGACATGAACCGATCTCCATCATTATCGATGTTTATTTCGTTCTCAAATGCTTGGACAACATATAATTTCCTAATAAAGTAAAAAGAGTGAAATTAGGTATGCTTTTAGGTGAAAAAGATGCATATTATTGTGTTCATGGGATGTAAGTTAAGTTAATGGTAGAATAGGGGGAGAATCCTATACCATAGGTTTGACAAGGCAAGTGGAGATTAATTATCACTAATCCAGTTTTAATGACAGCAATTAGTTTAATTAACACATAATCGCTCATATTCAAACCAAATAGCAGAAGATATTCAAGTGATTTGAAATTTTGTGTGAAGAGCCATGTAGGGGTGGTAATTGAACGAGCCAGCTCGGGTTCGATTAAGGTTCGGCTCGGTATCAGCTCGTTCAAATTCGGTTCATTTATTAACGAGCCGGACATGAGCCAGAAAGCCTGGCTCGTTTATTAAACGAGCCGGACTCGAGCTCAGCCAGGCTCGTTCGGTATTGACTCGGATTCGGCTGGGTTACACAGTTTGAATAAAACAGTAATATGTAATATATAGCAGATTCTATACAACTCTCAGAACACTTAATTCAATTAAATAACAGTATATAAAGTGTACTGAGATAAATATAAAACCCAGCACTTACACCCATTCAATGCCCTAGATGTTAATGTTTTTTAATTTTTCCATATCTCAAAACCCTAAGTTTTAAGCATTATTATTAATTATGTTTTTTTCTTGGAAGATACTATTAATATGAGTAAATGAGTTGAAAACGAGCCGAGCTCACAAACGAGCTCTAAACGAACTCAGTTGAGCTCGGCTCGTGAACTCGGCTCGTTTAGTTAATGGGCCATAAATGAACCGAACACGAGCTGGGCATGTTTAATCGAGCCGGACTCGAGCCGAGCATCTCTAGCTCGATTAACTAAACGAGCCGGACTTGGGCCGACAAAAAGAACCACGAGCCGAACTCGAGCCGAGCTTGGCTGGCTCGAGTTCGGCTCGTTTACACCCCTAGAGCCATGTAAGCAAGTTATGAGAATCCATTAAGAAAAATTGGCAATTTTACTCTCGTGGGCCTATCATATTATTTTAATGATTAAATAATAAGAGGGATTTGGCTTCTCGGATAAACGTTGTTGATTTAAGTTGAAAATTTTATGGCTTGTCCTCATGAACATACTAAAATGATTTGGAAAGTTTGATATCATTTGGCTCAAAAAATTATTAGATGAAAAATTGGAATCGTTAATGGCGGTTAAAGGGTGATTAGGGAAATTAACGGGTTCCGGATGAAATTTCCCATCGGAAATGGTCCCAATTGATATAACATGGTCAAATGTGATGATCACATCATGAAAACACTCATAAATTGGTTGGAAGTGATTTTTGGATAATACTTGAAAATTCGAAAAGGGTTTAATACAAAGCTATAGGAATTTGACATGTCTATTAGAATTTTATGTCGTGGTAATTCATGATAAATCATTAAAAAGCTCTACAAAAATTCTCATGACGATTCGTGCAAGAATTCATGAGATATGGATTTTTGAACGTCTTAAAAGGGGTATTTCGATCATTTGAATGATTGAACCATACACTTAAATTACCTCCATGTGTACCAACTATTTATTTTTATGCAAAAATAAGGTGAATGACATGATGCAAATGTACTGACATGATAAGGATGAAGGTTAGGATGCAAAAAATGATGCAGGGATAAAATGTTAAATTCGCAAATTTTTGCTTCGCCGGGGGTGTCTATAATATGTAAGCATAATATAAGATTGATCTTTGATGAAAATCAATAAAAAAAGATTCTTATATTAGAAGGAAAAATAACATTTCAGATGGTCTTAAGAAGTGTAAGTTTGAAGTGCATTCAGGCAAACCTGGATTGAACCCTCCAATTTTTCAACCTCAGCAATTGGAAGCAATTGAGTTGTCGATGAGTATTGAAAAATCGCCTTTGTTCCGCCACCAAGATCATTGCCTTTTACATTTGAAGAAAATCCTATCATTAAATCCAGTCAAATTAATTCTAAAAACAAATGAACATACCAAAAAAATAAGGTCAAAATTAAGATGAAATAGACACTTCCCATGATTTATCTGACATAGATTGGAAACTAAAGTAATTCTCTTCTATTCTAATAGAGCGCTTGTAGAGATTATAAAATTGATGCAAATGCATAAATTAATATACTTTATAAGATCCAACCCTTCAGTCTATTCTACTCAGGAAGTTACCTCAGAACCTGAAATAAATAAAGGAAGTATACGCAAATGTTGTGCACCTTTTTTTAAGAAACCAACAAAACAATTGATCAAGGCATAAGACTGTGGCAAATGATATATACAATCACCATGGGAAAATGATATAAGCAATGGAATGTACCTTGGCAAGTTCATGAGCATATCTCCATAAAAAGAATCTAAAAATGTTACGAGAATTCAAAGTTTCAATTTAGTATTCGATATGATCATAAATGTAGAAACAGAGTAACTATCATGCAAAAATTCATTACCTATCCTAGGAGGCTAAGCTTGAAGAGAACAATAAATAGATAGATACAATCGCGTGAAATGATTCGTTATGGATGACCTCAAATATATGTAACAAACTTCTGATGGTCACATTTCAAGAGTATTTACAAACAACAAAAAATAAGTAAGAGAAGAACATTTTCTCTCTTTTTTTCTTTTTCCTGTATCGCAGAGCACATCCTTTAGTAGTAGTTGCTTCTTTCTTGCCCTATTCTTTATTTCTTTAGCTTCTTTGACAATAAGGATAGACCCCTTGGGAGACCTACCCTCTCCCTAAATATAATAGAGTTGCTTCCAAGGTTGCATGGACACAGATACGATACGATATGATATGGTGACTCGGCAAAAGCCCAAAATATAGCATACGGGGACACGGCTATATATAAAATCTTATAAAGCTAAATAAGATATCAAACTACATTAAACAAAGAAAAATTAACAAGTCTACCACGGTATACTCTAATAACATACTAAACATATGTTTATACGCATATGACACGCATATAATACATACTATATACGATAGCATATATACAACGCGTTTGAGACGCGTAGTGCTAGTGTCGGTGTCTGACGGCAACCCATTGGAAGTGCATGTGAAACCTAGGTTGCACCTCTCCCATTATGTTTTTCTTTGGAAATAAGAGTTGTTCTTCTATTCTTTCGTTCTTACATTCCCCTTGTGTTGACTGCATGCCTGAACTTGTGACCTCCTAATCACAACTCTATTGTTTATGATCCCATGGTGCATAAAACAAGAGAATTCAGGTTACTTTAGATTGCTTTGGCAAAAAACGAAAGTTACTTTAGATTGCATACAATGAGAAGAAGAACATCAAAAAACATGGATAGTGTACTGATGGATCTCTGGATCTCCTTCAGATATTACCTTCCGTAGATCTACAACGAGCGCTGATGGATGGCTGAGATTGTATTTGAGGGTTGACTGCTGAAGCGTGTGGATCTCAATGGGCTTGAAGTTGTTGAGGCCGAGCTACCTGCAAGGAAGTCCCGGGATGGTTGTTCCAGCGAGGACCCTCCGACGATCAAGTTAGACAGGGTATTTTGGCAGAGTAACGGCCTATTGGGGTAAAAATAGCTTACCTGAGTCGTCTGAGAGAGGGATTTATATAGTGGCAGCCATGGGCAGGCGGGCGCGAGATTAACGCCGGCCGTTCCGCCCCCGGCGTTACGCCCGTATGAAAGGCGGGTTGAGAGTGGTCTGACCGGTCATCCAGGATATGCTCTTATTTGAAGATACCGTCGGTGCGCATTCCCGAGCAATTAGTTGTATTTTCTTGATGATGTCAGCGAATCAGGGAAGAGATCTCGCATTAAAGAGGAAGCGCCGATTCATGCGTACGTTCGTCGAAGCGCCAGTCCACATGTCTGGCGCTCATTGGCTGACGTGACGTGCTGCCGGTTTCCTTCGTGCCCGACGGGATGCGCCCAATGTGAGTGTGACAGGTGGAATGTTGTCGGCCGTTGATTGCGAAGCGCTGTTTTGGCGGGAGGCAATCGGCGCCGTAGGATGCGTACGCCGGCGGCTATAAATAGAGGTGGGATCCTCTTCAGGTTTCATACTTCGCCATAATTTCCTCTTCTCTTCGCGTGTTAGCTCGGCGCTCTTCTCTTTAGGTCGAGATCCCAGCGTTTTCTCTTCCGAGGATTCATCCTCTTGATCAGGTTAGATATCTTCTACCAAGAAGTCTGTAGAAATAACCCGGGTAAAGTTTAGGGAGTCTTATGCAGCTTCATCTTCTTCTTCTTCCTCTTCTTCGTCTGAGTCGGAGTCCCTCGGGAGGTTAGGGTCAGTCACGCTTCCCTGGGTCGTGCGATGGGGGCGGTCCCCAGAGCGCAGGTTATGGGTGTTCGTGATGCCTCATCCATGCTAGGCATGCGGACGAGCTCGCCACCATCCGGGATCGCTTCCACATTCCTCTCGGCTACTCGCTTCGTCTGGCCGGGGAGGGGGAGAGGGAAGACCAGGTACGGGACAAGGAGATTGTCTTGTACCTCGAAGCCTTTGGGCCAGGATGCGTCTGCCCTTCTCCCCCGAGATGTGTACGGCGTTGAATTGTTTTAAGTTAGCCCCGGGCTAGTTAGTGCCGAACTCTTGGAGGGTTCTCTTCGGGTTCCTGGTCCGGTTGAAATTGCAGGAGATCCCTTTCAGTCGGAGCCTTCTCATGTCCTCTCTTTGCTACAAAAACCACCCCGACACTCGCAGGGACGGGTCGAGCTGGGTATACATTTCTTTTAGAAAACTCCGACGAGGTGCTGCCAGGTCGGGGGTCGTCGTAGTACCTTCTTCTATCCACGAATGGAAGAAGAAGTTTTTGTTTATCGGGCCACCCAAGGATGAGGATTGGCCTGTGCCCATCTAGTGATACAGGGCCAACTGCCCGCGGATGAAGCGGTTGAATGATCCCGATGCGATGGCGGTGTCGGAGTGGGAGCCCCTCCCCCGGGTCGATGTGCTGCTGTCTGAGCAGGCCCTTATTTGGGCTGAGCTCAGCCCCGCTCAACCTGCGGGTAAGTTGGGAGTTCTTAGGCGACCTGTTTAGACTTGTGTGTTCTTCCACTTTTTCTGGCATTGCTAACTACTTTGCACTTTCGTCTTATGCAGGACCCATGGACCTAGGTAAATTCCGGGAAGCCCTGGTTGAACAGAAGAAGGGGAGGAAGGCCGGAGGTGCCGGTCCCTCTCGCCCGTCGTCGGCCCCATCTCCACCGGTGGCCGCTCAAGTCAGGCGCTCAAGCGCGCCCCGGGTCCCGGAGTCCAGCCAAGCGCCGAGCCAAAAACGCGCTCGGGAGCAAGAGCCCCGGGTTCTGGAGGTGAGAAGCGAGACTGGCTCTCCTGCGTCTCTCTTCAAGAGGTACCACAGGATGGTGCCCTGCTCCCCGGCTTCTCCGATCATCGTGGATGAAGGGGAGCTTCGCTTCGAGGTGCCCTCGGGGCCTTCCGTCGCCGACAGCCTGCTCTCGGAGATAGAACGGTCAGCCGGGGCCGGATCCTTCGGGGGACCCTCCGGGCCTAGATGGTGGCCATAGCCCAGGAGGTCGTGCAGGTCAGTGTTAGCAACTCACTCGGGTTTTTATTCAGCATTTTTGTTCGCAAGATTGGGTGCCCCTTCTCTTTTTGACCCCTCCTTTGTTTTCTTCAAGTCCTCCAGCACTGTGCCCTCGTCGTCAACATGGAGGACGAGGAAATCGCCCTGGCGATGCAGGTCGCGTGAGAGTTCTCCTCGCGGGAGGAGAGTTCAAGGATGGAGCAGCAAGCGGCGATGGAGAGGGCCGCCACCCTCGAAGACCGGGTGGCGGCCAGGGATCGGGAGATTGCCAACTACCGAGAGGTCGTCCGAGCCACCGAGGCTATGCTGGAAGATTCCAGGGTGCTTGTCGCCATCCTGAAGAAGACGGCGAACACCCTCTGGATGGAGAGCGAGGCGGCGAAGGAAGGAGTGAGGCGTGTCGACCTCCGAGCATCGAAGGCGGTGGAGAGCTATAAGAAGTCGGACCAGTTCTACGCCGACCTCGCCCAAGCCACTGCCCTCGTTTGGCATAAAGCCCTCGACGCCGTCAAGGCCCTGATGCCGGAGTTTCCTAACGGCGATCTCCGGGGTGAGTACTCCCTCGGGGATGAGGCACAGGGGAATGCCCCCGGAAGCGCTGCAGGGGAAAGGCCCCTGGTGGGAGCGTTAGGGAGAAGTCAGTCGCCCTGGCTTCCAACGCCGAGGCCCCTGCGGTGGGGGCTGACCTTCAGGATGACACCCTGGTTGTCATGGTGGAAGCGGAGCTCATCGAGGTTCTCCCCGGCCCCGAGGCCTGAATCTCCCCGCCTCCTCATTTTCTTTTGTGCTGAAGTTTTGTAAACCTCCGGGCGTTTTTGTAAGGCTGGAGAACCCATAATACTTCTGTAAAGACTTCCAACCTTTGTGAATGAAATCATTTTGTAGGGATCTCTGCGTACATATTTTCCCTTTGTTTGTTGTAAAATCTCTATTTGCGCGGTACTTCTTTCATGATGCGTTAGGTCGGAGACCGGTTTTTCATCTGGCAATCGCGCGTCGAGTTGAATTCAACCATTTACCAAGTGTGCAAAGACCGGTACAAGGTCGGGATCTCCATGGCCCCGAAGTCGAGGTGGGGATCGCTTAGTAAAGACGTACAGGAAGTTGAGTAGGGAAGCTGCTCGATGGCCTCTTGATGAGGGCTTTGATCCTTGGCGTCGTTGGGTAAGAGATTACCAGCCAAGGATGGACCGAGAAGGGAAGCTGCTTGATGGCTTCTTGATGAGGGCCTCGATCCTTAGCGTGGAAAGCAAGGAATTGCCTGCTAAGGATGGACCGAGCAGAGAAGCTTCTCGGTGGTCTCTTGATGAGGGCTTTGATCCTTGGCGTCGTTGGGTAATAGATTACCAGCCAATGATGGACCGAGCAGGGTTGCTGCTCAGTGGCCTCTTAATGAGGGCTTTGATCCTTAGCATGGAGGGCAAGGAGTTTCCTGCTAAGGATGGACCGAGCAGAGAAGCTGCTCGGTGGCCTATTGATGAGGGCTTCGATCCTTAGTGTAGAGGGCAAGGAGTTGCCTGCTAAGGATGGACCGAGCAGGGAAGCTGCTCGGTGGCCTCTTGATGAAGGCTTTGATCCTTGGCGTCGTTGGGTAAGAGTTTACCAACCAAGGATGGACCGAGCAGGGAAGCTGCTTGGTGGCCTCTTAATGAGGGCTTTGATCCTTAGCGCGGGAGGGCATGGGGTAGCCTGCTAAGGATGGACTGAGCAGGGTTGCTGCTCGGTGGCCTCTTGATGAGGGCTTTGATCCTTGGCGTCAATGGGTAAGAGATTACCAGCCAAGGATGGACCGAGCAGGGTTGCTGCTCGTTGGCCTCTTGATGAGGGCTTTGATCCTTGGCGTCGTTAGGTAAGAGATTACCAGCCAAGGATGGACCGAGCAGGGTTGCTGCTCGGTGGCCTCTTGATGAGGGCTTTGATCCTTAGCGCGGGAGGGTATGGAGTGGCCTGCTAAGGATGGATCGAGAAGGGCTGCTTCTCGGTGGCCTCTTGATGAGGGCTTTGATTCTTGGCGTCGTGGGAAAGAGATTACCAGCCAGGGATGGACCGAGAAGGGTTGCTGCTTGGTGGCCTCTTGATGAAGGCTTCGATCCTTAGCGCGGGAGGGCAAGGAGTGGCCTGCTAAGGATTGACCGAGCAGGGTTGCTGCTCGGTGGCCTCTTGATGAGGGCTTTGATCCTTGACATCATTAGATAAAAGATTACCAGCCAAAGATGGACCGAGCAGGGAAGCTTCTCGGTGGCCTCTTGACGAGGGCTTCGATCCTTAGCGCGGGAGGGCAAGGAGTGGCTTGCTAAGGATGGACCGAGAAGGGTTGCTGCTCGATGGCCTCTTGATGAGGACTTTGATCCTTGGCATCATGAGCAAGAGATTACCAGCCAAGGATGGACCGAGCAGGGAAGCTGCTCGGTGGCCTCTTGACGAGGGCTTCGATCCTTAGCGCGGGAGGGCAAGGAGTGGCCTGCTAAGGATAGACCGAGCAGGGTTGCTGCTTGGTGGTCTCTTGATGAGGGCTTTGATCCTTGGCATCGTGGGCAAGAGATTACCAGCCAAGGATGGACCGAGCAGGGAAACTGCTCGGTGGCCTCTTGATGAGGGCTTCGATCTTTAGCACGAGAGGGCAAGGAGTGGCCTGCTAAGGATGGACCGAGCACGGAAGCTTCTCGGTGGCCTCTTGATGAGGGCTTTGATCCTTGGCGTCATTGGTAAGAGATCACCAGCCAAGGATGGACCGAGCAGGGAAGCTGCTCGGCGGTCTCTTGATGAGGTTCTGTCTAACCTTCCTTGGTGTGTGAACATTCAGAAGAGCGACCGTCGCGGACGACACGTCTCGGGGACACATGGGGGAGGCAAAACATTCCGAAGAGCCGCGTTAGTTCCGCCATGTGGCAGTTCGGTATTGGAGTAATTTTTGTGCATGCCAGGATTCGCGCCCATGCGCGCGCGAATTTGGGTCCTCAGGGATTCTGATTGGGGTTATAAATAGAGAAGGAGACGGCAATCTTTCAGCATCGCATTTTGAGATGACTGGGCGCATGTATTCGATCGAAGAGATCATCACCTTCGACAACGTATTCATGTACGACCAGTCCCTGACTGAGGATAGGTACCGGGGTGTGGTTCAGCGCCTAATGGGTCACGTCGGCCGGCTTCTCCCTCTGCGATCGCCTCTCCTATAGTTGATGATATACGCAATTTGGAGGAGGTCCCCGGGTTGTACAACTCCCTCTCCGAGGAGTTGCTGGACGAGACGCTCGACAAGGTGTGCTCTATCTATATGCTCAGCCTCATCTCGAAGGCCAAGCACAACCGATCCTTGGCCCTCATTTTGGAGTGCTTCAAAGAGAAGTATATCGTGAGCCAGGGCGCGAAGAGCGGAGTGCCGGGTCCTTCCGTGGCGTCTCGGGTTCGCATGCAGCATCAGCGGGAGCGGGCTGCAGGGGCTTGGGCCCGGTTGGCGGAATTCTATTCTGAGTATCACCGGGAGTACTTCCTCGATCCCGTTCCCCCTCTGTTATAAATTTTTCCTTTTCCTTTTTGATGTAAGGCTGAGGAGCTCACAATACCTTTCGAATAAATAAAATTCTCCTTTTTGCGATGCTCTATCGTTTCCTTCTTATTGTTAAATAAAAAGAGCTTTAGAAAGATTTACATCGCTTTTGTGAAAGAAGAAATGTACATTCATAGATATTCTTTTCAGAGGTATAGCTTGAGTTTTTCGATGTTGTAAGGCCGTAGAAATTTGTGACCGTTCGCATCTTGTAAACGATAGGCCCCGCCGAGCAGGACCTTGGAGACAAGGAATGGACCGTCCCATTTCGGAGAAAACTTATGCAGCTTGCCTTGATCGACGAACTCGTTCCTCCTTAGGACTAAATCTCCGGTTTTGAAGAAGCGGAGCTTGACTCGCGCGTTGTAGTAGCCGGCGGTTTGCTGTTGATAGGCGGCGGCTCTGATCTGAGCTCGGTCCCGTTTCTCTAACAACACGTCCAGATTAGTCCGGAGGGCCGAGGTGTTGGCTTCATCCTCGAAGTGTTCGACCATGTGGCTGGGCAGCCCGATCTCCGCTGGGACCATTGCCTCAGTGCCGTAGCAGAGGATGAAAGGGGTCTCTCCAGTGGGGGTCTTCTTCGACGTGCGCAAGGCCCATAAGATCCGGGGTAGTTCCTCGACCCAACTGTCTTAGCGTCCTTCTAGGCGTGTCCGGAGACCTCGGAGGATGTCCCGGTTAGCTACCTCAGCTTGCCCGTTGCATTAGGGATGCGCGACCGCGGCAAACTTCATAAGGATATGTTATTCGTTGCAGAATTCCTTGACTTTTTCGTTCTCGAAATTTGTCCTATGGTCGGTGATGATACACCTCAGGATACCGAACCGGAGTATCACGTTGTTCTGTAGGAACTTGATAGTTGTGGTGGCATCCGGTTTCCTGATGGGGACGGCTTCGATCCACTTCGTGAAGTAGTCCACTACGACGAGGACGTACTTGTGCACGCCCGTATCGGTAGGGAAATGGCCTATCATGTCCATTCCCCACTGGGCAAACGACCAGGGGGAGGTTAGGGCCGTTAGCTCAGTAGCTGGAAGGCGAGGTATGCTGCCTTAGAGTTGGCATCTTTGCACCTCCTAACGAGCCTCTGGGTATCCTGGTAAATCGTCAGCCAATAGTACCCTTGGAGCAGTGCCTTCTGGATTAAGGTGCGGGCTCCTTGGTGAGCGCCGCCGACCCCTTTGTGAATCTCCCGGAGATCATAGTCGGCCTCGTAGGGGTTGACGCACCGGAGCAGGGGTTGAGTGAAGGATTTCTTGTAGAGGTTCCCATTGCTCCAGATGAAATGGCGAGCTTTGGCTCGGAGACGGCGGGCTTCCCCTCGATCTTCTGGGAGTGTACCTTCCCTTAGGAATTCCACGAGGGGCTTCCTCCAATCTTGGTCTTCTTCCCGGGTTGTGTACACTTGAAGTGGTGTCGCACAGTCTTCCATGCTAGGCCATGGTAAGACCTCGAAGAGGATGTTCCTCTTATTGTTGGCCGTATAAGATGAAGCCAGCTTACTCAAGACGTCGGCCTGGGCATTTAGCTGCCTAGGGATCTGCTTCACTTGAACTTCGTCGAAGTCTTTTCGCAATCTTCTCACCTTGG
Source organism: Agapanthus africanus (assembly GCA_030015575.1). NCBI lineage: Eukaryota > Viridiplantae > Streptophyta > Magnoliopsida > Asparagales > Amaryllidaceae > Agapanthus > Agapanthus africanus. The sequence continues at coordinate 741,027,390 of CM057337.1, forward strand.
CTAGATACTTCACCATTAGAGGCTCCCGTGCCTCAAATCGGCCGGTCACTTGGCCAACGACTAAGGCGGAGTCGCTGCAGATCCGGATCGTTTTCAGCCCCACTCCGGAGGCTATCCGTAGTCCGGCCAGCAAGGTCTCGTATTCTGCTACATTGTTTGAGGTTTTGAACCCGAGCTTCAGGGAGTACTCCATCTCTGCCTCGTTCGGGCCCCGAATGATGAGGCCGGCACCACAGCCTTCCTCGGTTGAGGACCCGTCGATGTAAAGGATCCAATTAGGGACGGAGTCGGGTTTCTCATCGATCGAGGGTTGAGTTCCGGGGGCCAGCATGGGTTCCGGCCCTTTACAGGGGATGGTGTACTCGACAATAAAATCGACCAGGGCTTGTGCCTTGATAGTCTACCTCGGACGGTACTTTATGTCGAACTGGGACAACTCCCACCTCCATTTCTCCAAACGATCAGAGGACTCGGGGGAGGAGAGGATAGCCCCCAAAGGCAGCTCGGTAAGAACGAGGATTGTGTGCGCCTGGAAATAGTGTCGCGGCTTCCTTGAGGCCATGATGAGTGCCAAGACGATCTTCTCTATGGCTGGATACCTCGTTTCCGCGTCCTTGAAGACATGGCTCACATAGTATACCGGCTTTTGGACCCCCTCGGCCTTTCGGACGAGCACCGAATCTGCAGCTTGGTCGGACACCGCTAGATATAGCGATAGCTCGTCCCCTTCAACCGGCCGGGTAAGCAGCGGGGGAGTCACAAGGTGCCTCTTTAATTGCTCAAAGGCGGTCTGGCACTCCTCTGACCATTCGAACCTTGGTATTTTCCTTAGAGCTTTGAAGAACGGGAGGCACTTCTCTCCAGACCTTGACATGAAACGACTCAGGGCGGCTACCCGCCCCGTTAGCCGCATGATTTCGAAGTTAGTCTTAGGGACGGCCATGTTGAGGATGGCGGTGATTTTCTCCGGGTTAGCCTCGATACCGCGGTGGGTGACCATGAAACCAAGGAACTTTCCACTGGTGACCCCGAATGCGCACTTGGCGGGGTTCAGTTTCATCTTGTATCTGCGGAGGACGTTGAAGGCCTCGCCTAGATCCTTGGCGTGTTCATCCGACGAGATTGATTTGACGAGCATGTCGTCGACGTAAACCTCCATATTTTTGCCGATCTGTAGCTTAAACATCCGATTAACCAAGCGTTGGTATGTGGCGCCGGCGTTTTTGGGCCGAAGGGCATCACCTTATAGCAGTATACCCCACCGGTCCGTAGTGAATGCGGTGAGATCCTCTTCTGCCGGATTCATACGGATCTGGTTGTAGCTGGAGAAAGCATCCATGAAGCTAAGTAGCTCGTGGCCTGCTGAACTGTCGACTAGCTGATCTATCCGAGGGAGGGGATAGTTGTCTTTCGGGCAAGCCTTGTTGAGGTCAGTGAAGTCAACGCACATGCGCTACTTTCCGCTAGACTTTTTAACCATGACTATGTTCGCCAACCATTCCGAGTAAGGCATGTTACGAATGAAGTTGGCGGCGAGGAGCCTATCCACCTCGTTCTCGATCGCTTTTTGTTTGATCGGGGTGAAGCTTCGTTTTTTCTGCCTGACAGGCCGGATCGTAGGGTCCACCCATAGCTTATGTGATATAACTTTGGGGTCAATTCCAGGCATGTCGGCGGATGCCCAGGCGAATACGTTTGAGTTATTTCTGAGGAAGTGGATCAGGTCGTCTCGGTGTTTCCCCGTCAAGAGTGACCCGATCAGGACAGTTTGCTCATTGGCCCCTTCCGCAAGGGGGACCTCTGTTAGTGGCTCCACCGAGGTCCCCCGGACCTCTTTTTGTTCGTCTCGAGTATCCAGGGAACCCTTGATATCATCCTCGCACTCAAGGTCGTGGTTTGGCCGCCCAGATGTAGACGTTGCAGTGAAGAAAACCTTTGCGGTTTGTTGGTCCCCATAGGCCCGACCTATTCTGCCTTGGTCGAGCGGAAACTTCATCGCTGTCACTCCCCGCTTCCCAGTATACGGGCAGAGGACGCGACGAGGCCGCTATGTATTTACTGTGAAGTAAATACGCTAAGCGTATCTAAGCAATTTAAATGAAAATGCACAAGAGACAAAAGATATGAAATAGCAACTTTATTATTAACATTCTTTTGTACAATGCATGGAAGAGTAAATACATTTGAATGAAAGCAATGCCTAAACAATGGCAGAAATGAAAAGTACTGAAAGAAAATGTGTACAATAAACTAAAGCTCTGGGTCTTCAGTAAACTGGTCTAAGGCTTCACTGCTAGGCTCGATCTCTGGAATGTCCGAAACACCTGACGATATTCAAAGAAGAAAGAAAGAGAATGTCGTCAGCGAACAAATCACTCGGTAAGTCCCAAAGATAAGGGAGAAGTAGAAAAGACAGAGAGTAAGAGAGAGAGAGTGTAGATTTTAAAGTTGTATTATATTATTATATGTTGTATTTAATGTTAACGTTGTTGTTTGTAACTTGGTACAGAAAGATACCAGTGTATACGAGAGGAGTCCCTATATGATAGAGACTAGGGCAAATGGAAGTACAAAGAACCGTTATGCCACGGTACAACAACAACGGAATATAGGTTAGATGTCTTAATCTTGCAGTCTCATGCCACTTCTAACACTTTCCGTACCAATCTACCTCTTAAACCCCGCGATGTCTTGTCTTGTATTGTTTGTGTTGTATTGCAAATTGTATTGTCTTGTATATATGGATAGCTTGCCGAAACCATGATATCAGTAAATGGATGTAACTGGAGAATCATGTAAATGGAAGTATATTCATGGTTCGGTTCAGTCAATATAGATTGAATATATAAAATATACGGATTCATGGATTCATGTTGAATTGTAGTTTGTACTTAAATCATATTCAAGTCAAATTAATATAATGAGACTCAGTCTGAGTCAGACAATTAGAAAAGAAAATTGAAGTCCTGATTGTTTTGATATTATCGGTAACCGCTGCACATGGGCGGCAGGATTTGTGTCTTTTTCAAAGACGATTACCGTATTGATAACACCGTTGTTAAGTTGTCTACCTTAGATAGGCAAGCACCCACTTCTCCGGCTCCCTGAGGCTTAAGAGATTAGTCCCGCTTAAACCTATATTTACTAGGGTCCTCAGGGTAATTTATAGAACTTGAGGGGGTTTTATGTAAAAATAATTTGTATACTCTTCAAAATACACCCCAAATATTTATTTATCATCTTTAGAGTTTTCATAATTGTAGATTTTATATTTGTGACATTTCTAGTGATTAAACCTATTTTTCATAGTACATGGTATTTAATTGTAATATTGAACTTGTATGGAATTCATGTTATTATAATGTAAAGTGATTCTTGTGATTTTTAGAAAAATTGTAATATTTATATTATTACAAAATAGATATTTTAATGATACATATATATATTTATATAAAAATAATTTTACTATATATTATATTTCTAGAAATCTCATTTTCTTAACTTTTCGTATTTTAAATCTCTCGAGACCGTATGCTCCTTGCGGAGGTCTGCATCTCACACTACTAAGCCCAGGGATGTGCAATAATCCACACCATCTCAGTCGGGTTCCCCAAAATGGGTTGTAGCGGCACTTTGCAAAGATTTATAAAAAATACTTAATCTTTTAGAAAACGGTTTTATTAATTCATGGTATTAATTTGAAATGTTTCGTTTTCCCGTATTCTATGTTCCCGAAAGGTATTGTGCTATGTTGCATATGAGTGTTGTGAGGACGTAGGTCATTATCTCGTGATCTATTTAAAAGTATAACAAGATTGTGATGGTTTAATGTCGAAATGAAACTACAGGGTATTTTAGTGAAAAGTACGATAAAAGTTATAAAATGAATTAGATTGTCATGAAACTTATTCAACATATTTATTAATGATTAATAGTCAACATGTAAGGGTTTTGTGAGATTGTATTTAAAAAAATGTTGGATTTTTAGAAAGAACCGAATCGGAAATCGGTTTAGCTCCGATTCCGTCGGGTTTTGAAATTTCATATTTTTAGAACAAGATTAGAGAAGAGGGAGGGGGACTTACTAGCTTAGAAGTTAGGGATAAGGAAGAGGAAACGGGAGGAGGCGCCGGTGTGTCGTTTCGTCGCCGGGAACTCCTAGGGTTGTCGTCGGAAAATCGCCAGAGTTTTGCCCTTCGCTAACTCCAAAAGTACACTAAGCTTCTAGGAATCTCTTGAGAGTTTTGATCAGAATTTTGGAGTGAGGGGGTGTGTTTAAAGGTTGTATTTATAGGGTAAGGCTAGGGTTTAGGGTAGGTAAAAGGTTAAATTGAAAATATGTATTAAAATGTATTAAAAATGGAGTAATTAGGGTTTTAAAAGGTTTCTGGTACTAGTCTGAGGAATTAAAGTATACAGGAGTACAGGGGAGCTGAAAAGACACCACTTTGATGTTGATGACTCAGCGGTCCGGCCGAGTCCGGCCGGCGGCGGCGGCCCGAGTCGGCCGGTTCGCTGGCCGATTCGGCCGAGTCCGGCCGAGTCAGGTGGCCGGAGTGCTCCTTGTCGGTTCATGTAGCCCCTGGTACAGTTAGTTTTTCATGTGTAGTGGTGTTTTATGAGTTTAGCACGTGTTGACTCTTGGTATTCTAAAAATTCAAAATAAAACAATATTAAAACTAATGTGGGGTGTGGGATTTGAACTCTGGTGGCTTGGTTCAGCAGTGCAAAGTCTTACCAATGAGCTACAAGCTCTTACTTGCTATTAAAAAGCAAAACAAACTTATAACTTGTGCTCAGGCAAAAATACCCCTTTCTGTAATTTTGAAAAAATTATACAGAAAGTTGTACAGGAAGTTTAGGGTTGTTACAATCGCTAGGTGGTTGGTCGATATCTGGACGCGGAGGGAGTTCAGCGTCGGGCGACCTAGGAGGACGTTGTAGGCCGATAGAATTTTCACGACGATAAACTCCACGGGCACGGTGCGCGTGCGGCCCGCCTCCCCGATGTTAAATTGAAGGGTGATCACCCCTTCTGCCGGGATGGAGTGGTTAATAAACCCCGACAGGATATGGGCGGCCGGTCTTAGGTCCGACGGGGTGAGTCCCATGCGTATGAAGCAGTCATAAGAAAGAATGTCCGCTGAGCTTCCTGAGTCGACCGATATCCTCTGCACTTCATAGCAGTGGACCCGGGCTATGATCACCAGTGGGTCATTGTGAGGTAGGGATATCCCGTAGAGGTCCTCTTCGGTAAAGATGATCGGCTCGGCCGCTTTAGCCTTCTTCCTTGGGTGACTGCCAATCCCCTCGATCGGTAAGGGGTGTCGCCTCCCATCGGTCCTCGTCGTAACCTCCGCTGACATGACCATGATTTGGCCGATTGTCAACTTGCCGGGAGGGGGTGGTGCTCTTGTTCATGGTTGGCTTGCCACTTTTCTCGCAGGTACCTCGCTAGGTGCCCCGAGCAGATCAGCTCCTCGATATAGTCTCGGAGCTGCTTGTAGTTCTCGGTGTAGTGGCCCTGCGACCTGTTGAAAGTGCAGTAGGGGCCCTGGGTACGCTTTTCCGCCCTATTCGAGACCGGGAGGAGTTTGAAGAACCTCTCGCCCTTAGCCTCCTCCAACAGTACCGTCTGGAAGACGTTGAGCGGGGTGTACTCCTGAAACTTCGGGGAGTAGGGATTTGGCCGCTCAATCTTCTTTTTCTCCTCTCTGGCCCTTTTCTTCTGATCGGCTTGCTCTGTCCGGGACAGGTTGGCGTTCACCTCGAACTCAAGCTGGATCTCACGTTTGGTCAAGGCCTTTATCTCGGCCATAGTCTTAGATTGCGCTAATGCAAAAGAGTGTAGCCACTCCTTGTGCCTAAGACCCGACCTAAGGGCCGTAATGACCGTCTCGTCTCGGTGCTCGGGGACCTTAAAGAGGGCGTTGTAGAAGCAGGTGACGTACCCTTTGAAGGATTCTTTGTCTCCGCTCTTTATGGTGAAGAGATGATCAATGGTCCGCTTTTGACGTCTATTTCCGACGAAATGACCGAGGAACTGGGTGGCCAGCTCATCGAAGGTAGAGATTGAGCGTGGCGTGAGTCCTCGGAACCAGTCTTGTCCAGAGCAGATGAGAGTGGCGGGGAAAGCGCGACATTGCGCGGCGTCGGAGTTGTCCTGGAAACTCATCCCGGCCGTGAACGCGTCCAAATGGTCTTTCGGGTCGGACTTCCTGTCGAAAAGGGAGACCTTCGGGGGCTTGTTCCGGGAGGAGATGTGGACGGCGAGTAGTTCTTTGGTGAAGGGCTTCGTGAGCGAGTCGGCGGCATATTTAGCCCCGTCGCTTGAAGGACGATTTTCCCGATGTATGCCCTCGATCTTTTTTTCGAAGGCGTCGAGCCGGCCGTGGTATCCCGACGATTCGGCATACTCTGATTTATGGCCTCTGCTGCTGGCGACCTGCGTCTGACCCGGCTCCGGTTCCGCTCGGTGAGGTTTCTGAGGTCCCCTGGTGAGGTCATTTTCGAGCTACCGTGGTGAGTCCCGTCCGCGCGACCCCGTCGAGGGAAGGGGTGCCGGTCATGCCTGGGAGCAGACGAGCTGACCGACACCTCCTCGGGAGGGACAGGAGCGTGAGAGGGCTCACGGTGGGGTGCTCTTGCGAGAGATCTCGGTGTTGAGTTGTGCGGCGCCCAGCGAGTCATTGAATTGGTCTCCATAGGGGATCTGCGTCCGCCGGAGACAGCGAGGTGGTGCTCGGTCGTGCCGACATGGGCAACGGCTTCTTTCCCTCTGTAGGGGTCTCGATCCCGAGGTGGGGGAGCGGCGACCTGGGGAGCGGCGACCTGGGGAGTTTGACCGGCCATTTGGACACGGATGAGCGCATCCACAAAGGACGCGAGTCGATCTATCCGAGAAGATAGGGCGTGGATGGCGTTCGGGGGAGGAGGGGATTCTCCATCGTCTCCATTGTGAGGAGAGCGACGGCTGGTGCTTGGATCATCGCGGTGATCGCTCGCCATGAGGTTGAGATTGGAAGGTGAACTTTCGTTGAGTGGAACTAGTTTTCCCACAGACGGAGCCGACTGATGGATCTCTGGATCCTTCAGATGTTACCTTCCGTAGATCTGCAGCGAGCGATGATGGACGGCTGAGATTGTATTTGAGGGTTGACTTCTAAAGCGTGTGGATCTCAATGGACTTGAAGTGGTTGAGGCCGAGCTACCTGCAAGGAAGTCCCGGGATGGTTGTGCTACCGAGGACCCTCCGACGATCAAGTTAGACGGAGTATTTTGGCAGAGTAACGGTCTATTGGGGTAAAAATGGCTTACCTGAGTCGTCTGAGAGAGGGATTTATATAGTGGCAGCCATGGGCAGGCGGGCGCGAGATTCACGCCGGTGGTTAGGCCCCTGGCGTTACGCCCACGTGAAAGGCGGGATTCCCCATTAATGACGAGATATGCTCGTTAATGGGGGACGCGGGATCGTGGGCGGAAGATATCTCGCGTCTGGCGAGATTCGCGGAGTCGTGGCGGAGACGCCTGTGATCAGTGCTGTGGGTCGGTCGATGAGACCGAGAAAGATAAGCTCGGCGGGAGGCTCGGGAACGAGTGGGAGGCCGAGACATCTTGGATATATGATAGCTCGTAGGCGAGCTGGAGGGTTGAGGGAACTCGGTGCGGGAGGGCTCTGAGGCGAGCCGATGGTTGTTTGTAAGGTGATCGTGGGAGTGGTCTGGAAGGCCACCGAAGGTCGGGAACATCCTCGGGTCGGAGGCCCGGGGTATACTTCCAACGTAGCGATCATGATCCTTTCTTGTAAACTTTGGGACACGTCATCTTCCACGTGTCATGATCTGGGGAATCACCGGTATCGAGCATCATCACGTACCAAAGCTAAAACTTGTATCAAGAGGTTGAGAAACAAGTGAAGACTACACGCATTATGTAAGCAGGACTTTGGTTTCTCTGGACCTCGTCATTCCTCAATATTGTATTTGGTGATGAAAACATGCAACCTCTATCTCTTTACTGAAAAAAAATACAATAAAGAAGGAAGAAGTTGTATATGCTACAAAATTTATTGGATCATATTGTTTTCAGATTCGTAGAAACATCAAGATGGATGTTCCACGGACTGATTTTTATTCAATCCCGCCTCACACACCAAAAATAAGACTGATAAATCAAGAAGCTTTCCAACCTACTAAAAGAAGGCAAAGCACCGTGAGAAATGAGGCCAACTGAAAATGGCTCTATTGGATAAGAAACTAGGGGTCCTAGATAAGCAAAAGAAACAAGAAAACTCATCCTTTCAAATGGGAGAGGAAAGAGTGGGGAAATGAGCAAAGCCGTGCTTCCTAATTGAAATAAAACATTTCCAAAGAGTACCGACTTGTGTTAGAATAAGAATCGGTGTCCTCCATAGAGCAGTCTGATGAATTATATAGGTGAGGCCAATATGAAAAACCGTGATATGTATGAACCTAAATCCCCAACAGTTTGTCCATGTTAAAGGACTTGCTAAATCATTCTCTCTTTGAAACCTTCGAAGACATATTTTCTTAAACTGTTTTTCTTGGCGGGTATAATTTTAAGAAATGTCTGGAATCCTCCAAATTCTCCGACATATGCGAAAATTCCAAAAGAAGGAAAATATTATAGATTTGCTATAGGGGATTACATTCGACTTTTAGACACAACTAAAGCCAAGAGCTTATTAAACTATCAGCTGTTAAGTGACTTGCTTAAAACAATCAGCAGAGCCATTGTTTTTCTAACCTGATACTGGTTTGTAATTGTGTAGATATGAGCATATTGATTATACGCGCCTGTTTTAGTTCTATGATAATATGATATACTTGATAGTTGTAGCGCATTTACTCTTTGATGATGCTCGATATCGGTGACCTCCCAGATCATGACACGTGGTAGATGACGTGTCCCAAAGCTTGCAAGAAAAGACCCACCGTGGCCGACCAGACCGTTACTATGCCCGTCCTACAGACAACCTTTGGCTCGTCTCCGAGCCTCCTACACAACTGGCCTCCTCGGCCATCTCAGTTCGCCTCCGGGCTCTAGCAGAACCAAGATAGCTCGGCCTTCCGCTCGTCCCCGAGCTCTCCCGTCGGGCTCATCTTCCTCGGTCTCATCGACTGACCAACGGCACCACTCGCAGACGCAACCGCCTCACTCCCGCGATTCTCGCCATGCGTGAGATATCCGCCGGCCACGTCCCGCGTTCCACGCCATCACGATCCCCCATTAACGAGCCTGTCTCGCCATTAATGGAAGATCCCGCCTATCACGCGGGCGTAACGGCCGGTGTGATTCTCGCGCCTGCCTGCCTACCGCCACCACTATTTAAACCCCTCCTTCAAACAGTTCAAGTAAGTCTTTTTCCACTCACTAATCCGTTACTCTGCTCGGATTTCCTTTCTAACTTGACCGTCGAAGGGTCCTCGATGGTACAACCATCCCTGGACTTCCTTGCAGGTAGCTCGGCCCAAACAACCTCAAACCCATTGAGATCCACACGTTCCAGGAGCCATCCTCCAACTCCAATCTCAGCCGTCCATCATCGCCAACAGCAGATTTATAGAAGGTAACATCTTGACGTGATCCGACATCCGTCAGCTAGTGTCGTCTGTGGGAAACGCTTGATTCCACTAAAACAAAAGTCCATCTTCCGATCTCAACCCAATGGCGAGCGATCACCCCTACGATCCAAGCACTAGCCGCCGTCTTCCCCTCAACGGAGGCGCAGACGAACCTTCTCCACCGAACGCCATCAACGTCCTAGTCGGCCGGATAGACCGACCCGCGTCCGTCGTGGAGGCGCCCATCCGTGTCCAAACGGCAGGACAAGATCCCCAGGATGCCGCTCCCCCGCCTCTGGACTGGGACCCCTACAGAGGGAGAAAAGACTCTGCTCGCATCGGCACTGCCGACCATCGCCTCGCTACCTCCCATGGCCGCAGATCTCCCGAGCCAATATACTCTGTGGCCCGCTGAATGTTCATATCAGATTTTTGCATTTTTTTACCGCCCAATTTTTATCACATTGCTTATCGGTAGGTACTCTTGAGCCGTGTTTGCTAGTCAATTGCAGGATACAGGTTCTCGACTCTAAACGGTGAAATTCATGGAAAAACACGACAAAATCCGAGTTCCTGCCAACCACAGATAAAACACGGATCTCCGCATTTTATTCGTCTGTTGCCACACACCAGTTTAAGAGACAAAATGGCAAATTAATGTCGTTTTCATGCACAAGGCTCAATGGCAACACAAGATCCAAGAAAACTACACGGAGCTCGAGGAAATCATGATAAAAAGATCCACATCAAATCACCTTTTGCTCAACAGAAATTCTGGAAAAATCGTGAAGAAAATCTGAGAAAATACATATACCAGAATAAAGGGCACAGCAAACCAGGAAAAGCCACCAAAAAATGAAGACCCAATTCCTCTAAAGTGCTGCGGTTCCGCGGCAATAGCAGGCTTAGGCCGCGGAACCGCGGCCGTACGGTGGCGGTAGTTTACCAAATTTTGTGGGTAGATTGGTCATTTCACTTTAGTTCTGAATGTTGCCCTAGGTTTTCATTTTCCAGCCTATAAATAGCCCAGAACCTTGTGAAGCCAAGGGTGCATAATCTTGTATTTTTTCTAGGTTTTAGAATACTTGTTCTTCTTCCTCTTCTCATCTCTTCTCCATTGAAAAACTTGTAGTGAGATTTTGTGAGTGAAGAATGATGAATAAAGAAGTTCCTTTTGTTATTATACTTGTCTTGTTCTCTTATTATTGCTTGTAATTTTCATTTGTTAATTTAGTTGTTGTTATTTCTTGTTGTTTCTTTCTTTTCTCTTTTCCTTTATCCTTAAACAACCATGACGCTTACGCTTGATCCTTGCCAAGGTGAGGTCGCAAATAGCTAGTTATCCTCTAATCTCCTTCTTTCTATCTTCTTCTTTGTTTTCTTTTCTTTTCGTTATGATGTGTGAGTAGTTTCCATACTTGTTAGGGTAGGATAAGGGAAGTTTGAGAAAAGGAAATCTCTCTCACTCTTTCCTTGCCCAACATCTTAAATCGACTCCCGTTAATTGAACCACAATCCGCTCCTTACGGCACCCTATCCTACATGATAGCGGTGATTCCGTAGTGAGACCGGTTGTGGTTGAATTAACCGGAGGTTATGGCTAAGAGCCAAGAACGGACGGACAAGCACCAAAAGGAAGAACTTAAGCGTTGGAAAGCCTAGCTTATACTCGCAAGTTCCTTCCTAGTCGTGCTAATCCCCGTTGTTGCCGATTACCGTAACATCGATATTAAGAGTGGCAACGAAAGAAGTGAGCGACTCCTAACTCAAACTAACCTAATCCTAACCCTAACAAGCTCTCTTTACATATCATTTTAACACTTAGATAATCACAAACAAATCTGGACTTTCGGACTTAACTCGTTAAAGCACATAGAAAAAGATTCCCATCTCCCTGCGGACGACCCGTACTCAACCGGCTAGCTACAAGCGAAACCGTTTTGATTGCGGTAATTAACTAAACTGGAACACGCAGAATCTCTAACAATCAAATGGCGCCGTTGCCGGGGAGACGGTAGTTTATTTCTTTGTGTAATTTCGGGTTAACTTGTGAACATAAATCTAACCGAAAAACAAAACAAAAAAATATACATTGTAAAAATCCATTTTGTTATTTTTGATTAGTTTTTGTGCAAGTGTGCAGGATAATACGGAATTCGAGTTCAGTGCCAAAGACGTGGGAAGATAGACCCACATTTCGCGGCTACACCGCGACGGATCAAAACGAAGCAAACGGTCTACTGTAAAAATCTGGAGCAGATACAGTAAGCAAGTCAAAATTCAGCACATCCAGACAAGCAGAGGACACCCAACAGAGCACAGCCAAAAATTTCAGAAGCCCAACCCCATCATACCGCTGCGGAACCGCGGCATAAGGAGGCTTAGACCGCGGAACCGCGGCCGTTTGGCTCCTTCAGGGTGCAAAACTCTCTGTAAGTCCTCCTTTTCTCTCTCCCACTCCTCTGGACTCCAATAAACTGTGTTTTCTGCAGCTTTCTTTGCGCAAATTCTCTTCCCCCTTCCAATAAACTGTTCTTGTGCAGGATTCTTTGCGCCGCGCTAAAAATAAAAATTGTTTGCAGTTGATTTGTTACCGCTTTGCATTCATTAATACGGACTTAAGGGGCTTGAAACCAATTCAGATTGGGTGGGGATTTCATCACCCTTCCCAGGACCCCAAAAATCACAAAAAGCATATGCATTGACCATTGTTAAATTAAAAAATACTAGACTCAGCCCTAAGGACTTCGCGCTCAATAGGACAGAGGACTAGTTACAGGCATCGGCCGTTTATCCTATCTGACTTTTGCGGTGTCTAGGCAAGTGTGTCGAAGGCAAATGGTTATTTAATTAAGGAACTTTACGAAAGCGTTGGACAACCTCCCACTTACCTGGAACTTACCTGGTCGCAATTGACGGAGAAGAGGCGGTTTGAGGTCCTATTTCTAGCCCTCTGGAACAGTTAGGAGCTGTCTAGCAGACCTAGGTGACCCTAGATCTAGGTGTAATTGTGCATATCTTGTTTGTGATTGCTTAAAGCCGTAAGTCCGTACATATTTCTGTAAAGCTCTTTCAAAAAAAAATAAAATAAAATAAAAAGGAAAAAATCAAAAACTTTTATAAAAACTTGCCCTTTGTCGCCAGAATCCATTTTTCACCCACCACCCATCGCCTTTCTCCATTGACGTTTTCTTACCCTCACCTTCTCCGCTTTGACTATACTAAACTCGTTTAGTGTATGTCCGCTTGGACTCGGGACACTAGCGCCCACCTAGTCCGCGTTACGTTAGTCGCTACCGACTACGCGATCGACTCAGACATCGAAACTCCGTCCACTCCTCTTTCATCTTTACCTTTGCCGGCCAACTCCGACGTTGACCGGAATTCCGTTCATACATCTTCACCTTCACCATCACCAACCTCTTCTTCCGCGATGTCAGGATTTAATCCGAACATCTCTTTGACTACCCCTGGATTGGCTCCACCTCCTACGGAGACCAATAACCCACCACCACCGCCTGTTGTAGCGCCGCAGCGAATCGCGCTCCAGGATCGTTTCTATCCCACCCGTTCTGCACTTTCTACCTGCTTTTCTCTTCCACCGGCCAATGGGGATAATTTTGAAATTAAGCCCCACTTCATCAACATGCTTCCACGATTTCATGGGCTTGAATCTTAAGATGCCTATATCTTCATCAATAAATTTCAAAACGTTTGTGCCATGATGAAAACTACCCAACTGTCGGACGATGCTATACGTTTACGGGTCATTCCGTTCACTTTATGCGATCTTGCTGAAAAATGGCTGTATAGCACCGCTTCCCACTCCATAACCAGTTGGGACGAGTTTGTTAAAGCGTTTCTAAAGAAATTTTATCCAAATCATAAAACCGCAAGGATCCGCAATGAAATCAACCAATTCTCTCAGCTTCCTTCTGAACCCTTCTGGAAGTGCTTTGACCGGTACAAAGACCTTCTTGTTCAGTGTCCTCACCACGGTATAGAGAAATGGCAACTTTGCCAAACCTTATACGAGGGCCTGAACCCAGCAACGAAGCAGTTGTTGGAAACCATCTGTCAGGGCCACTTCCTATCAAAATCTGACGAGGAAGCATGGCAATTCTTTGACGACCTTGCGGAGCAAACGCTACAATGGGAGAGCACCAGACCGACTTCTTCTTCTTCTACCTCCACTTCTACCGGTCAGTCTAGGGTAGGAATTCACCAACTTGATGTCTCTATTGCGATGAAAGCTGAAATGGCTGCAATAACGAGAAAGCTTGAAGCAATAGAGAGCAAATTCTCTGCTCCTGCCCCTGTTCTTCCTCTTCGTACCATTTGCGCTTGTTGTTCCGATCCTTCTCACTTAACCGAAGAGTGTCCTTACAATCCACCATCGCAAGGACAGGATCAGGTTAATGCTGCATTTCAGCAAAGACCGAGGAATGATCCATACTCTTCCACTTACAATCCCGGTTGGAGGAACCACCCCAATTTCGCCTGGAATCAGAATCAGAATCAATTCCAAGGCAAAAATTTCCAAAGGCCCCCTCCGCCGCAACAACAAGCGCAACAACAAACTCAGTTTCAACAGCCCTTCCAACCCCAACCTTTTCAAAATCAAATGAACAACTTTGCACCCAACAATTCTTTTCTACCAAACAACTTTGTTCCGTCAAACAACGATAAGGTTTTCTCGCTCGAACGAAGTCTGGAGGCGTTCGTTAAACAATCGACACAATCCACTGCCAACATCCAGTCTTCCATTCAGTCCTTAGTGCAACACACTGCCGCTCACGGGCAAAGCATCAAGACCATCGAGGCCCAGATTGCACAGCTGAATGCGGCCTTAAGCGAGCGAGAGAAGGGGAAGCTCCCGTCCCAGCCACTCCCAAATCCCGGTCACCCACAGAATGTACATGTTGCTCTTGAACAACAGAACCATAATGTGAGTGCCATGACCACATTGAGATTGGGAAGGATGCTGCAAAACAACATTGGCACACGGATCAACGATGACACCCCGGCCGCTGCTTCTTCTTCTTCTTCTTCTTTTTCTTCTTCTCCTGCTTCGTCGTCTTCTGAGCCTATTCTCCGCTCTTCAACAGGTTCTCCTTCCTCTTCTTCTGCTCTGAACGGACCCACTTCTCACTCCACGAAAACACCTGTTCTAGGATCCGTTCCAACTCCACAATCTCCTCCACAAGCATTAGACTCAACCAATTTTAAAAACGTCCCATTTCCAAACCGGTTGAGGTCTAATAAACAAAATCCTCAAATGGAGAAGATTCTGGAGTTATTTAAGCAGGTTAACATTAACATTCCTCTTTTAGATGTCGTCCAACAAGTCCCATCCTACGCGAAAATCTTAAAGGACTTGTGCACGAAAAAGAGGAAGTCTCAGGTACCAAAGAAAGTTTTCTTGGCTAGTGCTGTGAGTGATACTCTTACCCAATCTTTACCACAAAAACGGAAGGACCCTGGCTGTCCTACGATTTCTATTACCATTGGGGATAAGAACATCAACCGCGCACTATTAGATCTTGGTGCCAGTGTTAACCTGCTTCCGTACTCAGTATACGAGCAATTAGGCGTAGGAGAGCTGAAACCCACACACTGTACTCTCCAAATGGCCGACCGATCGATCACCCATCCTAGGGGTGAGCTAGAGGATGTGTTAATCAAAGTCGGGGACTTCATATTCCCCGTTGACTTCATTGTATTAGACACACAGCCTGTAGCTAACCCCCGGAATCAAATTCCGGTGATACTCGGTCGCCCATTCCTTGTAACCTCAAATGCTGTGATCAATTGTCGCAATGGTTCGATGAACCTCTCTTTTGGAAACATGACAATTGAACTCAACATTTTTAGGTTGGGGAATCAGCCCTCCGAACCTAATGCTCATATACTGGACGTCTGCTCGATCCAGGAGATCACCCCTGAAGCATGTGAATTCGAGGAGTTTCTGTTCGATCATGCTAACCTTAACGCCACTAGTGCGTTCCTCCTCGAACCTGCTGCTGTTTCTGCGCCCGACAACGACTACGAGTGTTTCACATTCTTGAACGATCTTAGCCGCTCGCAACCCGAGTTTGAATCCTTCGAATTTCCGGATGAGTTACCTGAACCATCCGACTCGGTCGCTTACACTCGTTTCGAACCTTTGCTGGAATCTTTTGAGTTCGAGACCGCTTCACCAATCTTGCCTTCCATCGTTTCACCTCCAACGCTCGAACTCAAGCCTTTGCCGTCTCACCTTAAGTACGCTTACTTAGGTAAGAACGAGACCCTCCCTGTCATCATCTCGGCTTCTCTAGCTCCAGAGCAAAAGAAAGCCCTTCTCGCGGTCTTGCACAGCAACAGGCAAGCTTTTAGCTGGTCCATGGCGGACATCTAGGGGATTAGTCCCCTGATCGTTGAACATCACATTCATCTGATGGATGAAGCCAAACCAGCCCGGGATCCACAAAGACGTCTCAATCCAGTCATGAAAGAGGCTGTGAAGAAGGAGATCGTAAAATGTCTGGATAGTGGTATCATTTACCCTATCTCTGATAGCCAGTGGGTTAGCCCCATTCACGTTGTCCCCAAGAAATCAGGTATAACGGTCATCACTAACGAGGCGAACGAGTTAATCCCTACTCGCATCCAAACTGGGTGGCGAGTATGCATCGATTACAGAAAACTCAACGCCGCAACACGGAAGGACCATTTTCCGCTACCTTTCATTGACCAAATGCTTGAACGATTGGCCGGACACGAGTACTACTGCTTTCTTGATGGCTACTCTGGCTATAATCAAATTCCCATCGCCGAAAAAGACCAGGACAAGACCACTTTCACTTGTCCTTTCGGCATGTTTACATATCGTCGCATGCCCTTTGGGTTATGCAATGCGCCCGCTACCTTCCAGCGGTGTATGATGGGAATCTTCTCAGATATGGTGGAAAAATTTCTGGAGATCTTCATGGATGATTTCTCCATCTTCGGTGATTCCTTCAACGAGTGTTTGCTGCATCTTGACGCTGTCCTTACCCGATGTAAGGACAAGAATCTCATTTTGAATTGGGAGAAGTGCCACTTCATGGTGCGCGAAGGTATTGTCTTAGGACATATCATCTCGCAAAATGGCATAGAGGTTGACAAAACGAAGATTGAGGTCATTTCCAATCTCCCTCCTCCCCGATGCGTCAGAGATATCCGAGCCTTCCTTGGCCATGCCGGTTTCTATAGATGGTTCATCAAGGACTTTAGCAAGATTGCTAGGCCCTTGACTCTTTTGCTAGCCAAGGACACGCCATTCGACTTCAACTCGAGCTGTATGACTGCGTTCGAGTCATTGAAAAGCTCACTCACTTCTGCTCCCGTTCTTTCTTCTCCTGACTGGACGCACCCATTTGAGATTATGTGTGATGCATCCGACTTTGCTATTGGTGCTGTCCTTGGACAACACATCAACAAGATGCCGCACGTAATCTATTATGCGAGCTGAACCCTGAACGACGTCCAACTCAATTATACAACAACTGAGAAGGAATTCTTAGCTGCTGTATTTGCTTTAGAGAAGTTCAGGCCCTACCTCATCGGCTTTCCAGTCATTGTCTACACAGACCATTCTGCTCTGCGCCATCTTTTTGCGAAGAAAGATGCCAAATCTCGGCTAATACGTTGGATCCTCTTGCTTCAAGAGTTTGACCTTGTCATTAAGGACAAACGAGGATGTGAAAACGTAGGTGCCGACCATCTCTCACGACTTCCTTCTTCGCCTTCGCTTCCCATTCCGATCAACGACGTTTTCCCGGATGAACAGCTCTTGACAGTATCTTGCGAACCCTGGTTCGCAGATATTGTGAACTATTTGGCCACGGGATTACTACCAACTGAATGGTCAAGTTAGGACAGATTTCGCTTCTTATCCCAAGTAAAACACTTTTACTGGGACGAACCCTATTTGTTCAAGTACTGTCCCGACCAGATTATTCGTCGGTGTGTCCCTGACGAGGAATTCAAGAGTGTACTGTCATTTTGCCACGATCAAGCGTGTGGCGGGCATTTTGGCCCCAGAAAGACAGCTGAGAAGATCTTGCAATGTGGTTTCTACTGGCCACAACTCTTCAAAGACGCTCATGACTATTGCAAGACTTGCTCCCGGTGCCAACACTTGGGCCGGATATCCCGGAGGAACGAGATGCCGCTCCAACCGATCTTGGTTATGGAGATTTTCGACGTTTGGGGGATAGATTTCATGGGGCCGTTTCCCAGCTCTTTCGGGAACTTGTATATTCTTCTCGCTGTTGATTACGTCTCTAAATGGGTCGAGGCTGTGCCCAGCCGGACTAACGACAACAAGGTTGTCGTTAGGTTTCTTAAAGAAAACATTTTCTCCCGTTTTGGGCACCCCCGAGCGATCATTAGCGACAATGGAAGTCATTTCTGCAACAAGACCTTCGAGGCCTTGATGCAGAAATATTCCATTAATCATAAGCTCTCTACGCCCTACCACCCCCAAACCTGAGGGCAGGCCGAAGTTTCAAATCTGCAAATCAAGCAGATACTGGAGAAGACGGTTTCCAAAAACCATACGGATTGGTCGCTGAAACTCACTAATGCCCTTTGGGCGTTTCGAACCGCTTATAAGACCGACCTTGGCATGTCTCCCTATCGGCTTGTGTACGGAAAAGCGTGCCACCTACCTGTCGAAATAGAGTATCGCGCATTTTGGGCGATAAAGGAGCTAAATCTGTCTCTCGAAAATGCGGGCAGCCATCGGAAGTTGCAGTTGAACGAATTAAGCGAGCTTAGGGATGAGGCTTACGAGAACGCGGTTGTCGTTAAAAACCGAACGAAGGTGTTTCACGATAAACACCTTTTGCGCAAAACCTTCGTACCTGGTCAGCAGGTACTGCTTTACGACACCCGGCTACACTTCCATTCAGGAAAGCTCAGATCTCGCTGGAAAGGGCCGTATTTTGTGCGGAATGTGTATCCGCATGGCGCTGTGGATTTGGAGAATCCAAAGGACGGTTCATTTTTTAAAGTAAATGGACACCGACTCAAACCGTACCTTAGCGCCGAACCAACAGAGGAGCTCCTGTTCTTACAGGAGCCGGTTTACCCTGCATAATCTTCCTTTGCCTACCTCCAAACTTCGGTTATCCAGCCAAGAACAAGTGGACACTGTTCCAAATAAGTTTGGGGGTATGTATATATCATTTTGTACATTTTTGTGGATATTCTTTTTCTTTTTCTTTTTCTTAAAACCAAAAACACATAAAAATAAAAATAAAAATTTTGTGTATATCTAACCGACAATTTTGACCCTTCAAATGATCTCTTCATGCAATGACAGTGAGGACACTGTCCAGTTTAAGTTTGGGGGTACGCTCGGTACGCGTTTCTTACCTTCGCATTCATATGTATATGTTGCATCTGTATACTAAATCCATAAAATCCATAAAAATCTGAAAATTTTCTAAAAACATAAAAAACTTTTCTGTCAAGTTAGTTAGTGGGAGGACTCTGATTCAACATTTCGACGGTTTTGTTTGATAAGATAAGAATGACTAAATTTTATTTTTAGATTTTGAAAACCTGAAAGATAACTCTCCTTTGAAGTTGACTATAGCTGATATACGTCTTTACATAACACTACACGTGTCGTGAGTTTTGGAAAGTAGATGACAGGTCTTTTATGTCTAAAAAACTTTTAAATGGATAAATGATTTTCTGAGGATCAAATAGGTTTGTTCTGAAATAAGTAATGTCAAGAATAGTTTATGAAGTAAAGTGAATATGAAGGAATGTTATTGATGTCTTAATTGGAACTAAGTCTGAAAAATAACCCATCTGAAACTTGATTGGAATGATTACACACCAAAACCCACTAAACACGTCTTTTATCCAAAAAATAATTGAACTGCCGGTTATATCTCCGTTCGTATTGAATCATCATGATTTTCACGCCAAACTGTCTTTTGTTTTTTGGACCTAGGTAATTTGAATAATTAAGTCCGCTGGGGTGTTTCTACACCTAATGCCCTAAAGCCAACTGGTTTGGGTACATTGGCCCAAAACTCGGTAAGAAGCCTAGAAAGTCCAGATTAAAACAAAGTCAAGCAAGTGTTCTCTCCGAGTTAAAATTCCTAACGGTTCTTTGTGTGAGAATAATCTTGATAAAAGACAGGCTTTTATAAAAAATTTAGCGGAGATATGAAGGTTTTACTCTATGATAAAAGACTATTGCACGTTCACAGAGGTGTGTATGAAATGAAAACAAGAAAAAGGTGGAGTGAAATATAAGACTAGTTTCCTGTTAAGGAAGATAGAAATTCTAAAGTTGAAACTTTGCTGGAAAACGAAACTTGAAAAATGCTTAACTCTTTATAAAACTTATGTGATCCTTTCAAAAATTTTATCTGGGCTTTATTGTGTGACATAATGACTTTAATCGATCCTTCTGAAAACTTAACGACACTATTTGCACTGCATGTAAAGACATAAAATTTGTAGTTAAATAAGAAGCGAGGTGTGAAAAATAAAGGTTCGATAGTCTAGACTTAGGATAATAGAATTGTTATTTTTTGAAACAAAACTTTAGGGTTTGAATCTTAGTTATTTTACAAAACTAGCTTGACCGGATTTTGTGGGTAGTATCCGCTGAAAACCCTCAGGAGACAACACTCCTCCTACTAGGGACACCAGAGGTTTAACGGCTTGTTGCATATGCTCAGTGCAATCGCGTTCCCTGCGAAAGTGAAGTTAGGAAATTTTTTGTGAATAAATTGGCTTTACTCGGGACGAGCAAATGATAAGTTTGGGGGTATTTGTTCATATCAGATTTTTGCATTTTTATACCGCCCAATTTTTATCACATTGCTTATCGGTAGGTACTCTTGAGCCGTGCTTGCTAGTCAATTGCAGGATACAGGTTCTCGACTCTAAACGGTGAAATTCATGAAAAAACACGACAAAATCCGAGTTCCTGCCAACTACAGATAAAACACGGATCTCCGCTCTTTATCCGTCTGTTGCCACACACCAGTTTAAGAGACAAAATGGCAAATCAATGTCGTTTTCATGCACAAGGCTCAATGGCAACACAAGATCCAAGAAATCTACACGGAGCTCGAGGAAATCATGACAAAAAGATCCACATCAAATCACCTTTTGCTCAACAGAAATTCTGGAAAAATCGTGAAGAAAATCTGAGAAAATACATATACCAGAATAAAGGGCACAGCAAACCAGGAAAAGCAACCAAAAAATGAAGACCCAATTCCTCTAAAGTGCCGCGGTTCCGCGGCAATAGCAGGCTTAGGCCGCGGAACCGCGGCCGTACGGTGGCGGCAGTTTACCAAATTTTGTGGGTAGATTGGTCATTTCACTTTAGTTCTGAATGTTGCCCTAGGTTTTCATTTTCCAACCTATAAATAGCCCAGAACCTTGTGAAGCCAAGGGTGCATAATCTTGTATTTTTTCTAGGTTTTAAAATACTTGTTCTTCTTCCTCTTCTCATCTCTTCTCCATTGACAAACTTGTAGTGAGCTTTTGTGAGTGAAGAATGATGAATAAAGAAGTTCCTTTTGTTATTATATTTGTCTTGTTCTCTTATTATTGCTTGTAATTTTTATTTGTTAACTTAGTTGTTGTTATTTCTTATTGTTTCTTTCTTTTCTCTTTTCATTTATCCTTAAACAACCATGACGCTTACGCTTGATCCTTGCCAAGGTGAGGTCGCAAATAGCTAGTTGTTATCCTCTAATCTCCTTCTTTCTATCTTCTTCTTTGTTTTCTTTTCTTTTCGTTATGATGTGTGAGTAGTTTCCATATTTGTTAGGGTAGGATAAGGGAAGTTTGAGAGAAGGAAATCTCTCTCACTCTTTCCTTGCCCAACATCTTAAATCGACTCCCGTTAATTGAACCACAATCCGCTCCTTACGGCACCCTATCCTACATGATAGCGGTGATTCCGTAGTAAGACCGGTTGTGGTTGAATTAACCGGAGCTTATGGCTAAGAGCCAAGAGCGGACGGACAAGCACCAAAAGAAAGAACTTAAGCGTTGGAAAGCCTAGCTTATACTCGCAAGTTCCTTCCTAGTCGTGCTAATCCTTGTTGTTGCCGATTACCGTAACACCGATATTAAGAGTGGCAACGAAAGAAGTGAGCGACTCCTAACTCAAACTAACCTAATCCTAACCCTAACAAGCTCTCTTTACATATCATTTTAACACTTAGATAATCAGAAACAAATCTGGACTTTCGGACTTAACTCGTTAAAGCACATAGAAAAAGATTCCCATCTCCCTGCGGACGACCCGTACTCAACTGGCTAGCTACAAGCGAAACCGTTTTGATTGCGGTAATTAACTAAACTGGAACATGCAGAATCTCTAACAATCACTGGACACCCCACAGTTCAACGCCGAGGTCCGTCCCAAGAGCGCCTCGCCCCGTGCTCCATCGCGCCCCTGTCCCTCCCGAGGAGTTGTCGGTCAGCTCTCCTGCTCCTAGGCATGACCGACAACCCCTCCCTCGACGGGGTCGCACAGACGGGACTCGTCACGGAAGCTCGAAGACTACCTCTCCCGGGGACCTAAGAAACCTCATTAAAAGGAACCGGGGCCGTGGACAGGTCCTGGCCTCCAACAGCAGAGGCCAAAGATCAGAATGTGCCGAATCGATAGGATACCACGGCCAACTCGACGCCCTCGAAAAGAAGATCGAGGGTATGCATCGGGAAGTTCATCACACGAGCGACGGGGCTAAGTACGCCGCCGACTCGCTTACAAAACCCTTCACCGAGGAGCTGCTCGCCGTCCGTGTCTCCTCCCGGAACAAGCCCCCGAAGGTCTCTCTGTTCGATGGTAAGTCCGACCCAAAGGACCATTTGGATGCATTCACCGCGGGAATGAGCTTCCAAGACAACTCCGACGCCGCCCAATGTCGAGCTTTCCCGGCCACTCTCATCCGCTCCGGATGAGACTGGTTCCGAGAACTCGCGCCTCAACTTTCGACGAGATGGCCACCTAATTCCTCGGCCACTTCATCGGGAACAGGCGACAGAAACGGACCGTCGACCATCTCTTCACAATCAAGAGTGGGGACAAAGAGACATTCAAAGCATACGTCACCCGCTTCTACAACGCTCTTCTCGAGATCCCAGAACATCGGGACGAGACGGTCATTTCAACGCTTAGGTCTGCTCTTAGGCACAAGAAGTGGTTACGCTCCTTTGCATTAGCGCAACCTAAGACCATGGCCGAGGTAAAGGCCTGGACCGAGCTTGAGATCCAGCTCGAATCCGAGGTGAACGCAAATCTCCCCCGGGCAGAGCAAGCCAACCAAAAGAAAAGGGCGAGGGAAGAGAAAAGGGGACCTAAGCAGCCAAAACCCTACTCCCCGAAGTTCCAGGAGTACACCCTGCTCAACGTCTCCCAGACGATACTACTAGAGGAGGCTAAGAGCGAGGGGTTCTTCAAGATTCCCCCATCTCGCGAATGGCCTCAAAGCGAACCCGGGGCCCCTACTGCGGTTTCCACAGGTCACTAGGCCACTCCACGGAGAGCTACAAGCAGCTCCGAGACTACATCGAGGAGCTCATCCGTTCGGGACACCTCGCAGCGTACTTGCGGGATAAGCGGCAAGCAGGAGCAGCGTCCCCCTCCCGACGAGTTGACAATAGGCCAAATCATGGTCGTGTCAGCGGAGGATACGTCGGGTACCTACGAGGCTCAGCACCCCACGCCGGTCGTGGAGGCCAACAGACATCTGAGGAGCTCAAGCTGCACCGATAAAAAGAACATCTACTAGCGTGTACTTCTTTTTACTACGGTAATGTAAACTTCTCTCAAGATCTTTTTGTTTATATAATAAAAAGGAGCAATAAAACATTGCAAAAAGAAGAGTTCTGTTTATTCCAAGGGGTACCATAGAACATTGCTCGTTGTACTTCGAGGATATCTCTGTTAGTGTTATATGCCTTAGAGGCCATTATTGTATAGTACTATCTTGTATATTACATTTTGGAAGCTTGGGATATATACACGAATTTATGACAGTCTTGCTCGATATTGTAGTATGCTACTTGGTTTGAATCTATCTTAATATGTGTATATGTTTCTTTTAACGTATCGCTAATACATATTGATAGAGCCCTTAGGATTTTTGCTTGACTACCAGCGTTGTGATAGCAGTCACACTAATGGGGGTTGGGTAGTCTATTAGCAAATCCTTTTACAAGTCCCTGGTCGTAGGATTATCGAGACCGGGTATCGATACTCCGGAGTAGACTAGTGTATACGCTTCTCATCCCAGCAGGGGAGATGGTCTGTCCCACAGCCATTAGTACGTTGTACTGGAGATAATATGCAGGTGCTCGTTAGGTTACGAGTACACTGGACAGGACTCGTCGGGAACTGTTGGTTGGTATTATACCCATCATCAGTTAGCAGTTCCCAGGTGACATGAGTACAGCATAGTCCATTGACTTGACACTGCTGCTTCGCCTCAAATGTGATCCCACTGTTCTTAGATTGCTACCCTACCGTGGCTCTATTGAGTCGTGTAAACAGGTAGCAGTTGGGTGCATTTCCGAAGCACTTGGAGGTAGTGGCGGTTATATAGGATTCGTCTCTCCCGGTATTAGGGGTTGATGTCGTGCTGTGTTCGGAATGCCATTACACAAAGTCTCTGGCCAGGGCAAGCAAGATTTGCTGATAGGTGCTCCAATAGTTTCTCAGGGTATTTTGGACTGTACTCTGACACGACTTATACTGCTATTAGGGGTCTGACGTTTGCCGCCCCTAGACCCGATATGCAACACTTTTAGACGAACAGACCGGACTGTACGGAGATTGCCATAGACAGGCTCAGTAGGAGTTCGGATGGATTTCCTCATCGGCCTTCTAATCAACATCTACCTGGGGACCGTTACGTATAGCCAGTACCACTTGTGGCCTGTGGTTAAACCCACTGCCAGCGTAGTGTCGAGTCTTTAGAGTCCCATACAGAGGGTTTACCTGGTTCGGGCGAAACATTATAGAGGTCATATGGTTTTACGACAGGGTTCGAACATATATGTGAACTTGTACACGTATGATATTCGGACAGTATATACTAGTGGGCTTTGGTTTAAGCCGGACCCTAGTATTAGATTATTGGATTTATTTAGTCTCAATATATTCGTGTTTTCGTAAATACAGATGGGAGGTGCATTCTCGTAATTTGTCGGGAAGGTTCTAGAAGAAGATGACTCATTAAGGTTTTTATCTTTTGATTTAAACTTAAATGAGGTGGAGGAAATGAGGTGTTGTTTTCATTAAATGGACCATGACTCATTGAGATGATTCATCTTATGAATTAAATGAAGCATGGTTGATATTTTACTAAATATTTTAGTGAGATATTTTTATGCTTCATAATTATTCAAACATGAGGCAAGCTTCATATCATTATCACAAACACTTTCTCTCTCCTTAAGCTCTCTCTTCTTCATCTTAACGCTAATTGTCTCATGAGTTGAGAATCCTAGGGTTAGTGAGGCTAACAAATCCTTAATCACGCTCTATATTATCTAGGTCACTTAGATTAGCACTCTAAGCCACTTAGTTACCTCACTTTAGAGGTCAAAGCTCAAAGTAGGCATTCTCGGGTGGATCTTCTTCAACTTGAGGAGGCCGACGAGGAGGAGGACAACAGGAACAAGAAGAACTAGTATCTTGAGGTATAATCATCTTACATACTAGTTACAACTCCTAGTTTGATTGTTAGTTAGGATTTAGCAAAGATCCTTATGCTTAGTCGATGTTACCTTGATTGAAAATGATCGTTTTTACCTATTCCGCCTCCCCGCATCATGTGGGGTGAGTAACGTCGACTTACAGTGGTATTAGAGCCTTGCTAAACCATAACTAACATGTTAGCAAAGCCTTTAGAAATTCGATCACGGTTTAATCCCGAAAACACGACTTTTTCATGCATTTTCTGTCGTTTTTAAATTCTGGTCTAAAAATATTTTCAGAGACCTGAAAAATACGTGCAGGGTTTTTGCAGATCACTGAAGAAATTTGGGCGTCTAAATCGGTGAGACGATCGCGGATCCACGGCCGAACCAAGAGTTCTGCCGCCGATCCGCGGTCGAGTCGACTCCGAGTTGGTCCAAATTTCCTCTGGTGGTCTACTGTGTTGTGTTGTGTTTTCTTGGATATTTTGTTTCTGCTCGGGTTTTTGTGTACAGTGTAGTACTTGGAGTAGATTCAAATTGGGTTATTGATCGAAATTCTAAGAACTTTGGCTAATCAGATTATATCTGTGTTGTGATAAATGTGTTCGTAAACTTCCGCTAATTGCTATATGTCAGTTAGTTGGGGGTTGCACATTTCTGTGTTGGCTATATTGGTTTGTGGATATGGACTTGTTGGATTGTCGTGAATGAATAGCCGGGGATATGAGGTTTTATATTCTTTCATTCAATTGTAAATTGTTGTAATATTTTTTCGCTGGGCACATCCGGGTTGAGCTTGTAGCCACCGTTGTATTATTTCATTTACTGTTTATTGCTCATAGGATAGACCCAAGGTGGGGTGCACAAACTACCGGGAACTTTAAAGTGTCAAGTGGCCTACTCACGTTGTTGAGAGAGGTTGCTTCACTTCGGGTACTTGACGGGTAGTTTGCCGCACCCATAGGGGTTTAGGGCGGGTTTGGCTATTCATCACGACCGTAGAATCCGTTTTCTGTTACAGGCTTAAACTAAATGCGGAATTCGTAGTATATCCAATATGTTCATCTGTGATCTGGAATGCCTATTATTGCGTCTGACGAATATACATATCTATATATAATATCTAGTAGGCGTTGCGGATGGCATAAGCGGACGTTGTATTTTCGTTGTTTTCTGCAATGGTAGGATAATTGATGGGACTGCATTACATAAATGCAAAGTAAACAAACCAAAGTTGAATCGTTGGAACAATTTTAAAACCACTCGGTTTTTCAAAACCAGTAAAACTTTTAAAATGCGGAGCTTAAACCACTCCTTTTAAAAGCTATCAGGTGTAACACCTTAGAATGTGTTTGTAGCTATTTATATTTTTAAAGTATGGTTTTTTAATAAAAAGTTTACCAAATTAAGTTTTAAATATTTTATCCTATTTATTGTGTATTTTATTAGAATTTTGTTAGGCTTGCACATACTTGTGCATGATAAACTAGGGTTGTTTTTGGGGTTAAACATGATTAGCAACCATGGTTAACTAACCATTTCTCCCTAATCTAGTTTTAATATTTGTTTAAATGTCATGGTTGTAATTAGTCATGATTGTTTTAAAATGAAAATGAATTTGGAAAAAGGTTTTTTAAATTGTTATTATTGGGTTGACCTTGGTGAGAGAGAGAGAGGGTGCATGATGGGCATCATGGCCTTGGCCATGCCTCATTTAATGAGGAGAGAGAGTGTGAGAAGGGGGGGCTTTGTTATTGTTTCCATTTCTCCACCTCATCTCCCTTTCTCTCATCCCCTCACTCTCAAACACACACACACACACACTCACCTCAGCAGCAGCAGCAACACCAGAGACAACAACAACAGCAGTGGCAACAGCATCATCATCATTATCATTAGCAGCAGCAGGAGCAACAGGCAGCAACAGCAGCAGCAGGAGCTCCAGCAACTTGGAGCAGCTCCTCTCACTTCTTCTCCTACTTCTAGAGACCCTTTTGGGTATATTTCCTTAACCCAATTCCTTGATTTGCTTAGTTGTATGTTAGTTTAGCTTCAGTTTGCGTTTAATGTGAGTTTAGTGCTAGTTTAGGTGTTTTGTGTGGAATTTTGGTTGGAATGTGTTGGAATTGGTTAACCTAGCTCGGTGTAGTGTTAATAGGGCCACTTCAACTGAGAAATCCCCAGATTACACTAAAATACCATAGGGCTTGTGTTTTGTGCAAATTGGTAAATTTAAGCGACATTTGTGACTTTTGTAATATGCTATGGACCCGGACCTTACAGAGTAAAATTGAGAAAACTGGGACATGATACCTAGGTTTAGAACACACCACCAGGATACGAACCCACCCTTTCCTAATCTGACCGCCAATTAATTCATATTGGCC
This sequence comes from Agapanthus africanus, assembly GCA_030015575.1. Taxonomy (NCBI): domain Eukaryota; kingdom Viridiplantae; phylum Streptophyta; class Magnoliopsida; order Asparagales; family Amaryllidaceae; genus Agapanthus; species Agapanthus africanus. The sequence goes on from CM057337.1 coordinate 741,055,087, forward strand.
GCAAATTGCGGCCAAGAAGGGTACTGGGGTGTTGGGGTTTTGTTTAGGGTTCCCTGCTGTGTTGTCTAGGTCTTTGGCATGTCTAGTTTTGTGATATCTTACCTGTAAGAAAATCTGGGGCCATATATCGCTTTTGATGTTCGTTGTGTTTGCGCGATACACGCGATACGTGAGTGGGTTCTATGATCCAGCGTATCGCGGCGTGTCGCGATGGTTTTAGACGCGTACACACACGATTCAGCGTATCGTGCACACGCGCGTTTAGTTCGCGACGCGAGTTTCTCGTTTCAATTCGATATCGCGTTTCGCGGAATATTTGGCTTATATGTGATTTCCATGCCTTATTTGTAGGTTTGCAGACAGGGACTACGGACACTACTACAGAGGGAGCAGATGGTAGGATTCACCTAGCGTGGAGCGTAGGTGAGTAGATTTAACATCTACAGGGAAATCGCCCGCATGGCGTCATGCGTCTGGGCTAGGATTCAAATACTTGTCGCGTATTCTACGTCATTGTTAGAATTGCGCCTTTATTTTATTTCCTTGATATAGTTGTACTGTGACTCGCAGCCGTAGGACACTGCACATATTATTGACGGTTCATGTTGCACGAGCACGGATTGTATGCTATACACACACCGTCAATAATTGCCATGTCACACACAACCATTTTAGACATTATATTGCGTATCACATATGACATCTAGCTTATCGGTATACCTATAGTGTATCATACCTTTAGTGATAGGTACATATACACTTTGCGATACAGCTACAGGTATACCTTGCACATATTTTAGTTATACCGGGGGGGGGGGAATTTCCTACATATGTTACTTATACCCAGGGAGGTATACGACATCAGTTCTTATAGGTAGATACCTCTACTTGGCTGTACCTTATTGATTTTGCATACATCTGGTTCAGCTATATACTTTTGTTTACCTGCTCGCATTCAGATATATCGCATATATTCATTCCTGGATTTGCGCATTGTTTATTTGGATTTTATATGATGTTTTTGGGATTTGGGAACCGCGGGGGTTCATGAAATTATGCATACATTGAACAACCCGGTTTCCTTGATATGATATTTGCGCGTCCACCATGAGTTTTATCGGTGCTGATTATATACTCCATACGAGGTGTGGTTGCCGTATGAGAGTACATGGTGGGGCCCGGTATGGTTCCCCTCGGCAAGAAGATCGATGGATTTGCCGATTGAGCCTGGAGGCAGGCGAGTACCTACCGGTGACTGGTTGGACCTGGCAGTTGTCTGTAGGATACTGGCCAGAGTCGAGAGATGGATGCGGGATGATCTGTACTGCCGGGGCCGAGGGCCGACACCCCAGACGGACCCCGTGGGCCGATCCGGACTGACGGAGCCCGATATACGAGGATTTCTGTGTCGATGCTTGGCACACTGTTTTCATGATATTTCTTTTAATACCTTTGTATATATAACAGGGGATTTAGCCGTTGTTATATATACCTTTACACCAATATTAGTGGAATGGGACGCTAATATATGTGTATTGCCCCCATCATATTTGTTTCTGTATATATATATATATATGTTTAGGATGTTGGAGATTATTTGAGATTTGACTTGGGTTATTAGGTGATTCATTGAGATTGGATATTGGATATGAAAGATATGGTTGATTGTAAATTCGAGATATAGGAGAGCTATTCGATATTGTACTTTGGGGTGATGTGAGACCTATGTGATGTGAGAGCCCAGTTTGGGGGCCGATTTGACGATCTGGGATGTGAGTGTCTTGTTGGATTGTGATCCTACCACGATGTCAGGTTTCCGTGGAAATGACATATTCCACCCTATACCACACCCTTATCTACCTTATGCACGGATTCATATAGTGATAGTACCCGTTGTGTACCCTTATGATAGTTGCATATCTATATTTTCATATCCTTATTGCGTAGTTACTACATACTACTGTCATGTTACTATAGCTTCACATTTTGATTGTACCGGCTACTGTACTTTCTTATTTCAGCATTTGCATGACATGTTATTACTGTAATCGCATATCTTAGATTCATGCTGTACGTGCATTCCTGCGATTACCTGCATATGTTATCTACTATTCACGAGTTGGCAACTCACCCCCGTTGTGCCACAGGTGTTTCAGGTTGTTCCCCAGAGTAGTCGAGGCAGGCTATTCTTCTATTCAGCTTTCCAGCTATCATCTTTTGCTACAGATACCGCATCAGCTCACAGTACTATTTTGCTTAGGTGGGTTTTGGTGGTCATCTGTATTTCATTTTGTATATTCGTTGTATTTGTACTCTCCATCTACTATTGTATTGTTGACTTAGAGACTTGGTGAGGACGTTATGTGTATTATTGTGGATTTGATGTCTCTTATATATACAGCTTCTTCTCTACTGTCTTTATTTTTGTGTTGTATTCATCTTGGCTAGTCTTTACAAAAGGGGGTGTTGCTAAAATTTTAAAGAAAGAAAGTACGACCTTTTAAAGAATTTGGGTTGCGATTTCAATGTTTCAAAATCTTATATTATCTTTTCCGTATTTTTATGGTTTAGATTTCTGGGTTTTGGCTTTCTTTTACTACGTTACGTCTTAGGGCGTTGCGCGGTACTAGGGCCGTCACGGGCCAATTTTTGGGTCGTGACAAAGTTGGTATCAGAGCGTTAGGTTTTACCTTTCGGAGTGTAGGTTGACCTTAGTATGATGGAGTAGGTTGCTTAAGCAAAGTAACGTAGTGTGTGTATGTCTGCAGCATACCCACGATGCGGTACTTCGCATCAAGTAACCTAAGTACAATTTGCTTGAAATTCCTTCCTTGATGATTCCTATCCTTAAGATTCGATTTCCTTATTCTCATCGAATCTTATATCTATTTATAGCCTTGCCGCCGATGACTATGGGGACTCAGAGTGATGCAGCGAGGGCCGAGGTCAGAGTTGGCTCGGGTGAGACGAGTACTGACCAGGATGGCACTCTAGTTGCACAGGTGCATCCGGATCAGCCTACGATCTATACTATGGATAGACTTTTGGTAGAGATGCAGGACTTCCGCCAGACGATGAGTTCTTTGGTTGATGTTGTTCGGGAGCTACGACAGGAGGTTGTCACCCCTGTTACTCAGCTGTCCCTTACGATCAGCATGCAGCAGTCCGTCACCTACATAGCACCAGTGGTTGCAGCTCCAGTTGACGAGGCGCATATTCCAGAGGCTCAGAGAGTTCCAGGACAGTGGAGGACTCGTACCAGTGTACCAGCCCAGAGACAGAGGTTTGGTCGTCGAGACAGATTTCGTGGCCGTCGCGGGAGTAGCAGAGGCTTAGGACGAGGACAGTCGTTCAGCTCTCATCCCCAGGATGGTCAGCAGTCAGCGCGTGGATGTTTCCGATGCGGGAGCCTTCAGCACTTCGTCAGGGATTGTTCCTTAGCACCTCGTCAGAGTCGTATTCAGAGAGGCCGTGGACGTGGAAGAATTGCTCAGAGGGCTCAGTCTACCAGAGGAGTTCATCCAGCTACGAGTAGAGAGCAGACACAGGAGTTTGCTTCTACTCATCGGGACGCGCAGGCGTCCAATGTGGAGTTTTCAGGTATCTTTTATTTATATGTTCTTTTGATGTATTTGTTTGTTTCTTGTTTGTACCGTTATCGGGTAGATTAGTTGTAGTTTGTGTTAACTTCTGTCAGCGATTCCTTTGCTGCGCGACACGTATTCAGTTGTGTGCCAATCGGATAGGAGATAGAGATTCGTCCGTCGTTTTGATCCTTCTAGAGAAGTTGGATTTGACGTTCTCCTGGGCACGGACTGGTTAACTACGTGCTAGGCGTCTGTGGACTACCGTGAGGAAACAGTCAGGTTTTGTTTTCCCCGGCAAGTCAGTTCTTATTGTGCAGGTGGATAGTTGTGCCGCCTTTCACAGCTTGAATTCAGCCTTTTCCGCTAGTCGGCTACTGAGGAGATGTCGTGGATTCTTGGCGTTCACCCGTGATACCGGAGCCACAGTGGGATTGTTGGACCGGGTTCTTTTCGCGCGAGAGTTTTTCCGACGCTATTCCAGATGGGTCGGCGAAGCTGAGGGAGCTTAAAGGATCAGCTGCAGAGTTGTGGTTTGGGAAGTTTTGTGTGTCTGAGTGTTTCGCTTTTGGGAGCTCCTATTCCTGTTCGTCAAGGAGAAAGACGGCAGCTTAGGGTTGCGTATCGACGGATCGTTATCTGAACCGGCTTACGGTGCGGATGGGTATCCTTTACCTCGCCGTGACGATTTCTTCGATTAGCTCCAGAGTGTGAGACATTTCTAGTTTGCGTGGGATCAGGTCATCATTATTGCGGATTCGGGATGATGGCATTCCGAAGACTGCCTTATGCGTGCTACGGGCTTTGTGTGTTTTTGTGAGTCATTGGATTCACTGATGCCCTAGCAGCATTCGTAGATGTGATGAACCGGATTTCTTCAGGCCGTTCCTCGACCAGTTATTGTTGTGTTATTTACGACATTCTGGTCTAACTAATGTGTCTTGAGGAACAGGAGCAGCACTTGAGGATTTGTTTTGCAGATACTGGGAGAGCACCAGCAGTTTGCTAAATTCTCGGAGTGTTTCTTCAGGCTTGTTTTGTGTTGACTCCTAGGTCTTGTAGTCACGGGAGACGGTTTCGTATGGTTCCAAGGGAGATCGTGACCGTACAGCTTAGGTCCAGACATGTGTGCAGGACGGAGATCCGCAGATTCTTGGACTTAGCAGGTTTTTACCGCCGTTTCGTGCAGGATTACGAGAGTAGTGCTGCACCGTCGACTGAATTGACCAAGATGGAGGTTTCTTTTCCGTGGACTGAGGCATGTGTACGGAGTTTTCGGCAGTTGGAGATTCTGTTAACAACTGCATCAGTTCTTTCTTTGCTTTTGGTTCGGGCGACTTTGTTGTTTAACTGTAATGTTTCTTGAGTGGGCTCGAGTGTGTTCTGATGTGACACTACAGAGTCATCGCTTTTGCTTCCCTACATTTAGAGGAAGTACAAGAAGGATATTCCACTCATGATCTGGAGATGGCCGTGGTGGTTTTGCGTTGGAGATTTGGGGACACTACTTGTTTGATAGTCGTGTCAGATTTTCCACGGACCACTAGAGCTTAATGAACATCTTCCTACAGCGAATTCTGATTGTTGTGATAGTCTTCTGCAGATTTACAGTTCTTGTGTGATGGTTGAGTACAGCTTTAGTTCGTCTCTACGGAGTGAACAGCTTGCTCATGTCCGCGCCCGACCACCTTTCCTTAAGGCGTTTTCGCGAGACACTGCCCGCCGATACTCGTTCGTCAGTGATACTCGAGCATACTCGGCTGGGTAATGATTCGGAGACCTTGATTTGTGACAATGATGTGCTAAGTTAGGGACGCGTTTGTGTACCTGGTTTCATCGGGTAGAGACGTGAAACCCTAGAGCATGCACATCTGTCAACTCTCTAGGTGCATTCAAGTTCCGCCAATAGTGACGTGACTTGTGAGATGGTTACAGGTGGACAGAATGTAAAGAGATGTTTCAGGTTTCGTTTCAAGGTGTCTGTCTTATTGTGTGCTTGAGTCGAGCATCTGAGGCCGGCTGGAGAGATGCAACCTTTTACCGTTCCGAAGTAGGAGTGGGAGCAGATCTCCATGAATTTCGCTATGGTTTCTACCAAGTTTAGTTAGGGTGTGACTCCATTCGGATTCTTGTCGTCCGGTTAGACTCAGTTTGCTCAGTTGTTTTATTAAAGTTGTGTGTTTGTGCTTTTGTTGACAGCGGTTGGGGATCGTCACTCGCCATCGTTAGGGTTCTCCTTCGATAGCTGTTATCAGGAGACACTCCAATTGGCCACCCTTAGGCTTAGGGGTTAGGTCGTGTCAATCACCAGTCTGTTGTTTTTCTGACTCTGCGTAAGTAGGACTTTGGACCCCAGCTAGTCTAGAGACTTCGGAGACGGTCCAGTTGTGTTAGGTCAGGATGGGGATTGTCCATTTCGAACTGAGGTCTTATGACGACTGTGTTGGTCATAGACTCGAGTTCGCAAGGATAGATCATGTATTCTTATGGACTTTCCGATGAATGACGGTGTTGGATTTTGGGAGGTTTGTCCCAGGATTTAGGTCCTTTTAAGATCCTATAAGTGAGTTAGTTTCGTTGCCTTTAATCTGGCACTTCCGCCCAGATTATTGGATTTTCACCCCGTATTCCTTGTGATGATACTTTACAATTACCTTCTTGACCTTTATCACATGATTTAGCACCAGACCATTTAGCTTGACGCGATCTTTCGTGCACCAGCAGCCAATTGTGTTAATGGCTCAGCGGGGGGAGGAACATCGGTCAAGGGTCTTGCTATCTGTGGAGGGTTTTTCTTAGACGTAGCTGTATAGTGAGATAATCACTTGGAGGCTGAGAGCGAGATTTGGGAGTTGTAATCTTCCCTTTGAAGGTACGCGTATCAGTATATTTTTAAATTCGGGGACGAATTTCTTTTAAGGGGGGGAGATTGTAACACCTTAGAATGTGTTTGTAGCTATTTATATTTTTAAAGTATGGTTTTTTAATAAAAAGTTTACCAAATTAAGTTTTAAATATTTTATCCTATTTATTGTGTATTTTATTAGAATTTTGTTAGGCTTGCACACACTTGTGCATGATAAACTAGGGTTGTTTTTGGGGTTAAACATGATTAGCAACCATGGTTAACTAACCATTTCTCCCTAATCTAGTTTTAATATTTGTTTAAATGTCATGGTTGTAATTAGTCATGATTGTTTTAAAATGAAAATGAATTTGGAAAAAGGTTTTTTAAATTGTTATTATTGGGTTGACCTTGGTGAGAGAGAGAGAGGGTGCATGATGGGCATCATGGCCTTGGCCATGCCTCATTTAATGAGGAGAGAGAGAGTGAGAAGGGGGGCTTTGTTATTGTTTCCATTTCTCCACCTCATCTCCCTTTCTCTCATCCCCTCACTCTCAAACACACACACACACACTCACCTCAGCAGCAGCAGCAACACCAGAGACAACAACAACAGCAGTGGCAACAGCATCATCATCATTATCATTAGCAGCAGCAGGAGCAGCAGGCAGCAACAGCAGCAGCAGGAGCTACAGCAACTTGGAGCAGCTCCTCTCACTTCTTCTCCTGCTTCTAGAGACCCTTTTGGGTATATTTCCTTAACCCAATTCCTTGATTTGCTTAGTTGTATGTTAGTTTAGCTTCGGTTTGCGTTTAATGTGAGTTTAGTGCTAGTTTAGGTGTTTTGTGTGGAATTTTGGTTGGAATGTGTTGGAATTGGTTGACCTAGCTCGGTGTAGTGCTAATAGGGCCACTTCAACTGAGAAATCCCCAGATTACACTAAAATACCATAGGGTTTGTGTTTTGTGCAAATTGGTAAATTTAAGCGACATTTGTGACTTTTGTAATCTGCTATGGACCCGGACCTTACAGAGTAAAATTGAGAAAACTGGGACATGATACCTAGGTTTAGAACACACCACCAGGATACGAACCCACCCTTCCCTAATCTGGCCGCCAATTAATTCATATTGGCCGCAAATTGCGGCCAAGAAGGGGACTGGGGTGTTGGGGTTTTGTTTAGGGTTCCCTGCTGTGTTGTCTAGGTCTTTGGCATGTCTAGTTTTGTGATATCTTACCTGTAGGAAAATCTGGGGCCATATATCGCTTTTGATGTTCGTTGTGTTTGCGCGATACGCGCGATACGTGAGTGGGTTCTGTGATCCAGCGTATCGCGGCGTGTCGCGATGGTTTTAGACGCGTACACACACGATTCAGCGTATCGTGCACACGCGCGATTAGTTCGCAACGTGAGCTTCTCGTTTCGATTCGATATCGCGTTTCGCGGAATATTTGGCTTATATGTGATTTCCATGCCTTATTTGCAGGTTTGCAGACAGAGACTACGGACACTACTACAGAGAGAGCAGATGGTAGGATTCACCTAGCGTGGAGCGTAGGTGAGTAGATTTAACATCTACAGGGGAATCGCCCGCATGGCGTCATGCGTCTGGGCTAGGATTCAAATACCTGTCGTGCATTCTACGTCATTGTTAGAATTGCGCCTTTATTTTATTTCCTTGATATAGTTGTACTGTGACTAGCAGCCGTAGGACATTGCACATATTATTGACGGTTTATGTTGCACGAGCACGGATTGTATGCTACACACACACCGTCAATAATTGCCATGTCACACACAACCATTTTAGACATTATATTGCGTATCACATATGACATCTAGCTTATCGGTATACCTATAGTGTATCATACCTTTAGTGATAGGTACATATACACTTTGCGATACAGCTACAGGTATACCTTGCACATATTTTAGTTATACCGGGGGGGAATTTCCTACATATGTTACTTATACCCAGGGGGGTATACGACATCAGTTCTTATAGGTAGATACCTCTACTTGGCTGTACCTTATTGATTTTGCATACATCTGGTTCAGCTATATACTTTTGTTTACCTGCTCGCATTCAGATATATTGCATATATTCATTCCTGGATTTGCGCATTGTTTATTTGGATTTTATATGATGTTTTCGGGATTTGGGAACCGCGGGGGTTCATGAAATTATGCATACATTGAACAACCCGGTTTCTTTGATATGATATTTGCGCGTCCACCATGAGTTTTATCGGTGCTGATTATATATTCCATACGAGGTGTGGTTGCCGTATGAGAGTACATGGTGGGGCCCGGTATGGTTCCCCTCGGCAAGAAGATCGATGGGTTTGCTGATTGAGCCTGGAGGCGGGCGAGTACCTACCGGTGACTGGTTGGACCTGGCAGTTGTCCGGAGGATACTGGCCAGAGTCGAGAGATGGATGCGGGATGATCTGTACTGCCGGGGCCGAGGGCTGACACCCCAGACGGGCCCCGTGGGCCGATCCGGACTGACGGAGCCCGATATACGAGGATTTCTGTGTCGATGCTTGGCACACTGTTTTCATGATATTTCTTTTAATACCTTTGTATATATAACAGGGGATTTAGCCGTTGTTATATATACCTTTACACCAATATTAGTGGAATGGGACGCTAATATATGTGTATTGCCCCCATCATATTTATTTCTGTATATATATATATGTTTAGGATGTTAGAGATTATTTGAGATTTGACTTGGGTTATTAGGTGATTCATTGAGATTGGATATTGGATATGAAAGATATGGTTGATTGTACATTCGAGATATAGGAGAGCTATTCGATATTGTACTTTGGGGTGATGTGAGACCTATGTGATGTGAGAGCCCAGTTTGGGGGCCGATTTGACGATCTGGGATGTGAGTGTCTTGTTGGATTGTGATCCTACCACGATGTCAGGTTTCCGTGGAAATGACATATTCCACCCTATACCACACCCTTATCTACCTTATGCACGGATTCATATAGTGATAGTACCCGTTGTGTACCCTTATGATAGTTGCATATCTATATTTTCATATCCTTATTGCGTAGTTACTACATACTACTGTCATGTTACTATAGCTTCATATTTTGATTGTACCGGCTACTGTACTTTCTTATTTCAGCATTTGCATGACATGTTATTACTGTAATCGCATATCTTAGATTCATGCTGTACGTGCATTCCTGCGATTATCTGCATATGTTATCTACTATTCACGAGTTGGCAATTCACCCCCGTTGTGCCACAGGTGTTTCAGGTTGTTCCCCAGAGTAGTCGAGGCAGGCTATTCTTCTATTCAGCTTTCCAGCTATCATCTTTTGCTACAGATACCGCATCAGCTCACAGTACTATTTTGCTTAGGTGGGTTTTGGTGGTCATCTGTATTTCATTTTGTATATTCGTTGTATTTGTACTCTCCATCTACTATTGTATTGTTGACTTAGAAACTTGGTGAGGACGTTATGTGTATTATTGTGGATTTGATGTCTCTTATATATACAGCTTCTTCTCTACTGTCTTTATTTATGTGTTGTTTTCATCTTGGCTAGTCTTTACAAAAGGGGGTGTTGCTAAAATTTTAAAGAAAGAAAGTACGACCTTTTAAAGAATTTGGGTTGCGATTTCAATGTTTCAAAATCTTATATTATCTTTTCCGTATTTTTATGGTTTAGATTTCTGGGTTTTGGCTTTCTTTTACTACGTTACGTCTTAGGGCGTTGCGCGGTACTAGGGCCGTCACGGGCCAATTTTTGGGTCGTGACATCAGGTTCTTTCGACTACATTAAGTTCACTACGTTCACGGTTTCGCCAAAACCATCCGTAGCCCTCCGTCATTTCAGTTGGATATTCAGTAGTATTCAAGCTATGTATTTTGACCTTCGCCAAAACATAGTGATTGGTAGCTGCTAAATATTTATCTGTAGCATAGATAGATGCGTTGGTTTGGGACAGTCGTACTGCTATTTTGGCCTTCGTCAAGGGTATGTACGGGTGGGTTCAAATTAACCTGGAAAATGACGGGTAAAACTTGACATGTGACTTATGATATGTTGGCCTTCGTCAAGATCATAAGAGCATGGAGCAAAAATCCACATCGGGAGTTTCTAAAGAAACTGAAACTTGCTAGTGTTGCATACCATTTAGAGTGTGATAATTTTGGTAGGATTCCTTCAATTTTATCACACGATGATATTTGGATCCCGATCCTACTGTGAGTATATGCTACTCCTCGGGAGATTTTTTTCACTTAACGATCAATACTATAAACCAAGTAAGTGTCAAGAAAGATGCTAGCAGGGTTACGCCCCCAGGGAAAAGAGGTTATTTAATTAAGGAACTTCGCGAAAGCGTCATAAAACCTCCCTCGAAGTACCAACACTGGCCTGGCTGAACGGTTAAGCAAGTATTATACGGTGAGATCAATCCTGACTAATTCTTCTTTTATGGTTTGAGGAAGGATTCGAGAAACAGTGTGAGCCATCCTGGTTAGATAAACTAAAAACCATTCTAAACTTGCAAGAGCATCATACTAAAGTGTTTTCTTCTCTCTCCTATTTGCAGCGACCAAACATGATGGGCCTTAAGTTACTATTAGATAAAAATATTTTGACAAGGCCAAACCATAAAGATTGGTTCAGGAATGTCAAGATGGCAGTTACTTATGACAAGTTGGGCTATGTCCTTACTATTAAAGCCCCCGTCATCCCAGGTCCAGAATCCAGCATCGCGGATAAGGAAATCGGCAAGACCTGGGAGATTGACTGCGCGAAGGTCAAGTGCCTCATGCTGGCCTCTATGGATAATGAACATCAGAGGAGGCACGAGAACATAGATCTTAAATCCATATTTCTCCACACCAAGGAACTGTATGGAGAGCAATCTCGTATCGCCAGGTACGAGACCTCGAAGAAGCTATTTCAGTCGAAGCTGGCCGTCGGATCATCTGTAGGGGAACACGTCCTTAAGATAATTGGCTACATTGAGGAGCTCGCAGATCTCGAGACCATGTTAGAGAACGAGATGTATGCAGACTTGATTCTCCAGTCCCTTCCTTCCACCTGTAAGTCCGCGGGGGCGCCCCGGCCGTCGAACCGACGCCGGAAACGCGGAAACAAAAACTCTCAAAAACTATTGAACCGGCACCACCGTGCACTTCTAACCCGGATCGGGCAATTAACCTAGCTACTAGCAAACTCGAAAAGAGTAGAGAAGCTATACCAAGTGATCCGTGTCCTTCGATCTTCGTCTCCACTCCGATCTCCCGCGGAATCTCCGTCCGTCACGTCCTCGTCGGAAAGGGCACCACGTAGCCGGGTTCGTTTACGGGCTCCCACCTCTGGACTGAGACAACTTGGGCGCGAAGTTGGCTAGCCGACGCGTCCAAGATTTGCTGTAGACTAGAGTAGTAGGTTGTCTCTTTTGGGGCTTAGAAGTTGCCATGGTATGTGGAGGAAAAGAATGAATGAGCTTTTGAAAAATGGAGCTCACAATTTTGCAAGGAATGAGATGAAGAGAATGCTACACCCAAAAAAAAAGCTCTCTCATTCTCACCCCTCAAAAATGGCCGGCCCTTTTTCATGATGGAATGAGGAGAGAGATAAATCAAAGGCATAAATCAATATGTGAAGATAATTATCAAATTATCTCACATCAACCACTTATCAAAGCTTAATCAAACCCTATCACCATTAATGCAAAGGAAAGGACCAATATGGAATCTCATGATGAAGAGGCCATAATTATGCAAGAAACCCCTCCACAAAATGTTATTTGCAAATGTGCAAATGACACCCTCCAACGGAAAGTCCGGCCGCGAAAGAACAAAGGAAAACCGGCCGGAACGGAATGCAAACTGGCAACTTCAGAAAACTGATCCCGTAATAAATTACAGGAAAACCCCGCTGCTGCAAATACATGCCCGCATTTGTATTCCCACTGAACACAAATGCAAAGAGACAAAATCTACACTATCTAATACTAGGATCCGGCTTAAGCCAAAGTCGGCTGGTAAAAACCGTCCGATCACGATCCGTGCAATACCGCACGTATCTGATCAAACCCTGCCATATCTCCATACGGCCTCTACAGCGTTTCGCCGGAAACCTGAGTAACTGAGTGTGGTGGACTCTAAAGACTCGTCAATACTATGGCTGTGGATTTAACCACTAGCACGTCAGAGGTATCAGCCATACGTGACGGGCCACCAGCTATTGACCAAAAGGGACGTCGATGAGCGAACTCATCCTGACACCCTACTAAGCCTGTCAGTGACAATATCCGTACAGTCCGGTCCGTTCGTCTATGAGCATCGCATGGCGGGCCTAGGGGGTTGGTAAAAGTCAGACCCCCAATAGCGGTACAAGTGGTGTCGGAGTGTATCCCAGAACACCCTGAGATACTGCTGGAATACCTACCAGCAAATCTCCTGCCTTGGCCAAGGTCTTTTCATGTTCTGGCTCTCCTAGACACAGCGCGACCTCACCCCTAATACCGGGAGAGACGAACCCCTGCAGATCCGCTCACTGCCTCCATGTGGCTCGGGACTGTACCCAACTAAAACCTGTTTGCACGACTCCTTTGAGCCGGGTAGGGTAGTAATCAAAGCACAGTGGGAACTCACACGAGACAAATGACGATCTCAGGTCGATGAACTAACCTGTACACATGTCACCAGGGAACTGCTATCTGACGTCTGGTATAATCCCAACTAGCAGGTTCCCGGCGAGTCCTGTTCGGTGTACTCATAACCCAATGAGCACCTGTATACATCTTAGGTGAACCAACTGACACCAGTGGCTTGTGAGACCGGCCACCGCCCCTCATCGGGGTCTCGACTGTATACACTAGTCTACTCTGGAGAATCGATGCCATGTCTCGAAACTCCCACGACTAGGGACCTTTTAAGGATGTGCTTATACACTCCAGCTCTCACGTATATGATCGCCCTCATACTGCTGGTAGTCAAGCAAGTATCCTAGGGGCTCTATCAACGTGCAATAGCGACTCGTGAGGTCACCTAAAGCAGTACACGATGATAAAGATAAACCAGATAGTATACTATCATCTCGAGTAAGACTGTCCTACTGGGATAGATCCTCCCCTCAATCATTGCAATCGCGTGCCTGTGATCCAATAATTGACTCGGAGGGCACTATCTCCAACAATCTCCCACTTGCACTCAAGGCTAATTATTGCGATGTCGCATACTCACAGCCCGTGTGATACCGAACACCCAACTCCTCTACTAGTCAGTCTCACAAAGCTCGTTTGCGAAACTATTGCGTTCGAGGAATAGCCTCAGTGAGTGGATCCACTCTGGTGTTTCTTTCTATGTCCCTCTTTATCTCAAGTTCGCGGAGAAAGCCATCTCCCGAAATGAGCAATACCTGTCTTAGAATGTCTGGATGTCTGATGGGACCTAGCTCATAAATGAACTCCAAATCCAAACTTCTTAGACTGTATCGTCAACTGAACTTAATCAGTATCCTGCGCCATGCCTTCCCTCAGTATCCACCTGGACCACCTGTCCAAAATACTGCCCCTCGTCAGAGGGAAAACTATAACTCTGACGACCACTCTGCCATCCAGGTCACCTTGGAAGCCTGGAATGATAACCGTCTCCTAAAGGAGGCTGTCGTTATCATATCCCTAGAACATCCACTTATGTTCTAAAACTGCTTCCGACTGTTTCTCCAGGATTGGATTAATATCAACTTATTGCATCTACTGCAAGAACAACATCTGGTGTGGTACTTGACATCTCATGATTAACTCAATTGCCTAAGCAAGTGATCTGTTAATCATGCACATCCCTCTCCCCTTTAGTCTGTAAGACACCTTTAGAGAGGGTGACTCCATCACCTGCAGGTATACTACCGTGCCAGGAGTCGTCCATTCTAAATACTCTTAGAATGCTGTCTAAGTACCCAGATTGGGAAACTACCCAAATCTAGATCTAAAACCACAGATCTAGTGACCAGAATGTCTGATATAATATCCAAGTCCTATATGGAGAAACCACTGTGTGACGACCAAAGTATAACCGATTGTAGTATAGGAATATCACTTCCTACTCTGTGTATGTCATCAAATACCAGGACATCACACTCTACTACCTTCTTAACAGATCCATCCTTTATTCTGATGAAGTCAAACCTATGACTGTCACATCAGGAATAGATGATCTATCTCCGCTATATCTGCTTTAGTCTATAAATAGACATAAGCCTCCTGTCCACCAATGCTTCCGCTGCTCCCACTGACTACGACAACCCTCTAGCAGAGTCATATACACGTGCACTTCTAAAGCCAGTTTAGAACGACGCTATACTCATCCTCCTGCCGGGTCTCACAGTCTGGAACAACAGCAATGGCAAGTCTGGGTAAACAAGAACCTCCCTGCCACCGTCCCTGAGCATACCGAAGTACCTCTCGGGTGCCTGAGGTTACCCACCATATCTGCGGAGTGGCCAACGGAATGTCAAACCAGATTGAATCTTTAGGTTCTTATCAAATCTTCAGTAATCGTTTGCGGTTCTGGAATCACTTCCAGTTCTAGCATACTCCCACTTGTTTTCTGAAAAAAATCCATTTCTTTAAAAATGTGGCGAGTCAAGAACAATATCACTATTGATCTTCCAGATGGTAGAAAGTCAACCCTCGTCATAGCCCGGGTCAACCCACAAACAGCCATTACAGAAACGTGCCTTGAGTTATCCGGATTCTGGTTTTAAGCATAAGCCGGACAACTCCCCGTATCTTAACAATGTCAAGATATGAACTATTCTATATCCTATATAGAAACAGAGGCACTGATTTAATTGAACCAGATTCAAATCATGCAGCTGTCTCCAGTGCATGTCAACTAAATGGAAGGAGGCCGATCAGCGTTACTCAACTTAGGAATACTTCCAATTATGAGTAACCTGAAAGAGAAGCAAGTTCTCTTAACCATTACTATCAACGGAATACCATATACAAGTATCTACATCTTCGATCATTTTGAAGAATCCCGATACTTGCAATACCTGGTTCTCTATTCTATTCTTATACCTATGACTTCTCAAAACTTTGACCTTGTGTTTCTACGAAACACCTGTCTAAGAACTAGAGAAGTCATAAGTAAACAGAATATAGTACGAGGACCAACCCCTCTATCCTAATGGACACTGGACTATACACAAAACTCTGTATAAGTCCGCTGAGTCTTACAGCTCATTCACTGTGTGTCGTAGGTCGAAAACTGTACTTATGGTTAAGAAGAATTACACCGCTGTTCAATGCTCCTTACCTAACTATCCACTGATATAGGTAAATGTCATAGACATAATTTCAAAAAGGTATATCTCACTCTATAAAAATAGACGTACAGATATATCAATTTGAAATTGGTGCATAACCGCGGATATTCAAAACCAAATATTTGTCGTCCGGCAAACAACGCAGGTGGCTTCCTCAAATATCACCAATTACAACGAATCCAGATATAATGATGATGGTCACCTAATTCCAAATAACTTACTCCCACTCATCATCTGTAAAACCATACAGATATGAGAATCAAACCTGGTAAATACAAACCCTGGAGCAAGTGTCTAATTGGGAAATCAGTTTTCTTTTAACAGTACACGGTGAAACTGAAACATTGAAATGTTTCGATGGGGTATCCTGGTATTCCTAGTAATGCCTCTTCCATTATCCAGATTCACAACTTTAACTGTATATCTCTTTGCCATCTCTCTAAATCCCTTTATATGTCTTTAGTCATTACCTTCTGTACACCCCTTTAGGCCAAATGGTTTTCTTCCTTCCCTACCGTTCGGCACCAGCCTATGGTTTGGAAGAAGACTATCCAATAAGCATAATGGGTGTACTGTCCTAATCCTAGGAGCACTCGCAATGCGAGAGAAGGTGAAGATAAAAGACAACCGAATGAACTTAATTCCTATTTCTCCTGAACCAGGATCCATCCCCGAATTGGAACAAGTTCCTTTCGAGTTCGTATATAACCATACGATGGATTATCCAATAAACTTGGGATCTTCGTAGTGATACGGAGTGTCCTAGAGAAATACAAAGGTGAGTTAGGATTGGCGAAGAAATACTTGGTTTGGTCGTGAATAGCAGTCGCAATTTACTCTGCCCTCTTACTAATCCCTTTATTTGTCTTAACTTAATACCTTCTGCACACCATCGTTATGCTAATTGGTTTTCTTCATTCCTTACCGTTCGGCACCAGCCTAAGGTTTGGAAGAAGACTATCCAATTTGCGTAATAGGTGTACTACTCCTAAACCAAGGAGTACTCGCAACCTGAGAGAAGGCAAAAAGAAAAGACAACTGAATAGTCATATTCGTTTTCTCCAGAACCGGAAACCATCCTCGAATTCTTTCGAATTCGTATATGACCATACAATGGTTTTGTCCAATGGAAGTGGACGTTCGTAGTAATACGGGGTGTCCTGGAGAAAAGGGTAAAAGTAGGAATGGTAATGAGGTCTGCAACTCTGACAATCCAAAAGCCAGTGTTAAGAAGGTTCGGTCAACTTGGTCACTGAGTCATAGTCTAGGGTCGGGTCAATGGTCGCTGCCAAAGAGAGAGAGAAAAGAAACACTCAGCGTGCACTCTAACCTAGATCAGAATGGTTATCACTTTATCTAATCTGGAAACCTCCCACTGTAACGTCAAATTCTTCCCCAAACCTAAAAGAAGAATTAGCCGGGATCACCCGAGGAGTAAACCAACTCATCAGTGGGAATCGGGATCCAACTATCATCGCATGATAACGTGACGGAATCCGCTCACGTTATCACACTCCAGAAGGTATGCGCATATCTGGCAAGTTTCAGTTCTTTTGAAACTCCCGATATGGATTTTTGCCCCATGCTCTTATGACTTTGACGAAGGCCAACAAATCATAAGTCACATGTCAAGTTCTACCCGTCATTGTCCAGGTTAATTTGAACCCACCCGTACAAGCCCTTGACGAAGGCCAACAAGGCTATACGACTGTCCCAAACCAACGCATCTATCTATGCAGCAGAAAGGTAACAAGCAGCTACCATACACTATGCCTTAACGAAGGCCAACAAACATAGCATGAATACTACGTGCTACCCGTCTGAAACGACGGAGGGCTACGAATGGTTTCTGGCGAAAACCTTTAACGTA
Organism: Agapanthus africanus; assembly: GCA_030015575.1. Classification (NCBI taxonomy): domain Eukaryota; kingdom Viridiplantae; phylum Streptophyta; class Magnoliopsida; order Asparagales; family Amaryllidaceae; genus Agapanthus; species Agapanthus africanus. The sequence goes on from CM057337.1 coordinate 741,072,714, forward strand.
ATGAACTTGATATCGTTGAAGGAACGGATAGCTTTTTAAAAATATAGTGACGAAAACCTTTGCTAAAGAGGTCACTCCCGGTGAAGGGATCTCGGCTCTTTCCCCGTAGAATGAGGTGCAGGATATTCTAACTGAATACCACGATGCAAAGCAAAAGTAATCGGCTATAATGAAGTTATTGCCCTGACGCAAACTTTTGTCCAAGGGGTCACTCCCGGTGAAGGGATCTCGGCCCTTGCCTCATCGACTGAGGAGCTGGATATTCATAACCGAATACCACTGTGCAAAACAAAAGAGAACGCTCTTGCAATAACAGCTTTTTGAAAAATGTTCCAACAACATCAGAATATGTTTGTTTATCTTGCATTGATCCGAATCAACGCAGTCCCATCAATTGATCACACCACAAAGAACGAAAATATACTGACGTACGTATATGCCATCCGCATTCGCCACTGGGTCCCGTCATCACTCGTTAGGTTAGCTTACTAACGACAGAGCGGGGACTGGACTAGCGCGGATGCAAAACATATACAACATCTACTAGTATATATATAATATATAATTTTCGCTCAAGGCGTGATAAAGTGCAACAACACAGAAATGTATAGCAACACAGATCAATACAGATATCTGGGATCCCCGGGTTTCACAGAGCCGCTGCTGAAACCCGACGTTCCCCTGGTCGTGTGGATAGCCTGTGCAATGAAAATCCTAGACCCCTACGGGTGCGGCAAGTTACCCGCCAAAACCTGAAGCGAGGCAGCCCCCTTCAGCAACGTGAATGGACCACCCAGCACTTCACGGAATCCGGTAACTTGGGCACCCCTCCTGGGTCAATCCTATACCCCCTACGAGTGCGGCGAACAGCCCGCCAATTCTAGAGTAAAGCCCCCTCCGTCTTAAAGCCATGAGATGCAGGCTCGTTGCCCTCTAGAACCCGGCTATCCGCGCACCCCTCCGCGGGGTAAACCTAGTACAGAAAGTAAAATATACATACAATGGGTACATCGACCGCAACCTGGTCGTGCCCCAAAAGAATAATACAAAAAGGCAGTGACGGCAATCCACATGTCGGACGCTCACCCCGCAATATCAAATGTACATATAAAACAAAACTGTACTAATATTGCATCCAGGCTATCCCCACGACCGATCCGCAACAACACAGCAACACACAGAACATCAATGTGAATGTCACGTTCGCAAATCCGTCTAACCGGGCTATAGCAGTTAGACGGGATTTACCGATCAAGTGACATTCACGGTCGCAGATATAATGTAAATACTGTGAACTAGCATGTTTAAAATATCCGATCGAACAAATTCTATCAAGTGGGCCCCAAGTAGTACTGTAGCACTTACAGAAAATCTGGGCCCAAAAATAATATCCCAAAACCCCTATTTCCAAGTCCAAAGCCTACTGGGAAATTTTGGTGCAATGAGCACACCTTACCGCCGCGGAACCGCGGCCAAACCAAGGGTTTGGCCGCGTTTCCGCGACCGTACTAAACGATCACTGTATCAAATTTTACCAGAATTCTTAGAATTTCCTGCTTGTGTTTCTACAATGACGTGAAAAATTTTTGGAGCAGAAAAAATTTCGACAGAAAACACAATGCATTGAAAATACGGTTTTTGGGGATTTTTGTTCGATCGAGTTCTAAACATACTAGAGCAAGCTAGGCATGGTTAATGGCGTGGCTCTGATACCAATGTAAGTCCACGGGGGCGTCCCGGCCGTCGAACCGACGCCGGAAACGCGGAAACAAAAACTCTCAAAAACTATTGAACCGGCACCACCGCGCACTTCTAACCCGGATCGGGCCATTAACGTAGCTACTAGCAAACTAGAAAAGAGTAGAGAAGCTATACCAAGCGATCCGTGTCCTTCGGTCTTCGTCTCCACTCCGATCTCCCGCGGAATCTCCATCCGTCACGTCCTCGTCGGAAAGGGCACCACGTAGCCGGGTTCGTTTACGGGCTCCCACCTCTGGACTGAGGCAACTCGGGCGCAAAGTTGGCTAACCGACGTGTCCAAGATTTGCTGTAGACTAGAGTAGTAGGTTGTCTCTTTTGGGGCTTAGAAGTTGCCATGGTATGTGGAGGAAAAGAATGAATGAGCTTTTGAAAAATGGAGCTCACAATTTTGCAAGGAATGAGATGAAGAGAATGCTACACCCAAAAAAAAAAAGCTCTCTCATTCTCACCCCTCAAAAATGGCCGGCCCTTTTTCATGATGGAATGAGGAGAGAGATAAATCAAAGGCATAAATTAATATGTGAAGATAATTATCAAATTATCTCACATCAACGACTTATCAAAGCTTAATCAAACCCTATCACCATTAATGCAAAGGAAAGGACCAATATGGAATCTCATGATGAAGAGGCCACAATTATGCAAGAAACCCCTCCACAAAATGTTATTTGCAAATGTGCAAATGACACCCTCCAACGGAAAGTCCGGCCGCGAAAGAACAAAGGAAAACCGGCCGGAACGGAATGCAAACTGGCAACTTCAGAAAACTGATCCCGTAATAAATTACAGGAAAACCCCGCTGCTGCAAATATATGCCCGCATTTGTATTCCCACTGAACACAAATGCAAAGAGACAAAATCTACATTATCTAATACTAGGATCCGGCTTAAGCCAAAGTCGGCTGGTAAAAACCGTCCGATCACGATCCGTGCAATACCGCACGTATCTGATCGAACCCTGCCATATCTTCATACGGCCTCTACAGCGTTTCGCACGAAACCTGAGTAACTGAGTGTAGTGGACTCTAAAGACTCGTCAATACTATGGCTGTGGATTTAACCACTAGCACGTCAGAGGTATCAGCCATACGTGACGGGCCACCAGCTATTGACCAAAAGGGACGTCGATGAGCGAACTCATCCTGACACCCTACTGAGCCTGTCAGTGACAATATCCGTACAGTCCGGTCCGTTCGTCTATGAGCATCGCATGGCGGGCCTAGGGGGTTGGTAAAAGTCAGACCCCCAATAGCGGTACAAGTCGTGTCGGAGTGTATCACAGAACACCCTGAGATACTACTGGAATACCTACCAGCAAATCTCCTGCCTTGGCCAAGGTCTTTTCATGTTCTGGCTCTCCTAGACACAGCGCGACCTCACCCCCAATACCGGGAGAGACGAACCCCTGTAGATCCGCTCACTGCCTCCATGTGGCTCGGGACTGTACCCAACTAAAATCTGTTTGCACGACTCCTTTGAGCCGTGGTAGGGTAGTAATCAAAGCACAGTGGGAACTCACACGAGACAAATGACGATCTCAGGTCGATGAACTAACCTGTACACATGTCACCAGGGAACTGCTATCTGATGTCTGGTATAATCCCAACTAGCAGGTTCCCGGCGAGTCCTGTCCGGTGTACTCATAACCCAATGAGCACCTGTATACATCTTAGGTGAACCAACTGACACCAGTGGCTTGTGAGACCGGCCACCGCCCCACGTCGGGGTCTCGACTGTATACACTAGTCTACTCTGGAGAATCGATGCCCTGTCTCGAAACTCCCACGACTAGGGACCTTTTAAGGATGTGCTTATACACTCCAGCTCTCACGTATATGATCGCCCTCATACTGCTGGTAGTCAAAAAAGTATCCTAGGGGCACTATCAACGTGCAATAGCGACTCGTAAGGTCACCTAAAGCAGTACACGATGATAAAGATAAACCAGATAGCATACTATCATCTTGAGTTAGACTGTCCTACTGGGATAGGTCCTCCCCTCAATCATTGCAATCGCGTGCCTGTGATTCAATAATTGACTCTGAGGGCACTATCTCCAACACCACCTACGCCCAGTTTATCTTGAATTTCAATACTCAAGGTAAAGAAGTTGAACTTCCGGAACTCTTCAACATGTTGAGGAGTGCAGAGGGCACCCTGCAGAAAGCAAGGGAAACACACGCTCTGTTTGTTGGTAGTGCTTCCTCTTCTAGGTACAAGGCAAAAGCTAAAGGAAAGAAGAAGAAGGCCCCTACCAAACCGAGAGGCGGTGTTGGTAAGGTGGAAGCCAAGAGAAAGGCAAGACTGACAGGGCTGATAGTAGGAAAGGAAGAATGTTTTTACTGTCATAGAAAAGGCTATTGGAAGAAAGATTGCAAGGCTTGGAACACCAAGAACCAGGGCCCGAGGCAAGTTGTGGTTTCGGCTTCAGGTGTGTTTGTAATTGAAAATTGTCTGTCAATCAACTCTACTTCCTGGGTATTGGATACCGGATCAGGATCTCATATGTGCAATTCTTTGCAGGCACTGAGAAGCCGTAGAGTTCTGAAGACCGGTGATATGACCCTCAGGGTTGCTAACGGAGCAAGCATGGATGCTGTGTCCGTAGGGGAATATCACCTTGGATTGACGAGTGGACATATTTTGGTTTTGCGCAACTGTTTTTGTGTACCTAGTTTGAATTGTAATATCATTTCAGTATCTTTGTTATCAAATGAAGGTTATGATTTTACATTTGTAAGCGATGTTGTAAACATCCACCTTAATCATGGTCTAATTGGGTCAGGTACTCTAAACAACGGAATATAAATTAAACCAATTACAAATTTTCAATGTCTAGAACACACTTAAAAGAAAATCTCCGGATACAAATCAGGATTTCTTATGGCATTGTAGACTGGGTCACATCAATGAGATAAGGTTAACTAAGTTACATAAAGAAGGATATTTGGATCCGTTCAAGTATCAATCTTATGCAACTTATCAATGATGTCTCAAAGGAAAGATGACAAAGACTCCGTTCACTGGACACGGAGTAAGAGCAAGTGAGCTCTTACACATGTAAGAAGTGGTTATTCCTATTTCATTACTTTTACGGATGATTTCTCTAGGTATGGACATATTTTCTTGATGTAACATAAATCCGAGGCCTTTGAAAAATTCCGAGAATATAAGAATGAAGTGGAAAAACAAACCGACAAATGTATCAAGACACTGAGATCTGATCAAGGTGGTGAATACTTGAGTACCGAGTTCCTGGATTACCTAAAAGAGAATGGAATTCTCTCCCAGCTTACTCCTCCATACACCACAACACAACGGTGTATCGGAGTGACGGAACCGAACCCTATTGGATATGGTGCGTTCCATGATGAGTAATGCTGAGTTACCGCGATCATTCTAGGGCTATGCACTAGAATCAGTTGCATATTTTTTGAACAAGGTTCCTACCAAGACTGTGCCTACCATACCATATCAGATGTGGAGTGGGAAGAAATCCTATCTTCGTATCTCAAGATATGGGGATGTCCAGCTTTTGTTAAAAAGCAGCATGCAGACAAACTCGAGACACGATCAGTACTGTGTAAGTTTGTGGGATACCCAAAGAACTCCAGGGGGTATCTTTTCTATAACACAGAGGAACAAAAGGTTTTTGTATCTCGTCATGCCCACTTTCTGGAACATCAGTTTTTAGAAAAAGAAACAAGTGGGAGCGCAATAGAACTGGAAGAAATTCCAGAACCACAAACTATTACTGAAAGCTTGGTGGAACCAGAAGTTCCAAATGAACAAGACATTCCCTCACCACTCCGCAGGAGTAGTAGGCTGTCTCATCCGCCTGAAAGATACTACGATTTTCTCATAGACGGGGATAGAGAGGATTGCATCATTGATAATGATGAGCCTACTAGCTTCCAGCAAGCCATTCAGAACGGCGACTCGGTAAAATGGCTGGATGCAATACGGACCGAAATGGAGTCCATGTACACCAACAAAGTATGGACTTTGGACATTACTCCAGAAGGGGTAAAACCCATGGGCTACAAATGGATCTTCAGAAAGAAGATTGGTGTAGATGGGCAGGTTGAAACCTATAAAGCTAGACTTGTTGCAAAGGGTTTTTCGTCAAAGACCTGGTTTGGACTATGACGAAACCTTTTCTCCAGTGGCTATGCTCAAATCCATTCGGATCCTTCTTGCCATTGCTGCCTTCAACGATTATGAGATTTGGCAGATGGACGTAAAAACCGCTTATCTAAATGGAAATTTAGAAGAGTGTATCTATATGGACCAGCCAGAGGGTTTCATTCAGAGTGGGAGCAGCGGGAAAGTATGCAAGTTGCTTAAGTCCATTTATGGACTAAAGCAGGCATCGCGGAGTTGGAACATCTGTTTTGATGAAACGGTCAAAGAATTTGACTTTATCAAAAATCCAGATAAGCCATGTATTTATAGTAAGATTGTAGCACGAACTATCGTATTTCTCGTCTTGTACGTGGATGACATTCTCTTGATAAGAAATGACATTCCTATGCTACAATCTGTCAAAAGATTCTTGTCACACAGGTTCTCCATGAAAGACCTGGGTGATGCCTCTTTCATTCTGGGGATCCAGATCTATTGTGAAAGATTTAAGAGGATGTTGGGACTTTCACAGTCCAGGTACATCGGCACCATACTGAAAAGATTCAGTATGGAAGATTCTAAGCGCGGTAATCTACCGGTTTGTCACGGAATCATCCTCTCCAATGAGATGTCTTCCAAGACTGATTTGGAAAGGGATCGCATGTCTATTATACCTTACGCATCCGCGGTAGGCTCTATAATGTATGCGATATTATGTACCAGACAAGATGTTACTTACGCACTGAGTATGGTAAGCCGGTATTAGTCAAACCCAGGGGAGAACCACTGGACAGCAGTAAAGAACATTCTTAAGTACCTGAGAAAGACTAAGGATATGTTCTTGGTTTACGGCGGAAAGGACCTCCAGATCGAGGCCTTTGCTGACTCCAGCTTCCAGAGTGACAAGGATGACTCCAAGTCCATATCAGGTTATGTCTTTACCCTCAATGGAGAGGCGGTCTGTTGGAAGAGTTCCAAGCAGGACACCGTTACTGACTCGACAATGGAAACAGAGTATATCGCAGCTTCTGATGCCGCAAAAGAAGCAGTCTGGATGAGGTAGTTCTTAACAGAACTTCAGGTGGTTCCGTCCATTATTGATCTAATACCTCTGTAATGTGACAATAACGGGGCTATAGCTTTAGCGAAGGAACCCAGGTCCCATCAGAAGTCCAGACACATCTTGAGGCGGTATCACCGGATCAGGAAGATCGCGGATCGCCGGGAGATCGAGGTTCGGAGAGTTGCTACAGAGGAAAACACTGCAGATCCATTCACATGGGCCATCCCTCAGACGTAGTTTGAGAGGCTATTCGAGATGATAGGTCTGTGATATGATAGCACATGGCCTTAGTGCAAGTGGGAGATTGTTAGTGTTATATGCCCTAGAGGCCGTTATTGTATAGTACTAGCTTGTATATTACATTTTGGAAGCTTGGGATATATACACGGATTTATGACGGTCTTGCTCGATATTGTAGTATGCTACTTGGTTTGTATCTATCTTAATATGTGTATATGTTTCTTTTAATGTATCGCTAGTACATATTGATAGAACCCTTAGGATTTTTGCTTGACTAGCAGCGTTGTGATGGCACCCACACTAGTGGGGGTTGGGTAGTCTACAAGCAAATCCTTTTACAGGTCCCTGGTCGTAGGATTATCGAGACAGGGCATCGATACTCCAGAGTAGACTAGTGTATACGCTTCTCATCCCAGCAGGGGAGATGATCTGTCCCACAGTCATTAGTACGTCGTACTGGAGATAGTATGCAGGTGCTCGTTAGGTTACAAGCATACTGGACAGGACTCATCGCGAACTGTTGGTTGGTATTATACCCATCGTCAGTTAGCAGTTCTCAGGTGACAAGAGTACAGCATAGTTCGTTAACTTGACACTGCTGCTTCGCCTCAAGTGTGTTCCCACTGTTCTTAGATTGCTACCCTACCACGGCTCTATTGAGTCATGCAAATAGGTAGCAGTTGGGTGCAGTCCCGAAGCACTTGGAGGCAGTGGCGGTTAGATAGAATTCGTCTCTCCTGGTATTGGGGGTTGATGTCACGCTGTGTTCGGAACGCCATTACACAAAGTCTCTGGCCAGGGCAAGCGAGATTTGCTGGTAGGTGCTCCAGTAGTTTCTCAGGGTGTTTTGGACTGTACTCTTACACGACTTATACCGCTATTAGGGGTCTGACACTTCCGCCCCCTAGGCCCGATATGCGACACTTTTAGACGAATAGACCGGACTGTACGGAGATTGCCACAGACAGGCTCAGTAGGAGTTCAGATGGATTTCCTCATTGGCCTTCTTATCGACATCTACCTGGGGACTGTTACGTATATCTAGTACCGGTTGCGGCCTGTGGTTAAACCCACTGCCAGCATAGTGTCGAGTCTTTAAAGTCCCACACAGAGGGTTTCCCTGCTTCGGGCGAAATGATATAGAGGTCGTAATGTTTTACGACAGGGTTCGAACATACACGTGTACTTGTGCACGTATGATATTCGGACGGTATATACTAGTTGGCTTTGGTTTAAGCCGGATCGTAGTATTAGATTATTGGATTTATTTAGTCTCAGTATATTTGTGTTTTTCGTAAATACAGATGGGAGGGGCATTCTCGTAATTTTTCGGGAAGCTTCTAGAAGAAGATGACTCATTAAGGTTTTTATCTTTTGATTTAAACTTAAATGAGGTGGAGGAAATGAGGTGTTGTTTTCATTAAATGGACCATGACTCATGGAGATGATTCATCTTATGAATTAAATGAAGCATGGTTGATATTTTACTAGATATTTTAGTGAGATATTTTTATGCTTCATAATTATTCAAACATGAGGCAAGCTTCATATCATTATCACAAACACTTTCTCTCTCCTTAAGCTCTCTCTTCTTCATCTTAACCATAATTGTCTCATGAGTTGAGAATCCTAGGGTTAATGAGGCTAACAAATCCTTAATCACATTATATATTATCTAAGTCACTAAGATTAGCACTCTAAGCCATTTAGTTACCTCATTTTAGAGGTCAAAGCTCAAAGTAGGCACTCTCGGGTGGATCTTCTTCAACTTGAGGAGGAGGACAACAAGAACAAGAAGGACTAGTATCTTGAGGTATAATCATCTTACATAGTAGTTACAACTCCTAGTTTGATTGTTAGTTAAGGTTTAGCAAAGATCCTTATGCATAGTCGGTGTTACCTTGATTGAAAATGATCGTTTTTACCTATTCCGCCTCCCCGTATCATATGGGGTGAGTAACATCGGCTTACAATCTCCACCAGCCGAGCCCTCACGGCCCCATATACCTCTGCCCCCGACGCCTAGCTAAGCCCTCGCCAGAGGGAACTGAGTAGCTTCACTGCTCGGTCCATCCTTAGTAGGCCTTGTACGGCCCTCCCCGCGCTAAGGATCAAAGCTCTCACCAAGAGGCAGCCGAGCGGCTACCCTGCTCGGCTATCCCTGGATGGTAGTTCACTACCCCACAACGCCAGGGATCAAAGCCCTCACCAAGAGGCAGCCGAGCGGCTACCCTGCTCGGCTATCCCTGGCTGGTAGTTCCCTATCCCGCAACGCCAGGGATCAAAGCCCTCGCCAAGAGGCAGCCGAACGGCTACCCTGCTCGGCTATCCCTGGCTGGTAGTTCACTACCCCCACAACATCAGGGATCAAAGCCCTTACCAAGAGGCAGCCGAGCGGCTACCCTGCTCGGCTATCCCTGGCTGGTAGTTCCCTACCCCGCAACGCCAGGGATCAAAGCCCTCGCCAAGAGGATCCGAGCGGCAACCCTGCTCGGCTATCCCTGGCTGGTAGTTCACTACCCCACAACGCCAGGGATCAAAGCCCTCACCAAGAGACAGCCGAGCGGCTACCCTGCTCGGCTATCCCTGGCTAGTAGTTCCCTACCCTGCAACGCCAGGGATCAAAGCCTTCGCCAAGTGGCAGCCGAGCGGCAACCCTGCTCGGCCCGTCCTAAAGGATCAAAGCCCTCGCCAAGAGGCACCGGGAAGTAACCCTTCTCGGCCCATCCTTAGTAGGCCACTTACGGTCCCTCCCGCGCTAAGGATTAAAGCCCTCACCAAGAGGCAACCTGGCCCTCCCTTGCTCGGTTATCCCTGGCTGGTAGTTCTCTACCCCACAATGCCAAGGATCAAAGCTCTCACCAAGAGGCACCGGGGAGCAACCCAGCTCGGCCCTCCTTAAGGATCAAAGCCCTCGCCAAGAGGCACCGAGCAGTAACCCTGCTCGGCCCGTCCTTAGTAGGCCACTTACGGCCCCTCCCGCGCTAAGGATCAAAGCCCTCACCAAGGGGCACCGGGCAGTAACCCTGCTCGGCCCATCCTTAGTAGGCCATTTACGGCCTCTCCTACGCTAAGAATCAAAGCCCTCACCAAGAGGCAACAGGGCCCGCCCTTGCTCGGTTATCCCCGGCTGGTAGTTCTCAACCCCACAACGCCAGGGACCGAAGCCCTCACCAAGAGGCACCGGGCATCAACCTTGCTCGGCCCGTCCTTAGTAGGCCTCTTACGGCCCCTCCCGCACTGAGGATCGAAGCCCTCACCAAGAGGCAACCGGGCCCGCCCTTGCTCGGTTATCCCTGGCTGGTAGTACCCTAGCCCACAATGCCAGGGATTGAAGCTCTCGCTAAGAGGCGACCGAGCAGCTACCCTGCTCGGTCCATCCTTAACACACCTCTTTGTGCCTCCCACGCTAAGGAACAAAGCCTTCACCAAGAGGCATCCGGTCTATCTACATCTGAGTGATCTCCACCTCGACTTCGGGGCCATGGAGATACCGTCTTCCCACCGGTCTTTGCACACTTGGTAAATGGACAGATTCAACTCGACCTGTGATCGCTAGATGAAGAACCGACCTAACATGGAGGTGGTACTGTGCAAATATAAGTGTTCACCGACAAAGGAAAATATGCGAGCAAATACTACTGCAAAAAGAATTTATTCACAAAGTCTCTGCAAAGGTATTATGGGCTCCCCATCCTAACAAAAGTGCCCGGAGGCTTACAAAATTTCAGAGCATAAAAGTAAGAAGACGAAGGGATTCAAGCCTCGGGGCCGGGCGCAACCCCGGGGAGCTCGATGTCCACAACAGGGGCTGCGTTTTGAGGAGCGGCGCCCTTCGCAGGTGCCTTGGCACCATCCTCGCCGAGAACCTCTTCCCCGGCAACGCTTCTAGTGGTACTCCCCTGCGCGTTATCCTTACGAGGATATTCGTTCCGGAGATCTTCATCAGGGAACTCCGGCATCCGAGCCTTGACGGCGTCGAAGGGTGCCAGATGAGGGTAGTGGCTGCGGCTAGGTCGGCGTAAAAATGGTCCGACTTTTTATAGTTCTCCACCGCTTTCGCCGTCCTGAGCTCGGCTCGCTTCGTCTCCTCTATCGCCGCCCCCATCTCCTTCCAGAGGTTGCTCGCCGACTTCTTTAAGGTGCCGACGAGCAACTTGGAGTCTTGAAGCTTGACCTCGGCGGCCTGGGCAGCCTCACGGTGCCTGGCAACCTTCTGCTTCCCGACTACTACCTCCTGGTTCCCGGCCGCCACCTCGCCCTCGAGGACAGCGATCCTCGCCATCGCCTCCTCCAGCTCCAACTTTGAGAACTCCTATAGCGAGGAGAACTCGCCCGCGGCTCGCATCGCCGGGGCAATTTCCTTTTCCTCCGTTCGGACGACGAGGGCGACGTGCTGGAGGACCTGAAGAAATCAGAAGGGGGTCAGAAAGAAAAGGGGGGCACCAAATCTCACGAATGATAGGACGCTGAGTGAAAAATCAAGTGAGGTGCGAGCACTAACCTGCACGGCCTCTTGGGCGATGGCCGCCATTTGTGCCTTGAGAGTCCCCCGAGGGACCTTACCCACGGCCGACCTCTCCATGTCTGCCAGCAAGCTGTCAGCGATGGAGAGCCTCGAGGGCGCCTCAAAGCGGAGGTCCCCCTCGTCCGCTAAGATCGGGGAGGCCGGGGTGCACGGGACCGTCCGGTAGAACCTCTTGAGAGACGGCGCTGGGGAGCCGGTCTCTACCTCCGAGGCCCGGGCCTCTTGTTCCCGAACCCGCTTTCGGCTCGGCTCTTGGCTGGGCTCCGTGGCACGGTCCGCACTCGAACGCCTCGGTGGAGCGGGTGCCGGGGGAGCCGGGGCCTTCGCCGGACGGGAGGAGCTGGCACCTCCAGCCCTCGATCCCTTCTTCAGTACGTGCATGGCCGATCAAAGTTTGCTCAGGTCCATGGGTTCCGCACAAGACAAGGTACAAAGGATTCAGCAACACAAGTAGAAGTAAAATAAACGCAGTCTAAGAGATCACATGTAAACTCCTAACTTACCGGCGAACTGGGCGGGGCTGAGCCCAGCCCAACTAAGAACCCGCTCAGAAAGTAGCACGTCGGCCAGAGGAATAGGCTCCCACTCCGCCACTTCCACCGCATCGGGATCGTTAGATTGACTATCCCGCCAGCACCTATCCTTAGAACACTGGGTGGGCACAGGCCAGTCTTCACCCTCTGGTGGCCCAACAAAGAAAAACTTCTTCTTCCAATCGTGGATGGAAGAAGGTACGACGATGACTCCCGACCCGGTAGCGCTTCCCCGTTGTTTCCTAAAGGAGATGTAAACCCACCTCGGCTCGCCCGCGGGAGCGCCGGAGTGACCTTTGTAAATGAGAGAGGAGGCAAGGGTGGACAGACTGAAAGGGATCAACTGCAACTTTAAACGGACCAGGAACCCAAGGAGAATCCTCCAGGAGTTCGGCACAAACTGGCCCGGGGCAAGCTTAAAGTATTTTAGCGCTCTAACAATCTCGAGAGAGAAGGGCAGGCGCATTCCGGCCCAAAAGGCTTCCAGGTACAGGGCAATCTCCTTGCCTCGTACCTGATCTACCCTCTCCCCTTCCTCGGCCAAACGCAGCGTGTAGCCGGGAGGGATGTGGAAATGAGTCCGAACAGTAGCGAGCTCATCCTCGTACCTCACCATGGACGACACACCAGGGGCATCCACGACATCCGCTCTGGGGACCGCCCCCATCTCGCGACCCCGAGAAGAGGATCTGAACCTAACTTCTCAGGAAGACTCCGACTCAGTCGAAGAAGCAGGGGAAGAAGAAGAAGAACCTACGGGGGACTCCCTAGACCCTACCCGATCTATTTCTATAAACTCTTCAGAAGAAGACATCTAACCTGATGAAGAGGAGTCCTCGGACGAGAAAACGCTAAGATCCGACCTAAAAAAGAGAGCGCCGAGCTAACGAGACTCTGGACGAAGAAATTATGAAGAGATATGGGCCCTGAAGCGGACCCCACCTCTACTTATAGCAGCCGGTTCAACACATCCAACAACGGTCATTTCCCGCCACAACGACCCATCGCATTCGACGGCCACCATCACTCCACCTGTGGCACACGCATTGGTCGTGCCCCATCAAACACAGGGAACCCTCGCTCATCACGTCAACCAACCAGCGCCAGACACGTGGGCCGTCGCTTGGCAAACGTACGCACGATTCGGCGCATCCCCTTTAATGCAAAGATCTCACCCCTGATTCGCCGGCGTCATCCAGAAAATACTGCTGATCGTCCGGGGACACGCCGCGAAGATATCTACGAAAAGGAGCTCACCTCAGGTAACCCGGCAGACCACTCTCGACCCGACCCCTGAGCGGGTCGGGACGAGAGTGGGGGGCTAATGATGATACTCGATATCGGTGACCTCCCAGATCATGACTGTTTCCCCCAATCAGAGCAAAGCTCTGTTTGAAATTCAAAATTCAAAAATTGAAGCAATGCTTCAAGTCCCTTGCGCTGCGCGTAACGCGCCACGTGTCAAAAGCTGATACGTCAGCGCAGCGCCTAAGGCAGCGCGCCCAATCAGAGAAAGGATCTATTTAAAACAAAATTAAAAGAAGCAACGCTTCAGATGATCTGCGCTCTGCGCTGCGCGACACGTGGCAGCGCAATTGTGCTGTGCGACACATGTCAAGCGCTGGGGCATTTGCGCCAAACAGAATTAAAATTCCAGTAAGATCTTTCTGTTCTTGTTAAAACAAGAAGATTGTCTTCTGTAAAACAGAAGCCCTTGGATCAAAGATCCAACGGTGGGGAAAATTCCCCAAATCACTCAGAGAAGGATCTCTTTAACAAATTTAAGAAATTAATGGGCACTATATAAAGGCCCCTAGACCCCAATTCAATTGGCATCAACATCAAGATAAAAAAACAAAACACAGAGAATAGAGAGAGCTCTGAAAAATTGTGAGAAGAACTCAAGAAGAGAAAAAAGGTAAAAACCTTTATAAAAAAAAAGAAGAACTTCTTCTGAATAGATCATTGATCTAAGAACAAGATCAATGATCTTCAATAAAAATTAAATAATAACAGTGCCTTGCACTTTTTTATGAACCATTGGTTCTGGAATCTTAAAAGATTCTCAAGTTATTGAAACAGTGCCTTGCACATGCAAAAACTGCACTGTTGCGCTCCTGGGTTGGCGCAAGCCACCAGAGAGCGCCACGTGTCAGCTCCAGAACCACTTGCGCTATGCACTTTTAAGATAGAGCATTGCTCTCTGAAGTTGGTGCAACGCACTAGAGCGCGCCACGTGTCAGCAACGCAACAGCGCAGCGCACTGGCACAGCGCACTGCACTGTTGCGCTTGCGCTCACCAGAGTGTGACATGTGTCACCACGACAAGCGCTTGCGCTCAATAATTGGCGCAAAACGCCTGACAAACCACTGTCAAGTAATTAATGCGCTGCATTATTTACAGAAAGGCCAAGCCCAATTCAAAAGGGCCTAACAGGCCAAATTAAATGCAATGCATTATTTTAAAGAAGGGCAGGGCCCAAACAGATGCTCTGCATCATTTATAAAGGGACAAAACCCAAATCAGAAAAGCCTAGCAGGCCAGAATAAAATGCAGTGCAGGCCTAATAGGTCAAAGATAAAAAACATTGAATATTCTCAACTGGCCTTAGCCCAATCATGGCCGTAAGTTCTCAAATTAAATTGACTGAGCACGCCTGGTCTCTTAAATCAATTTACATCCGGTTCAAGGGTACATCTCCGAACTCCTCTGACACCTATCGTTGTAATCCTTCAACGACGTTAGAGAAGTGACGGGTCCCGACAACCACATATCGACACGGACTGTGGGGTCCTTAAACTCATGGACTTATGCGTTCTTAAACCAAGATACGGACTGTGGGGTCCTTAAACCCATGGACTTATGCGTCCTTAAACTAATGGACTAATGTGTCCTTAAACACATCTATATGGACTATGGGGTCCTTAAACCCATGGACTTATGCGTCCTTAAACTAATATCCATCCCCAAAACTGGAAATGGACCACCATGTCCCTAAACAGGCAATGGACCGCAACGTCCTTAAACTACCTATGGACCACTATGTCCCTAAACTGGAGATGGACCACTATGTCCCTAAACTGGAACAATAGAATCCAAATGCTCTTTTGTCGGATCTTAATGATCCTGTTAAGTTGATCTTAGTCTCAAATTAGGCTAACATATCCTTAACAAACGTTTAAGTTGATCTTAGCCTCAAATATGGCTAACGCATCCTTAAACCAAAACCTTCAAAACAGACTTTAGTCCCAAATTGGATTATAGATCTCTCAACCAACTTTGGTTCAAGGGTACATCTCTGAACTCCTCTGACAACTGTCGTTGTAATCCTTCAACGTCGTCAGAGAGGTGACGGGTCCCGACGGCCATACATTCAATGGACCACTATGTCCCTAAACTGGAGATGGACCACTATGTCCCTAAACTGGAACAATAGAGCCCAAATGCTCTTTTGTCGGATCTTAATGATTCTGTTAAGTTGATCTTAGTCTCAAATTAGGCTAACGTATCCTTAACAAACGTTTAAGTTGATCTTAGCCTTAAATATGGCTAACGCATCCTTAAACCAAAACCTTCAAAACAGACTTTAGTCCCAAATTGGATTATTGATCTCTCAACCAACTTTGGTTCAAGGGTACATCTCTGAACTCCTCTGACATCTTTCGTTATAATCCTTCAACGTCGTCAGAGAGGTGACGGGTCCCGACGGCCATACATTAAATGGACCACTATGTCCCTAAACTGGAACAATCGAGCCCCCAAATGCTCTTTTGTCGGATCTAAACGATCCCGTTAAGTTGATCTTAGTCTCAAATCAGACTAACGTATCCTTAACGAACGTTTAAGTTGATCTTAGCCTCAATATGGCTAACGCATCCTTAAACTAAAACACCAAATTCAAATCTAAGTAAATACGGATTTGGACTAATCCACGTCCTACGGGCGACGGCATAATTTAGTCTCCGTATACAATCCACGGGCATCCACAAACAAAACAAATACACACGACACGAAGTGAAATTCTGGAGAAGGAGAAAGTTGTTACCGCGATGCGGTAGCGTAATTAACTACAGGGGCTTGCGCCTGCAGGGAAGAGCGTCCCCACAATCAAAAACCCCTCAAGCGAGGGGGAATCTGACGAAGTCTGCTACATCGGCCACATCCGTATAAGCCTCCGATACACGGTGCCATAAATCAACTTGGCATCTTCGGAGAGGTGGACGGATAAAACCAAATAGCATCTGCCCCGAATCTCAGGCAAGACAGTCCGTGTCTTGGCCGCCATTCGGAGGGGAACAGATTCTGGCACGCCCGGTGGGACCTCTTCCTCTTTCCACTCCACACTTCGTGTGTCGTGTTCGCGAACGAATCGCGGTTTGCTGTGGTTACCTGTGGATTCGAGGTACTAAGATTTGGTGTCTTGCTCCGTGCAGAAAACAGAAAATCAATGGCTTCAAACTGCACTACCTGCAACTGCAACTCTCGCTCCGTCCTTGCTGGAGGAGTGACTTATGGGCCCTAAGCGGCCTCCATCTTCACTATGCCGGTGGAACAGGTGACTCAGGCCACCACTGGATTATGCTTCGGGACCATGCTCCCACTGTTGAGCTTCAATGCCACAATGACGTCGCAAGAAGCTCCGAAGAAGTCGGTCTTTGATCGGCTTACAACTACCGCGACCCCTCTCATCGGGTCGCCCAAGTCCAACGCCTCCGTCTTCAGCAAACTGGGTCAAAGCTCAAATGGGCCCATGAAGAAGCCTGCAATACCAGAAGGCGTTATCCCGAAGCGGATAGCCATCCCTGTTCCCGTTCCAGACGAAATCACCAAAGTTGCTTCCTCTACTCGGAAGTTTGCTCTTGATGGGTTGGTCGTCCCCATTCAACGGACGTTGGTCTTTAAAAGGCTGATACCAGCAAATTCTGACCAACACAGGGGGCATGAAAAGGTCACCCCTACGACTAAACCAACTCCAATCACGCGACACGCTCGACGTCGCCACTGGCGCCGAGTAAGGAAGGATGGGGGCAACTTCCCCTCTCGGATAACTCCGCCAGCTCCAATGGTGGGGATCGATGCTGTTGTTCCAACCGGGAACAGTTTTGAATTGCTGAACACGATGCGCAGAAACTCTCCTACTGCGGTGCTGAAAAGAACTCCTTCACCTGTGAAGGATACTCCAGAGAAGAAGCTGGAGCACCCCCCTCAACGGCTACCCTCTAAAATTTACAAAGTCTGGCGACAGGTCCAAGAGTCGATGATTGATGAAAACTATCTCCGCCGACAGAAAAAGATGAAGGTGCGGCAGGAGAAGGATTACTCTGTCAAGCCACAAAAAACAACAGCTGCTTGGGTGCCTACTACAACGGCCCCCTCAACTCCAATCACTCAAAAAAGGAGGCCGCAAAAAGCCCCTATGAGCATGGCGAACCGTTAAAGCGCTGAACACAAACGCCCCAAGTCTAGGGGCATGGTGGTGCACACTATTTATATGGCTTCCGGAAAGAAGGAAAGCCGCGCTTCGACGGGTCACCGACCGCTCACCCGATCCGTGACAAAAGCCCAGGAGCAGCAACAGAAGCTTCAGGAAATGATGACTGCGATGGCTGCACTTACCGAACCAAAAGAATGTTCGGAAGTATCATCAGAGCAACGTCACGAACAAGAAACCGATGCTGATTTCTTACGTAGAGTCCTCGAAAAGAAAGACAAAGAAGCCGCAGAACAAGCGGCTAACATAAAACAAATGGCACTCCTCTTCCAAGACATGGTAGGGATGATGTTACAGCCGGACCCTCCAGCTGAAGACCCTCCAATCATTGCCGGAAACGACGGAGGGGAAACATCTGATCCTCCTCCGGCCCTTTCAACAGCCAAAGAGGAAACTATCTCCAAGGCCGCCCTGGATGATTATATTGCTCAGCAGATACGAGTTCATCAGGCGAATGAAGCGGCTGGCTAAGTTGTCAAGACTGGACGACCCTATCCAAGCTGGTATGACCAAATCAGTTACCCGCCGGGATATACGATCCCTAAATTCCATGTGTATAAGCGGACAGGGAATCCACATCAGCATGTCGCTCAATTCAGGGCCTTATGCAGCAATACTGGAGGCAATGACAAATTGTTGCTTCGCCAATTCGTCGGCAGCTTAGCAGAAACAGCCTTTGAATGGTATTCGGAGCTACCTAACGACTCTGTCAAAACATTTGCGGAGATGGAGCTACTGTTTACACAAAGATTCACGAGTGCTAGTGAACGCACCCCGATAACAGCACTGATAAATGCCAGGATAAGGCCAGGCAAAACGTGGGTGCAATACGCAACACGATGGAGGAACCTATGGTCGAAATGCGAACAACGCATAGAAGAGGCACCTGCGGTAGGCATGTTCGTGGGCACTCTCGATCCGCAAGCGACCATTTCGCAATTCATGATGTTCTTCAGGCCGACCACCTTCCAGGCATTGATCGACAAATTAGCCCAAATGGACCAGATGGGCCATAGACCGTCTCCTCCAAAACCGGACTCTCGAAAGGAGAAGGGGAAAGGAAAAGAGATCGTCGTCGTCAATGCTCAACAACAACCAAGCAACTCAAAACCGGTTGTTCGCCAAAATAACGTGCGTCCATGCCCATCCCTCGAAGAGAGATTGGGACGTCCTTACTCGTTTCCTCAGGATAAAACGAGAAGACTGTTTGAGCTGGCAGTGCGCAACAGACTCATCAATCTGCCGAGTCCAAAACGTCTGTCGCAGCCAGGCGATCTCAATAATCCCAATTATTGCCCTTACCACCAAACGGTAAGTCACCCGAGCGAGGACTGTTTCGTCTTTAAGGGATGGATCGAGGATCAGTACCTACAAGGCAAGTTCGCGCTGTCTGAAAACTGGAAGGTAAACCCACCACAGCCGCACACTCCAAAGAAGATGGACACGATGGGGGCAGCTTGTTCTTTTGTCGAGGACGAAAACGATGGAGAAGACTCATCAGATGAATCCGAAGATTACGTAGCGACTTGTCATGTGATCTCTCACTCATTCGCAGATAATGAAGAGGCTCCTTGCATCGAGAAACCGAAGGTGAACCCTGAACCAGAAATTCTGCGGCCGTCAGACAAGTTGATCGATGTCTTCCTGAATGAGATTCGTCTGAAAGTCAAAGCCAATCAAGAGCGTGAGATGGCCATACTGGAAGGAGCCAATCACCGACTACTAGACCAAAGAGTTGAGGCACTTCCGTTAAATCAAAAGTCATTCGCTGCGGATAAAAACAAATTCAAGACGAGGAAAAGGTTCGCCAAAGCCCTGTCAGTGGGAATGAAGCTACCGCCCTCTGAAGAAAATACTCTCAGTGGAGTAGAGATGCATCCTAACTTCTGCTTATATCATCAGAAGATCATACATCCTACCGAAGACTGCGACTCCTTTAAGTGTTGGTGGCAAGGGTATGTCGCTCAAAAGCAACACTTCAATAGGACAAAGCATGAAGCTCGTAGACGTCAAAAAAATGCGATAGATGAGCGCAAAAGAGCCGCCGACGACTGTCACATAGCCGACTCCAAGGGATCGCAAATTATCACCTTTGGAAGCGACTCTGACGAAGAAGCTATCCTCAACCCTCTCCTCGAGGAATCCATTTCAAAAATGAAAGAATTAAGGAGTTGCGAGAACGTTCAGCCGTGCAACTGCACGCTGCTCGGAAAAAATCTCGGCCCCATAAACAAAAGATCGAGCAAAAAGGATAAAGGGAAGGGAAAAACAGCCATCGTAGCCAATTCTCAACAGCAATCGAGTGGCCCTAGACCGGTTGTTTGCCGAAACAACAAGCAGCAACCCCTCCAGGAAAAGTTGAAACGTCATTACTCGTTTCCGCAAGATAAAACAAGGGGACTGTTCGAGCTGGCAGAGCGTGACAGACTCATCAATCTGCCGAGTCCAAAACGTCCGTTGCAGCCAGGCGATGTTAACGATCTCAATTATTGCCCTTACCACCAAACGGTAAGCCACCTGATCAAGGATTGTTACGTCTTCAAAAACTGGGTTGAAGATCAATACCAACAGGGCAAGTTCGTCATCTCCGAAAACTGGAAGGTGAGCCCGCCGCAACCACATGCTCCGAGAAAGATGGACACGCCGGGGGCATCATGCTCAGTCATAGAGAAAGCCCCATAGACCGAAAAGTCAGTAAACTAGAGATTCGACTCAAATACGGCGACGACGGACCGAAACGTCCTTAAACTAATGACAGACCGAAATGTCCCTAAACTAACCATTCTCACCCACCTTTTGACCATGGGTTACTTTTCCTTTTGTGCTTTTAACTCAAGTTCAATAATATCCTAACCATGGTTTGATGTGTGAAGAGGAAAATATATATATTGATATATTTTCTATTTTCTTTAGTGAGTTGAACTTATCATCTTCTCAAATTGCCATCATCTTCTTCTTCCTCTCTCATTTTGCTCTCTAGTTCTTTGTAGTGAGCAATATACTCATCAAGATTGGATTTTGAAGTGAGAAAGAGAACCACAACACCATTCTACACAAGTCTAGCCCACTTGTTTGGAGTGTTAGCTTGATTGCGTTCACTTGATCGGATAAAGTTGCAAGCTTGGACAAAGCGGACTCCGGGTGGATCATCGGTGACATCGAGGAGTTCAAGCGGAGCTTTTTTCAAACCCTAAGTAGCCGAGGAGTCTAGCGCAGGGAGCTACAAAGGTTGTACTCTCTAAACCCTAGCTTTCCTTTCATATGATGATGTGAAAAAATTTGAAACCCTAATTTTTCTAGGATCGATCCGATGTTTGTTAACTTAGCACCCTAAAGACACCACCTTTGGTTCATGTGATGCTTCCAAACCCTTCATGAGGTGCTAGGCTAACCCAACACTATCATTACAGATAACAACGAAAATACAACGTCCTCTTATGCCATCCGCATTCGCCACTGGGTCATGTCATCACCGGTTAGGTTACTTAACTAAAGGCAGAGCGGGGGCTGGGCTAGCGCGGGTGTAAAACATAAGTGACGTCTAAATAGCTATCAAACTACTACCGCAGCATCCTTAGGCTGACGAGATGAATAAAAAAATATATATAAAAAAATATAATAAACGGTATGTCCATAAGCAAAATGGGCACGGATAAAAACCCGAAAGGGCTCCGTGAGTAAAAACAGCAGGGCTACCGGCGAGTCTTGTGATAACCGGAAAGGGCGCAACCTCGTTAGAAAAAAGAATTAAAAAAACGGTATGTCCATAAGCAAAAAGGGCACGGATGAAAACCCGAAAGGGCTCCATGAGTAAAAACAGCAGGACTACCGGCGAGTGTTTGTGAAAACCCGAAAGAGCGCAACCTCGTTAAAAGACACTTACAAGGTCCTCTCGACCTTGTAAGGAGAAACCACCCGCGTGGGATCCTTACGACTCACAAGGGAGCAACACACTTAGGGATCCCCATAATTCTTAAAGAGAAAATACACTTGCGAGATCCTCACGACTCGTAAGGAGAACTCTCTTATGGGACTCTCACGGCTCATAAGATTTGAAAGTCTTAAGTTACAGAGACTTAAACCTATGCTTAAGCAACCTCCACAACCTTCGATATTGCCCTACAGGTGGTTCAATTCTGACCCTTGTATACAATCCACGGGCGCGAATAAATATTTCCCTAACCAAGGCTCATCCGTGACTAGGGATATGTCCATACGGTGAACAACCCTTGTAAGTCCTCTCGACTTATAAGGAGAAAACCCTTTTGTAAGATCCTTACGACTTACAGGGGAATATACACTTAGGAATCCTCACGATTCCTAAGGAGAAAACACACCTACGAGATCCTCACGACTTGTAGGGAGAAATACTTTTGTGAGACCCTTACGGCTCATGAAGTCAAAAGCCTTAGTCGACGGGATCCTAACCCTGTTCACTAAGCCACCTTTGTTCGACATCGACAGAGGCAAATGATGATTCGCTCCTGACAATATCCCAGTTGTAGCGATGATGATGCCTAAACCGTATCAAATCCCAAGCCCTTTCATGGCAAATGATGATTCGCTCCTGGCAATATTCCAGTTGTAGCGATGCTGATGCTGAGATTGGCACCAGATTCCAAGTTCTACACTTGCGATGAAAAAATCTGCGAGCCACACATGCATACAAAATAGCCGAAATGATGGGGCAGCTTGCAATAAAAAGCAGCAAGTAAAAACGTATGCATATAGAACAGCCGAAATGATTGAGCAACTCGCAATAAAAAGCAGCGAGTAAAAATAAAATAAATAGCCGAAATGATTGGGCACTGCGAAAAATAGCCGAAATGATTGGGCAATCGCGACCTTCGCGATATAAAAGCTGAAATGATAGAGCATCGTGGAAATAAAACAATAATATAAAAAAATGATGATGAAACTTTTGCCCTACAGGTGATGGTACATCAATCCCTATATACAATCCAGGGGCGCAAACAAAGAAAGGATCATACTCCTTCCCCTAGGTTTCATCATAAGAAGAAACCAAATCTCGACGGGCCACAAATAGCCTAAAGAATACCTCAACACTCGTCTCGTCACAACGGACACAAGATCAAGAAAAGCGGAGCGACGACAAAATCCCAGCTCCACCTCAACATTCACCTCGTTACAGTAGACGAGATGTCAACAACGGCGTTCCTTCGCAGTCCATCAAGATGCGGATACAACGCCAACGAAAGACCCTATGGTCAAACAAGCGGACTAACGGCAAAATCCCAGCTCCACCTCAGCATTCGTCTCGATACAGCAGACAAGATGTCACGACAGCGTTCTTCCTCCAACAGGGTTCGGACATGACAAAGCAAACGAAGCGAAGGCCAAATTCCTAGCTTCAAGGTCTTAACGGCGAGTCATATAAAGCCTGAAAGACAACTGGAGATCATCCCGCACCAGTGCGGAATGGTCACCACTTCGACGTTCGTCTCGACACAGCAGACGCAACATCATCAAATAACGGAGCCACGGCAAAATCCCTAGTTCGAAATCTCGACGGTTCACCAGCAACCTAGGGACAACCGCGACATTCGTCTCGATACAGCAGACGCAATGCCAGCAAACGAAGCGAAAGCCAAATTCCTAGCTTCAAGGTCTTTACGGCAAGTCATATAAAGCCTAAAAGACAATCGGAGATCATCTTGCACCACTGCGGAATGGTCACCACCTCGACGTTCGTTTCGATACAGCAGATGAGATGTCACCCCAGCGTTCTTCCTCCAACAGAATTCAGACGCAACATCATCAAATAACGGAGCCACGGCAAAATCCCTAGTTTCAAACCTCGACGGTTCACCAGCAACCTAGGGACAACCGCGATATTCGTCTCGATACAGCAGACGCAATGCCAGCAAACGAAGCGAAGGCCAAATTCCTAGCTTCAAGGTCTTAACGGCAAGTCATATAAAGCCTGAAAGACAATCGGAGATCATCTTGCACCACTGCTGAATGGTCACCACCTTGACGTTCGTCTCGATACAGCAGATGAGATGTCACCCCAGCGTTCTTCCTCCAACAGGATTCAGACGCAACATCATCAAACAGCGGAGCCACGGCAAATTCCCTAGTTCCAAACCTCGACGGTTCACAAGCAACCTAGAGACAACCATGACGTTCGTCTCGATACAGCAGACAAGATGTCACCCCGGCGTTCTTCCTCCAGCAGGGTTCAGACACGACAATCAAACAAACGGAGCCACGGCAAAATCCCTAGTTCCCACTGCGACATTCGTCTCGATACAACAGACGTGATAACAGCAAACGAAGCAAAGGCCAAATTCCTAGCTTCAGGGTCTTGACGGCAACTCACATAAAACCTGAAAGGCTATCGGAGATCATCCCACACCAGCGCGGAGTGGTTATGACTCATCGGGGCTATCCAAAATGAGCTTAACCTCAAGTAAAAAGCGGCATGGCAAAATTCCTAACGCTTGCTCTTCCGACAGTCAAACTGCCAAGGAGGATTGCTTGAAGACGTCTTGTCCATCCCCCGAAGGGATCAGAGACACGGCAGTCGCAGGGCTACTCGAACAGCACGATTGCCTATCGAGGAATATATCAGCTGATGCGACGGTACGACGGCCAAAACCCTAAGTACCACAGACCCTAACGGACTTCTGTCGTAAAGAGCAGAGGTTAATTGCGACGTTAGGATATTCTTGGGAGAAATACTCGATTCGTCTCGACTTGTGAAGAAATTGATGTCTTTGCGAGAACTTCTCGATGCAGCTCGACTCGTAAGATAAAGCCTTAGGCAGTAAGAATTAAAAAACTTATTCCCTAAGCACTGGGACCCTGCGAGTTGGCCCAAAACGGGATCTTGCATACTATCCACAGGTCTCACTCTCCAAACTCAAATCTCGACAAGGAGGGAAACAACCGCTTATGGGTCCTCTCGACTCGTAAGAGGGAAAATTTTCTTATAAGATCCTTACGACTTATAAGAGAAAATGCACTTAGGAATCCTCATGATTCCTAAGGAGAAAATCCACCTACGAGATCCTCTCGATCCGTAGGGAGAAAAGTCTCAATGAGACCCTCACGGCTCATAGAGTTGAAAAGTCTTAGGCGGCAGATCTGAACCTGCGGCCTAAGCCATCGCTATCTTGTGGAGAAACCAAGATGCTCACTCTATTATCTGTCAACCATGTTTATCAAGACAGCATGCTGATAATAAGAGAAAGGAAGAAAACAAAAGAGCATACAAGACATTGCAAAGAGAAAATGTGTATCTTTATTTATAAATTCAATCAAGTACAAGGTGAATCGTACAAAAGAATAAAGAATGGATACATCTTATTTGAAAAAGAGAATTTTTACAAGTATATTGATACAAGAGCAACTACTGGGAAGGAAGCATCTTAAATAGCCCTATCAGTTGTTCGCGCACTTCCTTCCATGCCTTTTCCTGATCAGCCACCACCGCCAGTTCTGCCTCCACTTGAGCCCGCTGCTGCAAGAAGGATGCAAGCTGCTCCCCGGCGGCCTGCTGAGCTGCTTCACGGCCTTGGGCATCACGCTCGGCGGCATCAAGCTTCCGCTTCAAGTTTAGTCCATTGGAGATACGCTCCAGAAGGCCCTCGAAGATAGCCTTCACCTGAGCAGCGTTCGCCTCAACTTCAGCACGTAGGTGAGCAGTCTCGCTTGAAGACTTTTGACATTCCTTCAGCCTTAAGGCTACTTCTTGTTCCAAATGGTCGAAGTAAGAAGCGCTTTGCTCGATCCATTCTGCCTGTTGAGTACTCACGGCCAAAACCTCAGGGGCAGGACGCATCGATTCCAGCTGATGCAGGCGGGCCTCGATTTCCCTGCAGTGATTAACCCAAGATTCGACGACGCCTTCGTTATGAAAATTTACAAGCGCCGCCAACATTGGGTTAACCTCCACAGCGAAATCTGCGGCAGATGGGAGAGCATCTGCGTCAAGCTCTTCGATGTATCCACTCAACATGCCCAAACTCATCACGGCACCCTTTGAAGATGGACGTTTCAAGAAGGGGCCTGCCGGCATTAGGATGCGAGACTCAAGAGGGACCGGGATTGGAACGACAGCTGAAAAAACAAAATACGATTAGATGACAGTTCAAGAAATACAAAAAAAAGTCATCGATGCGATTGTTTACTATACCAGCTGCAGCAGGTGGCAAGGCCGGAAGGGCCGGTGGCGCGACCGATCTCTCATCCCCTCCTTCGATTTGTAGCACTGTAATCAGGACGAGGGAAAGTTAGAAATAATTCCATCACTAAGAAAGGAAAGACATCAGTTGGAAACTATACTCACTAGCGCCACTAGAGGAAGAAGCGAGTTCGGATGGGAAGGAGAAGTGCGGGTGCAACACCTGATAGAGATGGTCAAAAAGCACTCCTGAAAAGACGCAATAATACGACATTAGTACATAAATTATGCGTCTAAAAGATAAAACTAATGGGTTGCAAATCCATACCTTTCAACATCTTTGATGGTACAAGGGAAGGCTGAGAGGTGACCACCGCCAAGGCAGTAGTTGACAGCGCTCCCTCGAGCAATGGAGTATCGGCACTGGCCGCACCTGCGTTAAAGATAAAGATAAACTTGTCAGAAAGGATTGCGAGATAAAAAGGGATAGCAACTCGAAATTTACCTGATGAGCCGCCAGCCGAGATGGAGGCGTCTCCCTCCTCCATCGACATAAGTCCACCTCCCGTGGCCTCATCACCAGACTCTACGGGGGTCGTCGTCGTGCTCGCAAGTCCAGGAGACGGTGGAGGACCGTAGGCGGGGAGAGCCATGATCGGAGCATTGCCAGACTCTTGAGAAAGAGCAGCCGACTCGTCCTCAGGAATCATGCCCGCCTCACGCGCTACTCCCTCGGGTTCAGCGGTCGCCATTGTCTCATTCGCCGTCACCATGAGGTCGCCGGTCTCAAGCGCCTCGTCCGCCGCTGCCCCAAACTCAGTTATAGCGGTCGTCTCATTTGCCACCACCTCAGGCTCGGCATCAACGACCTTCTCTGGTGCAGCTCCCTCAGCCCCCGGCTCAGGCTCAGCAACCCCGGCGACGTTGCCCACCGTCGGTTCGGGTTCAGTCGGTGCCTCTTCCTCTGTCCCCTGAGGTTCAACAATTTCCGCCTCCCCTTCGGTTGGACTTGGCCCTGCAGAACAAGATATATAAGAACCGACAGGTTTATAATTCTTACAATAAAATCTGGAAAGATACATTACCTGAGGTGGACTGATCGTTGGCCTCCCGAACTGCACACGCCACTTGCCTGCGTGCTGTAGACAAGGCGACCGGGGGCTCCTCTGAGGGAATATCAGCATGAGGAATGGTGCTTGGACCCGCTCCCACGGCCAAAGCAACCCTACATGCCTTCGCTTCGCGCCTTAACCGCTTTCGCTCCTCCTGAGCCGTCAAGAGGGAGCTCTTCAAAGCTTCCTTCATTGAAGCGTCATCGTCCGTGAACAGAGACGCCTCCAGAGCCTTCAAGGCATCCCTCATCGGCTTTTCGAGTCGAGACTCTTGCGGCAACCCCGAAGAGACCGGGACTTCAGTAGTTGGTCCGGGAAGAGTCTCTGCGTCACTTCGCGGGACCGGCATTGTGGTTCCTGTGATGAGAAAAAGAAAGGGTTAGATCGACCATAACAAAAGGAGAATAAATGACTTAATGAATCGAAATGTACCGAGGCCTGGGGATGCTCCGAGTCGCTCTTCCTCTTGAAAAGTTTTGAGGGAAGCAGTGATGGCTTCTTCAGTAGTGATGCCTGTTTGAAGAAAAGAAAGGAAAAGCATTAGTCAAAGACAATAATAAAAGTACGATGCAATAAAAAAAATGCGACTAATAATTACCCGATTGTGCGAGCTTAGCTAACCATGCGTCGCGCCTCGCCAATCGCTCTGAAGCTGCGATGGCGGCAGCCAGATCAGTGTCATCAGGCGGCATGACCAGTCCCTTATTGGTCCCGTACTCGCCCAAGCCCTCGCTATAGGGAGCATGGGGTTCCTGACCGAATACAACGTCAGCTAAGAAGAGCGACTTCTTCTTCCTCTTCTGCCCGCCAGCCTTGGGTGCACCCAAGATCAACTTGTGCTTTGAAAGCACCTTAGGGCGGCGAGTCCCGATATTCGCACCCACGCCGGACTCCGGCGATACCACATTAACCGTTTCCGCTGGAGCACAGGGCGCTGGTGGCGCATCTACCGTATCGGGAAGCGGCAATCCACGCGGGGGGCTCAACACGTGCGGTGGCCTAACTCCGGCATCTTTCAGTGGAGGAATGACCGGAGTCTTTGGCTTCAAGGGAGCCTTGCGATCGCCGCCGGGAGGCGCACCCTTGCGGTCAACCAGCATGCGCTTCTCCATAAGGATAACTGGACCTATTGCATGCGCGTACCAAGCCACGTACGCGTTGAGCACCTTGGGGACGCAGCTCGGCTCGCTGATGAAGAAATAGGAACCCGTGTTAAGCCGCATGAAATGGTGCATTGCATTCCTTATCCCCTCTCGGCTGGCCACGGGCTTTTCTAAGAAAACTTCCATCGGGATCCCCTAGTGATAACTCGATTGCTGAGTGAACCGGTGAGGGTTATACCTCATGAAGAGTGCCGTCTCATTCTGCCTAAACACCAGGTAGCCCGGCCGAATAGAGTAGAGGTGGAGGATCTCCCGAGCTTTCAATATGGAGGCCCCGTCCTTAAAATCATCGCGCAGCGGCACTACCGACTTGGCGGTCTCTGGGCCTATGGTTATGACTTTATCCAAAAAAGAAACCTTCGCTCCGACCAGGTGTGGACGAAGGATCAGCTCCCTAGCCTCCCGTAGAGGTGCAACCACGATCGAAGCGCCGACCAACCGCATGACTCTTGCGAGTCTGCACTTCTCAAAAAACGGAGGGATTTTATGGGTGCCGAACACCCCGTGCACATGCATTTCCATCCAAGAGGTGAAGTAGTGCATCGGGAAGTTAGCAGGCTGCACCCCAGGCTCATTAGCGTCCGCTGCTATGCTAAGTCCATTATAAAGGTGAGCTGGCCTGGCGATTCCTACTGTCAACTGCAGACCAGCCACCATCCGATGCGCTGGGTAGAAAACAGATGGCCGCATGTGGCGCGGGTGCATGGGTAGCGCGAAGCTGCACAACCACAATCCCAGGAACCCTACAAAAAAGGTCTCCTCATCCATGCCCGGGACGGCGATTTCTGACAAGAACATGACGGCGGCGCCAGGGAGATAAAAGTCCTTGTGATCATCCTCCGATATGGGTCGGCGGTCCAAGCCGAAGCCAAAAGGGTCATCAAGCTGGGCGAACTTCTCGCTCCGCTCCGATAGGAACTCCGGTCGAATGAAGCAGGCGATAAAATCTGCGAAACTGACTCCCTGGATGCCCGATTCTAGATAGAGCCCTTTATAGATCTCCAGCATCTTCACGAAGCCCGGAAACTGGTGCTGAATAGCGTTCTCCGGCGTCAGATCAAACAACAGTGGCTTGGTGGCAAAGACGTTCGTCAGGAGGAAGCAGCTCCTCGTAATGCTCCCCCCTCATCGGCAGACCCGACATTTCAGCAAATTCCTCCAAGGAGATATAGACTTCCCGGTCCGTCATCAGGAAGGTGTGGATGGGGATATTCCATTGCTCGCTAAAAGCCTTAACCCACCACGTTGGAGGAGAGGGATACTCAAAGAGCGAAACGTAGATAGCCGAATACAAACCAATCTTCATCAGATGAGTCCTCTTCGCTGATAAGATGTACCGGGCCCACTGCAAATACCCGGCGAGCGGCCGTGGGATCAATCCAATGTTATAGGTCTGTCCCCAAGGGCGTGCTTCACCCTGACAGATTCGCCTCCCCAAAATGTCTATTGCCGGCGGTGGCTGCACGGGAACAGCACCAATAGCAGGCTGGAGGAGGTCATCCAAATTCCAATTTTTGACCTCCACGGCATACTTCACCGGGGGTTCATCCGCATAGGGGATCGAAAATATGGGCTCAGACGGCGTAGCGGAACCGAAGTTTCGGCGACCCTGGATGATCTCGTTATACCACCTACCCCACAGGTGAAGGTTTTTGTGCTCAGGGTCATGAGCCTTGATAAGAGTGAGCACCTCTCGGTCCACTGGTGCCTGGGGAAATCCTCCCTCCGAGCGAGCAAACGGGAATGATAAGTCAGCAGGCATGTTTTCTGTAGAGGGACAAAAGTTAGCCGTCAGTGTTGTAATTCCAACGCTTGACATTTTAAAATTTATACCACACTGCAATGCAGTGGGTAGGGGACCAAATGGGGACCCACAAAATCTGGATGACAGTGCATCAGTTAATAGGACAACCCCATCATTGGATGAGGCTGTCAATTAATCCCCAAGAGAATATTCTCATTAATAAAAATCCCTAGAGATAAGGAGAAAATCTCCTCTTTCAAAGGAAAGCTCTGTCACAGAGTGACACTTGTCAAACTCTGGTCTCAAGGGAATAAAATTCCTTAAAAGAGCCTAGCTCTGTGATAATGATGAGAAAATCTATTAAAAGAAAAAAATTCATTAAACTCCTAAAGATTAAAAAAAATTGGGATCCTAAAGATCCATGAAAACTCTTAGGAGTTCTTCATTTTCGGATCAAAAAGATCTACATTTGATCCATGAGCAAAGCTCTGTTCATGGGTTAAAACCCATGAAACAAGATCTCTGTAGATCTATAGACTTTTGAGAGCAAGGCTCTGTTGATAAAACCCCAGAAAGGTTTTCTTTAGATCAAAGATCTATAAGAGCAAGGCTCTGTTAATTTAATTTAATTTAATTTAATTTTACCTAAGATGATTCTAAGTTCTGAACTCTGGAGTTCTTGAGAAAAAAACGAGAGCAAGGTTCTGAAGTTATTAAAAACAAGAGCAAGGCTCTGAAAATCAAAGTTCTTGAAAAATGGTAAAACGTTTACTAAGGACCAAGGGTCCTATTTATAGGCACCTGCGCCCTTTCAACTCACCAGTTGATCCAACGGCCAAGATCTTGCCACCGCTACACTCACGTATGTGCCACGTGAGCGCAACGGTGGGGGGGCATTTGTTTTCCCCAATCAGAGCAAAGCTCTGTTTGAAATTCAAAATTCAAAAACTGAAGCAACGCTTCAAGTCCTTTGCGCTGCGCGCAACGCGCCACGTGTCAAAAACTGATACGTCAGCGCAGCGCCTAAGGCAGCGCGCCCAATCAGAGCAAGGCTCTATTTAAAACAAAATTAAAAGAAGCAACGCTTCAGATGATTTGCGCTCTGCGCTGCGCGACACGTGGCAGCGCGGTTGCACGGCGCTCTGCGCTGCGCGACACGTGGCAGCGCAGTTGCGCTTGGGCAGTTGCGCTGCGCTGTACGCTGCGTGACACGTGTCAAGCGCTGGGGCGTTTGCGCCAAACAGAATTAAAATTCCAGTAAGATCTTTCTGTTCTTATTAAAATAAGAAGATTTTCTTCTGTAAAACAGAAGCCCTTGGATCAAAAATCCAACGGTGGGGAAAATTCCCCAAATCACTAAGAGAAGGATCTCTTTAACAAATTTAACAAATTAATGGGCACTATATAAAAGCCCCTAGACCCTAATTCAATCGGCATCAACATCAAGATCAAAAAACAAAAACACAGAGAATAGAGAGAGCTCTGAAAAATTATGAGAAGAACTCAAGAAGAGAAAAAAGGTAAAAACCTTTATAAAAAAAAAGAAGAACTTCTTCTGAATAGATCATTGATCTAAGAACAAGATCAATGATCTTCAATAAAAATTAAATAATAACAGTGCCTTGCACTTTTTTATGAACCATTGGTTCTGGAATCTTAAAAGATTCTCAAGTTATTGAAACAGTGCCTTGCACTTGCAAAAACTGCACTGTTGCGCTCCTGGGTTAGCGCAAGCCACCAGAGAGCGCCACGTGTCAGCTCCAGAACCACTTGCGCTATGCGCTTTTAAGATAGAGTATTGCTCTCTGAAGTTGGCGCAACGCACTAGAGCGCGCCACGTGTCAGCAGCACAACAGCGCAGCGCACTGGCTCAGCGCACTGCACTGTTGCGCTTGCGCTCACCAGAGTGTGACACGTGTCACCACGACAAGCGCTTGCGCTCAGTAATTGGCGCAAAGCGCCTGACAAACCACTGTCAAGTAATTAATGCGCTGCATTATTTACAGAAGGGCCAAGCCCAATTAAAAAGGGCCTAACAGGCCAAATTAAATGCAATGCATTATTTTAAAGAAGGGCAGAGCCCAAACAGATGCTCTGCATCATTTATAAAGGGACAAAACCCAAATCAGAAAGGCCTAGCAGGCCAGAATGAAATGCAGTGCAGGCCTAATAGGCCAAAGATAAAAAAAACGTTGAATATTCTCAACTGGACTTAGCCCAATCATAGCCGTAAGTTCTCAAATTAAATTGACTGAGCACGCCTGCTCTCTTAAATCAATTTACATCTGGTTCAAGGGTACATCTCCGAACTCCTCTGACACCTATCGTTGTAATCCTTCAACGACGTTAGAGAAGTGATGGGTCCCGACAACCACACATCGACACGGACTGTGGGGTCCTTAAACTCAAGGACTTATGTGTCCTTAAACCAAGATACGGACTGTGGGGTCCTTAAACCCATGGACTTATGCGTCCTTAAACTAATGGACCAATACGTCCTTAAACACATCTATATGGACTATGGGGTCCTTAAACCCATGAACTTATGTGTCCTTAAACTAATATCCATCCCCAAAACTGGAAATGGACCACCATGTCCCTAAACCGGCAATGGACCACAACGTCCTTAAACTACCTATGGACCACTATGTCCCTAAACTGGAGATGGACCACTATGTCCCTAAACTGGAACAATAGAGCCCAAATGCTCTTTTGTCGGATCTTAATGATCCTGTTAAGTTGATCTTAGTCTCAAATTAGGCTAACGTATTCTTAACAAACGTTTAAGTTGATCTTAGCCTCAAATATGGCTAACGCATCCTTAAACCAAAACCTTCAAAACAGACTTTAGTCCCAAATTGGATTATAGATCTCTCAACCAACTTTAGTTCAAGGGTACATCTCTGAACTCCTCTGACA
This sequence comes from Agapanthus africanus, assembly GCA_030015575.1. NCBI lineage: Eukaryota > Viridiplantae > Streptophyta > Magnoliopsida > Asparagales > Amaryllidaceae > Agapanthus > Agapanthus africanus. Next base: position 741,105,543 of record CM057337.1, read on the forward strand.
TCTGTCGTTGTAATCCTTCAACGTCGTCAGAGAGGTGACGGGTCCCGACGGCCATACATTCAATGGACCACTATGTCCATAAACTGGAGATGGACCACTATGTCCCTAAACTGGAACAATAGAGCCCAAATGCTCTTTTGTCGGATCTTAATGATCCTGTTAAGTTGATCTTAGTCTCAAATTAGGCTAACGTATCCTTAACAAACATTTAAGTTGATCTTAGCCTCAAATATGGCTAACGCATCCTTAAACCAAAACCTTCAAAACAGACTTTAGTCCCAAATTGGATTATAGATCTCTCAACCAACTTTGGTTCAAGGGTACATCTCTGAACTCCTCTGACATCTGTCGTTATAATCCTTCAACGTCGTCAGAGAGGTGACGGGTCCCGACGGCCATACATTAAATGGACCACTATGTCCCTAAACTGGAACAATCGAGCCCCCAAATGCTCTTTTGTCGGATCTAAACGATCCCGTTAAGTTGATCTTAGTCTCAAATCAGACTAACGTATCCTTAACGAACGTTTAAGTTGATCTTAGCCTCAATATGGCTAACGCATCCTTACACTAAAACACCAAACCCAAATCTAAGTAAATACGGATTTGGACTAATCCACGTCCTGCGGGCGACGGCATAACTTAGTCTCTGTATACAATCCACGGGCATCCACAAACAAAACAAACACAAACGATACGAAGTGAAATTCTGGAGAAGGAGAAAGTTGTTACCGCGATGTGGTAGCGTAATTAACTGCAGGGGCTTGTGCCTGCAGGAAAGAGTGTCCCCACAATTAAAAACCCCTCAAGCGAGGGGGAATCTGACGAAGTCTGCTACATCGGTCGCATCCGTCTAAACCTCCGATACACGGTGCCATAAATTAACTTGGCATTTTCGGAGAGGTGGACGGATAAAACCAAATAGCATCTGCCCCGAATCTCAGGCAAGACGGTCCGTGTCTTGGCCACCATTCGGAGGGGAACAATGACACATGGCAGATGACGTGTCCCAAAGCTTGCAAGAAAGGACCCACAGTGGCCAACCAGACCGCTACTATGCCCGTCCTACAGACAACCTTTGGCTCGTCTCTGAGCCTCCTACATAACTGGCCTCCTCGGCCCTCTCAGCTCGCCTCCGGGCTCTAGCAGAACCAAGATAGCTCGGCCTCTCGCTCGTCCCCGAGCTCTCCCGTCGGGCTCATCTTCCTCGGTCTCATCGACCAACCAACGGCACCACTCGCAGGCGCAACTGTCTCACTCCCGCGAATCTCGCCATGCGTGAGATATCCGCTGGCCACGTCCCGCGTTCCACGCCATCACTATCCCCCATTAACGAGCCTGTCTCGCCATTAATGGGAGATCCCACCTATCACACGGGCGTGACGTCGAGGGCCTAACGGCCGGAGTGATTCTCGCGCCTGCCTGCCTACTACCACCACTATTTAAACCCCTCCTTCAGACGGTTCAAGTAAGTCTTTTTCCACTCACTAAGCCGTTACTCTGCTCGGATTTCCTCTCTAACTTGACCGTCGGAGGGTCCTCAGTGGTACAACCATCCCGGGACTTTCTTGCAGGTAGCTCAGCCCAAACAACCTCAAACCCATTGAGATCCACACGTTTCAGGAGCCATCCTCCAACTCCAATCTCAGACGTCCATCATCGCCAACAGCAGAACTACGGAAGGTAACATCTTGACATGATCCAACATCCGTCACTCTCTGGTTTCTAATTCCTTTATTTGCCGGATGTATGACAAAAACAGATATGAGAGGTTATTGAGTGGAAATGGAATATCTCCACAAGTGGTTATCATTACACATTGCAGAGATTCAATCATTCCAGTGAATTTTCTGGCTGCCGATTAACCCCAAAAACTTCAAACTTCAAGAACAACGTTCCCAAATAGGACAATTGTTAACAACGAAGAGGAAGATGATTTGCGGGAAATGTTTCTGAGGATTACACGATGAAAATTATAATATCCTTTAACTACCTATATGCAGGGGAATCCGATGATGGCATGAAAGTTAAGGCAATTAGGTCATTGGCTTATCCTGATCACAACTACAATGCTTCAATGTCACAGAGGAACTCTTTCTTTGCAGCTAAAATATCAACTACATAGAATAATGCATTCTGATGAGTAAAGCTGTCAAGGATGACCCCTGGCCCTTAACACCCATTATCCGCAAATGTAAAAAACAAATCAAGGTTTTGCGGCCAGTTCAAAATTACCCAACTCGCCCGCTCATTTTTCTGTATTACCAGCTTACCCGGCCCACTATTTTGATGGTTTTACCCGCAATAAAAATATAAAATAAAAATCTTCCTCTGATTTTGATACTTGTGAATTAATCAAACCTTTCTTGACAATCAGACAATACAATAATACCATTACTTGAAAGCTCATTACTAGATAAGTACCTTTCTATGCGGGCCGGGTCATCAGGACTAGCTTTAGCATCCATTTAACTCCGGGTATTTTACCCGTGCCATTTGACCCACAACCCGCAAGGACATTCCTTCGAGCCCGACCTCCTTGTGCCACCTTTAGTGATTTAGTACTAATATAAATAGTGGATTTTCTCCATTTCTCCAAATCTCTCGTTCTCTTTCATCAAAACCAAACCCTAATTGCACTGTAATCCCTCAACCCTCCTGTTCTATCAACACAAACAAAAGAACTGATGGAGGTCAGGATCTCCTTCAGATCTTGTTCTCCGTCGATCTGTCTTGAGCGTTGATGAACGGCTGAGATTGGATTTGAGGGTTGCCTCCTGGAGCGTGTGGATCTTAGTGGGCTTGATTTGGAGTGAAGCCGAGCTACCTGCAAAGAAGTCCCGGGATGGTTTTGCCACCGTGGACCCTCCGACGATCAAGTCAGACGAGATATTTGAGCAAAGTAACGGTCTATTGGAGTAAAATTGCCTTCTCTGAGTCGTCTGAGAAAGGGGTTTATATAGCGGTCGCCATAGGCTAGCTAGCGCGAGATCCTCGCCGGCCGCCCCTGGCATTACGCCAGTGTGAATGGAGGGATCCCCTATTAATGACGAGATACGCTCGTTAATGGAGGAATGTGACGGCATGGAACACGGGATCGTGGGACAGCGGATATCTCGCGTCTGGCGAGATTTGCGGAGCCGTGGCGGAGGCGCCAGTAATATGCGTTTTAGGTCGCTCGATAGAACCGAAGAGGCATAGCTCAGTGAGAGGGCTAAAAGAGGGCGGGAGGCCGAGCTAGTTCGGTTTTGTGATAGCTCGGAGACGAAGGGCCGAGGAGCTCGGCGTGTAGGAGGGCTCGGAGACGAGCCAATGGTCATTTACATGGAGAGCATAGGAATGTTCAGGGAATCCTCGGAGGTCGGGTCCAGGCAACGGGACGATAGCCCGGGGGACGCCTCCAATGTGTGGTTCTTGCCCTGTTTCCATATGCCTCGGGACACGTCATCTGCTATGTGTCATGATCTGGGGAGTTCCCACTTATGAGAATCATCATTAGCCCCGCACTCTCATCCCGGCCTATTTATGGGTCAGGTCAAGAGCGGTCTGATCGGTCTCCCGAGCTTAGCTCATAGTTAAGGACCTCGTCAGCGCGGATTTCCGAGACGGTTAGGCGTATACTTTGATGACGTCAGTGGATCAGAGAGGAGATCATGCATTAAAGAGGGAGCGCCGATTCGATCGTACGTTCGTTGAGGCGCAGGACACATGTCCGACGCTGGTAGGCGGACGTGACGGGTCGTCATTGTCTTCTGCGCTCGAAAGGACGTTTTCAATGGTCGTGCGACACATGGAGCTTCGACGGCTGGCGGGCACGAAGCGTTGTTTTGGCGGGAAACGATCTGAGCCGTTGGATGCTGTGCCAAAGTACTATAAATAGAGGTGGGATCCCCTAGGGTCCACACTTTCGCCATCATTTCCCTATTGCTGCGAGAGATAGCTCGGTGCTCTTTCCTTTAGATCGGATCTCTCGCACTCTTTTCTCGGAGGACTCTTTCTTTGAATCAGGTTAGATGTCTTCGTTGTCCCAAGAGTCAAGACGTAGGTCGATAACCAGTCTCTTAGATGCCGATCGCCCGTCGAGTGTAAGTCAGTTAATCGCTAAGTGTAGGAAGGTCGGTCCCCTGCCGCCCCCGTAGTCGAGGTGGCGATCGTTTACTTAAGATACGTTGGTTAGCTCCTTCGAGTAGAAAGGTATCGGTTGGCCCATTCCTTTGAGTTGAACCGGCGACCACTTCTCGTAGAGTAAGTTAGATAATAACCAAGTTTGAATTAGTCGGCGTTTGCCGGGGTTGACGTTGCTCGGTGGCCTCTTAGTGAGAGCTTTCGATCCTTGGCGTGGATGCGTAGGAGCTACCCTCCAGGGATTGACCGAGCGGGGAAGCTGCTCGTTGGCCTCTTGATGAAGGCTTCGATGCTTAGCGTAGATGGGTAGGAGCTACCCTCTAAGGATGGACCGAGCAGGAAAGCTGTTCGGTGGCCTCTTGATGAGGGCTTTCGATCCTTATCATGGGTGGATAGGAGCCACCCACCAGAGATTGACCGAGCAGGGAAGCTTCTCGATGGCCTCTTGATGAGGGCTTCGATCCTTAGCATAGACGGGTAGGAGCTACCCGCCAAGGATAGACCGAGCAGGGAAGCAGCTCGGTGGCCTCTTGATGAGGGCTTTCTATTCTTGGTATGGATGGGTGGGAGCTACTCGCCAGGGATGGACCGAGCAGGAAAGCTACTCGGTGGCCTCTTGATGAGGGCTTCGATCCTTAGCATAGACGGGTAGGAGCTACCCGCTAAGGATGGACCGAGCAGGGAAGCCGCTCGGTGGCCTCTTGATGAGGGCTTTCGATCCTTGGCATGGATGGGTAGGAGCTACCCGCCAGGGATGGACCGAGCAGGAAAGCTGCTCAGTAGCCTTTGGATGAGGGCTTCGATCCTTAGCATAGACGGGTAGGAGCTACCCGCTAAGGATGGACCGAGCAGGGAAGCCTCTCGGTGGCCTCTTGATGAAGGCTTTCGATCCTTGGCATGGATGGGTAGGAGCTACCCGCCAGGGATGGGCCGAGCAGGGAAGCTGCTCGGTGGCCTCTTGAGGAGGGCTTTCACCCTTGGCATCGGTGGGTAGGAGCTACCCGCCAGGGATGGGCCGAGCAGGGGAGCTGCTCGGTGGCCTCTTGATAAGGGCTTTCGATCCTTGGCATGGATGGGTAGGAGCTACCAGCCAGGGACGGACCGAGCAGTGAGCTGCTTGGTGGCCTCTTGGTGAGGGTTTCGATCCTTAGCGTAGATGGGTATGAAGTTACCCGCTAAGGATGGACCAAGCAGGGAAGCTGCTTGGTGGCCTCTTGGTGATGGCTTTTGATCCTTGGCGTCGGTGGGTAGAAAACTACCAGCCAGGGATGGACCGAGCAGGGAAGCTGCTCGGTGGCCTCTTGATGAGGGCTTCGATCCTTAGCGTAGAAGGATAAGAAGTTACCCGCTAAGGATGGACCGAGCAGGGAAGCTGCTTGGTGGCCTCTTGGTGATGGCTTTTGATCCTTGGCGTCGGTGGGTAGTAAACTACAATCTTGGGATGGACCGAGCAGGGAAGCTGTTCGGTGGCCTCTTCCGCGTCGGTCAGCCTCCTTGGACCCATGAAACCTGGGGGAGAGAGACCGTCACAGACAATACCTGATAGAAATGCATGGGAAGGCGTACTGATCCGTAGTGCGCGTTGTTCCGACTTTCGTTTAGCCACTTGAGGGCATGGACGCCACGTGGTAGCTCTATTATGGTAAGTATGAAAATATCCCTAGATTCACGGCCATGCACGCGTAAATTTCGGCCTCTGGGGATTCTATTGGGGGGCTATAAATAACGAGGGTGGGTTGGTCCTTTTATCTTTGCGTTTTTGAAAAATGGCGGGCCTCATCTACTCGATTGAAGAGATCATCACTCTCGATGACGTCTATTTGTACAACCAGTCCCTCTTCGAGAAAACGTACCGGGGGGTGGTCCAGCACATCGAGGACCATTTCGGCCGTCTACTTTCTCGTCGGTCGTCCCTCCTCCAATTGATGATGTATGTAATTTGGAGGAGGTCCCCGGGCTGTATAACTCCCTCTCCGAGGAACTGCAGGACGAGGCGCTCTATAAGCTGCACATGCTCTATGTCCGCGGCCTCATCTTGAAGAACAGGCATGATCGATCAGCGGACCTTCTTTTGGAGTGTTTCCAAAAGAGGCAGATCGAGGACTCTTGCCCGGCGGATGGAAGTTCCGGTGCTTTCATGGCATCCCGGGTACGTGGGTAGCATCAAAAGGAGTGGGCTGAAGAGGCTAGGGCTGGGCTGGCGGAGAGCTCCACGGAGTACCATCAGCAGTGCTTTCTCGATCCCCTACCCCCTCTGTTGTAATTTTAACTTTTATGCAAGGCTGAGAAGCCCATAATACCCATGATAAATAAAATTCTCCTTTTGCGACGTTCTATTGTTTTCATTTTGTCTTCTTTTGCGGCCACCCGGGTTTCGAAACGGCCAGTCACTTGGCCTACGATTAGGGTGGAGTCGCTGTGAATTCGGATCGTCTTTAGCCCCACTCCGGAGGCGATTCGTAGTACAACTAGCAAAGCCTCGTACTCCGCGGCGTTGTTTGAAACTTTGAATCCGAGCTTCAAAGAGTACTCCATCTCAGCCTCGTTCGGGCCTCGAATGATAAAGCTGGCACCGCTCCCATCCTCGGTAGAGAATCCATCAACGTAAAGGACCCAATCGGGGATGGAGTCGGGCCCCTCCTCTATCATGGGTTGAGACCCGGGGATTGGCGCCGACACTGCCTCCTTGTTAGGGATAGTACATTCGACAATGAAGTCTGCCAAGACTTGTTCTTTGATAGCTTGCCTCGGGCAGTATTTGATGTCGAATTGAAATAACTCCCACCTCAATTTCTCCAAATGACCAGATGACTCGGGGGAGGCGAGAATAGCCCCTAAGGGATGCTCGGTGAGGACGAGGATGGTGTGTGCCTGGAAGTAGTACCGTAGTTTCCTTGAGGCCATGATAAGCGCCAAGACAATCTTTTCTATGGTCGGGTACCTTGTTTCCGCCTTATTAAAGACGTGGCTTACGTAGTAGACCGACTTCTGGACTCCTTCGACTTCCCGGACGAGCACCGAGCCCGCAGCCTGATCGGACACCGCTAGATACAGTGATTGATCGTCTCCATCAACTGGTCGGTGAGAAGTGGGGTAGTTTGCCAGGTGCACTTTTAGTTGCTCGAAAGCGATCTGACATTCTTCCAACCATTCAAACCTTAGGATCTTTCTCAGGTGTCACGCCCCGCTTCCAAGTGTACGGCGAAGGAGACGCGACGAGGCCGCTACGTATTTACTCTGAAGTAAATACGCTAAGCGTATCTAAGCAATATAAAACAAATATACACAAGAGACAAATGTAATGAACAACAACTTTATTTATTAACATTCTTTTACAGTACATGGAAAAGTAAATACATAGAATGAAAAGCAATGCCTAAACAATGGCATAATAGAAATGGAAAGTACTGAATGAAATATGTACAAGTGTAACTACAGCTCGGGATCTTCAATAATCTTGTCTAAGTCTTCAGTGCTAGGCTCGATCTCTGGAAGGTCCGAATCACCTAACGACATTCAAAGAAGAAGAAAGAGAATGTCGTCAATGAAAAAATCGCTCGGTAAGTCCCAAAGATAGGGGAGAAGTAGAATAGACAGAGATAGAGAGAGAGTGTGTGTGTGTGTGTATAGCTTTTACAGTTGTATTATATGGTTTGCGCTGTTGTTTGTAGCTTGGTATACAAGGATGCCAGTGTATACGAGAGGAGTCTCTATATGCCAGAGACTAAAGGCAACTGGAAGTATAAGGCTCTGTTAGAATGCCCGGAACAACGACGATTGTATTCAGGTTAGGTGTCTTAAATCTTTCAGTCTCGTGCCACTTCTAACACCTTCCGCACCAATCTACCCCTTAAAAACCCTGCGATGTCTTGATTGTATAGTTGTATTGTATTGTAAATTGTATTGTCTTGTAATATAGATTGTATAATTAGATGATTTGCCAAAACCATAATATCAGTAAATGGATGTAACTGGAGAATCTTGGATATGACTGGAGAATCATGTAAATGGAAGTATATCCATGGTTCGGTTCGGTCAATATAGATTGAATAGATTGAATATATGTATTCATAAATTCATATTGAATTGTAGATTGTATATTGTACTTGAATCATATTCTAAGTCAGATTATTTTTAATGAGACTCAGTCTGAGTCAGAACAATTAGAAAGAGAAATTGAATTCCTGAATTAGGTTTTGATGTTATCGGTAACCGTTGCACATGGGCGGCAGGATTTGTATCTTTTTCAAAAACGATTACCGTGTTGATAACACCGTTTGTTAAGTTGTCTACCTTAAAATAGGCAAGCACCCACTTCTCCGGCTCTCTGAGGTTCAAGAGATTGGTCCCGCTTAAACCTATATTTACTAGGGTCCTTATTGTAATTTATAAAAATTGAGGTGGTTATATGTAAAAATACTTTTGTATAATTTTCAAAATACACCCCAAGTATTTAATTATCGTCTTTAGAGTTGTCATAAATGTAGATTTTTATATTTGTGATATTTCTAGTGAAAATAACATAATTTCATAATATAGGATATTTAATTGTAATATTGAACTTGTATGAAATTTCATGGTATGATCATGTAAAGTGATTTTTGTGATTTAGAAAAAGTTGGAATATTTAAATTATCATAAAAATAGATATTTTGATGATATATATATATATATATATATATATATATATATATATATATATACATACATATATATATATATATATATATATAATTTTAATTTATTATTTTCTAGAAATATTATTTTCTAGAAATATCATTTTCTTAAGATATTTGTATTTTTTTCTCTCGAGACCGAATGCTCCTTGCGGAGCTCTGCATCTCGCACTACTAAGCCCGAAGATGTGCGATAATCTGCACCATCCCGAACGGGTTCCCCAAAATGGGTTGTAGCGGCGCTTTGCAAAGATTTGTAAAAATACGTAATCTTGTAGAAAACGGTTTTAATAGTAAAAGGTAGTTTTGTGTAAAACGATATTTTCCGAATCTATATTTCCCAAAAGGTATTGTGCTATATTGCATATGAGTGTTGTGAAGAGTTAGATCATTACCTCGGATCTATCTAAAGGTATAGCAAGATTAATGATGTTTTAAAGTCGAAACTATACTACATGGTATTTTACTGAAAAAGAGCGGTAAAAGTTACAAAATGAAATATTTTGCTATGAAACTTATTCAACATGTTTTGTTAATGATTAATAGTCAAGATGTAAGAGTTTAATATGGTTGTATTAAGAAAAATTGAACTTTATAAAGGAAACCGAATCGGAAGTCGGATTTAACTCCGCTTCCGTCAGGTTTTAATAAAAGAAGTTTTAAGAATAGATTAGAGAGGAGGGAGGTGGGACATACGGGTTTAGAGTCAATAGAAGAGGGAGAGGAAGTGGTAGGAGGCACCGGTGCGTCGTTTCGTCGCCAGGAGCTCTTAGGGCCGTCGTCGGAAGTTCACCGGAGTTTCGTCCTTTGCTAATTCCACTTGTACACAAAATTTTAGAGAGTTTTCTTGAGAGTTTGGACAGAATTGTGAGTGAGGGGGGTGTGTGTAGGGGTGATATTTATAGGGTAAAACTAGGGTTAGGGTAGGTGAAAAGTTGTATTAAAAATGTATTAAAAATTGTATTAAAAATATGGTTTAATGGGGTTTTAAAGAGCTCTAGAAATGTGCAGGTATTTTAAAGTATACAGGGGAGTTAAGAAGGAAGAGAGACACAAGTTTCATGAAGGGTCGACTCCGATCCACGCTGAATCGGCCGGCGGCGGTGGCCGAGTCAGGCCGAGTTGGCCCCCCTTGCTGCCACGTATCCAATGCCGTTTGGTTTTCCTCCTGGTCCAGTTTGTTTTACATGTGAAGTGGGGTTTTACGGGTTTAGCACATGTAGACTCTTGGAATTCTAAAAATTTAAAAAGAAATCAATATTAAAAATAATGTGGGTGATGGGATTTGAACTCTGGTACTTTGGTTCAGCAGTGCAAGGTCTTACCAATGAGCTACAAGCTCCTTCTTGCTATTAAAAAGTAAAACAAAGTTATAATTTGTGCTCAGGCAAAAGTACCCTTTTCTATATTTTGAAAAAATTGTACAGAAAGTCGTACAGAAAGTTTAGGGTTGTTACATCAGGGCTTTGAAGAATGGGAGGCACTTTTCTCCGGATCTCGACATGAAGTGACTCGGAGCGACCACTCTCCCCGTGAGTCGCATGATTTCGACGTTGCTCTTCGGCGCGGCCATATTGAGGATGGTGCTGATCTTCTCCGGGTTAGCTTCGATTCCTCGATGGGTAACCATGAACCCAAAGAATTTTTCACTAGTGACCCCGAACGCGTACTTGGCGGGATTCAGCTTCATTTCGTATTTGCGGAGGATGTCGAAAGTCTCGCCAAGATCTTTGGCGTGCTCGTCCGATGAGGTCGACTTGACGAACATGTCATCGACGTAAACCTCCATATTCCTCCCGATCTGCGGTTTGAACATCATGTTGACCAGGCGCTGGTATGTAGCTCCAACGTTTTTGAGGCCGAAGGGCATCACTTTATAGCAGTATACCCCGCGGTCCGTTGTGAATGCGGTAAGCTCTTCGTCCGCCGGGTTCATACGGATCTGGTTGTAGCCGAAGAAAGCATCCATGAAGCTGAGCAATTCGTGGCCTGCCAAACTGTCGACAAGCTGATCTATCCGAGAGAGGGGATAGTTGTCTTTGGGGCAGGCCTTGTTGAGATCCGTGAAGTCGACGCACATGCACCACTTTCCGCTTTCCTTTTTAACCATAATCACATTTTCTAGCCATTCCGAGTAGGCCACATTTCGAATGAAGTTGGATGCAAGAAACCTATCGACCTCGTTCTCGATCGCTTTTTGTTTGATAGGGGCGAAACTTCATTTCTTTTGCCTGACAGGTCGGACCGTCGGGTTAACCCCGAGCTTATGCGAGATTACTTTGGGGTCGATCCCAGGCATCTCAGCAGGCGCCCAAGCGAACACGTCCGAGTTTTCTCGGAGAAAGTAGATCAAGTCTTCGCGTCGGGTTCCGGTTAAGAGTGACCCAATCTGGACAGTTTGTTCATTGTTCCCCTCGACGAGGGGGACCTCTGTTAGCGCCTCTACTGGGGCCCCTCAAATTTCTTTTTGTTCGTCATGGGTATCCAATGACCTCTGGAAATCGCTCGCGCTTTCAAGGTCGTCACTTAGCTCCTCAGAGGTAGACGTCGCTGGGAAGCAAATCTTTGCGATTTGCTGGTTCCCGTAGGCCTGGCCTATTCCCCCTTGTTCTATTGGAAATTTGATCGCGAGGTGGTAGGTCGAGATTTGGGCCCGAAGGGAGTTTAGCGTCGGGCGTCCCAGGAGAATATTGTAGGACGATGGAATTCTAACGACGATGAACTCCACTGGTATGGTTCTCATACGGCCCGTCTCCCCGATGTTAAGCAGGAGGGTAACCACTCCTTCTGTCGGGATGGAGTGGTTAGTAAACCCGACAGAATGTGGGCAGTTGGCCTCAGGTCCGACGGGCCGAGCCCCATACACAGGAAGCAGTCATAGAAAAAGATGTCCGCCGAGCTTCCCGAGTCGACCAGTATCCTTTGAACCTTATAGCGGTGGACCCGTGCTGTAATCATGAGGGGGTCGTTGTGAGGCAAGGATATTCCATGGAGGTCTTCGTCAGTGAAGGTGATGGGCTCGGCTGCTTTGTTTTTCTTCCGGGGCTGGATGCTAGTTCCCTCGACCGATAGGAGGCGTCGAATCTCGTCGGCTCCAAGCGCACCCTCCGACGATATGACCCTGATTTGGCCGATCGTCAATTCGCCGGGAGGAGGATGGTTCTCTTGCTCCCGGTCTGCCTGTCACTTTTCCCGCAGGTACTTTGCCAAGTGCCCCGAGCGAATCAACTCCTCGATGTAGTCGCGGAGTTGTTTACAGTTCTCAGTAGGGTGTCCCTGCGACCTGTAGAAGGCGCGGTACGGGCCTCGAGTCCGTTTGGCCGCCCTGTTGGTGACCGGAGGGAGCTTGAAGAATCGCTCACCCTTCGCCTCTTCCAACAGCTCAGTCTGAGAGATGTTGAGCGGTGTATACTCCTGGAACTTTGGGGAGTATGGTTTTGGCCGGTCAACCTTCTTCTTCTCTTTTCTACCCCTCTTCTTTTGGTCAGCTTGGTCGCCCCGAGATAAGTTCGCGTTCACCTCGGACTCAAATTGGATTTCCCGCTCGGTCCAAGCCTTTACCTCGGCCATGGTCTTAGGTTGCGCTAATGCAAAGGAGCGGAGCCACTCCTTATGCCTAAGACCTTAGAGCCGTGATGACAGTCTCGTCCCGGTGCTCAGGAACCTCAAGAAGAGCGTTGTAGAAGCGAGTGACGTATCCTTTAAAGGATTTCTTGTCCCCGCTCTTTATAGTGAAGAGGTAATCGACGGTCCGCTTGTATCGTCTGTTCCCGACGAAATGCCCGAGGAACTGGGCGGCCAGCTCATCAAAGGTAGAGAATGGAGCGTGGCGTGAGTCCTCGGAACTAGTCTCGTCCAGCCCTGATGAAAGTGGCGGGGAACGCTCGGCATTGGGCGGCGTCAGAGTTGTCTTGGAAGCTAATGCCCGCTGTCAACGCGTCCAGGTGGTTTTTCGGGTCGGACTTCCCGTCAAAGAGGGCCAATTTTGGAGGTTTATTTCTGGACGAGATGCGTACAGCAAGCAGCTCTTTAGTGAAGGACTTCGTAAGCGAGTCGGCAGCATACCTGGCCCCCTCGTTTAAAGGATGACCCTCCCGATGTATACCCTCGATTTTCTTTTTGAGGGCGTCAAGACGGTCGTGGGACCCCGAGGATTCGGCATATTCGGAGTTATGACCCCTCCTGCTAGGAGCCTGCGCCTGGCTGAGGCTCCGTTCGCCCCGGTTCCGTTCTATCAGGTTCCTCGGGTCCCCTGGCATGGTCATTCGTGAGTTATCGCGGTGAGCGCCGTCCGCGCGTCCCCGTCGAGGGAGAGGGTGCCGGCCATGCCTACGAGTAGACGAGCTGACCGATACCTCCTCGGGAGGGACAGGAGCGCGATAGGCCTCGGGGCGGGGGGGGCTCTTTCACGAGACCTCGGTGTGGAGCTGTGAGGCGCCCGACGGGTCATTGAATTGGTCGCCGTGAGGGACCTGTGGCCGCTGGAGATAGCGAGACGCTGTTCAGTGGTGCCAGCATGGGCAATGTCATCTCCCTTTCTGCGGAGGTCGCGATCCCGAGGTGAGGGAACGGCGACCTGGGAGACTTGTCCCGCTGTTTGGAAGCGGACAAGGGCATCCACGATGGATGCGAGCCCGTCGATCTATGCAGACATGACGTGAACGACGTTAGGGGGAGGAGAGGATCCGTTCGCGCCCCCGTCGTGGGGAGGACGACGGCTTGTGCTTGGATCGTCGCGGTGATCACTCGCCATGAATTCGAGATCGGAAGATCAACTTTCGATGAGTGGAATTTTTCGTTCCCACAGACGGCGCCAACTGATGGAGGTCAGGATCTCCTTCAGATGTTGTCCCCCGTCGATCTGTCGCGAGCGTTGATGAACGACTGAGATTGGATTTAAGGGTTGCCTCATGGAGCGTGTGGATCTCAATGGGCTTGATTTGGAGTGAAACCGAGCTACCTGCAAAGAAGTCCTGGGGTGGTTGTGCCACCGTGGACCCTCCGACGATCAAGTTAGCCGAGGTATTTGAGCAGAGTAGTGGCCTATTGGAATAAAATTGCCTTACCCGAGTCGTCTGAGAGAAGGGTTTATATAGCGGTCGCCATGGGCTAGCTGGCGTGAGATCCTCGCCACCGTTATGTCTCTGGCGTTACGCCTGCGTGAATGACGGGATCCTCTATTAATGACGAGATACGCTCGTTAATGGGGGAATGCAACGGTATGGAATGCGAGATCGTGGGACGGAGGATATCTCGTGTCTGGCGAGATTCGCGGAACCGTGGCGGAGGCGCCAGTGATCTGCGTTTAAGGTCGCTCGATAGAACCGAAGAGGCCTACCTCGGCGAGAGGCCTAAAAGAGGGCGGGAGGCCGAGCTAGTTCGGTTCTATGATAGCTCGGAGGCGAAGGGCCGAGGAGCTCAGCGTATAGGAGGGCTCGGAGACGAGCCAATAGTCATTTATATGGCGAGCATAGGAATGTTCAGGGAATTCTCGGAGGTCGGGTCCAGGCAGCGGGATGATAGCCCGGGGGACGCCTCCAATATGTGGTTCTTGCCCTGTTTCCGTATGGCTTGGGACACGTCATCCGCCACGTATCATGATCCGGGGAGTTCCCACTTACGAGCAACATCAAGAACTAAAAGAGTTCACTAGCAAATTCACATAGGACTTCAGCTAGCAGAATTAAAATGATAAACTTTAGTAAATTAGTATTCTTCTTCTAGTATCAACTCCAAAACAAAAAAGTTTCAAGCAATTGGATAAAAAAAATCAGAACTTTGAAAAAAAAAATCTTAGTCTTTCTAGATAGTATTTTTCTCAAATAATACATCTATAGATCCTTTTTAATGAATTTTAAAGAGAATTTCCTGGCATTTTTCTTCTATAGGATTTTTTTTTCAAATAATCTTATTTAAGTGCTTGCTCATGATGCTGATGCATACATGATGCTGACCTGGATAGGAAACCATACTTCTGCAGCAATTTGAAGTCTCTAAGTTGACGAGGAAAATTGAAATCTCCAATTCCTCCAGCAAAAGCATTGTCCTTTACATTTCAAAGAAATTTCTGAGGTAAATCGAGTAAAAGTAAGCCTAAAATGAACAATCATACAAAAAACAAATTCCAAATTAAGATGCAATAGCACTTTCCATGGCTCACCTGTCAAAGATATATGAAATTTTATTCATTAAAGATAAAAATTGCTTCTGTGAGAGATTATCTCTAAAATTATTTTTAAAAATTATCTTTAAAGTGATGTGATGATGCACAATACTGGCGATGCGAGATCAGGACACGTGGCGGATGACGTGTCCCAAGACCCGAGAGGAAGGGCCCACAGAGGCCGACCAGGCCACCCTTATACCCGACCAACAAGCACAAGCTGACCCTCCTCGGGGCCCCCTGCAAATTTGCCTCCTCGGCCCCTCAGCTCGCCCCGAACTGCCACAGGACCAAGACTCCTCAGCCCACTTGCCCGGTTCCGAGCTCCTCAACCGAGGCCGTCTTCCTCGGTCCCTCCTACCGAACAACTCCACCACTCGCAGGCGTAACCGCCGCTCCGCAAATCTCGCCATGCGTAGATTCTCCGCCAGCAACGTCCCATATTCCACGCCATCACGATCCCCATTAATGGGCGATCCGCTGTTCACGCAGGCGTGACGTCGGGAGCATAACGGCCGGCAAGGTTCTCGCGCCTACTACTGCGTGCTGCCGCCGCTATATAAACCCCCATCACAGAGAGGTCAAGTAAGCCATTCTTGATTCCACTTAGCCGTTACTCTGCTCGGATCTAGTACTAACTTGATCGTCAGAGGGTCCTCGGTGGTACCAAACCACCCCACGACTTCTTTGCAGGTAGTCGGCACTAAACTCCTCAAATCACCAATCTACTCAAAACCCATTGAGACCCACACGCAACAGGAGATCACCGCCGAAATCCACCAGAAGATCAACGGAAGACAACATCTGACGGAGACCCGAAAATGGCCTCCATCAGTTGGCGCCGTCTGTGGGAACGTAAACTCCACAAAAACAAAGTTGGCCTTCCGATCTCTGTCCGCATGGCGAGCAACCATCCTGAAGATCCCGGTACCAGCCGCCCCCTTCCCCTCACCGAAGGCATGGATGAGCCTCCTCCAGCGACCACCATCAACGCCCTCGCCAGCCGGATAGATCGGCTACAGTCCCTCGTGGAGGCGCTCGTCCGCGTCCAAGCGGCCGGGCCTAGGCCCCAGATCGCCGCTCCACTGCCTCCAGAAGGCTCTGCCCCCGTCGGGACGACTGACCACCAACAGGCCACGACTCCTGGCCACAGATCTCTCGGCCCGGTACTCCCTGAGGCCCGCTGGGCGCCCCATGGCTCCACACAAAGGTCCGCCGCCAGAATGCCTCGCCTCGAGCCTCCTCATGACCCTTATCCCCCTGAGGAGATGTCAGTCACCTCGCCTGTCCACAGGCATGGTCGACACCACTTCCCTCGGCGGGGTTGCACAGAAAGGGTTCACCTCGGCGGCTCGAGAGCCCCCTCGCCCAGGGATCTGAGGCACCTCATCGAGAGGAACCGGGGCCGCTCCCAGACGCAGGTCACCCGCAGCAGAAGCCAGGGATCCCAAGGCGCCGATTCCACGGGATACCACGGTCGACTCGATGCCCTCGAGAAGACGATCGAGGGCATGCGCTGGGAGGCTCACCTCTCGAGCGACGGGGCTAAGTACGCCTCCGATTCGCTCACAAAGCCATTCACCGAGGAATTGCTCGCCGTCCACGTCTCCTCGCGCAACAAGCCCCCAAAGGTCTCTTTGTTCGACGGGAAAACCGACCCGAAGGACCATTTGGACGCTTTCACTGCGGGGATGAGCTTCCAGGACCACTCCGACGCCGCTCAGTGCAGGGCCTTCCTGACCACCCTCATCCGCGCGGGTCAGGACTGGTTCCGGGGGCTCGAGCCCCACTCAATCTCGACCTTCGACGAGCTGGCTACTCAGTTCCTCGGCCATTTCGTTGGAAACCGTCGGCAGAAGCGCACGGTCGACTATCTCTTCACGGTTAAGAGTGGGGACAAAGAGACGTTCAAGGCCTACATCGCCCGCTTCTACAACGCCCTTCTCGAGGTCCCCGAGCACCGGGACGAGACCGTCATCACGGCGCTCAGATCTGGTCTGAGGAACAAGGAGTGGTTGTGCTCCTTTGTGTTGGCACAACCTAAGACCATGGCCGAGGTCAAGGCGTGGACCGAGTGCGAGGTTCAGCTGGAATCCGAGGTGAGCGCAAACCTCCCCCAAGCAGAACGATCCGACCAGAAGAAGAGGGCTCGGGAGGAGAGGTCGGAGCGTCAGCAGCCCTATCACCTGAAGTTCCAGGAGTTTACCCCACTCAACGTCTCCCTCGCAGTATTGCTAGAGGAGGCCCAGAATGAGGGGTTCTTCAAGTTACCTCCAATCCCGCGTCAGGCCGCGAAGCGAACCCGGGGCCCTTACTGCGCTTTCCACCGGACACTGGGCCACGCCACGGAGGATTGCAAGCAACTCAGGGACTACATCGAAGAGCTCATCCGATCGGGACACCTCGCCGCATACTTGAGGGACAAATGGCAGGCCGACCGCGAGTAGGAGCAGCATCGCCCTCCCGCTGAGCTGACCATCGGTCAGATCTTGCTCGTTTCGGTGGACGGCCAGCACGGAACTCAGGGAGCCCCGTACCCTGTGCCGAGCACGGAGGCCAACAATCCTCCACGGAGCTCGGACCGAGCCAATAAGGTCATCTACTAGCATGTACTGTTCTTTTAAAGCAATGTAAACTCTTCCTAGGGTCTATTGTCTATTTAATAAAGATCAATGGAACGTTGCAAAAAGGAAGGAAAAATCTCGTTTATTCAAAAAGGACAGTCGCCCGCTTTCACCTAAAAAGTCGCTGCCACACGGCGACCGCCGAGCCTTCTCCGGCGGAATCGAAACAACACGACTCTGGCGCTTCGCCTCCCCCCGCGCTCAATGCGCAGGCTACATGCACATTCGCCGTGACCATTCCCGGTACCTGCAACTAAATGGTCGGACAAGACCTCATGTAGAATCAGCCCAACAGCTACCCTGCTCGATTATCCCTGGCGGGTAGCTTCCCTACCGCAACGCCAGGGACCAGAAAGTCCTCCTTAGAGGCGGCTCAGCAGCTTCCCTGCTCGGCTATCCCTGGCGGGTGGCTTCCCTACCGCAACGCCAGGGATCAGAAAGCCCTCCTAGAGGCAGTCGAGCCTGAGGATCCCTCGCTTGGCTATCCATTAGGACAAAAGCCCTCGCCAAGAGGCACCGGGTAGAAACACTGCCCGGCCAAGAGTCCTTAGCAGGCTTCTTACAGCCCCTCCCGCGCTAAGGACCAAAGTCCTCCCAGAGGCAGTCGAGTCCTTGCTCAGCTATTCCCGGCTGGTAGCTTCCTACCACAACCGACAGGGATTAAAGTCCTCGCCAAGAGGCACTGGGCAGTAACCCTGCTCGGTCCCCGTCCTGAAGGATCAAAGCCCTAGCAAGAGGCAACGGAGCAGCTACCCTGCTCGGTCATCCCTAGCTGGTGGCCTCCCTACCGCAACGCCAGGGACCAGAAAGTCCTCCTTAGAGGCAGCTCAGCAGCTTCCCTGCTTGGCTATCCCCGGTGGGTAGCTTCCCTACCGCAATGCCAGGGATCAGAAAGCCCTCCCAGAGGCAGTCGAGCCTGAGGATCCCTCGCTCGGCTATCCTTCAGGACAAAAGCCCTCTCCAAGAAGCACCGGGTAAAAACCATGCCCGGCTAAGGGTCCTTGGCAGGCTTCTTACAGCCCCTCCCGCGCTAAGGACTAAAGTCCTCCCAGAGGCAGTCGAGTCCTTGCTTGGTTATCCCCGGCTGGTAGCTTCATACCACAACCGACAGGGATCAAAGTCCTCGCCAAGAGGCACTGGGCAGTAACCCTGCTTGGTTCCCGTCCTGAAGGATCAAAGCCCTTGCAAGAGGCAACCGAGCAGCTACCCTGCTCGGTCATCTCCGGCGGGTAGCCTCCCTACTGCAACGCCAGGGACCAGAAAGTCCTCCTTAGAGGCAACTCAGCAGCCTCCCTGCTCAGCTATCCCTGGCGGGTAGCTTCCCTACCGCAACGCCAGGGATCAGAAAGCCCTCTCAGAGACAGTCGAGCCTGAGGATCCCTCGCTTGGCTATTAAACAAAAGCCCTTGCCAAGAGGCACCGAGCAGAAACCCTGCCCGGCCAAGGGTCCTTGGCAGGCTTCTTACAGCCCCTCCCGCGCTAAGGACCAAAATCCTCCCAGAGGCAGTCGAGCCCGACCCTGGCTCGACTATCCCCAGCTGGTGGTTGATGCTCGCATTGCCAGAAGTCAAAAGATGGTACCCCCCATCGGGCCACCGAGCAGCTTCCCACTCACGCCAGGCACAGATACGGCGAACAGCGCTCTGCCCGTCACCTACAGTGGATCCGAGACCCCAGTGAGGGGCATCAAGTCTATCCAGTTCAAAACGATCCCCCCTCGACTTTGGGGCCTATGGGGTATCTCCTCGGCAGCGCTTGGCACGCTCGTCGGCAAGTGATCAAAATCAACTCGACGGACGATCGCTGGACAAATGGCCAACGTGACATGAAAACACAACGGTGTAAGCAGAGATATCTTACGAGCATTCATCACAAACAGATGATAGAGCGCGACTCGATGAAACCAAAGAAAAATTTTATTACTACCAAAGTCAAAGGCTTTACAAAGGGTATTTTTTGGGCTCCCCAGCCTTACAAAAGTCCAAAAACAAAGAAATAAAAAGAGGAAGACGGGGGCTCTAGACCTCAGGGCCAGGTGCGACCTCGGGGTCCTCGACGTCCACCACGTGACGCACGGGGTCCTCGGCGGTTCCTCGTCGGGAACCTCTTCCCCCTGCTCATTAGCGGCCGCGAGGGGGAATTCGGCTCGGAGATCTCCGTCGGCAAACTCCGGCATCTGGGCCTTAACGGCATCGAGGGCCTCGTGCCAGATGCGGCTCGTAGCTACGGCCAGGTCATCATAGAAGTCCTTCGACTTCTTATAGCTCTCCACCGCCTTCGCCGCCTTCAGGTCGGCCGACTTGGCCGCCTCGGCCGCCGCCCCAAGCTCCTTCCGGAGGGTCTTCACCGTCCTCTTCAGGTTGCCGGCAAGCACCTGAGCATCCCCGAGCTTGGCCTCGGCAGTCACGGCTTCCTCGCGGTACCGGGCTATCTCCTGTTTCCCGACCTCCACCTCGCCTTCCAAGACGACAACCCTCGCCGTCACCGCCTCCAGCTCCCGCCTGGAGCTCTCTTCCAGCGAGGCGAGCCGGCCCGCAGCCTCCAGTGCCGGGGCTACCACCTCGGCTTCCATACGTAAGGCGAGGGCAACGTGCTGGAGAACCTAGGAGATACGAAAGAGATTAGAAAGATGAAGGAGGCACCGAATCTCACAATGAACCAAACGCTTACCTGCATGGACTCCTGGGCGATAGACGCCAGCTGAGCCCTGAAGGTCCTCCCGGAAACTCTACCCCCGGCCGAGGCCTATATCTCATGCAGAAGGCTATCCGCAACGGATAGCCCCGATGGCACCGCGAACCGGAGGCCCCCTTCCTCCACCATGATTGGCGAGGACCGGCCCCGGGAAGGTCTCTGGGAGCTCCTCTTGAGCGGCTCCGAGGAAGAGCCGATCTCCTCCTCCGAAACCGGGTCCTCCAAAACCGGGGCCCGCTTCCGGCCCGACACTCTGCTGGGACCCGAGGCGGGATCCTCCCCCGAACGCTCACGGGACACTACCACCGGAGCAGTAGGAGCCGGGGCGGGCTTCGCGCGAGAAGAGCTGGCTCCCCCAGCCTTCGTAACCTTCCTCGGCTGGCGCATGGCGGCTTTAAGCGAGTCAAAGTCCATAGATCCTGCACAAAACAAATACCCAACAAGTCAGCGACACGAGCAAAACACAAGCCAAAAAGCAAGCCTAACTTACCGACGAACTCAACGGGGCTGAACCCGACCCAGCTCAGGACCCTCTCAGACAGCAGCACGAGGTCGGGGGATGGGCTCCCATGACGCCACTCTCACCGCGGTGGGGTCACTGGACTGGTTCCCCGGCAAACATTTCTCCTTCGACCACTTGGTAGGCACGGGCCAGTCCTCGCCCTCGGGAGGGGAAACGAAGAAAAATTTCTTCTTCCAGTCATGAATAGAAGAGGGCAACGCCACGACCCCGGTCCCGGCAACACCCCCCGGCCGCTTTCTGAAAGAGAGATAGACCCATCTCGGGTCGCCCGCTCGACCACCCGAGTGACTTTTGAAGACGAGAGAAGAATCGAGAAAGAAGAAGCTAAAGGGAACCGCCTGTAACTTCAGGCGGATCAAGAACCCGAGGAGGATCCTCCACGAGTTCGGCACTAACTGGCCGGGGGCCAAACCGAAAAAATTCAGCGTTGCGACGACCTCGGGAGAGAAGGGCAGGCGCATTCTGCCCTAAAAAGCTTCCAAATACAAGGCGATCTCCCTGCCCCGTACATGATCTGCCCTCTCTCCCTCCTTGGCCAGTCGGAGCGTGTAACATGGGGGGATATGGAAGCGAGCTCGAGCATTGGCAAGCTCGTCCTCATGCCTCACCCAACACGAGGAGCCGGGGGCCGCATCTGCCGCCTCCTCCCTGGGGGCTGCCCCCGCCGCACGATCCCGGGAAGAGGATCCGACCCCTGCTCCCCGGGGGGACTCGGACACAACTAAAGAGTCCCTAAAACCTACTCCTACAATATCTACTGGCCCTACCAAGGAAGACATCTAATCTTGAAAAAGGAAATCCTCAGGAACCGAAAGCGGGAGAAAGAAGACGAGCGCCGAGCAACCAGGACTTAGAAGAGGGAATATGCAGGAGTAGGGGCCCAAAAACGGGCCCCACCCCTGTTTATTGCTGCAAGAGGCCTCATCCAACGACGCCCGTCATCTCCCGCCAAAACGACTCCTCGCGTCCAGCGGCTCCGATCGCTCCACGTGTCGATCCTGCGCTGGACCGCCTCCCATCAGACGCCGCAGGCCTGCATACGTCGCATCGGCCAATCGACGCTTGACACGTAGACCGTCGCTTCAGTGGCAGAATGCACAAACCGGCGCACATTTCTTAAATGCAGAGATCTCGCCCTGATTCGCTAGTAGAAAAGACAACTGACAGCCCGAGGACTCGTCCCGACAAAGCCTTAGGAAGGAGCTCACCTCGGGAGGCCTGGCAGTCCACTCCTGACCCGACCCGCTAGCTGGTCGGGACAAGAGTGGGGGGGCTAATGATGATGCTCAATACTGGCGATGCGAAATCAGGACACGTGGCGGATGACGTGTCTCAATACCCGGGAGGAAGGGCCCACAGAGGCCGACCAGACCACCCTTGTACCCGACCTGCAAGCACAAGCTGACCCTCCTCGGGGCCCCCTGCAAATTTGCCTCCTCGTCCCCTCAGCTCGCCCGAACTGCCACAGGATCAAGACTCCTCAGCCCTCTTACCCGGTTCCGAGCTCCCCAGCCGAGGCCGTCTTCCTCGATCCCTCCGACCGACCAACTCCACCACTCGCAGGCGTAACCGCTGCTTCGCAAATCTCGTCACGCGCAGATTCTCCGCCAGCAACGTCACACGTTCCACGCCATCACGATCCCCATTAATGGGCGATCCGTTCTTCACACGGGCGTGACGTCGGAAGCGTAACGGCCGGCGAGGTTCTCGCGCCTACTGCCGCCGCTATATAAACCCCCATCACAGAGAGGTCAAGTAAGCCATTCTTGATTCCACTTAGCCGTTACTCTGCTCGGATCTAGTACTAACTTGATCGTCGGAGGGTCCTCGGTGGTACCAAACCACCCCGGGACTTCTTTGCAGGTACTCGGCGCTAAACTCAAATCACCAATCTCCTCAAAACCCATTGAGACCCACACGCAACAGGAGATCACCGCCGAAATCCACCGGGTGATCAACGGAAGACAATATCTGACGGAGGCCCGAAAGGGTCTCCATCATGATGAAAAAACTACCAATGAATATTCTCTATAAGATCAATAACTTTAGAAGTAACTGATAAACAATTGCTAAATAGCATTAGATTGCGAGGAGATACAATCGTGGAGAACAAAAAATATTATCACCATGGAAAATTGATTAAGCATAGCAAATGTACATTATCATGAGTACATCAACTAAGAATCTGAAAATATTACAAAATTCAAGATGCTCAACTTATCTTTAATTTGATGATCATAAATATAACAAACATGGTCACTGTATATTGCAAAGAATAATAACCTATTTTAGGAGGCTATTTCACACAAGAACAGATATATAGATACAATCACATAATGCCGTCAACTAGACACTGCTTCAGATATTTGGAAACAAAACTTTAATGGTGATGGTCACAGAGTTATTACACGCAAAAGCAAATAAGCAAAGTACTATTTTCTCTCTTTTCATTTTCTTTAAGGGCCTGTTTGGTTGCAGGATTATGAGTTTGGATTTGGATTTTGGATTGTGGAATCCTAGGATTCCACAATTTTGTGTTTGGTTGCAAGATTAGGATTTTTTAGGATTCCTTTGTTTTGTATGGAAGGCCCACCACAAAAGAAGGATTCATGAATCCTGAAAATTTTCAAGATTTGGCACTATTCATTATACTTTTAGATGGGGCCCATGCACTTTATTTATTTAACAATCCTCTCTCTCTATCTCTCTCTAAAATCCTCAAATCCAAATCCCTTTTTTTTTCCACCAACCAAACAAAGATTACAAGGATCTACAAATCCAATACTAGGAATCCAAAACCAACCAAACAACAAATTACCAAATCCAGAAATTTCAACCGTACTATTTTTGGAATCCAAATTCCATAATCCTGCAACCAAACAGCCCCGAACATTACAGCAAGTACTCAGGTTATACATAATGATTGCTTCCTTCTCTCATCAGGACACATATATCACTCCAATAATTTAACAAGGTCGTCTTCCTCTTCCCTTTTTGGTTGCATGCCTTGGACTCGTGGCCTTGAATTTGAATTTGGATTTAATTTATTTTTCCAAAGAAGTTGAAGCCCCCCCGCCCCCCGCCAAAAAAAACTTGGAGAAAGTCTTGGAAACGAAAGTATTTGGAGACACCAAGATGGATGTTCCAAGCACTTTCGGTTATACAATCCCGCCATACGCCATACGCACCAAAAGATCAAAGGTAAAGATAATAAATAAGTTTCCCAACCTTCTAATGGGAGAGAAAGCACAATGAAAAATGATGTAAATGAAATACGACATCATTGGATAACCAGCTAGAGGTCCTAGGCAATCAAAAGAAACTCATCTTCTAGCATGGAGATGAGAGAGAATGAGACTGACCATAGAACCAAATATTTTCCTCCTTAGACGAGAATACGTATTGTGTAGAGTTAGTTTTCTGATGAAATAATAATGGATGCCGACCTCCACTAGTACGATGAACTATATAGAAGAGGTCCACGTTCACAAACAATGAAATGCATTAATCTACATTACCAACAATTAGCCATAGTCCTCCCCCCTCTTGCTTTTAGATGAGATACTAATATAGTTGGGTTAGGCTCATCCCCTCATATTTGAATTAAATAACAGCAAGGGGATGAATAATCCAAATTAGTTAATGTTTATATGAATTCAATTAATCTGTACAATCAAAATCAATGCCAGGATATGGTTGGCCTAGATTAATCTCCTGTTAGCAATATATAAATATTTCTAAGATATGGTTAATTAATTTGGGCAAAATAAGGAATGTGTTTTAATTTTCATATATCTCAGTATAAATGCATAATATTAGGTTGGTGTTGGTGGACTCACAGCACGGCGTAATCAAGATTTCTAAGGCTTTATGATGTCAAAGGATTTTGCAGATCATACTTCTTTAAAACCTTTAGCGAAATTTTTCGATACAAAATACTTATCTCACTCCGTGTTTACAGGTGCGTATAGAGGATTGTGATTATATTTTGCTCTTAGGCTTATATTTTTGTGCCTTGGAGATGTATGCAATTTTCTTTGTTGCAAATTATATATCATTTTAACTTGTCATATAGACTCTTCGAAATTGCAAAGGGGATTTGGAGGGATGCTCCTCAGTTACATGAGCTAAAACTACATGACCAAGACAGGTACATTTACCTTGTCGCCAAGTGAGCACCAAGGTTCATTGCCATGCTTTCTTTTGCTCATTGTTACATCACTTGGAGTCTTGGCACCAATCCATAAAGCATTGTCCTAATGCTGAGATCTAGTCACAAACAACTTGCCAAGCCTTTTGTGGAGTTGCCTCAATCTCGAGTCATGGACCATGGTGAACCATATTTATATTGGAAAAGGCAAAAATATGACGATATTGGTGGATACCGCATAACCATCTAAGCTACACATGCTCCTAAACATACAGGCAACTGAATTCCACAGAAATACCTTCATCTTTCAGCATGTTAAAGAAAAATTACCTGAACATTTTTTTTATGATAAATACCCTGAATTTAGAAAATTGTGCAAAAAAATGCCTTCAACTTTCAGCACGCGTGTTTTATATTGGCACCCTGTTTACCTAGGAGCCCCTACACATTATTGGAGAAATAAGGTTGTGCATTATGAAGATCTTGTGGACAAGATCAGAAATAAACTCCAAGGTGGCAAAACAGTTCCTTATCCTATGCTGGGAGACTGGTGCTTATCAAACATGTTCTTTTATCTATGCCCCTTCACATACTTGCTGCATGCAGTCCCCCCTGTCTCTGTGCTCAACAAAATTTCATCATCAATCTCCCGATTCTTTTGGAGTGATTCTACTATAGATGCCAAACATCATCACTGGATCTCTTGGAAAAGGATTTGCAAACTTATATATAGAAGGAGGTCTCGATATGAGAAGTTAATCTGATGTTTTTCTTTGGCTTAAAACATGAAAAAAGCATGGAAATTTTTTAAATAGGTTATTCATTATGGTCTCAATTTACGAGGAAAAGATACACAAAAAATGGTATTCTTATTGCTCCTAAATCCTCTACAGCAACTTGGAAAAGGATTTATGCTTACTCCCAAAAATTCAAGAGAACCCCAAGTGGCTTATCGGCAAAGGCAATATTGATTTCTGGAAATCATTATGGCGGCATGGATCTGCTACACTAGAAACTTATGCCAAAGGTCTTATATCTCCTCATCCTATTAAATGGATTTTGAATGAAAATGGTTGGGAATTGTCCATTATTCAATACCAGATCCCACAGAAGATACCGGAAGAAATTGCAGTGCAAAACCACATTATTGACTCAAAGGCTGACTCTTTGATTTGGAAGCCGAATTCTTGTGGACACTTTACTCTTAAGTCTGTTTGGGGGATGGTCAGAACTTCTAATGGCTTGGTGCGACATGCTAAATTCCTCAATATCACGCAGACACCCGAAAATATCCTACTATTTGCATGGAGGTTGTTTTCAGAAGCCTTACCTTTAGATTCAGCCATACAGAGGCTTGAATTCCCTCTTCCTACAAATGTATGTGCAGCAAAGATCCCTCACAAGAAGATTTTTGTCCATCTGCTTCTTTCAAGTGAGCTGGCTCCAAACCTGTCGAGTATATGATTGGTCTGAATTTTGGAATAATATCCAATTCTTCCGGATATAGTTAAATGGATACCTCGTTTTATTCTCTGGAACTTATGAAAGTCGAGAAGTGAAGCCAAATTTCAGAAGCATTCCATCTCTGCAGAAGCAGTCTGGCTAAAATCCATGTCAGATATCAGATGTCTGGCCAAGATATACAAAATAAAAATATCTTTTTTGTCTACATCCAGCCATATCATTTGGATAAATTTAGGGTCTTAGATGATATATGACCCACAGATCATAAAGTTAAACAAATCGAATACACCCATTGGACTAAACCACCAGATAAAGAGTTTGAACTGAATGTTGATGGTGCTCAAGCAACTGAAAATTGAGATATTGCTGGATGGCTGCTCTAAGGAACTCAAAATGAGAGATAATATTTGCCACTAAATTCTATTATGGTAAAGGGGATTTCCTTGAGGCTGAAGGCAAAGCTATGTTGGATGGGCTGCTGCAATGTTACTATAAAGATTAAGAAATATTTCTCTTAAATCAGATTCAAAAACTCTTTGCATAATTAAAGCTATTCAAAATCTTGGAGGCTGAAATACATAATTAAAGCTATTCAAAATCTGCTGCAGAAACTGAAGGCTGAAGTTGTTGGAAGAAAGTCGATACACGGAACAATGCTATGGCGTAAACAATTCACGCAACAGCGCAAATACCGACAAAAGAACAATAATTAAAATACCCAAGAACAAAATAGAATCACAAACAGAGAGGCAAAAGGATTTGTTAACTAGATTCACCCGTTGTATGGCTAGTCCCTGGCAGTACGGAATCCGCAAACGTCTACTATTCTTGAATCAAGTTTAAATGCAAGAGCAATTCAAGAAGATTTCTCTCAAATCTCTCTATACAAATCTCACGGCCACTAATTTGGCAATCTCTCGGCTTCTCTAATTTTGGCCTTGCCACAACCCTCTTGATAATTGGCTGCACTCTCACTCTCTCTCTGCTTCACAAATTAATTAGCCACACCCATTTAGAAAAAAAACTCTAGATTTATAATGCAGCAGCCACATTTTTGGCATGTGGATTCATGCATTAATTTATATAGGCTAGGTTAGGCTAGGGGGCATAACTTTAGAGATAAGAAAAAATGTAGATTATTTAAACTATATATGGATAATTCTCGATGTGGCCAAGCCCATTATGTATGCGTTGCTTCTGTTGTGCTCTTCATTAATTCATGAGCTCCATTTTTAATTAAATTTGCATTAATTTTCAACAAACTCCACCTTGATGCAAATTTATCACAATCACCCACTTGGAAATACTTCCGTTTTGATTTCCAAACTAATAGACTTCACATGATTCCACTGCTGCTCTCTCCTCATCAAATTTTCATGGAGAGCTTCATCAACCTGCAACAGAGATCAATATTATTTTTGTCTACGACCTTGGTGAATATATCCACTGGATTATTTTCTCCCGCGATCTTTTACAGTGTCAACTCACCATCTCTAACGCTATGTGTATGAAATGATACCGCACCTTGATGTGCTTCGTCCGAGAGTAATATACCACATTCTTCGCCAAATGTATCGCATTTTGGATGTCGCTCCACAAGGTGTTGAAGTCTTTCTTCTTACCCAACTCTTCAAGTAACCCTTGTAGGGATATCATCTCTTTGCTTGCTTCCGTGATCGCCACGTACTCGGCCTCCGTAGTTGACAATGCTACCACATTTTGCAGTTGAGAGACCCAACACGCCACTGTTCCTCAAACCGTAAATACGTATCCCATTGTGCTCTTCCCACTATCTCGATCATTCGAATAGTCTGCATCAGCATACCCTTATACTTTTAGAGAGTCATCCCGAAAATATAAGCAGTGAGTAGACGTATTCCTAAGATACCTCAAAATCCACTTCACCGTATTCCAATGCATCTTTCCCGGGTTTTGCATATACCTGCTAACAACTCCCATTGCATGTGCAATATCAGGTCTCGTACTCACTATCGCATACGTCAAATTCCCCACTGCAGATACGTAAGGCACTCTTGCCATCACGTCCTTTTGCTCTTGAGTTGTCGAGCACAACTCCTTCATGAGTTTGAAAAACCTTCTCGATGCAGTACTTTTGCGATAATCACAACTTCCGCTGCTTCCAAACTCAAACGATCTTCATGTCCAAGATTTGTTTGGCATCTCCCAAATCTTTTATGGAGAATTTCTCAGCAATCATCTTCTTCAAACCTTGAATTTTCTCGAAATTCGGACCCGCTACCAACATGTCATCGACATAAAGTGATAGAATGATATAGTATCCGTTCTAAAAAGTCTGAACATACATGCAGTGATCTGATTTACAGTGCACAAATCCCGTCTTAAATATAAACTGATCGAACTTGAGATACCACTGTCTAAGAGCTTTCTTGGGGCCATACAAGCTCTTTTGCGGTCTACATACCATCTCTACTTTCTCCTCTATCTTGTATTCTGGTGGCTGCATCATATAAATCTCCTCCTTCAAATCTTCATGAAAGAACGCCGTTTTCACATTCAGCTGCTCTAAATGCAAATTTTCCACCGCCACAATACTAAGGATCACCCGAATTGATGTCATCCTCACCACGGGGGAAAAATATCTCTTAATAGTCAATTTCTTGCTTTTGTGCATATCTCTTAACTACCAAGCGAGCCTTATACCGCTTCACACCATGAGGCTCATCTTTAATTTTGTATACCCACCTATTCAGCAACATATTTCGACCTTTGGGTAGCTTCATTAGGTCCCACGTACAGTTCTTCTTCAAAGAATCCATCTCCTCGTCTATACCTTGCTCCCACTGCTTTCTAACACCGTCGCTTGTTGCTTCTTCAAAGAATTCGGGCTCTCCCAAATCTGTGTACAAAACAAAGCGATCGCAAGTCTTTCAGGTAACCTCCTATCTTGTAACGTTTTAAAAATAATTAAATAAATAATTAAATAAATAAAATCGTTTAAGTGATTTTTTTGATTTTCGGTAAAGTAAAACGTATTTTTCGTAAAACTAAACCGTAATTATTTTTCACTATAAATTTAAAAATACTTATTTTAATTATGTTATTACTAGTAAATGGTGTTTATTTAGCCACTTATAAATTTTTAGTTTAATTAAATATTTTTCCTAAATTAATTATTTTAAATATTAACATAAGCTTTATTTTTACACTAAATTAGTGTAAATTACAAATTTGAATGGGTTTAATTTGTGAAAATGAACCATTGCATATTAGAATTTAGTGTGTATCATGCAAAATTTATTTGCAAATTTTTCCATGATTCTAGAGTTTTCTTGAGTTGTTTTAGAAAAGAAATAAAAGAAAATTAAATAAAAGGTTGAAAAGACATAAAGATATGATATTTTGGGGGAACTTTCTACATCTTTCTTCACTCTTTTCTTTCTCTCCCTCACCTCCTAATCTTGGCCGGCCACTTCCCCATGCCAGCCCCCCACTTTAGCCCCTTGGTTTTGTTAAAAAAAAACATCAAAAATATATTAAAAATTCAATAAAAAATCCACAAAATCCTAATAAATTCCTACCATCTATTATTTGCTCATCTTTACATATATTTTGAAGATGGAAAGCATGCATTTTGGAGGCTTATTTTCATGTTTGGATTGCATGTAGTGGAGGTATAAATCTTCTTCTTTTAATTTATTGTTATTAGATATTTCTTTTAAGCATCATTAGATTTATTGAATTAATTCTATTTACAAGTTTTTAAATTCAAGTTAGGGTTTGTAAAATCAAGTTATGGTTTTATTAATTCATTAGGGTTATAATAACTAGTTTAACACTTTTGGAAATGGAAAATCATGCATGGTTGTTATATTGTAAATTGTTATCCAAAATTGTTTAAATTAAACCATTTTTTTTTACAAACTATATTTCCTTGTATTATATATATTGGTGAAATAAATTCCAATTAATGTTTATAACATTAGATTGTTGTTTTAATGAGGGTATTAACTTGTTAGTGGAATGAAAAACTTAGTTTGGTCACTAGTTTCTTTTGATAATTGAAAAATACTAATAAAAATGCAATTTTTGCTAACTGGTTTTTGGAAATTCTTAAATAAATGAGAGTAAAAATCTAATTTATGGTTTCATTATATTACCATCATTATAAATTGTAGTTTGAAAAGTTAATTCATGCAAAATCAAGTTTTGTTGTTGAATTGTGGAATTTTGCTTGTAAAATGTGGAAAATTGATAAAATTTGCAAACTAGGAATTTTGTATTAATACAAATTTGTGTAATAAAAAATATAGTAGTGGTTTGTATAATCTAGTTATACTATTTAATGAATATTATGACCATTAGTTTCTTTTAAACATCATGTTTTAAAGTAAAACGATAAATTGGCATTTTCGGGTCTTACGAAATCGGACGATCTGATCGATTTTTAGGGTTTCGATGGATTAAATCATGTTTTATATTATAAATAATGAGTTTTAAACTATGAGTTGTTTGTTAATGTTTATCTCGGTTAATCGGAGTTTGTACGCCGATATCGAGCGATATTTGGTTCTTTTGCGTGAACGAGACATAGGTTTTAACCTATGCGCGTTCCGTGCGTCGTTTTGACTTTTGTCCGTGATTCAGTTTACGATACTATATATGTTTGCGTATAGGTACCCCTCACGTGGACTGCGGGCGATGAAGAAGAGGATGGCGACACCGTCTTCGGTAGACAAGGACCAGGTGAGTAGATATATATCTACGGGGGAAGTCGGGTGGATGGCGTTTAGCACCCCCGCAAACATAGAATAGGAATAGTACTTATTGTCATTAGGAAGCCTGACGTGACCTTAGAATTTCGGTGAGTAGGACCCTAGTAATGACCCTAAGTTGGACTAGATTGATTTAGAAAGACCTTACCCGAGGATGAATATCTTGGAGGAGATTTCGTAGGTTTTAGGTAGATACGCACACACGCACACACTGAGACTCGCTGTGGTGTATACGTGTATGTGTGTATATATATATAGGACTAGGTGTAGGTATATATATATATACACAATACGTATATGTGATATAAGAATGTGATATGATACACGGGAATGAAACAATATAACTGTGCTGATGCCGTGATTCTTGACTACGGTCGTGTTATGATGTTAGCGGATCATTAGGAAATGAGTTAATGAATAGGTATACATAGATAATAAAGGATGGTGATGATATTGAGCTACATGGGACTCTAAAATAGCACCCGGACCGTAGCATGTGATTGAATTCTGATATGATATATGCGTGACTTGATTACGACATCATATAGGTGTAACTTGATTGCGATATCATAAAGGTGTAACTTGATTTCGATACCTTATAGGAGTGACTTAATCACGACTTGACATATGTGACTTGATCAAAATATGATATATGTGACATGACATTTCTGAGGATAAATTAACGATGTATATTTATGCTGACAGTGATATATGATTGATGTATGCGATTACAGTATAGCACCTTGATCATGACATCGGTTGATGATGGTATTATACGAATGATGAGACACGTAGGTGATACTTGACCCGTACCCCGATATTGAGATGCCGTACGATGGATTTTACCGTAGGTATAGATGTGATGATTGATCCGCACTCTTGTTTCGAGGAAATCGTACTACGTACGTGACGCTATTGAGGCTGGATCGCCGACTATTAGAGATATGGACTCAGACTTTAGGTGTACTCCTTTTTCTTATCGACTAGTTTCTTGAGTTTAGTTTCTTAGGAGGTTAGATGGACACTAGTGTAGGTTCGAGTCATATAGTGGTAGTGGTACTTGTATATCACAGATGAGTGGTTATTACACATCCGTCTTTACATTCATACCATATCCATAATGTACATGTTCATTCGTATGTTTCTATAATCAGTATAAAACTTTGCCTGTTAGGACACCAGCACCATTACCGATGATGCGCATCTTTCACGCACACTTATTTGCCGGCTCACACACCTCATCATCGGTAATTACTATATCTCGTACACTTTAGATCATATTATCTCTTATTGATAAGAATCAACAAAAAGCTTGATCGATATAGCATTATGATTACTCTCAGAGGTTAGTCTAGTCATGGCATTTATTACTTAGACATTCATGCATTCATATTTTCATGTTATCATGCTGTATTATAGGGCATATGCCGACACTTATCATATACTTACTCGTGATTTTTGGGGATTTTGGATTTATATGAGATTTCTGGATTTTTGGGGAAAACCGCAAGAATACATAAAAAACTTCTCTCTCCCCTCCTCTTTTTTTAAAATATAAGATGCGGTTTTCTCGTGATGTATGTGTCGTCCACCAGGAGATTTCATGTTTTCTGTTGGATTTCGAGACCCGATTCAAGGAGTGGATGAACCGTCTCGGGTACATGGTGGGCCTGGTATGATATCCCGGGGCAAGAAGATCGAGTTGTAGACGATGAGCCTGGCAGGGGAAGACTACCTACCAGTGATGTCTGGCGCGGCGGATATCCGGAGGATACCGACCGTTGTCGTGAGATTTGATGATATGGGCCGATCCGGACTGACGGAGCCCGAGGTATTGAGACTATGAGATATTGAGACTTGAGATTTACATGTTTTATGTCGATACTTGACACGGATTTCCATAGATTTCATCGTTGATATTTTAGATTTCTATACACATTTTACCAGGATAAAAGCTAAAGATTTCTTATATAGATATATCTAGATTTCAGGATTGGTTACTTTACATTCATGGTGCATGCATACACATTCATATGACATAGTACTATATAAGGCACTGATACGAGCACGGAGTATTTGTATTTACACGTAGCTTATTATCTTGTTTTACTTGATGACTAGTAGTATATTAGTATATTATTATGACCTAGGATAGCGTCGTGCATTCGATTTCTTTTCGTAGATGTCTTCTACTCACGAGTTGGTAACTCACCCCCGTTGTGCCAAATTTTATTACAGGTTGATGTACAGGGTTCCTTGGCAGATTGCTGGCACATCATTTCTTTCCGGGTGATTTGCACGGTAGATTGGTTCATTTATATCTGGACCGCCGTTGTATTTTTTTATTATTTCCTTTGTATCTAGAAAGCTCCATCAACCAAACTTGTATTACTTGATAGTTTACTGGATCAGTTATTTATTTCGACCTTATAGTCGCGCCTGTATTATTATGATATCTGGTGGTTTGTTTTCTTTTTTAAGTTTTGAGCCTCGCCCTTTGGCGTTGTATACTATTGTGCATTGGTGTAGTTGTTTCCACCTGTTGGCGTAGAGCTTGCTCCCGTTTGGAGATGCTTTTTATTGATTATATGTATTTATACTTGTTTGTACCCGTTTGGGGCCAGTTTTTACAAAGGAGATTCTGCCGAAATTTTTAAAAAATTTGATCTTGTTTTTTAAACTTGTTTTCTACATGTTTTCCTTCTTCTTTTATGGTTTAGATTTCTGGGCTTCGGCTTACTTAGGTTACGTTGCGCCTCTAGACGCTTCGTAATCTAAGTGCCGGTCGCGTTCCGTACTTTCGGGTCGTGACATATCTCATGTAGATCCTCTCAGAACTGGTACATCTGGTTGCTGAACACATTAATCATCATATTCTTGAACCTAATCTTGCACTGCAATCTCCTCCATGTTCTGATCTCCACTAGTAGGCATCTGATTGTTCTCTTAAGTTCCATCTAACTCCACGAACTCAGCTACCGTACCATCTTTGGCTTGCTTTTTTTTTTACAAGTGTTGCTCATAAAAACAACGTTCCGGCTTCTTATTATTTTCTTTCTTATGTAATCCCACAGCCGATATCCGAACTCGTCTCCACCATACCCGATAAAAGCACACTTCGTAAAATTGAAGTCAAGCTTACTCCTTTCCGCCTTATCGATCAAAAAATATGCAATACAGCCAAATACTTTGAGGTGAAAATAGTTGGCCGGTTTACCCGACAAAATTTCTTCTAGAATGCCTCCATCAAAGGCACTCGTTGGGTTTCTGTTAATTAGATACACAACAGTATCGACCGCTGATGCCCATAGGAATTATGGCACACCCGCATCCGAGGTCATGCTTCGCACTCACTCTAGAATCGTCTTATTCATCTTTTCAGCACCGTTGCGACGTCTCCGGTACTGTCTTCAACCAATGAATACCCTTTTATGAGCAAAACGCTTCGAAGTCCTGTGTGTAGTATTTCCTGTCATTATCGGACTTTAGGCATTTAACCTTCAGCCTCGTTTGGTTCTCCACCTGCGTAATCTAGTGTTTGAAAATACCAAACACATCAAACTTCTTTTTCATTATATATACCCATGTCTTCCGGTTTGCATCGTCAATGAATGTCATGAAGTACCGATTTTCTCTATAAGACTCCACCGAGGCCAAACCCCATACATCTGTATGAACCATCTCCAGTATCTTGGTCTTCTTCGCTATGCCTCCAATTTGAAATTTGAGCATGCTTTGCTTCCCACAAACGCAGCTCTCGCAAAGCCCCAACTCCACTTTTTTCAGCCCCGAAAGAAGACCTTAGCATGAAAAAAATTCATGTTCTTCTCGCTGAGTGTCCCAATCCTTTATGCCACAATGAAGTCTCCGAATCTGTCTCCGAACTTGTAGCCAATGCAACCGAGTTTCCGCTACTCCTACTGAATGAGTACAACAAATCACTCAATTTGCCCCTTACGACCACCAACGATCCTTTGAAAATATTCCTTTAAGAATTCCCAAACGTTGTAATAAGCCTTTCATTGTCTGGCTGACTTGTGGAAATCAAATTTTTCTTCAAATCCAGAATATGACGAGCATTCTTCAATTTGATTTGACCACCTCCTAACAGTTGCAAGATGATCGTCCCCTTTCCAACGATCTTGCACGATTGACCGTTTCCCACCGTTATATGTTCAAGGTCGTCCTGAACATACTCGCTGAAGTGATGTCTGCCCGAAGTGCAATAAAAAGATGCCTCTCAATTCAGGAACCAAGTATCAGCCTTTGTATTCTCGCTCGCCGATAGACAAAAACTTTGTTCCCCTTGTTCTTGTGTAGACACCACATTCGCTTTCTTTTCATCCGCCTTCTCATCTGAGCCTTTTTTCAAAAGTCTGCATTCAATTTTTTTGTGACCCTTCTTTCCACAATTCCAACAGACGCTTTGGATTTTTCCTTGAGATTTACCTCGGCTTTTAGACTTGCCCTTCTTTCCTTTTCCCTTTTCCATCGTTGTGCCGTGATTCTCCACCGAAAGTGCAGAAATTCCCGAACTCCCACTCACGGACTTTCTTCGTATCTCATTGTTTAATATGCAGCACCGCATCATTAAATGTGAGAATTCTCGAGATAGAGTTGCTTGTTCACCGCCAAAAACGGAGACGAACTGGGATGGATCGTCTTGCCTGAATTCTGGAGGCAGATGCTATTTGGATTTATCCGTCCACCTCTCCGAAAATACCAAGCTGATTTATGGCACCGTATATGAAGGTTTGGACGAATGCGGCCGTTGTAGCAGACTTCGTCGGATTCCCCGTCGTTTGCGAAGGGTTTTTGATTGTGGGGACGCTCTTCCCTGCAGACGTAATCCCCTGCAATTAATTACATTATCGCATCGCGATAACCACTTTCTCCTGCTCCGTAAGTTCACTTCGTGTAGTGTGTGTTTTTGTTTGTTTGGGTTGCCCGTGGATTGTATACGGAGACTAATTTATGTCGTCTCCTGTAGGGTGTGGATTAGTCCAAATCCGTATATTTTAGATTTGGGTTTTTTATTTAAGGATCGTTAATTTGTTTTGAGATAAAGATCGACTTAAATGTATGTGAGCATTTGGGGCTCGATTTGTTGTTAAGGATATATTGGTCCAATTTAAGATTAAGATCCAGTTAACAAATTTTAGGATCATTTTTATTTCAGATCCAACAAAAGAGTATTTAGGCTCTACTGTTTTAGTTTAAAGACGTTGCGGTCCATTGTCACCATTTTGGAGGCAGATATTAGTTTAGGAACGTTTCGGTCTGTTATCGCCATTTTGGAAGCGAATATTAGTTTAGGGACATTTCGGTCCATCATTCATCTTGCGCGGATGTGTATTTATTACGTGACGAAGTGAACAATGGAGATATGGAATGTGCCCAATTTGGGATGCTATCTGATTTGAGGTGTGCACGTCAATTTGGAAGTGTACCAAAGAGTTGTTGGTTGTCAGGACCCGCCACCTCGCTGAAGACGTTGAACAATTACAACGACATATATCAGAGGTATGAAGAGATGTATCCTTAAAACCAAATTTCGTATTTGACGGAAAAGGGGTTATTGTACCTAAGAATCATTAGTCATATTTAAGACTGAGATTACTTTAGGAGACATGGGATGAATATCGTTTTGGATATCATCATGAGAGATCATTAGTCATGTTTGGGACTAAAATCAATTTGGGAATCATGAGCACAGGGGGCTTGGTTGATTGGAAATCGAAGAGGTTTTGACCTTGGGAAAACTTAGCCAATTTGGGTTAGGTCTGGATCTCCATAGCTATCCAACAGCGCTAAGCACTGGTATATGCAGCACTCACGTGTATCCCACGTGAAGCGCTGAATCGGTGTTAAACACTGAACTCTGAAGGCGCTCACGTGCGAACACGAGGCACCCCAAATATGGGCTCTGCTCTTTGGGTTTTATTTTCCCTTTTTATACAGAAGTTCAAGGCAATAGATTGGGGGTCGCGTGCAAAGCACGTGACTGCCTTATGAAGTGCTCATTGCTCTTCTTTTAAGTACTCGCGTAGGAAACACGTGAGGCAGTCTCGGCCTTTTCTTTTTATTCATTAAAAGTACTCACATGGAAAATACGTGAGGTCTCGTTATAGTGTTAAATACTAACGAATCACCAGGCCGTTCTTCTGTGTTCTTGGAGATTTTGATCTCATATTAATGACATTTCTAGTTATTAGGCTTTGGGTTTGGAAGGTCTCAAATTATTATCATCGTCTGAGGGATCAAGTTCTCCCCTTGTTTGTGCAGGAATCAAATTATTTATATAGGGTTAAACCCTAGTTTTCAGAGAAATTAAATTTCTATATGTTTTTGTAAGAATTAAATTCTTTGGACTCGGTTCTTTCCTCTAGGCTTGAATTTTCATGACAGAATCTCCCCAATGAGAATTAAATTCTCAACTTATAGAGAGATCTGCTTCTGCAGATCTCAACCAGAGAAAGAACTAAGTTCTTGTATGAAGGGTTAAACCCTTAGATAGGCAAAGAAGGAATGGAACAATCTCTGTGTTTTTCTTCTTTTTACCTAGTATGTTCTGACGAAACAAATCTTCGCTGAGAATCAAATTCTCTTTTTTCTGTCTCTACTTTTGTTTTCCCTCTCTCTGTGTGTCTCTCCCCCCTCTGAGACTTTAAGTCTCGGGCTCTTTATATAGTGGAGAGAAGTTTGTTTAATTCTCAGAAAATCTCTCATTGAGAGATCCCAATTGATTTAATTGATTTCAGAATTGATTTGGGAAATTTTACCCACCGTTGGATTTTTGATCCAAGGACTTCTGTTTTTATAAAAGATATTGTTCTTGTTTTTAACAAGATTGGAGATATTCTTCCATATATAGAATAAAATTCTATCGAGCGGTGACATTTTAATCACCTTTGGATTTTTAATCTAAGGGTGTTCAGTTTAACAGAGTATATTTTTTCTCTATTTAGGAAGATCTAGGAAATATTTTGAATCTTTGATCCACTAACTCTCTATTTAACAGAAAATATTCTCTCCAATAGAATTTAATTTTATGTTTAATCACCGTTGAATCAAGAATCCAACGGTTTATTAAGTTATTAAGTAGAATTTAATTCTACGCAAGGAGGTGTCCTCACGTGTTAACACGTGAGGCTTGCGGTTTAATTGCAGCGGCGTTCACGTGTTGGCACGTGAGGCTGGTTTAGCCTAGTTGCGATTTAATTGCAGCGCCTATTTATAGGCGCTCACGTGTTAGACGTGAGGCTTGTTTAGCCTAGTTGTGGTTTAATTGCAGCGCCTATTTATAGGTGCTCGCGTGTTAACACGTGAGACTTGAATAGTGGGGAGTTTCCTTCTTTCTTTCTCTCACCTTTTTTTATGAGGGAACATTGCTAACCGTCATCACTAGGTTCTCCCAACTTTCCGGAAACGAACATAGAAATAGTAGGTCTCGAATCTCGTCATCAAAGACGATTGAAACCAATTCGAGTTGGCACATCACGTTGTTGAACTCGTTTAGGTGCTCAGTCACCGAACCGTTCCCTGCCATTTTCATGTTGAAAAGTTTCTTCATCAAACATATTTTGTTTGATATCGAAGGCTTCTCATAAAATTTTGCTAACGTCGTCATTAGCGCTTTAGTTGTTTTCTCTTTTAAGATAATAATGGCCACCTGCGAAGTCAACGACAATCTGATCGTCGCCGGAGCTTTCCTATCCAAAAGGTTCCACTCCTCATCGGTCATCTTTTCTGGCTTTTCTCCTAACAATTGAAGATACAGATCCTTTTGGTATAGGTAGTCCTCCAACTGCATGCGCCAACAATCAAAATTGTGACCATTGAATTTCTCGATCCTTATCTTATCCTCCGTCATCTTTCGTCTATATCGCAGCAAACTTGACTCCTCCTAGATCTGAACCAACGCCTTCAAAATACAATCTAAAAAAGTGGGGAAGAGAACACAGGCGTCGTTGCCCAATGTTGACCTAGATTATAGAATCGAAGAATCCTATATTCTCTTAACCTTGCTTTGATACCAATTGTTGGGAGAAAATCGATACACGGAACAATACTACGATGCAAACAATTTACGCAACACAAATACCGACGAAAGAACAATAATTAAAATGCCCGAGAACAAAATAGAATCACAAATAAAGAGGCACAAGGATTTGTTAACGAGGTTCACCTACTATATGGCTAGTCTCCGGTAAAGCGGAATTTGCAAACGTCTACTATTCTTGAATCAAATTTAAAAGCAAGAGTAATTTTAGAAGATTTCTCTCAAATCTCTCTATACAAATCTCTGCCTCTTCAGCAGTCTCTCGGCTTCTCTAATTTTGGCCTTGCCACAACCCTCTCTTGATAATTGGCTGCACTCTCTCACTCTCTCTCTCTCTGCTTCACAAATTAATTAGCCACACCCATTACACAAAAAAACCTCTGGATTTATAATGCAGCAGCCACATTTTTGGCATGTGGATTCATGCATTAATTTATATAGGCTAGGTTAGGCTAAGAGACTTTAGAGATAAGAAAAATGGTTATTTAGCAGGAAACCCCTTGAAGTTTGGGCTAATATATAACCAGATAACACATGTAGTTCTGTTGTTAGATGAAAAATCCCTATAGTTGGCTATCGTTACCCACGTTAACTCACCTCCTGCCGTTAAATTTTATATGAAATGATTGAAATACATTTCTTATCTTTCTCAAATTACAATAATTATCTCTTACTCCTCTTCTCTACCTCCATTTCCTCAACCCAACCCTCTCCACCATCTCTCTTTCCTTCATCGCCACTCTCTCCGTCCCTTTATCTCTCTGGATACTGCAAGTACTCCGCGATCCTCTTGCCGCCTCCTTCGCCGCTCTCGCCTCTGCTGGAGTTGCTGGGATCTCGAGAGAGTTATCTCTCACCATCTCTCTCTCTCCCCCCCCTTCTCTCTCTCTCTCTGCGTCTGAGAAATTACAAGAAATCGAGCAAAAAAAGGTGATGCTCGAATGGGCGATCGTCGCATCGTTGTTGCTGCTCTCATCGATCTCCGCCGCCGAATCCAACAGCAGCAGCAGCAGCAGCAGCAGTTTTGCAAGGATTATAAGGAATCTTTTCTTGGGTAAATTTCCCATCTTTTTATTTGAATTTTGGTGTTAAATTGTGCTTTTTTATAGCTTTCATGCAGAAAATTAATGAGGGAAGAACAATTCAAATTGACAACATTTGTGATTTTGGAAATAAGAAGCAAACCCAGAAGGTGATTTTTTAATCTTGTGATCAGTAAGTAGTTGAATATTTAGATCTGAATCTGGCATCAAAATATGTTATTTATTTTTAAATTCAATATATGATGGCAGGAACCAGTGCAGGTATCAGAAAAACCCAGTAATCAAACAAGGTGGATTTTTTTAAAGATTAAATTTATAGAAATTCTATATTTATGTTGCTTGTTTTAGCTCTAACTTATGATATTATCTCCTCGTTAATTCAGATATGGCCTGGATTAGATTCCGGCTGGAAAAATGTCTTTCGAATTTGTAACTCGATGATCGTGTCATAATGAAGATTAGATGTTTGTTATATTGTTTCTTAATATGAAGAAATGAGTTTCTTATATCTAATAGAAACTTATTAATATGTTTTAGGCTCCTGAAGTGAAAACTACTGACACTGACATTCTTCTTGAACAAGAGAAACCCTCTTTTGCATTTTCTATTCTTGCATCTGCTAACCTACCTGAAGCTCCAGGTACATATAAATAAATTTAAATTTCGCTAAACAATTTGTAGATCAACAGCAGCATCAGAGGACGAAGAGCGTGATCGATTATGCTTGCCAATTTTGTTGATGATGGGTATTAATTGGAATTGAATAAGGATGGATTGCTAATTTTGTTAATTTCATTCCATTTAGAAAAATCGGTTATAATTGTTAATTTTTATTCTTTTCTTCTTTGGAGCAAACGTATTGGGTTGGTGTAATTCATGCTTAGACAACATTTCCCTCTCATGTATCCTCGCCCAGAAGGTGTTTGATGGAATGCCGATGCAAAATGTCCTCTTGATTTATGCCAATAGAAGAGCAAGTGTCCCACTCTAACTCCGCGGATTTCAAAATTAGCCAGAAGGAAGCGTCCACACTAACTCCGTGGATTTCAGAAGAGCCATAAGTAAGCGTCCACACTGACTTTGCAAATTTCAGAATTATGTTTTTTTGGCAAATCTATGTTTGATTAATGATGGTGATTAGAATGTGTATGTAAATGTTTGAATGACTGGTGATCGGAATATCTTTGATCAATTAACTAAATAATTGTGTTTGAAAGGTGTTTGTGTAAATGTCCGAATGATTGTGTTTGGAATATCTTGGTGAAATTGTTTAAATATTTATGTTTTCAAAATGTTTGTATAAATGTCAAAATGACCGTGTTTGGAATATTTTTTGTGCAATTGCTTAAATGATGATGTTTTGAAATTGTTCGCGTAAATGCTCAAATGATCATGTATGAACAATATTAGTACTTCATTAGAATAAGATGTTTGTGTAAATGCCAATGCAAAAAATTTGTCGCGAGTGTCGATTTTACATTAAATAAGATGTTTGTGCAATTGCCCGAATGAAAATAACAAATGTAGAACATAAAACCTACTTTTGATACGGCGAAAAAAATGGAATTGAACTTATCGGTACAACTTAACAAACATAAAGAAAAAATTTAGATTCCCTTGATGCAACCGTTTAAATTGAGGCTTATCCAAATGAAAGTAAAATAAAAAACATACATTGAAGCTTAACACACATCTCTTTAACATAACAGTTTGCATTCAACCATATAATCAAAATATTGCATGCTCGGCACTAGACTTCCCTTATGCAACAATTTGAGTTAAACAATCGATACATCGCTTGTTGATTTCTTACCGAGTTCTATGTCAGAGCCGATGATGGGAGCTTGAGGCCGTCCACGTTAGCTTATCCTATCTTATTCGCTCGTACTTTCTGTTCTTGGTTTCATAAATAACTAAGTTGATTTCTTATGCGCGGTTAGTCGAACAGCTAATGGGCATTTCTCTGCTCTTCACACAATATTTGCTAAAAAAATGTCAAACCATTTGGATCACTCAAATCAAGATACAAAAATTGTTTAAAGTAAATATACTACTTGGTGTTCTACTTAATAACACTACTTAATAACAGGAACGCCATATCACCCTCGACAATCTACTGCGCTCGCATTTCATATTATCAATAGTAGAAAAAAGGACGTGATAGCAATTAGGGAGAACAACCCCTAGCCTAAATAAACTTTAAGAGTCAATCTAATTTTCCATAGGAAAGGGGAGAAATTTTCAATGAAACATGAAAAGTATCTCCATAAATTAGTAGTTCATTTTTAAAAAATTCCTCTTTATCTCTAATGGATGATCCAACCATCTCAACAGCCTTACAACCTCCTGCTAAGCATTTTTCTTCAGCATAAAAATGACTGCATAACCTCAAAGACCCAATTTGAGCTCACCAAAATCACCATACAAATATGCTAATTTTAGGGAAAATGGACTTTGACTACAAAGTGACCAATTGTATACCTCAACAGT
Organism: Agapanthus africanus; assembly: GCA_030015575.1. Lineage (NCBI taxonomy): Eukaryota > Viridiplantae > Streptophyta > Magnoliopsida > Asparagales > Amaryllidaceae > Agapanthus > Agapanthus africanus. The sequence continues at coordinate 741,148,310 of CM057337.1, forward strand.
CCAAATGAAGAAATCCAAGGGCTCAGAGGGCTTCCCCTTGTTCATCTCCACGCGTCGCATGCCAAAAAACCTAGAAATCAAATGAAACCCATCAAATTTCTCAAAGAAAGCATAAAAAATCAGCAAAAAAGAGCTCGAAATCTCTTGCCTTTGACGATGAAATCGAGGCGACAAGGCCCTCAAAAGGAAGGATCGAGGTTGAGGGAGGGAAGACGGGATTGCTGTTACAAGGAGGAAGAAGGGTAATATCGGGATTTATGGGGATTTTAAAAAATTTAATAGGTCACCTGAGGTGACATGGCTAGTTAAAAGTGGGATTTAACGAGTACAAGGGATGCTGGATAACGATTGCTAACTATAAAAGTTGTAGCAACCCTAAATTTCCATATGTCGTCCTTTTTGTTTTAACTAATAAAAGAGTTTGTATTTCTGTTCTGATTTCCAGTTATAAGTTATTCTTGATAATTTATGTACAAGAAACTCATGATAGCCCATAGTTAATACTCCTATAGCCTATAGCTTGCATGTTCGAATCCTATTGGCCCTAATTATTTTAATATTTTTTCTTTTTAACGTTTTGGAAGTCCAAAAGTTTGCACGAGCTTCACACAGATTTTCGAAAAGTTTCAACAGATATAAACTATATAAATGCGACCCTTAAAACACAATTAAACTCACGGCATGAACCTCGAGGCAAACGCCTCTGCTATGGCCGCCGAAAAGCCACCCCTGTCGGTCCAAAATGCTCCAAACGCCTCCGTCTTCTGCACATATGATCTTTGGCCTCCCCGCTACCCCTTTTAATACTTTAAAACTTCTGCAATTAAGCAGAGAATAGAAAACCCTTTCATCTATCTCATGTAACTTTGTTTTAATTCTTTTTAATTCATTTCAGTAGACCATACACTTTATTCTTCTTCTATAAATATCCATGGCTGTCCCAACTCATTTTTACTCTGAAAATTATAGCAAATTTCCTCCCAAAAACCCTTGAAAATCATCCCAAGCTTCACCTCTTTTTCTTTGCCACACAACTCGACAAGGGAACGTCGAAGCTCCATTCAAGAAATCACCACGGCGTCAAACTACCTAGGCCAAGAATCCCCTAGCTTCTCCCCGGCATCATCAACGAAGTCGCCGGCACTCTACACCATCACCGTCGTAGACACCGCAACAACAAAACACCAAATCTTTAAGAAAAATTAATCAGCACACCACGTGTAAGTCTCCTATCTTTTCCTCTCTTGATTTGTCTTTCCCTTGAGTTCATTGCCATTGTTAACTCGTAAGACCTAACTCTTTTAACGATGGCAACGAACTCAAGAGAAAGACAAATCAAGAGTTAATTGATTGTTATGTGAAAATTTATGTGAAATTATCTTTAAAATAAGTTTATAGATGAAAGTAATCCAATTGATTGTTATTTTTATTTTCACATAAATATGTATCTTAACCTTCATGTTTCATTGATAGTTATAAGGCCTACTAATCTCATGTGTTGATTAACTGAAAATCTTGTTATGTTGAAACCATAATAGTTGATATATGCATAAGCAACACTTTAATACCATGATCAATTTTCCTTTTTCAATACTTGTTTTATGATATGATAATGTGATAACACACGGGTAATGACCTACCCCACTCACGTACACTTTGGAATTCATAGCACGGAATCATATTTGTCACATTTTTTTCAAAAGAATCGAATTACATTAAAATACCCTCGAATTCAAAAATACGGTTTTTAAATCGATACTATTTTCCTTTGCAAATACGTCTCTACAACCCTAGTTAGGGGACCCGTTTATATATAGTGCGGATTATCGCACATTCTGCGGATAGTAGAGTAAGATGCATAACTCCTCACGGAGAATTTAGTCTCGAAAGGACGAAAAATACCATTTTAAAGAAAATACGAAATTTCATTACAAACTAAACAAATTTAGAATAATTTAATTCATATATTCGTTTCTCTAAAGAAAAACAAATTTGTGAAAATTAGATAAATACATGAAAAGATTAAAATTTTTAAGAAAATACCCTCATGTTTCTAAAAGAAAGATTTTTTCATTAAAATACCATAAACTTTAAAAACTAGTTTTTATCACTAAAATACCAATCAATTTACAATATATTTTTATTAAAATCTCGGCTTTCTAAATTAACATATTTTTACAAAAAAACACTCTCGAGATTATTTTCCAAAATAAAACATTTTACATAAACCTCCTCGAGTCTTCAAATGTAATATTTACATAAATAACCAAATGTATTTATATAAATATGGGTTTAAGCAATCATTTCTCTTGAGCTTCGGGGAGCCGGAGAAAGCGAGTGCTTACCTAGCTATCTAGTTTAGATAAAGCAAACTAAAGGAATTATCATTGGCAGTCATTCTTGAAAATGTCACAAATACTGTCGGCCATGTGCAGTGGTTACCATATCAAATCATATTAAACTCAAACATGAACCTAAACTCGAACTCGAACTTGAACTTGACTTAAACCTAAACCTGAACTTGAATTAAACTCAAATTTGATTTGAACCTGAGCTATCTACTTGAAACTTGACATGTTGGGTTACTCAAGCGCCCCGGCCATCAATCCATGGCCAAATGCGGAACAAAAACTTTTAAAAATCGGCGCTAACGAAACCCGATTCCCGAATCGTACCATTAACCCTACACCAGCTATATGAAAAGGAGTTTAGAGAGCTTATACCGAACGATCCGTGTCATTCGGTCTTCAATCTCTGTCCCAAGATCCTCGCGGTTTCCTTGATCAAGTTTGATCTCCGGTCTCCCCCATCGAAGACGATCCACCTCGAGGGTTTGTATTACGGGCTCCGACCTCAAAACCGAAGTGTAACAACTCCAATTTTAGTGTACATAAATTTCATTTAAAATTAATGTATAATTGGGGTATTTACAATTTCTGTGAAAGCTATAAGTATTAGTTTTGATTTAGAACAGTAAGAAAGAGCTTATAGCTCATTGGTAAGACCTTACGGTGCTGAAACAAAGCACCAGAGTTCAAATTCCATCAGCCGCAATATCTTTTTATTTTAAATTCTTTTAATCTTTTAGAAATCCAAGAGTCTACACGTGCACAACACGTAAAACTAAGAGTCACACTTAAAACAAATAGATACAAATTAGTATTCAGACCGTCAGGGACACGTGGCCCCAATCCAAGACCCTACCTCCATGATCGGACCGACGAGAAAGCCCCTCAAACCAGTGCCGCCGGTTTTTCTTGAGCCAAACCCTATTTTTTTTGTAAACCCTACACCCTTGGACTCCCCTCTTTAACCCCTATCTGTTTATTTTCCTTGCATTTTCCAGAGAAATTAAAAAAAACCTTGAATTCCATTTTTAATGCAAATTTAAATGCATTTTTCATCACACACTAAACCTTAATGTTTCCTATAAATACCATTTCATTTCACACCCCTCCTCACTCACAATTCCCTGCCAAAACTCTCAAGAAATTTCCAAGTTCCTATAGCGTGCAAGTGGAGTTAACAAAGGGCGAAACTCCGACGAAGTTCCGGCGACGATACGAGGAGTTTCCGACAACGAAACGAAGCACCGACGAATCTTAGACCTCCTCCTACCTCCTCCGTTTCATCAAAGCCAGTAAGTCCCATTTTCTCCACTCATCTTCATCTTTAAAAAGTTCCATTTCTAAAACCCGACGGAAGCGAAGTTAATTCGACTTCCGATTAGGTTTTCTTTAAAAACTACACTTTTCTTTAATAAGATAAAACCATATTCTCATATGTTGATTATTAAACACTAACAAACTCAACAAAATAACTTTCACATCAAAATAATCATTTTTGTAACTTTTATCATACTTTTTCAGAAAAATACCATATAGTTTAGTTTCGACATAAACCATCATAATTCCTTGTCATACCTTTAGATAGTCCATGAGATAATGACTTACCTCCTCACAACACACATATCTATCATAGCACAATGAATTTTGGGACAATAGAATACGGAAAATACGACTTTGCAAATAAATCCCTTTAACTTATAAAACCATTTTCTTTAAAAGATATATTAAAACATTTCCATGCAATTGCGCCTCTACAACCCATTTTGGGGACCCGTTCAGGATAGTGCGGATTATCGCACATCCTCGGCCTTAGTAGAGCGAGATGCAGACCTCCGCAAGGAGCATTTGATCTCGATGAAATTTTTATATATTTTTCTTTAGAAAATGAGATTTTTACAAGAAAATAAATAAAATTATTTTCATTAAATATGTATATATAATTACTACCAAAATACTTATTTTAAATATATATATTATTCCATGTTTCAACTCAAGAAAAGAATTCAAATATTACATGAAACTATCATGATAATTCAAAACAATATTCATATTACAAATAAATACCATATATTATGAAATTAGGTTTTATCCACTAGAAATGTCACATCTATAAAGTATACATCTATGAAAACTCTAAAGATGATAATTAAATGCTTGAGGTGTATTTTGAAATTATGCCAAAACTATTTTTACATAAAACCCCCTCAAGTTATATTAAATTACAATAAGGACCCTAGTAAACATAGGTTTAAGCAGGATCAGTCTCTTGAGTCTCAGGGAGTCGGAGATATGGGTGCTTGCCTATTTAAGGTAGACAACCTAACAAAAGGTGTTATCAATACGGTAATTGTCTTGGAAAAAGACACAAATCCTGCCGTCCATGTGTAACAGTTACCGATAACATCAAAACCTAACTCAAGACTTCAATTTATTTTCTAATTGTCTGACTCAGACTGAGTCTAAATATAATCAATCTGACTTGAATGTGATTCAAGTATAAACTACAATACAATATGATTCAATATGAATCCATCTATTCAATTTATATCAAACTGTATTAACCGAACCGAACCATGGATATATTCCATTTACATGTTCTTCCATTATATCTGTTCCATTACTGATATCATAATTTCGGCAAGTCATCCATCTATACAATTTACAATATAAAACAATACAACAAAGATCGCGGGGTTTATAAGGAGTAGATTGGTACGAAATATGTTAAAAGTGGCACGAGACTGGAACCATAAGACACCTAACCTGAATCTGCATTGCCGTTGTACCGTGGCTGAACGGTTCCTTGTACTCCGTATATCTTAGTCTCCGAGATAGTGAGACTCCTCTCATATACACTGGCCTTTTCTGTACCAAGCTACAAACAACAGCGTTAACACTAAATAACAACATTAAACAACTATACTCTATTCTGTCTATTCTATTCTTATCTATCTACGGGACTTACCGAGTGACTTGTTCGCTGACGACATTCTCTTTCTTCTTCTTTGGAATGCCATCAGGTGTTTCGGACTCACTGGAGATCGAACCTAGCAGCGAAGATTTGGATCAATTTACTGAAGACCCGGAGTTTTAGATTCACTTATACATTACATTTCATTTTCATTCCTGTTATGTCATTGTTTAGGCATTGCTTTCATTCCATGTATTTTCATTTCAGTTGTATTGTAAAAAGAATGCTAATAAATAAATTTGTTGTTTATTTATATCTTGTCTTTTGTATACATTTTATTTTATATTACTTAAAAACGCTTAGCGTGTTTACTTCTGAGTAAATATATAGCGGCCTCGTCACATTCTCTGCCCGTATACTGGAAAGCGGGGCGTGACAGGTTTTGTTGGTGGCCCATGCAGGTCCGTTCTGTGTGGACATACATGTCAGCTCTGTGTGTACATACATGTCAGCTCTGTATGGACATACAGGTTAGCTCTATATAGACAACCTAAGCAATATAACACAAGAACCAGCAACTGAAAACATCCTTTACAATACATATTTCTTAAATCTTATCATTTCATATATTTTGAATCTGTCCTAACCCAAATTTTTCTTTCAAGCTTATGGATTCCCCAAACAATATCAGCACCAACTTCAACAACACTCCACCACCCCTACCAATTGCACCGGCAGTAGCTGCTCCGATCAATGAGCAGACGATTTTGCTTGAGGCGATCCGCAATCTCCTGGAGGGACAGCAGCAACAGACTGCTATATTGATGAACCGTTCCGAGTTAGAAGCACATGGGGTGCAACAATTCAGGGCCTTTCACCCCAAACAGTTCGCAGGAAAAGAGAGCCCTCTAGAAGCTGAGGAATGTGATCAAAGCATTGAAAATGACCTGGCAGTGGCACAAGTGCCAGAGATAGCTTGGGTTCGTGTTGCGAAGTTGCAGCTCACGGATAATGCAAGGGTTTGGTAGAAAGTGGAAGAAAGCCGTCTCACCCAATCGATCGAATGGAGTACTTTCTGTGATATGTTCGACGCAAAGTACTTCCCCGAGGCTACCGGATTTGAGATGGAACAACAGTTCATCCACTTACAACAGAGTTCAATGTGGACCAAATCGGTGGATGAGTATGATACTGAGTTTACCATGCTTAGTCAATTTGCGGCACACCTGATACTGACGGATGAGATCAGAGCCCCTCAATTTCAATAAGGGTTAGATCCGGAAATCCAGGCTACATTAGCCACAGGAGATTTTCTGTCCCACGAATCGGCTCTGAAAGCTGCCCGCCGTTATGAGGCAGCGGTAAAGATGAGGGGCAGACCTCAGTCTGCCGGAATGAAGCTCCCTGCCAATCAGATGGCAAGAAGAGCCTCTTCAAGGCCACCATTTATGCCAAGGAGACCGGGAGTATTGAACAACCAGCCCAGCCCAGCATTTTGCACATACTGCAGGAGAGATGGACATCTGATGAAAGACTGTTGTTCCCCACCGAAGGACGCGACCGGGACGTTGGGACGTCAGGCCTGAAATTCGAGGGCAGATACTAATTGGTGCTATCCCTCCACCTCTCCGAAAATGCTAAGTTGATTTATGGCACCGTGTATCGAAGGTTTAAACGGATGCGGCCGATATAGCAGACTTCGTCAAATTCCCCCTCGTTTGAGGGGTTTTTGATTGTGGGGACGTTCTTCCCTGCAGCGGAAGCCCCTGCAGTTAATTATGCTACCGCATCGCGGCAACAACTTTCTCCTTCTCCAGATGGTCACTTCGTGTCGTGGGTGTTTGTTTTGTTTTTGGTTGTCCGTGGATTGTATACGGAGACTAATTTATGTTGTCGCCCGTAGGGCATGGATTTGTCCAAATCTGTATTTTCTTAGATTTGGGTTTTGGTTTGGGTTTAAGGATACGTTAGTCTCATTTGAGACTAAGATCAATTTAAACGTTTGTTAAGGATACGTTAGTCTAATTTTAGACTAAGATCAACTTAACAGGATCATTTAGATCCAACAAAAGATCACTTGAACTCTATTGTTTAGTTTAGGGACATTGCGGTTGATTACCAGTTTAAGGACATGATGGTCCAAGGTTAAGGACATCATAGTCCGTGAGTTTAAGGACCCCACAGTCCAAGGTTAAGGACATCATAGTCTATGGGCTTAAGGACCCCACAGTCCAGGTTAAGGACATCATAGTCCATGGGCTTAAGGACCCCACAGTCCAGGTTAAGGACATCATAGTCCATGGGCTTAAGGACCCCACAGTCCTGGTTAAGGACATCGTAGTCCGTGAATTTAAGGACCCCACAGTCCAAGGTTAAGGACACTATAGTCCATGGGCTTAAGGACCCCACAGTCCAGGTTAAGGACATCATAGTCCATAGGCTTAAGGACCCCACAGTCCAGTTTAAAAACGTCATAATTTATGAGTTTAAGGACCCCACAGTCCAGGTTATGTGTGGTTGTCGGGACCCATCACCTCTCTGAAGACGTTGAAGGATTACAACGACAAATATCAGAGGAGTAAAGAGATGTACCCTTGAACCGGTGTGAATTGGTCGGAAGATCTGTAGTCCAGTTTGAGACTAAGATCTGTTAAATATTCATGAGCAGATGAGCTCAATTAAATTTAAGTTGAGGACTTATGGCCAATATTGGGCTAAATCCAATAAATGTTTAACATTTTATTATTCTGTCTATTGAGCCTTTATTTGGGCTTGGCCCTTTTAATAATACTGAGCAATAGATCTTGACATTTTTTTGTCTTGTATTGAATGCAGAGCATTCACCAGAATAATTTATGTTCTGCCAGCGCAACACGTGGCGCACCAGGCGCTTTGCGCCAGTTAAAGAGCGCAGTGTGCTTCTGTCAAGTAGCGCACACGAGAAGGACACGTGTCGCGCTTGGCGCTAAGCTCCAGATGGTGGGCGCATTGCGCCAGTTTATGAGCGCTAAGCGCTAGTTCATGAGTACATTGCGATATCAATTTAGTGGCGCGCTTGGCGCTGAGTATCAGCCCATGAGCGCAGTGCGCTATTTCAGAAGCGCAAAGCGCAAATTTCATACGTGGTTGACACGTGGTACATTTTGGTGCTGAGCACCGGTCCAGAGAGCGCAGAAGCGCTGTTCAAGAGCGCAAGGCGCATTTCAATAGCGCAAAGCGCATTTGATCAATTTTTATGATCTGTGAACAAATTTATGTTCTTTTAAAAGAGACTTTATCTCAAGATTCAAGAACAACGGTTCTTATTTTTGAAAGGCTTTGCCTTTATAGATCAATGATCTGTGAATGAAGTAAGTACTTCTTTGTTTTTATGATAAGATCTTTTGATCTCTTTTATGAAAGACCTTGGTCTTTGTAGATCTATAATCTTTTAAGAAGATAATTCTTCTTTTTATGAGATGATTTCATCTCTGTGTTCATCATTCATGATCTTTACCTTGAAGAAACAATCTTCTTTTGCTGAGAGCTTGCTTTTCTTTCTTTTAATTTCTCAAAGTTTATAGGGGGGTTTCTCCATATCAGACTTGAAGTCTTGGGGCCTTTATATAGGGCAAGTTGATTTGTTGAATCAGTTAAAAAGATCTTTCTCTAATTGATTTGGGGATATTTCCCACCGTTGGATCTTTGATCTTAGGGCTTCTGTTTTACAGAAGCCAATCTTCTTGTTTTTAACAAGATTGAGAAATCTTTCCATAACAGAATTTTAATTCTGGTTAATTAATGATTTATCATTATTATTAGATCTTTTGATCTAACGGTGGGGAATTTTATAATTCCAGCGCTGGCGCACCCGTGCTTTACACGTGTTGCGCGGCTCAGAGCGCAGTGCACCAACGTTTAACACGTGGTGCGCTGCCCAGAGCGCAGCCTATGCTAGCGCACCGTGTCTGACATGTGGCGCGCAGCGCGCCTAGCGCTAGTGCACATATGGTGCACTGCCTAGGGTGCAGCGCACCTGGCGCTGGCACGTGGTGCACAGCGCGCCTAGCGCTGGATCTGAAGTGTTGCTTCAATTTTTGAATTTTGAATTTCAGAACAGAGCTTTGCTCTGATTGGGGGAAACGGAAGTGTCGCTTCATTTCAAATATCGGAATTTGAACAGAGCTTTGCTCTGATTGGGGAAACAAATTCCCGCCACCGTTGCGCTTACGTGGCCCACACATGAGTGCAGCGGTGGCAGCATCTGTGCCCTTGGATCAACTCAGAAGTTGAAGAGGCGTTTCAATGCCTATAAATAGGACCTTTGGTCGCTTAGATGATTTTCATCTTCTTCTTGTTTTCTGAGAATATCATTCTCTTCAGAGCATTGCTCTCTTTTTTAAGAAAGTTAAGAGTTAAAACTCTGTCAGATTTTTCTATGTAAGGATTAATCTTTAAAGGGATTAGTTAATCTGGAGTTTCACTCATTATCAGAGCTTTTTGCTCTACTTAGATCATAGATCTTCAAGAAAACTTTTTTAGGGTTTCTTAACAGCCCTTATAGATCTTAGATCCTAAGAGATCTTTTAAGTATTTTGATGGTTATTCCATTATCTTTACAGAGCATAGCTCTTTAGAATTCTCGGGATATTTTTTTTTAATTCCCATCATAATTAACTTTGACAGGTGTCACTCCTGTTTGCAGAGCATTGCTTTCGAGGAGTTCAACTCGTAGACTCGAGGGGTCGCTCATTAAATGAGATTCCTTTTTTTTAGGATTTCTCACAAATTCAAATTTGTTAGGTGTCATAATTAGAATTTGTTTTCTCCATGGGGATATCAAGAGTCGTTTAAATTCCTGTGCCTCTTTTTTCTCATTACTAATCTTTTAATGTTGTTTCTTTCCAGGCACTATGGCTGTTCATTTATATAGTCTGAACGAGTTTATCTCTTATAAGGATATTCGCGTACAGGGCCGTTGCCAGAACCAAGAGTTTTCAGATGCCCAATGTGCGGAGATTATGGATCGTCTATATGCACACGTCGGTCGACTGCTTCCTCGTCGCTCTGCTCTCTTGAAAATCGTAGTGGGAGCAATTTGGGGAGCACTTCCAGGGTTTCACGAAGCCATGCCGCTTAATGCGCTGGATGATGCCGAAGACAAAGTGCATTCAATGTATCTGTCGGGGCTGATCTCAAAGAAGGGGCGAGATAACCTCATTGATATTCTGCATCAAACTTTCCAACAGACGACGATAATCGCATCTTATCAAAGGGAGGAGGACATTGGTGAGGATCTTGTAAGTCGATGTACAACACCCCATGACTTGCGGGGAGGCGGAAATATGAAAAACGATCTTGTTCTTTGCTTAAACATCGACTAACCAAAGAATCTTTGCTAAACTATAACTAACGATAAACATAGGAGTTCTAAACTACTATGTGAAGTGATTATACCTAATGAACCGTGTCCTTCGTCTTTTCGTTCTCCACCTCCTCCTCGGCCTTCTCCAAGTAGTAGACGATCCACCCGAGAGCTTTACTTCAAGCTTCACCTCAAACTTGAGGTAACTAGTTTTCTTAAAGTGCTAATCTAAGTAACCTAGGTGATATAGAGTTGGATTATGGAGTGATTAGTATATTCTAATCCTTAATCTCAACACATGAGAGGGGAGGATTAGGGTTTGAAGAGAGAGAGCTTGAGGAGAGAGAAGGTGAGCATGAGAATGAGAATGAGATTGTGATCTATCATGATATATATGAAGCATTAATCTTTATCAAATAAATAGAAAATAGGATTTAACAACCATGCTTCATAAATACAAATGGGTGATTCATCTCCATGAGTCATTAAGCATTTATGATGCATTAATGACATGGATGAATCACACAAATGAGTCACTAATCTCATTTAATGCATATGCCACCTAAACCCCCAAGTCACCATCTTCTAGAAGATTCTCGTGAAATTACGATAATGCCCCTCCTATCCGTGAAAACACGGAAAAAATTTAGACTGTATAAATCCAATATCCCAATACTAGAATCTGGCTTAAACCAAAGCCGACTAATAAAAACTGTCCGAAAGTCGTACGTGTGTAAACACACGTATGCGTCCGAACCCTTGTCGTAAAACCATACGACCTCTATATCGTTTCGCCTGGAGCAGGGAAACTCTCTGTGTGGGACTCTAATGACTCGACTACTACACTGGCAGTGGGTTTAACCACAGACCGCAAGCGGCACTAGCTGTACGTAACGGTGTAACACCCGAGCCCAATAATACTATTTCTGTTACTAGTTGAGTGTTATACATTGCTCATTTCAACTATCCTGATTGTTCGGTGCTTATTGCTAAATTTTAACCGGTTAAGTCATTTTGGCATATAACAAATTTTAACACCTAAAATGAAATTAAAAATATCCATGTTGGCCTACTCGTCGCCACTAGTCGCGTGGTAGCGTCCGCGCGTCAAGATTTCATCCCGTTCGGCGAAACGGGCAAGTTTGGACGGCTACGCGCGCGTGCAAGTGTCCGACTTGGGGGCATGCATTTTAATCACAAAACATCTCTTTTTAAAATTTGGAACCCGCTTAAAATCCTATATTTTGAATTTGAAACATTTGGGCGCAACCCGGGCGCGATTTGGAAATGTTTCATTTTGCGCCAAAATCCCGATTTAATAATATATTTTAAAACTATAATATTTACACGAATCTTACTGTTATTAAATCCCTCAAAATTTTTATCCTCTAAGATTCTTGCGCAGCCAATCACGAGGGGATTAATCCCTCGTGGGCCCGCCCTTAGCTCTCACACCCTCTCTCCAATCTCTCTCTCTCTTCCTATATTTATATCCTTACGCAGCCGTCTTCTTCTTCTCTCCATCTCGAGAAAAACCCCACGAGAACCCCCAGCAAACCCTAGCTTCGTCGTGCCCTCGCCGTCGACCTCCCCGCGACCTCGCCGTCACCGTCCTCGCCTCCTCAGCCTAACCGCACCCCTTCCTCCTCCCCTCGCCGGACCACCACAGAACCCGAGCCCAACCCTAACACCAACCCAGGTCGCCGGGAAACTTGCCGTCGATCCTCGCCGTCGTTGCCAGAGCCACCTCCGACCACCTCCTTCTCCCCTTGAACACCAGAGCAGGCCAGCACCCCCTCTACTCACCGCACCGCCCCTTCCAGCGAACCCAGGAATTTTCCAGCCTTCGCTGCCGCCGTCGCTGCCTCGCCGGCGCCCCATCGCCGTCGAACCCGTCGTGGTTGCCCCCTGGTTCTTCCCTGTAAGCACATCTCTACCTTTCCATTCGTGGTAACCCCCCCGCTGGTCTTGGTGTCCGTGTGTCGTATTTTTTACTAATTAGTCGCCGTTTTGACATTTCGCCGGATTCCGGCCGTGCCGTCGTCTGGACCCGACTCTCCAGCGAAGTACTCTGGTCCGTGTGGTCCCGCTGTTCGCTGTTTAGACTCGATCCGTGGCCCGTGCATCCGTCTCGTGTTTTCCGCCGACGTTGCATTCGTGTTTTCCGGTTTGCGAAACCGTCGAAGCAAGTATCCGAATACTTGCTCTAACATGCTAATACAAGATCAAGTCTTGCTATACATTTAATTATCATATTATTTAGTATAACCATACAGTTGATGGTAATATCGATATTTTAGTATAACTTAGAATTGACGGTTGCAATTATCTTTAACATTGAATCATTATAGTAGCTTCTTGTAATTAATTGGTCTGCTATCAATCCATGCTTTAACAAACTAAACTAGTTAGATCGTCCTTCCTTTATTTGTTAGATCATCCATGTGACAATTATTTATGCTTTAGTTTTAATTTCATATAGCTTCATTGCTTTACGTTATTGATATTGCTTTACCCTGTGACTATTGCACCCCAAGGGTGTTTGAACCTGTTAATAAAGATAACACAAAGCACCATTGTGATTAAGTGACTATTATTGCTGTTTACTTTAAATTCTTGCTGCTGTTACTTATTCGATTGTATACCTGTTGAGAGTACATACTCGATTGCATTACATATTGACCCGACCCTGCTACACATAACATATACATACATACCGATGCACCGGACATGGTACCCTACATACCGACTCATTCTGTTGTACCATGACATGACTTGTTACCCGATCTCATGCCTAATGCCAACAAACCTGACTTGGAGTCCTCATGGACCATTCCTGTTGTCTATCCAGACAAACCTGACCTGTTACTTGATCCTGTGTTGGCATTAGTCCTTGATTACTGAATACCTGACCTGACATACATAACTTGGGGGTATGGGGAAATCAAAGGTGAAACCGACTTGTAACTCAACAGTTCGATACCTGTTCTGATCAGTCTTACGGGCTTGGCCAGCCCCGGAGTGATGATGCTGACATCACTCGCCCATCCTGCTACCTATTACTGCCTAGCGGCACGTCTCGGATTCAGCCCCGAGAATCTTGACCGTGGTCCCGGGCACGCACGGGATACTATTGAGTTACATCGACGAGTCACCAATTGATTTCAAAGACTTTAGCGTAGAAACCTGATAGGACAGTTTAGTTACCACTGCACATTACCCTGCACTGTTATTTCATAGTACTGCTTTACACATTACCCTGCACTGTTATTTCATAGTACTGCTTTATTCATGTTCATCCCTGCATTGCTTATTACCATGTTTATATTATATTATCGGTTGACATGACGCGCTGACGTCTGGGTTTTGCATGGCCCAGATTCCTTACCACTGTCGACGACCGAGCAGGAGTACTTCAGCCAGCAGGCTGATCTGTGAGTTCCATAGTGTTTAGTTTATTTATTTCATTTCATTTCCAGATGTGAGCCCGTATTATGGGACGTACTGTTTATTTATTGTATTGGATCATTTGCTTCCGCACTTATTGTTTATTGACTCTTGTTATTATGGATTTGGACATGTGTTAGATTAGTTTATTTATCTTGTTCTTGATATCTCTACAGCCGTAATGTGACTGTGGATGGATACTTCCTACCCACAGGTAGCATGGTTGGCTATGTCACGTGCCCAATCTTGCGTACTCTGGGAAGCGGGGCATGACAAACGGTCCCCAGGTAGATGTCGATAAGAAGGCCGATGAGGAAACCTATCCGAACTCCTACTGAGCCTGATGTGACAATCTCCGTACAGTCCGGTCTGTTCGTTTAAGACTATCGTATATCGGGCCTCGGGGCGGCAAGCGTCAGTCCCCTAATAGCGGTATAAGTCGTGTCGGAGCGTAGCCCATTACACCCAGAGAAACTACTGGAACCTACCAGTAAATCTCGCTTGCCCTGGCCAGGGACTTTGCGTAATGGCTCTCTGACACAGCGCGATATCAACTCCCAATACCGGGAGGCCTTGCAATCCTTCTTCCAGTGGGCTTTCCTGTGACAATGGAAGCACTCATCCTGGGCCACTACTGGCACCGCAATCTTTTTCTTTCCCTTCCCTCCCACCTTACTAACACCTCCTCTAGGTTTGGTGGCGGCCTTCTTCTTCCTTCCTTTGGCCCTAGCCTTGGACCCGGAAGAAGAAGCACCGCTAACAAACATAGCAGGTGTTTCCCTTGCCTTCTGCAAGGTGCCCTCTGCACTCCTCAACATGTTAAGGAGTTCTGGAAGTTCAACTTCTTTTCTTTGAATGTTAAAATTCAAAATAAACTGGGCGTAAGTGGAAGGAAGGGACTGGAGAATAAGGTCTGTATAGAGCTCATTATCCAAAGTCGTCCCAAGGTCTGCGAGCTCTTTTATATAGCCTATCATCTTTAGGACATGTTCTCCTACTGATGATCCGACGGCCAAGCTCGCTCGAAACAAGTTCTTTGAGGTCTCGTATCTTGCTATACGAGATTGCTCTCCATACAGATCTTTTGTATGGAGAAATATGGATTCAAGATCCATATCCTCGTGCCTCGTCTGATGTTCATTGTTCATCGAGGCAAGCACGATGCACTTGGCCTTCACGCAATCTATCTCCCAGGTTTTGTGGATTTCCTTATCCGCATTACTGGATTTGGGACCTGGGACTGCAGATGCCTTAGCGGTGAGGACGTACCCCAATTTGTCATAGGTCAAAGCTATTTTGACATTCCGTAGCCAATCTTTATAGTTTGGCCCTGTCAGCATATTTTCCTCTAAAAGTAACTTAAGTCCAGTCATTTTCAGGGTCGCTGCAATTAGGAGAGAGAGAAGAAAACACTTTAGCATGATGCTCTTTCAAGTTTAGAGTGGTTTTTAGCTTATCTAAACTGGATGGCTCCCACTGTTTCTCGAATCCTTCCCTAAACCATAAAAAAAGAATTAGCCAGGACTATTCTCACCGTACAATACTTGCTTAACCGTTCAGCCAGGCCAGTGTCGATACTTCGAGGGAGGTTTTCCAACGCTTTCGCGAAGTTCCTTAATTAAATAATCTCTTTTCTCTGGGGGCGTAGCCCCGCTGACACCTTTCTAGACACCTACTTGGTTTATAGCATTGATCGTTAAGTGACGAATATCCTGATAAGTAGCATATACTCACAGTAGGATCGGGATCCAAATATCATCGTCTGATAATACTGAAGGAATCCTACCAACATTCATCAAACTCCAAATGGTATGCATCTCTTTGCAAATTTCAGTTTCTTTAGAAATTCCCGATATAAATTTTTGCCCCATGCTCTTATGACTTTGGCGTTGGTCAAAATATCATAAGTCACATGTCAAGTTCTATCCATCATTATCTTGTTAATTTGAACCCATCCGTACATATTTTTGACGTTGGCCAAAATGATAATACGACTGTCCCAAACTAACTCATCTGTCTATACAACAAATGAATACCCAACAGCCACCAAACACTATGCCTTGGCATTGGTCAAAATACATAGCTTGAATACTACTGAATACCCAAATGAAATGACGGAGGGCTACGAATGGTTTTGGCGAAACCGTGAACGTAGTGAACTTGATATAACCGAAGGAACCTGATAGCTTTTAAAAGGAGTGGTTAAAGCTCCGCAATTAAAAAATATCTCTTATTTTAAAAATAACCGAGTGGTTTCTTTTAAATTGTTCCAACGATTAAACTTTGGTTTATTTTCTTTGCATTAATAATAATGCGTCCTATCATTAACCTATCATTGCAGAAAATAACGAAAATATAACGTCCTCTTATGCCATCCGCATTCGCCTCTGGGTCCCGTCATCACCCGTTAGGTTACTTAACTAACGACAGAGCGGGGGTTGGGCTTGCGCGGGTGTAAAACATAAGTGACGTCTAAATAGCTATCATATATAGATATTGTACATTCGTCAGACGCAATAATAGGCATTCCAGATCTTAGATGAACATTATTAGATATACAAGCAATCCGCGTTTGTTTTGAGCCTGCAACAAAAGACGGATTACACAGTTGTGATGAATAGCCATTACCCCACCCTAGACCCCTACGGGTACGGCAAACTACCCGCCAAGTACCCGAAGTGAAGCGGTCTCCCTCAACAACGTGAGTAGGCCACTAAACACTTCAAAGTACCCGGTAGTTTGTGCACCCCGCCTTGGGTCTATCCTAGGAGCAAAAACAGTAAAATGAAATAATACAACGGTGGCTACAACCGCAACCTGGATGTGCCCCGCAAAATAATATTACAACATATCATAATTACATTGAATGAATTAAAATAATAACCCATCTCAAACCCGGCTAATCATCACAACAATCCAATACAGTTCATAATCACAAACAGTAAAATTCATTACAGAAATGTGCAACCCCCTGCCAACCGACATACTAGCAGTTAGGGGAGGTTTACGAACACATTATACAATCACAGATATAATCAAATTAGCAAACATTGTAAAATTTCGATCGAGCAAACGCTTTAGATTCTACTCCAAAACTTCTCTGTGTACCTGAGACTTGAGCAGAAAAATAAACATCCCAGAAATATCATTATTAACACTTAAGAGTTACTAAAGAAATTTGGGTTGACTCGGCCCCAACTCGGCCGCGGATCCGAGGCGGATAGCATGGATCCGCCGCGGTTCCGCGGTGAGTTAGCCGAGTCATAAGTCCAAATTTCTGCAGTAGCCCTATTATTCCCTGCTTGTTATTCTGCAGGTCCTTGAAAAATTTTTAGGGCCTGTTTTAAATTCGACAGAAACTGTGTTAAATCGATGATTTTTCCGGTTCTTTTTGCGTTCGAAATTCTTACGACTTTGCTAATGAGTTAATTATTGTTTAGCGAGACTCTGATACTACTGTAAGTCGATGTACAACACCCCATGACTTGCGGGGAGGCGGAAATATGAAAAACGATCTTGTTCTTTGCTTAAACATCGACTAACCGAAGAATCTTTGCTAAACTATAACTAACGATAAACATAGGAGTTTTAAACTACTATGTGAAGTGATTATACCTAATGAACCGTGTCCTTCGTCTTTTCGTTCTCCACCTCCTCCTCGGCCTTCTCCAAGTAGTAGACGATCCACCCGAGAGCTTTATTTCAAGCTTCACCTCAAACTTGAGGTAACTAGGTTTCTTAAAGTGCTAATCTAAGTAAGCTAGGTGATATAGAGTTGGATTATGGAGTGATTAGTCTATTCTAATCCTTGATCTCAACACATGAGAGGGGAGGATTAGGGTTTGAAGAGAGAGAGAGGGCTTGAGGAGAGAGAAGGTGAGCATGAGAATGAGAATGAGATTATGATCTATCATGATATATATGAAGCATTAATCTTTATCAAATAAATAGAAAATAGGATTTAACAACCATGCTTCATAAATACAAATGGGTGATTCATCTCCATGAGTCATGAAGCATTTATGATGCATTAATGACATGGATGAATCACACAAATGAGTCACTAATCTCATTTAATGCATATGCCACCTAAACACCTAAGTCACCATCTTCTAGAAGCTTCTCGTGAAATTACGAGAACGCCCCTCCTATCCGTGAAAACACGGAAAAACTTTAGACTGTATAAATCCAATATCCCAATACCAGAATCTAGCTTAAACCAAAACCGACTAGTAAAAACTGTCCGAAAGTCGTACGTGCGTAAACACACGTATGCGTCCGAACCCTTATCGTAAAACCGTACGACCTCTATATCATTTCGCCTGGAGTAGGGAAACTCTCTGTGTGGGACTCTAATGACTCGACTACTACGCTGGCAGTGGGTTTAACCACAGACCGCAAGCGGTACTAGCTGTACGTAACGGTCCCCAGGTAGATGTCGATAAGAAGGCCGATGAGGAAACCCATCCGAACTCCTACTGAGCCTGATGTGACAATCTTCGTACAGTCCGTTCTGTTCGTCTAAGACTATCGCATATCGGGCCTAGGGGGCGGCAAGCGTCAGTCCCCTAATAGTAGTATAAGTCGTGTCGGAGCGTAGCCCATTACACCCTGAGAAACTACTGGAACCTACCAGTAAATCTCGCTTGCCCTGGCCAGGGACTTTGCGTAATGGCTCTCTGACACAGCGCGATATCAACTCCCAATACCGGGAGAAACGAATCCTGTCTAACCGCCACTGCCTCCAAGTGCTCGGGACTGCACCCAACTGCTACCTGTTTGCACGACTTCTTTGAGCCGTGGTAGGGTAGCAATCTAAGAACAGTGGGACAAACTCGAGGCGAAGTAGCAGTGTCAAGTCTGCGGACTATGCTGTACTCATGTCATCTGGGAACTGTTAACTGACGACTGGTATAAAACCCAACCAACAGTTCCCTGCGAGTCCTGTCCGGTGTACCCGTAACCCAACGAGCACCTGTATACTATCTCCAGTACGACGTACTGACGGCTGTAGGACAGACCATCTCCCCAACTGGGATGAGAAGCATACACACTAGTCTACTCCGGAGTATCGATGTCCTGTCTCGATAATCCTACGACTAGGGACCTGAAAAAGGATGTGCTTGTAGACTACCCAGCCCTCACTAGTATGACTGTCATCACAACGCTGGTAGTCAAGCAAGATCCTAAGAGCTCTATCAATACGTATACTCACATATTAAGATAGAAAAACCAAGTAGCATACTACCATGTTTAGCAAGACTGTTATATACATGTGAATATCCCAAGCTTCCATTAAGTAATATACAAACTAGTATGATACAATAATGGCCCCTAGAGCATATACACTAACAATCTCCCACTTGCACTAGGGCCATGTACTGGCATATCGAAGACCGATGATCTCGAGTAGCCTCTCGAACTGAATCTGAGGTAGGGCCTTCGTGAATGGATCATCAATGTTCTCTTCAGTAGCAACTCTCCGAACCTCGATCTCCCGACGATCAATGATCTCCCTGATCAGGTGATACCGCCTTAAGATGTGTCTGGACTTCTGATGGGACCTTGGTTCCTTCGCTAAAGCTATAGCTCCGTTGTTGTCGCAATACAGATGTATTGGATCAATAATGGTAGGAACCACTTGAAGTTCTGTTAGGAACTTCTTCATCTAGACCGCTTCTTTTACGGCATCGCAAGCAGCAATATACTCCGCTTCCATCGTCGAGTCAGCAACGGTGTCCTGCTTGGAACTCTTCCAGCATACCGCCCCTCCATTGAGGGTAAAGACATAACCCGACATGGACTTGGAATCGTCCTTATCACTCTGGAAGCTGGAATCAGCAAAGGCCTCCAACTTGAGGTCTTTTCCGCCGTAAACCAAGAACATCTCCTTAGTCCTTCTCAGGTACTTGAGAATGTTCTTTACTGCTATCCAGTAATTCTCCCCTGGGTCTGATACCGGCTTACCACGCTCAGTGCGTAAGCTACATCTGGTCTGGTGCACAACATCGCATACATTATAGAGCCTACCGCAGAAGCGTAGGGTATAATAGACATGCGTTCCCTTTCCAAATCAGTCTTGGGAGACATCTTTTTGGAGAGGGTGATTCCGTGACAAGCCGGTAGATTACCGCGCTTAGAATCTTCCATACTGAATCTTTTCAGTATAGTGTCGATATATCTGGACTGCGAAAGTCCCAACATCCTCTTGGATCTATCACGATAGATCCAGATTCCCAGAATGTAAGAGGCATCACCAAGGTATTTCATGGAGAACCTGTGTGATAAGAATCCTTTGACAGATTGTAGCATAGGAATGTCATTTCCTATCAATAGAATGTCATCCACGTACAAGACGAGGAATACGACACTTCTGGCTACAACTTTACTATATATACATGGTTCATCTGGATTTTTGATAAAGTTATATTCTTTGACCGTTTCATCAAAACAGATGTTCCAACTCCGCGATGCCTGCTTTAGTCCATAAATGGACTTAAGCAACTTGCATACTTTCCCGCTGCTCCCACTCTGATTGAAACCCTCTGGGTGATCCATATAGATGCACTCTTCTAAATTACCATTCAGAAAAGCCGTCTTTACGTCCATCTGCCAGATTTCATAATCATGGAAGGCAGCAATAGCAAGAAGGACCCGAATGGATTTGAGCATAGCCACTGGAGAAAAAGTTTCGTCATAGTCCAAAGCAGGTCTTTGACGAAAACCCTTTGCAACAAGTCTAGCCTTATAGGTTTCCACCTGTCCATCTACACCAATCTTTTTCTTGAAGATCCATTTGCATCCTATGGGTTTTACCCCATCTGGAGCAAAGTCCAAATTCCATACTTTGTTGGTGTACATGGACTCCATCTCGGTCCGCATTGCATCTAGCCATCGTACCGAGTCGCCGCTCTAGATGGCCTGCTGGAAGCTAGTAGGTTCATCATCATCAATGATGCAATCCTCTCTATCCCCATCTATGAGAAAACCGTAGTATCACTCAGGCGGATGAGACGGCCTACTACTCCTGCGGAGGGGTGCGGGAATGTCCTGTTCTTTTTGAACTTATGGTTCTACCAAACTTTCAGTAGTAGTTTGTGGTTCTGGAATTTCATCCAGTTCTATTTCGCTCCCACTTGTTTCCTCTTCTAAAAACTGATATTCTAGAAAATGGGCATTACGAGAAACAAAAACCTTTTGTTCCTCTGTGTAATAGAATAGATACCCCTTGGAGTTCTTTGGATATCCCACAAACTGACATTTCACTGATCGTGCCTCGAGCTTGTCCACATGCTGCTTTTTAACAAAAGCTGGACATCCCCATATCTTTATATACTGAAGATAGGGTTTCTTCCCACTCCACATCTGATATGGTGTGGTAGGCACAGTCTTGGTAGGAACCATGTTCAAAAGATATGCCGCTGATTCTAGCGCATAACCCCAGAAAGATCGCGGTAACTCAGCATTACTCATCATGGAACGTACCATATCCAATAGGGTTCGATTCCGTCTCTCCGATACACCGTTATGCTGTGGAGTGTATGGAGGAGTAAGCTGAAAGAGAATTCCTTTCTCTTTTAGGTAACCTAGGAACTCGGCACTTAAGTATTCACCACCTCGATCAGATCTTAGTGTCTTGATACTTTTGCCGGTTTGGTTTTCTACTTCATTCTTATACTTGGAATTTCTCAAAAGCCTCGGATTTATGTTTCATCAGATAAATGAATCCGTACCTTGAGTAATCATCCGTAAAAGTAATGAAATAGGAAAAACCACCTCTTGCATGTGTAGACATTAGACCACATACATCGCTGTGTATGAGTCCTAAGAGCTCGCTCGCTCTTACTCCATGTCCAGTGAATGGAGTCTTTGTCATCTTTCCTTTGAGACATGATTCACAAGTGGCATAAGTTTGATTCTAGACGGATGCACACGAGAATGGTCAGAAAGGCCAGAAAGATTCTAGACGGCCTTACTTTCGAATTCCTCAATCCATGCCCTGGATCTGAGGTTTTACCATTGTAATCATTTTGATGATGTTTTCGTTTACTGCTTTCATGATTGTAAGAACTTTTCGAAGTCTGAATGGCAAATTTCTCATTTCAGCATGTTTTATTTTATGTACTAAATCTTTTGCACATGCATGAACGGGTATGCTTCGGACGCTTAACCAAATGCAAATCAAATGTTCTCCTTGTCGCTTTCTTCTCTTTTCTGTTTTATTGGTATGTTGCTCTGGCAAGTGTGGCCTGTAGATAGTAAAGAATATTTCATCTTGAACTCTCCGAGAGGTAGTGATGGCTTAGGAAGCAGGTTTAGATCTGCTACCTGAGACTTTCCAACTTCATGAGCCGTGAGGGTCTCATGAAGATTTTTCTCCCTACGAGTCGAGAGGATCTCGTAGGTGTATTTTCTCCTTAGGAATCGTGAGGATTCCTAAGTGCGTTTTCTCTTGAGAGTCGTAAGGATCTCACAAGAGAATTTTCCCTCTTACAAGTCGAGAGGACTCGTAAGTGGTTGTTTCCCTCCTTGTCGAGGTTCGACTTTGGAGAGTGTGGTCCGTGAATAGTATGCAAGAGTCCATCTTGGACTGACTTGCAGGACCCCAGTGCTTAGGAAACCGGTTCTTATCCCCATTGCCTAAGGATTTTTCCTACGAGTCGAGACGGATCGAGAAGTTCTCGCAAAGACACTAATTTCCTTACGAGTCGAGACGAATCGAGCAGTTCTCGCAAGAATGTCCTAACGTCATAGTTAACCTCTGCTCTTTACGACAGAGGTTCGTTAGGGTCTGTGGTACTGGGGTTTTGTTCGTCGAACCATCGCGTTGGCTGATGTATTCCTCGATAGGCAACCTTACCGTTCGAGTAGCCTTACGACTGTCGTGTCTTTGATTCCTTCGGGGGCTGGACAAGACGTCTTCAAGCAATCCTCCTCGGCGGTTTGACCGTCGGAGGAGCAAGCATTAGGAATTTTGCCATGCCGCTTTTACTTGAGATTAGGCTCATTTTGGAGAGCCCTGATGAGTCATAACCACTCCGCGCTGGTGTGGGATGATCTCCGATAGTCTTTCAGGTTTTATATGAGTTGCCGTCAAGACCCTGAAGCTAGGAATTTGGCCTTCGCTTCGTTTGCTGGCATTGCGTTTGCTGTATCGAGACGAATGTCGCGGTTGTCTCTAGGTTGCTGATAAACAGTCGAGGTTTGGAACTAGGGATTTTGCCGTAGCTCCATTTTTTGATTGTCGCGTCTGAATCCTGTTGGAGGAAGAACGCTGTAGTGACATCTCGTATGCTGTATCGAGACGAACGTCGAGGTGGTGACCACTCCGCGCTAGCGTGGGACGATCTCTGATAGTCTTTCAGGTTTTATATGAGTTGTCGTCAAGACTCTGAAGCTAGGAATTTGGCCTTCGCTTCGTTTGTTTTAGCGTGTCCGAATCCTGTTGGAGGAAGAACGCTGTGATGACATCTCGTCTGTTGTATCGAAACGAACGTCGAGGTGGTGACCACTCTGCGCTGGTGTGAGATGATATCCGATGGTCTTTCAGGTTTTATATGAGTTGTCGTCAAGACCCTGAAGCTAGGAATTTGGCCTTCGCTTCGTTTGCTTTGGCGTGTCCAAATCCTGTTGGAGGAAGAACACTGTAGTGACATCTCGTCTGCTGTATCGAGACGAACGTCGAGGTGGTGACCACTCCGCGCTGGTGTGAGATGATCTCCAATGGTCTTTCAGGTTTTATATGAGTTGCCATCAAGACCCTGAAGCTAGGAATTTGGCCTTCGCTTCGTTTGCTTTGGCGTGTCCGAATCCTGTTGAAGGAAGGACGCTGTAGTGACATCTCGTCTGTTGTATCGAGACGAACGTCGAGGTGGTGACCACTCCGCGCTGGTATGAGATGATCTCCAATGGTCTTTCAGGTTTTATATGAGTTGCCGTCAATACCCTAAAGCTAGGAATTTGGCCTTCGCTTCGTTTGCTTTGGCATGTCCGAACCCCGTTGGAGGAAGGACACTGTAGTGGCATCTCGTCTGCTGTATCGAGACGAACGTCGAGGTGGTAACCACTCCGCACTGGTGTGAGATGGTCTCCAATGGTCTTTCAGGTTTTATATGAGTTGCCGTCAAGACCCTGAAGCTAGGAATTTGGCCTTCGCTTCGTTAGTTTTGGCGTGTCCGAATCCTGTTGGGAGGAAGGACGCTGTAGTGACATCTCGTCTGCTGTGTCGAGATGAACGTCGAGGTGGTGACCACTCTGCGCTGGTGTGAGATGATCTCCAGTAGTCTTTTAGGCTTTATATGAGTTTCCGTCAAGACACCGAAGCTAGGAATGTCGCCTTTGCTTCATTTGCTTTGGCGTGTCCGAATCCTATTGGAGGAAGGACGTTGTAGTGAAATCTCGTCTGCTGTGTCAAGACGAACGTCGAGGTGGTGACCACTCCACACTGGTGTGGGATGATCTCCAATAGTCTTTCACGTTTTATATGAGTTACCGTCAAGAAACTGAAGCTAGGGATGTCGCCTTCGCTTCGTTTGTTTTGGCGTGTTCGAATCCTGTTGGAGGAAGGACGCTGTAGTGACATCTCGTCTGCTGTGTCGAGACGAATGCTGAGGTGGACCTAGGATTTTGCCATCACTCCGCTTTGTTTCGACCGTGAGGTCTTTCATTGACGTTGCATCTGCATCCTGCTGGACTGCGAAGGAACACCGTTGTTGATATTGCGTCTGGTGTAACGAGACGAATGCTGAGGTGGAGTTGGGATTTTGCCGTCACTCCGCTTTGTTTCGATCATGAGGTCTTTGTTGACGTTGCATTTGCATCTTGCTGGACTGCAAAGGAACGTCGTCGTTGACATTGCGTCTGCTGTAACGAGACGAATGTTGAGATGGAGTTGGGATTTTGCCATTACTCCGCATTGTTTCAACCATGAGGTTTTCGTTGACGTTGCATCCGCATCCTGCTAGACTGCGCCGTTGTTGACATTGCGTCTGGTGTAGCGAGACGAATGCTGAGGTGGAGTTGGGATTTTGCCATCACTCCACTTTGTTTCAACCATGAGGTTTTCGTTGACGTTGCATCCGCATCCTGCTGGACTGCGAAGGAACGCCGTTGTTGACATTATGTCTGGTGTAGCGAGACGAATGCTGAGGTGGTCTCTAGGCTGTCTGTGAACCGTCGAGATTCAGAACTAAGGACTATGACGTGGCTCCATTTCGTTGTGTCGCTTCCGTGCCTTGCTGGCATAAGGAGGAACGCTGTTGTTGGTCTTCTGGGATGCAGATGTGACCGTTGAGATTTGGCTCTCTTTCTGATAGAGCTTGGTGGGATGATATGGTTCCCTCTTCATTTGCGCCCCTGGATTGTATACAGGGATTGATGTGATATCACCTGTAGGGCATAAATTTCATTTATTTATTCATTTTTTTTATTTCTTTCCGCGATACTCTATCATTTCAGCTTTTATATCGCGAAGGTCACGATTGCCCAATCATTTCGGCTATTTTTGCTCGGCGCCCAATCATTTCGGCTATTTATTTTATTTTTATTCGCTGCTTTTTATTGCGAGTTGCCCAATCATTTCGGCTATTTTGCATGCATACATTTTTACTTGCTGATTTTGTTGCAAGTTGCCCCATCATTTCGGCTATTTCGTATGCATGTGTGGCTCGCTAGCTTCTTACGGCAAGCTTGGAATTAGACACCGATTTCGGCATCAGCACCGCTACAACTGGAATATTGCCAGGAGCGAATCATCATTTGCCTCTGTCGATGTGGAACAAAGGTGGCTTAGCGATCAGGGTTAGGATCCTGTCGACAAAGGCTTTTGACTTCATGAGCCATAAGGGTCTCATAAAGGTATTTCTCCCTGCGAGTCATGAGGATCCCGTAGGTGCGTTTTCTCCTTAGGGATCGTGAGGATTCCTAAATGTATGGCTTCTCGTAAGTCGTAAGGATCTTACAAGAGTATTTTCTCCTTATAAGTCAAGAGGACTTATAAGGGCTGTTCACCGTGTAGATATATCCCTAGTCACGGATGGGACTTTATTAGGGAAATGTTTATTCGCGCCCGTGGATTGTATACAAGGGTCAGCATTGAGCCGCTTGTAGAGCAGCATTGGAGGTTGTGGTGGCCGCTTAAGAACAGTTTCAGATCCCTGTAGCTTAAGGCTTTTGAATCCTATGAGCCGTGAGGGTCTCATAGGAGGGTTCTCCTTACGAGTCGTGAGGATCTCGCAAGTGTAATTTCTCCTTAGGAATCATGAGGATTCCTAAGTGTGTTGTTCCCTTGTGAGTCGTAAGGATCTCACACAGGTGGTTTCTCCTCACAAGGTCGAGAGGACCTTGTGAGTGTCTTTTAACGAGGTTGTGCCCTTTTGGGTTTTCACAAAACTCGCCGGTAGCCCTGCTGTTTTTACTCACGGAGCCCTTTCAGGTTTTCATCCGTGCCCATCTCGCTTGTGGACGTACCATTTTTTTTACCACGTCAGCCTGAGGATGCTGCGGGTTGGTAGTAGTTTAACGACATTTTGGTCATAAGTCAACGTACGATTACGCAGCTAGATTTTGCCGCAAATCTTCGCATGTTTTGTGTCGGAGGTGGATTCCTTGAAGGGAGGGCTGAGGGCGTTTTTTTTGTCAGAGTCGCTTCCAAAGGTGATAACTTGCGATCCCTTGGTGTCGGCTATGTGACAGTTGCCAACAGCTCTTTCGCGCTCATCTGTCGTGTTTTTCTGTTCCCGACGAGCCTTGCGCTTCACTCATTGAACATGTCGTCGATGGGCAACATATCCCTGCCACCAGTTTTTAAAGGTTATGCACTCCTCGGTAGGGTGCGCAATCCTCTGATGGTATAGGCAGAAGTTAGGATGTATGTCCGCTTCATCAAGACGAATATTGCAAGGGGAATTTCTTTTGAAAGAGGGCAACTTCATTCCTATTGCCAGGGCCCTAGCGAATCGTTTCCTTACTTTAAGCTTGCTTTTGCTGGCGATAGGGATGCTTTGCTCCAGTTGGGATGTCTCGACTTTTTCCTCCAGTCTCCGGCGTTTGGCTTTTTCGAATATAGCCAGTTCACGCTCTAGATTGGCTTTGCTTTTCTGACGGGCTTCGTTCAGGAGCAAGTCAATCTTCCCGTCAGACGGTTCCAAGGGTTTTGGGTTTGATCCTGCCCCCAGCTCTTTATACTGTCTTCTATCGCCGAGTGCGTTTCTTCATTAGTTAATGCCGAATGAGAGATCATGTGGCAACTTGCCACATAGTCTTCAGATTCTTTTGACGAGTCATCCCTGTCGTTATTGTCGTTATCTCCGTTCTCAAGGATATTGTTGAGAAATTCTTGGAGTGTGACCGGGGTCCGCGCCTTCTGGTTATATTCTTCCAGAGCGTCAATCTGTTTTTGCAGGTCTATGCGCTTATTATCAAGCTTCATGGGCTTTTAGGTCTTCTTCTTCTTCTTCGAAGATTTTGACGGCTGGGTGTGAGCGCTTTGACTATCACCACCAATTTTTGTAGTTGGGCACGGTTTCAGCATTCCCTCGACGATCTTGGGTTTCAGTGGATTTTTCCACCTGATTTCCGGGTACGTTTGGAGACCCTTCAGCATTCTTTTCGTTTTTGCCGAAAGAACAACTTCCCATGGCGCTTCCTTTATGAATGAGCACGATGCTCCCGGCACGTCCACTTTTTTAGGGGCATGAGGTTGTGGCGGGTTCATGTAACAACCCTAAATTTCCTATACAAAAATTTTTCAAATATTTTTTTTCAAAAATCCACAAAGGGGTATTTTAGCCTGAGCACAAGATATAGGTAATTATTTTGTTTTTAATTACAAGCTACAAGAATGTAATAACTCCATTTTTAGTGTACAAAAAATTAATTTAAATTTAATGTATACTTGGAGTATTTACTCTTTCTGCTATCATTTTAAGTAATTAAATAACACCATAATAACAAGAAAGAGCTTGTAGCTCATTGGTAATACCTTGCACTACTGAACCAAGCCACCAGAGTTCGAATCTCATGCCCCACATTATTTTTAGATTATTTTTCTTTTAAAATTCTTGGAAGCCCAACAGTCCACATGCCATAACTCCCAAAAGATGAACCGAACCTTAAAAAGTGAGTATACCATGAGCTACATCAGAGGACCCCGCACCCGACGATCGCCGGACTCGGCCGGGATCGGTCGAGCCCCCAAAATGAAAAATTTACCTTTTCGTCTTCTAAACTCCCCTGTTTACTCCAATTTATTTGATCGGTTCTCAAATGTTAAATACAACCAATTTAATACAAATTTTAATGTTTTTATTTAATTTTTATAATTTTTTTTTAAAAATAAAAACCTTTCACCTACCCTACCCTAGCTACCCTATAAATAGACCTCTACCCTCTACCCTCTCATCCCAAAACACTAGCTTTACTCTCTTGAAATTTTCATAAGAAGGGTGTGCTTTGAAACCAAGTTCACAGCGAAGCGCTGACGGAATTCCGGCGACATTTTTTGAAACAACCGGCGACGAAACAACACCTCGGCCACTTCCCTAGTTCCCCTATACTCTTTAGTATAGATCGAAACCCGTAAGTCCCGTTCTTTTCTTCTTTCTATTTCTCAAAAAAACGGAATTATGAAACCCGACGGAAATCGGAACAAACCGATTTTCGATTCGGTTTTTCTATAAAATCTCACTTGTCACCAATTCTATAATACCTAAACTTATCCATGTTGACTATTAATCACATAACAATTAATTTGGACAAAGTTTCGCACATGAAATGATAACTTTTGCAATATCGTATTCTTTTCACATTAATACCATAATGTTTATTTTTCTTCTTCTAATCAATTCAATCATTCCTAATTAAACCCCTTCATCTTGACCACTAAACTTGTAAAAATCAATTTGAATAAGTTTTCACACATGAAATGATAACCTTTTCAATTTACCGTATTTTCACTTTAATACCATGAAGTTTCAATTCCACATTTAACCCCTTAACCTTAATATACATTTAAAATAGAGCACGAGGTAATGACCTACCTCCACACACACGCAAATGCAAACCCTAAAATGATATCATAAAAATTTAGAATACGATAAAACGAAATTTTCATTAAAATACCATAATCTTCATAAAACCATTCTTAAAGGTTTATATTTGTTACATTTTTAAATAAATATTTCTTACTAGGAAAATACGATAAGTTGTGGACATCGATCGTTTATCTAAACTGACTTTGTGGTGTCTAGGCTAGGCAAATGAGCTTGGGTAACTTTAAAAGGCCCGCCTCACGATTCGTGAGCGGATCCCTCCCTCCTCACTTGTACTTACCTGGCCACAATTGGCGGTGAAGAGGCGATTTGAGGTTTCTAACGACTTGTCGTTTAGACCATTTAGAAATAGACTAGTTGGCTTAGGAAACCCTAGAATCTAAAATATGGAAAATTACACTTTGCAAATAAATACCTTTTACTTTACAAAACCGTTTTCTAAAGGATTAGTATTTTACAATCTTTGCAAAGCGCCGCTACAACCCATCTTTGGGGAACCCATTCAAGATCGTGCGTTTTATCGCGCACCCTCAGGCTAGTAGTGCGAGATTCAGACCTCCGCAATGAGCATTCGGTCTTGAAAGGTTTAAAATACGATATCTTAAGAAAATGAGATTTTTGGAATATAAAATATTTATTAAAATTATTTTCTGTATAAACATATGTATATTTATCATTTAAATACCTATTTTATTATAATATAAATTTTCCACCTTTTTCTAAAAATCACAAGAATATATTTTACACTAAAATACCATGAACTTCAAATAAACAATATTACAACTAGGATATTCTCACTAGAAATGTCACAATATAAAATCCACCCTCATTACAACTCTAAAGACGAGTAATAAATACTTGAGGTGTATTTTGGAAAGTATATAAAAGTATTTTTATATAAACCCCCTCAAGTTTTATAAATTATTCTAAGGACCCTAGAAATTATAAGACCTGGATTCACATTTCTGATTGTCTGACTCGGGTTTGAGTCTTATCAATCTGACTTGAATATGATTCAAGTACTATCTACAATCTACAGTTTCCAATTCAAAATGAACACATGAATCCATGAATACAATTACAAGTTTATGCAATCTGGCTGAACCGAACCATGGATATATTCCTTCTACATGATTTCCAATATTCCATTTACATGACTCTACGGTTATAACCGTTTTCTGATATCATGGTTTCGGTCAGTCAGTCAATCAATCATGCAATCAATACAATTTACAAGATAATAATACAAACAAGACATCGCGGGGTTTAAGGGGTAGATTGGTACGGAAGGTGTTAAAGGTGGCACGAGGTGGTCAGATTAAGACACCTAACATGAATCCAATTGCTGTTGTACCGTGGCATAAACGGTTCCTTGAGTTCCTGATACCTTAGTCTCCGGAGCAAGTGAGACTCCTCTCGTATACACTGGCATCCTTCTGTACCAAGCTACAACAACAGCGTTAACACAATACTACAATAATATAACAATGTAATACAACTGTAACAGACACTCTTTCTCTCTCTCTCTCTTACTCTCTATCTATTCTCCTCGTATCTTTGGGACTAACCGAGCGATTTGTTCGCTGCCGACATTCTGTTTCTCTCTTCTTTGAATGTCGTCAGGTGGTCTGGACCCGGCAGAAGTTGAGCCATCCCAAGAAGACTTAGAGCAGTTTACTGAAGACCCTGCACAGTAGTTCATTGTACACTTTTCTTTTCAGTACTTTTCTTTTCCTGTTATGCCACTGTTTAGGCATCTTTTATTCCAGTTGTATTTCCTTTCATGCATTGTACAAAGAATGTTAATAAATAAAAGTTGCTGTTCTTTTAAATCTTGTCTCTTGTGTATTTATTTTATATTGCTTAGATACGCTTAGCGTATGTACTTCTGAGTATATACGTAGCGGGCCTCGTCGCGTCCACTTCGCCGTATACCGGGAAGCGAGGCGTGACAGGTTTTGTTGGTGGCCCATGCAGGTCAGAGCTGTATGAATCCCTATCATGCAGTTCTGGTCTGCGTGAACAACCTAAGCAATATAACACAAGAACCAGCAACTAAAACATTCTTTACAATTCATGTTCCTTGAATCTTGCCATTTCATATTCCTTGAATCTTATCATTTCATGTACTTGAATCTGTCCTAACCCAAATTTTTCTTCAGGGTTATGGATTTCCCGAACAACACCAGCACCAACGTCAACAACATACCTCCAGCACTACCTCTCACACCAGCTGTTCTTGCGCCATCTACCGAGCAAACAGTGCTACTTGATGCAATCCGCAGCCTTCTCGAGGGACAGCAACAACTCTTGAAACGTCCCGAGACTGATGCTCCGGGGGTAAAGCAATTCAGGGCTTTACATCCGAAGCAGTTCTCAGGAAAGGGGAGCCCACTGGAAGCTGAGAAATGGGCTCAAAGTATCGAGGATGATCTGGCCGCAGCACAAGTGCCAGACGTCGCTTGGGTCCGTGTAGCGAAACTACAACTCACGGACAACGCTCGCAACTGGTGGAAGGCGGAAGAGAGCCGTCTTGCACAGCCTATTGAATGGAAAACGTTTCGCGAGAAGTTCGACGCGAAATACTTCCCTGTGAATTCCAGGTTTGCCATAGAGCAGCAGTTCATTCATCTACAGCAAGGATCAATGTGGGATAAATCGGTAGATGAATACGACGCTGAATTCACTATGTTGAGCCGATTCGCGGCACATTTGATACCGACGGACGAGATCAGAGCCCGTCGCTTTCAACAAGGACTGGACACGGAGATTCAGGCTGCTCTAGCCACAGGAAAATTTTTGGCTCATGAAGATGCTTTGGAAGCTGCCCGCAGTTATGAGGCGGTGATAAAGGCGAAGGGCAGACCCCAATCTGCTAGTTTGAAACGCCATGCCTCTCAAATGGCAGTAGGAGCCTCTTCCAGGCCAACGTTCGAACCTAGGAGAACTGAAGAACCCAATCACCAGCCAAGACCACATTTCTGTTTCCATTGCAAGAGAGATAGACATTTGATAAAGGACTGTAGGCGTGCAAAAGGCCTGTGCCTAGTTTGTGGCGCGTCCAATCACAGAATTGAGACCTGTCCATATAGATACAACTCAGCTCACACACACACCAACTACCCGCAGCGGCCAGCTATCCAGGCTCTTGCAACTCGTCCTGCACTACCTGCTCCACCACCTGCACAGCCTGCTCGCTAATTCCAACAGGCAATGAGGGACATGCCTAGAGGGTAGAGAAACAGGCCCCAAAGGCAGAATGTGCCTCCAGTCAGAAGGAATGTACCATGGCGACAGACCTTCACATTAGAAGCCGTAGAAGCCGAGACTGTAGGTCAAGGTAACACCGGTAAGCCTCTTTCACCCTTGTATCTCTTTGTTATTTTATACACTATCTATACTACAGTCACCAAACTTCTTTGCACTGTTACACCTTTCTTTTACAAATTTCGAGGACGAAATTTTTATAAGGAGGGTAGAATGTAACAACCCTAAATTTCCTATACAAAAATTTTTCAAATATTTTTTTTCAAAAATCCATAAAGGGGTATTTTAGCCTGAGCACAAGATATAGGTAATTATTTTGTTTTCAAAAATCCAAAAAGGGGTATTTTATAGGATTGTTGACATCACCTGGCTGCAACGGACGTTTTGGATTCGGCAATTTTATGAGCCTGTTGTGCACTGCCAGCTCGAACAGTCTCCTCGTTTTATCCTGGGGAAACGAGTGAGGACGTCCCAGTCTTTCCTCGAGGGATGGGCATGGACGCACGTTGTTTTGGCAAACAACCGGCTTTAAGTTACTCGGCTGTTGTTGAGTAGTGGCAACGAAAGTTGCTTTTCCTTTCCCCTTTTCATTCCGAGGATCCGTCTTTGAAGGCGACGGTCTATGACCCATCTGGTCCATTTGGGCCAGCTTGTCAATCAAGGCCTGGAAAGTAGTTAGTTTGAAAAACATCATGAACTGGGAGATGGTCGCCTGCGGATCGAGAGTGCCCACGAACATGCCCATCGCCGGCGCTTTTTCGATGGGTTGTTCGCATTTCGACCACAGATTCCGCCATCGTATTGCGTATTGAACCCATGTCTCGCCCGGCTTTACCCTGGCGTTAATTAGTGCGGTTATTGGGGTACGCTCGCTAGCGCTCGCGAATCTTTGCGTAAATAACAGCTCCATCTCCGCAAAAGTTTTGACGGGGTCGTTAGGAAGTTCGGAGTACCATTCGAATGTCGTTTCCGACAAGCTGCCGACGAATTGGCGAAGTAGCAATTTATTATCACCTCCGGTGTTGCCACATAAAGCCCTGAATTGGGCAACATGCTGGTGGGGATTGCCCATCCCCTTGTATACATGAAATTTAGGGATCGTGTATCCCGGCGGGTACTTTATTTGGTCATACCAGCTTGGATACGGTCATCCAGTTTTAACAACTTGGCTGGCCACTTCATTCGCCTGGTGAGCTCGTATTTGCTGAGCAATATAGTCATCCAGAGCGGCCTTGGAAATGGTTTCCTCTTTGGTTGCTGAAAGAGCCGGAGGAGGGTTCGATGTCTCCTCTCTGTCGTCTTCAATAATGATCGGAGGGTCTTCAGCTGGAGGATCCGGCTGTAACATCATCCCGACCATGTCTTGGAAGAGAAGCGCCATTCGTTTTATATTAGCCATTTGTTCTGCTGCTTCTCTGTTCTTCTTTTCGAGGACTCTGCGGAGGAAGTCAGCATCGGTTTCTTGTTCATGACGCTGCTCTGATGACGCCTCCGGGCTTTCTTTTGGCCCGGTGAGTGCGGCCATTTGCGTTAACATTTCCTGAAGCTTCTGCTGCTGCTCCTGGGCTTTTGTCACGGATCGGGTGAGCGGTCGGTGACCCGTCGAAGCGTGGCTTTCCTCTTTTCCGGAAGCCATATAAACGGTATGCACCATTATGCCCCCAGACTTGGGGCATTTGGATTCGGCGCTTTTACGGTTCGCCATGTTCACAGGGGCTTTCTCTGGCCTCCTTCTCTTTTGAGCAGTTGACGTTGAGGGGGCCGTTGCTGCGGGCACCCAGGTAGTTATCATCCTTTGTGGCTTGACAGGACGGTTCTTTTCCTACCGAACCTTCACCTTTTTCTGTCGGCGAGAGTAACCTTGATCAATTACTGAGTCTTGAACCTGTCGCCAGACCTTATAAATTTTAGAGGACAGCCGCTGAGGGGACCGCTCCGGCTTTGTTTCTGTAACATTCTCCACGGATGGAGGAGATCTTTTTAGTACGGCGGTAGGAGAGTTCCTGCGCACCTTGTTCAGCCACTCAAAGCTGTTCCCGGTTGGAACAGCAGCATCGATCTCCACCGTTGGAGCTGGTGGAGTAAATTCAGACGGAGAGCTACCCCCAGCCTTCCGTACTCGGCGCCAGTGACGACGGCCAGCATGTCGCGCAGATAGTATTGGTTCGGCTATGGGGATGGCTTTGTCATGCCCCCTGTTCTGGTGAGGCGCTGTTGGTACCAGTCTCTTAAAGACCGACGTCCGTTGGGCAGCAATATTCAATCTGTCAAAGACAGACCTGGCCAGCCTCGTAAAGACTAATCCTTTGACGGGAGAATCTTCTTTAGTGACCTCGAGAGCAGGAATGGCTATCCGTTTTAGGATGGCCGCTTTAGGTATCGTGGGCTTCTTGATGGGCCCATTAGAATTCAGGCTCAGCCTATCGAAGACTGATGCTGTCGGCTTGACATTGCATGACCCGTTGAGAGGGGCCATGGTAGTAGTGAGCGGATCAAAGACCGACTCCTTTTGCACTTCTTGCGGAAGCGAGATGTTAATGCTCACTGGTGGGAGCATGGTCCCGAAGAACAACCCGGTGGTAGCCTGAGTCACCTGTTCCACCGGCATAGCAAAGATGGAGGCCGCTCGGGGCCCGTAAGTCACTCCTCCAGACGGGACGGAGTGAGAGTTGCAGTCGCAGTTAGTGCAGTTTGAAACCATTAATCTTTTGTTTTCAGCACGGAGCAAGACACCAAATCTAAGTACCTTGAACCCAAGGGCAACCATATCAAACCGCGATTCGTTCGTGAACACGACACACGAAGTGTGGAGTCGAAAGAGGAAAAGGTCCCACCGGGCGTGCTAGAATCTGTTCTCCGCCGAAGGACGCGACCGGGACGTTGGGACGTCAGGCTTGAAATTCGAGGGCGGATGCTAATTGGTGCTATCCGTCCACCTCTCCGAAGATGCCAAGTTGATTTATGGCACCGTGTATCGAAGGTTTAAACGGATGCGGCCGATATAGCAGACTTCGTCAGATTCCCCCTCTTTTAAGGGGTTTTTGATTGTGGGGATGCTCTTCCCTACAGGCGCAAGCCCCTGCAGTTAATTATGCCACCGCATCGCGGTAACAACTTTCTCCTTCTCCAGATGGTCACTTCATGTCGTGGGTGTTTGTTTTGTTTTTGGTTGCACGTGGATTGTATACGGAGACTAATTTATGTTGTCGCCCGTAGGGCGTGGATTAGTCCAAATCCGTATTTTCTTAGATTTGGGTTTTGGTTTGGTTTTAAGGATACGTTAGTCTCATTTGAGACTGTGATCAACTTAAACGTTTGTTAAGGATACGTTAGTCTAATTTTAGACTAAGATCAACTTAACAGGATTATTTAGATCCAACAAAAGAGCACTTGAACTCTATTGTTTAGTTTAGGGACATTGCGGTCGATTACCGGTTTAAGGACATGATGGTCCAAGGTTAAGGACATCATAGTCCGTGAGTTAAGGACCCCACAGTCCAAGGTTAAGGACATCATAGTCCATGGGCTTAAGGACCCCACAGTCCAGGTTAAGGACATCGTAGTCCGTGAGTTTAGGGACCCCACAGTCCAAGGTTAAGGACATCATAGTCCATGGGCTTAAGGACCCCACTGTCAAGGTTAAGGACATCATAGTCCATGGGCTTTAGGACCCCACAGTCCAGTTTAAAAACGTCATAGTCTATGAGTTTAAGGACCCCACAGTCCAGGTTATGTGTGGTTGTCGGGACCCGTCACCTCTCTGAAGACATTGAAGGATTACAATGACAAATATCAGAGGAGTAAAGAGATGTACCCTTGAACCGGTGTGAATTGGTCGGAAGATCTGTAGTCCAGTTTGAGATTAAGATCTGTTAAATATTCATGAGCAGATGAGCTCAATTAAATATAAGTTGAGAACTTATGGCCAATATTGGGCTAAGTCCAATAAATGTTTAACATTTTATTGTTCTGGCTATTGAGCCTTTATTTAGGCTTGGCCCTATTAATAATGCTGAGCATTAGATCTTGATATTTTTTTGTCTTATATTGAATGCAGAGCATTCACCAGAACAATTTATGTTCTACCAGCGCAACACATGGCGCACCAGGCGCTTTGCGCCAGTTAAAGAGCGCAATGTGCTTCTGTCAAGTAGCGCACATGAGAAGGACACGTGTCGCGCTTGGCGCTAAGCGCCAGATGGAGGGCGCATTGCGCCAGTTTATGAGCGCTAAGCGCTAGTCCATGACCGCATTGCGCTATCAATTTAGTGGCGCACACGTGAGTGACACGTGGCGCGCTTGGCGCTGAGCACCAGCCCATGAGCGCAGTGCGCTATTTCAGAAGCGCAAAGCGCAAATTGCATACGTGGTTGACACGTGGCACATTTTGGTGCTGAGCACCGGTCCAGAGAGCGCAGAAGCGCTGTTCAAGAGTGCAAGGCGCATTTCAAGAGCGCAAAACGCATTTGATCAATTTTTATGATCTGTGAACAAATTTATGTTATTTTAAAAGAGACTTTGTCTCAATATTCAAGAACAACAGTTCTTATTTTTTAAAGGCTTTGTCTTTATAGATCAATGATCTGTGAATGAAGTAAGTACTTCTTTGTTTTTATGATAAGATCTTTTGATCTCTTTTATGAAAGACCTTGGTCTTTGTAGATCTATGATCTTTTAAGAAGATAATTCTTCTTTTTATGAGATAATTTCATCTCTGTGTTCATCATTCATGATCTTTACCTTGAAGAAACAATCTTCTTTTGCTGAGAGCTTGCTTTTCTTTTTCTTAATTTCTCAAAGTTTATAGGGGGGTTTCTCCATATCAGACATGAAGTCTTGGGGCCTTTATATAGGGCAAGTTGATTTGTTGAATCAGTTAAAGAGATCTTTCTCTGATTGATTTGGGGATATTTCCCACCGTTGGATCTTTGATCCTAGGGCTTCTGTTTTACAGAAGGCAATCTTCTTGTTTTTAACAAGATTGAGAAATCTTTCCATAACAGAATTTTAATTCTGGTTAATTAACGATTTATCATTATTATTAGATCTTTTGATCTAACGGTGGGGAATTTTATAATTCCAGCGCTGGCGCACCCGTGCTTTGCACGTGTTGCGCTGCTCAGAGCGCAGCGCACTTTGCGTTAGCGCACCTACGTTTGACACGTGGTGCACTGCCAAGAGCGCAGTGTAGCCTGCGCTAGCACACCGTGTCTGACACGTGGCACGCAGCGCGCCTAGCACTAGTGCACACATGGTGCACTGCCTAGGGCACAGCGCACCTGGCGCTAGCGCATCCATGTTTGACACGTGGCGCGCAGCGCGCCTAGCGCTGGATCTGAAGCGTTGCTTCAATTTTTGAATTTTGAATTTCAAAACAGAGCTTTGCTCTGATTGGGGGAAACGGAAGCATCGCTTCATTTCAAATCTCGGAAATTGAATAGAGCTTTGCTCTGATTGGGGAAACAACTACCGGCGTGCAAATCACCTTTGCTTAGTCTGCGGCTCAGCTACTCACGGTATTGGGTCTTGTCCTCGTAGAAAAAACCTAAATGCTACACCCAGACCAGCAATCACTTACCCACAGCGCCCAGTCATCCAGGCACCTGCTCCGAAACTTGTACTAACTGCTCCACCTCCTTGTGGACCAACTGCACCTCCTCCCTGTTAGTTCCATCAAGCTCAAAGGAACCCACCTCAAGGACCAAGGAACGGACAAAGGAATTCTCCTCCAGCAAGGAGGAATGTGCCAAGGTGACAGGTTTTCACAATGACTGTGGAAGAGGCTGAAGCCACCGGCCAAGTCATCACTGGTAACACTTCCCTTTCAAATTCTCTTTCAGTTCATAGACATACCTATATACATCTGTTCCCGCCAAAAATTTCTGCGCAAAAGAGTCCAAGGTATCAAATGGCAGTGATACGCTTAAGGAAATGCGAACCAGTATCTTCCGGCCTGTATTTTGATAAACTTCTGAAGGAGGAACTATTAAATTCTGATGGTATTGGAAGCATCTCGAAAAACCCTTCAATTTGATATATTATGGGCTTCATATTCATCCGGGATCAAAAGTTATGAGCAAATATGCTATGCACTATTCCCTGATTAAAAATCAGGAATTACCTCAATGAGGTGTCACGTGCTCACACGTGACCAATGGTCACGTGTTGACACGTGATAGTTAAAACAAAAATAAAAAAACAAACGGCTGAAGAAGGACCCAATTGGGGGTCACGTGCTCACACGTGACCAATGGTCACGTGTTGACACGTGATAGTTAAAACAGAAATAAAAACAAATGGCTAAAGGAAATACCTCAATAAGGTATCACGTGCTCACACGTGACCAATGGTCACGTGTTGACACGTGATGGTTAAAACTGAAGCGTAAATAAACGCTGAGAAAAGGTCTCAATTGCGGGTCACGTGCTCACACGTGACCAAGAGTCACGTGTCAGCACGTGACAGGCTTTGAAAGCCTTACAGTTTAATAGAATTAAAATTCTAAATTTCTCTAAATCTTTCCAAATAGAATTAAAATTCTAAATTTCTTTAAATCATTCTAAATGGAAAAGGATTATGGGGACCGTTGGATTAAAAATCCAAGGGTGATTAAAAATCACCAATTTATGGAAAGATTTTAGACAAGGAAAGATTTACCTGAAAATCTCACCAAAAATAACAAACAGAATATCTTTGGATTTAAAATCCAACGGTGAATAAAATTCACCGAATGATCTAAAGGATCATATTAATTATGAAAACAAATCAAATCTTTCAATGAGAGATTTACTAAATAAATTGATTCTTTTCTTTCTCCTATAAATAGGAGCCAAGAAGAGAAAAGATGGATGGACCTTTTTTGGAGAGAAGAACAGAGAGAGGAGAATTTAATTCTCAAGAGAGGAGAATTTAATTCTCAACAAAAGAAAACCCTAGGTGAGAAAAGAAAGGGAATCAAAACTTCAAACAGAGAATTTAATTCTCAAAATCTAAGAGTTTAACTCTTCTACATAAAAAAACTTAGTTCTTCTTCTGGTTGAAGATCTGCATAGAGCACATCTCCTCATAAGATGAGAATTTAATTCTCATCGGGTTGAGATCCTGCCATGCAGATCCAAAACTTAGAGGGAGAATTGAGTTTAGAGAATTTAATTCTCCCAAAACAAAATTAGGGTTTAACCCTACATGAGAATTTAATTCTCCCAAACTCACAGGAATTTAATTCCTTCAAGATGGACAGAATTAGGGTTTCACCCTATATAAGAATTTAATTCTTTTACATATATGGGAATTTAATTCCTCTAAAAAAAAATTGGGGTTTAACCCTACTTAAGAATTTAATTCTTTCATAATAGGAATTTAATTCTTCCAAAATCATGATTAGGGTTTAACCCTACAAAGAATTTAATTCTTAAAATAAAGAGACTTGAAAGATCTCCATGCACATAAAGAACATTGGTCACGTGATGACACGTGACCCCAATCCGTAGTGATCAGAAAAGAAGGAATAAAACTAGGTCACGTGTCCCCACATGACCCCTAAAAAGATCCCCAAAAATAAAAAGGAAACAGCTTTGAGGCAATGCCTCACGTGCTCCACGTGACCCCTTGGCGGACGCTTTAATGATCAGTGCATGAATTCTCCTCACGTGCCAGCACGTGATGCTCCAAAATAAAATATAAAAAGTGTGTAACACTTAATTGCAGAACGAAGAAAATGGATCTGATCCCACTTTTGGGCGCTCTCACGTGTCCACACGTGACCCCTCTTCTTTAGTGTTTAACACTAATTTGGGGATTATATTTCCAGTGTTTAACACTGATTGTTTCTCGTGTTTAACACTAAATTGAAGATTATATTTCCAGTGTTTAACACTGATTGTCTTTTAGTGTTTAACACTAATTTGAGAGTTCTACCTCCAGTGTTTAACACTGTTGTTCTTTAGTGTTTAACACTACTTTTAGTCAAATTGGCTAGTTCTCCAGAGGCAAAAGTCCCTCCTCCAAATGAATCTCAAAATTGAGGAAATCAAGGACAAAATGTTGTCAGAGCCCCCAAACCTCTGTTTAGCACTGCTGAATGATGAGGGGCTGAATCCAGACAAATGTCTAATGGTCCAAAGGGCCAATATTTCAAACATAATTGGACTTAGCCCAAACTGGCTATAAGTCCTCAAATCATCTTGAACTGAGCACATCTGCTCTTTCAACCAACTCATTGGTTCAAGGGTACATCTCTGAACTCCTCTGATATTTGTCGTTGTAATCCTTCAACGTCTTCAGAGAGGTGACGGGTCCCGATAGCCACACATTTCACGGACTGTGGGGTCCTTAAACTCATGGACTACGATGTCCTTAAACTTTATAGACTACGATGTCTTTAAACTGGACTGTGGGGTCCCTTTAAACCCATGGACTATGATGTCCTTAACCTTGACCGGGATGTCTTTAAACTAACAATGGACCACCATGTCCTTAAACTGGCAATGGACCACTATGTCCTTAAACTGGCAATGGACCACTATGTCCCTAAACTAGAACAATAGAGCCCAAATGCTCTTTTGTCGGATCTAAATGATCCTGTTAAGTTGATCTTAGTCTCAAATTAGGCTAACGTATCCTTAACAAACATTTAAGCTGATCTTAGCCTCAAATATGGCTAACGCATCTTTAAATCAAAACTTTCAAAACAGACTTTAGTCCCAAATTGGACTATAGATCTCCTAACCAACTGTGGTTCAAGGGTACATCTCTGAACTCCTCTGACATCTGTCGTTGTAATCCTTCAACGTCGTCAAAGAGGTGATGGGTCCCGACGGCCATACATTCAATGGACCACCATGTCCCTAAACTGGCAATGGACCACTATGTCTCTAAACTGGAACAATAGAGCCCCCAAATGCTCTTTTGTCGGATCTAAACGATCCCGTTAAGTTGATCTTAGTCTTAAATTAGACTAACGTATTCTTAACAAACTTAAACAATATCTTCCTTTTATACCTAAAACATATCTCACATAACCTAGGTACAATCTTAGTAGCCTCACTCCCTGCACTCGCACTATTCGATACTGGAGCATCTCATTGCTTTATGCCGCAACGGTTTGTCCGAACTCATGCGATTCCAATCACAACGCTTGTATCCAGTTGGAATGTCAGTTCAGGGAACGGCGTTCTAAAAGCAACAATGGGATACAGCCTGTGTCCAGTGGTCGTCTGTAGCAGAGAATTCTATACTGACTTCAAGGTGCTGGACATACCGAAC
Source organism: Agapanthus africanus (assembly GCA_030015575.1). Taxonomy (NCBI): domain Eukaryota; kingdom Viridiplantae; phylum Streptophyta; class Magnoliopsida; order Asparagales; family Amaryllidaceae; genus Agapanthus; species Agapanthus africanus. Next base: position 741,189,941 of record CM057337.1, read on the forward strand.
TTCGATGTGGTTCTATGTATGGATTGGCTCGGAACATTTTATGCTACCATTGACTGTCGTCAAAGAAGGGTAGTATTCGAGATTCCAGACCATCCGGTCTTCTATTTAAAAAGTGGAGACCGTACCCTGGAGCCAAGTACTTACAAGGCGAAACCAAAGAAGACAGTGATTGCAACAATTCAAGCAGAGGAAGGATCAAAGCCAGAAGTGGTTTGAGAGTTCGACGATGTGTTTCCTGACGATATATCAGATTTGCCTCCCGATCGAGCTCTTGAATTCAACATTGATTTAATACCAGGAGCACAACCGGTAATCAAAGCACCGTATCGAATAAGTCCGAAAGGTTTAAAGGATGTCTGAACTCAGTTGGACGAATTGTTGGCGAAAGGATGGATTCGTCCTAGCACTTCAAGTTGGGGATCTCTAGTTCTGCTCGTGAAGAAGAAGGAAGGTTCATACAGAATGTGCTTTGATTATAGAGCCTTGAATGAAGTAATAATAGAGAACAAGTATCCAATCACTCGCATCGACGATTTATTCGATCAACCAAGTGGATCTTGTGTTTTCTCCAAATTAGATCTTCGTTCGGGTTATCATCAGGTGAAGATCAAGAAATCTCATATCCATAAAACGACATTCGGAACTCGCTATGGTCATTACGAATTCTTGTGATGCCATTTGGAGTGACCAACACACCAGCAATATACATGAACCTAATGAATCAAGTTTTCCGGGAGTACCTAGACAGGTTTGTTGTTATCTTCATCGAAGACATCCTGGTATATTCCAAGAGTCGGAAGGAACATGCCGAACACTTGAGAATTGTCTTGGAAACCCTACGACAACATCAACTCTATGCCAAGTATAGCAAATGCGAATTTTGGCTACATCAAGTTGGTTTCCTCGGACATATTGTATCGGGCAAAGGAATCTCTGTGGATCCAGCGAAAGTTTCAGCAGTAAGCGAATGGCCGACACCGAAGTCAGTGAAGGACATTCGAAATTTCTTGGGTCTAGCTGGATATTACAGAAGGTTTATTGAAGGATTTTCGAAGATAGCAACACCCCTGACCAAGCTTATACATAAAGATGAAGAATTCGTGTGGTCAGAAGCATGCGAACAAGCTTTCGTAGAACTCAAGTCAAGGTTGACATCAGCGCTTATTCTCGTTATACCGGACCAATCTGGAGGTTTCGAAGTGCATTGCGATGCATTCGGTAAGGGATTAGGATGTGTTCTACATCAGCACGGTAAGGTTGTGGCTTATACTTCAAGACAGCTGAAAATTCATGAGCGCAATTACTCGATGCATGATTTGGAGTTGGCGGCCGTAATCTTTGCTCTTAAGATTTGGCGCCATTATCTTCTTAGTGAACGAGTGAACATATACACAGATCACAAGAGTCTGAAATATGTGTTTACTTAGAAGGAGCTTAATATGCGGCAGAGACGATGGTTAGAACTCATGGCGGACTTCGACATCAACCTGCAATATCATCCAGAAAAGACGAATGTAGTACCTGATGCCCTTAGTCGCCAACCATTAGCAATGAATCTCACCGCTCAGTGGAAGTTTCAATAAGACTTGCATCAGATGGAGATTGAAGTGGTCATGCCAAGTAACGCTCAAATTTGATGAACTTACAAGTTCAATCTACCATTGTCAATCAGATCAAAGCAGCTCAAGCAAGTGATGCTAAGTTGCAAAAGATCAGGGAACAAGTAGGGAATGGACTCAGAACAGACTTCATCATTCATGAACATGGATCTTTAAGATACGACAGCAAACTGTGTGTACCAACAGGTTTTGTTCGGGAAAAGTTAATGAAAGAAGCTCACAGCTCTCCCTACTCAGTACACCCTGGAGGTACAAAGATGTACAAGGATATGCATCAAAATTACTGGTGGCATAGAATAAAGCGTGAAGTAGCCAGAAGTGTCGCTAAATTCTTGGTGTGTCAGCAAGTAATGGCTGAACATCACAGGACTGCTGGATTACTTCAACCGTTACCTATTCTAGAATGGAAGAGGCAACACATCATAATGGATTTTGTGACTGCATTCCCTCGCAGCACAAAGGGTAACGATGCGGTATGGGTTATTGTAGACCGACTCACGAAGTCGGCTCACTTCATCACATTTCGAGTTGACCAATCAACTGAGACATTAGCAAAGAAGTACATGGAAATAGAATCTAAGTAAGATTTTTAATTCTTCAAATATGTACTATCTCTGATACCAATGAACTTATACAGGAGATTGTGAGACTTCATAGAATACCGGTCTGCATTGTCTCCGATCGTGACACTAGATTTCGATCGCAGTTTTGGCAAAGGCTGCAAGCGAGCTTAGGAACAAATCTGAACTTCAGCACAGTTTATCATCCACAAGCAGATGGTCAGCCTGAGCAAACTATTCAGATCTTGGAAGATATGCTCAGAGTATGTATGCTAGACTTCGGAGGATCGTGGGAAGATCGCCTACATCTTGTGGAGTTTTCATACAACAACAGCTACCAAGCAAGTATCGAAATGACACCTTTTGCAGCGCTTTATGGAAGGAAGTGTCGATCACCATTAAGTTGGGACGATATAGGAGATAGAGAACTCCTTGGACCTAAGATGATAATAGCAACTGTTGACGTAGTTCGTACTATCAGGGAAAGAATGCGCAAAACCCAAGATCGACAGAAGCACTGGGCTGATGCAAAGCACCATCATTTGGAGTTCTAGCCGGGAGATCACGTATTTCTGAAGATATCTCCGAACGGCGGAGTGATTCATTTTGGAAGACGGGGTAAGCTAAGCCCAAGGTACATTGGACCGTTCGATATACTCGAACGAGTCGGTGAAGTGGCTTATCGCTTGGCACTTCCACCTTCTTTGGAAGGAGTGCACAATGTGTTCCACATATCCCAACTCAGAAGGTATGTGAGTAACCCCGTCCATATTCTCGATCATTCCAAGCTCACTGTACAGCCCGACTTATCTTGTGAGTAGCAACCTGTTGAGATTCTGGACAAGAAAGTGAAGTCACTTTGGAACAAGGAAGTCAACTTGGTTCGAGTGATGTGGAGAAGAGACACTCGAAGAGAATCGACATGGAAAAGGGAAGATAAGATGCGTGCAAGATATCCTCACTTATTTGTAAACTAGTCCTTAAAATAAATTGTAAATTCCGAGGACGAAATTTTTGTAAGGAGGGTGGACTGTAACAACTCCAATTTTAGTGTACATAAATTTCATTTAAAATTAATGTACAATTGGGTATTTATAATTCCTGTGAAAGCTATAAGTATTTCTTTTGATTTAGAACAGCAAGAAGGAGTTAGTAGCTCATTGGTAAGACCTTGCACTGCTGAGACAAAACACCATAGTTCAAATCACATCAGTCGCAATATCTTTTTATTTTAAATTCTTTTAATGTTTTAGATGCCCAAGAGTTTACACGTGCACAACACGTAAAATCAAGAGTCACACTTAAAACAAACAGATACAAATTAATATTCAAACCGTCAGGGACACGTGGCCCCAATCCAAGACCCTACCTCTATGATCGGACCGGCGAGAAAGCTCCTCAGACCGGCGCCGCCGGTTTTCCTTGAGCCAAACCCTATATTTTTTGTAAATCCTAGACCTTTGGACTCCCCTATTTAACCACTATCTGTTTGTTTTCCTTGCATTTTCCAGAGAAATAAAAAAACCTTGAATTCCATTTTTAATGCAAATTTAAATGCATTTTCATCACACACTAAACCCTAATGTTTCCTATAAATACCACTCCATTTCACACCCCTCCTCACCCACAATTCCCTGCCAAAACTCTCAAGAAATTTCAAAGTTCCTATAGTGTGCAAGTAGAGTTAACAAAGGGCGAAACTCCGACGAAGTTCCGGCGACGATACGAGGAGTTTCCGGCAACGAAACGAAGCACCGAAGAATCCTAGACCTCCTCCTACCTCCCCCCTCTCATCAAAGCCAGTAAGTTCTATTTTCCCCTCTCATCTTCATCTTTAAAAAGTTCCATTTCTAAAACCCGACGGAAGCGGAGTTAATCCGAGTTCCGATTCGGTCTTCTTTAAAAACTACACTTTTCTTTAATAAGATAAAACCATATTCTCATATGTTGATTATTAAACATTAACAAACTCAACAAAACAACTTTCACATCAAAATAGTCATTTTTGTAACTTTTATCATACTTTTTCAGAAAAATACAATATAGTTTAGTTTCGACATAAACCATCATAATTCCTTGTTATACCTTTAGATAGTCCACGAGATAATGACCTATCTCCTCACAACACACATATTTATCATAGCACGATGAATTTTGGGACAATAGAATACGAGAAATATGACTTTGCAAATAAATCCCTTTAACTTATAAAACCATTTTCTTCAAAAGATGCATTAAAACATTTCCATGCAATTGCGCCTCTACAACCCATTTTGGGGACTCGTTCAGGATGGTGCGGATTATCGCACATCATCGGGCTTAGTAGAGCGAGATGCAAACCCTCGCAAGGAGCATTCGATCTCGATGGATTTTTTATACATTTTTCTTTAGAAAATGAGATTTTTACAAGAAAATAAATAAAATTATTTTCATTAAATATGTATATATAATTATTACTAAAATACTTATTTTAAATATATATATTATTCCATGTTTCCAAAACTCAAGAAAAGAATTCAAATATTACATGAAACTACCATGATAATTCAAAACAATATTCATATTACACATGAATACCATATATTAGGAAATTAGGTTTTATCCACTAGAAATGTCACATCTATAAAATATACATCTATGAAAACTCTAAAGACGATAATTAAATGCTTGAGGTGTATTTTAAAATTATACCAAAACTATTTTTACATAAAACCCTCTCAAGTTATATTAAATTACAATAAGGACCCTAGTAAATATAGGTTTAAGCGGGACCAGTCTCTTGAGCCTCAGGAAGTCGGAGACATGGGTGCTTGCCTATTTAAGGTAGACAACCTAACAAAAGGTGTTATCAATACGCTAATAGTCTTGGAAAAAGATACAAATCCTGCCGTCCGTGTGCAGCAGTTACAGATAAGATCAAAACCTAACTCAGAACTTCAATTTCTTTTCTAATTGTCTGACTCAGACTGAATCTAAATATAATAATGCTGACTTGAATGTGATTCAAGTACAAACTACAATACAACATGATTCAATATGAATCCATCTATTCAATCTATATCAAACTGTATTGACCGAACCAAATCATGGATATATTCCATTTACATGTTCTTCTATTATATCTGTTCCATTACTAATATCATGGTTTTGGCAAGTTATCCATCTATACAATTTACAATACAAAACAATACAAACAATACAACTAAGATATCGCGGGGTTTATAAGGGGTAGATTGGTACGGAAGGAGTTAAAAGTGGCACAAGACTGCAACCATAAGACACCTAAGCTGAATCTCCATTTCCGTTGTACTGTGGCTGGACGGTTTCTTGTACTCCGTATACCTTAGTCTCCGGGATAGTGAGACTCCTCTCGTATACACTGGCCTCTTCAGTACCATGCTACAAACAACAACGTTAACACTAAATAACAACATTAAATAACTATACTCTATTCTGTCTATTCTATTCTTATCTATCTACGGGACTTACCGAGGGACTTGTTCGCTGACGACGTTCTCTTTCTTCTTCTTTGGAATGCCGTCAGTGAAGGGTTAGCTTAGCACCTTAGCAAGGTTTAGGCAAGCATCAATCATGCTAATTTAAAATTTTGGGGTGCTAAACAAACCCTAACCAAGATCTTAACTAGAGACTTAGGGTTAAACATAATATGCAAACAACTTTACATCTAAGTTAATGCGGAATACAACCTTTGTAGACCGGTCCTTCACTTCTAAAGCTCCGTGTAGTAGTCCCTTCGCGCCTAGTAGTGAACATCCGAACTCTAGTAAGGATCACATGAGGAAATGAACAAGCTTGCTCGATGCCTTCGAAGCCGAAGATGATCTACGTCGAGGAGACTCAAGCTCATGCTACCTCTTCACTAATGGTGAGATTAGTGAAGCAAACACCCTAAACTAAATGGTTAATAGTAGAGGATGATGAAGTAGGAATTTTGCTCACTTTAGATTTGATTTTCTCATAATATTTCATCACTTGTCAAAACTAGAAAGCTTCAAGAGGAAGAAGAAGATGAAGTGATGAAAAAATATCTCATTTTGTTCAAATGCAACCATGGATGAGTATAACAACCATATACTAACTCATGTAGAGAGTTAACCATGGTAAGGGGTTAATGGTTAGGTCACAAAATATCTTAAGCAAAAACAAAGGAGTGGACTTAGTCAATGTTTATCAACAAGCTTCTACAAGCTTCTAGCTATGAATAAATCCACTAATTTGTAATTACTTAATGATAAATGAAAGCCTAACATAAACCCTAACATAGTATGAGTCTCATATCTACATGTTGCATGTGTAACCTAGCATGACACACTAAAATATATCACATATATTTATGTGTGCCAAAAACAATACAATTAACATATATCACATATATATTAATGTATCATAATGAGATAAATGAATACTTAAGTGAGCCAATATTAGTTAATGTAATTTAATATATCAAATATATTAATTCTACATTAAATTATTAAATCAACATTTGATTAATAATCCGGCTATATTACATATAACCAACTAATATCAAATGTAACAACTTATCGAATCAACACTTGATCCGATAATCCAGCTATATCACATATAACCTTCTGATGTCACTTACCATGAGAATAGAATGCGGTATCACATACGCGCACTAATCTTGGTCCTGCACATATCTCATATGTGCTCCTACTCCGTTTCGCATGAACCAGGAAACCTATATGTAGGACTCTAAAGACTCGTCAACACGCCGGCAGTAGGTGATGATCATATCAAACACCCACAAGCCGCAAACGGTCTGCTAAACGTAACGGCCACCCGGGTATTGAGCGATCAGAAGATCAACAAGCAAGCCTGCAATAACTCCTACGAATCCAATCAATAACATTACCGTATAGTCCGGTCTCTTCGTCAGATATGTCGCATATCACAGCCTGGGGATGGTATAACGTCAGACCCTAATAGCCTGATAAGTCATGCCGATGCAAGGTCCATAACGGTTCAAAAAACTACTGATAACACTTACCAGTAAATCTCAGCAACCCTGGCCAGAGATTTCCTGTTATGGCCAATTGAGCATAGCGTAACATCAACTCCCAATACTGGGAGAGATAAAACCCCTCCTATCGCTCATTGCCTCTATGTGACTCGGGACTGTACCCAAAAACCACCTTTTTGCACGATCTCTTGACCGTGGAATGATGGAAATCAAAGCACAGTGGGAATCACACAAGACTCTATGACGATCTCGGGTCTACAGACTAACCTGTACCAGTGTCACCAGAGAACTGCTATCCGACGATGGTATAATACCATCTAGGAGTTCTCGGCGAGTCCGTCCAGTGTACCCAGTCTCCACTGAGCACCCGTATACCTTCTCTGATGTCAAACACCAATGGATATGGGATCATCCATCGCCCATCACATGGGTCGAAAAGCGCAGACGCTAGTCTACTCTGGAGTATCGATGCCCTGTCTCGATACTCCCTCGACTAGGAACTATTATAGGGTGTACTTGCAGACTACCCTTGGCCCCACTAGTATGATCTGCATCACAGTCCTGGTAGTCAAGTACACAACCTAAGTGCTTTGTCAACATGTGAGAGCAAGATAATATTACCTATACAAGTCAACATGTTAAGACAAAGAGCAACCAGATAGCATACTATCATATCGAGTAAGAAAGTCCTCCCTATATATGTCCAAGCAGCCACTACAATATACATCCCATGTACAACAATGGCCTCTAGGGCATACATATAACTAACAATCTCCCACTTGCACTAAGGCCATCTGTTGTAGTATCCAATACCCAACAATATAGCAGTGGATGTAGTATCCCATATTCAACCATCCCAAAATCTCTCAAATAGTATTTGGGGAAGCAGGTCTTGGTGAGTGGATCCGCCGTGTTGACCTCAAAATCTTCTCTCTTTACCTCAATCCCTTGGAGATCAACCATCTCCCTGATCAGGTGATACTTGCCTCAGAATATGTCTGGAACGCTGATGGGACTGGTGTTCTTAGGCTAAAGCCACAACTCCATTGTTGTCACATTAACAGTTATTGGACACTCAATAGTAGGAACCTTGTTCATCTTATGAACAAGAAATGCCCAGACAGTCACTTTGGCAGCATCATTGGTAGCAATATTTTCAGCCTTTATCGTCTAGTATGTCAAGGTATCTAGCTTGGAACTCTTCCAACAAACCGTCCCTGCACAGAGGGTAAAGACAATGCCTATGACTGACTTTCAGTCGTCCTTATCACTCTGGAAGCTGGAACTAAGAACTTTCTTTTAGTGCTTCTCAAGTATTTTAAGAATGTCCTCCACAGCTTCCCAAGATCCAATTGATTCCTAATTACTACACCTAGTGAGTTAGCTACATCTTGTTCGGTACACAACATCGCATACTCTGATAGAGCCTACTGCCGAAGCATAGGGTATCCCTTGCACGCGAGCTCTCTCCAAATCAGTCTCGGAAGACATCTTTTTGGAGAGATTGATTCCTGAGGTAGTGGGCGAACCACCACGCTTTAAATCGTCCATACTAAACACCTTTAGTATGGTGTTAATGTACCTGGATTTGGGACGCTCCCAAGATCCACTTAGATCTATCCCATAGATCTTAATCCCAAAGATGTAGTAGGTATCATCCAGATCTTCTATTGAGTATCCTCGTGATAAGAGGAGCTTGACCGAGTGTAGCATAGGAAACCATTTTCTATCAAGAGTATGTCATCTACGTACAATACGTGGAAGACAACCTTACTCTCTACAACTTCTTGTATATACTAAGTTCATCTACCATTTTGATGAAGTCAAACTCTTTGACTGCCTCATCAAAACAGATGTTCCAACTCCGCGATGCTTGCATTGATCCTGATGGACTCAAGCATAGCTTTGAAAGTCTCAACCTTTCCATTTACACCAAGAATCTTCTCAAGATCCAATTTGCTTCCAATGGGTTTTACCCCTTTAGGTGTCATATTCAAAGACATACTTTGTTGGTGTACATGGATTCCATCTTTAATTGCATAGCATCCAGCCATTTCACAGAGTCCCCACTCGTGATGGCCTGCTTGAACCTAGTTGGGCCATCATCTACCGTGATGCTATCCTCGCTCCCACTGTCACCGAGAAGACTATAGTATCTCTCAAGTGGATGAGGAACCCTACCAGATTCGCGGAAAGGCTGAAGTTCGTTGAAGACTAATGAATGTTTTGGTATCACCAAATCATCATCCGTTAGTTTGCCTAGCCGGAACACCTTCCAGTTCTACATCATGACCACAAATTTCTTCATAAGAAATACCTTTTCTCAAAATGTGGCATGCTGAGAAACAAAACACCTTTTGCTCCTCAGATTGGTAGAAGATATTCCCTTACAAATGTTTGGGATATCCTAACAAACTTATACAGAACTGACCTTACCTCGAGCTTGTCCGGATTTTATTTTTCAACATAGGCCTGACAACCCATATCTTAACTCGTTTAAGACATGGTCTCTTCCCATTCCATATCTCATATGTAGTGGTAGGCCCTGATTTGGATGGAACCCTATTTAATAGGTATGCAGCTTCTCAAGTTCATAACACCCAAAAGGAAACAGGTAACTTAGCAGTACTCATCATAGAGCGCGTCATATCTCATAGGGTGCGATACCTCCGCCCCGATACACCGTTGTGCTGTGGTGTATACGAAGGAGTAAGATGAGAGAGAATCTCATTCTCCTTTTAGAAAGTCCAGGAACTCCATGCGCAAGTATTCTACTCCTCGATCACATCGAAGGACTTAATACTTCTACCTGTCTGGTTCTTAACTTCAATCTTATATTCCTTGAACTTCTCTAAAGTTTCAGACTTGTGTTTCAACAGGAACATATGTCTGGATCCTAAGATATGATCAGTGAATATAATGAAGTACCAAGAACCAACCTTGGCATTTGTTGACATAGGACCATATACATCACCATGTATCTGTCCCAAGAGTTCAGTAACTCTTTCTCTGTTTCCAGTAAACGGAGTATTGGTCATTTTACTTTTGAGACAAGACTAGCAAGTATCATAAGATGAAAATTCGAACGAATTCAAATATTCATCCTTATGTAACTTAGCTGGTCATGTTGCATAGATATGACCTAGTCTATAATGCCACAAGAAAGATTCATTCATTTTTGAACAACTCCTCTTGTGTGTGTTCTATACTCTGAACTGTGGTTTAATTTAGAACGTATATACTATTATATAACGTGCCTGATCCAATCAACTTTTGATTCAGGAAAATGTTCACAACATTATCCTTTAATACAGAATTATATCCTTCTATAACTTAATAAAGAGACTGATATGATGTTGTATATCAGGTTCGGTATCTAATAACATTTGTTCAGAATCAATGTATTAATACAAGATGATATCTGCCAACTGACTTGGCTGCAACAATTGCACCATTTCTCTTGTTAGTTATATGTATGCCCTAGAGGCCATTACTGTACATAAGATGTATATTGTAGTGGATGCTGGGACATATATAGGGAGGACTTTCTTGCTCGACATGATAGTATGCTATCTAGTTACTCTTTACCTTAACGTGTATACTGATTGTCTCTCTGATTACATGTTGGTAAAGCCCTTAGGATGTGTACTTGACTACCTGGACTATGATGCGGATCATACTAGTGGGGACATGGTAGTCCATAAGTACATCCTTCATGGTTCCTAGTCGTGGGTGTATCGAGACGGGGCATCGATATACCAGAGTAGACTAGCGTATACCTTCTCGACCCATACAGATGGGCGATGGATGATCCCATATCCATTGGTGTTTGACATCAGAGATGATATACGGGTGCTCAGTGGAGACTGGGTACACTGGACGGACTTGCCGAGAACTCCCAGATGGTATTATACCTTACGTCAGATGGCAGTTCTCTGGTGACACTGGTACAGGTTAGTCTGTAGACCCGAGATCGTCATAGAGTCTTGTGTGATTCCCACTGTGCTTTGATTTCCACCTTACCATGTCCAAGAGGGCGTGCAAAACGGTGGTTTTTGGGTACAGTCCCGAATCACATGGAGGCAATGAGTGATAGGAGGGGATTCGTCTCTCCCGGTATAGGGAGTTGATGTTGCGCTGTGTTCGATTGGCTATAACCGGAAATCCCTGGCCAGGGTTGCTGAGATTTACTGGTAAGTGTTACCAGTAGTTTCTCGAACTGTTATAGACCTCATATCGACACGACTTATCGAGCTATTGGGGTCTGACGTTTACTACCCCTAGGCGAGATATGCGACATATCAGACGAACAGACCGGACTGTACGGTAAGTGTTACTGGTTAGATTCACAGGAGTGTGAGCGGGCTTGCTCGTCGATCTTCTGATCGCTCAATACCCGGGTGGCCATTACGTTTAGCAGACCGCTTGCAGCTTGTGGGTGTTTGATATGATCATCACCTGCTGCCGGCGTATTGACGAGTCTTTAGAGTCCTACACAGAGGTTTCCTGGCTCAAGCGAAACGAAATAGGAGCACATATGAGATATGTGCGGGACCGAGAATAATATGTGTATGTGATACCGTATTCTATTCTCGTGATGAATGTATCAATTGGTTGTATGCGATATAACCTAGTTATCGAATCGAGGATTGATTCGATAAACCGATACATTGGATATTAGTCGGTCATATGCGATATGACCGGATCGTTAAATCAAGTGTTGATTTAATGATTTAATGTATAATTATATATATTTGATATATTACTTTGCATTAACTAATATTTGTTCACTTTAAATGGATTTTCTCACTTGAAATACACAAGTTGTATATGTGATATACTTTTGTGCACTTGTTTGTATCATGTTTGATGATACATGCAAACTTGGGTTTGTGTAAGACTTAAACCAAGTTTAGTGAATGGTTAGGGTTTCTTTTCACTTATTTATTTATCTATTTATTTTGGTTAAAAGGAGAGGAAAACAAAATGGTTGCTTTTGGAACTTTCTTGATGCTTCATGCATCTTTGACTTAATGACCACTTTGTCTTCATCTCCTAAACCTAACCATTCAACTAACCTTAGTTAATTCTCTACACCAAACCATGGTTGAAAATATGATAAGTATCATTTTATTTTCTATTTTAAATGACTTATCATATTATTTTCTTCTTCTTCTTCTTCTTCAAGATGAAGAAAACCTTGCATCCTTTAATGGTGTCTTGAGAAAAAGAGTGAGAAATCCAATTCTAAAGTGAACCCACTTCCTATTTCCTCATCCTCTACCACTTGCCAAGTAGTATAGGGTGTTTTCTTCACAAGTTTCATTGCTTGGTGAAGTTGGAGCTTGATCTTGTGTTGCCTCAACGTAGATCATCTTCGGCATCGAAGTCGACGATCTAGCCCGCCCATTTCTCTGATGAAGCCGACGCTAGAGCCCGCGATCCGATGATTGCAGCGAGGGGACTTCATCACGGAGCTATGGAGGTGGAGGACCGAATCTACAAAGGTTGTATTTTCGTTCACTCTTAGTTAAGTTGTTATCTAGTTGCATGTTTCGCCTAAACTCTAGTCAACGATCCGTATTAGGGTTTCTCGGCACTTGTAAAATTTGAATTTGGTATGGTTGATGCCTTGTGAGACCTCTTGAGTGTGCCTAGGAATCCTACAGTGGTATCAGAGCCAAGCTAGAGCCTTAGGCGATGGGTAGACGATGTTAGAAATCCGATCGAACCCCGAAACCCTAATCGATGCCATTCTCTGTCCTTTTTTCAAAACTGTGCATTTTTCCACATTAAAAATATGCAGAAAATTCAGCAGGGAATTTTAAGAAATACTGTGCAGCACGTGCTCGTGATTCAACTAAAGCGCGGCGGAACCGCGGCACGAGCATGGCTTGTGCGGCGGTTCCGCGGCCATTATATCAGATTAGGTTTTTAAAATTGCACAGTAATTCCTATCTTTTAGTGCTGTATTTTCTGGGATATTTTAACTTTTACTCAAGAGTTGAGTTTTCTGGGTTGTATTGGGAGTTCGTAGATTCGATCGGATTGTCTAATTTTGTCTGTGTGTTTTTCCGGATAATTTAGAATATGTTAAAAAGTTCGACCGGATATAAATACCCAATTTTTCCCCTGCCGGAAAATTTCCAAGTGTTGGATTTTTCCGTGGTTTAAAGACGTTCTAAGTAGTGCAAGTAACGCGATGGTCCCTCTAGAAGACAACAAACCTTAACTCGATTATGTGACCGTCTTGAACTGCCCTTTGAACCTTAGGGTTTGGGACAGTACGGCGTGCCACATGTGAGGCGTTGGCTTGACTCTTCTACGGCTAGACCGTTGGTACTGAGGCATGAAGTGAATGTTTTTGAACTTATTTCATGTGTTGATCTGTTTCGGGAAAACTTGGGTGTTTGACTGTTCGATCAGAAAGTTTAACATTTTCTGTTTAACTGGAATGTGATACAATACTTGGAATCCACAAGCAGTTATGAGATAACTGATTTGAATGTTATAAACATAGCACTTTAGTCTCACTTGATCGGTTGCTACGGAATTTTGATGCGATCAAAAGTCCGTCGCAATCACGTAGCGTACGCGGATACTCGCCGGTAAACTTAATAGACAGCCACGCCCCATAGCCCCGACCAAGTGACTATAGGAGAACCCCGTCGCCGAAAGCATCCGTTTGGGTGCTCGCGTCAGCGGTGTTCCGCCTTGGTGCACTTCGTCGACGGCGTCGGGGGTGCGGCTGCCTACTAAAGTTTGCGACGAGCATTCGATCAGGATGTCGGGAATCTTGTTGAATTGCCCGACTTGATATTGAAAAGTGTTTTCGATAATGAGACTAAAATGCGGGGTTTATAATTGTTAGGCATGCGATGTCTAAGGAATTCATTTGATTAGGCATGCGACGTCTAAAGAGGTTGCGGATTCCAACTGTTGTAGTTTTACACTTTCTTTTCTGTGACCGTAAGTGTAATATGTGATATCGCCGGTTTCGTTGCTACATGTCAACGACAATTGGGATACGCATGTTTACTTACGTTGATGACATGTGTTGTTATGTGTTGCTGGATATGTTATATTAGATCGTCGTGTTTGAATAGCCGGGGGGGTTTATGTGAGATGAGTGTTTTTCATTTTCATTCGTGTAAAAACTTGTATGTAATATTTTTTTATTAGGGCACTTCCAGGTTGCGGAAGATGTCACCCTTTGTATATTATTTACTTTTCCGTACTAGGATAGACCCAAGGAGGAGGGCACAAGTAACCGGGTTCTGGAGTCCAGTGGGAGACCAACTCGAGGTGTCGAGTCCGGGTCTCCTAACTCTGGAATTGGTAGGGTTGCTTGCCGCTCTCGTAGGGGTCTAGGGGTGTGGGTTTGGCTATTCATCGCGACCGTGGAATCCGTGTTTTATACTGGCTCGTATTGAAAACACGGACGTCCTAGTATATCCAATATTTAATATGATTCTTCTGCTGCGATATCTGTGATGTGATCATGTGATATGTTCTGTGATGGATACTGTATATAGTATATATGATATATTATATAGACGTTACTTATGTTTTGCACTCGTGCTAGCCCTGCCCCGCTCTGTCGTTGGTTACCTAACCTAACGGTGCACGAGGGGACATCGAGACGAATGCGGATGGCATAAGTGTACGTCGTATTTATCTGTGATGTTTAGGGTACTTAAATGATGGGACTTCATTAATATGATTAATGAAAGTAAAAGAAACCTAAAGATGTTGTAGAATCGAATTTCAAAAATAAAACAGGTAGCTACAGTTCTTGCTTTGCACAGCGGTATATATGATATATCCTGCACCTTATTCGATGAGGAAAGGGCCGACGATCCCTTCACCGGGAGTGACCCCTTTAGCAATAACTGGCAGATGCTACACACTCGGTTTGTCTTTTGATAGCTTCTATAGTTTCTGCTTTGCACAGTGATATATATGATATATCCCGCACCTCATTCGACGAGGAAAAGGCCGACGATCCCTTCACCGGGAGTGACCCCTTTAGCAAAACTAGAAAAGCCTAAAAAACACTCCATTTTAAAATCATTTGATTCTACAACGATATCAAGTTCATTACGCAATAGGTTTTCAGAAAAACCTGTCGTAGCCCTCCGTCATTTCAGATAAGTATTAGTCAGTATTCGTGCTGCGGTAGTTTGGCATTCGTCAAGGCGTAGTGTGCGGTAGCTAACTAGTATTTATCTGCTTATGCATATGATGCAGATTGGATTAGGGTATTCGTACGGCGTTGTTTGGCATTCATCAAGGGTCGTGCGGGTGGGTTTAATTCAATCAAGAAATGTACGGGTTGAACTTGACTAGTGGACTATGGGTTGTTTGGCATTCGTCAAGGTCATAGAACACTAGGGGCAAAATATTATCGGGAATTTCAAGTGTTGAAATTTGCAATGAGATTGCATACCTTCTATGAGATAGTTGGATCCCGATACCCGCTGCGAGTAATTGTTACTCCTAGGAGAGTTTTACACATTACAATTAGCCGATCAAGTAGGTGTCTAGAAAGGTGTCAACGGGGTTACGCCTCTGGGAAAACGAGGTTTACATTAATTAGGTTCGTGCGAAAGCACGGGGGACCTCCCTCAAAGTACCGACACTGGCCTGGCTGAAAGATTGGCGAACTTGTAGTGTGTAATTAATCCCGGCTAGTCTTTCCTTTTAGGGTTTGAAGGAAGATTTGATAAAAAACAGTGGGAGCCATCCTGATTAGATAAAATAATAACCAATCTATTCTTGCAAGAGCGCACGCTGAGTGTTTTCTTCTCTCTCTTTCCAGGTAGCGACCATGTCACGCCTTAATCAAGATAATAATACGGAATATTGACCGAACCCGCTTGTTATACTGAGCTGGGGAATGTTGGTCCCGCTCCAACTTATAATTGTTATAAGACAGAGCAGGAAATTAGGGGAATACCAAGATTCCCATGCCGCCCAAACGAAGAAAGTGCATATGATGTATCTTCTTCGGGTGTGTTCGTTATACAGAACTGTTTCTCAGTATTCTTTACGTCCTGGATATGAGATACCGGATCAGGATCCCGCATATGTAATTTGTTACATGGGCTACAGATAGGTAAAGAACTGAGAACGGGTGATAAGTTTCATGAGACAGAAAACGGGGCAAGTGTTGCAACCAAGTCTGTTGGTCACTGTCACCCTGTATTACCAATACATTGATTCTGAACGAATGTTATTAGATACCGAACCTGATATACAAAATCATATCAGTCTCTTTATTAGTAAAGAAAGGATATAATTTTGTATTGTTGGATAATGTTTTGAACATTTCCTATATCAAAAGTTGATCGGTTCAGGCACGTTATTTAAAAGCATTGATGTTCTAAATCAAACTACAGTTTTTAAGTATACAGAACACACACAAGAGGAAGAGTTCAGAAATGAACGGATCCTCCTTGAGGTATTGTAGACTAGGTCATATCAATATGACCCGACTAGCTAAGTTGCACATAGATGCATATTTAAATCTGTTTGAATTTACATCTTGTGAAACTTGCCAGTCATGTCACAGAGATAAGATGACCATAACTCTGTCTACTGAAAACAGAGAAAGAGTTAGTGAACTCTTGGGATGATACATGTTGATGTATGTAAGGTCCCCTGTCTACACATGCCAAGACCGGTTCTTTGTACTTCATTAAATTCTCTGATGATCTTTCGAGATTCAGACCTATGTTCCTGTTGAAACACAAGTCCGAACCTTTTGAGATATTCACAGAATATAAGTTAGAAGTAGAGAACCAAAATACGAGTATAAGTATTATGTCCTTTGATGTGATCAAGGAGGAGAATACTTGAGCACGGAATTCCTGGACTATTCTAAAGGAGAATGAGATTCTCTCTCAGCATTACTCCTCCGTATACACCATAGCACGATGGTATATCGGGGCGGAGCAATCACACCCTATATGATAAGGTGTGCTCTATGATGAGTACTACTGAGTTACCTATTTCCTTTTTGGGAGTTATGCACTTGAGAAGCTGCATACCTATTGAATAGGGTTCAAATCAAATAAGTTGCCTACCACTTCATATTTGATATGATAAGGGAAGAGCCCATCTCTTAAGTTAGTTAAGATTTGGGGTTGTCCAGCCTATGTCTAAAAGCAAAATCCAGACAAGCTCGAGGCAAGGTCAGTTATGTAGAACTGGAAAGGTTTCAGCTATGCAAACTACAGCAGATGATTTGGTACAACCAAAGAATTCAGTAGATACCAACGAACCTCAGCCTCTCCGCCGATCTAGTAGGGTTCCTCATCCACCTGAGAGATACTTCGGTTTCTCGATGACAGTGGGAGCGAGGATTGCATCATGAGATGATGACCCAACTAGTTTCGAACTGGCCATCAGGAGTGGGACTCTGTAAGAATGGCTGGATGCTTAGCGATCTGAGATGGAATCCTTATACACCAACAAAGTATGGACTTTAGTTGCTTTATCTGAAGGGTTAAATCCCCATCAGGAGCAAGTATATCTTGAGAAGATTACTTGGTGTAGATGGAAAAGTTGAGACTTTCAAAGCTAGACTTGTTAAAGGTTTTCGTCATCGACCAGGCGTGGATAATGATGAAACCTTTTCCAGTGGCTATGCTTAAGTCCATCCGGATCCTACTTGCCACGGCTACATACCATGACTACGATATCTGGCGGTTGGGTGTTATGACTGCTTTTCTAAAATGATGTTTTAGAAGAGAGCGTCTGTAAGTACACAGCCAGAGGGCTTCATAGACAGAGG
The DNA here is from genome assembly GCA_030015575.1 of Agapanthus africanus. Classification (NCBI taxonomy): domain Eukaryota; kingdom Viridiplantae; phylum Streptophyta; class Magnoliopsida; order Asparagales; family Amaryllidaceae; genus Agapanthus; species Agapanthus africanus. The sequence goes on from CM057337.1 coordinate 741,207,920, forward strand.
GAGCAGCGGAAACGTGTACAAGATGCTTTATAGGATAAAGCAGGCATCGCGGAGTTGGAACATCTGTTTTGATGTAGTAGTCAAATAGTTTGACTTCATCGAAATGGTAGATGAACCTTGTATATACAAAAAGGTAGTAGGGAGTATGGTGGCGATCCTCGTAGAGTACGTGGATGACATACTCTTGATAAGGAAGGAGTTTCCTATGCTACGCTCGATCAATCTCCGCTTATCACAATGATTCTCCATATAGGATCAAAGTGATACCTCCTAAATCCTGGATTTTGGATCTATGAGATAGATCTAATTGGATGTTAGGATACTCACTAGTTATAGTGAGATGGTATCAATTGGTCCTGGGGAGAATCACTGGAAGGGTTCCAGGGTGATAAGGACGACTGAAAGTCAGTCACAGGCATTGTCTTTACCCTCAGTGAAGGGACGGTATGTTGGAAGAGTTCCAAGCTAGATACCGTGGCATACTAGACGATAAAGGCTGGATACATCGCTACTTAAGATGCTACCAAAGAGGCAGTCTGGATGTATATTTGTTCATGAGATGAACTTAGTTCCTCCCATTGTGTGACAATGGAGTTGTGGCCTTTGCCAAGGAACGTCTGTCCCAACAGTGAACCAGACATATTCTAAGGCAGTATCACATGATCATGGAGATAGTTGATCTCCAGGGTGATCGAGGTTAGGAGAGCAGACTCAGAGGATAACATGGCGGATCCACTCACGAAGGCCTATTCCCAGAGAGAGACTTTTAAGGGATGGTTGAGTATGAGATACTACAACCACTGCTACAGATGGCCCTAGTGCAAGTGGGAGATTGTTAGTTATATGTATGCCCTAGAGGCCATTACTGTACATAGGATGTATATTGTAGTGGATGCTGGGACATATATAGGGAGGACTTTCTTGCTCGACATGATAGTATGCTATCTGGTTACTCTTTACCTTAACGTGTATACTGATTGTCTCTCTGATTACATGTTGGTAAAGCCCTTAGGATGTGTACTTGACTACCTGGACTATGATGCGAATCATACTAGTGGGGACATGGTAGTCCATAAGTACATCCTTCATGGTCCCTAGTCGTGGGTGTATCGAGACGGGGCATCGATATACCAGAGTAGACTAGCGTATACCTTCTCGACCCATACAGATGGGCGATGGATGATCCCATATCCATTGGTGTTTGACATCAGAGATGATATACGGGTGCTCAGTGGAGACTGGGTACACTGGACGGACTCGCCGAGAACTCCCAGATGGTATTATACCTTACGTCAGATGGCAGTTCTCTGGTGACACTGGTACAGGTTAGTCTGTAGACCCGAGATCGTCATAGAGTCTTGTGTGATTCCCACTGTGCTTTGATTTCCACCTTACCACGTCCAAGAGGGCGTGCAAAATGGTGGTTTTTGGGTACAGTCCCGAATCACATGGAGGCAATGAGCGATAGGAGGGGATTTGTCTCTCCCGGTATAGGGAGTTGATGTTGCGCTGTGTTCGATTGGCTATAACCGGAAATCCCTGGCCAGGGTTGCTGAGATTTACTGGTAAGTGTTACCAGTAGTTTCTCGAACTGTTATAGACCTCATATCGACATGACTTATCGAGCTATTGGGGTCTGACGTTTACCACCCCTAGGCGAGATATGCGACATATCAGACGAACAGACCGGACTGTACGGTAAGTGTTACTGGTTGGATTCACAAGAGTGTGAGCGGGCTTGCTCGTCGATCTTCTGATCGCTCAATACCCGGGTGGCCATTACGTTTAGCAGACCGCTTGCGGCTTGTGGGTGTTTGATATGATCATCACCTGCTGCCGGCGTATTGACAAGTCTTTAGAGTCCTACACAGAGGTTTCCTGGCTCAAGCGAAACGAAATAGGAGCACATATGAGATATGTGCGGGACCGAGAATAATGCGTGTATGTGATACCGTATTCTATTCTCGCGATGAATGTATCAATTGGTTGTATGCGATATAACCTAGTTATCGAATCGAGGATTGATTCGATAAACCGATACATTGGATATTAGTCGGTCATATGCGATATGACCGGATCGTTAAATCAAGTGTTGATTTAATGATTTAATGTATAATTATATATATTTGATATATTACTTTGCATTAACTAATATTTGTTCACTTTAAATGGATTTTCTTACTTGAAATACACAAGTTGTATATGTGATATACTTTTGTGCACTTGTTTGTATCATGTTTGATGATACATGTAAACTTGGGTTTGTGTAAAACTTAAACCAAGTTTAGTGAATGGTTAGGGTTTCTTTTCACTTATTTATTTATCTATTTATTTTGGTTAAAAGGAGAGGAAAACAAAATGGTTGCTTTTGGAACTTTCTTGATGCTTCATGCATCTTTGACTTAATGACCACTTTGTCTTCATCTCCTAAACCTAACCATTCAACTAACCTTAGTTAATTCTCTACACCAAACCATGGTTGAAAATATGATAAGTATCATTTTATTTTCTATTTTAAATGACTTATCATATTCTTTTCTTCTTCTTCTTCTTCTTCTTCTTCAAGATGAAGAAAACCTTGCATTCTTTAATGGTGTCTTGAGAAAAAGAGTGAGAAATCCAATTCTAAAGTGAACCCACTTCCTATTTCTTCATCCTCTACCACTTGCCAAGTAGTATAAGGTGTTTTCTTCACAAGTTTCATGGCTTGGTGAAGTTGGAGCTTGATCTTGTGTTGCTTCGACGTAGATCATCTTCGGCATCGAAGTCGACGACCTAGCCCGCCTATTTCTCCGATGAAGCCGACGCTAGAGCCCGGGATCTGATGATCGCAGCGAGGGGACTTCATCACGGAGCTATGGAGGTGGAGGACCGGATCTACAAAGGTTGTATTTCCGTTCACTCTTAGTTAAGTTGTTATCTAGTTGCATGTTTCGCCTAAACTCTAGTCAACGATCCGTATTAGGGTTTCTCGGCACTTGTAAAATTTGAATTGGGCATGGTTGATGCCTTGTGAGACCTCTTGAGTGTGCCTAGGAACCCTACATCTCTAACACTTAGAGACATATCACCTATTCCCAGTTCTCTACCTCACTATAGCCCATGTAACATATTACATATCTGGGATCCTGATCCGGTATCATATACCCAGGACGTAGAGGATACTGAGAAACAACTCTCGGTAATGAACATACCCGAAGAAGATGCATCAACATGTACTTTCTTTGATTGGGTGACATGGGAATCTGGATATTCCTCTATTTCCTGCTCGAACTTATAACAATTATAAGATAGAGCGGAACCAACATTCCTTAGCTCAGTATAATAAGAAGGTTCGGTCAACGCATCCATATTATTATCTTGATTAAGGCGTGACATGTTTGCTACCAGGAGAGAGAGAAGAAAATACTCTGTGTGCGCTCTTGCAAGATTAGATTGGTTATTATTTTATCTAATCAGGATGGTTCCCACTGTTTTAGTTAAATCTTCCTTCAAACCCTAAAAAGCAAGACTAGCCGGGATTAATTACACCGTACAAGTTCACCAATCTTTCGGCCAGGCCAGTGTCGGTACTTTGAGGGAGGTTCCCCGTGCTTTCGCACATACCTAATTAAAATAAACCTCGTTTTCCCAGGGGCGTAACCCCGTTAATACCTTTCTAGACACCTACTTGATCGGCTAGTTGTAATGTGTAAAACTTTCCCAGGAGTAACTCTTACTCGCAGTGGGTATCGGGATCCAACTATCTCATAGAAGGAATGCAATCTCATTGCAAATTTCAACACTTGAAATTCCCGATAATACTCTGCCCCTAGCGTCCTATGACCTTGATGAAACCAACAAACCATAGTTCACTAGTCAAGTTCAACCCGTACATTTCATGATTGAATTAAACCCACCCGCACGACCCTTGACGAAAGCCAACAAATTCGTACGACTACCCTAATCCAATCACATCATATGCTTAAGCAGATAAGCACTAATCAGCTACCGCACACTACGCCTTGACGAAAGCCAACAAATGCAGAACGAATACTAAATGCTACTTATCTGAAATGTCGGAGGGCTATGACAGGTTTTTAAGAAAATCTTTGCGTAATGAACTTGATATCGTCGTAGAATCGAGTGGTTTTGAAAAGGAGTGTTTTTGAGGTTTTTACTAGTTTTGCTAAAGAGGTCACTCCCGGTGAAAGGATCTCGGCTCTTTCCTTATCGAATAAGGTGCAAGATATTCTACAAGGAATACCGCTATGTTGTAAGGTTCTTAGGCACTAGGACAAGGTTCTACAAGGCATCAAACATGCCAAGTTTAAACTTTTCAAGTGCCAAACAACTTAAGCAAGAATCTTAACTAGAGAATTAGGGTTAACAATGAACAAGTAAACAACTTTACTTCTAAGAGTTAGGTATTACAACCTTTGTAGTCCGTTTCTTCCCTTCATAAGCTCCGAGTTGAGGTCCCTTCGCTGCGATCATTAAGTTCCCGGACTCTCGAGAGGCTCCATGAGGTGAATGATGTATCTTGCTTGAAGTTTTCGAAATCCAAGACGATCTATCTTGAGGATACACAAACCCAACCTCTCACTTCACTAATGAGGTATTAGTGAAGCAAACACCCTAATCTAAGTGGCTAGAATAGATGAGGATGATGAAGTAAGAATTTTGCTCTCTTTTGTTTTCTTTATCTCACTTTAATTCATCACAAAAAAAAGCTAGAAAGCTTTTGTGAGAGGAAGAAGAAGATGAAGTGTGATGAATGAATTATCCCTGAGGTTAGAAATGCAATCATGGTTAAGCATGGTATACTTAACCCTTGTAGAGAATAAACCATAGGCTAGGGTTAAGAGGTTAGGTTAACAGATATCTAGATATCATCTAAAGAGTGGACAAAGTCAACAAAGATAAATATCTCAATAATATCCACACAATTTAGATTTTACCCAAAATAAAACATTAACCCTAATCCAAACCCGAGCATGGTTTGATCTCAAAACCCTAGTTGCATTTGTAACCCTAACATGTTACAATATTATATATCATATATATAATATATAATGTAACAAAAAAAATAATAGAATTAACATATTTCACGTATATATCAATGTATTATCAAGTGAGAAAAAGAATCATTTGAGTGAGCTTATATTAGTTAATGTAATGTAATATATCACATATATAATCATACATTAAATTATTAAATCAACACTTGATTTAATAATCCAGCTATTTTACAGATAACCGACCAATATAACATGTATCTATTCATCGAATCAACGCTTGATCCGATGACCCGGCTATATCACATATACCCGGCCGATATCACATATCGTGAGAATCGAATACGGTATCACATACACGTATTATTCTCGGTCCCGCACATATCACATATGTGCTCCTACTCCGTTTTTCCTGAGCCAGAAAACCTCTGTGTAGGACTCTAAAGAATCGTCAATACGCCGGCAATAGGTGATGATCATATCAAACATCCACAAGCTGCAAGCGGTCAGCTAAACGTAACAGCCACCCGGGTATTGAGCGATCAGATGATCAACAAGCAAGCTATTACATTCTCCTGTGAATCCAAGCAGTAACACTACCGTACAGTCCGGTCTCTTCTCCTGATATGTCACATATCCAGTTTAGGGGTAGTAAACGTCAGACCCCAGTAACCGATAAGTCGTGTCGATGTAAGGCTTATAACGGGTCGAGAAACTACTGATAACACTTACCAGTAAATCTCCATATCAGCCATGGCCAGGGACTTCCAGTTATAGCTAATCGAACACAGCGCAACATCAACCCCCAATACCGGGAGAGACAAAACCCCTCCTATCGCTCATTGCCTCCATATGATTCGGGACTGTACCCAAAAGCCACCGTTTTGCACGTTCTCATGAACGTGGTAAGGTGGAAATCAAAGTACAGTAGGAATCACACAAGACTCTATGACGATCTCGGGTCTACAGACTAACCTGTACCAGTGTCACCGGAGAACTGCTATCTGACGATAGGTATAATACTATCTAGGAGTTCCCGGGGAGTCCGTTCAGTGTACCCAGTCTCCACTGAGCACCCGTACACCATCTTTGATGTCAAAACACCAATGGATATGGGATCATCCATCGCCCATCATATAGGTCAAGATGCGTATACGCTAGTGTACTCTTGAGTATTGATGCCTTGTCTCGATACTCCCTCGACTAGGAACAATTATAGGATGTACTCTTGGACAACCCTGAACCCACTTGCATGATCTGCATCATAGTCTCAGTAGTTGAGTACATATCCTGAGGGTTTTATCAACATGTAAGAGCAAGACAGTAAACTAATACAAGTCAACATGTTAAGACAAAATGAAACCAGATAGCATACTATCATGTAGAGCAAGAAAGTCCTCACTATATATATCCAAGCATCCACCATAATATACATCAAATGTTCAACAATGGCCTCTACGGCATATACATAACTAACAATCTCCCACTTGCACTAAGGCCAGCTGTTGTAGTATCTCATACCCAACATCTCGAAGAGTCTCTCAAATTGTATTTGGGGTATGGCCTTTGTGAGTGGATCCGCAGTGTTTTTCTTCGTGTCAACTCTCCTGACCTCGATCTCTCGGAGATCAACTATCTCCCGGATCAGGTGATATCGCCTCAGAATGTGCCTGGATCTCTGATGGGACCTGGGTCCTTGGCCAAAGCCACAGCTCCATTGTTATCACAATACAAAGGTATTGGATGCTCAATGGACGGAACCACACCAAGTTCAGTGATGAACTTCTTGATCCAGACAGCCTCTTAGGCAGTATCGTTGGCAGCGATGTATTCAGCCTCCATCGTCGAGTCCACTACGGTTTCCTATTTGGAACTCTTCCAACAAACCGCTCCTCCATTTAGGGTAAAGACAAATCCCGAGTGCGACTTAGAGTCGTCCTTATCACTTTGGAAGCTCGAATCAGTAAAGGACTCCACCTGGAGTTCACCGTTACCATACACCAAGAACATCTCCTTAGTCCTTCTCAAGTACTTGAGAATGTTCTTCACAGCTGTCCAATGACTCTCTCCTGGATTTGCTTGATACCTACTCACTACACTTAGTGAGTATGCTACATCGGGTCTGGTACATAGCATCGCGTACATGATAGAGCCTACTGCCGAAGCATAGGGTATCTCTTGCATGCGAGCTCTTTCCAAATCAGTCTTAGGAGACATCTCTTTGGAGAGAGTGAGTCCAGAGATCGTGGGTAAATTCCCATGCTTGGATTCTTCCATACTAAACCTCTTTAGTATGGTGTCTATGTACCTGAATTAGGACAATCCCAGTATCCGTTTAGATCTATCTCTATAGATCCTAATCCCCAAAATGCAGGAGGCATCACCTAGATCATTCATTGAGAATCTTTGTAATATGAAGAGCTTGACCGAATGCAGCATAGGAATATCATTTCCTATCAAGAGTATGTCATCCACGTACAATACGAGGAAGACAGCCTTACTCTTTGCCACCTTCTTGTAAATACAAGGTTCATCTACGTTCTTGATGAAGTCAAACTCTTTGACCACCACATCAAAGCAGACGTTCCAACTCCGCAATGCCTGCTTTAACCTGTAGATGGATTTAAGCAGCTTGCACACCTTTCCGTTGCTCCCACTGTCTACGAAGCCCTCTGGCTGAGTCATGTACACGCACTCCTCTAAATCACCATTTAGAAAAGTGGTCTTAACATCCATTTGCCAGATTTCGTAGTCATGGTATGCAGCAATGGCAAGTAGGATCTGGATGGAGTTAAGCATAGCCACTGGAAAAAAAGTTTCGTCATAATCCACACCTGGTTGTTGACGAAAACCCTTTGCAACAAGTCTAGCTTAGAAAGTCCCAACTTTTCCATCTACACCAAGTTTCTTCTTAAAGATCCATTTGCTCCCAATAGGTTTTACCTCTTCAGGAGCAATTTCCAAAGTCCATACTTAGTTGGTATGCATGGATTCCATCTCAGATCGCATTGCATCCAGCCATTTCACAGAGTTACCACTCATGATGGCCTGCTCGAAGCTAGTCGGGTCATCATCTTCCATGAAGCAATCTTCGCTCCCACCGTCTATGAGAAAACCGTAGTATCTCTCAGGTGGATGAGGAACCCTACTAGATCGGCGGAGCGGCTGAGGTTCGTTAGGAACTACTAAATCCTCTGGTTCCACCAAATCTTCTGTTGTAGTTTGTATAGCTGGAACTTCTTCCAGTTCTACCTCCTTGCCACTAATTTCCTTTGCTAGAAATTCCTTTTCTAAAAAGGTGGTATGTCGAGAAACAAACACCTTTTGTTCCTCAGTATGGTAGAAGATATACCCTTGTGAGTTTTTGGGATATCCTACAAACTTGCACAGGACAGACCTTGCCTCGAGTTTGTCCGGATTGTGTCTTTTGACATAGGCCGGACAACCCTATATCTTAACATAATTAAGAGATGGTCTCTTCCCCGTCCATATCTCATATGGAGTGGTAGGCACTGATTTAGTAGGAATCATATTCAATAGGTGTATGGCTGTCTCAAGCGCATACCTTTAAAAGGAAATAGGTAACTCAACAGTGCTCATCATAGAGAGCACCATATCTAATAGGGTGCGATTCCTCCTCTATGATACACCGTTGTGCTATGGTGTATAAGGAGGAGTAAGCTGAGAGAGAATCCCATTCTCTTTTAGATAGTCCAGAAACTCATTGCTCAAGTATTCTCCTCCTCGATCAGATCGAAGGATCTTAATACTTCTACCCGTTTGGTTCTCGACTTCGTGCTTATATTCTCTGAATTTCTCAAAAGCTTTAGACTTGTGTTTCAACAGAAACACATGTCCGTATCTTGAGAGATCGTCAGTGAATGTAATGAAGTACGAAGAACCATTCCTGGCATGTGTAGACATGTGACCACATACATCACTATGTATCAGTCCCAAGAGTTCCGTAACTCTTTCTCCGCGTCCGGTAAACGGAGTTTTGGTCATCTTTCCTTTGAGACATAACCGGCAAGTGTCATAAGATGAAAATTCAAACGGATTCAAATATCCATCCTTATGCAACTTAGCTAGCGTGTCGCATTGATATGACCTAGTCTATAATACCACAAGAAGGATTCGTTTATTTTTGAACTCTTCCTCTTGTGTGTGTTTTGTACATTAAGAACCGTGGTTTGATCTAGAATGTATATACTATTATTTAACGGGCCTGATCTAATCAACTTTTGATTCAGGAATATGTTCATAACATTATCCTGTACTACAAAATTATATCTTTCTTTACTCAATAAAGAAACTGATATAAGATTGCATATCAGGGTCGGAATGTAATAGCATTTGTTCAGAATCAATGTATTACCATTCGGTAATACAAGGTGATATTCACCAACAGGTTTGGCTGCAACATTTGCACAATTCCCTACTCTTACGAAATGATCACCTTCTCCCAGTTCTCTACCTTTTTTTAGCCCATGTAATATATTACATATGTGGGATCCTGATCTGGTATCTAATACCCAGGACGTTGAGTGAACTGAGAAACAGTTCTCGATAACTAACACACCCGAAGAAGATGCATCAACATGCTTATTCTTCGTTTGGACGGCATGGGAATCTGGATATTCCCCTATTTTCTGTTCAGTCTTATAACATTTATAAGACAGAACGGAACCAACGTTCCCCTGCTTAGTATAACAAGCGCGTTCGGTCAATACATCCATATTATTATCTTGATTAAGGCCTGATATGGTCGCTACCTGGAGAGAGAGAAGAAAACACTTTAGCGTATGCTCTTACAAGATTAGATTGGTTTATTATTTTATCTAATCAGGATGGCTCCCGTTGGTTTTATCAAATCTTTCTTCAAATCCTAAAAGGTAAGACTAGCCGGGATTAATTACACTTTACAAGTTCGTCAATCTTTCAGCCAGGTCAGTGTTGGTACTTTGAGGGAGGTTCCCCGTGCTTTCGCACGGACCTAATTAAAATAAACCTCATTTTCCCGAAGGCATAACCCATTAACACCATTCTAGACACCTACTTGATTGGCTAATTGTCATGTGTAAAACTCTCCAAGGAGTAACTCTTACTCGCAGTGGGTATCGGGATCCAACTATCTTATAGAAGGAATGCAATCTCATTGCAAATTTCAACACTTGAAATTCCCGATAATACTTTTGTCCCTAACGTGCTATGACCTTGACGAAAACCAGCAAACCATAGTCCGCTAGTCAAGTTCAACCCGTACATTTCTTGATTGAATTAAACCCACCCGCACGACCCTTGACGAAAGCCAACAAAGCCGTACGACTACCCTAATCCAAACTCATCTTATATTGCAGATAAGCACTAGTTAGCTACCGCACACTACGCCTTGACGAAAGCCAACAAACGTAGCACGAATACTAAGTAGGACTTATCTGAAATGACGGAGGGCTACGCAGGTTTTTCAGAAAAGCATGAGCGTAATGAACTTGATATCGTTGTAGAAACAAGTGATTTTTTATAAGAAGTGTTTTTGAGGCTTTTACTAGTTTCGCTAAAGAGATCACTCCCGGTAAAGGGATCTTGGCTCTTTCCTTATCGAATAAGATGCTGGATATTTCACAAATACCACTATGCAAAGCAAGAACTATAGAAGTAATCAAAAACAAAATTGAGTGAGTTGTAGTATTTGCTAGTTTTGCTAAAGAGATCACTCCCGGTGAAGGGATCTCGGCTCTTTCCTTATCGAATAAGGTGCTGGATATTCTACAAGGAATACTGCTATGCAAAGCAAAAACTAGAGCTACCTTTTTTATAAATTTGATTCTACAACATCTTTTAGGTTTCTTTTTCTTTCATTAATCTCATTAATGAATCCTATCATTTATGCTTCCTAAGCATCACAGAAGAAACGAAAATACAACATACGTTTATGCCATCCGCATTCACCACAGTGTCACGTTATGCACCGTTAGGTTACTTAACTAACGGCATACCGGGACGGGACTAGTGCGGGTGTAAAACATAAGCAACGTTTATTATATATCATATATATAATAATAAAGTATTCGTCTCACGCATATAAAATGATCACATCACAGTATATCAGCAGCAGAAGATAACATATGAAATATTGGATATACTAGGAGGTCCGTGTTTTATTGTGAGCCTGTATAAAACACGGATTCCATGGTCACGATGAATAGCCAAACCCACATCCCTAGACCCCTACGAGAGCGGCAAGCAACCCTACAAATTCTAAGGTCAGAAGACCCGGTCTCGACTCCTCGAGATGGCCTCCCACTGGACCCTAGAACCCGGTTACTTATGCTTCCCTCCTTGGGTCTATCCTAATACGGAAAAGTAAATAATATACAACGGTGACATCATCCTCAACCCGGAAGTTCCCCAATAAAAGAATATTACATATAATGAATTTTACATGAATGAAAATAAAAACGCTCATCTCACATAAAACCCCCGGTTATTCAAAACACGACGATCCAATATAAAATATTAAAGCAACACATAATATCACATGTCATCAATGTAAGTAAATATGCGTATCCCAATTGTCGTTGACATATAGCACCGAAACCGTCGATACATCACATATTACACTTACGGTCCCAGAAAAGAAAATGTAAAACTAAAACATTTGGAATCGTAACTGCCCTTAGACAACACAAACCCAGGATATCACATATCCAAGATTTCATGCCTAACAATTTAAAGCTCGCATTTAGGTCTCACCCATGAAAACACTTTTCAAAATAAATCGGATAATTCAACAAAAATTCCGATTACACGCGAGATCGAAATATTAGATTTACACGCAACAAACAAATTTGTAGATTCTAATTATTGTATCTCATTACAGAAAACTAGACAATGTTAAACAATTCAATTGAAGCAACGAATTCCCAAATTTCCCAGAGTGCTCAACATTTAAGCAGAATTAAAAACTCCCAGAAGCATGCCCCAGTACCTACGGACCTATAGCTGAAGGGTCTGACCCAAGCCTCTTAAGTGGCGCCGCGGATCCGCCGCCAAAACCTTGTTTTAGCCGCGGATCCGCGGCCACTTAGACGAGTTAGGGTTTCATTCTTCAGGTGTGTCCATAGAATTCCCTGCATGATTTTCTGAATATTTTTAACATGGAAAATTCCAACTTTTTGAAAAATTTCCAGAGAAGGGGTAAAATTTGGGTTTCCGAAGTTCGTTCGGACTTTTAACTTCGCCCACGCAACATCTAATGCTCTAGCTAGGCTCTGATACCACTGTAAGGATCTTAGGCACTAGGACAAGGTTCTACAGGGCATCAAACATGCCAAGTTTAAACTTTTCAAGTGCCAAACAACCTAAGCATGGATCTTAACTAGAGAATTAGGGTTAACAATGAACAAGTAAACAACTTTACTTCTAAGAGTTAGGGATTACAACCTTTGTAGTCCGTTCCTTCGCTTCATAAGCTCCGGGTTGAGGTCCCTTCGTTGCGTTCATCAAGTTCCCGGACTCTCGAGAGGCTCCATGAGGTGAATGATGCATCTTGCTTGAAGTCTTCGAAATCCAAGACGATCTACCTTGAGGAAACACAAACCCAAGCTCTCACTTCACTAATGAGGTATTAGTGAAGAAAACACCCTAATCTAAGTGGCTAGAATAGATGATGATGATGAAGTAAGAATTTTGCTCTCTTTTGTTTTCTTTATCTCACTTTAATTCATCACAAAAAGAAAAGCTAGAAATCTTTTATGAGAGGAAGAAGAAGATGAAGTGTGATGAATGAATTATCCTTGAGGTTAGAAATGCAACCAAGGTTAAGCATGGCATGCTTAACTCTTATAGAGAATAAACCATAGGCTAGGGTTAAGAGGTTAGGTTAACAAATATCTAGATATTATCTAAAGGGTGGACTAAGTCAACAAAGATAAATATCTCAATAATATCCACACAATTTAGATTTTACCCAAAATAAAACATTAACCCTAATCCAAACCCGAGCATGGTTTGATCTCAAAACCCTAGTTTCGTTTGTAACCCTAACATGTTACAATATTATATATCACATATATAATATTAATGTGACAAAAGAAAATAATACAATTAACATATATCACATATATATCAATGTATTATCAAGTGAGAAAAAGAATCATTTGAGTGAGCTTATATTAGTTAATATAATGTAATATATCACATATATAATCATACATTAAATTATTAAATCAACACTTGATTTAATAATCCGGCTATTTTACAGATAACCAACTAATATAACACGTATCTATTCATCGAATCAACGCTTGATCCGATGACCCGGCTATATCACATATACCAGGCCGATATCACATATCGCGAGAATCGAATACGGTATCACATACACGTATTATTCTCGGTCCCGCACATATCACATATGTGCTCCTACTCTGTTTTTCCTGAGCCAGGAAACCTCTGTGTAGGACTCTAAAGAATCGTCAATACGCCGGCAGTAGGTGATGATCATATCAAACACCAACAAGCTGCAAGCGGTCAACTAAACATAACAGCCACCCGGGTATTGAGCGATCAGAAGATCAACAAGCAAGCCTGTACATTCTCCTGTGAATCCAACCAGTAACACTACCGTACAGTTCGGTCTCTTCGCCTGATATGTCGCATATCCAGTCTAGGGGTGGTAAACGTCAGACCCCAGTAACCGATAAGTCGTGTCGATGTAAGGCTCATAATGGGTCGAGAAACTACTGATAACACTTACCAGTAAATCTCTATATCAGCCCTGGCCAGGGACTTCCAGTTATTGCCAATCGAAAACAGCGCAACATCAATCCCCAATACCGGGAGAGACGAAACCCCTCCTATCGCTCAATGCCTCCATGTGATTCGGGAATATACCCAAAAGCCACTGTTTTGCACGTTTTCATGAACGTGGTAAGGTGGAAATCAAAGTACAGTGGGAATCACATAAGACTCTATGACGATCTCGGGTCTACAGACTAACCTGTACCGGTGTCACCAGAGAACTGCTATCTGACGATAGGTATAATACCATCTAGGAGTTTTTGGCGAGCCCGTTCAGTGTACCCAGTCTCCACTGAGCACCCGTACACCATCTTTGATGTCAAAACACCAATGGATATGGGATCATCCATCGCCCATCATATGGGTCAAGATGCGTATACGCCAGTCTACTCTATTGATGCCTTGTCTCGATACTATCTCGACTAGGAACAGTTATAGGATGTACTCTTGGACTACCCTGGCCCCACTAGTATGATCTGCATCATAGTCCCAGTAGTCGAGTACATATCCTAAGGGCTTTATCAACATGTGAGAGCAAGACAGTAAACTAATACAAGTCAACATGTTAAGACTAAGTGAAACTAGATAGCATACAATCATGTCGAGTAAGAAAGTCCTCACTATATATATCCAAGCATCCACTATAATATACATCATATGTACAACAATGGCCTCTAGGGCATATACATAACTAACATATGCAAATCAAAAACTATAGAAGCAATCAAAAGGCAAACCGAGTGGGTTGTAACATCTACTAGTTTCGCTAAAGAGGCCACTCCCGGTGAAGGGATCTCGGCTCTTTCCTTATCGAATAAGGTGCTGGATATTCTACAAGGAATACCGCTATACAAAGCAAGAACGAGAGCTACCAGTTTTTAAACAAGTTTCTAGAACATCTTTAGGTTTCTTTTTATTTCATTATTCTTATTAATGAAGTCCCATTATTTTATATGCTTCCCAAGCATCACATATGAAACGAAAGTATGAATATTAATTATATCTCATATATATAATATAGGCATTCGTCTGAACATATCACAGTGATCATATCACAGAGTAGCAGAAGATAACATATGAAATATTGGATATACTGGGATTTCCGTGTTTTAAGTTAAGCCAGTATAAAACACGGATTCCACGGTCGCGATGAATAGCCAAACCCACATCCCTAGACCCCTACGAGAGCAACAAGCAACCCTACCAATTCTAGAGTTAGGAGACCCGGTCTCGACTCCTCAAGATGGTCTCCCACTGGACCATAGAACCCGGTTACTTATGCTCCCCGCCTTGGGTCTATCCTAATGCGGAAAAGTAAATACTGTACATCAATGGTGACATCATCCTCAACCCGGAAGTGCCCCAATAAAAAAATATTACATACATTGAATTTTACATGAATGAAAATGAAAAACTCTCATCTCACATAAAAACCCCCGGCTATTCAAAACACGACGATCCAATATAACACATCACAACAACACATAACATCACATGTCATCAACGTAAGTAAATATGCGTATCCCAATTGTCGTTAACATATAGCACCGAAATCGGCGATACACCACATATTATACTTACGGTCGCAGAAAAGAAAACGTCAAACTACAATATTTGGAATCCACAATCACCTTAGACATCATAAACACGAAATATCACATACTTTGGATTTCATGCCTAATAATATGAATTCCAAATACTGTATCACAATCACAAAAAGCTAGGCGAAGTTTAAACAATTCGATCGAATCAACGAATCCCTAAATTTCCCAGAAAGCTCAACACTTGAGCACTGTTAAAGTTAACCAGAGACATACCATAGTTCCTACGGACCTACAGCTGAAGGCCCGACCCAAGCCACTCAAGTGGCGCCGTGGATCCGCCGCCAAAACCATGTTTTTGCCGCGGATCCACGGTCACTTAGACGAGTTAGGGTTTCGTTCTTCAAGTGTGTCCATAGAATTCCCTGCATGTTTTTCTGAATATTTTTAACATGGAAAAATCCAACTTTTGGAAAAATTTCCAGAGAGAGGGTATATTCGGGCTTTCGGGGTTCCATCAAAATTCTAACTTCGTCTAGACAACGCCTAATGCTCTAGCTTGTCTCTGATACCACTGAAGGGTTAGCTTAGCACCTTAGCAAGGATTAGGCAAGCATCAACCATGCTAATTTAAAATTTTGGGGTGCTAAACAAACCCTAACCAAGATCATAACTAGAGACTTAGGGTTAAACACAATATGTAAACAACTTTACATCTAAGTTAATGCGGAATACAACCTTTGTAGACCGGTCATTTACTTCTAATGGTCCGTGTAGTAGTCCCTTCGCGCCTATTAGTGAACATCCGAACTCTTGTAAGGATCACATGAGGAAATGAACAAGCTTGGTCGAGGCCTTCGAAGCTGAAGATGATCTACGTCGAGAAGACTCAAGCTCATGCTACCTCTTCACTAATGGTGAAATTAGTGAAGCAAACATCCTAAACTAAATGGCTAATAGTAGAGGATGATGAAGTAGGAATTTTTCTCACTTTAGATTTGATTTTCTCATAATATTTCATCACTTTGTCAAAATCTAGAAAGCTTCAAGAGGAAGAAGAAAATGAAGTGATAAAGTGATGAAAAAATATCTCATTTTGTTCAAATGAAACCATGGGTGAGTATAACAACCATATACTAACTCATGTAGAGAATTAACCATGGCAAGGGGTTAATGGTTAGGTCACAAAATATCTTAAGTAAAAACAAAGGAGTGGACTTGGTCAATGCTTATCAACAAGCTTCTAGCTATGATTAAATCCACTAATTTGTAATTACTTAATGATAAATGAAAGCCTAACATAAACCCTAGCATAGTATGAGTTTCATATATACATGTTGCATGTGTAACCTAGCATGACACACTAAAATATATCACATATATTTATGTGTGCCAAAAACAATACAATTAACATATATCACATATATAATAATGTATCATAATGAGAAAAATGAATACTTAAGTGAGCCAATATTAGTTAATGTAATTTAATATATCAAATATATTAATTCTACATTAAATTATTAAATCAATATTTGATTTAATAATCCGGCTATATTACATATAACCAACTAATATCAAATGTAACAACTTATCGAATCAACACTTGATCCGATAATCTGGCTATATCACATATAACCTTCTGATGTCACTTACGGTGAGAATAAAATGCGGTATCACATACACGTACTAATCTCGGTCCCGCACATATCTCATATGTGCTCCTACTCCGTTTCGCATGAATCAGGAAACATCTGTGTAAGACTCTAAAGACTCGTCAACATGCCGGCAGTAGGCGATGATCATATCGAACACCCACAAGCCGCAAGCGGTCTGCTGAACGTAACGGTCACCCGGGTATTGAGCGATCAGAAGTTCAACAAGAAAGCCTACTATAACTCCTGTGAATCCAATCAGTAACACTACCGTACGTCCGGTCTCTTCGTCAGATATGTCGCATATCACAGCCTGAGGGTAGTATAACGTCAGACCCCAATAGCCTGATAAGTCATGGCGATGCAAGGTCCATAACGGTTCAAGAAACTACTGATATCACTTACCAGTAAATCTCAGCAACCCTGGCCAGGGATTTCCTGTTATGGCCAATCGAGCATAGCGCAACATCA
The DNA here is from genome assembly GCA_030015575.1 of Agapanthus africanus. NCBI lineage: Eukaryota > Viridiplantae > Streptophyta > Magnoliopsida > Asparagales > Amaryllidaceae > Agapanthus > Agapanthus africanus. Next base: position 741,225,386 of record CM057337.1, read on the forward strand.
ACTCCCAATACCGGGAGAGACGAAACCCCTCCTATCGCTCATTGCCTCCATGTGACTCGGGACTATACCCAAAAACCACCTTTTTGCACGATCTCTTGACCGTGGTATGGTGGAAATCAAAGCACAGTGGGAATCACACAAGACTCTATGACGATCTCGGATCTACAGACTAACCTGTACCAGTGTCACCAGAGATAACTGCTATCCGACGATGGGTATAATACCATTTAGGAGTTCTCGGCGAGTCCGTCCAGTGTATCCAGTCTCCACTGAGCACCCGTATACCTTCTCTGATGTCAAACACCAATGGATATGGGATCATCCATCGCCCATCACATGGGTCAAGAAGCGCATACGCTAGTCTACTCTGGAGTATCGATGCCCTGTCTCGATACTCCCTCGACTAGGAACTATTATAGGGTGTACTTGCAGACTACCATTGGCCCCACTAGTATGATCTGCATCATAGTCCTGGTAGTCAAGTACACAACCTAAGTGCTTTGTCAACATGTGAGAGCAAGACAATATTACCTATACAAGTCAACATGTTAAGACAAAGAGCAACCAGATAGCATACTATCATATCGAGCAAGAAAGTCCTCCCTATATATGTCCAAGCATCCACTACAATATACATCCCATGTACAGCAATGGCCTCCAGGGCATACATATAACTAATAGTCAGGTGTTTCGGACTCACTGGAGATCGAACCCAGCAGCGAAGATTTGGATCAGTTTACTGAAGACCCGAAGTTTTAGATTCACTTGTACATTACATTTCATTTTCATTCCTGTTATGCCATTGTTTAGGCATTGCTTTCATTCCATGTATTTTCATCTCAGTTGTATTGTAAAAAGAATGTTAATAAATAAAGTTGTTGTTTATGTACATCTTGTCTCTTGTGTACATTTTATTTTATATTGCTTAGAAACGCTTAGCGTGTTTACTTCTGAGTAAATACGTAGCAGACTCGTCGCGTCCTCTGCCCGTATACCGGGAAGCGGGACGTGACACGAAGTAACTCGAGCATATAGTTTGCTAGCCTAGATAGCCAAGCTGAAGTAGAGAGTGTGTATGATTACTTTGTCTCAATACATCCTAGGTTTCTCAACACATGAAACAATAAGGATGGAGGTATAAGAAGATGCTATGGAGTGAAGAGTGTGAGCTCAAGAGAAAAGCAAATGAAGAAAATAGCTTGCTGCCTTTTTCTTATGTTGTGAGTGTTGTGAGTTATTATCAACTCAAGAAAAAAATCACTACTAGAAAAGATCTGCCATGTCTACTAATATCTCACAATACTCACAACAAATATCTAGTATAGCATGTGAAGCCAACAATGACTCACACCATGAGTCACCAAGTGCACATGCTATATACAATGTATAAAAAAATGAGTCACACTTCCACTAAAATTAAACATTTAAACCAAATGTTTAAAGTAAAAAAGAAATGACATTATCTAAAGTAAACTTGTAATAAATTACAAGAATACTCCTCATCCATATATACATACCTGCATCTCTATTCCGACTGAATACGAATACAACGAGACGAAAATTATCCAACAATATAATACTAGGATCCGGCTTAAACCAAAACCCACCAGTATTATCCGTCTGAATCATGATCCGTGCACAAGTGCACGTATATGATTGAACCCTGCCATAAAACCATACGGCCTCTACAACGCTTCGCCCGAAACAGGGAAACCCCCTCTGTGTGGGACTCTAAAAACTGGTTAATACGCTGGTAGTGGGTTTAACCACAAGCATGTCAGTGGCACTAGCTGTACGTAACGGCTACCCAGGTATTGAGCGAAAGGGAGGCCGACGAGCAAACTCATCCTGAAACCCTTACTGAGCCTGACAGTGACAATATCCGTACAGTCCGGTCCGTTAGTCTATGAGCATCGCATATCGAGTCTAGGGAGGTGGATAAAGTCAGACCCCTAATAACGCGACATTTAGTGTCAGTATGAAACATATCACCACCTGAAAAACTACCGATCCTAGATCAGTAATTCTCGACTATCTTGGCTAGGATTTCTGTTGATGGCCACCCGTGCACTCCGTGACATCAACCCCTAATACCGGGAGAGATGAATCCCCTGACGATCCGCTCACTGCCTCCATGTGGCTGGAGATTGTACCCAACTAAAACCTGTTTGCACGACTCCTTTGAGCCATGGTAGGGTAGAAATCAAAGCACAATGGGAACTCACACGAGACAAATGACAATCTCAAGTCGATAGACTAACCTGTACACATGTCACCAGGGAACCGCTATCTGACAATAGGTATAATACCAACTAGCATGTTCCCGGCGAGTCCGTCTGGTGTACTCATAACTCAATGAGCACCTGTATACATCTTAGGTGAACCAACTGACACCAATGGCTTGTGAGACCGGCCACCACCCCTCGTCGGGGTCTCGATCAATACACATTAGTCTAATCTTGGAGTATCGATGCCCAGTCTCGAAACTCTCACGACTAGGGACATTTTAAGGATGTGCTTATAGACTACCTAGCTCCCACGTATATGATCACCATCATATTGCTGGTAGTCAAGCAAGAATCCAATAGGCTCTATCAACATGTAATAGTGATCTGTAATGTCACCTAAAGCATGTGCATGATGATAAAGACAAACCAGATAGCATACTATCATCTCGAGTAAGACTGTTCTACCGGTATAGGTCCTCCCGCAATCATTGCAATCACGTGACTGCGATCCAGTAATTGACTTGAGGGCACTATAGCCAACAATCTCCTACTTGCACTTAAGGCTAATTATTGCGGTGTTGCGTACTCACAGCCCGTGTGATACCGAACACCTAACTTCTCTACTTATCAGTTTCACAAAGCTCGTTTGTAAACCTATTGTATTCGAGAAATAGCCTCAGTGAGTGGATCCGCTCCAATGTTTCTTTCTATGTCTCTCTTTATCTCAAGTTCGCGGAGAAAGCCATTTCCCGAAATGAGCAATACCTGTCTTAGAATATGTCTGGATATCTAATGGGACCCAGTTCACAAATGAACTCCAAATCTAGAAAACTTCTTAGACTGTATCGTCCATTGAACTTGATCAGTATCCTATGCCATGCCTCTCTCAGTATCCGCTTGGACCACTTGTCCAAACTACTGCCCCTCAAAAGAGGAAAAACTATAACTCTGACAGTCGCTCTGTTATTCAGGTCATCTTGGAAGCCTGAAATGATAACCGTCTCCCGAAGGAGGCTGCCGTTACCATATTCCTAGAACATCCACTTATGTTCATAAACTGCTTCCGAACGTTTCTCCAGGATTGGATTAATATAAACTTATTGCATGTAGTGCAAAAACAATATCTAGTGTGGTGCTTGACATCTCATGATTGACTCAATTGTCTAAGCAAGTGATATGCCAATCATGTACATCCCTTTCCCCTTTAGTCTGTAAGACACCTTTAGAGAAAATGACTCCATCACCTGCAGGTACACCACCATGCCAGGAGTCGTCCATTCTAAAACACCTTTAGAATAGTGTCAAGGTACCCAGATTGGGAAACTACCCAAATCTAGATCTAAAACCATAGATCTAGTAACCAGAATGCCTGATATAATATCCATATCCTATGTGGAGAAACCACTGTTTGACAACCACAGTATAAACGATTGTAGTATAGGAATTTTACTTCCTATAAAGTGCATGTCATCCAAATACCAGGACATCACACCCTACTACCTTTTTAACAGATCCATCTTCTATTCTGATGAAGGCAAATCCTATGACTGTCACATCAAAAATAGATGATCTATCTCCGCCATACTTGCTTTAGTCTATAAATAGATATAAACTACTTGTCCACTATGCTTCCACTACTCCCACTGACTACAACAACCCTCTGGCAGAGTCATATACACGTGCACTTCTAAAGCTAGTTTAGAATGACGCTATACTCATCCTTCTGCCGGGTCTCATGGTTCGGAACAACAGTAATGTCAAATTTGGGTAAACAAGAACCTTCCTGTCACCATCTTTGAGTATACCGAAGTACCTTTCGGGCGTTTGAGATTACCCACCATATCTGCAGAGTGGCTAACAGAATATCAAACCCAATTGAATCTTTAAGTTCTATTTAAATTTTCAGTAATCGTCTGTAGTTCTGGAATCACTTCCAGTTCTACCATACTCCCACTACTGTTTTCTGAAAAAATCCATTTTACTAAAACCGCGGCGAATCAAGAATAATATCGCTATTGATCTTCCAGATGGTAGAAAGTTAACCCTCGTTATAGCCCGGGATAACCCACAAACTGCCGTACTGAAATGTGCCTTGAGTTATCCAGAGTCTGGTTTTAAGCATAAGCCGGACAACTCCATATATCTTAACATCGTTAAGATATGAACCATTCTATATACAATATAGAAACAGAGGCACTGATTTAATTGGAACCAGATTCAAATCATGCAGTTGTCTCCAGTACATGTCAACTAAATAAAAGGAGCCTGATCAGCATTACTCAACTACGAGTGCATCCAAATATGAGTAACCTGAAAGAGAAGCAAGTTCTTAAAACCATTACTATCAACTGAATACCAAACACAAGTATCTACATGTTCGATCACTTTGAAGAATCCTGATACTTGCAACACATGGTTCTCTACTTTATTCTTGTACCTATAACTTATCAAAACTTGGACCTTGTATTTCTACGAAATACTTGTCTAAAGCTGGAGAAGTAACAAATAAACAGAATATAGTACGAGCACCAACCCTTTTGTCCTTATGGACACTGGAAAATATACAATACTATAAGTCCTCTGAGTTGAATAACTCAAACCTTGTGCATCTGTTTCCTCCAATCAGAGCAAAGCTCTGTTCAAATTTCAAATTTTGAAATAAAGTAGTGCTTCATAGCAGCGCCAGCGCTAAGAGAGTCAAATACTCTGAGAAGGCGCTCACATGCAAAGCACAAGAGCGCTAGTGCTAATAGCGCTGCACTTTAAGCAGCGCACCACGTGCAAAGCGCATAAGCGCTAGCGCTAAGTGCGCTGCACTCTAAACAGCGCACCATGTGCAAAGCATGAGAGCGCTAGCGTTGGAACTAAATGTTCCCAAACGTTGGATCAAAGATCCAACGAACATGATTAAAAATCATTAGAGTAAAATTATGTTAAGGAAACATTCCTCGTAATCTCTGAAAATCAGAGCACTGTTAGATCAATGATCCAATGGTGATTAAAAAATCACCAAAATACAGAATAAATTCTGTATGGGAAAAGATTTCCCAATCATTTTAAAAATAAGAAGATTGCCTTCTGTAAATCAAAGGCCCTTGGATCAAAGATCCAACAGGGGAAATATCCCCAAATCAATTAGAGAAAAGATCTCCTTAACCGATTGAACAAATCAGCCTTCACTATATAAAGGCCTCAAGACTTTAAGTCTCACAAGAGAGGAACCCCTCATAAACTTTGAGAAATTTCAAAGACAAAGAGCAAGCTCTCAGAAGATAAAAATTTTCTTCAAGGTAAAAAGAAGAACAGAGAGATGAAATCATCTCATATTAAAAGAAGAATTTACTTCTTTTTCTAAGATCATAGATCTATAAGACCAAGGTCTTTCACAACAGAGATCAAAGTATCTCATCACAAAAAATAAGGGGAAGAACTTAACCTTCTTCAGATCATAGATCTATAAGACAAATTGTCTTTCAGAGATTATAAAATCTCATTATAAAAGGGGGAGAATAATTCAATTCTCTTAGGATCACAGATCCAAAAAGGCAAACCCTTTCATTAAAAAACATAAGAGATTGAAACATCTCCTATAAAAAAATAATAAAAAGAAGAACTTTGTTCTTAGATCCATGAGACAAAGTCTCTTATAAGAAAGAGAATTTAATTCTCAGGGCGCAAAGCTGCCTAAAAAGGGCCATAGCGCTCCAATCAAAAGAAGCGCTTCAGCGCTCCAAAACTAACGCATAGCGTTGCAGAGCCATAACGCTCCAATCAAAAGAAGCACTTCAGCGCTCCAAAATTAACGCATAGCGTTGCAGAGCCTTAGCGCTCCAAACTTCACCAGAAACGCAATGTGCTCATTGTCTGGCACTCAGCGCTAAGCACGCCACGTGCTCTTCACGTGTGCGCTACTTTACCAGAAGCGCAATGCGCTCATTATCTGGCGCTCAGCGCCAAGCGCGCCACGTGCTCTTCACGTGTGCGCTTCTTCACCAGAAGCGCAATGCGCTCATTGTCTGGCGCTTAGCGCCAAGCGCGCCTTATGCTCTTTACGTATGCGCTACTTCACCAGAAGCGCAATGCGCTCATTGTCTGGCGCTCAGTGGAAGCTTCAACAAGACTTGTATCAGATGGAGATTGATGTAGTCATGCCAGGTAATACTTCAAGTTCGATGAATTTACAAGTTCAATCAACCATTGTCAATTAGATCAAAGCAGCTCAAGCAAGTGATGCTAAGTTGCAAAAGATCAGAGAACAAGTGGAGAATGGACTCAGAACAGACTTCATCATCCATGAAGACGGATCTTTGAGATACGGCAGCAGATTGTGTGTACCAAAAGGTCCTGTACGGGAAGAGTTAATGAAAGAAGCTCACAGCTCTCCCTACTCAGTACATCCTGGATGTACCAAAATGTACAAAGATCTACGTTAGAATTATTGGTGGCATGGAATGAAGCGTGAAGTAGCCAGAAGTGTCACAAAATGTTTGGTGTGTCAGCATGTAAAGGCTGAACATCATAGGACAGCTGGACTACTTCAACCGTTACCAATCCCAGAATGGAAGTGGCAACACATCACGATAGATTTTGTGACTGCTCTTCCTCGCAGCACAAAGGGTAACGATGCCATATGGGTCATTGTAGATCGACTCACAAAGTCGGCTCACTTCATCCCATTTCGAGTTGGCTAATCAACTGAGGCACTAGCAAAGAAGTACATGGAGGTAATAATCTATTTAAGATTTAAACTCTTCATAATGTACTATCTCTGATACCTATGAACTCATACAGGAAATTGTGAAACTTCATGGAGTACCGGTCTGTATTATCACCGATTGTGACACCAGGTTCTGATCGCAATTTTGGCAGAGTCTGCAGGCAAGCTTGGGAACAAGTCTGAATTTCAGCACGGCTTATCATCCACAAACAGATGGTCAGTTTGAGCGAACAATTCAGATTTTGGAGGATATGCTCAGAGCATGTATGTTAGACTTCAAAGGATCGTGGGAAGATCACCTGCATCTTGTGCAGTTCGCGTACAACAACGGCTACCATGCAAGCATAGGAATGGCACCTTTTGCGGCATTGTATGGAAGGAAGTGTCGATCGCCATTAAGTTGGGATGACATCTGAAATAGGGAACTTCTTGGACCAGAGATGATAGTAGCGACTGTTGATGTGGTTCGTACTATCAGGGAAAGGATGCGCATAGCCCAAGATCGACAGAAATACTGGGCTGATGCAAAGAGACGACATTTGGAGTTCCAACCAGGAGATCACGTATTCTTGAAGACATCTCCAAACCGCGGAGTGATCCGATTTGGAAGACGGGGTAAATTAAGTCCGAGATACGTTGGACCGTTCGACATACTCGAACGAGTCGGTGAAGTGGCATACGGCTTAGCGCTTCCACCCTCATTGGAAGGAGTGTATAATGTGTTCCACATATCCCAACTCAGAAGGTATGTGAGTGACCCCAGCCATGTTCTTAATCATTCCTAGCTCACTATACAGCCCGACTTGTCTTGTGAGCAATAGCCTGTGGATATCCTGGACAGGTAAGTGAAGACAGTTCGGAACAAGGAAGTTAACTTGGTCCGAGTGATGTGGAGGAAAGACACTCCAGGAGAGTCCACTTGGGAAAGGGAAGATGAAATGCGTGCAAGATATCCTCACCTCTTTGTAAACTAGTTCTCAAATAAAAGTTGTAAATTTGGAGGACGAAATTTTTGTAAGGAGGGTAGACTGTAACAACTCCATTTTTAGTGTACAAAAATTTGCTTTAAATTTGAAGTATACTGAGTATTTAATATTACTGTTACCACTTTAAGTATTTATTTCACACCATAATTACAAGAAGGAGCTTGTAGCTCATTGGTAATACCTTGCACTGCTGAACCAAGCCACCAGAGTTCAAATCCCATACCCCACATTATTTTTAATATTGATTTTTTTTAAAACCTTTAGAATACCAAGGGTTTACACGTGCATATCTCACAAAAACCCCACTACACCCAAAAATGTAACATTGCCAGGGGTTAGATGAACCGTCGGGGGGGATCCCGGCCGCCTGACTTGGCCGGGAATCGGCCAAATAGGCCTCGACTCGGCCGACCGAGTCACGGCCGAGTCACGGCCGAGTCGGCCGATTCCGGTGACGACCCCAACATGAAAGTTGTGTCTTTTCACATTCCCTATGCACCTGCAAAATTTTAACCTCAGACCATTTCCAGAGCTCTTTTAAAACCCCAATTACTCCACTTTTAATACATTTTAAATACATTTTATCACATTTTTCATTTTAACCTTTCATCTACCTTAACCCTAGCCTAACCCTATAAATACCACCCCTACCCTCTACCCTCTCACCCCTAACTCTGAGCCAACTCTCTAAAAAAAAATTCCAAGAATCTTGTGCACTTTGAAAATGAGCTCGAGACGAAGCTCCGACGAATTCCCGGCGGAACTACTGGCGATCGTTTTAGGAACTACCGGCAACGACGCAACACATCGGCGTTTCCCCTACTTCTATTTCACTCTCTTGTGTTACCTAAAACCCGTAAGTCCCAATTTTTACCTATCTCTTCTATCTAAAAATACGGATTTACAAAACCCGGCGGAATCGGAACAAATCCGATTTCCGATTCGGTTTCCTATAAAATTCCACTTCTCACTAATACAATCATACTTAAACTTTCTCATGTTGACTATTAAACACTAATCAAACAAATTGATCAAGTTTCATTACATAAAATGATAGCTATTTCCATTCATCATATTTTTCACTTAAATACCACATTGTTTCAATCCTACATTTAACTCCATCAAACTTGCTATACATTTAAAGTGGATCACTAGGTAACGACCTACCTCCTCACACACTCACATACAACCTAACACGATACCCTCGAGAACTCAGAATACGGAAAATAAACATTTTCATTTAAATACCCTTTACTAAATAAAGCCATTTCTAAAAGATTTAGTATTGATACACTTTTTAAATAAATACCAGTTATTATGAAAATAGGCTAAGTTGTGGACATTAGTCATTTATCTAAACCTGACTTTGTGGTGTCTAGGCTAGGCAAGTGAGAAAGGTAACTTTAAAAGGCCCGTCTCACGGTGATTCGTGAGCGGATCCCTCCTTTCTTCACTTGTACTTACCTGGCCACAATTGGCGGTGAAGAGACGATTTGAGGTATCTCACAACTTATCGTTTTGGACCAGTTAGGAATAGTCTAGTTGACTTAGGAGACCCTAGAACATAGAATACGGAAAATTGACATCTTTACAAATAAATACTATTTACTCCATAAAACCGTTTTCTAAAGGATTTAGATTTATACAATCTTTGCAAAGCGCCGCTACAACCCATTTTGGGGAATCCGTTCGGGATGGTGTGGATTATCGCACATCCTCGGGCTTAGTAGAGCGAGATTCAGATCTCCGCAAGGAGCATTCGGTCTCGAAAGATTTAAAATATGACATCTTAAGAAAATGAGATTTTTAGAATATAAAAAATATATTAAAATTATTTTTGTATAAATATATGTATATTTATCATTAAAATACATATTTTGTTATGATATAAATATTCCATCTTTTTCTAAAAATCACAAGAATCAATTTTACACTAAAATACCATGAATTCCTTATAAATCAATATTACAAATAAATACCTTTTTTTCTGAATTTAGGATATTTTCATTAGAAATATCACAATATAAAATCCACATTCATTACAACCCTAAAAACGAATAATAAATTCTTGGGGTATATTTTGAAAAGTATATAAAAATATTTTTACATAAAACCCCCTCAAGTTCTATAAATTACCCTAAGGACCCTAATAAATATAGGTTTAAGCGGGACCAATCTTTTGAGCCTCAGGGAGCCGGAGAAGTGGGTGCTTGCCTATCTTAGGTAGACAAATTAATAAAAACAATCAGGACTTCAATTTACTTTGCTAATTGTCTGACTCAGTTCGAGTCTCAGTATAATCTGACTTGAATATGATTCAAGTACAATCTACAATCTTCAATATCACAATTCAACATGAATCCATGAATCCAATTATCAATCTATACAACTTGACCGAACTTGAACCATGGATATACATTCCATTTACATGGTTCTCCAGTTATTCCATTTACATGATTCTACAGTTACATCCGTTTACTGATATCATGGTTTCGGTCAGTCAACCAATTATACAATCAATACAATTTACAAGGCAAACAATACAATCAAAACACTACGGGTTTTAAGGGGTAGATTGGTACGGAAGGTGTTAAAGGTGGCACGAGACGCTAAGATTAAGACACCTAACCTATATTCCGTTGCTATTGTACCGTGGCTTAACGGTTTCTTGTACATTCCGTTTGCCCTAATCTCTAGCATATAGAGACCCCTCTCGTATACACTGGCATCCTTCTGTACCAAGGTACAAACATCAGCGTTAACACAACATTACAGCAATATAATACAACTTTAAAAGATACTTTCTTATTCTATCTACTCTACTTTCCTCTTATCTTTGGGACTTACCGAGCGACCTGTTCGCTGACGACATTCTATTTTTTTCTTCTTTGAATGTCGTCAGGTGATTTGGATCCGTCAGAGATCGAGCCAACTGCAGAAAACTTGGATCGGTACAGCGAAGACCCTGAGCTCTAGACATTGTACATTTTCTATTCGGTACCTTTAATTTCCTGTCATGCCATTGTTTAGGCATTGTTTTTATTTCAGTTGTATTTCCTTTTCATGTATTGTACAAAAGGATGTTAATAAATAAAGTTGATGTCTTTATTATATCTTGTCTCTTGTGCATTTACTTTTATATTGCTTAGTTACGCTTAGCGTATTTGCTTCTGAGTAAATACGTAGCGGACCAGTCGCGTCCCCTTCACCGTATACTGGGAAGGGGGCATGACAGTAATAATTGAAGATGATAGAGGAGAGACATCAAATCCCCTGCCGGCTCTGTCAGCAGCCAAGAAGGAGACCATCTCCAAAGCCATGCACAATGATTATATAGCTCAGCAAATACGAGCTCATCAAGCGAACGAAGCAAACGGCCAAGTCGTCAGAACTGGGAGACCATATTCAGGATGGTACGATCAGATAAAGTACCCGCCAGGATACACAATTCCTAAATTACATGTGTACAAGGGAACAGGCAATCCCTATCAACATGTCGCTCAGTTCAGGGCTCTCTGCGGTAACACTGGAGGGGATGATAAGCTACTGCTTCACCAATTCGTCGGCAGCTTGGCGGAGACGGCATTCGAATGGTACTCAGAGCTTCCCAACAACTCCGTCAAAACTTTTATAGAGATGGAATTGCTGTTCACCCAACGTTTCTCCAGCGCTAGCGAGCACACCACGATCACCACGTTAATTAACGCCAGAGTGAAGCTAGAGTGAAGCCAGGCGAAATATGGGTGCAGTATGCAATACGGTGGCGAAATCTATGGTCGAAGTGCGAACAACGCATCGAAGAAGCGCCTGCGGTAGGCATGTTCGTAGGGACCCTTGACCCTCAGGCTACCATTTCACAATTTATGATGTTCTTCAAGCCAACTACTTTTCAGGCCTTGATTGACAAACTGACCCAAATGGATCAGATGGGTCATAGACCCTTTTCTTCAAAGTTGGAATTTCGAAACAAGAAAGGGAAAAGGAAAGCGACCTTCGTCGCCAATACTCAGCTGCAGCCCAGTGGTCCAAAACCAACTGATCACCAAGATGAAAGATGGTGATTCTTCAATGAGAAACTGAAGCGCCCTTATTCATTTCCCCGGGATAAAACGAGGAGACTATTCGAGCTGGCGGTGCGCAGCAGGCTCATCACCTTGCCGGATCCCAAACGCCCATTGCAACCCGGTGAGGCCAATAATCCCAATTATTGCCTATCCAATCGAAGATTGCTTCGTCTTCAAAGGCTGGATTGAGGACCAATACCAACAGGGCAAATTCGGACTATCCGAGAATTGGAAAGTAAGCCTGCCACAGCCGCACGCTCTTAAAAGGGGGACGCACCGGGGGAATCATGCTCTTTTATAGAAGAAGCTCCATGGGAGGTCGCTCTTTCAGCCAAGACAAAACGAATGCTGAAGGATCTCCAAACATGCCTGGCGATCAGATGGAAGAGTCCGTTAGAACCCGAGATCATCGAAGGAATGCTGAAGCCATGCCTGACTCCAAGAATTGGTAGCGATAATCAAAACGCTCAGGCCCAACCGTCAAAGTCTTCGAAGAAGAAGAAGAAGACCAAAAAGCCCGTGAAGTATGGTGAAAAGCGTACGGACCTGCAAAAACATATTGACGCGCTGGAAGAATACAACCAAAAGGCGCGAACTCTGGTCATACTCCAAGAATTTCTCAACCACATCCTTGAAGACGAAGATAGCGACAAAGATAAGGGGGAAGACTCGTCAGACGAACCTGAAGATTACGTGGCAAGCTGCCACGTGATCTCTCACTCGTCAGTAGATGGTGAAGAAGCTCCTGATATAGAGAAACTGGGGGCAGATCCTGAACCGGAACTCCTACGACCGTCAGACGAGATGATTGACGCATTCCTGAATGAAGCTCTTCTGAAAAGCAAAGCTGATCGAGAACGCGAATTGCCCATATTTGAAAAAGCCAAACGCCAACGACTGGACAAAAGGGTTAAAACACTCCCACCAGATCAAGGCACATCCGCCGCAAATAAAAGCAGATTCAAGATGAGGAAAAGGTTCGCCAAAGCCGTATCGATGGGAATGAAGCTGCCACCCTCCGAAGGAAACACTCCTCCTGACAGTATACACCCTAACGAAGAGGATGCACATCCAAACTACCGCTTGTACCATCGGAGGATTGCACACCCTACTGAAGAATGTAACGCCTTTAAAAATTGGTGGCAGGGATACGTTGCTCACCGGCAGCATTTCAAGCACATGAAGCGCAAAATACGTCGGGAACAAAGAAGCGCGACGGATGAGCATAAAAGGACTGCCGGTGAATGTCACATGGTTAATTCCGGAGGATCGCAAGTTCTCACCTTTGGAAGTGATTCTGATGAAGAAATAGCCCTTGGCCCTCTCTTCAAGGAATCCATCTCTAAAACAGAAGAGATGAAGACCTGCGAGAACATTCAGTTGTGCAATCGCACGCTACCTGAAAAGAATCTCGGACTCGCAAACAAAGGATCGAACAAAAAGGAAAAGGGAAAAGAAAAAGTCCCTGAGGACATCGCCCTCGATGACCGAGTCGTCGAAGAGCTGGCAGCCAAGGACCCGCTTAAGAAAAACAAGGTGGATTACAATGTTCTGTCACACTTGAGGAAAATACCCTCGCAGCTAAGCATTCTCGATGCCCTCCTGCTATCTAAAGAGGCGAGAGATTCTCTAATCAAGGCACTACAAGAACCTGACCAGTTTCAAGCTTTCCTTGCCGAAAAAAAGATGAAGGACGAGCTGGAAGAAGTTCACACAGCCGACATCACCTTCAGCGACGAAGACCTTCTCCTTGGGACATGCGAGCATAACCGTCCTTTATACGTCATCGGATACTGTCATGACATCAAGATAGGGAAGATCCTGGTCGACAATGGATCCTCCGTCAACCTTCTCAATGTGAGAGTGTTGAAAGAGATTTGCATGGGCGTTCAACACCTCGCTCGGGATAAAATCACTATCTCCGGGTTTGACTCTCAGTCATCACGGACGCTCGGGTTTGTGATACTGACATTACGCTTTGGGCTGCTCATCACGGATATCAAGTTCCATGTTATTGACGCCAAGACTTGCTACAACGTTTTGCTCGGCCGGCCTTAGTTACACGAGTACAATATTATTCCTTCTACACAATATCAGTGTATGAAGTATTTCAAAGATGGACTTGAATACACTGTGATAAGAGAGCTGAACCCATTCTCCATGAATGAAGTCCGAAAATATGAAGATGCAAAATACTTCTTGCCAGACTTCGAAGACACGGAAAGGTGCCATAAGCCAGAGAATAAGCAGAAAGCTATCACCACTATCCCGGTCTTTGGGAGCGATACCGAAGAGGAGGAGGAGATAGTCTGCTCAGGGCCACCCCAATGCAACAAGCTGGGACCGTCCACCCCTATTCTGGTCTTTGGCAATGACTCTGAAGACGAGGTCAACGCAGTATTCTCGGCTCGCCCTTCAGTGCAAGCCTTCATTGGAGATGATCAGAGTTTGCAGATCGCCATGGTTCCGTAAGAGCATTACAAAGTGCTCGACTCACTTAATACCTACAGTGTGCAAGAACTGCAGACGTTCTACGTCCCTCCCAGGCGAAAAGATGAAAAGGCGATCCTCTTTTATCGATCTGCGGAAACCAAAGTGGAGAAAGAAATCTGGCATGGCGCCGATTCTACGCTTGACAGGCTCCAGCCCATCTGTCTGCCAGATACTACACAGAAGAATTAAAAAGGCTGTTGAGACGCCAAGGCGTACCCTTCAAACAGACTGCTCGACAAGCTTGGTTCTACAACAGGATCTGGAACGTCCCCGGAACACAGCGAAAGTTGCCCAATGGGAGAATAGAAACAATCGGGCTTGGATATATTCAATCCAAGAAACGGGAGCGATTCTATGGTTGCTACGTTATACATGACTTTGATGAAGAAAGAGATGCTCTGATAGAAGAAGCTAACCCTGAACCAAAACGAGGTCTCGCCATGAAAGTGCCAAATCCGTTGTTCGAAAAACAGATGGATAAGTTAATAAGGGAAGCGGGTCAAAAGGCCCGGGATGACCATAGCTGTGAAATGGTCATTTACGAGAAATCCAGGACGCAGCGCCTCCTTCAGCAGGCTGCAGAGAATGACGATACTTTTTGTCGCCAGCCCGTCATACAGAAGACTCGACGCAAAGGGAAAAAACAAACTGAAGAACGAAAAAAGTGTTCGGCAGCAGCAAAGCGGGTCCAAGAAGCCTCGCGATCAAGAATTGAGCAGCCGGGATCCGTCTTTTATAAAGAAGATGAGTCGAGCATACTCTTTTCCCCAAGACAAGACAAAGAAGATATTCAATCTTATCATGAAACACCGAATGATTACGCTCCCGGAGTCCAAACACCCCGAACAAGCAGGCAGGGTTTCTCACCCGGATTATTGCTCCTATCACCGAGCAATAGGACATTCTCTCGAAGACTGCTTCACATTCAAAGATTGGGTAGAAGACCAGTATCAGTAAGGCAGGTTCACTTTATCCAGCAGTTGGAGGGTAACCCCCCCAGAAGCATGAACCGAAAGCCACACATGTAGCGAGAGTAGAGCCGGATCAACGGTCTTGGAAGCAATCTCGTACCTGTCACATGATAAGGATGTCGGAAGAAGGAGTGCACGAAGGTATGGATGACCTCTCCTGGTGCTTTGAAAATGAGGACGATGAAGTGATCTCAGAGTTTCCACCGGCACCAAAAGAGCTGGAAGATGGGGTACATACTACTGCAGATAACCTCAGAAAGATCGACTTGGGGACGGCAAACGACCCGCGGCTGACGTTCATCAGTGAGTTGTTGTCTGAAGAAAAGGTGGCTACGCTCAAGGATGTGCTCATGCAGTATAAAGATTGCTTCGCATGGAATTATTCTGAGATACCGGGATTAGATCCAGAAATAGTCGTCCACAAATTGGCAATATCTCCGAATATCAAGCCAGTCAAACAAGCGCCGAGAAGAATGCGGCTCGAACTTTAAATGAGTATCAACACCAAGGTCAAAAGGCTAATCGATTCCGGCTTCATCCAAGAGGTTCAGTACCCTGACTGGATTGCCAACATCGTCCCAGTGATGAAGAAAAATGGGATAGTGTGCATCTGCGTAGACTTTCGGGACCTCAACAAAGCATGTCCGAAGGATGACTTTCCCGTACCGGTTACCGAGCTGATGATAGACAACACGTCCACTCACGAAATCTTCTCCTTCATGGACAGCTCATCGGGGTACAATCAAATAAAGATGCATCCCGAAGACCAGAACCATACCGCTTTCCGGACTCCGCTGGGGATATTTTGCTACAAAGTGATGTCTTTCGGTCTGAAGAACGCAGGCGCCACCTATCAGAGGGAAATGACGAAGATTTTCGATGACCTCATACATGAAATCGTCGAATGCTATATCGACGACCTTATGGTGAAAAGCAAATCGCACAAAGAACATTGGGAACATCTGAAGATAGTTTTCCAACGTCTTCGGAAATACAACCTGAAGATGAACCCTCTCAAATGCGCATTCGGAGTTTCCTCCGGAAAATTCCTAGGATTCATCGTACGACACCGGGGCATCGAAATGGACCCATCAAAGATCAAGGAGATCATGGAAATGCCTCCGCCAAAAACTCTTAAGCAACTGCGGTCTCTCCAAGGGAAGCTCGCGTATATCCGACGGTTCATAGATAACCTCTCCGGCAAGTGTCGCCCCTACAGTCACTTGATGAAGAAGGGAACCCCGTTCATTTGGGATCGCAAATGCCAAAGCGCACTGGAAGAAATCAAGCAATACCTGCAAAATCCGCCGGTGCTGACCGCTCCGGTCAAGGGAAAACCTCTCGTCCTGTACACAACAGCCCTTGAAGGTTCTTTAAGCGCTCTATGGTCACAAGAGAATGACCAAAGGAAGGAGAAAGCCCTTTACTATTTGAGTCGAGTTCTTCTGGGGGCAGAAAACAATTACTCCCCTATCGAAAAACACTGCCTGGCGTTAATCTTCGTGATAACGAAACTCCGGCATTATGCTTTGGCGCATGAGGTTCACCTAATATCAAAAGTGGATGCTCTAAAATATTTGATGTCAAGAGACATACTAACAGGACGGCTCACTAAATGGGCCCTCTTCTTGATGGAGTTCTCGATAACATACAGACCTCTTAAGGCAATGAAAGGTCAGGCCACCGCTGACTTCCTCGCTGAGCATCCTATACTTGTTGATTCACCCCTAAATTGCAAATTGCCAGATGAGCAAGCATTTGAAACGATCGATGGGGAGAAAAGAGAGAGTGACACCCGATGTGAACTTTACTTCGATGGGGCATCTTCCATGAAGAAGCGAAAGCACAGCTCCCCCATAATCAAATCTGGGGTAGGCCTCATCTTCATGACTCCACAAAGAGGGATAATGCGCTTTGCCTTTTCCTTGACAGAGCCGAGGACAGACAATGAAGCCGAATATGAAACTTTGATAGCAGGTCTTGAGATCGCCGTCGACATGGGAATCGAAAACCTCCTCATATACGGAGACTCCCAGCTGGTCGTTAGTCAAGTAAACGGCGACTATTAAACGTGTAAACCAAAGTTGGTAAAGTACGGTGGGAGAGTGCAACAACTGCTGACTCGAATCCCTTCCTACGCCCTGGAAAGCATACCGCGCGCGGAAAATAGCAAGGCGGATGCATTAGCCAAGCTCGCTAAAGAACTGGCCGACGAGAACTTCGATGACGTACGGATCGTTGTGCAAAACCGTCGGGTTCTTGCGCCAGCGGAAATATCTCCGAAATCGTCTGAAGAAAAGGAAGAGACCGAGCAAGCAGCC
The DNA here is from genome assembly GCA_030015575.1 of Agapanthus africanus. Lineage (NCBI taxonomy): Eukaryota > Viridiplantae > Streptophyta > Magnoliopsida > Asparagales > Amaryllidaceae > Agapanthus > Agapanthus africanus. Next base: position 741,243,166 of record CM057337.1, read on the forward strand.
CTACGGATAGAGGATCAGGAGAAGGCCAAGGATTGGAGAGAAGTATTTATAGACTATTTCAAATCCCGTCGAATGCCTGAAGATGCATCCTTGAGACATCAGCTCATGAAACGAGCTCTATCCTTCGCCTTCGTCAATGATACTCTGTATAAGAGATCGTTTGACTCCTTATAGCTAAGATGCCTGGGACCAGAAGAAGTAAGGAGAGTCATCCAAGAAACTCATGAAGGACTCTGCGGTTCTCATCAAGCCAGGCCAAAGATGAAACTGAAGATCAAGAGGATGGGCTACTATTGACCCACAATGATCCAAGACTGCCTCGAATACGTGAAGCAGTGCCACTCGTGCCAGATTCATAGGGACTTTATCCACCAACATCCAAATCTGCTACATCCAACGATGGCTAGCTGGCCGTTTGAAATGTGGGGAACCGACTTAATTGGGCCCATCGAACCCGTATCGTCCAGAGGACATCGATTCATATTGGTGACAACTGATTACTTCTCCAAGTGGGCAGAAGCAGTACCACTAAGAGAAGTGAAGACGGAGAATATCCTCCATTTTTTTCAAGACACACGTCATCTATCGGTACGGTACTCCGCGACGGATTATCTCTGATAACGGACCGGCCTACAGAAGCCATAAAATCAGTCGCTTCGTACAACAACATAATATAGATTGGAGATACTCTTCGGTCTACATTCCCCGAGCTAACGGTCTGGCTGAGGCTTTCAACAAGACCTAGACGAAGATCATGAAAAATATGGTGTCTCGAAATAAGAAGGACTGGCACGAGAGACTGCATGAAGCTCTCTGGGCGTATCGGACTACGTTCAAGGTGGCTACAAACACAACACCGTATGCATTGGTATTCGGCACTGAGGCAGTACTCCCTTTGGAGATAGAGTTACCCTCCTTACGAGTGGCAGTTCATTATGAGCTAACGGACGAAAAGAATGCTCATCTTCGGCTTGAGGAGCTTGATGCCCTCGACGAAACTCGGCTCATGGCGCAGCAAAACTTGGAAGCTTACAAGGCAAAGATGACGCGCTCGTACGAGAAATTGACTAGGCCGAGAACATTCCGCCAAGGCGAACTCGTGCTAGTAGTCAAGAGACCTATGATCCCCAATCATGCCAAACGAGGGAAGTTCGAGCCAAACTATGAAGGCCCGTACATCATAGACAAAGTCTACCATGGTGGGGCTTACTTGCTTATGGATATGCATGGCGAAAGACCCTTCAGACCAATAAACGGTCGGTTCCTAAAGAAATACTACGCTTAACGAGTTACGGCTTGGGTTAATGATAGATGACGATGCCTATATCCGCTCGCTATCTTCCCAAGCCCAAACTTTACAAGCGGCAGCCAACGAAACCGTTGCAACAGCGGACCGAAACGTCCCTAAACTAACAACGGACCGAAATGTCCCTAAACTAACAACAGACCGAAATGTCCCTAAACTAACAACAGACCAAAATGTCCCTAAACTAACGATGGACCGCAATATCCTAAAACTTGCAACTGACCGAGGCGTCTATAAACTACTACGGACCGCAGCATCCCAAGGCTGACGCAAAAAAAAACGGTACGTCCATAAGAGAGATAGGCACGGACGAAAACCCGAAAGGGCTCCGTGAGTAAAAACAGCAGGGCTACTGGCAAGTTTATGAAAACCCGAAAGGGCGCAATCCCGTTAAAAGACACTTGCAAGGTCCTCTCGACCTCGTAAGGAGAAAATACCTGCGTGAGATCCTTACGACTCACAAGGGAGAAACACACTTAGGAATCCCCATGATTCTTAAAGAGAAAACGCACTTACGAGATCCTCACGACTCATAAGGAGACTTCCCCTTTGAGACCCTCACGGCTCATAGGATTCAAAAGCCTTAATCTACAGGGATCTGAACCTGTTCTTAAGCCATCACATTTCCCAGATTGCCCTATAAGCGGTTCAATATTGACCCTTGTATACAATCCACGGGCACGAATAAACATTTCCCTGACAAAGTCCCACCAGCGACTAGGGATATACTCACACGGTGAACGACCCTTGTAAGTCCTCTCGACTTATAAGGAGAAAACACTCTTGTAAGATCCTTACGACTTATAAGAGAATATACACTTAGGAATCCTCATGATTCCTAAGGAGAAACGACACCTATGAGATCCTCACGACTCGTAGGGAGAAACACCTTTATGAGACCCTTACGGTTCGTAAAGTCAAAAAGCCTTAGTCAATAGGATCCTAACCCAGTTTGCTAAGCCACCTTTGTTCGAATGAACAAAGGCAAATGATGATTAGCTCCTGGCAATGTCCCGGTTGTAGCGATGCTGATGCCTGAATCAGAATCAAATTCCAAGTCCTTTCACAGCAAATGATAATTCGCTCCTGGCAATATTCCAGTCATAGCGATGCTGATACTGAGATTGGCACCAATTCCAAGTTCCACACTCGCGATAAAAATCAGCGAGCCAAAAATGCATATGAAATAGCCGAAATGATAGGGCAACTTGCAAAAAAATCAGCAAGTAAAATATATGCATATAGAAATAGCCGAAATGATTGGGCAACTCGCAATAAAAAGCAGCGAGTAAAAAAATAGCCAAAATGATTGGGCACCGCGCAAAATAGCCGAAATGAGGGGGCAATCGTGACTTTCGCGATACAAAAAGCTGAAATGATAGAGTATCGCGGAAAGAAATTAAAAATAATAATAATAAAATGAAACTTTTTGCCCTACAGATGAGATCACATCGATCCCTGTATACAATCTAGGAGCACAAACAAAGAGAAAATCATATCATCCCACCAAGCTCTTTCAAACGAAGAGTCAAGTCTCGACGGCCACATCTATAGCCTGGAGATCCACAACAGCATTCCTCCTCATTCCAGTAGGATTCGGACGCAACAATCAATCTTAGAGCCACGGCAAAGTCCCTAGTTCCAAGTCTCGGCGGCCACATCTACAGCCTGCACACCCACAACAGCGTTCCTCCTCATTCCAGCAGGATTCGGACTCGACAATCAATCAGCGGAGCCATGGCAAAGTCCCTAGTTCCAAATCTCGACGGTTCACAGATAACCTAGAGACTACCTCGACATTCGTCTCGTTACAATAGGCGCAAAGTCAGCAAAATGGAACAGCGGCAAAGTTCCCAGATCCAGGACTCGGCGGTGCACAGACAACCGAGAGTCAACCCCTGACCCCGTACGGCCAAAGTCAATCCTGACCCCGTACGGCCAAAGTCAACCCCTGACCCCGTACGGCCAAAGTCAATCCTGACCCCATATGGCTAAATTCAACCCCTGACCCCGTACAGCCAAACTCAATCCTAACCCTGTATGGCTAAAGTCAACCCCTGACATGTATGGCCAAAGACAATTCTGACCCTGTATGGCTAAAGTCAACCCCTGACCCTGTACGGCCAAAGTCAATCCTGACCCCGTATGGCTAAAGTCAACCCCTGACCCCGTACGGCCAACAGTCAACCCTGACCTCGTATGGCTAAAGTCAACCCTCAACCTCCCCGTCAAAGCAACGCTTTGATTCGGAAGTAGGTCAACTCATCAATCACTTACGAGTCCTCTCGACTTGTAAGGAAGAAAATTCTCTTGTGAGATCCTTACGACTCATAAGAGAAAAACACACTTAGGAATCCTCACAATTCCTAAGAAGAAAATACACCTATGAGATCCTCTCGACTCGTAGGGAGAAAAATCTTTATGATACCTTCACGGCTCATAAAGTTGAAAAGTCTTAGGTGGTAAATCCTAACCCTGTCTCCTAAGCCATCATTGCCCTGTAGGGAGATCAAGATAAACTATCTATGGGCTATATTCTCTAAAGTTGAATATCGGCAAGGAGAGAAACAATCACTTACGAGTCCTCTCGACTTGTAAGGGAGAAAATTCTCTTGCGAGAACCTTACGACTCTCAGGAGAAAACACACTTAGGAATCCTCACGATTTCTAAGGAGAAAATACACCTACGAGATCCTTACGACTCGTAGGGAGAAAAAAATCTTTATGAGACCCTCATGGCTTATAAAATTGAAAATTCTTAGGTGACAGATCCTAACCCTGTTTCCTAAGCCATCATCACCCTGCAAAGACTCCAAAATAGACAGCTACATACTATCTACCGGCCACATTTTCTAAAATCACATGGCAACAACACAGCAAAGAGAAGAAAGCAACAGTGGGAGATAAAAAATGTGTGTATCTTTTATTCATGAATTCAATTGAGTACAAGATGAATCATATAAAAGAATAAAAAATGGATACATGTTATTCCAAAAGATACAAAGGTAGCTACTGAGAAGGAGGCGTTTTCAATAAGTTAGTAAGTTGCTCGCGCGCTCCTTTCAACTCCTTTTCATGGTCAGCCGCTGCGGCCAACTCCGCTTTGACTCGAGCCTGATGCTGCAAACACGATGAAACATTTTCATCGATTTCTCGTTGGGCAGCTTCGCGACTCTGCGTAACCCGCTCAATGAAGTCAAGCTTCCACCTCAATGCCAGCCCGTCCGAGATGCATCGCTGTAAATTGTCAAAGACGACTCTCAGTTGCGCGGCATAAAAAATGATCGATTTGAAAATGTTGTACGAAATGAAAAAATTAAATTTATAAAATAAAAAAATTACTAAAAAGATTGATACATGAAGTTACCTTTCCACTATTTGTCCACTTCTCTTCCTCAACAGGGCATTCGATGCCGATTCTTCTACTATTGATCCTTCCGGCACCTCGTCTAAAAAGGCTCGAGAAGACCTATCTTTAAGCTAAAAAAGAAGAGTTCGCTTCAACTTGGGTGCACAGCCGGGCAGTTTCACCTGAAGCCTCCTTATGTTCCTTCCGCCTCAAGGTCGCTTCTTGTTCAAAATAGCGGAGGAAGGGCACCCTCTGCTTGACCCTTTCAGCCCGCTGGGAGTTCAAAGCCAACATTTCCGGAGCAGGACGCCTGAGCTCAATCTTATAAAGACAAGCCTCGATCTTCCTACAGTAATTAACATAAGACTCGACGACACCCTCACTGTGGAAGTTTGCAAGCATCGCCAGCATGAGATTAACCTCAGCAGCAAAATCCGCAGCAGATGCGAAAGCCTCGACGTCAAGATCCTCGACGAACTCACTTAACATTCGCAAGCTGTTCGCGGCACCCCTGAAAGAAGGGTGTTTAGCAAAAGGCCCTGCCGGCATGGGAATCTGAGACTCGAAGGGAGCTGGAGTCGGTGTGATTGCTGCAAAAACAAATCATAGTCAGATGTCTACTCAAGAAATAAAGAAAATACACGAACAACGGAGTCTACTATACCGGCTGCAACAGGGGGCAGAGCTGGGAGTACTGGTGGCATGACAATTCTCTTGTTCCCTCCTTCAATTTGTAGTGCTGTAATCAGTTTACAGTTAGCAACGGCAGGGTCATCCGTTAAAGAAAAGAAAAGATGTCGGTTAGAAAAGATACTCATTGGCACCAGCAGCCATACTAATTTCCGACTGGAAGGAGAAGTGCGGGTTCAGCACTTGATACAGATGATCAAAGAGAACTCCTGAAAGGTTACGATGATACATGGTTAGTACACGAAAGATGCTGTCCCCGATCTAAATTAATCGCAAACCCATACCTTCCAGCATTTGAGAGGATATAAGAGGAGACGAAGGGACAACGACCGTCAGAGCGGCATCTGGTGATTCTTCTTCAGATGGCATAACCTCAGCTCTCACCACACCTATATTCGAAAGGAACAAAATGTCATCCGAAGGGATTGCAAAACGAAAAGAATGCAGCGACCCAAGACCTACCAGACAGATCATCAGCCAAAACGGTGATGGAAGCATCGCCAAGCATCACGACTTCTTCGGTCTCATTTGGGGGGACAGTTTCGGCACCAGTGGCTTCATCCCCCGATTCTACGAGAGCCGTCGTAACCCTTGCAATGCCGGGCGATGGCAGGGAACCACAAGGGGAAAGAGCGGCAATTGGAGCAGTCCCGGACTCTTGGGAGAGAGTAGTCATTTCAGGTTCAGCGGTTGCCGTTATCTCACCTGCTTCCTCATCGCCAAGACTTAGCCCTGCAGGATACGATATATGAGAATCTAAAGATCAAACTCTAATAAAAGGACCCAGTGTTACGTTACCTTGAGGCGAATTTTCGATTGCCTCTCGAGCCGCGTTCAAAACCTGTCTACGAACGGTAGACAAGGCGGCTGGAACATCTTCGGAGGGAATAGTGACGGATGGAATAGCGCTTGAGCCTGCACCTATAGCCAAAGCGGCATCATGTTCCTTAGTTGCGCGCTTTCTACGTTTCTTGTCGGCCTTGGCAGAGAGAAGTGACCTCCTCAAAGCCTCCGTCAAGGAGATGTCATCATCCAAACCAAGTTCTGCCTCTGGAGCCTCTACGGCATCCGTCATCAGCTGTTTGAGCGAAGCTTCTTTCGGTAATACTGGGGGAGCTGGGACTTCGGCAGCCGGCCTTGGGAGCATCGCCATGTCACCACTCGCGGTCGGCACTACACTTGGGATAACCTGAGATAAAGTAGTCCCTGCAATAAGATGGAAAAGAAGAGTTAGTTTAACCATAAAAACGGGAATGAAGGCACAGTAAGCCGAAATGTACCAATGCCCAATGAAGCACGAAGCCTTTCCTCCTCTTCAAAAGTCTTGAGAGAAGCCATGAGAGCTTCTTCAGTGGAGATGCTTGTTGAAGAAGAAGTGTCAGTTGAAGCATGATAATAAAAACGTAACAGCGAAAAGATACGACTGAAGTCTATCTGACTGTGCAAGGATGACCAGTCCTGCTTTGTGGCTTGCTAATCGCTCAGAAGCTGCAATAGCAGCCTCAAAGTCGGTATCATCCGGCACCATGAGTAAGCCTTCATTGGTCCCGTATTTGCTCAAGCCCTCGCTGTAAGGAGCATGGGGTTCTTGGCCAAATACAACGTCCGCAGAAAGTATAGACTTCTTTTTCTTCTGACGAGCGCTGGTATAATACAAGCTTGCGCTTGGTGGAAACTTTGGACGACGAGTCCCAATTTCCGTACCTACGCCGTACTCAGGAGACACCACAACGGCCACTTCGATGGGAGCATAGGGTAGCGGTAGCTCAGGCATCTCACGTGGTACCACAACCGCAGCAACCTTTCTCAAAGGAGGACAAACGATAGTCCGTTGTTTCAAGGGAACAGTCGGATTACCAGCCGGGGCTGCACCCTTGCGATCAAGCAACAATCGCTTCTCCTCCTTGATAAAAGCACCCATCGCGAGTTGATACCACGCCACGTATACATTCAGGGCTTTCGGAACACAACTCGGCTCACTGATAAAGAAATTAGACCCTGTGTTTAGGTGCATGAAGTGGTGCAAAGTGCTCCGGATGCCTTCTTCGGTATTAACTGGTTCTGCCAAGAATGCCTCGAGTGGGACACCCTGATTATAACTTGATTGCTAGGCAAAACGGTGAGGATTATATCTCATGAACAAAGCCGAGTCGTTTTGCCTGAACACCAAGTAGCCCGGCCTGATCGAGTACAAATAGAGAATCTCTTGAGCTTTAAAGGTAGAAGCTCCGTCCTTAAAGGTGTCCCGCAGCGGCTGCACCGTCTTAGCGGATTCCTTACCTATGGTCATGACCTTATCAACAAAGGTCATGCCGTCCCCGACTGTACACGGGTAAAGAATCACACCCTGAGCCTCTCGCTGACTTGGCTCTACAGTGGAAGCATCGACCAGCCGCATGATCCGTGGAAAATTGCAACTTTCATAGAAATGGGGCCGCTTGTGCATTCCAAAAGCACCGAGCACATGTAGCTCGAGCCATGAAGAAAAATAATGCATCGGGAAGTTCACGGGCTACACCCTCGGTTCAGTAGTGTCGGCCGCCAAACTAAGGCCGTGATACAAATGAGCCAGCCCGGCAATCCCAACAGCAACCTGTCTCCCTTCAACCATCCAATGAGCTGGGTAGAAGACAGACGGCCTCATTTAGCGAGGGTGCATGGGAAGCGCGAACCAGCTTCACCACAAACCGAGGAACCCAAGAAAGAACGCTTCTTCATCAATGTCCTGAGCGGCAATTTCTGAAAAGTGGACGACCGCGACGTTTGGAAGGAAGAAACTCTTTTGATCGGCTTCCGTTATCGGCCGGCTATCTAAGCCAAAACCGAATGGGTCATCAAGTTTGGCAAACCTTTCACCTTGTCGCGATAAAGCTTCTGGGCGGAGAAAACGGGCGATGAAGTCCGCAAAGCTAACCCCATGGCTTCCAGATTCAAGAAATAGGCCCTCGTAAATGTTTAGCACATTGATCAAGCTGGGAAAACGGTGCTGAATGGCATTCTCTGGGGTTAGACCCGTCATCACCAGTCGGGTAGTAAAAATATACTCGTCAGGGGGCAAGATCTCCTCATAATACTCCTCTCTGACAGGCAAGCCGGAGATATCCGCAAACTCCTCCAAAGAGATGGAAACTTCCCGATCTAGCATAAGGAAGGTGTGAGTTGGAACATTCCATTGTTCCAAAAAGGCTTTGACCCACCATGCTGGAGGTGTGGAATACTGGAATAGAGAAGCATAGATCACGGGGTACAACCCAAGCCTCAGCAGCTCTGACTTCTTTGTCGATAAGATGTATCGATCCCACTGCAGATATCCAGCTGAGTGACGGGGAGTCAAGCCTATGTTGCATAGTTGTCCCCAAGGGCGCGACTCACTCTGGCATATACGCCGCCCTAGAATGTCCAAAGCCATGGGCGGTTGTACAGGTATTGCAGCCATAGAGGGCTGAAGGCAACCCTCTAAAGTCCAATAAGCACCTCCACGGCATAGTTCACCGGGGGTACGTCAGCATAATGATTCGCCGAAATGGGCTCTGAAGGTATTTCGCAAGAGAAGCTGCGCCGACCCATGATGATCTGGTTGTACCATGTTCCCCATAAATGGAGATTCTTCCGCTCTGGGTCGTGATCCTTGATCAGTGCGAAAACTTCTCAGTCTACTGGCTGCAGGGAACCCTCTTTCTGAACGGACAAAGGAAAACGAAGTATCGAAAGACATGGTACTTGCGTAGAAAAGAACAAAGTTAGCTTCAATGCTACAAGTCAAGTTCAGTACTTGGTACTTTAAATCCGCACCACACTGCAATGCAGTAAAATGAGACCAAAGGGAACCCATACAATCTAGATGATAACTCATCATTAATAAAACAGTCACATCATTTGATGAGACTGTCATTAAATGAGAAAATCCTAAAGGATTCTCATTTAATGAGGGCCCCTCGGGCCGACGAGTAAATCTCCCATTGAGAGCAGTACTCTGCAACAGACAGACAACTGTCATAATTAACCATGAGGGGAATAAAATTCCCCCCCAAAATTTCTAAAGAGCAAAGCTCTATAAGGAAGATGAAACAATCCATCAAGAAACCCTAAGAAGCAAAGCTTCTACAGAGTAAAAACTCTGAGATCTTTAAGATATATGAACAAACTCTAAGAGTTTTCATGAAAGATTAAACAAATCTATATGATTTGAAAAGAGCAAAGCTCTGTTAATGGGTTAAGGAACCCTAAGAAAGATCTCTTTAGATCTATGAAGAGCAAAGCTCTATTAAGAAACCCTAAAAATCTATATGATTTGAAAAGAGCAAAGCTCTGTTAATGGGTGAAACCCTAGAAAGATTTAATCTTTACCTAAATTTTTGACAGAGTTCTGTCCCTAAGAAAATTCTTAAGATGAAGAGCTATGCTCTGAAGGAGAAATAATTCTCAGAAAAAAGTAAGAAGATGAACAGAGATCATCTTAAAGGGCCAAGGGTCCTATTTATAGGCACTGAGAGCCGTTTCAACTCCTAAGTTGATCTAATGGCAGAGATGCTGCCACCGCTGCACTCACGTGTGGGCCACATGAGCGCAATGGTGGGGGGGCATTTGTTTCCCCCAATCAGAACAAAGCTCTATTCAAATTTCAAATTTTGAAATAAAGCAGTGCTTCATAGCAGCGCCAGCGCTGAGAGAGTCAAAGACTCTGAGACGGCCCTCACATGCAAAGCACATGAGCGCTAGCGCTAATAGCGCTGCACTCTAAGCAGCGCACCACATGCAAAACGCGTAAGCGCTAACGCTAAGTGCGCTGCACTCTAAGCAGCGCACCACGTGCAAAGCACGAGAGCGCTAGCGCTGGAACTAAATGTTCCCAAATGTTGGATCAAAGATCCAACGAACATGATTAAAAATCATCAGAGTAAAATTCTGTTAAGGAAACATTCCTCGTAATCTTTCCAAATAAGAAAGATTGTGCTCTGAAAATCAGAGCACCGTTGGATCAATGATCCAATGGTGATTAAAAAATCACCAAAATACAGAATAAATTATGTATGGGAAAAGATTTGCCAATCTTGTTAAAAACAAGAAGATTGCCTTTTGTAAATCAGAAGCCCTTAGATCAAAGATCTAACGGGGGAAATATCCCCAAATCAATTAGAGAAAAGATCCCCTTAACCGATTGAACAAATCAACCTTCACTATAGAAAAGCCCCAAGACTTCAAGTATCACAAGAGAGGAACCCCCCATAAATTTTGAGAAATTTCAAAGACAAAGAGCAAGCTCTCAGAAGAAGAAAATTTTCTTCAAAGTAAAAAGAAGAACAGAGAGATGAAATCATCTCATATTAAAAGAAGAATTTACTTCTTTTTCTAAGATCATAGATTTATAAGACCAAGGTCTTTCACAACATAGATCAAAGTATCTCATCACAAAAAATAAGGGGAAGAACTTAACCTTCTTCAGATCATAGATCTATAAGACAAATTGTCTTTCAGAGATTTTAATATCTCATTCTAAAAGGGGGGAGAATAATTCAATTCTTTTAGGATCACAGATCCAAAAAGGCAAAGGCTTTCATCAAAAAACATAAGAGATTGAAACATCTCCTATAAAAAAATAATAAGAAGAAGAACTTTGTTCTTAGATACATGAGACAAAGTCTCTTATAAGAAAGAGAATTTAATTCTCAGGACGTAAAGATGCCTAAAAAGAGCCATAGCGCTCCAATCAAAAGAAACGCTTCAGCACTCCAAAACTAACGCATAGTGTTGCAGTGCCATAGCGCTCCAATCAAAAGAAGCGCTTCAGCGCTCCAAAATTAACGCATAACGTTGCAGAGCCTTAGCGCCCTAAACTTCACCAGAAGCGCAATGTGCTCAATGTCTGGCACTCAGCGCCAAGCGCGCCACGTGCTCTTCACGTGTGCGCTACTTCACCAAAAGCGCAATACGCTCGTTGTCTGGCGCTCAGCGCCAAGCGCGCCACGTGCTCTTCACGTGTGCACTACTTCACCAGAAGCGCAATGCGCTCATTGTCTGGCGCTCAGCGCCAAGCGCACCACATGCTCTTCATGTGTTCGCTACTTCACCAGAAGCGCAATGCGCTCATTGTCTGGCGCTCAGCGCCAAGCGCGCCATGTGCTTCTTACATGTGCGCTACTTCATCAGAAACGCAATGCGCTCATTGACTGGCGCTCAGCGCCAAGCGCGCCATATGCTTCTCATGTGTGCGCTAAATGAACATAAATTGTTCTTTAAATAACAAAGCCCTAGAGCTATAATAAGTGCTCAGCACCCAATAAAAGATAAAAAGGCTGTCAGAATCTAAACCAATGCTCAGAATTGCTAAATGTTCAACATTTTAACTGAGTGGGCCGAGCCCAAAGTGGCCACAGAACCCTCATTCAGATTAATTTAGCCCATAAGCTCATAAATCTTTGATCTTAGTCCTAAATTGGACTACAGATCTCCCAACCAATATTGGTTCAAGGGTACATCTCTTCACTTCTTTGATATTTGTCGTTGTAATCCTTCAACGTCTTCAGAGAGGTGACGGGTCCCGACAACCAGACAAACCACGGACTATGGGGTCCTTAAACTCATGGAATATGATGTCTTTAAGCTTTACAGACTATGACGTCTTTAAACTACGGACTATGATGTCCTTAAACTCCATGGACTATGATGTCCTTAAACTTTTGGACCGCAAAGTCCCTAAACAAAAACAATAGAGCCCAAATGCTCTTTTGTTAGATCTAAATGATCCTGTTAAGTTGATCTTAGTCTAAAATTAGACTAACGTATTCTTAACAAACGTTTAAATTGATCTTAGTCTCAAATGAGACTAACGCATCCTTAAATCCAAACCAAAACCCAAATCTAAGAAAAATATGGATTTGGACTAATCCACGCCCTACGGACGACAACATAAATTAGTCTCCGTATACAATCCACGGGCAACCAAAAACAAAACACACACAAACGACACGAAATGACCATCTGGAGAAGGAGAAAGTTGTTACCGCGATGCGGTAGCGTAATTAACTGCAGAGGCTTACGCCTGCAGGGAAGAGCGTCCCCACAATCAAAACCCCCTCAAATGAGGAGGAATCTGACGAAGTCTGCTATATCGGCCGCATCCGTCTAAACCTCCAATACACGGTGCCATAAATCAACATGGCATCTTCGGAGAGGTGGACGGATAAAACCAAATAGCATCTGTCTCCAAAATTGAGGCCGGACGTCCCAACGTCCCGGTCGCGTCTTTCGAGGGTAAACAACGTCGTAGGTTGAAAACTGTACTATGGTTAAGAAGAATTACACTGCTGTTTAATGCTCCTTACTTAACCATCAACTGATACAGGTAAATGTCATGGACATAATTTCAAAAAGTTATATATCACTTTATAAAATAAACGTACAGATATATCGGTTTGAAATTGGTGCATAACAACAGATATTCAAAACCAAATATTTTCCGTCAAGCAAAACCCCAGGTGATTTCCTCAAATATCACCAATTACAAAGAATTCCGATATAACGAGGATATAATCACCTAATTCCCAATAACTTACTCCCACTCATCATCTGTAAAACCATACAGATGTGAGAATCAAAACTGGTAAATACATACCCTGGAGTAAGGATCTAATAGGGAAATCAGTTTTCAATTAATAACGCACGGTGAAACTGAAATATGAAAATGTTTCGAAGGGACAGCCGGGTACTCCTAGTAATGCCTCTTCCATTATCCAGATTCATGATTGTAACCTTATATTTCCTTACCATCTTTCCAAATCCCTTTATTTGTCTTTACTCATTACCTTCTGTACACCACCAATAGGCTAAATGGTTTTCTTTCTTCCCTACCGTTCGGCACCAGCCTATGGTTTGGAAGAAGACTATCCAATAAGCGTAACATGTGTACTTTCCTAATCCTAGGAGTACTCGCAGTCTAAGAGAAGGTAAAGATAAAAGACAATTGAATAATCCTTATTCTACTTCTCCTGAACCAGAATCCATTCTCGAACTGGAACAAGTTCCTTCGAGTTCGTATGTAACTATACGATGGATTATCCAATAAATATGGATCTTCCTAGTGATACGGGGTGTTCTGGAGAAATTTAAAGGTGAAGTAGGAGTGGCAATGATATACGCGGTTTCGTCATGAATGACAGCAGTCGCAATTTACTTTGCCCTCTTTCTAATCCCTTTATTTGTATTTACTTATTACCTCATGTACACCACACTTAGGCTAATTGGTTTTCTTCTTTCCCCACCTTTCGGCACCTGCCTATGATTTGGAAGAATACTATCCAATAAGCGCAATAGGTGTACCCTCTCCTAATCCTAGGAGCCCTCATAACCTGAGAGAAGGTAAAAGAAAAAAACAACTGAATAGTCCTATTCAATTCCTCCAGAACAGGAAACCATTCTCAAATTTGAAACAAGTTTCTTCGAGTTCGTATGTAACTATACTATGGTTATATCCAATAAATGTGGATCTTCGTAGTGATATGGAATGTTCCGGAGAAAAGCAAAGGGTAAAAGTAGGAGTGGCAATGAAGTATGCAACTCTGACAATCTAAAAACCAGTGTGTTTTAAGAAGGTTTGGTTAACTTGGTTTATGAGTTCTAGTCTAAGGTCGGGCTATGGTCACTGCCAAAGAGAGAGAAAATAAATACTCAGTGTGTACTCTAACTTAGATCAGAATAGTTAATCAGTTTATCTAATCAGGATATCTCTCACTGTATCCTCAAATTCTCCTTCAAACCCGAAAGAAGAATTAGTCGGGATCATCTAAAATCACCCGAGGAGTAAACCAAATCATCAGTGGGAATCGGGATCCAACTATCATCGCATGATAAACTGATGGAATCCACTCAAGTTATCACACTCCAGAAAGTATGCGCATGCATGGCAAGTTTCCTGTATGTTTGAAACTCCCGATGTGATTTTTACCCCATGCTTTTATGACCTTGATGAAGGTCAACAAATAATACGTCACATGTCAAGGTCTACCCGTCATTGTCCAGGTTAATCTGAACCCACCCGTACTCGCCCTTGACGAAGGTCAGCAAGGCTGTATGACTGTCCCAAACCAATGCATCTATCTATGCAACAGAAAGATAACAAACAACTACCATACACTATGCCTTGACGAAGGTCAACAAACATAGCATAAATACTAAGTGCTACCCACCCTTAAAGAAAAGTGTAGTTTTTAAAGAAGACCGAATCGGAAGTCGGATTAACTCCGCTTCCGTCGGGTTTTAGAAATGGAACTTTTTAAAGATGAAGATGAGAGGGGAAAATGGGACTTACTGGCTTTGATGAGAGGGGGAGGTAGGAGGAGGTCTAGGATTCATCGGTGCTTCGTTTCGTTGCCGGAAACTGCTCGTATCGTCGCCGGAACTTCGTCGGAGTTTCGCCCTTTACTAACTTCACTTGCACACAAATAGAGACTTAGGAATTCTTGAGAGTTTTTGTATAGAATTTTCAGTGTGAAGGGATGCAAAATGGAGTGGGTATTTATAGGAAAAATTAGGGTTTAGGGGGTGATGAAAAATGCATTTAAATTTGCATTAAAAATATAATTTAAAGGGGTTTTTAATTCTCTGGAAAATGCAGGGAAAACAAACAGATAGGGGTTAAAGAGGGGAGTCTAAGAGTCTAGGGTTTACAAAAAAATGGGGTTTGGGCTAGGGAAAACCGCAGGCACCGGTCTGGGAGGGATTCTCGCCGGTCGGATCCGAGAGGATAGCGTCTGGATTGGGGCCACGTGTCCACGACGCTTTAACTAGCCTATTTCACCTGTTTGATTATTCTGTAACTTACCTTATTACGTGTAGTGCACCTGCAAACTCTTGGGTTTCTAAAAGATTAAAAGAATTTAAAATAAAAATATAATATGGCTGATGGGATTTGAACTCTGGTGCTATGGTTCAGCAGTCCAAGGTCTTACCAATGAGCTACAAGCTCCTTCTTGCTATTCTAAAGCAAAACAAACTTATAACTCGTGTTCAGGATTAGGTGTGCCTTTCTGTATTTTTAAAAAATTTCGTACAAAAAGTTAGGGTTGTTACATCGTTGAAGGAACCGGATAGCTTTACAAATATATAGTGGCGAAAACCTTTACTAAAGAGGTCACTCACGGTGAAAGGATCTCGGCTCTTTCCTCGTGGAATGAGGTGCAGGATATTCCTACTGAATACCACGATGCAAAACAAAAAAGTAATCGACTATAGTGAAGTTATTACCCTGACGTAAACTTCTGCTCAAGAGGTCACTCCCGGTGAAGGGATCTCGGCTCTTGCTTCGTCAAATGAGATGCTGGATATTCATAACCGAATACCGCTGTGCAAAACAAAAGAAAACACCCTTGTAATAACAGCTTTTGAAAATTGTTCCAACAATATCGAATAAGTCTGTTTTCCTTGCATTGATCAGAATCAATGCAGTCCCATCAATTAATCACACCAGAAAAGAACGAAAATATGATGTACGTATATGCCATCCGCATTCGCCACTATGCCCCGTCATCATCCGTTAGGTTACTTAACTAACGACAGAGCGGGGGATGGACTAGTGCGGGTGCAAAATATATACACCATTTACTAGTGTATATATATATATAACAATATATAATAATCGCTCCAGGCATAATAAATGCAACATCACGGATAAGCGATAAGCATCACAGAACAATACAGATAATCTGGGAGCGCCGGGTTTCCTTTGAGCCGCAAGTGAAACCCAACGTTTCCCTGGTCGTGTGGATAGCCTGTGCAATGAAAACCTAGACCCCTACGAGCGTGGCAAGTTACCCGCCAAAACCAGAAGTGAGGCAACCCCTTTCATCAAAGTAAATGGGCCACCCGGCACTTCACGGAATTTGGTAACTTGAGCACCCCTCCTTAGGTCAACCTGTACCCCCTACGAGTGCGGCGAGTAGCCCGCAAATTCTAGAGTGAGGCCCCCTCCGTTTCAACGCCATGAGATGCGGGCCCGTTGCCCTCTAGAACCCGGCTATCCGTGCACTCCATCGCAAGGTAATCCTAATACAGAAAAGAAAAATATGTACAACGGTGACATCGACCTCAACTCGGTCATGCCCCAAATAAATAATATACAAGCAGGCAGTGATGGCAGTTCACATGTCGGACGCCCGCCCCACGATATCAAATGTACAAATGAAACTAAACTGTACCAACATTGCACCCAAGCTATCCACTACGACGATTCCGCCACAACACAGCACAACACAGAACATCAATGTGAATGTCACGTTCGCAAACCTGTCTAGAAGAACTATAGCAATTAGACAAGTTGTACCGTTCTAATGACATTCACAGTCGCAGATAGGAATGTATGTACTGTAAAACTTTAAACAGTGTTAGAAATATCGAGTTCGAAACACCCCGAATATCCCCCAAACTAATAGATAATACCATATCCAAAATGGGCTAAACAAGCAATACCACTGAACCAATATTCCAGAGACTAGACCACACCCAAAAATCCAAACCCAAACAACAGAGGAAAACCAGCCAGGCCAGATTTATTGCCTTTGTGGCCGGGTCAATACGGGTGGAATGTGTTCGTTTTTAGGGTGCAGTCTACTTGTCATCAGCCGGCCGATTCGGCCGGACGGCCGAGTCGTCAACACGGAATTTCTCCGTGTTGACCTGATCATTCCCTCTGCATACTTTAATTCTCTTGATCGGTTATTAAATTCCCAATAACTCACTTTTATTCCAAAATTTAATGATTTTTAATGTTTTTTATATATATTTATATTTTTTTTATTAAAACCCTAACCCTAGCCTAGCCCTATATAAACACCACTACCCTCTACCATTTCACCCTACATTCCTAAGTCCACTCTCTAAAAATTTCAAGAGAACTCGGTACGTTAGAAAAAGAGCTAAAGGCGAAGCGCTGCCGAAATCGACGACGAATTCCGGCGATCGTACTAGGACCCTTCACGACGTTTCGACGCACCGTCAACCCACTACCTTCCTAGCACTCTCTAGCTTGTCCAAACCCGTAAGTCCCCCTCTTTCTATCTTCCTTTTCTTTTAAGAAAAATACGTCTTTTTAAAACCCGACGGAAATCGGAACAAACCGATTTCCGATTCGGTTTTCTATCAAAACTCACTTGTCACAAATTACATAATGCTTAAACATATTCATGTTGACTATTAATCACTTAAAAATCAATTTGGATAAAGTTTTTCACATGAAATGATAACGTTTCTATTTATCGTATTTCTTTCACTTAAATACCACAATGTTTAGTTATCACATTTAACCCTTAACAATTGCTATACCTTAACGTAGATCACGACGTAATGACCTACCTCCACACACACGCAATTACAACCCTAATTGATATCATCAAAACTTAAAATACGATAATACAAGACTTTGCATTAAAATACCATTTTCTTTATAAACCTTTTCTAAAAGTCCTAAGTTGTTTACAATTTTAAAACAAAATATTTTAATAGAAAAATACGATATGTCATGGACATCGATCGTTTATCTAAACTGACCTTGTGGTGTCTAGGCTAGGCAAGTGAGCTTGGGTAACTTTAAAAGGCCCGTCTCACAATTCGTGAGCGGATCCCTCCCTCCTCACTTGTACTTACCTGGCCGCAATTGACGGTGAAGAGGCGATTTGAGGCTTCTAATGATGTGTCGTTTAGACCATTTAGAAATAGGCTAGTTGGCTTAGGAAACCCTAGAATCTAAAATACGGAAATTTACACCTTTTACAAATAAATACCTTAACTTTATAAAACCATTTTTCTAAATGATTAGTATTTATTAAATCTTTGCAAAGCGCCACTACAACCCACCTTTGGGGAACTCGTTAGGGATAGTACGGTTTATCGTGCACCCTCGAGCTTAGTAGTGCGAGATTAAGACCTCCGCAAGGAGCATTCGGTCTCGAAAGGTTTAAAATACGACATTTAAGAAAAAATGAGATTTTTGGGAAATAAAATATTTATTAAAAATTATTCTTGTATTAACATATATATATTTATCATTTAAACGCCTATTTTGTTATAAGATAAGTTTCCACATTTTCCTAAAAATTACAAGATTTAAAAGTGACATTAAAATACCATGAATTTTCAAATGAATCAATGTTATAATTTAATACTTTTATTAGGATATATTCACTAGAATAACACAAATAAAATTTACACTCATTAAAACAGTAAAGACGAATAATAAATACTTGGGGTGTATCTTGAAAACTATACAAAAGTATTTTTATATAAAACCCCCTCAAGTTTTATAAATTACAATAAGGACCCTAACAATTATAGAACTTCAAATTACTTTTTTTTTAGTCTGACTCGGGTTTGAGTCTGACTATTTCTGACTTGAATATAATTCAAGTCAATCTATATTCTTTAATATTCCAACTCAATATGAACACATGAATCTCTGAATCCAGTTAACAATCTATTCAACTTGACTGAATCAAACCATGGATATACATCCATTGTTCCGTTATTCCATTTACCTGATTATGCAGTTACAATCTGTTTACTGATATCATGGTTTTGGTCAGTCATCCAACTTATACAATACAATACAACAATACTGTCAAACACTACGGGGTTTAAGGGGTAGATTGGTACGGAAGGTGTTAAAGGTGGTACGAGGTGGTCAGATTAAGACACCTAACCTATATTCCGTTGCTGTTGTACCGTGGTTTAACGGTTCCTTGTACATTCCGTTTGCCCTGGTCTCTAGCATATAGAGACCCCTCTCGTATACACTGGCATCCTTCTGTACCAAGCTACAAACAACAGCGTTAACACAATATTCCATAATATTCTGCAACATAATACTGTAGAAAACACTTTTATTCTGTCTTTCTAATTCTTCCTTATCTTTGGGACTTACCGAGCGACCTGTTCGCTGACGACATTCTATTTCTTTCTTCTTTGAATGTCGTCAGGTGCTTTGGACCCAGTAGATATCGAGCCCACCGGTGAAGACTTGGAGCAGTTTCACGAAGGCCCCGAGCTCTAGATATTGTACCTTGTTCTTTTCAGTATTTTCATTTCCTGGTATGCCACTTTTTAGGCATCGCTTTTCATTTCAGTTGTATTTACTTTTCATGCATTGTACAAAAGAATGTTATTAATAAAGTTGCTGTTATTTCTATATCTTTTGTCTCTTGTGATTTATTTTATATTGCTTAGATACGCTTAGCGTATGTACTTCTAAGTATATACGTAGCGGACCTCGTCGTGTCCACTTCGCCGTACACCGGGAAGCGGGGCGTAACAACTTGTCATCAAGGTAGTCTTCTGCAATTGCTTAAAAAAAATTTTGAAGACTCGGAAAAATTGACAGAAACTAGAATACAAGTTGGTATTGTTTCGGAGTTGTTTCGGTTTTAATACTTTAATATCATCTAAATCAACTAGTATGTGGTTAATGGGTTGACTCTGATACCATGTTGGGTTACGCCAGCGCCCCGGCCATAAATCCGTGGACAAATGCAGAACAAAAACTTTTAGAAACCGGCGCTAACGGAACCCGATTCCCGGATCGTACCATTAACCCTACACTAGCTATATGAAAAGGAGTTTAGAGAGGTTATACCGAACGATCCATGTCCTTCGGTCTTCAATATCTGTCCCAAGCTCCTCGCGGCTTCCTTGATCAAGTTTGATCTCCGGTCTCCCCCATCGAAGATGATCCACCTCGAGGGTTTGTATTACAGGCTCCGACCTCAAAACCGAAGCAACTCGAGTATCTATTTTGCAAGCCTAGATAACCAAGATGAAGTAGATAGTGTATAGGATTACTTTGTCTCAATACACCCTAGGTTTCTCAATACATGAGACAATAAGGGTAGAGGTAGAAGAAGATTCCATGGAGTAAAGAGTGTGAGCTCAAGAGAAAAGCAAATGAAGAAAATAGCTTGCTGCCTTTTTCTTGTGCTGTGAGTGTTGTGAGTTATTAGCAACTCAAGAAAAAAATCACCACTAGAAAAGATCTGCCATGTCTATTAATATCTCATAATACTCACAACAAATATCTAGCATGGCATGCGAAGCCAACAATGACTCACACCATGAGTCACCAAGTGCACATGCTAGCTACAATGTATAAACAATGAGTCACGCTTCCACTACAATTAAACATTTAAACCAAATGTTTAAAGAAAAAAAGAAATGGCATTATCAAAAGTAAACTTGTAATAAATTACAAGAATACCCCTCACCCGTATATTCATCCCCGCATCTGTATTCCGACTAAATACGAATACACCGAGACGAAAATAATCCAATAATATAATACTAGAATCCGTCTTAAACCAAAGCCCACTAGTATTATCCTTCCGAATCATGATCCGTGCACAAGTGCACGTATATTATCGAACCCTGCCATAAAACCATACGGCCTCTACAACGTTTCGCCCAAAGCAGGGAAACCCTCTGTGTGGGACTCTAAAGACTCGTCAATACGCTGGCAATAGGTTTAACCACAAGCACGTCAGTGGCATTAGCTGTACGTAACGGCTACCCAAGTATTGAGCGAAAGGGAGGCCGATGAGCAAACTCATCCTGAAACCCCTACTGAGCCTGACAGTGATAATATTCTTACAGTCCGGACCGTTCGTCTATGAGTATCGCATATCGAGTCTAGAGGGTGGATAAAGTCAGACCCTTAATAACGCGACATTTAGTGTCGATATGAAGCCTATCACCACTTGAGAAACTACCGATCCTAGATCAGTAATTCTCGACTAACTTGGCCAAGGATTTCTAGTGATGTCCACCCGTGTACTCCGCGGCATCAACTCCCAATACCAGGAAAGACGAATCCCCTGACGATCCACTCACTGCCTCCATGTGGTTCAGGACTGTACCCAACTAAAACCTGTTTGCACGACTCCTTTGAGCCGTGGTAGGGTAGTAATCAAAGCACAATGGGAACTCACACGAGACAAATGACAATTTCAAGTCAATAGACTAACCTGTACACATGTCACCAGGGAACTGCTATCTGACAATAAGTATAATACCAACTAGCATGTTCCCAGCGAGTCCGTCCGGTGTACTCATAACCCAATGAACACCTGTATACATCTTAGGTGAACCAACTGACACCAATGGCTTGTGAGACCGGCCACTGCCCCTCGTCGGGGTCTCGATCAGTATACACTAGTCTACTCTTGGAGTATCGATGCCCAGTCTCGAAACTCCCACGACTAGGGACATTTTAAGGATGTGCTTATAGACTACCCAGCTTCCACGTATATGATCACCATCATACTGCTGGTAGTCAAGCAAGAATCCTATGAGCTCTATCAACATGTAATAGTGATCTGTAATGTCACCTAAAGCATGTACACGATGATAAAGACAAACCAGATAACATACTATCATCTCGAGTAAGACTGTTCTACCGGTATAGATCCTCCCGCAATCATTGCAATCACGTGCCTGCGATCCAAAAATTGACTTGAGGGCATTATAGCCAACATAACATGAATACACGAACTCAACAAGTATACCTGAAACCAACTTGATTCGAACCATGAATACAAATGACATAACTTTCACTTGACATGACTACATGAACTCAATCTTGTTATTATATCACTAATTGTATTCATAAACTCGATCAAGTCTTGTAACCTTAATCATAAATTATATATACACGGGGTGTTGGGTAGTGTAATACCCTGTACACGTAATACAGTATTATAAAATATTTCTTATTTATTTAAATTAGTTTTCGTTAGTATATGGTGTTTTATATGTAACGCATAGCCTCTCACTATTTTCATTATTATTTGATATATTGTAAACAACGATTTTAATTTGCGTGCGATGTAATTGATATAAACTATTATGTGATCCAATACTATTATTCCATTGCCCTTATGAAATTTTATTCCCTTTTACGAAATTTTTCTCCAAGATTACCTATTTTTCCTAATCTCCTCTAAAATTTACCTATATAATTTTTCCACTTTCATTATATCTATTTTAATACCTAATTATAAACCCTAATCTAACAAACCCAGCCAGGGGCCCAGCCCAAGACCCTCATCCTAACACTATTAAACCCAAAACCCACTAACCCAAACACACACCCTCACCTAGCCCTCATCTCTCTTTTCTTCTTTTCTTTCTTCCTTCATTTTTTTAAACCGAGCATTTTCCCAACCTCCTTTCTCTTTCTTCTTTCTTCCTTCATTTTTTTCTAATGGCTTTGCCTCCTTCTCCCACGTCCTTTGACCCGTGCCTCCATGACTTCGCCCTTATCGCCAATGTCCCCAAGATCCCCTCAATGTTCCCTTGACCTCCTCAAGCGCCCCCTCTCTTCATATCTCTTCTCTCAATCTCTATCTCTCTTGTCTCTATCGCTCCCTCTCTCTCGTTCTCCTCCGAACCAATAACCGCCGGCGTCCGCCACCGCCATCTCCACCGCGACAATCGTCATCACCACCGATGACTCCCTTCACCACTGGCAATACACACCTTCACCTGATCACCACACCGACCACCATGGCACCCATCGAACTCGAACCCTTTCCACAACCCATGCTTGAGACTTTCATCACCGACAGCTACCGTCGTCTCCGGCAACACCCTCAGCCCATCCCCGTCTCCTCCACTGTCGAACAACTCCTTCACCAACACCATAGCCCCCATCTCCTTCCATTTTTTCTCCCTTCAAAATCCCCGAAGACCCTTCTCCCTTACACCCTCGACCACTTCTTAGCCTGAGACACCGCAACCACCTTCGAACCCACAACACCACCTGTCCCCTCTCAAAAACCCACCGCCACTTCCTCCTTCGTCAACCACCACTGCCGGCGACCCCCAGCATAGCTCTGACGTCCGCCACGAATCCCTGTCCCTTCACCGGCCACCTGCAAACTCCCATCGCTGGCAACCCATCACCGATAGTATCCTCTTTGTCGCTGCCTCCTTGCCGCTTGCGCCATGCCACGATCGTGCCACCGCTGTGCCCGGCCCCCGTGCCCACTTTCCTAAACTACTGTGCCCATATTGAGCAGCTCTCGTGCCTACTTCCATGCGGCGCCGTGCCCAACCCAACCCAGTGTCACCTGCATACCCAGACATGCCACGACTCATGCCCGCTCCATGCCGAGCACCGTGTTCAATAGCGCCCAGTACCATATCATGCCTGCATCACCACCGTGTCTAGAATCGTGTCGCCACGCACCACACCCGCACTACCTACGTGCCCACTCCCGTGTCGCGCCGAGCCAAGCCTCGCTGTGGCTGTACCCGTGTCATTGCTGTTTTCATTGCCGTGATCGTCATTTCGACCTCAAGCAAGTGAACTCCCTTCACTTGTTCATCATGCTATAGTAATCGCTAGATATAATATATAACGATATATGTATAAGTATAGATACTTTTATATATACATTGTATGCGAAATTAACATCAAATAAGTACCATTATTGTAAATTTTAGTGCTTAAGACCCGAATTGGGTCGATTATGCTGTAGTAATATCATATAGAAACTCATGAATTAATTTCGTGTTGATCAAGTAAAAGAAATCGATATTTCGATCAATAACCGTTTGCATGGTCTAAGTGTTCGATATGGAACCCTATGCGATAAATTAAGCGCATATGACGGAACCCATGATCATTAGATCCTATTACTATTAATGAATACCCTGTAGAAATTTGACGAGAAAATGACATCGTTTCACCCATAAAACGTTACCCTCGATAACCTTTACGAAATCTGAATTTTTCCGGACATGCTAGACCGTTAAATTCATAATAAATCATTTATATATCATATCTTAGCATTTCATGGCTCGTATCGAAGAAAACAGATAAACCCACAACACCACGTAGTTGATCTCTAAATTTTAATATGTTATGGTAACGAAAACTGTGGCGATTCATGGATCTGGACTGCAGTCCAGAGCAAGAATCTCTGCCTTTAACCATTTTAGAACGCATATTTCTCACTGTTTAAGTGCGAAAGTGTGCCGAACCATACATAGAAGCATAGGGAATTGAATTATATTTCTAATGGTACTGGTCTCGTTGCATTCCAGTGTCGTTTGATATTGATAACACCTCTTAAACCGTTGATGTGTACTGCGGTTTCATGCAGAAACAGAATGTATACCTTGACCTTAGACAGTGCATATCTCCCTACATACAGCGGATATTATTGATTCATCTGATGTGTTGGAAACATAATAGATCAATATAAATATTATATAGCTATAGTGTCACCTAATTATGCTCCCAAGAGAGAGTAAAACGTGTTACGAAACGGACTTCTAGTTCGGAAATTGGATTTCCAGCAGTGAACACTTAAAATGGAATGACCGTAACTCACAAACCTGAAGCCCGATTAACTCGAAACCAATTTTTCTATACAGATAATTTAATATACTATTTACTCCTTTTATATTGTTTTGCCAATTTATGCACGTGTGATTTTATGTGATTTTCATAATCCAAACGATATTGGCTGCTCATATATCATTAGTAGTGTATTTTACTGCATCTCCATCATGTTGCATGACGGTTATACCCTCAGTAATTAATGAACGTTGTATTGATACCCTAGCGACGGTTCTTAGATTACCAAAGAATTATTATTTAGATTGTGGAAAGCACATTAGCGTAAAAGCATGAACGAATAGTGATCATGACACGTACTTGTACACAGTCAGGGCGACGATTTAATTATTGCATTGTCGACGTCTGTAGGACGTATATAGGTGTAACTATAACTGGAATGGGATGATTATGGATGTATTTATCTTAGTGTCATAGATAAGATATTGGGGGCTGTCCACTTGTCTAAAGTACTGGCCTAGTCATGCTTGATGGAAACCGGTCTCTAACTCTCGAGTAGACTTATCGTGGCTAACAGGTATTTTGGTTCGTGGTTGGACCTTGATGTAGACCGTGAGTGTTGTGATAGTTTGAGTGAGAGTTCGGTCAATGAAATCTCAGGGTCTTATTACATAAGCGTGTACTGAATACAGGAGAGGGTCCTACTCAGGGTCCCATTACGTTAACGCATATTATTGATTGTTACTGAATATAGGAGATGGCTTTGTGTTTTCAATGGTCGACTTTTACGCTCAAACTAACGGTAGAATAGTGATATGAATATTGAGACCTAGAGACTGACAAGATTAGTGACTCGATTTATTGATCTGATACTCATGTTATACAGTTTACCTGTGTACGCTACTTTATGCTCATATTGTTGACTTGTGCATGCTACCTCTTGTTTATTATTGTTAAATGTATTATATATTTGATGTTGTGTCACTCTGACGACCTGAGTATGCATGCTTAGAGTGAAAGAAGTGGACCCGTCTGATTTTGAGAAGATCGTGGATATCTAAACCGGTGAGTCGGCCCTATCATTCCTTTCATTATCACTGGTTAGTTTTTTGTATCTGCTGTGTTCAGTTTCCTTTCCACCTGATAGTTTAGTGACTGTATTATCTCATTATCTGTGTTAAATCACTGCTACCGTGTACTGTCAGAAGCTGAAGTGTGACTACGGCAGGATTATTC
Source organism: Agapanthus africanus (assembly GCA_030015575.1). NCBI lineage: Eukaryota > Viridiplantae > Streptophyta > Magnoliopsida > Asparagales > Amaryllidaceae > Agapanthus > Agapanthus africanus. The sequence goes on from CM057337.1 coordinate 741,269,083, forward strand.
CTTGACCGTAGGAGCATGGCTGGCCTAATCACCCTTCGTATTCTGTATTTTGGGAAGCGGAGCGTAACATGGTTTTGTTGGTATCAAATCCAGATTTAGAATGAGAATGCAATTCCAACTAGGGATCCCTTGATTTATACTTCGTCACGTTGTCTTTCACTTCCATATAATCCTGATTGCATCATCACATCCTGTTGCTTTACCTTATCTTCAATTATCGACTATATATCCTATCTTGATCCTTATCTCTTACACCGTCTAAAAATTGTTGTTTCAGGATCATAACATCCAACGACTCTTCTACCTCCACTCTCCAGAGTCAGACCACCGAGATTTTAGGTGTACTGCAAGGCTTGATAGAAGCGCAGGAGCGAATGAACGATCTCTTAGCTGAAGGATTAAGAAGGAAAATAGTTCAGGCGTCAGGAGGAGTCCCTAACTGTGGGGGAATCCCTGTTAGACAAAGAGGTGGTGTACAGATAAAACACCCATTTGTTCCTCATCAACAAAAGCAGCGGAGTACCCAAGTTTGTAGTTATTGCAAGAAGCCGATGTACCTTCAGAGGGACTGTCTCCGAGCCAAGGGGCAATGCCTGATTTGTGGATCCGGTGAACATCTTATCAACGGTTGCTCTCGAAGGAAAAGGCTGCAAAGAAAAGATTCGTCAACGCCTTCCACATCTACTTGAGCAACTTGGTTGTTTTTGTACTTTGAATTTCGATGATGAACGGACCCAACACAGGATTCAGACTTGCCTTACGAGATCGGAAAGATTTAGATATCGACGCAGAGTTATCATCTTTCCTGCTTTCAATAAAGACATTGTTACTTTATTTAGTAGTTGTTTCTTTTCGTTTAAATCCTATATCCGTTGAACTTCTAAGTTTGAATGCAATAAAGTTGTGAATTGTGGCTAACTACTTTTATTTGACTCGCTATACTTAGACCCCAAACTTAGTTGACACCATGGTTTATCACCGCGCCCCTGACTCTCTTTTCTCAATTAAGTTGTATCTTTCCGCATATCCCTGTCTGAAATTATCAAACCCTATCCTCCTTGTAAATTTATGCCTTTCCCTGATTTTGAATCCGATTTTTGTCCTTTATCTTTGTATCATTCTGGACAACCCAATTCCTATTTACATTTCTTCCATTCGAGTTTTTGCTCGCGACGTCGATATTCGAAGTATATACCGCAATCCTTTTTCTGGCTAGTCTACTGTATATTATCAATGTTATTTTTCTGTTAACATAGTTATAACTAGTAGCGCTTACTATCTTAAACTTAAATTTTTGCCTATTTGTAGTTAGTTAGATTTCCATTATGTGTTAGTAAGTATTTTTAGTTTTACTCATTGTCTTGAAGTACTCTACTATTTCCAAACTTTTCAATTATTTTAATTTACATTGTATATTTATTTTCTAGTGAATTTCAAATACAAATGCTTTCCTTATTATTCTTCTTCTTCATATGTAGCATTATTCTTCATGCTTCTTGTTTGGACTTTTCTCTGCCTTTAACCATAAAATGCCACTTCAATTTAACTACCACTCTATTTTGCTTTAGCATTCAATTGTAGTGTTATCGTCTATAATCAGTTAGTTTATCAGTGATCACTTGTTTAACTCCTAAAATTAGGTTTATTAACTGTTTAGTTTTCTCTTATATAAGTTTTATCTTGATTATTTACATAATATTCTCTTTGTTTTATTCTTGTATATGCTGGCTATTTTCATTTTCGAATCTTCCTTTATTTACTTATGAATGTACTCCATTTTCTTTTCCCTCTTATACAGTTATCGTTATTCTGTATGTTATGACTTTTTTTATTTATTTCATACCTATTGTATCCCTATATCGGTTTATCTTTATTTCCTTATATTTTATTTTCTCTGAACTTTTATATATATAAACTAGTCTTTATCTTTACTTTATCTACTGTTATCTAGTTTGACGACTGGTCATATTTATACCATATGAATTGCTCTCCCTCACAATATTTTCTTATTTTTATTTCTATATAAGTATTCTCCCTCCGCTGTTTTATGCTTGCTCAATTTATATATATTTGTTTTGTTCCCTCTATGATATTTTCATTCTTGGTTACTTCCTGTATATGATTTCCTTACTAGTCTTCGTCGTGCTATGTGATCAGTTAAATTTATTGCACATTTGTATGGACATTTTTTCTACTATTATTAGTTACTAAAAAGTGTTAATTGTAAATAAAGAACATATGTTAGTTTATTTGTAAAAAGATTATTAACATATATTTCTTCATTTATAATTAATATAATTAGAGAAATATATGCATATCTATTCAGTCGAAAATATTGCACATTTGATGGAATATTTTTCTTACTTTTGTTAAGTTCTTACAGGTGTTTATAGTAAATATGGAACATATGTGGGTTTATCTGCAAAATACTCTTTATCATATATTTATACACTATACTTAACATTTTGAAGAAAAATATATGCATATAATATTTATATGATATTTTGACAATTTAAATATGCATATCATATCAAATAATCCTAATCAATATTCCTAAAATATTGTATCATATAAAATGATTAGGATAATATCTCAAATATAACAAATATTACTAATACTATGAATTGAGATATTGTGCAGATATAGCTCAGGTCTAGAGATCGAGATATTCGAGATGTCAGGAATAAAATCTGCTGATAAAACCGAATCAAATCGTAAAATTATGAATGACAGAGATTCGGAGAAAATATGAAGAATCCAGACATTGAAACAATCTCCACGTGTCAACACCTGGAAGCAGAAGAAATTTCAAAACGGGATCTCACCAAGTTGCTGCCCAACCGGGCCAATAGCCTATATACGCGGCGGATCCGTGGCTTCATCGTGGCCGTAGGATCTGAGATTTTCTCAGTGTAATTGAAACAGTAAATCCTAACACTGGGCATCAAGGGTTTCTGCTTTTATGACTATTTAAAGGACCGAGAGCTTCATACGAAAAAGGATCAAACTGAAGAGATTAAGAGGTCCAAGACGATCCACGCATCCAAGTTGATCATCAGCTGTTCATCTACTTCCTACGAGACAGAAATCGGGAGCATAAACTAGGGTTCTTGTACTCTAAATTCGATAGATTTGTAAATGATAGTTGATTAATAAAAAGGTAGATCTTTAGTTTAGTTCTTCATATTTTACTTTCTGCATTTAATTTCTGCATTACTTTCTGCATTTATATTATGATCTCCCTCTTCATCTTCTCTTCTATCTCAACCATGCGTGAGTAATTCTACGCTTGATAGGGTTCGTAGAATTAAGGTAGATCAATAGATGATAAAATCTCTTAACTCCTTTTATATCTTTTAAAGTTTATAAACTTTAGCAAAGTAATTGTTAACATCCTAATCGGGCGCGCTACCAATTTATTGATAGTCTCGACCGCAATTTGAGATTAGATTAACACTTGTTTTGGTAAAGGCTAGACATGAATAGAGATCAATGAAAAGATAAGGGTTAAGAGTGGGAACCATATTCTCTCCAAAAACCCTAATCTGCATTCACCTCTATCGATCTAGTTTTAAATCTATTAAAAGATAAAAGGAGTCATCTTTAATTAATTATCCATTACTATCAAATTCTATGAACCCTACAAGACTCTTCTTCATAAATTTTACATCCGTATTCAATATAGATCTAAAAACTATTCTCCATATTTTCAATCAACTCGTCTAAAACAAGATAAAGGTTCGACGTTTCTCTGAGGACGATCTGTACTCATCTCGGCTAGCTACTAGCGACACTGTTATTGATTGCGGTTACTTTACAAAAACACTTTTCCAAAACAGAATCAACCAATATCGTATTTAAATAAAATATCCATAAGATTATTTATTATTATTAAAATATGCATATCATATCTAATATTCTTAACCAATATTCTTAAGATATCATATCATTTAATTGGTTGGAATAATATTTCAAATAAAAAAATGCTACTAACAAGATAATTTGAGATATTGTGTAGGTATTATAATAAGATTAGCTCAGGTGTGAACTATAAGTAGGAGATCCATAACAAATCGATTCACCAAACTAAAACTGCCGAATATTAGGAGCAAATCGAAGAATCTCGTAATGTCAGAGACTAAGAGATAAATTTTCAGAATCTTTTTATCAGAAAAACCTCCAAATATCGAGAGAAGAAGCCACGAGAAATTTGGAAGCTCAATCCCACCAAACAACTGCGGATCCGTGGTTAAAGGGTCGTATAGGCAGCGGAAGCGCGGTCTTCTGGCGGCCGTAGGATTTGAAAACTCAGGGTCTTGATCGTAATTTAACACACTTCAACATGAAATCTAAGGTTTCACATTCCAGATCCTATAAAGACCGAGAGCATCTATCATCAAAAAATTATCATCGAACTATCCATCGAAATATCGACTGATCTACCAAGCAAGCTATCTAGAGAAAACTAGGGTTTTGTAATTTGGTATTTCAGCAAGCTGCTTTTGTAATGCACCAGTAAATCAATAAAGGTAGTTCTTTTTTTTTTATAATTTTGTCGCATTTACATTCTGCATTTACATTCCATATTTACTTTCTGCAATTACTTTCCGCATTACTTTCTGCAATTTTAGTTTTAATTATGGGTCATATTTTCTTCCACCTTTCTTCTACTTTGCTAATATGCATGAGCGAGTAAATTTTTGCTTGCTAGGATTTGTAGGATATGATAGAATAATGGATGAAAAATATCACTTGAATTCTTTTTAAAGCTTTAATTTTTATAAATATTAGCAAAATGAATATTAACCCTCTTATCGGGCGCACTATCATTTCATGATAGTCACGACCACGATTTGAGATTCGTTAATAATCGTTTTGTTAAAGGATTGAGTTAAATAGAGATGAATGAAAAGACAAGGGTCAGTAGAGGGAAACCCTAATTCCCTATAAGAATCCTAATCCACATTTATCGTTATTTCTCTAGTATTAAATAATTAAAAGATAAAAAAATTATTTGTAAAACTCCATCCATTAACTACTAAATCCTATAAACCCTACAAGCCCTTTTATTATAAATTTTTCAAACCTTCTTAATAATAAACGATAACAATCCCACTTTTTTCTATCAACTCGTCTAAAACAAGAAAAACAGTTCACCATTTTCCTTTGGACGACCCGTACTCACTAGCGGCTAGCTATTGCGACACCGTTATTGATTGCGGTATTTAGAAACACATTGACACACCTTTTTCACAACCAATCAAATGGAGCCGTTGCCGAGAAAACGGCCGTAATTACTTTTCTTGTTATTCGGGTTGATTTCTAATAAAAACCAAAAATATAAAATAAAAGAGAACCAAAACCGCATTTTGTGTTTTTAACGATTTTTGTGCGAGTTTTCAAGGAAATCTGGAGTAATTGGAGCGAACCAACAGAGATTCGAAGACTTTCAAATTGGACCAGAGGAGGATTGGAGTGCTGAGAAAAAATTTGAAGACACAACTCCAACATACGGCGGCGGAACCGTGACCAAAGTGAGCATTGGGCGGCGGAAGCGCGGCCATAGTAGGGAGTTGGGCCTTCAAATTTCTCTGGTATTTTCCTATCATCTTCCTCTCTCCTCTAAAACTCCATTAAACTGTTTTTACCTGCAGGATTCTTTACAAACAGCGCCGCTAAAATATTTTTGCGTGTTTTAGATTTTGGTTTGTTTTGCATATTTAAACCAGACTTTAAAGGGAAAGAAACCCAAATTCAGATTAGGTAGGGATTTCATCACCCTTCATAGCCCCAAAAATAAAAAAACAAGCATACGCATCACCCTACATTAATAAAAAAAATATCTTGACAATCTCTGAGGACAGTCGCACTTAATTAGAACAAAAGAGGGTTGTGGGTAATTTATTGCTTATCCACATTTTTCTTGTGGTGTCTAAGGCAAGTGTGACTAAGGAAAGTGGTTACTTAATTAGGCCCGCTATTTCAGTTATTCGTATAGCGGATACCTCCCACTTATCTGGCACTCACCTGGCTGCAAAATTGATAAGGATGTGATAGAGAATTTATCATATGTCTTGTCCTTTAGAAGTCTAGAAGCGGTCTCGTGATTTAACCTAGGTAACCCTAAATCTAAGGATTGTTTGTGCATGTTTATTGAGTCTCTCTTTCAAAGCAAAACAATTTCAAAAATAAAAAAAATTAATTACTATTATTACCCTCTCTTTTTTCTTGATGGATAACCCAAACCGACGAACTCTTAGCGAGTTTTGCTACACACAACCATATATTTCTTTATATCGTTGTTGCTTTAGAAGAAATTTCGACCCTACCATTTTTTAAGGGATAGGATAAAATGCTCTTGAAATAACAGTTGGATCCCTCACTCAAAGTCCTATCAACCGTGTCAAAATTCAACACCTTCTTATATTGATAATCCTTTTAAGACTGGTGAAGAAACTTTTAAACCCATGTCCATTACTGAGCATATTGCGAAAGCCCGTAGCTAAAGTTTCATACCTTTCACTTCTCCCAAACCGTTAGGACAACAATTACAATTATTTCCATATGAAAATGTTAATGCTCCTTTTGAGGCGAATATGGGAACTTCTAAACCCATGACCATTGCTGAGCAAATTGCAAAAGCTAGTCGCCAACAATTCACCCAATCTCAATCTTCTACATATCTCAATGTTGATCCTAATCTCATTTATAAAAATTGGATACACCTTTCTAACTCTTATCAATAGTACCAAACTTTCACACCCTCTCATATTGATATTTCTCTTGAGGCTAATATGGCAATTCGTAAATCCATTTCTATTGCGGAACATATTAAACTCGCCCGTAGCCAACAATTAAATGCATTCCAACCATACTCAAATTTTGCACCCTATATAGATAGTGCTTCTGAACATCAATTTGGAAGTTTCACGATTCAAAGAGACTCCTTCATTGAAACTTCTTCACAAACCATGTCTAGTCTTGAAGCGGAGTTGGAATTGAGTAGTGAGAAAGAATTAGGGACCCCTCCAAGTCAAAACAGAACCAATTCTTTTGATCTCAACACCTTCCATCCTGAACCCCAACCAAATGTATTTTATGATCAACCGCTTAATAATCTAATTAATGAGATGCCCGAGAATAACATGTTTGACTTTTCCAATCATGAGTGTGAAAGAGAGCCTTAGACCATTCCAAATCAAACCGATCCTTATTCGACTACACTTGACATTTCAAACCTTCCTATTCCATCAAGTGAACCAAGTGATCCATCGATTAAGGATAATATAATTGATGAATTTTTAAAAGAACTATTCATTTGATTTGACTGAAGGTATTAGTGAGATCGATGATGAGAATATTTTTGAAGATGAACTCGCTATGTTGGATGAGTTGGATTCACCGACCTATCATGTCCCTTCCATTGAATGTAAACATCTTCCTGTTCATGCAACCGATCCTATTCTTACTACCGATCCATCCGATATGCAAAACGATATTCAGGCTTCATCTCCTATATCAGGTTCAACAATACTCAACACCCAAGTTTGTTTACTCATTTCATTACACACTTTCTTTGGTTCTTCTCATCTTCTTTCAATTCCACAGGGATTTGATGAACCACACTCCGATATTTTGAGTAGTATGATTCTTGAAAGACCACTTAATTTAGACTCTTTTAAGAATAAGGTAGACGATCTTTTTGAGTTTCCTACCTCCATAATTTCTGACGAATCGAGTGTTTTGAATCCTGATGCGCAACACATTGATCTTGAAACTTTCATCCTTTTTAGTGAATCTAACTATTCCACTAATATAGATATTGATTCCTTTCTTTCCGATGATATCATCATTCGGAACATCGATGAAAGCTTCGAAGACATTTTCGCCGAATAACTCACATTCCTTGATGACTTGGATGCTGTGATGAATCAACCTCCACCAGAAATTCGTGCACCTCCCTGTGAGGCCGAAGAAGTTGAACTACCACCCTTTCTTCTTATCACATGCGAGAATCCGACTATTCTACCTATTCCTTATTTATCGCATTCTTGTTTTCATTTACCGTCACTTTTTCGTCTCTACCAACCGAGACGTAAAACCTTTCGATTATACCTCTTCTCTCCTCCCCACTTCATCTTTTCTCGATACTCTTATTTCTGTTTTTTCTACTTGAGATATGATACAACCTTCATTCTTATACAATCTCGAGTCTTCTTCACGTACATCCGTTTTGCATTCTTTTACCGACCATGTTGTTTCTTTGATAAAATATTTGAATGGTTGGTTTTACGTTTTGGTCTTTGTAAAGTTTTGTGTAGACCGATAATATTCTCCCCTTCTTATGTTGAATTTCAATGTTTAGTAATAAAAACACTATTTTACTCAAGTTTGGAGGGAAGAAGAAAAATAATTTTTAAATGGATCTTGAAAGAAATGAATTTTTGCACGATTGTGAGCCAAGAACAAGTTTGGGGGAAATTTCACTGTCATTCACTCTTGACCCTTACTTTATACCATATTATTGAACTTTTTCCCCTAATCTTCATATTTTGAGCTTACAAGACAATATCAGTGAAAGGACACTACTGCAAATAAGTTTGGGAGATGGTTTGTATATATCTACGCATCATATGTAAATATTGCATATTGCATTGCATATGAAATTTTTTGAAAATAAAAGTAGAAAGTGAAAAATACATATGAAAGAAAAGAAGAGATTTAAGAAATGCAAGAAAATTAGATATTTTAAAACAAATCTAGTAATACATAGTCATGAGTCGTTGTCTCAAGAGTTAGTAAGATGAAGGAATCACTAGTTTGCGAATAGAAATAAGTCTAAAAAATAGTCCCTATTCTTGAGTCCAAATTTCTTAACGTTGATACCCTACCATACGCACTTGCACACATCTTGAAACTTAGGATAGTAGAGGATATCTTGAAATACTCTTGTGTAGAAGCCATAGTATGAAGGAAAAATATATAAATAAAAATATAAATGGTGCTGAAAATAAACACTGGTTTTGTAATTACTTAAAACGGCATAAAAAATATAGCGAGGGTGCCTTATCACCTAGTGTCTTAGACCAACTGGTTTAGAAGTTACTGCTAAGCCTTAGGTATTGCAAGACTACGATATTGCTAATTACGTCTTAATAAGTGAACACATTCGATAATCGGTTGGTTAGTATCTTAAAAATTATTAACGGTCGCATGAAGAATGTGTGAGCAAATCCATCTAAAACATCACTGACTAAAAAGTACTAAGGAAAATGGACAAAGGGTATGATAGCCAAAATTGAATTCTCCAAGTGTAGGGATGTTTTTTATACATACGTGAGGATATATGATCGAAGTCAGGAAGAAAGGTAGGGAGGAAGACTAAAGATAATATTTTATTTAGGGGTGATGTGATTTCCGACATCTTTTCAAGACTATTAAGATAGGGCTCATGACAACTAAAATGCTGGTGCAGTTTGAAACTCTTATTTTCAAGTTTTTTCTTTTATATGTTCCTTATCTTTGCATGTAATTTTTGCCTTCTTTCTTTTATTTTAGGATTTTGTGAGTGTAATCCGCTGAAAACTCTCAGGAGACAACACTCCTCTTATTAGGGAAACCTAGAAGTTTAATAGATTGTTGCACGAACTAAGTGCAATCATGATGCCTACGAAAGTGTGCTAGGTTTTCTTTTCTTTTTTAATAAATAGTTTGCTCAGGATGATCAAAGATAAGTTTGGGGCTTTTGATCGGTCAAATTTATTGCACATTTGTATGTACATTTTTTCTACTATTATTAGTTACTAAAAAGTGTTAATTGTAAATAAAAAACATATGTGGGTTTATTTATAAAAAGATTATTATCATATGTTTCTTCATTTATAATTACTATAATTAGGGAAATATATGCAAATTATATTTAAATAAAATATCCATAAGATTATTTATTATTATTAAAATATGCATATCATATCTAATATTCTTAAACAATATTCTTAAAATATCGTATCATTTAATTGGTTGGAATAATATCTCAAATAAAACAAATACTACTAACAAGATGATTTGAGATATTGTGCAGATATTATAATAAGATTAACTCAGGTATGAACTATAATAAGATTAACTCCGAAAGACGGCGCACAAGACTGCGATGTCTTGACACTGAGATTCGGGGCAGATGCTATTTGGTTTTATCCGTCCACCTCTCCGAAGATGCCAAGTTGATTTATGGCACCGTGTATCGGAGGTTTAGACGGATGCGGCCGATGTAGCAGACTTCGTCAGATTCCCCCTCGCTTGAGGGGTTTTTGATTTTGGGGACGCTCTTCCCTGCAAGCGCAAGCCCCTGCAGTTAATTACACTACCGCATCGCGGTAGCAACTTTCTCCTTCTCCAGAATTTCACCTCGTGTCGTGTGTGTTTGTTTTGTTTGTGGTTGCCCGTGGATTGTATACGGAGACTGAGTAATGCCGTCGCCCGTAGGACGTGGATTAGTCCAAATCCGTATTTACTTAGATTTGGGTTTGGTGTTTTTAGTTTAAGGATACGTTAGCCGCGTTGCGGCTAAAATCAACTTAAACGTTCGTTAAGGATACGATAGTCCTGTTTGAGACTAAGATCAACTTAACGTGATGATCCATTTAATATCTGGCCTTCGGGACTCGCCACCTCTCTAAAGTCGTTGAAGGATTACAACGGCAGATGTCAGAGGAGTTCAGAGATGTGCCCTTGAACCAAGGTTGATTTGGAGTTTTATAGTCCGTTTGAATGTTTAAGGATACGTTAGCCATGTTTGGGGGCTAAGATCAACTTAAACAGGATCGTTTAGATCCGGCAAAAGAGCATTTGGAGGCTCTATTGTTCCAGTTTAGGGACGTAGTGGTCCATAGGTAGTTTAGGGACATTGCGGTCCATATTCCAGTTTAGGGACATGGTGGTCCGCATTCCAGTTTAGGGAAGTGGTGGTCCGTCATTAGTTTAAGGACATTTCGGTCCATTATTAGTTTAAGGACGTTTCGGTCCATCGCCAGTTTAAGGACGTAGTGGTCCATCATTAGTTTAAGGACGTTTCAGTCCAATGTTAGTTTAAGGACGTTTCGGTCCACGAGTTTAAGGACCCCGCAGTCCATATTGATGTGTGTGGTCGTCGGGACCAGTCATCTCTCTGACGACATTGAATGATTACAACGACATGTGTCAGAGGAGCTCGGAGATGTACCCTCGAACCGGATGTAAATTGATTTAGAGAGCAGCCGTGCTCAGTCAATTTAATTTGAGGACTTATGGCCACGACTGGGCTAAGTTCAGTTTTGTCTTTGGCTTATTGGACCTGTGCTAGGGCCTTGCTCCTTCACTGCATTATTTTTCTTTGTTTTGGTTGGGCTATGCCCTTTTATAAATGATGCAGAGCATCTATTTAATTAGGCATGCTTGGTCTTTTAATTTGGACCTGGCCCTTTAGGAAATGCCTTGCATTTATCAGGCACTTTGCGCCAATCAGAGAGCGCAAGCGCTTGTAGTATTGACACGTGTCGCGTAAGCGCAGTGCGCTGCACTTGCGCTGCTGACACGTGGTGCACTCTGGTGAGTTGCGCCAATTACAGAGAGCAAAGCTCTATCTCAAAGCGCATAGCGCAAATGGTTCAGATGCTGACACGTGGCGCTCTCAGGTGGCTTGCGCCAACCCAGGAGCGCAACAGTGCAGATCTCCAAGTGCAAGGCACTATAAATTTGAGAATCCTTTAGATTCTAGAACCAATGGTTCATAATCAGAAGTGCAAAGCACTGTTTGCTTTCTTGATCTAATTTGGATCAAAGAAAACAAGTCTCTCTTGTTTTTCTTATCTCAGAGAACCAAAGGTTCATAAAAAGTGCAAAGCACTGTTTTTATTTGTTTTTTATTTAAGGTCCTTGATCTTGTTTTTAGATCGATGATCTGTTCACAAGAGAATTTTCTCTTTTTCTAAAGGCTTTTTACCTTTTTTGTTCTTGAGAATTTCTCTCCAATTCTTCAGAGCTCTCTCTCTGTTTAATTTCTCCCAAAATGATGGTCCTCCTTTTGAATTGAGGTCTAGGGCCCTTTTTATAGTGCCCATAAATTAGTTAAATTTGTTAAAGAGATCTTTCTCTGAGTGATTTGGGGAATTTTCCCCACCGTTGGATCTTTGATCCAAGGGCTTCTGTTTTACAGAAGAAAATCTTCTTGTTTTAACAAGAACGGAAAGATTTCTTAGAATTTTAATTCTGTTTGGCGCAAACGCTCCAGAGCGTGATACGTGTCACGCAGCGCACAGCGCAGCTGCACTGTGCTTGCGCATCTGCGCTGACACGTGTCGTGCAGCGCACAGCGCAGTTGCGCTTGCGCAACTGCGCTGACACGTTTCGCGCAGCGCACGGCGCAGCGCTGCTGCGATTGCGCAACTGCGCTGACACGTGTCGCGCAGCGCAGCGCTTGCGCAAAAGCGACTGCGCTGACACGTGTCGCACAGCGCAGTGCTTGCGCAACTGAAGCTTTGCTTCTATTTTGTTTTTAATAGAGCTTTGCTCTTGATAGAGTGCGCTACATTGGGCACTGCGCTCCCTGCGCTGATGTGTCTGATTTTGACACGTGGCGCTCTGTGCGCAGCGCAGGGGATCTGAAGCGTTGCTTCATTTATTTTAATTTTAATTTTCAATACAGAGCTTTGCTCTGATTGGGGAAACAGAAGCGTTGCTTCGTTTCCCCCCTTGGAATTTGAACAGAGCTTTACTCTGATTGGGGTAAACAAATGCCCCCCCACCGTTGCGCTTACGTGGCCTTCCAAACGTGAGCGCAGCGGTGGCAGAATCCCAACCATCGCGGTAACTCTTGGGAGTTGAAAGGGTATTTGATGCCTATAAATAGAACCTTTGGTCCTTTAGATGATCTTCATCTTCACAATTTTACTTTCAGAACTCAGAGCCCTGCTCTCTTGTTTAAACACTTTTAAAAGTTCAACTTTAGAGAATTTTTAGGTAAAAAATATAAATTTTGATTAAATTAAATTAATTTTAAGAGCTTTGCTCTCAATAAATCCCTGATCTAAAGAAGACTCATTTAGGGTTTCACTTAGCAGAGCTTTGCTCTAAGGGGGTTTAAAGAGAACTAAAGGGAACCCTATTAGGGTTCCATTAACAGAGCTATGTTCTCTAAAAGATTTTCCTTGGATTTTCTTAATTAATGGAGCTTTGCTCCTTCCAAATCATATAGAAGAACTCTTAAGAGTTCTTCATGGCATTTGATACTATTATTATTATTATATCATTTTTTTCCCAGAGCAGAGCTCTCAATGTTCTTAGGGAATTTTCCTCAAATTCTCCTCATAACTGATTTTGACTGGTGTCACTCCTGTCTGCAGAGCATTGCTCTCGAGGAGTTTAACTTTTAACTTTCTGTATTTTCTTATTTGTTAATCTCCCTGTACTATTTTCTTCAGGTATTATGGCGGTGCGTCTATACAGCTTGCACGAGTTCATCACTTATGAGGATATCCGTGTACAGGGCCGTCAACAGAACCAGGAGTTTACGGACGCCCAGTGTGCGGAGGTCATGGGTCGCCTCAATGCAAGTAGTGGTTGGCTGCTTCCTCATCGTTCAGCTCTCTTAAAAGTCATGCTGGGAGCAATATGGAGAGCACTTCCAGGGTTTCACGAGGCCTTACCGCTCAATGCGCTGGATGATGCCGAAGATAAGGTGCATTCAGTGTACCTGACGGGGCTGATCTCGAAGAAACGGTGGGACAGCCTCATCAACATCCTACATCAAATTTTTCAGTAGACGACGATAGTTGCTGCTTACCGAAGGCCGGATGGGCTTGCCGAGGATCTTGACACACAGGAGCGCGAGAGGCTGCGCACAAGAATAATCAGAAAGGCCAGACGAACTCTGGACGGCCTTACTTTTGAATTCCTCAATCCGTGCCCCGGATTTGAGGTTATACCTTTGTAAACATTTTAATAATGTGATTGTTTATTTCTCCGTGATTGTAAGAACCCCTTTTTTTATGATATGAATAGAAAATTTCCATTTCAGCTTGTCTTATTCCTTGTTCTGAACCGTTTGCACATGCATAAATAAGTATGTCTTGAACGCTTGATCAAATATAAATCGAATGTTCTTTCTGTCACTCTCTTATTATCAGCATGTTGTCTTGATAAACTTAATTTCTCCAAGAGATAGCGATGGCTTAGGCCGCAGGTTCAGATCTGCTGCCTAAGACTTTTCAATTCTATGAGCCGTGAGGGTCTCATAGAGACTTTTCTCCCTACGGATCGAGAGGATCTCGTAGGTGTTTTTTTTTCCTCCTTAGGAATCGTGAGGATTCCTAAGTGTGGTTTTCTCTTATAAGTCGTAAGGATCTCACAAGAGAAATTATTCCCTTGCGAGTCGTGAGAACCCGCAAGTGATGGGTGAAGTTGTCCTTATCCGCATTTTACGGAGTCAGGAGTTGCTCTGGATGCTTCCCACGGGTTCACTGCCGTGTTCCGCGAGGACCAGACTCCGCTCTGGATGCTTCGCACTGGTTCATTGCCGTGCTCTGTGAGGACCAGGATCCGCTCTGGACGTTTTCCATGGGGTCAGGATTGACATAAGCCGCTTTCCACGTAGTCAGGCATTTTTTGCTCTAGATGCTTCCCACGGGTTCACTGCCGTGTTCGGCGAGGACCAGGATCCACTCTGGACGTTTTCCACGGGGTTAGGATTGACATGAGCCGCTTTCCACGTACCAGGAATTTTTTCTCTGGATGTTTCACACGGGGTCAGGATTGACATAAGCCGCGTTCCACGTAGCCAGGAATTTTTTGCTCTGGATGTTTCACACGGGGTCAGGATTGACATAAGCCGCGTTCCACGTAGCCAGGAATTTTTTCTCCAGATGCTTCCCACGGGTTCACTGCCGTGTTCGGGGAGGACTAGGTTCCGCTCTGGATGCTTCACACGGGTTCATTACCGTGCTCTGCGAGGACCAGGATCCGCTCTGGACGTTTTCCACGGGGTCAGGATTGACATGAGCTGCTTTCCACGTACCAGGAATTTTTTCTCTGGATGTTTCACACGGGGTCAGGATTGACATAAGCCGCGTTCCACGTAGCCAGGAATTTTTTTTGCTCTGGATGTTTCACACGGGGTCAGGATTGACATATGTCGCGTTCCACGTAGCCAGGAATTTTTGCTCTAGATGCTTCCCACGGGTTCACTGCCGTGTTCGGCGAGGACTAGGTTCCGCTCTGGATGCTTCACACGGGTTCATTGCCGTGCTCTGCGAGGACCAGGATCCGCTCTGGACGTTTTCCACGGGGTCAGGATTGACATGAGCCGCTTTCCACGTACCAGGAATTTTTGCTCTGGATGTTTCACACGGGGTTAGGATTGACATAAGCCGCGTTCCACGTAGCCAGGAATTTTTTTTGCTCTGGATGTTTCACACGGGGTCAGGATTGACATAAGCCGCGTTCCACATAGCCAGGAATTTTTGCTCTAGATGCTTCCCTCGGGTTCACTGCCGTGTTTGGCGAGGACTAGGCTCCACTCTGGATGCTTCGCACGGGTTCACTGCCGTGTTCGGCGAGGACCAGGATCCGCTCTGGACATTTTCCACGGGGTCAGGATTGACATAAGCCGCTTTCTACGTAGCCAGGAATTTTTGCTCTGGATGTTTCACACGGGGTCAGGATTGACATAAGCCGCGTTCCACGTAGCCAGGATTTTTTTTTATTGTATCCGTATCTAATGGAATGAGGGTTTGACTCTGGGTGATTTGTATATAGCCGAGCCATAGAACTGGGAGTTTCCGCTGTTCCGCTTCGCTTGAAGTTGTATCCGTTGTTACGAGACGAGTGTTGAGATGACCTCTAGGTCATTTGCGACCCGTCGAGATTTGGCTTCTTCTTATGATGAAACCTGGGAGAGGAGTATGATCCCTTCTTTGTTTACGCCCTTGGACTGTATACAGGGTTTGATGTAACATCACCTGTAGGGCATAAATTTCATTTTTCATTTTGTTTCTTTTTCCGCGATGCTCTATCATTTCAGCTTTTATATCGCGAAGGTCGCGATTGCCCTATCATTTCGGCTATTTTTCGCGGTGCCCTATCATTTCGGCTATTTATTTTATTTTTACTCGCTGCTTTTTATTGCGAGTTGCCCCATCATTTCGGCTATTTCATGCATACATTCTTACTTGCTGATTTTTATTGCAAGTTGCCCCATCATTTCGACTATTTCGTATGCATGTGCGGCTCACTGGCTTTTTACCGTGAATTTGAAATTAGACACCGATTTCGGCATCAGCACCGCTACTACTGGGACATTGCCAGGAGCGAATCATCATCTGTCTCTGTCGATGTCGAACAAAGGTGGCTTAGCGAACAGGGTTAGGGTCCTGTTGACTAAGGCTTTTAACTTTATGAGCCGTAAGGGTCTCGCAAAGGTATTTCTCCCTACAAGTCGTGAGGATCTTGTAGGTGTATTTTCTCCTTAGGAATCGTGAGGATTCCTAAGTGTTCGTTTCCTCTGTAAGTCGTAAGGATCCTACAGGAGGGTTTTCTCCTCATAAATTGAGAGGATTTACAAGGGTTGTTCACCATGCGAACATATCCCCAATCAGGGATGAGACTTGGTTAGGGAAATACTTATTTGCGCCCGTGGATTGTATACAAGGGTCAATATTGAACCACTTGTAGGGCACAATTTCGGAAGTTGTGGGGGTTGCTTAAGCACAGGTTTAGGTCTCTGTAACTTAAGACTTTCAACTCTTATGAGCCGTGAGGGTCCCATAAGAGAGTTCTCCTTACGAGTCATGAGGATCTCGCAAGTGTATTTTCTCCTTAGGAATCGTGGGGATCCCTAAGTATGTCGCTCCCTTGTGAGTCGTAAGGATCTCAAGCGGGTGGTTTCTCCTTACAAGGTCGAGAGGACCCTATAAGTGTCCTTTAACGAGGTTGCGCCCTTTCGGGTTTTCACAAATACTCGCCGGTAGCCCTGCTGTTTTTACTCATGGAGCCCTTTCGGGTTTTCATCCGTGCCCATTTTGCTTATGGACATACCGTTTTTTTTATTCTTTTTATTTTCTTTTTTTTTACGAGGTCGCACCCTTTCGGGTTTTCACGAACACTCGCCGGTAGCCCTGCTGTTTTTACTCACGGAGCCCTTTCGGGTTTTCATCCGTGCCCATTTTGCTTATGGACATACCTTTTTTTTTTAGCGTCAGCCTGAGGATACTGCGGTAATAGTTTTAAGGACGTTTCGGTCCGCTTACAAGTTTTAGGACATTGCGGTCCATCATTAGTTTAAGGACGTTTCGGTCCGCCGTTAGTTTAAGGACGTTTCGGTCTGTCGTCGCCGTATTTGAGGCGAACATCTAGTTTATTGACTTTTCGGTCCCTAGGGTTTTCCCTATGCCTGTACATGATGCCCCCGGCGTATCCATCTTTCTCGGAGCGTGCGGTTGTGGCGGGTTCACCTTCCAGTTTTCGGACAACGCGAACTTGCCTTGTTGGTATTGATCTTCAACCCAGTTTTTGAAGACGTAGCAATTCTCGATCAGGTGACCCAGTACTCGGTGATAGGGACAGTAGTCGGGCTCATTGACGTCATTTGGTCGCGACGGACGTTTTGGCTCCGGCAGATTTATGAGTCGGTTGCGCAACGCCAACTCGAACAGTCCCCTTGTTTTATCTTGCAGAAACGAGTAAGGACGTTTCAACCTCTCTTCGAGGGACGGACGTGGTCGCAGATTGTTTTGGCGAACAACCGGTCTAGGGCCACTCGATTGCTGTTGAATGTTGGCCTCGAGGGCTGTTTTTTCCTTTCCTTTATCTTTTGTGCTCGATCCTTTATTTGCGGGGCCGAGATTTTTTTCGAGCAGCGTGCGATTGCACGGCTGAACGTTCTCGCAACTCCTCAATTCTTTCATTTTTGAAATAGATTCCTTGAGGAGATGGATGAAGGCAGCTTCTTCCTCAGAGTCACTTCCAAAGGTGATAATTTGTGATCCCTTGGAGTCGGCTATATGACAGTCGGCGGCGGCTCCTTTGCGCTCATCTATCGCATTTTTTCGACGTCTACGAGCTTCACATTTTGTCCCGTCGAAGTGTTGCTTTCGAGCGACATACCCTTGCCACCAACAGTTAAAGGATTCGCAGTCTTCAGTAGGATGTATGATCTTCTGATGATATAAGCAGAAGTTATGATGCATCTCTACTCCACCGAAAGTATTTTCTTCAGAGGGCGGTAGCTTCATTCCCGCTGACAGGGCTTTGGCGAACCTTTTCCTCGTCTTGAATTTATTTTTATCTGCAGTGGATGGCTTTTGATTTGACGGGAGGGTCTTGGCTTTTTCCAGTATGGCCATCTCACGCTCTTGATTGGCTTTTGCTTTCAGACGAATTTCATTTAAGAAGATATCGATCAACTCGTCTGATGGCCGTAGAATTTCCGGCTCAAGGTTCGCACTTGGTTTCTCGGCGCGAGGAGCCTCTTCATCATCCGCCAGTGAATGAGAGATCACATGACAAGTCGCTACGTAGTCTTCGGATTCGTCTGATGAGTTTTCCCTATCGTTTTCGTCCTTGACAAAAGAACAAGCTGCCCCCATCGTGTCCGTCTTCTTTGGAGTGTGCGGCTGGGGTGGATTTACCTTCCACTTTTCAGATAGGGCAAACTTGCCTTGTAGGTATTGATCTTCAATCCATCCCTTGAAGACGAAGCAATCCTCAATCGGATGGCTTTCCGTTTGATGATAGGGGCAATAATTGGGGTTATTCGCCTCGTTGGGTTATGGCGGTTGCCTTGGATTCGGCAAGTTGATAAGCCTGTTGCGCATAGCCAGCTCGAACAGCTTCTTCGACTTATCCCGCGGGAATGAGTAGGGGCGCCTCATTTTCTCAATATAGAACCGCCGTCTCTCTCCCGATTGATCTGCTAGCTTTAGGGTGCTGGGTTGTTGATGAGCATTCGCAACGAAGGTTGTCTTCCCTTTACCCTTGTCGTTCTGCGGTTCTGGCTTTGGGGGAGAAGGTCTGTGACCCATTTGATCCATCTGGGCCAGCTTGTCGATCAAATCCTGGAATGTGGTCGGCTTAAAGAACATCATGAACTGTGAGATAGTGGCATGAGGGTCTAGGGTACCCACGAACATGCCCACCGCGAGCGCTTCTTCAATGCGTTGTTCGCATTTTGACCACAAGTTTCACCAGCGTATAGCGTACTGAATCCACGTCTCGCCCGGCCTTACCCTGGCATTAATCAATGCTGATATCGGGGCCCGTTCGCTGGCGCTCGCGAATCGCTGAGTGAATAGCAACTCCATTTCAGCGAACGTCTTGACAGAATCATTCGGGAGTTCGGAATACCATTCGAACGCTGTATCTGACAAGCTGCCGACGAATTGGCGAAGCATCAATTTGTCATCGCCTCCAGTATTGCCGCATAAGGCCCTGAATTGAGCGACATGCTGATGCGGATTCCCTGTCCCTTTATATATATGGAACTTAGGTATTGTATAGCCCGGCGGGTACTGTACCTGATCATACCAGCCCGGATATGGTCATCCTGTTTTGACGATCTGACCGGCTGCCTCAGTCGCATGATGAACCTATATATGCTGGGCTATATATTCGTCCAAGTTAGCTTTGGAGATTGCCTCCTCCTTGGCTGTTGACAAAGCCAGTGGAGGATTTGACGTTTCTCCCCTGTCGTCTTCAAGGACAACCGGAGGATCTTCAGCAGGAGGATTCTGCTGAATCATCATCCCTACCATATCTTGGAAGAGAAGCGCCATTTGTTTTATATTAGCCGCTTACTCTGCAGCTTCTTTGTCCTTCTTTTCGAGGACTCTGCGTAGGTAATCAGCGTCAGTTTCTTGTTCATGACGCTGCTCCGATGATGCCTCTGAGCTTTCTTTTGGCTCGGTAAGTGCGGCCATTGCAGTCATCATCTCTTGAAGCTTTTGCTGCTGCTCCTGAGCTTTGGTCACGGATCGGGTGAGTGGTCGGTGACCCGTCGAAGCACGGCTTTCCTCCTTTCCAGAAGCCATATAAATAGTGTGCACCACCATGCCCCCAGACTTGGGGCGTTTGTGCCCATCACTTTTATGGTTCGCCTTGTTCACAGGGGCTTTTTGTGGCCTCCTTTTCTTTTGAGTGATTGACATTGAAGGTGTCGTTGCAGTGGACACCCGAGTAACCGTTGCTTCTTTCGACCTGGCAGAGTAGTCTTCCTCCTGCCGAACCTTCGTCTTTTTCTGTCGGCGGAGATAGTTTTCATCAATCACCGACTCTTGGACCTGTCGCCAGACCTTGTAAATTTTAGAAGACAGCCGTTGAGGGGGCTGCTCTAGCTTCTTCTCTGAAGTATTCTCCATAGGTGAAGGAGTTCGTTTCAACATCACAGTAGAAGAGTTTCTGTGCACCGTATTCAGCAATTCAAAGCTGTTCCTGGTTGGAACAGCAGCATCGATCCTCACCATCGGAGCTGGTGTAGTAAATCCAGAGGGGGAGTTACCCCCAGCCTTCCTCACTCGTCGCCAATGGCGACGTCGAGCATGACGAGCCGTTGAGACTGGCTCGGAGATAGAAACATCTTCTTTTCGCCCTTTGTCCGGTTGAGGCGCTGCTGGTGTTAATCTCTCAAAGACTGAGGTTGTCCTTTGAGGGATGATATTCAACCTGTCGAAGACAGATCCTTGAGCAGGTGCAGGAGCAAGAATAGTCAATCTTGAAAAGACTGACTCTTTGACAGGGGGAGCCGCCTTGACGACTTCTGAAGCAGCAGCCGTTGCCTTCCTTTGGACAGCCATTTTAGAGTTCAGATTTAGCCTGGTGAAAATAGAGGCTGTTGGCTTGGTAATGGACGACCTATTGACAGGGGCCGTCGCAGCAGTGAGCCGGTCGAAGACCGACTTCTTGTTCACTTCCGGTGCAGGTATTGGCATAAGGAAGCTTGAAGGCGGGATCATGGTCCCGAAAAATAGGCCGGTGGTGGCCTGGGTCACCTGTTTAACCGGCAAAGCGAGGAAGGAGGACGCTTGGGGCCCATATGCTACACCTCTTGGTGAGGTGGAGCGTCCGTTGCAGTGGCATTTCGAGCAGTTGGTGCAGTTAAATGCCATTGAATCTTGAGTTCTGCGCCAGGCAAAAGACCAAATCTTAGTAACTTGAAATCCAAAAGCAACCGTTAACAAACCGCGATTGGTTCGCGAAGACGGCACACGAAGTGTGGAGTGGAAAGAGGAAAAGGTGCCACTGGGCATGCCAGAATCTGTTCCCCTCTGAAAGACGGCGCACAAGACTGCGATGTCCTGACGCTGAGATTCGGGGCAGATGCTATTTGGTTTTATCCGTCCACCTCTCCGAAGATGCCAAGTTGATTTATGGCACCGTGTATCGGAGGTTTAGACGGATGCGGCCGATGTAGCAAACTTCGTCAGATTCCCCCTGGCTTGAGGGGTTTTTGATTATGGGGACGCTCTTCCCTGCAGGCGCAAGCCCCTGCAGTTAATTACGCTACCGCATCGCGGTAGCAACTTTCTCCTTCTCCAGAATTTCACTTCGTGTCGTGTGTGTTTGTTTTGTTTGTGGTTGCCCGTGGATTGTTTACGGAGACTGAGTAATGCCGTCGCCCGTAGGACGTGGATTAGTCCAAATCCGTATTTACTTAGATTTGGATTTGGTGTTTTTAGTTTAAGGATACGTTAGCCGCGTTGCGGCTAAGATCAACTTAAATGTTCGTTAAGGATACGATAGTCCTGTTTGAGACTAAGATCAACTTAACGTGATAATCCAATTAATATCTGGCCATCGGGACTCGTCACCTCTCTAAAGTCGTTGAAGGATTACAACGGCAGATGTCAGAGGAGTTCAGAGATGTACCCTTGAACCAAGGTTGATTTGGAGTTTTATAGTCCGTTTGAATGTTTAAGGATACGTTAGCCGTGTTTGGGGGCTAAGATCAACTTAAACGGGATCGTTTAGATCCGGCAAAAGAGTATTTGGAGGCTCTATTGTTCCAGTTTAGGGACGTAGTGGTCCATAGGTAGTTTAGGGACATTGCGGTCCATATTCCAGTTTAGGGACATGGTGGTCCGCATTCCAGTTTAGGGACGTGGTGGTCCGTCATTAGTTTAAGGACATTTCGGTCCATTATTGGTTTAAGGACGTTTCGGTCCATCGCCAGTTTAAGGACGTAGTGGTCCATCATTAGTTTAAGGACGTTTCAGTCCAATGTTAGTTTAAGGACGTTTCGGTCCACGAGTTTAAGGACCCCGCAGTCCATATTGATGTGTGTGGTCGTCGGGTCCCGTCATCTCTCTGACGACGTTGAATGATTACAACGACATGTGTCAGAGGAGCTCGGTGATGTACCCTCGAACCGGATGTAAATTGATTTAGAGAGCATCCGTGCTCAGTCAATTTAATTTGAGGACTTATGGCCACGACTGGGCTAAGTTCAATTTTGTCTTTGGCTTATTGGACCTGTGCTAGGGCCTTGCCCCTTCACTGCATTATTTTTCTTTGTTTTGGTTGGGCTCTGCCCTTTTATAAATGATGCAGAGCATCTATTTAATTAGGCATGCTTGGTCTTTTAATTTGGGCCTGGCCCTTTAGGAAATGCCTTGTATTTATCAGGCACTTTGCGCCAATCAGAGAGCGCAAGCGCTTGTAGTATTGACATGTGTCGCGCAAGCGCAGTGCGCTGCGCTTGCGCTGCTGACACGTGGTGCACTCTGGTGAGTTGCGCCAATTACAGAGAGCAAAGCTCTATCTCAAAGCGCATAGCGCAAATGGTTCAGATGCTGACACGTGGCGCTCTCAGGTGGCTTGCGCCAACCCAGGAGCGCAACAATGCAGATCTCCAAGTGCAAGGTACTATAAATTTGAGAATCCTTTAGATTCTAGAACCAATGGTTCATAATCAGAAGTGCAAAGCACTGTTTGCTTTCTTGATCTAATTTGGATCAAAGAAAACAAGTCTCTCTTGTTTTTCTTATCTCAGAGAACCAAAGGTTCATAAAAAGTGCAAAGCACTGTTTTTATTTGTTTTTTATTTAAGGTCCTTGATCTTGTTTTTAGATCGATGATCTGTTCACAAGAGAATTTTCTCTTTTTCTAAAGGCTTTTTACCTTTTTTGTTCTTTAGGATTTCTCTCCAATTCTTCAGAGCTCTCTCTCTGTTTAATTTCTCCCAAAATGATGGTCCTCCTTTTGAATTGAGGTCTAGGGCCCTTTTTATAGTGCCCATAAATTAGTTAAATTTGTTAAAGAGATCTTTCTCTGAGTGATTTGGGGAATTTTCTCCACCGTTGGATCTTTGATCAAAGGGCTTCTGTTTTACAAAAGAAAATCCTCTTGTTTTAACAAGAACAGAAAGATTTCTTAGAATTTTAATTCTGTTTGGCGCAAACGCTCCAGAGCGTGACACGTGTCGCGCAGCGCACGGCGCAGCGCAGCTGTGCTTGCGCATCTGTGCTGACACGTGTCGCGCAGCGCACGGCGCAGCGCTGCTGCGATTGCGCAACTGCGCTGACACGTATCGCGCAACGCAGCGCTTGCGCAAAAGCGACTGTGCTGACACGTGTCGCACAGCGCAATGCTTGCGCAACTGAAGCTTTGCTGCTATTTTGTTTTTAATAGAGCTTTGCTCTTAATGGAGTGCGCTACCTTGGGCGCTGCGCTCCCTGCGCTGGTGTGTCTGATTTTGACACGTGGCGTTCTGTGCGCAGCGCAGGGGATCTGAAGCGTTGCTTCATTTATTTTAATTTTAATTTTTAATACAGAGCTTTGCTCTGATTGGGGAAACAGAAGCGTTGCTTCGTTTCCCGCCTTAGAATTTGAACAGAGCTTTGCTCTGATTGGGGTAAACAAGGAGATCCACAACAAATCGATTCACCAAACTAAATTTGCCGAATATTAGGAGCAAATCGAAGAATCTCGCAACAGCAGAGAATAAGAGAAATATTTTCAGATCTTTTTATCAGAAGGATCTCTAAATATCGAGAGAAAAAGCTACGAGAAATTTGGAATCTCAATCCCACCAAACGGCGGCGGATCCGCGGTCAAAGGATGGTATAGGCGATGGAAGCGCGGTCTTCTGGCGGCCGTAGGATTTGAAAACTCAGGATCTTGATCGTAATTTGACAAACTTCAACATGACATCTAGGGTTTCACATTCCAGAGCCTATAAAAAGACCAAGAGCATCTATCATCAAAAAATCATCATCGAACTATCCATCGAAATATCGACTGATCTACCAAGCAAGCTAACTAGACAAAACTAGAGTTTGTAATTTGTTTTTTCAGCGAGCTACTTTTTTAATCCACTGGTAAATCAATAAAGGTAGTTCTTTTTCTAATTTTGTCGCATTTACATTCTGCATTTACTTTTCGCATTTACTTTCCGCAATTACTTTCCGCAATACTTTCTACAATTACTTTCTGCATTTTTAATTTTAATTATGGGTTCTATTTTCTTCCACCTTTCTTCTACTTTGCTAATATCCATGAGCGAGTAAATTCTTTCTTGCTAGGGTTTGTAGGATAGGGTAGAATAATGGATGAAAAATATCACTTGAATTCTTTTTAAAGCTTTAATTTTTATAAATATTAGAAAAATGAATATTAACCCTTTTATCGGGCGCACTATCACTTCATGATATTCACGACCACGATTTGAGATTCGTTAATAATCGTTTTGTTAAAGGCTTGAAATAAATAGAGATCAATGGAAAGACAAGGGTCAGTAGAGGGAAACCCTAACTCCCTACAAAAACCCTAATCCACATGCATCGCTATTTCTCTAGTATTAAATAATTAAAAGATAAAAAGAATTATTTTTAAAACACCATCCAATAACTACTAAATCCTATAAACTCTACAAGCCCTTCTATTATAAATTTTTCAAATCTTTTTAATAATAGACGATAACAAGCGACACCGTTATTGATTGCGATATTTAGAAACACATAGAAACACATAGACGATAACAACCAATCACTATGTTTCATTCATCCTGTCGCTTCTTATCTCTTTTTATACTATCACTCTAAGTCATACGTTGTTCTTATATTTTATATCCCTTACATTCATAATGTTATCAATCTAATGTAAGGTTCATTCCTGTTCCGTTTTTAACTGCTAATATATTCACTTTAAATATATCCTATCAAGTAAAAAAAAATCTTATTAATGCTTTTAGTTTACATGTTACTTTTGTTGCTTCCATTATTAGCTCACTTATTTTTCGTTTTATTTTCATCTACACTTTTACCTTATAAGTATTCTAAGTTATTTTGTACATGCTTGATTTGTAGTTTTACTAAATTAGTTTTGGTTCTTAAGGCTTATTGTAACACCCTAGTGTATTTATACCATATTTTATTTGAGTATTTTCCTAATATTGCGACAACTTCTTGATTATTATTATGTTTAGGTGTGGATAGTGCATTTGGTATCTGTGGTTATTATTATGCTTGAAACACAGTATGGTTTAAGATTACGTCATATAATTACCAGTACAGAGTATCCGTGCACATCTATATTCTATATGCATGTATAATATGTTTGGTATCTGCATAACTTTAAATAATACAAATAATAGTCAAATAATATTTTTTAATATGTAGCATGGTCGGTATCAAACCCCATACCCTATGGTTGTATCCAGATACCGGGTTCTTGTCCAGATTGATAAAACAGACTCGTTTGGATAGCTACGTGCATTTACGTATATCCGTTCTTGAGGGTATGCATTTTATTTAACCGGACGTCGCATTATAATTTTAACTGACACGTATATTATTCATATTTTAAAACTAGAATTTTAGAAGAGACCCGGGTATTTTTCGGAGTATTTTGTTGTTAGCTATATAATCCTAGAAAATATATTATAATATTTTTATATATATTATCAGTTTCTATATATATATATATATATATATATATATATATATATTAAATATATTTTTTAAAACTAAATATATTATAATCTCACTGTCTCTCTCTCCTCTCGCACTCTCTCTCTCCCCTCTCTTTCACACACAGTCTCTCTATTATATATTTATATTAAACCTAATATATTCTGAACAACCCCAGCTCTTTCTCTCTCTACCTCACTTCTTCTTCTTCGCCAGCAAACCCGAGCACCCAAAACCCTAGCCTTATCCCTCGCTTTCGCCGCCGACCTCACGACCTCGCCGACCTCGCCCTCGTCACGCCTTCTTCACTTCCTCTCCCTCTCTATCCTTAAGAACCCAGTAACCTCCCCGATCCAAGAACCCCGAGCAACCCAGAAAACCCTCAACGCCGCCACCGTCGTCGACCTTACCCCGTCACCACCCTCATCACCACCCTCACCGCTACCACCTCCTCTTCTCAACACCCCAGTAGAAACCTCGACGAATCCTACAACCCTGCGACCTACAACCCAAGAAAACCCCGACCTCGCCGTCGACCTCACCTTACCGGAGACCCACGACCACGTCGTCGTCTCCTCACCCCTCTTGACTCCCCGACACCTTAGGCTACCACCACCACCATCCTCAACAACTCCTAGAACCAAAACAGCAACCCAAGAAAACCCTTCTGCCCATCGCCGTGGACTTCGTCGTGGATGGCTACCTATCGTCGCCGTCACCCATCCTCTGTCCCCTGAGCCCAGAACTCGACACCAGACCCCAGAACCCACAACCCATTCCTTTCTTCTTCTCTTTTCTTTCTTTCTCTCTTTTCTTGCTTTCTCTCTTTTCTTGCTTTCATGAATTGGGTCTTGGCCGTCTCGTCGGAGTCACGCACGTCGCCGACCATCCGAACGACCCAGTCATCGTCGTCTTCCAGCATAGTCACGTCATTGTTCAACCAAGTCCAGTCCTGCACGCGCGTGTGTTGTATTGCGACGTTTATTCGACGTCGAACGTGACATATATACCCCGTCGTGAGATCCGATCAGGCAAGTTTATCTTGCAACATGCTATATTATATTATATCTATTTATATATGAATAAAAATAATACATGTGTTTTAATTATGCATCAAACATTATAGTTTTAACATTTTTCGATATTCGTTCGTATCCGTACTGAGAATAACATATCTAATTACATGCCGGAACATCCTGATATCATTATACGACGATATTAGTACCACGTGTTATCTAGATTGCATCATACGTAGTCATGAACGCATAAAAGGTTATTACAGATAGACACATATGCATCCTGGTATCCGTCGTGCTTACCATGTTCAGATATTCGTTACAGTTTCACATTTGGGTATTTATCTGATACATATGCATCACATGATATGTTCACGACCCACTACTTGACGCATTACTTGGATCTAGTTAATAATGCTAACAATCCTGACTTGTTGTCCTGACGGACGTTACTTGTTTTCTGCATAGACAAAAACCTGTACCTGCTTGATCCTGTGTTTGCATTAGATCTATATTGGCAATACCCGACTTTAACACAAACCCGGGGTAGAGGGAAAATCAAGAATCTAACCGAAACGTAACTCAAAAGGCTATTATTACATATTTGCCATTTTTTCGGGCGTTACGAAATAATCCTGTTTACCGTTTTTTCGGACGTTACGGAATAATCTTGTTTTCCATTTTTCCGGGGGTTACGGAATAATTACATATTTGCCGTTTTTCCAGGCGTTACGGAATAATCCTGTTTGCCGTTTTTCCGGGCGTTGCGAAATAATCATGTTACCGTGGTCCTGTGGGGAATGAACGGGGCATAAACTGATGGGTTACGATGAGAATTATATTAATTGATTTCAAAGACTTTTAGTATAGATAACCTAGAAGTCCAGTTTTAGGTTACATATCACATACACACACGTACCTCACCGTTTATATTTATGTTGTTGATTTATATTCATATCTATATATCTTTTTACATCCAGGTTATTACTAATATTTTGATATTATGACGCACTGACATCTGGGCTTTGTATGGCCCAGTTCCTCTATCTTTATCGCAGGCTGAACAGGAGTATTTTAGCCGTCAAGCCGAGCAGTGAGGAATTGAATAATTGTTATTTAGAGATGTTTAGTTTAGTTTATTTCAATAATTTTATTTCCTTGATGTGAGCCCATATTGGGACAAGTTTTAGATGTTGTTTATTAGATTTAATTCGTTTCCGCTTACGCATTTTCTTGATTCTTTTACTGTGGCAAATGGACATGTACTAGCTAGTTTTATATATTTTACTGTTCTTGATATTCTATAGACAGCCGTAATTTTACTGTGGAGGGGTGTTTCCCAGCCACGGGTAGCATGGTCGGCTCTGTCACGTGCCGTAGTTTGAGCACTCTGGGAAGAGGGGCGTGACAAGGTTTGTTTGGTATCAGAGACATAGAATTTAGGATTAATTGGGTTTGGTTCCTTTGTTGTTGGGTATTAAACCCGATACACTAACCAGAAAACCCGTAATTAGGAACATGTCCTGCCACATTACTATTTTACCAGTCTTGAATCTATAGCTATCAGTATCTTGTTTATTGAATCCCATTTACTGGTGCTAATCCTCTTCAGGGTCTTGGCTTCAGAATCATGGTGGATAGCGATTTTCGATCGTACCATAGGTGTGTTGATGACGCCGCATTGCTCGGAGTTATACGTGGAATGCTGGAAAACCAGAAGCGGCAAGCCAAGCTGAATCAGCGGCAAGCCGAGGCTTTCCAGGAGGGCCTGCGGACAGTCCAACAGTCCGTAGTTGCAGCAGCACCCGAGCCAGCACAGCGTAAGGACACCGTGACGGATTTCAGAAGGCTTAGCCCGTCCACTTTTACTGAATTAGAGGAGCCGTTTCCAGCGGAGCAGTGGCTAGTTAATACGGAGAATCTGCTTGTCACCGCGCAGATTCCAGAGGAGAAAAGGGTGGATGTAGTATGCATCCAACTGGTAGATTACGCTCGCGAATGGTGGCTCGTAGAGGAGACCCGTCTGCCCAAGCCGACCAGTTGGGCAGCGTTTTCGCGAAGTTTCTTGGAGAAGTTCTTTCCGCAAACTGCTCGAGAAAAAATGGAAGAAAAGTTTATTAACCTGAAGCAAAATGGAGGATCCGTTGATGCGCATGCAGCTGAGTAGACTCGTCTCAGTCGATTTGCGGGGCCTTTGGTTGCCAACGATGTAGATAGGGCACGAAGGTTTATGCGTAGCTTGGACTTGGAGATTCAGAGACATATTATATCTCTGGGATTGACCACCTTCTTCTAAGTTCTCAAGGCAACCAGGGAGCAGCAGAGTTTATCAGCGAAAGCAAAGGGTAATCAATAGCAAGCCGTCGTAGTGTAGGAGCCGGCGTTTACGCCAAACCGAGCTCCTGTATGCAGAGGTATCCCAGTGAACAGGCGAGGCATTATGCCTATGAAGAAGTCCATTGTACCCGATCAGAAAGCAAGGGTGTTTTGTGACTACTGCCAACGACCGGGTCATTTCCGGAGAGAATGTCGAAGGAGGCTTGGACTCTGTCTTGTTTGCGGATCAACTGACCATACCATCGATGCTTGTCCTTCAAAGCTACGATTGAAGGACAATTTTTAGAAGGCACCGCAGAAGCAGATTTATGGGCAGAAGCAGATTACTCAAGGGCCTAATCAAGCACAGGCCTTTACTTTAACGGCCGAGTAGGCCAAGGCTTCAGATGAAGTTGTTTCAGGTATCCTACTCGTTCATAATTTTCCTGCATTGGCATTATTTGATTCAGGTGCATCCCATTGCTTTATGTCATCAAGGTTTATTAGTGCACACTCAATTCCACACACGGCCATGTCTAGTTGCTGGAACATACACACTGGGAATGGGGAAATTATATCTAGTAGTGAGTGTAAAGATTGTCCGATTGTTATATGCGGACGAGAGCTATTCACGGATTTCTTGGTGATTGATTCTAGCAGCTATGATGTCGTCTTGGGAATGGATTTTCTCGGTACTTTTCACACCCACATTGAGTGTAGGGCAAACAAACTGATTTTTCAGATTTCCGAACATCCGGAGTTCATATTTTCAGGAGGTAACAGATCTGTCGGGCCAGTCGAATATAGGGCTAGGCTGACTGGTGCCGTTCTTTCATCGATGGAAGTAGATAAGTAGGAAGTGCCAGCAACAGTTCAAGAGTTTATGGACGTGTTCGAAGATATCTCAGGTTTACCGCCGAAACGAGATGTGGAGTTCGCGATCGACCTTGTTCCTAGAGCAGCACCAATTTCAAAGGCGTATTATCCGATGGCGCCGGTGGAATTGGAAAAGGTAAAGAAACAGGTTACCGAATTGTTAGAGAAGGGTTGGATTCACAGCAGCAATTCATCCTGGGGGCTCCAGTTCTTCTAGTCAAGAAGAAAGATGGCACGCGGAGAATGTGCATCAACTATCGAGAATTAAATCGGGTAACTATTAAGAACAGGTACCTAATCCCTCGAATCGGCGAATTATTCAATCAACTCAGTGGCGCGAGGGTATTCTCGAAGTTGGATTTGCGATTCGGATATCATCAAGTTCGGCTGAAATCAGAAGATATTTGCAAGACAGTGTTCCGAACTCGATATGGGCGTTACGAGTACTTAGTGATGCCATTCAGAGTCACGAACGTACTGGCGATATTTATGGACTTGATGAATCGAATATTTTCACCGTATTTGGACTAGTTCGTAATAGTATTTAAATATTCTAGTCCATTCGAGGAGTAAAGAAGAGCATGCAGAACACTTGAAGATCTGTTCATATCATAATATTGCATTATTATATTCCCCATTCTTATGCATTTTACAAATAAACAGGTGCTTTTGACCCATGTCTACTACATAGTTACAGGTTACAGGTTCTTGGAGCTAAAACAGTGAAAAAGATAAAAGACAATGCAAAAGTGAGACTACGACCGGCAAACAGAAGGATTTTGATAAAGCCTACACAAAGATCAGTTCACAAAGTACAAGGCAGCGCAAGGTCCAAGATTTCATCACGAAGCAACGGTAAAAGTCCACTGAAATTGTTCACTGTGGAGATCTGGAAGAAACCTAGAAAACAAATTAAGAAAAGAACTAAAGAAGTAGGAAGACCAAACAACCCTAAACCAGCACAAGAGAATTGAGAAGCCAAGTCTATCATTTGGCCGCGGAACCGCGGCCAAACCATGGCTGCGGCCGCGGTTCCGCGGCCGTCTAGAGCAAGTCGAGGAGAATTTTTTTACCATGTTCTGTGGCGGCGCTGACTAGTCTTCCTAGGGGTATTTTTGTAAAAGCCCACATGCGGAAATTGTAAACCTAGGGTTTTCTATGTTCTATAAATAGAGACCCAAATTCTTGTATTAGTTCATACCTCTTTTCATCAATAAAATTCAGATTTCTTTTGAAGTTTGGAGAGCATCAATTTGTAAATAGGTTTTATTTTCTGTCTTAGTTCATAGTTTTAATTTCTGCCCTAGATAAATTCTTATTTGCCTTAGTTCAATCTAGTTTAGAATTTTTATTAATCTGCAGTAGATCATTAATCTCTTAACCCTAAAACCAAAATAAAAATCATGTTTTTCGTAGATCCCTTAATGAGCGAGTAGTTTCCTCGCTTGTTAGGGTTAGGAATAGGGAAGGGTTTGAGAGATGAAGATCTCTCACCCCTTTCTTTGCTCAATCACTTATGAATAATTAGGACTCCATGCATACTTTCATATTCTGCTCTCTACGGCACCCTACCCATGAGGTAACGGTGATACCGTAGTATAAAAGATCGGATATGAATGTTTTCCATGAAGGTTATGGTAACGATTAAGAAAGGATAGACAAGGATCTAGAGGAAGAAACATAGTTTCTTCCCGATCATCCTAATCCCCTTTATTAATAATTACCATAACTCCTAAAAAGATATCTAATTTAAGGCATTGAAAAAGGTGAAAATCTTTATTTACCAAACTTTACCTAAACCTAATCCTAGCAAGTTTCCTAATCCTAGTATAACTCAACTTAGTTTTTGTGATAAAAGATCCAACACCCTTTGGAATTAGCTCGTAAGAACATTTAGGAAATTAACACCATCCCTGTGGACCGACCCGTATTCACCGGCTAGCTACCAAGCGACGCCGTTCTTGATTGCGGTAATATATATTTTTTATCGTAAAATCCCTACAAATCAAATGGCGCCGTTGCCGAGGATGGCGTAAAATTTCATTTTTGTAATTTCGGGTTAATATAAAATACAAAAAAATCATAAAAATAAAAAATATATATATAAAAATTCTATCATCTTTTATTGTTTGAAGGGTTTCTTGTGTGAATCTTTGCAGGATCGACGGATCTGGAAAAATCCAGAGTGCGAAACAGAAAAAGATAGATCAGAACAGAAGGGGATTGGAACAACAGAATACCAGAATTTTTTCAGAGACCCGAAGCCACAGTACCGCAGCCTTTCCACCGCCACAACCACCCTACGACCGCGGATCCGCGGTTCCTCTGGGTCTTCGTCGCGTAAAATTTGCATTGTTTGTTCTCTCTCTCTCTCTCTCTCTCCTGTAAATCCCCATATATCTTCTGTCAAATCTTCTGCAGGATTCTTTGCGCCGCGCTAAAAACAAATTGATTGCAAGTGATTTACTACTTTGCATATTTTAATCGGACTTTAAGGGGATTGAGACCAAATCAGATTGCGGGGATTTCATCACCCTTCACAGGACCCCAGAAATCACTTAAGGCATTTGCATTGACCAATCTTTAATTAAAAAATACTAGACTCAGCCCTAAGGACGTCGCGCTCAATAGGACAGAGGATTAGTTATAAGCATCGGCCGTTAATCCTAACCTGACTTTGCGGTGTCTAGGCAAGTGTGTCTAAGACGAGTGGTTACTTAATTAGGGTCACTACTTGTAGTGGAGAGCCTCCCACTCACCTGGCACTTACCTGGCCGCAATTGGCGGTGAAGAGGCGGTTTGAGGTCCTATTTCTAGCCCTTTGGAACAGTTAGGAGTTGTCTAGCTGACCTAGGTGACCCTAGATCTAAGCCTGATTGTGCATTTGTGGTCGATTGCATTTGTGTCAAAGTTTCTTGTCGACAATCTTTTTGCAAAAAGCTCCACATAAAAAAAAGGACAAAATCTTTTCCAAAACTTGCAACTTGTCGCTAAAGAAATCCTTGCACTCCACTTACACCACTTTCTTCTCATTGACGTTTTCTTACCTCCACATTCTATCTTTCACCTTTTTGACTACACTACATCATTAGTGTATGTCCGGTTGGACTAGGGACACTAGCGCCCGATTAGTCCGTGTTTCGTTGGTACCGACCGACGAACCTTTCGACTCCGAAGTCGAAATTCTTTCCACTTCTTCACTTTCACCTTCAAATTCTTCTTCCGAAGGTATGTCGGGATACAATCCTAATAACACCTTACCGACGGGACTGATTCCACCTCCGTTAGGTGCGAATAACCCGAATCACCCGCCTGTTGAAGCGCCCCAACGAATCGCGCTCCAGGATCTTTTCTACCCAATCCGCACCACTCTACCTAATTGTCTTTCACTCCCACCGGCAAATGGGGACAATTTTGATATCAAACCCCACTTCATCAATATGCTACCAAAATTTCACGGATTGGAATCCGAAGATGCTTATATCTTTATCAACAAATTCCAAAACGTGTGCGCTATGATGAAAACAACCCAATTATCCGACGATGCTATAAGGCTAAGGGTCATCGCTTTCACCTTATGTGACTTAGCCGAGAAGGGGCTATACAGCACAGCGTCACATTCAATTAAGAATTGGGAAGAGTTTGTGAAAGCTTTTCTTAAAAAGTTCTATCCTCATCACAAGACTGCTAGAATCCGTAATGAGATTATACAATTTTCCCAGCTTCCTTCCGAACCATTTTGGAAGTGTTTTGAAAGATTCAAAGACCTACTCGTTCAATGCCCTCACCATGGGATCGAAAATTGGCAACTTTACCAAACATTATATGAGGGATTGAACCCGGCAACGAAGCAGTTGCTAGAAACCATTTGTCAAGGTCACTTTCTAACCAAATCTAGTGAGGAAGCGTGGCAGTTTCTCGAGGATCTTAGTGAACAAACAATTCAGTGGGAGAGCACCAAGACCACATCATTTTCTTCTATTGGTCAATCTAGGGCAGGCATACATCACTTAAATATGTCGATTGCTATGAAGGCCGAGATGGCCGCACTTACGAAAAATCTAGAAGCGATTGAGACCAAAATCTCATCGCCTTCTCCTGCCCCTGTTGTGCCCCCACGAACTGTTTGTGCTTGTTGTTCGGATCTATCACATCTCACCGAAGAGTGTCCTTACAATCCATCTACCCAAGGACATGATCAAGTCAATGCTGCCTTTCAGCAACGACAAAGAAATGATCCATACTCTTCGACATACAATCCGGGTTGGAAGAGTCACCCAAATTTCGCTTGGAACCAAAATCAACAATTCCAAGGAAACAACAATTTTCAAAGGCCTCCTCCTCCACAACAACAAGCACCTCCACAAACTCAATTTCAGCAATCTTTCCAACAGCAACCTTACACTAATCAAGTGAACAATTTTGTGCCCAACAATTCTTACCCGCCAAACAATTTTGTTCCACCTCATAATGACAAGGTTAACTTCTCGAAAGAAATCTAGATGCGTTCCTAAAGCAATCTACACAATCCGCAGCAAGGTTAAAAACTTCTATTCAATCTTTGGTGCAAAACAGTGCCTCACACGATCAAATTATCAAATCTATTGAGGCACAAATTGCACAACACAATGCTGCGTTGAAAGAGCGAGAAAAAGAAAAGCTTCCATCTCAACCACTGCCAAATCCCGGTCACGCACATGTTGCATATGAACAGCAGAATCATAACGTAAATGCTGTGACCATGTTGAGATCCGGAAAAGTGTTGCAAAATAATGTGGGAATTAACAATGACACCCCTGCCGGTGGTCTTTCTTCATCTTCTTCACCTTCTCCGTCTTCTTCTTCTTCGTTAGGGCCTATTCTTCATCCTTCACAAGGCTCTACTTCTTCTAGCTCGAACGGACCCACTTCTCACAACACGAACACATCTACACGGGGATCCGTTCCAACTCCACAATCTGATCCGCAAAAATTGGACTCAACAACCTTTCAAAATGTTCCTTTTCCAAACCGGTTGAGATCCAATAAACTAACTCCACAAATGGAGAAGATTGTAGAGTTGTTCAAACAGGTTAGCATAAATATCCCTCTCTTGGATACAATCCAACAAGTTCCTTCATATGCAAAAATCTTAAAGGACTTATACACCAAGAAAAGGAAGTCACAAGTACCAAAGAAAGTTTTCGTGGCTAATGATGTTAGCGATGCTCTTGTCCAATCTTTACCCCAAAAGCAAAAAGACCCCGGTTGTCCTACTATTTTGATAACAATTGGGGACAAGAACAACAATAGAGCACTATTAGATCTTGGTGCTAGTGTCAATTTGCTACCTTATTCTGTGTACGAGCAATTAGGCGTTAGAGAGCTTAAGCCCACTCATTGTACTCTCCAAATGGCTGACCGATCCATCATCCATCCTAGGGGAGAGTTGGAGGATGTGTTAATTAAAGTAGGGGATTTCATTTTCCCCATTGACTTTATTGTTATGGATACACAACCTGTAGCTAACCCCCGGATTCAAATTCCGGTGATACTTGGTCGACCATTCCTTGCGACTTCTAATGCGGTGATCAATTGTCATAACGGTTCAATGAATCTATCTTTTGGCAATATGACAATTGAACTCAACATTTTTAAGTTGGGAAATCAGCCTTCCGAGCCAAATTCTAGCGTACTTGATGTTTTCTCAATAAATGAGATCGCGGAGGAGGACTGTGAGTTCGAAAATTTTATGTTTGACCACAGCAGTGTTGACGCCACTAATGCGTTCCTCCTAGAATCCGACACAGCTTTCACGGCAGACAACGATTATGAGTGTTTCACCTTTGTAGACGATTTTGAAGACTCACCACCCAAGTTTGAGTCTTTTGCTTTTTCAGATGAGTTAGTTGAACCATCCGACTCGGTTGCGTACACTCGATTTGAACCTTTGATGGAATCCTTCGAGTTTGAAACAGTTACACCATTGTTACCATCAATTGTTTCACCTCCTAAACTCGAACTAAAGCTTTTGCCGTCACACCTTAAATATGCTTATCTAGGTGAGAATGAGACCCTACCCGTTATCATATTGGCTTCTCTAGCTCTCGAGCAAGAGAAGGCCCTTTTAATGGTCTTACAAAATAATCGGCAAGCTTTCGGTTGGTCTATGGCGGACATCAAGGGGATTAGTCCCCTCATAGTTGAACATCATATAAACTTGATGGATGATGCCAAGCCGGTAAGGGATCTACAAAGACGCCACAACCCCATAATGAAAGAGGCTGTCAAGAAAGAGATTGTTAAATGTCTTGATAGTGGTATCATTTACCCTATCTCGAATAGCCAGTGGGTTAGACCCATTCATGTTGTGCCAAAGAAATCGGGCATCACGGTCATTACCAATGAGTCAAATGAGTTAATTCCTACTCGCACCCAAACTGGATGGCGAGTTTGCATCGACTATAGAAAACTCAATGCCGCGACAAGGAAAGACCACTTTCCTTTACCTTTCATTGACCAAATGCTAGAACGATTGGCCGGGCACGAGTTCTACTGCTTTTTAGATGGCTATTCCGGCTATAACCAAGTCCCCATAGCCAAAGAGGATCAAGACAAGACCACATTTACTTGTCCTTTTGGCACGTTTGCTTATCGTCGCATGCCCTTTGGGTTATGCAATGCACCCGCCACATTTCAGCGGTGTATGATGGGGATCTTTTCAGACATGGTTGAAAAGTTTTTGGAGATCTTTATGGATGATTTCTCCATTTTTGGTGACTCCTTCGACGAGTGTTTACTACACCTTGACGCAGTACTTACCCGCTGTAGGGATAAGAACCTAACTTTAAATTGGGAGAAGTGATACTTTATGGTACGAGAAGACATTGTCTTAGGACATGTCATCTCGCAAAACGGCATAGAGGTTGATAAAGCCAAAATTGAGGTCATTTCCAATCTTCCTCCTCCTAAATGCATCAAAGACATCCGACCTTTCCTTGGCCATGCCGGTTTTTATAGACGGTTCATCAAGGATTTTAGCAAGATTGCTAGACCCTTGACTCTCTTATTGGGCAAGGACACAACATTTGATTTTGACTCAAATTGCATGGAAGCGGTTGAGTCATTGAAACACTCTCTCATTTCTGCGCCCATTCTTTCATCTCCAGACTGGACGCATCCCTTCGAAATTATGTGCGACGCATCAGATTTTACCATTGGTGTTGTTCTTGGACAGCACATTAATAAGATGCCGCATGTGATTTATTACGCTAGCCGAACACTAAATGAAGCCCAACTAAACTAGACAACAACAGAAAAAGAATTTTTAGCCGTTGTGTTTGCACTTGAAAAATTCCGGCCTTATTTAATCGGCTCTCCAGTTATTGTGTATACGGACCATTCAGCTCTTCGCCGTCTTTTTGCGAAGAAGGATGCTAAATCGAGGCTAATACGTTGGATCCTCTTACTACAAGAGTTTGACCTTGTCATAAGAGACAAAAGAGGATGTGAAAACGTAGTGGCCGATCACCTTTCATGACTTCCTTTTTCGCCTACACTCGAAATTCCAATCAAAGATGTTTTTCCCGATGAGCAACTCTTAACCGTGTCTTGCGAACCATGGTTCGCTGATATAGTAAACTACTTAGCCACCGGCTTGATACCTAAAGATTGGTCGAAACAAGATAAACTTCGATTCTTGTCCCAAGTAAAGCATTTTTACTGGGATGAACCTTATCTTTTTAAATACTGTTCCGACCAAATCATTCGTCGGTGTGTACCGAAAAACAAGTTTAAGAGTGTGCTGTCTTTTTGCCACGATCAAGCGTGTGGCGGGCACTTTGGCCCAAAGAAGACAGCCGAGAAAATCTTGCAGTGTGATTTCTATTGGCCACGACTCTTTAAGGATGCATATGAATACTGCAAGACATGCTCCCGGTGCCAACACTTGGGCCGGATATCGCGGAGAAAGGAAATGTCGTTCCAACCAATTTTGGTTGTGGATGTTTTTGATGTTTGGGGAATAGACTTCATAGGACCATTTCCCAATTCCTTTGGGAATGTGTACATTCTTTTGGCTATTGACTACGTGTCAAAGTGGGTCGAGGTTGTGCCTAGCCAAACGAATAACAACAAGGTTGTCGTTCGATTTCTTAAAGAACATATCTTTTCTCGGTTTGGGCACCCTCGAGCGATTATAAGTGATAATGGTTCTCACTTTTGCAATAGGACTTTTGAGTCCTTAATGCGCAAATATTCTATTACTCACAAGCTGTCAACGCCATACCATCCCCAAACATGTGGGCAAGCCGAGGTTTCGAATCGGCAAATTAAGCAAATCTTAGAGAAAATGATTTCTAAAACCGTAAAGATTGGTCACTCAAACTGATCGATGCACTATGGGCTTTCCGTACTGCATACAAGACCGATCTTGGTATGTCTCCATACCGGCTTGTTTACGGGAAGGCTTGCCACCTCCCAGTAGAGATTGAGCATAAGACATTTTGGGCAATCAAAGAGTTGAATTTATCATTAGGAGATGCGGGCAGCAATCGAAAGCTGTAGTTAAATGAACTAGAAGAGCTGCGGGATGAGGATTATGATAATACCGTAATTGTTAAAAACCGAACTAAGGTGTTCGATGATAAACACCTTCTGCGAAAAAAATTTAAAGCTGGTCAACAGGTTTTACTCTATGACACTCGGTTACATTATCACCCCGGCAAGCTCCGTTCTAGGTGGAAAGGACCATTTGTAGTTCGCATCGTTTATCTGCACGGTGCGGTCGATCTTCAAAATCCTGAGGACGGTACTTTATTCAAGGTCAATGGACATCGATTGAAACCGTTTCTCACAGCGGACCCATCGGAGGAGCTCCTGTTTTTGCAGGAGACGATCTACACCGATTAAATCTCCTCCACTTTCACCCCCGAATTTCCAATCAATTTTTTCCAAAACTTTATTTCAAATAAGTTTGGGGGTGTGTATCATTTGTAAATATGATAATAAGCAGGAAATTGCCGACATTATCGACCCACTTGGTGCAACCTGACAGTGAGGACACTGTCCAGTTTAAGTTTGGGGGTATGCTCGGTAAGTTTTCTTCCTTCGCATTCATATGTATATTTGCATTTGCATCCTTATATAATAATCATAAAAATTGAAAATTTTGAAAAATAAAAAAAAATAGAAAAAGAAAAACCCATAAAAATTGAAATTTTCAAAAATTATAAAAATTAATGTATTCAATTTTGGCCTTATTTGATTTGAGTTTGACAAATAGGTTAACTAGCTAGGAACAACTGGATCTTAGACTTAGTAAATTAAAAACCCTAAAAATAACCTTTCTTAAAGTTTAACGGTAGAAAGTATATGTCTTTGTAGTTTATTTAGAAATAGGCAAATTTTGAGTTCACTTCTTGGGCTAAGTCAAAACAAAGGAAAAGTATTGTTATTTTTATTAGAGTATAAGTTTGAAAAATAGTTCCTAGCTTAAGTCTGAATTCTGAAAATGTATACCCTACGAATTGCACAAACACGCACCTTGAAACTTGGAATAGTAGAGGAGACCTTGAAATGCTCTTGTCTAAAGTCCTTAGTACGATGAAAAATAAAAAAAAATATACAAGTGTGAATAAAAAAATGAACACTGGTTTTTGCAATTATTTAAGGCTGAAAAAATAGAAAAATATTTTGCGATGGTGCTTCATCACCTAGTGCCTTAGACCAACTGGTTTGGGAGTCACTGCTAAAAAGCCTTAGGTGTTACAAGACTAGGAAGTACGCTTTAAAGTGCAAACGCATTTTGTAATCGGTCGTTGGTACCTCAAGAAGTATTAACGGTCGCATGAAGGATGTGTAAGAAAAATTCATTTAAAAAATCACCAATTAAGAAGTGCTTTGGACAACGGACAAGAGTATGATTGCTTGATTTGAATTTCCAAGTGTAGGGGTGATATATACACATACGTAGGGGTATGTGATTGGAGTTTAGATGAGAGATAGGAGTGAAGAATAGAACTTGTATCTTTAGTAGAGTTGATAAAAATTCCTAAGTGGAGATAGAACCCTAGAAGGAAAACTTAAGAGATGCTAAAAGCTAAATAAGTTTGCAGAACATATAAAATCTTAAGTTAAATGATGAGGAAGTGTAAAGAATATGAGTGGATAATTTACGAGTCGACGATAATAGAATTCCTTGTTAGAAAACCTAATTGGAGAATAAAAATCAATGGGCCTAATTGATAGGATTTTGTGGGTAGTATCCGCTGAAAACCCTCAGGAGACAACACTCCTCCTACTAAGGACACCTAAAGGTTTAACGACTTGTTGCACGAGCTCAGTGCAATCGCGATTCCCTGCAAAAGTGAGGTTAGGTTTTTGTCGAGAATAAAACTAGGTTTGCTCGAGGACGAGCAAAAGATAAGTTTGGGGGTATTTGTTCATATCATAATATTGCATTATTATATTCCCCATTCTTATGCATTTTAAAAATAAACAGGTGCTTTTGACCCATGTCTGCTACATAGTTACAGGTTACAGGTTCTTGGAGCTAAAACAGTGAAAAAGATAAAAGACGATGCAAAAGTGAGACTACGACCAGCAAACAGAAGGATTTTGATAAAGCCTACACAAAGATCAGTTCACAAAGTATAAGGCAGCGCAAGGTTTAAGATTTCGTCACGAAGCAATGATAAAAGTCCACTGAAATTGTTCACAGTGGAGATCTGGAAGAAACCTAGAAGCCAAATTGAGAAAAGAACTAAAGAAGTAGGAAGACCAAACAGCCCTAAACCAACACAAGAGAATTGAGAAGCCAAGTCTATCATTGGGCCGCGGAACCGCGGCCAAACCATGGCTGCAGCCGCGGTTCCGCGGCCGTCTAGAGCACGCAGAGGAGAATTTTTTTACCATGTTCTGTGGCGGCGCTGACTAGTCTTCCTAGGGGTGTTTTTGTAAAAGAACACATACGGCAATTGTAAACCTAGGGTTTTCTATGTCCTATAAATAAAGACCCAAATTCTTGTATTAGTTCATGCATCTTTTCATCAATAAAATTCAGATTTCTTTTGAAGTTTGGAGAGCATCAATTTCTATGGAGGTTAGGGTAAGGATTAAGAAAGGACGGACAAGAATCTAGAGGAAGAAACATAGTTTCTTCCCGATCATCTTAATCCCCTTTATTAATAATTACCATAACTCCTAAAAAGATATCTAATTTAGGGCATTGAAAGAGGTGGAAATCTTTATTTACCAAACTTTACCAAAATCTAATCCTAGCAAGTTTCATAATCCTAGTATAACTCAACTTAGTTTTTGTGATAA
Organism: Agapanthus africanus; assembly: GCA_030015575.1. NCBI lineage: Eukaryota > Viridiplantae > Streptophyta > Magnoliopsida > Asparagales > Amaryllidaceae > Agapanthus > Agapanthus africanus. Next base: position 741,310,526 of record CM057337.1, read on the forward strand.
AAGATCCAACACCCTTTGGAATTAGCTCGTAAGAACATTTAGAAAATTAACACCATCCCTGTGGACCGACCCGTATTCACCGGCTAGCTACCAAGTGACGCCGTTCTTGATTGCGGTAACATATATTTTTTATCGTAAAATCCCTACAAATCAAGATCGCACTGCGAACGTTAAGGCAAGAAAGGTTATATCCTAAGATGAGCAAGTGTGAGTTTTGGTTCGAAGAAGTGAAGTTTTTGGGTCATGTCGTATCCGGAGATGGAATTGCCGTTGATCCTGAAAAGATTGCAGCAGTTCATGATTGACCGATTCCAAAGAACGTAGCGGAGATTAGAAGTTTTCTTGGGCTTGCCGGATATTATAGAAGATTCGTGGAGAATTTCACTCAAATGGCAGAACCATTGACCAAGCTAACACGAAAGGAGGTACCGTTCGTATGGACGGAGAAATGTGCATCGGCTTTTGAATCGTTGAAGCAAAGATTGACCACCTCTCCTATCTTGGCAATGCCACACGGTTCCGGAGGGTTGGTTATTGACAGCGACGCATTTGGGAAAGGCTTGGGATGTGTTCTAATGCAGCATGGGAAGGTTATAACCTATGCGTCAAGACAATTGAAAACTCATGAGAAGAACTACCCAACTCATGATTTGGAGCTAGCAGCAGTGATTTTTGCTTTAAAAATTTGGAGACACTACTTATTGGGCGAAATGGTAGAAGTATTTACCGATCACAAAAACCTAAAGTATGTGTTCATACAGAAAGAGCTCAACAAGAGACAGCGTAGATGGTTGGAGCTGATGGCCGACTATGATCTTGATCTAAAATACCATCCAGGGAAAGTTAATGTAGTGCCGGATGCACTAAGTCGGTTGCCAGCAATACGGATGTTGACTGCCAAAAGAGATTATAGCTGATTTTCAGAGATTCGAGTTGGAGATTGTACTATCACATTCTTCGAGACAGTTGATGCATTTGCAAGTACGGTCATCCTTGATCAATAATATTAAAGCAGCACAGTCGCACGATCCAAAATTGCAGAAGTTTCGAGAACAGGTAGAAGCGAGACTTCGAACGGACTTGTTAATTCATGAAAATGGTTCGTTATGATATGGGAGTCGTTTATGTGTGCCGAAAGGAGATGTCTGTGAAGAAGTCATGAAGGAAGCCCATAGTTCCATGTATTCCGTACATCCGGAAGGCACAAAGATGTACTGAGATCTATGACAACATTTCTAGTGGGAAGGCATAAAAAGGGAGATTGCTCGCTACGTATCGAAGTGCTTGGTGTATCAGCGGATCAAGGCTGAACATCAAAAGGTATCTGGTTTATTACAACCACTTCCGATTTCTCAATGGAAGTGGGAACATGTAACCATGAATTTCATGATAGCTTTACCGCGGAGTCCAAGGGGCAATAATGAAGTTTGGGTAATTGTTGATCGATTGACCAATGCAGCTCATTTTATACCATTTCGAGTTGGTCATTCGACGGAGAGTTTAGCAGAGCGGTACATGCAAGAGATTGTAAGATTGCATGGAGTACCTGTGGGCATCGTTTCCGATCGTGATACCCGATTTTTATCGCACTTTTGGAGGAGTTTACAGGAAAGTTTTGGGACTCGATTGAAGTTCAGCACAGTCTATCATCCTCAGACAGATGGCCAGTAAGAAAGGATGATCCAAACTCTTGAATATATGTTGAGAGCATGCATGTTAGACTTCAAGGGTTCATAGGAGGACCATTTGCACTTGGTGGAGTTTTCTTATAATAACAGTTTTCAGGAGACTATACAGATGGCTCCATTCGAAGCATTATATGGTCATAAGTGTCGCTCTCCTGTCTGTTGGAAAGATATTGGAGAAAGAAGATTATTGGGACCGGATCTTATTGGGTAAATAGTGGAGAAAGTCAACGTGATCCAAAACTATATGAAGGCGGCGCAAGATCGACAAAAAAGTTAGGTCGATACAGGGCGAAGACCTCTGGAGTTCGCGGTTAGTGATCTCGTATTCTTGAAGATATCATCGACCAGAGAAGTGATTCGATTTGGTAGTCGAGGCAAGCTTAGTCCACGATTCATGGGGCCTTTTGGTATTATCGAGCGGGTTAGAGAAGTAGCTTATCGATTGGCTTTACCAACATTCTTGGTGGGTGTTCATAACGTGTTCCATATATCTCAACTCCGCAAGTATGTTTGAGAGGAGACGCACGTCCTAGATCACTCAGAGCTGACAATAAGGAAGGACTTGACATATGAAGAACGACCGATGGCGATAGTGGATCGACGAGAAAAGGTCCTCAAGAACAAGGTTATCCCTCTAGTTCTTGTTTCATGGGGGAATCGTTCGCAGGGAGAATCCACTTGGGAACGAGAAGACGAGATCCGGCAAAAGTTTCCACACCTATTTTCTTAGATTCATATTTTCTTGTCTTTTCTTGTTCCAGGAATTTCGAGGACGAAATTCTTTTATAGTTGGGTATAATGTAACACCCTAGTACATTTATACCATATTTTATTTGAGTATTTTCCTAATATTGCGACAACTTCTTGATTATTATTATGTTTGGGTGCGGATAGTGCATTTGGTATCTGTGGTTAGTACCTGACCCGACCTGCATGCTTGAAACCCAGTATGGTTTAAGATTACGTTATATAATTACCAGTACATAGGATCCGTACACATCTATGTTCTATATGCATGTATAATATGTTTGGTATCTGCATATTTTCAAATAATACAAATAATAGTCAAATAACATTTTTTAATATGTAGCATGGCCTGTATCATACCCCATACCCTATGGTTGCATCCAGATATCGTGTTCCTGTCCAGATTGATAAAACAAACTCATTTGGATCGCTACGTGCATTTACGTATATCCATTCTTGGGGGTACGCATTTTATTTAACCGGACGTCGCATTATAATTTTAACTGACACGTATATTATTCATATTTTAAAACTAGAATTTTAGAAGTGGCCCGGGTGAGTATTTTGTTATTAGCTATATAATCCTAGAAAATATATTATAATATTTTTATATATATTATTAGTTTCTATATATATATTATATATATTAAATATATTTTTTAAACTAAATATATTATAATCTTACCGTCGCTCTCTTTTCTCGCACTCTCTCTCTCCTCTCTTTCACTCTGTCTTTCTCTCTCTCTCTCTCTCTAATATATATTTATATTAAACCTAATATATTCTAAACAACCCCATCTCTCTCTCTACCTCACTTCTTCTTCTCCGCTGGCAAACCCAAGCACCCAAAACCTTAGCCCCATCCCTTTCCTTCACCGCTGACCTCACGACCTCGCCAACCTCGCCCTCGTCACACCTTCTTCACCTCCTCTCCCTCTCCATCCTCAAGAACCCAGTAACCTCCCCGATCTATGAACCCCGAACAACCCAGAAAACCCTCACCGCCGCCACCGTCGTCGACCTTACCCCGTCACCACCCTCACCGCTACCACCTCCTCTTCTCAATACCCCAGCAGAAACCCCGACGAACCCTACAACCCTGTGACCTACAACCTAAGAAAACCCTGACCTCGCCGTCAACCTCACCTCGCCGGAGACCCACGACCTCGTCGTCGTCTCCTCACCCCTCTCTTGACTCACTGACACCTCAGGCCACCATCACCAACATCCCCGACAACCCCTAGAACCAAAATAGCAGCCCAAGAAAACCCCTCTGTCCATCACCGTGGACTTCATCGCCAACGTTTACCTATCGTCGCCGTCACCCATCCTCTGTCCCCTGAGCCCAGAACTCGACACCGAACCCTAGAAACCACAACCCATTCCTTTCTTCTTCTCTTTTCTTTCTTTCTCTCTTTTCTTGCTTTCTTGAATCGGGTCTCGGCCGTCTCGCCGGAGTCACGCATGTCGCCAACAATCCGGACGACCCAGTCATTGTCATCGTCCAGCATAGTCGCGTCATTGTTCAGCCAATTCTAGTCTTGCACGTGCGTGTGTTGCATTGCGACATTTATCTGACGTCGAACGTGACATACATACCCCGTCGTGTGATCCGATCAGAAAAGTTTATCTTGCAACATGCTATGTTATATTATATCTATTTATATATGAATAAAAATAATACATGTGTTTTAATTATGCATCAAACATTATAGTTGTACCGTTTTTCGATATACGTTCATATCTGTACTGAGAATAACATATCTAATTACATGCCGGAACATCCTGATATCATTATACAACTATATTAGTACCACGTGGTATCTAGATTGCATCATACGTAGTCATGGACGTATAAAGGTTATTACAGATAGACACATATGCATTCTGGTATCCGTCGTGCTTACCGTGTTCAGATATTCGTTACAGTTTCACATTTGGGTATCTATCTGATACATATGCATCACATGACATGTTCATGACCCACTACTTGACTCGTTACTTGGATCTAGTTATTAATGCCAACAATCCTGACTTGTTGTCCTGACGGACGTTACTTGTTGTCTGCATAGACGAAAATCTGTACCTGCTTGATCCTGTGTTGGTATTAGATCTATATTAGCAATACTTGACATGAACGCAAACCCGGGGGTAAAGGGGAAATCAAGAATATAACCGAAACGTAACTCAAAAGGCTATTATTACATGTTTGCCATTTTTCTGGGCGTTACGAAATAATCCCGTTTGCTGTTTTTCCGGGCGTTACGGAATAATCCTGTTTTCCGTTTTTCTGGGCGTTACGGAATAATTACATGTTTGCCGTTTTTCCAGGCAATACGGAATAATCATGTTTGCTTTTTCTGGGCGTTACAGAATAATCCTGTTACCGTGGTCCCACGGGGAATGAACGGGACATAGACTGATGGGTTATGATGAGGATAACATTAATTGATTTCAAAGAATTTTAGTATAGATAACCTAGAAGCCCAGTTTTAGGTTACACACCACATACGCACACGTACCTCACTGTTTATATTTATGTTGTTGATTTATATTCATGTCTACATATCTTGTTACATCCTGGTTATTACTAATATTTTGATATTATGGCGCACTGACGTCTGTGTTTTGCATGGCCCAGTTCCTCTATCTTTATCGCAGGCTGAACAAGAGTATTTTAGCCGTCATGTCGAGCAGTGAGGAATTGAATAATTGTTATTTAGAGATATTGTTTATTTCAGCAGTTTTATTTCCTTGATGTGAACCCATATTGGGACAAGTTTCAGATGTTGTTTATTGAATTTAATTCGTTTCCGCTTATGCATTTTCTTGATTCTTTTTTTGTGGAAAATGGACATGTACTAGCTAGTGTTATATATTTTACTATTCTTGATATCTTATAGACAGCCGTAATGTGACTATGGAGGGATATTTTCCAGCTACAAGTAGCATGGTTGGCTCTTTCACGTGCCGTAATTTGCGCACTCTAGGAAACGAGGCGTGACACTTATTAGCCAATCCTTCACTATTTTTTATTATTACTATTCTATTTTTCATTGTGTGTGTAGTTTATTATCATTAATTATTATGTCGTTGTTCTTACATATGACTATTTCTTTTTACCCACTCAACTATTTGTTGGGTTATGTCAGCGCCCTGGCCATCAAACCGTGGTCGTTCGCGGAACAAAAATTTTACAAACTGGCGCTAACACAACCCCCGAATACGGATCGACCATTAACCCTAAACCTAGCAAGCAAACTATAAAGAGTTTAGGAATATTATATCGAATGATCCGTGTCCTCTGGTCTTTAACCTCCTTCCCAAGCTCCTAGTGACCACCATGATCAAGTTTGGTCAATGGTCTCTCTCCATCGAAGATGATCCACCCGAGAGTCTATGAATCGAGCTCCTACCTCATAACCGAGGTAACTAGGATATCTAGTTTGCTAAACTAAATAGCCAAGAAAATGTAGAGTTTAATGATGGATTGATTTGTTTCTAAACACCTTAGGTTTCTCAATACATGAGAGCATTTGGGTGGAGGTAGAATAAGAAGCCATGAGAGAATGAGAGTGTGAAGCTTAAAGCTCAACTCAAGTAAAGGCTAAGTGTTGTGAGAAGAATAATGAAGCATACAAGCAACTCAAGAAAATATCTCACGTCTTCACAAAATATCTCACAATCACAACAAATATCAAGCATGCATCAATAGTGTTTCCATGAGTCATAACAATGAGTCACCAAGTAAGTCATACTTGAATAAATGCTAAGCATACCCATCCCTCCACCTCATTAAATCTTTTAAGAAAAAGATTAAAGCAAAAACGAGGTAGCAACTTCTAGAAACTTTCTTGTAATAAATTACAAGAATACCCTTCATCCGTATATACATACCCGCATCCGTATTCCGAAAAATACGAATACAAAGAGACGAAAATAATCCAACAATATAATACTAGTATCCGGCTTAAACCAAAGTTGCTAATAAAAACTGTCCGAATCATGGTTCGTGCACAAGTGCATGTATATGATCGAATCCTACCGTAAAACCATACAGCCTCTACATCATTTCGCCCGAAGCAGGGAAACCCTCTGTGTGGGACTCTAAAGATTCGTCAATATGCTGACAGTGGGTTTAACCACAAGCACGTCAGCGGCACTAGCTGTACGTAACGGCTACCCAGGTATTGAGCGAAAGGAAGGCCGACGAGCAAACTCATCCTGACCTCTACTGAGCATGTCCGTGACAATATCTATACAGTACAGTTTCTTTGCTAAGAGTATCTCATATCGAGTCTAGGGGGTTAATAAAGTCAGACCCCTAATAACACGACATTTCATGTCGGTATGACGCCCATCACAACCTGAGAAACTACTAATCCAGATCAGTAATTCTCGACTACCTTGATCAAGGATTTCTGATGATGGCCACCCATGCACAACGCGACATCAACCCCAATACCAGGAAAGACGAATCCCCGACAATCCGCTCACTGCCTCCATGTGGTTTGGGACTGCACCCAACTAAAACCTGTTTGCACGACTCTTTTGAGCCGTAGTAGGGTAGTAATCAAAGCACCGTGGGAACTCACACAAGACAAATGAAGATCTCAAGTCAACAGACTAATCTGTACATATGTCACCAGGGAACTGCTATCTGACAATAGGTATAATACCAACTAATATGTTCCCGGCGAGTCCGTCCATGTTTCCCCCAATAAAAGAACAAAGCTCTATTCAAAATTTAAGAGGCAGCGCCTCACGTGCCTTCCACGAGGGCGCCGGCACCAGAGTTAAAATCTCTTATTGGCGCCGCACGTGCTCTTCACGTGGGCGCCAATGTGCAAAGCACATGAAGGAATTAAAACCTTAATTAGCGCCCATGTGCACAGCACGTGAACGCCGGTGCCTAGTAGAATTAAATTCTACTCTCTGTTAAATAGAGTCGTTAGATCAAAGATCCAACAGAGATGATAAATCATCAGGATGCAGAATTAAATTCTGTTGAGGGGATATATTCCTTCAATCTTCCTAAATAAGAAAGATTGCCTTCTGTAAAACAGAGTACCGTTGGATTAAAAATCCAATGGTGATTAAAGAATCACCATTCTGCAGAATAAATTATGTATGGGAAAGCATTTCCCTAATTTTGTTAAAAACAAGAAAATACTTTCTGTAAAACAGAAGTTCTTGGATCAAAGATCCAATGGTGGATAAAATCCCCAAATCAATTGGGATCTCTTGATGAGAGATTCCCTCAAAACTAATTAACAAACTCGCATCTACTATATAAAGGACCCAAGACTTCAAGTCTAAAGAGGAGGAACCCCCCTAAGCTTCAGAAAGAACAGAGAATTAAATTCTCGAGGAAGAAAAACTCTCTTCTTGGAAAATTAGGTAAATAAAAATAAATAAGTGCTTAGCACTCAGTGACTGGCGCTCAGCGCCCAGCGCCCCACGTGCCTCTCACATGGGCGCTACAAAATAACGGAGTGCTTAGCACTCAGTGACTGGCACCCAGCGCCCCACGTGCCTCTCACGTAGGCACTACAAAATAAAGGAGTGCTTAGCATTCGGTGAGTGGCGCTCACCACCCAGTGCCTCACGTGTCCCTTATATGGGCGCCACAGAGTAAAAGTTCTTGACACTCACTAGGCAGCGCCTAGCGCCTCACGTGCTTCGCACGTGGGCGCCATAAAGAGTGCTCAGTACTCCATAAAGAGATAGAAAGGGGTAAAGTGTTTCACATTTATTGGGTAAAACCCATGGCTGAAAACCCTACATGGTTAGGTGTGAGCGTCAGAACTTACATAAGTGCTCAGCACTTTTTGCACAAAAAATGAGACTGAGCCTAAACAAGTGCTTAGCACTTCTTTTCAAATAAAAAGAAAACTGAGTGGACCAAGCCCAAGTTGGCTAGGTCCCTAATTCAGATCAAACGAACCTATGGGTTCACTACTTCCTAAACTGATCTTAGTCCCAAATACGACTATCGATGTTCTAACTGATGATATCCCAAAACGATATTCGTCCCACATTCCGCTGAGGAAGTCTTAGTCTCAAAATACGACTAATGATTTCTGGGTTTACCACTGATTCCTTTTTCCCTCAAATACGAGAATTGGTTCAAGGGTACATCTCTCCATACCTATGATCTACGCCGTTGTAATTCCTCAACGTCTTCAGAGAGATGGCAGGTCCCAACAACCAACAGCTTTTTGGTGCACTGATGTGTACACCTCAAATCAGACCGCACCCCAAACTGGGTGCATCCCATATCATCGTTATTCATCCCGTCACGTAACAAATACACATGCGCGCAAGATAATCAATGGACCGAGACGTCCTTAAACTAAAATCTTACCTCCAAAATGTTGATCAACGGACTGAGACGTCCTTAAACAAAAACCTCACCTCCAAAATGGTGATCAACAGACTGAGATGTCCTCAAACTAGAACTTCGCCTCCAAAATAGCGATAATGGACCAAAATATCCCTAAACTAAGATAACAGAGACCAAATGCTCTCTTGTTGGATCTGAAACAAAAATGATCCTAAAACCCTATTAAGTAGATCTTAGTCTCAAATTGGACTAACGTATCCTTAACAATAAAACAATCGAGCCACAACTGCTCACAAACATTTAAGTCGATCTTAATCTCAAACTGGATTAACGATCCTTAAATAAAACAAACCCAAATCTAAGGTATACGGATTTGGACTAATCCACGCCTCACGGGCGACAACATAAATTAGTCTCCGTATACAATCCACGGGCAACCTAAACAAATAAAAACACACATGACAGGAAGTGAACTTCCGGAGCAGGAGAAAGTGGTTATCGCGATGCGATAACGTAATTAACTGCAGGGGCTTGTGCTTGCAGGGAAGAGCATCCCCACAATCAAAAAACCCCTCGCAAACGAGGGGAGATATGACGAAGTCTGCTCCAACGGCCGCATCCGTCCAAACCTCCAAGATACGGTGCCATAAATCAACTTGGCATCTTCAGAGAGGTGGACGGATAAATCCAAATAGCATCTACACCTAAAATTCAGGCCAGACGTCCCGACATTCCGGTCGCGTCTTTCAGTGGAGAGCAGTCCAGTGTACCCATAACCCAATGAGCACCTGCATACTATCTTAGGTGAACAAAGGAACACCAATGGCTTGTGAAACCGGCCACCACCCCTCGTCGGGATCTCGATCAGTAAACAATAGTCTACTTATAGACCACTCAGCTCCCACGTATATGATCGCCATCATAATACTGGTAGTCAAGCAAGAATTCTATGAGCTCTATCAATATGTAACAGTGATCTGTAATACCACCTAAAGCATGTACATGATGATAAAGATAAACCAGATAGCATACTATCATTTTGAGTAAGACTGTTCTATCTGTATAGGTCATCCCTCAATCATCACAATCGCGTGCCTACGATTCAATAATTGACTTGAGGGTACTATAGCCAACAATCTTCCACTTACACTTAAGGCTAATTATTATGGTATCGTATACTCATAGCCCGTATGATACCGAACACCCAACTTCTCTACTAATCAGTCTCACAAAGCTCGTTTGTGAAACTATTGCATTTGAGAAATAGCCTCAGTGAGTGGATCCGCTCCAGTGTTTCTTTCTATATCTCTCTGTATCTCATCTTCACGGAGAAAGACCATCTCCCGAAATGAGCAATGTCTGTCTTAGAATTTGTCTGGATATCTGATGGGACCCAGTTCATAAATGAACTCCAAATCCAACAAACTTATTAGACTGTATCATCAACTGAATTTAATCAGTATCCTGCGCCATGCCTTTCTCAGTATTCGCTTGGACTGCCTGTCCAACATACTGTCCCTCAAAAGATGGAAAACTATAACTCTGGTAGCCACTCTGTCATCCAAGTCACCTTGGAAGCCTGAAATGATAACCGCCTCTCGAAGGAGGCTGCCGTTACCAAATTCTAAGAACATCCACTTATATTCAAAACTGCTTCCTTCCGTTTCTCCAGGATTGGATTAATATATACTTCTTGCAGCCTGTGCAAAAATAATATCTGGTGTTGTACTTGACATCTCATGATTGACTCAACTGCCTAAGTAAGTGATATGTCAATCATGCAAATCCCTCTCCTCATCATTCTAGAAGACATCTCTTTAGATAGGGTGACTCCATCGCCTGCGAGTACATCACCATGCCAGGAGTCGTCCATTCTAAAACACCTTTAGAATAGTGTCAAGTACCCGAATTAAGACATTTCCCAAATCTAGATCTAAAACCATAGATCTAGTCACTAGAATCCCTGATATTATATCCATATCTTATGTGGAGAAACCACATTGTGACAACCACAGTATAACCGATCGTAGTATAGGAAGATCTCTTCCTATTTAGTGCATGTCATCCAAATACCAGGACATCACACCCTACTATCTTCTTACCAGATCCATCTTCTATTCTGATGAAGTCAAAACCTATGACTGTCATATCAAAAATAGATGATCTATCTCCGCTATACCTCTTAGTCTATAAATAAACATAAGCAATTTTCCCACTATGCTTCCACTGCTCCTACTAACTATAACAGCCCTCTGGCAAAGTCATATACACGTGCACTTCTAAAGTTAGTTTAGAACGACGTTATACTCATCCTCCTGCCAGGTCTCATAGTCTGGAACAGCAGTAGTGGCAAGTTTGGGTAAACAAGAACCTCCATGTCACCGTCTTTGAAGAGACTGAAGTACCTCTTGGGTGTCTGAGATTACCCACCAAATCTGCGGAGTAGGTAATGGAATGTCGAATTTAATTGAATATTTAGGTCCTACTAAATTTTCAGTAATCGTTTGTGGTTCTGGAATCACTTCCAGTTCTACCATACTCCCACTTATATTTTCTATAAAAAATCCATTTTACTAAAACTGGTGGCGGGTCAAGAACAATAAAACTATTGATCATCCATATGGTAGAAAGTTAACCCTCGTCAAAACCCGGGATAACCCACAAACTGTCATTACTGAAACGTGCCTTGATTTTATCTAGATTCTGGTTTTAAGTATCAGCCAGACAACTTCATATACCTCAACATCGTCAAGATATGATCCATTCTATATCCACTATAGAAACTTAGGCACTGATTTAATTGGAACCAGATTCAAAAATCATGCAGCTGTTTCCAGTGCATATCAACCAAATGAAAGGAAGCCAATCAGCATTACTCAATAAGGAATACATCCATATATGAGTAACCTGAAAGAGAAATAAGTTCTCAAAACCATTACTATCAACGGAATACCTAGCACAAGTATCTACATGTTCGATCACCTTGAAGAATCCTGATACTTTGCAACATATGGTTCTCTACTTTATTCTTGTACCTATAACTTCTCTAAACTTAAACCCTGTATTTCTATGAAATACTTGTCTAAAACTAGAGAAGTCAAAAGTAAACAGAATATAGTACGAGTACCAACCCCTTTGTCTTAATGGACACTGGACAACATACAATACTTTGTATAAGTCCCCTGAGTTTAATAACTCAAATCCTGTGCGTCGTAGGTTGAAAACTGTACTATGGTTAAGAAGAATTACACCGCTATTGAATGATCCTTACCTAATCAACAACTGATATAGGTAAATGTCAAAGACATAATTTCAAAAAGTTATATCTCACTTTATAAAATAAATGTACAGATATATCAGTTTGAAATTGTTGCATAACAACGGATATTCAAAACCAAATATTTGCTGTCAGGCAAAACCCAGGTGATTTCCTCAAATATCACTAATTACAAAGAATTCTGATATGTATTGAGGATCTTATCACCCAATTCCCAACATCTTACTCCCACTCACCATCTGTAACGCCATAAAGATATGAGAATCAAATCTGGTAAATATATACCCTGGAGTCAGAATCTAATTGGGAAAACAGTTTTCAATTAACACTGCACAGTGAAACTGAAACATGAAAATATTTCGAAGGGGTATCCGGGTATTCCTAGTAATGCCTCTTCCACTATCCAGATTCATGACTGTAACCATATGTTTCCTTACCATCACTCCAATCCATTTATATGTCTTTACTTATTACTTTCTGTACACCACACTTAGGCTAAATGGTTTTCTTTCTTCCATACCTTTCGGCACCAGCCTATGGTTTGGTAGAAGACTATCCAATAAGCGTAATAAGTGTACTCTCCTAATCCTATGAACCCTCGCAACCTGAGAGAAGATAAAGACAAAAGACAACCTGAATAATCTTATTCGATTTCTCCTGAACCGGAAACCATCCTCGAACTGAAACAAGTTTCATCGAGTTCGTATGTAACTATACGGTGGCATATCCAATAAATATGGATCTTCATAGTGATACAGAATGTTCCGGAGAAATGCAAAGGTGAAGTATGAGTGGCGATGATATACGCGGCTTTGTCGTGAATGATAGGAGTCTCAATTTCCTTTTGCCCTCTTTCAAATCCCTTTATATGTCTTTACTTATTACCTTCTGTACACCACACTTAGGCTAATTGATTTTCTTTCTTCCCTACCCTTCGGCACCTGCCTATGGTTTGAAAGAAGACTATCCAATAAGCGCAATAGGTGCAGTCTCCTAAATACTAGGAGCCCACTCAACCTGAGAGAAGGCAAAGGGAAAAGACAACTGAATAATCCTATTCTATTTCTCTGGAACCAGAAACCATTCTCGACCTGAAACAAGTTTCTTCGAGTTTGTATCTAATTATATGATGGCATATCCAATAAATGTGGATCTTCGTAGTGATACAGAATATTCCGGAGAAATGCAAAGGTTAAAAGTATGAGCGGCAATGATATATGCGACTATGACAATCCAAAAGCTAAAGTGTTTTAAGAAGTTTCGGTTAACTTAGTTCATGAGTTTTAGTTTAGAGTCGGGCCATGGTCGCTGCCAAAGAGAGAGAGAAAAGAAACACTCAGCGTGCCCTCTTACCTAGATTAGATTGGTTAATCAATTTATCTAATCAGTATGGCTCCCACCATTTCCTCGAATTCTCCTTCAAACCCTAAAAAAAGAATTAGCCGGGATCATCTAAAATCACCCGAGGAGAAACACCTACTCATCAGTGGGAATCGGGATCTAACTATCATCGCATGATAACTTGATGGAATCCAATCAAGTCATCACACACCATAAGGTATACGCATGTCTGGCAAGTTTCCTGTATGTTTAAAACTCCCGATATGATTTTTACCCCTAGGACCCAAGTGACATTGACAGTCAACAAATTAAAGAGTCCTAGTCAAGTTCAACCCGTCATTATCCTGGATTGCATTAAACCCACCCGTACGAGCCTTGACACGGTCAACAAAGCCGCACGAATGTCCTAACCAATCACATATATATGCAACAAACAAGCACTACTTAGCTACCGCACACTACGCTTTGACACAGTCAACAAACGCAACACGAATACTAAGAAACACTTGTAAGAAATGACGGAGGGCTACGGCTGGTTTTTAGCGAAAACCCTTTAACGTAATGAACCTGATCTCGTTGAAGGAACCGAGTGGTTTTATAAATATATAGTGACGCAAACTTTTGCTAAAGAGGTCACTCTCTGTGAAGGGATCTCGGCTTTTTTCTCGTCAAATGAGGTGTAGGATATTTCCAATCGAATACCTCAATGCAAAGCAAAAGAATCGACTATAGTAAAGTTATTACTTTGACACAAACTTCTGCCCAAGGGGTCACTACCGATGAAGGGATCTCGGCCCTTACCTCGTCGAATGAGGTGCAGGATATTCCCAATCGAATACCACTGTGCAAGGCAAAAGTAAACGTCTGTAATGTCTGTTTTCAAAAAACTTGGTTCCAACAACATCATATAGGTTTGTTTTCCTTGCATCAATCAGAATTAATGCAGTCCCGTCAATTAAACATATCACACCAGATAAAGGAACGAAAAATATGATGTACGTATATACCACCCGCATTCGCCACCGGGCCCCGTCATCACCCGTTAGGTTACTTAACTAACGGCAGAGCGGGGGCTGGACTAGCACGGGTGCAAAACATATACAACATATACTAGTATATATAAAAATATATATAGCAATCATCCCAGGCATGATATAAAGCAACATCATAGAATCTCATCCAAGCAACACAGAGTGGTGGATAAGCCTGGAGTCTCGGGTTTCACTTGAACCGCAAATGAGACCCGACATTCCCTGTCGTGTGGAAATCCTGTGCAATGAAAACCTATACCCCTACGAATGCGGCAAGTTACCCGCCAATCCCAGAAGCGAGGCAACCCCAATCAACAACGTGAATGGGCCACCCAGCACTTCACAGAATCCGGTAACTTGAGCACCCCTCTGTAAGTCCACCTATACCCCCTACGAATGCGGCGAATAGCCCGCCAATTTTAGAGTAAGGTCCCCTCCGTCTCAACGTCATGAGATGTGGACCCGTTGCCCTCTAGAACCCGGCTATTCGTGCACTCCACCTTGGGGTAATCCTAGTACAGAAAAAAAAAATGTACAAGGGTGACATCGACCTCAATCCGGTCGTGCCCCAAATAAATAATATACAAGCTGGCAGAGACGGCAGTCCACATGTCGGACGTTCGCCCTACAATATCAAATGTACAAATGAATCTAAACTATACTACCTCTGCACCACTGGCTATCCACCACGATGAATCTGCCATAACCACAGCACAACACAGAACATCAACACGAATGTCATGTTCACAATCCCGTCTAATAGATATATAGCAGTTAGACGAGTTATACCGCTCTAATGACATTCACGGTAGCAGATAGTAATGCATGTACTGAAAACTTTTAAACAGTGTTAAAAATAGCGATTTCGAAATACCCCGAATTGCCCCCAAACCAAAGATAACACTATATCTAATCTAGGAAAAAACAAACAATACTAAAAACCATATTTTCTAGAGACCAGAACACCTAAAAAATGCGGGTCCCAAACCAATTTCCAGACCGGCCAGGCCGGTATTTCCCTTGTTCTCGCCGGCCCAAATTTTGAATTTGGAGCTCGTGTTTTGAGGGTGTTCTAGTTGTCACACAAATAGCCTTCTGCAATTGTTTAAATAATTTTTGAAGACTGAACTAAAATCGACAGAAACTGGAATGTATGGTGTACTGTTTCGGAGTTGTTTCGGTTTCGATACTTTAACATCGTCTAAAACAGCTAGAATAGGGTTTATGGGTTGGCTCTGATACCATGTTGGGTTATGCCAGCGCCCTGGACATCAAACCATGGCCGATCGCGGAACAAAAATTATACAAACTAGCGCTAACACAACCCCCGAATAGGATCGACCATTAACCCTAAACCTAGCAAGCAAACTATAAAGAGTTTAGGAATGTTATACCGAATGATCCGTGTCCTTCGGTCTTTAACCTCCTTCCCAAGCTCTTAGTGGCCACCATGATCAATTTTAGTCGCCGGTCTCTATTCACATCATAATATTGCATTATTATATTCCCCATTCTTATGCATTTTACAAATAAACAGGTGCTTTTGACCCATGTCTGCTACATAGTTACAGGTTACAGGTTCTTGGAAGAAAAACGGTGAAAAAGATAAAAGGCGATGCAAAAGTGAGACTACGACCAACAAACAGAAAGATCTTGATCAAGCCTACATGAAGATCAGTTCACAAAGCAAGGTTCAAGAGTTCGACACAAAGCGAACGGTTAAAAGTCCACTGCACTACTCACTGTGAAGATCTGGAGAAGAAATAGAAGCCAATCTGAGAAAAGAACTGCAGAAACAGGAAGTACAAGTCAACCAGAGCCAGCCCAGAAAAATGCAGAGCCCAAGTCCTTCTTTCGGCCGTGGAACCGCGGCCAAACCCTGGCTGCGGTCGCGGTTCCGCGGCCGTGTGATGCACGGAGTGAATAAAAATTTTACCAAAATATGAGGCGGCGCAGACTAGTCTTCCTAGGGGTATTCTTGTAAAAGCATACATGCGGCAATTGTAAACCTAGGGTTTTCTATTTCCTATAAATAGAGACCCAAATTCTTGTATTAGTTCATGCCTCTTTTCATCAATAAAAATTCAGATTTCTTGAAGTTTGGAGAGCATCAATTTGTAAGTAGTTTTATTTCTGCCTTAGTTCTTAGTTTTAATTTCTGCCCTAGGAATTTCTATTCTTGTCCTAGTTTAATCTAGTTTAGAATTTTTATTAATCTGCAGTAGATCTTTAATCTCTTAAATCAAAACAAAATAAAAATTATGTCTTTCTTAGATCCCTCAAGGAGTTAGTAGTTTCCTCGCTTGTTAGGGTTGGGAATAGGGAAAGGTTTGAGAGATAAAGATCTCTCACCCCTTTCTTTGCCAATCACTTATGAACAATTAGGACTCCATGCATACTTTCATATTCCGCTCTCTACGGCACTCTACCCACGAGGTAACGGTGATACCGTAGTATAAAAGACCGGATATGAATGTTTTCCATGGAGGTTAGGGTAAGGATTAAGAAAGGACGGACAAGGATCTAGAGGAAGAAACATAGTTTCTTCCCGATCATCCTAATCCCCTTTATTAATAATTACCATAACTCCTAAAAAGATATCTAATTTAGGGCATTGAAAGAGGTGAAAATCTTTATTTACCAAACTTTACATAAACCTAATCCTAGCAAGTTTCCTAATCCTAGTATAACTCAACTTAGTTTTTGTGATAAAAGATCCAACACCCTTTGGAATTAGCTCGTAAGAACATTTAGGAAATTAACACCATCCCTGTGGACCGACCCGAATTCACCGGCTAGCTACCAAGCGACGCCGTTCTTGATTACGGTAACATTATTTTTGATCGTAAAATCCATACAAATCAAATGGCGCCATTGCCGGGGATGGCGTAAACATTTCCTTTTTGTAATTTCGGGTTAATATAAAATATAAAAATCATAAAAATTGAAAAAAATAAAAAATATAAAAATTCTATCATCTTTTATTGTTTGAAGGGTTTCTTGTGTGAATCTTTGCAGGATCGACGGATCTGGAAAAATCCAGAGTGCGAAACAGAAAAAGGTAGATCAGAACAGAAGGAGATTGGAACAACAGAACACCAGATTTTTTTCAGAGACCTGACGCCGCCGTACTGCCGCCCTTCCGCGGCCGTAATCCCATCAGAACCGCAGTTTCGCGGCCATCCTGACCAGTCAGCGCGCGAAAATTGCACTGTTTGTTTCCTTTTTCCCTCTTCTGCAAATCCCCATATATCTTTTGCCAAATCTTCTGCAGGATTCTTTGCGCTTAAAAATCTTCCCCCTTCCAATAATTGATTTTCTGCAGCATTCTTTGCGCCACGCTTAAAAGAAAATTGATTGCAAGTGATTTACTGCTTCGCATATTTTAATCGGACTTTAAGGGGCTTGAGACCAATTCAGATTGGGTGGGGATTTCATCACCCTTCCCAGGACCCCAGAAATCACATAAGGCATTTTCATTGACCATATTTAATTAAAAAATACTAGACTCAGCCCTAAGGACGTCGCGCTCAATAGGACAGAGGACTAGTTATAGGCATCGGCCGTTGATCCTAACCTGACTTTGCGGTGTCTAGGCAAGTGTGTCTAAGGCGAGTGGTTACTTAATTAGGACCACTACTTGTAGTGGGGAGCCTCTCACTCACCTGGCACTTACCTGGCCGCAATTGGCGGTGAAGAGGCGGTTTGAGGTCCTATTTCTAGCCCTTTGGAACAGTTAGGAGCTGTCTAGCTGACCTAGGTGAACCTAGATCTAGGCCTGATTATGCATTTGTGGTTGATTGCAATTGTGTCAAAGTCTCTTATAAAAACCTTTTTGCAAAAAGCTCCACATAAAAAAGGGAAAAAATCTTTTCAAAAACTTGCAACTTGTCGCTAAAGAAATCTTTGCACTCCACTTACACAACTTTCTTCTCATTGACGTTTTCTTACCTCCACATTCTGTCTTTCACCTTTTTGACTACACAACCCCTTTAGTGTATGTCCAGTTGGACTAGGGACACTAGCGCCCAATTAGTCCGTATTTCGTTGTACCGACCGACGAACCTTTCGACTCCGAAATCGAAATCCTTTCCACTTCTTCACTTTCACCTTCAAATTCTTCTTCCGAAAGTATGTCGGGATACAATCCTAACAACACCTTACCGACGGGAATGATTCCACCTCCGTTAGGTGCGAATAACCCGAATCACCCGCCTGTTGAAGCGCCCCAACGAATCGCGCTCCAGGATCTTTTCTACCCAATCTGCACCGCCCTACCTACTTGTCTTTCACTCCCACTGGAAAATGGGGACAATTTCGAGATCAAACCCCACTTCATCAATATGCTATCTAAGTTTCACGGATTGGAATCCGAAGATGCTTATATCTTTATCAACACATTCCAAAACGTTTGCGCTATGATGAAAAGAACCCAATTATCCGACGATGCTATAAGGCTAAGGGTCATTCCTTTCACCTTATGTGACTTAGCCGAGAAATGGCTATACAGCACAGCGTCGCATTCAACTAAGAATTGGGAAGAGTTTGTGAAAGCTTTTCTGAAAAAGTTCTATTCTCATCACAAGACTGCTAGAATACGTAATGAGATTATACAATTTTCCCAGCTTCCTTCCAAACCATTTTGGAAGTGTTTTGAAAGATTCAAAGACCTACTCGTTCAATGCCCTCACCATGGGATAGAAAATTGGCAACTTTGCCAAACATTATACCAGGGATTGAACCCGGCAATGAAGCAGTTGCTAGAAACCATTTGTCAAGGTCACTTCCTAACCAAATCTAGTGAGGAAGCGTGGCAATTTCTCGAGGATCTTAGTGAACAAACAATTCAGTGGGATAGCACCAAGACCACATCATCTTCTTCTATTGGTCAATCTAGGGCAGGCATACATCACTTAGATATGTCGATTGCTATGAAGGCCGAGATGGCCGCACTTACGAAAAAGCTAGAAGCGATTGAGACCAAAATCTCATCGCCTTCTCCTGCCCCTGTTGTGCCTCCACGAACTGTTTGTGCTTGTTGTTCGAATCCATCACATCTCACCGAAGAGTGTCCTTACAATCCATCTACTCAAGGACATAATCAAGTCATTGCTGCCTTTCAGCAACAACAAAGAAACGATCCATACTCTTCGACATACAATCCGGGTTGGAAGAGTCATCCAAATTTCGCTTGGAACCAAAATCAACAATTCTAAGGAAACAACAATTTTCAAAGGCCTCCTCCTCCACAACAACAAGCACCTCCACAAACTCAATTTCAGCAACCTTTCCAACAACAACCTTACCCTAATCAAGTTAACAATTTTGTGCCCAACAATTCTTACCCGCCAAACAATTTTGTTCCACCTAATAATGACAAGGTTAACTCGCTCGAAAGAAGTCTAGATGCATTCCTAAAGCAATCTTCACAATCCGCAGCAAGATTAGAAACTTCTATTCAATCTTTGGTGCAAAACAGTGCCTCACACGATCAAAGCATCAAATCTATTGAGGCACAAATTACACAACTCAATCTGCGTTAAAAGAGCGAGAAAAAGGAAAGCTTCCATCTCAACCACTGCCAAATCCCGGTCACGCACATGTTGCATATGAACAGCAAAATCATAAAGTAAATGCTGTGACCACGTTGAGATCCGAAAAAGTGTTGCAAAATAATATGTGAATTAACAATGACACCCCTGCCGGTGGTCCTTCTTCATCTTCTTCACCTTCTTCGTCTTCTTCTTCTTCGTTAGGGCCTATTCTTCATCCTTTACAAGGCTCTACTTCTTCTAGCTCGAACGGACCCACTTCTCACAACACGAACACATCTACACGGGGATCCGTTCCAACTCCACAATCTGATCCGCAAAAATTGGACTCAACAACCTTTCAAAATGTTCCTTTTTCAAACCGGTTGAGATCCAATAAACCAACTCCACAAATGGAGAAGATTGTAGAGTTGTTCAAACAGGTTAGCATAAATATCCCTCTCTTTGATACAATCCAACAAGTTCCTTCATATTCAAAAATCTTAAAGGACTTATGCACCAAGAAGAGGAAGTCACAAGTACCAAAGAAAGTTTTCGTGGCTAATGCTGTTAGCGATGCTCTTGTCCAATCTTTACCCCAAAAGCACAAGGACCCCGGTTGTCCTACTATTTCGATAACAATTGGGGACAAGAACATCAATAGAGAACTATTAGATCTTGGTGCTAGTGTCAATTTGCTACCTTATTCTGTGTACGAGCAATTAGGCGTTGGAAAGCTTAAGCCCACTCATTGTACTCTCCAAATGGCCGACCAATCCATTACCCATCCTAGGGGAGAGTTGGAGGATGTGTTAATTAGAGTAAGGGATTTCATTTTCCCCGTTGACTTTATTGTTATGGATACACAACCTGTAGCTAACCTACGGAGTCAAATTCCGGTGATACTTGGTCGACCATTCCTTGCGACTTCTAATGCCGTGATCAATTGTCGTAATGGTTCAATGAATCTATCTTTTGGCAATATGACAATTGAACTCAACATTTTTAAGTTGGGAAATCATCCTTCCGAGCCTAATTCTAGCGTACTTGATGTTTGCTCGATCAATGAGATCGCGGAGGAGGACTGTGAATTCGAAAAAAAATTATGTTTGATCACAACAGTGATGACGCCACTAGTGCGTTCCTCCTAGAATCCGACACAGCTTTCACGGCGGACAACGATTATGAGTGTTTCACCTTTGTAGACGATTTTGAAGATTCACCACCCGAGTTTGAGTCTTTTGCTTTTTCGGATAAGTTAGTTGAACCATCCGACTCGGTTGCGTACACTCGATTTGAACCTTTGATGGAATCCTTCGAGTTTGAAACAATTACACCATTGTTACCATCAATTGTTTTACCTCCTAAACTCGAACTAAAGCTTTTGCCGTCACACCTTAAATATGCTTATCTAGGTGAGAATGAGACCCTACCCGTTATCATATCGGTCTCTCTAGCTCTGTAGCAAGAGAAGGCCCTTTTAATGGTCTTACAAAATAATCGGCAAGGTTTTGGCTGGTCTATAGAGGACATCAAGGGGATTAGTCCCCTCATAGTTGAACATCATATACACTTGATGCCAAGCCGGTAAGGGATCCACAAAGACGCCTCAACCCCATAATGAAAGAAGCTGTCAAGAAGGAGATTGTTAAATGTCTTGAAAGTGGTATCGTTTACCCTATCTCGGATAGCCAATGGGTTAGCCCCATTCATGTTGTGCCAAAGAAATCGGGCATCACGGTCATTACCAATGAGGCAAATGAGTTAATTCCTACTCACACACAAACTGGGTGGCGAGTTTGCATCGACTATAGAAAACTCAATGCCGCGACAAGGAAAGACCACTTTCCTTTACCTTTCATTGACCAAATGCTAGAACGATTGGCTGGGCACGAGTTCTACTGCTTTTTGGATGGCTATTCCGGCTATAACCAAGTCCCATAGCCAAAGAGGATCAAGACAAGACCACATTTACTTGTCCTTTTGGCACGTTTGCTTATCGTCGCATGCCCTTTGGGTTATGCAATGCACCCGCTACATTTCAGCGGTGTATGATGGGGATCTTTTCAGACATGGTTGAAAAGTTTTTGGAGATCTTTATGGATGATTTCTCCATTTTTGGTGACTCCTTCGACGAGTGTTTACTACATCTTGACACAGTTCTTACCCGCTGTAGGGATAAGAACCTAACTTTAAATTGGGAGAAGTGCCACTTTATGGTACGAGAAGGTATTGTCTTAGGACATGTCATCTCTCAAAACGGCATAGAAGTTGACAAAGCCAAAATTGAGGTCATTTCTAATCTTCCTCCTCCCAAATGCGTTAAAGACATCCGAGCTTTCCTTGGCCATGCCGGTTTTTATAGACGGTTCATCAAGGATTTTAGCAAGATTGCTAGACCCTTGACTCTCTTATTGGCTAAGGACACAACATTTGATTTTGACTCAACTTGCATGGAAGCGTTCGAGTCATTGAAACGCTCTCTCATTTCTGCGCCCATTCTTTCATCTCCAGACTAGACGCATCCCTTTGAAATTATGTGCGACGCATCAGATTTTACCATTGGTGCTGTTCTTGGACAGCACATTAATAAAATGCCGCACGTGATTTATTACGCTAGCCGTACATTAAATGAAGCCCAACTAAACTACACAACAACAGAAAAAGAGTTTTTAGCAGTTGTGTTTGCACTTGAAAAATTCTGGCCTTACTTAATCGGCTCTCCAGTTATTGTGTATACGGACCATTCAGCTCTTCGCCACCTTTTTGCGAAGAAAGATGCTAAATCGAGGCTAATACGTTGGATCCTCTTGCTACAAGAGTTTGACCTTGTCATAAGGGATAAAAAAGGATGTGAAAACGTAGTGGCCGATCACCTTTCACGACTTCCTTCTTCGCCTATACTTGAACTTCCAATCAAAGATGTTTTTCCCGATGAGCAACTCTTAACCGTTTCTTGCGAACCATGGTTCGCTGATATAGTAAATTACTTAGCCACCGGCTTGATACCTAAAAATTGGTCGAAACAGGATAAACTTCGATTCTTGTCCCAAGCAAAGCATTTTTACTGGGATGAACCTTATCTTTTTAAATACTATTCCGACCAAATCATTCGTCGATGTGTACCGGAAAACGAGTTTAAGAGTGTGCTGTCTTTTTGCCACGATCAAGCATGTGGCGGGCACTTTGGCCAAAAGAAGACAGCCGAGAAAATCTTGCAGTGTGGTTTCTATTGGCCACGACTCTTTAAGGATGCATATGAATACTGCAAGACATGCTCCCGGTGCCAACACTTGGGCCGGATATCGTGGAGAAAAGAAATGCCGCTCCAACCAATTTTGGTTGTGGATGTTTTTGATGTTTGGGGAATAAATTACATGGGACCATTTCCTAATTCTTTTGGGAATGTGTATATTCTTTTGGCTGTTTACTACATTTCAAAGTGGGTCGAGGCTGTGCCTAGCCGAACGAATGATAATAAGGTTGTCGTTCGATTTCTTAAAGAACATATCTTTTCTCAGTTTGGGCACCCTCGAGCGCTTATAAGTGATAATGGTTCACACTTTTCCAATAGGACTTTTGAGTCCTTAATGCGCAAATATTCTATTACCCACAACCTGTCAACGCCATACCATCCCCAAACATGTGGGCAAGCCGAGGTTTCCAATCGGCAAATAAAGCAAATCTTGGAGAAAACGGTTTCTAAAAACCATAAAGATTGGACACTCAAACTGATCGATGCACTATGGACTTTCCGTACTGCATACAAGACCGATCTTCGTATGTCTCCATACCGGCTTGTTTATGGGAAAGCTTGCCACCTCCCAGTAGAGATTGAGCATAAGGCATTTTGGGCAATCAAAGAGTTGAATTTATCATTAGGAGATGCGGGCAGCAATCGAAAGCTGCAATTAAATGAACTAGAAGAGCTGCGGGATGAGGCTTATGATAATACCATAATTGTTAAAAACCGAACTAAGGTGTTCCATGATAAACACCTTCTGCGGAAAACATTTAAACCTGGTCAACAGGTTTTACTCTATGACACTCGGTTACATTATCACCCCGGCAAGCTCCGTTCTTGGTGGAAAGGGCCATTTGTAGTTCGCACCATTTATCAGCACGGTGCGGTCGATCTTAAAAATCCTGAGGACGGTACTTTATTCAAAGTCAATGGACATCTATTGAAACCATTTCTCACAGCGGACCAATCGGAGGAGCTCCTGTCTTTGCAGGAGCCGATCTACACCGATTAAATCTCCTCCACTTTCTCCCCCGAATTTCCAATCAATTTTTTCAAAACTTTATTTCAAATAAGTTTGGGGGTGTGTATCATTTGTAAATATGATTATTAATAAGCAGGAAATTGCCGACATTATCAACCTACTTGGTGCAACATGACAGTGAGGACACTGTCCAATTTAAGTTTGGGGGTATGCTCGGTAAGTTTTATTCCTTCGCATTCATATGTATATCTGCATTGCATCCTTATATAAAAAATCATAAAAATTTAAAATTTTAAAAAAATAAAAAAAATTGAAAGTTTCAAAAATTATAAAAATTAATGTATTCAATTTTGGCCGTATTTGACTTAAGTTTGACAAATAGGTTAACTAGCTAGGAACAACTAGATCTTAGACTTAGTAAATTAAAAACCCTAAAAATAACCTTCCTTAAAGTTTAACGGTAGAAAGTATATATCTTTGTAGTTTATTTAGAAATAGGCAAATTTTGAGTTCACTTCTTGGGCTAAGTCAAAACAAAGGAAAAGTATTGATATTTTTATTAGAGTATAAGTTTGAAAAATAATTCCTAGCTTAAGTCTAGATTCTGAAAATGTATACCCAACAAATTGCACAAACACGCACCTTAAAACTTGGAATAGTAGAGGAGACCTTGAAATGCTCTTGTCTAAAATCCTTAGTACGAAGAAAATAAAAAAAATACAAGTGTGAATAAAGAAGAAAAAAAAATGAACACTGGTTTTTGTGATTACTTAAGGCTGCAAAAATAGAAAAATATTTAGCGAGGGTACTTCATCACCTAGTGCCTTAGACCAACTGGTTTGGGAGTCATTGCTAAAAGCCTTAGGTGTTGCAAGACTAGGAATTACGCTTTAAAGTGCAAACACATTTTGTAATCGGTCGTTGGTACCTCAAGAAGTATTAACGGTCGCATGAAGGATGTGTAAGTAAAATTCATTTAAAAATTCACCAATTAAGAAATGCTTTGGACAACGGACAAGAGTATGATTGCTTGATTTGAATTTCCAAGTGTAGGGGTGATATACACACACACGTAGGGGTATGTGATTGGGATTTAGATAAGAGATAGGAATGAAGAATAAGACTTGTATCTTTAGTAGAGATGATAAAAATTCCTAAGTGGAAATGGAACCCTAGAAGGAAAACTTAAGAGATGCCGAAAGTTAAGTAGGTCTGCAGAACTTATATAATCTTAAGTTAAATGATGAGGAAGTGTGAAGAATATGGGTGGATAATTTACGAGTCGACGATAATAGAATTCCATGTTGGAAAACCTAATTGGAGAATTAAAGTCGAAAAGCCGAATTGATAGGATTTTGTGGGTAGTATCCGCTGAAAACCCTCAGGAGACAACACTCCTCCTACTAGGGACACCCAGAGGTTTAACGGCTTGCTGCACGAGCTCAGTGCAATCGCGATTCCCTGTGAAAGTGAGGTTAGGTTTTTGTCAAGAATAAAACTAGGTTTGCTCGAGGACGAGCAAAAGATAAGTTTGGGGGTATTTGTTCACATCATAATATTGCATTATTATATTCCCCATTCTTATGCATTTTACAAATAAACAGGTGCTTTTGACCCATTTCTGCTACATAGTTACAGGTTACAGGTTCTTGGAAGAAAAACAGTGAAAAAGGTAAAAGACGATGCAAAAGTGAGACTACGACCAACAAACAGAAGGATCTTGATCAAGCCTACATGAAGATCAGTTCACAAAGCAAGGTTCAAGAGTTCGACACAAAGCGAACGGTTAAAAGTCCACTGCACTACTCACTGTGAAGATCTGGAGAAGAAATAGAAGCCAATCTGAGAAAAGAACTGCAGAAACGGGAAGTACAAGTCAACCAGAGCCGGCCCAGAAAAATGCAGAGCCCAAGTCCTTCTTTTGGCCGCGGAACCGCGGCTAAACCCTTGCTGCGGCCACGGTTCCGCGGCCGTGTGATGCACGGAGTGAATAAAATTTTTACCAAAATATGAAGCAGCGCTGACTAGTCTTCCTAGGGGTATTCTTATAAAAGCACATGCGGCAATTGTAAACCTAGGGTTTTCTATCTCCTATAAATAGAGACCCAAATTCTTGTATTAGTTCATGCCTCTTTTCATCAATAAAAATTCAGATTTCTTGAAGTTTGGAGAGCATCAATTTGTAAGTAGTTTTATTTTCTGCCTTAGTTCTTAGTTTTAATTTCTGCCCTAGGTAATTTCTATTCTTGCCCTAGTTTAATCTAGTTTAGAATTTTTATTAATCTGCAGTAGATCTTTAATCTATTAAATCAAAACAAAATAAAAATTATGTCTTTCTTAGATCCCTCAATGAGCGAGTAGTTTCCTCGCTTGTTAGGGTTAGGAATAGGGAAGGGTTTGAGAGATGAAGATCTCTCACCCCTTTTTTTGCCAATCACTTATGAATAATTAGGACTCCATGCATACTTTTATATTCCGCTCCCTACGGCACTCTACCCACGAGGTAACGGTGATACCGTAGTATAAAAGACCGGATATGAATGTTTTCCATGGAGGTTAGGATAAGGATTAAGAAAGGACGGACAAGGATCTAGAGGAAGAAACATAGTTTCTTCCCGATCATCCTAATCCCCTTTATTAATAATTACCATAACTCCTAAAAAGATATATAATTTAAGGTATTGAAAGAGGTGGAAATCTTTATTTACCAAACTTTACCTAAACCTAATCCTAGCAAGTTTCCTAATCCTAGTATAACTCAACTTAGTTTTTGTGATAAAAGATCCAAACCCTTTGGAATTACCTCGTAAGAACATTTAGGAAATTAACACCATCCCTGTAGACCGACCCGTATTCACCGGCTAGCTACCAAGCGACGTCGTTCTTGATTGCGGTAACATTTTATTTTTGATCGTAAAATCCATACAAATCAGTATCCCTCCATCGAAGATGATCCACCCCAGAGTCTATGAATCGAGCTCCTACCTCATAACAGAGGTAACCATGGTATCTAGTTTGCTAAACTAGATAGCCAAAAAGATATAGAGTCTAATGATGGATTGATTTGTCTCTGAACACCCTAGTTTTCTCAACATATGAGAGGATTAGTGTGGAGGTAGAAGAAAAAGCAATGAGAGAATGAGAGTGTGAAGCTTAAAGCTCAACGCATGAAAAGGCCAAGTGTTGTGAGAAGAATAATGAAGCATACAATCAACTCAAGAAAATATCTTATGTTTCCACAAAATATCTCACAATCACAACAAATATCAAGCATGCCTCAATAGTGTTTCCATGAGTCACACCCATGAGTCACCAAGTGAGTCATGCTTGAATAAATGCTAAGCACGCTCATCCCTCCACCTCATTAAATCTTTTAAGAAAAAGATTAAAGCAAAAATGAGGTAGCGACTTCTAGAAACTTTCTTGTAATAAATTACAAGAATACCCCTCATCTGTATATACATACCCGCATCCGTATTCCGAAAAATACGAATACAAAGAGACGAAAATAATCCAACAATATAATACTAGTATCCGGCTTAAACCAAAGCCACTAGTAAAAACTGTCTGAATCATGATACGTGCATAAGTGCACGTATATGATTAAACCCTACCGTAAAACCATGCGGCCTCTATATCGTTTCGCCCGAAATAAGGAAACCCTCTGTGTGGGACTCTAAAGACTCATCAATACGCTGGCAGTGGGTTTAACCACAAGCACGTCAGCGGCACTATCTGTACGTAACGGCTACCTAAGTATTGAGCGAAAGGAATGCCGACAAGCAAATTCATCCTGACCGCTACTGAGCCTGTCCATGACAATATTCGTACAGTACGGTCTTTTCATCTAAGAGTATCACATATCGAGTCTAGGGGGGTGGATAATATCAGACCCCTAATAACGAGACATTTCGTGTCGGTATAAAGCCCATCACAACCTGAGAAACTACTGATCCAAATCAATAATTCTTAACTACCTTGATCAAAGATTTCTGGTGATGGCCACCCGTGCACAACGCAACATCAACCCCCAATACCGGGAGAAATGAATCCCCGACGATCCGCTCACTGTCTCCATGTGGCTCAGGACTGTACCCAACTAAAACTTGTTTGCACGACTCCTTTAAGCAATGGTAGGGTAGTAATCAAAGCACTGTGGGAACTCATACGAGACAAATGACGATCTCAGGTCAACAGACTAATCTGTACATATGTCACCAGGGAACTGCTATCTGACAATAGGTATAATACTAACTAGCATGTTCCTGGCGAGTCCATCCAGTGTACTCATAACCCAATGAGCACCTGAATACTATCTTAGATGAACAAACTAACACCAATGGATTGTGAGACCGGCCACCACCCCTCGTCGGGGTCTCGATCAGTATACACTAGTCTACTCTGGAGTATCAATGCCCAGTCTCGATACTCTCTCGACTAGGGACATTTAAGGATATGCTTATAGACCACCCAGCTCCCACGTATATGATCACCATCATAATGCTGGTAGTCAAGCAAGAATCCTATGGGCTCTATCAACATGTAATAGTGATCTGTAATACTACCTAAAGCATGTACATGATGATAAAGATAAACCAGATAGTATACTATCATTTTGAGTAAGACTGTTTTATCCGTATAGATCATCCCTCAATCATCGCAATCGCGTGCCTACAATTCAATAATTGACTTGAGGGTACTATAGCCAACACTATTTACATACAAATATTTGATTTCCATTTAACTGCTCTTGCATAAGTTACTATATAGTGTTTCCTAATAACGTCGCTTGATTCTTTTCAATTTTCGTTTTAATTTGGAGGGCGAAATTTTTCTT
The DNA here is from genome assembly GCA_030015575.1 of Agapanthus africanus. Lineage (NCBI taxonomy): Eukaryota > Viridiplantae > Streptophyta > Magnoliopsida > Asparagales > Amaryllidaceae > Agapanthus > Agapanthus africanus. Next base: position 741,339,550 of record CM057337.1, read on the forward strand.
TAAGTAGGATATGATGTAATACCCTACACACTTAATACAGTATTTTAAAATATTTCTTATTTATTTAAATTAGTTTTCGTTAGTATATGGTGTTTTATATGTAACGCATAGCCTCGCACTATTTTCATTATTATTTGATATAATGTAAACAATGATTTTAGTTTGCGTACGATGTAATTGATATAAGCTATTATGTGATACAATACTATTATTCCATTGCGCTTATGAAATTTTATTCCCTTTTACGAAATTTTTCTCCAATATTACCTATTTTTCCTAATCTGCTCTAAAATTTACCTATATAGTTTTTCCATTTTCATTATATCTATTTTAATACCTAATTATAAACCCTAATCTAACAAACCCAACCAGGGGCCCGGCCAAGACCCTCATCCCAACACTACTAAACCCACACCCTCACCTGACCCTCATCTCTCTCTTCTTCTTTTCTTTCATCCTTCATTTGTTTTAATATGAGCATTTTCCACAACTCCTTTCTCTTTCTTCTTTCTTCCTTCATTTTTTTTCTAACGGCTCCACCTCCTTCTCCCTCGTCCCTTGACCCGTGCCTATATGACTTTGCATTCATCGCCAATGTCCTCGAGATCCCCTCGTCTGTAGGGTTCCTAGGCACACTCAAGAGGTTCCACAAGGCATCAACCATGCCAAATTCTAAATTTTCCGGTGCCAAGAAACCCTAAACTTGATCGATTACTAGAGGTAAAGGCGAAACAAATGCAAGTTAACAACTTAACTAGTAAGTGAATGGAAATATAACCTTTGTAGATCCGGTCCACCACTTCTCTAGCTCCGTGTTGACGTCCCTCCGCTGCGATCATCGGAATCCCGGACTCTAGCATCAATTTCATCGGAGAAATGGGCGGGCTAGGTCGTTGACTTCGATGCCGAAGATGATCTACGTCGAGGCGACTCAAACTCAAGCTCCATCTTCACTTGGTCATCAACCTTGTGAAGAAAATACCCTATACAACATGGCAAGTGGTAGAGGATGAAGAAATAGGAAGTGGGTTCACTTTCGATTTGGATTTCTCACTTGGAATCATCACTTGGAAAAATCTAGCATAGGTTTTCTTTCTTCATCAAGAGGAAGAAGAAGAAAGAAAATGAAAATGAATTATCTTCCAAAAAGAAAAATGAAGTGATATCTATCATAATTCAACCATGGGTGAGCCAAACAAGTGTAGAGACTAAACTAGGGTTAGGTATAATGGTTAGGTTTAGGATGAAAACAAAAATGGTAGACTTTCAAAGATGCTTTGAAGCTTCAAGAAGCTTCAAGCAAAGAAAGAAAAGAAAGCCACCATTTCATCTTTTCTAAAATGAATAAATAAATAAATAATTCAAACCCTAACCATTAACCTAATCATAGTTTAAAGCGAACATACACCCAAGTTTGCATGTATCATCAAACATGATACAAACAAGTGCACAAAACTATATCATATATACAATGTGCACATCAAGTGAGAAAATCCATCATAAGTGAACAAATACTAGTTAATGTAAAGTGATATATCAAATATATAATTATACATTAAATCATTAAATCAACACTTGATTTAACGATCCGGTCATATCACATATGACCGACTAATATCCAATGTATCGATTTATCGAATCAATCCTCGATTCGATAACTAGGTTATATCGCATACAACCAATCGATACATTCATCGCGAGAATAGAATACGGTATCACATACACGCATTATTCTTGGTCCCGCACATATCTCATATGCGCTCCTATTTCGTTTCGCTTGAGCCAGGAAACCTCTGTGTAGGACTCTAAAGACTCGTCAATACGCCGGCAGCAGGTGATGATCATATCAAACACCCGCAAGCCGCAAGCGGTCTGCTAAACGTAACGGCCACCCGAGTATTGAGCGATTAGAAGCTCAACGAGCAAGCCCGCTCACACTCCTGTGAATCCAACCAGTAACACTTACCGTACAGTCCGGTCTCGTCGTCTGATATGTCGCATATCTCGCCTAGGGGTGGTAAACGTCAGACCCCAATAGCTCGATAAATCGTGTCGATATGAGGTCTATAACAGTTCGAGAAACTACTGGTAACACTTACCAATAAATCTCAGCAACCCTGGCCAGGGATTTCTGGTTATAGCCAATCAAACACAGCGCAACATCAACTCCCTATACCGGGAGAGACGAATCCCCTCCTATCGCTCATTGCCTCCATGTGATTCAGGACTGTACCCAAAAACCACCATTTTGCACGCCCTCTTGGACGTGGTAAGGCGGAAATCAAAGCACAGTGGGAATCACACAAGACTCTATGACGATCTCGGGTCTACAGACTAACCTGTACCAGTGTCACCAGAGAACTGCCATCTGACGTGAGGTATAATACCATCTGGGAGTTCTCGGCGAGTCCGTCCAGTGTACCCAGTCTCTACTGAGCACCCGTATATCATCTCTGATGTCAAACACCAATGGATATGGGATCATCCATCGCCCATCTGTATGGGTCGAGAAGGTATACGCTAGTCTACTCTGGTATATCGATGCCCCGTCTCGATACACCCACGATTAGGGACCTTGAAGGATGTACTTATGGACTACCATGTCCCCACTAGTATGATCCGCATCATAGTCCAGGTAGTCAAGTACACATCCTAAGGGCTTTACCAACATGTAACAGAGAGACAATCAGTGTACACGTTAAGGTAAAGAGCAACCAGATAGCATACTATCATGTCGAGCAAGAAAGTCCTCCCTATATATGTCCAAGCATCCACTACAATATACATCCTATGTATAGTAATGGCCTCTAGGGCATACATATAACTAACATCGTCATTCCCTTGACCTCCTCAACCGCCCCATCTATCTTCATATCTCTTCTCTCAATCTCTATCTATCTCGTCTCTATCACTCCCTCTCTCTCGTTCTCCTCCGAACCAACAATCGTCGGCGTCCGCCGTCACCATCTCCACCGCGACAACCACCATCACCATCGACGACTCCCTTCACCACAAACAGGACACTCTTTCACCCGGTCACCACGCCGACTGTTAGTGTATATGCCCTAGAGGCCATTACTTTATCATACCGGTTTGTATATTACTTAATAGAAGCTTGGGATATTCACAGTTGTATAGACAGTCTTGCTCAAAATGGTAGTATGCTACTTGGTTTGTTTCTACTTTAATATGTGCATGTGTTTCCTTTAGCATATCGCTTATACATATTAGTGGAGCCCTTAGGATCTTTGCTTGATTACCAGCGTTGTAATAGCAGTCACACTAGTGGGGGCTGGGTAATCTACAAGCATATCCTTATACAGGTCCCTGGTCGTAGGATTATCGAGACGGGGCATCGATACTCCGGAGTAGACTAGCGTATACGCTTCTCATCCCAGCAGGGGAAATGGTCTGTCCCACAGCCATTAGTACGTCGTACTGGAGATAATATGCAGGTGCTCGTTAGGTTACGAGTACACTGGACAGGACTCGTTGGGAACTGTTGGTTAGTACTATACCTATCGTCAGATAGCAGTTCCCAAGTGACAGGAGTACAGCTTAGTCCGTCGACTTGACACTGCTACTTTTCCTCGAGTGTGTTCCCACTGTACTTTGATTACTATCCTACCACAGCTCAAAGGAGTCGTGCAAACAGGTAGTAGTTGGGTGCAGTCCCGAAGCACTTGGAGGCAGTAACGGTTAGACAGGATTCGTCTCTCCCGGTATTGGGGTTGATATCGCACTGTGTCTAGGAGAGCCATTACACAAAGTCCCTGTCCAGGGCAAGCGAGATTTGCTGGTAGTGTTTCCAATAGTTTCTCAGGGTGTTCTGGGCTATACTCCAACACGACTTGTACCACTATTAGGGGTCTGACGTTTACCGCCCCCTAGGCCCGACATGCGATACTCTTAGACGAACAGACCGGACTGTACGGAGATTGTCACATTCAGGCTCAGTAGGAGTTCGGATGGGGTTTACCTTATCGGCCTTCTTATCGACATCTACCTGGGGACCTTACGTACAGCTAGTGCCACTTGCGGTCTGTGGTTAAACCCACTGCCAGCGAGTGTCGAGTCTTTAGAGTCCCACACAGAGAGTTTCCCTGCACTGGGCAAAAGGTGTAGAGGCCATATGGTTTTTACGGCAGGGCTACGATCACTTACGTGCACTTGTGTGCGTATGATGTTCGGGCAGAAAATACTAGTAGGCTTTGGTTTAAGCCGGATCTTAGTATTGTAGAGATGGATTAGTTTTGTCTTCTGTGCATTCGTATTCTATGGAATGCGGATGCGGGTGTGTATGCACGGTTGTGAGGAGCGAAGAAGGAGATGCCTCATTAGGGTTTTGACCATTGACTTGATCAAAACCATTATGAGGTGGAGGAAAATATTTACTAATCTTTTTAATGATAATTGTGTTATGGCTAATTGCTTTGACCATTTGATCATGTTGACCATTTGACCATGTTGACCATTGTTGACTTGGATATTTTTTGAGTTTAGACTCTTCTTATGGCTTGGATTTAACTTGACATGATAATGGTCAAATCTATTGTAACCATCACAATTTATCATGACAAAAGAATGGTAATTATTTTTCTCATGCATTATTATCTTCTTCTCATTCTCTCTCATCAAATGAAAGCTCCCATGGTTTGCTTCTTCTTCCTCCTCACTACAAATTCCTAATAGTGTCATGTGTTGAGCAAATAAGGTTCTAAATAGACAAACAAACCCATTTTCTTCCTCTACATCACCTAGGGCATCAAGAGTAGCAAACTTGTTGCCCTAGTTATCTCGGCTTGAGGTGGAGCTCGGACTATAGACTCTCGAGTGGATCGTCATCGACTCTAGGAGGCCGCGGAGGTGACCAAGATCTGGATCGATTCTCGGAGCTTGCATGGACGAGGAGGACAGCGGAGGGAAGAACCAAAAGACCGTTTTTGTGAGGTACAATCTCCTAAGCATAGTAGATAGAACCTCTAGTTGTTTGTTAGAAATGGTTTGGCAAATGTAACAATCTAGTTCATTTATACCAATTCCAGTTCTCGTATTTTTCTTATTTGTGGTATTTCTTGATTTATCGTGTTTTGGGTGTGAATGGTATTTTACATTTTTCTTTGCATTCGACCTGACCCACTTGCTTGAACTTGTTTGATTCATATTTATGAATTATCTTGACTTGTTACATAGACATATGCATTTTCATGAATACTACATACTGGCATTTTATCTGGCATTTCATCTTTTATCATATAACATTTTAAGTCAAGTAAAATAATTTAAAATTACTTAACATGGCCTGCATGATACCCCTAACCCCGTGGTAGCATCCGCGTATCTTGTTCTCGTCCCGTTCAGTGAAATGAACGTGTTCGGATGGCTACGCGCACGTACGTGCATCCGTTCTTGGGGGCATGCATTTTCGTTAGCTGAGCATTCATTTTGAATTTTGAAAGTTGCATATATTTTTCATATTTTAAATCTGAAATTTTAGACCTGACCCAGGCGTGTTTTGGAATATTTTTGTATCCCGCCAAAATTCAAATTATTTAATATTTAAAATTTTCCTTTAACAGTTTAATTTTTATTCTTTTAACTAACTAAAATATTTTTAAAACTAAAATCAAAACAGTGTTAACAAACTCTCTCTCTCTCTCTTTCTTTACCTGGCCCCACATCCACCAACCAATCAACAGACCCTCTCTTCTCTCTCTCTTCCCTCTTTCTCTCTCCCCGCTACCGACAATTTTATCTCTCCTTACTATTCCTCTCTCTCTCCTCTCGATCTCTCTCATTCTCTCTATCTCTCTCCTATCGATCTTTCTCTCTCTCTCTCTACCTGTCTCTCTATCTCTCTCTCTTTCCTATATATATAATTCCTAATATTAATTGACACCATCTCCTCTGCTCTCTCTCTCTCTCTTCTTTTTCTTTCTCTTTCATTTTCTCTCTCCAGCCCTCGCCACGAGAAAGCCCTACCCATCGCCTGTCTCGCGTCGTCGCCGTCGCCGCCCATCTCCCCGGGCACTCCTCCTCACCTCGCCACCACCCTCATCCCCGCGACCTCACCACACCACCACCTCATCTCCATCCCCGTGCAAACCCACCAACCCAAGAACCCCGGCTGCAACCCGACGACCACGACACCCTCGCTGCACCCTCGTCGCTGGAACTCTGACCCTCGCCGACGTCTCAGCACCACCCTCGTCACCTTCTTCACTTCTTTCTCTTCCCTTCTTTCCCAACGAGTTTCCCCACTGAACCAAACCCCACCGGCCTCTGCCCTAACCCATCGCCGGAACGCCGATACCTCGGCACCACCGTCTTCACCTCCCCTCGTCACCAGCACTGCCTCCATCTCCTCATCATGACCCAGTCCCCTCTCTTCCTCTTCCTTTTCTTCTTCTTTCTTCTCCTTCTTAATTCTCTTGGATTCTCGGTTCCGATCGCCATCGCCAGAGCTCTGACCACATCGCCTCCACGACTCATCATCACCCTCACTGTCTTCTCCTCTGTGCACAACCACAGCAGTAAGCCTCTCCTTCTCCTTTCTTCTTCCTCTTTCTTTCCTTTCTCTTCTTTTCATTCTTTTCTTTGATTCTTGATTTCTGTAGATCGCCAGAACCAGACGTGACGCCGACGATCCAGACGACCCTGAGGACGGACCTGACCTGCGTGATCACCCTCGTGCATTGTTTGGAACCGTTCCGTGTACCGTGCGCGCGTCGCGACATTTTGCCGACGTCAGACGTACCGTACATATCCGTTTCTTGATCCGTCGAGGCAAGTTAATCTTGTTACATGCTATATAACTCATTATATAACTATTTAAATAAATATCATACCTGTATTTTAAATCAAGCATCCCATGTTTTATATTACAGCTTTTCGATGTTCCGTTTGCATCCATTCATATCATTTCAAATTTAGGTCATGAAAACTTATCTTGTTACATACCATATTACAATATACTGCACCCAATGAAATATTTACATCGCATATTGCTTAGTTGTACATCCCACATTACCATTTTACAGTTTTACCGATTTCGGATACCCGTCTGCATCCATCTCATTTAAAATATATATAACTGCATCCATAGGTCATATTAATACATAACACTATGATATTAACACCCCATGTTTAATAAAGAGCATCCTAATTAGTATTGAAACTATAAATGTAACCCTAATCGATAATTGTGCATCCATATCTTTGAATTTATATCTATTTGCATACCGTATCACATTATTCTATTTTATTGTTACATTAGTACTCCATACTTGATTTTGTGTACCCATACTTATTACAGTTTGATTATGAGCACCCACTTGATACTTGTGCACCACCTGATATGACCTGATACACTACTACTGACATGACTTGATACATGTGCACTACTTGACATGACTTGATACACGTACACCACCTGACATGACCTGATGTACCACGGCTTGACATGTTACCTGATCTTGTTACTAATGCCAACAATCCTGACCTGTTGTCCCTACGGACATATCCTGTTGTCTATACCGACGAACATGTACCTGCTTGATCCTGTGTTGGCATTGGCTCCAGATTCACCAATACCTGACTTGAACACATAACCTTGGGGGTATGGGGAAATCAAAAGTGTAAACTAAAGTGTAGCTTACAGGGTATTACTTGATCCGTGGTCCCGGGGGATAACGGGACAGAATCATTCGTGATTCTTACTTGATCCGTGGTCCCGGGGGATAACGGGACAGAGTCATTCATGACTCCCACTACCTGATCCGTGGTCCCGGGGGATAACAGGACATATCCTTTGAGTTACATGGAGGATTACTCTAATTGATTTCAATAACTTTAGAGTAGGTCACCCTATAGCACAGTTTAGACTACTCACTGCACTTCACTTGTTTATATCATGTCCACTGATCTATATTCATGTTATGGTTTACTTATGACTTATTACTGTTTTACTTTTATTACTGTTCATACCCATGCCTGCATGTATTGCTACCCCTGATTTTATTATTGTTGATATTATGATGCACTGACGTCTGGGTTTTGCATGGCCCAGATCCTCTACCTTTGCAGTTGACTAATCAGGAGTACTTCCGCCGTCAGGCCGAGCAGTGAGGATCCTGTTAGTATCCAGTTAGTTCAGTTACTTCCGTACTTTGCAGATTGTTATTATTACTTGGATCTATTGCTTCCTCATATTATTTCTTGACTCTTTTATTCTGGCCCATGGACATGTATTAGATAGTTGTTTATTATTGTTCTTGATATCTCTACAGCCGTAATGTAATTGTGGAGGGATATTTCCTATCCACAGGTAGTATGGTTGGCTCTGTCACGTGCCTATCTTAGCGCACTCTGGGAAGCGGGGCGTGACAGGGTTTGTTTGGTATCAGAGCCATAAGATCTAGATTAATCTGGTTTAATTCTTTTGTAGTTGGGTATTGGACCCAATACACGAATCAGAATACTCGTGATTAGGAACATGTCCTGCCACTTTACCATCTTGCCATTCTTGAATCTTAACTTCCTCCTGATTCTTACCTTGACGATATGCAAACCTCTTTGCATCTCGGCTTGAAACCTTTTGGTTCCTTATTGTTTCTCCATGTTCCTTTGATTCTGATACTAGGATTTGGGCGACTTGAACGGAGTTATGTGATTGTACCCATGAACTGCAGCATGGTTACAATGCGGTACTCTATTTAAGTAACTTGGAGTCCTGGTCTTGATTCATTTCCTTGTTTCATGGTCATTATATTACCTTAGTTCTCTCAGTTTCATTGCTTATCAGCTCATGTTTTATCGCAAGCTTGATTCCTGTTTACCGTGCTTATCTTCTTCAGTGTCTTGGCTTCAGGTGAAGTCATTTCGGTATCCTACTTGTTCATGTTTTCGCCGCATTAGAATTATTCAATTCTGGTGCATCTCTTTGTTTGTTGTTGTCTTGGGAATGGATTTTGTCGGCACTTTCCACGCTCATATTGATTGTAAGGCAAAGAAAGTGATTTTCCAGATTCCCGGACATCCGGAGTTGTTTTTGCTGGAGGTAGCAGTTCTGTCGGGCCAGTCGAGTTTAGGGATAGGCCGACAAATAATGTTCTTTCGTCTATGGAAGTTGATAAGGAGGAAGCGCCAGCTGTAGTTCGAGAGTTCATGGACGTGTTCGAAGACATCTCGGGTTTACCACCAAAACGAGATGTGGAGTTCGCGATCGATCTTATTCCTGGTGCAGCGCCAATCTCAAAGGCATACTATCCAATGGCACCAGTAGAGTTGGAAGAAGTCGAGAAGCAGGTTATCAAATTGTTAGAGAAGGGTTGGATTCGCGACAGCAATTCACCTTAGGGAGCTCCAGTTCTTCTAGTAAAGAAGAAAGATGGAACAAGGAGAATGTGCATCGATTGTCGAGAATTAAACCGGGTGACTATTAAGAACAAGTACCCGATCCCTCGCATTGGAGAATTGTTCGAGCAGCTTAGTGGCGCGGGGGTATTCTCGAAGCTGGATTTGCAATCCGGATATCATCAAGTCCGAGTTAAATCAGAGGATATTTGCAAGACTACGTTCCGAACTCGATATGGACATTACGAGTATTTAGTGATGCCATTCGGAGTCACGAATGCACCGGCGATATTTATGGACTTGATGAACCGAATCTTTTCACCGTTCTTGGACCAGTTTATAGTGGTGTTCATTGATGATATTCTGGTCTACTCGAGGAGCCCAGAAGAGCATGCGGAACACTTGAAGATCGCACTGCAGACATTGAGGCAAGAAAGATTGTATGCAAAGATGAGCAAGTGCGAGTTTTGGCTTGAAGAAGTGATGTTTTTGGGGCATGTTGTATCCGGAGATGGAATCACCGTTGACCCTGAAAAGATTGCAGCGGTTCAAAATTGGCCGATTCCGAAGAACGTAGCAGAGATCAGAAGTTTCCTTGGACTTGCCGGATATTACAGAAGGTTCGTGGAGAATTTTGCTCATTTGGTTGAGCCTTTGACCAAGCTTACGCGTAAGGAAGTACCGTTCGTATGGACGGATAAATGTGCGTCATCTTTTGAGACATTAAAGCAGAGATTGATAACCGCTCCTATTTTGACCGCACCAGACAATTCCAGAGGATTGGTGATTCATAGTGATGCATCTGGGAAAGGTTTGGGATGTGTTTTGATGCAGCATGGGAAGGTTATAGCTTACGCATCGAGACAGTTGAAGACCCATGAGAAGAATTACCCAACTCATGATTTGGAGCTAGCAGCTGTGATTTTCGCTTTGAAGATTTGGAGACACTACTTATTGGGCGAATGAGTCGAAGTATTCACCGATAACAAAAGCCTAAAGTACGTGTTCACACAGAAGGAGCTTATTATGAGGCAGCGTAGATGGTTAGAGCTGATGGCTGACTACGATCTTGATCTTAAATACCATCCGGGGAAAGTTAATGTTGTGCCGGACGCGCTTAGTCAGTTACCAGCAATTCAGATGTTGACTGCACAAAAGGAACTTATTGAAGACTTTCAGAGATTTGATTTGGAGATCGTGCTACCGCATTCTTCGGGACAGTTGATGCAGCTGCAAGTACAATCGTCGTTGATCGAGAATATTAAAGCAGCGCAATTGCAGGACCCAAGATTGCAGAAGTTTCGAGAACAAGTTGAAGCTGGACTTCGAACGGACTTGTTGATTCATGAAGATGGTTCGTTGCGATATGGTAGCCGTTTGTTTGTGCCAAAAGGAGATATTCACGAAGAAGTGATGAAGGAGGCGCACAGTTCCGCATATTCCATACATCCAGGAGGCACGAAGATATACCGAGATCTATGACAGCATTTCTGGTGGGAAGGCATGAAACGGGAGATTGCCCACTTTGTAGCGAAGTGCTTGGTGTGTCAGCAAGTTAAGGCTGAACATCAAAGGGTTGCTGGTTTATTGCAACCACTTCCGATTTCTCAATGGAAGTGGGAACATATAACCATGGATTTCGTGACGGCTTTACCGCAGAGTCCAAAGGGCAATAATGCAGTTTGGGTGATTGTTGATTGATTGACCAAGACAGCTCATTTCATATCATTTCGAGTTGGTCAGTCAACGGAAACGTTGGCAGAACGGTACATGCAGGAGATTGTAAGATTGCATGGAGTACCGGTAAGCATCGTGTCCGACCGTGACACTCGTTTCTTATCACACTTCTGGAGGAGCTTACACGAAAGTTTGGGGACTCGATTGAAGTTTAGCACAACTTATCATCTTAAAACAGATGGCCAGTCGGAGAGAACGATCCAAACTCTCGAAGACATGTTGAGAGCTTGCATGTTAGACTTCAAGGGTTCTTGAGAGGATCATCTACACTTGGTGGAGTTTTCTTACAATAATAGTTTTCAGGCTACTATTCAGATGGCTCCATTTGAAGCGTTGTATGGTCGCAAGTATCGCTCACCTGTTTGTTGGGACGATATTGGAGAACGAAGATTGTTGGGACCGGATTTGATCGTTCAAACAGTGAAGAAAGTTAATACTATCCGGAATCATATGAAGGCAGCACAAGATCGGCAGAAGAGTTGGGCCGATACATCGAAAAGACCTCTAGAGTTCACTGTTGGTGATCTGGTATTCTTGAAGATATCACCGACTAGAGGGGTGATTCGTTTCGGGAATCGAGGCAAGATTAGTTCTCGATTCGTTGGGCCTTTCGAGATTTTGGAGCGTGTTGGAGAAGTGGCGTATCGATTGGTTTTACCGCAATCTTTGGCGAATGTTCATGATGTGTTTCATGTATCTCAACTCCGTAAGTATGTTCGAGATGAAACACACGTGCTGGACCATTCGGAGCTGACTGTAAGAGAAGATTTGACCTTTGAGGAATGACCGATGTCGATTGTGGATCGAAGGAAAAAGGTTCTTAAGAACAAGGTTATCCCTCTCGTACTTGTTTCTTGGGGAAATCGCTCGCATGGAGAATCAACTTGGGAACGAGAAGACGAAATCCGACAGAAGTTTCCATAACTATTCTTGTAGTTTCTTGATTGTTTATCTTTTCTTGTTCTTGGAATTTCGAGGATGAAATTCTTTTTGTAGTTGGGTATAATGTAAAAACCTAGTTCATTTATACCAATTCCAGTTCTCGTATTTTTCTTATTTGTGGTATTTCTTGATTTATCGTGTTTTGGGTGCGAATGGTATTTTACATTTTTCTTTGCATTCGACCCGACCCGCTTGCTTCAACTTGTTTGATTCATATTTATGAATTATCTTGACTTGTTACATAGACATGTACATTTTCATGAATACTGCATACTGGCATTTTATCTGGCATTGCATCTTTTATCATATTACGTTTTAAGTCACGTAAAATAATTTAAAAGTACTTAACATGGCCTGCATGATACCCCTAACCACGTGGTAGCATTCGCACATCTTGTTCTCGTCCCGTTCAGTGAAACGGACGTGTTTGGATGGCTACGCGCACGTACGTGCATCCGTTCTTAGGGGTATGCATTTTCGTTAGCTGAGCATTCATTTTGAATTTTGAAAGTTGCATATATTTTTCATATTTTAAATCTGATATTTTAGACCCAACCTGGGCGCGTTTTGGAATATTTTTGTATCCCGCCAAAATTCAAATTATTTAATATTTAAAATTTTCCTTTAACAGTTTAATTTTTATTCTTTTAGCTAACTAAAATATTTTTAAAACTAAAATCAAACAGTGTTAACAAACTCTCACTCTCTCTTTCTTTACCTGGCCCCACATCCACCAACCAATCAGCAGACCCTCTCTTCTCTCTCTTCCCTCTTTCTCTCTCCCCGCTACCGATGATTTTATCTCTCCTCACTATTCCTCTCACTCTCCTCTCGATCTCGCTCATTCTCTCTATCTCTCTCCTATCGATCTTTCTCTCTCTCTCTCTTACCTGTCTCTCTATCTCTCTCTCTTTCCTATATATATAATTCCTAATATTAATTGACACCATCTCCTCTGCTCTCTCTCTTCTTCTTCTTTCTCTTTCATTTTCTCTCTCCAGCCTTCGCCACGAGAAAGCCCTAGCCATCGCCTGTCTCGCGTCGTCACCGTCACCGCCCATCTCCCCGAGCACTCCTCCTCACCTCGCCACCACCCTCATCCCCGCGACCTCACCACACCACCACCTCATCTCCATCCCCGTGCAAACCCACCAACCCAAGAACCCCGGCTGCAACCCGACGACCACGACACCCTCGCTGGTTCACTTCTTTCTCTTCCCTTCTTTCCCAACAAGTTTCCCCACTGAACCAAACCCCACCGGCCTCTACCCTAACCCATCGCCGGAACGCCGACACCTCGGCACCACCGTCTTCACCTCCCCTCATCACCAGCACTACCTCCATCTCCTTATCACGACCCAGTCCCCTCTCTTCCTCTTCCTCTTCCTTTTCTTCTTCTTTCTTCTCCTTCTTAATTCTCTTGGATTCTCGGTTCCGATCGCCATCGCCAGAGCTCCGACCACGTCGCCTCCGCGACTCATCATCACCCTCTATGTCTTCGCCTCTGTGCACAACCACAGCAGTAAGCCTCTCCTTCTCCTTTCTTCTTCCTCTTTCTTTCATTTCTCTTCTTTTCGTTCTTTTCTTTGATTCTTGATTTCTGTAGATCGCCGGAACCGGACGTGACGCCGACAATCCAGACGACCCTAAGGACGGACCTGGCCTGCCTGATCACCCTCGTACGTTGTTTGGAACCGTTCCGTGTTCCGTGCGTGCGTCGCGACATTTTGCCGACGTCGGACGTACCGTACATATCTGTTTCTTAATCCGTCGAGATAAGTTAATCTTGCTACATGCTATATAACTCATTGTATATCTATTTAAATAAATATCATACCTGTATTTTAAATCAAGCATCCCATGTTTCATATTACAGCTTTTCGATATTCCGTTTGCATCCATTCATATCATTTCGGATTTAGGTCATGTAAACTTATCTTGTTACATGCCATATTATAATATACTGCACCCAATGGAATATTTACATCACATATTGCTTAGTTGTACATCCCACATTACCATTTTACAGTTTTACTGATTTTGGATACCCGTCTGCATCCATCTCATTTAAAATATATATAACTGCATCCATAGGTCATATTAATACATACCACTATGATATTAACACCCCATGTTTAATAAAGAGCATCCTAATTAATATTGAAACTATAAATGTAACCCTAATCGATAATTGTGCATCCATATCTTTGAATTTATATCTATTTGCATACTGTATCACATTATTCTATTTTATTGTTACATTAGTACTCCATACTTGATTTTGTGTACCCATACTTATTACAGTTTGATTATGAGCACCCACTTGATACTTGTGCACCACCTGATATGACCTGATACACTACTACTGACATGACTTGATACATGTGCACTACTTGACATGACTTGATACACGTACACCACCTGACATGACCTGATGTACCACAGCTTGACATGTTACCTGATCTTGTTACTAATGCCGACAATCCTGACATGTTGTCCCTACGGACATATCCTGTTGTATATACCGACAAACTTGTACCTGCTTGATCCTGTGTTGGCATTAGCTCCAGATTTACCAATACCTGACTTAAACACATAACCTTGGGGGTATGGGGAAATCAAAAGTGTAAACTAAAGTGTAGCTTACAAGGGTATTACTTGATCCGTGGTCCCGGGGGATAACGGGACAGAATCATTCATGATTCTTACTTGATCCGTGGTCCCGGGGGATAACGGGACAGAGTCATTCATGACTCCCACTACCTAATCCGTGGTCTCGGGGGATAACGGGACATATCCTTTGAGTTACATGGAGGATTACTCTAATTGATTTCAATAACTTTAGAGTAGGTCTAGCACAGTTTAGACTACTCACTGCACTTCATCTGTTTTTATCCTGTCTACTGATCTATATTCATGTTATGGTTTACTTATGACTTGTTTCTATTCTCCTTTAATTACTGTTCATACTCATGCCTGCATGTATTGCTACCCCTGATTTTCTTATTGTTGATATTATGACGCACTGACGTCTGGGTTTTGCATGGCCCAGATCATCTACCTTTGCAGTTGACTGATCAGGAGTACTTCCGCCGTCGGGCCGAGCAGTGAGCATCCAGTTAGTATCCAGTTAGTTCAGTTACTTCCATACTTTCCAGATTGTTATTATTACTTGGATCTATTGCTTCCGCATATTATTTCTTGACACATTTATTCTGGCTCATGGACATGTATTAGATAGTTGTTTATTATTGTTCTTGATATCTCTACAGCCGTAATGTGATTGTGGAGGGATATTTCATATCCACAGGTAGCATGGTTGGCTCTGTCACATGCCTATCTTAGCGCACTCTGGGAAGTGGGGCGTGACAGCAAAGATCCTCAAGATAGTATATGTTACCTTGTGATAAAAATTTGTTTTTTACCTATTCCGCCTCCCCGTAAGTACCGTGGTGGGTAACGTAGACTTACAGTGGTATCAGAGCCTAGCTAAACCATTGCTAACATGTTAGCAAAGTGTTAGAAATTCGATCGCCGGAGAAATCGCAAAAACACGTCAAAAATGCACGTTTTCTGTCGTTTTTAAAACCGGTCCAAAAATTATTTCAGGGACCTTAAAAATACATGCAGGCTTTTTGAAGGACACACAAGAAAAACGAGCTCGTGAATCGGTCAGACCGCCGCGGAAGCGCGGCTAAACCAAGCGTTTAGCCGTGGATCCGCGGCCGAGTCGACGCCGAGTCAACTCGTTTTTCCTGCAGTCTGTCCAGATTTGTTTTTTGTGATTTTTCTGATTTTGTTGAGTACTGTGTTGTGCTTGGGGTTGTTTCAAATCAAGTTATAAAAATTCTAAGTACTTTAGCTAATCGGATCTTCTGTGATGTGATATATGTACTGAACGTTTACTAATCGCTATACGTCGATTAGTGGGGGTTGTACATATCTGTGATCTGTGATATTGGATTGTGTATATGAACTTGTTGGATCGTCATGGATGAATAGCCGGGGATATGAGATGAGTGTTTATTTATCTTTCATTCAATGTAATATTTGTAAATTGATGTAATATTATTTTTTGGTCGCACATCCGGGTTGAGGTTGTAGCCACCATTGTATATTATTTCTTTTACTGTTTTTTGCTCGTAGGATAGACCCAAGGTGGGGTGCACAAACTACCGGGTACTTTGAAGTGCCGAATGGCCTACTCACGTTGTTGAGGGAGGTTGATTCACTTCGGGCATTTGACGGGTAGTTTGCAGCACCCATAGGAGTCTAGGGTGGGGTTTGTCTATTTATCGCGACCGTGTAATCCGTCTTTCGTTGCAGGCTCAAACGAAACGCGGATTCCTAGTATATCCAATATGTTCATCTGTGATCTGGAATGGCTATCATTGCATCTGACGAATGTATATATATCTATATATGATATCTAGTAGGCGTTGCTTATATTTTTCATCCGCGCTAGTCCAGCCCCCGCTCTGTCGTTAGTTAAGTAACCTAACGGGTGATGACGGGGCCTAGTGGCGAATGCAGATGGCATAAGCGTACGTCATATTTTCGTTTTTTCCTGCAATGGTAGGATTAATTGATGGGACACATTAAATTAATGCAAAGAAAACAAACCAAAACTGAATCGTTGGAACAATTTCAAAACCCACTCGGTTTTTTCAAAACAGCAGAACTTTTAAAAACGCGGAGCTTAAACCACTCCTTTTAAAAGCTATCAGGTTCCTTCGATTATATCAAGTTCACTACGTTCACGGTTTCTCCAAAACCATTCGTAGCCCTCCGTCATTTCATATGAATATTCAATAGTATTCAAGCTATGTTTGTTGGCCTTAGTCAAGGCATAATGATTGGTAGCTGCTGGGTATTCATATGTTGCATAGATAGATGCGTTGGTTTGGGACAGTCGTATTACTTTGTTGGCCTTAGTCAAGGGTATATACAGGTGGGTTCAAATTAACCTGGACAATGACGGGTAGAACTTGACATGTGACTTATGATTTGTTGGCCTTAGTCAAGGTCATAAGAGCATGGGGCAAAAATCCCCATCGGGAGTTTCTAAGCAAATTGAAACTTGCTAGTGCTGCATACCATTTGGAGTTTGATAATGTTGGTAGGATTCCTTCAGCATTATCACACAATGATATTTGGATCCCGATCCTACTGTGAGTATCTGCTACTCCTCGGGAGATTTTTTCACTTAACGATCAATGCTATAAACCAAGTAGGTGTCTAGAACAGTATTAGCGGGGCTACGCCTCCAGGGAAAAGAGGTTATTTAATTAAGCAACTTCGCGAAAGCGTCGTAAAACCCCCCTCGAAGTACCGACACTAGCCTGGCTGAACGGTTAAGCAAGTATTGTACGGTGAGATTAATCCTGACTAATTCTTCTTTTATGGCTTGAGGAAGGATTCGAGAAACAGTGGGAGCCATCCTGTTTAGATAAATTAAAAACCAATCTAAACTTGAAAGAGTATCATGCTAAGTGCTTTCTTCTCTCTCTCTTAATTGCAGCGACCCAGTGACCAGACATAGGTTACATCTAGATAATAAAATGACTGAATCTGACTGTAATGACTGGCAAAGGTCTGTCTAGATGTCCATTACCCATGACAAACTGGGACACCTCTTCACTAATCCAACCCCTGCCGTCTCAGGACCAGTTTCCATCGTTACGGATACTGATATCCGTAAGACATCGGAAAAAGACTGTGCGAGTGCCAAGTGCCTCGTGTTGGCCTCAGTTGATGGTACATACCAGAGGCAACACGAGAAGATGGACTTAGTTTCTGTCTTCTTCCATAACAAAGATTTATATGGAGAGCAATCTCGTATCGCAAGATATGAGACCTCGAACGAATTGCTTCAAGCGAGGTTGGCTGTCGGGTTATCTGTAGGGGACAACGTCCTTACAGAGACTAGCTATATTGATGAGCTCACAGACCTGAAGACCACGTTGAAAAACGGGTCAAATACAGACTTGATTCTACAGTCTCTGCCCTTTACTTACACCCTGAAGGAAACCAGGGAAGTAGAAGGAAAGGGAAGGGCAAAAGTTTCGGGACTAGATGTGGTGAAGGAGGGACGTTCCTATTGTTACGGGAAAGGACATTGGAAAAGGGATTGCAGGGCTAACAAAGCCAGTAGCCAGGATTCGAAGCATATTGTGGCTTCGGCTTCAGGTGTGTTTGTAATAGAAAACTATATGTCTATTAACTCTACTTCCTGGGCACAAGATACCGGATCAGGATTTCATATCTGTAATTCATTACAGGATTTGAGAAACCGTAAAGTTATCAGGGTAGGTGATATGACTCTCAGAGTTGCGAACGGAATGAGCGTGAACGCTGAATCCGTAGGGGAATATCACCTAGGATTGACAAGTGGGCAGATATTGATTCTACGTAACTGTTTATATGTATCTAGTCTAGCCTGTAATATCATATCTGTATCCTTGCTTTCTAAGGAAGGATATGATTTTACTTTTGTAAGCGATGTGGTACACATCCACCTAAATCAAGTTCTGATTGGGTCAGGTACATTAGAAAACGGAATATACGTATTAAATCAAGCTCAGGTTTTCAGTGTCCAGAACACACTTAAAAGAAAGTCTCCGGAATTAAATCAGGCTTTCTTATGGTATTGTAGACTGGGTCACATCAATGAAACACGGTTGACGAAGTTATATAAAGAAGGATATTTGGATCCGTTCGAATATCAATCTTATGCTACTTGTGAATCTTGTCTCATGGGAAAAATGACAAAGACTCCGTTCACTGGACATGGAGTAAGAGCGAGCGAGCTCTTGGGAGTTGTACACGGCGATGTGTGTGGTCCAATGTCTACACATGTGCGAAGTGGTTATTCATACTTCATTACTTTTACGGATGATTTCTCAAGGTATGGACATGTCTTCTTTATGAAGCATAAATCCGAGGCCTTTGAGAAATTCCGGGAATACAAGAATGAAATGGAAAAACAAACAGGCAAAAGTATCAAGACACTGAGATCTGATCGAGGTGGTGAATACTTAAGTGCCGAGTTCCTAGTCTACTTAAAAGAGAATGGAATTCTCTCTCAGCTTACTCCTCCATACACACCACAACACAATGGAGTATCGGAAAGACGGAATCGAACTCTATTGGATATGGTTCGTTCCATGATGAGTAAGGCTGAGTTACCACAATCCTTCTGGGGTTATGCACTAGAAGCAGCTGCATATCTTTTAAACCAGGTTCCTACTAAGTCAGTGCCTACCACACCATATCAGATGTGGAGTGGGAGAAAACCCTGTCTTAAACACTTTAAAACATGGGGATGTCCAGCTTTTGTTAAAAAGCAGCATGCGGACAAGCTCGAGGCACGCTCAGTACAGTGTAAGTTTGTGGGATACCCAAAGAACTCCAAAGGGTATGTTTTCTATTACGCAGAGGAGCAAAAGGTCTTTGTTTCTCGTCATGCCCGCTTCTTGGAAATTGAATTTTTAGAAAATCAGATAAGTGGGAGCGCAATAGAACTGGAAGAAATTCCAGAACCACAAGCTATTACTGAAACCTTGGTAGAACCAGAAGTTTCAGGAGAACCGGACATCCCAGCGCCACTCCGTAGGAGTAGTAGGCAGTCTCATCCGCCCGAGAGATACTATGGTTTTCTCATAGACGGGGATCGAGAGGATTGCATCGTTGAAAGTGATGAGCCTACTGGCTTCCAGCAAGCCATAGGATCTTTAATATATGCATGTGTATAAACAGTCTTGCTCAAAATGGTATAGACAGCCTTGCTCAAAATGGTAGTATGCTGCTTGGTTTGTTTCTACTTTAATTTGTGCATGTGTTTCTTTTAGCATATCGCTTATACATATTAGTGGAGCCCTTAGGATCTTTGCTTGATTACCAGCGTTGTGATGGCAGTCACACTAGTGGGGGCTGGGTAATCTACAAGCACATCCTTATACAGGTCCCTAGTCGTAGGATTATCGAGACAGGGCATCGATACTCCGGAGTAGACTAGCGTATACGCTTCTCATCCCAGCAGGGGAGATAGTCTGTCCTACAGCCATTAGTACGTCGTACTGGAGATAGTATGCGGGTGCTCGTTAAGTTACGAGTACACTGGACAGGACTCGTTGGGAACTGTTGGTTGGTACTATACCTATCGTCAGATAGCAGTTCCCAAGTGACAGGAGTACAGCTTAGTCCGTCGACTTGACACTGCTACTTCGCCTCGAGTGTGTTCCTACTGTACTTTGATTACTACCCTACCATGGCTCAAAGGAGTCGTGCAAACAGGTAGTAGTTGGGTGCAGTCCCGAAGCACTTGGAGGCAGTAACGGTTAGACAGGATTCGTCTCTCCCGATATTAGGGTCGATATCGCGCTGTGTCTAGGAGAGCCATTGTCACGACCCGAAAGAGCACGTGACTGGCCCTTGAATCCTATGAAGTCTACAGGACTCCATCTGATCCAAGTAAGCCAAAAGCCCAGAAATCTAAAACCATTTAAGGAGTAAATAAGGAAAAACTAGTTTAAGAGATAAGGAAAACATGTTTGAAAATCAAGTTTTTAAATAACTAAGCCGAATATGAATTTTTAAAATGTGAAATTTTTCCTGAAAATTTCGGCAGAGTTTCCTTTGTAAGAACTGGCCCCGAACGGGGTACAACAAGAATAATATATATAACATGATAAAAGGCATCCCCAAGCGGGAGCTAGCTCTTCGTCAATCGACGGTCACAACCACGCAAGCAATAATAATATACAACGCCAAAGGGCGAGGATCAAAACCCAAAAAGAAACTCAAAACAGCCAGAAAACCATAATACCACAAGCGCGACTCTAAGGTCGAAATAATACAACACTGTTTTCTAAGTCTGAAACAATATACAAGTTTTGGTTGATGGAAATTCTAGATACAATAAATAATACATGAACAATGGCGGTTCTGATACAAAAGAACCCACCTATCCAAGCAAGTCACCCATAAGGAAGCAGTGTGCCAGAAATGCCGCTATGGAATCTGTACGGCAAACCTGCAAGAACTGGGGCACAACGGGGGTGAGTTGCCAACTCGTGAATAGAAAATATCTACAAGCAGAGATCGAATGCATGACCTATCCTAGGTCAATACGATCAGATATAAATAAACCTCAATATGAATAAAGCTGAAGCATGCTAAACTGGCAATGAAATCTCTATACATGAGTGTAGTGCCAAGTGCTCGTGCTAGTGCCTCAGGTAATAGCATGTCATGAATATGAGGTATAGTCAATGTAATCAAATCTGCATACACGTGGATCCCGTCCACTCGTCACCCACTGACAATAACCACCATGCATGTAAATATCATAAAACCTGTGCATGGAAATATGAGGACATAATCCACCCGTGTCCCTCGCGACACGTCAAATCATGGAGCCGGAGTGCCCAGCATCGGCACTCGAAAACATCATGAAAACTGTGCCCAGCATCGGCACGTAAATCCTCATATATCGGGCTCCGTCAGTCCGGATCGGCCCTCGGGCTCTGTCTGCGGTATCGGCCCTCGGCCCCGGCAGTATGCCCAAACCATCTATCGACTCTGGTCGGTATCCTCCGGATAACCGCCAGGTCCAACCAATCACCGGTAGGTACTCGCCCGCCTCCAGGCTCAATCGGCAAAGCTCATCGATCATCTTGCCGAGGGGAACCATACCGGGTCCACCATGTACCCGCAATCGGCTTGTCCACTCCTCGATTCGGGTTTCACATGTCGCTCTCAGCACCGAGAAAACACATGGTGGACGCACTGAAATATCATATCAAGGGTAACCGGGTTTTTAAAGCAATGACATATTCTCTTTTGAAACATCCTCGGTTCCCAAATCCAGAAATATCATAGAAACGACATATCTCAATGCGTATAATCAAAGAGCATGAAGTATGCGACATAAAAAGGAAAGTATGCATATCATCATGTCACACAAGGATCATATACTGAATGCAATAGTACTACAGTGTAGTGGCATGGCAATTATCGATGATGAGTGTGTGAGCCGGCAACAAGTGTACGTGGAACATAAGCATCATCGATAATGGTGCTGGTGTCTTAGCAGCATGACTGAAATATAACCACAGTACAAGCGATGCAATGCAAATAGCAGGAATATGCGGAAACGAATAATCAACGCAAAAGTACAGAACCTGCCCCAATAGATATGTCATGCAACCGTGCCTTTTGAAATAAGACGAATCAGGGCTTTTGGTAAAACAAGGGCTACGGTGTCTTAAGAAAAGATGCATCATTTGAAAATATCTGTATAACCCTTCTGCCTGTCTTTAAAATATCCCTGATTCGTTAGTTTGAAATAGGTATGACTCGGTCTAGTCTAATGTCTACTAAGTAATCTAGACATGAGGGGTATGAAACCACCTAATCTGAGTCAATATATATAGATATGATAGTCGGTGGTCTCGCCTCAATAACATATCGTAAGATATTCTCGAGTCATGAGTGCGGATCTATCATCAATACCGGCTCGTACGGTAAATCGTCGTACGGCATCCCAATAACTGGGTAGGGGTCAATATCACACTATCTCATCACATATCAGGTATCACTTATCATCAGATCGCACAATCTGGGGTACTACTCTAAGTCTAGTACAAATCGATACCATCTATAAAAATATGAATGCGGGTAAAGCACATGTCCAAAGGCCCGCTAAAACTATCATATCGCACCTCAAAGACAAGCTATGTCACATTGCCGATCTCACGGCCTCACATCAAGTATCATCTCAAACCCACGTATCATCCTCAAATCCCGTATATAAACACATAGTCCCATACCCATGTGTAGATATACGCACCATCATATGCGCACAGATATATGAAAGAATGTATGCAAGTATGTGTGTATGTGTGAGTGTGGGTGCAACCACTATCCTAGGGTTTCGCACTACTCAACCAATACATTCTTATCATCAAAATACCATTATTACTATCAATAACCCTAAACAACACATAATAAATATACGTGTGTATACGTATTCGTATACATCACCACGGACTGCGGGGGTGCTATACGCCATCCACCCGACTTCTCCCCGTAGATATAAATCTACTCACCTTGCTTCTCATGTGTCGGTGTCGATGTCGCCATCTTCATCTTCTTTGCCTCACATCTTGTAGGGTACCTACAAGTATATCACAACGCTAAAGCACATGAAAATCACATCGGAAACCAAAATAGCACACGCTACCCGCATAGGTAAAATCCTATCGACTCACATGTAAACACGATCAATATCCACTTGTCGTTGTCGTCCAAACGCCACCCGACAGGAATGAATCACCAAATACCAAAATCCATGCTAAATCATGTCGTAAACCATGCACCAACATAGGAAAATCAACCCAGATTTCACCCTAGATGGAATCAGTCAAAACTAGACATATCCAGGGTCAAAACTAGAGGAAATGGGGCCATGCACAGAAAACGAGGCAAATCCGCTCTGCTCTGGCCGCAAATTGCGGCCAGAATAGAATAATTGGCGGCCTCAATTTGGAGTGGGGAGCTAGGGTTTGGGGTGGTGGTTCATTAGTGTCTGCACATCTCACTGTCAACTCAATATTATTTTTGGGGTCTCGGGGTGATAGCAGATTCTACAACACAGTGACAGATTTACAGTTTTCCCCCGATATCGGTTCCGTAATTCCGTATTCTGTTCTCAAGTTCAGGTTTGGGTTCAAATTAGCATTACACAAGGAATTCTAAGGTCACCTAAATCCTCAATTTCATCTAAAATTTCAGTTTTACCCTAAACCCTAACTTGAATTCTCCAAAGTGCACAAAATCACACAATATCGATATGAAACTTGAATTAAAGCCTAAGCACAAGAATTACAGCACTTAATGTGAAGGAAATACGTCAATAGACCCTCATGAATCCTTAACAGCGCCAAAACACCATCTTTCTTGGTCCATTGCGTAGATCTTGGGCTTGTGGACATTTTTTGTGAAAGGGATGTGAGGTTTCGGGGTTGGATTCAAGAAGTTATTGGGGATTGAAGAGGAAGGAAATGAGAAGAGAAGCAGGAGCAGCAGCAGCAACTCAAGAAAGGGGAGAGAAAAATGAGGGTGAAGGAATGATGGGAGCATGGCTTCAAAAGGGAAAGGTTGACCTATACCTACCCTCTCTCTCTCATCATTACTTACTTTTTCCTTTTCTTTTCTTTTATCCTCACTAAACTCTTCTCACTTGAATAGTAGACCCAAAATAAAACCATGGAAAAAGAAATGTAACACAAGTGTAACAAGTGTGGAAAATGATATGTGCACATTTTTGCACAAAAATGCTAAAAATCCAATTAGCGATTTTTAATCGCGATTCACACTAAATTAGCATATAACTAGTCTTAAAAACTTTAAAATGGCATAATTTCACAAAATACCTTATTTTAGAATTTTCCAAAATTTTTCCCATTTATTTGTATTTAATTATACCAGAATATTAAAATATTCATTAAAATAATATTAAATTATAAAATTTCCCAAAAATCATATTTTATTATTTTGAAGACGTTACAGCCATTACACAAAGTCCCTAGCCAGGGCAAGCGACATTTACTGGTAGTGTTTCCAGTAGTTTCTCAGGGTGTTCTGGGCTACACTCCGACATGACTTGTACCGCTATTAGGGGTCTGACTTTACCGTCCCCTAGGCCCGACATGCGATACTCTTAGATGAACAGACCGGACTGTACGGAGATTGTCACATTCAGGCTCAGTAGGAGTTCGGATGGGGTTTACCTCGTCGGCCTTCTTATCAACATCTACCTAGGGACCGTTACGTATAGCTAGTGCCGCTTGCGGTCTGTGGTTAAACCCACTGCCAGCGTAGTGTCGAGTCTTTAGAGTCCCACACAGAGAGTTTCCCTGCACTGGGCAAAAGGTGTAGATGCCGTATGGTTTTACGGCAGGGCTACGATCACTTACGTGCACTAGTGTGCGTATGATGTTCAGGCAGACAATACTAGTGGACTTTGGTTTAAGCCGAATCCTAGTATTGTAGAGATGGATTAGTTTTGTCTTCTGTGCATTCGTATTCTACGGAATGCGGATGCAGATGTGTATGCACAGTTGTGAGGAGCGAAGAAAGAGATGCCTCATTAGGGTTTTGACCATTGACTTGGTCAAAACCATTATGAGGTGGAGGAAAATATTTACTAATCCTTTTAATGATAATTGTGTTATGGCTAATTGCTTTGACCATTTGACCATTTGACCTAGTTGACCATTGTTGACTTGGATATTTTTTGAGCTCTAGACTCTTCTTATGGCTTGCATTTAACTTGACATGATAATGGTCAAATCAATTGTAACCATCACAATTTATCATGACAAAAGAATGGTAATTATTTTTCTCATGCATTATTATCTTCTTCTCATTCTCTCTCATCAAATGAGAGCTCCCATGGTTTGCTTCTTCTTCCTCCTCATTACAAATTCCTAATAGTCTCATGTGTTGAGCAAATTAGGTTCTAAATAGACAAACAAACTCATCTTCTTTCTCTACATCACCTAGGGCATCAAGAGTAGCAAACTTGTTGCCCTAGTTACCTCGGCTTGAGGTGGAGCTCAGGCTATAGACTCTCGGGTGGATCGTCTTTGACTCTAGGAGGCCGCGGAGGTGACCAAGATCCGGATCGATCCTTGGAGCTTGCATGGACGAGGAAGACAGCGGAGGGAAGAACCGAAGGACCGTTTTCGTGAGGTATAATCTCCTAAGCATAGTAGATAGAACCTCTAGTTGTTTGTTAGAAATGGTTTGGCAAAAATCTCAAGATAGTCTATGTTACCTTGTGATAAAAATTTGTTTTTTACCTATTCCGCCTCCCCGTAAGTACCGTGGTGGGTAACGTAGACTTACACCGACCACCAAGGCACCCATCGAACCCAAGCCCTTTCCACAACCTATGCTTAAGATTTTCATCGCCGACAGCCACCGTCGTCTCCGGCAACACCCTCAGCCTATCCTCGTCTCATCCACCGTCGACCAACTCATTCACCAATACCACCACCCTCGTCTCCTTCCATTTCCTCTCCCCCAAAAACCCCAAGCGCCCCTATTCCTTACACCTCCGACCATTTCTTAGCCTGAGCCACCATAACCACCTTCGAACCCACAACACCACCTGCCCCCTCTCAAAAACCCACCGTCGCTGCCTCTTTCGTCGATCATCACTGCCGGCAACCCCAACACAGCTCCGATGATCGCCACGAATCCATGTCCCCTCACCGGCCGCCTTCAAACTCCCATCGCCGACAACCCATCACCTATAGTATCCTCTTCTTCGCTGCTTCCTTAGCGCTTGCACCATGCCACGATCGTGCCACCGCTGTGCCAAGACCCCCGTGCCCACTTCCATAAACCACCATGCCCACGTTGAGCCGCTCTCATGCCCACCTCCGTACTGCGCCGTGCCCAATCCAGTGTTACTTGCGTATCCAGATGTGCCACGACTCGTGCCCACTCCGTATCCAGCACCGTGTTTGATAACGCCCAGTACTGTACCATGCCCGCGTCGTCACCGCGTCCAGTACCGTGTCACCACCGCACTGCACCCGCACCACCCACGTGCCCACTCCGGTGTCGCGCCGAGCCAAGCCTCGCTGCGGCCGTACCCTTGTCATTGTCGTTGTCGCTGTCATGATCGTTATTTCAACTTCAGGCAAGTGAACCCCCTTCACTTGTTCATCATACTATAGTAATCGCTAGATATAATATATAATTATATATGTATAGGTATAGATACTTTTATATATACATTGTTTCGCGAATTTAATATCGGATAAGTACCACCATCGTAAATTTTAGTGTTTGAGACCCGAATTGGGTCGATTACACCATAGTAATATCATATAGAAACTCATGAATTAATTTCATATTGATCAAGTGAAAGAAATCAATATTTCGATGGATAACCGTTTGCATGGTCTAGGTGTTCGATATAAAACCCTATGCGATTACATAAGAGAATATCGCGGAACCCATGATCATTAGATCCTATTAATATTAATGAATACCCTGTAGAAATTTGATGGAAAAATGACATCGTTTTACCTATAAAACATTGCTCTCGATAACCTTTATGAAATCTGAATTTTCCCGGATATGCTAGACCGTTAAATTCATAATAAATCATTTATTTATCGGATCTTAGCATTCCATGGCTTGTATTGAAGCCAACGGATAAACCCACAACACTTCATAGTTGATCTCTAAATTTTAATAAGTTATGATAACGAAAACTGTGGCGATTCATGGTTCTAGACTGCAGTCCGGAGCAAGAATCTCTGCCTTTATCCATTTTAGAACACATATTTCACATTGTTTAAGTGCGCAAGTATGCAAAACCATACATATAAATGTAGGGAATTGAATTATCGTTATAACGGTACTAGTCTCATTGCATTTCAGTGTCTTTTGATATTGATAAGACCTCATAAACCGTCGATGTGTACTGCAGTTTCGTGTTCAGACAGAATGTATATCTTAACCTTAGACAGTACATATCTCCCTGCATATAGCGGATATTATAAATCCATCTGGTGCATTAGAAACATAACAGATAAATCTAAATATCATCAAACTTTAGCGTAGCCTAGTTATGCTCCCAACATGGAGTAAACCGTGTTACGAAACGGACTACCAGTTCAAAAATTGGATTTCCAGCAGTGAACACTTAAAATGGAATGACCATAACTCACAAACCTAAAGCCCGATTGACTCGAAACCAATTTTTATGTACATATAATTTAATATATTGTTTACGCCTTTTATATTGTTTCGCCAATTTATGCACGTGTGATTTTATGTGATTTTTCTAATCCAAATGATATCGGCTACTCATATATCATTAGTAGTGTATTTTACTGCATCTCCATCATATTGTTTGACTGTTTGTAACGACTCTGAAACCTTAGTACGGAAATTCTTCTGTTAAAATACAGAATAGAGTTTCACAACCTGAGTACAAGTTATAAATTAATTTTGTTTAAGAACAGCAAAAAACAACTTGTAGCTCACTGGTAAAGCTTTGCACTGCTATGATGCAGTCCCTGTGTTCGAATTCCATCAGACACATTATATTTTTTCTGATTTTTCTTTTAAACTTTTTGGAAGCCCAAAATTTTACACGTGCAATGCATATAAAAATGAAAAGTCTGAAGAAATAAACATGTGCAAAAGTGTATTAATACAGAAAGGAACACGTGGCTCAAATCCACCGGCCCCCCTCCACAAATCGATCTGCGAGATGCCCATAAAGGCCGGCACCGACGGTCCCTCCGTGGCCAATGGGGCCCGGGCTTTGCACACCTGATCTTTCCCCTACCCCTAACTCCCCTGCACTGCAATCAAACAGAGACCCTTCAATTCCCCATTTATTCTCGTTTTAATGCATTTTAATTCATCTTTTTAATTCCAAAACCCTAATTCCATACTATAAATACTACCCCATGCCCTAGCCCTTCATCATTCTGAAATCCCTAACCAAAATTCTCAAAATTTTCTAAGTATAAGTGAAGTACAAGTAGAGTTAGCAAGCTGTCAACTTCCGGCGAAGAATCGAAGCAATTCCAATGACCCCGTGATACTACAACGACAACAATCTATTCTCCTATCTTTTCTTAATATAACCAAGCAGTAAGTCCCTTTCAATCCTCATTCTTCTTCTCTAAAAATTCTTTTTCAAAATATATGTTGGAAGTGGGATTAATACCGACATCTTCTTCTATACTATATAAAATCCATTTTTTCTTACATATTTGACATTCATATCCTTACACAAAGTTTGTAATCATAAAACTAAGGTTTAGAACCAAGTTTCACTCAAATATGTCATGTAACATAATTTTAACTAAACTTTTACATTATAATACCATGAACTTTATATATATCATCTTATATTGCTTTGCTTAAAACATACCTTTAGAAAAATTCACGAGGTAACGACCTACCTCTCATAGACACACATAGTTCCATAGCACGATAACTCATTCATGTAAATTTATGTTTCGAGAAAATATTTCATTAAAATACCATTTACTTTAAAAACGGTTTTCTTTGGAATTGTATTTTAAAATTCTTTTGCAAATAAGCCCCTGCAACCCTTTTTAGGGGACCCGCTATTGGATGGTACGGATTATCGCACATCCTTAGGCTAGTAGAACGAGATGCAGACCTTCTCACGGAGCATTCGGTCTCGAAAGGTTTTTAAATACGGTTTTTAAGAAAAATGCATTTTTAATTTAATAAACTTAATTTTTTATAATTATATAAAATATTACAAATCCATATATTTTCAAAATATGACAAACTTACATTTTTTTCTAAAGATGAAAGTGTACAAGTTTCACTAAAATACCATCAAGATACCAACAAAAGTCAAGATTTACAATAAAATACCATGAACTTTCCAAACTAAGTAATTATCACTAAAATACCTCAAATCCCTAAAATTCAAATCCATGGAAACCTTAAATAATTTAAATAACTTCCCGAGGTTATTTTGAAACTATATTAAAAATATTTTTCATAAAACCCCCTCGAGTTATATAAAACAACATTTAAGGACTTTAGTAAATATAGGTTTAAACGGATCAATCTCTTAAGCCCCAGGAAGCCGGAGAATGTGAGTGCTTGCTTATTTAAGGTAGAAAACTTAATGGGGTTATCAATGGTAATTGTCTTAGAAAAAAACACAAATCGTACCGTCCATATGCAGCAGTTATCAATAACTCCCAAACCTAATTAAGGATCTAAATCAATTACAAGTGTGTGACTCAAGTCTGAGTCTAACTCAAGTCTGAATCCAAACTCAAAACCTGAATCTAAAACCAAACACAAATACTTGATCATGAACTTGAACACACGAAATCAATATCAAACTCAAACATGTATACTTGACTATTGATCATGAATCGGAACACTTGAACTTGACTAAAGCGAAATATGAATATTTGAACACTATGACTTGATTCGAACCATGAATACATGAATACTTGATATATACATGAACTCAATCTTTCAACTCGATGTATTCATGGATTCGAGCAAGGCTGGTAATTTTAGCTGTAACTTAGCATATACGGGGTGTTAGGGTAGTTCATGCATGAATTCAATGAAATCTTAGGAGTCCCACTAGATCATGAATCTATGTCTACTAACACAAGCAAGTTATCATGAGGGCATGTGTTTCCTTGCTCCTGGATTACAGCTTGTTGGGTTTTGAATACTTCAACACTAGGTTGAAGTCCCGTTACTAACACTTGATTCGAGCATGTGGCTTTTTACTCCTGTATTACAGCCTGTTGGGTTCGAAAACACTCTTAATATTGGTTGACATTTACCTTTGAACTTACGTTAAATTAGTGTACCCATGTAGAGACCGGTTACGACACTTTCATTCACTGCATGTTCACTATACTTATACTACACAGCCATGTTACATTTGTTTGCCATGCTCATGCTATGCTGTCATGCTTATCTACTTGTTATATATTACCATACTTATTCACATATATTATGATAACAATGCATGCTAAATAAACTTGCTATGTTAACATTAAACGACATGCTGACACAACATACTTCATACTCACTTGTTCATATTATACTTTATCATTACACTTTATACTTCATTTCATTTCTTGAGGACTTACCGAGCGAAAGTTCGTTGACGGTGATTCCACCCACCTTTATTTTTTTGGAATGTTCGTCAGATACTGTGGAGACTGAGGAGGTAGACATCTGAGAAGAGGAATATGATCAGATCGCAACCCAGGCCTAGACCTGTTATTTTCTTCTCGGTTTATGTATGCCACTTGTTTAGGCATTTCCATTCTTGTATTTTCCTTCAGTTGATATCATGTATCAAGTTGAATGTAAATAAAGTTGTTGAAGTTTTAATCTCATGTTAATTTTCTTGTGATTTTATATTGCTTATTTTATGCTTAGCGTATTTATTCCGGAAAATGACATTCTCGAAATAAATATATTGCGGGCTTGCCACGTCAACGTTTCTGTCTACTGGGAAGCGGGGCGTGACACTGTTATACCCTCAGTAATTAATTAACATTGTATCGATACCCTAGCGACTGTTCTTACATTACCGAAGTATTAGTATTTAGATTGTGAAAAGTACATTAGCGTAAAAGCGTGAACGAATAGTGATCATGACACGTACTTGTACATAATCAACGCGGCCATTTAATTATTATATTATCGACGTCTGTAGGACGTATATAGGTGTAACTATAACTGGAATGGGATGGTTATGGAAGCATTTATATTAGTGTCATAAATAAAACATTGGGGGTTGTCCACTTGTCTAAAGTACTAGCCTAGTCATGCTTGATGGAGACCAGTATTCAACTTTCGAGTAGACTTGTCATGGCTAACTGATATTTTGGTTCGTGGTTGGACCTTGATGTAGACCGTGAGTGTTGGAATAGTTTGAATGAGAGTTCGGTCAACGGAATCTCAGGGTCCCATTACATAAGCATGTACTGAATATAGGAGAGGGCCCCACTCAGGATTCCATTACGTGAACGCATTTTATTAATTGTTAATGAATATAGGAAAGGGCTTTGTGTTTCCAATGGTTGACTTTTACACTCAAACTAATGATAGACTAGTGACATGGACATTGAGACCTAGAGACTGACATGATTAGTAATATGAAATTGCATCGATTTACTGATCTGATCCTCATGTTATAACGTTTACCTGTGTATGCTATTTCATGCTCATATTTTTGACTTGTGCAATCTACCTCATGTTTATTATTGTTGCACGTATTATATATTTGTTGTTGTGTCGCTCTGACGACCTGAGTATGCATGCTCAGAGAGAAAAAAGTAGACCCGTCTGATTTCGAGAAGATCGTAGATATTTAAACCAGTGAGTCGGCCCTATCATTCCTTTCATTATCACTGATTAGTTGTTTGTATCTGCTGCGTTCAGTTTCCTTTCTACCTGATAGTTTAGTGACTGTATTATCTCATTATTTGTGTTAGATCACTGCTACCATATACTGTCAGAAGCCGAAGTGTGACTACGGCAGGATTATTCATTGACCGTAGGAGTGTGGTTCGCCTAGTCACCACTTGTATTCTGTATTTTGGGAAGTGGGGCATGACAGGTAGTTTAAGTGTGAATCCAACGAAATCTCAGGAGTCCACCAAGATTATGAATCCATGTCTAGCAACACAAGCAATCTATCATGAGGACCCGAGTTTCCTTACTCATGAATTATAGTCTGTTGAGTTTAGAATATTTCAACGCTAGGTTGAAGTCTTGCTACCAACACTTGATTTAGGCACATGGTTCCTTACCCCTGAATTACAGCCTGTTGGGTTCGAGAACACTCTTGAAATCGGTTGACATTCATACTTGCGGTAACGTTAAGTTAGATTATCTTTGTAGGGACCTCTTAAGACACTTGCATTCACTTTATGTTCACTATATCTGCACTACACAGCCATACTACATTTGGTTGCTATACTCACGTTACATTACCATACTTATATAGTTTCACTTACATTTTCTTGCCCCTACGGATTAATCCGTAGGTCCCCATGGTTGCCCCTACGGTGCCCTATGTTTTAATTTAAAAATATTAAAACGAAATTTGTTATTTGGCCCTACGGAGCCGCAAACAAAAGACCTACGGATTAATCCGTATGGGCATTATATGAGTTATTTTATAAAAAAAGGCCAGAAATTTCCTCTCTCACAATTTCCTCTTTCTCACAACTTCTTCACTCTCCTGCGCGCGCGTTGTCGCTACCGCCCGCGCCTCGTCGCCACCGTCTGCGGCTCGTCGCCACCGCACTCCCGCGTGCGCCTCATCGTCCCCGACATCACCGTCGACTTCCTCGTCGACGTTAGGAACGCTCTCGTCGCTGATTGCGTCATCGACCATCTCCGGTCTCCTCCATCGCCGGCCTAAAGGTTAGTAAATTTCATATTTTTACTTCTAATTATGCATTTATTTATGTTTTTGTTGATTATTAGGTTGCTACTTAGGCTAGGGTTAGGGTTCAGGGTTAGGGTAGTTTAGGGTTCGGTTAGGGTTAGGGTTAGGGTTAGGGTTAGGGTTTGGTTCAGTTAGGGTTAAGGTTAGGGTTAGGTTTAGTTGGTCGCTACTTGGGCTAGCGTTAGGGTTAGGGTTCAGGGTTCGGTTAGGGTTAAGGTTAGGGTTCAGTTTAGGGTTAGGGTTAGGGTTAATTAGTTAGGGTTAGTTAGGGTAGGACTTGGGCTAGGGTTAGGGTTCAGTGTATGGTTAATTAGGGTTAGAGTTAGGGTTAGGGTTCAGTATATGGTTAGGGATTGGTTCAAGGTTAGGGTTAGGGTTAGGGTTTAGTGTTAGGGTTTGGTTCAGGGTTAAGGTTAGAGGCTAGGGTTAATTTAGGTTAATTACGTAAAATAGAAAGTGTTAATTGGGTTAATTAGTGATAATTTGAAAGGGTTAGGGTGTTGATTAGGGTTAATTTGGGTAAATTGGGTTAAGTTTGGGTTAATTAGGGATAATTTGTGTTAGGGTAATGATTATGGTTAATTGGGGTTAATTAGGTTAATTTGGGTTACTTAGGATTAGGGTTTAGGGTGAACTAGTTCATTCAGTAGGATACTCGATGATAACATAAACGTACAACTTCACCGTAAATGTAAGAAAAATTTACCCTAAACTAGAAACTTCGAACCCTTAATAACGAAACGTAAATATAAAACCTATTCAAGTTAAATGTTCAAGTTAAAACCAATATATGATACTCGATGATAATATGAATCTTCCATATTCTCATCGATACTCATATATGAAAATCAAAGCGTCACTTAGTCCCCGTCTATCGGTTAACATACGTTCGATGTTCGTCATGACATAGAACTATACGAAGGTTATTAAATATCGGACGGTATAGCTCGGTACTAACAACCGTCGTATAGTCTATATGACGAGAAGATTCAATCGTATGATAACCGATAAATTTGTCCAGTGTGGACAAGTTAGGAATGTATAAAGCGAACACCTACATTCACTTGTGTTTTCATTTGTTTCGAGTTATTTCGTCACTACTTTTCCGCTGGTTCTCCGTGTACAAAAATAGATTAGATATTCATTTCAACGTTGTTTCACAGCTTTGAAATGATTATCTATTCTATTACAGTGTACTCAGAGAACAGCGGGGAGGTGCTGCCGAAATTTACTCGAAACGGTTGAAAGCACAAGCAAATGGGTGTCTGCTCTATACATTCTTAATGGGATAAAAGCCTTACCCCCGACAGCCGAAATACACACATACAACACGAATACACAACAAACGCAAACACGGCACATACACACTAACAACTCTACACTTAAGCGAAATCATAAATTGAAACACACATATATAGAATACAACTTATATATGAGTATTCTCAAATCTAACTTTGTTTATCGATAATTTATTCTTTTCAATGACAAACGCACACACAAAGAATATACACGGATTTTCTCCTTTGTCAGTAATCATCCCGTTCTTAGATTTCTCAATATAGTCATCATAACCTACAATTTATATCTTATACAGTCTAATATGGCCCATGAGTACATCAGAATTAAGGACTGGATGTATGTGGATTGGCAACAACGTATGCAACCTAAGTTTGTCACAAGAGTTGCTGCTTTCATTGAATTTGCACGCGCACATAATAAGATCATGTTAGAGAAGATCCTCTCCCCGTGCGATAGATGTGGGAATAAGTACTGGCAGAAGGTAGAATTCGCAGAGCTTCATATCGTTAAACATGGCTTTACTAGACTTTATACAACTTGGCTATATCAAGGGAAAGGAGAAGAAGACAGTAATGCGGCAGAAAAAGAAGGAGAATACGGTAATGCGGCGAAGAAGAAAGAGAAGACGGTAATGCGGCAGAAGAAGAAGGAGAAGACGGTAATGCGGTAGAAGAAGAAGACGGTAATTTCTATCCAGGAGAAGAAATGGATAATATGATAGAGGCTGACCTAGGTGAATCTAGTAGTACCGAAGATGACATTCCTTCCGGTCAAGGACCGCGTGCGGATAAGTATGAAAAGTTCATGAATGATACTAGAAAACTAATTTATGAGCATGCAAAGTATTCCACCCTCTCATGGTTCATCCAACTTTTCCAAATTAAGTGCCTAAATGGATGGAGCAACAAATCATTCACAATGCTTCATTCGTTCTTGAAAGGTTCTATGCCCTCGGGAAATAACGTGCCCGACAGCTGGTACGGAGCCCAGAAGATGATGTCTGATTCGGGTCTGAAGTGTGAGAAGATTCAAGCATGTCCTAAAAATTGTGTGCTGTACCGAAAAGAGAATTCAGATTTGAAAGAGTGTCCAACATGCGGAGAGCCCAAATATAAACTGAAAGATTCTAATAAGAAGCCCGATATACCTGTCAAGATAGCACGATACTTTCTCATAACACAGAGGCTACAGAGGCTATTCAGGTGCAAGAAAACAGCCGAGGTAATGATTTGGCATCACCGTGCTCCTCCAAATGAAGATGGAAAAATGAGTCATCCAACAGATTCACAAGCATGGAAGGATTTCGATAGGAGGCAGCATGGAAGGATTTCAATAGGAGGCATGAAATATTCAGTAGCGATCCTCGCAATGTCAGGCTCGGACTCGCTAGTGATGTCTTCTTCCCATTCAACTATATGGCTGGAAGCTACAGCACATGGCCCGTTATAATGATAGTTTATAATCCGTCGTCTTGGTTGGCTATGGATCAATCATACTTTATGATGCCTCTTCTTATCGACGGACCAAACTCACCGGAAAACAATATCGATGTCTATCTCTGACCTTTGATCGATGAGTTAAAATCTCTATTCATTGATGGTGTAGAGACTTACGATGCAAACACAAATACAACCTTCATACTACGTGCGGTTTTAATGTGGACAATTAATGGCTTTCCTGCGTATGGAATGCTATCAGGTTGGTCCATACATGATCACAAAGTATGTCCTTATTGCCATCAACATACATCGAAATTCTTGAATTTTAGTAGGAAGATTTGTTATTGCGGCCATCGACGTTTACTGCCTCTAGACCACCCCTACAGGTTAGACGTTGTTCACTTTTATAGTCATCAGGAGATTCTTGGACCTCCAGCCCCATTGTCCGGAGAGGACGTGACTGCACAGTAGGATGGTTACAATAATGTGACCTTCGGGATAGATCCGACAAAATAGGTCAAACCACTATTCTGGAACAAGTTAAGCATTTTCTTCGAGCTTCCGTACTGGTCAACAAATTTAGTGCATCATTGCCTCGCAATGTCAATCATGATATTTATGGAGGTTGTATATTATAAAGGATTCGGTGTCCTTGGATACAAATTCGAAGTTAAGGATATAGAAACATCTAGAACCACTCAGAATAGTGGGATTGCGACGGTAGAATTAGATTGTGTGATTTATTATGGATACTTAAATTATATACTTGGCATCCAATATCCCGGACGATCAGAACCATTTTATATATTTCAGTGTACTTGGTACGATACACGAACCGATACGGATAAGTGGAGAAACAATCTCGGGAATTGGAAAGATGGATATGGATTGACCGGTGTGAACACACTTCGATTTTACGGTCAGGACGATCCGTTTATCTTTCCGAACCAAGCATTCAAAGTATACTACTCACAGTGTTTGAAGAATCCGGGATGGAGTGTCGTATGTCATTGGAAACCCAGGGTTGTTTACGATGTCCCAGAATTCGAGGACGGCGATAAGGATGAAGAAGAGAGAAGACTTAGAGTGCTCCGACCGTCTGTTTCAAAAGATGGGTTTTCTTCGGCCAATCATGAAATTACGTGGGTTAGAAATGATATTGATGATGAAATCCAAGTATATGTGTCTAATGCGTCCACGAAACAAAAAAGGTTATTAGTAATGTTATATTATTACTTCATATTTTACGATCTATACATATATAGCATGCAAATGTAATGATTGTCTAATGCGTCCATGAACCATTTTATCTAGATTTGATGACGATGACGGAAGCAGCGAGGGGCGGCAGGAGCTCCAGCCGCGGCACCGGCAGAGGCAGAGGCAGAGCGATTCTGCCGCCCGGAGAGCTGTGTAGGGAGCTTTAGAGGTCCAATCTTGCACCCCAATCGGAGACCCCTTCGGATGCCTCCTTCCGTGTGGACTTTGCCACACCTCCAGGTATATTGCACACATATTCATTTTGAATGTAATATTATAGATATACATGCATATTTATGTCAAAATTACTTATATAGCCAATATTTGATTGTCTAGCTGTTGGTGGTGCGTCCGCATCAGGGACAGAGGCTACTCCCGCACCTCCAGGTATGTTTATATATCCTATAGTGCATGTATATTGATTTAGAATGTTATATCATGAATATACATACATTCTTTTTGCTCTTACGTACTTAGATAATAATTTTTTAATTGTCTAGTTGTAGGTGATGCCTCCATATCTCGGGAAGAGGCCACCACCGCACCTGCGGGTATGTTTATATATCCTATAGTGTATACATGTTGATTTAGAATGTTATATTATTAATATACACATTCTTTTTTCAATTACTTATATAGTCAATGTTTGATTGTCTAATTATATGTGGTGCGTCCACGTTTGGTGCAGAAGCCACTCCCGTCACTTCCATACCCTCCGCTCAGTCTGCAGGTTAGTATGAATAAATATAAAATATTTATTCATTTACATATCCTTTAAGAATAAACATGAACTTCATATAATTTTATCGATATTTATTTTCTATTTGGAGGGAATGCGTCCGGGTCACCGGCTGTTCCTCACCGGAGGAACTATCGTCTCGCTCGTGCTGCTGCCCGGGCCCAGGCTCGTGCTTCTGTCGCCGGAGGTATATATCACACTTCAATTTTCGTTAAACCTTGATTTCTTAATATCACTTTGTCTTAATATTGATTGTCTTGATATTTCTTGTAGATGCAGGGCATCCCCATCCCGAGAGAGGGATTCGAGGCCCGAATAAGTCCCACAGGCTGAGGCCCAACAGAGCAAGGTGGAGGCAGCATTGCCCCTCTTCTTTACCCCTGATTATCACTATACCGGCGATTATGCTGAGAGGTTCGGCCGGTATATGGGGTATGAGAGCCGCCTCGTGAAGAAGTATCTACTTCACGTTGAGTGGGGCGACCAGCACCGACGCTCATTTGCCCTCTTCTAGGATTAGGCTCGGGTATTAACATATATTTTCATTTGACTTACCCAATATATTTATTATTATTTAACACTTGCAATTTAATAACATTGTTATTTTTGTATTTGCGGTTAGATTACGACTTTCAGCCTGTACCCGACCCTGATCACCCTGAGAGAGTGCTCGATCTTCACGCTCTGTACCATGGCCTGGTGAAGAACATGCAATCAAAGGTCTGATACAATAGGAATGAGCTGAAGATCGACTGCTATTCCCTATGGATGGCGACCCCTAAGGCAGAGAGAGCGGCTCTCCTACATACTCCGGCCTTTGCGAGAGTCGACGTAGATACATGGCCTCTCTTGTGCCAATATTTCGACTCTCAGCGGAAACAAGTTTGTATTATAAATGTAATTCATTGTTTAGTATATAATTTATTTTTTTTTGTTGCTTAATTAGAAAACTAAATCTGAATGTGTTGTGCAGAAACAGGCCGATCAAAGTAAAGAGAATAGGAAGTTGGCGAAGAGGGGTCACCCCACTTATACAGGTGGCTCGAGGAATATTACTCGTGCCATGGAGGCATCGGTAAATTACAATAGACCTACTGTGATATAATGTAATATTAAGGGTTATTTTATAATATATGTAAATTTTTTGCGAATTGCAGAAAGCTCAGACCCTGGCGCAGGGTAGTACACCGAGCGTGCAGACTGCGTATCTTGCCGTCCATGGCACCTCGACAGATCCCGCCACGGGCGAGCTTCGATTCCCCGACACCGCTACCCAGGAGTATTGCGTAAGTGTTAATATTTATTCTAACAGGTTTGTAATTTTTGTTTTGAAAAGTTCAAATTTAAATGATATACTTATATTTTACTGGTTAATGTGGGTGTAGGTGTTAGTTATATGTATGCCCTAGAGGCCATTATTATACATGTGATGTATATTATAGTGAATGCTTGGACATATATAGGGAGGACTTTCGTGCTCGACATGATAGTATGCTATCTGGTTGCTCTTTATCTTAACATGTACACTTATTGCCTCTTTATTATATGTTGATAAAGCCCTTAGGTTGAGTACTTGACTACCAGAATTATGAAGCAGATCATACTAGTGGGGCAGAGGTAGTCGGTAAGTACATCCTTCAAATGTTCCTAGTCGTGGAAGTATCGAGACGGGGCATCGATATTCCAGAGTAGACTAGTGTATACGCTTCTCGACCCATATGATGGGCGATGGATGATCCCATATCCATTGGTGTTTGACATCAGAGATGATATGCGAGTGCTTAGTGGAGACTGGGTACACTGAACGGACTCGCCAAGAACTCGTAGATGGTATTATACATATCGTCAGATAGCAGTTCTCTGGTGACACTGGTACAGGTTAGTCTGTCGACCCGAGATCGTCATAGAGTCTTGTATGATTCCCACTGTGCTTTGATTTCCACCTTACCACGTTCAAGAGATCATGCAAAACGATGATTTTGGGTACAGTCCCGAGTCACATGGAGGCAATGAGCGATAAGAAAGGATTTCGTCTCTCCCGGTATTGGGGGTTGATGTTGCGCTATACTTGATTGGCCATAACAGGAAATCCTTGGCCAGGGTTGCTGAGATCTATTGGTAAGTGTTATCAGTAGTTTCTCGAACCGTTATGAGCCTCACATCGGCATGACTTATTAGGCTATTGGGGTCTGACGTTTACCACCCCCAGGCTGTGATATGCGACATATCAGACGAAGAGACCGGACTGTACGGTAGTGTTACTTATTGGATTTGTAGAAATATGAGCAGACTTGTTTGTTGATCTTCTGATCACTCAATACCTGGGTGGCCGTTATGTTTAGCAGACCTTTTGCGGCTTGTGGGTGACTGATATGATCACCACCTACTGTCGGCATATTAACAAGTCTTTAGAGTCCTACACAGAGGTTTCCTGGCTCAAGTGAAATGAAGTAGGAGCACATATGTGATATGTGAGAGACCGAGATTAATACAAGTATGTGATACCATATTCTATTCTCACGATATGTGATATCGATCGGTTATATATGATATAGCCGGGTTATCGGATCAAGTGTTGATTCGATAAGTTGATACATTTCATATTAGTCGGTTGTATGTGATATAGCCGGATTATTAAATCAAGTGTTGATTTAATAATTTAATGTATAATTATATATTTGATATATTATCTTACATTAACTAATATTAGCTCACTTAAATATTCTTTTTCTCACTAGTGTACACTTAGTATATATGTGATATATATTAATGTACAACTTTTGTGTCATGCTTGATGCCACATGCTACATGGGTGTATGAGACTCACACCATGCTTATAATAATGTAAGGTTTTGTTTATTTAAAGTAAATCAAATTAGTTGGAAATTGTCACGTGGTTTTTCAGCCATGGTTTTGTTTTACTCTTGTAGAAGCTTGTGGAACTATGACCAAGTCCACTAATTTTGTTTTACTTGAAGATATTTATTAACCCAACCATTATTGTTTAGCCATGGTTTTAGTCTCTACATGAGTTAGTATATGATATTAACTCACTCATGGTTGCTATTCTCACAACTTGATTCATTCTTCACTTGCTTCATTCCATGGTTGCTTTCTTCATCTCCTTCCTCAAGCTTTCTAGTTTCATGAGAGGTGAAGAAAAATAGGGAGAAAATAATTTCTAAAGTGAGCAAAATTCCTACTTTATCAATCTCTTCTCTACTAGCCATTTAGATTGGGTTGTTTCTTCACTAGTTCATCACTTTGTGAAGAGATAGCTTGAGTTAGTGTCTCTTCGACGTAGATCATT
Organism: Agapanthus africanus; assembly: GCA_030015575.1. Taxonomy (NCBI): domain Eukaryota; kingdom Viridiplantae; phylum Streptophyta; class Magnoliopsida; order Asparagales; family Amaryllidaceae; genus Agapanthus; species Agapanthus africanus. The sequence goes on from CM057337.1 coordinate 741,380,658, forward strand.
TTTGGGCTCGAAGACTTCAAGTAAGCTTGTTTATTTTACCTTGTGGAGCCTCACTAGAGTCCGGGAGATCACTACTTGGAGCGAAGGAACTACTACACGGAGCTATTGAAGTGAAGGATCGGTCTACAAAGGTTGTATTCCTTGTTCACTTAGATATAAAGATATTTACATGCTTGTTCGTCTAATTCTCTAGTTTAGATTCTAGCATTAGGGTACTTTAGCGCGCCAATTTTTTGAAAACGGCATGGTCGATACCTCCCGGAACCCAGGTTGATGCCTCCCAGAACCCAGCGGCGACACTAGGGAACCCAGCAGTGGTATTAGAGCCATGCTAGAGAAGTAGACGATATATGTAGGATTGCGAAACCGAAACAACTCCAAAACACACGAAATAAAAACCTAGTTTCTGTCGAAATTTTCAGAGTGTCTAAAAATTTTTTAAGTAATTGCAGAATGTTATATGAGATGTAACATGAACACCATAGAAATTTGAGCCCCCTTCGTCTGATTTTGGCCGGCGACATGAAGGGAAAATCCGGACTGGCCGGTTTTTTGATGAGATCTGGGCTTCAATTTTTGTCGGTGTTCCAGTCTCTCGGTTTTGGTGTTCAGGTGTTGCTTTTTTTTACTGATATTGCATATGATGTTATATTTCTGTAAAGGCAATTTGGGGTGTTTCGTAGTCATAATTCTAACATCGTTTCGGGTATTTTAGACGACGTTAAAAAGTTCGAACGGATATCAATAACCCATTTTCTCCCTCGCTGGAAATGTTCCAGTTGGATTTTTCTATGTTTAAAATCTTCAGAAAATCATGCAGGTGTTTTCTGTGGACCCTCTAGAAGAATGAAATCCTAACTCGATTCTGTGACCGTCAGAACCGCCACCAAACCGTAGGGTTTGTGGTAGTTCCGCGGTGCCATAGGTGAGGCAAGGGTTGACCCTTCTACAGTTGGTTCATAGGTGCTGTGGCATGTTCTGGGTGTTTTTAAACTCCGCTCAAGTATTGAGCTCTTTAGGAAATTTTGGGTGTTTGTTGATTCGATCGAAAAGTTTAATATCGTCTAGTTATCTGTGATTGTGATACAATACTTGGAATCCACAAGATTTAGTTTTATGAAAACTAATTTGAATTTTATAAATCTAGCAATTCAGTCTCATTTGATCGGTTGCCACGGGATTTTGATGTGGATCAAAAGTCCGTCGCAATCACGTAGTGTACGCGGATACTCGCCGAGTAACCTTACTAGATAGCCACGCCCCATAGCCCCGACCAAGTGACTGTAGGAGAACCCCATCGCCAAAAGCATCCATTCTGGTGCTCGCGGCCGTGGTGTTCCGCTTAAGTGCACTTCGTCGACGGTATCATGGGTGCAGCCGTCTACTAAAGTTTCCGACGAGTATTCGATCAGGTTGTCGGGAATTTTGTTGAATTACCCAACTGGTGATTGAAAAGTGTTTTCAATATCGAGACTAAAATGCGGGGTTTATAATTGTTAGGCATGTGATGTCTAAGGAATTCATTTGGTTAGGCATGAAATCCAAAGTATATGATACATTGGATTTATGATGTCTAAGGTGGTTGCGAATTCCAATTGTTGTAGTTTTTCACTTTCTTTTCTGCGACCGTAAGTGTAATATGTGGTGTATTGCCGGTTTCGTTGTTATATGCCAACAACAATGGGGATACGCATATTTACTTACGTTGATGACATGTGATGTTATGTGTTACTGTGATATGTTATATTGGATCGTCATGTTTTAAATAGCCGAAGGTTTTTATGTGAGATGAGAGTTTATCATTTTCATTTATGTAAAACATTGTATGTAATATTATTTTATTGGGGCACTTCCGGATTGAGAATGATGTCACCATTGATGTATATTATTTACTTTTCCGCATTAGGATAGACCCAAGAAGGAGAGCACAAGTAACCAGGTTCTAGAGTCCAGTGGGAGACCATCTCGAGGAGTCGAGACCGGGTCCCCTAACTCTAGAATTGGTAGGGTTGTCTGTCGCTCTCATAGGGGTCTAGAGATGTGGGTTTGGCTGTTCATCGCGACCGTGGAATCTGCGTTTTTTACTGGCTTAATTTAAAACACGAAATTCCTAGTATATCCAATATTTCATATGTGTTCTTCTGCTGCTGATATTCTGTGATGTGATCACTTTATATTCTGAGACGAATGCTTATATTATATATATGATATATAATAAATATTGCTGCTTTCGTTTCTTCTGTGATACTTAGGAAGTATAATTGATGGGACTTCATTAATGAGATTAATGAAATAAAAGAAACCTAAAGATGTTGCAGAATCTTATTTTAAAAACCGGTAGCTCTAGTTCTTGCTTTGCATAGCGGTATTCCTTGTAAGATATCTAGCACCTTATTCGATAAGGAAAGAGCCGAGATCCCTTCACCGGAGGTGACCTCTTTAGCGAAACTGGCAGATGCTACAACCCACTCGATTTTGTCTTTTGATTGCTTTTTTAGTTCATGCTTTGCATAGAGGTATTTGTGAAATATCCAGCACCTCATTCGATGAGGAAAGAGCCGAGATCCCTTCACCGGGAGTGACCTCTTTAGCAAAATTAGTAAAAGCCTCAAAAACGCTCCTTTTCAAAATCACTCGATTCTACAACGATATCAAGTTCATTACGCAAAGAGTTTTCTTAAAAACCTGTCGTATCCCTCCGTCATTTCAGATAAGTAGTATTTAGTATTCATGCTACGTTTGTTGGCTTTCGTCAAGGCGTAGTGTGCGGTAGCTAACTAGTGCTTATCTGCTAAAGCATATGATGCGATTGGATTAGGGTAGCCCTATGACTTTGTTGGCTTTCGTCAAGAGTCATGCGGGTGGGTTTAATTCAATCATGAAATGTACGGGTTGAACTTGACTAGCGGACTATGGTTTGTTGGCTTTCGTCAAGGTCATAGGACGTTAGGGGCAAAATATTATCGGGAATTTCAAGTGTTGAAATTTGCAATGAGATTGCATACCTTCTATGAGATAATTGGATCCCGATACCCACTACGAGTAAGAGTTACTCCTGGAAGAGTTTTGCACATTACAATTAGCCGATCAAGTAGGTGTTTAGAAAGATGTTAATGGGGTTACGCCCCTGGAAAAACGAGGTTTATTTTAATTAGATCCGTGCGAAAGCACGAAGAACCTCCCTCAAAGTACCGACACTGACCTGCCTGAAATATTGGCGAACTTGTAGCGTGTAATTAATCCCAGCCAGCCTTACCTTTTAGGGTTTGAAGGAAGATTTAATAAAAACAGTGGGAGCTATCCTGATTAGATAAAATAATAACCAATCTGATCTTACAAGAGCATACGCTGAGTGTTTTCTTCTCTCTCTCTTAATAGCGACCGTAACATGCCTTAATCAAGATAATAATATAGATGTATTGACCGAACCTGCTTATTATACTGAGCTGGGGAACGTTGGTTCCGTTCTATCTTATAATTGTTATAAGTCCAAGCAAGAAATAGGGGAATATCCGGATTCCTACGCGACCCAAACGAGGAATAAGTATATTGATGCATATTCTTTGGATGTGTTCATTACCGAGAACTGTTTCTCAGTATTCTCTACGTCCTAGGTATGAGATACCGGATCAGAATCCCATATATGTAATCTGTTACATGGGATACAGATAGGTAGAGAACTGAGATTGGATGATATGTCTCTAACTGTTAGAGAATGGTGCAATGGTTGCAGCCAAATCAGTTGGCAAATATCACCATGTATTACCAAATGGTAAATACATTGATTCTGAACAAATGTTATTAGATACCGAACCTGATATACAATATTACATCAAATTCTTTATTGAGTTAAAGAAGGATATAATTCTGTATTGGAGGATAATGTTGTGAACATTTTCCTGAATCAAGAGTTGATTGGATCAGACACGTTATGTAATGGCATGTACGTTCTAAATCAAACCACGGTTCAAAATATATAGAACACACACAAGAGGAGTAGTTCAGAAATGAACGAATTCTTCTTGTGGTATTATAGACTAGGTCATATCAATGCGACACGATTAGCCAAATTACATAAGGATAAATATTAGAATATGTTCGAATTTTCATCTTATGATACTTGCCAGTCTTGTCTCAAAGACAAAATGACCGATACTCCGTTTACTGGAAACAGAAAAAGAGTTATTGAACTCTTGGGACGGATACATGATGATGTATACGGTCCTATGTCTACAAATGCCAGGGTTGGTTCTTTGTACTTCATTACATTCATCGCCAATCTTTTAAGATTCGGACATGTGTTCCTGTTGAAACACAAGTCTAAAACTTTTAAGAAATTCAAGGAATATAAGCTTGAAGTTAAGAACCAAACGGGTAGAAATATTAAGTCCTTCGATGAGATCGAGGAGGCGAATACTTGGGCATGGAGTTCCTGGATTTTCTAAAATAGAGAATAGGATTCTCTCTTATCTTACTCCTTCGCATACACCAGATCACAACGGTGTATCGGGGCGGAGGTATCGCACCCTATGAGATATGGCGCGTTTTATGATGTGTACTGCTGAGTTGCATGTTTCCTTTTAGGTGTTATGCACTTGAGAAGCTGCATACCTATTGAATAGGGTTCCAACCAAATCAAGTGCCTACTACTCCATATGCGATATGGTATGGGAAGAGATCATGTCTTAAACGAGTTAAGATATAGGGTTGTCCGGCCTATGTTGAAAAGCATAATCAGGACAAACTCGAGGCAAGGTTGGTTCTGTATAAGTTTGTCGGATATCCCGAACATTCGTGAGGATATATCTTCTACCACACTGAGAAGCAAAAGGTGTTTTGTTTCTCAGCATGCCACCTTTTTAGAAGAGGAATTTCTTGTGAAGAAATTAGTGGTCATGAGGTAGAACTGAAAGGAGTTCCAGCTATACAAACTAGGACTGATGATTTGGTGGAACCAAAGGATTCAATAGTCTCCAATAAACCTCAGCCTCTCCGCGAATCTGGTAGGGTTCCTCATCCACCTAAGAGATACTATGGTTTCTTCGGTGACGGTGGGAGCGAGGATTGCATCATGGTGGATGATGACCCAACCAGGTTCAGGCAGGCCATCACAAGTGGGGACTCTGTGAAAAGGCTGGATGCTATGTAATCAAAGATAGAATCCATATACACCAACAAAGTATGACTATGAATGCTGCACCTGAAGGGGTAAAACCCATTGGGAGCAAGTGGATCTTGAGAAGATTCTTGGTGTAGATGGAAAAGTTGAGACTTTCAAAGCTAGACTTGTAGTAAAAGGTTTACGTCAATAACCAGGTGTGGTTTTTTATGAAACATTTTCTCCAGTGGCTATGCTTAAGTCCATCAGGATTAAAGCACGCATCACGGAGTTGGAACATCTGTTTTGATGTGGCAGTCAAAGAGTTTGACTTCATCAAAAAGGTAGATGAACCTTGTATATAAAAGAAGGTTGTAGAGAGTAAGGTTGTCTTCTACATAGATAACATACTCTTGATAGGAAATAGTTTCCTATGCTACACTCGGTCAAGCTCCTTATAGGGTGTTTTTCGTCACCCCATTGAGATGGGAATACGCGCGTGCTTGTCAGGCGTACTACAGATTCGTCCTGCCTAGGGTAGGGCGGGGTTTATTAATTGTGGGGATCCGAATCTCCGGCAGCCGCGGACTAAGCTGCCGTTAATTACCCATCGCCTTTGAGGCGAGGGAACCTCCGATTAACGGGTTAAACTGGTCATGCAAACTCAATGTGCAGTGTCGTATTTTGGAGGGGTTTTGGATATATCGGGGACCCCACAGAGTTTTTACGGGGGTCCCGTTACCTGGATAGCGGGATGGGGGTCAAGGGGGCTAGCAGCCCCTTGCGGGGTGCGGGGCAGCGCCCCGGCCCAAATTTTTTTTAAGAGGGACGGTGTTGTAGAGTATGTGTGTGTGTATGTATATACATACATATATATATATATAAAAGGAAAGGGCATCCAAAGGATACGTGGGGACTAGCGCCTCGCGTGCATGGCACGCAGGCGCAGGCGCTGGGCGCTAGCGCTAGCGCTCTGGGCGCACTACGTGCTCGACACATGGGCGCTAGCGCACAGGGCGCTGGGCGCACCACGTGCTCGGCACGTGGGCGCACCATGTGCTCGACATGTGGGCGCTAGCGCTTTGGGCGCTGGACGCTGGGCGTCAAACAGAAAGAGGACTTTGGTCCATGCACTGGGAGCTATGCTCCCGATTTGTAGAGTTAAACTCCTAAAAAAGTTTAGAAATGATCAGAGGGGGCTGCTTTGTTTCTCCCTTTGGTTCTGGATCTTCTCAAGATGGGATTTTTGGAGATGGGTCTCCTCCTTCCTGCTCTGTTGGCCGGGTCTTGAAGAACAAGATATATGAGATTTTAAAAATCTCTTATTTTTAAGATCTGATGGAAGATCTAAGTTCCCCTTTGTGGGTTTTGTGGTAAAAAACTATTTAGTTCTGGAAAAGGAAAAGTAAAACTCTTGATTTAATTGAAAAAGGGGAAGAAGGTTTAGAACCTTGATGAAGGAGCAAGAGGCACAAAGAACCCTAGGTTTTTTGGGGAATGAAAAAGTATCTTTTATTCATCATCATGTTGCCTTATATAGGCTTACATATTTGCATATAGCCCCTTGGGCTTTACAAAATGGCATTTTACCCATCCCATGGCTCATGTGCAATTTCTTTTTTGCACATAAGCCATGCGCTTTACAAAAATTTGGTTTTATGCCCATTCATGCATAAAAAATTACATAAAATTATTTATTACATGATCTATATTTTGGCATGGAAGAGGCTGGCCGCGGGCTCGACTTGGGCATGGGCCCGCTTGACCTGGGCTTGGGCCCACCTGGCTTGGGGTTGACCTTGACTTTGACTCGGTCAACCGGGGTGCAAATTTTGACCCCCAACAAAGTGCCCCCATCAATAAATGCACACCACATATGTGAGTCGTGTGCATAAAATTGATGGATCTTCTTTCACATGGAGGTGGCTTGCCATGGTTCCCACTTTTTGGGATGCACTGCCCTTTTTACGACATGGACGGTCGACGCTCTGATCCGGAAGGATTTGGTTCCTGATTTGTGGGAAGCCCGCACTGCCCTTTTTGTGACATGGACGGTCGACACTCTGATCCGGAGCGATTTGGTTCCCGATTTGTGGGAAGCCTGCACTGCCCTTTTTACGACATGGACGGTCGACGCTCTGATCCAGAGCGATTTGGTTCCCGATTTGTGGGAAGCCTGCACTGCCCTTTTTGCGACATGGACGGTCGATGCTTGACGCGTCTCCGAGACGGAGTGTCCGTGGTAGACTTTTCCCTGGCCCGGAGTGATCTGGTTCCTGCTTTGTAGGAAGCCTGCACTGCCCTTTTTGCGACATGGACGGTCGACGCTCTGATCCAGAGCGATTTGGTTCCCGATTTGTGGAGAGCCTGCACTGCCCTTTTTGCGACATGGACGGTCGACGCTTGACGCGTCTCCGAGACGGAGTGTCCATGGTAGACGTTTCCCTGACCCGGAGTGATCTGGTTCCTGCTTTGTAGGAAGCCTGCACTGCCCTTTTTGCGACATGGACGGTCGACGCTCTGATCCGGAACGATTTGGTTCCCGATTTGTGGGAAGCCTGCACTGCCATTTTTGCGACATGGATGGTAGACGATCTGATCTGGAGCGATTTGGTTCCCGATTTGTGGGAAGCCTGCACTGCCCTTTTTGAGACATGGACGGTCGACGCTTAACGCGTCTCCGAGACGGAGTGTCCGTGGTAGACTTTTCCCTGGCCCGGAGTGATCTGGTTCCTGCTTTGTAGGAAGTCTACACTGCCCTTTTTGCGACATGGATGGTCGACGCTCTGATCCGGAGCGATTTGGTTCTCGATTTGTGGGGAGCCTGTACTGCCCTTTTTGCGACATGGACGGTCGACGCTTGACGCGTCTCCGAGACGGAGTGTCCGTGGTAGACATTTCCCTGGCTCGGAGTGATCTGGTTCCTGCTTTGTCGGAAGCCTGCACTGCCCTTTTTGCGACATGGACGGTCGACGCTCTGATCCGGAGCGATTTGGTTCCCGATTTGTGGGAAGCCTGCACTGCCCTTTTTGCGACATGGGCAGTCGACGCTTGACACATCTCCGAGACGGAGTGTCCGTGATAGACTTTTCCCTGGCCCGGAGTGATCTGGTTCCTACTTTGTAGGAAGCCTGCACTGCCCTTTTTGCGACATGGACGATCAACGCTCTGATCCGGAGCGATTTGGTTCCCGATTTGTGGGAAGCCTGCACTGCCCTTTTTACGACATGGACAGTCGACGCTCTGATCCGGAGCAATTTGGTTCCTGATTTGTAGGAAGCCTGCACTGCCCTTTTTGCGACATGGACGGTCGACGCTTGACGCGTCTCCGAGACGGAGTGTCCGTGGTAGACTTTTCTCTGGCCCGGAGTGATCCGGTTCCTGCTTTGTAGGAAGCCTGCACTGCCCTTTTTGCGACATGGACGGTCGACGCTCTGATCCGGAGCGATTTGGTTCCCGATTTGTGGGGAGCCTACACTGCCCTTTTTGCGACATGGACGGTCGACGCTTGACGCGTCTCCGAGACGGAGTGTCCGTGGTAGACGTTTCCCTGGCCCGGAGTGATCTGGTTCCTACTTTGTAGGAAGCCTGCACTGCCCTTTTTGCGATATAGACGGTCGACGCTCTGATCCAGAGCGATTTGGTTCCCGATTTGTGGGGAGCCTACACTGCTATTTTTGCGACATGGACGGTCGATGCTTGACGCATCTCCGAGACAGAGTGTCCGTGGTAGATGTTTCCCTGGCCCGGAGTGATCCGGTTCCTGCTTTGTAGGAAGCCTGCACTGCCCTTTTTGCGACATGGACGGTCGACGCTCTGATCCGGAGCGATTTGGTTCCCGATTTGTGGGAAGCCTGCACTGCCCTTTTTGCGACATGGACGGTCGACGCTTGACGCGTCTCCGAGACGGAGTGTCCGTGGTAGACTTTTCCCTGGCCCGGAGTGATCTGGTTCCGGCTTTGTAAGAAGCCTGCGCTGCCCTTTTTGTGACATGGACGGTCGATGCTGCCCTTTTTGCGACTTGGACGGTCGGTGCTGCCCTTTTAGCGACGTGGACGGTCGTTGCTGCCCTTTTTGCGACGTGGACGGTCGATGCTGCCCTTTTTGCGACTTGGACGGTTGGTGCTGCCCTTTTAGCGACTTGGACGGTCGGCGCTCTGATCCAGAGCGATTTGGTTCTTGATTTGTGGGAAGCCTGCACTGCCCTTTTTGCGACATGGACGGTCGAAACTCTGATCTAGAGCGATTTGGTTCCAGAATTGTGGGAAGCCTGCACTGTCCTTTTTGCGACATGGACAGTCGACGCTCTGATCCGGAGCGATTTGGTTCCCGATTTATGGGAAGCCTGCACTGCCCTTTTTGCGACATGGAAGGTCGAAGTTCTATTTGACTTGCTCTGCTTCTTGCAGTGTCAGGGGTGATCTTGACTTGCTCCGCTTCTTGCGGTGTCGAGATTGGATTCTGACTTGCTCCGCTTTCTGCGGTGTCGGAGTTGAAGTTGACTTGTTGATTGTGATTGTTCCCCTCCGAACGGCAGCCGAGACGCGGGGACGTCTATGGCCTGAGGTTCGGGGCAGATGCTAATTGGTGCTATCCGTCCACCTCTCCGAAGATGCCAAGTTGATTTATGGCACCGTGTATCGAAGGTTTGAGCGGATGCGTCCGATGTAGCAGACTTCGTCAGATTCCCCCTCACTTGAAGGGTTTTTTGATTGTGGGGACGCTCTTCCCTGCAGGCGCAAGCCCCTGCAATTAATTACGCTACCGCGTTGCGGTAACAACTTTCTCCTTCTCCAGATGGTCACTTCGTGTCGTGTGTTTTTGTTTTATTTGTGGTTGCCCGTGGATTGTATACGGAGACTGAGTTATGTCGTCGTCCATAGGACGTGGACTAGTCCAAATCCGTATTTATCTTAGATTTGGGTTTGGGGGTTTGGTTTGAGGATACGTTAGCCATATTTGAGGCTAAGATCAACTCAAACGTTTGTTAAGGATACGTTAGTCTAGTTTGAGACTAAGATCAACTTAACGGGATCGTTTAGATCCGACAAAAGAGCATTTGGGGCTCTATTACCCCATTTTAGGGACATAGTGGTCCATTGAATGTATGGCCGTCGGGACCCGTCACCTCTCTGACGACGTTGAAGGATTACAACTACAAATATCAGAGGAGTTCAGAGATGTACCCTTGAACCGAAGTTGATTGGGGGGATTCATAGTCCAGTCTGTTTGAAGGTTTAAGGATACGTTAGCCATATTTGAGGCTAAGATCAACTTAAACGGGATCGTTTAGATCCGACAAAAGAGCGTTTGGGCTCTATTGTTCCAGTTTAAGGACATAGTGGTCCATTGCTAGTTTAAGGACATTGTTGTCCGTAAGTAGTTTAAGGACATTGCGGTCCATAGGTAGTTTAAGGACATTGCGGTCCATTGTTAGTTTTAAGAAATCTCGGTCGAGATTAAGGACGTCGTAGTCCATGGGTTTAAGGACCCCACAGTCCATTGTTAGTTTTAAGACATCTCGGTCGAGGTTAAGGACGTCGTAGTCCATGGGTTTAAGGACCCCACAGTCCATTGTTAGTTTTAAGACATCTCGGTCGAGGTTAAGGACGTCGTAGTCCATAGGTTTAAGGACCCCACAGTCCATTGTTAGTTTTAAGACATCTCGGTCGAGGTTAAGGACGTCGTAGTCCATGAGTTTAAGGACCCCACAGTCCATTGTTAGTTTTAAGACATCTCGGTCGAGGTTAAGGACGTCGTAGTCCATGAGTTTAAGGACCCCACAGTCCATATCAATAAGTGGTCATCGGGACCCGTCACCTCTTTGAAGACGTTGAGGGATTACAACGCCAAGTATCAAAGGAGTGAAGAGATGTACCCTGGAACCGGAGTGGATTAAATAGTCTTTGGCCCAATTTGGGATCAAGACCAACTAATTATGTTATGAGCCTATTAGCCCAGTTAATTACGAATTGAGGACTTATGGCCATCTTGGGCTAAGTCCAATCATGTCTGGAATATTGACTTCCTGTTGGTCCCTTGAAGGAGAGGCTTTGCCTCTATCCATTCGGCCAATTGGGCTAGTGTCTAGTGTTAAACACTAAAGACAAATCAGTGTTGAACACTGGGAATAAGATTGATAAGTTAGTGTTTCAACACTAAAAGATAGTTGGTGTTAAACACCAGCACCCAGGCTTTCAGATTAGTGTTGAACACTAAAACAGTCCAGTGTTAAACGCTGGCAATAGGAGTCCCAAACTAGTGTTGGACACTACGGTAATCAGTGTTGAACACGGCAAATATAGTTCTGTGCTTAGTGTTACACTAAGGCCAAACAATGTTTTGTCACTGAATTCAGGGGTTCCGTTTTAGTGTTTAAACACTAAGGCAAGAGGGGTCACGTGGCAACACGTGAGAGTGCCCTCCCTTCACTTGTTCTTCTGAGACTATGCATCTTTTAGAGCATCACGTGCCATCACGTGACGGGGATTCAAGCGCTTATGTGTTAAAGCTTCTGTCAAGAGTCACGTGAGTCACGTGAGGCACTGCCTCCAGAGGGCTTTCTGTAGATCTTTTGGGGGGGAAGGTCACGTGGTGGCACGTGACCCTGCCTCTATGTATGTTGTTTAGAAGATCTGTTAATCTTTTTTCAGGAATTAAATTCCTCATAGAGTTAAACCCTAAAAAGCTTTAAATTCCAGAGGAATTAAATTCCTACTTCCTTTTGAAGATTTATATTCTGGAATAGAGTTGAACTCTGAATTTTCTGTAGGAATTAAATTCCTCATATATGTGAAGAACTGAATAGGGTTAAACCCTAATAAAAGCTTTAAAGAATTAAACTCCCATTCTCGGTTAAAGAATTATGATTAAGGGAATTAAACTCCCGTTGTTTCAACAGAACTAAGTTCTTAATTAGGGTTAAACCCTGTTTCTTTTTGTTCTGAAGGAATTAAATTCCCATAACACAGGGTCAAGCCCTAATTTTATTTTAAAGGAATTAAATTCCTATAGTTCTGTGAGAATTGAATTCTCGTGCTTCCGTTCCCTCTCTATGCTTTGGATCTGCATGGCAGGATCTCAACCCATTGAGAATTAAATTCTCAACTCAAGGGGAGATGTGCGCTTTACAGATCCTCCATCAAAGAGAGAAGAAATATGTCCCTCTGTTCTATATCAGAGTTAAACTCTGTCGAGAATTAAATTCTCTTTCTTTCAATGAAACATTCCTTTCTTACCTAGGGTTTTCTTTTGCAGAAGATCCAAATTCCTCTCAAGTATCAAGGCTCTCTCCCTTTTCTTCCCTCTGTGTCTATATTTTTTGCGTGTCCCTTGGCTCCTATTTATAGGAGAAGCAGCCGAGTCAATTGGTTTTTTGACGAATCTTCATTGAGAGATTTGATTTGCATCCATCATTCGTTTTGGACCTTTGGATTATTAGGTGAATTTTATTCACCATTGGATTTCAAATCCAGGGATTCTCCTTTGTTATTTCTGTTAGATTTAAAGGGGAAATCTTTCCAAGTTCAGGATTTTTCCATAGATAGATGATATTCAATCATCTTTAAATCTTTAATTCGGTTGGTTCCAGATAATCGCTTTCCTTTGGAAAGATTTGAATCTCTTTCAGAATTTAATTCTGTTAACAAAATGGGCTTTGAAAGCCGGTCACGTGTGACCACGTGACTCATGGTCACGTGTGGGCACGTGACCCCCTTGGAACGAGCCTTCTTCCTTCTTTTTACGCTCTGTCTTCTGGTTGCTGCTTGGTCATCACGTGCCAACACGTGACCACTGGTCACGTGTGAGCACGTGACCCTTGTCTGAAGCCTCTTTCCTTGATTTCACTGGAGAACAAGTCTGCTGCTTTTGATCATCACGTGCCAACACGTGACCCTGGTCACGTGGGAGCACGTGACCTCTTCTAAAACCTTTTCCTTGGTTTGATCAGGGAACCGGTTTGCCTTTGAAGCCGTTTGTAATTGTCACGTGCCAACACTTGACCCGGGTCACGTGGGAGCACGTGACCCTTTCTGAAGCCTTTTTCTTCGATGTAGCTGGGAAACTGAATTTGCCTCGCCGATGCTTTTAGATGTCACGTGCCAACACGTGACTGCTGGTCACGTGTAAGCACGTGACCCTTTTCTGAAGCTTTTTCCATAAGCTTTTCTGATTTTAAATCAGGAAACAAATGCCCCAACAGTGTTGTTCTCACGTGTCCGCACGTGAGTGCAACGCTGTCACCTTTTATGACCGTTGGATTCCTTTAGGGATTTGGGGAGATGAATCGTTTCCATCGCATCTATAAATATAGGGGTCATCTCAGGGACGCCTCCACTTTGCTTGTCTTCCTCCTTGCAAACTTTCTCTGAGAATTTAATTCTCTTCTTTCAGAGCTTAGTTCTCTGCCTTGAAACAATTTTCAGAGTTTAACTCTGTTTGAAAGGACTTCTCTCCCTTAGGTAATGTTCTTGGGCAAACGATGGACTTTCACATTCTTCTGGATTTTAAATTCAAAACAAGAGTTTTACTCTTTTAATATGAACCCATTTCCTTCAAATTCATCAACAGGAGCAGAAAGCCATTTAATCTTCGAACTGTAGCTCTCTTAGGGTTTAAGCGGTCCTTAGGGAAATGATGATGACAATCTATGGATTTTAATTCCTTCCGAAAATGTCTTATGGGAATTTAATTCCCTTTTCTCAAAGGAATTTAATTCCTGTGAAGAACTCAGTTTCTTCACATGGAGCCTTCTTGGGGCCTCTTGGCCCGAGGTTGTCCTTCTGCAATTGATGGAACAGGAGTTTTGTAATGATATCTTCTGTGGGAATTTAATTCCTTTGATCCTGTTGGATCTGTTGCGGGGCCCGAGACAGATTCGTCTTCTAGGGGGGATGTGTAGGGTCACCTGAATCTCAGTCTTTATTTAATGGGGATATTCCCTTTGTTTTATTATATCTATTTGGTCTCATTATTAATGAGCCGTCATCCGGATTCTGTGGGGCCCATGTGTTTTGTAGCCAATAGTCCCAGAAAACTCTGCTGTTGCTTTCTTTAACTAGTCTTCATGTTCATGCATGGATATATATCGCTGGCTTTGCTTTTAACGGTCTCCTTTTATTGGATTTCAGGTGTGATGGCTTTTGTTCCCTGCTTTCCCTTTTCTCGCTCGGAGGCTGCTTTTCCTCAGTCGCCATCTGATGAGGAAGCGATGGCGATGATCCGGGCCCATGACCCGAACTGTACCAACCTTCTTCAATGGGGGTCTTGGTATAGTCAGATTATTCAGGGTCGCCGGAGTTTTCTTTGTGCGGTACCGACGGAGCCCACTTTCCCATTCTTACCGATGGATCCTCCGAGGATGGTTTTTGCTGTGGAAATGCCTAACTGGACTCCAACGGGGAGGCTCGAGCCTTCGACGACCGGTATTCCGAACCATCCGATCCCGGCCATAGACATCTTGGGGCGGCGTATCTGCCAGGGTGAGGCCCACCCGTGGGGGCAGATCTATAAGATAGGGCTCACTTCCCGACACCCTACGGGCTATCTTCTCTGGGCTCGCTACATCCTTGCCACCCATCGTGCGCGGCTGCAGAAGGTCGGGCTTTATCAGGCAATATACGCGCCACTCTTCCATTATAAGTCCCCGCATGTCTGGTGGGTTAAGGCGTTTTAGAACCAATGGAATCTTCCCACCAACACTTTCATTCTAGGAGATCGCGAGGTCTCGATCTCTCTTGCAGAATTTTATGAAATCTCGGGATTGCCAATCAGGGGTGCACTGTATGAGGAGTTGTTGCCTCCTGACGAGTATGTCTTTGAGCCCGAGTCTGCACCGGCTGACGGCTTGTCTGTTGAGAACGCCGTTCGCCACAAGCGCCCCAGCTTGATCAAGGCGCTGGGTATTTTTGATCGATTGTTCACTGAGTCTGAGGAGCAGGGTGTTACTTTTAAAAGCTTCATTTCCCGCTTCCTTCGTGAGGACGTCATATCGAAGACTGCTCCGAAGTTTGCTAATATCAAAGACCCCTTTGGGTTCGGTCCGAAGAAGCTACCGACCGCTGAATCGGACCTGCCACAATACTATATTCCCATCGTGTCGCCGATGTCTTTTGAGTCCATTGCAGCACCCGGTATGGATGAGGAAACATTCTTCGTGGGGTTTGTCAGTGTTTGGCTCAGTTGGTTCGTTATCCCCATGCATCGCCGCTTCATGAGAGCTTCGGTTATCTACTCGGCTCATCGTATTGCTGAG
Source organism: Agapanthus africanus (assembly GCA_030015575.1). Lineage (NCBI taxonomy): Eukaryota > Viridiplantae > Streptophyta > Magnoliopsida > Asparagales > Amaryllidaceae > Agapanthus > Agapanthus africanus. Next base: position 741,396,011 of record CM057337.1, read on the forward strand.
GGGACGCAATTGGCTATCGGCATCCCGGCGTTGGCGCATCTTTATCATGGGTTGGGCACCGCAGTTAATACCTCTACTCCTGGCGTGGATGTGGTAAACTTTTCGCTTCATTATTTCACGTCCTGGATCGAAATGCACGTGTTGGGGGCTTTTGCCATGCATCAGAGGCCCTCATTTTACGATGCCTACCCCTTTCCACGACTTATGCGATTAGTGGAAGCTTCTGCCGCCGACCCGACTCAGTTCGGGGCTATTCGGGTGCTGATTTCTCCTTACGCTGCCGCTGGCGGGATGGTTTTTATGTTAGTGTTTATGCCCTAGAAGGCCATTACTGTATCATACTAGTTTGTATATTACTTAATGGAAGCTTGGGATATTCACATGTATATAACAGTCTTGCTAAACATGGTAGTATGCTACTTGGTTTTTCAATCTTAATATGTGAGTGTACGTATTGATAGAGCTCTTAGGATCTTGCTTGTCTACCAGCGTTGTGATGGCAGTCACACTAGTGGGGGCTGGGTAGTCTACAAGCACATCCTTATTCAGGTCCCTGGTCGTTGGATTATCGAGACAGAGCATCGATACTCCGGAGTAGACTGGTGTGTATGCTGCTCATCCCAGTTGGGGAGATGGTCTGTCCCACAGCCGTCAGTACGTCGTACTGGAGATAGTATGCAGGTGCTCGTTAGGTTACGGGTACACCGGACAGGACTCACAGGGAACTGTTGGTTGGTTTGATACCAGTCGTCAGTGAGCAGTTCCCAGGTGACATGAGTACAGCATAGTCCGCAGACTTGACACTGCTGCTTCGCCTCGAGTGTGTCCCACTGTTCTTAGATTGCTACCCTACCACGGCTCAAAGGAGTCGTGCAAACAGGTAGCAATTGGGTGCAGTCCCGAGCACTTGGAGGCAGTGGCGGTTAGACAGGATTCGTCCCTCCCGGTATTGGGAGTAGATATCGCGCTGTGTCAGAGAGCCATTACGCAAAGTCCCTGGCCAGGGCAAGCGAGATTTGCTGGTAGGTTCCAGTAGTTTCTCAGGGTGTAATGGGCTTCGCTCCGACACGACTTATACCGCTATTAGGGGACTGACGCTTGCCGCCCCCCTAGGCCCGATATGCGATAGTCTTGGACGAACGGACCGGACTGTATGAAGATTGTCACAGCAGACTCAGTAGGAGTTCGGATGGGTTTCCTCATCGGCCTTCTTATCGACAACTACCTGGGGACCGTTACGTACAGCTAGTGCCGCTTGCGGTCTGTGGTTAAACCCACTGCCAGCGTAGTAGTCGAGTCTCTAGAGTCCCACACAGAGAGTTTCCTATTCCAGACGAAACGATATAGAGGTCGTATGGTTTTACGACAAGGGTTCGGACGCATACGTGCGTTTACGCGCGTACGACTTCCGGACAGTTTTTACCAGTCGGTTTTGGTTTAAGCCGGTTACTGGTATCCGGTTATTGGATTTTTACAGTCTGAAGTTTTTCCGTATTTTTACGGATCGGAGGGGCGTTCTCGTAATTGTGCGAGAAGCTTCTAGAAGATGGTGACTAAGGAGGGTTATGTGTCATATACATTGAATGAGTTATATGAGTCATGAGGGTGATTCATTCATCTCATTAATGCACATTTATTGCTTAATGACTCACCACTTGATATTTTATGAAGCATGATTATTCATCACTCTTTATTCTTTTCTTCTTATTAGAAAATGCTTCATATCTATTATGATACTCATAACTTTATTCATATATCATTCTCACATTCTCTCTCCTCAAGCTCTCCATCTTCAAAGACTAATCCTCCCTTCTCATGAGTTGAGTACAAGGGTTAGTAAGACTAATCAATCCATAACCATCACTCTATTTCATCCTAGCTTCTTTGATTAGCAATCCAAGAAGGTTAGTTGCCTCTAGTTTAGAGGTTTAGCTTGGAGTTTTGCTCTCGGGTGGATCGTCTACTACCTAGAGAAGGCCGGGGAGGACAAGGAGATCGTAAAGACGAAGGAGTTGGTTCATTAGGTATAATCCCTAAACACAGTAGTTTAGAAACACTTTGTGTTTGGTTATTTATAGTTTAGCTTCGATTCAAGCGGTTAGTCGATGTTCGTTCACTAAACAAGTTCGTTTCTGAAATTTCCGCCTCCCTACAAATATTGGGGTGTAGTACATCGACTTACAGTGGTATCAGAGCCTCGCTAAACAATAAATAACTTAATTGCAAATTTGTACGAATTTCGAACGGAAAAACGAAGCCGGAAAACCCTAAATCTGTCAAGTTTCTGTCGAAATTAAAATGAAGTCTAAAAATTTTTCAGGGTCACTCAGAAAGCTTGAAAAGGGTCCAGGAGAACACCCATGAAATTTGAGCCAATGAATCGGCTAATGAGCCGCGGAAGCGCGGCGGATCCCTACCGATCCGCCGCTCTTCCGCGGCCGAGTTGCCGAGTCATGGACTCATTTTTCATGTGTGGGTCCTCTCTGGTATTTGGTGTTTTCTGGAATATTTTAATTTTGCTCAGGTTTCCAGTTTACAGAGCAGTTTTTGGAGCAATATTAAAGATGTTTAATCGATCGAAATTGTACAGTATTTGCATATTGGATTATATCTGTGATTGTTTAATGTGTTCGTAAACCTCCCCTAACTGCTAGTATGTCGGTTGGCAGGGGGTTGCACATTTCTGTAATGGTTATATCTATTTGTGCATATGAACTGTATTGGACTGTTGTGGTGTATAGCCGGGGTTTAGCAATGGGTTATTTTTTAATTCATTTGTTGTAAATGTAATTTGTTGTAATATTATTTTTGCGGGGCACATCCAGGTTGCGGTTGTAGCCACCGTTGTATTATTTCATTTTACTGTTTTTGCTCCTAGGACTGACCCAAGGTGGGGTACACAAACTGCCGGGCAGGTAGTTTGCCATACCCGTAGGGGTCGAGGGTGGGGTAACGGCTATTCATCATAACTGTGTAATCTGTCTTTTCTTGCAGGCTCAAAAGAAATACAGATTGGTTGCAAATCCAATATTGTTTATCTGTGTTCTGGAATGTATATCATTGCGTCAGACGAATGTAAAATATCTATATATATGATAGCTATTTAGACGTCACTTATGTTTTACACCCGCGCTAGCCCAGCCCCCGCTCTGTCGTTAGTTAAGTAACCTAACGGGTGATGACGGGACCCCGTGGCGAATGCGGATGGCATAAGAGGACGTTGTATTTTCGTTGTTTTCTGCAATGATAGGTTAATGATGGGACGCATTATCTATAATGCAAAGAAAATAAACCAAGTTTAAATCGTTGGAACAATTTAAAAGAAACCACTCGGTTATTTTAAAAACAGATATTTTTTAAATGCGGAGCTTTAACCACTCCTTTTAAAAAGCTATCAGGTTCCTTCGGTTATATCAAGTTCACTACGTTCACGGTTTCGCCAAAACCATTCGTGGCCCTCCGTCATTTCATTTGGGTATTCAGTAGTATTCAAGCTATGCATTTTGGCCAAAGTCAAGGCATAGTGTTTGGTAGCTACTGGGTTTTCATTTGTTGCATAAGATAGATGAGTTGGTTTGGGACAGTCGTATTACCATTTGACCAAAGTCAGGGGTATATACGGATGGGTTCAAATTGACAAGATAATGACGGGTAGAACTTGACATGTGACTTATGACATTTTGACCAAAGCCAAGGTCATAAGAGCATGGGGCAAAAACTTACATCGGGAATTTCTAAAGAAACTGAAATTTGCAAAGAGATGCATACCATTTGGAGTTTGATGAATGTTGGTAGCACTCCTTCAACATTATCATACGATGACATTTGGATCCCGATCCTACTGTGAGTATATGCTACTTATCAGGATATTCGTCACTTAACGATCAATGCTATAAACCTAGTAGGTGTCCAGAAAGGTGTCAGCGGGGTTACGCCCCCAGAGAAAAGAGGTTATTTAATTAAGGAACTTCGCGAAAGCGTTGGAAAACCTCCCTCGAAGTATCGACACTGGCCTGGCTGAACGGTTAAGCAAGTATTGTACGGTGAGAATAGTCCTGGCTAATTCTTCTTTTATGGTTTGAGGAAGGATTCGAGAAACAGTGGGAGCCATCCAGTTTAGATAAACTAAAAACCACTCTAAACTTGCAAGAGCATCATGCTAAAGAGTTTTCTTCTCTCTCTCCTAATTGCAGCGACCCTGAAAATGACTGGACTTAAGTTACTTTTAGAAAAAAATATACTGACAGGGCCAAACTATAAAGATTGGCTGCGGAATGTCAAAATGGCTTTGACCTATGACAAATTGGGGTACATCCTCACCGCTACGGCACCTGCTGTCCCTGGTCCCAAATCCAGCAATGCGGATAAGGAAATCCGCAAAACCTGGGATTTAGATTGCGCGAGAGCCAAGTGCATCGTGCTTGCCTCAATGAACAATGAACATCAGAGGAGGCACGAGGATATGTCCTTAGATGGCATATTTCTCCATACAAAGAAACTTTATGGAGAGCAATCTCGTATAGCAAGATACGAGACCTCTAAGAACTTGTTTCGAGCGAGGTTGGTTGTCGGGTCATCGGTAGGTGAACATGTCCTAAAGATGATCGGCTATATTGAAGAGCTCGCAGACCTTGGGACGACTTTGGATAATGAGCTCTATACAGACCTTATTCTCCAGTCCCTTCCTCCCACCTACGTCCAGTTTATCCTCAACTTCAATCTTCAAGGAAAAGAAGTTGAACTTGCGGAACTCCTGAACATGTTAAGGAGTGCAGAGGGCACCTTGCAGAAGGCAAGGGAAACACCCGCTATGTTTGTTGGCGGTGCATCTTCTTCCGGGTCCAAGGCTAGGGCCAAAGGAAGGAAGAAGAAGGCCGCACCCAAACCTAGAGGAGGTGTTAGTAAGGTGGGAAAGAAGGGAAAGAAAAAGTTTGCAGCACCGGTAGTTGGCCTGGATGAGTGCTTCCATTGTCACAAGAAAGGGCACTGGAAGAAGGATTACAAGGCATAGAACGCCAAGAACCAGGAACCGAAGCAAGCTGTGGCTTCGACTTCAGGTGTGTTTGTAATTGAGAATTGTCTGTCGATCAACTCTACTTCCTGGGTATTGGATACCGGATCAGGATCTCATATTTGCAATTCATTGCAGGCACTGAGAAACCGTAGAGTGCTGAAGGAAGGTGATATGATCCTCACGGTTGCTAACGGAGCTAGCGTGGGAGCTGCGTCCGTCGGGGATTATCACCTAGGATTGACGAGTGGACATATTTTGGTTTTGCATAACTGTTATTTTGTACCAAGCTTAATGTGTAATATCATATCAGTTTCCTTGTTATCAAATAAAGGTTATGATTTCACGTTTGTAAGAGATGTTGTTAACATCCACCTTAATCATGGTTTGATTGGGTCCGGTACTCTAAATAACGGCATATATGTTTTAAACCAACTCCAAATTTTCAATGTCCAGAACACACTAAAAAGAAAGTCTCCAGATTTAAATAAAGCTTTCTTATGGCATTGTAGACTGGGTCACATTAATGAGAGAAGGTTGACTAAGTTGCATAGAGAAGGATATTTAGACTCGTTCGAATATCAATCTTATGACACTTGTCAATCTTGTCTCAAAGGAAAGATGACAAAGACTCCATTCACTGGACAAGAAGTAAGAGCGAGTAAGCTCTTAGGACTCATACACAGCGATGTATGTGGTCCAATGTCTACACATGCGAGAGGTGGTTTTTCCTATTTCATTACTTTCACGGATGATTACTCAAGATACGGATTCATTTATCTGATGAAACATAAATCCGAGGCTTTTGAGAAATTCCAAGAGTATAAGAATGAAGTAGAAAACCAAACCGACAAAAGTATTAAGGCACTAAGATCTGATCGAGGTGGAGAATACTTAAGTGCCGAGTTTTTAGGTTACCTAAAAGAGAAAGGAATTCTCTCTCAGCTTACTCCTCCATACACTCCACAGCATAACGGTGTATCGGAGAGACGGAATCGAACCCTATTGGATATGGTACGATCCATGATGAGTAATGCTGAGTTACCGCGATCTTTCTGGGGTTATGCGCTAGAATCAGCGGCATATCTTTTGAACAGGGCTCCTACCAAGACTGTTCCTACCACTCCATATCAGATGTGGACTGGGAAGAAACCCCATCTTCAACATATAAAGATTTGGGGATGTCCAGCTTTTGTTAAAAAGCAGCATGTGGACAAGCTCGAGGCACGATCAGTAAAATGTATGTTTGTGGGATATCCAAAGAACTCCAAGGGATATTATTTCTATTACGCAGAGGAACAAAAGGTTTTTGTTTCTCGTAATGCCCATTTTCTGGAAAATCAGTTTTTAGAAAAGGAAATAAATGGGAGCGAAATAGAACTGGAAGAAATTCCAGAACCACAAACTGCTACTGAAAGTTTGGTAGAACCAGGAGTTCAAGAAGAACAGGACATTCCCGCACCTCTCCGCAGGAGTAGTAGGCCGTCTCATCCGCCTGAGAGATACTACGGTTTTCTCATAGATGGGGATAGAGAGGATTGCATCATAGATGATGATGAACCTACTGACTTCCAGCAGGCCATCCAGAGCGGCGACTCGGTACGATGGCTAGATGCAATGCGGACCGAAATGGAGTCCATGTACACCAACAAAGTATGGACTTTGGACTTTGCTCCAGATGGGGTAAAACCCATAGGATGCAAATGGATCTTCAAGAAAAAGATTGGTGTAGATGGACAGGTGGAAACCTATAAGGCTAGACTTGTTGCAAAGGGTTTTCGTCAAAGACCTGGTTTGGACTATGACGAAACTTTTTCTCCAGTGGCTATGCTCAAATCCATTCGGGTCCTTCTTGCTATTGCTGCCTTCCATGATTATGAAATCTGGCAGATGGACGTAAAGACGGCTTTTCTGAATGGAAATTTAGAAGAGAGCGTCTATATGGATCAGCCAGAGGGTTTCAATCAGAGTGGGAGCAGCGGGAAAGTATGCAAGCTGCTTAAGTCCATTTATGGACTAAAGCAGGCATCGCGGAGTTGGAACATCTGTTTTGATGAGACAGTCAAAGAATATGACTTTATCAAAAATCCAGATGAACCGTGCATATATAGTAAAGTTGTAGCAAGAAGTGTCGTATTCCTCGTCTTGTACGTGGATGACATTCTATTGATAGGAAATGACATTCCTATGCTACAATCTGTCAAAGGATTCTTGTCACACAGGTTCTCCATGAAAGACCTGGGTGATGCCTCGTACATTCTGGGGATCCGGATCTATCGTGATAGATCCAAGAGGATGTTGGGACTTTCGCAGTTCAGGTATATCGACACTGTACTGAAAAGATTCAGTATGGAAGATTCTAAGCGCGGTAATCTACCGGCTTGTCACGGAATCACCCTCTCCAAAGAGATGTCTCCCAAGACTGATTTGGAAAGGGAACGCATGTCTATTATACCCTACGCTTCTGCGGTAGGCTCTATAATGTATGCGATGTTGTGCACCAGACCAGATGTAGCTTACGCACTGAGCGTGGGAAGCCGGTATCAGTCAGACCCAGGGGAGAAACACTGGATAGCAGTAAAGAACATTCTCAAGTACCTGAGGAGGACTAAGGAGATGTTCTTGGTTTACGGCGGAAAAGACCTCAGGTTGGAGGCCTTTGCTGATTCCGGCTTCCAGAGTGATAAGGACGATTCCAAGTCCATGTCGGGTTATGTCTTTACTCTCAATGGAGGGGCGGTGTGCTGGAAGAGCTCCAAGAAGGACACCGTTGCTGACTCGAAGATGGAAGCGGAGTATATAGCTGCTTGCGATGCCGCAAAAGAAGCAGTCTGGATGAAGAAGTTCCTAACAGAACTTCAGGTGGTTCCTACCATAGTTGATCCAATACCTCTGTATTGCGACAACAACGGAGCTATAGCTTTAGCGAAGGAACCAAGGTCCCATCAGAAGTCCAGACACATCTTGAGGCGGTATCACCTGATCAGGGAGATCATTGATCGTCAGGAGATCGAGGTTTGGAGAGTTGCTTCTGAAGAGAACATTGCTGATCCATTCACGAAGGCCCTACCTCAGATTCAGTTCGAGAGGCTACTCGAGATCATTGGTCTACGATATGCCAGTACATGGCCCTAGTGCAAGTGGGAGATTGTTAGTGTTTATGCCCTAGAAGGCCATTACTATATCATACTAGTTTGTATATTACTTAATGGAAGCTTGGGATATTCATATGTATATAACAGTCTTGCTAAACATGGTAGTATGCTACTTGGTTTTTCTATCTTAATATGTGAGTGTACGTATTGATAGAGCTCTTAGGATCTTGCTTGTCTACCAGCGTTGTGATGGCAGTCACACTAGTGGGGGCTGGGTAGTCTACAAGCACATCCTTATTCAGGTCCCTGGTCGTTGGATTATCGAGACAGAGCATCGATACTCCGGAGTAGACTGGTGTGTACGCTTCTCATCCCAGTTGGGGAGATGGTCTGTCCCACAGCCGTCAGTACGTCGTACTAGAGATAGTATGCAGGTGCTCGTTAGGTTACGGGTACACCGGACAGGACTCACAGGGAACTGTTGGTTGGTTTGATACCAGTCGTCAGTGAGCAGTTCCCAGGTGACATGAGTACAGCATAGTCCGCAGACTTGACACTGCTGCTTCGCCTCGAGTGTGTCCCACTGTTCTTAGATTGCTACCCTACCACGGCTCAAAGGAGTCATGCAAACAGGTAGCAATTGGGTACAGTCCCGAGCACTTGGAGGCAGTAGCGGTTAGACAGGATTCGTCCCTCCCGGTATTGGGAGTAGATATCGCGCTGTGTCAGAGAGCCATTACGCAAAGTCCCTGGCCAGGGCAAGCGAGATTTGCTGGTAGGTTCCAGTAGTTTCTCAGGGTGTAATGGGCTTCGCTCCGACACGACTTATACCGCTATTAGGGGACTGACGCTTGCCGCCCCCCTAGGCCCGATATGCGATAGTCTTGGATGAACGGACCGGACTGTATGGAGATTGTCACAGCAGACTCAGTAGGAGTTCGGATGGGTTTCCTCATCGGCCTTCTTATCGACAACTACCTGGGGACCGTTACGTACAGCTAGTGCCGCTTGCGGTCTGTGGTTAAACCCACTGCCAGCGTAGTAGTCGAGTCTCTAGAGTCCCACACAGAGAGTTTCCTATTCCAGGCGAAACGATATAGAGGTCGTATGGTTTTACGACAAGGGTTCGGACGCATACGTGCGTTTACGCGCGTACGACTTCCGGACAGTTTTTACCAGTCGGCTTTGGTTTAAGCCAGTTACTGGTATCCGGTTATTGGATTTTTACAGTCTGAAGTTTTTCCGTATTTTTACGGATCGGAGGGGCGTTCTCGTAATTGTGCGAGAAGCTTCTAGAAGATGGTGACTAAGGAGGGTTATGTGTCATATACATTGAATGAGTTATATGAGTCATGAGGGTGATTCATTCATCTCATTAATGCACATTTATTGCTTAATGACTCACCACTTGATATTTTATGAAGCATGATTATTCATCACTCTTTATTCTTTTCTTCTTATTAGAAAATGCTTCATATCTATTATGATACTCATAACTTTATTCATATATCATTCTCACATTCTCTCTCCTCAAGCTCTCCATCTTCAAAGACTAATCCTCCCTTCTCATGAGTTGAGTACAAGGGTTAGTAAGACTAATCAATCCATAACCATCACTCTATTTCATCCTAGCTTCTTTGATTAGCAATCCAAGAAGGTTAGTTGCCTCTAGTTTAGAGGTTTAGCTTGGAGTTTTGCTCTCGGGTGGATCGTCTACTACCTAGAGAAGGCCGGGGAGGACAAGGAGATCGTAAAGACGAAGGAGTTGGTTCATTAGGTATAATCCCTAAACACAGTAGTTTAGAAACACTTTGTGTTTGGTTATTTATAGTTTAGCTTCGATTCAAGCGGTTAGTCGATGTTCGTTCACTAAACAAGTTCGTTTCTGAAATTTCCGCCTCCCCACAAATATTGGGGTGTAGTACATCGACTTACATTTTAATGATCGGGTCTTGTCTACTCCCTCAGGTCCAGTTCAACAACTCTGGGATCTGTCAAAAGACAACGCACCTTCTTTAAAGCCCCGGGAGGCTGCGCACTTATATACAATTAGACCGGGCTACTTGGTGTTTCGCCAGGACAGTGCAGCTCTTTTTATGCGGTACAATCCGCATCGATTTGCCCGACAACTTGGATACGACCAGGGTGTTCCCTTCGAGGCTTTTATAGTCGCCCCAATCCCTTCGCTCGATACCGTTCGCGATGCAGCTCATCATTTCATGAGGCTAAACATCGGCTCCCATTTTATTGTACCTGAAGCTGAATACCTGCCCCGGTGCGTGGGCGCGTTTACGGGTTGGTATCTTCATCGGGTCAGCCCAATCATTCTTGAGGAAAGGAGGGCGCTTCTTGGCCACGATGCCCCTCCTCTGGTTCCAGGAGCTAAGCTGCGACCGAGGGCTCCGGTCCGCTTCCCTCTAAGGGATACCGGCACTGCGCTCATCCCAGGAGAATCGGAGGTGAACCTTACTCCAACGGCCGGTATGCCTCTGGGTTCCCGCTCGCGAGGTGGAAGGGCCCCGGTGGTAGCACCACCGCCTGTGGCAGCACCGTCCCCCGTGGCATTGACAATGACAGTGTCATCCTCGGTCGTGGCACCAGGCGAGGGTAATAGAGATGAGGGCGTCGTAGGCGATGTGGGTCAGCGTCGTCCTAAGGCTTCACGGGGGAGGAAACGGTCATCCTCGGCGACCGGCTCTGGGTCTAAGCGTCGAAGGAAGGTGGCCACCAATTCGCTCGATTCTTTGGCGGAGTCTGAGCCCACTCTTGAAGACGAGCCGTTGGCCCTGCAAGAGTCAGACGCTGGACTTCCTTTCCCGAGTTCGGCCGATGAGGAGGCCGCACAGTTGGCTAAGGCTATACGACGTTCCAAAGATGTGTCTCATAATGCTAGGGTTCCGAAGAAGTCCTATCCCGCTGTAATCTTTTACGAAGACCCTTCGTGGATTCGGCGGCGATTTATCGGTCCTTTGGAAGAATGGGGGGAGAGGGCTTTGAAGCAGGTCGCTTCAGAAGATGCAGCTGACGCACTTTCTTTATGGACCGGCGGCCATGAGTCCACTCTCGAACCCCGGCGAGCCCACCTCCTTGAGAAGGAGCAGCGGCTTGAAGAAGCCATATTGAGGGCTTCTTTGCGCATCGGTACGTTGTGGTTCTTTTCGTAGTTCTTCAGATTGTTTATGCCCGTGCATATGTATCATTATTCTTATTTGAATCGTGCAGAATCTTCGACGTTGGGGGAGCTCCCTACGGGCCCATTAAAGATAAAGCCCGCCGAAATTCTCAATGAAGCCTTGCTTGGTGTGGAGGGGGCTGAGGAGGCTGCTCTTCTCATGGTAGAACCTCCAGCGGCGGTTCTTGATCAGGGAGCGTTTGCCCCTTTGGGGGAGGCTCCTTTGGAGGTCGCCACCCCAACGACTCTTACTGAAGGCGGCCCAGAGGCCGGAAGAGAGGTAGTCGGGACTACTCTTCCTTTGTTGGAGCCTGAGGTCGCGGCGGAGACCGTCGAAACTGCTATCCCCTCGGCTCAGAATGGGAGGAGTGTCGAAGGTATCCCTCTGCGTTTTAATTTAGCAACCCCTTCATAGTCTGAACTCTTTTATCTTTCCCAGAATTGCGCGGTTTGGCGGCCACGATCGCGGATCTGTCGCCTCGACAGTCATTTCAGCGTTTATTGGAGATGGCAGCTCCGCAAGCAATCTCCCCTCAGCGTATTGTCCTTTCCTCTGGGCAAGGTTAGTGTCATTCGCCATTTTTTCTTTTACCATAGCATTGTTACTAACTTGCGAAATGACGTTGATGTCTCTTATAGTTTTGGAAGCTGACGATGAGGTCGAGGTCGTTGAAGGGCCAGGGGAACCTTCAGCTCCTGCTTGCATGACTGTCGGTGGGTGACATTTTATTATAGTCCCGTTTGTTCTGCATTTAAAAGCTTTACTAACATTTCCCAAATTTGAGCAGCTCTGCCAGTCTCCATGGCTTTGGAATCGCGCATCGTGATGCCGCCCGGTCCTTATGCTTTGCGGGCTTAAGAACGCTTGGCCCGATTGAGCCTTGTCTCCCTGTCGTCTTTCGTCGAGGAGCTCCGTGCTGGTAGCGCGACCACGGCCGAAGCGTTTGCCGCTGAAGCTAACGGCTCTCTTCCTTTTCTCGCCACCTATCATAGCGAGGAGGTGGTGCGGGTCTGGGTGGAGTTCTGTAGGAAGGTGGAGGCTTGTTTGCACGCTCTTGAATGTTCTCGCCTTTCCTCGGAAGCCGTGGCTGCAAAAGCGGAGTTGCGGGGTCTGATAGCACGATGTGCGGCTAACATGACGTCATGCGAGAAGAGGCTTGGCCGTAAGTTCTCGGAGAGGGAATTGGCTTCTAAGGCGCTAAGCGAGCTTCAGGCCAGCCTCACAGCCAAGGCCAACAAAGCATACAAGCTCTGGCGAGTGCTCCAGGAGTCCATAAAAGAGGTGGTGGCCCTCGATAAAGCTGCCACGTTCACTCATGAGAGGGTCAAGGCTCATAAAGCCACCGAGAAAGAGCTCGAAGTTCGGTTTGCTTCGTATCAAGCTCAGCAAGCTCAGGCGGAGGCTCGTCTTCTGGAGATCTTGCGTCATGAAGCCGTGGCTCAGCAACAGAACGATGAGCTGGTGAAATTACTGCACCGCCCGCCGGCTTGAGGACTTGTATCTTTTCCCCTTTTTTGTACGTACTCATGGATAAGAGTATCTTTCTTTTTTGTTTCTTTCATGAATTGTGCTTTGTATCCATTTTGGTTTATGAATAAAAGATACATTTTTCTTCTTAACGATGTGTCCCCTTTCATTGAATGCGTTTATGGACAATTTATCTTGATCTCCTCGTAGGGCAGCGATAGCTTAAGACTCAGGGTTAAGATCTGCTTCCTAAGACTTTTGCATTTTAAGAGCCACAAGGGTCTCATAAAGAGCTTTTCTCCCTACAGGTCGAGAGGATCCCATAGGTGTAACTCCTTCTTAAGAATCGTGAAGGTTCTTAAGTGGGTTTTCCCTTGAAAGTCGTAAGGATCTCACAAGAGAGTTTTTCTTCCTCGCAGGTCGTGAAGACCTGCAAGTGTTGGATGTGGTCGCCCTTATCCGTGTTTCACGGGGTCAGGGGTCGCTCAAGGTATCGTAGTTTAAAGACATCACGGTCAAGGTTAAGGACCTCATAGTCCGTGGATTTAGGGACTCCACAGTCCGATGCTAGTTTTAAGACATCATGGTCAAGGTTAAGGACCTCATAGTCCATGGATTTAGGGACTCCACAGTCCGATGTTTGGTCGCAGGGACCCGTCACCTCTTTGAAGACGTTGAGGAATTACAACGCCGAGTATCAAAGGAGTGAAGAGATGTACCCTTTAACCAAGGGAGAATCCATAGGGAATCGGAGTGGTTGATCGTTAGTTTTAAGACATTGCGGTCGAGGTTAAGGACGTCATAGTCCGTGGATTTTAAGGACTCCACAGTCCGGTATTTGCTCTGGATGCTTCATACGGGTTCACTGCCGTGCTCGGCGAGGACCAGGCTCCGCTCTGGGCGTTTTCCGCGGGGTCAAAGAGTGACGTTATCCGCGTTCCACGTAACCAGGAATTTTGCACTAGATGCTTCACACGGGTTCACTGCCGTGTTCGGCGAGGACTAGGCTCCGCTCTGGGTGCTTCACACGGGTTCACTGCCGTGCTCTGCGAGGACCAGGATCCGCTCTGGACGTTTTCCACGGGGTCAAAGAGTGACATTATCCGCGTTCCACGTAACCAGGAATTTTGCACTAGATGCTTCACACGGGTTCACTGCCGCGCTCGGCGAGGACTAGGCTCCGCTCTGGATGCTTCACACGGGTTCACTGCCGTGCTCTGCGAGGACCAGGATCCGCTCTGGACGTTTTCTACGGGGTCAAAGAGTGACGTTATCCGTGTTCCACGTAACCAGGAATTTTGCACTAGATGCTTCACACGGGTTCACTGTCGTGCTCGGCGAGGACTAGGCTCCGCTCTGGATGCTTCACACGGGGTCAAAGAGTGACATTATCCGCGTTCCACGTAACCAGGAATTTTGCACTAGATGCTTCACACGGGTTCACTGCCGCGCTCGGCGAGGACTAGGCTCCGCTCTGGATGCTTCACACGGGTTCACTGCCGTGCTCTGCGAGGACCAGGATCCGCTCTGGACGTTTTCCACGGGGTCAAAGAGTGACGTTATCCGTGTTCCACGTAACCAGGAATTTTGCACTAGATGCTTCACACGGGTTCACTGCCGTGTTCGGTGAGGACTAGGCTCCGCTCTGGGTGCTTCACACGGGTTCACTGCCGTGCTCTGCGAGGACCAGGATCCGCTCTGGACGTTTTCCACGGGGTCAAAGAGTGACATTATCCGCGTTCCACGTAACCAGGAATTTTGCACTAGATACTTCACACGGGTTCACTGCCGCGCTCGGCGAGGACTAGGCTCCGCTCTGGATGCTTCACACGGGTTCACTGCCGTGCTCTGCGAGGACCAGGATCCGCTCTGGACGTTTTCCACGGGGTCAAAGAGTGACGTTATCCGCGTTCCACGTAACCAGGAATTTTGTCGATTGTATCCGCATTTCACGGGATGGAGGTTTGACTGTTGGCGATATGTATACCGCCGAGCCATGGAACTGGGAGTTGCCGCTGTTTCGTTTAGCTTGAAGTTGTGTCCGTCGTTACGAGACGAGCGTTGAGACGATCTCCAGGTCTCCTTTGGCACGTCGAGATTTGGCTTCTTCTTCTTTGGTGAAACCTGGGGGGAGGAAGAGTGCGACTCTTTCTTTGTTTTCGCCCCTGGATTGTATACAGGGATTGATGTAGCATCACCTGTAGGGCAAAAAGTTTCATTCTTTCATCATTTTTTATTCTTTCCGCGATACTCTATCATTTCAGCATTTTATATCGCGAGAATCGCGATTGCCCAATCATTTCGGCTATTTTTCGCGGTGTCCAATCATTTCGGCTGTTTACTTTATTTTTACTCGCTGCTTTTTATTGCGAGTTGCCCAATCATTTCGGCTATTTTTTTATGCATACATTTTTTTTACTTGCTGATTTTTATTGCAAGTTGCCCCATCATTTCGGCTATTTCGTATGCACGTATGGCTTGCTGTTTTTTTTTTATATATTGCGAGTGTGGAACTTGGGATTTGATACCGATCTTGGCATCAGCATCGCTGCGACTGGAATATTGCCAGGAGCGAATCATCATTTGCCATGAAAGAACTTGGGATTTGATACCGGTTCAGGCATCAGCATCGCTGCAACTGGAATATTGCCAGGAGCGAATCATCATTTGCCTCTGTCGATGTTGAACAAAGGTGGCTTAGCAAACAGGGTTAAGGTCCTGTCGACTAAGGCTTTTGACTTCATGAGCCGTAAGGGTCTCACAAAGGTATTTCTCCCTACAAGTCGTGAGGATCTTATAGGTGTATTTTCTCCCTAGGAATCGTGAGGGTTCCTAAGTGCATTGTTCCTCTGTAAGTCGTAAGGATCTTACGGGAGGGTTTTCTCCTTATAAGTCGAGAGGATTTACAAGGGTTGTTTACCATGCAAACATATCCCTAGTCTCGGATGGGACTTAGTTAGGGAAATGTTTATTCGCGCCCGTGGATTGTATACAAGGGTCAAGATTGGACTACTTGTAGGGCATTATCGAAGGTTGTGGGGGATTGCTTAAGCACAGGTTTAGGTCTCTGTAACTTAAGACTTTCAAATCTTACGAGCCGTGAGGGTCCCATAAGAGAGTTCTCCTTGCGAGTCGTGAGGATCTCGTAGGTGTATTTTCTCCTTAGGGATCGTGAGGATCCCTAAGTGTGTTGCTCCTTTGTGAGTCGTAAGGATCTCACGCAGGTGGTTTCTCCTTACAAGGTCGAGAGGACCCTATAAGTGTCTTTTAACGAGGTTGCGCCCTTTCGGGTTTTCACAAACACTCGCCGGTAGTCCTGCTGTTTTTACTCACGGAGCCCTTTTGGGTTTTCATCCGTGCCCATTTTGCTCATGGACATACCGTTTTTTTTTTATTCTTTTTCTCTTTTTTTTTACAAGGTCGCGCCCTTTCGGGTTTTCACGAATACTTGCCGGTAGCCCTGCTGTTTTTACTCACGGAGCCCTTTCGGGTTTTCATCCGTGCCCTTTTTGCTTATGAACATACTGTTTTTTCATCATTTTTTTTATATTTTTCTTTTTCTCCTTTTTTTTATCTCGTCAGCCTAAGGATGCTGTGGTAGTAGTTTAGGGACGTTTCGGTCCGTCGTTAGTTTAAGGACATTTCGGTCCGCTGTTAGTTTAAGGACGTTTCGGTCCGTTGTTAGTTTAAGGACGTTTCGGTCCATTGTTAGTTTAAAGACATTTCGGTCCGTCGATAGTTTAAGGACGTTTCGGTCCGTCGTTCAGGGGAAGGCCGGCTGCTGCTTATAAAGTCTGAGCTTAGGAAGATAGCGAGCGGACATAGTCGTCGTCATCCATCATTGACCCAGGCTGTGGCTCATTAAGCATAGTACTTCTTTAAGAAGCGGCCGTTTATTGGCCTGAAAGGCCTTTCACCGTGCATGTCCATGAGTAGATAGGCTCCACCCTGGTAGACCTTGTCTATGATGTACGGGCCTTCGTAGTTTGGCTCAAATTTTCCCCGCTTGGCACGATTGGGGATCATAGGTCTTTTGACCACTAGCACGAGTTCGCCTTGGCGGAATGTCCTCGGCCTGGTCAATCTTTCGTACGAGCGCGTCATCTTTGCTTTGTAGGCTTCTAGATATTGTTGCGCTATGAGCCGGGTTTCATCGAGGGCATCAAGCTCCTCAAGCCGAAGGTGAGCGTTTTCTTCGTCCGTCAGCTCGTAGTGGACTGCCACTCGTAGAGAGGGTAACTCTATCTCGAGGGGGAGCACTGCTTCCGTCCCAAATACCAACGCGTACGGCGTTGCGTTCGTGGCCGTCTTGAATGTAGTTCGATAAGCCCAAAGGGCTTCTTGCAGCTTCTCGTGCCAGTCTCTCTTATTCCGGGAAACGGTCTTTTTTATGATCTTCGTCAAGGTCTTATTGAAGGCCTCGGCCAGACCGTTAGCTCGTGGGTTGTAAACTGAAGAATATCTCCAGTCTATATTGTGCTGCTGCGCGAAGCGGCTAATCTTATGGCTTCTGTAGGCTGGCCCGTTATCGGATATAATCCGTCGTGGGGTTCCAAACCGATAAATGACGTGCGTCTTGAAGAAGTGGAGGATATTCTCCGTCTTCACTTCCCTCAGCGGTACTGCTTCTGCCCATTTGGAGAAGTAATCAGTTGTCGCCAGGATGAAACGATGTCCCCGGGACGATGTTGGCTCGATGGGGCCAACTATGTCAGTCCCCTACATTTCGAATGGCCAGCAGGCCACCGTTGGGTGTAGTGGGTTCGGATGTTGGTGGATAAAGTCTCCATGAATCTGGCACGAGTGGCATTGCTTCGCATACTCGAGGCAGTCCTGGGTCATCGTGGGCCAATAGTAACCCATCCGTTTAATTTTTAACTTCATCTTTGGGCCTGCTTGGTGAGAACCGCAGAGTCCGTCGTGAACTTCCTGAACGACTCTTTCTGCTTCGTCAGGTCCTAGGCATCTCAGCCATAGAGAATCAAACGATCTTTTGTATAGAGTGTCATTAACAAAAGCAAAAAATAGAGCTCGTTTGATGAGCTGATGTCTTGAAGACGCTTCTTCGGGCATTCGGTGGGACTTAAAGTAGTCTATGAAGACTTCCCTCCAGTCCTCAGCTTTCTCGCGGTCTTTTATTTGTAGGGTCGCCTGCTCAGTCGCTCCCTTCTCTTTATATAATTCCGGAGGTATTTCTGCCGGGGCGAGCACTCGACGGCTTTGTACCACGATTCTGACGTCATCAAGGTTCTCGTCAGCCAGTTCTTTAGCAAGTTTGGCCAACGCGTCTGCTTTGCTGTTTTCCGCACGCGGTATGTTCTCCAAAGTATAGGAGGGAATTTGGGTCAATAGTTGTTGCACCTTTTCGCCGTAGTTCACCAATTCTGGTTTGCACGTTTGGTAGTCACCATTTACTTGACTAACGACCAATTGGGAATCCCCGTATATAAGGAGATTTTCGATTCCCATGTCGATGGCGATCTCGAGGCCTGCTATCAGAGCTTCGTATTCAGCTTCATTGTTTGTCCTCGGCTCTGTTAAGGAGAAGGCGAAGCGCATTATCCCTCCTTGTGGAGTTGCGAAGATGAGGCCTATCCCCGATTTGATCATTGGGATACCCTGTTTCTGTTTCTTTACGGAGGATGCTCCATCGAAATAGAGTTCCCATCGGGTACTACCGCCGTCAATCGCATCAAATGCATGCTCGTCTGGCAACTCGCAGTTCAGAGGAGAACCAGCAGGTACTGGATGCTCAGCGAGGAAGTCGGCAATGGCCTGGCCTTTCACTGCCTTAAGAGGTCGATACGTTATTGAGAACTCCATCAGGAGTAGAGCCCATTTAGCGAGTCGACCTGTCAATATAGCCTTTGACATCAGATATTTAAGAGGGTCCACCTTCGAGATGAGACGGACTTCATGTGCCAACGCATAGTGCCTGAGCTTTGTTATCGCAAAGATTAATGCCAAGCAATGTTTTTCAATGGGAGAGTAGTTGCTTTCTTCCCCCAGCAGAACTCGACTTAAGTAGTAGAGTGCTCTTTCTTTCCCTTGGTCGTCCTCTTGTGCCCATAATGCGCCTAAAGAACCTTCGAGGGCGGTTGTATAAAGAATGAGAGGTTTTTCTTTAACCGGAGCAGCCAACACCGGCGGGTTCTGCAGGTATTGCTTGATCTCGTCTTGCGCGCTTTGGCATTTTTGATCCCAGACGAATGGGGTTCCCTTCTTCATCAGGTGACTGTAAGGACGGCATTTGCCTGAAAGATTAGCGATAAACCGCCGGATGTATGCTAGCTTCCCTTGGAGAGACCGCAACTGTTTGAGGGTTCTTGGCGGAGGCATTTCCATGATCGCCTTGATCTTAGATGGATCTATTTCGATACCTCGATGTCGGATGATGAATCCCAGGAATTTACCCGAGGAGACTCCAAACGCGCATTTGAGGGGATTCATCTTCAAATTATATTGACGAAGGCGTTGAAAGACAGTCTCCAGATGTTTTAAATGCTCTTCGTACGACATGCTCTTCACTACAAGGTCATCGATATAGCACTCGACGATGTCATGTATGAGATCGTCGAAGATCTTTGTCATGGCCCTTTGATAGGTAGCACCGGCGTTCTTTAGACTAAAGGGCATAACCCTGTAGCAGAATATACCCAAAGGGGTCCGGAAAGCGGTGTGCTTCTGGTCTTCGGGATGCATCTTTATCTGATTGTATCCTGATGAACCGTCCATAAAGGAGAAAACCTTATGAGTGGACGTGTTATCTATAATTAGCTCGGTTACCGGTACTGGGAAATCGTCCTTCGGGCAAGCTTTATTGAGATCCCTGAAATCCACGCATATGCGTACCGTCCCATTTTTCTTCATTACCGGGACGATATTGGCGATCCAGTCGGGATATTAGACTTCTTGGATAAATCCGGAATCGATCAGCTTCTTGACTTCGGCGTTGATGCTCATTTCAAGCTCGAGTCGCATCCTTCTTGGTGCCTGCTTGACTGGCTTGATATCCGGGGATATTGCTAACTTATGCACAGCAATCTCCGGATCTAATCCTGGCATCTCGGAGTAGTTCCACGCGAAGCAGTCTTTATGTCGTAGAAGCACGTTCTTTAAAGCAGCCACCCTTTCTTCAGATAGCAGCTCGCTGACAAATGTCGGTCGCGGGTCATCTGCCGATCCCAACTCAATCTTCTTGAGGTTATCTGCAGTAGTATGTATGCCATCTTCCAGTTCTTTCGGAGCTGGCGGAAATTCTGAGACCACCTCATCGTCGCTGTTCTCAAAGCACCAGGGAAGGTCGTCCATATTCTCGGGCTCTTCTTTTAATATCTTAATTGTGTAACAGGTGCGAATCCGCTTCCAGGACTGAGGTGGATCTGGTTTTGCTTTTGCGGCCTTGGGTTCGTGCCTTTGTGGCGGCGTTACCCTCCAGCCGTCGGATAAGGCGATTTGCCAAGCTGATACTGATTCTCGACCCAATTCTTGAAGGTGAAGCAATCTTCGAGAGAATGACCTATCACTCGATGGTAAGAGCAATAGTCTGGGAGTGAGGCTTCGCCCGCTTGTTCGGGGTGTTTAGACTCCGGCAATGTAAGCATTTGGTGCTTTAGGGCAAGATCGAGTATCTTCTTCGTCTTTTCCCGAGGAAACGAGTATGCTCGACCCATTTTCTTCATGAGGGATAGGTCAATAACGCTCGATTCCCGTTTGCGTGGCTTCTTAGCCCTGCTTTGCTGCTGTTGAGCGCCTTTTTGGCCTTTCGACTTATTTCTGCTTTTGCGTTGAGCCTTCTTTACATCAGGTTGACAAGGAGCGGCATTTTCATCCTTTACAGCCTGTTGGGGAAGGCGTTGCGTCTTGGCTTTCTCGTAGATGGCCGTCTCGCGGTTGTGGTCTTCCCGAGCTTTCTGACCCACTTTCCTGATAGGGTTGTCCATTCGTTGTTCAAACGACGGACTCGGCATTTCAATCGCGGGATCTAGTTTTGATGAGGGGTTGGCATCTCCTGACAGGGCGTCCTTTTCTTCATCAAAAGTATATATAGCGTAGCTGCTGTGGGCCCGTCCCCGTTTTCCGGTTCTCGCGTATCCAAGCCCAAGTGTTTCCATTTTCCCGTTGGGCAATTTGCGTTGAGTCCCAGGGACATCCCAGATCCTGTTGTAGAACCCAGCTTGTCGAACAGTCTGTTTTAAGAGTACTCCTTGGCGCTTCAATAGCCTCTTTAATCCATTTGTAGAGTATCTGGGCAGACGGATGGGTTGGAGCCTGTCGAGTGTAGCATCCGCGCCATGCCAGATCTCTTTCTCTACTTTCGACTCTGAGGATCGGTAGAATAGGATCGCCTTCTCACCCCTTTGCCTGGGAGGGACGTAAAATGTTCGCAGGTCCTGCACATTGTGAGCTTGAAGTGTGTCGAGATCCTTGTAGTGTTCTCGCGGTACCATGGTGATTTGCAAACTATGGTCATTGCCAGGGGGTGTTTGTATTGACAGCCGATTGGAGAACACGGCGTTAACTTCATCTTCTGAATCACTTCCGAAGACCAACATGGGGGCGGGCGTCCCCAGGTTGTTGCGTTGAGATGGCCCTGCATAAACTATCTCTTCCTCTTCTTCGGTATCGCTCCCGAAAACAGGGATGGTGGCGGCGGTTTTGTTTTCTGGGTTGCGACACCTTTCTGTATCCTCGAAATCTGGCAAAAAGTACTTCGCATCTTCGTATTTGCGGACTTCGTTCACGGAGAATGGGTTCAACTCACTTGTTACGGTATACTCGAAACCATCCTTAAAGTACTTCATACACTGATGTTGCGTAGAAGGGATGATGTTGTACTCGTGTAGCCAAGGACGGCCGAGTAAGGCGTTGTAGCAGGTCTTGGCGTCAATGACATGGAATTTGACGTCTGTGACGAGAAGTCCGAAGCGTAATGTTAGTATTACAGATCCGAGAGTCCGTGACGACTGTGAATCGAAATCGGAGATAGTGATTTTGTCACGAGCGAGGTGTTGCACACTCATGCAGATTTCCTTCAACACCCGAACATTAAGGAGATTGACGGAGGATCCATTATCCACCAGGATCTTGCCTATCCTGATATCATGGCAGTATCCAGAGACATATAGGGGACGGTTGTGGTCGCACGTCCCGAGAAGGAGGTCTTCGTCACCGAAAGTGATGTCGGCCGTATGCACTTCCTCTAGTTCATCCTTCATCCTTTCAGTGGCGAGGAAGGCTTGAAATTGCTCAGGTTCTTGTAACGCCTTAATTAGTGAGTCTCGCGCCTCTTTTGATAATAGGAGGGCATCGAGAATGCTAAGCTGAGAAGGTAGCTTCCTTAGGTGCGCTAGGACGTTATAGTCCACTTTACCCTTTCTAGGAGGGTCTTTGGCAGCCAGCTCTCTCATGACTTGGTCGTCTAAAGTGATATCTTCAGTGACCTTTTCCTTTCCCTTATCTTTCCTACTCGCGGGCCCGAGATTCTTTTCTGGGAGTGTGCGATTGCGCAGCTGAATGTTCTCGCAGGCCTCCGATTTCTCCTCTTTCCCTAAAACAGATTCTTTAAAGAGAGGGCCCAAAGCCATTTCTTCATCAGAGTCGTTCCCAAAGGTGAGAACTTGTGACCCCCTGGCGTTAACCATGTAACAGTTGCCAGTCGTTCTGTTGTGCCCATCGACAGTACTTCTTCGCTCCCGACGGATCTTGCGTTTCATGCCCTTAAAATGTTGCCGATGAGCAACATATCCTTGCCACCATATATTAAAGGCGTCGCACTCCTCCATGGGGTGTGAGATTTTCCGATGATATGCGCAATAATCAGGGTGCCTCTCCACCCCATCGTGCGCGTTTCCTTCCGAGGGTGGTAGCTTCATTCCCATTGACATGGCTTTGGCAAACCTTTTCCTCGTCTTGAATATCTTCTTGTCTACTTTGGATGCCTTTCGCTCTGGCAGCGGTAGTTCAACTCTTTCGTTCAGTCGCCTGCATTTGGCTCCTTCTGAAGCGGCCATCTCACGCTCCTGATCCGCTTTACTTTTTAGGCGAATCTCGTCTAGAAAAGCGTCGATCATTTCGTCTGTTGGCCATGCACGCTCTGGTTCAGGCTCTGCCTCCAGCTTCTTGGTGCCAGGAGTTTTCCCATCATCGGTAAACGAGTGGGAGATTACGTTACAACTCGCCACATATCCTTCGGATTCATCCGACGAGCTCTCTCCATCATCTTCCTCTTGAAAGATGTGGTTGAGGAACTCTTGCAGTGTGACAGGAGTTCGCGCCTTTTGATTGTATTCTTCCAGCGCGTCGATTTGCTTCTGCAAGTTCGTGTGCTCGTTTCCAAGCTTCACGGACTTCTTGGATTTCTTCTTCTTTTTCTTCGAAGATTTTGACGATTGGGCGTGAGTATTTGGGCCCTTATCGCGAGTCTTCGTAGTTGGGAGAGGCTTCAACATTCCTTCAATAATTTGAGGTTCAAGAGGGTCCTTCCATTCGATCGCAGGGTACGCATGAAGGTCTCTCAGCATTCTTTTGGTTTTAGTTGATAGCACGACCTCCCATGGAGCTTCTTCAATAAAGGAACAGGTTGCCCCCGGTATATCCGCTTTCTTAGGAGGATGCGGCTGTGGTGGGTTCACCTTCCACTTTTCTGACAGTATAAACTTCCCCTGGAGGTATTGATCTTCGATCCATCCTTTGAAGACGAAGCAATCTTCGATCGGATGACTTACCGTTTGATGGTAAGGGCAATAATTAGGGTTATTCACCTCCGTGGGTTGCGGCGGTCGCCTTGGATTTGGTAGGTTTATAAGTCTGTTGCGTATTGCCAGCTCGAATAACCGTTTCGTCTTGTCTCGTGGGAATGAGTAAGGACGTTTCATCTTTTCATTATAATACCGGCGTCTTTCTTCCAGTTGATCTGCCGGTTTCGGGGCGTTAGGTTGCTGTTGGGCATTTGCGACAAAGGTTGCCCTTCCTTTACCCTTGTCATTCCGAGGTTCCGACTTCGGGGGAGGTGGTCTATGACCCATCTGGTCCATCTGAGCCAACTTGTCGATTAAAGCCTGGAATGTGGTTGGCTTAAAGAACATCATAAACTGGGAGATAGTTGCGTGGGGGTCTAGGGTTCCCACGAACATGCCCACTGCGGGTGCCTCCTCAATGCGTTGTTCGCATCTTGACCACAAATTCCGCCAGCGTATAGCATACTGGACCCAGGTTTCGCCTGGTTTTATCCTGGCGTTAAGCAGTGCTGTTATTGGAGTGCGTTCGCTGGCACTTGCGAATCGCTGAGTGAATAACAACTCCATTTCAGAGAACATCTTGATAGAATCGTTCGGGAGTTCCGAATACCATTCGAACGCTGTTTCTGATAAGCTGCCCATGAACTGGCGAAGCAACAGTTTATCATCACCGCCGGTGTTACCGAAGAGGGCCCGGAACTGGGCAACATGTTGATAGGGATTGCCGGTCCCCTTATACACGTGGAATTTCGGTATCGTATAGCCTGGCGGGTATTTGATTTGGTCGTACCAGCTTGGATACGGCCGCCCCGTTTTTACGACTTGACCAGCTGCCTCAGTCGCATGATGAACCGGATTTGCTGGGCTATATAGTCAACCAAGTCAGCTTTAGAGATCGTCTCTTCCTTGGCCGTTGAGGGGGATGGCGGTGGATTTGACGTTTCTCCTCGGTCGTCTTCAAGAACGATTAGGGGATCCTCGGCGGGTAGGTCCTGCTGGATCATCATTCCTATCATATCTTGGAAGAGAAGGCCCATACGCTGTATGTTGGTTGCTTGTTCGGCAGCCTCTTTATCCTTTTTCTCCAGTATCCGGCGAAGGAATTCAGCGTCGGTTTCTTCCTCCTGGCGTGCGTCTGAGGACGTTTCTGGGTTTTCTTTTGGCCCGGTAAGTGCGGCCATAGCATTCATCATTTCTTGGAGCTTTTGCTGCTGCTCCTGAGCTTTGGTCACCGACCGTGTAAGCGGTCTATGACCCGTGGACGCGCGGCTGTCTTCTTTTCCTGACGCCATGTATACGGTGTGGACCATCATGCCCCCAGACTTAGGGCGTCTGGGCTTAGTGCTATTAGCTGTCGTTGCAGGCTGGGGGATCTTCTCTGGCTTCCTCCTTTCATGAGCCATGGAGGTTGAGGAGGCCGTTGAGGTGGGCGTCCAGACAGCCTTTCGGGGTTTAGCCTGGTGACCAGCTTCCGGTTGGATTTTTAGCTTCTTGTGCTGGCGGGAGAAGTTTGGATCGATGATCAAGTCTCGGGCCTGCCGCCAAACCTTATAGATTTTGGAAGACAGCCGTTGAGGGGATCGGGGCTGTTCTGATTTTATTTCCACAACCTTTCTTAAATGGGGAGGAGACCTCTTTAGCACTGCAGTGGGAGAATTCCTTCACACCTTATTTAGCATCTCGAAGCTGTTCCCAGTTGGAACAGCAGCATTAACTTCTGCCATCGGGGCTTGTAACACCCGAGCCCAATAATACTATTTCTATTACTAGTTGAGTGTTATACATTGCTCAATTCAATTATCCTGATTGTTTGGTGCTTATTGCTAAATTTTAACCGGTTAAGTCATTTTGGCACATAACAAATTTTAACACCTAAAATGAAATTAAAAATATCCATGTTGGCTTACTCGTCGCCACTAGTCGCGTGGTAGCATCCGCGTGTCGAGATTTCATCCCGTTCGGCGAAACGGGCAAGTTTGGACGGCTACGCGCGCGTGCAAGTGTCCGACTTGGGGGCATGCATTTTAATCACAAAACACCTCTTTTCAAAATTTAGAACTCGCTTAAAATCCTATAATTTGAATTTCAAATATTTGGGCGCAACCCGGGCGCGATTTGGAAATGTTGCATTTAGCGCCAAAATCCCAATTTAATTAATTATACTAAACTATAAGAATATATTCGAAACTTAAACTGTTACAGGATTTTAACCAATCAAATAATTCAGAAAATCTCTTTTAAATCTTTTGGAATTGCCCCTGGCCAATCACGAGGGGATTAATCCCTCGTGGGCCCCCATCTCTCTCTCTCTCTCTCTCTTTCTACAATCTCTCTCTCTCTTCCTACAATCTCTCTCTCTCTCTTCCTATATTTTTACGCAGCCGTCTTCTTCTTCTCTCCATCTCGAGAAAAACCCCACGAGAACCCCCGAACCCTAACCCTAGCCACCTCCTGCCGTCGCCGTCGACCTCCCCGCGACCTCGCCGTCACCGTCCTCGCCTCCACAGCCTAGCCGCACCCCCTACCTCCTCTCCTCCCTCCTTCCCGAGTCTGCGAACCCAACCCCGACGCCACCTCCTGCACGCGGTGCCCGCCGTCGCCGCCGCCTCCCCACGCTGACGACACCACCACCATCACCCTTGCCTCCGCAGTCTCGTCCCGACCTCTCCACCTTCCTCCTCATTCCCTCGCCGGCGCTGCAACAGCACCCAAGCCGCAGCACTACCACCTCCTCTGTTCGCCGGAAAACGCCGCCGTCGACCCTCGTCGTCGTCACCCGCGCCACCGCCGACCACCTCCTCTTCCCTGCGACCAGAACCCGGCCTTTACCTCCCCTCATCGCACCGCACCACCCGATCCAGCAACTTCCAGCCTTCTGCCGCGTTCACTGTTCACCGCCGGAGCCCTTTGCCGTCGAACCCATTGCGGTTGCCATCCTTGATATCCCAGTAAGTTCTCATGACCTCTTCCCTTTCCTTTTCCCTTCGCTGGTCGATCGTTGTCCATATATCGTATTTTTTGCTAACTTGTCGCTGTTTTGACATTTCGCCGGATTCCGGCCGTGCCGACGTCTGGACCCGACTCTCCAGCGAAGTACTTTGGTCCGTGTGGTCCCGCTGTTCGCTGTTTGGACTCGATCCGTGGCCCGTGCATCCGTCTCGTGTTTTCCGCCGACATTGCATTCGTGTTTTCCGGTTTGCGAAACCGTCGAGGCAAGTATCCGAATAATTGCTCTAACATGCTAGCACACAAGATCAAGTCTTGCTATACATTTAATTATCATATTATTTGTATAACCACCCAATTGATGTTAATATCGATATTTTAGTATAACTTAGAATTGACGGTTGCACGTATCTTTAATATTGAATCATTATAGTAGTTTCTTGTAATTAATCGGTCTGCTATCAATCCATACTTTAACTAACTAAACCAATTAGATCGTCCTTGCTTTATTCGTTAAATCATCCATGAGACAATTATTTATGCTTTAGTTTTAAATTCATGTAGCTTCATTACTTTATGTTGTTGATATTGTTTCACCTTGTGACTATTGCACCCCAAGGGTGCTTGAACCTGTTAATAAAGATAATACAAAGCACCATTGTGATTAAGTGACTATTATTGCCGTTTACTTTAAACTCTTGCTGCTGTTCATTGTTCGATTGTATACCTGTTGTGAGCACGTACTCGATTGCACTACATGTTGACCGGACTTTGCTACATATGACATATTTACATACTGATGCACCGGACATGATACCCTGTACATACCGACTCAACCTGTTGTACCACGACCTGACTTGTTACATGATCTCATTGCCTAATGCCGACAAACCTGACTTGGGGTCCTCATGGACCACTCCTGTTGTCTATCCAGACAAACCTGACCTGTTACCTGATACTGTGTCGGCATTAGTCCTTGATTATTGAATACCTGACCTGACATACATAACTTGGGGGTATGGGGAAATCAAAGGTGAAACCGACTTGTAACTCAACAGTTCGATACCTGTTCTGATCAGTCTTACGGGCTTGGCCAACCCCGGAGTGATGATGCTGACATCACTCGCCCATCCTGCTACCTATTACTGCCTAGCGGCACGTCTCGGATTCAGCCCCGAGGATCTTGACCGTGGTCCCGGGCACGCACGGGATACTATTGAGTTACATCGACGAGTCACCAATTGATTTCAAAGACTTTGGAGTAGAAATCTGATAGGACAGTCTAGTTACCACTGCACATTACCCTGCACTGTTATTTCATAGTACTGCTTTATTCATGTACATCCCTGCATTGCTTATTACCATGTTCATATTATTATTGGTTGACATGACGCGCTGACGTCTGGGTTTTGCATGGCCCAGATTCTTTACCACTGTCGACGACCGAGCAGGAGTACTTCAGCCAGCAGGCTGATCTGTGAGTTCCTTAGTGATTAGTTTATTTATTTCATTTCATTTCCAGATGTGAGCCCGCATTATGGGACGTACTATTCATTTATTGTATTGGATCATTTGCTTCCGCACTTATTGTTTATTGACTCTTGTTATTATGGATTTGGACATGTGTTAGATTAGTTTATTTATCTTGTTCTTGATATCTCTACAGCCGTAATGTGACTGTGGATGGATACTTCCTACCCACAGGTAGCATGGTTGGCTATGTCACGTGCCCAATCTTGCGTACTCTGGGAAGTGGGGCGTGACATGGTTCTTTTGGTATCAGAGCCATAGGTTAGTTGGGTTGATTCTTTTGTAGTTGGGTATTGTACCCGATACACGAATCAGAATACCCGTGATTAGGAAACATGTCCTGCCACCTTGACCGTTTTACCATCCTTGAATCATTCTTTCGGATCATGTCGACATGCAAACTTACTTTGCATTGTCAACTCGAAAACCTAAATTCTTGATATCTCTAGGACTTAGGCGACTTGGATGGAGTTAAGTAATTGCGGCTATGATACCGCGGCATAGCTACAATGCAGTACTCTATTTAAGTATCTTGGAGTTCTAGCCTTGATTTATATATTGAATCCATCATCATGCTAATGTTGTTTGTTTTGATTTCAGGACCATGGCAGATAAGAATTTCAAGACGTATCAGAGGCGTGTGGATGAAGCCGCCATGTTAGGAGTGATACGTGGGATGTTAGAGAATCAGAAGAGGCAAACTGAGCTGATCCAGCAGCAAGCAGATTCATTTCAGGAGGGTTTGCAGGACATTCGGCAGTCTGTAAACACCGCTGTAGCGAAGCCAGTTGACCGAGTAGGGACCGTGGCAGATTTCAGACGGTTGGGTCCTACTACTTTCACTGGTCTGGAGGAGCCGTTGCCAGCCGAGCAGTGGCTAGTGGACACGGAGAATTTACTGATTGCGGCACAGATCCCAGAAGACAAGAGAGTTGATGTGGTGCGCATTCAGCTGGTGGATTACGCCCGAGAGTGGTGGCTTGTGGAAGAGACCCGCTTGCCCAAGCCAATCAGTTGGGCAGATTTCTCTAAAAGTTTCCTGGAGAAGTTCTTCCCGCGGACTGCACGGGAGGAAATGGAAGAGAAATTTATTGGGCTGAGGCAAAATGGAGCATCTGTGGACGTACATGCAGCGGAATGGACGAGACTCAGCCGTTTCGCTGGACCCTTAGTCGCCAAGGAGGCAGACAGGGCGCGAAGGTTCTTGCGCAGTTTGGATGTGGACATCCAGAGGCAGATTGTCTCCCTGGGTTTGACCACTTTCTCACAGGTCCTTACGGCAGCCAGAGAGCTGCAGAGTTTGTCGGGAATGAAAGGGACCCTACAGCAGACAGCAGTTGCGTCCAGAAAGCCCGCATTTGTACCTAACCGAGATCATGGGCGCAGAGGTGTTCCAGTGGACCGTCGAGGTGTAGCGCCAATGAAGAAGCCTGTGATCGTTGATCGAAGGAAGAGCGTGATTTGTGACTACTGCCGTTTACCTGGGCACGTGCAGAAGGATTGTCGAAGGAGACTGGGACTTTGCCTGGTTTGTGGAGCGGCCGATCACGCAGTTGGTGCTTGTCCGTCGAAGCTTCGCACGAGAGATGATATACAGAAGCCTCCGCAGAGACCGTTCCAAGGGCAGAAACAGCTGACTCAAGGACCAAAGCAGGCTCGAGCTTTCACGTTGACAGCTGAGGAAGCTAAGGCATCAGGAGAAGTGGTTTCAGGTACTTTACTCGTTCATGGTTTTCCCGCATTGGCATTATTTGATTCCGGAGCATCCCACTGTTTTATGTCATCCAAATTTATAACTACACACTCGATTACCTGCACGACCCTGTCTAGTTTTTGGGACATACACACTGGGGATGGGAAAATCATAGCTAGTAAGGAATGTAGAGATTGTACAGTTGTTGTTTGCGGACGGGAGCTTTTGCAGATTTCTTGGTGATAGATACGGGCAGCTATGAAGTTGTCTTGGGAATGGATTTTCTTGGCACTTTCCACGCCCACATTGACTGTAGGGCAAGAAAGGTAATTTTCCAGATTCCCGGACATCCTGAGTTTACCTTCACTGGGGGAAGCAGTTCTGTCGGGCCAGTCGAGTTCAGGGCTAGGCCGACACGCAGTGTTCTTGCAGCAATGGAAGTTGATAGTAATGAAGAGCCGGCAGTTGTTCGCGACTTTATGGATGTATTTGAAGATATTTCGGGCTTACCGCCGAAGCGAGATGTGGAGTTCGCGATTGACCTTATTCCTGGTGCAGCGCCAGTATCAAAATCTTATTATCCAATGGCACCAGTGGAATTGGAAGAAGTTAAGAAACAAGTTGGTGAATTACTTGAGAAGGGATGGATTCGAAGCAGCAACTCGCCTTGGGGAGCTCCAGTCCTTTTAGTAAAGAAGAAGGATGGCACGAGAAGGATGTGCATTGATTATCGAGAATTGAACCGGGTGACTATCAAGAACAAGTACCCGATCCCTCGCATTGGAGAACTTTTTGAGCAGCTTAGTGGCTTGAGGGTATTCTCGAAACTGGATTTGCGATCAGGATATCATCAGGTCCGAGTGAAAGCAGAAGACATTTGCAAGACGGCGTTTCAAACTCGATATGGACATTTCGAGTATCTAGTGATGCCCTTCGGAGTGACGAATGCGCCGGCAATATTCATGGATTTGATGAACAGGATCTTTTCACCATTCTTGGACCAGTTTATTGTGGTATTCATTGACGATATTCTGGTATACTCGAAGAGTCCGGAGGAACATGCTGAGCATTTAAGGATCGCACTGCAGACGCTGAGACAGGAGAAGTTGTATGCGAAGATGAGTAAGTGCGAATTCTGGCTGGAAGAAGTGAAATTTCTGGGACATGTCGTGTCGGGCGATGGAATCGCCGTCGATCCCGAAAAGATTGCAGCAGTTCGAGATTGGCCTATTCCAAAGAATGTCGCGGAGATAAGAAGTTTTCTTGGACTCGCCGGATACTACAGAAGATTTGTGGAGAACTTCGCTCGTTTAGCAGAGCCGTTAACCAAGCTTACGCGCAAGGAGGTACCTTTTGTTTGGACGGATGGTTGTGCATTGGCCTTCGAGATGTTGAAGCAGAAGTTGATAACCGCCCCTATCCTAACTGTACCGGATAATTCGGGAGGACTGGTGATTCACAGCGACGCATCTGGAAAAGGATTGGGATGTGTTTTGATGCAGAATGGGAAGGTCGTGGCTTACGCATCGAGACAACTGAAGACTCATGAGAAGAATTATCCGACTCATGACTTAGAGCTTGCAGCCGTGATCTTCGCCTTGAAGATTTGGAGACACTACCTTTTGGGCGAGAGAGTCGAAGTCTTTACAAATCACAAGAGTTTGAAGTATGTGTTCACTCAGAAGGAGTTGAACATGAGGCAACGCAGATGGTTGGAGCTGATGGCCGACTATGACCTTGATCTTAAGTACCATCCGGGAAAGGTTAACGTCGTGCCGGATGCGCTTAGTCGGTTACCAGCGATTCAGGCATTGACTGTGCAGAGGGAGATCATTGCGGATTTTCAGAGATTTGACTTGGAGGTTGTGCTACCACATGCTATGGGACAGATGATGCAATTGCAAGTACAGTCGTCCTTAGTTGAGAAGATTAAAGCGTCACAATTGCAGGATCCTAGACTGCAAAAGTTTCGAGAGCAGGTTGAAGCCGGACTACGAACAGATTTACTGATCCACGAAGACGGTTCGTTGAGGTATGGTAGCCGTGTCTGTGTGCCAAAAGGAGATGTGCGTGAAGAACTTATGAGGGAGCCACACAGTTCAGCTTACTCTGTACATCCAGGAGGGACAAAGATGTACCGAGATATTCGACAGCACTTTTGGTGGGAAGGTATGAAACGGGAGATTGCTCGCTTCGTGGCTAAGTGCTTGGTGTGTCAGCAAGTCAAGGAAGAACACCAAAGGGTTGCTGGTTTGTTGCAACCACTTCCGATTCCTCAGTGGAAGTGGGAACATATAACCATGGATTTCGTGACGGCTTTACCGCGGAGTCCAAAGGGCAACAATGCAGTATGGGTGATTGTCGATCGGTTGACCAAGGCAGCTCACTTTATTCCTTTTCGGGTTGGTCAATCGACGGAGACCTTGGCAGAGCGGTACATGCAGGAGATTGTAAGATTGCATGGAGTACCGGTGAGCATCGTGTCCGATCGGGACACTCGGTTCTTGTCGCACTTTTGGAGGAGTTTACAAGAAAGTTTGGGGACTCGATTGAAGTTTAGCACAGCTTATCATCCTCAGACTGATGGACAATCGGAGAGAACGATCCAGACCCTTGAAGACATGTTGAGGGCTTGCATGTTGGACTTCAAAGGTTCTTGGGAGGATCACCTACACCTGGTGGAGTTTTCGTACAACAATAGCTTCCAAGCGACTATTCAGATGGCTCCGTTTGAAGCGTTGTATGGTCGTAAGTGCCGTTCACCTGTTTGTTGGGATGATGTTGGTGAACGAAGGTTACTAGGACCAGATTTGGTGGTACAGACAGTCGAGAAGGTGAATACAATCAGGAAGCATATGAAGGCAGCTCAAGACAGACAGAAAAGTTGGGCTGACACGTCAAGAAGACCTCTAGAGTTCACCGCGGGTGATTTGGTATTCCTGAAGATATCACCGACTAGAGGGGTGATTCGCTTTGGGAGTCGGGGAAAGCTTAGTCCTCGATTCGTTGAACCCTTCGAGATATTGGAGCGTGTTGGAGAGGTAGCGTACCGTTTGGCATTACCACAGTCATTAGCAGGAGTGCACGATGTGTTTCATGTATCTCAACTACGGAGGTATGTTCGCGATGAAACTCACGTCTTGGATCATTCGGAGTTGACCGTACGGGAAGACCTAACTTTTGAGGAGCGACCGATTGAAATCAAGGATCGAAGAGAAAAGGTTCTCAAGAACAAGATTATCCCCCTTGTGCTAGTTTCTTGGGGTAATCGATCGCATGGAGAATCCACCTGGGAGCGAGAAGACGAGATCCGGCAGAAATTTCCTCACCTTTCCTGTAGTTAGCTATCTTGTATTCTTGGAATTTCGAGGACGAAATTCTTTTGTAGTTGGGTATGATGTAACACCCGAGCCCAATAATACTATTTCTATTACTAGTTGAGTGTTATACATTGCTCAATTCAATTATCCTGATTGTTTGGTGCTTATTGCTAAATTTTAACCGGTTAAGTCATTTTGGCACATAACAAATTTTAACACCTAAAATGAAATTAAAAATATCCATGTTGGCCTACTCGTCGCCACTAGTCGCGTGGTAGCATCCGCGTGTCGAGATTTCATCCCGTTCGGCGAAACGGGCAAGTTTGGACGGCTACGCGCGCGTGCAAGTGTCCGACTTGGGGGCATGCATTTTAATCACAAAACACCTCTTTTCAAAATTTGGAACTCGCTTAAAATCCTATAATTTGAATTTCAAATATTTGGGCGCAACCTGGGCGCGATTTGGAAATGTTGCATTTAGCGCCAAAATCCCAATTTAATTAATTATACTAAACTATAAGAATACATTCGAAACTTAAACTGTTACAGGATTTTAACCAATCAAATAATTCAGAAAATCTCTTTTAAATCTTTTGGAATTGCCCCTGGCCAATCACGAGGGGATTAATCCCTCGTGGGCCCCCATCTCTCTCTTTCTCTCTCTCTTTCTACAATCTCTCTCTCTCTTCCTACAATCTCTCTCTCTCTCTCTTCCTATATTTTTACGCAGCCGTCTTCTTCTTCTCTCCATCTCGAGAAAAACCCCACGAGAACCCCTGAACCCTAACCCTAGCCACCTCCTGCCGTCGCCGTCGACCTCCCCGCGACCTCGCCGTCACCGTCCTCGCCTCCACAGCCTAGCCGCACCCCCTACCTCCTCTCCTCCCTCCTTCCCGAGCCTGCGAACCCAACCCCGATGCCACCTCCTGCACGCGGTGCCCGCCGTCGCCGCCGCCTCCCCACGCCGACGACACCACCACCATCACCCTTGCCTCCGCAGTCTCGTCCCGACCTCTCCACCTTCCTCCTCATTCCCTCGCCGGCGCTGCAACAGCACCCAAGCCGCAGCACTACCACCTCCTCTGTTCGCCGGAAAACGCCGCCGTCGACCCTCGTCGTCGTCACCCGCACCACCGCCGACCACCTCCTCTTCCCTGCGACCAGAACCCGGCCTTTACCTCCCCTCATCGCACCGCACCACCCGATCCAGCAACTTCCAGCCTTCTGCCGCGTTCACTGTTCACCGCCGGAGCCCTTTGCCGTCGAACCCATTGCGGTTGCCATCCTTGATATCCCAGTAAGTTCTCATGACCTCTTCCCTTTCCTTTTCCCTTCGCTGGTCGATCGTTGTCCATATATCGTATTTTTTGCTAACTTGTCGCTGTTTTGACATTTCGCCGGATTCCGGCCGTGCCGACGTCTGGACCCGACTCTCCAGCGAAGTACTCTGGTCCGTGTGGTCCCGCTATTCGCTGTTTGGACTCGATCCGTGGCCCGTGCATCCGTCTCGTGTTTTCCGCCGACATTGCATTCGTGTTTTCCGGTTTGCGAAACCGTCGAGGCAAGTATCCGAATACTTGCTCTAACATGCTAGCACACAAGATCAAGTCTTGCTATACATTTAATTATCATATTATTTGTATAACCACCCAGTTGATGTTAATATCGATATTTTAGTATAACTTAGAATTGACGGTTGCACGTATCTTTAACATTGAATCATTATAGTAGTTTCTTGTAATTAATCGGTCTGCTATCAATCCATACTTTAACTAACTAAACCAATTAGATCGTCCTTGCTTTATTCGTTAAATCATCCATGAGACAATTATTTATGCTTTAGTTTTAAATTCATGTAGCTTCATTACTTTATGTTGTTGATATTGTTTCATCTTGTGACTATTGCACCCCAAGGGTGCTTGAACCTGTTAATAAAGATAATACAAAGCACCATTGTGATTAAGTGACTATTATTGCCGTTTACTTTAAACTCTTGCTGCTGTTCATTGTTCGATTGTATACCTGTTGTGAGCACGTACTCGATTGCACTACATGTTGACCGGACCTTGCTACATATGACATATTTACATACTGATGCACCGGACATGATACCCTGTACATACCGACTCAACCTGTTGTACCACGACCTGACTTGTTACATGATCTCATTGCCTAATGCCGACAAACCTGACTTGGGGTCCTCATGGACCACTCCTGTTGTCTATCCAGACAAACCTGACCTGTTACCTGATCCTGTGTCGGTATTAGTCCTTGATTATTGAATACCTGACCTGACAAACATAACTTGGGGGTATGGGGAAATCAAAGGTGAAACCGACTTGTAACTCAACAGTTCGATACCTGTTCTGATCAGTCTTACGGGCTTGGCCAGCCCCGGAGTGATGATGCTGACATCACTCGCCCATCCTGCTACCTATTACTGCCTAGCGGCACGTCTCGGATTCAGCCCCGAGGATCTTGACCGTGGTCCCGGGCACGCACGGGATACTATTGAGTTACATCGACGAGTCACCAATTGATTTCAAAGACTTTAGAGTAGAAATCTGATAGGACAGTCTAGTTACCACTGCACATTACCCTGCACTGTTATTTCATAGTACTGCTTTATTCATGTACATCCCTGCATTGCTTATTACCATGTTCATATTATTATTGGTTGACATGACGCGCTGACGTCTGGGTTTTGCATGGCCCAGATTCTTTACCACTGTCGACGACCGAGCAGGAGTACTTCAGCCAGCAGGCTGATCTGTGAGTTCCTTAGTGATTAGTTTATTTATTTCATTTCATTTCCAGATGTGAGCCCGCATTATGGGACGTACTATTCATTTATTGTATTGGATCATTTGCTTCCGTACTTATTGTTTATTGACTCTTGTTATTATGGATTTGGACATGTGTTAGATTAGTTTATTTATCTTGTTCTTGATATCTCTACAGCCATAATGTGACTGTGGATGGATACTTCCTACCCACAGGTAGCATGGTTGGCTATGTCACGTGCCCAATCTTGCATACTCTGGGAAGCGGGGCGTGACAGGGCTGATGGAGTTAACCCGGAGGGGGAGTTGCCCCCAGCCTTCCTTGCTCGGCGCCAATGGCGACGTCGAGCGTGTCGAGCGGAGGGCGTTGGTTCAGCGGTGAGAATGGCTTCTTCTTGCCCCCTGTGTAGGTGGGGGGTCGTTGCTGGTGTTAGCCTGTCAAAGACCGACGTCTTTTGGGTAGCAAGGGCGGGAGCTGAAGCCGTCAATCTTGTAAAGACCGACTTTTTGGCCGGGGAAGCCGCCTTGGCGGCTTCAGGAGCAGGACCGGTCACTTTCTTAGAAGCAGCCTTCTCTGGGATTGTAGGCCCCATGATGGGTCCACAGGATTTCTGGCCCAATCTAGAGAAGACCGAGGCGCTGATGTTGGGCGACCCGTTGGGATGAGCCGCGGCAGGGGTAAGACGATCAAAGACCGACTTCTTGGGAGCTCCCTTTGTCAGCACTGGCGCCGTGAAGCCTGTTGGTGGGAGTTTAGTCCCGAAGAACAATCCGGTAGTGGCCTGAGTCACCTGGTCCACCGGCATTGTGAATAACGAAGCAGCTTGGGGTCCGTAGGCTATACCTCCTGGCGAGGCAAAGCGTTGGTCGCAATTGCAGTCTGAGCGGTTAGAGAATTTTACGGAAGTAGAAGCCATCGATCCTTTGCTTTCTGCAATAAGCGAGACGCCAATTCTTAGTATCTTGAAACCCAAGGGCCACCATTAGCGAACCACGATTGGTTCGCGAATCACGACACACGAAGTGTGGAGTGGAAAGAGGAAAAGGTCCCACCGGGCGTGCCAGAATCTGTTCCCCTCCGAACGGCGGCCGAGACGCGGGGACGTCTATGGCCTGAGGTTCGGGGCAGATGCTAATTGGTGCTATCCGTCCACCTCTCCGAAGATGCCAAGTTGATTTATGGCACCGTGTATCGAAGGTTTGAGCGGATGCGTCCGATGTAGCAGACTTCGTCAGATTTCCCCTCACTTGAGGGGTTTTTTGATTGTGGGGACGCTCTTCCCTGCAGGCGCAAGCCCCTGCAGTTAATTACGCTACCGCGTTGTGGTAACAACTTTCCTCCTTCTCCAGATGGTCACTTCGTGTCGTGTGTTTTTGTTTTATTTGTGGTTGCCCGTGGATTGTATACGGAGACTGAGTTATGTCGTCGCCCGTCGGACGTGGACTAGTCCAAATCCGTATTTATCTTAGATTTGGGTTTGGGGGTTTGGTTTGAGGATACGTTAGCCATATTTGAGGCTAAGATCAACTCAAACGTTTGTTAAGGATACGTTAGTCTAGTTTGAGACTAAGATCAACTTAACGGGATCGTTTAGATCCGACAAAAGAGCATTTGGGGCTCTATTACCCCATTTTAGGGACATAGTGGTCCATTGAATGTATGGCCGTCGGGACCTGTCACCTCTCTGACGACGTTGAAGGATTACAATGACAAATATCAGAGGAGTTCAGAGATGTACCCTTGGACCGAAGTTGATTGGGGGGATTCATATTCTAGTCTGTTTGAAGGTTTAAGGATACGTTAGCCATATTTGAGGCTAAGATCAACTTAAACGGGATCGTTTAGATCCGACAAAAGAGCGTTTGGGCTCTATTGTTCCAGTTTAAGGACATAGTGGTCCATTGCTGGTTTAAGGACATTGCGGTCCGTAGGTAGTTTAAGGACATTGCGGTCCATAGGTAGTTTAAGGACATTGCGGTCCATAGGTAGTTTTAAGACATCTCGGTCGAGGTTAAGGACGTCGTAGTCCATGGGTTTAAGGACCCCACAGTCCATTGTTAGTTTTAAGACATCTCGGTCAAGGTTAAGGACGTCGTAGTCCATGGGTTTAAGGACCCCACAGTCCATTGTTAGTTTTAAGACATCTCGGTCGAGGTTAAGGATGTCGTAGTCCATGGGTTTAAGGACCCCACAGTCCATTGTTAGTTTTAAGACATCTCGGTCGAGGTTAAGGACGTCGTAGTCCATGAGTTTAAGGACCCCACAGTCCATTGTTAATTTTAAGACATCTCGGTCGAGGTTAAGGACGCCGTAGTCTATGAGTTTAAGGACCCCACAGTCCATATCAATAAGTGGTCATCGGGACCCGTCACCTCTTTGAAGACGTTGAGGGATTACAACGCCAAGTATCAAAGGAGTGAAGAGATGTACCCTGGAACCGGAGTGGATTAAATAGTCTTTGGCCCAATTTGGGATCAAGACCAACTAATTATGTTATGAGCCCATTAGCCCAGTTAATTACGAATTGAGGACTTATGGCCATCTTGGGCTAAGTCCAATCATGTCTGGAATATTGACTTCCTGTTGGTCCCTTGAAGGAGAGGCTTTGCCTCTATCCATTCGGCCAATTGGGCCAGTGTCTAGTGTTAAACACTAAAGACAAATCAGTGTTGAACACTGGGAATAAGATTAATAAGTTAGTGTTTCAACACTAAAAGATAGTTGGTGTTAAACACCAGCAACCAGGCTTTCAGATTAGTGTTGAACACTAAAACAGTCCAGTGTTAAACGCTGGCAACAGGAGTCCCAAACTAGTGTTGGACACTACGGTAATCAGTGTTGAACACGGCAAATATAGTTCTGTGCTTAGTGTTACACTAAGGCCAAACAATGTTTTGTCACTGAATTCAGGGGTTCCGTTTTAGTGTTTAAACACCAAGGCAAGAGGGGTCACGTGGCAACACATGAGAGCGCCCTCCCTTCACTTGTTCTTCTGAGACTATGCATCTTTTAGAGCATCACGTGCCATCACGTGACGGGGATTCAAGCACTTATGTGTTAAAGCTTCTGTCAAGAGTCACGTGAGTCACGTGAGGCACTGCCTCCAGAGGGCTTTCTGTAGATCTTTTGGGGGGGAGGGTCACGTGGTGGCACGTGACCCTGCCTCTATGTATGTTGTTTAGAAGATCTGTTAATCTTTTTTCAGGAATTAAATTCCTCGTAGGGTTAAACCCTAAAAAGCTTTAAATTCCAGAGGAATTAAATTCCTACTTCCTTTTGAAGATTTATATTCTGGAATAGAGTTGAACTCTGAATTTTCTGTAGGAATTAAATTCCTCATATATGTGAAGAACTGAATAGGGTTAAACCCTAATAAAAGTTTTAAAGAATTAAACTCCCATTCTCGGTTAAAGAATTATGATTAAGGGAATTAAACTCCCGTTGTTTCAACAGAACTAAGTTCTTAATTAAGGTTAAACCCTGTTTCTTTTTGTTCTGAAGGAATTAAATTCCCATAACACAGGGTCAAGCCCTAATTTTATTTTAAAGGAATTAAATTCCTATAGTTCTGTGAGAATTGAATTCTCGTGCTTCCGTTCCCTCTCTATGCTTTGGATCTGCATGGCAGGATCTCAACCCATTGAGAATTAAATTCTCAACTCAATGAGAGATGTGCACTTTACAGATCCTCCATCAAAGAGAGAAGAAATATGTCCCTCTGTTCTATATCAGAGTTAAACTCTGTCGAGAATTAAATTCTCTTTCTTTCAATGAAACCTTCCCTTTCTTACCTAGGGTTTTCTTTTGCAGAAGATCCAAATTCCTCTCAAGTATCAAGGCTCTCTCCCTTTTCTTCCCTCTGCGTCTATATTTTTTGCGTGTCCCTTGGCTCCTATTTATAGGAGAAGCAGCCGAGTCAATTGGTTTTTTGACGAATCTTCATTGAGAGATTTGATTTGCATCCATCATTCGTTTTGGACCTTTGGATTATTAGGTGAATTTTATTCACCATTGGATTTCAAATCCAGGGATTCTCCTTTGTTATTTCTATTAGATTTAAAGGGGAAATCTTTCCAAGTTCAGGATTTTTCCATAGATAGATGATATTCAATCATCTTTAAATCTTTAATTCGGTTGGTTCCAGATAATCGCTTTCCTTTGGAAAGATTTGAATCTCTTTCAGAATTTAATTCTGTTAACAAAATGGGCTTTGAAAGCCGGTCACGTGTGACCACGTGACTCATGGTCACGTGTGGGCACGTGACCCCCTTGGAACGAGCCTTCTTCCTTCTTTTTACGCTCTGTCTTCTGGTTGCTGCTTGGTCATCACGTGCCAACACGTGACCACTGGTCACGTGTGAGCACGTGACCCTTGTCTGAAGGCTCTTTCCTTGATTTCACTGGAGAACAAGTCTGCTGCTTTTGATCATCACGTGCCAACACGTGACCCTGGTCACGTGGGAGCACGTGACCTCTTCTGAGACCTTTTCCTTGGTTTGATCAGGGAACCGGTTTGCCTTTGAAGCCGTTTGTAATTGTCATGTGCCAACACTTGACCCAGGTCACGTGGGAGCACGTGACCCTTTCTGAAGCCTTTTTCTTCGATGTAGCTGGGAAACTGAATTTGCCTCGCCGATGCTTTTAGATGTCACGTGCCAACACGTGACTGCTGGTCACGTGTAAGCACGTGACCCTTTTCTGAAGCTTTTTCCATAAGCTTTTCTGATTTTAAATCAGGAAACAGTGATTTGGGTTGACATCAGCATCGCTATACTGGAATACGGTATCAGAAGTGAATCATCATTTGCCATAAGAGGATTTGGGGATTTTGGTTTTGGTTGGCATCTGCATTGCTGCACTGGAATAATGCCAGGAGCAACTCATCATTTGCCCCGGGTGGATTTGGGAATTGGTTTTTACTTGGCATCAGTATCGCTACACTGGAATATGGTACCAGGAGAGAATCATCATTTGCGCTTGCTTATCAGGAAGCGATGGCTTAGGAGACAGGTTTTAGCTCCCTATCACCTAAGACTTTTCAATTTTGTGAGCCGTAAGGGTCTCACAAAGCATTTTCTCCCTTCGGGTCGTAAGGATCCCGTAGGTGTATTTTCTCCTTAGGAGTCGTGGGGACTCCTAAGTGTGTTGCTCCTTTATGAGTCGTAAGGATCTCACGCGGGAATTTTCTCCTCACAAAGTCGAGAGGACTTTGTGAGTGCATTTCATCTCTTTTTCACAAGTTTGCGCCCTTTCGGGTTTTCACAAACTCGCCGGCTGTCCTGCTGTTTTTACTTACGGAACCCTTTCGGGTTTTCATCCGTGCCCATTTTGCTTGTGGGCATACCTTCTTTTTTTTTTTGAATCTTCACCGCCGGTGGGACTTTGAATGTGGTCTCACCGGCAGGACTTGAGAAGAATTGGGATCGTTTTACGCCGTTGGATTGTATACAGTTTTGCAGGATGTATGATCCAGACCGTAGGGCCAGAAAAATTTTATGACTTTGTTGGCGTCTGCATCGCTGCACTAGAATATGGTCCCAGGAGAAACTCATCATTCGCCGTTGGGGTATGGGATTTGGAATTTGGTTGGCGTCTGCATTGCTGCACTGGAATATGGTACCAGGAGCGACTCATCATTCGCCACTTGGGAATTTGAGTTTGGAATTTGGTTAGCGTCTGCATCGCTGCACTGGAATATGGTACCAGGAGCGACTCATCATTCGCCGCTTGGGAATTTGAGTTTGGAATTTGGTTGGTGTCTGCATCGCTGCACTGGAATATGGTACCAGGAGCGACTCATCATTCGCCACTTGGGAATTTGGGTTTGGTTGGCGTCTACATCGCTGCACTGGAATATGGTACCAGGAGCGACTCATCATTCGCCGTTTTTTTTGTTTTGTTTTTGTTTTTATTGTTTTTTTTGTTTTACCGCGATTGCTCTATCATTTCAGCTTTTCTTATCGCGAAGATCGCGATTGCCCTATCATTTCGACTTTTATTCGCGGTTGCCCCATCATTTCGGCTTTATTTTCATCTTTATTTTACTCGCTGATTTTTATTGCGAGTTGCCCCATCATTTCGGCTTTTATTTTTCTTTTATTTACACATTTTTATTTATTTACATTTTTTTTACATTCCCAGTTTAACGACTTAGAGGTCGATTATTCCCAGTTTAACGACGTGGTGGTCATCTTTGCTTATCCCAGCTCCTTGAATTTTGATCTTGGCAGAGCTGTATTGATGACCGTAGCTCTGTGGCTTGCCGATATATCCGAGGACTGTGAGGTTTTTCCAAGCTTGTATCGGTCCTCTGCCCAATCTTTAAAAATACAGCAGTCTTCAATGGCATGACTCACCACCCTATGGTATGGGCAGTATACGGGATTGCTGGTCATATTCGTTTCATATGGCCTCTTCAGAATAGGCAATTGCAGACCGTTGTTCAAAGCTTCCTCGAATATATTGCGGATCTCATCCCTCCTGAAGGAGTAAATCTTCTTCTTTCTCTCCATTAGAGTAGGTGCCCTCACAGATGCTGGTCCTTGAGGCCGATCGGTCTTTGGTTCGCCCTTTTCAGATAATGGCACATGTCTGGGAGGATTAGGTTCCCAAAATGTTTCGGTCTCCATTTGTATGAAATCGGCGGTCGTAGATTGACTGTTTGCTAACACGCCTTTAGACAGTTCTATCTCTCCCGTCTTGTATTGCCTTTCGACCCAATTTTTGAAGACGAAGCAGTCCTCAATGGCATGACCTATCACCCTATGATAGGGGCAGTATTTTGGGTCGTCGGTCATATTCGCTTCTTGCGGTCTCTTTGATTCTGGCAGTTGTAGACCGTTTCTTAGGGCGTCCCTGAATATCTTGTGGACTTTTTCCCTTTTGAAGGAATAAACTTTTTGGGTGATTCCTTTCAGAGGTGATTCTCCTCCGGCGTATGTATCGGAGGGACTGGAGGCTGATTGCGGCCGTTTTTTGCGAAGGCGCTCCGCTCTTAGGTTGAAGGAGGTATCAGTTGGCTGCCTCCGGGTATCAATCCCTAGCTCATGAACCAAAATTTGATTCTGCTGTAATTGCAATCGGGCGACTTGGGTCGCGAGATCTGCCGTGACGTTTGTCAATTCATCGACCTTGGACTATACATTGGCTAACTTCTCGTCCCTGTCCTGAACCTTCCTCTGAAGCCATCGGAATAACGCCTGTTCTGTAGTTCCGACTATGACAACCGGGTCATCTTTATTGCCTGAGCTCAATTCCGCAGGAACCACATGCTCCTCTGGCTTATCGGCCTGAGCGGGCTCTTCATCACTTAGATCGAGCCGATGCTGGGTAGCTTCAATCATATCATCACCATAGCTGTGAAGAAGAGGAGGATTCGTTTCTTCATGTCCGACCATGTAGACAGTGCGAACCACATACCCAGCCATCTCTTTATCTTTGGCGGCTGATTTGGCGGAGCGGTCCGGGCTTTGGAAATTCATAAATTTTGACATGGCCAGAGCCTTAGCCCTTTTGTTGGCTCTGTATCTGAGCCGCTTCTGCCTCAGTTTCTCTGCCTTAAGCGCTTGGCAGGCTTATACTCTTCGGGAAGCCGCCATAAACTGAGTGATAGGGAGGCTTGAGAAGATACCCAATCGAGCAGTTGTCAAAGGCGCCGCTGGAGCTTGCCCGAGATGCCTTGTTGCTTTGTTGGTGTAGATGGCCTTGCCCCCAGATGGGGCCAAGAAAAGTCGTTCAAACACCGACTTGCGTTTGTATTGGGGCGCCCTCGCGACCATGACATTCGGCCTTTTCCCCTTTGAGACCGGTTTGTCTGTTGTCGGAGCTTGAGAAGCTGAGATGGCGTTAGCTGACACGAACAGGATAGAGCCGAATAGTAGCGGCGGCTCTTCCCATTATCGCCC
Organism: Agapanthus africanus; assembly: GCA_030015575.1. Lineage (NCBI taxonomy): Eukaryota > Viridiplantae > Streptophyta > Magnoliopsida > Asparagales > Amaryllidaceae > Agapanthus > Agapanthus africanus. The sequence continues at coordinate 741,439,673 of CM057337.1, forward strand.
GAGACTGGCCGGAAGGACCGTCCTGACGTCCATCTTCATAATAAAGATATGTATATTGATTGAGTTCACATGAACGTTTAACCCGAAATATGGGAGGAGAGATAGGTCCCACTGGGCGTGCCAGAATCTGTAGGGTGTTTTTCGTCACCCCATTGAGATGGGAATACGCGCGCGCTGTCAGACGTACTACAGATTCCCCCTGCGTAGGGTAGGCCGGGGTTTATTGATTGTGGGGATCCGAATCTCCGGCAGCCGGGGACTAAGCTGCCGTTAATTACCTCTCGTCTTTGGGGCGAGGGAACCTCCGATTAACAGGTTAAACTGGTCATGCGAACTCAATGTGCAGTGTCGTGTTTTGGAGGGGTTTTGGATATATAGGAGGGCCCGCGGAGTTTTTACGGGGGGTCCCGCTACCCGGATAGCGGGATGGGGGTCAAGGGGGCTAGCAGCCCCCTTGCGGAGTGCGGGGCAGCGCCCCGGCCCAAATTCTTTTTAAGAGGTACGATGTTGTAGAGTATGTGTGTGTGTGTGTGTATGTATGTGTGTGTGTGTGTGTGTAGTATATATATATATATATACATATATATATAAAAGGAAAGGGCATCCAAAGGATGTGGGGGGGCCAGCGCCTCGCGTGCATGGCACGCAGGCGCTGGGCTCTGGGCGCACCACGTGCTCGGCACGTGGGCGCTAGCGCACGGGGCGCTGGGCGCACCACGTGCTCGGCACGTGGGCGCTAGCGCTCTGGGCGCTGGATGCTGGGCATCAAACAGAAAGGGGACTATGGTACCTGCACTGGGAGATGTGCTCCCGATTTGTGGAGTTAAACTCCTAAAAAAGTTTAAAAATGATCAGATGAGGCTGCTTTGTTTCTCCCTTTGGTTCTGGATCTTCTCAAGATGGGATTTTTGGATATGGGTCTTCTCCTTCCTCCTCTGTTGGCCGGGTCTTGAAGAACAAGATGTATGAGATTTTAAAAATCTCTTATTTTTAAGATCTGATGGAAGATCTAAGTTCCCCTTTGTGGGTTTTGTGGTAAAAAACTATTTAGTTTTCGAAAAGGAAGAGTAAAACTCTTGATTTAATTGAAAAAGGGGAAGAAGGTTTAGAACCTTGATGAAGGAGCAGGAGGCACAAAGAACCCTAGTTTTTTTGGGGAATGAAAAAGTTTATTTTATTCATCATCATGTTGCCTTATATAGGCTTACATATTTGCATATAGCCCCTTGGGCTTTACAAAATGGCATTTTGCCCATCCCATGGCTAATGTGCAATTTCTTTTTTGCACATAAGCCATGGGCTTTACAAAAATTTGGCTTTATGCCCATTCATGCATAAAAAATTACATAAAAATTATTTATTACATGATCTATATTTTAGCATGGAGGTGGCTGGCCGCGGGCTCGACTTGGGCATGGCCCGCTTGACCTGGGCTTGGGCCCACCTGGCTTGGGGTTGACCTTGACTTTGACTCGGTCAACCGGGGTGCAAATTTTGACCCCAACACTCCTCTTATCACAAGGATTCTCCATAGAATATCTGGATGATACCTACTACATCTCGTGGATTATGATCTATAGTGATAGATATGAGTGGATGTTGGGAGTAACTCAAATCCAGGTATATTAATACCATACTAAAGGGGTTTAGTATGGAAGATTCTAAGCGTGGTGGTTCGCCCACTTACTCAGGAATCACTCTCTCCAAAAAGAAGTCTTCCAAGACTGATTTGGAGAGAGCTCGCATGCAAGGGATACCTTATGCTTCGGCAGTAGGCTCTATCATGTATGCAAAGTTATGTACTAGACCAAATATAGCTAACTCACTAGGTGTGGTGATCGGGAATCAATCGGATCTTGGGAGAATCACTGGATAGCTGTGTAGGACATTCTTAAGTACTTGAGAAGCACTGAAGAAATGTTCTTGGTTTGATAACGGTGAACTCCAGTGGGAGTCCTTTACCAATTCCAGCTCCCAGAGTGATAAGGTCGACTGAAAGTCAATCTCGGGCTTTGTCTTTACCCTTGGTGGAGGGACGGTATGTTGGAAGAGTTCCAAACTGTATACCGTGGCAAACTAGACGATAAAGGCTGAATACATCGCTACCAACGATGCTACCAAAGTGTATGTCTGGATATTTTTTGTTCATAAGATGAACATGGTTCCTTCCATTGAGCGTCTAATAACTGTTATTGTAACAACAATGGAGTTGTGGTTTTGGCCTAAGAACACCGGTCCCATCAGCCATCCAGACATATTCTGAGGATAGTATAACGTGATCAGGGAGATGGTTGATCTCCAAGGGATCGAGGTAAGGAGAGTTGACGCGAAGGATAACACGGCGGATCCACTCACAGAAGCCTTTCTCTAGAGAACTTTTATGCGGCGTTGAGTATGAGATACTACAACAAATGGCCTTAGTGTAAGTGGAAGATTGTTAGTTATATGTATGCCCTAGAGTCCATTATTATACATGTGATGTATATTATAGTGGATGCTTGAACATATATAGAGAGGACTTTCTTGCTCGACATGATAGTATGCTATCTGGTTGTTCTTTATCTTAACATGTACGCTTATTGTCTCTCTATTACATGTTGATAAAGCCCTTAGGATGAGTACTTGACTACCAGGATTATGATGCAGATCATACTAGTGGGGCAGAGGTAGTCGGTAAGTACATCCTTCAAATGTTCCTAGTCGTGGGAGTATCGAGACGGGGCATCGATATCCCAAAGTAGACTAGCGTATACGCTTCTCGACCCATATGATGGGCGATGGATGATCCCATATCCATTGGTGTTTAACATGAGAGATAGTATACGGGTGCTCAGTGGAGACTGGGTACACTGAACGGACTCGCCGAGAACTCCTAGATGGTATTATACCTATAGTCAGATAGCAGTTCTCTGGTGACACTGTACATGTTAGTCTGTCGACCCGAGATCGTCATAGAGTCTTGTGTGATTCCCACTGTGCTTTGATTTCCACCTTACCACGTTCAAGAGATCGTTCAAAACGGTGGTTTTGGGGTACAGTCCCGAGTCACATAGAAGCAATGAGCGATAGGAGGGGATTTCGTCTCTCCCGGTATTGGGGGTTGATATTGCGCTATGCTTGATTGGTCATAACAGGAAATCCCTAGCCAGGGTTGCTGAGATCTACTGGCAAGTGTTATCAGTAGTTTCTCGAACCGTTATGAGCCTCATATCAGCATGACTTACCAGGCTATTGGTGTCTGACGTTTACCACCCCCAGGCTGTGATATGCGACATATCAGACGAAGAGACCGGACTGTACGGTAGTGTTACTTATTGGATTCGCAGAAGTATGAGCAGGCTTGCTTATTGATCTTCTGATCACTCAATACCCGGGTGGCCGTTACGTTTAGCAGACCGCTTGCAGCTTGTGGGTGACTGATATAATCACCACCTACTACCGGCGTATTGACGAGTCTTTATAGTCCTACACAGAGGTTTTCTGGCTCAAGCAAAATGAAGTAGGAGCACATATGTGATATGTGCGGGACCGAGATTAATATGAGTATGTGATACCGTATTCTATTCTCGGGATATGTGATATCGGTCGGTTATATATGATATAGCCGGGTTATTGGATCAAGTGTTGATTCGATAAGTTGATACATTTGATATTAGTCGGTTGTATATGATATAGCCGGATTATTAAATCAAGTGTTGATTTAATAATTTAATGTATAATTATATATTTGATATATTATCTTACATTAACTAATATTAGCTCACTTAAGTATTCTTTTTCTCACTAGTGTACACTTAATATATATGTGATATATATTAATGTACATCTTTTGTTTCATGCTTGATGCCACATGCTACATGGGTGTATGAGACTCACACCATGCTTATAATAATGTAGGTTTTTTTTATTTAAAGTAAATCAAATTAGTTGGAAATTGTCATATGGTTGAAGCTTGTAGAAGCTTGTGGAACTATTGACCAAGTCCGCTAATTTTGTTTTACTTGAAGATATTTATTAACCCAACCATTATTGTTTAGCCATGGTTTTAGTCTCTACATGAGTTAGTATATGATATTAAACCACCCATGGTTGCTATTCTCACAACTTGATTCATTCTTCACTTGCTTCATTCCATGGTTGCTTTCTTCATCTCCTTCTTCAAGCTTTCTAGCTTCATGAGAGGTGAAGAAAAATAGGAAGAAAATAATTTCTAAAGTGAGCAAAATTCCTACTTCATCAACCTCTTCTCTGCTAGCCATTTAGATTGGTTTGTTTCTTCACTAGTTCATCACTTAGTGAAGAGATAGCTTGAGTTAGTGTCTTTTCGACGTAGATCATTTTCGGCCTCGAAGACTTCAAGCAAGCTTGTTCATTTCTGTCACGACCCGAAAGTACGGAACGTGATCGGCACTTAGATTACGAAGCGTCTAGAGGCGCCACGTAACCTAAGTAAGCCGAAGCCCAGAAATCTAAACCATGAAAAAGAAGAAGAAGAAAAAGAAAACAAGTTTAAAAGCATCAGCAAATTTTCTCAAAAATTTCGGCAGAGTCTCCTCTGTAAAAACTGGCCCCCAAACGGGTACAACAAGTATAATATAAATAAACAATAAAAAGCATCCCCAAACGGGTGCTAGCTCAACGCCAACAGGCGGAAACAACCACAACAAACACAATAATATACAACGCCAAAGGGCAAGGCTCAAAACTCAAAAGAAAAACAAAACCACCAGATCAGAATAATACATGCGCGACTCTAAGGTCGAAATAAAAGACTGGTCCAATAAACTTATCAAGTAATACAAGTATGGTTGATGGAGCTTACTAGATACCAATGAATGAATAAAAGTACAATGGTGGTTCGGATACAAGTGAACCAACCTACCGTGCAAATCACCCTGAAAGAATAGATGTGCCAGCAAGCTGCCAAGGAAACCTGTACACCGACCTGTTAAAAAATTTGGCACAACGGGGGTGAGTTGCCAACTCGTGAGTAGAAGACATCTACGAAAAGAAATCGAATGCACGACGCTATCCTAGGTCATAATAATACACTATAATATCCCAATCATCTAGTAATAGCAGGGTAAAACTACGTGTAAGTGCAGATACTCCGTGCTTGTGTCAGTGCCTCATATAATACTATGTCATATGAAATGAAATGCATGCACCATGAATATAAAGTAACAAATCCTGAAATCCAGATATATATGTATAAGAAATCTTTAGCTGTTATCATAGTAAAATGTGTATAAGAATCTGAAATCTCAACAATGAAATCCATGGAAATCCGTGTCAAGCGTCGACACAACACATGTAATCTCAAGTCTCAATATCTCGGGCTCCGTCAGTCCGGATCGGCCCATATCATCAAATCTCACGACAACGGTCGGTATCCTCCGGATATCCGCCGCGCCAGACATCACCGGTAGGTAGTCTTCCCCTGCCAGGCTCATCGTCTACAACTCGATCTTCTTGCCCCCGGGGTACCATACCGGGCCCACCATGTACCCGAGACGGTTCATCCACTCCTCGAATCGGGTCTCGAAATCCAACAGAAAACATGAAATCTCATGGTGGACGACATATACATCACGAGAAAACCGCATCTTATTTTAAAAAGAGAGGAGGAGAGAGAGAGAAGGTTTTATAATTTCTTGCGGTTTTCCCCAAAATCCAGAAATCTCATAGAAATCCAAATCTTAAAATCATGAGTAAGTATATGATAAGTGTCGGCATATGCCCATGATACTACAGGATAACATGAAAATATGAATGCATGAATGTCAAGTAATAGATATCATGTCTATACTAACATCAGAGAGTAATCACGATATTATATCGGTCTAGTTGTTAACTGATTCTATCAATAAAAGATAATATAATCTAAAGTGTACGTGACATAGCAATTACCGATGATGATGTGTGTGAGCCGGCAAATAAGTGTGCGTGGAATATGCGCATCATCGGTAATGGTGCTGGTGTCCTAACAGGTAAAGTTTATACTGATTATAGCAACATATGAAAGAACATGCACCATGATGATTAAAGTATGAATGCAAAGACAGATGTGCATTATCCACTCATTTGATAAACAATTATCACTATATGAATCAAACCTAAACTAGTGTCTATCTAATCTCCTAAAGAACTTAACCTAAGAAACTAGTCAATAAGAAACAAGAGTCTACCTAAGGTCTGAATCAATATCTTTAATAGTCGGTGATCCAGCCTCAATAGTGTCACGTACGAAGTATGGCTTTCTCGAACCAAGAGTGCGGATCAATCATCATATCTATGCCTCGTACGGTAAAATCCATCGTACGGCATCCCAATATCGGGGTACGGGTCAAGTATCTCCTAGGTGTCTCATTATTCGTATAATGCCATCATCAACACATCTCATGATCAAGGTGCTAAACTATAATCGCATACATCAATCATATATCATTGCCATCATAGAATAATCCTTAGTTTATCCTCAGAAATATCATGTCACATGTGTCATATTGTGATTAAGTCATACATATATCATATCGTGATCAGTCACAAGCTACAGCCCAGGTACTATTTTAGCATCCCATGTACCTCCATATCACCACCACCCTTTATAATTTATATATTCATGTTCATTATCTCATTCTCTAATGATCCGCTAACACTTAATACGACTGTATAGCCAAGAATCACAACATCAAGCCCAGTTACACTATTTCATCATACCTCGGATATCATATCACATCAATGAATCACATATACGTGTGGTATATATATATATACCTATACCTCGTCCTATATATATATACACACGCACGTATACACCATGTCGAGTTTCAGTGTGTGCGTGTGTTTCTACCTGAAACCTACGAACCTCTTCCAAGGTATTCATCTTCTGGTATGGTTTTCCTAAATCAGTCTAGTCCAGCCTAGGGTCATTACTAGAGTCCTACTCATTAAGAATCTAGGGTCACATCTGGTTTCCTAATGTCAATAAGTACTATTCCTATTCTACGTTGCGGGGGTGCTAAACGCCATCCACCCGACTTCCCCCCGTAGATATGCATCTACTCACCTGGTCCATGTCTGCCGAAGACAGTGTCGCCATCCTCCTCTTCATCGCCCGCAGTCCATGTGAGGGGTACGTAGACGCAAACATATAAATAGCATCGTAAACTGAATCACATACGAAAGTCAAACGATACAAGGAACAAGTATAGGTTAAAACCTATGTCCCGTCCACGCAAAAGAACCAAATATCGCTCGATATCGGCGTACAAACTCCGATGGATCGAGATAAACATCAACAATTAACTCGTAGTTTTAAAACACATTACTTATATTATAAAACATGATTAAATCCATCGAAACCCTAAAATCCATCAAATCGCCCGATTTCATAAAACCCGAAAATGCCAATTTACCGTTTTTCATCAAAACTTGACATTTAAATAAAACCAATGGTTATAAACTCATTAAATAGCATAACTAGACTATACAACCCCTTACTTTATTTTTATTACACAATTTTGCATTTATTTGAAATTTCTAGTTTGCAACTTTTAACAATTTTTAACATTTTTCAAGCAAAATACCACAATTCCACCACAAAACGTGATTTTTCATGAATTAATGTATTAAACCATAATTCATAATGATAATGATTTAATGAAACCATAAATTATATTTTTAATCACATTTATTTAGAAATTTCTAAAATCTAGTTTACAAAATAGCAATTTTTATCACAATTTATCAATTATCAATAGAAACTAGCAATCAAACTAAGTTTTTCTTTCCATTAACATGCTAAAGTTCTCACTAAAACTACAATCTAATGATAGCCACCTTAATTGGAATTTTATATTACCCACAAACACATTTTTGAAAAATCTAGTTAGCTAAATAGTTTAATTAAAACAATTTCGATAAACAATTTATTATACCACAACCATGCAAGAATTTTCCACTCTAAAAGATGTTAAACTAGCTATTATAGCCCTAATTAATCAATAAAAACCACCTCTTGAATTTGCAAACCCTAACTTGAATTATAAAATTTACAACTAGAATTAATATAATAAATCTAATTATGCTTTAAAAGAACATTTAATAGAAATAATTCAAAAGAGAAAGATTTATACCTCCACAATCTCATGTCCAAACTTGAAAATGAGCCTCAAAAATACATGCTTTCCCACTCCAAAATCCATGTAAAGAAGAGTAGAGAATAAAGGGTATTGATTAATTAGGATTTTGTGTATTTTTTGTTGAATTTTTGATGTAATTTGATGGATTTTTGTACAAAAATGAGGTGGGAAATGGGGGGGGCTGCCATGGAATGATGGCCGGCCATGAGAGGGAGTGAGGGAGAGAAAGAAATGAGTAAGGAAAAGTGTAGAAGTTTCAAGAGAAGAATTATCACTTAAAGGTCTTTACATGCTTTTATTTATTTATTTATTTATTCCTTCACTATAGCAACTCAAGAAAACTCTAGAAAATAGGAAAAATTTGCAAATAAAATTTGCATGATACATACTAAATTCTAACATGCCATGATTTATTTTTACAAATTAAAACCATTCAAATTTGTAATTTACACTATTTTAGTGTAAAAATAAAGCTTATGTTAATATTTAAAATAATTAATTTAGGAAAAAAAAATTTTATTAAACTAAAAATTTATAAGTAATAAACACTATTTACTAGTAATTACATAATTAAATAGGTATTTTTGAATTTATAATGAAAAACAATTGCGGTTTGATTTTACGAAAAATACATTTTGCTTTACCGAAAATCATAAAAGTTACTTAAACAATTTTATTCATTTAATTATTTATTTAATTATTTTTAAAACGTTACAATTTCACCTTGTGGAGTCTCACTAGAGTCCGGGAGATCACTATTTGGAGCGAAGGGACTACTACACGGAGCTATTGAAGTGAAGGACCGGTCTACAAAGATTGTATTCCTTGTTCATTTAGATGTAAAAATGTTTATATGCTTGTTCGTCTAATTCTCTAGTTTAGATTCTAGCATTAAGGTACTTCAGCGCGCCAATTTTTTGAAAACGGCATGGTCGATACCTCCCGAAACCCAGCGGCAACATTAGGGAACCCAGCAGTAGGAGCGGGCGGTGGAGCAGGCGGAGGCATCGGGGATCGATTTTACTGGACAGAACGATCCAATGCTGCTGACCCCAGTCCTAGACGCCGCACACGGAAGGCACCACGGAGGTTGGGAGAGAGGCCGGGGACTGGGTCCTAGTAGGGCCCATATGAGGTTAGACTCTACTCCGGCGGTTACTTCCCCTACCCCCGTGAGTGACGTCTAGAGCAAGATGTTGCCATCTTGAAGATCACTGTCTAGGAGTTGAAGGGGATGATGGTATGTATACTACTTAATAGTAAAATATTATATCATATTATAGATAGTAACATATCCAATATTAGTAGCCTGGGCTTATTTGGTTGTAGACTTAGCTTTGATTAATCTTAGATTGGGGTTTCGCAATAACCTGATAATGATACGAATTCGAATAATACACAGTTCTTACTCGTTTGTTACATACAAAATTGAACAGATGCGACAGGGTACTTCGGCTGCGGCTCCACATGCATTTCCTTCGGCTGCGGCTCCGCAAGCTACTAACTCGGCTGCGGTTGCTTAGACCACTCCTGCAGCTCCACAGCCCGATCAGACTCCCGCACAGTCTGCTCCTTCATTGGTCGAGTTTTTGACGACTTGGGGGTGCACCGAGGAGCAGATGCGCCAGATTACGGCAATTATCAGAGGTGGAGGAGCTGGACCGAGTTAGGGTAGATTTTTTTATATTTTAAGCATGTATGATACATATTGTATGTATTTTGGACAATATTGGTGGTGTTTGCGTATTCACGATGATTTAGATTGATATCGTATTCTGTTTGTTGATTTCTTTTATATTTTATAAGTGAGATGTTGATTATGAATACTGCGGTATTTGGTTATATGATGTATATATTATTGTGCACAGGGCGAGGAAAAAACATGAAGCCCATTTATATTAAAAAAAACCTACAGATTAATCCGTAGGTCCATATTTTACCCCTACAGATTAATCCGTAGGTCCAACCTTTGTCCCTACACAGTCAGCCGTAGGGGCAAAATATCAGGATACCTGACATTTTGCCCCTATGGACTCAGTAACAGGCATTACACTTACCCCTACGACTAAATCCGTAGGGGCTTTTATCTGTCCCTACGGAGTACTACGTAGGGGCTTGAAGATAGACCTATGAAGATATCCGTAGGGGCTGATATCTGGACCTACGGATAACTCCGTAGGAGCATAAGGTTGCCCCTACGAATATCTCCGGAGGTGCAAGTATTTTATTTTATAAACCACTAAATTAAATAAATATTTTGTCCCTACGTAATACACCGTAAATACATCGGTCTCTACGGAGCAAATATTTATCCGTAGGGGCATGTTCAGGGCTAAGACTTGCACCTGCGGCCATTGCACCTACGGTGTATTTTCGTGTCCCTACGAATATATCCGTAGGGGCAGTGGTTTTCCCCTACGAATAAAGCCGTAGGGGCAACCCCTTATTGTAGTAGTATTAATCATCATATTATTTTGTCTATCCTTATATTTTATCATTATACTTTTATACTTCTCATCTTTCCTTGGGGACTTACCGAGCGTAAGTTCGCTGATGGGCATCCATCCATCTTTTTCTTTTTTTTGGATGTTCGTCGGTTGATCTAGAGAATGAGGAGATAGAAGTGACTGTAAGGGATTACGACCAGCTAGCTTCACAGGCCGAACTCTAGTTTTCTTTCCAGCTCTAGTTTTAATATGCCACATGTTTAGGCATTTCATATTATTGTACTTTGTTTTCAATTATTTTGTATCCCAACTATGTGAGAATTATGAATGTAAATAAAGTTGTTGAAGTTTCAATTCACTTGCTTAACTTTTCTTGTATGGTATATTGTTTATTTTACGCTTAGCGTGTTTATTCCACGCTTAGCGTGTTTATTCCGGAAAATGGCCTTCTCGAAATAAATACGTTGTGGGTCTCGTCACGTACCTGCTCGTCTTGTAGGAAGCGGAGCGTGAAAAGAGTTTTTTATCTTATGGCAGAACTATAGAGGTTTCCGGATATTAGCCCAAACTTCGAGGGGGTTCTGTTAACCCTGAGAAAAATTATAGATTATTCTCCGTGTGCAGCCAAGCCCCATTACGCATGTGCGTACGCATATGCTGCTGCTGTTCTCTTCATTAACTCGTGGGCTCCACATTTGATTAAATTTGCATCAATTTTCAGCGGAAGTCTCTCATAAATATAGAGAAAGCAACAAGGTTGCAGACTATATATACTGCCAAGGATGCACAGATTTCTCAGAACTCCAGTTCCTATTTTAAACTTCCCAAAGGCCTCCAAAAACTGGGTGAAACTGGATCTTTCCTCTCTTCCATATATCTGAGTTTCAATTCAAATGTCTGGAAATTAAACGCTGTGTATACATACTGATGTACCTTAATTCTATGACTGCCTGTATTTTCATTGTATCCAGTTTATTGGAGCAATAAAAATTTGGCTCTCAGAGTCAGAATCTATAAAATAAAAATATTTTTAAAAAAATCGCCCCATTTTTGATGAAATAATGTAGGGCTCCGGAAAACTTGGGTGGAGTAGACTGCAAAAGAGCAACATTTTTATCTTTGTTCGCCTACACCTCCAACGCTAAAGGAATTACTCTGCTTCAGTTGCTATATTCTCACAATTTATTTTTCAGGTAACAAGTATGGCAGGGGTGTAAACTAAAATTACAGAAAAACACAAATAGTGCATTCTTTCAGATACTAATAAGGAGTTCTAATTTCATTTATTTGCTCAATGTCTTGGTGTTATTTGTTTAAATGATTTTACAAGTCCAGCTTATAGATTAAAAGAAAACCAAGTCTTTCATATGTTGCCAGACTCTTTGACAAAGAACTAGAGAATCTTTCGACTTGTTTTGGATTGGGCTGTTTTCACCATAAAATAATAATAATTTGTTGTTAGATATCATGAAAATATTCAGAAAGGTTTTAAACGACATGAAAATGAGCGTACACATGCATTAGGTAATGGAGATCAAGATGAACAGTGCCGATCATCTAAAAAAAGTATTTGATTTTGACTTATTAAGACATTCTCGAGGAAATTTTTCCTGCGGAACATTCTCACGACCATTTAACTCATAAAAGTTTTATAATATTTGTTGAGATATATTTGAGGATGGTCTCACATTGGAAAAACTATAAAATTCATCCACATGGGCTTTCAACATATAAGGCGGGACAACCCATCATAAAGTTTGAGTCTTTTGGATGGAATCCAATTATGTTGAAAGCCTATGCGTGCTCTCATATAAATAAATATATAACCTGTCCGTTTGTTTGTGTATATTAAAATTAATAATATTCATTCTTAAAGACTTGAGATATCACTTCCTCTCAAAGTTATGGGAAAAAGTTTTGCTGTTTTTTATGCAAGAAAGTATTTGGAATTTCAATTTGATTCTTTTTTCGGGGAAAAAGAAGAATGACCTGCTCATTAAAATAAATTAAACAAACAAAAATTTTACGGGACAAAACATTTATGCATCAAGATAAACAATTAGTGCTAGAGCTTAATATCTCACGATTTTTTATGCAGAAGGGGAACAGACAATCGTCGTTATCCTTCACATAAATTCAACCAAGATATATGCTTTAGACCTTACAATTAAAATCTTCGATGCATTATATAAAAATACAATAAAAAAAAATGCCGCAACTATTTATTTAAATATCGGCAACAGCTAAATTGAATGCATTGCAAATTTTTCTTTGAAGTCAAAATATGTATCCATCTGGAAAAGCTCCAATCAATATCCTCGTAAAGAATGTTCACTAAAATACCAAGGATCAAGATCCTCCCTTACTTCAGTTTCTATCCAAAAGCCTAATACTATTAATAGTATTTCCATCCTTGGTAATAACGCCGCAATAATTAGCAATATCTATAATAGCACTATCATCATAGTCATCAAGAGATTTAGTAGAGGGAGGTTTAGTAGAGTTTCGTATCCGCTTTGACTCGTTTTAAGGAAAGACGGATATGAAATTTGTAGGGTTAAGAGGGTTATATACAACTTCTCCAATTTTAAGATGCATGCTTTTGTCTCTCTCTTCTACTTTTCTCTAAGCAATAAATGTTTCGGATTAAGAAAAAGGTGAAATAAATTTCTAACTTTTTTGGCTTTTATTTTTAAAAAAAACTAAGAACACGAACACATGCCACCTCTTAGGTTTTATTTATAATAGTAGATATATGAGGAAAATGTTCACCTCAAGGAAAGAAATTTTGAGAAAATGACATAATATTAAAAGCAATGGACTAAGTGTTGTTATAAGTAAAAACAGGGAGAAAGTTATTGCTAGGACTCTTAGATGTATCTCATTTGGATGAGAGATGAGGATGTTAGAGAGATGCATCTATTGTGAGTGTAAGAGGCATCATGTCTCCCTTTCGGTGTGAGAGTAAAAACAAGAGTCGACACAACATTGGGAAAGTTCATAGGTTGTGTAAACATAAATTGTGTCACTATGAGTACTCGTGCTTATGATTAGCTTTGTGGATATATGCCGATTTGGTCGAACCACACAAAATCTAGTGTTTTTCATCTGTTGTTGTGATATGATATATATCTTGTGTGTTTAACGTGGTGAAGGGATTACAATCCCCGAAAAGGTTTAAATTGAAATGGCAATTTGATTTTTGACAGGACGGGCAATAAAAAGACTCATAACATCAGGACAAAATATGTTAAATATTAAAGTCTAATTGTTCAAGACAATTAAAATTCTGTGTTATTTGACAAAAATAATTTCAATTTATTGTTGGCCATGTTGAAATATGCATATGTGCATGCATGTACAAGATAGCGGTCCTTAAAATTGCAAAATAGTCCGGGCTCAATTTTTTGGAAGCCCAAACCTTCTCCCTCTCTCCCTCTCTCGTATTTAAACTGTCAAAGAGTAATGTTCAAAATATAGAACTGATATAAATTTAGCATATTATATTAATGGTACTAATGAGACAATACCTTTCTATAAATGAACTAATAGTAGCATAAATATTTATTAAACAAACTTATATTAGAGAAAGGGAAAAAAAAACTAGATTGCAATTTTACATTCGATTCATGATGAAATTGTAAATCTGAGGTGCAGTATAAAATTGGGCTCCTCTACTTCTAGTTTAAACATTAAACTGATCCACTAATTTTTAAATATAGACCTTCGCATTGATCATGTTGTTATGACAACAACAAGCCTTCCTGTCAAATTTTTTGATTGGTTATATAAATTCTTCTCTTTTATTCTGATTAGTACCTTTTGTTCGGTTAAATTAATAATTAATATATCGTTCTTAATTACAAACAATTTCTTTAGAATTCGTTTACGCTGGCTATCGGCTACCAAAGACATTTAAGTACGACGTTGTCGGCTACCTACCACAATCTCCAATCGATCATGCAACACCAAAGTTCTCTCAAAAATAAGAGATCACCATTTGATTTCCAAAGCGATCGAATAAAAAGGAAATTGAAAAAATCTAGCAACAGTGAAAAGAGATCTATTACCAATTAGCTCAATTGGTAACAATTTCCTTTTCGCAAAATCGATCCCCTCGGGATCAATCCCAAAAAATTAAAAAAGGAAATGTAAGATATTATTTTGATCAATTACAATAATATGAATTTTTTGGGGACAAAATTAAGTATTTGGGGATTAATACAAATTAAGCATGAAATAATTCATTAAACAATAATCATCTGATCTCAAATATTGCAATGGAGGTTGATGGCTGGCAGCATGTTGGCAGTCGATAGAATGCACCACGAGTGTAAGGAAATGTAGAAAAAGACACGAGAATTAATCGAACAAGAAACCGATAATTTTGTAAATTAGTTTAATTTTACTTTACTCCCGGAAAGAATCATATTTTATCCAAAAAGAACAAACAAGTAAAGTTTTATAAGATAATGAAGAAACAATATGTATAAATATATATATCATTGCCATTGCTCCATAAATTTGTATAGGAAAAAGCACGTGGTTCATATCGGCAAACTTACATATAAATTTAGGGTTTTTTTTTACTATCTCAACCCCAAAACTTACATATTTTTAAATTTCACCGCTAAAAATCCATATTTTGGAATTTCCCCCAAGACCTTTAACTTATTCCCTAGTTAGCATCTTGTAAGAATTTTTCTCATCCCCAAATACTTAATTTTGTCTTGAGAAGAAAGCATTATCAACAATACAAACATTCTTCTTAGTGTCCGGCAACAAATAAATGCGGCATAAGAGAAGCACCTCTCTCGTAGGGTTCATGAAAGAAATACGTTGATAAAATCTATTGGAAACATATCTTAAATATTGCAAAAGTTATTTTGTTGTTGCCCGTATCCAAGTTGTTGCGGCAACCGACAAAACTCTATCAGAAAAATATCAAAAACTTACTATTTGCTAATAATTCCGCAAAACTTATGAGTTACTCTAAGAAAACCTCGACTGTCCAGAAAAAAATAGCATTTTCCCACATTCCTTCAACTTCATTAATATTTAATGGTAACAGCTATTTTAAAATTAATTATTTCGAGAAATACGCTTTCCTACCGACTATTAACCCATATCCGTATCAACCCAAAGAGAGGTATTTTGGGTATTGGACATATTAATATGAGAGATTCTCAAATCAATCATAATATGGAGGGGATTTTGATAATCAAGATATTTTGTGCAACAAGATTTTCTACAAACAATCTTGGCAAGATCACATATCATAATATTTTGGCAACAACATTTCAATTAGGTTATTTTGGAAAGATTTTCATATCCTTTATGTTATTTATCATATTCTTTCGCGGTGATTAAAAGTCTTATTTCTTGTAAACATCTTTTTGGTTTGGTCTAATTATTGAGACATTTGAGCTTTCTCTGTTACCCAATATCCCCTGTACTTTATTTATGTTACCACATAACCCCCTATACTTTTATTTTATCAAGTTTAGTGAAAAAATAATGGAAAATGAATCACGTGTAAGGCCCGTACACCTTATTTTCTTTTTTCCTCACAATATTCCCGTATGTACCCTATTAAAGTTGTTGTCCGCCCTAGTTCCCCAAATTAAAACTTTGCACCCGGTCCTATTTCTTCTTCTTTAGTGTTTCCTACAATGGCTTGAGTGATGGCAAATTCTCAGCGTAGGTTTGTTCACTCGGTTGGAAAGGAATTAAATGTTTGATAAAATATTTGTATGAATTAAAATGTGAGCTTTGTTTGTGTTTATAGGTCTGAAACATCCATCACTCGTCGACAACTTTGAGGGATTGGGGATGTATATTGTTGCTTGAATTGAAAGCGAGTGCCCTAGTTCTAAAATTGGGACAACCTATAATTGCTCCAGAACTTTTATATAAAAAACACATTTTTTTTTCATTTTGGAGGAGTTTTTTTCATTTTGGAGGAGGGGCAAATATGTTTTTTGGCTGGGATTTAACATACAGAATTAAAGTACAAGAGGGTATTGGGTAACAAAGAAAGCTCAAGTAGGTTTTCAAGAATTAAGCCAAATCATAAGGATATTTACAAGAAATAAATCATGAATCTAGAAAAAGATTTGTATTTTAACATTATCAATGTGAAAGAGAAACTTGAGCCTTTTTTCAATAACAAATTTTATGGATTCGGCCTAATTTTGTAAGATTCAATATGTATATTAATATTCGTATTGTTTTCTTATGTTTGTTTTATGGATTAGGCCTAATTTGGTTGAATCATCTAGAAAACATGGTGTCCCTATTTTAATAAATGAATCGTCTATTTTTCGAGCTTGAAAGTTGAAGGCGGGATTATTCCCAACACTCGCCGGTTGCTTAAACTTTTGCTTTTATGAGGGCATCTGAATCTTTCATTCATGCATAAACAGGCATATAAAAATTGTTCATACTGCTTAAAATTAAAAAGGGTAAATGATTTAAACAACATATCGCTAAGCTGGCTGTGCACCGAAAATAAATTTGTGAAGTCCAAACAACAATAATCAAAAACTTGGCCTGCAAGAAAGAAAGGAACCTTTTGCATTTTGTGTTCACGAGTGGTTGAGATATTCTTTTGAGGAAACCAGGAAAACTATGGGTAGGTGCCAAGCCAAGTCTTTATTAATTAGCCGACCACATGTTTGAAGCTTAATCATTAGCCTTTTTTAAATAGCATTGAAATCTAGTCTTTGTATGTATTTGATGGAGTCAGAGATCTTGACACTCGCAGCTAGACCTTGGAATATTAGTGATGAATTAGACATTTTCCTTATGAAGCGATCAAGATTTAATGTTTTGAGAAAATTTCTTCGGGCAACAGCTGATGGATCTTCGACGCTAGATTCAAACTTTTTAACAATATGATGCGTGACCGATGGCCGATAGTTCAGTTGTTATGGCACCACCCCTCCATCTCCTGGAAAGAGCGCAGGGTTCAAATCCCAACCCAAGGGAGAGGAAGCGGTTACAATTTAACGTTTTCGAAACAAATTCGGGGGTTTACTTGATGCGTGGGTGTGCTTTGTGTGTGGGTTGGGTTTACTGGGCTCCTTCAAAAAATAAAAATAAAAATGAAATTGATATGTGGTTCAAATTTACGAAAGAAAGAAAGTTGAGGGTAAGAAAGACCATCAAGTCATTTGTCATTATATTAAACCCGGGTAATTTGTGGACACAATTGTTATAATTAATTTGGGTTCATGAGTTAACAACTAAACCTTTTATGGTTGGCAATGATCGGTGGATTCTTTTATCAATTTAGATTGTACCCAACTTTTCTGTTTGGCATGCAAAATGTCTTGCTATAAAAATAAAATTAATTGTTGCATGAAGTAAATTAAATTAAGAGGGTGCATTTGGAATTTTGAAATCAACGGTTTAGATTGATGATGGTTTAAAGAGAAAGACACATTGTGGAGTTCCATGAGTTTGTCATGCTTCCTCTATAATTAAGGAAAAAATAAACCAAGCAATGGCTATATGTGAAGTTGTTGAGCATGAGGGTATCATTCTTTAAAATAAAAAAGAAATTAGAATGCAATATGAAAAAATCAGACTTGTTAACTGTAGAGAGGGGTCAATATACTCAAATGGTTTAAGAAAGAACTATATACATATCAGGATTAATTAGGGGGGTTTCTTTCTTTTCGGAAAAGAAATTTATACTTGCTAACGATGTAACAAAATATTATTCCGACAATATTTCTGAACCGTAAGAAAAAGTTTAAAATAACTTATGAGATTTAAATCTAGTCTAGAATGGAAACCAATTTAAACACTGTCGTTATGCTCTTCTTTAAAAAGAAACGATATCATAATGCTTAATCCAACACCTATATAAGGAAATAATACATCTCCACAAGATTTCTAAACTAAGCATGATTGCATTTTACTCTTTGATAGCTTTCTTGATCTAGGATGATACATATTAATTGATTACATGTTCATTTATTTACATACTTTTGTCTTAGCCATAGTGTTGATGGAAATTTCCATCCATAATACCCCATGAGGTTCCACAAAGCTGTTTCAACTCCTGTCCTTCATATTATCTTCGGGGCGCGAGGGCGAAGCACCGCAACAAAGTACATAATCAAGCAAAATTAAGCTTGAAACCCTTTATTTTATTGTACAAAATACGGATTTCAAAGTTGGAGCCTTTCGGATTGAATTGGAGAGAATATGGGGACACATCATCTTTTAATCAAATAACAAAAAAATATTTTCGCATCCGTCTCTCCATAATTCTTATTTCGGATTCATATCTCAATTAAACACCAACCAGACAAAAGTTGGGCATTAAAGATGACGAGATTTTGGATTACGGATGCATTCCTAACTGCAACCAGTGTGGTTGAAAAGGCAAGGTAATTAAGAATGGTAGGCATAATAAACGTTTTATATTGGGAAGTATATTTCGTCAATAAAACATGAAACTTTTCCCCATTTGACCAAAAAGAAAATGCAAGAACAATAACGATAACAAGCGTTTCCCTCATTTGAATTGTGTCTTCTTCCTTTACAAAATAACAACTTTTTTTTGTCCCAAGCTGTCTCTATAGGGACCATGTGCATTTAGGGCTTGGACACATGCAATTTATGTTCCAATGGGTCCCACTAGAACCATTGGTCGTTATAAAATTTTGCATTTTGGAACACTTGCACCAAATTCTTTTTACATATTGGACCATTTCCACCAACTGCTATTTTCTACCAAGAATATGCCAAGATTCAATTCAGTGAGGGTAATGCCGGACAAAATAGATTTCATCACTTATCAACAAAAGATTTCTATTTTTGTTTGGTGGGTAAATTACACTAAAATACCCTTGACTATCAATCTTTTCATTGAAATACCATAAAGTTTTTAGCTCGGGGGTTATTGGTTCAGGACTTTTCATTTGGACTTAAACCTTTTTGTAGACTTTGACCTTTTGTGTTATTAGTTCTGGACTTGAATTTGAACTTTAACCTTTTGTGTTATTAGTTGTTTGGACTTGGATTTGGTTTGGACTCTTAAAGTCGTAGTTTCCGGCCCTAGTATATAAACTCTCTTCCAAAAAACTTCCAAGGCAAAAAGAGCAAACTTGCTTGGACTCTTTCTTTTCTCTCTCATCAGCTCAAATCCCCAACCCCGTCCCAACATCAAGTGCATTGCCAATGGGTCCCCCCTTCGTCCTGAAGGCGAAGAAGTGGGAGTCGAAGAAGGCGGACTTCAACGGCGACTTCCTCAGGAACTTGTTCCCCAAGATCGAGTCGAAGGCCCTCATCGCCGCCGCCAGATCCGTTGGGTACGGCGAGAGGCGGCGATGCTCGACTCCGACGATTTCCTGCGGCGCTTCCACCACCCACTGTTTGAGATCCATGTCGAGGAGGGCGCCCTCGTCTGCCCCGAGACTGGCCGGAAGTTCCCGATCAATAAAGGGACCCCTAACATGTTGCTTCATGAGTAAGAGGCCTGAAATTTTTGTGTTTTTTTTGTGGTTGTATGTCCAGGGATTTTTGGAATAGTGGAAGAATCTTGGATTATTGATGGTGGTGTTTAATTTGATTCATCTTTTGAAGGCTACTTTCTTGCAGCATATATATGTCATCCTTGTGCTTTGCAAATATAAGTCCAATTGAATGATTTATTTATCCGTAACACTGGCTTTCTTAATAGGTGGAAAGGCAAAAGAGAAGAAGAAAAATTCTTTCTTGCTTCGAGCGTTGCACAACATCAGAAAAAAAGAAACTCTCCCCTATAATTTTAACACAATTAAGAGGCAATTTGCCTTGCAGCAATTCAAGCTGTGGATTTTCTCCATATTTTCTAACCACTTACTGCTATGGCCCATCTGCTATGGCCCATCGGCCAATCAATGTTCGCCGGCAAGCAAACTTGCTTGGACTCTTTTCTTTTCTCCCACATTGGCCCTAGCACTCGAGTCCCCCAAGCCCCCGCTGCCCTCTCCCATCCCCGCTCCCACCGTTGCCCCAATCTGTGATGATGCTATTTATTTTTTGTGTTATTTCTTCATTTATTAATATGCATTAAATAATAATATATCATAAATAATATTATTTTAATAAAAATATTACTTTAAAATTGATAACTTACTCAATTTGTTGTCGTCTTTATCACTAGAACTTGATTGTGTTGTTTAAAATAGAATCCGAGTGTTCTAGTTGACAGGGGGAGCGTTTGAGCTAATAAATCATCTGGGCATGACCTCTCAATATTCATCGGTACATAAAAATTTGGTCTCAACCATCCACTTAAAAGACGCACAAACAAAACAAAGCGAGGCAGAGCAAACACAATAAACTTAAGAAGCAATTTCAAAACAATTTAGCAAAGATAACAAAATAGAGGCATAAATCTGATAATCTAACTATTGGTGCAGAAGGAGAAGATAACATGACAAAGTCCATTTAAAAAAAAAATCCCAAACTCACCATTTTAAACTAAGCAGCACATTCAGAGGTTGCGTTTTAGTCATTGAAGCTTTGTTCTAAAGTGAAAAGATTGCAGCACTTGTTGCTAACTAGCACATGAAAACTCTTCGAAGCTTGAGCATCATAAAGGCATTCTCCATTGCTATAAAAGACTTTTGAAAGGCAGGCTTCTGCATCCTTAATGATAAATCCATGTCGTATGCTGACAAGAAATACAAATAGAGGAGAGAAGGTGCACGTCATTAGAAATTACATAGCAAGTGTGCGAAACTCGTATATGAGTGCGTGTGTCATGAAGGAACGGGAAAAGACGAAAGAAGCATGATGCGTCAACCATTTTTCTTGACCGATTTCATATTGATTACATCTTAACTCCCACTGTCATTTAGGGGTGGTTTGGTTGGTTGTTGATGCATTGCAAGTTCGAATTTATAGTTGGAAGTGCATTCTATTGTTTGATCAGATTACAATCCCAACCAATGTTTTGGAGAAGCATGTTTGGTTCCCAAAAATTGAGTTGGATAAAACATGCATGTACAATCAATGTTAAGTTCTAATGCTTGTATTAACCGTTGCGGCAACGATGGTTAGGAAACAACATCCCTACCATTTCAAGTGGGGAAAAAAAGATAAAATCCATAGCATTTACCGCTCTCTCTTTTTCCTTCTCTCGCTAACTCCTCTGTCTCTTTAACAGACTCCCTGCCTTTTTTCACATGCCTCGCAACTACTTGAGATCTAATTTTATTCTAACTACAGCTGTGCAGTCCAACTAAACAGTACCGACATTAATTTTTAAGCATGGGTGTAGTTAAAGCTAAAAATAGACTCAACTACACCCCAACCAAAATTTAAATAGAAGGTACTTGCAAACCCTTTAAAACCAACCATAAATTACTCGAAGCATAACTCGCATAAAAAGGGCAAAATAAAAAAGACGGTTGCTCACTTGTTTCATTCGGGTTTGCTTAATATATGTTTAAGAAGAATTGTAAAGGAAAATAGATTTTCTTGATATACCCCCTAAATTCTTTGGTGTTTTCATATACTCCAGTTAGGGTTGGGTATACTCAAAAGTCTCAAACCCTTCAGAAATGTTCCAAGTTTATTGATTCCACTAAAACCCATTGTCTATCTATAAAATCTAAAAATATAATATCACTTATTTATTGTATTATACCTTATCGTCTTCTTCTCCATTGAAATACCTCTAACTTAGCCATGGAAACCTATCTACCATCGAAATATCATCTTCTTCTCCATTGAAATACCTCTAATTTCTCTTCTCTTCAACTCCTCTTTTCCCTCTCTGCTTTTTGGTTTTCACTGCTAAAACTTCCCTCTACTGCTTCATCAATTGCTCCTCTTTTTATCAATCCCACTACTCTTATATTTTATTCTTTTTTTAAACAATCTCAGAATTTCAGCGTACAACTTTATGGAACCAAAATCTACAAAACTTAATTACTGCTTTTAAGAGAATTACACTTTGTCTAACCAATAAGCAATATATATATGTGTGTGTGTGTGTGTGTGTAATGCTGTGAGGCCAGACCTCATTTCTTATTTTGATGCCAAATTTTTTATCAAACAACCCAACGTGATGTACACCAATCCGTACCCATTTTTAACCCATCCGTGCCAGTCACTTTGATCTACATGTTTTAAATAGGTTATGTATAAATTTTCACGAGAAAACCGACAAAATATCTGTCTTTGCTGGCATTAGCATTCAAAGAACATTCATAAAAGCTTAAGAAAAGTTCGATCAGAAAAGCGACAGAACACATACGCCTAAGAAAAAAGTGTCTACGAATTAGCAAGATATATTTTAGAAATTGTCCATGCCATATCCATATCATTATAATCAACAAAAATGTCACATGTGCTTAAACAGTTAAGTAGCAAAGTGTAGGTTCTCCCTTTCATGTAAGATCAAGATGGAAAGAAATTCGCAAATGGTCATTTGCTGTTATACAACAACTTGAGCGACAAACAACCAACAAAAGAATAACGGTGATATAAACTATGTGGGAGAATATGTGAGATGGCTGTCTCTTTTATTTCTTGGTATTACTTAATAGCTTGTTTGATTTCATGCATCAATTTCATTACTAATCAACCTATATAAACATATGGGACTTAATGGAGAAAAAATCCTCTTCAATAATGGAAAGAAAAAAGACCTCGCTATGTAGCCATTACTGTACAACTAAAATCGAGAAAGAAGAACAAAAGCAACGCCGTGTTGTTATGGACATTGGCCAATTTGTTGAGGGCATGGTTACATGGGTTGCCTCTGCATAAAAAGTGGGCTCATGCATGAAAAGGACATGGATTGCAATTGCATTCAATTACGGCCGTGCACACACCAAAAGACTCCTAAGCAACAACTAAAACATTGATTTCTATCCCAAAACAACCAGACAAACCTTCACAATAGATTCCAAAAAGATATCAAAGGAAACCAAACAAAAAGATTTTCATGCCTGATTAGTTCCAAAATTCAAATATAACATACAAATGCCACAAAATTCAGACAACATCAAATATTACAATAACCTCAAAACCAAAATATATGCATTAAATGCACTATTTAAAATAAGGAACATGCATAATTGAAAGCAAATACCTAAGCTTACACAGTAATAGAACTCGGAAATGACGACACGTAAATTTCCTGAAGAATATGATGAGGAAATTGTTATAATATAAATAATAAATTATCAACTATCAAACTTATACATTACCATATGCATTTATTACAATGAAAGAGTAATAACAAAAAATTTAGGACAAACATCATGCACCAATACTTATTCACATAAAGAATGCCGCTTACCCAAAAAAAGTCAAACATACATATCATTCCAAATAAAGACATGATTATAAAACAGAAAAATATATCACAAGAAAATACGACAAGTTAATACTAGTAATAAATGCCTAATTTTGCAACCTCAAGTTATCGACTAGATGCATACATGAGTAAGAAACGTCGACTATATATATACATGAATAAAATTTTAACACGTAAAATATAATGTTTTTTATGTTATTCGATAGATAAACATACACAATGTACTTGTCACACGTATATGGCATGTCCGACTCGTGCTAACCATTTGCCAGACAAACATTTGTGTCTATGACGGTGTTTTAAAGTATTGGTGGAATTTAGTATCTAAGCACAGAATTATATCTAAAAATAATATCTAAGCATACGGAAACACGGAAATTACATAGGAATGTGTACCTCAGATCTTAATGATCTTAGCAGCTCTAACCAAAGGATTAGCCTTAGCAATCTCCTCTCTTCCTAAAGCCTTGTAATCAAAAGAGCAATCGTGGATATCGGAATACCGATGTTTTCCACAAAATAGATCACCACATCGGCACCGGAATCCGGTGAGGCCCACCCTTTTCCGGCAACTAGAGCACCGAATACTGAATTGAATCGGGGTTTGAGATTCTTTCTCAACCTTAATTTCAGTAGGGACTTCAACCGAATTTTCAGGTTTTTCTGATCTTTGTGCTGATAATTCATGAAGAGGTTTTAAGCACAAAGAAGCAACAGTTGGCGAAGATGGATTATTGATAGTGTTATTAGTTGGTTGGGAAGGAGAAGAAGAAGATGGTTTGAGGATTTCAGCTTCATCTTTGTCAAGATTACAGCTTTCTTGTGCCATTTGATTATCTAAATAGAGTTAAATTTGAAAGGTAAATAGATCAAATGAGGCCAATTAAAAAAAGATGAAAAACGTTTTGTTTTTTTTAATTTCAAATTTTTTTTTTAAGGAAAACTGGGAATTTAAGCTGTGGGATAGCTTCAAAGTTTCAGAAAAAAAAAGATCATCAAAGAAAAGGAGAATTCTTAATTGTGAGAACAAAGGACCAATAAAGGAGAGATTTTTCTCATGGAATTATAAACAAATTCAAGAACCCACAAAGGGTTTCAGCTCAACAATCTCAGGTTTTGACTAAAATAGAAAATTTAAAGAAAATACAGCTTGAAATAATAAACAGAGCAAAGAGATGAAATTGGAAATTGAGGGGTTATTCTTGATGCAATTGAAGCAAAAATTGAAAACCCAGAAAGGCTTTGAGCTCTAGAATCCCAATTAGGGAGCTTTTGATTGGGTCATCAATTCCATCAAGAGAGATTAAAGGAAACCCCCAATTGACCCAAATTTCAGCCTAATTCAGGGAAAAATCAAATCCAAGAGATCAATCCAAAGTTCATCAGAAAAATTTCAAGAAGTGGAATTAATTTGACAGAGGCAAAAGGGGATGAGATGAGAAATTGGGGAAATGGGAGAGGAAACAGAAGGGAAAGGCCGTAGCTTTGGAGGTGGTGGAGGAAAAACAAAAAGAATATATCTTTTAAAGATAAATTAATTAATTAGATAGTTAATATATGAAATAAATAAATAAATGGTAAAATAAGCTTGTGGGTGAAGCAAAAATTATGGCCCTGTTGTCGTTTCCAAAGGCTAACATTTGAATGGTTCCTACAATGCTTAACTTGTTTATGCAACTACTTTTCCTAAGATCCATGTGATCTCTATGGAAACAAACCAAAACGAATGTGAGTCATCATATCTTATCACATCTCTGCAAATTGAGCAAAGTTTTTATTTTATTTATTTTTAATTTTTAGTCGCTTTTTGAGGAGAGATAATTTTGACTCAGTTTTGAATGTTAATTGTTTTGACTTGTAACCTTTGTGTTTCTTTTTTTTAAATGAAGAAATTATAAGGCTAAATTTGGTGTTAAGCTTAAAATGAGTTTAAGAGTATGGTTGACTTACTTGTCAATGACATGCTAAATAAAAAGATTAAAGGAAGAGATGTGATCACAAAGTTTAGGATGAGTTTTGTTGTCGTTGTCGGGATGATAATACTATTTTATTCGTGCTACTCTAAATACTAAAGAAATAGTAATATTGATATATTTATGCATAATGTTTGTTTATGCGTATGTGCATGGCATTACATGATCCTTAGAAGAGTAAAACAAGCTTATCCCAATGCACATTGTTAGGTGTTGCACCAAAATCACAAATGAATTATTGATGGCCAGCTCCAACAACATCAACAAAGAAAAGGGTTTTTTTACTTGCAGCGTCCTAAAACATAGCAAACTCCTTTTTTTCCATCAAAAACTTTGTGTTTACTTTTTGCCCTCCAAAACTAATAAGATACATCATTTTACTCTCTCTACGATTTCTATCAACTTTTAACAGCATAACATCAGGTTTTTCTTTAAAATATCACAATCTCTCCTCTTATTTCGAAATACACAATTTCTTCTCCAAATTGAAATTAAGGTTTTCTAAATTGACCAAGAAATCATTAGCATCTACAGCATTCTTCTCTCGCTATGAAAAAGTTGAATGCTTCTACGGTCTTACTTATTGTCTTCGGGTAAATGGTAAATTTAAAATCCATGGAGAAAAATTAAAGTTAAAATTAACGGGGGGGTTTTCTGACGGAAATCGTAAACTGGGTAAAATGGTGCATCATATTAGTTTTGGAAGGGTAAAAAGTAAATACCAAGTTTTGGGGGGTTAAAAAGGAATTTGCAATGTTTTAAAGGGCCTACAAATAAAAAAGACCCTTAAGGGAAAAAAAGGGACAAAAATATTCTTGATTGCTCATCAAACACCGAACAACATTTTAAAAAAACATTTCCATATAATTATATTAATGAAGAACTAAAGGCATATACACAACCCGCATGAAACTTTATATAAGCATTTTTATATGATGTTACTTTTCGCATTTACCATAAGCTTTTAAATCTTTCATGTATTTATGATGGTTGTAATGCTATTTAACTCCAATATCTGGGAAAGAAATGAGAAATTAAAATCCCGGATCAAAAACATTAAATAAATGTAGAAACTGTGCTTTTTTTTTCCTGCATATGATCACACTTTCTCTCTTTTATCAGGCAAGCTTTAAATAAGCTGTTGCCATACAAACAGGCTGGATTTCACATGGAGATAGATTTTGTTTTCATGTCACAACTTTAAACGCTGGGCTAAATTTGTTCTTATTTTAATAGGAATCTAAGCATGGATCCAAAGAACTTGAACGTTATCAGCCTTTTTTGGTCCTTTCTTGTCCCAATTGTCAGGGAGCTGTTGCTTAGCTTGCTAAAATAGAAATGCCAGAGCATCAATTTTATAAGTAATAAAAGGTTTACTAATTATTGCATACAATCGCTGCAGTATTGATTTTTCTTTTAGAATCAAAATATTACTATCTTTACTATTATAACTAGAACTCATGAGTACATGACAAAAAGTTTAATATTTTTTCATTTAAAAATGCAAAAAAAAAGAGAAAAATTCATGTGAGGATTGTAAAGTAAGAACATGCCATGTCATTTTTTCTTATACATATAGTTACACGTATATCCTTCAACAATTCTCAATACAAAATATCCTCTCTGGGAAATGAACAAGCTTTGGAAAATGAACAAATTTAATCAAATGTCTTCGAACTAACGACCATCAAGGAAGCACACTAAAATCTTGATGCATGGTTAATTTTTTCTCATCACACACTGACATATTACTAGTTAGATATTAAGGCAAGACAAAATAGTTTAGCAGATAAAAAGAAAACTAATTTTAGCTTACAACAAAATTTTGCTTTAAATACTGAGAAGTGAGTATCGCATTAAATTTAAACACAGTGTATGTTGCACGTGTTAATTAAAGAATTAATTATTTTTTAATTAAGAGGCCAGAGCGATCTAGTATTTTCCTATTCTCTTGATGACACGAGGCGGCGTGAGAGCAGAGGATTTTTCTCCTACTTTTACTTTGTCCAAAAAACAAAAAATTGAGAAGAGGGGGCTCTAACCAAGTCTCATTATAAAAGAGTACACATAAACCATCTGCTACAACTTTTTTCTTTATTTATTTTTTTACTTAATTTCACCATTTACACTAGCCACAATTTGAACAAATATTGCAAGCATACAGTAGTGAAATACAAATAAAGAGAATGAACATCCCAACAAAATAATGCATTTAAAAACAAGAAAATTTCTTATCCATAAAGCTAATTCTATTACATCTCACCCGGTGACCCTAAACTCATTCTTCACTTTGTGGAAAACAAATCCCAGCCAACCTAAGAAAATACGTCACTCTGTCACAATATACAAGTTCCCATGATAAATGCACCAAAAAGCACATAATGATACAACATAAGGATAAAAAATCATCGCAGTCTTGCTAATAATACAGATTAAGCTTTCGATTATGAGTGATATTTGCAATTACTGCAAGAACTCTCTCGGGTCTGTAACATAGCCTGTCAATGCCGACGCTGCAGCAGTGTATGGCGAAGCCAGATAGATCTGCCCTTCTTTGTGCCCCATTCTTCCAGGAAAATTCCTATTTGTCGTAGAGACACAAACCTAAAAGGTAAAAGAAAAACCCAAAAATTATTCATCAGATCACTTGTGTGTTTCCTTCAACCCTCATCACAACTTCAAAACTTCAGTGCAGTTGCAGAACGGAGAAGTTGGTATCAATCAACCCCCATTACAACTACGGAACTATGGTGCAGTTGCCAACATTTAAGTTGGTAACAAAGCACCGAGTTTCAAAGGTCATGGGAACAAAGTTCAAACCTCAAAACATCATTATAGTCAATTTCACACACGCACATGCAATTCTGCCTTTACAAGCGCGAGCCGAGAGCTTCCGCTAAAGGCATATCTGTGTGGCCCAAAAATACCAACTCTATCGGGAGTATTAAGTATTATGAAAGAGAGTTGTTTTTTTAGTGGTCATGCAATTATGCAAACTCCATTTTGCAAAGCTCCATCTCATTTGAAAAAAAGTCAATTGCACAAACTCCGTATAGCATGTATTCTCCGTCAAGTAATTTATTAGCACAAACACCCCCGCTGTTCATAGACCAATTTCCTAAAAAAATACTCTAATTCTATTCTAAATAACACGAACAAGTTCTAGAGTAAAATTAGACAATCATTTGAATAATTTAAGGTTGAATCTGTGTTTTTGAGAATTTTGATGAGCAGAGGGGTTTTTGCTCTGATAAATCTCTTGAGGTATAAGTGCTATTTGGGGTAAACTACATAGGGCTTTTGTGCAATTAACCCTTTCAAAAATAACCCTATCCAGTCATAGTTCAATTTTTTAGGTTATATCCTACTCCATTAATTTCCATTGTTTGAAGTTTAGATAAATAAGACAACACGATTTTAAATAACTGCAGTCATCTCAATTTTTACGTAGACATAAGAAGCTTAAGCATCTCAACTCCAAAACTATAGCCAAGCAAGACAGAGTGTGAACTTTGGAGTTAAGTTTTGGGGCCTGTTTGGGTATGGAGTTAGATAGCTGGAGTTTAAGTGGAGTTTGAGGTGATGCAAACTCTAGTTTGCAAAGTCCTACCTCCACTGTAAAGTTTTAAGTTTGATGGCTTTGGAGTTATCTAAACTTCAAAATGGATTGTTTCTTCTCATTGTTTGGAGTTCACAAAACTTTTGTTGGATTGAAGTTTTACAAAACTCCAGTTATCTTAACTTCGGAGTTTAGATAACCGCGTATTTCTATACTTCAAATACGGGGCATAGTCAAGATTCTAGAGAAAGTTTAGATAACTTCATGAAACCCCGGTGATCTAAATTTAACTCTACTCCCAAACAAGGCCTAGATAATTTTACAAAACTAGAGTTTTCCCAACTCAACTCCAAAGCCATGGAGGACTTGATTTGAGATACTTACAGTTATTCTCAACTCCAAAATCAAAAGAAATCAGAAATAGTTCAGAATTTGAAGTTAATTCAGAGAGCTCTGCAAAACTCCAGGTATCTACACCGTGCAAGTTATCTAAGCATCCTTCATCTTTCAAGAATAGACAACTTGCCTGAGGTTCATTCATTCGAGCATACGTGTCTCGAGGCCCACCCAAACAAGCACCACAACTAGGACTCGTCGGAACATCACAACCCGCTTCTTCAAATATCTGTGAACAAGTTTTACCCCCTGACCCCGGAACTCGGAGAGCATATAAATCCATCCATACCTTCAACAAAATAAATAGATATATGAAAAAACAATAGTAGGATTATTTGTTATTTATTGGGAACGAAACTAATCATTGGAAAAGTATGTATGTTACCTTGTGGGTGGCAGGGACAAGAAATGTAGGAACCTTGACCTTTTTCCCCTGCATACAAGTAAATAGTCGACTTGGTTAGTAGATGCAAGATAAACATTTTAACGTGTGTCTTCATTTTCATATGATCACATGATCGGAACAAAAAAATATGAAAGAGTTTAGATGGCTACCCAAATTGAGAATATGACAGATAATTATTAAGCTGAACATGACTCCTATAAACCCATAATTGCTCAGGTGAAATTTTTGGATATTGCAAATTTTTGTGCGTTCTATAAAAATGGGGAAACTTGATAGTGTTTTGTGTGTTATACCATATGATCTAAATATCTTAATCCGTCAATACGAAAGTTTTGTGCTCTTCTGCTTGAATATTAGCAGTACAAACTACAGTTCATCAATTAACTTCTACTCATCATCCAATGCCACTGAAAATTGATTTCCAGAACTTACCGAAGCCAGAAAAACCTTTGCAGCAGCAAGAAAATCCTCAGTCTTTCCACCAGTACATGAGCCAATATATACCCTATCAATTTTCACGTCTTTGCATTCTCTTGCTAAAGCACGATTATCCGGAGAGTGTGGCTGAAACAGCAAAGAAAGAATTAGGCACCGGTTACAAGAGACCAATTCTTGATGGTAATTATTAGGGCTGGAAAAAAATCATATAAGAAATACTTTAAATTGTAGTTACAAACCTTTGCAACCACCGGTTCCAGCTTAGAGACATCAAATTTGTAATCGCGAATAAATCTAAAACAAAATGGAAGATAGCTCGGCAGTAGAATATATAAAAAGAATATAAATATTTCTCAAGAAAGAATAGAGAAATGATCAAATATAATGAATATTAAGAGAGATAAGAACCAAACAACCTAGTGAAATATTTGACCTCAAGCAACTATTGTCAATCATCATTATACTAATAGAAAGTGGTATCAAAAGTGGAAATTTCCACTTTTACCCCCGACTTTCTATTAGTTTGGGTCTATGGCAAATATCAACAAGTTAGCAATTTTGTTATTTTTGTGTAGTAGTTGGGATAAAATTGAAAATTCCTCACTTTGGCAGAACTTCTCTTTATTTACAATTTTGCCATCAGCCCAAAACTTCTCTTTATTATTTTTGTGTAGTAGTTGGGATAAAATTGTAAATTCCTCACTTTGGCAGAACATCTCTTTATTTACCATTATGCCATCAACTCAAAACCCTTTTAGGTTTTCACTAAAATACCATGAGCTTTCGACATTTTAAAGGTAAAATACCGTGCATTTTGTTGTTTACTTTATCGCCGCTAGGTTTTCGCCAAAATGCCATGGGCTTCGTCTTTTTTCATATAAACACCATAGATTTTATTTATTGCAAGAAAATACCATGGTTTCATCATTTTCTAGATATATACCATGGATTTTATTTATTAGAAATAAATACCAGGACTTCCGCCGTTTTCTAGATTAATGCCATTAGATTTGTTTAACATAAATAAATGCCACGATCATTCATCATTTTCCATATAAATATCATGGACTTTGTTACTGTAAATCAATATAACCATTTTTCGCCATTTTTGGATAAATACTACGGACTTTGTTTATTACAAATAAATACAATGAGATTTCATTTTTTGCATATAAATACTATGGAATTTGTTTATTATAAATAAATACAATGAACTTCCGATAAATTTCAGATAAATACCATGGACATTGTGTATTACAAACAAATACCATGAAATTTTAATGTTTTTAGATAAATGCCATGGACTTTATTTACTACATAAATACCATGAACTTTTACAGTTATGATCACTGACATGGCTATTTATATGAGTTGTTGTTTATTTATTTTCATAGATTATGCTAAAAACCCGCCGCATCGTGCTGGTCTCGCCGCTAGTATCAACATATATTGAAATGTCATTGGAATTCTATTTACACTACTGCTCAAGCAAAATATACATATCAACGAATGCAAGCAACTGCTCCACTCTACATGACCAGTTCTCGAGCAGTTGATATTATTTTATAAGCTGTTCTCTTCTAATTTCAGACAAGTTAATTGGCTTTGATGTAATTAGACATTCTTTGTACATACACAGATATACTTTAGGGACGAGCTACAACTCAACAATTATTTCAAAACAGATTTTAATGGTTGTCACCTTGGCCATTAGACATAGTGGGAGTAGAAATATAGTGATATGTTCCATTTCTGATGAGGGAAACCATAAATGCAATCATCTTTGTATGGCATTAGAAATAGACTAGATACGGAAGCCGAAGACGTATTATGAAAGAGGGGATGGCGTACAAATTAAACTCACAATTACCTGGCATTTTCATCACTATATACGGGCTCATAACTCATGGGTGTCTTACCCTGCACAATAGGAGTTATTGTCAAGAAAAAATATATATTAAACACATAATTGTAAAATGAATACACAACTATCTAGGCATTTGGAATATGATCACTCGATAATTTACGTTTTTATGAGGGTAAACTACATAAACACCTTCAACTTTTCCTTATTTTTAACAGACCACCGTCGGATTTTAAAACATACAAATATCACGGCTGACGTAGGGTTTAATGCAAACTTTTTGATGGCGTGTCAAGTAACTTTTAACACAATATTCAGCATTCCATGGTAGCGGTTGATGTAATTTTTAGTACAGTGTTGTTCAATAAAAAGAACAGTAGAAGTTAAATGGTTTTATGCAATTTACCTTTTCTACTGTAGACGCTTATGACCCAAAAACAACTCATTTTAAGCATCACGGCATCAACTAAGGGAGACTTTTCATACCTCCAGGTACTTGAATGTAGTTGCATCAGCTGGG
Organism: Agapanthus africanus; assembly: GCA_030015575.1. Taxonomy (NCBI): domain Eukaryota; kingdom Viridiplantae; phylum Streptophyta; class Magnoliopsida; order Asparagales; family Amaryllidaceae; genus Agapanthus; species Agapanthus africanus. The sequence goes on from CM057337.1 coordinate 741,472,753, forward strand.
ACAACCCCATTTTTACCTCCCGCTTCAACAACCATGTTGCACAAAGTCATTCGCTCTTCCATCTTACAAATCATAAACCAATTAATTATTTGATGACATTAACAAAGTTTACCAACATTATAGACTTAATAGCATTATACTCGAATTACATTTAAACTTTCAACAGTAGAGCCAATGAATTCCATGGATTTATATGTTGCGCCAGCAACCGTGATTTCACCAATAATCTGCATAGAACAACATGAGTGAGTGTACAGCTCCTATTCATGCTTTAACAGAGAATTTAAGATTCAGGACAAATTATTAGCTGTAGAAAAATATCATTTCCATAGAGAAAGCTGCAGAATGTAACAACGTAGAAGGATAAAAATCCAATAAAACTAACTTGCAAAATCAAATCCTTGGCCAGTAAATAATCAGGCATTTCTCCATCCAATATGAATCTCAAAGTAGGAGGAACCTGCAATTTAAAAGACACAAAAACTGCACCTAAGACAACAGATTATTGGATAGAAATAGCAATATTTTTTTTCGAAAACTAAAAAACTTACTCCTATAGTATATTCTTCTTATGTTACAAGCAGCATACATGATTTTTTGTGAACTTACGACTGATTAATAATTCATTAGGAAATCTCAACTCTGATGCATGTGACTTTTAGTTTGGCAGGCTAGCTTTCAGCAAAAGTGAGTGTGTGCACAATACAGTTATCGAGGGTTTTCGGAGCATAAGTCACTAATCATATAGCAAGCGTATTGGGGTATGTTCTAGAAAATCCATGTGTCAGCTGTCATATGAAGTACAGAAGTCCAGGTTGGCATCTAAACTCACTTATATGACACCTACTAAATCCATCTTGTAATACTGGGTTGTATGCTATGGTGACTAGGAACGATCTCACTAAATCAAACCATCTCAGTATAAGCAGCAGCCAATATTGCTGGTCATTCTAAAATAAACCCCAAAAAAAAAGTTACAAACTTATCTCAGAAGCCAACACAAAATATAATCCAAAACTAGAAGCAAAAGAGCAGGGTACAAATAATAGCCATACCCAAAAATAATTAAAGAAAAAAAGAACACATGCATATAAAATAACGTCGACAGTGAAACAAGAGAACAACAGAAAAGTGCAAGGACAGGAAAATAAAACTATATATTCAAAGGAAATATATAGAACAGCACAAGATCTTCTTAAGCAGCGGCGTAGTCAGGGGGGGCTAGGGCCCAGGGGCCCCCAACCTCTGGCGAGCCTGTATATATTGTTTTTTTCTTGCCAAAATCTTTAATGCATGCTTTTGTATTTTTTATTTCAAATATAAATATTACTCCCTCCGTTTCAAAATGTAAGTCCTCTTTTGATCTTTTCGTGTTTCAAAATATTAGTCCTTTTACACGTATCAAGAACCTTTTTTCATTACCAAGACACTTTTACTACTTGATTCCTAAACTACCCCTCAATAAATTCCCTACCAAGAAAGTAATGAACATTAATATGGTTAATATGGGTAGTTTGCATTCATATAATCATAGGCTTAGATTTTCTTAATGGGTGTGCAAAAGCAAAAATGGACTTATATTTTGAAACGGAGGTAGTATATTATGGAAGCAAAAACAATAAAAAAAAAATAATATGTACATAACAATCTGCAAAGAATAATATATTAATTAATTAATGACGCAGACACAACTAAATCACATATTTTTGAAGCATTATTTATTTTGAAAATTGTGTATAAAAATATATATAGCTTCTTTCTATACAAACCCTTATAATTGAATCAATATTGTAAACATACAAAAGATAATTGTACTAATTTAAAACGGTTTTTAAAATCAGCTGGTAATATTTTTCACTCTATGATCATGTTTTTATGTCAAATGTATACCCAGCTCCCCAAAACAAAAATTCCTGGCTCCGCCCCTGTTCTTAAGATCAGGAGAGAAGGCCATAGTTACTTATCCTCTAGTGTAACTCAAATATTGCAGAAGTTGACTCCGTCCATAGGATGACAGTTAAAATTGAACAGTGGGTTGAGGGTGTAAATTATATTTTAAAGAGTACAAAATTTAAACACTTATGTAGGCCATCATGGGACATGGTAAATAATTTATTAGTTTCTAAGAAGTCTTTTGCAAAGTTGTCGGATCGTGATAGGTATCTTGTCTAATCTTTTTTAGTTATCATATCGTGTATTATACAATATTGTGTATTGTAAAAATAATCTTTCTTTTGTGCAAAAATGAAGTAAACAAGTATACAACTATGTATAGCATAAAAATGATCAAATTATAAACAGAAAGCGATATGCAACTAAAAACAAGTTTTAGAAGTTGCAAATTCACAAATACTAATATATGTCACACTAACTCAAGTAAGAAAATAAAAAAAGTTACAAGAAAAACAACTATATGACAAGAACTTAATAGGTTATATGAATATATAAAGCATCCCTCCAAAAACAAAAACAAAATACGAGCCTAAAAATAATGAATAAATCAATCATCTCCGTTTAATCTATCACTGTCATAGTTCTTGCCGGCTATTAAAATCCAACCGTGGCTTGAAGCTAGTTGGTGAGCAAGCAACGAAGGAGATGGAGCTTTTCATATGAAGCTTTCTCGACAAAGATGTACTAGCGAAGTGTGTTCTCAATTAAATAGACAACAATGCAAATTTGATTGAAGAGATTAGTTGGCAATGTTGAGATGCAAGCAGAGTCTCCGATGGGAGAGGAGAGTCGGCGCGAGCCACAATTGAAAATTAAGATATGGTGAAATTTTGGTAATTTCACCCTAGGATCGAAAGAAAGAATTAATTTATGCACTAGGATAACATGTTTATAAATATGCAGATCCATTACCCACAACTTAAAACCCAATAAAAGCTTATATCATATAATAGATGATGGGCCCGATACACCGCTACCATTGGTATTGTATGATACTCAGCTACCATAGGTATCATACGATACTCAGCTACCATAGGTATAGTACGATACTGTTCTTACGAATATATCTCTACTGACTTTTGTGTGACAGATGAGATTGCATGACCCACTTCACAAATAACTTTCTATAGAGAAAACTAGATGATTCCATATAATATGAGTTTAGTTTGATTCTTAGCATTGCAATCACCAACAACATGAAAGGACAAAAGTTCAAATATCGCACTTTACTTCATTAGGTAAAACTTACCTTGAGTAAAAGTTTCCCAGTGCCCATAACAAAACCTGCATCAGTATTACCAATACCGGTAGCAAACTGACCAAAAGCTCCAGCATTACACGTGTGTGAATCTGTGCCAAGCAAAACCTAAACCAAAAACATTTAAGTTCAAAATCAACTTATAAGTATGCTACTAAAATTAGGCTAAATTACACTAAACTACCCTTACTATAGCTGTTTTCCACTAAACAACCTTAAAGGTTTTTATTTTAAATACAGTGAATTCCCTTAGACTTCTGTTTTAAGGGTTTTTTTCCACTAAAATAGTAAAATGTTACAAGGAACATTCACCTCTCCAGGTCTGCAATGCCCTTCTTGGGCAAGAGCAATATGACAAACACCTTTGTAATCTGGATTAGCCTGCAAGTTTACATAAAAAACATTATATATACGACCAAGCAAGTTGAACAAGGATCATTCTTGAATACGAAGAGTAATTATTTCAGCATCACATGCCCTGAAAAGTATTAATCACAAGAAAAGAAGGTGTTGGATGACATACCCTAAAATTTCCAAGGTCTTTGATATCGTAAAAGTATTTGATGTTTTGTTCATTACAGAAGTCCCTCAAAATGTCAACATTCCTGTTAGCGCGTTCATCACTAGTAAAAATGTAATGATCTGGGATTATAACAATCTTCTCCCGGTCCCAAACCTACAACCAGAAGTTCACGGATTAAAAGAAATATATAAATAATAGTGTATGCGCTGAACAACCAGAATTTGTAAAGGCGTATGAAGAAACTAAGTGTAACCAAATCAAATCTGTAGGATAGACAACACTCGTCTATACTGAAAAAGTGCTAATTTAAATCAAATTAAATTCCTTGATACATGAATGCAAGACTTGTTCAAATGTAAGTTAAGGTGGAATTTTCAAAACTGGAACAAGCATGCAAGACTCATTCAAAGTGACAATGATGCATCTTCAATAAGGCGCAAAGGGTTGTAATTTATTGAAATTGCTTTTTTAAAGAAGGCTTACTTCAGTGATGTCACGGGCAATAGCATGCCTATTTATGGCTGACAAAGCAAAAGAAAAGAAACTTAAGGTTCTTTTGCTGATGTTAATGCTTTCTTGTTTAAAATGAATGAGCAAATACTTGGCCTGGTACATTATAAAGTTCACATGTGTGGTCAATTCACTCAGAATTACCACACTATGAAACTTCAACAATTTCTTGCTAAAAGCCCAAAGACTGAAACAAGAAATAGAACTTACTACGAATAAACTAAATATGCACAATTCTTACACAGAATTCACACTACTACAAATAAAAGGTTAGCATGTGAAATCGCTGGATTAGCCAGCAAGCATATCAAATAGATGAAAAGTGTTGCATGCAATATGTTATAAGTAACAATATCACGATTTTGAATATAATAACAATTCAAGGTTCCAACATCTACAAACACATCAAAAGGAGCAAATTCCCAACCTTGGCATTCTGCCCAAACTCTTTCTTGAAAATTCCGATCGTCCCGGGCCCACAAACATCATGGGTCATCAACACATCGATATTCACCCAAATGTTCTCTCCTGGCTCCAAGCTCGACCTCTCCGAGGCCCTCGCCAGAATTTTCTCGGTCATGGTCATCGCATGCTTCACCTAAAAGAGATATTTTTACAGTAAATCAATAATCATCATACAAAAACTTAGATCAAAATGAGCTAAATTAATCAAATGGGGCAAGAACCCAACCGAGCCAGTGGATGTTGGTGACCGCCGACGCTGCGTCGGCGCCATTACTGAGAGAATCTTATTCAGAGCTCGCCTTCGGCAATTACTTGTTGCAGCTGGATACCCTACTTCAATCTATCGAATTAAAACCCAAAAAACCTTTTTAAAAAATCAAAATTGGCAATTAATTTCGATGAAAAAGAATGAAAAGGGGCGAAAAAAGAGGACCTTTTTGCCGAAGAGAGCAGAGTTTGAGGTCATAACAGCAGAAGCCATTACAAAAATCGTAACTTTGATTGATCAGAGAAATATTTTTGGCTGAAGGAGGGAATTTGAGGACGCTGGTATGCACTGATTTAGGGTTTTGGTTGAAAGGCTAATTGGGATCCATGTAAATTCCTGGGCCAAAAACACTCAAACGGGTCGGGTTAAACTTCGTCAAAGAATAGTAGGATCCAAGGCAAGTCAACCCATCAAGTCTTCGAGATGATGTTTGACAGCTATTGAGTCTGTGAAGTCAATTTTTCTTTATTGTTTTCGTACATAACATTAAATGTAAGGTTTCTTGGTTTTTTCTCTTTACAGAGAGAGTATTACATGCCTAGAGTTATACATCCGGACTGGGTTATGGGAGAGAGGGGAGACTTGGACAACCCACATGGGGCATGTGGTCTCATATCTTTCATCTCTTTCTTTCTCTTGCTCCGGTGTATATGCCAGATGCACACTATAATTTCTAATCTTTTGTACTGTTATCTCTTTTGTTAAAACTGGAACTCTAAATAAAATTTTATAATGTGCTGATCAGATACGTCTGATCATAAAAGAATAAGAAATAGAATCAATGTTTAAAATAACTCACTATATGTCCGCTGTCTTATATTATGTAACGTAGCTTAGCCTCTTTGCTGCATAGTGTCGGAAAATAGCTTAAATACAAAACAGCTTACTTTTTTTTTCAAACGGCTTATGCTATGTTATATGTACGCTATTTCCACATAAGATTTTCTATTAAGATTCTTAAAATTTCAGTATCTAATTCTAAACTATACGAAGACAGTCGTATTGAAGCTCTAACCTATCAATTTGAAATCATATTTAGTAGACATGTTTCTCAAATCGAGATTATTTGAATGGTTTTCGATACGTTTGATACAGTTATGAATCATACATATGAACTCAAGAATTGAAAATTAAGAAAATAAAGTTATGTTGCTTAGTGTTGTATATTCTATATCTTTATAATATATAAATTATTGTGAATAAGATGATAATAATAATAATAATTGGTAATTCGTGTAGCTTACGTTATGTGCAATACTGTTTGTGCTTTTCGTTATTCAGTAATGGAAGACTACGCAACACACTGTCGCTATTTTGAACATTGAATAGAACCATGGGTCTAATCAAGTATCAAAACTAGTGTTTTGGACATGCACTGCATGTATTTATTAAATTAGACCTTTTTAAATACCGGATCGGTTAGTTTAGATAGCGGGAACAATTTCTTTAAAGGGAGAGGGTGTAACATTTCGTAAAAATTTAAAATATTTATTTTGGATTTATTTAATAATAAAATGAATTTTTATATATGAGACAACATTTGATTTTTATAAGTCTATTTCAAAATGTGTTATGACAAGTTATGCTGTTCTCATTTTAGTTTTTAATTAATTCTTTTTATTTTGAGAATGAGAAAAAAAAGATAGGTTGACGAGGATGAACCCTCACCCATCACAACTAAATATCTAAAACATAACATCTAAATATCTAAACATAACATCTAACATATTATGGTTGCTTCTCCCTCCTCTCTGATTTCTATCTACACAATTATCTTCGTAACAAAATATCTCCGCCTCTTCTCCATTCTCACTCAAACCCTAGCCTCGCTCCACCAAAATCACTATGGATCTTGATGATTTCTTCACATAGGTTGATCAAGACATCAAGATAGGCTTATATCTCTTCATAGATCTTCATCAAGACATTCCCAGAGCTTGGATCCCTCTCATCTTCATCTAAAAGAGGTAAAAAATCTTCTTTTTCTGAGTTTTAATCACTTCGTATTATGATATCTTGGGTAAAGTTTCTATCTCGATGGATTAAGTTTTGAAGTGGTTAAGTTTTGCAGTGATTTACTAGTGGTAGTGAGGTTGGTAGGCTTTAGTTGATAGTCACTACTTGTCTGAGGGAGATAGAGGAGTTAAAATGCTTGGTGATTTAGTTTTAAATGTGTTTTGAGATTTAAAATTAGGAATTTGTGGAAATTTCGGTGTTCAAATGATATCTCGTGTAATTTTGGAGCTCTGAAAATTAATTAAAGTATTTTTCTGAGGTGCTGGGACTGACACGAGACTACACCCAAAGCCCGAACCTTCCTTGTCTGGTCCATCCCTGGCGGGTAGATTCCTACCCATCTACGCTAAGAATCTAAAGCCCTCCTCAAGAGGCCACCGTGCATGTTAATCTCCGACGGGTTGATTCCTACCCTACAAAGAGATGTGGTCGTCAACCCGGATCTGAGAATGAACCAGTACCGACCTTCCAACACTTGGATATCTGTTGATTCATCCTAAATGAACGATCGCCGTCTCAACTCTAGGGAGGGGAAGGGCACCGACCTTTCTACACCTGGCGGTCAATCGACTTACATTCGACGCGCGATCATCATCTAAAAGGCATGTCATCGACCTACGGCCTAACACTTAAAAAAAAGGACTGGCAAGCTGAAGCACTCACGCAGAAAACACGTAGTCATGCAGAAGAAAATAAGCTCAGCTTTATTTATGTTCCAGAAATTTTTGCAAGGTGCTCTGGCTCCTCAGCCTTACAAAAAGATGCTCGGAGGCTTACAAAATTTGAAAAACAAAAAACTCACAAGGCAAAAAGGCTCATGCTGCGGGCTTCGCCCGGGTCTCGTCTTGCTCGGCACCGTCCTCATGGGCTGGGGCTTCTACCTCCGCAACCTCCTCTCCCCCGATGGCCTCCCCGGCGCCAGCCACCTGCGGTGTATCCATCAAGAGCGGGACTCTGGCGCGGAGCTCGCCGTCGGCAAACTTCGGCATCAACGCCTTGACGGCATCAAGAGCCTCATGCTAAATGATGGTCGAGGCTTCGGCGATGTCAGCGTAGAACTGGTCCGACGCTTTATACTTCTCCACCGACTTCGAGGCTCGGAGCTCGGCAATCTTCACCGTCTCAAGCGCCGTCTCGGCCTTTCTCTTGCTGGCATCCCTCGACTTCTTAATTATGGCACATCGCTTGCCCAACTCCTCCAACTTATCCTGAACGGCTTAGTTGGATGCACTCAGAAGTCGTTAGGACTCCTAGCACTTGGAGACCGTTAACGCCTCGGCGGCCAACCGGGTTTCGACGGCGGCTGTCTTCTCCTTCTCCTGCTGCAGCTCAAGATGCAGATCCTCCTCCCGCGAAGACGATTCCCCTGCCTTCCTCATGGCCGGGGCAATCTCTTCGGATTTCATATTTACGATGAGAGCGTGGTGTTGGAGAACCTGAGCAAAGCAGCAGAAGCTGTTAGAAACATTCAAATTAAGAAAGAGCATTTAACGGAATCCTTAAAGGAAACGGATACCGACGTGAACCGCCTCCTGAGCGATGGCGGCCACTTGGGCCTTAAGGGTTCCCAAGGGAATTTTGCCCCCGGCCGATTGCTCCATGTTGGAGAGCAAGCTGTCGGCAACCGAAAGCCCCGAGGGGACCACAAAGCAAACGTTCCCCTCCTGCACGGGAATCCCCTCAGGAATCTCAGTAGACGGCGGACGGGAGATCGTCTTTTTCCTCTTGAGGGGAGCTTCGACACCCTCTTCCTCCCTCCTTGCCTAGGGCGCCGGGTCTCGCGCATGCTTCTGCCTGCCCCCGTGGCGGTCATCGGGGGCTCGGGGTGCTGCGGAAGGCCTCGCCGGTGGAGATGGTCTCAGGGCTGAGCTCGGGCCGACTTGGGACAAGCTCACGCCCCCGGCCTTCTTCTGGGACGTAGCGGCTATGGCAACTAAGATCTTGGACCGATCCATTTGTCCTGCGAAAGGAGAATACACAAAAGAGTCAGTGATGCTAGAAGGGCAAAAGAAATCATTCAAGTCTAAACATATCGTCCAAAAGACCTAACTTACCAATGAAGCGAGCGAGGTTGAGCCCGGCTCAGCTAAGAACCTGCTCGGAAAAGAAGGACGTCGGCCCGCTGAATCGGCTCCCATATGGATACCGTCCCCGCCTCAGGCGAGGATGACTGCTTCGCCCTCGGGCAGTCGGCCCTATGGCACTATGTAGGCACGGGCCAATTCTCGCTCTCGGGTGGCCCGACGAATACAAACTTCTCCTTCCATTCATGAATGAAAGAAGGGACGACTACCACACCCGACCCGGCCACCCCGCCCTTGCGTTTTTTGAAGGAAAAATACACCAAGCTCGGCTTGTTCTTGCTAGTGCCGAGGTGATTCTTATTGCAAAGAAAGGAAGTAAGAAGGGTCAAACTGAAGGGGATGTCCTCAAGTTTCAACCGGACCAGAAACCCGAGGAGGATTCTCCAAGAGTTCGGCGCTAGCTGGTCCGGGGAGAGATGGAAGCACCGAAGTGGTAGTTATATATATGCCCTAGAGGCCATTGTTGTGCATATGATGTATATTATAGTGGATGCTTGGATATATATAGAGAGGACTTTCTTTCTCGTCATGATAGCATGCTATTTGGTTTCACTTTATCTTAACATGTTGATTTATATTAGTTTACTGTCTTACTCTCACATGTTGATAAAGCCCTTAGGATATGTACTCGACTACTGGGACTATGATGAGACCATACTAGTGGGGCCACGGTAGTCTATGAGTACATCCTATAATTGTTCCTAGTCAAGGGTGTATCGAGACAGGGCATCGATACACCAGAGTAGACTAGCGTATACGCATCTTGACCCATATGATGGGCGATAGATGATCTCATATCCATCGGTGTTTGACATCAAAGATGGTGTACGGGTGCTCAGTGGAGACTGGGTACACTGGACGGACTCGCCGAGAACTCCCAGATGGTATTATACCTCACGTCAGATGGCAGTTCTCTGGTGACACTGGTACAGGTTAGTCTGTAGACCCGAGATCGTCATAGAGTCTTGTGTAATCCCCACTGTGCTTTGATTTTCACCTTACCACGTCCAAGAGGGCGTGCAAAACGGTGGCTTTTGGATACAGTCCCGAATCACATGGAGGCAATGAGCGATAGGAGGGGATTCGTCTCTCCCGGTATAGGGAGTTGATGTTGTGCTGTGTTCGATTGGCTATAACTGGAAGTCCCTGGCCAGGGCTGATAAAGAGTACTACCGGTAAGTGTTATCAGTAGGTTCTCGACCTATTATGAGCCTCACATCGACACGACTTATCGGTTACTAGGGTCTGACGTATACCACCCCTAGACTAGATATGCGACATATCAGACGAAGTGACCGGACTGTACGGTAGTGTTACTGATTGGATTCACAGGAGAATGTACAGGCTTGCTTGTTGATCTTCTGATCGCTAAATACCTGGGTGACTGTTACGTTTAGCTGACCGCTTGCAGCTTGTGGGTGTTTGATATGATCATCACTTACTGCCGGCGTATTGACGATTCTTTAGAGTCCTACACAGAGGTTTCTTGACTCAGGCAAAACGGAGTAGGAGCACATATGTGATACGTGCGGGACCAAGAATAATACGATATAAGATACCGTATTCTATTCTCGCGATATTTGATATCAGCCGGGTCATCGGATCAAGTGTTGATTCAATGAATCGGTACATGATATATTAGTCGGTTATATGCGATATAACCGGATTGTCGGATCAAGTGTTGATTCGATAATTTAATGTATAATTATATATGTGATATATTACATTATATTATCTAATATTGGCTCGCTTTATTGATTCATTTTCTCACCAGATAATACATTGATATATATGCGATATATGTTAATTGTATTATTTTCTTTTGTTACAGAAATATATTATATATATGATATATAATATTGTAACAAGTTATGTTTACAAATGCAACATGATTAGTGGAGATTAAACATGGTTAGGGTTTGATTTGGGTTAGTCTTTTCTTGAAGCTTCTAGAAACTTTTGTTTTGTTTCTTGCAAAGATATTATGTGTTGATATTTTTGGAGATATTTTCTTAACCTAACCCACACCCTTTACCCTAGTTAAATCTCTACAATGGTTAAGTCTTTCTTGACTTAACCATGGTTGCAATTGTAATGATAATAACAATTCATTGTTCATCACAAAAGAAATTCTTCTTCTTCTTTTTCTTCTTTTTCTTCCTCGAGCTCTTGAAAAACTTTTTAGATTTTTCTTTTGTGATGGATAAGTGTGAGATCTTGAAAATAAAAGAGAGTATGATTCCTACTTCATCATCCTCATCTAATCTAGCCAATTAGATTAGGGTGTTCACTTCATTAATACTTGATTAGTGAGTGAGAGCTTGAGTTAAAGAAATTTCAAGGTAGATCATCTTAGAAAAGGGAGACTTTAAGCAAGTATGGATCATTCAGGTTGTGGAGCTTCTCTTGAGTCCGGGAGATCATGGATCGCGGCGAAGAGACTACTACTCGGAGCTTATGAAGCGAAGGAGCAGACTACAAAGGTTGTAATCCCTCTCTCTTAGATGTAAAGATATTTACTTGCATGTTTAACCTTAATTATCTAGCAAAGATCCTCGCTTTAGGTTGTTCGGCACGTTTAATTTTTAAATCGGGCATGGTTGATGCCTTATAGACCCTTGTGACAGTGCCAAGTAACCCTACACGAAATACCCCACATACCTTGGTTGGAAAGGGCACGCGCATTCCCACTCGGAATGCTTCCAAATATAAAGCAATCTCCTTCCCTTGCACTTGGTCCGCCCGTTCGCCCTCTTTAGCCAAATGGAGAGAATAGTTAGAGGAGATATGGAAACAAGCCCGAATCTCGGCAAGCTCATCTACATCCCTCAAGACGGAAGACGCATCGCGGGCGTCCCCGATGCGCACCTTAGGGGCCCTTGTCGCCACCGGACGGCTAGTGATGCGGATAGCCCTGGCTCTTTGGGGCGAGCCCGACACAGAGGAAGTAACAAGAGAACCCTCTTTGTTGTCAGCAGCCAAAGAGGCGAAAGACTCTCTAGACTCGGCTCCAACAACTGGAACCTCATCGTCCGACTCAACCCTAATTATTTTTACAGACTCCTCAGAAGAAAACATCTAACCTGATTCAAAGGGATTGGTTCTCCAAGGAAAAAATACAAGGGATCCGATCTAACGGAGGGAGCGTCGAGCAATCTTTGACAACGAATGCAAATTATGACGGAAAGTGTTGGCCCTAGGGAGACCCCTCCTATTTATACACTGCAAAAAAGGTATCCAACGGCCTAAATCAATTCCCGCCAAAACGAAGCATCGCGTTCGCCAACCGTCAAGTCTCCACGTGTCGAACGACCACTGGGGACGTCCCTTCGATCGCAGGCGACAGCGACAACCTGTCGCGTCCGCCAACCCGCTTCACACGCGTGGCCTGTGACTCAACAGACAAACGAGCGAATCGGCACCCCCTTTTTAATGCGCGATCATTTCGCTGATCCGCTGATATCATCGGAGATACACGCGAAGATCCAAACGCTGGGGGATACGCCACGTGGGTCCGGAAATCTGAACGACACAACTGCCCAACACCACGTCGTCCCGGAAAATCCGCACCGAGGATTCCCGACAACAGACTGAGCGAGACAAACCAAGCAAGCCACTCTCGACCCGACCCATAAATCGGTCGAAACGAGAGTGGAGGCTAATGATCATGCTCATAAGTGAGAATATCTCATACCACGACACGTGGCGCATGACGTATCACCCGCGACAGCTCACTAGATTCCTTGGGGGCTACCGAGGCAGACTCGGTGTGGAACACGGATGACCTTCCTTGGTTCGTCTCCAAGCTTACACTCCGCCTCTTACCCAAGAGCGCCCATCTCCTGTGCTCGTCTCCGAGTTATTGCGGAGCTGAGCTTTCTCGGCCTCCGAGCTCGTCTCCGAGCCTCACGCCGAGCTAAACCTCCCCAGCTCTCCCGGACAAACGAGAACGCGATGCTCTAGCGCTTCCGCAACGGCTCCGCGTATCTCGCCAACGCGAGATATCCGCCACCCCACGTCTCGCGTCCCACACTGGCGCATTTCCCCATTAATGGGTGTATCCCGCCATTAATAAGGGGATCCCGTCATTCATGATGGCGTAACGTCAGGGACGTAATCGAGGGCAAAAATCTCGCGCCTGCTCGCTCCATGCGACCCCTATAAACACCCTTCTCTCAGACGACTCAGTTAAGGCAATTTTAATCCAACAAGCCGCTGCTCTGCTCATTTTACTCGGCTGGCTTGATCGTCGGAGGGTCCTACAGTAGTCAAAATCAACTCATTGAGATCCATACGCCTAAGTTGACAGACTTCAACTCAAATCTTAGCCGTTCAACGGCGCTCGCTACAGATAGACGAAGGACAGCATTTGAAGAAGATCCCAGCTCCATCAGAGAGGTTGCAGATCGCGGAGAGATCCGACCCGTTGAGCTCGACGGCGTCGATGCGGCCGGTGGAGGCGTCACAGGCGACGCCGTTCCAGCTGCCGCACACGGACCCGTTCCACGTCAGCAGGGCGGATCTCGGATCCGCGAGCTGGGACTTGAAGGCGAGGAGGGAGAGGGCGTCGTCAGCGTCGATCTCGAGCTCCGCGGATGCCGTCGTGAGAACGAAGAGGAGGATAAAGAGCGGCGCCATGGCGATTAGCGTTAGGTTTTAGGGTTTTGAGGGGGGAAGAGAGAGGGGAATTAGCAGGAGATGACAGAGGCAGACATTCTTCAATTATATTTGGGGAGCATAGTTTATTATGAGGATTGGCCATTAAACAAAGCAGAGAGAAAGAGAGAAGGATAATGGATTTAAATATTTATTATTATTTGGTGTTTCCTTTTTGGAAAAGACGGGGATTTTAAAAAAATAATAAAGGGGAAAGGAAAGGTGGGCCACGTGAGGGAGGTTTGCTCAGTAAAAACGTGAACTCGAGAAGAAAGGTAGCTGGATTGGATTTGGAGGTGCGGATTTGGTTAGAGCCTGTTTGCTTGCAGGATTTTGAAATTTGGATTTCCAAACAGTATAAATGAAAAAAATCTAGATTAACTAATTTTGTATTTGGTTGGTATTGAATTCCTAGTGTTGGATCTATAGATCCTTGTAATTTTTATTTGGTTGAGAAAAAATAAGTGGGATCTGGATATAAGGATTATTGAGAGAGATATTGAGAGTTTTTTTTAATAACATAAAGTATGTGGGACCCACGTGGACAGTATCAAATCTATAGCTTTTTTTGGATTCAAAAATAAAAAAAATGATCGGACTCTAAAAAAAACGAGCAAATCCAAAACAGCCAAAATCCTACAACCAAACAAGGAATTTAAGAATCCAAACAGTGCCATATCCTATTCTAATCCTGCAACCAAACAACCCCTATGGACGTCTTTTTCGAATTTTTTATGGGAGAAAAATATGCCTTCTTTTTTAATTCAATTTGCTTAACTTATCTTTTATATTAAAATAAATGCTGGATTTTTTGCGTGTGCGGATAGCACGGGTCTGAACGGGCCGAAACTTGGACGGTTGGGGTCGACTTGAGTTCAGGTCGGCTCGTGTTCAATTACGAGCTGTGTTTGGCTGGATTAAACTTTATTCGGTACATTTACCTTGGCTCGAATTCAGTTCGTTAACGACTTAATCACAAAACAAGTTGAACCCATGAATGAATAAACATGTTTTGCTCGGATTCTTTTGTGACTTGTTAGCAAATATTGTTGAAACATTTGTAATATAAAGAAAAACGATTTAGATAGTTTAAGTATTGGGTATATGTGTATTTGAAAACTTAGAATTATTTTAAAATATTACAAATGCATAAACTAACCAAACCCAAGCTATAAGCTTTAAACAAACGAGCTAAAATCAGCTCAAGCTCGGCTTGTAAATGAGTATAGTCTTCAACTCAACTTCGGTTTGTTAACTAAATAAGCTCTTATCGGACTGACTCCGACCGATTCTGTTCGCTTAGAAGCCGTAGGTGCCATGCGCGTATATAGATTATATATAATTAAAGTAATACAAGAATAATTTTAAAGATTGTGGCTAATATGTTAATATTCTTAAGGTTTGTTACCGTTATTCACAAAGATTTAAGATAGCTTGAGCAATTATCGTTGAAATCTTTTATGATTTAATTTTTCTTATAGTTGTGAGAATATTTGTCTTGTAAAGGATTACATTGAGATTTCATTTTGAAACCCTATGTCTTAAAATACTAATAAATGACTTAGAAAATTGATTTAAGAAGGTCATGCATAACACGAAAACATTTTCTATCCGGCTTAGGGGGAAGTTTTTTTGATGAATTGTTGGCCCATCTATACGCATCATGACTCAAGCTCTATATATAAGATCTGGAATTTCAGATTGCATGTATGTCCTTTACTTTTACATTTTTATGGTTGATAAGTAAGAGTATCGATGTCGGGGAACGGGATGGAGGGGGAGAGATTATGTGTTGAGAGAGTATCTCTGGAAGTAAGGGAAAAAAAGATTAGAATATTTTATACTTTTCTAAATTCTTTTAATTGAAGAATGAGAAATGCCCCATGCCCTCCATTCTCTATTATGATGGTAGAGATGACCTTGAAAATTCTCTTATATGAAGATTTGCAATTAATCTTGATATATACATGATCTAGTGTTGCCATTAGACGTTTCAATACATGTGTATTTTCTCAAAACTAGAAACTTATGGTTTCAGACTTCATTATGTTCGGCTTCAAATTTTACTGTTTTCAAAATTTATCGCAATAAGTCTGATATTTGATATTTAAATTAAAAAAATGAGAATAACGTGTTCTTATGACGTTAAAAGTCATCATTCGACTATACCTCATGAACGATATCTACCGTTCATTTTTAACCTTTAAGGTCTAATGTCAACACATACCAATATCTAAGTGATCTTCGTACATTATAAACGAGTAAAGATATGCCATATTACCCATACCCCCATCAAAATACAAACAAGCAAGAGAATCAAAGCTACCACCTTCCCCTAAATTTTCATCCAATTCCCTATCCCATTATATATATTTTTTCGCTCCAACACAACACCCATCTCAATTAAAATAAAAAGAAAAATAATCGATGGGCCCCACCACTCCCCAAAAATAATCAATCTCATCCTCACCTTATGTATATATATATAATGGAGAAAAGATGCCAGGAGTGAATTTCCTCCTATGGCGTCGAAAAATTACATCCTCCTTTATTTGTTCCGACGATCGGCATACATCATATTCATCGTTATCATTTAAGATGTGGGTACACCAAATTTCATGCGATTCTACGATTTTTTCACCTTTTATGGGTTCAAAATTAACGGTTTACCGACAACATAACTTTTTACTCCATAAAATCAACGGTGAAAAAGTCGTAGAATCGCATGAAACCTGGTGTACCCAAATCTTAGATGATAACGATGAAGATGATGGATGCCGATCGCCGAAAAAAATAAATTAGGACGTACCTTTTCGACGTCATAGGAGGAAATTCACTCCTGGCTCTGCCCTCCATTAACCTCTCTCTCTCTCTCTATATATATATATTCCCCCAAATGGTATCCGCATCCGAACCCATTATTATTAGCCTTGCCCCAAATGAAGCAAACCCCAGTGTATCGCAACGGCCCCAATTCGGGTCTGACCCGCTACGGATCCGCGCCCGGTTCGCTCCTCACCAGCATCGCGGAGTCCGTCATCAGCGAGGGCGGCGCTGGCGGGTTCGGGTCCGTTATCGTTTCAGGACCCGGGTCTGATGCTGTTCCGATGACGAGATTCTTTTCTAGTGGAGGCGGCGATCACTCGCCGAGCTCGCTCACTTCGGAGTCTTCGTGCTTGCAGAGACCTTCTTATAATGGAGATCGTAGATCTGGAGGCGGAGGCGGGCTGTTGAGGCAAAGCAGCTCGCCGGCGGGATTTTTCTCTCATTTCACGGTCGACGAAGGTCAGCTCTCTCTCTCTCACTTCGTTTCTTTTTTTGGGGTGGGGGGAGTTTGCAGAAAGAACCTGAGAAATCGTGCAATTTTCAAATTTCACCGGCATTTAAAAAAATATAATGAGTTTTTATTGTGCAAAACGTTGACGGGTCTGAAAAATTCGTTGTATTTAGTTGCGATTTACTAATTTCATGAATTGGTTTAGAATTTTGGAAAGATCATAGCCAACAAATTTAGCAGTTTTTTAAACCGAAAAAACTGCCGGTTGAGGAAACGGAAACCGCTCAGGGTGTCGGGTGGTTTTCCGTTTCCGAATATTCTAACGGACAGTGGGTCCCGCTAGTTGCGTGTGCAATTGGGTATGTGTCTTTATATGAATAGCGCGAGGCACGAGCGAGCGAGAGGAGCTGGACAGAGTTGACTGTAGCCGTCCCTATTTTTGGGCTTCGGTAGGAAATAATTACGATATTACCCTTTGGATTTTGTCGGCCCAATCAAATCGTTACCTTCATTTTTGGGGTCCAAAGGATCAGCTTGTTTGGGGGACTTGGGTCAATTTGAGTAACCATCGAGGCTGAGATGGCACGATGGTGATGGTCCACTAGAATAAATTCTATTTTTCCACCGTATAAGACTTTTTTTTCCTCTTTTGTGGTTGGTGGTATTCATGTGGGTTTGTACAAAATTCCAATGGACATGCATCATCCACATATTAGTGTATATTATGTATGAACAAATTTTAGGTCTGTTTGGATGTTCGAAAGTACCAGAAACATAAGTACTCTTGAAGTTACTTCTAAAAATTTGTCAAAAAGATTAAGAAGTTACCTCTGTTTACAAATTTTTGAAAAAAAGACAAAAATTATGAAGCCACTTGCGTCTTTTTCATGAGCAAAACATACAAACAAACCTCTTTTAATAGTAACCTTTTGGAAGTAATAAATAAGAACAGCAAACTGTTATTTATTTTCATTGTCCCTTGTGTTCCATGATTTCTTTCGATAAAAAAATGAAGGGAAGCAATATTTGGAATTAGACATGCCACGTAGGATCCACGTCATCCCTTGAAAGTAACTTTTCCATCAAACCAAATAATTGAAGCACTAGAAGTAGGCATGTTTTCCGTACTCATGGTACTTCATATCAAACAAGTTGGCCGTTGGAGCATGAAGATTGATCATCTAAGATTATATCAAACTATTTGCTTGTTTGTAGTTTTCAACAGAGAGCGAGGACATCAGGTTGATGGGTGGTCTTAAAATTGTTAAATTTTTCATTAAGCTTATTAAATAGCCAACCCAGTTTCAACATAAAAAGTAAAGCGTTTGAATGGAAAACAAAGAGGATGGAAGCATCTTTTTCTTCAGCAGAGTAACACTATCTTCATGCTTTGGAGAACATTCAAGTTTTTCGATGTTGTGCCATAGGTTTGATGTTTCAATCATGCTTGCATCCTGAAAATTAGACAGTGCTAATATGATAATATTTGCCAGGTGGAATTGGTTAAGCATTCATGAGCTGTCAGGTTCTGTTCTCTATTTTTTTGCTATACTTTAAATTATTTATTAAACATAAAATGATAAATGATAAAAAATATAAAGATATCACCAGCCTGCTGTAAGCGTGCAATTGCACTGCCCTAAAGGACATATCGCTGGCCTCGGACGGCCAGTTTAGACAGATGTGTTCTCTAGCGGTATAGACCCTTATCTACCGGCGACCTCGACGTGTCGCGGCCGTCGAGGGAACGACCTCCAATTGTTAGCCAATGTCCAAAACCGATATAATGAAAATACCATTTTATATATTTTAGAGAACTAGAAATAGAGAAGATATTGTAAGGATTTATTTTGTTCCTCATCATTTTGCATTCCCTAATCCTACATATATATAGATGTGTTAAAGAAGATAGAATCCACATATCAAAGGCAATAAATTTTCGATTAAAACCCATTTCCAAAACAGTTGTTACACTCCATATAAAAACTCTTTAATTTGTAATAATAGGTATCAAAATAGTTATGGTAATCAAATTAATTAGATCAAATGATATATAATAAATCATGAGTCAACATAATTATTTAATAGTATATTTATTTTTTTCTATAATGAAATATCCAACAATCCCCCAAAAGAATAAATTTAAGAAGAATAAATAAATACAAATAAATAACAACAAATAATAATAATACTGGGCAAACATCTATGTAATAGGTATAGTTAGCTTCCGGTCTTAAACCTACACTTAGTGACGATAGTCTCTTCCCAAGAAAACCATTGTTGCCATAGACCTTGAATTTGGTCCCTTTACCAAGATTTAACTAGAGCACACATAGAAGAGCTTACAACATTGAATCGCAGGGTGGCACGTTAATGGGCCGTGCGACCAATACCGGCAAATGAGAGAACTAGAGAGTTAGCCGAACTCTCTTGTCGTGGCCCCATGACCTCTCTCACGTAGGTAAATCCTCGAAGGGTACAAGAGATCGGAAAACCCCCAATCTATGTTTCGAATCCATTAAGAGTTTTATACTCAACCTATTCCGATCTCTCTATGAAACAACTCTGCCTTGGAGGGGGGCTTGGAGTGCCTTACTCCAATATGGACTCGTGTTCCACATGTATTTGAGTTGTTTTCTAATGGTTCATCTGTCTGGTTTGTTGCTACTCTTTGAACTTCCTTCAGGGGATCACCCATCACAAAAGTAAGGTTCTCACCGTCGATGACCTAATTATAGGGCTTAGCCCTACCTCCATAGACTTTATTTTTGTATAGGACCATCGGCCTAATTAAACCGTTGTGTATAAGACCATCGTCCTAATATAACTGGCTTGAAATATATTCCAACTTTATTGTCTGTAATCATATATAGCCTAAAAGCTATTATAATTTTACATCATTAAAGGACCTCAGTCCTGCATGACCTTTTTATTGAAATTTTTATCTTTACAACGTCCATGGTCATATACAATTTAATAGCTTTTTTCCCTTTCTTCTGAATCATCTAGCTGGAAATACCTGTAAATACATAGTTTAACATCTCTCCAATTTTAAGAGAGATTTGACAGAACACTCAAACATATATTGTGTTGGTACTTGTTTCCCCAATAAAAGAGCAAAGCTCTGTTTAAAATTTGAAAGGCAACACTTTACGTGCTTTGCATGAGAACGCCAGCGCCAAGAGTTAAAAACTCTTAGCCAGCGTCTCACGTGCCTCGCACGAGGGTGCCGACGTCAGAACGAAATTCTCTCCGTTAAACAGAGTTATTGGATCAAAAATCCAACGGAGATGATAAATCATCAAAATACAGAATTAAATTCCGTTGAGAAAACATTTCTCAAATCTTTCTAAACAAGAAAGATTACTCTATGTAAAACAGAGTACCGTTGGATTAAAAAATCCAATGGTGATTAAAAATCACCTATATACAGAAAAATTATGTATGGGAAAATATTTCCCTAATCTTGTTAAAAAAAGGAAAAATATCTCCTGTAAAACAGATGGGAAAAAATTGCGTCTCTTGACTTTCAGGGAAAAAATATTTCCCTAATCTTGTTAAAAACAAGAAAAATATTTTCTGTAAAACAGAAGTTCTTGGATAAAAAATCCAACGGTGGATAAAATCCCCAAATCAATCAAGATCTCTCAACGAGAGATTTTTTTAACTAAATCAACAGACTAAGCTCTACTATATAAAGCACCCAAGACTTCAAGTCTTGTACAGAAAAACCCCACCATAAGCTTCAAACTTAAAAATAAAAGCAGGCAAGAAAAAAGCTTTAAGAGCAAAGAAAGAAGAATACCTCTCTTCGAGGTAAATAAAAATAAAAGAGATCAGAGCATCTCATCTGCATATCCAAGGATTTAACCCTTATAAAAGAACTTAGTTCTTTCTCTGGATCTGAGATCCATGAGACAAGTCTCCCACAAATGAGAATTTAATTCTCATGGGGATAAACTTGTTCTTAGGGATCAAAAACCCATTAAAGAACAGAGAATCGAACTCTTCAGAACAGAATATACGAAGAAAACCTAGCGTCCAAGCGCCTCACGTGCCCCTCACGTGGGCGCTGCTCAATAAAAGAGTGCCTATCACTCAGTGGTTGGCACTCAGCGCTCAGCGCCTCACGTGGGCGCTGCTCGATAAAAAGTGCCTAGCACTCAGTGATCGGCGCTCAGCGCCAAGCGCCTCACGGCCCTTTACATGGGCGTTGCTCGATAAAGAGTGCTAGCACTCAGTGATCGGCGCTCAGTGCCAAGCGTCTCACGTGTTCCGCATGTGGGCGTCATAACGAGTGTTCAACGCTCCATAAAAAACAAAAAAGGTATGAATATCAGAACCCAGCACTTTTTGCAAGGAAAAGGGACTGAGTCCAAACCAGTGCTTAGCACTTCTTTTCAAAATAAAAAGATAACTGAGTGGGTCAAGCCCAAGTTTGTTAGGTCCCTAATTCAGATTAAGTGAAACCTATAGGTTCATGGCTTCCCAAACATGATTCATGTCCATCCCACATTTCCTAAGCCAATCTTAGTCCCCAAAAAATGGCTAATGATTCTTAGATGGTCCACCATGATCTTTTCCCTCAGATAAGGGAATTGGTTCAAGGGTACATCTCTCCATACCTCTGATACATGTCGTTGTAATTCTTCAACGTCTTCAGAGAGGTGGTGGGTCCCGACAACCAACAACTCTTTGGTGCATTCCCAAATCGATGGGCACATCCCAATACGGACCGCAACGTCCTTAAACTAGCTACGGACCACAACGTTCTTAAACTACAACGGACCGCAACGTCCTTAAACTAGTTATGGACCGCAACGTTTTTAAACTAACGGACTTTAACGTCCTTAAACTAAAGTAATAGAGCCCAAATACTCTTTTGTTGGGTCTGAATAATTCCAGAATCCCGTTGAGTAGATCTTAATCTAAAATTGGGCTAATGTATTCTTAACAAACATTTAAATTGATCTTAATCTCAAACGAGATTAACGATCCTTAAATCAACTCAAACCCAAATATAAGAATATACGGATTTGGACTAATCAACGCCCTACGGGCGACAACATAAATCAGTCTCCGTATACAATCCACGGGCAACCAAAAATAAAATAAACATAAACGACACGAAGTGACCCTCTGGAGCAGGAGAAAATGGTTACTGCGATGCGGCAACGCAATTAACTGCAGGGGCTTGCGCCTGCAGGAAAAAGCGTCTCCACAATCAAAAACCCCTTACAGACGAGGGGAAATCTGACGAAGTCTGCTACAACGGCTGCATCCGTCCAAACCTCCGATGTATGGTGCTATAAATCAACTTGGTATCTTCAGAGAGGTGGACGGATAAATCCAAATAGCATCTGCCCCCAAAATTCAGCCCAAACGTCCTAACGTCCCGGTCATGTTTTTCGGCGGTAAACAGATTCTGGCACGCCTGGTGGGACCTCTTCCTCTTTCCACTCCACGCTTTGTGTGTCGTGTTTTTCCCGCGATCAGATAATCGCGGTGTATCTGTTTGTAGTTGCCCTTGGGTGATGAAATACTGAAGCCGACGTTCCGTCTTTTACGAGAATGGCGTTTGTTTTCACTCACAGCAACTCAGGCTTTGTCATATCCGGTGGAGTCAAACATGGGCCACTTGCAGCCTCAAATCCCTGCAATCCGGCTTTTCAAGAAACCAACGGGCTTCTCTTTGGGTCGATCCTCTCACTTCCCACTCTCGGTGTCTCAACGCCGATGGAGGAAGTCCAGAGAAAGTCTGTCTTCTACATGCTGGTTTCCCAAGCTGCAGTTTTACAGACGGAATCAGTCCCCAAACAACTGGCACCTGCCAAGGACCAAGATCGACGCAGGGGGCAGAATATTCAAGCTCTCAAAGGAAACAAGGGACATGCTCGGCAAAATTTTGAAGATAAGCAAATCCCGACCGTAAGAAACGGTCGACGTCGATATCGGCATCATACAAAATAAGCTAGGGGCAGCTCTCCGTATGGTCCTGTTTCAACCCTAGTAGTGAATGTTGTTGTTCCAACCAGGAACAGCTTCAAACTGTTGCGAAGGGTCAGACAAAATTCTTCCACCACAATATTGAAGAAATCTTCGCAGCCCATGGAGAGCTCACGAGAGCAGAAACCACTTCGCTCCCTAAAAGAACTTTCCTCATCTATATATAAGTGTGGAAGCAGATACAGGACTCAGTCATCAACCGTGGCTCTTCCCCTAAATTTCAGCCATATTCTGACAAATCCCCATTCAAATACAAGGGGACTCATCCCAAGACGAATCCTGATACAGCGGTTCCTCCCAAAACCAAAGCGGCTTATCACAAAAAAAAGAGGCCTAATAAAGCTCAAGTGCCCGAGGCAAACTCCAAAGGCCAAAACTCCAAACACCCCAAGCTTATAGGCATGGTAGTTCACATAGTCTATGTGGTGAATTCCAAAGATGAAGTTCGAGTGTCTACTAGTTACCGACCTCAAACTCTATCCCTGACAAAAGTTCAACTGCAATGTGAAAAGCTGCAGGAGATGCTCGCTCAGGCGACAACAAACGCTAATCCATCGCCTAAGGAAAATCCCGAGAACGCACCCGAAGAAAAAGTAGAGAAGGAGTCGGATATTGATATCTTAAAGCACGTTCTGAAAAAGAGAGATGAAGAAGCGGCAGAAATGTCCACTAAAATGAACCAGATGGCCCTTCTGATTCAGAATATGGCTGAAATGATGGTTCAATCGGAACCACTGGCAGATGAACCGCCGGTAGTCGGTCTTAAAGATAAGGATGATATTTCAAATCCTCTGCAAGTCTCATCAACGGCCGAAGAGGAAATAATTCCGAAAGCAAAGCTGAGCGAATATATCGCTCAGCAAATCAAAGCTCACTACGCCAGTGAAGACGCAAATAGATCAATCAAGCCTGGTCGACCGTATCCGACATGGTACGATCAAATACAGTATCCGCTAGAGTACACACTTCCAACGTTCCACATGTACAAAGGAACTGGGAATCCTCGCCAGCACATTGCGTGATTTAAATCCATGTGCGGCAATTCTGGAGGAAATAACATACTACTCCCCCGACAGTTCGTCAGTGGTCTGGCATACATCGCCTTCGAATGGTATGCGGAACTCCCAAATGATTTCGTGAAGAGCTTCGACGAAATGGATATACTCTTCTGTCAGGGATTCGCCAATGAGAATGAACATATTACCGTGATGGCGCTGGTCAACGAAAGGGTTAGACCGAATGAGACTTGGGTTCAATATGTTACCCGATGGCGAAATCTCTGGTCAAATACGAGCAACGTATCGATGAAGTTGCAGCCATGGGAATGCTCATAGCCACCCTTGACCCAAATTAAAAGGCATTCCCGTATATGGCCATGTTCGAGCCAACGACCTTCCAAGAACTCATGGATAAAATGGCTCGATTGGATCAAGTGGGCCAAGACTCTTTCTCATACGATGATGACGAGTGAAAAGCGGAGGTAAGATGGCGTGTGTCGCCTACGCTCAACAAAAATAAGCGGCTCTGAAGCAACATGTCGCCAAAATAGCGACGACGTGGGTATTCGTTCCCCCCGAGATATACACATGGGGCATATTTCTTACTGGCGGAAGAATCTCTAGGTAGAATGATCCTTTCTTCTCAAAAGGCAGGAAGGATATTAAGGGGCCTACAAACAGGTCCTACAATCTAGTGGAATGCCCCGCACAAAAAAAAGAAAAAGAAAGAAATAAAAACGGTATGTCCACAAGCAAAATGGGCACGGATGAAAACCTGAAAGGGCGCGTGAGTAAAAACAGCAGGACTGCCGGCGAGCTTGTGAAACCTGGAAGGGCGCAACCTCGTTAAAATAAATACACTTATGAGATCCTCACGACTCGTAAGGAGAATCCCCCTGTGAGACCCTCACGGCTCATAGGATTCAAAAGCCTTAAGTTACAGGGATCTGGACCTGTTCTTAAGCCGTCATATCCCCAAATTGCCCTACAGGTGATCTATATTGACCCTTGTATACAATCCACAGAGCACGAGTAAATATTTCTTTGCAAAGTTCTACAAATGGCAGGAAATGTCCCCATATGGTGAATAACACTTGTAGGTCCTCTCGACTTATAAGGAGAAAACACTCTTAGAAGATCCTTACGACTTATAACAGAAAACATCGCTTAGGAATCCCCATAATTCTTAAGGAGAAAATACGTCTACGAGATCCTTATGACTCGTAGGGAGAAAACCCTTTATGAGACCCTTGTGGCTCATAAAGTCAAAAGTCTTAATCGACAGGATCCTAACCCTGTCTACTAAGCAACCTTTATCCAAATCGACAGAGGCAAATGATGAGTCGCTCCTGGCAATATCCCAGTTGTAGCGATACTGATGCCTAAACAGGTGTCAAAATCCAAGTCAACCTCTCCGAAAAATGTCGTCCCTACTACTATCTAATGAAGAAGAGGACCACGTTCGTTTGGGATCAGAAATACCAAAGTGCACGGAACGAAATCAAGAAATACCTGCAGAATCCCCCGGTACTGACCGCTCCGATCAAGGGAAAGCCCCTCATCCTGTACACAATAGCCCTTGAAGGTTCTTTAGGCACGCTATGGACACAGAAGAACGATCAGGGAAAAAGAAGAGCTCTCTACTATTTGAGTCAAGTTCTCCTGGGGGTAGAAAAGAACTACTCCCTCCATCGAAAAGCATTGTTTGGTATTGATCTCCGCGATAACGAAGTTTCGACATTATGTCTTGGCACACGAGATCCATCTCATATCAAAAGTGGATCATCTCAAATATCTGATGTAAAGAGCCGTGCTAACGGGAAGGCTTGCCAAATGGGCCCTCCTTTTGATGGAATTCTCGATAACGTATCGGCCTCTCAAGGCAGTAAAAGGCCAGACCATCGCCGACTTTCTCGCTGAACACCCAGTACCAGCCGATTCTCCCTTAAATTGCGAATTACCAGACGAACACGCGTTTGACACAATCGACGGGGAGAAACAAGGGAGTGATACCCGATGGGAACTTTACTTCGATGGGACATCTTCTATGAAGAAGCGAAAGTACAACACCCCCATAATCAAAGCTGGGGTAAGCCTTATCTTTGTGACTCCACAAGGAGAGATAATGCGTTTTGCCCTTTTCTTAACGGAGCCAAGAACAAATAATGAAGCGGAATATGAAGCTTTGATAGCAGTTTTTGAGATCGCTGTCAACATGGGGATCGAAAACCTTCTCATATATGGGGACTCCCAGCTGGTCGTTAGCCAAGTAAATGGCGACTACCAGACGTGCAAGCCAGAATTGGTGAAATATAGCGAAAGAGTGCAGCAATTGCTAACACAAATCCCCTGCTACATCCTGGAAAGCATACCGTGGACAGAAAATAACAAGACGGATGCATTAGCCAAGTTCGCTAAAGAACTGGCCGACGAAGACCTCGATGACGTAAGGATTATTGTGCAAAGTCGCCGGATTCTCGCGCCAGCAGAAATATCTCCGGAATCGTCTGAAAGAAAAGAAGCGACCAAACAAGAAGCCTGCCAAATAGAAGACGAAGAAAAGATTAAGGATTGGAGAGAAGTCTTCATAGACTACTTCAAATCCCATCGAACACCCGAAGACGCGTCGTCAAGATATCAGCTCATGAGGCAAGCCCTGTCTTTCGCCTTCGTCAATGATACTCTTTATAAGAGATCATTCGACTGTCTATGGCTGAGATGCCTGGGACCAAAAGATGCAAAAAGGGTCGTCCAAGAAAATCACGACGGACTCTGCGGTTCTCATCAGGCCGGATCGAAAATGAAGTTGAAAATCAAGAGAATGGGTTATTATTGGCCCACGATGATTCAGGATTGCTTTGAATATACGAAGCAGTGTCACTCATGCCAAATTCATGGGGACTTCATTCACCAACATCCGAATCCGCTACACCTAATACTGGCAGTTGGCTGTTCGAAATATGGGGAACCGATATAATTGGGCCTATTGAACCAGTGTCATCTAAAGGACATCGATTTATACTGGCAACGGCCGATTACTTCTCTAAATGGGCAGAGGCAGTACCACTAAGAAAGGTGAAGATGGAGAACATCCTCCATGAAGCACTTGCTAAACAGTTATATTCTTCTTTAACATCCATTACAATTCATTTAATATTAGTTGAATATTAATAAAGTTTTATAGTTACATTTAATAATTTATTATGCGGGTATTCTTATTTATTTATAATTGTTATAATATCATTTGAAATTAT
Source organism: Agapanthus africanus (assembly GCA_030015575.1). Taxonomy (NCBI): domain Eukaryota; kingdom Viridiplantae; phylum Streptophyta; class Magnoliopsida; order Asparagales; family Amaryllidaceae; genus Agapanthus; species Agapanthus africanus. The sequence goes on from CM057337.1 coordinate 741,500,021, forward strand.
ATTGTTAGATTATGCACTTCACTTACATGGAGATGTGATATAATTTAGTAATTTCTTTAATTGAGTACTTAAGCTACAACTAGCATAGGATAGCTAGAGTTATGACATGCTATCATGCATGACACTGACATATGAGATGTGGTGGTATGTCAATCACTGAGAATGGAGATTTTCCGGGTGTATGTCATAAGCATATATATTGATATATATGGTACAGAATCTCGTTTGATTTCTTTAGGATATGTCACCTATAGTGATAAAGAATTCAAACTGTTACATAATCCTTTTGACTTGATGATATTGTAGTTTTCGATTTGTTGATAAGTAAGTTTTGATATGGTGGTCAGTCTTGTCGTTTAGACAAGAACAATAAATATGAAATATTGGGCTGTTTGAATTCATTTAGAAAACTGGATAACTAGAAAGGATCCGACATTCTCATATTGATGAAAATAAGTTGCATGTTCAATCCCATAAAAACGTCAAATCCTGTACATGTATTTTGGAAATTGTTTTTTCAAAATTATATTATTATATTTATTTTTGAAATGAATTTATTGGGTTCATGTGTTGAAGATTTAGGTTTGAGCAATTAGGTGTTTTTATCCTGCTCGGTTAAAAGACCTAAAGAAAAATAACTTGATGTTGAAAGGGGTTGCATATAAGTTAACGTTAATTATTCTCAGATTAGAAAGAAGTTTTATGAACAATTGGCGTACTAGGAGTTTAATTGTTAAATTAAAATTGTCAATTGATTAATTATAAATTAATTGAGATTGACAATTGGTTCTTGATGTGAGACCCGATTAGTCCCACCGCAAAGCCTTAAAGTAGAAAAGCAAACAAAAAAAGAAGTGAAGAGGTAATATAACACAATATGTTACGTTAGGTAGTTTAGTACCATATTGGAAAATTAGGAAAAATGTATTGTACCACAACCCTATAAAAGTATGGTTATAGTAAACCATAAAACATAAGGAAAAAATAATTAAGAATTATTTAAAACTTCTACTTGTAAAATAAGAAGGGTTGCTATCCTCCTATGCAAGATAATTGGAGGCTTCTGCAATTGTGGTAGCTTCATAAGCTTATTATTTTGCTGACAGATATTTAGATCTGTGAAGGTATATCTTTTATGATTCATATTGATGAATTCTTGAAGATCATATGCATCGTTTGTGAAGGTATATCTTTTATAATTCATATTGATGAATTCTTGATGATCATATGCATCGTCCACTGCTATACGCATATGATTTACTTCAGAACTAAAGATAAATTAAGGAGTAATCGGGCATGGGCCCACTTGGTTTGTGGTTGACTTCGACTTTGACTTGGTCAACCGGGATGTAATTTTTGACCCCAACAGCAGCGGTTGTTAGAAACCGAACGATAACATCCTGTGTTTAACAACTTTCGTGTAGTTCTATGTCATGACGAACACCGAAAGTATGTTAACCGATAGACAGGAACTAAGTCATATTTTTATTTTCGCATATGATTGGCTACAATAATACGAAAATTTCATATTTTCATCGACTATCATACGCACAAGTTAAATATTTAATTTGAACTAGTTGTACGTTTATATTTCGATTTCAATGTGTTGAAGTTTTTATTTTAGGGCAAAGTTTTTAAAACTTAAGGTTTTCTTAATTGAGTTTAAGATTTTGGACTTAGGATTGGCATTAGGATGGTATTTGACAAGAGTTCAATGTAGAGAATAATGATCGAAGTTGAATTATGGTTTGGCGTTGTATGCGTGTATGTGTATGTGTATGTTTGTGTGTGTGTGTGTATGTGTATGCTTGTGTGTGTGTATGTGTATGCTTGTGTGTTTATGTGTCTTTGTGTATATTACACTAAAATACCCTTAACTATTGGGGGGTTTCACAAAACTACTTTAACAAATTTAAATAAACAACCCATATTCTTAAATTAACCAAGTTAATATAAAATTCACTAAAATACCCTTAATTATTGTTGTTTTTCACTAAACTATGATTAAGTTTTTTTAGTACATCTCTTCGCTCAACTTTATTTTTTAACACTAAGATACCATTAACTTTTATAACTATATCATTAAAATACCCTTAACTATTCTTTCATTTCACTAAACTACCTATCCCTAACCCTAACCCCTAACATTAACCCCAACCCTAACCCCTAATTAACTACCCTAACCACTGACCCTAACCCAGTCTCTAACCCAAAACCCTAACCCTAACCACTGGCCCTAACCTAAAACCCTCACTCAATCCCTAACTGTTGGAGATAGTGCCCTCAAAGTCAATTATTGGATCGCAGGTACGTGATTACAATGATTGAGGCAAGACCTATACCGATATGACAGTCTTACTCGAGATAATAGTATGCTATCTGGTTTGTCTTTATCATCGTATACATGCTTTAGTTCACTATTGCATGATGATAGAGCCCATAGGATTCTTGCTTGACTACCAGCAGTATGATGGCGATCATATACGTGGGAGCTGGGGTCTGTAAGCACATCCTTAAAGTGTCCCTAGTCGTGGGAGTTTCGAGACAGAGCATCGATACTCTAGAGTAGACTAGTGTATACAGTCGAGACCCCGACGAGGGGCGATGGCCGGTCTCACAAGCCATTGGTGTCAGTAGGTTCACCTAAGATGTATACAGTTGCTCATTGAGTTATGAATACACCGGACAGGACTCGTCGGGAATCTGCTAGTTGGTATTATACATATCGTCAGATAGCAATTCCCTGGTGACATGTGTACAGGTTAGTTCATCGACCTGAGATCGTCATTTGTCTAATGTGAGTTCCCACTGTACTTAGATTACTACCCTACCACGCTCAAAGGAGTTGTGCAAACAAGTTTTAGTTGGGTACAGTCCCGAGCCACATTGGAGGCAAGTGAGCGGATCGTCGGGGATTCGTCTCTCCCGGTATTGGGGGTTGATGTCGCGCAGTGCACGGGTGGCCATCACTAGAAATTCTCGGCCGAGATAGTGGAGAATTACTGATAGGGATCAGTAGTTTCTCAGGTGGTGATGAGCTTCATGCCGACACGATTTATCGCGTTATTAGGGGTCTGACTTTATCTACCCCCCTAGACTCGATATGCGATACTCTTTAGACGAATGGATCGGACTGTATATACATTGTCACTATCAAGCTCAGTAGGGTTTATGGATGAGTTCGCTCGTCAGCTTCCCTTCCAATCAATACATAGGCAAACCGTTACGTACAGCTAGTACCTCTGACGTGCTAGGGATTATACCCAGTGCCAGTGTGTTGATGAGTCATTAGAGTCCCCCACAGACACTTTTCCAAGTTCGGACGAAACGTTGTAGAGGCCGTATGGGTTTATGGCAAGGTTCGGAAAAAGCATGTGCGTTTTCGCACGTGTCGTTTTTCGGGCAGATAATACTGGTAGGCTTTGGTTTAAGCCGGAACCCAGTATTATACTGTGTAGATATAATATTTTTGTCTCAGTTGCATTTGTATTCGGTCGTAATACAAATGCGGGTATGTTTATACTAATACGGGGTTATCCTGAAATTCGTTTCAGGATCACTTTTGGAAGTTACCAGTTTCCAGTTTTCTATCAGCCGTATTTTGACATTCGGTTAAATGCGGATTTATCTTTTCTTGATGAGGGTGAGTCGTGTTTCTAGAAGGTTCTAGAATGGTGAGTGGATTAATGCATTAATGGTCATTTATTACTTGTGATGACAATGTTAAGTGATTTATTGTTTTCATTAATGCATTCATACTAGGTGTTATGATAAGCTTTGTTGTTGTGGTCACCCCCTTTGCTCCTACACTCACCCCCTCCTCTTTATATGGCCGGCCACCTCCTTGAGTGAATATGATGGTTGTTATTTGAAAAGATTAAGGATTTTGGTTCATGGAAATTGATATACTCCATTTCTCATTTCGTATCGATCCAAAAGGCAACTTCATTAACCGTTCGTCCATAGCCTTGAACGTAACGAGACAAAGTGGTCTACTCATTCTCTACTTCATCTTGGTCGTCTCTTTTAGCAAACTTGACGATCGAGTTGCCTCGGTTCAGAGGCGGGAGCCCGTTTAAAGATCCGTCGACGTGGTGCCACCTGGACGACAAGACTGGAGATCGAGAAGATCGGAGCCGCCGCAACAAAGCGTGGGATGATGGTTGAAGACCAAAGGATTCGGATCGTTCGGTATAACTCTTCTACCCACTTTGTAGTTTGTTAGTTTAGCTTTAATAGCAGATCCGGGTTACGGTACACGATAGCGCCAGTTGTAAAAAGTTTTTGTTCCGCATTTGGCGTCTGTTAGACGGCCGGGGCGCTACCGTGGACTTACACTAACCATAATCCCTAACCCTCTAATCGGCCATAAAATTGGAATTAATAAAATCAACAAATTAAAAATTAAATTACTAACCAAGATTAGAAGAGAGGAGGCGAGGCAGCACGACGACGAAACAGGGCAGGCGGCGACTTCGAGCGAGGCCAGTGCAGGCGATCGAGCCACGGAGCAGACGATCGAGGAGACGACGGAGACTTCGAAGGCGATCCGAGCAAGAAGGCTTCAGGAGAGGCGACGGCGACTCCGATCGACGAAGGCGCGGCAACTCCGATCGACGAGGGCGGTAGCGACTCCGGTCAATTTGGGGGGGGGATTTTGGAGGGAGTTTTTTTTGGGATGAAAAAAGGGGATCGAGGGTTAATAAGTGGGGATTGGAATTTTATTGCCCAGTGGGTTGTGGGGCCCGTATCATCGTCGATTTAGTCATGGAATTTTATTGCCCAGTGGGTTGTGGGGCCCGTATCATCGTCGATTTAGTCACGGTTAAAACCGTGACCAATTCATTTAAGACTGTTACTCAAAATTGGTCATGGTTTTAACCGTGACCAAATCCTCATTACTGAGCACTTTTGTAGTAGCGCCGGTACAAACAAATATTTTGTAAGGCTGAATGATAGGGAATTGCAATATACATAATGTGGGCAATAATTGACAGTAGAAATTAACGAGCATGTTGTAAAATATTAGAGTTTTATTTCTTTAGAATAATTTACAAAAACAAGTGCTAAATTTATATGGCATGACAAGTAAAGATCAACTCATTAAAACTATGGTAAAGACAAGATATATTTTTGTAGCCAAAGTAAGAGGCCAAAAAAGATGGGAGACTAGATTATATAGACCAAACTACTGGTATTAGGTAATTATCAATACCGTAAATGTCTACATAAATTATACAATGACTTGACGGAAAAAGTGGATTAGATCTAACAAGAACCTCATAATTAAAGATATATAATATGGCAGGACTAAATATAATGAGACCATAAGCAAGTGCATTTTGTAATTTATTATGCATAAAATCCTATGATGCAAGAAGCACACAGAGAGCACTCACCACAACTATGGGTGGGGTGAGAGTATTAATCAAATTTAATCGAGGCATTAAATCTTAACGAGCATCAGAATAAGTTTTGAGACCTATTGATGCTGACAGAGAACAAACATAGAAGCACATCTTGGTTTAGCAAATTATGTGAAACAATTCTGAAACTTAGTAGCAACACTTATATCTAATCTAAACAAAAATATGTCCTTTAGATTAGTTTGTTAGATATTTTGCCGCTATACTCTAAATTATTAATTAAACATAAAATAATAAATGATAATAATATGAAGATATCACCGGCCTGGGGCAGGTGTGCAATTGCACTGCCCTAAAGGACATATTGCCGGCCTTGGACGGTCAGTCTCGGCAGATGTGCCCCATAGCGGTACAGACCTTTGTCTACCGGCAACCTCGACTTGTCGTGACCGTTGAGGGAAGGACCTCGAGTTGTTAGCCAATGCCCAAAACCGATATAATGAAACTACCATTTTATATATTTTAGAGAACCGGAAATAGAGAAGATATTGTAAGGATTTATTTTGTTCCTTGCCATTTTGCTTTCCCTAATCCCACACACATATATAGATGTGTTGGAGAAGATGGAATCCACATATTAATGGTAATAAATTTTCAATCAAAACTCATTTCCAAAACAGTTGTTACACCCCCATATAAAAACTCATTAATTTGTAATAATAGGTATCAAAATAGTTATGATAATCAAATTAATTAGATGAATGATATAATAAATCATGAGTCAACATAATTATTTAATAGTATAAATAAATTTATTCTTTTCCATAATAAAATATCCAAACAGGTTAATTGGTTTGGGGTACATAAGATGTCCAAGTTTTCTGGATCAATTGGAGGATATAATTATTTAACTAAGGGTTAAATATCTTGTTAATTTGCTCCTTGAGTAATATTTTAGTCTCATCTTGCTGAGTCAGAGTGCACATCGAGAAAGGTTAAACTGAACCTGGTCTAATGTGTTATGCTAAACTATTTAACCCTGAACTCTATGCTTATGATGTGGTGTTATTATCATTAATGTTATTGATAACTGCGCAAATCATTAATGTTATTGATAACGCTCTTTGACGGGTCAAAGTTGTCCGGAAATAATTTTAGTACGCCACAAGTCGTGCTTCAGCACCAATGAAATGTATGTTTACCGTCAAGCACTTGCTAAACAGTTGTATTCTTCTTTAACATCCATTGCAATTCATGTAATATTAGTTGAATATTAATAAAGTTTTATAGTTACATTTAATAATTTATTATGCGGGTATTCTTATTTATTTATAATTGTTATAATATCATTTGAAATTATATTGTTAGATTATGCACTTCACTTACATGGAGATGTGATATAATTTAGTAATTTCTTAAATTGAGTACTTAACCTAGCATAGGATAGCTAGAGTTGTGACAGGCTGGCTTGCATGACACTGACATATGAGATGTGATGGTATGTCAATCACTGAGAATGGAGATTCTCCAGGTGTATGTCATGAGCGTATATATTGATATATATGGTACAGAATCTCGTTTGATTTCTCTATGATATGTCACCGATAAATTAAAATTGTCAATTGATTAATTGCGAATTAATTGAGATTGACAATTGGTTCTCGATGTGAGACCCAATTAGTCCCACTGCAAAGCCTTAAAGTAGAAAAGCAAACAAAAAAAAGAAGAGAAGAAGTAATATAACACAATATGTTGCGTTAGGCAGTTTAGTACCATATTGGAAAATTAGGGAAAATGTATTGTACCACAACCCTATAAAAGTATGGATAAAGTAGACCATAAAACATAAGGAAAAAATAATTAAGAATTATTTAAAACTTCTACTTGTAAAATGAGAAGGGTTGCTATCCTCCTATACAAGATAATTGGAGGCTTCTGCAATTGTGGTAGCTTCAGAAGCTTATTATTTTATTGACAGATATTTAGATCCGTGGAGGTATATCTTTTATAATTCATATTGATGAATTCTTGAAGATCATATGCATCGTTTCCGCTGCTATACGCATATGATTTACTTCAGAAATAAAGATAAATTAAGGAGTTGTGCTTATGCTGCTTATGTTTGTTTCATCACTAATATATTTAAGAGTCTATGCTCGCCAGATTCTACGCAACATTTGTAGCAAATGAACATATTTTAGTCCTTTCTCATTGATACTTCCATTGAGAGGAAATTAAATGGTTTCTAGTATTTTATTTATTTATTTATGGTTTGAGGGGAAAAAATGGGATAATTAGCCCCATTCTTTCATGAAACAGAGATAAATGAACACAAGACCCCAATATTCGAGATACAGTTATCGTATTGCATATGAAAGAAACAAAAGATGTAGCTTAGGCATGCTACTTCTTTAATTACTTTATACGTCATCTCTGGAGATTTCAACAAACAAACATAGAAAGTTCCTGCTTACCATCACAGGTATCATAGCATTTGTAATGAAGTTGCTAGCAATGCTTTCGCTAAACGAGGGGAACTTTTTTTCCACCTATTATCTGTTTGGTTTGCCGAAAATACGTGTAGTCCCGAAAGTACCAAAGATGATTTAAACGTAACTTTCAGGGGAGAAGATCATGCAAGAACTTTAAAGAATATCCCTAGCATTCATCTCAGTATTCCTTTGAATTAAAAATAAAATAGAAAGTAATAGGTGAAAAATAAATAGACTATATTACTCTTTTTTGTTGTACTTATTTGATTGAAAAATGAGTTGAAGCAACTCTTGTCTTCTTGGAATTAATCACTATAAGATGAGAACGTATTAAAAAAAGGCCTGAAGAAGGTTCATGAATTTCTGGCAGCGCTAGTTTTATATTTAAGTAGATTTATGATGATGTTTTTGTGAAAGTGTAATCTTGTTGAACATGGTATATACCACAGTAAATTAAAGGAATGGAAAACAATGTTGATATATGTAATACTCTTTCAGAGGTGTCGATATTCCACAAGTTAACTTTTTAGTCTTAAAATCTTCGTAACTCTGAAGTTGTGATGAAATTTTTGTTCTTACTAATTAAATTATGGATGAATGTGTCTATGTGCAAACAAAACACCATTGCATCGAACCACTAAAATTTTCATGGAAGGCTGAATTACCTTTGATATTAGACTTGAAGTATATTTTTTAAGACAGGTTTTTCAGTTAATAGAGGCATGGGGCACTACCCTCAGCAAAGCACAAGGCTAAAATCTCAGCTAAGCTTCTCAAGACAAGAACCCCTTTCTCAAATCTCTGAAATCACCATTCCTGATTTGGGCGATAGTGTCGGCAACAGCTCTGAAGAAGGCTCTGGTTTTTTCGGGCAATCCTACATTTCAAACAACTACTCGATCGGATCATTGGACGAAACCAATTCTATTGCTTTCTCTGCTCCATCGAGCAAAAGAGCTAAAGAGAGCAGCGAAGATTTGCTTGCTAGTCTTAGCCACATCGACTCGCAGGTATATAGGGCTAATAAAATAAAAGGATATTTAGGCTAATTTGCAGGAAATGCCCCTGAGTTTTGGTTACATAGCAGAAAATTCCCCTCTCTTTTCAATACACCCTTAGTTTAATTACCGTTGAAGATTCATGTTAAGTCAAATTCTTATTACCAGTATACTTCTTAATAAGAATGTTAATTACGTAGCTTAATGAAATAATTGCAGACAAATAATTGAAGTTGGATATTTTTTTTGGGATAAAAGATTGGTTTAACGGAAATAGGACCCGTTAATCTTGGAAGGGGCAAAGTATAGGTTTGGAAGAAAGAGATATTTACTGCTATACAGCCAAAAGTGAAGTGTATTTCCTGCAATTAATTATGCAGATTATGCCACATGTCTGATATGTAAAATTGATGTTCAGTTTAGCTTGCCAACATCGCTGGAAATGGCTGATGTAGAGAAACTCCTGCACTCTCAACAACAACAAAACTCTGTTGCTTTTAAAGTGCGAGCTAAGCGTGGATATGCAACTCATCCTCGGAGTATTGCAGAAAGGGTTAGTTTTTGTTTTCTAAATTATATATGTTCTATACCATGAACCATCTGTATGCATGAAGATATGTTTGAATGCTTTATTAATGAGGTCATATAATATTGGATGTTGGTGAATTATGTGTTACGATTAGGGTACATTATATCATCAATGAACCTCACCAGCCATCACGACTTCAGAGGTTTGGTGCACTGGCAAATACTCTAAATTGACATCCAAGCAAGCTTGGTTTAAATCCTACATGGCATCAATTGAAGGAAAAAAACAGCTTAAAAAGTATGGTTATGCAGAAACCTAGTTTCGAAAAAGGACGTTCAACTTGCATGGGCTTGTATACAAAAATATATCTTGTAGGTTGAAGCCCACGCCATAACTCTAATGTTTTTGTGCAGTGGCAGAGACGGCAAGACTATATATGAAAACAACTGATTACATTAAAATACCCTTCACTCTCACGTTTTTTTCACGAAACTACTGTTGAATTTTTTGTTACAGTAGACTCCTTATAAATCTGGGAGTAGCATACATTTGGCTTTAAAGTTTACTTTTTCACTAAAATTTCCTCAAATGTAAAACTGTAAGGGAGCTTGCTGTAATAAGAACTTTAAGGTAGTTAGGGAAAACAATGATTGTTAAAAGCAAAAATTTTATCGCTGCTTATATTGAAAACAATGGGTCTGAGACTAATAACGTATCTAAAAGGGTGAAATTATATATTTGTACTCTATCAAAGTGCAGAACCGTAGCATATAGAACAGATTTTAATTTGAGACACCTCAAGCTAACGCAAGTATAATACATTTGCGTCAATGTGTCCATGCTCCTAATTTTCCTATTTGCATAGCTAATGTGATCATTCTTTTGGTTTTTCTTTTTGTAGGAAAGGAGAACAAGAATCAGCAAAAAGCTAAAAAAGCTGGAGGAACTTGTACCTAACATGGATAAGGTAAGCAAGGAACATGAACATGTAATATTTCATCAAGTGAAGTTGGCCGAGTCATATCTTATCTCGCTGCAGATTATGATGTATGCTGATATTGCAATAAACGAAAGGCGTTTTTTCATATAATAGTTTTGAAACTTTGGGATGTATTTTTACAGCAAACAAGCACATCGGACATGTTGGATTTTGCAGTGCAGCACATCAAAGGGCTGCAGAAGCAGGTTCAGGTTTGTAGCTGTTCACACTTAATTTTTTTGAAAAAGAGAGGAAAAATAACAGTTGTAGATTAAGTTAAACCCATATCACTGCTATTTATTATATGTCTACATATCACTTTAAAATAAATGCCATGCTAACTTTAGTCAGCGAGAGCAAAATGTTTATTGTAAATATCAAAATTTCATAGAAGAACAGTTTAGGTGATTCCCTTATCTTTATTGCATTCTTCTTTTAATATATTTTATGGTTTATTATTATGTATACGTATAGATAGAGAAAAGCTACTTAGATAACTATGCAGCTTATGCTTAATATAGCTTGAAGCATCAACATATTAGAGATTCACGATATCTGTTGCTATTGAATTTAAGGCCAGTTATCCAAATTGAGAAAACCAAATGCTTGTTCTGATCTTCAAAAATTACAATTTACAGCTTTTACCATAGTATATATATTTGATATATGAAGAAATATTTGAAAATTTTCTACATTATTGATTGTCTGCAGAATCTTAATGAGGAGAGAGCAAACTGCAAATGTGCATGCAAGGAAGAAATTCCATGAGATAGGAGCATGTATTTTATGTATAAAAGGATCTTTTCCATTGTTGTTATTTGACTAGGGGTAAAAAATGTATCATTATTATTTGTTTCCCTGATGTATCATAGCTCCTATGCAATAATAAGGAGCAGACTTGTATGCATTAATTTAAAATCTGGTTATTTAAGTCCATAGGGACTATCTGAAAATTTGTGGGGGCAAAAAAATTAAAATAAAAAACATATCTCTTCTGCATTCGGAGAAATTCGATTTAAATTAAGGTCATATTGTTGTAGCTATGATCCGGCTCTATTGCTTCTCTGATTTGTTCTGTGGAATTGTATGATTCACTAAATTGCTTGAAGTATTACGGCTCTTTTTGTTTGAGGGATGTTAAAAATAGTAAATCACTTAAGCGGGTATAAGTGCTATGAGGCTGATGGATTTTCTGCAATTAACATGTAAATATATACACATATTAGGCAGACGAATTGCACGCCGCAATTAGAAAAAGCAATAGAACTGTATCTGCAGAATAAGGAAATTACAAGCACGATGAATGAGCACGATCAATAATAACGTCGCCTTGAAACTTTAACTGAGAATATGAATATCTAAGGTTAAGATAAAAATAAATTAAAAAATTAAGAGAGAAAAATATAAAAATTCATTCGCCCACCGTGGGGCTCGAACCCACGACCACAAGGTTAAGAGCCTTGCGCTCTACCAACTGAGCTAGACGGGCTGTTGACCTCAGTTGATTGAATAATTTTAAAGAACAAAACATAAATCAATTACCGAAGTTCATCCGATCGATTACTGAAATCAAAATAGTTGATTCTATATTCAGCAAACATAATATGCTAATCATGGCCAAATTATCAGAATAAATATATAACTCCAATAAACATAGGAAAAATAAAACCTGTACACATCTCTTGATTCTTTTCCTTCCATAAATTCTCTCAAGACAACATGGAAAATGCTTGAGAGGTCAAGTCTCAAATCAAAAGGGAAAAGAAAACAAGTTTAAGGGAAAAGAAGGAAATTCACAGAGTAAATTTACACCCACCATGCACCATCACTCTACTCCCACGACGCCCTTCTATGTTGGAAAACTCTTATTACTCTTCCACAACGTGCTTATCGTCTTCCCCAACCTCTTGGATTTCGACTTCCGCATCACGTTCGACTCCAAGCCTACCACCTCCGGGCCCTCCACGCTCAGAGACTCCTGCTGTCTCCGCACGGGCGACTGCTCCCTCTGTCGCTGCTCCCTGAACAGCTTCAAAAGCTTCTGCGCCTTCTCCTTCCCTCGCGCCGTCCCGTTCACCGACAGCGACACCAGCGCCGGTATCACCCCCTCCTGAAGCACCATATGGCTAAACTTCTCATCACTACCACACAGAATTAGCAGGCACGCCACCGCCTGCTCCTGCTCTGCCGGCTCGCCGGTGTCCAGCACGGCAGCCAGCGAGCTGACAAACCCAGAGGATGTTACCATTTTATTCTTAACTTCAGAGTCCGAGAGCAGGTTGATGCAGACCGCGAGTACTTTTTCTGTCCATGTGGTGCCAGCAAGGAGAGAATTCAGGCAGGCAAAGAGGCCGGAGGCCAGGAGGGAGCGGATGTTGGGGGGGTGGGTCGAGAGGTTGAAGAGGGTGTGGAGGGAGTCGTGCTTGCAGGAGACGGACTGTGGGGATTTGGGGTGGAGGAAGCGAATGAGGAAAGGGAGGGCAGGGCTCGAGGCTATGACAGGCTTCGCAGCGTCGGAGCAGGAGAGGTTGAGGTAGAGTGCGGCGGCGGGTTCGGAGGTTTTTGGGTTTGAGATCATTTTCTCCATTAGGGGGATGACTCCGGCTGATAATAGTAATTCTTTGTTCCTGCCATTTCACCAGAAAAGATTTTAAATAAACAAAGTTAAATAGGATAATGAGAGTAATTTTTTATTTTTTCTTTATCAAAATGGAGTCGGCAAAAGAGCATAAAGAAAAAGCTTTTCTAAGAACAAATAATGGTTGATATTGTTATTTAGGGCAAGTTCCCGTACATGTAGTCTACATGCGCAGCATAACATTGTGAGTTAAATTATACATAGGAAGATTATAATTGTAATCTTATAATTTCTATCCGAATGCTCCTATTTTAAAGGCTTAGCAAAAGAATGAATTCATGTAAGCGTTTTCCTGTATAACATTATTATTACAAGTTTACAATTTTGAAGGACATGTATGAAAAATGAAATGACTAGATTTTCCTTCCAAATGTCTAAATACAAACTTCAAAGGTCACAAGATGCATCTCGTGGTGAATGAATAAATCAGTTTTCAAGTATATATTTGTGGCAATACAAAGTTAGGAATCAAAATTATTCATCATCATAAAACATGCTACCTTACTGTACTCAACGACAAAGGCCTTGAAAACAAATTGATTTTCAATTAGTAGATCCTAAATGTTAGAGAATTAATTATCTTGATGTGTTGGGATTTTGTTATTTTAGGTCGATTGTTATGACTTCTGCTATTCGTTAGTTTTGTTAAGTTTTTCAAATTAAGATGAGACCTCAGTTTCATAATAAAATGGTCGAGTTCATGTTTCTTATCAGTAAATTCTGTACTGCATTAATTTTCATGTTAACTCAACATAAGTGTATATATAATCATAAGTCATTCTAGATCAACCCACGAGCTCGAGGGAGGGAAAAAACTGGTACCTATTATTGTTGACAGCAAGGTTGAATAGAGCCATAGCTCCAACCTCCTGAGCCTTTTCATCCTCTTCAGCAATCGCTAACCTCAAGAACTCGACTAATGCCACAATAAACCCATTGGCGCCCATATAGATCCTCGCTTCCTCATCATCCTTCAGCAAAAACCTAATTTGCTCCACCGCTTTGCATTGCTTCCTCCAACTCTCACCTTCACAAGGATAAGAAAGATTAGAAATGTTTGGCATATGTTTCTGATGACATTCTGGTGGTGTATTTGGATTGAAAGAAATGCCAGAATCTTCCATGCTAAAAAATTTCCTTTAATATTACTTCGTAAAATTAACACTTTCATGAAATTGAGGACAGGTGCTGTGAATACTAGGAGGACTTCTTGAGTATTATATAACTGATTTGTTGCTCATAATGAACAACCAAACGTTTTTGGAGATTATGTGAAACTATTTTTTTTACTATTAGGAGTGGTGTATTAAAGTTACAGTGCATACTTCTAATTGTATTTGTATTAGTACCTTTTCTCATTTCATATTATCGACAAATCTTTTATTTGGCTAGGGTATTACTGACATTATCCATTTTCTTTTCTAAAAGGAAAACTCACCTTCACAAAGGACCGACATCAATCTTTCATATCTCCCATGCTCATTGTTATCTACAATGTCAATCTCATTCTCTTCAATTTCCTCAAACTCCCCTCTCTCCTCCAAGGGAACCACTTTAATTTCCTTCAACTGACAAGAATCCACACTCCCTATAGATTTCGAATCTGTGGCATCACATTCTGATAGTGCCAATCTCCAATAGTTAAGATCCAGCGATTCTGGCGGGCCCGCAGGAATTGGGTTTCTGTTTTGCTCACACCAGCTCACAATCAAGCCTTTTACACAATAGTTTGGTGTTAGCCCTAGATGAGAAAGCTTCTGCTGTGTCTTTGGGCACGTGTTGTGCCCGTCTTGAAACCATTTTTCGATACAAACACGCTCGTAGGTTTGGCCAGATGAAATAATCACCGGATCATACATTAGCTGCAAGGAAATCGGGCATCTAAACTCCTCAGGGGGAAAAATGCTTGATTTTGTCCCATTCTGCTTGAAGTTGAATGAGCTTAGCTTAGACAGCTGTCGCTCAAACATCCGGACATTTGAATCACTGGAAACAGTTGGAGAGCAAGGACTTGATCCTTGTGAGTCGGTATCATAGGCCATTTCGCTTCTAAAAAGTTTAGAATATTTTCTCATTAGATGTAGTAGAAATGCAACTATTGATTCTTTACGTGTATCTTCTTCAGCACGTGCTCTCTCAATTAGCTTCTTGAGAGCTCTTCTCTCGGTTAGAGCTGCTCTTGAGGATGTGATGCCGAGCTTTGACACGGCTTGATGAAAGATCTCGAGTTCGAGGCCGTCGTTTGAGTTCCTGTTGAATTTTCTCTCTTTTTGGAGTAATGTGATCACGTCATCTCCTACTTGCTTTTCTGATTGATCCAAAGTGAATACCATTGCTTCGAGATCGCTAATCATCTTCATAATCTAACATTTGTATATGAAAATGAAACCGATAGTATTAGAGTCATAATTCTCTTGCAAAAGAAAGAGGTAAGCAAATAGTAGCAACAAATCTTTTTAAGATATTGACAACAAAATTTCCACAATGTTCATGTAAGTTTTGCACCTTGTGTACAGGATATAAACTATAAGAAGAGAAATAGGACACTCTCGGACTCAAGGCTGAGTAAGAATTGGTAGTAAATGACGGAAACCATCCTTCGTGATTAAATAATCATATAGACACAGAAGTAAAACTCTAATATTAAATTTGATGTCTATAGACATATAAACCATCCACAACGGTTAAAACCATCCACAACAGTTAAATCTAAGAAAGCCGCAGCAGATAAAAGGATTATATCGAACGTAGAGGATAGGATTGTAGCGGAAGTAGCAAGTCAAGAATTGGATTATATTTGAAAAAATAACAACACTTGGCACAGTTTTTCGCTGTTGATTACTCATATTTTTAAAGGTACACAGGAAAGTATTTTTTCACATGTAAACCTTGAATTGAGCACAAATAGTTATGATATATATGTCCCTTATAAGGAACAAAAAAATCAGCTTGGCAAAAATTATAGTCACTTGGCCATGGCTTATATTAAAACAGCCAAGTTCTTTTTTATTGTGCATCTAAACTCATAGAAGCATCCATGCCGTGTTCCATGCCTCGTGTAAAATACAATAAAGCATGATGTTAACAGTATGCTTATATGAAAACATACCTGATAACCAATAGCTTGTGGAACTATTTCTTCCACACGCTTCAAACTCTCGTGAAGAGCACATCTTGCCTTCTCAAATTTCATAAGAACGGACTCTCCCGTTATAGCCTATTTATTCAAAAGGTGTAAAGAAGTTGAGATTTAAGACACAGATGCAGCACAAGCTGTTGAATGCATGTAGACTTGTGCATAGTCTTGGTGACTCGAAGTTGGATAAATAGTAAGAAATTTATAGGCACCTTCTTCAATATAATAATTATTAATTGCAGGATTATGTGCACAAAACAAATTATTTGATACGGTTTTGAGGATTGATCAGTCCAAGATAAAAAAAAATTTACTATCCAGGGTGTTATCGCAAATAAATGTATACCTTATAGATTTAACATAAGAGTAAAGCATAGATATACTTATTGTTTCTTGCTCTAATTTACTACGGTCCGACACCCATTGCACACCATCTATCCCGTCCGATTGCCACTCATATTAAAAAAAATTGTGAAGTTTAATTTAATTTTTTAATTTTTTTTTACTTTTTGTATGAAAAGAGCTATATACCAAACTCGGGAATGGATTCTGTGATTATTCTGATAAGAATTTTTCCGTAAAAGTTAAAAGTACCATTGCTTAAACTACCATTACTCTGTTATGAATTAGAACAAGGTTCATGGCGTTACAATGAAAAAAGGAAACATCGTCGTATTTTAATGTAGTTTATAATGTTCACAAGTATTTGCACACGATAATGAAAGAAACCTCACCAAATAAAGCTTGCTGCATTCTGAACAATGTTGAAGAAGGTTCCTGGCTTTGTCGAGAGCTACATGCAGTGAACACAGTGCTTGTATGCCCAACTTGCTTCGAGGCCTCCCTGCTTCTAACACTGTAAAAATCTCCAATATTCTCCGAACAATTGTTGAAAGCTGCTTGCACATTCCTCCATGTAACTACATTTTTCCACAATTAATTCCAATCACAAACACCACTCTAAATCTAAGTTACATTAAAAACAAATGGTATCCAAATTCTAATATTGCATAAGCTGTTAAACATTAATAATAATTCGACAAAAAATTGACACCAAAATTATTTATTCGGAAATCAACAATATCATATTAATAAGGATAATCCAGATCCCCTCAAAATTACAATTTTGGTGATGTATTCTTAACCATTAATTACAAAAAAAAAAATTAAGACATCAAACTGTGGAAAAAGACATAATGTGATAACATATCATTCTATATTATGAGGTAAAAACAAAATGTTTTTTATATCAGATTTTGACATGAGATGGGCCTAAAATGAATACCTTTACATCACAAGCCGCAAACAAACTCTCCTCAACCTCATGAGCATCCATAGCATCGAATTTACTCATCTTCTACCTAAATTTGACAAAAACAATAACCTTTGAGAATCCAATTAGAACAACAATTAATCAATAAAAATCCCAAATTTCAATGATTTGCAATGCCATAACAAGCACCAATGCTCAAATTTCCAAACTTTTACAATGAATCACATACAAAAATAACGATTTTTACCTCAAAAAAGAGATTTTTTTCGCCGAGGAGGTTTCATTGAAAAGGGGTCAAGAGATGAATCTGAAACGAATGGCATTGAGAGAGCCCCATCTCCTCGTTCCGACAATTTAGGGTTTGCTTTGAACCTAGATCGAGGAGGAGAAAATGGAGCTATTTTTTGTTATAAATATTTTAAAAGCAAAATGGAGAGGAGAGAAAATAGAGAGAGGGGGTGAGAAACAAAAAACAAAAAGAAAGCGCATGAAACAGAGTCTCGACATGATTATTTATACCAAATGATTAAATAAAGTAATTATAATGAACTGTTTTGGTTGTCATAGATTTATTGTTAAAGGTAATTGTTTTTGCAAAAAGAAGCTTTCCATTTCAATTATGGCATGTGGATTTTGCTTAAAGTAGTTTCCTTGTTGTTTAAATTTACGATGTGAAGAATACTGATATGGTATATATGTATTTTAGATGGAACTTCGATTCTCTGATTTTATAATGCAAACTTTAAGAACGGAGCTGGTGTGATGGTCTTTTTTTTTGAAAAGTGGATATAAATAATGAAAAAATCCCCAAATGAATTATCTCATTTCAGGCTATTTATATCACCAGCTTTTCAACTTTTAAAAATTCCCCATCTCCCTCTTTCTTTTCCTCTTCTCAAAATTATCCTCATCATCGTTCTTCTTTAAAATGAAAAATCGGCTTTTTAATTTCAATCATCCTATTTGGACCTTCTTTTTCTTGCGCGCACACAAAAACAAACATCATATAAAATATTGATTTTCTTTATGTGCACCACACATCTTATATATAAAGTGAAATAGGAGACAAAGTGGGACATTGCTCATGCAGTATAACTTTTCTTTCCAGAGCGAGAGTTCACGTTTTTTATTCCGGCAAGATGCGACCGAAACAAAAAGCGAAACGGGAGTGTTATATATTCAAAGCGTGAATCAAATCCATCTGCTCATTAAGTGTGCATTCTGTAATTTCATATGCAACTTGTACTTACTTCCTTTAACTTTACGATAGCTTGGAGAATCCGATAACAGAAAAACGCAACTAAAAAGAAAGCCCGATGAGTCCTACAACCCTCTGAAAAGCGAGAATTTCAGTCTTTCAGAGTTTTCTCTTAGAGAACAAAATACTAACACATGAGGTGGGAAGACACACATTATTGATGTTCTTAAATTATTATTGGCCGTAAACAAATAAAAAGCAATATCCACAATCAACAAAAACAGGAGGTGCTATAAGAAAGATGTAACAAGCGCAACGTGTCTAAGCTCAGGCCTTCACTCAATCCAACGGCTACGATTTCTCACGGTTTAATCCAACGATTCATATAAAAAGGGTAGCAACGTCATTTCGTAGGTTCGAAGATTTTGAAAGCGCTTCCGCTTTTTTCTCGCGGTCCTCTGCCGCCCGTTGCCGACTGCTTCGCTGGTCGGTTACGAAACTTTAAAGTGTCATAAATGCCCCTGCATCTTTTTGTTGAATTTCAAAAATGTCCTCAAATGTAATTTAAGGTGATCTAGGGGCCACTTCATAACAAATAAAGATGCTTCCAATTTATGAAAGTGTATTTATTTAATTGTGGATTAATATATAGAAATATGTTCTTTAATTATCACTAGATTGGATGGATCTGCTCGATGATTGGCATCATAATTTTGTATATTTGTGTGAGGCTGAATGTATACTTGTTTTTATGTGAATGAATGAGAAATGTCTACGGACCGTAATATTTATGTTTTTTTGTATGAATTACCAAATGGGCTGCCAAGAAAAATATCCTACCTTCTTGCAGCATCAAAAGACAAACAAAATTTATTACCAAATTCACAACCACACCGTCATTATTAGAAGGCGATCTTAACAAAAATAAAGCTACGCTACGACAATTTTAATTAAGAGGTAATACTTACAAAAGCACGGGCAAGGTGCATGGTACGAGCAATGCCAAATATTAATATCATCATTAGATGTCAAAACATCATCTTTTATTTATGACTATTATGCTTAGCGGTAACAACAATGACCACGACGACAATAACAATAAAAGGAAAGTCGAAATGTATATTCAAAGTAGCATTGGCTATGTTAATAAAGCTTAAGAGTAGGATAATACATTGAGTCCATCTATGCTTACGATTATGGTTACGGAGAAGAGCAAACTCAATGATCCAAAGCCTTGCATATATATATATATATGCATGCATGCATGACTGACTGAATATCAACCAGGACTATTAACACTACTACAAATAAGGGTTGCCCCTACGGATTTATCGGTAGGGGCAACCCACTGCCCCTACGGATATATACGTAGGGGCGAAAAAAGACCCCGTAGGTGCAAAGGCCGCAGGTGCAAGTTGAGGCCCTGAACGTGCCCCTACGGACAAATTTAAGCCCCTACGGATATATCAGTAGGTGTTATAGCCCCTACGGAGTACCCCGTAGGGGTAATAAAATCATAAATGTAATTTTTTTTTTTGAATATATTGTATATACCTACGGATATACCCGTAGGTCCCCTTTATATCCCTACGGATATATCCGTAGGGGATATACAGTAGTTCCTACGGTTATGTCCGTAGGGGCTTATCCCAACACCCTAGCCTGATATCAGGTGGGAAAATATCAGGAAACCTGATATTTTCCCCTACGGATAAATTCGTAGGGGATAAACACTGGCCCCTACGGACATATCCGTAGGGACAACCCCAACACCCTGCGCTGATATCAGGTGGGAAAATGTCAGGTTTCCTGATAGTTTGCCCCTACGGATATATCCGTAGGGGCAACATATGTACCTGCGGCTTAATCCGTAGGTACATATTGTCTGTGTTTTTTTTTTAAAAATGGGCTGCCAGATTTTTTGCCGCCCTGTGCACAATACTATATACATCAATCAAATCATATATTGCAGTATTCATAATCACATCTCACGCATATATATAATATACAAAAGAAACCCAAAAACTGAATATGATATAAATACAAACCAATATCAATATCGTTTCAAAATGTAGTACAATGTGATATAAATAAATACATGTTTCAAAAAATAAGAACCAAAAAGCTACCCTAGTTCGGTCCAGCTCCACCTCCGAATAACGTTCGAATAACGCGCGCCTGCTCCTCGGTAAATACACTCTCCAATGCTGCATATAAGGGAGTTTGAGCGGCATGTGGAGCTGGCGATGTGGTCTGCGCAGCCGCCGTCGAGGTAGTCGCTTGCGGAGCCGCGGCTGCGGGAGTCTGAGTGGGCGGTGGAGCTACAGGAGCTGTCTGCGGAACCGCAGCCGATGTAGTGGCTTGCGGAGCCGCAGCCGAAGGAGATGCATGTGGAGGCTCGGCCGATCTACCCTGTCGCGTCTGGACATAACGTGTGTAAGAAGCGTCTAAGAACTGTGTATTATTCGAATTCGTTTCATTATTAAGTTATTTCGAAACCCTGTTTGGATATCTAGTTTGGAAAAGCGTTGTTTATTTTAACTACATATGTATGTATGATTAATCAGACTTAAGTCTAAAACCAAATAAGCTCAACCTACGTACTAATTATGGATATGTTGATATGTATATAATATGAAATGATATTTTACTATAAAGTAGTATACATACCAGCATCTCTTTCAACTCCTGAACGGTGGCCCTCAAGCTATCCAGTTCCTGATGGACATGCCGGCCACTGGAGACGGAGGAAGTAACCGCCGGGGTGGAGTCCAACCTCATATGGGCCCTGCTAGGGCCCAATCCCCGGCCTCTCTCCCAACCTCCGTGGTGCCCTCCGTGTGCGGCGTCCAGAACTGGGGTCAGCAGCCTCGGATCGTTCTGTCCGGTAAAATCGATCCCCGAGGCCTGGGCCTGCTCAACCACCCGCTCCTACACCCACATTAAGCAGTAAAGTATAAGTATAAAATTTAAACTTGAACCTTCCAAAACTAAAATTTCAAATTTGGGTAGAAAAAATATTAACACTTACGCAGTACTCCTGGGTAGCGACGTCGGGACATCGAAGCTCGCCCGTGGCGGGATCTGTCGAGGTGCCGTGGACGGCAAGATATGCGGACAGCACGCTCGGTGTACCACCTGACGCCACGGTCCGAGATGTCTGCAATATTAGAAAGTAACTCTTAATATTAGAAATATTAGAGAATAACTCTTAATATTGCAGAATATTAGAGAATAACACTTAATTTACCGATAACTCCATGGCTCGAGTAATGTTCCTCGAGCCACCTGTGTAAGTGGGGCGACCCCTCTTCGCCGACTTCCTGTTCTCCGTATTCTGAGCGGCCTGTTTCTGCACAACGCATTAACATTTAGTTTTCTAATTAAGAAACACAAAGAAATAAATTATATCATAAATAATGAATTAAATTTAAAATACATACTTGTTTGCGTTCGGAGTCGAAATAAGCGCACAATAGAGGCCATGTCTCTACGTCGACTCTCGCAAACGCCGGAGTAGATAGGAGGGCCGCTCTCTCTGCCTCGGGGGTCGCTATCCACAGGGAGTAGCAGTCGGCCTTCAGCTCATTCCTGTTGTATCGGACCTTGGCCTGCATGTTCTTCATCAGGCCATTATACAGAGCATGAAGGTCGAGCACCCTCCCCGAGTGATCAGGGTCGGCTACAGGCTGAAAATCGTAATCCAACTGAAAATACAAAAAAAAACATTGTTATTAGATTGCAAGTGTTAATAATAAATATATTGGATAGATCAAATGAAAATATATATTAATACATACCCGAGCCTGTTCAAAGAAGAGGGCGAATGAGCGCTGGTGCTGCTCGCCCCACTCAACGTGAAGTGGATAGTTCTTCACGATCCGGCTCTCGTCCCCCAAATACCGGCCGAACCTCTCGGCATGAGGACCGGTATAGCGATAGTCAAGGGTAAAAAATAGGGGGAATGCTGCCTCCCCACTAGCTCTATTAGGCCTCAGCCTATGGGACTGATTCGGGCCTCGAGTCCCCCTCTGGGGATGGAGAGGCCCTGCGTCTGCACGAAATATCAAGACAATCAATAATAATACAAAGTTGTATTAAGAAATCAAGGTTAAACAAAAATTCAAGTGTGATATATACCTCCGGTGAATAACGCACGAGCCTGGGCCCGAGCAGCAGCACGAGCGGGACGATAGTTCCTCCGGTGAGGAACAACCGGGGTCCCGGACCCGGACGCATCCCCTCCAACTATAAAATAAACATCGACGCTAAATCTCCATGAAGTTCATATTTATTCTATAGAGCATATGTAAAATAAATAAATATTTTAAATTTATTCATACTAACCTGCAGACGATGCGGAGGGTACGGAAGCGGCAGGAGTGGCCCCTGTGGAAGGTGTGGACGCACCACCTATAATTAGACAATTAAAAATAGATTTTATAAGTAATTGCAAAAAGAATGTGTAGATCAATAATATAACGTTCTAAATCAATATGCATGAACTATAGGACATATAAACATACCCGCAGGTGCGGTGGTGTCACCACCTACAGCTAGACAATAATAAAAATTGCTAAGTAAGAGCAAAAGGAATGTGTATATTTATGATATAGCATTCTAAATCAATATACATACACTATATGATATATGAACATACCTGGAGGAGCGGGGGTGGCCTCTGTCCCAGATGTGGACGCAGGACCAACAACTAGACAATTAAAAATAGATTTGATAAGTAATTGCAAAAAGAATGTGTAGATCAATAATATAACGTTCTAAATCAATATGCATGCACTATAGGACATATAAACATACCCGCAGGTGCGGTGGTGTCACCACCTACAGCTAGACAATAATAAAAATTGCTAAGTAAGAGCAAAAGGAATGTGTATATTTATGATATAGCATTCTAAATCAATATACATACACTATATGATATATAAACATACCTGGAGGAGCGGGGGTGGCCTCTGTCCCAGATGTGGACGCAGGACCAACAACTAGACAATCAAACATTGACAATATAAGTAATTTTGACTATATATGATCTAGAGCGTAAAATGTGAAGTAATAATATAACATTACTGATAACCTTTTTCGTTTCGTGGGCGCATCATACATATCTACTTGGATTTCATCGTCGATGTCATTTCTAACCCACGTAACTTCATGATCGGTCGAAGACAACCCGTCCTTCGAAACAGACGGTCGGAGCACTTTAAGCCTTCTCTCTTCTTCGTCCTCATCGCTGTCCTCGTATTCTGGGACATCGTAGACATCTCTAGGTTTCCATCGGCATACAACACTCCACCCCGGATGCTTCAAACACTGTGAGTAGTATACTTGGAACGCTTGGTTCGGAAAGATAAACGGATCGTCTTGACCTTAAAATCGAAGTGTGTTCACACTGGTCAATCCATATTCATCTTTCCAAGTCCCAAGACTGCTTCTCCACCTGTCTGTATCGGTTCGCGGATCGTACCAAGTACAGTGGAATATATAAAAGGGTTCTGATCGTCCGGGATAGTGGATGCCGAGTATACAATTTAAGTACCCATAGTAAATCACACCGTCCGATCCTACCGTCGCAATACCACTATTCTGAGTGATTCTAGATGTTTCTATGTCCTTAATTTCGAATTTGTATCCAAGGACACCAAATCCTTTGTAATGTGCAACCTCCATACTAGGAAATTGAGCTAAACATCTTGAATCACTCTCAAATGATGCAGACAAGTTCGGATCGTGGATCTAACAAAACAAATTTTACGATAAATACATAACGATACAAGTTTAGATTAAAACTGATAGCAATAAAATGTAATTCGAATAACTTACATGCTCTGTGACCCAATCACAAAAATTATCCTGATGGTATTTTTCCAAACGCTCTTCGTTCCAATCAGGATGCCCCTCACGTACCTCGTTAAAATGAGTTCTGTTTTCGACAAATAATTGTGACATTAATATTATGTCATTTCATACACACACAAACACAGATATAACAATTAATCCAAAAGAACTTACTCTCTAATTTGTTCAAGACATTCGCAATTAAGCAAGATAAACCGGTATATCTTGTTGATAAACATAGTGTCTACCCTCTTATACTCGGCTTTACCATATGGCCCGTCTTGAATTCTTCGAGGTCGGTTAAGCCTTGTCTCAATGTTCTCGTCCAGATAGCGGGAACAAAATGTGGTTGCTTCATCAAGAAGATAACCTTGCATGATAGAACCCTCTGGTCGATTTTTATTGCGTATATACTTCTTAAGAGTGTAAAGGTACCTAATGAGAATATGTTGAATAAATAAACACGGGCATACATGACAAAAATAAATTTATAAATTGCGCGAAACGAAAAATTACACGTACCTCTCGACGGGATACATCCATCGATATTGTACCGGTCCGGCTAACTTCGCCTCAGTTGCAAGATGAACCGTCAAGTGTATTATGATATCGAAGAATGACGGTGGGAAAATACGCTCAAACTTGCAAAGTATCAACGCAATAGAATTTTCTAGTTTATCCAGCGTCGCAACCTCCAGCGTTTTAGCACACAACTCCCTGAAAAAACAACATAGGTCGTTGATTACTAGACCAACCGAGTCGGGGAGAGAAGTCCTGAGGGCTAATGGAAGAAGGTGCTCCACGATAACATGGTGGTCATGACTTTTCAGCCCATCGATCTTGCCCTTCACAATTTTTATTTTCTTGCTGAATGATCCTGAGAAACCTGTGGGGACTTTCAAATCATGCAACACCTGCAGGAATCTTTTCTTCTCCGGTTGTGACATATGATAAGCGGCATTGGGAAGTACAAACTTGCCCGGTTTACCCGCTACCGGTTTAGGGTGCAGTTCACTTCTTATTCCCCACTCTTGTAGATCCATCCGGGCATTCATGTTGTCTTTCGATTTCCCGTCTTTACACAGAAGCAAGTTAAGTATGTGCTCTGATACTCCCTTCTCTATATGCATGACGTCCAGACAATGACGCACTGAATTTGTAGACCAGTACGGAAGCTCGAAGAAAATGCTTAACTTGTTCCAATATTGTGGTTTGACCTGTCTCGTCGGATCCATCCCGAAGGTCACGTTATTGTAACCATCCCATTTAGCAGTCACGTCCTCTCCGGACAATGGGGATGGAGGCCCAAGAAGCTCCTGATGACCATCAAAGTGAACCGTGTCTAACCTGTAGGGGTGGTCTGGAGGCAGAAAACGTCGATGGCCGCAATAACAAATCTTCCTGCTAAAATTCAAAAATTTTGATGTTGTGTGTTCATGGCAATGAGGACATGCTTTGTGACCATGTACGGACCAACCTGAAAGCATTCCATATGCAGGAAAGTCATTAATTGTCCACATTAAAGCCGCACGCAGTATGAAGGTTGTATTTGTGTTTGAATCATATGTCTCTACACCATCAATAAACAAAGTTTTCAGCTCCTCAATCAGAGGTCGGAGATAGACGTCGATATTGTTCCCCGGTGAGTTTGGTCCGTCGATAAGAAGAGGCATCATAAAGTATGATTGGTCCATAGCCAACCAAGGCGACAGATTATAAATTATCATTACAACGGGCCATGTACTGTGACTTCCAGCCATATAGTTGAATGGGCAGAAGCCATCGGCAGCCAGTCCGAGCCGGACATTGCGGGGATCGCTACTGAATATTGTGTGCCTCCTATCGAAATCCTTCCATGCCGGTGAATCTCTTGGATGGCTCATTTTTCCATTTTCGCTTGGAGGAGCACGATGATGCCAAATCATTGCCTCGGCTGTTTTCTTGCACCTGAATAGCCTCTGTAGCCTCTGTGTTATGGGAAAATATCGTGCTATCTTCACAGGTATATCAGGCTTCTTATCAGAATCTTTCGGCTTATACCTGGCCTCTCCGCATGTTGGACACTCTTTCAAATCTGAATTCTCTTTCCGGTACAACACGTAATTTTTAGGACATGCTTGAATCTTCTCGCACTTTAGACCCAAATCAGACATCATTTTCTGGGCTTCGTACCAGCTTTCGGGCACATTATTTCCCGGAGGCATAGAATCTTTCAAGAACGAAAGAAGCATTGTGAATGACTTGTTGCTCCATCCATTTAGGCACTTAATTTGGAAAAGTTGGACGAACCATGAGAGGGTGGAATACTTCGCATTCTCATAAATTGGTTTCCTAGCATCATTCATGAAATTTTCATATTTATCCACACGCGGTCCTTGACCGGAAGGAATGTCATCTTCGGTACGAATAGATTCACCTAGGGCAGCCTCTACCATATCCTCCATTTCTTCTGATGGAAATAAATTTCCGTATCCTGCCGTATTACCGAATTCTTCTTCTTCTCCTGCCGCATTATCGTGTTCTCCTTCTTCTACCGCAGTACTGCATTCTTCTCCTTCCCCGTGATATTTCCAAATTGAATAAAGTCTAGTAAACCCATGTTTTACAATATGAAGCTCTGCCAATTCTACCTTCTGCCAGTACTTATTGCCACATCTATCGCACGGACAGAGAATCTTCTCTATTATGATCTTATTATGTGCTCGTGCAAATTCAAGGAAAGCAGCAACCCCTGCGACAAACTTAGGTTGCATACGTTGTTTCCAATCCACATACATCCAGTCCTTAACTCTGACGTACTCATGGGCCATGTTAGACTGAATAACATATAAATTGTAGGTTATGCTGACTATATTGAGAAATATAAGAACGGGATAGTTACTGACAAAGGAGAAAATCCATGTATATGCTTTGTGTGTGCGTTTGTCGTTGAAAAGAATAAATTATCGCAC
This sequence comes from Agapanthus africanus, assembly GCA_030015575.1. Taxonomy (NCBI): domain Eukaryota; kingdom Viridiplantae; phylum Streptophyta; class Magnoliopsida; order Asparagales; family Amaryllidaceae; genus Agapanthus; species Agapanthus africanus. Next base: position 741,527,437 of record CM057337.1, read on the forward strand.
GTTATGTTGACCGATAGACGGGGACTAAGTGGCGCTTTTAATTAGTTTCATATATGGGTATCGATGGGAATATGAAGGTTTCATATTATCATATATTGGTTTTAACCCGAACATCTCGAGTCGCTCTCTGATTATGCGTTTGTATGTATGTGTTCCGGCTGTCGGGGGTAGGCTTCTATCCCATTAAGAATGTATAGAGCGAACGCCCATCACTTGTGCTTTCAACCGTTTCAAGTAAATTTCGGCAGCACCTCCCCGCTGTTCTCCGAGTACACTGTAATAGAATAGATAATCATTTCAAAGCTGTGAAACAACGTTGAAATGAACATCTAATCTATCTTTATACACGGAGAACCAGCGGAAAGGTACCGACGAAATATCTCGAAACGGATGAAAACACAAGTGAATGAAGGCGTTTGCTTTATACATTCTTAATTTGTCCACACGGGACAAATCTATGGGTTACCATACGATTGAATTTTCTCGTCGCGCAGACTATACGACGGTTGTTAGTATCGAGCTATACTGTCCGATATTTAACAACCTTCGTATAGTTCTAGGTCACGACGAGCATCGCACGTATGTTAACCGATAGACGGGGACTAAGTGGCGCTTTTAGTTTCATATACGGGTATCGATGGGAATATGAAGGTTTCATATCATCATCGAGTATCATATATTGGTTTTAACCCGAACATCTCGAGTCGCTCTCTAATTATGCGTTTGTATGTATGTGTTCCGGCTGTCGAGGGTAGGCTTCTATCCCATTAAGAATGTATAGAGCGAACGCCCATCACTTGTGCTTTCAACCGTTTCGAGTAAATTTCGGCAGCACCTCCCCGCTGTTCTCCGAGTACACTGTAATAGAATAGATAATCATTTCAAAGCTGTGAAACAACGTTGAAATGAACATCTAATCTATCTTTGTACACGGAGAACCAGCGGAAAGGTACCGACGAAATATCTCGAAACGGATGAAAACACAAGTGAATGAAGGCGTTTGCTTTATACATTCTTAACTTGTCCACACGGGACAAATCTATGGGTTACCATACGATTGAATTTTCTCGTCGCTTAGACTATACGGCGGTTGTTAGTATCGAGCTATACTGTCCGATATTTAACAACTTTCGTATAATTCTAGGTCACGACGAGCATCGCACGTATGTTAACCGATAGACGGGGACTAAGTGGCGCTTTTAGTTTCATATATGGGTATCGATGGGAATATGAAGGTTTCGTATTATCATCGAGTATCATATATTGGTTTCATATTATTTATAGTTTACTTTATTTTATTTAATATATATAATTAAATATATTGATAAATAATATTTGCAACAGAGAATCAAATTACCGAAATGCACCATTTCATCTCCAAAGCTATTTATTTCCTCCAAATTAAAACCCCTCCAAAATCCCAAAAGAACCTTATATGGATTGTATGTAAGCTGAAGTAGAGGGGAGCAACAGAGCATTCTCCATTTTATACTAACTTTCTTGATCTAGTCTTGTATGAGCCATAATCCTATATTCCATCGGATCTTTTGAAATTAGATGCCTGGTGTGCGTATGCAAGCATGGACCTAGTCTGTTTTCTATTTGACATGAGGTATCCAATTCCCCCTAAATTTTAACTCGGAGAACTAATTATCTATCTATATCAAAAAATTGAAGCAGCAATTAAGCAGTGCCATTTCCTTCTCTTCTCCCAAAACCCAGCTCGCCTTCAATCTCTCCAACTCATCCTAACCCCAACCCAGCCCCAGCCGAACCCCAACCCAACACCAAACCCTAACCCGGCCTAACCCTAACTCCAACCCAGCCCCAGCCGAACCCCAACCCCAACACCAAACCCCAACCGAAACCCTAACCCTAACCCTAACCCCAACACCAGTCGTCGAACCCCAACCGCCGATCGAACCCGTACCCTAACCCTAATCCTAACCCTAACCACAACCGATACCTAATCCTAACCCTCATTGATCGCTACCCTAACATCATTATAATAATGTTTAAGTAATTACCTGTAGGCGACGACGGAGACGCAATCGGCGACGACAAGGGCGGTGGCGACAACGAGAACGGAGCACGGTGGCGACCACGAGATCACTGCGCAGGTGTGGCGACGACGATTCGGCTTGGATTCGGTGACGACGAGATCACTGCGGCGGCGGCGGCGGCGACGACGATCTCGATTTGGGAAATTTGGTTTCGCGCGAGAATAGGAAAGAGAAATAATCAGCGTAGGGATCGATCTATTAAATCCCTATTTATATACCCCTACGGATATACCCGTAGGTGCTTGGTTTGCGCCACCGTAGGGGCAAAAAACACTTTAAGATTTAATAAATTTTAAATAAATATTGAACGACCGTAGGGGCAACCACTTTGACCTACGGATTAATCCGTAGGGCCAAACTTTTATTGCCCCTACGGATGATATTATCCGTAGGGGCAACCCCTTATTTTACTAGTGTAAATCACTCATACGTTGAAGGCATGAATATCGAATGAATATCAACTAGGACTATTAAATCACTCAACTATCGAACTCCCTCCAAAATATAGCAACGCATGCTCCTATCTAGATAAGAGTAGGTAAGTAAGGAATAGCATGTTAGAGAGTTGAAGATGTCTATATATCGCCGTTACTATAGATGGTTTTTTTTTCTTTACTGATGAGTGATAATATCTTTTTACCTAATCATGAGTATCAAATTAGATGTATTTACGCCGACCAAATAAATGGATGGATTATTTTACAGGAATGAACACTCCAAGACTCGGGGATGATCCGAATCTATTCAGGAAAAGGGAAAAAAAATTAATAGATAACCTAGCTAAAAATGTCATTGTTCTAGTCTCCGCATTAAATCCCATGTGATCCATCCATAATAATAGGGAAGGCGGACCTAATTGCTTCCAAGGAAGGACATATGTCTCATATCTTCTTCAAATAAATAAAAAGCCACTACATGACACTTCGTTGAGATATTAATAGATTAACAGAAACATGCGTTTGTTTCTTCATCTTCTTTAATTTAAGGAGAAATTATGGAGAGAGGCCCATAAGAATTAATCAATACGGTTCTAATTAAATACATCAAATTAAAATTCAATTCTAAGATATAAAATAAAGAGAGTTATAAAATAAATGAAACAAGAGCTAAAGATATACAAACAAGCATCTTGTACAAATAATATTGAACCATCAAAAGTATTAGAAGAATTGAACAGGGTAAATTACTTCTTCCTAACTAACTTCCTTTAGATTTTGTCAGCCGCACGCCAAATCGGGTTAACATGCTAAATAGACATTCTACCGTTTTGTCGAGATTTATTCGGTGTTCCGTTAAGTCGTAGACCGAGAGAGTGAATAGTTTTGCTGCATATATGTACTTTGCTCTTGAACTTCTCTACCACTGCCGCCAAACACCAAAATTAGGATACGGCCTGAGAGCGTTATTTTTATTTTCGAACACATCAGACCTAAGGTCGAGCGTTATTAATTTTCTTCTTTTTTTATTATTTCAGTTTAAAACTGAGGTTCTTGCGCAGCGCCATTTTTTTATTTGATTTAACAATTTTATAAAATATACGTTCCTGGTGGGAATTAATTGGTCTTGGTTAGACGACTGATATCGTCTTAAATGTCCCTTTCTACCGTAGGACAACTCCAAAGTGATGAGGGTACATTGGTTGGTTTTATACTCCAGCAATTGCAATGGTAACGAGCATGCAGTCTCACCACTATGCCAAGAGTTGAAGATGAGGGTGGCAAGCGGTATCCAAGCCAGGATTTGAGGTCAAGCAGGTAATTGAGAATTTTCACTACAGCCAAAAAGTTACTCTATATATATTTTGCTTATGGAACTTGTTATTTAATATTTAATATTTAATATTTGCACAGCTTTGTGCTTTATATAGGATATATGGGTTTTCAATATAAACAAGATCCGTCAAAATAGACTTAAGCTGACTCAAGGTTTATATCATATACCCATTTACTCTTGATTTTTCCAATATGAAACTATTAATCCGACACATCTCAACAAAAATGAGATTTGATGAGAGGCTAGGAATTTGCACTCAAAGAACATGTCACACTTTCCATATGCCATTTTATAATTTTATAAATTTTTTTAAATATTTCTTTTTGCAACAGCATGTAGGTTTTGGAAAAGGGTTGGGCCTTCTACGACCATGAGACCCTTCTCCACATAATTAGTTGAAAATACTTTTTATCATTCAAAGGGAGGGTTTCTAACCCAAGACTTTCCACTAAGTGGGGAGTGTCGTTGCCGCTCGAGCAGGGGCTCTTTGTCATTTTCTGTTCTTATTCAAAGTGAACAATTACGAGGACATTAAATGGTTTTCATTGAAAAGTAATTTTGATAAAAAAAAAATTAAGTAATAATCTAGATTAATCATAAACAACGAAGTGTGACCAGCTATATTGTTGTTAATTTAATAATTTTGTAACGTAGCTTAATGATCACTGAACAACCTTTTAATATTTAAGTAAATATAGACTAGTTTCTTGCAAGTTAAATGCATGTCTAATCAAATTCTAGCATTACAAATACAAGTTAACTAACATAAATATACAGAGGAGTGCTCTATCCCAAACCGGTCCACGTTCTAAAAAATTGGGAACTCCCGATATATTTTAGCGATCCGATCCGTTCAAACTAATCATCCTACCATCAAATATATGTGTATGAAAAATCAAAGGGTTTGAAGCCCTTTAGGCTACGCATCGATGGATGCAAAAATGAACGGTTTTTTGATAACGCAACATAAAATTCATCCGTATAGATTTCTGAGATAGTAGAGAGCTTGGAGATGTCCCACACTTGAATCCCTGAAATTTCTGAGATGGTAGAGAGCTTGGAGAATTTTCTCCCTCATTTTCCCCGTATAGATTTCCCCTTGATTAGGAAATTAATCTAACAACCTATCCTTAATTTTCTCTTTAAAAATATATAATTAGCTGGATTTGAATCTTTCCTTTTCCTTTTTTATTTGTTATGTTTATTTGGCATGTTGGTGTACAGCAGAATATATGGCGAACAAACTTAAAATCATTTAATTCTATTCAAACCTATAAAAAATGATAATATCCAGAATTAATTGTTTTTTTAATTTTATTCCCTGATCAATAACAAATTTGATGATGGACCTTAAAAAGAAATTTCAGAATATATATGACCAAAGAAAATTTCGCTCTTGCTTGAATTTAGTATATATCATTGTCATATTCATCATTTATGAACTGCTTACAGTATTTAAATGCAAATCTTATTACAACGTAACTAGAAAAATCTGTAAACCGGATAAAGATAGCCTGATTTAGAAAAATTTCTAACTTATTTAAAATATTTTGTACGAAACTATCCTTACTGTGATATAAAATTTTAGCGATCCTTTTTCCATGTTATATTCCGTCTCTGTCTTAAATCCTGGCTCCCCGTCTTTGGATATATCGATTTTTTTTTTTCTGACTTACTGGGAGAGTATTTGGTTGATTATACTGCTTCTGCGAGTAAGCAGACCCATGCCTAAAAGTTATATTTTGTTTTTTTAGCTAGTGGGGCCTCTCATTCCCAAACATTTCCATAAATACCCTTCCCATTCTGAAAACGGGCCTGCGATATAATCCCCAGATTACCCCTGCTTCTCGTTTTAGCCCCCAATCTAAAAATATAATTCTACATTAACGCCGCTCAAATCCAACATTTTCAAAGTGGGCCTGGCTCCAAAACAAAATCACAGCCTCTATCACGTGCTCGGAGCGAGATTCTTGGCAAAGAACAGACAAAGGGTAAAGGGTCACGTGGGGCCTAGGGCTTCTCGCTACCGACAGGCATTATTATTAAAACCTTAGATTTTGCTGTGGGCTTCTCGCTACCGACAGGCATTATTATTAAAACCTTGGATTTTGCTGTAACACATGAAAGCTGGAAAAAACCTTCTATTGTGGAAGGGGCTGTATGGTGCAAGGCCCTTTAGAGCCCTTACATGATGGATTTTTCCTGAAAACTGTCCTTTAGAGTCCTTACATGGTAGATTTTTCTTAAAAGCTGAAGCAAGAAAGGATCACGGGTCATCATCGCATTCTTTAGGATCATGTCATTTCAATCTTAATAATTCTTTTTGTGTTTTGATTAGATTAGGTGTGCATGTTTGGTAATTTAAATTTAGTTAGGTCAAAATCTTTTTGAAGTGGCTCCATTTCTAATTTGAATCATTGTGTTTTATGATGCTTTCTATGGAATCTGGTTGCAGTTGTTATCTTCATCAGAGCTGTCATCACCGTGTGAAATGAGAGATCCATGAGTATGAGGTATAAGACGGCACAACTGTGTGAAATATAGGACGCGTGAAATAAAAAGTCACGGTTATGATCTATGATGGACCAGGAGCCAGCGGTTCATGTATTTCGGTTCAAATACATAATGAGAGAAAATCAAGTATGCTTAATTCAATAAGAAGGCCCGAAGTTATGTGTTGTGTTTCGTACGGGTCATGCATGCATGTATAAATCAATGGGCTCATCTTCAAAATATGGGATACACCCATAGTGAGATCTCTATAATATGACCTCCCAAGTCCCCTTCCCATCAACTGTTTTGAACGATTGTGAACTTTTAATATCTTTTTTTGAACGAGTTCTGATCTTTAATTTTGTTTACGGTCGAGAAAAGAGTGAAGCAGAGCGACTGCTCATTTTTTAATTGGTGACGTGGTAATGTAATTTTACCTCTTGACTTTGAATTTCAAGAACCAAGTGGTTCTCTAGGATTTTAGAATTTATCTCTTTGGTTATAGTTGCAGAGATGTGTGCAATTTATTTTCTAAATGTTTCATTATTTCATTAATTATTTTTTACAAAGAAAAAGAGAGGTTTGTTATAGTGCACAATGTGATTTTTTCAAAAATAAAATTTTCATTTCTCTTTAAAAACAAAAACGAAGAATCTGTTTTTACTCAAAAGGGAAACTTAGCATTTGGTTAAGGCCTGCCTGACGATCCAGTGGGCTCCTAAACCCAATGTTTTCTCCCAACAGGCTTACTTAATAAGGCCGGCCGCATCCAATTCACTACAAAATGAAAAAGCAAAAAATAGCAAAAAAATATATAAATAATCATATCAAGATACATTTCACACTAATTTGAGGCAGGCTGTTTTAGAAAAGCTCGAAGATGCATTTCAAAACACACGCTTCCAAAGGACATATGCCACCATCGATTGCACTCAACGGATTCTTTTCTTCTTAACCCGTCGGAAAACTAACTTTTAGTATCAATTACAGAGCAACATCACAATTAAGAGAATTGCTTTAGATTCTATAAGAGAAACGGCTTGAATATAAACAATAACGCTACCGCACACACAGATTTAGATCTAGAAGAGATATTCGCAAATATTACAGTGATATGTAAGTTCAATTATCATATTACAATCGATAAACAAAAGATATTCATAAGCAGTGCTGCCTAATATATTATATTTATTGTTTATTGACCTCCGTTATATGATATATAACTTAAGATAGAAACCAAAGCTCAAATGCTGGTTTGCCCGAGAGGTTAAGGGGGAAGACTTAAGATCTTCTGCACATTAGTGCGCATGGGTTCGAACCCCATAGCCAGCATCATCCTTTCAATTTCTTTCACTTTTCCATTTTAGACCTCTCAAAAAATTTAATTTTTTCCTTATTTATTTCACTTTTCCATTTTAGACCTCTTACTATGCCCTAATCTATCAAAAATTTACCGCCATGTATATTCATGCCGGCTTGTCTATATATTTTTCTTGGTCGACTATTTTTACATACATCATGCATTTGAAAGACAAATTTATCCATTGATAACTCCCCTAAAAAAGGAAAAAATAGATAAAATTTACCGCCATGTATGTTCATTAGACTTTTCATGCGTTCATGTTTCCTTTTTCTTTCAGGCTCCACTTTGTAATGTCCAAGAGATAAAATTTACAAAAAAAAGGAAATCCTTTTGTGCTCGACTTTTTTCCCAAGGTAGGTTTTTCACATCCTAAGTAATTTATTAATGAAATCATATTGGTCCTGCATCTTACTTGTATTCCTGCATCTTACTTGTATTGCTACATGTGTATTGTGTACGCACCAACTTTTTTTTATTGTGCTTGGGTGAGGGTTTTATCAGCTTTCTTTGGTTAACAAAAGCATTAGTCTGGCTCTTTTCGTCTGTATGACTTTGAGATTCTTTTTGTAATTTGAAATTAAGCTACAGATCTGAACATCAACCACCAATTTTTAATACTTCATTTGAATTTAATCAAACATCAGAAATCTGGTTGAATGCTGTTGGGAATAACTATTTTGGTGAGGTTCATTCACAAAAGTGTAAAAAAACTGGCCTAGATCAGAATAGAAACTGTATTGAAGATGAAAGTCTGTCTATTTGTCTTGTCCTGTGCATCAAAGCATTTCCTCATGTCACTGGGAAGAACCAAGCCCATAAATTCACTCTAAATCATTTCCTCAATTACTTCATGAGTTGTTCCTTCTATGCAGATTAATTACTTGCCTCTATCAGTTTTGATCACGTCATTTAGGAAGGAAAATGTCAAAAGGCCGCTCAAAGGATTTGGAGTTCTAGTACCTTCGAAAGAACAGGAAAATGGTCTTAAAAGCCTTGGTAAGACTTGATAGGGAATTTTGACAGAAATTATTTGTTCGTTACCGTATGTAGGTGCCACTCTGAGCCCCTTTTCGGCTTTGAATTTAAGTTAGGATAAGTGAATTTTTTCTTATCTACACTTAACTCCAAAACTATGACTTTAAATTGTTTGGCTTTCATTTTGAAGTATGGAAAACTGAATTTAAAACAAAGAAAGCTCTTTGGCTTCGGATTTAAGTTAAGATAATCCGAGTTTTGAATAGTTGTCTAAACTTTGAATCCAAAATCCTTACTATGGCCCTTTTGGCTTTCATTTTGAAGTTTAGATAACCGGAATTACCTCAACCTAAAAGTTGAGACAACCGTAATATCTAACCGATTCTTTCTAAACTCCAAAAGTGAGAAGAAAACACCACTTCTCGAGTTTAGACAAATCCAAAACAACCCTTGGAGATTTCCTTAGAATATAGAAGAAAAATGAAAAAAGAAAACTCTGGGTTTCGATAACTCCAAAGCCAGACAACACACCAAACTTAATCTGTAAGTGGAGGTAGGACCTTGCAAACTGGAGTTTGCGTATCCACAAAAAAATAACTCTGGGGATCCTAACTCCAAAGCCAAAACATGCCCCTAAAAGTTGATAAAACCAAAGCCATCTGAACTCCCATCTAAACTCATATCTCAACTCCTAACTATACCTCCACTTAAAGAATAGCTCAACTTATTCCAACTCCAAAGCCAAACAAGGCCTATATGTTAATTAGATTCTCTTCCTTTTATTAAATGGGTTGAACTTAAAGTTAATACTATTTTCTACTTCAGGTACTCTCTTTTCTTCCATGATGTTTCCAGATCGAGCTCCCAATGATCAGTATCTATACACAACGTTTGTTGGGGGGAATCGGAACAGGGAACTAGCTAGCGCTCCACTGTATGCGATGCTTTGGCTTTACGTGTTCTTTTTTGATTAATAATATTTTCTCTTTTCATGCAAATATATTTGCACAATGCAGGGACTGGCTACAAGAAGTTGTGACTTCTGATCTTGGAAAACTTTTGGGTGTAGAGGGACAGCCAACATTTGTGAAGTAACAACTAACAACATCCTTTCACATTTACTTGTATTCTCTTTATTGGGATTATAATTTTATTTTAGGTCTGATTTTAGTTTTGTCTATGGCATTGATAAGTTTATTGAAGAAGACTTGACAAGTTATTTATTATTGCAGGCATATCTACTGGGAGAATGCTTTTCCTTTGTATGGGCATGACTATGATTTAGTTCTGGAAGCCATAGAGAAGAGAGAGAAAAATCTCCCAGGATTTTTTTATGCAGGCAAGTTACTGTCAGAACTGATTCTTTTTACAATTTACTATACTTGATTTGGGGAAAAAGTAATGTCATAAATTATTTTCCCTTTTCAATTTGACAAGTATAATAAGCAGGAGTTCAATGCTGGTATAATTATTTGTGCAATTTTATAACAAAATCACTCTCATTCTGTAGGTTTATCATGGTGCACTGCATTACTAGTACTGGTTATTTTTAATCTCGGAAGGACCGACAATACACCAAAGCAATAGAATTGTGAAATGAGAATTAGAAAAACATTTATTTTTAAAGGCTTAATTCAAATAAACTAACCATAAACTTCACCCATGTGGCAACAAACTACCAAATAATTTATAAATGTACAAGAAACTGCCACAAATCTTTTTAAAACTACTAGAAACTACCACAAAATTTTCAAAAACTACGAAAAACTATCATAACTAAGATGCCAATTGCAAGAAACTACCACAAAAATTTCAAATCATGGTAGTTTCTTGTAATTTTGAGAGTTTTTGGTAGGTTTTTTAAATTAAGCCCTTTTTTTTTTAAATAAGAGGGTATAATTGCTTATTATGATAGCCGAGAGGGAATAAATGTTCAATCCTATACAATACAGAGGGGTTATCCGCGATGAATACTGGACAAAAATATAGTTGTAGGATAATTTTGATTAACGGCTGATCGATCTTTGCAGGAAACCATAGGAATGGATTGTCTGTTGGGAAATCAATAACTTCAGGGCTCAAAGCTGCTGACAATGTAATCTATTGCCTTAACACTAATGTGAAACTAGATACTTGATGAAACAGTATTTACAGAACAAATTATCCCTTGACTGTGATCTTTCATTTCGTCTTATCTCATTTATATTTTTAATCTATTGATTTGTTTCCAATCTAAAATTGGAAATGGTAAATTCAATTGTGAACAGTGAACACTGGGGAGAAAAATAGAATCTATGTGGATTGTTTTTTATGTTCTTTTTGAGGGAACTTGGAACATCATCCATGTGTATCTCATGTGTGTATCTGTATGTGTTTATTTTTTATCTGAGAAACAATCAGAATGGGGTTACTATGCGGCACACGAATATTAAGGTGATGCAAGTCCCATTCCATCGTATATGAAACATTAAAGATGGATAAAAGCGGTCGGATTTACCTTTTTATCTTTTTATTTCTGCAATATTGAATTTGTCATGAGGATCAAAGTTACATTATCCATTTGGGTTTGACATAAAATTGTAGGTTAAAGATTATTAATGGTTTTTACAGCAAGGGTCCGGTCCTAACCACAACGTTGGATAAAAAAATTTATCAGCAAATACAAAAATGTGAGTAGAAATTAAAGATTAGAGAGTTTTTTAGAAGAGAAAGAGTGGAGAGTCCCCCTTACTGTCACGGTTTTTTTCCACATAAATACATAAAATTTATTTTATTCAATTAAGATATCATAAAACTATTTTGTAAGCGATTATATTTGCTAAAATGCCCTAAAAGGTAGCAATCTTCAGGAATTTCAAAGAAAAATCAGCTTAGGTATGCAACACCCTCTATCCTTTTCTTACAGTATCTCAGAATTTTAACTGAGATGAAGTTGCAACATAGTTTTATTTCCTTATATTAGAATATGAAACGTGTCATTTATTATGATTCTCAGCAAATCATTGCCCCCTGCCAAAAGAAAAAAGAGAAGGCAAAAAACAATCATTCATAGTTGTGGAAAGTGCCAAGATAAATGTCCAACACACTACAAAGCCTATCCCTTTAGAGAAAATTAAATAAAAAAGGGCATTATTATAATACTAAGCAATCCATAACTCATCACAACGAGTTCATATAGAAAGGGAAAGTCTTAAATTTGAAAAAGGAAATTGCCAATTATTATAATTAAAATCCCTAACACAGGGCAGTTATGTAACTTCCCTCCTCCTGAACGTATTGACTGCCTGTTTCCTTTAGTTGCTCCTATGGCTTCTCTCGGAAGGCACTAATAGTTTCTAAATTTGCCCCCTCCCCTCAAAATTTCTTCTTCTTCTTCTTTCATTAAAATTGAGAGACAGAGTGAGAGAGAGTGAGAGTGAGAGAGAGAGATGTTCTACTCGCAGTCTCTTCTATCAAAGAAAGGGCCATTGGGGAACATATGGATAGCATCGTTTTGTTTCAAGAGGCTCAAAAAGCACCAGATTGCTGACACTGACATCACCTCTTCAATTGGTACCCCCCCCCCCTCCATCTCATCTTCTTATTTTGAAATTAACCACATGAAAATTGAAACCACTCATATTTTTGACGCAGTTTTGTTTGGGTGAAAATTATTCGACTCCTCTCAGAAATCCAGGGATTTTACTCAGAAATGATACTGAAAACTATTCTCCCATTATTTCTGAGTGTGGAAAATTTGGGGGCATGTTGTATATATTAGTTTAAATTTGGGATTTTTTTTGGGTGTGTATGTCTGGCTAAATATTTAGATTAAATTATTTCTCTAGATATTTTTATGCGATGTTGAGGGCATTATTAGCCGACCAATATGTGTATGATTATGTGCATTTTATAGCAATCATTAGTATTGATGATCTTCTAGATGACTTGCAATGTGTATTTTATAGCAATCATTAGTATTGATGATCTCGTAGTGACTGATGGTGCCGTGACCAGGATTTTTTAATGGTATCTGACAGTGTTAAATGTCAGATGTCATGCCGTATCAGGACGTAGATTTTCATATCGGAATCGGATGTTGTGATACATCAAGAGATATTTTTGTGAATGTCAGTTTTGTATTTGTATTCTAATATGGAGCTTAATAAGATTGACATGCACTAAAATAAATATCATTAATATAACTTAAAATAAAAGGCTAGCTTTCTTAGATGAGTTTGTCCTCAATAGCTCAGTTGTTGAACGGTCGGCAATTGAGCAACTAGTCATAGATTCAAATTCTACCTAAGGTGATGCTATTAACGTGTATGGAAACATTAATATTAGGAATTTATAATTGATGCTCACAACTTGCAATAAAACATAAGCGTAGAACGCTACTGGAAAACTCACTTCAACAACAACATCATCAAGCCTTCATCCCAAATTTTTGGGATTGGCGAATCCTCCTCTTCCATTCTGCTCTGTTAAGGACCATCTACGCGGTTAAATTAACAATTAACATATTGTTCTTAATTGTCTCTATCCATTTTTGTTTGGGTCTACCTCTATCCTTAGTGGGAAAATCACTTTGAAAGAAAAGACATATATTTGCTAAGATTCTTTAAAAGAAATGGATCGGGTTATTTGGAAGAGATTCTGTAAAGAGTGCATATGAGAATCCTAAAACCATGTTCAATCCATGTATATATCTTATCTTTTAATTTATAAAGATTAAGTTGTATATGTATAAAAAAAACAACCAAATAATTTCTAATATAGTTTAATTGCTAGCTTTATGATAGAATTTTTATGGGACCGATGCTTCCGATTTGAGAAGAATGGCTGATATATCGGCCAATATTTCTCCAAAACTATCAAATTCCATAAAGTTGATATATCATGTCGTTTCTTCTCCATTTCTGATATATCGTACTGGTATCACATATGCTTATTTGAAGTGGATTAATATAAAAATGTTGTGCAAAATTCCATATTTGGGCCTATAAAAAGGGCGCTCAGCATGTAAGGTGCGTTAGAATATAAAATTTAGAGAATGTGAGACATCTTCTATCGTATTTATGTCAAAAAATACCTCACTATCTTTGCATTTAAGGGCCTGGATTTAGTGGGTTTATTTGAAACAGTGAAAATTGGACGATGTGAAAAAAGGCTTAAAGCGTTTGAGAGGAAAATATAAAAGCATGAAGCAATTTTGACCATAAAAAGGGCCTGAATCAATCATCATCATCAATATGCATGTACATAGTGAAATTTAAAACTTCTCGTGCTGTGGCTTTTCAACGTTTGAGGCTTTCTAACAGTTGGGGACCAATTGGTGCACCAATATGCTACTACTATAATGCTTTTAAGTAAAACATTTGATTAGTAATAGATTAAAATTTATCTTATTCAGTTGTTCTCAAACTCAATCATTTGCATTAGTCTAAGACTTGCACCTTCCAATTACTGGACCATATTTTCTTAAGAAGCAGGACATTGACAAATAGTTGCTATTTACGGTAAGGGCTGCATTGAAATTATTCATCGAGACTCGGATTAATAGGTGGAAAATACCGCGTACTCTGAAACTTTTATGTTCCACATATGAGTACATATGCTGATATGCGTATGTATGTACACTTGTGGGCAATTGTCTACTTCAGTCCTTGTTTTATCCCCATATGTTTGCAAAATAGGATGTTTTCTTATTTAATTCAAATCATTATATTTTTCCAACCAGTCTATTCTATTTGTACTCAAAATGTAATGGGGCTTCAATTAGAAATTCGATATAAACTATGACACCACAGCTACGCAGCAAGGTCTTGAATTAGAACTCGTTCAAAAACATTTTAATTTAAATAGTGGTTAAGGTGGTTTATATTAATTTAGCACGCATCGATAATGTTATCCATTATTATCAACTTTCTTTTACAGTTTCTGTTAGTCACCACCTTTTCCCCTCTCATTTTTTGATAGTCCTTTCTGTTATTAATCCATGCAGATAAAATAATCCCTGAAGTTCAAATTTCATACCGAGTGTTGGCTCAACTTCTTTTGGGTGTTGTTAGGATATTTTCAAAGAAAGTCGACTATCTTTATCATGACTGTAACGAGACTTTGACTAACTTAAGAAAATCATTCATACCTACACTCACTATTGCACAAAAGAAACTTAATAATGGACCGCAACATATAGTACATAAGAAAGTGCATAGAGAACCAAGACACAGTGCAACAGTAGCAAATGAAGAAACCCATTCACCAGAACAAAATGTTGCTGTTTCGGAGAATGAAACTCTTGTGATGCAAAGGGAAGCAATGTGTGCATCATATAATGATGTTACGATTACTCTACCAGAGTGTTTCGAACTTGATGCTTTTGACTTGGATGTTGTTGATGGGGGGTAAGAATATAAAATGGCAAGTTTATAACTATAATTTAGAATTTAATTATATATTGATGCTCATGTCATTGATAGTGTTTTCACCACCTTTGCAGGAATTGTACCAAACCCCATGAGGAGTCCATACTCGAAGGTATGCTTTTGACTTTGCCATTAAGTGATTTTCATTTTGCTTTAAGAAGTTAAATTTAGAGTTGGATTTAGGTTATATTCAAACTTCAGCTATCGCTTTGTCTCTACAGCTGATAGAACATAAAATAGCTTTTAGCCATGGGATTCCGCTACATGAATAATCTTCTTCCACTCTGCTTTGTTTGAGAGCGACTTAATTAAATTGACACCTAACATATCTTTTCTTATTGTTGCCATTCATGTTCCTTTTGTTGCGAAATATACTGAAACTTGTGTATTGTTGCACATCTATGTTGGTTGTTCGTCATTTTATATACTATGAGGGATACCTTAAACTTGTTTTGAATATTACTCTGCTTTCTTATCATTTTTTCCTTATTGTGCTCATTCATTTCAACATTCTAATCTTAGCTACAACCAGAATTATATCATTTTATACATTTCTTGTCCTATGCTTAGAATACTATTCTTATGGTTATTACAACATTTTGTCTGTGTTTTAAAGATTATTCCATATGTAGTTATTTTTCTTACAAAATGTCTTTGCAGATGAGTTTGTTCAAGTTCATGGAAAAGATGCATGGACAATTGAAAAGGATCAACATTCCTTTATGGATGCGGTATTTATTTTAGATACCATTTGTTCTTATGATCCTTTCATAGAGTTTAGATGCCAAAAGGATGCATCTTCTCATTATAAATCTTATTTTATGCATCTCTCCAGTCTCATCACATGGAAGTGGATTCTCATGCTAAGTATAATTCAGGTTGCTTTACCCCAGTAAATCAGTATGTATATGTAACCTCCTCCTCTTTCTTTGCATATTTTTTAAGGCTAACTTTCATAACAATATCTTTAACTATCAGCATTTTTTGGTACAAATAAACCTTTGAATCGTAGTGAGATTGCAAATACATATGGGTAACCTTTAAGGTTTTTTTTATTAAGAAGTGCTACTTTTGAAGGTATTTTGGTTGAAAAAATCCCCTTCTGGACCATAGTTCTAGGTAAATTAAGTAATAAAAAAATTAAGATAGTTTATTGTTAGGGTATTTTGGTGCAATTTACCCAGTATTTACCTTGGAGCTTTATTGTTTTCATGACACCATGTTTGGCAAAGTAAGAAAGAGGTGTATGATATTGTAGACATATTTCATAGAAAAGACGTATGGTAAAATATAAAAAAGTTTAATGTGGTTATTTTAAATTAGCTAAATTAAGGGTATCTATTTTTAACAAAAAGATCAAGGTAATTATCTTAAAAATCCTGAAAGTTTTAAGGTATATTTGTGATATTTAGTCCTTTTTTTAGGTTAGTTTTACCGATTTAATATGACTTCCATTTCAGTGTTATTCTACCTATGATGGATATCAAGATCAATCAATTTAACGACTTTAACGTGGAAGCAAGTGCGGCAGTTGAAGAATCGGGACAACAAGAACACCAGGATGGGCAAGATGAGATGCCAACGGATACTCGGAGAGAATTACATTTTGATGTGCCAAGAAGTCATGCGAAGCAAATTAACTTGCATGTAACAACATCAATGCATGATAAAGAATCTCATGGCCTTATTGATGAGAATTCAGGTGCTAGAGCTTTAGATGATGCTCACAATAAATCGGATGTACAAAATGCTTCAGGTGACTTTTCAAATTCGCATTAATGGTGATCCCCCCCCCCCCCCCATCAGTGAGTTTTAAGTTATTATTCACATAATTCCTTATCAATATACTTCAATATTCTTGTAATAGCTTATTAGCGCAATTTCTGATGTTTCCATGCTCATTGCGTGTGCAAAATACTAGTTAGGGAAGTATATGACAGCTGGTGGTTAATTGTGTTCTTATTTTTTAGGGCTTCCTTCACCAAAATTTGCGGTTACAACTCCAGCTAGAAAAGAAACGCGAAGGGTGTTTCAAAAAAGAAAGAGGGAGATAGTCTTTGATGAGACTATTGTGTTGTCTAATGGGTGAGTCGTAATAGTTTAATGACATTATTGCGATATAATGCTTTTATCACATGTATATAATCAGATGTGATGGTAAATTGCATACCATGGGTCCGAAACATTAAAAGTTGAAAGAAGGAAGCGACGATACTAAAACATTAAAGCATCATGCAATAAAATTTATCCTTTACATATTTGATAAGAGTTTTTTTTGTGGCAAACTTCCCTTACGTGACGATTTCCATGGCAACCTGTACACCCAGGATCTCTAGGTTACTCTGTTTGAAGGAATCAAACTCTACAAGAAGTAGGAGCCACTAAGAGGCTGTGATTGATTTAATAGGACGTGAAAGAAAATAAAAGGATGTGTGAGAAAACAAACTTTCTTTTGGTTGCATGGCACCAAACGAAAATAAGAAAGGAAAGAAAAAGAGGTAAGAAAATGCAGCATTCTTTTTTCATTTGTTCTTCTTCGACCTAGTGGAAGTGAAAAGAAGTTAGAATGGGGACTTGCAAATCCCATTTGACCTTATTTGAAACGCATCATACTATATTACTTGGGTCCATTCGATTGTAGGTTGATTTATTTTGAACTTCAGCAGAGGTTATCTTGTTAGGACTTTCTTTTCACTTATTCTTCATCCCAAACAAGTAAAAACAACCCTTTTTTCTTTCTTTTCTTTTCATTGTCCCTTTATATTTTCCTTTCGTTTTTTCCCTGACTTTCTCTCGAAACAAGCACAGTTTAAGGTTGGGAGAGTTGGTAGGGCATGCGATAAGGTCATAAGTTTGAGGCATACGACAAACATCATGGGAAGATTAGAGAGGGAGTTGGTGGCTCATGATATTTTTTCTCTGGAGTTGGACATTGTTCCGAACCGCACAAATCTGTGTATTCAGCGTCCCCATGATTCTAATCTATTTTCTATACCCTTGTGTTAAAGCTAAGAGTTGTGTTACGAGGTAGGTAAACTTCAGCATCATTACTTATTAGGTCTGTTGTGTGTGCGCGTGCGCACACTCACTCACTCACTACTCCATTTATTCTGCCTATACGGGCTCCATGTGACTGAAGCTCATGTGATCGGGGATATGTTAGCATGACATACACTGTTCTTCCACGACCTAACTGCTTAAGGTTTCTGATGAATTTTTTCTTAACATGTTAACCATGAAACCATTCTTTGCTCCACCATGTTGGGTTAGATTCCTAATACGGGTTGGTTTTATATGATTAAGTCATTTTTATAAATGCCTGCAGGACTATGAAGACATGGATACATGATGCGAGCAACTTAGTATGCAAAAGGAAGAAAGCACCTCATACATCCCTCGATGCTTGGAGAGCCCACAGACTCACAAATGTGGAGCAATTTTTTATGGAACCTGTAATTCCTTGTGAGTTAAACAGTCTTTTTAAAAAAAAATCTTGAGTTAATTGCCCAAAACCTTCCTTTAGTTTATCTCGTATAGCACTCATAATCCCTCAAGCGATTTATTTTGTTAGCTTGAGCATCCCTCTGCCCGTTGACCAAAACTTAAAAAACACTCAAATTCAACTTCACAATTTAAACGATAATCTAAATTAACTTCAGAACTTGTTTGTGTTGTTTAGAATAGAATGAGCATTTTTTAAGGGTTTGATCTATGAGTGGAGGGTGGAATTTCTATATGGGGTAAACTCTCCAAAGTGAGTTGCCGGTTTGATTTACAAAGGGGTCACATCTACACAGAAAAAAAAGATTCAAGGAGGATTTATGCAGCTAACCCTTGTATCTTTTTCTTATGAGCAAGTTCCTGTTCAGCAAAGACTTTAATTTTCTTACAGATATCTCATCGGAGCACAAAGCTATCCTTGGCAAAAAATTGCCTGACTATTCACCACAAAAGAAATCTACAAGCTCTTACTCTGCGGATGCAGTTGATATTGAAAATGAAATATCCACCCAACCTACAGGAGCACGTGATTCACTTCAAGGGAGAACTACCAATGACACCCTGGAGTTTGAACATTATTCAGAAATACCGACTCCCGAGAGATTAGAAGCGCAGGCGAAAGAGTCAAATCCTGTAGGAATTTCAAATTCTGCTTTGGATATGATGGATCAGGCGAGTTAATGTGTACACAATCTCCTTGTTAACTCCACTGGAAATTTAATATATATATTTTAATTTTTATTACTATTATTTTTTTGTATAGGAGTTGGGCTCTGTGGAAAAGGAAAGTAATGAGCAAGGTATTGGAATTTTTTGCTTTGCAAAATGTAGAATTTTATTATTGTTAGAATTTAAAAATATTTTAACGATCCTCACCACAACGTGGGAGTTTTGGTGCAATGGTAGGGATTTTTAAAACCTAGGTTCAAGCCCCAGAAAAAATGAATTGAGAAATGCCGCCATAAAGCTCATGTTTAAATACAAAAATTATACCCTTTAGGCCTCACTGTAAACTTTGTTTGGTGTAATGGTAGGGACTTAAGAGCATGATGGAAAATATAATTGGAGTCGTATTTAATGCATATTTTTACATGGTTATTTTTTATTGCAGGTGGTGGTTGGTCAACAAGAACTATGTATGTTGGAAGCAACTTTTCTATTTTTTCTCTCTTTGTATTTTTATGTTTTGTGGGATTTAGGGTTTTATGGCATAATGTTTTTCAGGGTGGTAGCTAAGTTTCTTTATGAAAGGTTTTTAGATCTTAAAGGACAAAAAAGAGAGGAGAATTTGAATTTAGACCGAATTTTAGAAGGACGAACAAGAGCAAATTCTGCTAGATTCTTTTATGAGACCCTGGTAAGCTTTTGAGTCATTTCTTTATTCTTTTATGTTCCATCGTGGTATTATGCTATCAACTTGATATCAACCCTTGCCGAGTTCCTTGCCGAGAAAATTATGGATGAAAGATGGATTTGTCATACCTAAACACCATGCGACCCTTATATGATAGAGAAAATGTGTCTCACAAACCTCAGAGCACTTATTTCTTACAGCACTCCTATCATTTGATCTATTGATTATGAGTACTTAATGTGGAATACTCTGATTTGGAATCGTAAAAAGAATTGAATTCGGGATAACGATTCAAATTCAAATTCATAGCGAAAGTCGTATTGTTTTCTCATGTCTCATTTATAATTAAGGTTTTGGGTATTAATGGAATTCGGAATTGTCGTACAATGTCGATACATCAACCGTTACACAAAATTGATACGAATAAATGGCATTTTAACTTCCAAAAACATAATGCGATGTTTTTTACTTTTTTGCAGGCCTTGAAGGCCCACGGCTGCATTGATGTGAAGCAAGAATGCTCATACGGCGATATTGTTATATCTGTCACTCCGCAACTTGAAGCTCTGCTCAACAACTGATAACAGGATTGAAAGCAGAAATTTTTGCAGATTTGTAGATTGTCAGCGTCTTTGTCGATCTCAGTTAATGTTAATTTTTACTTGTATATTGTAGAGTGCTGGTGTGTTATGTAGTGTAATCAAAACTGGAACATTTACAAAGCTAACCCAACAGTTGTCTTTTTTTTCTTCCTTTGAAAATGTTTTTCTTTTTTTGTAACTTTTGTGATATTGAATTTTCTGTTGAGCATTGACTCGTATGCCTTCTTAGAATTTCTCTCCTTTGAAAACGTACATTATTTTCCCTCTTGTAATCTTATGTTTCTAGTTGAACATTGGCTCATACTCCTTTTATGTTGTAGATAAACTTAATATAATGTTCGAGGTGGCTTGTATAAAATGAAATTGTTTCAAAATGAAATTTTAGTAATTTTCTTTTTATATTGATAAAGGAACTTGTTTCTATGTCGAACCTAACCAAATTATATTAAAAATTTTAAGAGTTGAAAGCAATTAAGTTTTAAATTATGTAATTTAAATGTCTCTAAATCATATGTTTATTTTCTATTTGGAGCACATTTAATATAAACACGTGCACACGTGAACAACCCTACTTTATTTAGTCACATCAGTATATTTATGAAATAATGAAACACATTTTTATCTTTTGAAATCCACTACATCAAGTTTTTTTCTGAACGCATTGATCATTTACATAAATACTATTATGTTAAACAAAAGGGTAAATTGTCAAAAAAAAAATCCATGCATTTTTTTCCGTTGTCAAAAAAACCCCGACCTTAAAATGGTAGTCAAAAAGCTCTTAGAAATTTTCTTACGGAATCTACATAGTAGCCTGCTATATCTAACCAATTTATACAAACTATTTAGATATCGCATAAAACAATTTAGATATCACAAGCAACTGCTTAGATATTGCTAGGTACAGCTTAGATATCGCAGGAAACTAGATATAGCAGTCAACTACTAGATATCACATGTAAGAAGTTTCTTGACAGCTAAAAACAATTTTAGGGGGGTTTTGACTAACTTTTCAAGACCAGGGATTTTTGACAACAGAAAAAAGTGCTTGGTTTTTTTTCGACAATTTACTCTAAATAAAACTTGCCTTCTTTTTATTATCTTATACCTTTTGCATGTTAGCCTATTATATGTGCAATATTATTTTTTCTCGCCTGTCAAATCTAGTTGACATGAATTAATTGGCTCATTATAAGGTTGATATTTTTGAATAAACTGATCATGGGTGCAAGTCAAAATCCAAAACAGAGAGAAGTTGACTGAGGAAACAAACAATTAACCGTTGGTGGAGTTCTAATTAATCAAGGGGAGTAATTATTACCGTAATTAGTTACTCCCTCTCTTACAAAATGGAAGTCATTTTTTTGATTTTGCATGCTCGAGTGGTTAATTATTCTAAATTTTAAAACATGCTAAATGATAATATCCTAATTACATTTTATTACCTTACTTGATACTTAACAAGCAAAAAATTCATTAGGGTGAAAGCTAAAAATTCGTTAGGGTTAAATTTGGAAAGCTATTAATACGTTGCATAGTTTCAAGATGGTGGAGTAGTAATTTATTGTTTTTGAAAACTTATAAATAGTTTCATTTTGGAAACAAATGATAAAGCAAAAAAGACTTCCTTTTTTGAAAAGCAGAGAGTAATTGATATGGGGTCAAAGAGGTAGGTAGGGGTGTGCAAGCTAGAGAATTAATGTATTATCATATATCCATACAACTCAAACTTTTAGTTTGAAAAACTCTACTTTTGTCAACAAAGGTATTATAGTTTGAAAAATTCTGCTGTAACCGTGTTCCCGCTTTCAAAATCATACCTTAACGAAAAACGTAGATATCAACATAGAGAAGACCGATATCCAAATCAAACGTAGATATCAACGAAGAGAGGACCGATATCCAAATCGGTGGAAGTCTAACACTATTAATATATATATATATATATATATATATATATATATATATAGACACAGAGAGAGAGAGAATAATGGAGGAAAGAGGCCATAGGACGGAATTTCCTCCTATGTCGTTGAGAAAACACACCATCCATCGTGTTTTCAGACGATCAGAATGCATCATCTTCATCGTTATCATTTAAGATGTGAGTACGCCAAATTTCATGTGATTCTACAACATTTTCACCGTTGATGTAGCAATGTAAAAAGTTCTATTGTCGGTAAACCGTTAATTTTGAACCCGCTAATTCAACGGTGAAAAAGTTGTAGAATCACATGAAATTTGGGGTACCCACATCTTAGATGATAACGATGAACATGATGGGTTTCGATCATCAGAAAACACGACGGAGGACGTATTTTCTCAACGCCATAAGAGGAAATTCCCTTCTATGGCATCTTTTTTCCATTATTCACACATGCGCGCGCACACGCACACAATGGAGGAAAGAGTCTCTAGGACCTAGAAGGGTTTCTTCGTCAGGTGGCGTCTAAAATCTATATCCTCCACAACTTTTTCGACGATCAGCACCTATCATTATCATCTTTATCGTGTAGGATGTGAATACACCAAATTTCATGTGATTCCACCACTTTCATCATTAAATTAGCAATGTAAAAAGTTCTATTGTCGGTAAACCGTTAATTTTGCACCCACTAAATCAACGGTAAAAAGATGTTCAATCAAATGAAATTTGTTGTATCAAAAATCTTAGATGATGAAGATGAAGATGATGGGTGCCGATCATCGAATAAAATCGTGGAGGACGTATTTTTTCAATGTCATGGAAGGAAATTCCATCTATGACATCTTTTCTTCATATATATATATATATATATATATATATATATATATAACCGATCCATCCATTTTACGTCTCTATTAATACATAGATCGAGCTATGTGGCATCAACAATATTAATAGCTGCAGAATAAAAAAAAAAACTATCTTAAGCACATTTGAGGCCTAGATTTGAATATCTGCATCTGTTATACACACACCATGTACGTACATTTAACCTGACTTTGTTGGAACTTTTCTAATAATTATATAAATCAAATATTAATTTAATTAATTTTCAACGAACGTACGTGTAAATGATCGATCAATGAAATTAAGGTCATATTTTCTTGCCAATTGTTATCTCTACATGCATGCATGTCTATGCAAGGCATTATGGTAGCCATAACAATTACATACAACAACAATTATTAATACTAACATATCCATTTTTGAACCGAGTCTTTTGATATATATGTAATTTTCCAAGAAATTAAAGGAAACATGCACGCATCTATCATGAACACAATAATCAAACCATATAACCGATAAAAGTCTTCAGCCAATAAATAAATGCAAGAACAAGATCAAGACTAAAAAGAGAACCTTTAGCTCATCAATTTCTTGTAAATCATCAAACTGATCATAAATTTCTCATGATAAACAACTTCTTAATTATTTACAAGTTAAGCAAAATTTGTGTAATTAATGCATCGATCATGTACCTGCACTCTTCTTCCCTTCAATCTCAATCTTTAAGCAAAATAATTAATTCGAAAAGAGTAAGAAAAAATTATATATACCCTAATATAATCATGCACTACATATGTTAGTGCTCGAACAATTGAGAGCCTTCGCACGTACGTAAATAGAGATGTGCATGTGAGATCAATGGACTCTCGGCCGGTCTAAAAGGGATCCTGATCAGCTATTTATCTTCATAGGGCACCTTCGTGGTCCTCCAGGCTTGCTGTAATGAGTGCATGTCGATGGCCCCGATGGCGTCATAGTCCCCTTCGGTAAAGCTTCAGTAAGCTGTATCCGCAGCCGTGAACCTAGCTCAAGAAAACTCGACGGTCGTGCTTCCGTCGATAGAGGGAAGAGAGGCGACGACAACAAAAGTAGAACGACCCAGCTGCAAAAAGACGTCATGGCTTTGTTTTTCATGAGAGAGGAAGTATATATGAGTATATATTGTTGAGGAGAGGAGTATAGTTTTGTTATATGCTTGGCAAATTGAGGTTTGTAATATATATATTGGAGTTGAGAATGCACTAAAGTCTAATTCTTTTGGCTGCCAAGACTAATTTGTTCTGAACGTTGAATTTATTTATTTATAGATTACAAGAAGTACAGGTGTTTGAATGGACGAGGTCTAAATGTGTAATGTTTGAAATTATGAAGTTTTTTTTTGTTTAGGTGCCGTCTTGTGTAAAAGCTTGTGAATAGACAGCAGCTGCAAATTATAATCAACCCAAAGTGATCAAATACCTATAATTCATCAATTCATGTGACCAACACTACAAATTAAAATAAGTGTTTTAGTGTTTAATATTTTTCCTTTTTGAGGGGTCAAATTTTGGGAGTTTTGGTGACGTGTCCACCAAAATAATTGGATTTACTCCTAATGTCCAAAACTCGGCTGTTCTCAATCTCACATTGCCAACAACTCCAAACGAGGAGCACATCTAAACCACGAAAATTCTCATTGAATGGTTATCTATAATTTGATACACGGACAGTTAAGATTATTTGATTAAAATTAATTCTTAAAATAAATAGATTTTGCATCCAAATGCCCAAATTAATAGTTTGCTGTATCCATGCATCACACCAAAAACTGTGTATATATAATAGATTTATATATAATGATGTCAAATTAGGACCCTAAAATACCCTTGCTGGTTAGGTCAGAAGATAAAAAGGTAGTTGCTTACACTACTTAAACCTTCACATATTCCTCCCCTCTTTTGTTTTACTTAGCTTACTTTTTTCCAGCTTTTTAATATTCAAAATTTGCAACATTATTTACGAGTGTTGTTATGACACAGTGGTAATGATTCTAGTTCTTGATCAGACAATCTAATATGTATTTTAAAATTGCTATATGTAAATAGAGTGTGGATTAGATATGTCAGGTTCGTGTTTTTTTCAAATCCACGTACTTTTTCGTGTGATATCCTTTCAACGATCCATTCCATTCAAGCTGATCTACATGTCTTAAATAGTGTATGGATGAAAAATCATTTTGATTGCAACCGTGGATTTATTTCAGTCATGCGTTTTTAAAAAATTTCAAAACTAGGTTTTGTATATGGAAAACACTTCCAATCAAGGTGATTTTCATCTTTTCTTTCATACACAATCCAAGATGCATAGAACAACTTGAACAGAACGGATCATTGAAAGAACATCACACGAAAAAGTGCATGGATTTGAAAAACACGAAACCCTCGCCTACCGTAACTTTGACTCTCCACATCCATATATCTCTAACCGTCTTTGCCTCCTTAACTGTCTCTAAATAATTAATTTCTTAATTTGTCAAACTTTATTACTATTTCAAATAATCTCCTTGTTTCATGACTCTTTTTTCTCCCTAACTACCTTTAATTATCTATTCGACTTCGTTCAGTTGCCAACAAATTTGATTTTCCTCTCTCACCAACCCCTGATCTTCCTCTCTATGACTCCCTACCTTTGTCAAGTGTTCATAACACACCCCTCTTCCCTCTAATTTTTACCTAACTTTCTCCCTAACAAACTCTTTTTCTGTATAAACGCCATAGATTAGAATACCGAGAAAAAATCAAGGCTTCATTTGTTACTGAATTGTCTATCCTTTCCACTGCACCAAAACTCCGAATTTATGATGAGGATCGAGAGAATATATTTATGTTCTAAAAATCTATTTTCATGCACAATTTTAGAAGATGGTTTATGTCAAACCTATGTAATTTCAAAATCCTGACAAAACAAATGCTAAAATATACGGAAGTTATATAGGTCCAACAATAGCATACATATATGAGTTATGATTCAGCGGAACAAAAATGGTTTTTTTAATTGTAGAAAAGATTGTCATCTGTCGTAACCGGTTTAAGGATAGGTGGATTTTATTTTTTTAAATTTGAATGCCACATGTCTCTTTCAAAAAGAATAATGGACAAGACAAGTCAAGATCTGTACATATTAATAGATATTTGCAAGTGTCACGCCCCGTTTCTTGGTAGACGGGAACGGTGACGTGGCAAGCCCGTGACATATTTATCCAAGGAAGGTTATTCCCTAAATAAATATACTAAGCGTATTGAAACAATAATACACAATGCAAGAATAAAGGGAGACTGTAAAATTTTTCAACAAACATTTTTATTTACATTCAACTTCCAATATTTACAAGTACATGAGTTTCAGCTGAAAAGTAAATACAATAAAAGAAAATGCATAAACATGTGGTATACATAAACTGAAGAAAAGTAAAGCCGAGCTAATCCTGAGTAGCAATCCAGTTGTAGTCCTCCTTTACGGCCTCCACTTCCTCCGTCTCGACCGTATCTGACAAACATTCCAAGAGAAGAAAAGTGGATGGAATGCCTATCAGCGAATTAGCGCTCGGTAAGGCCCAAAGATACAGTAAGAGTAGAGAAAAAAATGACAGTGTAGAATATATATGACGAGTAAACGTATATGTTCATGAGTAAGTATGTACTATAGGTCTCTATATGGTCATTATGTTAATCTTAAGTTTCAAGTGTGAATGTCAACGCAGCCGTAGAAATATTCACGAGCTCAAGAGTGGGGCCACAGGAGCAAGAAAACATGGGCCAATTTCATGTGTAAGCATCGGGGCTCTAGGCTGTGGATAAGTCAATCCAACTGATATTCGAGTAAAAAAAAAAGAAGGTTAATACGGGACTTCTGAAGCTCCGTTGGATTCACACAAGAAACTATCTTAAGCACTCCGAGTATAATATAGTCTATAATTGTATAATATACTTAATTAAATTGATTGATTGGTTATAACATGTCTTGATTGAAACCATAAATTACAAAAGGTGTGTAACAACTCCAATTTCAAAGTACATAAAATTGTTTAAAAGTTAATGTACAATTGGGGTATTTACAATTTCTGTGAATGTTATAAGAATTTGTTTTGCTTTAAAACAGCAAGAAGGAGCTTGTAGCTCATTGGTAAGATTTTGCACTGCTGAGATATAGTACCCGAGTTCAAATCCTATCAACCACACATTCTTTTTATTTAAATTTATTTTAATCTTTTTAGAAGCCCAAGAGTTTACACGTGCACTACACGTAAACTGAAGAGTCACAAAGTATTTAAATATGTGCACTGAAGAAGACCAATCGACTAGGACACGTGGCACTCGACCCAACCCCAACCGACGGTAAAGACCCGACGACAAGCACAAAAAGAACCAGCACCACCGGTCATATCCGTCGCTAATGCCTTGATCTTTTGCCCCTGCAACCTTTGGCATACCCCACTCCCCCTACACTGTTTATTCTCTTTGCACATTTCCAGAGAGCAATAAAATTCCTTTAAACCAATTTTTAATGTAAATTTTAAATGCATTCTTTAACACACCAAATCATAATTTTCGCTATAAATACCACACCCCATTTCACACATTCTCACTCACAATTCCCTGCCAAAACTCTAAAAAACTTTCAAGTCCTTTTTGTGTACAAATGGAGTTAGCGAAGGGCGAAGCTCCGACGAAATTCCGAGGAGATTCCGGCGACGAAACGACGTCCCGACACTTCCTAATCCTTCTTCTACCTCTTCCCTCTCATTGAAGCCAGTAAGTCCCCTCTCCACCTCTCCATCTCTATTCTAAAAATCTTGAATACTAAAACCCGACGGAAGCGGAGTTAATCCGACCTCTGATTTGGTTTTTTTCTTTAAAAATCATATTTTTCATAAACAAGAAAATACCAAACTTTCATATCATGTTCAATAAACATTAACAAAGATATTAAACAAGTTTCATATCAAAATAATTCATATTGCAATTTTTATCGCAGTTTTACAGTAAAACACCACATATTTTAGTTTCCGACATAAACAACATATTACTTTTAGATAGTTCACGAGGTAATGACCTACCTCATCACAACATAAAACTCTATCATAGCACGATGAAGTTTTAGGAATTTATTCTCGGGATAAAACGACTTTGCAAATAAATACTATCAACTTATAAAACCATTTCTATAAAAAGATATATTAAACATTTCCATACAATTGCGTCTCTACAACCCATTTTTGGGGACCCTGTTCGGAATGGTGCGGATTATCGCGCATCGTCAGGCCTAGTAGAGCGAGATGCAGACCTCCGAAAAGAGCATTCGATCTCGATGGAATTTTTATGTGTTTTTCTTTAGAAAATTCTTTAGAAAATGAGATTTCTACAAGAAAATAAATAAATTATTTTCATTAAATATATATATATATATATATATATATTATATCAAAATATCTATTTTAATTATATAAATATTTTAAGTTTTCTAAATTAAAAGGAATCACTATTACATGAAAATACCATCCAAATACCACACAAATTCCAATATTTCAAGAAAATACCATGTATTATGAAATTAGGTTTTACTCACTAAAAAATTCTACTTGTATAAAATATACATCTATGAAAACCCTAATGACGATAATTAAATGTTTGAGATGTATTTGAAATTATACCAAAACTATTTAACCCCCTCAAGTTATACTAAATTACAATAAGGACCCTAGTAAACATAGGTTTAAGCGAGACCAGTCTCTTGAGCCTTAGGGAGCCGGAGATATGGGTGCTTGCCTATTTAAGGTATACAATCTAATAAACGGTGTCATCAACACGGTAATTGTCTTGGAAAAAGACACAAATCCTGCCATCCATATGCAGCAGTTACCGATAACATCAAAACTAATTCAGGATTTCAAGTACTTTTAAAGTGTCTGACTTAGACTGAGTCTCAATCTGATCAATCTGACTTGAATGTGATTCAAGCATATAACTACAATACAACATGAATCTATGAATCCGTCTATTCAATCTATATCAATCTATATTGACTGAACCGAACTATGGATATACTCCATCTATATGTACATCATTTATATCCTTTCCATTTACTGATATCATGGTTTCAGTAAGTCATCCTGTTGGGGTCAAAATTTGTACCCCAGTTGAACAAGTCAAAGTCAAAGTTAACCCCAAGTAAGCGGGCCCAAGCCCAAGCAAGTGGGTGTTAGGCCACGACAACGCCCCGGCCGTCTGAACGAGGCCAAAATGCAGAAAACAAAAACTTTTCTTTACAAGAAACCGGCGCTACCGCGGACATAATACCCGGATCGAGCCATTAACCTACTCCTAGCAAACTAGAGAATGGGTAGAAAGCTATACCGAGCGATCCGTGTCCTTCGGTCTTCGGCCTCCATCCCGATCTCCTCGCGGAATCTCTGTCTTCATCTCCTCGTCGGAAATGGCACCACATCGCCGGGTTCTTTTACGGGCTCCCACCTCTGGACCAAGGCAAATCGGGCATGAAGTTGGCGAGTCGACGTGTCCAAGAATACTGTAGATGAAGTGTAGAAAGTTTTGTCTCATTGGGGATATGAAGTTTCCATTTGATGGAGGTGAAGAATCAACTTTGGAGAAAAATGGAGCTATCATTTTCAAGCATAGAATGAGATGAAGAATGAATTCCTCTCTCTAAAAATCTCACCACCCCTTGAAGTGGCCGGCCATAACAATGTGGAGGAGGGAAATAATACAAAAGGGGGGTGAGCACAAGGGGAGAGAGGGTGACCATAAGAAATGTGATGATGAGAGAATAAAATGATCACAACAAAAGTCCACACTCATAAACAACCATCTCACATCTCATCAAACAAAAGCCAAGCATTCATGAGCAAAGAAGTCAAATGATGGTTGAACCAACATGAAGCTACTACTTGCAAATAACACCCTCCACTATTCAAATTTGCATGCTTGCAAATAACCCCTTCTCCACCAATTTTCAGCCAAAGAAAGAAACAAAGGAAAATGGCTGAAACGGAAAGCAAACTGGCAACTTCAGAAAAACGATCCCGTAATAACTTACAGGAAAACCCCGCGACTGTATATATATACCCGCATTTGTATTCCGACCGAATACAAATGCAAAGAGACAAAATCTACACCGTACAATACTAGGATCCGGCTTAAACCAAAGCCCGCTAGTATTATCCGTCCGATCATGATCCGTGCAATACCGCACGTATATGATCGAACCCTGCCATATATCTATACGGCCTCTACAGCGTTTCGCCCGAAACTTGAGAAACGGTCTGTGGGGGACTCTAAAGACTCGTCGATATTTTGGTTATGGATTTAACCACTAGCACGTCAGAGGTATTAGCCATACGTAACGGGCTACCAGGTATTGACCAAAAGGGACATCGATGAGCGAACTCATCCTGACACCCTACTGAGCCTGTCAGTGACAATATCCGTACAGTCCGGTCCGTTCGTCTATAAGTATCGCATGGCGGGCCTAGGGGGTTGGTAAAAGTTAGACCCCCAAAAGCGGTACAAGTCGTGTCGGAGTGTAGCCCAGAACACCCTGAGATATTACTGGAATACCTGTAGGGTTCCTAGGCACACTAATGAGGTCTCACAAGGCATCAACCATGCCAATTTCAAATTTTATGAGTGCCGAGAAACCCTAATACGGATCGTTAACTAGAATTTTAAGCGAAAAGTTAAGCTAGTTAACAACTTAACTAAAAGCAGGAAACTACAACCTTTGTAGATCCGGTTATCCACTTCCTTAGCTCCACGTAGTTGTCCCCTCGCTGTCCATCTCTAATCCCGGACTCTCGCATCGGCTTCATCGGAGAAATGAGCGGAACAGTCGTCGGCTACGATGCCGAAGATGATCTACGTCGAGGTTACACAAGATCAAGCTCCAACTTCACCAAGTTGTGAAACTTATGAAGAAAACACCCTATACTACTTGGCAAGAGGTAGAGGGTGAAGAAATAGGAGGTGGGTTCACTTTAGAATTGGATTTCTCACACTTTTACTCAAGAAGCCATTGATGATGGCAAGCTTTTTCTTGAAGAAGAAGAAGAAGCTCAAGATAGAATATGATGAGTATTAATTTAAAAATACAAAAGAAATGAATACATATCATAATATGAACCATGGTTAGGTGTAGAGAATTGACTAAGATTAGATGAATGGTTAGGATTAAGCATGAAGACAAAATGGTCACTTTGGTCAAAGCTTCATGAAGCTTCAACAAGCTTCAAGAATGATAGCAACCATTTTGTTTTCTTTTGCAATTTCTTTTTAATCCAAATTAAAAAGATAAATGAATGAATAAATAAAAAATCCTAACCATTTACTTAACCAAGGTTTAATTCTTTACACTTAACCAAATGAGCAAGTATCATCAAACATGATACAAACATGTGCACAAAAGTATATCACATATACAACTTGCACATCAAGTGAGAAAATCCATTTAAAGTGAACCAATACTAGTTAATGCAAAGTAATATATCAAATATATAATTAAACATTAAATCATTAAATCAACACTTGATTTAACGATCCGGTCATATCGCATATAACCGACTAGTATCCTATGTATCGGCTTATCGAATCAATCCTTGATTCGATATCTAGGTTATATCGCATATAACCAATCGATACATTCACCGCGAGAATGGAATACGGTATCACATACACGCATTATTCTCGGTCCTGCACATATCTCATATGCGCTCCTATTTCGTTTCGCTTGAGCCAGGAAACCTCTGTGTAGGACTCTAAAGACTCGTCAATACGCCGGCAGCAGATGATGATCATATCAAGCACCCATAAGCCGCAAGCGGTCTGCTAAACGTAACGGCCATCCGGGTATTGAGTGATCAGAAGATCGACGAGCTAGCCCGCTCACACTCCTGTGAATCCAACCAGTAACACTTACCGTACAGTCCGGTCTGTTCGTCTGATATGTCGCATATCAAGTCTAGGGGTGGTAAACGTCAGACCCCAATAACCGATAAGTCGTGCCGATGTGAGGCTCATAACGGGTCGAGAAACTACTGGTAACACTTACCAGCAAATCTCTGATCAGCCCTGGCCAGGGACTTCCCTGTTACGGCCAATCGAGCACAGCGCAACATCAACCCCCAATACCGGGAGAGACGAAACCCCTCCTATCGCTCATTGCCTCCATGTGACTCGGGACTGTACCCAAAGACCACCGTTTTGCACGCCCTCATGGACGTGGTAAGGTGGAGATCAAAGCACAGTGGGAATCACACAAGACTCTATGACGATCTCGGGTCTACAGACTAACCTGCACAAGTGTCACCTGAGAACTGCCATCTGACGTGAGGTATAATACCATCTGGGAGTTCTCGGCGAGTCCGTACAGTGTACCCAGTCTCCACTGAGCACCCGTATACCATCTTTGATGTCAAACACCAATGGATATGGGATCATCCATCGCCCATCTCATGGGTCGAGAAGCGTATACGCTAGTCTACACTGGTATATCGATGCCCCGTCTCGATACACCCACGACTAGGGACTTTGAAGGATGTACCTATGGACTACCATGTCCCCACTAGTATGATCTGCATCATAGTCCAGGTAGTCAAGTACACATCCTAAGGGCTTTACCAACATGTAACTATAAGACAGTTTAAAAAGACAAGTGTACATGTTAAGATAAAGAGCAACCAGATAGCATACTATCATATCGAGCAAGAAAGTCATCTCTATATATGTCCAAGCATCCAATATAATATACATCATCTGTACAATACTGGCCTCTAGGGCATACATACAACTAACAATACCTACCAGTAAATCTCCTGCCTTGGCCAAGGACTTCGTGTAATGGCTCTCCTAGACACAGCGCGACCTCACCCCCAATACCGGGAGAGACGAACCCCTGCAGATCCGCTCACTGCCTCCATGTGGCTCGGGACTGTACCCAACTAAAACCTGTTTGCACGACTCCTTTGAGCCGTGGTAGGGTAGTAATCAAAGTACAGTGGGAACTCACACGAGACAAATGACGATCTCAGGTCGATGAACTAACCTGTACACATGTCACCAGGGAACTGCTATCTGACGTCAGGTATAAGACCAACTAGCATGTTCCCGGCGAGTCTTGTCCGGTGTACTCATAACCCAATGAGCACCTGTATACATCTTAGGTGATCCAACTGACACCAGTGGCTTGTGAGACCGGCCACCGCCCCTCGTCAGGGTCTCGACTGTATACACTAGTCTACTCTGGAGTATCGATGCCCTGTCTCGAAGCTCCCACGACTAGGGACCTTTTAAGGATGTGATTATAGACCCCAGCTCCCACGTATATGATCGCCATCATACTGCTGGCAGTCAAGCAAGAATCCTAGGGGCTCTATCAACGCGCAATAGTGACCTGTAAGGTCACCTAAAGCAGTACACGATGATAAAGATAAACCAGATAGCATACTATCATCTTGAGTAAGATTGTCCTATCGGCATAGGTCCTCCCTCAATCATTGTAATCACGTGCCTGTGATCCAATAATTGACTCTGAGGGCACTATCTCCAACAATCTCCCACTTGCACTCAAGGCTAATTATTGCGATGTCGCATACTCACAGCCCGTGTGATACCGAACACCCAACTCCTCTACTAATCAGTCTCACAAAACCCGTTTGCGAAACTATTGCGTTCGAGGAATAACCTCAGTGAGTGGATCCGCCTTGATGTTTCTTTCTATGTCTCTCTTGATCTCAAGTTCGCGGAGAAACCCATCTCCCGAAATGAGCAATACCTGTCTTAGAATATGTCTGGATATCTGATGGGACCTAGTTCATAAATGAACTCCAAATCCAAACTTCTTAGACTGTATCGTCAACTGAACTTAATCAATATCCTGCGCCATGCCTCCCTCAGTATCTGCTTGGATCACCTGTCCAAAATACTGCCCCTCGTCAGAGGGAAAACTACAACTCTGACAGTCACTCTGTCATCCAGGTCACCTTGGAAGCCTGAAATGATAACTGTCTCCTGAATGAGGTTGTCGTTATCATATCCCTAGAACATCCACTTATGTTTTAAAACTGCTTCCGAATGTTTCTCCAGGATTGGATTAATATCACCTTGTTGCATCTAGTGCAAAAACAATATATGGTGTGGTACTTGACATCTCATGATTGACTCAATTGCCTAAGCAAGTGATCTGCCAATCATGCACATCCCTCTCCCCTTTAGTCTGAAAGACACCTTTAGAGAGGGTGACTCCATCACCTGCAGGTACACTACCGTGCCAGGAGTCGTCCATTCTAAATACTCATAGAATGCTGTCTAAGTACCCTGATTGGGAAAATTCCCAAATCTAGATCTAGTATCCAGAATGTCTGATATAATATCCAAGTCCTATATGGAGAAACTACTGTGTGACAACCAAAGTATAACTGATTGTAGTATAGGAACTTCACTTCCTACTCTGTGTATGTCATCCAAATACCAGGACATCACACCCTACTACCTTCTTAACAGATCCATCCCCTATTCTGATGAAGTCAAACCTATGACTGTCACATCAAAAATAGATGATCTATCTTCGCTATATCTGCTTTAGTCTATAAATAAACATAAGCCACTTGTCCACTATGCTTCCGCTGCTCCCACTGATTACGACAACCCTCTGGCAGAATCATATACACGTGCACTTCTAAAACTTGTTTAGAACGACGCTATACTCATCCTCCTGCCGGGTCTCACAGTCTGGAACAACAGCAATGGCAAGTCTGGGTAAACAAGAACTTCCCTGTCACCGTCTTTGAGCATACCGAAGTACCTCTCGAGTGTCTGAGGTTACCCACATTATCTGCGGAGTGGCCAATGGAATGTCAAACCAGATTGAATCTTTAGGTTCTTATCAAATTTTCAGTAATCGTTTGCGGTTCTGGAATCACTTCCAGTTCTACCATACTCCCACTACTGTTTTCTGAAAAAATTCATTTTACTTAAAACTGTGGCGAGTCTAGAACAATATCAGTATTGATCTCCTAGATGGTAGAAAGTCAACCATCGTCATAGCCCGGGTCAACCCATAAACTGCCATTACAGAAACATGCCTTGAGTTGTCCAGTGTCTGGTTTTAAGCATAAGCTGGACAATTCCCCGTACCTTAACAATGTCAAGATATGAATTGTTCTATATCCAATACAGAAACAGAGGCACTGATTTAATTGAACCAAATTCAAATCATGCAACTGTCTCCAGTGCATATCAACTAAATGGAGAGAGGCCGATCAGCATTACTCAACTTAGGAATGCTTCCAATTATGAGTAATCTGAAAGAGAAGCATGTTCTCTTAATCATTACTATCAACTAAATACCATACACAAGTATCTACATCTTCGATCACCTTGAAGAATTCCGATACTTGCAATACCTGGTTCTCTACTTTACTCTTATACCTATAACTTCTCAAAACTTGGACCTTGTGTTTCTACGAAACACCTGTCTAAAAACTAGAGAAGTCATAAGTAAACCGAATATAGTACGGGGACCAACCCCTCTGTCCTAATGGACACTGGACAATATACAATACTCTGTATAAGCCCCCTGAGTCAATAACTCAAACCCTGTGCGTCGTAGGTTGAAAACTGTACTTATGGTTATGAAGAATTACACCGCTGTTTAATGCTCCTTACCTAACCGTCCACTGATATAGGTAAATATCATGAACATAATTTCAAAAAGGTATATCTCACTCTATAAAAATAGACGTACAGATATATCAATTTGAAATTGGTGCATAACAGCGGATATTCAAAACCAAATATTTGCCGTCCGGCAAACTACCCAGGCGATTTCCTCAAATATCACCAATTACAACGAATCCCGATATAATGAGGATAATCACCCAATTCCCAATAACTTACTCCCACTCATCATCTGTAAAACCATACAGATGTGAGAATCAAACCTGGTAAATACATACCCTGGAGTAAGTGTCTAATTGGGAAATCAGTTTTCTTTTAACAGTATACAGTGAGACTGAAACATTGAAATGTTTCGTAGGGGTATCCTGGTATTCCTAGTAATGCCTCTTCCATTATCCAGATTCACAACTGTAACCGTATATTTCTTTGCCATCTCTCCAAATCCCTTTATATGTCTTTAGTCATTACCTTCTGTACACCCTCTTAGGCCAAATGGTTTTCTTTCTTTCCTACCGTTCAGCACCAGCCTATGGTTTGGAAGAAGACTATCCAATAAGCATAATGGGTGTACTGTCCTAATCCCAGGAGCACTCGCAACCCGAGAGAAGATAAAGATAAAAGACACCTGAATAAACCTTATTCCTATTTCTCCTGAATCAGAATCCATCCCCGAACTGGAACAAGTTCCTTTCGAGTTCGTATATAATCATACAATGGAATATCCAATAAACTGTGGATCTTCGTAGTGATACGGAGTGTCCTGGAGAAATACAAAGGTGAAGTGGGAGTGGTAATGAAATACTTGGTTCGGTCGTGAATAGCAGTCGCAATTTACTTTGCCCTCCTTCTAATCCCTTTATTTGTCTTAACTTAATACCTTCTGTACACCATACTTAGGCTAATCGTCTTTCTTCATTCCATACCGTTCGGCACCAGCCTACGGTTTGGAAGAAGACTATCCAATAGGCGTAACGGGTGTACTATCCCCTAATCCAAGGAGCACTCGCAACCTGAGAGAAGGTAAAAGGAAAAGACAACTGAATAGTCCTATTCGTTTTCTCCAGAACCAGAAACCATCCTCGAATCTGAAACAAGTTCCTTCGAGTTCGTATATAACCATACGATGGTTTTATCCAATGGAAATGGACGTTCGTAGTAATACGGGGTGTTCTGGAGAAAAAGGTAAAAGTAGGAGTGGCAATGAGGTTTGCAACTCTGACAATCCAAAAGCCGGTGTCTAAGAAGGTTCGGTTAATTTTGGTCACTGAGTCATAGTCTAGGGTCGGGTCATGGTCGCTGCCAAAGAGAGAGAGAAAAGAAAACACTCAGCGTGCACTCTAACCTAGATCAGAATGGTTATCACTTTATCTAATCAGAAAACCTCCCACTGTAACGTCAAATTCTTCTCCAAACCTGAAAGAAGAATTAGTCGGGATCACCCGAGGAGCAAACCAACTCATCAGTGGGAATCGGGATCCAACTATCATCGCATGCTAACGTGATGGAATTCACTCACGCTATCATACTCCAGAAGGTATGCGCATACCTGGCAAGTTTCAGTTTCTTTAGAAACTCCCGATGTGATTTTTACCCCATGCTCTTATGACCTTGATTTTGGCCAACAAATCATAAGTCACATGTCAAGTTCTACCCGTTATTCTCCAGGTTAATTTGAACCCACCCGTACCTACCCTTGACTTTGGCCAATAAGGCAGTACGACTGTCCCAAACCAACACATCTATCTATGCTGCAGAAAAATAACAAATAGCTACCATACACCATGCCTTGACTTTGGCCAACAAACATAGCATGAATACTACTTGCTACCCATCTGAAATGACGGAGGGCTACTGTCACACCCCGCTTCCCAGTGTACGGCGAAGTGGACGCGACGAGGTCCGCTACGTATATACTTAGAAGTACATACGCTAAGCGTAGCTAAGCAATATAAAGTAAATCACA
The DNA here is from genome assembly GCA_030015575.1 of Agapanthus africanus. Lineage (NCBI taxonomy): Eukaryota > Viridiplantae > Streptophyta > Magnoliopsida > Asparagales > Amaryllidaceae > Agapanthus > Agapanthus africanus. The sequence goes on from CM057337.1 coordinate 741,565,432, forward strand.
AGAGACGAAAGATATAGAATAACAACAACTTTATTAATAACATTCTTTTGTACAATGCATGAGAATAAAATACAACTGAAATGAAAAGCGATGCCTAAACAGTGGCATAACAGGAAATGAAAATACGGAAAAGAACAAGGTACAATATCTAGAGCTCGGGGTCTTCGTGTAACGGCTCCAAGTCTTCACCGGTGGGCTCGATCTCAGCTTGGTCCAACGCACCTGACGACATTCAAAGAAGAAAGAAACAGAATGTCGTCAGCGAACAGATCGCTCGGTAAGTCCCAAAGATAGGGAAGAATTAGAAAGACCGTGTAATAGTATTTTTTAAAGTATTATATTGTCGAATATTATGGAATATTGAGTTAACGCTGTTGTTTGTAGCTTGGTACAGAAGGATGCCAGTGTATACGAGGGGGGTCTCTATATGCTAGAGGCCAGGGCAAATGGAAGTACAAGGAACCGTTAAGCCACGGTACAACAGCAATAGGATTCAAGTTAGGTGTCTTAATCTGACCACCTTGTATCACCTTTAACACCTTCCGTACCAATCTACCCCTTAAACCCCGTAGTGTTTTAACAGTATTATTGTATTGTATTGTGTAAGTTGGGTGACTGACCAAAACCATGATATCAGTAAACATGTTGTAACTGCATAATCAGGTAAATTGAGTAACAGGATAATGGATGTATATCCATGGTTTGATTCAGTCAAATTGAATAGATTGTTAACTGGATTCAGGGATTCATGTATTCATATTGAGTTGGAATATAAAAGAATATAGATTGACTTGAATCATATTCAAGTCAGAAATAGTCAGACTCTAACCCGAGTCAGACTACAAGAAAGATAATTTGAAATTCTATAATCGTTAGGGTCCTTATTGTAAATTATAAAACTTGAGGAGGGTTTTATGTAAAAAGTACTATTGTATAATTTTCAAGATACACCTCAAGTATTTATTATTCGTCTTTATTGTTATAATGAGTGTAAATTTTATTTGTGTTATTCTAGTGAATATATCCTAATAAAAGTATTAATTGATTTATTTAAAATTCATGGTGTTTTAATATAACTTTTAATCTTGTAATTTTTTTAGGAAAAGTGGAAACTTTATATTATAATAAAATAGTTGTTTAAATGATAATTATATATATATTAATACAAGAATAATTTTATATAAATATTTTTAATTTCCAAAATCTCATTTTTCTTAAATGTCGTATTTTAAACCTTTCGAGACCGAATGCTCCTTGCGGAGGTCTGAATCTCACACTACTAGCCCGCGGGTGCACGATGAACCGTACTATCCCTAACGGGTTCCCCAAAGGTGGGTTGTAGTGGCGCTTTGCATAGGTTTAATAAATGCTATTCATTTAGAAAACGGTTTTATAATTATAAGGTATTTATTTGTAAATTTCCGTATTTTAGTTTCTAGGGTTTCCTAAACCAACTAGCCTATTTCTAAGGTCTAAACGATAAGTCATTAGAAGCCTCAAATCGCCTCTTCACCGCCAATTGCGGCCAGGTAAATGCCAGGTAAGTGGGAAGGAACCACAGTAGTGGGCCTAATTAAAAACCACTAGCCTTGACACACTTGCCTAGATACCACAAAGTCAGGTTTAGATAAACGATCGATGTCCATGACACATCGTATTTTCTTTTAAAAGATTTTGTTTAGAATTGTATTCAACTTAGAATTTCAAGAAAGGTTTATAAAGAAAAAAATGGTATTTTAGTGAAAAGTCTTGTATATTCGTATTCTATGTTTTGACGTTATCAATTAGGGTTATATTTGTGTATGTGAAGAGGTAGGTCATTACTTCGTGACTTATTTTAAGGTTTAGTGAAGTTTAGAGGTTAAATATGATAAATTAAACATGAGGGTATTTAAGTGTAAGAATACGGTATTTGTAAAAGTTATCATTTCATGTATGAAAACTCATTCAAATTGATTTCTACAAGTTTAGTGATCAAGATGAACATATTTAGGAATGAGGGAATTAATTAGAGCAAGAAAAATAAACTTTATGGTATTTTTATGAAAAGAATACGATATACAAGGAATCTATCATTTCATGTGAGAAACTTTGTTTAAATTGATTTTTATGTGATTAATAGTCATCATGGATATGTTTAGGTATTATGGATTAGGTGACAAGTGAGATTTTGTAGAAAAACCGAATCGGAAATCGGTTTGTTCCGATTTCCGTCGGGTTCCATAAAGTCGTATTTTTTTTCTTAAAAGAAAAGAGAGATAGAAAAGATGGGACTTACAAGTTTGGACAAGCTAAGGAGGCTAAGGAAGTGGTGGGTTGTCGGTGCGTCGAGACGTCGCAAAGGGTTCTAGCACGATCGCCGGAATTCGTCGTCGGTTTCGGCAGCGCTTCGCTTCTCGCTCTTTTTCTAACGTACCGAGTTCTCTTGAGAATTTAGGAGAGTGGACTTAGAGTTGTAGGGTGAAATGGTAGAGGGTAGGGGTGTTTATATAGGGCTAGGCTAGGGTTAGGGTTTTGATTAAAAAAATATTTAAAAATATAAAAATTCATTAAAATATCATTAAATTTGGGAGTAAAAGAGGTTTATTGTGCATTTGATAACTGTTCTGGAAAAATGGAGTATACAGGGGTGTTGACCAAGTCAACACGGAGAAAATCCGTGTTGACGACTCGGCCGGCCGGCCGAGTCCGACCGGCGGCGCCGGCCGATTCGGCCGGTCCGCCGGCCGACTCGGGCCGAGCCGGGACACCGATGGGTGGGGAAACTCCTGGGGGGAATTTTGGTGTATTTAGTTTTTTTTATGTGCAGTATTAATTTTGTGAGTTATGGCTGTTTGACCGTTGACTTCCCAGAAAAATTAAAACAAAATGATATAAAAAATATGTAGGGTATGGGATTCGAACTCTGGTGGCTTGGTTCAGCAGTGCAAGGTATTACCAATGAGCTACAAGCTCCTTCTTGTAATTATTGTGTTATTTAATTAGTTAAAATGATAGCAGCAAGAGTAAATACTCCAAATATACATTAAATTTTAAAGTGATTTCTTGTACACTAAAAATGAAGTTATTTCATTCTTGTAGCTTGTAATTAAAAACAAAAATAATTACCTAAATCTTGTGCTCAGGCTAAAATACCCCTTTGTGGACTTTAAAAATATTTTGAAAAAAATTTTGTATAGGAAAAAGTGTATAAGAAAATTAGGGTTGTTACAGCTACGAATGGTTTTTGGTGAAAAACCTTTAACGTAATGAACTTGATATCGTTGAAGGAACCTGATAGCTTTATAAAAATATAATGACGAAAACCTTTGCTAAAGAGGTCACTCCCGGTGAAGGGATCTCGGCTCTTTCCCCGTAGAATGAGGTGCAGGATATTCCAACTGAATACCACGATACAAAGCAAAATTAAACGACTATAGTGAAGTTATTGCCCTGACGCAAATTTCTGTCCAAGGGGTCACTCCCGGTGAAGGGATCTCGGCCCTTGCCTCGTCGACTGAGGTGCTGGATATTCATAACCGAATACCACTGTGCAAAACAAAAGAGAACGTCCTTGCAATAACAGCTTTTTGAAAAATGTTCCAACAACATCAGAATAGGTTTGTTTAGCTTGCATTGATCCGAATCAACGCAGTCCCATCAATTGATCACACCAATAAGGAACGAAAATAATGATGTACGTATATGCCATCCGCATTCGCCACTGGGTCCCGTCATCACCCGTTAGGTTACTTAACTAACGACAGAGCGGGGACTGGACTAGCGCGGATGCAAAACATATACAACATCTACTAGTATATATATCAATATATAATATTCGCTCAAGGCGTGATAAAATGCAACATCACAGAAATGTAATAAGTATCACAGAACAATACAGATATCTGGGATCCCCGGGTTTCATAGAGCCGCTACTGAAACTCGACGTTCCCCTGGTCGTGTGGATAGCCTGTGCAATGAAAATCCTAGATTCCTACGGGCGCGGCAAGTCACCCGCCAAAACCTGAAGCGAGGCAGCCCCCTTCAGCAACGTGAATGGACCACCCAACACTTCACGGAATCCGGTAACTTGGGCACCCCTCCTTGGGTCAACCTGTACCCCCTACGAGTGCGGCGAATAGCCCGCCAATTCTAGAGTGAAGCCCCCTCCGTCTCAACGCCATGAGATGCGGGCCCGTTGCCCTCTAGAACCCGGCTATCCGTGCACCCCTCCGCGGGGTAATCCTAGTACAGAAAGTAAAATATACATACAACGGATACATCGACCTCAGCCCGGTCGTGCCCCAAAAGAATAATATACAAACAGGCAGTGACGGCAGTCCACATGTCGGACGCTCGCCCCGCAATATCAAATGTACATAATAATACCAAACTGTACTACCATTGCATCCAGGCTATCCACCACGACAAATCCGCAATATCACAGCACAACACAGAACATCAACGTGAATGTCACGTTCGCAAATCCGTCTAAAAGGGCTATAGCAGTTAGACAGGATTTACCGATCAAGTGACATTCACGGTCGCAGATATAATGTAAATACTGTGAACTAACATGTTTAAAATTTTCGATCGACTAAATTTCCCGAAGTGGGCCCCAAGCACAACTGTGGCACTCAAAGAAAATCTAGGCCCAAACAGAACATTCCAAAAACCCCATTTCAAAGTCAAGGAGTACTGTAGAAATTTTGAAGCAGTGAAGGCACAGAATGGCCTCGGAACCGCGGCCGGAAGAGGGTTATTGTCGCGGTTCCGCGGCGGGGCCGTACGATCATGCAGTCAAATTTTCTCAGAATTCCTAGAAAAGCCTGCACGTAATTCTGCAATATACCAAATAATTTTTCGGGCACAAAACAAAATCGACAGAAAGTGCACTTTTGAAATCGGATTTTCGGAAAATCCGTTCGATCGAACTTGTAAACACGTTAGAGCAAGCTAGACTAGGTTAATGGCGTGGCTCTGATACCATGTTAGGCCACGGCAGCGCCCCGACCGTCTGAACGAGGCCAAAATGCGGAAAACAAAACTTTTCTTTACAAGAAACCGGCGCTACCGCGGACATAAACCCGGATCGGGCCATTAACCTACTCCTAGCAAACTAGAGAATGGGTATAAAGCTATACCAAGCGATCCGTGTCCTTCGGTTTTCGGCCTCCATCCCGATCACCTCGCGGAATCTCCGTCTTCATCTCCTCGTCGGAAAGGGCACCATATCGCCGGGTTCTTTTATGGGGTCCCACTTCTAGACCGAGGCAACTCGGGCACGAAGTTGGAGAGTCGACGTGTCCAAGAATACTGTAGATGAAGTGTAGAAAGCTTTGTCTCATTGGGGTATGAAGTTGCCATTTGATGGAGGTGAAGAATCAACTTTGGAGAAAAATGGAGCTATCATTTTCAAGCATAGAATGAGATGAAGAATAAATTCCTCTCTCCAAAAATCTCACCACCCCTTGAAGTGGCCGACTATAACAATGTGGAGGAGGGAAATAATACAAAAGGGGGGTGAGCACAAAGGGAGAGAGGGTGACCATAAGAAATGTGATGATGAGAGAATAAAATGATCACAACAAAAGTCCACACTCATAAACAACCATCTCACATCTCATCAAACAAAAGTCAAGCATTCATGAGCAAAGAAGTCAAATGATTGTTTCCTGATTTAAAATCAGGAAAGCTTCTGGGAAAAGCTTCAGAAAGGGGTCACGTGTTGGCACGTGACACCTAAAAAAGCATCATCAAGTCAAGTTCAGTTTCCTGACTACGCTGAAGAAAATGGGCTTCAGAAAGAGTCACGTGTTCCCACGTGACCAGGGTCACGTGGCGACACGTGACATTTAAATGCAAGCGTCAAAGGCACACAAGTTCCCTGATCAAGTCAAGGAAAAGGCTTCAGAAGAGGTCACGTGCCTCCACGTGACCAGGGTCACGTGTTGGCACGTGACGTTCAAGGCAGCAGACTCGTTCTCCAAAAGAACCGAAGAAAGAGAGTTCAAACAAGGGTCACGTGCTCACACGTGACCAGGAGTCACGTGGTAGCACGTGACGTTTAAGCAGCAATCAGAAGACAGAGCGCAAAAGAAAGGAAAAGGCTCATTCCAAAGGGGGTCACGTGCTCACACGTGACCATGGGTCACGTGGTCACACGTGACCGGCTTTCAAAGCCCATTTTGTCAACAGAATTAAATTCTGAGAGAAATTCAAATCTTTCCAAAGGAAAGCAACTATCTGGAACCAATCAAATTAAAGATTCAGAGGTGATGAAATATCATCTATCTATGGGAAAATCTCGGGTTTGGAAAGATTTCCCCTTTAAATCTAACCAAAATAACAAAGGAGAATCTCTGGATTTAAAATCCAATGGTGAATAAAATTCACCTAATAATCCAACGGCCCAAAATGAATGATGGATGCAAATCAAATCTTTCACGAAGATTCGTCAAAAACTGATTGATTCGGCTGCTTCTCCTATAAATAGGAGCCAAGAGACATACATAGATATACATGCGCAGAGAAGAAAAAAGAAAAAAGGAGAAGAGCTTTGATACTTTGAAAAGACTCGGATCTTCTGCAAAAAAAATCCCTAGGTAAGAAAGGGAAGGCCTTTTGAAAGAAAGAGAATTTAATTCTCAACAGAGTTTAACTCTGATAAAACAGAAGAATATATTTCTTCTCTTTTTGATAGAGGATCTGCAAAGTGCACATCTCCCCTTAAGGTTGAGAATTTAATTCTCAATGGGTCGAGATCCTGCCATGCAGATCCAAAACATAGAGAGGGAATGCAAGCATGAGAATTTAATTCTCACAGAACTATAGGAATTTAATTCCTTTAAAATAAAATTAGGGCTTGACCCTATATCATGGGAATTTAATTCCTTCAGAACAAAAAAAGAAACAGGGTTCAACCCTAATTAAAGAACTTAGTTCTGTTGAAACAACGGGAATTTAATTCCCTTAATCATCATTTAACAGGGAATGGGGATTCAATTCCTTAAAAACTTTTATTAGGGTTTAACCCTATTCAGCCCTTCACATATATGAGGAATTTAATTCCTACAGAAAATTCAGAGTTAAACTCCATTCCAGAATACAAAGTCTTCGAAAGGAAGTAGGAATTTAATTCCTCTGAGATTTACAGTTCGAGGAATTTAATTCCTGAAAGAAGATTAACAAAGCCTCTGAACAAAATACATAGAGGCAGGGTCACGTGTCATCACGTGACCCCCCCAAGAGATCTACAGAAAGCCCCTTTGAGGCAGCACCCCACGTGACCCACGTGACCCTCGGCAAGAGCTCTAATACATAGGCATTTGAATGCCCATCACGTGATGGCACGTGATGCTCTGAAAGACACGATAATCTCAGAATAAATGAAGGGAGGGCGCTCTCACGTGCTGCCACGTGACCCCTCTTGCCTTAGTGTTTAACACTAAATTGAAACTCTCGAACCTAGTGTTAAAACACTGTTGGGCCTTAGTGTTCAACACTAATTAAAAGCTTTATTTGCAGTGTCCAACTCTGATCTGTTTTAGTGTTTAACACTAATTTGAAAAGCCTTGTTGCCGGTGTTAAACACCAATTATCTCTTAGTGTTAAACACTAACTTGTCAGCCTCATTCCCAGTGTTCAACACTGACCGCTCTGTAGTGTTTAACACTAGGCTTTGGCCCAATTGGCCTAAATGGATAGAGGCAAAGCCTCTCCTGATTGGACTTAGCCCAAGATGGACATAAGTCCTCAATTTGTGATTAACTGGGCCAATGGACTCATAACATAATTAATTCGTCTTGATCCCAAATTGGGCCAAGGACTATTTAATCCACTCCGGTTCTAGGGTACATCTCTTCACTCCTTTGATACTTGGCATTGTAATCCCTCAATGTCTTCAAAGAGGTGACGGGTCCCGACTACCACACATTGATATGGACTGTGGGGTCCTTAAACTCATGTCTAATGCAAATTCCTGGTTACGTGGAACGCGGATAATGTCACTCTTTGACCCCGTGGAAAGCGTCCAGAGCGGAGCCTGGTCCTCGCCAAGCGCGGTAGTGAACCCGTGTGAAGCATCTAGAGCACATACCGGACTGTGGGGTCCTTAAACCCATGGACTACGACGTCCTTAACCTTGACCGAGATGTCTTAAAACTAACAATGGACCGTGGGGTCCTTAAACCCATGGACTACGACGTCCTTAACCTTGACCGAGATGTCTTAAAACTAACAATGGACCGCAATGTCCTTAAACTACCCATGGACCGCAATGTCCTTAAACTACCCATGGACCGCATCGTCCTTAAACTAGAACAATAGAGCCCCGTATGCTCTTTTGTCGGATCTAAACGGTCCCGTTTAAGTTGATCTTAGCCTCAAAAGACAGCTAACGTATCTTTAAACCTTCAAACAGAGTGGACTATGAATCCCCCAATTAACCCTGGCTCGAGGGTACATCTCTGAACTCCTCTGACATCCGTCGTTGTAATCCCTCAACGTCGTCAGAGAGGTGATGGGTCCCGACGGCCATACGTACGATGGACCACTATGTCCCTAAACTGGAACATTAGAGTCCAAACGCTCTTTTGTCGGATCTAAACGATCCCGTTAAGTTGTTCTTAGTCACAAAGTTAGACTAACGTATCCTTAACAAACGTTTGAGTTGATCTTAGCCTCAAGTAGGGCTGACGTATCCTCAAACCAAACCCCCAAACCCAAATCTAAGATAATACGGATTTGGACTAGTCCACGCCCTACGGGCGACGACATAACTCAGTCTCCGTAAACAATCCACGGGCAACAAAATACAAAACAAACACCCACGACACGAAGTGACCATCTGGAGAAGGAGAAAGTTGTTACCGCAACGCGGTAGCGTAATTAACTGCAGGGGCTTGCGCCTGCAGGGAAGAGCGTCCCCACAATCAAAAACCCCTCAAACGAGGGGGAATCTGACGAAGTCTGCTACATCGGACGCATCCGTCTAAACCTTCGATACATGGTGCCATAAATCAACTTGGCATCTTTGGAGAGGTGGACGGATAGCACCAATTAGCATCTGCCCCGAACCTCAGGCAAGACGTCCTGTCGCGCCGTCTTTCGGAGGGGAACAGATTCTGGCACGCCCGGTGGGACCTTTTCCTCTTTCCACTCCACACTTCGTGTGTCGTGACTCGCGAACCAAACGCGGTTCGCTAATGGTTGCCCTTGGGTTTCAAGATACTAAGAATGGGCGTCTTGCTTATTGCAGAAAGCAAAGGATCGATGGCTTCTACTTCCGTGAAATTCTCCAACTGCTCAGACTGCAATTGCAACCAACGCTCTGCCTCGCCAGGAGGTATAGCCTACGGACCCCAAGCTGCTTCGCTATTCACAATGCCCGTGGAACAGGTCACTCGCGCCACCACAGGATTGTTCTTTGGGACCATGCTCCCGCCGACAAACTTCACCGCTCCAGTGCTGACAACGGAAGCTCTCAAGAAGTCGGTCTTTGATCGTCTTACCCCTGCCGCGGCTCCTCTCAACGAGTTGCCCAACGTCAACGCCTCGGTCTTCTCTAGATTGGGCCAGAAATCCTTCGAACCCATCATGAGACCTACGATCTCAGAGAAGGTTGCTTCTAAGAAAGTGGCCGCTCCTGCCCCAGAAGTCGTTAAGGCAGCTCCTCCGGCCAAAAGGTCGGTCTTTACAAAATTGACGGCTCCAGCTCCCGCTCCTGCTGCCCAAAGGACGTCGGTCTTTGACAGGCTAACACCAACAGCGACCCCCCACCTACACAGGGGGCAAGACGAAACCATTCTTACCGCTGACCCTACGCCGTCCGCTCGGCACGCTCGACGTCGCCATTGGCGCCGAGTGAGGAAGGCTGGGGGCAACTCCCCCTCCGGGTTGACTCCATCGGCCCCGGTGGCAGAAGTTAATGCTGCTGTTCCAACTGGAAACAGCTTCGAAATGCTAAATAAGGTGCGAAGGAATTCGGCTACTGCAGTGCTGAAGAGGTCTCCTCCCCCATCAAAAAAGGTTGTGGAAATAAAACCCGAACAGCCCCGATCTCCTCAACGGCTGTCTTCCAAAATTTATAAGGTTTGGCGGCAGGCCCGAGACTCGATCATCGATCCAAACTTCTCCCGCCAGCACAAGAAGCTAAAAATCCAACCGAAAGCTGGTCACCAGGCTAAACCCCAAAAGGCTGTTGATCAACTTACTCATAAAAGAAGGAGGCCAGAGAAGACCCCACAGCATGCAACGACGACTAAAAGCACTGAGCCCAGACGCCCTAAGTCTGGGGGCATGGTGGTGCACACTGTTTACATGGCCTCTGGAAAAGAGGAAAGCCGCACGTCTACGGGCCACCGACCGCTAACCCGATCTGTGACGAAGGCTCAAGAGCAGCAACAAAAGCTTCAAGAAATGATGAATGCTATGGCCGCGCTCACCGGGCCAAAAGAAAACCCAGAAACGTCCTCAGACGCACGCCGGGAGGAAGAAACCGATGCTGAATTCCTTCGCCGGACACTAGAGAAAAGGGACAAAGAGGCTGCTGAACAAGCGGCCAACATACAACGGATGGGCCTTCTCTTCCAAGATGTGATAGGAATGATGATCCAACAGGACTTACCCACCGAGGATCCCCCAATCGTTCTCGAAGACGACCGAGGAGAAATGTCAAATCCACCGCCGGCCCTCTCAACGGCCAAGGAGGAGGCAATCTCTAAGGCTGACTTGGCTGACTACATAGCCCAGCAAATCCGAGTTCATCACGCTACTGAGGCAGCTGGTCAAGTCGTGAAAACGGGGCGGCCGTATCCGAGCTGGTACGACCAAATCAAATACCCGCAAGGCTATACGATACCAAAATTCCACGTGTATAAGGGGACCGGCAATCCCCATCAACATGTCGCCCAGTTTCGGGCCCTCTGCGGTAACACCGGCGGTGATGATAAATTGTTGCTCCGCCAGTTCGTGGGCAGCTTATCAGAAACAGCGTTCGAATGGTATTCGGAACTCCCGAACGATTCTATCAAAACGTTCGCTGAAATGGAGCTGTTGTTCACTCAGCGATTCGCAAGTGCCAGCGAACGCACTCCAATAACTGCACTTATTAACGCCAGGGTAAAACCGGGCGAAACCTGGGTCCAGTACGCTATACGCTGGCGGAACTTGTGGTCGAGATGTGAGCAACGCATCGAGGAAGCACCTGCGGTGGGCATGTTCGTAGGAACTCTAGACCCTCACGCAACTATCTCCCAGTTTATGATGTTCTTTAAGCCAACCACATTCCAGGCCTTGATCGACAAGTTGGCTCAAATGGACCAGATGGGTCATAGACCACCTCCCCCGAAGCCGGAACCTCGGAATGACAAGGGTAAAGGAAGGGCAACCTTTGTCGCGAATGCCCAACAGCAACCTAACGCCCCGAAACCGGCAGATCAACTCGAGGAAAGACGTCGGTATTATAATGAGAAGATGAAGCGTCCCTACTCATTCCCACGAGACAAGACGAAACGGTTATTCGAGCTGGCAATACGCAACAGACTTATAAGCCTACCAAATCCAAGGCGACCGCCGCAACCCACCGAGGCGAATAACCCTAACTATTGCCCTTACCATCAAACGGTAGGCCATCCGATTGAAGATTGCTTCGTCTTCAAAGGATGGATTGAAGACCAGTACCTCCAGGGGAAGTTTGTACTGTCCGAAAAGTGGAAGGTGAACCCACCACAGCCGCATGCTCCTAGGAAAGCGGATACACCGGGGGCAACATGTTCTTTTATTGAAGAAGCTCCATGGGAGGTCGTGCTATCAACTAAAACCAAAAGAATGCTGAGAGACCTTCATGCGTGCCCTGCGATCGAATGGAAGGACCCTCTTGAACCTCAAATTATCAAAGGAATGTTGAAGCCCCGCCCAATTACGAAGACTCGCGATAAGAGCCCAAATACTCACGTCCAACCGTCAAAATCTTCGAGGAAAAAGAAGAAGAAACCGAAGAAGCCCGTGAAGCTTGGAAACGAGCACACGAACTTGCAGAAGCAAATCGACGCGCTGGAAGAATACAATCAAAAGGCGCGAACCCCTGTCACACTGCAAGAGTTCCTCAACCACATCTTTCAAGAGGAAGATGATGGAGAGAGCTCGTCGGATGAATCCGAAGGATATGTGGCGAGTTGTAACGTAGTCTCCCACTCGTTTACCGATGATGGGAAAACTCCCAGCACTAAGAAGCCGGAGGCAGAGCCTGTACCAGAGCGTGCATGGCCAACAGACGAAATGATCGACGCTTTTCTAGACGAGATTCGTCTAAAATGTAAAGCTGACCAGGAGCGTGAAATGACCACGTCGGAAAGAGCCAAATGCGGGCGACTGAACGGAAGAGTTGAACTACCTCCGCCAGAGCGAAAGGTATCCGAAGTAGACAAGAAGATATTCAAGACGAGAAAATGGTTTGCCAAAGCCATGTCAATGGGGATGAAGCTACCGCCCTCGGAAGGAGATACACACGATGGGGCGGAGAGGCACCCTGACTATTGCGCATATCACCGGAAAGTCTCACACCCCACGGAGGAATGCGACGCCTTTAAGATATGGTGGCAAGGATATGTCGCTCGTCGACAACATGTTAAGCGCATGAAACGCAAGATCCGTCGGGAGCGAAGAAGTACTGTCGATGGGCACAACAGAACGACTGGCAACTGCTGCATGGTTAACGCCAGGGGGTCACAAGTTCTCACCTTTGGGAGCGACTCTGATGAAGAAATGGCTCTGGGCCCTCTCTTTAAAGAATCCGTTTTGGGGAAAGAAGAAGAATCGGAGGCCTGCGAGAACATTCAGCTGCGCAATCGCACACTCCCAGAAAAGAATCTCGGGCCCGGGAATAGAAAGGATAAGGGAAAGGAAAAGGTCACTGAAGATATCACTTTAGATGACCAAGTCATGAGAGAGCTGGCTGCCAAAGACCCTCCTAGGAAGAGTAAAGTGGACTATAACATCCTCGCGCACCTAAGGAAGCTACCTTCTCAGCTTAGCATTCTTGATGCCCTCCTATTATCGAAAGAAGCGCGAGACTCACTAATTAAGGCGTTACAAGAACCCGAGCAATTCCAAGCCTTCCTTGCCACTGAAAAGATGAAGGATGAGCTGGAGGAAGTGCATACGGCCGACGTCACTTTCGGTGATGAAGACCTCCTTCTCGGGACGTGCGACCATAACCGTCCCCTATATGTCTCCGGATACTGCCATGATATCAAGATAGGCAAGATCCTGGTAGACAATGGATCCTCCGTCAACCTCCTTAATGTTCGGGTGTTGAAGGAAATCTGCATGAGTGTGCAACACCTCGCTCGTGACAAAATTACTATCTCCGGTTTCGATTCACAATCGTCACGGACTCTCGGATCTGTGATACTAACATTACGCTTTGTACTTCTCGTCACAGACATCAAATTCCATGTCATTGACGCCAAGACCTGCTACAACGCCTTGCTCGGCCGTCCTTGGCTACACGAGTACAATATCATCCCTTCTACACAACATCAGTGTATGAAGTACTTCAAGGATGGTTTCGAGTATACCGTAACAGGTGAGTTAAACCCATTTTCCGTGAACGAAGTCCGTAAATACGAAGATGCGAAGTACTTTTTGCCAGATTTCGAGGATACAGAAAGGTGTCGCAATCCGGAGAACAAACCGCCGCCACCATCCCTATTTTCGGGAGCGATACTGAAGAAGAGGAAGAGATAGTTTATGCAGGGCCATCTCAACGCAACAACCTGGGGACACCCGCCCCCGTATTAATCTTCGGAAGTGATTCAGAAGATGAAGTTAATGCTGTGTTCTCCAATCGGCTGCCAACACAAGCACCCCTTGGCGATGACCATAGTTTGCAAATCACCATGGTACCGCGAGAACACTACAAGGATCTCGACACGCTTCAAGCTCACAGTGTGCAGGACCTGCAAACATTTTACATCCCTCCCAGGCGAAGGGGTGAGAAAGTGATCCTATTTTACCGATCCTCAGAGTCGAAAATAGAGAAAGAGATCTGGCATGGCGCAGATACTGCACTCGACAGGCTCCAACCCATCCGTCTGCCCAGATACTATACGGATGGATTAAAGAAGCTATTGAAGCGCCAAGGAGTACCTTTAGAACAGACCGTTCGGCAGGCGCGGTTCTACAACAAGATTTAGGATGTCCCCGGGACTCAACGCAAATTGCCCAACGGGAAGATGGAAATACTCGGGCTTGGATACGCAAGAGCTGGAAAACGGGAACGGACTCACAGCAGCTACACTATATATACCTTTGATGAAGAAGAGGACGCCCTGTCAGGAGATGCCAACCCTTCATTAAAACTAGACCCCGCGATTGAAGCACCGAGTCCGTCGTTTGAAGAACGAACGAACAAGCCTATCAGGAAAATGGGTCAGAGAGCTCAGGAAGACCACAACCGCGAGATGGCCATCTACAAGAAGGCCAGGACGCAACGTCTATCTCAACGTACTGGAAAAGACAAAGACGCTTATCCTCGTCAATCCGTTGTACGAAAGGCCCGACGCAGAGACGAAAATAAATCAAGAAGCGGCTCGGGTTTGTCCCTCGTGAAGAAGATGAGTCGAGCGTATTCCTTCCCCCAAGACAAGACGGAGAGGTTACTCAACCTCGCTATAAAACATCAAATGATCACGCTTCCAGAGTCTAGACATCCTGAGCAAGCTAGCAAGGTCTCTCATCCGAGTTATTGCTCTTATCACCAAGCCATAGGACATCCTACCGAAGACTGCTTCACCTTCAAGAACTGGGTCGAGGACCAGTACCGACGGGATAGATTCGCTTTATCCGACGGCTGGAAGGTAACGCCGCCGCGAAAGCATGAGCCCAAGGCCGCAAGAGCAGAACCGGGTCCACCTCAGTCCAGGGAGCGGGTTCGCACTTGTTATACGATTACGATATTAGGAGAAGAGCCCGAGAACGTAGATGACCTTCCCCGGTGCTTTGAGAACAGCAATGATGAGGTGATCTCAGAATTTCCGCCCGCTCCCAAAGAACTGGAAGATGGTATACATACTACTGCAGATAACCTCAAGAAGATTGAGTTGGGATCGGCAGACGACCCGCGACCGACATTTGTCAGCGAGCTATTATCCGAAGAAAAGGTGGCTGCGTTAAAGAACGTGCTTCTACGGCATAAAGATTGCTTCGCATGGAACTACTCCGAGATGCCAGGATTGGATCCGGAGATTGCTGTGCATAGATTAGCAATATCCCCAGATATTAAGCCAGTCAAGCAGGCGCCAAGGAGGATGCGACTCGAGCTTGAAATGAGCATCAACGCCGAAGTCAAGAAGTTGATCGATTCTGGATTTATCCAAGAAGTCCAAATATCCCGACTGGATTGCCAATATCGTCCCGGTAATGAAGAAGAATGGGACGGTACGCATATGCGTGGATTTCAGGGATCTCAATAAAGCCTGTCCAAAGGATGATTTTCCAGTACCAGTAACCGAGCTAATGATAGATAACACGTCAACTCACGAGGTTTTCTCCTTTATGGATGGTTCGTCAGGATACAATCAGATAAAGATGCATCCCGAAGACCAGAAGCATACTGCTTTCCGCACCCCTTTGGGTATATTTTGCTATAAGGTTATGCCCTTTGGTCTAAAGAACGCTGGTGCCACCTATCAAAGGGCCATGACAAAGATCTTCGACGACCTCATACATGACATCGTCGAGTGCTATATCGATGACCTCGTAGTAAAGAGCACGTCATACGAAGATCATTTAAAGCATCTGGAGACTGTATTTCAACGCCTTCGGCAATATAATTTGAAAATGAATCCCCTCAAATGCGCGTTTGGAGTCTCCTCGGGCAAATTCCTGGGATTCATCATTCGACACCGAGGTATTGAAATAGATCCGTCAAAGATTAAAGCGATCATGGAAATGCCTCCGCCAAGAACGCTCAAGCAGTGCGGTCTCTCCAAGGGAAGCTCGCATACATCCGGCGGTTTATCGCTAATCTTTCGGGCAAATGCCGTCCTTACAGCCACCTGATGAAAAAGGGAACCCCATTCGTTTGGGATCATAAATGTCAAGGTGCACTAGACGAGATCAAGCAATACCTGCAGAGCCCTCCGGTGTTGGCCGCGCCGGTCAAGGGAAAACCCCTCATTCTTTATACGACCGCCCTCGAAGGTTCTTTAGGCGCATTATGGGCACAAGAGAACGATCAGGGGAAAGAGAGAGCACTCTACTACTTAAGTCGAGTTCTACTGGGGGAAGAAGGCAACTATTCCCCCATTGAAAAGCACTGCTTGGCATTGATCTTCGCAATAACAAAGCTTAGACATTACGCATTAGCACATGAAGTCCGTCTTATTTCGAAGGTGGACCCTCTCAAATATTTGATGTCGAAAGCCATACTGACGGGACGACTTGCTAAGTGGGCCCTGCTCTTGATGGAGTTCTCGATAACGTATCAACCTCTCAAGGCAGTGAAAGGCCAGGCCATTGCCGACTTCCTCGCCGAGCACCTGATACCGGCCAGTTCTCCTCTGAACTGTGATTTGCCGGACGAGCATGCATTTGATGCGATTAGCGGCGGAAGCACCCAATGGGAACTCTATTTCGATGGAGCGTCCTCCATAAAGAAACAGAAACAAGGTATCCCAATGATCAAATCAGGGATAGGCCTCATCTTTGCAACTCCACAAGGAGGGATAATACGCTTCGCCTTCTCCTTAACAGAGCCGAGGACAAACAATGAAGCCGAATACGAAGCCCTGATAGCAGGCCTCGAGATCGCCATCGACATGGGAATTGAGGACCTCCTCATATATGGGGATTCTCAGCTGGTCGTCAGTCAAGTAAATGGTGACTACCAAACGTGCAAGCCGGAGTTGGTAAAGTACGGCGAAAGGGTGCAAAAACTATTGACCCAAATTCCCTCCTATACTTTGGAGAACATACCGCGCGCGGAAAACAGCAAAGCAGACGCGTTGGCTAAACTTGCTAAAGAACTGGCTGACGAGAACCTCGATGACGTCGGAATCGTGGTACAAAGCCGTCGAGTGCTCGCCCCGGCAGAAATATCTCCGGAATCATGCGAAGAAAAGGGAACGACTGAGCAGACGACCCTACAAATAAAAGACCATGAGAAGGCCGAAGACTGGAGGGAAGTCTTCATAGACTACTTTAAGTCCCACCGAATGCCCGAAGAAGCGTCCTCAAGACACCAGCTCATGAAACGAGCTCTATCCTTCGCTTTCGTCAACGACATTCTATACAAGAGATCGTTTGATTCTCTATGGCTCAGATGCTTAGGACCTGACGAAGCAGAAAGAGTCATTCAGGAAGTTCATGATGGACTTTGCGGTTCTCACCAAGCAGGCCCAAAGATGAAGTTAAAAATTAAACGGATGGGTTATTACTGGCCCACGATGATCCAGGACTGCCTCGAGTATGCGAAGCAATGCCACTCATGCCAGATCCATGGAGACTTCATCCACCAACATCCGAATCCACTGCACCCGACGCTGGCTAGTTGGCCATTCGAAATGTGGGGGACTGACATAGTCGGCCCCATTGAGCCAGCATCATCCCGGGGACACCGCTTTATCCTGGCGACAACTGATTACTTCTCCAAATGGGCAGAAGCAGTACCACTGAAGGAAGTGAAGACGGAGAATATTCTCCACTTCTTCAAGACGCACGTCATCTATCGGTTTGGAACTCCACGGCGGATTATCTCCGATAACGGGCCGACCTACCGAAGCCATAAGATTAGCCGCTTCACACAGCAGCACAATATAGACTGGAGATATTCTTCGGTTTACAATCCACGAGCTAACGGCCTGGCCGAGGCTTTCAATAAGACCTTGACGAAGATCATAAAAAAGACCGTTTCCAGGAATAAGAGAGACTGGCACGAAAGGCTGCAAGAAGCCCTTTGGGCTTATCGAACTACATTCAAGACGGCCACAAACACAATGCCGTACGCGTTGGTATTTGGGACAGAAGCAGTGCTCCCCCTCGAGATAGAGTTACCCTCTCTACGAGTAGCAGTCCACCACGAGCTGACGAACGAAGAAAATGCTCACCTTCGGCTTGAGGAGCTTGATGCCCTCGATGAAACCCGGCTCATAGCGCAACAACATGTAGAAGCCTACAAAGCAAAGATGACGCGCTCGTACGAAAGATTAACCAGGCCGAGGACATCCCGCCAAGGCGAACTCGTACTAGTGGTCAAAAGACTTATGATCCCCAATCGTGCCAAGCGGGGAAAATTTGAGCCAAACTATGAAGGCCCGTATATCATAGACAAGGTCTACCAGGGTGGAGCCTATCTACTCATGGACATGCACGGTGAAAGGCCTTTCAGGCCAATAAACGGCCGCTTCTTAAAGAAGTACTATACTTAATGAGCCATAGCCGGGGTCAATGATAGATGACGACGACTATGTCCGCTCGCTATCTTCCTAGGCTCAGACTTTACAAGTAGCAGCCGGCCTTCCCATATCGACGGACCGAAACGTCCTTAAACTAACGGCGGACCGAAACGTCCTTAAACTAACGGCGGACCGAAACGTCCTTAAACTATCGACGGACCGAAACGTCCTTAAACTATCGACGGACCGAAACGTCCCTAAAACTACTACCGCAGCATCCTTAGGCTGACGAGATGGATAAAAAAAAAAGATAAAAAAAATGATAAAAAAAAAACGGTATGTCCATAAGCAAAATGGGCACGGATGAAAACCCGAAAGGGCTCCGTGAGTAAAAACAACAGGGCTACCGGCAAGTGTTCGTGAAAACCCGAAAGGGCGCGACCTTGTAAAAAAAAAAAAAAGAAAAAGAAAAAAAAAAAAACGGTATGTCCATAAGCAAAATGGGCACGGATGAAAACCCGAAAGGGCTCCGTGAGTAAAAAGAGCAGGGCTACCGGCGAGTGTTTGTGAAAACCCGAAAGGGCGCAACCTCGTTAAAAAACACTTGTAGGGTCCTCTCGACCTTGTAAGGAGAAACCACCTGCGTGAGATCCTTACGACTCACAAAGGAGCAACACACTTAGGGATCCTCACGATTCCTAAGGAGAAAATACACTTGCAAGATCCTTACGACTCGTAAGGAGAATTCTCTTGTGGGACCCTCACGGCCCATGAGATTTGAAAGTCTTAAGTTACAGAAACCTAAACCTGTTCTTAAGCAAATCCTCCACAACCTCCGATATTGCCCTACAAGAGGCTCAATACTGACCCTTGTATACAATCCACGGGCGCGAATAAACATTTCCCCAGCAAAGTCCAACCCTTGTAGGTCCCCTCGACCCATAAGGAGAAAACCCTCTTGTAGGATCCTTACGACTTACAGAGGAACATACACTTAGGAATCCTCACGATCCCTAAGGAGAAAATACACCTGCAAGAGCCTCACGACTTGTAGGGAGAAATACCTTTGTGAGACCCTTACGGCTCATGAAGTCAAAAGCCTTAGTCGGCAGGACCTTAACCCTGTTTGCTAAGCCACCTTTGTTCAACACCGACAGAGGCAAATGATGATTCGCTCCTGGCAATATTCCAGTTGCAGCGATGCTGACGCCTAAACCGGTATCAAATCACAAATTCTTTCGTGGCAAATGATGATTCGCTCCTGGCAACGTCCCAGTTGCAGCGATGCTGATGCCGAAATCAGCGTCCAAAATCCGAGCTTGTAGCGAAAAAGCTAGCAAGCCACACATGCCTACAAAATAGCCGAAATGATGGGGCAACTTGCAATAAAAAAGCAGCAAGTAAAAATGTATGCATGAAAAATAGCCGAAATGATGGGGCAACTCGAAATAAAAAGCAGCGAGTGAAAATAAAATAAATAGCCGAAATGATTGGGCACCGCGAAAAATAGCCGAAATGATTGGGCAATCGCGACCTTCGCGATATAAAAAGCTGAAATGATAGAGCATCGCGGAAAGAATAAAAAAATGACGAAAGAATGAAATCTTCGCCCTACAGGTAATGTTACATCTATCCCTGTATACAATCCAGGGGCGCAAACAAAGAAGGAGTCGTACTCCTCCCCCAGGTTTCATCATGAGAGGAAGCCAAATCTCGACGGTTCACAAATAACCTGGAGATCATCTCGACGCAGAAGACACAACTTCAAGCTAAGCGGAACCGCGGCAACTCCCAGTTCCATGGCTCGGTGGTACACATATCGCCAACAGTCAAACTTCCATTCCGTGAAATGCGGATACAATCGATAAAATTCCTGGTTACGTGGAACGCGGATAATGTCACTCTTTGACCCCGTGGAAAACGTCCAGAGCGGATCCTGGTCCTCGCAGAGCATGGCAGTGAACCCGTGCAAAGCATCCGGAGCGGAGCCTAGTCCTCGCCTAACGCGGCAGTGAACCCGTGTGAAGCATCTAGTGCAAAATTCCTGGTTACGTGGAACGCGGATAATGTCACTCTTTGACACCGTGGAAAACGTCCAGAGCGGATCCTGGTCCTCGCAGAGCATGGCAGTGAACCCATGCGAAGCATCCAGAGCGGAGCCTAGTCGTCGCCTAACGCGGCAGTGAACCCGTGTGAGGCACCTAGTGCAAAATTCCTGGTTACGTGGAACGCGGATAATGTCACTCTTTGACCCCGTGGAAAACGTCCAGAGCGGAGCCTGGTCCTCGCCAAGCACGGCAGTGAACCCGTGTGAAGCATCCAGAGCAAATACCGGACTGTGGAGTCCTTAAAATCCATGGACTATGACGTCCTTAACCTCGACCGTAATGTCTTAAAACTAACGATCAACCACCCCGATTCCCTACGGATTCTGCCTTGGTCTAAGGGTACATCTCTTCACTCCTTTGATGCCCGGCGTTGTAATTCCTCAACGTCTTCAAAGAGGTGACGGGTCCCTGCAACCAAACACCGGACTGTGGAGTCCCTAAATCCACGGACTATGAGGTCCTTAACCTTGACCGTGATGTCTTAAAACTAACATCGGACTGTGGAGTCCTTAAATCCACGGACTATGAGGTCCTTAACCTTGACCGTGATGTCTTTAAACTACGATACCTTGAGAAACTCCCGACTCCATAAAACACGGACAAGGGTGACCGCATCCAACACTTGCAGGCCCTCACGACCTGTAAGGAAGAAAAAACTCTCTTGCGAGATCTTTACGACTCTCAAGGGAAGACCCGCTTAAGGATCCTCACGATCTTTAAGAAGAAATCACACCTATGGGATCCTCTCGACCTGTAGGGAGAAAAACTCTTTATGAGACCCTCGTGGCTCGTAAAAAGCAAAAGTCTTGGGAAGCAGATCTTAACCCTGAATCCTAAGCCATCGCTGTCCTGCAAGAAGATCGAGGTAGAATATCCGCAGAATACATTCAATAAAAAGGGGCACACCAGCACAGAATAGAGGGAGAGCCTCCCTGATCGCCAGCACGATCAGCCTCAGAAGAGAAGAGCGACGGGGAAGTAGCCGATGGTCGTACTCATCAAAGCGGCTCATGATCTCAGCACATTGAGCATCGGTGAACTCCTGGTTCTGACTGCGGCCCAGTGCACGAATATTCCCATAGGAAATGATCTCGTCAAGACCATACAGATGGGCATCCATGATACCTGAAATAAAGGTCATGAGATTCATTAGAAAATTACCATTTCATTAATTGCAGGAAAAACAACCTAGGGCCAAGAGACCTCAGGAAGCCTCCGTGTGAAGAAATCAAGTCCTTCATTGGAATTAAATTCCTTATCGGGAAAAGGGAATTAAATTCCCAGAAGCATTTTGGATGGAATTAAATTCCATGGATTTGAACCGTCATCATCATCTCCCCAAAGATCATCTAAACCCTAAGAGATCTACAGTTGAAAGATTAAACAGTTTCATGTTCTTATGGAAAATATGAAGAAAAAAGGGTAAAAACCCTTGTTTTGGATTTAAAATCCAGAGAAATGTGAAGGTCCATCGTTGTCCAAGAACATTACCTGAGGAAAAAGGATTCCTTTTGAACAGAGTTAAACTCTGAAGATTGTTGCAAGACAGAGAACTAAGCTCTGAAAGCGAGAATTAAATTCTCAAAGAAGAAGTTCTCAGAAAAAGAAGATGAACAAAGTGAAGGCTCTTATGAAGAGACAGAGGTATTTATAGAAGACAATGAAAACGGTTCGTCTCCCCAGATCCCTAGAGGAATCCAACGGTCACAAGAGGTGACAGCGTTGCACTCACGTGCAGACACGTGAGAACAACGCTGTGGGGGCATTTGTTTCCTGATTTAAAATCAGGAAAGCTTCTGGGAAAAGCTTCAGAAAGGGGTCACGTGTTGGCACGTGACACCTAAAAAAGCATCATCAAGTCAAGTTCAGTTTCCTGACTACGCTGAAGAAAATGGGCTTCAGAAAGAGTCACGTGTTCCCACGTGACCAGGGTCACGTGGCGACACGTGACATTTAAATGCAAGCGTCAAAGGCACACAAGTTCCCTGATCAAGTCAAGGAAAAGGCTTCAGAAGAGGTCACGTGCCTCCACGTGACCAGGGTCACGTGTTGGCACGTGACGTTCAAGGCAGCAGACTCGTTCTCCAAAAGAACCGAAGAAAGAGAGTTCAAACAAGGGTCACGTGCTCACACGTGACCAGGAGTCACGTGGTAGCACGTGACGTTTAAGCAGCAATCAGAAGACAGAGCGCAAAAGAAAGGAAAAGGCTCATTCCAAAGGGGGTCACGTGCTCACACGTGACCATGGGTCACGTGGTCACACGTGACCGGCTTTCAAAGCCCATTTTGTCAACAGAATTAAATTCTGAGAGAAATTCAAATCTTTCCAAAGGAAAGCAACTATCTGGAACCAATCAAATTAAAGATTCAGAGGTGATGAAATATCATCTATCTATGGGAAAATCTCGGGTTTGGAAAGATTTCCCCTTTAAATCTAACCAAAATAACAAAGGAGAATCTCTGGATTTAAAATCCAATGGTGAATAAAATTCACCTAATAATCCAACGGCCCAAAATGAATGATGGATGCAAATCAAATCTTTCACGAAGATTCGTCAAAAACTGATTGATTCGGCTGCTTCTCCTATAAATAGGAGCCAAGAGACATACATAGATATACATGCGCAGAGAAGAAAAAAGAAAAAAGGAGAAGAGCTTTGATACTTTGAAAAGACTCGGATCTTCTGCAAAAAAAATCCCTAGGTAAGAAAGGGAAGGCCTTTTGAAAGAAAGAGAATTTAATTCTCAACAGAGTTTAACTCTGATAAAACAGAAGAATATATTTCTTCTCTCTTTGATAGAGGATCTGCAAAGTGCACATCTCCCCTTAAGGTTGAGAATTTAATTCTCAATGGGTCGAGATCCTGCCATGCAGATCCAAAACATAGAGAGGGAATGCAAGCATGAGAATTTAATTCTCACAGAACTATAGGAATTTAATTCCTTTAAAATAAAATTAGGGCTTGACCCTATATCATGGGAATTTAATTCCTTCAGAACAAAAAAAGAAACAGGGTTCAACCCTAATTAAAGAACTTAGTTCTGTTGAAACAACGGGAATTTAATTCCCTTAATCATCATTTAACAGGGAATGGGGATTCAATTCCTTAAAAACTTTTATTAGGGTTTAACCCTATTCAGCCCTTCACATATATGAGGAATTTAATTCCTACAGAAAATTCAGAGTTAAACTCCATTCCAGAATACAAAGTCTTCGAAAGGAAGTAGGAATTTAATTCCTCTGAGATTTACAGTTCGAGGAATTTAATTCCTGAAAGAAGATTAACAAAGCCTCTGAACAAAATACATAGAGGCAGGGTCACGTGTCATCACGTGACCCCCCCAAGAGATCTACAGAAAGCCCCTTTGAGGCAGCACCCCACGTGACCCACGTGACCCTCGGCAAGAGCTCTAATACATAGGCATTTGAATGCCCATCACGTGATGGCACGTGATGCTCTGAAAGACACGATAATCTCAGAATAAATGAAGGGAGGGCGCTCTCACGTGCTGCCACGTGACCCCTCTTGCCTTAGTGTTTAACACTAAATTGAAACTCTCGAACCCAGTGTTAAAACACTGTTGGGCCTTAGTGTTCAACACTAATTAAAAGCTTTATTTGCAGTGTCCAACTCTGATCTGTTTTAGTGTTTAACACTAATTTGAAAAGCCTTGTTGCCGGTGTTAAACACCAATTATCTCTTAGTGTTAAACACTAACTTGTCAGCCTCATTCCCAGTGTTCAACACTGACCGCTCTGTAGTGTTTAACACTAGGCTTTGGCCCAATTGGCCTAAATGGATAGAGGCAAAGCCTCTCCTGATTGGACTTAGCCCAAGATGGCCATAAGTCCTCAATTTGTGATTAACTGGGCCAATGGACTCATAACATAATTAATTCGTCTTGATCCCAAATTGGGCCAAGGACTATTTAATCCACTCCGGTTCTAGGGTACATCTCTTCACTCCTTTGATACTTGGCATTGTAATCCCTCAATGTCTTCAAAGAGGTGACGGGTCCCGACGACCACACATTGATATGGACTGTGGGGTCCTTAAACTCATGTCTAATGCAAATTCCTGGTTACGTGGAACGCGGATAATGTCACTCTTTGACCCCGTGGAAAGCGTCCAGAGCGGAGCCTGGTCCTCGCCAAGCGCGGTAGTGAACCCGTGTGAAGCATCCAGAGCACATACCGGACTGTGGGGTCCTTAAACCCATGGACTACGACGTCCTTAACCTTGACCGAGATGTCTTAAAACTAACAATGGACCGTGGGGTCCTTAAACCCATGGACTACGACGTCCTTAACCTTGACCGAGATGTCTTAAAACTAACAATGGACCGCAATGTCCTTAAACTACCCATGGACCGCAATGTCCTTAAACTACCCATGGACCGCAACGTCCTTAAACTAGAACAATAGAGCCCCGTATGCTCTTTTGTCGGATCTAAACGGTCCCGTTTAAGTTGATCTTAGCCTCAAAAGACAGCTAACGTATCCTTAAACCTTCAAACAGAGTGGACTATGAATCCCCCAATTAACCCTGGTTCGAGGGTACATCTCTGAACTCCTCTGACATCCGTCGTTGTAATCCCTCAACGTCGTCAGAGAGGTGATGGGTCCCGACGGCCATACGTACGATGGACCACTATGTCCCTAAACTGGAACATTAGAGTCCAAACGCTCTTTTGTCGGATCTAAACGATCCCGTTAAGTTGATCTTAGTCACAAAGTTAGACTAACGTATCCTTAACAAACGTTTGAGTTGATCTTAGCCTCAAGTAGGGCTGACGTATCCTCAAACCAAACCCCCAAACCCAAATCTAAGATAATACGGATTTGGACTAGTCCACGCCCTACGGGCGACGACATAACTCAGTCTCCGTAAACAATCCACGGGCAACAAAATACAAAACAAACACCCACGACACGAAGTGACCATCTGGAGAAGGAGAAAGTTGTTACCGCAACGCGGTAGCGTAATTAACTGCAGGGGCTTGCGCCTGCAGGGAAGAGCGTCCCCATAATCAAAAACCCCTCAAACGAGGGGGAATCTGACGAAGTCTGCTACATCGGACGCATCCGTCTAAACCTTCGATACATGGTGCCATAAATCAACTTGGCATCTTCGGAGAGGTGGACGGATAGCACCAATTAGCATCTGCCCCGAACCTCAGGCAAGACGTCCTGTCGCGCCGTCTTTCGGAGGGGAACAATGATGGTTGAACCATCATGAAGCTACTACTTGCAAATAACACCCTCCACTATTCAAATTTGCATGCTTGCAAATAAACCCACTCCACCAATTTTCAGCCAAAGAAAGAAACAAAGGAAAATGGCCGAAACGGAAAGCAAACTGGCAACTTCAGAAAAACGATCCCGTAATAAATTACAGGAAAGCCCCGCGACTGTATATACATACCCGCATTTGTATTCCGACCGAATACAAATGCAAAGAGACAAAATCTACACCGTACAATACTAGGATCCGGTTTAAACCAAAGCCCGATAGTATTATCCGTCCGATCATGATCCGTGCAATACCGCACGTATATGATCGAACCCTGCCATGTCTCCATACGGCCTCTACAGCGTTTCGCCCGAAACTTGAGAAACGGTCTGTGGGGGACTCTAAAGACTCGTCAATACTTTGGTTGTGGATTTAACCACTAGCACGTCAGAGGTACTAGCCATACGTAACGGGCTACCAGGTATTGACCAAAAGGGACGTCGATGAGCGAACTCATCCTGACACCCTACTGAGCCTGTCAGTGACAATATCCGTACAGTCCGGTCCGTTCGTCTATGAGCATCGCATGGCGGGCCTAGGGGGTTGGTAAAAGTCAGACCCCCAAAAGCGGTACAAGTCGTGTCGGAGTGTAGCCCAGAACACCCTGAGATATTACTGGAATACCTACCAGTAAATCTCCTGCCTTGGCCAAGGACTTCGTGTAATGGCTCTCCCAGACACAGCGCGACCTCACCCCCAATACCGGGAGAGATGAACCCCTGCAGATCCGCTCACTGCCTCCATGTGGCTCGGGACTGTACCCAACTAAAACCTGTTTGC
Organism: Agapanthus africanus; assembly: GCA_030015575.1. Lineage (NCBI taxonomy): Eukaryota > Viridiplantae > Streptophyta > Magnoliopsida > Asparagales > Amaryllidaceae > Agapanthus > Agapanthus africanus. The sequence goes on from CM057337.1 coordinate 741,591,991, forward strand.
ACGACTCCTTTGAGCCGTGGTAGGGTAGTAATCAAAGTACAGTAGGAACTCACACGAGACAAATGACGATCTCAGGTTGATGAACTAACCTGTACACATGTCACCAGGGAACTGCTATCTGACGTCAGGTATAAGACCAACTAGCATGTTCCCGGCGAGTCCTGTCCGGTGTACTCATAACCCAATGAGCACCTGTATACATCTTAGGTGAACTAACTGACACCAGTGGCTTGTGAGACCGGCCACCGCCCCTCGTCGGGGTCTTGACTGTATACACTAGTCTACTCTGGAGTATCGATGCCCTGTCTCGAAGCTCCCACGACTAGGGACCTTTTAAGGATGTGATTATAGACCCCAACTCCCACGTATATGATCGCCATCATACTGCTGGCAGTCAAGCAAGAATCCTAGGGGCTCTATCAACGCGCAATAGTGACCTGTAAGGTCACCTAAAGTAGTACACGATGATAAAGATAAACCAGATAGCATACTATCATCTTGAGTAAGACTGTCCTATCGGCATAGGTCCTCCCTCAATCATTGTAATCACGTGCCTGTGATCCAATAATTGACTCTGAGGGCACTATCTCCAACAGTGGGCCCATGCCCAAGTCGAGCCCCGCGGCCGGCCTCCCCATGCCAAAATAAATATCATGTAACGAATAATTTTGATGTAATTTTTTGTGCATGAATGTAAGCAAAATGGGCATAAAGCCATATTTTTGTAAAGCCAATGGCTTATATGCAAAAAGAAATAGCACATGAGACATGGGATGGGCAAAATGCCATTTTGTAAAGCCCAATGGGCTAAATGTAAAGTTTGTAGCCTATATAAGGCAACATGATGATGAATAAAAGATACACTTTTTATTCCCTCAAAAATCTAGGGTTCTTTGTGCCTCTTTCTCCTTCCTCAAGGTTCTAAACCTTCTTCTCTTCTTCAATTAAATCAAGAGTTTTACTCTTTCTTTCCCAAAACTAAATAGTTTTTCTCCACAAAACCCACAAAGGGAAGCTCAGATCTTCTATTAAATCTCAAAAGGGGAGATTTTTAAATCTCACCCCCTTTTTCCAAGATCCGGCCAACCGACAGGAAGAAGAAGGAGACCCATCTCCAGAAATCTCATCTTGGAAAAATCCAGAACCAAAGGGAGAAATAAAGCAGCCCCCTTTGATCATTTCTAAATATTTTTAGGAGTCTAACTCCATTCAAGATCCATTGGAGTTTAACTCCCTAAATTAATCTCTGTCAGGAGTTCAACTCCATAAATCAAATCGGGAGCACAACTCCCAGTGCAGGGACTAAGTCCCTCTTGCTCTGGCATACATCGCCCGCATGCCAGGCACGTGGGGCGCTGGCGCCCCAGGCGATAGCGCCAGCGCTTGAGCGCCCAAGCACCCGTGTGCCGTGCACGTGAGGCACTGGCGCTTTCTCCCTCGCATCCTTTGGATTCCCCTTTCTCTTATATATATATATATATATATATATATATATATGTACATATACACACATACACACATACTCTACAACACTGTCCCCCGTTAGAAAAAATTTCTAACGGGGCGCTGCCCCGCACCCCGCAAGGGTGCTGCTAGCCTCCTTGACCCCCAGCCAGCTATCCGGATAGCGGGAACCCGGTAAAAACTCTGCGAGGCCCCCGATATATCCAAAATCCCTTTCAAAACACAACACACGTACACTGCACATTGAGTTCGCATAACCTCTTTGACCCGTTAATCGGAGGTTCTCTCGCTCTAAAGGCGAGGGGTAATTAACGACAGCTTAGTCCGTGGCTGCCGGAGATTCGGATCTCCACAATCAATAAACCCCCGCTTACCCTAGGCAGGGGGAATCTGTAATGCGCCTAACAAGCGCGCGCGTATTCCCATTTCAATAGGGTGACGAAAAACACCCTACAGATTCTGGCACGCCCGGTGGGACCAATCTCTCCTCCCACATTTCGGGTTAAGCATTCATGCGAACTCAATCAATATACATATCGATATTTATATTAAAATAATTCTCTTTCATGCCGGACTTCAAGCGATTAAGCCTCAACCATGTCTCCAAGGACCAACTCAGCTCTCAACACGGCTCCCATCTTATACACGATGAAGATGGACTCTACGACGGTCCTTCCGGCCAGTCTCGGGCGACAGTGGGAGGAGCCACTGCTACCATTTGGCTCTATTCTGTTCGTGCCAGCTAACGTCGTCCCTGCTCTTCAAGCTCCAGTAACCGACAAATCGGCCTCGAAAGGCAAAAGGCCAAATGTGGTGATCTCGAGGGCGCCCCAACCTAAACGCGAGTCGGTGTTCAAACGGCTCTCCATGTCCCCAGCTGGGGGCAAAGCCGTCAGAACAAAAGAAGTCACTAGACGTCGTGGGCAAGCCCAGGCGATACCTTCGACGGACACGCGGGCGGATGCCTTCTCAATCCTCCCCATCACTCAGCCTATGGCGGCTTCCCGAAGAGCCGAAGACTGCCAAGTGCTCAAGGCAGAGAAGCTGAGGCAGAAGCGGCTCGGATACAGAACCAACAAAAGGGCTAGAGCTCTGGCCATGTTAAAATTTATGAATTTGAAAAGCCCGAACCGCTCCGTGAAACCAGCTGCCAGTGATGGAAGGATGGTTGAATGTGTTATCCACACTATCTACATGGTGGGCACGCGTCCCAGCGACAACCTTCGCAGCAAAAGCTAAGATGGGGCCACCGCATCTCAAATCCAATCTGGTGTGAATATGGCTGCCACATTCCAAGACCAGCCTCCTTTGGAAGGTAATGAAGACCCTTCCAGTGAGGCTGATAAGCAGAGAGAGCCCTCGGTTCATGAGGAGTCGGGCTCGGAAAGCGAAGATGAGCCAATCTTCCGTCCCAAGAACACAGAGCAACAACTTCTCTAAGAGCTTCGAAAACAGCTCATAAGCGAAGACAAGGAGATGGCCAAGCTTTACTCAAAAATTGACGACTTGACAAACGTCGTCTTACAGCTCACGGCCCAACTTGCCTCTCAGCCGCCCAATCAGGCACAGGGCTCTGCCCATGAACCAGGAAACGGTGTCTCGAGACAGCCTACGCCTATTCCCTCGAATCCAAGAGTAGGCGGACCACATGAAAATCAGTCGCATCCTTTCTCGGGAAATGTCTTAGCTACCGATGACAGTAGCCCGCTAACTCAAGATCAAATCATGGATTTGGTCGCCAACAAAGTCAAAACATTAGTAACCGAAGCCAAAGCACAAAAAAATATCAGCAGTAGTGGGAGACCATATCCTGCCCAGTATGATCTGGTAGAATTTCCTAGCGGCTATGTCATCCCCAAATTCGGAAGATTTGATGGGACGAGAAATGTGAATCAGCACATCGCCCACTTCAAAGCCTCATGCGGGAATACTGAGGGAAATGATGCACTTCTCCTCCGCCAGTTCGTTAATAGCTTGACCGATGTTGCTTTTAACTGGTACGCGAGCATACCGGATGGCTCCGTCACAACTTTCGTCCAAATGGAGTCTCTGTTTAGGCAGAGGTTCATGTGCGTCAGCGATAAGATCACCATTGACGATCTCGTAAGGACCAAGCCGAAGAACAATGAAAGCAACACGGATTTTATAACCCGATGGCGTAATCTCTCCGTCAAATGTGAACCGCCGATAGAGCAGGACTAATCTATCAGTCTCCTTGTCGGAAATCTCAACAATTGGATGGCCCCATTTCTATACACCGCGGGTCTCAAAACATTCCAAGAGCTGACCAGGAAAGTTCAGATACTGGAGCGCTCAAAGCAGGAGTCCTCTTCGGATTCCCAAAATAACAATACGTCATGGAGAAACCGAAAAGACGAAAATCGCAAAGGCGGAAACTCCGATGATTCCGAATCTTTAAACACTTCGGCTTACCGAAATAAGTTAGGGATGAGCGGGCCTAATTCCAGCAAGCCTCGGAAGCCAGTGTTCAGAGAGGGAGGAGAATCTCCACGAAAAGAAAAGTTGGATAAGGTCTATTCCTTCAGAAGGGACAAAATCTGTAAAGTATTCAAAGACGCCCTGAGGAACGGTCTACAACTGCCAGAGTCAAAAAGACCGCAGGAAGCAAATATAACCGACGACCCCAAATACTTCCCCTATCACAGAGTGATAGGTCATGCCATTGATGACTGCTTTATCTTCAAAGATTGGGTCGAAAAGCAATACAAGGCAGGAGAGAAAGCACTGTCCAAAGGCGTGTTAATAAACAGTCAAGCAGCCAATTTCATACAAACGGAGACCGAAGTTCTTCGTGAAACTGATTCTCTCAGACATCTGCCTTTCTCTGAAAACAATCGACCACCACGTCATTAAATTGGGAACAGTCGACCACCACGTCATTAAACTGGGAACAGTCGACCTCTAAGTCGTTAAACTGGGGATGTAAAAATGTGTAAATAAAACAAAAAATATTATATATATATATATATAAAGCCGAAATGATGGGGCAACTCGTAATAAAAATCAGCAAGTAAAAATAAAAATGAAAATAAAGCCGAAATGATGGGGCAACTCGTAATAAAAATCAGCGAGTAAAATAAAGATGAAAAATAAAGCTGAAATGATGGGGCAACCGCAAGTAAAAAGACGAAATGATAGAGCAATCGCGGTGGAAAAAAAACGGCGAATGATGAGTCGCTCCTGATACCATATTCCAGTGCAGCGATGTAGACGCCAACCAAATTCCAAATCCCAATTGCGAATGACGAGTCGCTCTTGGTACCATATTCTAGTGCAGCGATGCAGACGCCAACCAAATTTCAAATCCCAATGGTGAATGATGAGTCGCTCCTGATACCTTATTCCAGTGCAGCGATGCAGACGCCAACCAAATTCCAAACTCAAATCCCAAATGGCGAATGATGAGTCGCTCATGGTACCATATTCCAGTGCAGCGATGCAGACGCCAACCAAAATTTCAAATCTCTGAATGTCCCAATGGCGAATGATGAGTCGCTCATGGTACCATATTCCAGTGCAGCGATGCAGACGCCAACCAAAATTTCAAATATCTGAATGTCCCAATGGCGAATGATGAGTCGCTCCTAGTACCATATTCCAGTGCAGCGATGCAGACGCCAACCAAATTCTAAATCCCATACCCCAACGGCGAATGATGAGTCGCTCCTGGTACCATATTCCAGTGCAGCGATACAGACGCCAACCAAATTCCAAATTCCCAAACGGCGAATGATGAGTCGCTCCTGGTACCATATTCCAGTGCAGCGATACAGACGCCAACCAAATTCCAAATTCCCAAACGGCGAATGATGAGTCGCTCCTGGTACCATATTCCAGTGCAGCGATGCAGATGCCAACCAAATTCCAAACCCCATACCTCAAGTGGCGAATGATGAGTCGCTCCTGGTACCATATACCAGTGCAGCGATGCAGACGCCAACCAAATTCCAAATCCCATACCCCAACGGCGAATGATGAGTCGCTCATGGTACTATATTCCAGTGCAGCGATGCAGACGCCAACAAAGTCCTGAAATTCTTCCGGCCCTATGGTCTGGATCATACATCCTGCAAAACCGTATACAATCCACGGGCGTAAAACGATCCCAATATCTCCCAAGTCCTACCGGCGAGACCACATTCAAAGTCCCACTGGCGATGAAGATTCAAAAAAAAGGGTATGTCCACAAGCAAAATGGGCACGGATGAAAACCCGAAAGGGGTCCGTGAGTAAAAACAGCAGGACTGCCGACAAGTTTGTGAAAACCCGAAAGGGCGCAAACTCGTGAAAAAGAGATGAAGTGCACTCGCAAAGTCCTCTCGACTTTGTGAGGAGAAAATTCCCGCGTGAGATCCTTATGATTCACAAAGGAGCAATACACTTGGGGGTCCTCATGACTCTTAAGGAGAAAATACATCTACGAGATCCTTTCGACTCGTAGGGAGAAAATGCTTTTATGGGACCCTTACGGCCCATGAAATTGAAAAGCCTTAGGTGATCGGGATCCAAACCTGTCTCCTAAGCCATCGCTTCCCAACAAGGAAAGGCAAATGATGATTCGCTCCTGATACCATATTCCAGTGTAGCGGTGGTGATGCCGACCCAAAAACCAATTCTCAAATCCTCCCGGGGCAAATGATGGGTTGCTCCCGGCATTATTCCAGTGCAGCAATGTAGATGCCGACCAAAACCAATTCCAAAATGCTCCCGAGGCAAATAATAAGTTACTCCTGGCATTATTCCAGTGCAGCAATGCAGATGCCAAACAAAAACCTAAATCCCCAAATCCACTCATGACAAATGATGATTCGCTCATGGTACCATATTCTAGTGTAGCGATGCTGATGTCAACTCAACTCAAATCAAACCAACAAGCACTGCGGCGGAATCATGCTTCGTCTCAGAATGTACCCCGTGTCGAAATCATGCTTCGCCTCGGAGTATCCACCTGCCCTGTCGGAATTATGCTTCGCCTAGGAATCATCCTCTACATCAAAACCAGTGACACTCCGTGCCGGGGAAACGTCGACCACAGACACTCCGTGCCGGGGACAAGTCAACCAACGACCTCCTCGTCGGAATTATGCTCCGTCCTGGAATCAAGTCAACCAGCGACCTCCTCGTCGGAATTATGCTCCGTCTTCGAATCAAGTCAACCAGCGACCTCCTCGTCGGAATTATGCTCCGCCCTGGAATCAAGTCAACCAGCGACCTCCTCGTCGGAATTATGCTCTGCCCTGGAATCAAGTCAACCAACGACCTCCCAGTCGGAATTAAGCTCCGCCTCGGAATCAAGTCAGCCAACAAGCTCTGCGTCGAAATCATGCTTCGTCTCAGAATGTACCTGTGTCGAAATCATGGTTCGCCTCGGAGTATCTGTCTTCCCTGTCGGAATTATACTTCGCCTGGGAATCAACCTCTGCATCGAAATTATGCTTCTGTCAGAATGTCTGCCGCCCGTCGAAATTATGCTCCGACCCCGTCGAAATTATGCTCCGACCCCTTTGGAATCATGCTCCGACCCTTTAGAATCATGCTCCGCTCATCGGAATTATGCTCCGATCTCTGGAATTATGCTCCGCTCTTCGGAATGATGCTCCGATCCTTGAAATTATGCTCTGATCCCCAGAATTATGCTCCGATCCCTGGAATCATGCTTCGCTCTTCAGAATGATGCTTCGATCCTCGGAATTATGCTCCGATCCCCGAAGTTATGCTCATCGGAATCATGCTCCGATCCCTGAAATCATGTCTCTACTCTTCGGAATTATGCTCCGATCCTCGAAATTATGCTCCGACTTTTTGGAATTATGCTCTGATCCCTAGAATCATGCTCCGCTCTTCAGGAATGATGCTCCAATCCCGGAATTATACTCCAATCCTCGGAATTATGCTCCGATCCCCGGAATTATGCTCCTGGGATGATGCTCCGCCCCTGGAATGATGTTCCACCTCGAAGTCCAACTTCAAGATCCATCAATTTCATGCACACAACTCATATACGTGGTGTGCATTCATTGATGGGGGGCACTTTGTTGGGGTCAAAGTTTGCACCCCAGTTGACCAAGTCAAAATCAAGCTCAATCCCAAGTAAGCGGGCCCAAGCCCAAGCAAGTGGGCACATGCCCAAGTCGAGCCCCGCGGCCGGCCTCCCCATGCCAAAATAAAAATCATGTAACGAATAATTTTGATGTAATTTTTTGTGCATGAATGTAAGAAAAATGAGCATAAAAAAAGCCAAATTTATATAAAGCTCATGGCTTATGTGCAAAAAGAAATAGCACATGAGACATGGGATGGGCAAAATGCCATTTTGTAAAGCCCAAGGGGCTATATGTAAAGTTTGTAGCCTATATAAGGCAACATGATGATGAATAAAAGATACACTTTTCATTCCCTAAAAAATCTAGGGTTTTTTGTGTCTCCTTCTCCTTCCTCAAGGTTCTAAACTTTCTTCCCTTCTTCAATTAAATCAAGAGTTTTACTCTTCCTTTCCCAAAACTAAATAGTTTTTCATCACAAAACCCACAAAGGGGAGCTCAGATCTTCCATTAGATCTCAAAAGGGTAGATTTTTAAATCTCACCCCCTTTCTCCAAGATCCGGCCAACCGATAGGAAGAAGAAGGAGACCCATCTCCAGAAATCTCATTTTGGGAAGATCCAGAACCAAAGGGAGAAACAAAGCAGCCCCTTTGATCATTTCTAAATATTTTTAGGAGTCTAACTCCATTCAAGATCTATTGGATTTTGACTCCCTAAACTAATCTCTGTCAGGAGTTCAACTCCATAAGTAAAATTGGGAGCACAGCTCCCAGTGCAGAGACTAAGTCCCTCTTGCTCTGGTGCACAGCGCCCGCGTGCCAGGTGTCACGCCCCGCTTCTCAGAGTACGCTAAGATGGGCACATGACATAGCCAACCATGCTACCTGTGGATAGGAAATATCCTTCCACAGTCACATTACGGCTATAGAGATATCAAGAACAGGAAAGTAAACTAAACTATCTAGTACATGTCCATGAGCCAGAATAAATGAGTCAAGAAATGATAATATGCGGAAGCAAAAGATACAATAAATGAAACACCTGGAAAGTAAAACTGCATACCAACAGGATCTTCACCGCTCGGTCTAACAGCGGCAATACTCCTGATCAGTCTGCAACAAAGATAGAGGATCTGGGCTATGCAAAACCCAGACGTCAGCGCGTCATAACATCAAGCAATAATATAAACAGGGTAGCAAGACATGCAAGTATGATTTTAAAAGGGTAAAGCAGGTGTAACAGTAATATAAATCAGGGCAGTGAAAGATAGTGTGCAGTGAGTAATCTAAACTGGTCTATTGGGTTAATTATTCTCAAGTCTTTGAAATCAATTTGATGAATCATCAATGTAACTCAATAGTATCCCGTGCGTGCCCGGGATCACGGTGAAGATTCTTGGGCTGAAACCGAGACATGCCGCTAGGCACTAAAGGAAAATGGGTAATGATGAATGATGTCCATGGCATCATCCCAAGGCTGGCCTAGCCTCTAAAAGGTAATGGATAACGATGGATGATGTCAGCAACATCATCCCAAGGCTGGCCTAGCCTCTAAAACTGATCAGTAAAGGTAGCGAACTGTCGAGTTACAAGTCAGGTTTCATCATTGATTTCCCCATACTCCCAGGTTGTGTATTCAAGTCAAGTATTTAAATAATCTGGAGCTAATGCCAACACAGGATCAGGCAGGTACATGTTTGTCTGGATAGACAACAGGAACGGTCCGTAAGGACAACAGGTCAAGTTTGTTGGCATTAGACACAAGATCGGTAACAGGTAAGACCATGGTATATCAGGTCAAGCCAGGTAATGTATAAATGTGTCATGTCATGTCAAGAGTTGCACGGTACCATGTCGTGTCAAGTAGTAGGTGTAACAAGTCATGTCAGGGTGTACAAGATATCATATGGGTACTCATAATCAACTAGCATAAGCATGGGTACTAAAAGAACAATAAACTGGGACATGTAATATGATATGCGAATAGGTTCAGATTAAACTATATGGATGTACGGTTAACGATCAGAGCTAGGGTTATGGTTCCAACATTAAGTATCTTACACTCAAATGAACATGGAATATTAAAATCACATTATCATGTATTAAATGGCCTAGGGATGCAATTATATATAAAACAGGTTAGATGGATGCAAACGGGTGTTGAACAGTTATACACTATTTAAAGCGTACTATGGCTATGCGACCAAGAACTATATTATAAATATAGGCATGGGCATACAATATTGTTATCTAACATGCAACCGGGTGTGTTTTCACAATTAACTCAAAAAGATATAAACGGATATCGGATAGTAAAATGTGATATAGGGCATCAAATTCAAACTTCATGCTTAAAAAATATATATGCAAATAAATATGGAATACTATAAATAGCATGTAGCAAGTTTCACTTGCCTCGAGTACGACGATAACGGAAACGACACGGAGACGTGAAAAAAAATACACGTGAGGTCACGGCCTGAACCAGGCTCGGGTCCGGGTCTTCTCGGCTCTGGGCTTGCTTGGCTAAGGTTGAAGTTCTCGGCAAGGGATGCAGGCGAAGATCACGGCGACGATACGAAGACATGACATATTGCAAGGTATAGACTTTGATCTCGGCTTGGTTAGCAGGGGTTTCGGCCACCAGAAGGGTGCTCGGTCTAGGTTAGGGCTCGGGTTTGGACTAAGGAGATGGCTGGAATTTGGGCGAGGTGGTTGGCGGCTACTGTGAGAAGAGGGAGATTGGGTTCTCGGGTGAAGGAGGATGATGGTGATCTTGATGGTGGTGCAAGGATATGGTGGATGCGACGATGGGTTGCTGCGTCGGCGAGGTGAAGGTAATGGGTTGCTTGGGTTCGAAGGTGGCATGGTGCGGGTCTTGGGTTGGAGCCGAGGGTTGAGGACGGTTGAAGGAGGAGGATGCGGTGGCTACGAGGGTGAAGGGGGTCGACAGTGATAGGTGATCGGAGTTGACGATCTCAGGGATTGATTGGTTCTCTGTTGGGTTTGGGTCGGTGATGGCGTAGGATTTTGGAGGAGGAGGAGTTAGGGGGCGCTCAACCTGAGGAGGCTAGGGTTAGGCTTGGTTATGGGTTTTGTGTATAAGATAAAGAAAGGGAGCAGTCGGCGATGATGATGGGTTTGAGACGAGGGTTAGGGCATCAGCAAAATAAAAGAAGAAGAAGACGGAGAGGGAGAGAGAGAGAGAATATTTCACGAGAGAGAGAGAGAGAGAAACGGAGAGAGAGAGAGAGAATAAAATTCAAGTTGATTTTTATTAGTTAAAAATATAATATATATATAAAACTTTATAATTGTAGGTATAAGAAATAATAGGTTATTTAAATTATATTTATAGGTTAAAAGAATATAATATTAGTCCGATGTGAGATTTTGGCAAATACAAACTTACTTCAAAACACGCTCTGGTCGGGTCTAAAAATTCAGGTTTAAAATATGAAAAATATATGCGACTTCCAAATTTCAAAATGAATTCTCAGTTAAAGAAAAAGCATACCCCCAAGAACGGATGCACGTACGAGCGCGTAGCCATCGTCCGTTTCACTGAACGGGACGAGAACAAGATGAGCGGATGCTACCACAGGGTTTGGGGTATCAAGCAGGCTATGTTAACTATTTTTAAAACATTTTACGTGATTTAAAATGTTATACGGTAAAAGGTGCCATACCAGATAAAATGCCAGTATATGATAAAGTTGAAAATGAACAAGTCTACATAACAAGTCAGGATGATTCATAAATATGAATCAAACAAGTTTCAAGCAAACGAGTCGGATCGAATGTAATGTAAAGTGTAAAATACCATTCGCACCCACCATACGTTAAATCAAGAATATCACGAATAAAGAAATACGAGAACTGGAATTGGTATAAATGAACTCGGGTGTTATATTATACCCAACTACAAAAGAATTTCGTCCTCGAAATTCCAAGAACAAGAAAGGATAAACAATCAAGAATTTCAAGAATAAATGTGGAAACTTCTGCTGGATTTCATCTTCTCGTTCCCAAGTTGATTCTCCATCAGAGCGATTACCCCAAGAAACAAGTACAAGAGGGATAACTTTGTTCTTAAGAACCTTTTCTCTTCGATCCATAATCGACATCGGTCGCTTCTCAAAAGTCAAATCTTCTCGTACAGTCAGCTCCGAATGATCCAACGCATGTGTTTCATCTCGAACATACTTACGGATTTGAGGTACGAGAAACACATCATGACCATTCGCCAAGGATTGCGGTAACGCCAAACGATAAGCACTTCTCCAACACGTTCCAAGATCTCAAAAGGTCTAACGAATCGAGGACTAAGCTTTCCTCGACTTCCGAAACGGATCACCCTCGGTGATATCTTCAAGAATACTATATCACCAACAACGAACTCTAGAGGTCTTCTCGATGTATCGACCCAACTCTTCTGCCGATCTTGCACTGCCTTCATATGATTCCGGATATTGTTAACTTTCTCCACTGTTTGCACAACCAAATCTGGTCCTAACAATCTTCGTCCTCCAATATCGTCCCAACAAACAGGCGAACGACACTTGCGACCATATAAAGTTTTGAATGGAGCCATCTGAATAATTGCCTGAAAGCTGTTGTTGTAAGAAAACTCCAGTAAGTGTAGATGATCCTCCCATGAACTCTTGAAGTCCAACATGCAAGCTCTCAACATGTTTTCAAGAGTTTGGATCGTTCTCTCCGACTGACCATCTATTTGAAGATGATAAGCTGTGCTAAACTTCAATCGAGTCCCCAAACTTTCCTGTAAGCTCCTCCAAAAGTGTGATAAGAAACGGGTGTCACGATCGGACACGATGCTTACCAGTACTCCATGCAATCTTACAATCTCCTGCATGTACCGTTCTACCAAAACATCTGTTGATTGACCAACTCGAAATGGTATGAAATGAGCTGCTTTGGTCAATCGATCAATAATCACCCAAACTGCATTGTTGCCTTTTTGGACTCCGCTGTAGAGCCGTCACGAAATCCATGGTTATATGTTCCCACTTCCATTGAGGAATCGGAAGTGCTTGCAATAAACCAACAACCCTTTGATGTTCAGCCTTAAGTTGCTGACACACCAAGCACTTTGCTACAAAGCGGGCAATCTCCCATTTCATACCTTCCCACCAGAAATGCTGTCGTATATTTCGGTACATCTTCGTGCCTCCTAGATGTACGGAATATGCGGAACTATGTGCCTGCTTCATAACTTCTTCACGAATGTCTCCTTTTGGCACACACAAACGGCTACCATATCGCAACGAACAATCTTCATCAACAAGTCCGTTCGAAGTCTTGTTTCAACCTGTTCTCGAAACTTTTGCAATCTTGGGTCCTGTGACTGCGCTGCTTCAATATTCTCGATCAACGACAACTGTACTTGCAGTTGCATCATCTATCCCGAAGAATGCGGTAGCACGATCTCCAACTCGAATCTCTGAAAGTCTTCAATAAGTTCCCTTTGTGCAGTCAACATCTGAATTGCTGGCAACCGACTAAGCGCATCCGGAACAACATTAATTTTCCCCGGATGGTACTCAAGATCAAGATCGCAGTCAACCATCAGCTCCAACCATCTACGCTGCCTCATATTAAGCTCCTTCTATATGAACACATACTCCAGGCTTTTGTGATCGGTAAATACTTCGACCCTTTTGCCCAATAAGTAGTGTCTCCAAATCTTCAAAGCGAAAATCACAGCTGCTAATTCAAAGTCATGAGTTGGGTAATTCTTCTCATGGGTCTTCAACTGTCTCGATGCGTAAGGTATAACCTTCCCATGCTGCATCAAAACACATACCAAACCTTTCCCAGACGCGTCGCTGTGAATCACCAATTCTTCGGAACCGTCTGGTACGGTTAAAACAGGTGCGGTTATCAACCTCTGCTTCAACGCCTCAAAAGCTGACGCACACTTGTCCTTCCACATAAATGGTACTTCTTTGCGCATAAGTTTGGTCAAAGGCTCTGCCAGACGAGCAAAGTTCTCCACGAACCTCCTGTAATACTCGGCAAGTCCAAGAAAGCTTCTTATCTCCGCAACATTCTTCGGAATCGGCCAATCTCGAACTGTTGCAATCCTCTCGGGATCAATGGCGATTCCATCACCGGAAACGACATGCCCAAAAACTTCGCTTCTTCAAGCCAAAACTCGCACTTGCTCATCTTAGCATACAATCTTTCTTGCCCTAATATCTGCAGTGCGATCTTCAAGTGTTCTGCACGCTCTTCAATACTCCTTTGAGTAGACCAGAATATCATCAATGAACACCACAATAAAATGGTCCAAGAATGGTGAAAAGATTCGGTTCATCAAGTCCATAAATATCGCCGGTGCATTCGTGACTCCGAATGGCATCACTAAATACTCGTAATGTCCATACCGAGTTCGGAACGCAGTCTTGCAAATATTTTCTGAGTTTAACTCGGACTTGATGATATCCGTATCGCAAGTCCAGCCTCGAGAATACCCTTGCGCCACTAAGCTGCTCAAATAATTCACCAATGCGAGGGATCGGGTATTTGTTCTTAATAGTCACCCGGTTTAATTCTTGATAATCGATGCACATCCTCCTTGTGACATCATCTTCTTTATTAGAAGAACTGGAGCTCCTCAAGGCGAGTTACTGCTGCGAATCCAACCCTTCTTAAGTAATTCAATAACTTGCTTCTTAACTTCTTCCAACTCCACTGGTGCCATTGGATAGTACGCCTTTGAGATTGGCGCTGCACCAGGAACAAGATCAATCGCGAACTCCACATCTCGTTTTGGCGGTAAACTCGAGATGTTCTCGAACAAGTCCATGAACTCTCGAACTACAGCTGGCGCTTCCTCCTTATCAACTTCCATCGACAGAAGAGCATTATTTGTCGGCCTAGCCCTAAACTCGACTGGCCCGACAGAATAGCTTCCTCCAGCAAAACAAACTCCAGATGTCTGGGAATCTAGAAAATCACTTTCCTTTCCTTACAATCAATATGAGCGTGGAAAGTGCCGCGAAAATCCATTCCCAAGACAACAGCAAACAAAAGGGATGCACCAGAATTGAATAATTCTAATGCGGGGAAAACATGAAGAAGTAAGATACCGAGATGACTTCATCCGAAGTCAAGATACTGAAGAGGGTTAAGCACGGTAAATTTGCTTCAAGCTTGCGATAAAACGTGAACTGGAAGCAAGAAAAACAAGGCAATACAACGACCGTGGAACAAGGAAGTGAATCAAGACCAGGACTCCAAGTTACTTAAATAGAGTACCGCATTGTAATCATGCTGCAGTTCATAAGTACAATTACATAACTCCACTCAAGTCGCCCAAATCCTAGTATCAGAATCAAGGAACATGGAGAAACAATAGTGAACCAAAAAGGTTTCAGGCCGAGATGCAAAGTCGTTTGCATATCGTCAAGACAAGGATCAAGAGAAAGATATGATTGAAGAATCACGATTACAAGGTGGCAGGACATGCTCCTAATCACGAGTATTCTGATTTGTGTATTGGGTCCAATACCCAACTACAAAAGAATCTAACTCGATTAACCTATATCCTATGGCTCTGATACCAAAAGAACCATGTCACGCCCCGCTTCCCAGAGTACGCTAAGATGGGCACGTGACATAGCCAACCATGCTACCTGTGGATAGGAAATATCCTTCCACAGTCACATTACGGCCGTAGAGATATCAAGAACAGGAAAGTAAACTAAACTATCTAGTACATGTCCATGAGCCAGAATAAATGAGTCAAGAAATGATAATATGCGGAAGCAAAACATACAATAAATGAAACACCTGGAAAGTAAAACTGCATACCAACAGGATCTTCACCGCTCGGTTTAACAGCGGCAATACTCCTGATCAGTTTGCAACAAAGGTAGAGGATCTGGGCTATGCAAAACCCAGACGTCAGCGCGTCATAACATCAAGCAATAATATAAACAGGGTAGCAAGACATGCAAGTATGATTTTAAAAGGGTAAAGCAGGTGTAACAGTAATATAAATCAGGGCAGTGAAAGATAGTGTGCAGTGAGTAATCTAAACTGGTCTATTGGGTTAATTATTCTCAAGTCTTTGAAATCAATTTGATGAATCATCCATATAACTCAATAGTATCCCTTGCGTGCCCAGGATCACGGTGAAGATTCTCGGGCTGAAACCGAGACATGCCGCTAGGCACTAAAGGAAAATGGGTAATGATGAATGATGTCCATGGTATCATCCTAAGGCTGGCCTAGCCTCTAAAAAGGTAATGGATAACGATGGATGATGTCAGCAGCATCATCCCAAGGCTGGCCCAGCCTCTAAAACTGATCAGTAAAGGTAGCGAACTGTCGAGTTACAAGTCAGGTTTCATCATTGATTTCCCCATACTCCCAGGTTGTGTATTCAAGTCAAGTATTTAAATAATCTGGAGCTATGCCAACACAGGATCAGGCAGGTACATGTTTGTCTAGATAGACAACAGGAACGGTCCGTAAGGACAACAGGTCAGGTTTGTAGACACAAGATCGGTAACAGGTAAGACCATGGTATATCAGGTCAAGCCAGGTAATATATAAAGGTGTCATGTCATGTCAAGAGTTGCACGGTACCATGTCGTGTCAAGTAGTAGGTGTAACAAGTCATGTCAGGGTGTACAAGATATCATGTGGGTGCTCATAATCAACTAGCATAAGCATGGGTACTAAAAGAACAATAAACTGAGACATGTAATATGATATGCGACTTCCAAATTTCAAAATGAATTCTCAGTTAAAGAAAAAGCATACCCCCAAGAACGGATACACGTACGAGCGCGTAGCCATCCAAACACGTCCGTTTCATTGAACGGGACGAGAACAAGATGAGCGGATGCTACCACAGGGTTTGGGGTATTAAGCAGGCTATGTTGACTATTTTTAAAACATTTTACGTGATTTAAAATGTTATACGGTAAAAGGTGCCATACCAGATAAAATGCCAGTATGTGATAAAGTTGAAAATGAACAAGTCTACATAACAAGTCAGGGTGATTCATAAATATGAATCAAACAAATTTCAAGCAAGCGGGTCGGGTCGAATGTAATGTAAAGTGTAAAATACCATTCGCACCCACCATACGTTAAATCAAGAATATCACGAATAAAGAAATCCGAGAACTGGAATTGGTATAAATGAACTCGGGTGTTACACCAGGCACGTGGGGCGCTGGCGCCCTAGCACCCAAGGCGATAGCGCTAGCGCCCGAGCGCCCAAGCGCCCGCGTGCCGCGCACGTGAGGCGCTGACGCTTTCTCCCACGCATCTTTTGGATGCCCCTTTCTCTTATATATATATATATAATCTACAACACCGTCCTCCGTTAGAAAAAATTTCTAATGGGGCGCTGCCCCACACCCCCGCAAGGGGGCTGCTAGCCCCCTTGACCCCCAGCCCGCTATCCGGGTAGCGGGGCCCCCGTAAAAACTCTGCGGGGCCCCCGAACTATCCAAAATCCCTTTCAAAACACAACACATGTACACTGCACATTGAGTTCGCATGACCTGTTTGACCCGTTAATCGGAGGTTCTCTCGCTCTAAAGGTGAGGGGCAATTAACGGCAGCTTAGTCCGCGGCTGCCGGAGATTCGGATCCCCACAATCAATAAACCCCCGCCTACCCTAGATAGGTGGAATCTGTAATGCGCCTGAAAAGCACACGCGTATTCCCATTTCAATGGGGTGACGAAAAATACCCTACATATCCATCTATATAACAAATAATACAAACAATACAATCAAGACATCGCTGGGTTTATAAGGGATAGATTGGTACGGAAGGTGTTAAAAGTGGTACGAGACTGTAACTATAATACACCTAACCTGAATCTCCATTGCCGTTGTACCGTGGCTGAACGGTTCCTTTTGCTCCGTATACCTTAGTCTCCGGAATAGTGGAACTCCTCTCGCATACACTGGCATTTTCTGTACCAAGCTACATACAACAACGTTAACAATATAATACAACTTTAAAAGTTACATTCTCCTTCTATCTATTCTGTCTCCACCTATTCTTTGCGATTTACTGAGCGATTGTTCACTGACGACATTCTTTTTCTTCTTTTTTTGGAATGTTGTCAGGTGGATCGGACCTTCTGGAGACAGAGTCCACCAGCAAGGACTTGGATCAGATAGTTTTCGACCCAGAGCTCTAGTTTACTTGTATATATTTTCATTTCTGTTATGCCACTGTTTAGGCATTGCTTTCATTCCATGTATTTACTTTTCATTGTATTGTAAAAAAATGTTAATAAATAAAGTCGATGTTCGTTTACATCTTGTCTCTTGTGTATTTTTATTTTATATTGCTTAGATACGCTTAGCGTGTTTACTTCTAATTAAATACGTTGCGGCCTCGTCGCGTCTCCTTGCCCGTACACCGGGAAGCAGGGTGTGACAGCTTTTGTTGGTGGCCTATACAGGTCAGTTCTGCGTGGACAACCTAAGAAATATAACACAAGAACCAACAACTAAAAACATTATTTACAATTCATACTTCTTGAATCTTCCAATTTCATATATTTTGAATCTGTCCTAACCTAAATTTTTCTTTCAAGGTTATGGATTCCCCAAACAATACCAGCACAAATGTCAACAACACACCTCCACCTCTACCGCTTACATCTGCTGTAGCTGCTCCGATCAATGAGCAGATGGTACTGCTTGAGGCAACCCGCAGCCTCCTGGAAGGACAGCAGTAGCAAACTGCCATATTAATGAACTGACCAGAAGCGGAAGTACCTGGGGTAAAACAATTTCGAGCTTTACATCCCAAGCAATTTTCGGGAAAAGAGAGCCCTCTAGAAGCTGAGAAGTGGGCTCAGAATATTGAGGATGATCTGGTAGCAGCACAAGTGCCAGAGGTCACTTGGGTTCGAGTTGCAAAGCTGCAGCTTACTGACAATGCCCGAGTCTGGTGGAAGGCGGAAGAATGCCGTCTCACCCAACCGATTGAATGGAAGACCTTTCGCGATATGTTTGACGTGAAGTACTTCCCTGAGACTGCCAGATTCGACATGGAACAAGGTTCGATGTGGACCAAATCCGTGGATGAATATGATGCTGAGTTTATCATGCTCAGTCGGTAAGACACGTCTCAATATTTCAATTTTAAAATAACACATATTACACAGCTAACACAATACCTTAACAGGTTCGTGGCACATCTGATACCGATGGATGAGATCAGAGCCCGACGATTCCAACAAAGGTTAGATCCGGAGATCCAAGCTACGTTAGCTACAGGGGATTTCCCGACCCATGAACTGGCTCTGAAAGCTGCCCGTTGATATGAGGCAGTGGTAAAGATGAGGGGCAGACCTCAATCTGCCAGAGTTAAACGTCCTGCCAATCTGATGGTAGGAGGAGCCTCTTGATTGATCGTCTAAGTTGTGATAAAATGTAAAGTGTTTACAATCAAAGAAATTTGTAAACCACAATCAATTAACGGTGTCTATTGAACTTTCGTTAGCGAATACGGATCGTCCACTGAGATTGTGTGAATTTGTTCGAATTTGTTTTAGTTGAGTTGAAAAGAAAAGATGAAATAAAATGATTCAATATTTGTGAGATTTAGTTTCAAAAATCATAAAGAAATAGATCTAGGATCAAGAATTGATAAAGATCAAGAAAATGTCCAAACCAATTGAATTATCAAGATTTGTAAAGTAGCTTGTAGGAATCGATCAAATAAGTAGTGATCATGAAAACTAAAGATTATGAAATCTTATCTATTGAGAATTTGTAGCTAGATCGATGATGATCAACGAAGATTAGGGATCTATTGAAGAAACTAGGATTTCTTCTTCACCATCCCTGGTCTTTTCATTGATTGTCATTCAAATTCTAGCCTCTAGTCAAGAAAATCACCGATCGCTGATCTCTAATTTGGAGCGAAAATATTCAAGAGAGCGATCTCGCTCAAAATTAGGTCTTCGATAATTCAATTTCCTAGAATTAACAAAACCTCATAAGACTTAAGAATCGTTCAAGAATTTCATCATCATCATTTACCTATTCTCTCGAGATTTCACTCACACATCATGAAAAATGAAAGAATCAAGAATCGATAAATTTTCATAATGCAAGATTGTAAAGAAAGCAAGATTTATAATTTTTCACCTTTATTAATCGATGATTAGGTACAATTCACTCAAAGGCTACAAGATTTGAAGAGGTAACTAGATCCGCCGAAATTAGCTTCGCATCGATCTTCTTGAGTCGCGGATCTTCGTGGATCTCTTGCTCGGATGATGATCGGCGTTGCTTCAAAGGATCTTCTTTTGCTTGCTTGATTCGCTTCTCGATGAATCTTGATTTGGCTTTGGCTTTGGATTTGGGTTAGGGTTTTGATTACAAGTTGTGTCACTCAACTTATGTGTGAAATGATGATCAACAACCTACAACAACCAATTAATGAACAACCTTTTATAGTTTTTCCCTTATCTTCTTCTAGAAGCTAGGTTGTTATGGAGCTTGCATAGGAAGCTAGATAGTTGTAGAGAAGTTTCTAGATTAAAGTAGTTATCTAGCTTGCATGAGAAGCTTGGCTGTTGGAGAAAAGCTTCTGGAGATTTCTAGGGACTTTGAAGCGTTTTGAAGAAGTTTGGCCGTTAAAAGAGAGCCTTTGAAAAAAGTTTCCACCGCCGACGAGTCGAACCGGCCGCGTATCCGCGGCGGATCGGCCTGACTCGACCGTGGATCCACGGCCATTTGAGTAGATCTCTGTGTGTATTTCTATGTCTTGTTTGATGTTGGCTTTAAGGTTGTTTTCTGATGTCTGGAATCTTATAATTATCTCTTGTTTGCTGCCAGATCTCAAGTCTTTGACTTGCTGTATTTTATCGGCACTTTTAGCAATTCCAGTTCTTTGACCTGAAGAATTTCTGCACAAAATCTTAAGACAAATGTTGAGATATACAAAAATCATGCGTGTAGTAATAAACACTCAATTTCCCTCTAGAATGTCGATTATAATGTATAACACATGGTATTTGGTATTTTCCAGATGAATTCGTAATCCGTGTTATATTTACAATAAACACCCTTACATGATCGATAAGAGTAGGGAAATTGATGTGTTGAGAATGCAATATTTTCGACTGATCACCTCTTCAAGGCCACCATTTGTGCCAAGGAGACCGGGAGTACCAAACAACCGGCCTAGCCCAGCCTTTTGCACTTACTGCAGGAAAGATGGACATCTGGTGAAAGACCGTTGGCGTGCAAATCGCCTTTGCTTAGTCTGCGGCTCAGCTACTCATGACATTGTGTCTTGTCCTCGTAGACACAACCCACATGCTGCACCCATGCCAACAATCACTTATCAGCAGCGTCCAGCCATCCAGGCATCTGCTCAAGACTTGCACTACCTACACCACTTCCTCGTGGACCGACTGCCAAGGAGATGCAAAACTATATTTAGGGTTTTCATGAAAATATATTTTAATTGATATGGTGTTTTGGTGATAAAACCTAATATTTAAAAGTTTATGGTATTTTTATTAAAACCAGCTCTTTTAGAAACTTAATGGTATTTAATTAAAAATTCTAATCTTTCATTTTAAATATATAGTTTTATAATATGTTTTTATTAAAAATACGAATTCATAATTTTATATAATTTTCCAATATTTGGTTTGTTTAGAAAAGTCGTATTTTTTAAAAACAGTATTTTTATTACCTTTCGAGACTGAATACTCCGTGAAGAGTTTCGCATCTCGCTCTACTGTTCTAAGGATGTGCGATAATCCGCACCATCAATTAAGGGGTCCCCTAACGAGAGTATCCATTAGGATGTGAAAAATTATTCTTTAAATGAACCATAAATCTAGAATACCATGTTATGAAACCATACTGTGCGTGTGGGGTAGGTCGTTACCCCGTGAAGTTTTCCTAAAAGTAGATAATCTAGTTCTCGAGAAAGATCATATTAAAGTTCATGATATTTTAATGAAAAGTTCGTTGTATGTTACATGAAATTTTTTGTTAAACTAAAAACTAAATGATGTGAATAAGATTAAGATTAGTATAGGATGTTAGTTTGATCTAATTTACTTATCATGTGGATTACAAATATCAAAAAGAAAATTATATCGGAAATAACTCCACTTTTTTCGATTTGTTTTAAAAAATTATTTTGAGATGGAAAAGGAAAGAGATGAAGGGACTTACTCGTTGTGTAGTGTTGGGAAGAGGTTAAAGAAAAGAGAGGGGGTTCCGTAGCGTCGCGGGAGCTCCGGAAACAAATTCAATCTTCGTCAGAAGAGCTTGGTTGCTAACTCTACTTGACTCCACTTGCACTTAGAAAATTTTTGGAAAATTTTGATAGAAATTTTTAGACTAGATAGGAGCTAGGCCATGTGATGGTATTTATAGTGAAGAAATTAGGGTTTGGAAATTAAAAATTGAATTAAAAGAATTAAAATGGGTGTTAAATGATGAATTGAAGGGTCACTGTTTAATTGCAGGGAAATCAAACAGTACAGGGAAGTTGAGGGGAATCGAAGAGACTGGTGTGCAAAGCATGGGGGAAATGGAGCCATCATGACCGTCGGCGCCGACCCAAAGAGAGAAACGAGCGATCGGATTTTGGGTAATTGCCTCGAGATTTATGCCGCGCGGTTTAGTCAGGGTTTACTCCTTTTTATGCATATTTTTCTGAAACTTTTCGTTTTTCCGTGTATTGCACGTGCAACTCTTGAGCTTCTGAAAAATTAAAAAGAAAAACCTATAAATAATTGGGTCTGATAGGATTCGAACATACAAGTTATGTCGCAGCAGTGTAGAGGTTTTACCAGTGAGCTACAAATTGCATCTTAGTTTTATTAAACAAAAATGACTTATAATTCCTATACAGGCTGAAATACTCTTTTCTATACAATAAATAAGAAATTTTTGTAAAGAGATTTCAGAGTCATTACAGCAAGTAAAAGTGAGATAATGTTAATCTTATATTTCTCTTTTTTAATCAAAACTCAAACCTTTCCATTTAAACTCTTCCCGTTTAGCGTTCTTTTTCATGGAACTATAAGTTTTGCAAGTGGAACTGTTAATCTATCAGGTGGAACTATTGATTTACCAATTTAGAATGAATTTTCATTGAGGATTTCTCCAGGTGGTACTATTTGTTTATTAAGTGGGACTTTCTTTACTAAATGCGACTTTCTATTGACTAAATGCGACTTTCTAAGATATTCAAATTATTTAAATCGTGAGACCCAAATAGGTAAAAAAATTAAAAATTCAATCATACTGATTTGATCCATGATGATAAAATAGTTTAAATAAAAAAATTCAAATTGTTTGAAATTCATCTAGACCTTGATCATAAACTTTTAAGATGATTTTTCTTTGTGCATTAATTTATAGGTTTATGATCAAGGAACAAATGACCTTTAAATCCGGTAATTTTTTGTACGTAGGCTATTAAGGTTCCCCTAGAACGATAGCAAGATTTCGGGAGGTATCGTCCATACCATTTTCAAAAAATTGTCATGCTAAGCAACTCTAAACTAGGAATCTTTAACTAGAGATTTAGACAAAAGCTAATGTAAACTACTTTTACATTAAGAGAACAAGAATACAACCTTTGTAGACGGTCCTTCTCTTCACTTGCTCCGTGTAGTAGTCCTGGGAATCCACTAGGCTTCTCTTGAGACTTTGAACAGGCTTCTTCCGATGACCATCGTGCCGAAGATGATCCACGCGAAGTCCCTCCAATTCAAGCTAGCTATTAGACTAAACACTTTAGCGTAAAAAACACGCTACACTTGATCGCTAGTCAAGTATAGGATGATGAAGTAGGTGATGTAAAGAGCTCGCAAGTTTGTGTTCAAGCTTCATAATTCACATCACATGTGAGGGTTGAAACTTGAACCATGACAAGAGGAGGAGGAAGAAGCTAGAGAGAAACCATGGAAGAAACTCAACAAAAAATGGCTAAGTGTTGAGAATGAGTAAGAATGAATGCCAAGTCTTGACCCCTCACTCATTCAAGCATGGAATTATACAATATAAAATTGCAACCATACTTGAATAGTGAGTCAAGATGAATAAACTAAAGTTAATCCCATGCTTGCAACCATGCTTCCACTTTCCACCTTATTTCTAATTTCACAAAATAGAAATTTAAATGTCATGCTTCATTATTATTATTATTATATATATATATATATATATATCATATTTATTAATATATACATAATGAAGAATAATTAGTGAGCTAATGATATTAGTTAAGATATAATTATATCACATATAATATATATCACATTATTAAATCAACACTTGATCTAATAATCCGGTTATATCATATATGACCGACTAATATCATTTATCTGTATATCACATTATCGAATCAACACTTGATTCGACAATCTGGTTATATCACATATAACCGAACCGATAATAGATGACTGCCAGATTACAATATGGTATCACATACTCATATTTAATCAAGCCCACACACATATCACATATGTGTCCTAGTTCGTTTCGTTTGAACCAGGGAACTTCTGTGTGGGACTCTAAAGACTCGTCAATACACCAGCAGTAGGCGATGATCACATCAGCCACCTACAAGCCGTCAACGGTACTAGCTGGACGTAACGGCTACCCGGATATTGAGCGATATGAAGATCAACAAGCAAGCCTGTCCATAGTCTCCATGAAGCCTATCAGTAACACTACCGTACAGTCCGGTCTCTTCGTCTGATATGTCGCATATCATAACTAGGGGTAGAAATTGTCAGACCCCAGTAACGTGACAAGTCATGCCGATGTCTGGCCTATAACGGTTCGAGAAACTACTGATAACACTTATCAGTAAATCTCGGCAGCAGCCCTGGCCAGGGACTTCCAGTTATAGCCAATCGAGCATAGCGCAACATCAACCCCCAATACCGGGAGAGACAAAACCCCTCCTATCGCTCATTGCCTCCATGTGACTCGGGACTGTACCCAAAATCCACCTGTTTGCACAACTCCTCTTGAGCGTGGTAGGGAGGAAATCAAAGCACAGTGGGAGCCATACAAGACTCTATGACGATCTCAGGTTTACAGACTAACCTGTACCAGTGTCACCAGAGAACTGCTATCTGACGATAGGTATACTACCACATAGGAGTCCTCGGCGAGTCCTGTTCAGTGTACCCAGTCTCCACTGACCCGTATACCATCTCTGATGTCAAACACCAATGGATGTGGGATCATCCATCGACCATTCTCTCGATTAGGAACAATTAAAGGATATACTTATGAACTACCCTGACCCCACTAGTATGATCTCCATCATAGGCCTGGTAGTCAAGTATATATCCTAAAGGCTTTATCAACATGTGAGAGCAAGACAGTATAAATACCAGTCTACATGTTAAGATAAAGGTAACCAGATAGTATACTATCATATCGAGCAAGAAAGTCCTCTCTATATATGTCCAAGCATCCACTATAATTTACATCATATGTACAATGATGGTCTCTAGGGCATACATATAACTAACAATCTCCCACTTGCACTAAAGCCAGTTGTACCCAACGTCCCAAAAGTCTCTCGAATAGTATCTGGGGAATTGCCTCGGTGAGTGGATCCGCTGTGTTATCCTCTGTGTCAACTCTCCTGACCTCGATCTCCCGGAGATCAACTATCTCCTTGATGAGGTGATACTGCCTAAGTATGTGTCTGGATCGCTGATGGGACCAAGGTTCCTAGGCCAAAGCCACAGCTCCATTGTCATCCCAATACATAGGTATTGGATGCCCAATGGTAGGAACCAAGTTTATCATATGGACTTTATTCATCCAGACAAATTCTTTGGTAGTATCGTTGGTAGCGATATAATTGGCCTTTATCGTCTAGTATATCACGGTATCTAGCTTGGAACTCTTCCAACACACCGTCCCTCCACTGAGGGTAAAGACAATGCCTGTGACTGACTTTCAGCCGACCTTATCACTCTGGAAGCTCGAACCAAGAACATTCTTTTAGTGCTTCTCAAGTACTTAAGAACGTCCTCCATAGCTGTCCAGTGATTCTGCCAAGATCCGATTGATTCCTGATCACTACTCCTAATGAGTCAGCTACAGCTAGTCTGGTACATAACATCACATATATGATAGAACCTACTGTCGAAGTATAGGGTATCCCTTGCACGCGAGCTCTCTTCAAATCAGTCTCGGGAGACTTTTTTTTTGGAGAGAGTGATTCCTGAGTAAGTGGGCGAACCACTACGCTAAGAATCCTCCATACTAAACCCCTTTAGTATGGTGTTAATGTACCTGGATTTTGGGACACTCCTAACATCCACTTAGATCTATCACCATATATCATAATCCACAAGATGTAGTACGTATCATCCAGATCTTCTATGGAGAATCCTCGTGATAAGAGGAGCTTGACCGAGTGTAGCATAGGAAACCATTTCCTATCAAGAGTATGTCATCTACGTACAATACGTGGAAGACAACCTTACTCTCTATAACCTTCTTGTATATACAAGGTTCATCTACCATTTTGATGAAGTCAAACTCTTTGACTGTCACATCAAAATAGATGTTCCATCTCCGCGATACTTGTATTGATCCTGATGGACTTAAGCATAGCTTTGAAAATCTCAACTTTTCTATTTACACCAAGAATCTTCTCAAGATCCATTTTCTCCCAATGGGTTTTACCCCTGCAGGTGCAACATGCAAAATCATACTTTGTTGGTGTACATGAATTCCATCTTTGATCGTATAGCATCTAGCCTTTTCATAGAGTCTCCACTCGTGATGGCCTGTCTGAACCTAGTTGGGCCATCATCTACCATGATGCAATTCTTGCTCCCACTATCACCGAGAAGACTATAGTATCTCTCAAGTGGATGAGGAACCCTACCAGATTCGCGGAGAGGCCGAGCTTCGTTGAAGACTATTGAATCCTTTAGTTCTACCAAATCATCAGCTGTTAGTTTGTCTAGCTGGGACTGCTTCCAGTTCTATCTCATATCCACAAATTTCTTCACAAGAAATCCCTTTTCTAAAAAGGTGGCATGCTTGGAAAACAAAACACCTTTTGCTCCTCAGAGTGGTAAAAGATATTCCCTCACTAATATTTGGGATATCCTGACAAACTTACACGACTGACCTTACCTCGAGCTTGTCCGGATTTTGTTTTTCAACATAGGCCGGACAACCCCATAGCTTAACTCGTTTGAGACATGGTCTCTTCCCATTCTATATCTCATATGGAGTGGTAGGCACTTGTTCCCGCCTAAATTTTGGCTCAAAACCCGCTCTGTATAAAATAACAACAATAAAATAAATAAATAAATAAATAAATAATAATAAAGGAGAAAATCTCCCTTTCAGAGTAAAGCTCTATTCAAATTCCAAGGCGGGAAATGAAGCAACGCTTCTGTTTCCCCCAATTAGAGCAAGGCTCTGTTTTAAAATTCAAATTTTAATAAAGGAAGCAATGCTTCAGATGACTTGCGCTCTGCGCTGCGCGACACGTGTCAGCGCAGTTGCGCTGTGCTCTGCGCTGCGCGACACGTGTCAGCGCAGTTGCGCTGCGCGACACGTGTCAAGCGCAGGCGCACTTGCGCCAACGGTGCCAGCTCTAAATCAAAATTAAAAAAGATCTTTCTAATCTTGTTAAAACAAGAAGATTGTCTTCTGTCAAACAGAGACCCTAGGATCAAAGATCCAACGGTGGGGAAATATCCCCAAATCAACCAGAGAAAGATCTCTGTAACCAACATAACAAACTAATTGGCCCTATATAAAGGCCCCTAGACTCCAAGTCTAAAACACATGGACATACAGAAAAAGAAATACAGAGAGCTCCTCTAAAAAACTTTGAGAAAAACTCAAAGAGAAAAAAAGGTAAACCTTTAAAAAAAAAGAAGAAGTTCTTCCAAGAAAGATCAATGATCTAAGAACAAGATCAAAGATCTTCAATAAAAAAAATAATAATAAAAAAGAAGTAATTTACTTCTTTACTAGATCTTTTGATCTATATAAAGGTATTGCCTTTTGATGAACCACTGGTTCTTAAAATTTGAGGTAGAATCTCTCTGGAAAAAGAAAAACTTGTTTTCTTTAATCTAAATTTGATCAAGATATTAAACAGTGCCTTGCACTTTTGAAATTTGCACTGTTGCGCTCCTTGGATTAGCGCAAGCCACCAGGGAGCGACACGTGTCAATCACAGAACAACTGCACCTTGCGCTTCTAAAAACAGAGCACTGCTCTCTTGGTTTGGTGCAAATCACCAGAGCACGCCACGTGTCAGCAGCGTACTGGCGCAGCGCACTGCGCTTACAGACTTGTGCTCAGCAGAGCGCGACACGTGTCAGCAGCGCAATAGCGCAGCGTACTGGCGCGTACTGCGCTTGCGCTCATCGGCGCGTGACACGTGTCACCTCCACATGAATTTGCGCCTTGCGCTCCTCAATTGGCGCAAAGCGCCTGACAAGCCACGTGGGGCACTGTCAGAACATTTAATGCAATGCATTATTAAAAAAAAAGGGCAGAGCCCAATTAAAAGGTCTATCAGACCAAATAAAAAATGCAGTGTATTATTAAACAAGGGCAGAGCCCAAATAAAGGCCTGACAGGCCAAA
Source organism: Agapanthus africanus (assembly GCA_030015575.1). Taxonomy (NCBI): domain Eukaryota; kingdom Viridiplantae; phylum Streptophyta; class Magnoliopsida; order Asparagales; family Amaryllidaceae; genus Agapanthus; species Agapanthus africanus. The sequence continues at coordinate 741,620,168 of CM057337.1, forward strand.
CACAAATAAAATGTTGAACATTTTCAAATGGACTTAACCCAATTCTGGCCGTAAGTCCTCAAATTAAATTGAACTGAGCTCAACTGCTCTCTCAAATCAATTTACACCCGGTTCAAGGGTACATCTCTGAACTCCTCTGATATTTGCCGTTGTAATCCTTCAACGTCGTCAGAGAGGTGACGGGTCCCGACAACCACACATTACTACGGACTGTAGGGTCCTTAAACTCAAGGACCAATGCGTCCTTAAACCAATATTCGTTCCCAAAATGGGAATGTTGGACCACCATGTCCCTAAACTGGTAATACGGACTGTGGGATCCTTAAACTCATGGACTAATGCGTCCTTAAACCAATATTCGTCTCCAAAATGGGAATGTTGGACCCCCATGTCCCTAAACTGGTAATACGGACTGTGAGGTCCTTAAACTCATGGACTAATGCGTCCTTAAACCAATATTCGTCTCCAAAATGGGAATGTTGGACCACCATGTCCCTAAACTGGTAATACGGACTGTAGGGACCTTAAACTCATGGACTAATGCGTCCTTAAACCAATGTTCGTCCCTAAACTGGCAATGGACCACCATGTCTCTAAACTGGCAATGGACCACCATGTCCTTAAACTGGCAATGGACCACCATGTCCCTAAACTGGAATAATAGAGCCCAAATGCTCTTTTGTCGGATCTAAATGATCCTGTTAAGCTGATCTTAGTCTCAAATTGGACTAACGTATCCTTAACAAACGTTTAAGTTGATCTTAGCCTCAAATATGGCTAACGTATCCTTAAACATAAAACCCCAAACCCAAATCTAAGAAAATACGAATTTGGACTAATCCACGTCCTACGGGCGACGACACAAATTAGTCTCCGTATACAATCCACGGGCAACCACAAACAAAACAAACACCCACGACACGAAGTGAAATTCTGGAGAAGGAGAAAGTTGTTACCGCGGTGCAGTAGCGTAATTAACTGCAGGGGCTTGCGCCTGCAGGGAGGAGCATCCCCACAATCAAAACCCCCTCAAGCGAGGGGGAATCTGACGAAGTCTGCTACATCGGCCGCATCCGTCTAAACCTCCGATACACGGTGCCATAAATCAACTTGGCATCTTCGGAGAGGTGGACGGATAAAACCAAATAGCATCTGCCCCGAATCTCAGGCAAGACGTCCCTGTCTTGGCCTCCATTCGGAGGGGAACAGATTCTGGCACGCCCGGTAGGACCTTTTCCTCTTTCCACTCCACACTTCGTGTGTCGCGTTCGCGAACAAATCATGGTTTGCTGTGGTTGCCTGTGGATTTGAGGTACTTAGATTTGGTGTCTTGCTCCGTGCAGAAAACAGAAGATCAATGGCTTCAAACTGCACTACCTGTAACTGCAACTCTCACTCCGTCCCTGCTGGAGGAGTGACTTACGGGCCCCGAGTGGCCTCCCTTTTCAAAATGCCAGTGGAGCAGGTAACTCAGGCCACCACTGGACTATTCTTCGGGACCATGCTCCCACCGATGAGCTTCAATGCCCCAATGACGTCGCAAGAAGTTCCAAAGAAGTCGGTCTTTGATCGGCTTACAACTACCGCGACCCCTCTCAACGGGTCGTCCAAGTCCAATGCCTCAGTTTTCAATAGACTAGGTGTCACGCCCCGCTTCCCAGAGTACGCAAGATTGGGCACGTGACATAGCCAACCATGCTACCTGTGGGTAGGAAGTATCCATCCACAGTCACATTACGGTTGTAAGGATATCAAGAACAAGATAATAAGCTAATCTAATACATGTCCAAATCCATAATAACAAGAATCAATAAACAATAAGTGCGGAAGCTAATGATCCAAAACAATGAATAAACAATACGTCCCATAAAGCGGGCTCACATCTGGAAATGAAATGAAAATAAATAAACTAAACCCTAAAGAACTCACAGTTCAGCCTGCTGGCTGAAGTACTCCTGCTCGGTCGTCGACAGTGGTACGGAATCTGGGCCATGCAAAACCCAGACGTCAGCGCGTCATGACATCAAGTATATAATGTAAACATGATAATAAGCAATGCAAGTATGAACATGAATAAAGCAGTAATAAGAAATAACAGAGCAGGGTAATGTGCAATGGTGACTAAACTGTCTTATCAGGTTTCTACTCTATAGTCTTTGAAACCAATTGATGAATCGTCGATGTAACTCAATAGTATCCCGTGCATGCCCGGGACCACGGTCATGATCCTCGGGGCTGAATCCGAGACGTGCCGCTAAGCAGTAAAAGGTAGTAGGATAGATGAGTGATGTCAGCATCAACACTCCGGAGCTGGCCAAGCCCGTAAGACTGATCAGAACAAGTATCGAACTGTTGAGTTACAAGTCGGTTTCACCTTTGATTTCCCCATACCCCCAAGCTATGTATGTCAGGTCAGGTATTCAGTAGTCAAGGACTAATGCCAACACAAGGTCGAGTAAAAGTAGGTCTGTCTGGATAGACAGCGGGAATGGTCAGGTTTGTCGGCATTAGGCATGAGATCAGGTAACAGGTCAGGTAATGTATAAAGGTGTCATGTCATGTCAAGAGTGTACGGTACCATATCATGTCAAGTAGGAAGTGTAACAGGTCATGTCAGGAAGCACAAGATGTCATGTGGGTGCTCATAATCAAACTATCATAAACATGTGTATAAATAAACAAGCATGAGTACTATTAGAACAATAAACTGGAACATGTAATATGATATGCCAATAGATATAATTTCAAGGATATGGATGCACAGTTATCGATTAGGGTTACATTTATAGTTCCAATATTAATTAGGATGCAATTTATTAAACATGGAGTATTAATATCACATTATTATGTAGTAATGTGATCTATGGATGCAATTATATTTATCTTAAATGCGATGGATGCAAACGGGTATCCGAAGAGTTATAAAACTATAAAATGGTAGTATGGGATGTACAACTAAGCAATATGTGATATAAATATTTATATAATAATATTAATATGGATAGCATATTCAAAGCGATTAGTAACTATAAAAGCTGTATTGATTAACCATGCACAAGAAGGTTCCGTTCAGAAATTCAGCGTCACCCTAATTTGTAAAATAGCTTAAAAATAACAAACGTTCTCCAAAAGAGACGTGTCTTATACCAAAACAAAGATAATTCAATAAGGTTTTCAGTTTTATAAGTATAAGCATCTCAGGTTATCCCTACAAAAAGTTATGAATATTCAAAGTTGAAAGTTTGCTGCTGGAATTTCCCTGAACAGCAGTTTAGAGACGTGTTCATTTGCATTTTACGTTAATTAAATAATTTATTTTGCAAGTAAATATTTCATAGAGTTATAGTATTCTGAATTAGCTTCGTAACGAACTAAAGAACGTATCCTAATGATTTTTCTATGATTTATAATGAATTTTATAAGATAAGGTGTACAGTAAATTTCAGATTTGTCATATCCGATTTTTCAACGACATTTCATATGTAAACTATAAGATTTTCAAATGTATAATATTATAAAATGAAGATTATAAAAGTATATAGCATGTAGCAAGATTAACTTGCCTCGATGGGTCGCGAATCGGGAAAACGGAACGTTAACCGTCGGCGGGGAAAACTCGCGACGGCGCACGGTTCACGGAATGAACCCAAACGACGAACAAAGGAACCACACGGGTCGGGGTATCTCGCTGGAACGTCGAGAAACGTCACCGGCACGACGGAATTCCGGCAACAAAAGAACAGTTAAAAGAAATGAGAAACGAGACATGAAGCAAGAAGAGAAAAATGATAAAGAGAAGTACGAGAGAATATATGAGGGAGAGGGAGAGAGAGGAAAAAGTGGAGAGAGAGAGAGAGAGAAAGTGGGGCCCACGGGGTTAAAGGGGAGGTTGCGATTGGCTGAGAGAATAAATTAAGAAGGATATAAAGATTGTAAAAATATTATATGGTTAACTTAAAGATTTAAAAGATAGGTAATGAACAGTAAGATATCAGGTTAGTTAGAAAAATATATGCGATGGTTTTAATAATATTAAAATTTAGGATTTTGGCGCCAAATGAAACATTTCCAAATTGCGCCCGGGTTGGGTCCAAAAATTCGAAATTCAAATAATAGGATTTTAGGCGGGTTCCAAATTTTAAAATGAAATGTTTTATGATTAAAAAGCATACTCCCAAAACGGACACACGCACGTGCACGTAGCCATCCAAACTCGCCCGTTTCACTGAACGGGACGAGAATACAATGCACGGACGCTACCACGAGGCTAAGGGTGTCAAGTAGGCCAAGAAGAATATTTTCAATTTTATTTTGGGTGCTAAGATTTGTTATATGCAGAATGACTTAGCCGGTTAAAATTGTGCAATAAGAACCAAACAAGCAAGATAAATGAAATGAGCAATGCCAAACACTCAACCAGTAACAGAAATAGTATTATTGGGCTCGGGTGTTACATCATACCCAACTACAAAAAGAATTTCGTCCTCGAAATTCCAAGAATTCAAGATAGATAACTACAGGAAAAGGTGAGGAAACTTCTGCCGGATCTCGTCTTCTCGCTCCCAAGTGGATTCTCCATGCGATCGATTACCCCAAGAGACTAGCACAAGGGGGATAACCTTGTTCTTAAGAACCTTTTCTCTTCAATCCTTGATTTCAACTGGTCGCTCCTCAAAAGTCAAGTCTTCTCGTACTGTTAGCTCCGAATGATCCAAAACGTGTGTTTCATCTCGAACATACTTACGGAGTTGAGATACGTGAAACATATCATGCACATTTGCCAAGGACTGTGGTAACGCCAAACGATATGCTACCTCACCAACACGCTCCACGATCTCAAGGGTCTAACGAACCGAGGACTGAGCTTTCCTCGCCTTCCAAAACGAATCACCCCTCTAGTCGGTGATATCTTCAAGAACACCAAATCACCCACGGTGAATTCTAGAGGTCTTCTCGATGTGTCAGCCCAACTCTTCTGTCTGTCTTGTGCTGCCTTCATATGATTTCTGATAGTGTTAACCTTCTCAACTGTCTGCATCACCAAATCTGGTCCCAACAATTTTCGTTCACCGACATCATCCCAACAAATAGGTGAACGACATTTACGACCATACAAAGCTTCAAACGGAGCCATCTGGGTAGTTGCCTGAAAACTGTTGTTGTAAGAAAACTCCACCAAGTGTAGATGATCCTCCCACGAACCCTTGAAGTCCAACATGCATGCTCTCAACATATCATCAAGAGTTTGGATCGTTCTCTCCGACTGACCATCAGTTTGAGGATGATAAGCTGTGCTAAACTTCAATCGCGTCCCCAAACTTTCCTGTAAACTCCTCCAGAAGTGTGATAAGAACCGAGTGTCCCGATCGGACACGATGCTCACCGGTACTCCATGCAATCTTATGATCTCCTGCATGTACCGCTCTGCCAAAGTCTCTATTGATTGACCAACCCGAAAAGGAATAAAGTGAGCTGCCTTGGTCAACCGATCAACAATCACCCATACTGCATTGTTGCCTTTTGGACTCCGCGGTAAAGCCGTCACGAAATCCATGGTTATATGTTCCCACTTCCACTGAGGAATCGGAAATGGTTGCAATAAACCAGCAACCATTTGGTGTTCAGCCTTGACTTGCTGACATACCAAGCACTTAACCACGAAGCGAGCAATCTCCCGTTTCATGCCTTCCCACCAGAAATGCTGTCGAATATCTTGGTACATCTTTGTCCCTCCTGGATGTACAGAGTAAACTGAATTGTGTGCCTCCTTCATAAGCTCTTCACGCACATCCCCTTTTGGCCCACACACACGGCTACCATACCTCAACGAACCATCTTCGTGGATCAATAAATCTGTTCGTAGTCCGGCTTCAACCTGCTCTCGAAACCTTTGCAGTCTAGGATCCTGCGATTGTGTCGCTTTAATCTTCTCAACTAAGGACGACTGTACTTGCAACTGCATCAACTGTCCTGTAGCATGGGGTAGCACAACCTCCAAGTCGAATCTCCGAAAATCCGTAATGATCTCTCTCTGTGCAGTCAATACCTGAATTGCCGGTAACCGACTTAGCGCATCTGGCACGACGTTAACTTTTCCCGGATGGTACTTAAGATCAAGGTCGTAGTCGGCCATCAGCTCCAACCATCTGCGTTGCCTCATGTTCAATTCCTTCTGAGTGAACACATATTTCAAACTCTTGTGATCCGTAAAGACTTCAACTCTCTCGCCCAGAAGGTAGTGTTTCCAAATCTTCAGGGCGAAGATCACGGCTGCAAGCTCTAAGTCATGAGTCGGATAGTTCTTCTCATGAGTCTTCAGTTGTCTCGATGCGTAAGCGACGACTTTCCCATTCTGCATTAAAACACATCCCAATCCTTTTCCAGATGCGTCGCTGTGAATCACCAGTCCTCCTGAATCATCCGGTACGGTTAGGATAGGGGCGGTTATCAACTTCTGCTTCAACATCTCAAAGGCCAATGCATATCCATCCGTCCAAACAAACGGTACCTCCTTTCGTGTGAGCTTGGTTAACGGCTCAGCTACGCGAGCGAAGTTCTCCACAAATCTTCTGTAGTATCCGGCGAGTCCAAGAAAACTCCTTATCTCTGCAACATTCTTTGGAATAGGCCAGTCTCGAACTGCTGCAATCTTTTCGGGATCGACGGCGATTCCATCGCCCGACACGACATGCCCCAGAAACTTCACTTCTTCCAGCCAGAATTCACACTTACTCATCTTCGCAAATAATTTCTCTTGTCTCAGCGTTTGCGGTGCGATCCTTAAGTGCTCAGCATGCTCCTCCGGACTCCTCGAGTACACCAGAATATCGTCAATGAATACCACAATAAACTGGTCCAAGAACGGTGAAAAGATCCTGTTCATCAAATCCATGAATATTGCCGGCGCATTAGTCACTCCGAAGGGCGTCACTAGATACTCGAAATGTCCATATCGAGTTCGAAACGCCGTCTTGCAAATGCCTTCTGCTTTCACTCGGACCTGATGATATCCCGATCGCAAATCCAATTTCAAGAACACCCTCGCGCCATTAAGCTGCTCAAAAAGCTCTCCAATGCGAGGGATCGGGTACTTGTTCTTAATAGTCACCCGGTTCAATTCTCGATAATCCATGCACATCCTTCTCGTTCCATCCTTCTTCTTTACTAAAATAACTGGAGCTCCCCAAGGTGAGTTGCTGCTTCGAATCCATCCCTTCTCGAGTAATTCACCAACTTGTTTCTTAACTTCTTCCAATTCCACCGGTGCCATCGGATAATAAGATTTTGATACTGACGCTGCACCAGGAATAAGGTCAATCGCGAACTCCACATCTCGCTTTGGCGGTAAGCCCGAAATATCTGCAAACAAATCCATAAAGTCGCGAACAACTGCCGGCTCTTCATTACTATTCACTTCCATAGTCGCAAGAACACTGTTTGTCGGCCTAGCCCTAAACTCGACTGGCCCGACAGAACTGCTTCCTTACCGCAACTGCTGTCTGCATCGTTGGCCGCGAAAGGTCCAGCGAGACTACTGAGTCTCGTCCACTCCGCTGCATGCACGTCCACGGTTGCTCCATTCTGCCTTAGTCCGATAAATTTCTTCCCTTTCCTCCGCGCAGTCTGCGGGAAGAACTTCTCCAGGGGGTTCTTAGAAAAACTTCGCCCAACTGATCGGCTTGGGCAAGCGGGTCTCCTCCACAAGCCGTCACTCTCGGGCGTAATCCACTAACTGAATGCGCACCACATCAACTCCTTTGTCCTCTGGAATCTGTGTCGCAATCAGCAAATTCTCCGTGTCGCTAGCCACGGCTCGGCTGGCAACGGCTCCTCCAGAAAAGTGAAAGTAGACGGATCCAAAAGTCTGAAATCTGCTACGGTCCTTACTCGGTCAACTGGTCTAGTTCCAACATCGTTTACAGACTGCTGAACGATCTGCAAACCTTCCTGAAACAAGTCCGCTTGCTGCTGGATCAGCTCGGTCTGTTTCTTTGATTTCCAGCATTTATCTTATCACTCCAAGCATGGCGGCTTCATTCACACGCCTCTGGTACGTCTTCAACTTCTTACCTGTCATAATCCTGAACTCAAAACACCCAACATTAGCATGATGATAGATTCTGAATGTGGATCAAGGCTAGAACTCCAAGATACTTAAATAGAGTACCGCACTGTAGCTATGCCGCGGTATCATAGCCGCAATTACTTAACTCCACCCAAGTCGCCTAAGTCCTAAAGATAACAAGAAGTTAGGTTTTCGAGTTGACAATGCAAAGTAAGTTTGCATGTCGACATGATCCGGAAGAATGATTCAAGGATGGTAAAACGGTCAAAGTGGCAGGACATGTTTCCTAATCACGGGTATCCTGATTCGTGTATCGGGTGCAATACCCAACTACAAAGAATCAACCCAATTAACCTATGGCTCTGATACCAAAAGAACCATGTCACGCCCCGCTTCCCAGAGTACGCAAGATTGGGCACGTGACATAGCCAACCATGCTACCTGTGGGTAGGAAGTATCCATCCACAGTCACATTACGGTTGTAAGGATATCAAGAACAAGATAATAAGCTAATCTAATACATGTCCAAATCCATAATAACAAGAATCAATAAACAATAAGTGCGGAAGCTAATGATCCAAAACAATGAATAAACAATACGTCCCATAAAGCGGGCTCACATCTGGAAATGAAATGAAAATAAATAAACTAAACCCTAAAGAACTCACAGTTCAGCCTGCTGGCTGAAGTACTCCTGCTCGGTCGTCGACAGTGGTACGGAATCTGGGCCATGCAAAACCCAGACGTCAGCGCGTCATGACATCAAGTATATAATGTAAACATGATAATAAGCAATGCAAGTATGAACATGAATAAAGCAGTAATAAGAAATAACAGAGCAGGGTAATGTGCAATGGTGACTAAACTGTCCTATCAGGTTTCTACTCTATAGTCTTTGAAACCAATTGATGAATCGTCGATGTAACTCAATAGTATCCCGTGCATGCCCGGGACCACGGTCATGATCCTCGGGGCTGAATCCGAGACGTGCCGCTAAGCAGTAAAAGGTAGTAGGATAGATGAGTGATGTCAGCATCAACACTCCGGAGCTGGCCAAGCCCGTAAGACTGATCAGAACAAGTATCGAACTGTTGAGTTACAAGTCGGTTTCACCTTTGATTTCCCCATACCCCCAAGCTATGTATGTCAGGTCAGGTATTCAGTAGTCAAGGACTAATGCCAACACAAGGTCGAGTAAAAGTAGGTCTGTCTGGATAGACAGCGGGAATGGTCAGGTTTGTCGGCATTAGGCATGAGATCAGGTAACAGGTCAGGTAATGTATAAAGGTGTCATGTCATGTCAAGAGTGTACGGTACCATATCATGTCAAGTAGGAAGTGTAACAGGTCATGTCAGGAAGCACAAGATGTCATGTGGGTGCTCATAATCAAACTATCATAAACATGTGTATAAATAAACAAGCATGAGTACTATTAGAACAATAAACTGGAACATGTAATATGATATGCCAATAGATATAATTTCAAGGATATGGATGCACAGTTATCGATTAGGGTTACATTTATAGTTCCAATATTAATTAGGATGCAATTTATTAAACATGGAGTATTAATATCACATTATTATGTAGTAATGTGATCTATGGATGCAATTATATTTATCTTAAATGCGATGGATGCAAACGGGTATCCGAAGAGTTATAAAACTATAAAATGGTAGTGTGGGATGTACAACTAAGCAATATGTGATATAAATATTTATATAATAATATTAATATGGATAGCATATTCAAAGCGATTAGTAACTATAAAAGCTGTATTGATTAACCATGCACAAGAAGGTTCCGTTCAGAAATTCAGCGTCACCCTAATTTGTAAAATAGCTTAAAAATAACAAACGTTCTCCAAAAGAGACGTGTCTTATACCAAAACAAAGATAATTCAATAAGGTTTTCAGTTTTATAAGTATAAGCATCTCAGGTTATCCCTACAAAAAGTTATGAATATTCAAAGTTGAAAGTTTGCTGCTGGAATTTCCCTGAACAGCAGTTTAGAGACGTGTTCATTTGCATTTTACGTTAATTAAATAATTTATTTTGCAAGTAAATATTTCATAGAGTTATAGTATTCTGAATTAGCTTCGTAACGAACTAAAGAACGTATCCTAATGATTTTTCTATGATTTATAATGAATTTTATAAGATAAGGTGTACAGTAAATTTCAGATTTGTCATATCCGATTTTTCAACGACATTTCATATGTAAACTATAAGATTTTCAAATGTATAATATTATAAAATGAAGATTATAAAAGTATATAGCATGTAGCAAGATTAACTTGCCTCGATGGGTCGCGAATCGGGAAAACGGAACGTTAACCGTCGGCGGGGAAAACTCGCGACGGCGCACGGTTCACGGAATGAACCCAAACGACGAACAAAGGAACCACACGGGTCGGGGTATCTCGCTGGAACGTCGAGAAACGTCACCGGCACGACGGAATTCCGGCAACAAAAGAACAGTTAAAAGAAATGAGAAACGAGACATGAAGCAAGAAGAGAAAAATGATAAAGAGAAGTACGAGAGAATATATGAGGGAGAGGGAGAGAGAGGAAAAAGTGGAGAGAGAGAGAGAGAGAAAGTGGGGCCCACGGGGTTAAAGGGGAGGTTGCGATTGGCTGAGAGAATAAATTAAGAAGGATATAAAGATTGTAAAAATATTATATGGTTAACTTAAAGATTTAAAAGATAGGTAATGAACAGTAAGATATCAGGTTAGTTAGAAAAATATATGCGATGGTTTTAATAATATTAAAATTTAGGATTTTGGCGCCAAATGAAACATTTCCAAATTGCGCCCGGGTTGGGTCCAAAAATTCGAAATTCAAATAATAGGATTTTAGGCGGGTTCCAAATTTTAAAATGAAATGTTTTATGATTAAAAAGCATACTCCCAAAACGGACACACGCACGTGCACGTAGCCATCCAAACTCGCCCGTTTCACTGAACGGGACGAGAATACAATGCACGGACGCTACCACGAGGCTAAGGGTGTCAAGTAGGCCAAGAAGAATATTTTCAATTTTATTTTGGGTGCTAAGATTTGTTATATGCAGAATGACTTAGCCGGTTAAAATTGTGCAATAAGAACCAAACAAGCAAGATAAATGAAATGAGCAATGCCAAACACTCAACCAGTAACAGAAATAGTATTATTGGGCTCGGGTGTTACACTAGGCCAGAGCTCCAACGGGCCATGAAGAAGCCTGCAATACCAGAAGGCGTTATCCCGAAGCGGATAGCCATCCTTGCTCCTGTTCCAGGCGAAATCACCAAGGTTGCTTCCCTTACTCGGAAGCCTACTTTTGATAGGTTGGCCGTCCCCATTCAACGGACGTCGGTCTTTAAAAGGCTAATACCAGCTAATTCTGACCAACACAGGGGGTATGAGGAGGTCACCCCTACGGCTAAACCAACTTCAATCGCGCGACATGCTCGCCGTCGCCACTGGCTCCGGATAAGGAAGGCTGGGGGCAACTCCCCCTCTGGGCTAACTCCACCAGCTCCAACGGTGGAAATTAATGCTGCTGTTCCAACCGGGAACAGCTTTGAACTGCTGAACAGGGTACGCAGGAATTCGCCTACTGCCGTACTAAAAAGATCTCCGCCACCGGTAGAGACCGTCGTAGAAACAAAGCCGAAGCAGTCTCCTCAACAGCTGTCTTCCAAAGTCTACAAGATTTGGCGACGAGTCCGAGAATCGGTGATTGATCCGAATTTCTCCCATCAGCATAAGAAGTCAAAAGGCCGACAGGAAGAAAACTATCTTGTTAAGCCATGGAAGACAATAGTTGGCTGGGTGCCCACTACAACGGCTCCCTCAACGTCAATCACTCAAAAGAAAAGGAGGCCGCAAAAAGCCCCTGTGAACATGGCGAACGGTAAAAGCGCTGAGCACAAACGCCCCAAGTCTGGGGGCATGATGGTGCATACTGTTTATATGGCTTCCAGGAAGGAGGAAGGCCGTGCTTCGATGGGTCACCGACCGCTCACTCGATCCGTAACCAAAGCCCAAGAGCAACAGCAGAAGCTCCAAGAAATGCTGACACAAATGGCCGCACTCACCGGGCCAAAAGAAAGCCCGGAGGCATCATCAGAACAGCGTCACAAACAAGAAACTGACGCTGACTTCTTATGCAGAGTCCTCAAAAAGAAGGACAAAGAGGCAGCAGAACAAGCTGCCAACATAAAATAAATGGCGCTTTTCTTCCAAGATATGGTAGGGATGATGCTACAGCCGGACCCTCCAGCTGAAGACCCTCCGATCATTGTTGGAGACGACGGAGGAGAGACATTTAATCCTCCTCCGGCTCTTTCAGCAGCCAAGGAGGAAACCATTTCCAAGGCCGCACTAGACGACTATATAGCTCAGCAGATATGAGTTCATCAGGCGAATGAAGCGGCTGGACAAGTTGTCAAAACGGGGCGACCATATCCGAGCTGGTATGATCAGATCAAGTACCTGCCGGGCTACACAATCCCGAAATTCCATGTTTACAAGGGGACAGGCAATCCCCATCAACAAGTTGCCCAGTTCAGGGCTTTTTATGGCAACACCGGCGGTGATGATAAATTGTTGCTTCGCCAATTCATCAGCAGCTTATCGGAGACGGTCTTTGAATGGTATTCAGAGCTACCTAACGACTCTGTCAAAACATTTGCGGAGATGGAGCTATTGTTTACATAAAGATTCGCGAGTGCTAGTGAACACACCCTGATAACAGCACTGATTAATGCCAGGGTAAGGCCAGGCGAAACGTGGGGCCAATACGCAACACGGTGGCGAAACTTATGGTCGAAGTGCGAACAACGCATCGAAGAAGCACCTGCGGTAGGCATGTTCGTGGGCACTCTTGATCCACAAGCGACCATCTCGCAATTCATGATGTTCTTCAAGCCAACTACTTTCCAGGCCTTGATCGACAAGTTGGCCAAAATGGATCAGATGGGACATAAACCGTCTCTTCCAAAGCCAGACTCTCGAAATGAGAAGGGAAAGCGATCGTCGTCGCCAATACTCAACAACAGCTGAGCAACTCAAAGCCGGTTGTTCGCCAAAACAACGTGCGTCCACGCCCATCCCTCGAGGAGAGACTGGGACGTCCTTACTCGTTTCCTCAGAATAAAACAAAGAGACTGTTCGAGCTAGCAGTGCGCAAAAGACTCATCAATCTGCCGAGTCCAAAACGTTCGTTGCAACCAGGCGATGTTAACGATCTTAATTACTGCCCTTACCACTAAACGGTAAGCCATCCAATCGAAGATTGCTTCATTTTCAAAAATTGGATTGAAGATCAATATCAGCAAGGAAAGTTCGCGTTGTCCGAAAGATGGAAGGTGAACCCGCCGCAACCTCATACCCCTAAAAAGGTGAATACGCCGGGGGCAACGTGCTCCCTTGTTAAAGAAGCTTCGTGGGAGGTTGTGCTATCAGGTAAAACCAAAAGGATGCTGAATGATCTCAAGACGTGCCCGGCGATCAGGTGGAAGAATCCGCTAGAACCCCAGATTGTCGAAGGGATGCTGAAGCCGTGCCCAACTCCAAAGATCCGTAGTGATGGCCCAAGCACTTGTACCCAGCCGTCGAAATCTTCAAAGAAGAAGAAGAAAAGATCCAAAAAGCCCGTGAAACCTGGCGACAAGCGCACGGACTTATAGAAACAGATTGACGCGCTGGAGGAATATAATCAGAAGGCACGGACTTCCATCACGCTCCAAGAGTTCCTCAGCCACGTCTTTCAGGAGGAAGATGATGGAGAAAGCTCGTCGGATGAATCTGAGGGTTATGTGACGAGTTGTCATATGATCTTCTACTCGTTTACAGACGATGAGAAAACTCCTTGCACTGAGAAGCTGGGGGCAGATCCTAAACCGGAACTTCTGGGGCCATCAGATGAAACAATTGATGCATTCCTTAACGAAGCTCTTCTGAAAAGTAAAGCTAATCGGGAACGCGAGACGGTCCTATTTGAAAGGGCCAAGCGCCGGCAACTAGACGAAAGAGTCGGGACACCCCTGTCAAATCAAAAGACATCCGTTGCGGATAAAAACAAATTCAAGACGAGGAAAAGGTTTGCTAAAGCCATATCAATGGGAATGAAGTTACCACCCTCTGAAGTAAACATTGCTGGCAAAGCAGAAATGCACCCTTCCTATTGCTTATATCATCGAAAGATTTCGCACCCCACCGAAGAGTTCAAAGCTTTCAATAGATGGTGGCAGGGGTATGTTGTTCACCGGCAACATTTTAAGCGGGAGAAGCGCAAAATTCGTCGGGAGCGGAAAAGTACGACCGAGGAGCTTAGAAGAACTACTGGCGATTGTCGTATGGTTAACGCCGGGGAAGCGCAAATTCTCACATTCGGGAGCGACTCTGACGAGGAAATGGCTCTTAGCCCTCTCTTTAAAGAGTCCACCTCGGAAAAAGAGGAAGAGCCGAAGGCCTGCGAAAATATCCGGCTGCGTAATCGTACGCTACCCGAAAAGAATCTTGGACCCTCAAATAAAAAAGATAAAGGAAAAGTAAAGGTCTCGGAGGATATCGCCCTAGATGACCAAGTCATGGAAGAGCTAACCGCCAAAGACCCGCCAAAGAAAAATAAGGTGGACTACAACGTTCTGGCACACTTGAGGAAATTACCCTCACAACTCAGTATTCTCGATGCCCTCTTACTATCAAAAGAGGCAAGAGAATCATTGATCAAAGCGCTACAGGAGCCAGAGCAATTCCAAGCTTTCCTCGCCAAAGAAAAGATGAAGGACGAGCTGGAAGAAGTGCACGATGATTCAGGACTGCCTCGAATATGCGAAGCAATGCCACTCATGCCAAATTCATGGGGACTTCATCCATCAGCATCCAAATCCACTACATCCAACGGTGGCTAGCTGGCCGTTCGAAATGTGGGGGACTGACGTAATCGGCCCCATCGAACCAGCATCGTCCAGGGGACATCGATTCATCTTGGCGACGACTGACTACTTCTCCAAATGGGCAGAAGCAGTACCGCTGAGGGAAGTGAAGACGGAGAATATCCTCCATTTCTTCAAGACGCACGTCATTTATCGGTTTGGAACTCCGCGGCGGATCATCTACGATAACGGGCCAGCCTACAGAAGCCACAAGATCAGCCGCTTCGCGCAACAACACAACATAGACTGGAGATATTCCTCAGTTTATAATCCCCGAGCTAACGGTCTAGCTGAGGCTTTCAACAAGACCTTGACGAAGATTATGAAGAAGACGGTGTTCCGAAATAAGAAGGACTGGCACGAGAGACTGCAAGAAGCTCTCTGGGTGTATCAAACTACGTTCAAGACGTCCACGAACACAACGCCGTACGCGTTGGTCTTCGGTATAGAAGCAGTACTCCCCCTCGAAATAGAATTACCCTCTCTACGAGTGGCAGTCCACTACGAGCTGATGGACGAAGAAAATGCTCACCTTCGGCTTGAGGAGCTTGATGCCCTTGATGAAACCCGGCTCATAGCGCAACAAAATCTGGAGGCTTATAAAGCAAAGATGACGCGCTCATATGAAAGATTGACCAGGCCGAGGACATTCCGCCAAGGCGAACTCGTGCCAGTGGTCAAAAGACCTATGATCCCCAATCGCGCTAAGTGGGGAAAATTCGAGCCGAACTATGAAGGCCCGTACATTATAGACAAGGTCTACCAAGGTGGAGCCTATCTACTCATGGATATGCACGGTGAAAGGCCTTTCAGGCCAATAAACGGTCACTTCCTAAAGAAATACTACGCTTAATGAGTCACAGCCTAGGTCAATGATAGATGACGATGACTATGTCCGCTCGCTATCTTCCTAAGCCCCAAACTCTATAAGTAGTAACCGGCCTTCTTCGACAACGGACCGAAACGTCCTTAAACTAATGACGGACCACTACGTCTTAAAACTAGCTGTGGACCGAGATGTCGATAAACTACGGTGGAGTGCAACATCCCAAAGCTGATACAAAAAAATATATATAAAAATAATAAAAAAAACGGTATGCCCATAAGCAAATTGGGCACGGATGAAAACCCGAAAGGGCTTCGTGAGTAAAAACAGCAGGGCTACCGGCGAGTGTTCGTGAAAACTCGAAAGGGCGCGACCTTGTTAAAAAAAAGGAATAAAAAGAATATAAAAAAAGAAAACGGTATGTCCATAAGCAAAATGGGCACGGATGAAAACCCGAAAGGGATCCGTGAGTAAAAACAGCAGGACTTCCGGCGAGTGTTTGTGAGAACCCGAAAGGGCGCAACCTCGTTAAAAGGCACTTATAGGGTCCTCTCGACCTTGTAAGGAGAAACCATCCGCGTGAGATCCTTACGACTCACAAGGGAGCAACACACTTTGGGATCCTTACGATTTCTAAGGAGAAATTACACTTGCGAGATCCTCACGACTCGTAAGGAGAACTCTCTTATGGGACCCACACGACTCATAAGATTTGAAAGTCTTAAGTTACAGAGACCTGAACCTGTTCTTAAGAAAACCCCACAACCTTCGATATTGCCCTACAAGTGGCTCAATACCGACCCTTGTATACAATCCACGGGCGCGAATAAACATTTCCCTAACTAAGTCCCACCCGTGACTAGGGATATGTCCATATGCTGAACAACCCTTATAAGTCCTCTCGACTTATAAGGAGAAAACCCTTTTGTAAGATCCTTACGACTTACAGGGGAACATACACTTAGGAATCCCCACGATCCCTAAGGAGAAAACACACCTACGAGATCCTCACGACTTGTAGGGAGAAATACCTTTGTGAGACCCTTATGGCTCATGAAGTCAAAAGCCTTAGTCGACAGGATCCTAACCCTGTTTACTAAGCGACCTTTTTTCAACAGCGACAGAGGCAAATGATGATTCGCTCCTGGCAATATCCCAGTGGTAGCGGTGCTGATGCCGAAATCGGTGTCTAATTCCAGGCTTACAGCGAAAAGACAGCAAGCCACACATGCATATGAAATAGCCGAAATGATGGGGCAACTTGCAACAAAATCAGCAAGTAAAAATGTATGCATGCAAAATAGCCGAAATGATTGGGCAACTCGCAATAAAAAGCAGCGAGTAAAATAAAAAATAAAAAATAAAAAACAGCCGAAATGATTGGCCAACTCGCAATAAAAAGCAGCGAGTAAAAAAAAAACAGCCGAAATGATTGGGTAGCTTGCAATAAAAAGCAGCGAGTAAAAAGAAAAATAGCCGAAATGATGGGGCACCGCGAAAAATAGCCGAAATGATTGGGCAATCGCAACTTTCGCGATATAAAAGCTGAAATGATAGAGCATCGCGGGAACAAATTATGAAAGAATGAAACTTTTGCTCTACAGGTGAGATCACATCGATCCCTGTATACAATCCAGGGGAGCAAACAAAGAGGGAACCATACCTTCCCAACAGACTCCACCAGAAAGCGAAGCCAAATCTCGACGGTTCATAGACAACCTGGAGACAACCTCGACATTTGTCGCAATATTGCAGACACAAGGTCAACAAATGAAGCAAATGAAGATCCCTATCTTCAGGGTCTCGACGTCAACATCGACAACTTAGAGATTACCAACGGCGTTTCTCCTCACTCTAACCAGATGCAGACATGACGTCGACAACCGACCTCAGAGTCGCAACGAAACGGAGCCACGGCATAGTCCCTAGTTCCAAATCTTTACGGCAATATCTACAGCCTAAGAATCAGCAACGGCGTTCCTTCGCAGTCCAGCAGGATGCAGATGCAACGTCAACAAAAGACCCCATAGTCGAAACAATGCGGAGCGACGGCAAAATCCTAGCTCCACCTCAGCATTCGTCTCGTTACAGCAGACGCAATGTCAACAACGGCGTTCCTTCGCAGTCCAGCAGGATGTAGATGCAACGTCAACGAAAAACCCCATGGTCAGCAAAGCGGGGTGACGGCAAAATCCCAACACCACCTCAGCATTCGTCTCGTTACAGCAGACGCAATGTCAACAACGACGTTCCTTCGCAGTCCAGCAGGATGTAGATGCAACGTCAACGAAAGACCCCATGGTCAGCAAAGCAGAGTGACGGCAAAATCCCAACTCCACCTCAGCATTCGTCTCGTTACAGCAGACGCAGTGTCAACAACGGCGTTCCTTCGCAGTCCAGCAGGATGTAGATGCAACGTCAACGAAAGACCCCATGTTCAGCAAAGCGGAGTGACGGCAAAATCCCAACTCCACCTCAGCATTCATTTCGTTACAGCAGACGAGATGTCCACAACGGCGTTCCTTCGCAGTCCAGCAGGATGCGGATGCAACGTCAACGAAAGACCTCACGGTCAAAACAAAGCGGAGTGATGGAAAAATCCCAACTCCATACCAGCATTCGTCTCGATACAGCAGGCGAGATGTCACCCCAGCGTTCTTCCTCTAACAGGATTCAGACGCGACAATCAAACAACGGAGCCACGGCAAAATCCCTAGTTCCAAACCTCGACGGTTCATCAACAACCTAGAGACAACCGCGACATTCGTCTCGATACAACAGACGCAATGCCAGCAAACGAAGCGAAGGCCAAATTCCTAGCTTCAGGGTCTTAACGGCAAGTCATATAAAGCCTGAAAGACAATCGGAGATCATCTCGCACCAGTGCGGAGTGGTCGCCACCTCGACGTTCGTCTCGATACAACAGGCGAGATGTCACCCCAGCGTTCTTCCTCCAACAGAATTCAGACGCGACAATCAAACAACGGAGCCACGGCAAAATCCCTAGTTCCAAACCTCGACGGTTCATCAACAACCTAGAGACAACCACGACATTCGTCTCGATACAACAGACGCAATGCCAGCAAACGAAGCGATGGCCAAATTCCTAGCTTCAGGGTCTTAACAGCAAGTTATATAAAGCCTGAAGGACTATCGGAGATCATCCCACACCAGCGCGGAGTGGTTATGACTCATCAGGGCTCTCTAAAACGAGCCTAACCTCAAGTAAAAAGCGGCATGGCAAAATTCCTAACGCTTGCTCTTCCGACGGTCAAACTGCCTAGGAGGATTGCTTGAAGACGTCTTGTCCAGCCCCCGAAGGGATCAGAGACACGACAGTCGCAAGGCTACTCGAACAACAAGATTGCCTATCGAGGAATACATCAGCCAAAGCGACGGTACGACGGACAAAACCCTAATTACCACAGACCCTAACGGACCTCTGTCGTAAAGAGCAGAGGTTAACTGTGACGTTAGGATATTCTTGCGAGAAATGCTCGATTCGTCTCGACCCGTGAGGAAAAGCCTTAGGCAGCGGGGATTAAAAAAAAACTGTCTCCTAAGCACCGGGGTCCTACAAGTCGGTCCAAAACGGACTCTTGCATACGGGCCACACTCTCCAAAGTCGAATCTCGACAAGGAGGGAAACAACCGCTTACGGGTCCTCTCGACTCGTAAGAAGGAAAATTCTCTTGTAGGATCCTTACGACTTATAAGGGAAAACGCACTTAGGAATCCTCACGATTCCTAAGGAGAAAATACACCTACGAGATCCTCTCGACTCGTAGGGAGAAAAGTCTTTATGAGACCCTCACGGTTCATAAAGTTGGAAAAGTCTTAGGCTACAAGGACCCTAAACTTGTCTCCTAAGCCCTCAATTCGGTGATCATGCGTAACTTTGCACTACTTCACCCATGCACATACTTACGTGGGCAAAGTAGTGGGGGGCATTTGTTCCCGCCAAAATTTTGGCTCAAAACCCGCTCCGTATAAAATAATAACAATAAAATAAAATAATAAATAAATAAATAAATAATAATAAAGGAGAAAATCTCCCTTTCAGAGCAAATCTCTGTTCAAATTCTAAGGTGGGAAATGAAACAACGCTTCTTTTTCCCCCAATCAGAGCAAGACTCTGTTTTAAAATTCAAATTTTAATAAAAGAAGCAACGCTTCAGATGACTTGCGCTCTGCGCTGCGCGACACGTGTCAGCGCAGCTGCGCTAGTGCATTTGCTCTGCGCGATACATGTCAGCGCAGTTGCGCCAGCGCTCTGCGCTGTGCGACACGTGTCAAGCGCATGCGCGCTTGCGCCAACGGTGCCAGCACTAAATCAAAATTAAAAAGATCTTTCTAATTTTGTTAAAATAAGAAGATTGTCTTCTGTAAAACAGAGACCCTAGGATCAAAGATCCAACGGTAGGGAAATATCCCCAAATTAACCAGAGAAAGATCTCTATAACCAACCTAACAAACTAATTGGCCCTATATAAAGGCCCCTAGACTCCAAGTCTAAAACACATGGACATACAGAAAAAGAGATACGGAGAGCTCCTCTAAAAAACTTTGAGAAAAACTCAAAGAGAAAAAAATGTAAACCTTTAAAAAAAAAGAAGTTCTTCCAAGAAAGATCAATGATCTAAGAACAAGATCAAAGATCTTCAATAAAAAAAAAAATAATAATAAAAAAGAAGTAATTTACTTCTTTACTAGATCTTTTGATCTATATAAAGGCATTGCCTTTTGATGAACCACTGGTTCTTGAAATTTGAGGTAGAACCTCTCTGGAAAAAGAAAAACTTGTTTTCTTTGATCTAAATTTGATCAAGATATTAAACAGTGCCTTGCACTTTTGAAATTTGCACTGTTGCGCTCCTTGGATTGGCGCAAGCCACCAGGGAGCGCCACGTATCAATCACAGAACAACTGCACCTTGCGCTTCTAAAAACAGAGCACTGCTCTCTTGGTTTGGCGCAAGTCACCAGAGCACGCCACGCGTCAGCAGCGCACTAGCGCAGCGCACTGGCGTAGCGCACTGCGCTAACAGACTTGCGCTCAGTAGAGCGCGACACGTATCAGCAGCGCAATAACGCAGCGTACTGGCGCAGCGCACTGCGCTTGCGCTCATCAGCGCATGACACATGTCACCTCCACATGAATTTGCGCCTTGCGCTCCTCAATTGGCGCAAAGCGCCTGACAAGCCACGTGGGGCACTGTCAGAACATTTAATGCAATGCATTATTAAAAAAAAAGGGCAGAGCCCAATTAAAAGATCTATCAGACCAAATAAAAATTGCAGTGCATTATTAAATAAGGGCAGAACCCAAATAAAGGCCTGACAAGCCAAACACAAATAAAATGTTGAACATTTTCAAATGAACTTAACCCAATTTTGGCAGTAAGTCCTCAAATTAAATTGAACCGAGCATAACTGCTCTCTCAAATCAATTTACACCCGGTTCAAAGGTACATCTCTGAACTCTTCTGATATTTGTCGTTGTAATCCTTCAACGTCGTCAGAGAGGTGACGGGTCCCGACAACCACACATTGCTACGCACTGTGGGGTCCTTAAACTTATGGACTAATGCGTCCTTAAACCAATATTCATCCCCAAAATGGGAATGTTGGACCACCATGTCCCTAAACTGGTAATACGGACTGTGGGGTCCTTAAACTCATGGACTAATGCGTCCTTAAACCAATATTCGTCCCCAAAATAGGAATGTTGGACCACCATGTCCCTAAACTGGTAATACGGACTGTGGGGCCCTTAAACTCATGGACTAACGCGTCCTTAAACCAATGTTCGTCCCTAAACTGGCAATGGACCACCATGTCCCTAAACTGGCAATGGACCATCATGTCCCTAAACTGGAACAATAGAGCCCAAATGCTCTTTTGTCGGATCTAAATGATCCTGTTAAGCTGATCTTACTCTCAAATTGGACTAACGTATCCTTAACAAACGTTTAAATTGATCTTAGTCTCAAATAGGGCTAACGTATCCTTAAACATAAAACCCCAAACCCAAATCTAAGAAAATACGGATTTGGACTAATCCATGTCCTACGGGCGACGACACAAATTAGTCTCTGTATACAATCTACGGGCAACCATAAACAAAACAAACACCCATGACACGAACTGAAATTCTGGAGAAGGAGAAAGTTGTTACCGCGATGCGGTAGCGTAATTAACTGCAGGGGCTTGCGCATGCAGGGAAGAGCGTCCCCACAATCAAAAACCCCTCAAGCGAGGGGGAATCTGACGAAGTCTGCTACATCAGTCGCATCCGTCTAAACCTCCGATACACGGTGCCATAAATCAACTTGGCATCTTCGGAGAGGTGGACGGATAAAACCAAATAGTATCTGCCCCGAATCTCAGGCAAGACGTCCCTGTCTTGGCCGCCATTCGGAGGGGAACAACACTGATTTGGATGGAACCCCATTCAATAGGTATGCAGCTTCTCAAGTGCATAACATCAAAAGAAAACATGTAACTCAGCAATACTCATCATAGAGCGTACCATATCTCATAGGGTGCGATACCTCCGCTCTGATACACCGTTGTGCTGTGGTGTATTCGAAGGAGTAAGCTGAGAAAGAATCTCATTCTCCTTTTAGAAATTCCAGGAACTCCATGTGCAAGTATTCTCCTCCTTGATCATATTAAAGGACTTAATACTTCTACCCGTATGGTTCTTAATCTTCAAGCTTATATTCCTTGAATTTCTCAAAAGTTTCAGACTTGTGTTTCATCAGGAACATATGTCCGAATCCTGAGAGAAGATCAGTGAATATAATGAAGTACGAAGAACCAACCTTGCATTTGTAGACATAGGACTGTATACATCATCATGTATCCGTCCCAAGAGTTCAATAACTCTTTCTTTGTTTTCAGTAAACGGAGTATTGGTCATTTTACCTTTGAGACAAGACTGACAAGTATCATAAGATGAAAATTTGAACAGATTCTTATATTCATCATTATGTAACTTAGCTAGTCGTGTTGCATTGATATGACCTAGTCTACAATACTACAAGAAGGATTCGTTCATTTCTGAACTACTCCACAAGAAGGATTCATTCATTTCTGAACTACTCGCATGGAGAATCAACTTGGGAACGAGAAGATGAAATCCAACAGAAGTTTCCATACTTATTCTTGTAGTTTCTTGATTGTTTATCTTTTCTTATTCTTAGAATTTCGAGGACGAAATTCTTTTTGTAGTTGGGTATAATGTAACACCCTAATTCATTTATACCAATTCCAGTTCGCGTATTTCTTTATTATGGTAGTTTCCCGATTTACTGTATTTTGGGTGCAAATATTATATCTGACATCTATATTAGTATCCGACCTGACCCGCTTGCTTGAAACCCATCTTGGTTTATATTTATGATTTATCCTGACTTGTTACGTAGACTTGTGCACATTCACGAATACTGGATACTGGCATTTTATCTGACATTTGCATTTTCACAATATAACATTTTAAATCACGTAAAATATTTTAAAAATACATTGCATGGCCTGCATGATACCCCTAACCCCGTGGTAGCATCCGCGCATCTTGTTCCTGTCCCGTTCAGTGAAACGGACTTGTTTGGATGGCTACGCGCACGTACGTACATCCGTTCTTGGGGGTATGCATTTTCGTTACCCGAGCATTCATTTTGAATTTTGGTCATCGCATATATTTTTCATATTTTAAAACTGAAATTTTAGACCCGACCTGGGAGTGTTTTTGAATATTTTTGTATCCCGCCAAAATTCTAATTTATTTAATATTTAAAATTTATTTAATTTAAATTTCGTTAACAGTTTAAATTTTTTTAAAACTAAGTAAAAGATTTTATCAATTAAAATTTTAACAGATTAACAAACCCTCAGCTCTCTCTCTGACTCTGGGCCACACACCACAGCTCACTCTCTCTTTCTCTTTCTTCTTCTCTCTCCTCTCTCCTCTCTCTCTCTCTCTCTCACCCTCACAGTCTCTCTCTTTCTCTCTCCCCTCACTACAGTCAATTTTATATCTCCTCCCTCTCTCTCCCCTCTCGCGCATCTCTCTCTCTCTCTCTTCTCGCGTCTCTCTCTCTCCTCTCGCGGTGAATGGAATCCCATCACCTCCCCTCAGAATGTGGTCACCTCCCTTCTTTCCCTCAACAACTCCCTTTATTCTCGTCTTCCTCCTCTCTTTAAAACCCCGAGCTCCTTCTCATTAACCCATCATCACCACTCTCAAACCCTAACCCTCAGAACTCCTCTCAACCTCACCGAGCTCTCTCCTCCTCGCCAACTCCTTCATCTCTTCCTCCTTCGCCATCTTCTTCATTCTCCCCGAGCACCCCTGCACATAAGAACCCAGCACCACCACCTCACCTCGTCGCCGATGACCCCTCACCGTCGCCATCTCCTTCCACCTCTCCTCTCCCTCTCCTCTCTGCATTCTCCCTCACGAGTATCCCTGCACACCAACAGCACCCGAGCCTAACCGAAGCCCAAACCCTAAACGAACCCTAACAACCCTAGCCTCATCGCCAGAGCTCCGCCGTTGATCTCTGGGACACCATCACCTCCTCTCTGCTACCTGAAAACCACAGAACGCCCACGACCCAGTAAGCCAATCCCTCTTCCTTCTCCTTTCTTCTTCCTCTTCTTCTCTTCTTTTCTTTTTCTTTTCTTTATTCTTGGATCTGTATTTTCATAGATCGCCGGAACCGTGACGTCGCTGCCATTCCTGACGACCCAAACGACGTACCTTACCTTCGTGATCACACTCTTGCGTTGCTTGGACCCGTCCTGTGTGCCGTGCGTGCGTCGCGATATTTTGCCGACGTCGGACGTACCGTACATATCCGTTTCGTGATCCGTCTAGGCAAGTTTATCTTGCTACATGCTACGTTACTTTATATACATCTATTTTAACAAATATAATACTGGTATTTCAAATCATGCACCCCATATTTAGTTTTACAGTTTTTCGACATCCGTCTGCATTCGTACGTGTTATTTTACATCTAGCACATGAAAACCTATCTTGTTACATATTATACAACAATATACTGCATCTAATTGAATATAACAGTTCATATCGTTTAATTGTACATCCCTCATTTACCAGTTTATCATTTTACTGTTATATCACGTCTGTGTGCATCCATATTAGTAATTACATATCTAGTCGCATGCTAAATCATCTTGCTACATTCTAGGTATAATATTACGCATCCATACGAGTAAAATGTTACCCTTTTATCATATTATACATCCATATGCAGGTTTTACAGTTTTCGGATACCCGTTTGCATCCATATTATATAATATACATATAGCTGCATCTACAGATCACATTAATACATAATACTGTTGTATTAACACCCCATGTTTAATAACGTGCATCCTAATTAGTACTGGAACTATAAATGTAACCCTAATTGATAATTGTGCATTCATATCATTGATTTTATATCTATTTGCATACCATGACACATTATTTCATTTTATTGTTATATTAGTACTCCATACTTGATTTTTGTGCACCCATACTTACTTTGATTATGAACACCCACTAGATACCTGTGCACTACTTGACACGACCTGATACACTATTTGACATGACTTGACACATGTGCACTACCTGACATGACCTGATGTACCACAGCTTGACTTGATACCTGATCTTGTTACTAATGCCGACAATCTTGACCTGTTGTCCCTATAGACATATCCTGTTGTCTATACAGACAAACCTATATCTGCTTGATCCTGTGTTGGCATTAACTCTAGATTTATCAATACCTGACTTGAACACATAACTTGGGGGTATGGGGAAATCAAGAATGTAGCTGAACGTAACTCAAAGGGCTATTACATCATTTTACCGTGGTCCCGTAGGGAATGAACGGGACATAGACTCACAGTCTATCATATCATTTTACCGTAGTCCCGTGGGGAATGAACGGGGTATAGACCGATGGGTTACGATGAGGATTACATTAATTGATTTCAATAGCTTTAGAGTAGATAACCCTATAGCACAGTTTAGACTACTCACTGCACTTCATCTGTATATATTCTGTTCACTGATCTATATTCATGTTACTGCTTATTTTTTGATAACTTGTTACTGTTCATACTTCATGCCTGCATATTTCATTACATCATGCTTGCTTAATATTATTGATATTATGGCGCACTGACGTCTGGGTTTTGCATGGCCCAGATCCCTTATCCTTGTCGCAGGCTGCTCAGGAATATTTTGATCAACAGTCCGAGCAGTGAAGACCTGTTATTAGTTTAGTTTAGTTTTCCTTTCAGTATTTTTCATTCCTGATGTAAGCCCGTATTATGGGACGTACATTCCAAATTATTGTATTTGAATCTTTTGATTCCGCATTATTTTATTTCATGACTCTTTATTCTGGCTCATGGACATGTATTGTCATGCCCCGCTTCCCAGAGTATGCTAAATTGGGCACGTGACATAGTCAACCATGCTACCTGTGGGTAGGAAGTATCCATCCACAGTCACATTACGGCTGTAGAGATATCAAGAACAAAATAAAACTATCTAAAACATGTCCATAAGCCAAGACAACATGAATCAAGAATAATAAAAGTGCGGAAGCAAAAGATCCAATACAAGTAACTGGAATATACGTACCATAATGCGGGCTCACATTAGGAATATATTGGAGATAATGCCCTCAGAGTCAATTATTGGATCACAGGCACGTGATTGCAATGATTGAGGGAGGACCTATCCCGGTAGGACAGTCTTACTCAAGATGATAGTATGCTATCTGGTTTATCTTTATCATCGTATACTGGTTTAGGTGACCTGACAAGTCGCTATTACACGTTGATAGAGCCCCTAGGATTCTTGCTTGACTGCCAGCAGTATGAGGGCGATCATATACGTGAGAGCTGGTAGTCTATAAGCACATCCTTAAATGGTCCCTAGTCGTGGGAGTTTCGAGACAGGGCATCGATACTCCAGAGTAGACTAGTGTATACAGTCGAGACCCCGACGAGGGGCGGTGGCCGGTCTCACAAGCCACTGGTGTCAGTTGGTTCACCTAAGATGTATACAGGTGCTCATTGGGTTATGAGTACACCGGACAGGACTCGCCGGGAACATGCTAGTTGGTCTTATACCTGACGTCAGATAGCAGTTCCCTGGTGACATGTGTACAGGTTAGTTCATCGACCTGAGGATCGTCATTTTTCTCGTGTGAGTTCCCACCGTACTTTGATTACTACCCTACCACGCTCAAAGGAGACGTGCAAATAGGTTTTAGTTGGGTACAGTCCCGAGCCACATGGAGGCAGTGAGCGGATCTTCGGGGGTTCGTCTCTCCCGGTATTGGGGGTGAGGTCGCGCAGTGTCTAGGAGAGCCAGAACATGAAAAGTCCTTGGCCAAGGCAGGAGATTTACTGGTAGGTATTCCAGTAGTATCTCAGGGTGTTCTGGGCTACACACCGACACGACTTGTACCGCTTTTGGGGGTCTGACTTTTACCAACCCTCTAGGCCCGTTATGCGATGCTCATAGACGAACGGACCGGACTGTACGGATATTGTCACTGACAGGCTCAGTAGGGTGTCAGGATGAGTTCGCTCATCGACGTCCCTTTTGGTCAATAGCTGGTAGCCCGTCACGTATGGCTAATACCTCTGACGTGCTAGTGGTTAAATCCACAGCCATAGTATTGACGAGTCTTTAGAGCCCCCCACATTCAGTTGCTCAAGTTTTCGGGTGAAACGCTGTAGAGGCCATATGGAGATATGGCAGGGTTCGATCAGATACGTGCGGTTTTGCACGGATTATGATCGGACGGATAATACTAGCCGGCTTTGGTTTAAGTCGGATCCTAGTATAGTACAGTGTAGATTTTGTCTCATTGCATTTGTATTTCGGTCGGAATACAAATGCGGGTGTGTATACACAGTAGCGGGGTTTTCCTGTAATTTATTACGGGACCAGTTTTCTGGAGTTGCCAGTTTGTTTTCCGTTTCGGCCATTTTCCTTTGTATCTTTCATTGGCCGAAGATTGGTGGAGGAGGGCTTATTTGTATTTGTGCAAATAAGCATTTGTGGAGGGTGTTCTTTAAATTTTGTTGCATCATCATGGGTGTACCATCCATTGACTTGATTTATCCATCATGGCTTGACTTTTGTGTGACATGGTTTTGATGATGGTTGTGGTTGAGTGTGGATGTGGTTGTGATAATTGCTTTTGATCCTCATTTCTTTTCTTGCATCATGATTGATACACACACCCTTGGACTTTCTCTGACTCTCATTATCTACCTCCTCACATAGTGGCTGGCCATTCAAGGGAATGGGCTGTCCCAATTTTTGGTGGTGGTTTTAATCTCATTTGCCATGCAAAAAAAATTCCCAAGTTCCTCCACAAAAGTATATACTTCATTTCCTCTACCAAATGGCAACCTCCATGAACCCCATGAGACACATAGTTCTCTACACGATTCTACAGCAAACCTTGGGCACGTCGACTTGCCAACTTCGTGTCCGAGTTGCCTCGGTATAGAGGTGGGAGCCCGTAAAAGAAGCCGGCGACGTGGTGCCCTTCCGGCGACGAGGTGGAGACCGGACATTCCGCGGGAGATTGGGACGACGACGAGAAGACTGGAGGACTCGGATCACTCGGTATATCTCTCTTCCCATCTTGTAGTTTGCTAGGACTAGTTTAATGGCACGATCCGGGTTTTAGTGCGCGGTGGTGCCGGTTCAGAAAATTAAAGTAAATCACCGCTTCCGCATTCCGGCGTCGGGTTGACGGTCGGGGCGTCGCCGTGCACTTACAGTGGTATCAGAGCCTCGCCATTAACCTAGTCTAGCTTTGTCTAATGTGTTTACACTTTCGATCGAACAAAATTCCAAAAACCCGCGTTTTCATGCACATCAGTTTTCTGTCGAAATTTTTTTAGCTCCAAAAATTTTCAGCTTGTTTCAGAATGATGTGCAAGGAATTCTAAGAATTATGTGAAATTTTGGTCTCGTGAACACACTACATCACCGCGGAACCGCTGCCAAACCTATGCTTGGGCCGCGGTTCCGCCGCGACTTGCACTGTTCATGACCCCAAAATTTTGCAGAGAGTTCCTGAGTGTAAAATAGGGTTTTTGGAATGTTATTTTTTGGGCCCAGATTTCTTTAAGTGCTACAGTAGTGCTTGGGGCCCACTTGGTAATTTTTGATCGATCGGATATTTTAAACACATTAGTTCACAGTTTTTACATTATACCTGCGACCGTGAATGTCACTTGATCGGTAAATCCTGTCTAACTGCTATAGCCCGGTTAAACGGATTTGCGAACGTGACATTCACGTTGATGTTCTGTGATTGTGCTGTGATGTTGTGGATTGGTCATGGGGGATAGCCTGGATGCAATGCTAGTACTGTTTTTGTTGTATTATGTACATTTGATATTGCGGGCGAGCGTCCGACATGTGGACTGCCGTCACTGCCTGTTTGTATTATTATTTTGGGGCACGACCAGGTTGCGGTCGATGTACCCGTTGTATGTATATTTTACTTTCTGTACTAGGATTGCCCCGCGGAGGGGTGAACGGATAGCCGGATTCTAGAGGACAACGGGCCCGCATCTCATGGCATTGAGACAGAGGGGGCTTCACTCTAGAATTGGCGGGCTATTCGCCGCACTCGTAGGGGGTACAGGTTGACCCAGGAGGGGTGCCCAAGTTACCGGATTCCGTGAAGTGCTGAGTGGTCCATTCACGTTGCTGAAGGGGCTGCCTCGCTTCAGGTTTTGGCGGGTAACTTGCCGCGCCCGTAGGGGTCTAGGATTTCATTGCACAGGCTATCCACACGATCAGGGGAACGTCGGGTTTCAGTAGCGGCTCTGTGAAACCCGAGGATCCCAGATATCTGTATTGTTCTGTGATGCTGTACATTTCTGTGATGTTGCATTTTATCACGCCTTGAGCGAAATATTATATATTGATATATATACTAGTAGATGTTGTATATGTTTTGCATCCGCGCTAGTCCAGTCCCCGCTTTGTCGTTAGTTAGCTAACCTAACAGGTAATGACGGAACCCAGTGGCGAATGCGGATGGCATATACGTACATCAGTATATTTTCGTTTTTTGTGGTGTGATCAATTGATGGGACTGCATTGATTCGGATCAATGCAAGTTAAACAAACCTAATCTGATGTTGTTGGAACACTTTTCAAAAAGCTGTTATTGCAAGAACGTTCACTTTTGTTTTGCATCGTGGTATTCAGTTGGAATATCCTGCTCCTCAGTCGACGAGGCAAGGGCCGAGATCCCTTCACCGGGAGTGACCCCTTAGACAAAAGTTTGCGTCAGGGCAATAACTTCACTATAGCCGATTACTTTTGCTTTGCATCGTGGTATTCAGTTGGAATATCCTGCACCTCATTCTACGGGGAAAGAGCCGAGATCCCTTCACCGGGAGTGACCTCTTTAGCAAAGGTTTTTGTCACTATATTTTTAAAAGCTATCCGGTTCCTTCAACGATATCAAGTTCATTACGTTAAAGGTTTTCGCCAGAAACCATTCGTAGCCCTCCATCATTTCGGTTAAATATTCGGTAGTATTCAAGCTATGTATTTTGACCTCACGCCAAGGCATAGTGATTGGTAGCTGCCGGATATTTAGCTGTTGCATAGATAGATGCGTTGGTTTGGGACAGTCGTACTACTATTTTGGCCTACGTCAAGGGTATGTGCGGGTGGGTTTAAATTAACCTGGACAATGATGGGTAGAACTTGACATGTGACTTATGATATTTTGACCTCACGCCAAGGTCATAAGAGCATGGGGCAAAAATCTCATCGGGAGTTTCTAAAGAAACTGAAACTTGCCAGATATGCGCATACCTTCTGGAGTGTGATGACGTGAGCGGATTCCGTCACGTTATCATGCGATGATAGTTGGATCTCGATTCCCACTGATGAGTTGGTTTACTCCTCGGGACATCCCGACTAATTCTTCTTTTAGGTTTGGAGGAGAATTTGACGGTACAGTGGGAGGTTTCCTGATTAGATAAATTGGTAACCATTCTGATCTAGGTTAGAGTGCACGCTGAGTGTTTCTTTTCTCTCTCTCTTTGGCAGCGACCATTGACCCGACCCTAAGACTATGACTCAGTGACCAAAATTAACCGAACCTTTTTAACACTGGCTTTTGGATTGTCAGAGTTGCAAACCTCATTGCCACTCCTACTTTTACCCTTTTCTCCAGAACACCACGTATTACTACGAACGTCCACTTCTATTGGACAAAACCATCGTATGGTTATATACGAACTCGAAGGGATTTATTCGAGGACGGTTTCCGGTTCTGGAGAAAACGGATATGACTATTCAGTTGTCTTTTCCTTTTACCTTCTCTCAGGTTGCGAGTACTCCTTGGTTTAGGAGATAGTACACCTATTACGCAAATTGGATAGTCTTCTTCCAAACTTTAGACTGGTGCCGACCGGTAGCGAATGAAGAAAACCAATTAGCCTAGCGATGGTGTACAGAAGGTATTATGTAAAGACAAAGAAAGGGATTAGTAAGAGAGCAAAGTAAATTGCGACTGATATTCACGACCAAACCAGGTATTTCATTACCACTCCCACTTCACCTTTGTATTTCTCCAGGACACTCCGTATCACTACGAAGATCCACAGTTTATTGGATATTCCATCGTATGGTTATATACTCGAAAGGAACTTATTCCAGTTCGGGGATGGATTCTAGTTCAGGAGAAATAGGAATAAGGTTTATTCAGGTGTCTTTTATCTTCACCTTCTCTCGCATTGCGAGTGTTCCTAGGATTGGGACAGTACACCCATTATGCTTATTGGATAGTCTTCTTCCAAACCATAGGCTGGTGCCGAACGGTAGCGAAGGAAGAAAACCATTTGGCCTAAAGGGGTGTACAGAAGGTAATGACTAAAGACATATGAAGGGATGTGGAGAGGTGGCAAAGAAATATACGATTATAGTTGTGAATCTGATAATGGAAGACGCATTACTAGGAATACCAGGATACCCCATCGAAACATTTCAATGTTTCAGTTTCACTGTGTACTATTAAAGGAAAACTGATTTCCCGATTAGATACTTACTCCAAGGTATGTATTTACCAGGTTTGATTCTCACATCTGTATGGTTTTACAGATGATGAGTGGGAGTAAGTTATTGGGAATTAGGTGATCATCCTTATTATATCGGGATTCGTTGTAATCGGTGATATTTGAGGAATTCACCTGGGTTGTTTGCCGTACGGCGAATATTTGGTTTTGAATATCCGTTATAATGCACCAATTTCAAATTGATATATCTGTACGTCTATTTTTATAGAGTGGGATGTTCCTTTTTGAAATTATGTCGATGACATTTACCTATATCAATGGATGGTTAGGTAAGGAGCATTAAACGACGGTGTAATTCTTCTTAACCATAAGTACAGTTTTTGACCTACGACACACAGGGAATGAGTTATTAGACTCAAGGGATTTATACAGAGTATTGTATGTTGTACAGCGTCCATGAGGACAAAGAGGTTGGTTCTCGTACTATATTCGGTTTACTTATGACTTCTCTAGTTTTTAGACAGGTGTTTCGTAGAAACAAAAGGTCTAAGTTTTGAGAAGTTATAGGTATATGAATAAAGTAGAGAACCAGGTGTTGCAAGTATCGGGATTCTTCAAGGTGATCGAAGATGTAGATACTTGTGTGTGGTATTCAGTTAATAGTAATGATTAAGAGAACTTGCTTCTCTTTCAGGTTACTCATAATTGGAAGCATTCCTAAGTTGAGTAACACTGATCGGCCTCCTTCCATTTAGTAGACATGCACTGGAGACAGCTGCATGATTTGAATCTGGTTCAATTAAATCAGTGCCTCTGGTTCTATATTGGATATAGAACAGTTCATATCTTAACGATGTTAAGGTACGGGGATTTTTCCGGCCTATGCTTAAAACCAGACTCTGGATAACTCAAGGCACGTTTCTGTAATGGCTGTTTGTGGGTTGACCCAGGCTATGACGAGGGTTGACTTTCTACCATCTGGAAGATCAATAGTGATATTGTTCTAGACTCGCCACAGTTTTAATAAAAATGTTTTTTTTTTCAGAAAACAGTAGTGGGAGTATGGTAGAACTGGAAATGATTCCAGAACCACAAACGATTACTGAAGATTTGATAGGAACCTAAAGATTCAATCTGGTTTGACATTCCATTGACCACTCCGCAGATACGGTGGGTAACCTCAGGCACACGAGAGGTACTCCGATAGCCTCAAGGACGGTGACAGGGAAGTTCTTGTTTACCCAAACTTACCATTGTTGTTGTTCCATACTGTGAGACCCGGCAGCAGGATGAGTATAGCGTCGTTCTAAACTAGCTTTAGAAGTGTACGTCTATATGACTCTGCCAGAGAGTTGTCGTGGTCAGTGGGAGCAGCGGAAGCATTGGTGGACAAGTGGCTTATGTCTATTTATAGACTAAAGCAGATATAGCGGA
This sequence comes from Agapanthus africanus, assembly GCA_030015575.1. Classification (NCBI taxonomy): domain Eukaryota; kingdom Viridiplantae; phylum Streptophyta; class Magnoliopsida; order Asparagales; family Amaryllidaceae; genus Agapanthus; species Agapanthus africanus. Next base: position 741,653,532 of record CM057337.1, read on the forward strand.
GATAGATAATCTATTTCTGATGTGATAGTCATAGATTTGACTTCATCAGAATAGGGGATGGATCTGTTAAGAAGGTAGTAGGGTGTGATGTCATGGTATTTGGATGACATACACAGAGTAGGAAGTGATATTCCTATACTACGATCGGTTATACTTTGGTCGTCACACAGTGGTTTCTCCACATGGGACTTGGACATTATATCAGACATACTGGTTACTAGATCTATGGTTTTAGATCTAGATTTGGGTGGTTTCCCAATTAAGGGTACTTAGACAGCATTCTAAGAGTATTTAGAATGGACGACTCCTGGCACGGTAGTGTACCTGCAGATGATGGAGTCACCCTCTCTAAAGGTGTCTTACAGACTAAAGGGGAGAGGGATGTGCATGATTGGCAGATCACTTGCTTAGGCAATTGAGTCAATCATGAGATGTCAAGTACCACACCAGATGTTGTTTTTGCACTAGATGCAATAAGTTGACATTGATCCAACCCTAGAGAAACAGTCGGAAGCAGTTTTAGAACATAAGTGGATGTTCTAGGGATATGATAATGACAGCCTCATTCGGGAGACAGTTATCATTCCAGGCTTCCAAGGTGACTTAGACGACAGGGAGGTTGTCAGAGTTATAGTTTTCCTTCTGAAGAGGGGCAGTATTTTGGACAGGCGGTCCAAGAAAATACTGAGGGAGGCATGGCGCAGGATACTGATTAAGTTCAGTTGACGATACAGTCTAAGAATTTTGGATTTGGAGTTCATTTATGAGCTAGGTCCCATCAGACATCCAGACACATTCTAAAACAAGTATTGCTCATTTCGGGAGATGGTTTTCTCCGCGAACTTGAGATATAGAGAGACATAGAAAGAAACATCAGAGCGGATCCACTCACTGAGGCTATTCCTCGAACGCAATAGTTTCGTAAACAAGCTTTGTGAGACTGACTAGTAGAGGAGTTGGGTGTTCGGTATCACACGGGCTGTGAGTATGCGACATCGCAATAATTAGCCTTGAGTTCAAGTGGGAGATTGTTGGAGATAATGCCCTCAGAGTCAATTATTGGATCACAGGCACGTGATTGCAATGATTGAGGGAGGACCTATCCCGGTAGGACAGTCTTACTCAAGATGATAGTATGCTATCTGGTTTATCTTTATCATCGTGTACTGCTTTAGGTGACCTGACAGGTCGCTATTACACGTTGATAGAGCCCCTAGGATTCTTGCTTGACTGCCAGCGGTATGAGGGCGATCATATACGTGAGAGCTGGTAGTCTATAAGCACATCCTTAAATGGTCCCTAGTCGTGGGAGTTTCGAGACAGGGCATCGATACTCCAGAGTAGACTAGTGTATATAGTCGAGACCCCGACGAGGGGCGGTGGCCGGTCTCACAAGCCACTGGTGTCAGTTGGTTCACCTAAGATGTATACAGGTGCTCATTGGGTTATGAGTACACCGGACATGACTCGCCGGGAACATGCTAGTTGGTCTTATACCTGACGTCAGATAGCAGTTCCCTGGTGACATGTGTACAGGTTAGTTCATCGACCTGAGGATCGTCATTTGTCTCGTGTGAGTTCCCACTGTACTTTGATTACTACCCTACCACGCTCAAAGGAGACGTGCAAACAGGTTTTAGTTGGGTACAGTCCCGAGCCATATGGAGGCAGTGAGCGGATCTTCGGGGGTTCGTCTCTCCCGGTATTGGGGGTGAGGTCGCGCAGTGTCTAGGAGAGCCACAAACATGAAAAGTCCTTGGCCAAGGCAGGAGATTTACTGGTAGGTATTCCAGTAGTATCTCAGGGTGTTCTGGGCTACACTCCGACACGACTTGTACGGCTTTTGGGGGTCTGACTTTTACCAACCCCCTAGGCCCGCCATGCGATGCTCATAGACGAACGGACCGGACTGTATGGATATTGTCACTGACAGGCTCAGTAGGGTGTCAGAATGAGTTCGCTCATCGACGTCCCTTTTGGTCAATAGCTGGTCTCGTCACGTATGGCTAATACCTCTGACGTGCTAGTGGTTAAATCCACAGCCATAGTATTGACGAGTCTTTAGAGTCCCCCACATTCAGTTGCTCAAGTTTTCGGGCGAAACGCTGTAGAGGCCGTATAGAGATATGGCAGGGTTCGATCAGATACGTGCAGTTTTGCACGGATCATGATCGGACGGATAATACTAGCCGGCTTTGGTTTAAGCCGGATCCTAGTATAGTACAGTGTAGATTTTGTCTCATTGCATTTGTATTTCGGTCGGAATACAAATGCGGGTGTGTATACACAGTAGCGGGGTTTTCCTGTAATTTATTACGGGACCAGTTTTCTGGAGTTGCCAGTTTGTTTTCCGTTTCGGCCATTTTCCTTTGTATCTTTCATTGGCCGAAGATTGGTGGAGGAGGGCTTATTTGCATTTGTGCAAATAAGCATTTGCGGAGGGTGTTCTTTACATTTTGTTGCATCATGATGGGTGCACCATCCATTGACTTGATTTATCCATCATGACTTGACTTTTGTGTGACATGGTTTTGATGATGGTTGTGGTTGAGTGTGGATGTGGTTATGATCATTGCTTTTGATCCTCATTTCTTTTCTTGCATCATGATTGATACACACACCCTTGGACTTTCTCTCACTCTCATTCTCTACCTCCTCACATAGTGGCCGGCCATTCAAGGGAATGGGCTGTCCCAATTTTTGGTGGTGGTTTTCATCTCATTTGCCATGCAAAAAAATTCCCAAGTTCCTCCACAAAAGTATATACTTCATTTCCTCTACCAAATGGCAACCTCCATGAACCCCATGAGACACATAGTTCTCTACACGATTCTACAGCAAACCTTGGGCACGTCGACTCGCCAACTTCGTGCCCGAGTTGCCTCTGTATAGAGGTGGGAGCCCGTAAAAGAAGCCGGTGACGTGGTGCCCTTCCGGCGACGAGGTGGAGACCGGACATTCCGCGGGAGATCGGGACGACGACGAGAAGACCGGAGGACTCGGATCACTCGGTATATCTCTCTTCCCATCTTGTAGTTTGCTAGGACTAGTTTAATGGCACGATCCAGGTTTTAGTGCGCGGTGGTGCCGGTTCAGAAAATTAAAGTAAATCACCGCTTCCGCATTCCGGCGTCGGGTTGACGGCCGGGATGCCACCGTGCACTTACAGTGGTATCAGAGCCTCGCCATTAACCTAGTCTAGCTTTGTCTAATGTGTTTACACTTTCGATCGAACAAAATTCCAAAAACCCGCGTTTTCATGCACATCAGTTTTCTGTCGAAATTTTTTTAGCTCCAAAAATTTTTCAGGTTGTTTCAGAATGATGTGCAAGGAATTCTAAGAATTATGTGAAATTTCAAGAACTAATGCCAACACAGGATCAGGTAAGAGCAGGTTTGTCTGGATAGACAACAGGAACGGTCCGTGAGGACTACATGTCAGGTTGGTTGGCATTAGACACAAGATTAGGTAACGGGTCAAGCCATGGTACATCAGGTCAGGTCAAGTAATGTACGGTACCATGTCAGGTCAATCAATATGTGTGTAGCAAGTCAGGCCAGGGTGTAAAAGATAACATGTGGGTACTCATAAACAGCTAGCATAATCATGGTTATAAATAATCAAGCATGGTTATCAACAACACAATCTAAGCAATAAGTTAAGCAATAAAGCAGATATAATTAATTAGCTGTACAGTTATCAGCTGTGATTAAACCGGTTAAAGTTGCCCATGGATGTCCGATAGGTTAAAACTGGGTAAAAGGGGTATCATGGCTATAAACAAATGCGATCACGTGGTCTATCACTTACAGGTAATTGCTAGGTATAAATAATTAGATGCAAAATTAAGTTTCAAGTTCGGGACAATAAAATGTGTAACGGAACTTTATATGGTTAACTTGAAATCCAATTCTATCGATTCTATTTAGAGATTTAACAGGAAATAAATAATTTTAGCCTACGAATAGTTTAAAATAGCATGTAGCAAGTTTCACTTGCCTCGACGGGTCGTGAAACGGAACGTTACGCATCGTCGGGGAAAAATCGCGACGCGCGCACGGTTCATGGAGAGAGCCCAAACGACGAACAGTGGGGTCACACGGGTCGTAGGTCCTCGCTGGGTCGTCGGGGAAACGTCGTCGGCACGGTCAGATTCCGGTGAACCAGAACAGTGAACATCAAAAATTCAAGAACCGCTTGAATGAGAAAAGAGGCAAGAGAAGGAGAATGAAGGGAAGGAAGCTTACAGTGGTCTGGAGAGGGATCGTGAGGGTCGACGGCGTCGATGGAGCTCCGACAAGGTACCTGCAGCGACCACCGGCAGTTAAAGAAAACTAACCGAGAATGGGAGAAGAAGAAAGAAAAGAAAGGAGGAGAAGGAAGAAGAAGAAGAAGAAGAATGCCATGCTCACCGAGAGGGTGCACGAGGCCAGGGACACGGATCAAGATCGCCGGTGGTGATACCACGGTGTGCAGCAGTTTGCAGGGGCGTTCGGTTTCCTGGTGCAGGGTGCTCGGGGAGAGGAGGAAGGAGGAAGGAGAGAGGGTAGAGGCGGCTGCGACGAAGGTTGAGGGGCGACGAGGCTTGTGTGGCGTCGTCAGCGCTAGGTAGAGGCGAGGGAGGAAGGCGGCTAGGTTTCTTTTCTGGGATGGGTTCTGCTAAATAATGAAGAAGGAGAAAGAAAATATAAAGGAGAGAAGAGAGAGAGAGAGACGCGGGGGGAGAGAGAGAGACGCAGGGAGAGAGAGAAGAGGAGAGAGACAGAGAGGGAGAGAGAGATCGAGAGGAGAGAGAAAGTGAAGAGGAGAAAGAAATTCGTCGTTTTGCCGAGAGAGAGAAAGAGAGAAGAGAGAGAAAGATAAGGAGAAAAGAGAGAGGGAGAGAGAATGTGAGAGGGCGTGTGGGACCACTAGGAAAATGGAGGAAACTGATTGGCTGAGACAAAAAAATGTGAAAGATTTATGGGGTGTAAACAAATATAGCGTTGGCTTAAAAGATTTTATTAGGTTGTAAAAATATTCTGGCAGGTAAAAGAAAATAAGTTTAGGTAAACTGAATTATTAAATAATCATAATCTGGCAGGATACAAAATATTTCAGAATTACGCCCGGGTCGGGTCCAAAAATTTGAATTTGAAATATGAAAATTTCAGGCGGGTTCCAAAAATTAAAATGAAGGATTTTAAAATTAAAAAGCATAACCCCAAGAACGGACGCACGTACGTGCGCGTAGCCGTCCAAACACGTCCGTTTCACTGAACGGGACGAGAATACAATGCAAGGACACTATCACAGGGTTAGGGGTGTCAAGCAGGCCATGTCAAATATTTTTAATTTAATTTAAAAGACTTAAATTGTTATATGCAGAAAATGACATGTCGGTGTAAATTATAACTAGTATCGGCCAAAGCATGATAAATGAAATAAATACCACACACTACGCATACGGTAACAGAAATTTGTAGAACTGGACCCGGTTGTTACATTATACCCAACTACAAAAAGAATTTCGTCCTCGAAATTCCAAGAATACAAAAGATAGACGACAAACAATTACAAGAAAAGATGAGGGAACTTCTGCCGGATTTCATCTTCTCGTTCCCAAGTGGACTCTCCATGTGAGCGATTACCCCAAGAAACAAGTACAAGAGGGATAACCTTGTTCTTAAGAACCTTTTCCCTTCGATACACAATTTCAACCGGTCGCTCCTCAAACGTCAAATCTTCTCGTACCGTCAGCTCCGAATGATCCAATACATGTGTTTCATCCCGAACATACTTACGGAGTTGAGATACGTGAAACACATCGTGCACATTCGCCAAGGACTGCGGTAACGCCAAACGGTACGCTACCTCACCAACACGCTCCAAGATCTCAAAGGGTCCAACGAATCGAGGACTGAGCTTTTCTCGACTTCCAAAACGAATCACCCCTCTAGTCGGTGATATCTTCAAGAATACCAAATCACCCACGGCGAATTCTAGAGGCCTTCACGACGTATCTGCCCAACTCTTCTGTCTGTCTTGAGCTGTTTTCATATGATTTCTGATAGTGTTAACCTTCTCTACTGTCCGCACAACCAAATCTGGTCCCAACAATTTTCGTTCACCGACATCGTCCCAACAAACAGGTGAACGACATTTGCGACAGTACAGAGTTTCAAATGGAGCCATCTGAATAGTTGCCTGGAAACTGTTGTTGTAAGAAAACTCCACCAAATGTAGATGATCCTCCCAAGAACTCTTGAAGTCCAACACGCACGCTCTCAACATATCTTCAAGAGTTTGGATCGTTCTCTCCGACTGACCATCAGTTTGAGGATGATAAGCCGTGCTAAACTTCAATCGAGTCCCCAAACTTTCCTGTAAACTCCTCCAGAAGTGTGATAAAAACCGAGTGTCACGATCGGACACGATGCTCACCGGTACTCCATGCAATCTTACAATCTCCTGCATGTACCGCTCTGCCAAAGTTTCTGTTGATTGACCAACCTAAAAAGGAATGAAATGAGCTGCTTTGGTCAAACGATCAACAATCACCCATACTGCATTGTTTCCCTTTGGACTTCGCGGTAAAGCTGTCACGAAATCCATGGTTATATGTTCCCACTTCCACTGAGGAATCGGAAGTGGTTGCAATAAACCAGCAACCCTTTGATGTTCAGCCTTAACTTGCTGACACACTAAGCACTTTGCCGCAAAGCGAGCAATCTCCCGTTTCATGCCTTCCCACCAGAAATGCCGTCGTAAGTCTCGGTACGTCTTCGTGCCACCTGGATGTACGGAATAAGATGAACTGTGTGCCTCTTTCATAAGCTCTTCGCGAATATCTCCCTTTGGCACACACAAACGGCTACCATATCTCAACGAACCATCTTCATGTATCAGTAAATCTGTTCGTAGTCTGGCTTCAACCTGTTCTCGAAACTTTTGCAGTCTAGGGTTCTGTGATTGCGTTGCTTTAATATTCTCGATCAACGACGAATGTACTTGCAGCTGTATCAACTGTCCCGAAGAATGCGGTAGCACAACCTCCAAATCAAATCTTCGAAAGTCTTCAACGAGTTCTTTCTGCGTAGTCAACATCTGAATTGCCGGTAATCGACTGAGCGCATCCGGCACAACATTAACCTTCCCCGGATGGTACTTAAGATCAAGATCGTAATCAGCCATCAGTTCTAACCATCTACGCTGCCTCATATTAAGCTCCTTCTGCGTGAGCACATACTTCAAACTCTTATGATCCGTGAAAACTTCGACCCTTTCGCCCAAAAGGTAGTGTCTCCAAATCTTCAGAGAGAAAATCACAGCCGCAAGCTCCAAGTCGTGAGTTGGGTAATTCTTCTCATGGATCTTCAACTGTCTCGATGTGTACGCTACAACCTTCCCATGCTGCATCAAAACGCATCCCAATCCTTTCCCAGATGCGTCGCTGTGAATCACCAATCCTCCGGAATTGTCTGGCACGGTCAGAATAGGAGCGGTTATCAATCTCTGCTTCAACATCCCAAAAGCTGACGCACATCTATCCGTCCACACAAAAGGTACCTCCTTGCGCGTAAGCTTGGTCAACGGCTCCGCCAGACGAGCAAAATTCTCCACAAATCTTCTGTAATACCCGACGAGTCCAAGAAAACTTCTTATCTCCGCAACATTCTTCGGAATCGGCCAATCATGAACTGTTGCAATCTTTTCGGGATCGACGGCGATTCCATTGCCAGACACAACATGCCCCAAAAACTTTACTTCTTCCAGCCAAAACTCGCACTTACTCATCTTCGCATATAACATCTCCTGTCTCAACGTCTGCAGTGCGATCTTCAAATGCTCAGCATGCTCTTCAAAACTCTTCGAGTAAACCAGAATATCGTCAATGAACACCACAATAAACTGGTCCAAGAATGGTGAAAAGATTCTGTTCATCAAGCCCATGAATATCGCCGGTGCATTCGTTACTCCGAAAGGCATCACTAAGTACTCGTAATGTCCATACCAAGTTCGGAACGTCGTTTTGCAAATATCTTCTGCTTTTACTCGGACCTGAAGATATCCGGATCGCAAATCCAGCTTCGAGAATACCCTCGCGCCACTAAGCTTGTCAAATAATTCGCCAATGCGAGGGATCGGGTACTTGTTCTTAATAGTCACCCGGTTTAATTCTCGTCGATGCACATCCTTCTCGTGCCATCTTTCTTCTTAACTAGAAGAACTGGAGCTCCCAAAGGCGAGTTACTGCTTCGAATCCAACCCTTCTCAAGCAATTCAGCAACCTGTTTCTTGACTTCTTCCAACTCTACTGGTGCCATTGGATAATACGTTTTAGATACTGGCGCTGAACCAGAAATAAGATCAATTGCGAACTCCACGTCCCGCTTCGGCGGTAATCCCGATATATCTTCAAACACGTCCATAAAATCGCGAACAACAGCTGGCTCTTCACTTTTATCAACCTCCATTGCTGCAAGAATATTAGTTGTCGGCCTAGCCCTAAACTCGACTGGCCCAACAGAACTGCTTCCCCCAGTGAAGGTAAACTCGGGATGTCCGGGAATCTGGAAAATTACTTTCTTTGCCCTACAATCAATGTGAGCGTGGAAAGTGCCAAGAAAATCCATTCCCAAGACGACTTCATAGCTGCCCGTATTAATCACCAAGAAATCTGCAAAAAGCTCCCGTCCGCAAACAACAACTGAACAATCTTTACATTCCCTACTAGATATGATTTTCCCATTCCCAGTGTGTATGTCCCAGAAACTAGACAGGGTCGTGCAAGTAATCGAGTGTGTAGCTATAAACTTGGACGACATAAAACAATGGGATGCACCAGAATCAAATAATGCTAATGCGGGAAAACCATGAACGAGTCGAATACCTGAAACAACTTCTCTTGACGCCTTAGCTTCCTCAGACGTCAAGGTAAAAGCTCGAGCCTGATTAGGTCCTTGAGTCAGCTGCTTCTGCCCCTGAAATGGTTTCTGCAGAGGCTTCTGAATATCATCCCTTGTGCGTAACTTCGACGGACAAGAACTAACAGTATGATCCGCCGATCCACAAACCAGGCAAAGTCCCTGCATCCTTTTGCAATCCTTTTGCAAATGTCCGGGTAAGTAGCAATAGCTACAAACCACGCGCTTCCTCTGATCAACGACGGCAGGCTTCTTCATCGGTGTTACACCACGACGGTCCACTGGAATACCTCTGCGTCCATGAGCTCGGTTTGGTACAAATACCGGCTTCCTTACCGCAACTGCTGTCTGCTGTGAACTCCCAGTCTTCCCCGATAGGCTCTGCTGTTCTCGGGCTGCTGTAAGAACCTGTGAGAAGGTGGTCAAACCCAGGGAGACAATCTGCCTCTGGATGTCCACATCCAAGCTGCGCATGAACCTCCTTGCCCTGTCTGCATCGTTGGCAACTAAAGGTCCAGCGAATCTACTGAGCCGTGTCCATTCTGCTGTATGTACATCTACGGGTGCTCCATTCTGCTTCAGACCGATGAACTTCTCTTCCATTTCCTCCCGTGCAGTCCGTGGGAAGAACTTCTCCAGGAAACTCTTCGAAAAATCCGCCCACTTGATCGGCTTGGGAAAATGGGTCTCCTCTACAAGCCACCATTCATGAGCGTAGTCCACTAACTGAATGTGCACCACATCCACCCTTTTATCTTCTGGGATCTGCGCCGCAATAAGTAAGTTCTCTATGTCAACTAGCCACTGCTCTGCTGGCAACGGCTCCTCCAAACCAGTAAAGACAGACGGTCCCAAGCGCCTGAAGTCTACTACGGTCCCTACACGATCAACTGGCTTAACTCCAACATTGTTCACGGACTGCTGAACGGTCCGCAAACCTTCCTGAAACGATTCAGCTTGCTGCTGGATCAGCTCGGTCTGCCTCTTTTGATTCTCTAGCATTCCCCGTATCACTCCAAGCATAGCGGCTTCGTCAACACGCCTTTGGTACGTCTTCAGATTCTTGTCTGCCATACTCCTGAAATCAAAACACCCAAGATTAGCATGATAACAGATTCAAATTATAGATCAAGGCTAGAACTCCAAGTTACTTAAATAGAGTACCGCATTGTAACTATGCCACGGTATCATAGCTACAATTACATAACTCCACCCAAGTTGCCTAAGTCCTAGAGATAACAAGGAATCAGGTTTCGAGTCAATATGCAAAGGAAGTTTGCACACTGTAAAAGATATAATCAGGAAGGACTTGATTCAAGAACGGTAAAACGGCAAGGTGGCAGGACATGTTTCCTAAACATGGGTATTCTGATTCGTGTATTGGGTACAATACCCAACTACAAAAAGAATCAACCCGACTAACATATGGCTCTGATACCAAAAAAACCATGTCACGCCCCGCTTCCCAGAGTACGCTAAATTGGGCACGTGACATAGCCAACCATGCTACCTGTGGGTAGAAAGTATCCATCCACAATCACATTACGGCTGTAGAGATATCAAGAACAAAATAAAACTATCTAAAACATGTCCATAAGCCAAGATAACATGAGTAAAGAATAATAAAAGTGCGGAAGCAAAAGATCCAATACAAGTAACTGGAATGTACGTCCCATAATGCGGGCTCACATTAGGAATAAACTGCAGAAAAAAAAGAACTAGCTACTACTGAAACCTCACTGCTCAGCCTGCTGACTGAAATACTCCTGCCCGGACTGCAGCAAAGGTACGGAATCTGGGCCATGCAAAACCCAGACGTCAGCGCGTCATGTCATCAAGTAATAAACTATAAACAGGGTAACAGGCAATGCAAATATACACATGAATGAAAAGCAGGAGTAGCAGTAATATAAATCAGGGCAATGAAGGGTAGTGTGCAGTGAGTAAACTAAACTGTTCTATTGGGTTTTCTACTCTAAAGTCTTTGAAATCAATTTGATGAATCATCGATGTAACTCAATAGTATCCCGTGCATGCCCGGGACCACGGTCTACAGACTCTCGGGCTGAAACCGAGACGTGCCGCTAGGCACTAACAGGAAAGGAGTACAGACCAACGATGTCAGCAGCATCGTCACGAGGCGGGCCTAGCCTCTAAAACTGATCAGTATAAGCGAGCAACTGTCGAGTTACAAGTCAGGATTTCATCATTGATTTCCCCATGCCCCCAAGTTATATGTGTCAAGTCAGGTATTCCGTAATCAAGAACTAATGCCAACATAGGATCAGGTAAGAGCTGGTTTGTCTGGAAAGACAACAGGAACGGTCCGTGAGGACTACATGTCAGGTTGGTTGGAATTAGACACAAGATTAGGTAACGGGTCAAGCCATGGTACATCAGGTCAGGTCAAGTAATGTACGGTACCATGTCGGGTCAATCAATATGTGTGTAGCAAGTCAGGCCAGGGTGTAAAAGATAACATGTGGGTACTCATAAATAGCTAGCATAATCTTGGTTATAAATAATCAAGCATGGTTATCAACAACACAATCTAAGCAATAAGTTAAGCAATAAAGCAGATTTAATTAATTAGCTGTACAGTTATCAGTTGTGATTAAACCGGTTAAAGTTGCATATGGATGTCCGATAGGTTAAAACTGGGTAAAAGGGGTATCATGGCTATAAACAAATGCGATCATGTGGTCTATCACTTACAGGTAATTACTAGGTATAAATAATTAGATGCAAAATTAAGTTTCAAGTTCGGGACAATAAAATGTGTAACGGAACTTTATACGGTTAACTTGAAATCCAATTCTATCGATTCTATTTAGAGATTTAACAGGAAATAAATAATTTTAGCCTACGAATAGTTTAAAATAGCATGTAGCAAGTTTCACTTGCCTCGACGGGTCGCGAAACGGAAAACGGAACGTTACGCGTCGGCGGGGAAAAATCGCGACGCGCGCACGGTTCACGGAGAGAGCCCAAACGACGAACAGTGGGGTCACACGGGTCGTAGGTCCTCGCTGGGTCGTCGGGGAAACGTCGTCGGCACGGTCGGATTCCGGCGAACCAGAACAGTGAACATCAAAAATTCAAGAACTGCTTGAATGAGAAAAGAGGCAAGAGAAGGAGAATGAAGGGAAGGAAGCTTACATTGGTCTGGAGAGGGATCGTGAGGGTCGACGGCGTCGATGGAGCTCCGACGAGGTACCTGCAGCGACCACCGGCAGTTAAAGAAAACCAACCGAGAATGGGAGAAGAAGAAAGAAAAGAAAGGAGGAGAAGGAAGGAGAAGAAGAAGAAGAAGAAGAAGAAGAAGGCCATGCTCACCGAGGGGGTGCACGAGGCCAGGGACACGGATCAAGATCGTCGGCGGCGATACCACGGTGTGCAGCAGTGTGCAGGGGCGCGCGGTTGCCTGGTGCAGGGTGCTCGGGGAGAGGAGGAAGGAGGAAGGAGAGAGGGTAGAGGCGACTGCGACGAGGGTTGAGGGGTGACGAGGCTTGTGCGGCGTCGTCGGTGCTAGGCAGAGGCGAGGGAGGAAGGCGGCTAGGTTTCTTTTCTGGGATGGGTTCTGCTAAATAATGAAGAAGGAGAAAGAAAATATAAAGGAGAGAAGAGAGAGAGAGAGAGAGACGCGGGTAGAGAGAGAGAGAATCGCGAGAGGAGAGAGAAGAGGAGAGAGGCAGAGAGGAAGAGAGAGATCGAGAGGAGAGAGAAAATGAAGAGGAGAAAGAAATTCGTCGTTTTGCCGAGAGAGAGAAAGAGAGAAGAGAGAGAAAGAGAAGGAGAAAGGATAGATGGAGAGAGAATGTGAGAGGGCGTGTGGGACCATTAGGAAAATGGAGGAAAGTGATTGGCTGAGACAAAAAAAATGTGTAAGATTTATGGGGGTGTAAACAAATATAGCGTTGGCTTAAAAGATTTTATTAGGTTGTAAAAATATTCTGGCAGGTAAAAGAAAATAGGTTTAGGTAAACTGAATTATTAAATAATCATAATCTGGCGGGATATAAAATATTTTAGAATTGCGCCCGGGTCGGGTCCAAAAATTTGAATTTGAAATATGAAAATTTCAGGCGGGTTCCAAAAATTAAAATGAAGGATTTTAAAATTAAAAAACATACCCCCAAGAACGGACGCACGTACGTGCGCGTAGCCGTCCAAACACGTCCGTTTCACTGAACGGGACGAGAACACAATGCAAGAACGCTACCACAGGGTTAGGGGTGTCAAGCAGGCCATGTCAAATATTTTTAATTTAATTTAAAAGACTTAAATTGTTATATGCAGAAAATGACATGTCGGTGTAAATTATAACTAGTATCGGCCAAAGCATGATAAATGAAATAAATACCACACACTACGCATACGGTATTAGAAATTTCTAGAACTGGACCCGGTTGTTACATATATTAGATAGTTGTTTATTATTTCTACTGTTCTTGATATCTCTACAGCCGTAATGTGACCGTGGAGGGATATTTCCTGTCCACAGGTAGCATGGTTGGCTCTGTCACGTGCCGATCTTAGCGCACTCTGGGAAGCGGGGCGTGACAAAACTAGAGAGCAATCATGGGAGAAACTCAACAAAAAATGGCTAAGTATTGAGAATGAGCAAGAATGAATGTGAAGTCTTGACCCATCACTCATTCAAGTATGGAATTATGCAATATAAAATTGCAACCATACTTGAATAGTGAGTCAAGATGAATAAACTAAAGTTAATCCCATGCTTGCAACCATACTTCCACTTTCTACCTCATTTATAATTTCACAAAATAGAAATTTAAATGCCATGCTTCATTATATATATATATATATATATATATATATATATACATACATAATGAAGAATAATTAGTGAGCTAATGATATTACTTAAGATATAATTATATCACATTATTAAATCAACACTTGATCTAACAATCCGGTTATATCATATATGACCGACTAATATCATTTATCTGTAAATCACATTATCGAATCAACACTTGATTCGACAATCTGGTTATATCACATATAACCGAACCGATAATAGATGACTGCCAGATTACAATATGATATCACATACTCGTATTTAATCAGGCCCACACACATATCACATATGTGTCCTAGTTCGTTTTGCTTGAACCAGAGAACTTCTGTGTGGGACTCTAAAGACTCGTCAATACGCCAGCAGTAGATGAGGATCACATCAGTCATCTACAAGCCGTCAGCTGTACTAGCTGGGCGTAACGGCTAGCCGGGTATTGAGCGATATGAAGATCAACAAGTAAGCATGTGCCATAGTCTCCATGAAGCCTATCAGTAACACTACCGTACAGTCCGGTCTTTTCATCTGATATGCCGCATATCATGTCTAGGGGTTGAAATCGTCAGACCCCAGTAACGCGATAAGTCATGCTGATGTCTGGCCTATAACGGTTCGAGAAACCACTGATAACATTTATCAGTAAATCTCGGCAGCAGCCCTGACCAGGGACTTCCAGTTATAGCCAATCGAGCATAGCACAATATCAACCCCCAATACCGGAAGAGACGAAACCCCTCTTATCGCTCATTGTCTCCATGTGACTCGGGACTGTACCCAAAATCCACCTATTTGCATAACTCCTCTTGAGCGTAGTAGGGAGGAAATCAAAGTACAGTGGGAGCCGCACAAGACTCTATGACGATCTCAGGTCTACAGACTAACCTGTACCAGTGTCACTAGAGAACTGCTATCTAACGATAAGTATACTACCACATAGGAGTTCTCGGCGAGTCCTGTTCAGTGTACCCAGTTTCCACTGAGCACCCGTATACCATCTCTGATGTCAAACACCAATGGATGTTGGATCATCCATCGTCCATCATATGGGTCAAGAAGCGTATACGCTAGTCTAGTCTGGAATATCGATACCCTGTCTCGATATTCTCTCGACTAGGAACAATTAAAGGATATACTTATGAACTACCCTGGCCCCACTAGTATGATCTCCATTATAGTCCTGGTAGTCAAGTACATATCCATAAGGTCTTTATCAACATGTGAGAGCAAGACAGTATAAATACCAGTCTACATGTTAAGATAAAGGTAACCAGATAGTATACTATCATGTCGAGCAAGAAAGTCCTTTCTATATATGTCCAAGCATCCACTATAATATACATCATATGTACAATAATGGCCTCTAGGGCATACATATAACTAACACATAGACTAGTTATGTATTTTAAAACATATTCGTAAGGTTGAAATTGAATTTTTGTTCTCGGATATTAAGAATTTAGCTGTTATAATAATTATATTCAAAAATTTAGAAACCAAAAAATTTTTGCAACCATACGGATATGATCCATGATATTAACATATCAAGTATTTAAATTAATAGGTATTATAGATTTCGGTTAAAAACACTAAATTTCCTTCGGCAAAATCCTAATGCTTTTAAATTTATACAACAATATGTTTGGCTTGATTGTTGTAACGTTTTCAAGTGGGACTAAAAGATTTTTAGGTGTAACTATAAATTTTGCAAGTGGAACTATTGATTTACCAACTGGAACTATTTATTTACCAATTTAGAATGAATTTTCACTGAGAATTTTTCTAGGTGGTACCATTTATTCTTCTGAGTGGGATTTTCAGTTTGCTAAGTGCGACTTTCTAAAATATTCAAATTGTTTAAACTTTGAGATCCAAATAGGTAAATTTTTTGAAAAAAACTCAACCATACCGATTTAATATATGATGATTAAATAGTTTAAATAAAAAAATTCAAAATTTTTGAATTTTTTCTGGGTCTCGATCATAAGGTTTTAAGATGATTTTTTCTTTGTGTGTTAATTTTGTATGTTTATGATCAAGAAACAAATGACCTTCAAATCAAGTAACTTTTGCTATGTAGGCTATTTATGTATTGTACAATGTATCCGTAAGATTGAAATTCAATTTTTGTACTTGGATCATGAGAATTTAACCGTTATAATTATTAAATTCAAATAATTATAATAAAAAAATTAACGAACAAAAAAATTACAACTGTATGGATGCAATCTATGATATTAACATAGCTTACACAAAAAAATAAAATAATTTGAAAACTATTTATTTTTTGATCATAAACTCACAAAATTAATGCACAAATTAAAAATCATCTTAAAAACTTAAGAAACCTGAACTTTAAAAATTTTGATTTTTTTTATTTAAATCATTTTATCGGTCATATATTAAATTAGTACGGTTGAATTTAAAAAATAATACTCATATCAGATTCACAGTTCAACCATAACTAATACATAGCGGCCTTAATAGTTTTACATGTTATCTAATCAATTAATGTTGCACTATGAGTCATAAATATATATTTTTCTTTTTGACTTGAATTGTACCAATTTGATCTTAAATATAAAAATTCAATTTTTTTGAAGTTCATTTTGGCATAAGTTTCTATGATTATTTTTTCTTTGTGTATTAATTTTATGAGTTTATGATGTTAGAAGGAACAAATGACCTTCAAATCAGGTAATTTTTGCTACGTAATCTGTTTATGTATTGTAAAAAATATCCGTAAGGTTGAAATAGAATTTCTGTACTCGGATCTTGAAAATTTAGTCGTTATAGTTATTAATTTCAAATAATTATAATAAAAATTTTACAAACAAAATTACAACCGTACAGATGCGATTTACGATATTAATATAGCTTACACAAAAAAATCAAATAATTTGAAGACCGTTCGTTCCTTGATAAGCTCACAAAATTAATGTACAAAGTAAAAATCATCTTAAAAAGCTTATGATCGAGGTCAACTTCAAAAAAATTGAATTTTTTTATTTAAGCTAATTTATCATCATATATCAAATTGGTACGGTTGAATTTTTACATGTTATCTAACATTCAGGGTTGAATTGTGAGTCATAAATATGTATTTTTCTTTTTAATTTGAACCGTACCGATTTGATATATGGTGATAAAATAATATTAAAAAAATCAAATTTTTTGAAGTTCGTCTGGGCCTAGATAATAAGCTTCTAAGATTATTTTTTTTGTGCATTAATTTTGTAAGTTTATGATCAAGAAGCAAATGACCTTCAAATCATGTAATTTTTTGGTATGTAATCTATTTATGTATTATAAAATATATCCGTAAGTTTGAAATTGTATTTTTATACTCGGATCTTGAGAATTTAGCCGTTATAATTATTAAAATCAAATAATTATATTAAAAAATTTACGAAGAAAAACAAAATTAAACCGTATGGATGCGATCTAAGATGTGAACATAGCTTACACAACAAAAATCAAATAATTTGAAAACCATTTGTTTCTTGATCATAAGCTCACAAAATTAATGCACAAAGTAAAAATCATCTTAAAAGCATATGATCGAGTGCTAGATGAACTTCAAAAAATTTGAAATTTTTTATTTGAGCTATTTTATCATCACATGTTAAATCAGTATGCTTGAATTTTTTTTTAAAAATATTTTTATAGGACTCACAGTTCAACCTTAAGTAATACATAACAGCCTTAATAGTTTTACGTGTTATTTAACCAATCAAGATTGAACCGTGAGTTATAAATATGTAATTTTCTTTTTAATTTGAACTGTATCGGTTCGATATACGGTGTTAAAATAAAAAAATTCAAATTTTTTGAAGTTCGTCCGTATCAAATAATATGCTTTTAAGATTATTTTTTCTTTCTACATTAATTTTGTGAGTTTACGATCAAGAAACAAATGGCCTTTAAATCAGCTAATTTTGGCTACGTAATCTATTTATATATTGTAAAATATATCCGTAAGGTTAAAACTGAATTTTTGAACTCAGATCTTGAGAATTTAGCCGTTATAATTATTAAATTCAAATAATTATATTAAAAAAATTTATGAACAGAAACAAAATTATAACCGTACGAATGCGGTCTACGATATTAACATATCAAGTGTTTAAGTTAATGTGTATTATAATTTTCGGTCAAAAAATACTTAATTTTCTTCGGCAAAATTCCAGCATTTTTAAATTTATACAACCATTCAGCTTTGATTGTTGTAACGTTTTCATGTGAGACTAAAATGTTCTTAGATGGAATTATAAATATTGCAAGTGAAAATATTAATCTACCAAGTGGAGTTATTGATTTACCAATTTAGAATGAATTTTCACTGAGAATTTCTTCATGTGGTACTATTTGTTCTTCTAAGTGGAACTTTGTGTTGACTAAACGAGACTTTCTAAATGCGAATTTTTGATATGGACTGAATTCAAAATATGTCAAATTAGTGCTTATTTAAATGAGCATTTCAATATGAATCTAATGAACCAAATTTGAGTAAATTCTGATACCGTATATGAAAGTTATAAAATTTTTAAGTTGGAGATTTGTTTTACCACGAATTGGACCAACCGGGAAGCGACACATATATCTTTGAAAAAGGACAATTGACAAGACAGAAGATGCATTTAATGCTCTCTTCTTTATTTGTCATGTGTATTCATGCTCATTCTTAAAATTTTAAAGTTCCACTTGGAATGAAAAATGTTCAACTTGTCAAAATAACAAGCTCAAATTAGTTTAATATACGAAACAATGAACAACAGTGAATAACAGTGACAAACACGTATTTCCGTACAGAAATTGCAGGAACCAGCTGCTTTGCAATTGGTCATTTCCGTCTGAAAACACCAACTGTCGGATTTAAGATGGACCTAATTTACAAATTATACTTTTAAGATGTTTTATTCCACTAAATCATGTCACAGTGTTCGTATTTTAAAAAGAAATATTATATAATATACAAAATTCATATTTGTAAATGTAAAAATAAACCATCACAAATAATTTGGTTTTAATAAAACAATTTTGGAATTTGATGAGTTTATATGAAAAATCAATTTGAAGTTGGGGCCCAGTTTCCAAGACAAAATTGAGAAAACTCCTTTCGATTTTGTATGATTATGAGGAAACTTCAATATAAAAAACATGTATTTTGGGCTTTATTTACCGTAGAAATAATTCAGTATGCTGCCACAAGAGACTGAAAGAGATTGGAAAATTTTAGACGCCCTTCCGACAGGTTGGTGGGATCTGTGTTCTGTCTCTCTGTTTCTTGCAATATTTATTAATATCCCAAGATACCAAAATACCCCTTAGCCAAAATTGCTAGTAATTACAAATCTGATAGTGATGCAACTTAAGAAAATTGATATAAGAGCCAATGTGGTTTCCTTTAAAAAGTTTTTTAATGCAAAGGGTCACGTGCTTTGAATACCACTGGAGTATGAGCAAATTTAGTTTTTTTTTAATTTTTTTTTTAAATACGATTAAGTTTTCTTTACTTCCCATTCGAAGTCAAGTTCTATTCCAATTTGCATACATTTCTCTGGTCATTAAATAGACTAAACCTAAATGCCTAAATGTCCGATGGTCGCAAGTTTGATCCTTCAAGGGTTGGTTTCAAAATAAATAATTAAATAAAAAAAAATAATGCGGCTGCTAATTAATTAAGAGGGAGAGGTCAAAGGACTAAAGTTATGTTGACTATACTCATTCTCTAATCCAAATTAATCAAATTAATCAGCTTTTTGTTTCAAAACTATACAAAGTTAAGCAGCGTCATTAACCGAGTTTGATTTATTATCCAACTTAATTAAATTAAGAATCTGCGTACATTAATCAGCTTGTTATAATAAAATCATGCACCACGACCTTGCATGCCATGCATGTGTACGGCTCTTGAAAAACCCTTGTATCAACTTTACTCGTGTGTGTTTCGTGTTGCAACCTACCCATCAAAATATTTGACTAGAATTATCTCCTGCTACTTTTCCAAAAAGAACTAGGTAGGTAACGTCTTCGTCATTCAAAGAACTTGTGCTTTTGAAGTAATTAGGGCGTGTTTGGTTGCCAAGACCGGACTTCGACTTACTTTTGATCGGAATTTTACGACATTTTTTGTAGCCAGATAATTTCGGCAGTCACCATAGCAAGGCTTTGAAACTCAGATTCAATTTGTTGTTTACAAGAGCTCCATAATATTGGATTTTTCGGAGAGATACACATATCCTATCTTCAGAGCGACAATTATCTAAACAAAAAGCTCAGTCCGGTCACATACGAAACTGCACCTGGTGTGAAATAACTAAAAGGTTACGAATGAATCTCATGAGATATGATACCCTTAGGACATGTTTGTTAGCAAAAAAAAAGTTGCCTCATGTTTTCACGCAACAAATGTTATGTTCCATGCGGCATTTGTTGCAAAAAAATGATCAAAATCCATTGTTTAGTTATCTTCAAGTTTTGCAATTGGATTTCCAAATCCAAACTATATTTTGTGTTTGGTTGAACAAAAAACTAAAGAAAATGTAACACTTGTTGCAAATTTGCACATGTGGCATATACAAAACTTATGTGGCATCCATAATAATTACTATACTCACCATTTCCAAAGTTGCAATTTGTTATAACCAAAATGAGTGCAACAAATATTGCACGAATTTGATACATTTTGTATCTCCATTTCCATTTTCATTTCCAACTCAAGTTTGTTGCTAACTAAACATAAGAAATGGTGATATTTTGCAACAAATGTTGCTTGCATCTCAGAATCCTATCTATCAAAAAAACCCTTGAGATGCTAATGAATTGAAGTTGGGTTTTGCAAAATCTGACAAACTTTGTTGATTACAAATAAACATCTTACATTGTACATATAAGATATTGTAAAGCATCGACCGCTATGATACTCGGTTGGATCTTTATATGGATTAGCATTGAACGTGTAAGAGGAACGCACGTAGATATCGGTGTAGGCATAAGCTTAGATGCATCTATCTTTGTTTGTACATGATGGAGGCGTGGATCTCACTCAGATGTTGTCCTCCGTCGATCTTGCTGCCAACAGTGTTGAACGGTTGAGATTTGAGATGAGAGTTGAGCGTGTGGATCTCAATGGGTTGTTGGTTGTTGTTGACGCCGAGCTACCTGCAAAGGAAGTCCCGGGGTGGGAAACCACCGTAGGACTCTCCGACGATCAAGTAAGTATCGAGAAATATTAAGGCAGAGCAGTGGCGTATTGGAATGAGTTCGAGTTACCTGAATCGTCTGGAAGAGGGGTTTATATAGCGGTCGTATGGAGCGAGCCGATACGAGATTCTCGCCGTCCGTTACGCCCATACGTCATGTTCGCGTTGATGGCAGAATATGCCCATTAATGGAGAAATAGGCTCATTAACGGCGAGATATGCCAGCGTGAAATGCGGAATGTGGTGTGACGGAGATCTCGCCGCGGCGAGATACACGGAGCCATTTCGGGGGCACCCGTGCTCCATGCTCCTGGCTAGACGAGGAAGCTGAGGAAGCTTAGCTCGGTGACAGCTCGGAGACGAGCGATAAGGCTGAGGAAGCTCAGCTCGGAGACGAGCGATGAGGCTGAGAAAGCTCAGCTCTATAATAGCTCGGAGACGAGCGAGGAGGCTGAAGAACCTCAGCTGTAGGATAGCTCGGAGGTGAGCTGTTGGCTGGTTGCTAGGCGAATAGGGAAAATACACCTAGGAGATCCTCTTTTTTTCATATATCGTCGTTAGAAGAGGATGCGTCTTGACCCATCTGATCCAATCGAGCCATTTTATCCATGAGCTCTTGGAAGGTCGTCGGCTTGAAGAGGGCCATATATGAGAACACCATTGAATTTGGGTCAAGGATGGCAATGAACATTCCCACGGCCGGAGTTTCGACTATGCGTTGCTCGCATTTTGATCTGAGATTTCGCCATTGGGTAACATATTGAACCCGGATCTCATTCGGTCGAACCCTTTCATTGACCACCACCGTCGGGGTAGTGTGAATTTACATTAGCGAATCTCTGACATAAGAGCGTCTCCATTTGTTCGAAGGTGTTCACGGAATCATTTTGCCACGCCCCGCTTCCCAGTATACGGGCAGAGGATGCGACGAGATCGCTACGTATTTACTCAGAAGTAAACACGCTAAACGTATCTAAGCAATATAAAATAAAATGTACACAAGAGACAAGATGTAAATAAACAACAACTTTATTTATTAACATTCTTTTTACAATACATCTTAAAGGTAAATATATGGAATGGAAAGCAATGCCTAAACAGTGGCATAACAGAAATGTAAAGGAAATGTACAAGTGAAACTAAAGCTCTAGATCTTCAGCAAACTGGTCCAAATTTTCGCTGCTGGGCTCTATCTCCAGTGAGTCCGAATCACCTGACGACATTCCAAAGAAGAAGAAAGAGAATGTCGTCAACGAACAAATCACTCGGTAAGTTCCGAAGAATGAGAGAAGTAAAATAGACAGAAAAGAGAGTATGACTATTATAATGTCGATTGTTATGTTAACGTAGTTGTTTGTAACTTGGTACAGAAGATGCCAGTGTATACGAGAGGAGTCCAACTTACACCATGGACTTTGGTAACCCGTAGTACAAGGCTCCGTCGATAATACCACGGAACAACGATATGGATGTAATTACGTCTTAAGTGACCACCTCGTGCCACCTTTAATATATTTCGTACTAGTCTACCCCTTTATAACCCCGTAGTGTTTATGTATTGATTGTATGGATTGTATTGTCTTGTCTTGTATTATAAATTGTATAGATGGATGACTTGCCGAAACCATGATATCAGTAAATGGAACGGATATAATGGATGGACATGTAAATGGAGTATATCCATGGTTCGGTTCAGTCAAGTTGTATAGATTGAATAGACGGATTCATGGATTCATGTTTTGTAGTTTGTACTTGAATCACATTCAAGCCAGATTAATTAGGTCGAGACTCAGTCTGAATCAGACACTTTTAAAAGAACTTGAAATCCTGATTGTTTTGGTGGTATCGGTAACTGCTGAACATGGACGGCAGGATTTGTGTCCTTTTCCAAGACAATTACCGTGTTGATAACACCATTTATTAAGCTGTCTACCTTAAATAGGCAAGCACCTATATCTCCGGCTCCCTGAGGCTCAAGAGACTGGTCCTGCTTAAACCTATGTTTACTAGGGTCCTTATTGTAATTTGGTATAACTTGAGGTTTTTTTATGTAAAATAGTTTTGTTATACTTTCAAAATATATTTCAAGTATTTAATTATCGTCTTTAGAGTTTTCTTAGATGTTTCTTTTATTCAATGTGACATTTTTAGTGAATATGATCTAGTTTTAAAGTATAAGGTATTTATTTGAAATATTGGAATTGTATGGTATTTTCTTGTAAATGGAATGCTTTTCTTGAATTTTGGAAATGTGGAATATTATAAATATTAAAAATAGATATTTTGATATTAATCACGTATATATTTATTTATTAAAAATATAAGTTTTATTTATAATAGAAATCACATTTTCTAAAGAAAAAATGTATTAAAAATCTTTCTAGATCGTATGCTCCTTGCGGAGGTCTGCATCTCACTCTACTAGGCCTGAGGATGTGCGATAATCCGCACCATACCGAACGGGTTTCCCAAAATGGGTTGTAAAGGTGCGATTGCAAAGATTTGTTAAATACACTTCTTATAGAAAAAGGTTTTATAAGTTGAAGGTAGTTATATGTAAAGTCGTATTTTCCCAAATCTATATTCCCAAATTCCATCGTGCTATGTTATATATGTGTGTTGTGAGGAGGTAGGTCATTATCTCATGAGTTTTCTCAGGTAATACGGTTTTAAAAGTTTAAGCATGTTGAAATGAAACATGAAGGTATTTTAATGTAAAGTGGAATAAAACTTACTACGGTTATTATTTTGATGTCAAACTTGTTCTATTGTCTTTTTTAATGATTACTAAATAATATATTAAAAGTTGTAGATTTGTTATTAAGAAAAAGTTGTATTTTTAAAAGAAAAGAGAATCGGAAGCCGGATAACTCCGCTTCCAACACGTTTTGAGAAGGTAAAGTTTAAGAATAGCAAAAGAGAGAAAGAAGGGGGACTTACTGGCTTTGATGAGAGGGGAGAGGTAGGAGGAGGTCTAGGATTCGTCGGTGTTTCGTTTCGTTGCCGGAAACTCCTTGTATCGTCGCCTGAACTTCGTCGGAGCTTCACCCTTTGTTAACTCCACTTGCACACTATGAGAACTTGGAAATTTCTTGAGTGTTTTGGCAGGGAATTGTGAGTGAGGAGGTATGAAATGAGGGTGGTATTTATAGGGAAAATTAGGATTTAGGGTGTTTAAAGAATGCATAGAAATATGCATTAAAAATTGGGATTAAATGGCATTT
Organism: Agapanthus africanus; assembly: GCA_030015575.1. Classification (NCBI taxonomy): domain Eukaryota; kingdom Viridiplantae; phylum Streptophyta; class Magnoliopsida; order Asparagales; family Amaryllidaceae; genus Agapanthus; species Agapanthus africanus. Next base: position 741,677,687 of record CM057337.1, read on the forward strand.
TATTGCTCTATGGAAATATTCAGAGTAAACAAACAATGTGGGGTTAGTGGGATAGCTGAAGAGGTGCAGGGGGTAAAGTTTGGAAGAATTTGGGACGGTTTGACCCGACCTCGCCAGATTTTTTGAGCTTGTCGCCGGTTTTGTACCGTCGGGTGGGGCTAGGGTTTAGGCCACGTGTCGGGGTCGCTTCAATTTTCCTCGTGCTTATGTTTATTTATTCTATAACTTACCTTATTACGTGTGTTGCACGTGTAGACTCTTGGGCTTCTAAAAGGTTAAAAGAATTTAAAGTAAAAAGAATATGTGGCTGATGGGATTTGAACTCTGTTGCTTTGGTTCAGCAGTGCAAGGGCTTACCAGTGAGCTACAAGCTCTTTCTTGCTGTTCAAAAGCAAATCAAACTTATAATCTGTGCTCAGGCTCAAGTACCCCTTTCTGTATTTTTGAAAAAAAATTGTACAGAAAGTTTATGGTTGTTACACATTTAGGAGTTCCGCATAGCATTCGAAGGCAATGCTCGCCAGATTGTCGACGAATTATCGGAGAAGCAGTATATCATTTCCTCCAGTGTTACCACATATGGACTTAAACCGTGTAATGTGCTGGTAATGGATTAGCGAGTGCTGGCACCTAAGCTGTTGGGTTACGGCAGCGTCCCGGCCATCAATCCATGGCCAAATGCGGATTTTTTTTATAAAACTTGGCGCTACCACAACCAATTACCTGTATCTACCCATAAGCCCTAAATAACAAAACATGCAAAGGAGTTAGAATGGTTATACCGAATAGATCCGTGTCCTTCGGTCTTCAACTATCATCCCAAGATCCTAGGGGCTTCCTTGATCAAGCTTGATCTCCGGTCTCCCTCCATCGAAGATGATCCACCCAAGAGTCTATGAAACGAGCTCCAACCTTATATCAGAGACGACTAGGGCACCTAGATCGCTACTTTAGATACCGTAGATGAAGTAGAGAGTGATGAAGGATTAATTTGTCTCAAGACACCTAAGGATTCTCAACTCATGAGAGGGTTTGGGTGGAGCTAGAGGAAGAAGAAAATGCCATGAGAATGAGATGCTGAGAGCAACTCAAGAGAGAGAAAAAGAAATGAATAATGGCTTGTTTGATTATTGTGTGTTGTGAGAGTTGATTAGAAATAATGGAGCCATCACAATAAATATGTCAAGTCTCCAAAATATCTAGAGTCAACAAAAATATCTCAAGTAAACATAATCTCACAACAAACAAAACCCTAAGCATGCTAAAATAGTAACCATGGGTCACTAATTAGTCATGCCACCAAAAATGAAATAAACATCTCATTCTACACCTCAATAACCTTTTAATCCAAAAAGTTCTAAACCATGATGAGGTGTAATCTTCTAAAAGTGATCTTGTAATAAATTACAAGAATACCCATCAATCGTATATACATACCCGCATCCGTATTCTGAAGAATACGAATACAAAAAGACGAAAAAAATCCAACAATATAATACTAGGATCCGGCTTAAACCAAAGCCCATTAGTATTATCCGTCCGAACATCATCCGTGCACAAGTACACGTATGTGATCGAATCTTACCGTAAAACCATACAGCCTCTACATCGTTTCGCCCGAAGCAGGGAAACCCTCTGTGTGGGACTCTAAAGACTCGTCAATACGTTGGCAGTGGGTTTAACCACAAGCACTTCAGCGGCACTAGCTGTACGTAATGGCTACCCAGGTATTGAGCGAAAGGGAGGCCGACGAGCAAACTCATCCTAAAATCTTTACTGAGCCTGACGGTGACAATATCCGTACAGTTCGGTCCGTTCGTCTATGAGTATCGCATATCGAGTCTAGGGGGTGGATAGAATCAGACCCCTAATAACGCGACATTTAGTGTCGGTATGAAGCCCATCACCACCTGAGAAACTACTGATCCGAATCAGTAATTCTCGACTACCTTGGCCAAGAATTTCTGGTGATGGCCACCCGTGCACTCCGCGATATCTACCCCCAATACCGGGAGAGACGAATCCCCTGACGATCTGCTCACTGCCTCCATGTGGCTCGGGACTGTACCCAATTAAAACCTGTTTGCATGACTCCTTTGAGCCGTGGTAGGGTAGTAATCAAAGCACAGTGGGAACTCACACAAGACAAATGATGATCTCAGGTCGATAGACTAACCTGTACACATGTCACCAAGGAACTGCTATCTGACAATAGGTATAATAACAACTAGCATGTTCCCGGCGAGTCCGTCCGGTGTACTTATAACCCAATGAGCACTTGTATACATCTTAGGTGAACCAACTAACACCAATAGCTTGTGATACCAGCCACCGCCCCTCGTCGGGGTCTCGATCAGTATACACTAGTCTACTCTTGGAGTATCGATGCCCAGTCTCGAAACTCCCACGACTAGGGACATTTTAAGGATGTGCTTATAGACCACCCAGCTCCCACGTATATGATCGCTATCATACTGCTGGTAGTCAAGTAAGGATCCTATGGGCTCTATTAACATATAATAGTGATCTGTAATGTCACCTGAAGTATGTACACGATGATAAAGACAAACCAGATAGCATACTATTATCTTGAGTAAGACTGTCCTACCGGTATAGGTCATCCCTCAATCATTGCAATCACGTGCCTGCGATCCAATAATTGACTTGAGGGAATTATAGCCAACATAAGCAAGCATCTCCTGCATCTTTTCGTGTTGCAGTTGAGCTTTTGTCGGAGATCGAGTATGCAGTCCGTGACTAGTAGAAGCTCGAACTTCATCTTTGGAGTTCACCATGTGGACTGTATTACCACCATGCCCCCAGGCTTGGGGCGTTTTGAGTTTTGGTCTTTAGAGTTTTCCTCGGGCGCTTGAGCTTTATCTGGCTTCTCTATTTTGTAAGAAGCTATTTTGGGAGGAACCATCGTATTAGGAACCGTCTTGGGATGAGTCCCCATATATTTGGAAGGGGAGTTGTCAGAGTTTAGCTGACACTTAGGGGAAGAGCCGCGGATAACGACTTAGTCCTTCACTTGCTTCCACACCTTATATATAGTGTTGGCTATAGTGCCCTCGAGTCAATTATTGGATCGCATGCACGTGATTGCGATGATTGAGGGAGGACCTATACCGGTAGAACAGTCTTACTAAAGATGATAGTATATTATCTGGTTTGTCTTTATCATTGTGTACATGCTTCAGGTGACATTACAGATCACTATTACATATTGATAGAGCCCATAGGATTCTTACTTGACCACCAGCATTATGATGGCGAACATATACGTGAGAGTTGGGTGGTCTATAAACACATCCTTAAAATATCCCCAGTCGTGGGAGTTTCGAGACTGGGCATCGATACTCCAAGAGTAGACTAGTGTATACTGATCGAGACCCCGACGAGGGGCGGTGGCCGGTATCACAAGCCATTGGTGCTAGTTTGTTCACCTAAGATGTATACATGTGCTCATTGGGTTATGAGTACACCGGAAGGACTCGCCGGGAATATGCTAGTTGGTATTATACCTATTGTCAGATAGCAGTTCCCAGGTGACATGTGTATAGGTTAGTCTATCGACCTGATATCGTCATTTATCTCGTGTGAGTTCCCACTGTGCTTTAATTACTACCCTACCACGGCTCAAAGGAGTCGTGCAAACAGGTTTTAGTTGGGTACAGTCCCGAGCCACATGGAGGCAGTGAACGGATCGTCAGAGGATTCGTCTCTCCCGGTATTGGGGGTTGATGTCGCAGTGTGCACGGGTGGCCATCACCAGAAATCCTTGTCCAAGGTAGTCGAGAATTACTGATCTGGGATCGGTAGTTTCTCAGGTGGTGATAGGTTTCATACCGACACTAAATGTCGCGTTATTAGGGCTCTGGCTTTATCCACACCCTAGACTCGATATGCGATACTCATAGACGGACGGACCAGACTGTATGGATATTGTCACTGTCAGGCTCAGTAGGGGTTTCAGGATGAGTTTGATCGTCGTCCTCCCTTTCGCTCAATGCATGGGTAGCCGTTACGCACAGCTAGTGCCACTGACGTACTTGTGGTTAAACCTACTGCCAGCATATTGACTGGTCTTTAGAGTCCCACACAGAGGGTTTCCCTGCTTCGGGCGAAACGTTGTAGAGGTCGTATGGTTTTATGGCAGGGTTCGATCATATACGTGTACTTGTGCACGGATCATGATCGGACGGATAATACTAGTGGGTTTTAGTTTAAGCCGGATCCTAGTATTATATTGTTGGATTATTTTCGTCTCGTTGTATTCATATTCAGTCGGAATACGGATGCGGGTATTTATATACGGATGAGGGGTATTCTTGTAATTCGTTACAAGTTTACTTTAGAAGATGACATTTCTTTTGCTATAAACATTTAGGGTTTAAATGTTTATTTAAGTGGAAGTGCGAGTCATTGATTCATGCATGACCACATAGGTGTAACTCATGGTGGCATGATGTTATTTTGTTTGTGGTGTGGGATATTTGTTGTGAGCCATGGGATATTTTTTCTTGAGTTGTTTTCTTTAGTTGCTAGCATACTACAATATATAACTCACAACAAATAACTCACTCTTACAAAACTGACAAGAAAAGAGCTGCCATCATTTTTCTTCACATGCTCTTTTCTTTTGCCTCACACTTTCTCTCCATGGCATCTTCTTCAACCTCCACCCTACATGTCTCATGTGTTGAGAAACCTAGGGTGTATTGAGACAAAGTAATCACATACACTCTCTACTTCATCTTGGCTATCTAGGTTAGCAAACTAGATACTTGAGTTGCTTCAGTTTTGAGGTCGGATCCTGTAATACAAACTCTCGAGGTGGATTGTCTTCGATGGGGGAGACCGAAGATCAAATATGATCGAGCAAGCCACGAGGAGATTGGGACAGAGGTTGAAGACCGAAGGACACGGATCATTCGGTATAACCTTTCTAAACTCCTTTTCATATAACTAGTTTAGGGTTAATGGTCGATCCGTAGATTAGAGTTCCGTTAGCGCTGGTTTTTTAAAGTTTTTGTTCCACATTTGGCCACGGATTGATGGCCGGGGCGCTGGCGTAACCCAACATATAGATGATGAAAGTTTTTTTAGGGAGCGAACCGGTTTATGCTCTCTTTGCATCTCCGTGGTTTGCGAAGACTTTTTCAATACCGCGATGGGGGAATTTTTCCTGACCTTTCGCAGCAGTTCAAACCTGTTCCCGGTTGGAACAACAGCATTCGCCGTTAGAGTTGGAATCAGCCCAGACGGAGAACTGCCCCCAGCTCGTCTTATTTGACACTCGTTTCGGCATCGATGATGTCTTACGACTCAGAGTTTTATCAGTCTCAAGAGTTTGTTGAGCTTGGCCCCTGCTTTCTTTGAGAGCATGAGTATTATGCCCTCTGCATCGACGTTGGTCTTTGGCAGGTGCCAGTTGTTCGAGAACTGATTCCGTCGGCAAAGCTGCAGTTTGAGGAGCCGGTCTGTGGAAGACAGATTTCTTCTGGGCTTCCTCCTTCGACGTTGAGGCACCGAAGGTAGGAGGCGGGAATATCGACCCAAAGAAAAGCTCACTGATTTCTTGAAGAGCCGGATTGCAGAGATTTGAGGCTGCAAGTGGCCCATACTTGACTCCACCAGATGTGATAGAGCCTGAGTTGTGTTGAATGGAAGCAAACACCATTCTAGAAAGAAATGAAACTCTGCTTCAGTATCTCATCACCCAAGGGCAATTACAAACATGTATATTGCGATTATTTGATTGCGGAAAAACACGACACACGAATGTGGAGTGGAAAAAGGAAGAGGTCCCACCAGGCGTGCCATAATCTGTTTATCTCCGAAGACCGGACCGAGATGCGGAGGACGTCTAACCTAAATTTGGGGGAAGATGTTATTTGGACATATCCACCTCTCCAAAAACGCTAAGTTGATTTATGACAACATATATCGGAAGTTTGGATAGATGCGACCGATATAGTAGACTTTATTAGATCCCCCCTTATTTGTGAGGGTTTTTTTTTTATTGTGGGGACGCTCTTCCCTGCAGGCGCAAGCCCCTGCAGTTAATTACGTTATCGCGTTGCGATAACCACTTTCTCCTGCTTCAGTAGTTCACTTTATGTCGTGTATTTTTTGTTTGTTAAGGTTGTCCTTGGATTGTATACGAATACTAATTTATGTCGTCGCCCGTAAGACGCGGATTAGTCCAAATCCGTACATTTTAGATTTGGGGTTTGGGTCAAGGATTTTCTTGACGAGGTCCACGTTGGTAGTTTGATTTGCTAATGGGAATGAATTTAGGACGCAGATCTCATATAAATGAGGTCCATTGGTTCATATAAAATTTGGGTTTGATCTAATGATCGATAGTCATATTTGAGACTAAGATCGACTTATGAACAGTAAGCATATGGCTCAACCGATCGTTAGCTCATATATGAATAGCCCATGGACAGTATACGGTAGTCATTATGGAGACAGTCCGCATGGCAAAACATATTAGTTTAAGGACATTTCGGTCCAACATTCATCTTGCGCGTACATGTATTTGTTATGTGGCGGAGTGAACGATGGTAACATGGAATGCGTCTAATTTGGGGCGCGATCCGATTTTAGGTGTGCATGTCAATTTGGAAGTGCATCAATGTGAGATGTAATATTCCCTACCTTGATGAAATTTTATATCAAGTGGGGACGAGAAAAGAGTTGTTGGTTGTCGGGACCCGCCACCTTTCTGAAGAATTTGAGAAATTACAACGACATATATCAGAATTGTGGAAAGATATACCCTTGAACCAAATCCCGTATTTGAGGGAAGATGTCATGGTGGACCTAAGAATCGTTAGTCATACTTGAGACTAAGCGTACCTTAGAAGATATGAGATGAATATCTTTAGTCATATATAGGACTAAGATCAGATTGGAGATTGGTTTGGATATCATGAATATAAGCTTAGTCAATTTGGGCTAAGATTGGGTTTCTGTAATACCCAGCAGTGCTAAGCACTCAATTGCATATAGTGCTCACGTGTATATCACGTGAGGCGCTATAATAGTGCTAAGCACTAATTTTTCTCTGTCACTCACGTGTGTTTCACGTGAGGTGCTGAGCGTCTAGCGCTCACGTGTGTTTCACGTGAGGCACTCAGCTTTGGGCGCTCACGTATGTTTCAAGTGAGGCACAAAGCTTTTGGTTTCTTTTGAGCGCTGTTTCATGTGAGGTGTTAAGTTCTTTGGAGATTTAATCTCTGTTGATATTTTTAGTGAACATATATCTCTGTTAATGGTATTTTAACCATTAACGATCACTAAGATCACTATTTTAAGGATCTGGATCGTGTTCTTTAAGAACTAAGTTCTTGATTTGAAGGAACCAAGTTCCTGGAGTATTATGGACTCTATCTTCTCCATGTACTTTTATCCATGTTCTCCTATTCATGTTTTCAAAGAGGTTAAAGCCTTGTTAATGGTATTTTGACTATTAACGATCACCAAGATCACTATTTGAGGATCTGGGATCATGTTCTTTAAGAACTAAGTTCTTAATTTGAAGGAACTAAGTTCCTGGAGTATTATGGACTCTATCTTCTTCCATTTCTTCTCTCATGACTTTTTTTTAATCTTGTTCTTCCCTGAATATTTGATTCTTAAGAATAAGATTTTCCCGATTAGAATTAAATTCTCAACTTATGAGAGATTTGTCTTGTGGATCTCAGATCCTTTAAAAGAACTAAGTTCTTTTAAAGGGTTAAACCCTTAGATATGCTATGATAGGTAAAAGAGATGTTTTGATCTCGGTGGTTTCTTTACCTAAGGTTTTAGAGGAGGAAGATCTTGTACTTCGAAGAGAATTAAATTCTTTGTTATCGCCTTCTGTATTTCTACAGAAGCTTATGGGGGGCCTCCTCTTTTTTTTTTCTTCCTTTTTTTAGATTTAATCTCTTTACTCATATTTATAGGAGAAGAGAAAAATCGATTTGTTGGAGGAAATCTCTCATTGAGAGATTATGGTTGATTTCATAATCAATCGAAATTGATCTTAAAGATCAACCGGTGAAGTTTATTCACCGTTGGATTTTTAATCCAAAGGCTCTCTGTTTAACAGAGAAGATTTCTTATTTGTTTTAATAAGATTAGGAAAATATTTTCCTAATATAGAATTTTATTCTTTCATATGAATATCTTGTTAATTTAACAAGATTAGGAAGATATTTTCCTGACATAGAATTTAATTCTGTTATATGAATATCTTGTTAGTTTAACAAGATTAGGAAGATATTTTTCTAACATAGAATTTTATTCTATCATATGAATGATGAGTGATTTTATAATCACCGTTGGATCTTTGATCCAAGGGTCCTCTGTTTAACAGAGAAGAGCTTTCTAGTTTGAGAAAGATCAGGAAAATATTTCCCACATGGAATTTAATTCTATCAGATGGTTTAATTGGTGATATTTTATCACCATTGGATTTTAAATCCAAAGATTCTCTGTTAGAAAAAGATCTTTCCATATTAGAAAGGTCAGGAAAAATATTTCCCAAATAGAATTTAATTCTATCATTTGATGATTTTAAATCACCGTTGGATTTTTGATGCAACGGCTCTCTGTTTAACAAAGAATCTTTCTCTTTTAGAAAGATCGGGTGAAGTATTTTCCCAAAATAGAATTTAATTCTATATAGAATTTAATTCTATATAGAATTTAATTCTATCTGAAACTAGTTCTTCAAAAGGTATGTTCTCACGTGTTTAACACGTGACCCCAGTGTGGGTTTTAACCTGTTTTTATTTAGCACTCATATACTTTGCATATGAGAGCATATAAGTGCTCACGTAAGGCCAGTTTGGCCTGTTGGTTATTTATTTTCTGCCCTTATATGCTTTACATATAAGCACTGCCAGTTTGACCCTTTTGGTTATTTATTTTCAGCGCTTATATGCTTTGCATATAAGCGCTCACATGTTTAACATGTGATGCCAAACTGTGAGAATTCTTTTCCTCTTTCTTCTCTCCCCTTTTTATAAGGGAACAAATAGCTCTTAGCCAAAAAAAATTGGCGGGAACAAATGCCCCCCACTACTTTGCCCACGTAAGTATGTACGTGGGTGAAGTAGTGCAAGGTTATGCATGACCATAAAATTGATGGCTTAGGAGACAAGTTTATGATCCTTTTAGCCTATGACTTTTTTCATATTTATGAGCCGGAAGGGTCTCAAGAAGGTTTTTCTCCCTATGAGTCTTTAGGATCTCATAGGTGCATATTCTCCCTAGAAATCGTGAGGATTCCTAAGTGTTCATCGCCTCCGTGAGTCGTAAGGATCTCACTCAGGTATTTTTTTCTTACGAGTTGTGAGGACCCGTAAGTAGCTTCTTTATTTCATTGGCTTGTAACTTTAGTGAATGTAGCCCGTGGATAGTATACAAGAGTCCATCTTGACCTCCTTGTAAGGCAATGATGGCTTAGGAAACAGGTTTAGACCTGTCGCCTAAGGCTTTTCAATTTTATGAGCTGTGAGGGTCTCATAAAGATGTTTCTCCCTACGAGTCGAGAGGATCTCGTAGGTGTATTTTCTCCTTAGAAGTCATGAAGACCCCTAAGTACGTTTTCTTTTGAGAGTCGTAAGGATCTCATAAGAGAATTTTCCCCTTACGAGTCGAGAGGACTCGTAAGTGGTTTCTCCTACTCATCGGTATGCGATTTTGGAGAATGCGGCCCGTGGATAGTATACAAGAGTCAGTTTGGACCTACTTGTAGGGCCACAGTTCTTAGAAAACGGGTTGATATCCCCGTTACCTAAGCCTTTTCATCTTCATGAGTCGTGAGGGTTTCATAAAGATATATTTCCCTACGAGTCGAGACGAGTCGAGAGGATCTCACAGGTGTATCCTAACGTGAAATATAGATAACCCCTTTTTGATAGACGTATGTTATGTTTGTAGTATTAGGTTTAAGTCCATCGTACCGTCGTGTTGGCTGATGTATTTCTCGATATGCAGTCCCTTAGGTTGCTATTCGAGTAGCCCTACGACTGTCGTGTCTCTGATCCCTTCTGAAGCTGGACAAGATGTTTTCAAGTAATGTTCTTAAGTTGGAATATTCATATTATTGTCGGAAGGTCAAGCGTTAGGTATTTGCCGTGACGCTTTTTTAATTGAGATTTGGCTTAATTTGAAGCCCCGATGAGTCATAACCGCACCTTTCTGGGGTGGGATGATCTCCAATGATCTTTAGGCTTTGCATGTATTGCCGTTAAGACCCGAAGCTAGGATTATGCTGTCACTTCGTTTTTTATTTGATGATGTCACGCCCGATTCTTCGCTAAAGTAAGGTAGACATCCGAATGACTTCTGCGCTGTCTGTATTGCAATCGAGATCCGGAGCTAGGAATATGCCATTGCTCCAATTTTATTTGACAGTTACGTCCGCACCTTACTGGAATGAGATGGAACGTCGAGATGATCTCTAGGCTGTAGATGCTGTCATCAAGATCTGGAGCTAGGAATATACCGCCACTCTACTTTTATTTGACCCTTGGGTCCTTGTTTACGTCGCATCTGCACCCTGTTGGAAATGAGGAAGAACGTCGAGATGATCTCTAGGCCGTAGATGTTGCCATCGAGATTCAGAGCTAGGATTTTGCTATTACTCCACTTTGATTTGTCTCCTTAGAGATACCATGTCTGCACTCTGCTGGAGTAAGAGGGACGTTGAATTGGTTTTTAGACCACATATATTGCCATCAAGACTTGGAGTTAGGAATATAGCGTCACTCCATTTTCGTTTAACCCTTGGGTCATTGTTGGCGTCGCGTCTGCACCTTGCTGGAATGAAAAGGACGTCGAGTTGATCTCTAGGCTGTAGATGTTGCCATCAAGATCTGGAGCTTGGAATATGTCGTTGCTCTGCTTTTGTTCGACCCTTAGGTCCTTGTTGACATCGCATCTGCACCCTGTTGGAAATGTGGAAGAACGTCGAGATGATCTCTAAGCCGTAGATGTTGCCATCGATATCTGGAGCTAGGAATATGCCGTCACTTCACTTTTGTCTGACCGTTGTGTCCTTATTGACGTCGCATCTGCACCCTGCTAGAATGAGAAGAACGTTGGTACGATTTCTAGGTTGTAGATATAGCCATTAAGATCCGGAACTAGGATTTTGCCATCACTCCACTTTTGTTCGACCCTTGGGTCCTTGTTGACATCGCATCTGCACCATGTCAGAATGAGAAGGTCGTAGAGATGATTTCTAGGCTGTAGATGTTGCCATCAAGATCTGGAGCTAGAAATATGTCGTTGCTCCACTTTTATATATTTGACCCTTTGGTCTTTGTTGATGTTACGTCTGCACCAAGAAGGACCGTCGAGATGGAGCTAGGATTTTTCTATTACTCCGTTTTGATTTGATCATTTAGTCTTTGATGACGTCGCGTTTGTACCGAGAAGGGACGTCGAGTTGGGGCTAGGATTTTGCCATTACCCCGCTTTTATTTGACCCTTGGGTCCTGTTTACCGCCGAAAACAGAGACGAACTGGGATTGATCATCTTGCCTGAATTTGGGGGAATATACTATTTAGAAATATCCATCTATCTCTCCGAAGATACCAAGTTGATTTATGGCACCGTATATCGAAGGTTTAGATAGATATGACCGTTGTAACAGACTTTATCAGATCCCCCCTCATTTGTGAGGTTTTTTTTATTGTGTGGATGCTTTTCCCTGCAAGCGCAAGCCCCTGCAGTTAATTATGTTATCGCATTGCGATAACCACTTTCTCCTTCTCCATCAGTTCATTTCGTATTGTGTGTTATTTTGTTTGTTAAGGTTGCCCGTGGATTCTATACAGAGACTAGTTTATGTCGTCGTCCGTAGGACGCGGATTAGTCCAAATCCGTATATATTTTGGGTTTGAACTTAGCCTGTATGTATTCCGTCAGTTCAAAAGATACTTTATTTTCATTTAAGGACCGTTAATTCAGTTTGAGATTAAGACCGACTTAAATATACGAGCATTTGGGCTCAGTTTATTTTTAACTAAGGATACGTTAGCCTTATTTGAGGTTAAAATCAACTTAGTAATGTTTTAAGGATCATTTTATTTAGTTCAGATCTAAAAACAAAGCATTTGGGCTCAGCTGCAAAGAACTACAGAGACTTAGTCAATTTGGGCTTGGTCTATTCAGTCTTGGGCTTTTCTTTTTGTTTTATTCAGAAGTACTAAGCACTTATCTGTGGCTCTGACGCTCACGTGAGAAACACGTAAGGCGCTCAGACATTGGTGATGTCCAATCAGTGCTAAGCACTTAGTCATTTTGATCGAATATAGAGTGCTAAGCATTTGGTGTGGCGCCCATGTGGGAAGCACGTGAGGCACTAAGACATGGGTGCTGCCCAATCAGTGCTAAGCACTTAGTCATTTTGACTTAATTTTATAGTGCTCAGCACTTTTATACAGCCCTCACGTGGGAAGCACGTGAGGCGCTGAGTGTTTTATTTTGTTGGGCGCTCACGTAGGAAGCACGTGAAGCATTCAGCCTTTGTTTTGGTGGCTCACATGTGTTTCGCATGATTGCTTTGTTTTTTGGGTACTGAATTGCTTTGTTTTTGGGGCGCTCATGTGGGAAGTACGTGAGGCATTCAGTCTTCGTTTTGGTGGCTCACATGTGTTTCACGTGAGGCACTGGGTTTCTTTGTTTTTGGGCCCTCACGTGGGAAGCACGTGAGGCGCCAAGTTCTTTTCTTTCAGAGATTTAATTTCTGTTAATGGCATTTTGGTCATTAATGATCACTTAGATCTCTGCTTTGAAGATCTGAGATCAATTTTATTTAAGAACTAAGTTTTTTATAAGAACTAAGTTGTTTACGTAGGGTTAAACCCTATTTTTAAAGGAATTAAATTCTTAGAACATATGTTTTTTCTTTCTCTTTCTTTTTAACCTAGTTCTTTTCCCCTAGATTTTGAGTTTGAAGAACAGAATCTCCTCGATGAGAATTAAATTCTCAACTTGTGGGGAGATTTGCTTTGCAAATCTCAAATCAGAGAAAGAACTAAGTTCTTTTTTTTATGAAGGGTTAAACCCTTGTTTTCGTTTATACTAGGCAAATGAGATATTTTGATCTCTTCTTTTTCTTTACTTAGAGTTTGAAAGGAGAGAGATCTTCTTCTTCAAAGAGAATTAAATTCTCTGTTTTTGTGACTTCTGTCTTTTGGTTTGCAGAAACTTGGGGGGTCGATCCTCTCTTTGAGACTTGAAGTCTCGGGTCCTTTATATAGAGGAGGAAAGTTTGTTGATTAGTTCTAGAAAATCTCTCATTTGAGAGATACCAATTGATTTTGTTGGTCTCAAAGATTATTCAGGGGATTCTATCCACCATTGGATCTTTGATCCAGAGAGTTTCTGTTTAACAGAATATATTTTCTTGTTTTTAACGGGATTATGGAAATATTTTCCCAAATATAGAATTTAATTCTGTCAGACGGTGATTTTTAATCACCGTTGGATTTTTAATCTAAGAGCTCTCTATTTAACAGAGCACATCTTTCTTTGTTTAGAAAGATATAGGAAAATATTTTCCTATTTCATTGAATCTTTGATCCAACAACTTTCTGTTTAACAAAAAATATCAGAAAAATTAGGGATATATTTTCCTCCAATAGAATTTAATCCTATATTTGATGATTCACCATTGGATCTTTGATCCAAAAGCTATCTGTATGACAGGGAAATATTTTCCTAAAAAATAGAATTTAATTCTATACAAGATGGTGCTCTCACGTGTTTAACACGTGACCCTGGTGTGGGTTTCAGCCTGCTTTGCATATGAGCACTCACGTGTTTAACACGTGAGGCCAGTTTAGCCTATAGGCTATTAAACCACAGCGCTTTTGCATAAAAGATAGAATTTAATTCTATATATGGAGTTTGATTCTATCTGAAGCTAATGCTTCAAAAATGTGTTCTCACGTGTTTAACATGTGACCCTAATATGAGTTTTAATCCGTTTATTAGTGCTTATATGCTTTGCATATAAGTGCTCATGTGTTTAACACGTGAGGCATGTTTAGCCTTTAGCGTTTGCTTTCAGCGCTTATATACTTTGCATATAAGCGCTCATGTGTTTAACACGTGAGACCCAAAATGTGGGAATTCTTCTCTTTTTTCTTCTCTCCATTTTTTTTATAAGGGAACATGTCCTTGATGGCGTCGAGTCTGCACCGAGAAGGAACATCGAGCTGATATCTAAGCTGTAGATGCCGCCATCGAGATTTGGAGCTAGGATCTTGCTGTCACTCCAGTTTTATTTATTTGACCCTTTGGTCTTTGTTGACGTTACGTCTGCACCGAGAAAGAATGTCGAGCTGGAGCTAGGATTTTGCCATTACTCACCTTGGGGCCTTATCGACACCACGTCTATACTTTGTTGGAGTAAGAGGGACGTCGAATTGGTCTTTAGACTGCATACATTGCCATCGAGACCTGAAACTAAGATTTTGCTATCACTCCACTTTTGTTCGACCCTTGGGTCCTTATTGACGTTGCATCTACACTGATAAGGAACGTTGGGATAGTCTTTAGACTGAGATGTACCGTCAAGATTTAGCTCTCCCTTCGACAGAGCCTGGTGGGAAGATATGGTTCCCTTTATTTCATTTAAGCCCATGGATTGTATACAAGATTCAGTATGGACTACGTGCAGGGCAGAAATTTTTTTATTTTCCATTTTTTTATTTCCGCGATACTGTATCATTTCAGTTTTTATATCGTGAAAATCGCGATTGCCCAATCGTTTTGGCTATTTTTCGCGGTGCCCCAATCATTTCGGTTATGTCATTTTTTTATTTTTTTACTCGTTGCTTTTTATTGCGAGTTGCCCAAGCATTTCGGCTGTTTCATATGCATATATTTTTTTGGCTCGCTGATTTTTATTGCGAGTTGCCCCATTATTTTGGCTATTTTTATATCCATATTCTTCCTTACTCGCTTATTTTATTGTGAGTTGGGGATTTGGGTCCTGATACCAATTTTGGCATCAGTATCACTATAACTGGAATATTGTCAGGAGTGAATCATCATTTGCCATGAGAGAACTTGGAGTTTGACACCTGTTTAGGCATTGGTATCATTACAACTGGAATATTGTCAGGAGCGAATTATCATTTACCTTTGTCAATTTGAACAAAGATGGCTTAGCAAACAGGGTTAGGATCCTGTCGACTAAGGCCTTTTGACTTTATGAGCCGTAAGGGTTTCATAAAGGTATTTCTCCTTACGAGTCAAGAGGATCTCGTAGGTGTATTTTCTCTTTAGGAATCGTGGGGATTCCTAAATGATATTTTCTCTTATAAGTTGTAAGGATCTTACAAGAATATTTTCTCCTTATATGTCAAGAAGATTTACAAGTGTTGTTCACCATATGTGGATATTTCTCGTCATTGGTGGAACTCGGTTGGAACATATTTTGTTCGTGCCCGTGGATCGTATACAAGTGTCAGTACTGAACTACTTGTAGGGCAGAAAAACTTTGTAGGGTTTTGGTGGGTTAAGAACAGTTTTAGATCCCTGTAACCAAAGACTTTTGAATCTCATGAGCCGCGAAGGTCTCATAGAGGGGAATTCTCCTTACGAGTTGTGAGGATCTCGTAAATGTAATTTCTCCATAGGAATCGTATGGTCTCCTAAGTGTGTTGATCCTTTATGAGTCGTAAGGATTTCACGCAGGTATTTTCTCCTCACAAGGTCGAGAGGATCTTGAAAGTGCACGCAAATTTTTTATTTTACGAGTTTGCGCCTTTTCAGGGTTTTCCCAAACTCGCCGACAGTTCTGCTATTTTTACTCACGGCGCCCTTTCTGGTTTTCATCCATGCCCATTTGTTTGTAGACATACCTTTTTTGTTTTTTTTTGTTTTTTTGTTTTTTTAACGAGTTTGCGCCCTTCCGGGTTTTTACAAGCTCCCCGGTAGCCCTACTGTTTTTACTCACGGTGCCTTTTCGGGTTTTCATCCGTGCCCATTTCGCTTGTGGACGTATCTTTTTTTTGCGAACGGTGAAACTCTTAAAAGTAGCTTCGTCGCAGGTGTCCCATCTATTTGCCGGTGAGACTTAGGGTGGCTTCATCGTTGGAGTAGCTGTGTAGCCAGTGGGTCTTCAGTTGCAACTTTCGTCGTTGGGACTTTGATTGCAATATAGATCTCAAGAGAGCATATCGCCGTATTTATGGCGATGCGCTAGTTTAGGGTCATTTCGGTTTATCATTGCCGTATTTGGGGCGACGCTTTAGTTTAGGGATGTTCCGGTCCATTATTGCCGTATTTGGGACGGCTATTAGTTTAAGGACGTTCCGGTCCATAGTTTATCATTTGGTCGAGGAGTTACATAACTCATTCCTTCCAACTCTTGTTTGCTGAGGCGCTGCCACCTGTCCTCTGTTTGCATGGACACTTCATGCCTTAGGTTATCTTCACGCTCTTGGACTGCATCATTTATCATCATACCAATCAGGTTGTTTTTGCGGGAAATGCCGGGCATTTTACACGGCACCTTCCCCCTGCTCATCAATATCGCTTTCTGACGTTGACGAACATCTTCTTCATATACGAAGGAACGAGATATTGCGTCACTCCTTCTGCTGAGTCTTCTTTCTTGGAAGAATGAACTTGACTTAGGGGTTTCCCCCCTCATCATCTGATTCGGAGTGGGACATGGATTCCACATCCCTTCCATGGTTTTTTTGTTCAAGCGGGCTATTCTACTTGATTGCTGGACCCGTTTTATAGGTACCTTAATATCCTTTCTGTTCTTTGAAGAAAGGACCATCTCGCGCAGAGATTCCTCCGCAAACGAGCAAGATGCCCCTTGCGTATATTTCGGGAGAGCGAGTATTCGCGTCCCTAATCATTCGAAGGGTAGAACCCGTGCTGTCGCTATTTTGGCGACGGATTGCTTCTGAGCTGCTCATTTTTTTGTTAAGCATTGACGACAAACGCCTCCTTACCTCTGTTTTTCATATATCTTCATCGGAAGAGGACGTGTCTTGACCCATCTGATCCAATCGAGCCATTTTATCCATGAGCTCTTGGAAAGTCGTCGGCTTGAAGAAGGCTATCTATAGGAACACCTTTGAATTTGGATTAAGGGTGGCTATGAACATTCCCACGGCCGGAGCTTTGTCTATGCATTGCTCGCATTTTGACAAGAGATTTCACCATCGGGTAACATATTGAACCCGTGTCTCATTCAGTCGAACCCTTTCGTTGACCAACGCCGTTAGGGTAGTGCGTGTATTTACATTAGCGAATTTCTGACAGAAGAGCATCTCCATTTGTTCGAAGGTGTTCACAGAGTCATTTAGGAGTTTTGCATACCATTCGAAGGCAATGCCAGCCAGACTACTGACGAACTGTCGGAGGAGCATTATATCATTTCCTCCAGTGTTGCCACACAAGGACTTAAACGCGTGATGTGCTAGTGAGGATTCCCGGTTCCTTCGTATATGTGGAACGTCGGAAGTATGTATTCTGGCGGGTACTGTATTTGATTGTAGCATGCCGGATACGGTTGACCAGTCTTGATTGACCTATTTGCGGCTTTACTGGTATAGTGAGCTTCGATTTGCTGAGTGATATATGCGTCCAGCTTTGCTTTTGGGATCGTTTCCTCCTCAGCCGTTGATGAGGCTCGTAGAGAATTTGAAATGTCAACCTCGTCTTTAAGAGCGACTACCGACGGTTCATCTGCCAGTGGTTCCGAATGGACCATCATTCCAGCCATATTCTGGATCAGAAAGGCCATCTGGTTCATTTTAGCGAACATTGCTGCCGCTTCTTCATTCCTATTCTTGAGAGCACGCTTTAGGAAATCAATATCCGACTCCTGCCCTACTCTTTCTTCGGGTATGTCCTCGGGATTTTCCTTAGGTAATGGATTAGCGAGTGTTGGCGCCTGAGCAAGCATCTCCTGCAGCTTTTTCCGTTGCAGTTGAGCTTTTGTCGGAGACCGAGTATGCGATCTGTGATTAGTAGAAGCTCGAACTTCGTCTTTGGAGTTCATCATGTGGACTGTATGAACTATCATGCCCCCAGGCTTAGGCGTTTGGAGTTTTGGCCTTTGGAGTTTTCCTCGGGCGCTTGAGTTTTATCTGGCCTCTCTATTTTGTGAGAAGCTACTTTGGGAGGAACCATCGTATCAGGAACCGCCTTAGGATGAGTCCCCTTGTATTTGGAAGGGGAGTTGTCAGAGCTTAGCTGACGCTTAGGGGAAGGGCCGCGGATAACGACCGAGTCCTTCACTTGCTTCCACAACTTATATATAGATGATGAAAGTTCTTTTAGGGAGCGAACTGACTTCTGCTCTCCTTGAATCTCTGTGGTTTGCAAAGACTTTTTAAATACCGTGATGAGGGAATTTTTCCTGACCCTTCGTAGCAGTTCAAAGTTGTTCCCGGTTGGAACATCATCATTTGCCGTCAGAGTTGGAATCAGCCCGGACAGAGAACTGCCCCCAGCTCGTCTTATTTGACACTCGTTTCGACATCAATGATGTCTTGCGACAGGAGATTTATCAGTCTCAAGAGTTTGCTGAGCTTGCCCCCTGCTTTCTTTAAGAGCGTGAGTATTATGCCCCCTGCGTCGATGTTAGTCTTCGGCAGGTGCCAGTTGTTCGAGAACTGATTCCGTCGGCAAAGCTGCAGTTTGAGGAGCCAGCCTGTGTAAGTGCACGGCGGCGCCCCAGCCGTCAATCCGACACCGGAATGCGGAAGCGATGGTTTTCTTTAACTTTTTATACCGGCACCACCGCGCACTATAAACCCGGATCGGGCCATTAAACTAGTCCTAGCTAACTAGAGAAGGGGTAGAGAGATATACCGAGTGATCCGTGTCCTCCGGTCTTCTCGTCGTCGTCCCGATCTCCCCGCGGAAACTCCGGTCGTCGCCTCCTCCCCGGAAGGGCACCACATCGCCGGCTTCTTTTACGGGCTCCCACCTCTGGTTCGAGGCAACTCGGGCATGAAGTTGGAGAGTCGACGTGCCCAAGGTTTGCTGTAGAATAGTGTAGTGAGCTATGTCTCATTTGGGGTAGTGGATGTTGCCTTTTAGTGGAGGGATGAACTTTGGAGTTGAATTTGGGATTTTTGGTGAAGCAAAAATGATATGAGATCAAAAACTTTCCCTACCAAAAATGGGACAGCCCCCTCCCTTGTTTGGCCGGCCATCACTTTTTGGAGAATGAGAGTGTGAGAAAGTCCAAGAGGGGGTGGAGGAATAATACAAGAGAATTATGATAATCAAGAAGTGAAATGATCATAACCATAATCACACTCCAAGAACAAATCAACTCCCATCACCAAAAGTGAAACCATCATGAACCATCATGAACCCACAAGTCAAGCCATGATAACTAAAGAAAGTCAAGTGATCATGACACAACAAAATGCAAAAACAACCCTCCAAAAAGCTTATTTGCATAAATGCAAATAAGCCCCCTTCCACCAATTTTCAGCCAATGAATGATACAAAGAAATATGGCCGAAACGGAAAACAAACTGGCAACTCCAAAAAACTGATCCCGTAATAAATTACAGGAATACCCCGCTACTTTATATACATACCCGCATTTGTATTCCGACCGAAATACAAATGCAATGAGACAAAATCTACACTGTACAATACTAGGATCCGGCTTAAACCAAAGCCTGCTAGTATTTTCCGTCCGATCATGATCCGTGCAATACCGCACGTATCTGATCGAACCCTGCCATATCTCCATACGGCCTCCACAGCGTTTCGCCCGAAAACTTGAGCAACTGAATGTGGGGGACTCTAAAGACTCGTCAATAGTATGGCTATGGATTTAACCACTAGCACGTCAGAGGTATTAGCCATACGTGACGGGCTACCAGCTATTGACCAAAAGGGACGTCGATGAGCGAACTCATCCTGACACCCTACTGAGCCTGTCAGTGACAATATCCGTACAGTCCGGTCCGTTCGTCTATGAGCATCGCATGGCGGGCCTAGGGGGTTGGTAAAAGTCAGACCCCCAAAAGCGGTACAAGTCGTGTCGGAGTGTAGCCCAGAATACCCTGAGATACTACTGGAATACCTACCAGTAAATCTCCTGCCTCGGCCGAGGGCTTTGTGTAATGGCTCTCCTAGACACAGCGCGACCTCACCCCCAATACCGGGAGAGACGAACCCTTGAAGATCCGCTCACTGCCTTCATATGGCTCGGGACTGTACCCAACTAAAACCTGTTTACACGTCTCCTTTAAGCGTGGTAGGGTAGTAATCAAAGTACAGTGGGAACTCACACGAGACAAATGACGATCCTCAGGTCGATGAACTAACCTGTACACATGTCACCAGGGAACTGCTATCTGACGTCAGGTATAAGACCAACTAGCATGTTCCCAGCGAGTCCTGTCCGGTGTACTTATAACCCAATGAGCACCTGTATACATCTTAGGTGAACCAACTGACACCAGTGGCTTGTGAGACCGGCCACCGCCCCTCGTCGGGGTCTCGACTGTATACACTAGTCTACTCTGGAGTATCGATGCCCTATCTCGAAACTCCCACGACTAGGGACCTTTTAAGGATGTGCTTATAGACTACCAGCTCCCACGTATATGATCACCTTCATACTGCTGGCAGTCAAGCAAGAATCCTAGGGGCTCTATCAACGTGTAATAGCGACCTGTCAGGTCACCTAAAGCAGTACATGATGATAAAGATAAACCAGATAGCATACTATCATCTTGAGTAAGACTGTCCTACCGGGATAGGTCCTCCCTCAATCATTGCAATCACGTGCCTGTGATCCAATAATTGACTCTGAGGGCACTATCTCCAACAATCTCCCACTTGCACTCAAGGGTAATTATTGCGATGTCGCATACTCACAGCCCGTGTGATACCGAACACCCAACTCCCCTACTAGTCTGTCTCACAAAGCTCGTTTGCGAAACTATTGCGTTCGAGGAATAGCCTCAGTGAGTGGATCCGCTGTGATGTTTCTTTCTATGTCTCTCTATATCTCAAGTTCGCGAAGAAAGCCATCTCCCGAAATGAGCAATACCTGTCTTAGAATGTGTCTGGATGTCTGATGGGACTTAGCTCATAAATGAACTCCAAATCCAAACTTCTTAGACTGTATCGTCAACTGAACTCAATCAGTATCCTGCGCCATGCCTCCCTCAGTATCCCCTTGGACCACCTGTCCAAAATACCGCCCCTCGTCAGAGGGAAAACTACAACTCTGACAGCCACTCTGCCGTCCAGGTCACCTTGGAAGCCTGGAATGATAACTGTCTCCTAAAAGAGGCTGTTGTTATCATATCCCTAGAACACCCACTTATGTTCTAAAACTGCTTCCGATTGTTTCTCCAGGATTGGATTAATGTCAACTTCTTGCATCTACTGCAAAAATAACATCTGGTGTGGTACTTGACATCTCATGTTTGACTCAATTGCCTAAGCAAGTGATCTCCCAATCATGCACATCCCTCTCCACTTTAGTCTGTATGACACCTTTAGAGAGGGTGACTCCATCACCTGTAGGTACACTACCGTGCTTGGAGTCGTCCATTCTAAATACTCATAGAATGCTGTCTAAGTACCCAGATTGGAAAACCACCCAAATCTAGATCTAGTAACCAGAATGTCTGATATAATATCCAAGTCCTATGTGGAGAAACCACTGTGTGACGACCAAAGTATAACCGATCGTAGTATAGGAATTTCACTTCCTACTCTGTGTATGTCATCCAAATACCAGGACATCACACCCTACTACCTTCTCAACAGATCCATCCCCTATTCTGATGAAGTCAAACCTATGACTGTCACATCAGAAATAGATGATCTATCTCCGCTATATCTGCTTTAGTCTATAAATAGACATAAGCCACTTGTCCACCAATGCTTCCGCTGCTCCCACTGACTACGACAACCCTCTGGCAGAGTCATATACACGTACACACTTCTAAAGCTAGTTCAGAACGACGTTATACTCATCCTCCTGCCGGGTCTCACAGCCTGGAACAACAGCAATGGCAAGTCTGGGTAAACAAGAACTTCCCTGTCACCGTCCTTGAGGCTACCGGAGTACCTCTCGGGTGCCTGAAGTTACCCACCTTATCTGCGGAGTGGCCAATGGAATGTCAAACCAGATTGAATCTTTAGGTTCCTATCAAATCTTCAGTAATCGTTTGTGGTTCTGGAATCACTTCCAGTTCTACCATACTCCCACTACTGTTTTCTGAAAAAATCCATTTTTGTTAAAACTGTGGCGAGTCTAGAACAATATCACTATTGATCTTCCAGATGGTAGAAAGTCAACCCTCGTCATAGCCTGGGTCAACCCACAAACAGCCATTACAGAAACGTGCCTTGAGTTATCCAGAGTCTGGTTTTAAGCATAAGCCGGACAACTCTCCGTACCTTAACATCGTTAAGATATGAACTGTTCTATATCCAATATAGATCCAGAGGCACTGATTTAATTGAACCAGATTCAAATCATGCAGCTGTCTCCAATGCATGTCAACAAAATGGAAGGAGGCCGATCAGCGTTTACTGAACTTAGGAATGCTTCCAATTATGAGTAACCTGAAAGAGAAGCAAGTTCTCTTAATCACTACTATCAACTGAATACCATACACAAGTATCTACATCTTCGATCACCTTGAAAAATCCTGATACTTGCAACACCTGATTCTCTACTTTATTCATATACCTATAACTTCTCAAAATTCGGACCCTGTGTTTGTACGAAACACCTGTCTAAAAACTAGAGAAGTCATAAGTAAACCGAATATAGTACGAGAACCAACCCCTCTGTCTTAATGGACACTGGACAACATACAATACTCTGTATAAGTCCCTTGAGTCTAATAACTCAATCCCTTTGTGTCGTAAGTTGAAAACTGTACTTATGGTTAAGAAGAATTACACCGCTGTTTAATGCTCCTTACCTAACCATCCACTGATATAGGTAAATGTCATCGACATAATTTCAAAAAGGTATATCTCACTCTATAAAAATAGACGTACAGATATATCAACTTGAAATTGGTGCATGACAGCGGATATTCAAAACCAAACATTTGCCGTCCGGCAAACAACCCAGGTGACGTCCTCAAATATCACCGATTACAACGAATCCCGATATAATGAGGATGATCACCCAATTCCCATTAACTTACTCCAACTCATCATCTGTAAAACCATACAGATGTGAGAATCAAACCTGGTAAATACATACCCTGGAGCAAGTGTCTAATTGGGAAATCAGTTTTCTTTTAACAGTACACAGTGAAACTGAAACATTGAAATGTTTCGATGGGGTATCCTGCTATTCCTAGTAATGCCTCTTCCATTATCAGATTCACAACTGTAACCGTATATTTCTATGCCATCTCTTCAAATCTCTTCATATGTCTTTAGTCATTACCTTCTGCACACCCCTTTAGGCCAAATGGTTTTCTTCCTTCTCTACCATTCGGCACCAGCCTATGGTTTGGAAGAAGACTATCCAATAAGCATAATGGGTGTACTGTCCTAATCCTAGGAGCACTCGCAATGCGAGAGAAGGTGAAGATAAAAGACAACCGAATAAACCTTATTCCTATTTCTCCTGAACCTTAATCCATCCCCGAACTGGAACAAGTTCCTTTCGAGTTCGTATATAACCATACGATGGAGTATCCAATAAACTGTGGATCTTCGTAGTGATACGGAGTGTTCTGGAGAAATACAAAGGTGATTTTAGGATTGGCGAAGAAACACTTGGTTTGGTCATGAATATCAGTCGCAATTTACTTTGCCCTCTTACTAATCCCTTGATATGTCTTTACTTAATACCTTCTGTACACCATCGTTATGCTAATTGGTTTTCTTCATTCCCTACCGTTCGGCACCAGCCTAAGGCTTGGAAGAAGACTATCCAATTTGCGTAATAGGTGTACTATCTCCTAAACCAAGGAGTACTCGCAACCTGAGAGAAGGTAAAAGGAAAAGACAACTGAATAGTCCTATTCGTTTTCTCCAGAACCGGAAACCATCCTCGAATAAATTCCTTCGAGTTCGTATATAACCATACGATGGTTTTGTCCAATGGAAGTGGACGTTCGTAGTAATACGGAGTGTCCTGGAGAAAAGGGTAAAAGTAGGAGTGGCAATGAGGTTTGCAACTCTGACAATCCAAAAGCCAGTCTTATAAGAAGGTTCGGTTAATCTTGGTCACTGAGTCATAGTCTAGGCTCGGGTCAATGGGTCGCTGCCAAAGAGAGAGAGAAAAGAAACACTCAGCGTGCACTCTAACCTAGATCATAATGGTTACCAATTTATCTAATCTGGAAACCTCCCACTGTAACCTCAAATTCTTCTCCAAACCCGAAAGAAGAATTAGTCGGGATCACCAGAGGAGTAAACCAACTCATCAGTGGGAATCGGGATCCAACTATCATCGCATGATAACGTGATGGAATCCGCTCACGCTATCACACTCCAGAAGGTATGCGCATATCTGGCAAGTTTCAGTTTCTTTCGAAACTCCTGATGTGATTTTTGCCCCATGCTCTTATGACCTTGACGAAGGTCAACAAATCATAAGTCACATGTCAAGTTCCACCCGTCATTGTCCAGGTTAATTTGAACCCACCCAAAGCCCTTGACGAAGGCCAACAAGGCTATACAACTGTCCCAAACCAACGTATCTATCTATGCAACAGAAAGGCAACAAGCAGCTACCATACACTATGCCTTGACGAAGGTCAACAAACATAGCATGAATACTACGTGCTATCCGTCTGAAACGACGGAGGACTACGAATGGTTTCTGGCGAGAACCTTTAACGTAATGAACTTGATATCATTGAAGAAACTGGATAGCTTTTATAAAAATATAGTAACGAAAACCTTTGCTAAAGAGGTCACTCCCGGTGAAGAGATCTCGGCTCTTTCCCTGTAGAATGAGGTGCAGGATATTCCAACTGAATACCACGATGCAAAGCAAAAGTAATCGGCTATAGTGAAGTTATTGCCCTGACGCAAACTTTTGTCCAAGGGGTCACTCCCGGTGAAGGGATCTCGGTCCTTGCCTCGTCGACTGAGGAGCAGGATATTCCAACTGAATACCACTGTGCAAAACAAAAGTGAACGTCCTTGCAATAACAGCTTTTTGAAAAGTGTTCCAACAACATCAGAATAGGTTTGTTTTTAACTTGCATTGATCCGAATCAACGCAGTCCCATCAATTGATCACACCACAAAGAACGAAAATAATGACGTACGTATATGCCATCCGCATTCGCCATTGGGTCCCGTCATTACCCGTTAGGTTAGTTAACTAACGACAGAGCGGGGACTGGACTAGCGCGGATGCAAAACATATACAACATCTACTAGTATATATATCAATATATAATATTTCGCTCAAGGCGTGATAAAATGCAACATCACAGAAATGTACAGCATCACAGAACAATACAGATATCTGGGATCCCCGGGTTTCACAGAGCCGCTACTGAAACCCGACGTTCCCCTGGTCGTGTGGATAGCCTGTGCAATGAAATCCTAGACCCCTACGGGCGCGGCAAGTTACCCGCCAAAACCTGAAGAGAGGCAGCCCCCTTTAGCAACATGAATGGACTACCCAGCACTTCACGGAATCCGGTAACTTGGGCACCCCTCCTGGGTCAACCTGTACCCCCTACGAGTGCGGAGAATAGCCCGCCAATTCTAGAGGAAAGCCCCCTCCGTCTCAATGCCATGAGATGCGGGCCTGTTGCCCTCTAGAATCCGGCTATCCGTGCACCCTTCCTTGGGGTAATCCTAGTACAGAAAGTAAAATATACATACAACGGGTACATCGATCGCAACCTGGTCGTTCCCTAAAAGAATAATATACAAACAGTCAGTGACGACAGTCCACATGTCGGACGCTCGCCCCGCAATATCAAATGTACATAATACAACAAAAACTGTACTAGTATTGCATCCAGGCTATCCCCCACGACCAATCCGCAACATCACAGCACAACACAGAACATCAACGTGAATGTCACGTTCGCAAATCCGTCTAACCGGGCTATAGCAGTTAGACAGGATTTACCGATCAAATGACATTCACGGTCGCAGATATAATGTAAATACTGTGAAATAATGTGTTTAAAATATTTGATCGATCAAATTTTACCCAAGTGGGCCCCAAGCATTACTGTAGCACTTAAAGAAAATCTGGGCCCAAAAAGAATGTTCCAAAAACCCTATTTTCTACACAGGAGCTCTCTGAAAAAATTTGGTGCGCTGAACAGTTAAAACAGCGGCGGAACCGCGGCCCAAGCATGGGTTTGGCCGCGGTTCCGCGGTGGGGTAATGAGATCGCGCGACCAAATTTTTACAGGAAGCTTATAATCCCCTGCACATCATTCTGAAACAACCTGAAAAATTTTTGGACTCCAAAAAATTTCGACAGAAACTGATGCTATTGTAAACGCGGGTTTTTGGAATTTTGTTCAATCGAAAGTGTAAACACATTAAACCAAGCTAGACTAGGTTAATGGCGAGGCTCTGATACCATTGTAAGTGCACGGCGGCGCCCCGGCCGTCAATCCGACGCCGGAATGCGGAAGCGATGGTTTCCTTTAACTTTTTATACCGGCACCACCGCGCACTATAAACCTGGATCGGGCCATTAAACTAGTCCTAGCTAACTAGAGAAGGGGTAGAAAGATATACCGAGTGATCCGTGTCCTCCGGTCTTCTCGTCGTCGTCCCGATCTCCCCGCGGAAACTCCGGTCGTCGCCTCCTCGCTGGAAGGGCACCACAGCACCGGCTTCTTTTACAGGCTCCCACCTCTGGTCCGAGGCAACTCGGGCACGAAATTGGCGAGTTGACGTGCCCAAGGTTTGTTGTAGAATAGTGTAGTGAGCTATGTCTCATTTGGGGTAGTGGATGTTGCCTTTTAGTGGAGGGATGAACTTTGGAGTTGAATTTGGGATTTTTGGTGAAGCAAAAATGATATGAGATCAAAAACTTTCCCCACAAAAAATAGGACAGCTCCCTCCCTTGTTTGGCCGGCCATCACTTTTTGGAGAATGAGAGTGTGAGAAAGTCCAAGAGGGGGTGGAGGAATAATACAAGAGAATAATGATAATCAAGAAGTGAAATGATCATAACCATAATCACACTCCAAGAACAAATCAACTCCCATCACCAAAAGTGAAACCATCATGAACCATCATGAACCCACAAGTCAAGCCATGATGACTAAAGAAAGTCAAGTGATCATGACACAACAAAATGCAAAAACAACCCTCCAAAAAGCTTATTTGCATAAATGCAAATAAAGCCCTCCTCCACCAATCTTCAGCCAATGAATGATACAAAGAAATATGGCCGAAACAGAAAACATACTGGCAACTCCAAAAAACTGATCCCGTAATAAATTACAGGAAAACCCCGCTACTGTATATACATACCCGCATTTGTATTCCGACCGAAATACAAATGCAATGACACAAAATCTACACTGTACAATACTAGGATCCGGCTTAAACCAAAGCCCGCTAGTATTTTCCGTCCGATCATGATCCGTTCAATACCGCACGTATCTGATCGAACCCTGCCATATCTCCATACGGCCTCTACAGCGTTTCGCCCGAAAACTTGAGCAACTGAATGTGGGGGACTCTAAAGACTCGTCAATACTATGGCTGTGGATTTAACCACTAGCACGTCAGAGGGATTAGCCATACGTGACGGGCTACCGGCTATTGACCAAAAGGGACGTCGATGAGCGAACTCATCCTGACACCCTACTGAGCCTGTTAGTGACAATATCCGTACAGTCCGGTCCGTTCGTCTATGAGCATTGCATGGCGGGCCTAAGGGGTTGGTAAAAGTCAGACCCCCAAAAGCGGTACAAGTCGTGTCGGAGTGTAGCCCAGAACATCCTGAGATACTACTGGAATAGCTACCAGTAAATCTCCTGCCTCGGCCGAGGGCTTTGTGTAATGGCTCTCCTAGACACAGCGCGACCTCACCCCCAATACCGGGAGAGACGAACCCTTGAAGATCCGCTCACTGCCTTCATGTGGCTTGGGACTGTACCCAACTAAAACCTGTCTGCACGTCTCCTTTGAGCATGGTAGGGTAGTAATCAAAGTACAGTGGGAACTCACACGAGACAAATGACGATCCTCAGTTCGATGAACTAACCTGTATACATGTCACCAGGGAACTGCTATCTGACGTCAGGTATAAGACCAACTAGCATGTTCCCGGCGAGTCCTGTCCGGTGTACTCATAACCCAATGAGCACATGTATACATCTTAGGTGAACCAACTGACACCAGTGGCTTGTGAGACCGGCCACCGCCCCTCGTCGGGGTCTCGACTGTATACACTAGTCTACTCTGGAGTATCGATGCCCTGTCTCGAAACTCCCACGACTAGGGACCTTTTAAGGATGTTCTTATAGACTACCAGTTCCCACGTATATGATCGCCCTCATACTGCTGGCAGTCAAGCAAGAATCCTAGGGGCTCTATCAACGTGTAATAGCGACCTGTCAGGTCACCTAAAGCAGTACACGATGATAAAGATAAACCAGATAGCATACTATCATCTTGAGTAAGACTGTCCTACCGGGATAGGTCCTCCCTCAATCATTGCAATCACGTGCCTGTGATCCAATAATTGACTCTGAGGGCACTATCTCCAACAGCCTGTGGAAGACAGACTTCTTCTAGGCTTCCTCTTTCGGCTATAAGACACCGAGGGTAGGCGGCGGGAATATCGACCCAAAGAAAAGCCCACTGATTTCTTGAAGAGCCAGATTGTAGAGATTTGAGGTTGCAAGTGGCCCATACTTGACTCCACCAGATGTGAGAGAGCCTGAGTTGCGGTGAATGGAAGCAAACGCTACTTTGGAAAGAGACGAAACACCGCTTCAGTATCTCATCACCCAAAGGCAATTACAAACATGTATACCGTGATTATCTGATCACGGAAAAACACGACATACGAAGTGTGGAGTGGAAAGAGAAAGAGGTCCCACCAGGCGTGCCAAAATATGTTTACCGTCGAAGACTGGACCGAGACGCTGTTCAGACCATAATATTGCATTTTTCATTCCCCTATTCTTATCCGTTTTATAAGTAAACAGGTACTCTTGACGCACGTTTGTTGCATGTTACAGGATACAGGGCTTGGATGCGAATACAGTGAAAACGCCGAAAGCTGATACAGAAAAGGGATTTTTGACCAACAAGTAGACGGATCCTAGTCAAGCCTAGACGAAGAACAGTGCAAGGTCCAAAATGTCAAGTGAACGGTTAAAAGATCGCTACAAGTATTCACTGAAACATCTGGAGAAGACTAAGAAGCCCAACAGAGAAAAGAAGTATAAAAAAAGGAAGCCCAAGAAGTCCTGAACCAAGACCAGAAGTTGGGTGAGCTAAGCTCACCAAAGGGCCGCGGAACCGCGGCCCAAGCCAACCAATGCCGCGGTTCCGCGGCCATTAAGTGCCCGTGTCGGTGGAGTTTTTCTGTGACGGTGCGTCGGTGCGGGTGTTTGGATTTTCAGTGGGCAAATCTGTATTTTCACATGTACGAGAGTCTGTAACCCTAGTTTCCCTGTTTTCTTATAAATTGTAATCAAAAATTGTAAAACCCTATGCCTCTTTTCAATCAATAAATTTCAGAATTTCTGGGAGTTATATTCAGATCTGTTCTATATCGTTTGGAGGGAGCCGTCAACTTAGTAAGGTAAATTATGTTTTTTCTTCTTTTAATTAAAATGTTTTCTCATCCTCTAATGAGCGATTAATCTCCTCGCTTGTTAGGGTTAGCCTTAGGGAAAGGGTTGAGAGATGAGATCTCTCACCCCTTTCAATGCCACATTCACCTAATGAATTAGAACTCCATGCATGCACGCACAACCGCTCCCTACGGCATCCTACCCCTCGAGGTAACGATGAACCGTAGTATAAAGGGCCGGTTGCGCGTGTTTTTCCATGGGGGTTAGGGTAACTATCAACAAAGGAAGGATGCGAATCTAGAGGAAGAAACATCTTCCCAAAAGATTCGGATCTACTTTATTGACAATTACCGTAACATCTAATAGATCTAAAAAAGAAGGCATTGAAAGCGGTGAAGAAAAACGTTAATCTCCAAAACTTCCCCTAAGCCTAACCCTAGCAAGACTTTTAATTAGATTAATTAGATCCAGTTTTCATAGATTTTTATAAACCAACCAAAACGACATTTTGAATCAACTCGTTAAAACACATAAAAGGAATTTACCCATCTCTGTGGATCGACCCGTACTCACCGGCTAGCTGCGAAGCGACGCCGTTTCTGATTGCGGTAAACTTATATCTTCAAACTAATCAAATGGCGCCGTTACCGGGGATGGCGTAATTTTTCTTTTTGTGAATTTTCGGGTTGATATAAATTTTAAAAATTATAAAAATCTGAAAATATAAAAAAAATACAAAAATTATCAACTTTGATCTGTTTGAAGGGTGTATCTTTTGAATCTTGTAGGAACAGCGAAGAATTGAGGATCTGGAAATTTACAGAGGGCAAAACAAAATAAATCATATCAGAACAGAGAGGGAAGATCACAACAGAGCCACACAATTTTTTCCAGACGCTGATCTCCTCTTTTCGCCGCGTTTCCGCCGCATAAGGGGGCCCAAGACCGCGGTTCCGCCGCGAGTTTGACACGTCAGCGCTCCTAATTTTGCTGGTTTGTTTTCTCCTTCTCCCCTCTGTCAACCACCATATATCTTTTGTGAAAATTTTCTGCAGGATTTTTTTGCGCTAAAAGTTCTTTCTCCCCCTTCTAAATAACAGATTTGCTGCAGGTTTCTTTGCGCCGCGCTAAAAATCGATTGCAAGTGAAATTTTACTGTTTTGCATAATTTAACCGGACTCTAAGGGGCTAATTGACCAAACTCAGATTGGGTGGGGATTTCATCACTCTTCCCAGGACCCCAGAAAACACCTAAAGCATGTGCATTGACCAAAATTAATTAAAAAAGACTAGACTCAGACCTAAGGATATCGAGCTCAATAGGAAAAGGACTAGTATAGGCATCGGCCGTTTATCCTAACCGACATTGCGGTGTCTAGGCTAGTGGTTATTAATTAGGCCCACTGTAGTGGTGGTTCCTTCCCACTTACCTGGCCGTACTTGTCCGTGAAGAGGCGGTTTGAGGTCCTATTTCTAGCCCTAGTTAGGAGCTGTCTAGCAGACCTAGGCGACCCTAGATCTAGGCCTGATTGTGCATGTGTGGTTGATTTGTGTCACGAGTCCCTTTTCAAAAACCTTTTTGCAAAACTCTCACATAAATAAAAAAAAAGAAGAGAAAAATCTTTTTCAAACCTTGCAACTTGTCGCTAAGAAACCTTGCAACTCACTTCCATCACTTCCTTCCATTGACGTTATCTTACCCCCACATTCTGTTTTTCTAATTTTTCTGACTACACTACTCCTTTAGTGTATGTCACTTTGGACTAGGGATACTAACGCCCGATTAGTCCGTGTTTCGTTGGTACCGACCGACGAACCCTTCGACGAACCCTTCGTCGACATTCCATCCATTTCCTTACCTCCACCTTCAAATTCTTCTTTCGAAGGTATGTCGGGACACGACCCCAACGATACCTTACCGACGGGAATGATTCCACCTCCGCCAGGTGCGAATAACTTGAATCTTTCGCCTGTTGTAGCGCCCGTACGAGTCGCGCTCCAGGATCTCTTCTACCCCATCCGCACTTCTTTACCCACATGTCTTTCACCCCCACCGGCAAATGGGGACAACTTTGAAATAAAACCACATTTCATCAATATGCTGCCAAAATTTCATGGTTTGGAATCTGAAGATGCGTATATTTTTATTAATAAATTCCAAAATGTATGCGCTATGATGAAAACAACCCAATTAAGTGATGACGCGATAAGGCTAAGGGTCATTCCTTTTACCTTATGTGACATAGCCGAGAAGTGGCTATATAGCACCGCATCACATTCCATTAGAAATTGGGACGAGTTTGTGAGAGCTTTTCTGAAAAAGTTCTATCCTCATCACAAAACTGCTAGAATCCGTAACGAGATTATACAATTTTCACAGCTTCCTTCCGAACCATTTTGGAAGTGCTTCGAGAGATTTAAAGACCTACTCGTTCAATGCCCTCATCATGGGATCGAAAGTTGGCAACTTTGCCAAACATTATACGAGGGATTGAACGCAGCAACGAAGCAGTTGCTAGAAACAATATGTCAAGGTCATTTTCTCTCCAAGTCTAGTGACGAAGCATGGCAGTTTCTTGAGGATCTTAGTGAGCAAACAATTCAGTGGGAGAGTACCAAGACCACATCATCTTCTTCTGTTGGTCAATCTAGGGCAGGCATACATTAAATAGATATGTCGATTGCTATGAAGGCCGAGATGGCCTCACTTATGAAAAAGCTAGAAGCCATTGAGACCAAAATCTCATCGTCTTCTCCTGCCACTACTCTACCCACACGAACTGTTTGTGCTTGTTGTGCGAATCCATCGCATCTAACCGAAGAGTGTCCTTATAATGCACCTATTCAAGGACAGGATCAAGTCAATGCTGCATTTCAGCAACGACAAAGAAACGATCCATACTCTTCGACATACAATCAGGGGTGGAGGAGTCACCCGAATTTCGCTTGGAACCAAAATCAACAAGTCCAAGGGAACAATAATTTTCAAAGACCTCCTCCACAACAACAACAAGCACCTTTACAAACTCAAAACCAGCAACCTTTCCAACAACAACCTTATACAAATCAAACGAACAATTTGGTGCAACCAAATGATGATAAGGTTATCTCGCTCGAGAAAAGTCTAGATGCATTTCTCAAGCAATCTACAGAATCCGCAGCAAGATTTGAAAGTTATGTTCAATCTTTAATGCATAACAATGCCTCACACGATCAAAGTATCAAATCTATTGAGGCACAAATTGTTTAACTGCTGCATTGAGCGAGAGAGAAAAGGGAAAGCTTCCATCTCAACCATTGCCAAATCCCGGTCACACACAAAACGCATATCACAATCACAATGTAAATGCGGTGACCACGTTGAGATCCGGAAGAGAGTTGCAAAATAATGTGGGAACTAGTGATGACATCCCCGCCGGTGATTCTTCTTCTTCTTCTTCTTCTTCCTCTCCATCGTCACCTTCCCCTTCTTCATTTTCTTCACTTTCTTCTTCACCTTTTTCTTTAGAGCCTATTCTCTACCCTTCACACGGCTCTACTTCTTCCAGCTCGAACGGACCCATTTCTCACAACACGAACATATCTACACCGGGATCCGTTCCTACTCCACATTCTACTCCACAAACATGTGACTCAACAAATTTTCAAAATGCACCATTTCCAAACAGGTTGAGTCCCAATAAACCAACTGCACAAGTGGAGAAGATTGTGGAATTGTTTAAGCAGGTTAGCATAAATATACCTCTCTTGGATGCCATCCAACAGGTCCCTTCATACGCGAAAATTTTAAAGGGCTTATGCACCTCAAAGAGAAAAGCATCTCAAGTATCCAAGAAAGTGCTAGTGGCTAGTGCAGTGAGCAATGCTATTAACCACCATCAAACCTTACCCCAAAAACGAAAGGACCCCGGCTGTCCTACGATTTCCATCACAATTGGGATAAGAAAATTAATCGAGCACTTTTAGATCTTGGGTCTAGTGTTAACCTGATTCCCTACTCCGTGTACGAACAATTAGGGGTTGGAGAGTTGAAACCCACTCGTTGTACTCTCCAAATGGCTGATCGATCAATCACCTATCCACGGGGTCAGCTAGAGGATGTGTTGATCAAAGTGGGGGAGTTCATATTCCCCGTTGATTTTATCGTTATGGACACACAACCTGTTGCTAACCCAAGAAACCAAATTCCGGTGATTCTCGGTCGACCATTTTTGGCCACTTCCAATGCTGTAATAAACTGTCGCAATGGCTCCATGACTCTATCCTTTGGGAAAATGTCTAGTGAGTTCAATATTTATAAGATGGGAAGTCTGCCCCCCGTACCTAAAACTAGTACACGAGAAGTTTGCTCTATTCACGAAATCACGCAGGAGGACTGCGAGCTTGAGAGATTTCTATTTGATGAAAACAGTTTTGACGCCACTAGTGCGTCCCTCCTTGAGCCTACCACCGTTGACACAACCGATATTGATTATGAATGTTTTACTTTTTCGGATGATGACGACTCACAGCCCGAATATGAGGCTTTTGAATTTTTGGATGAGTTAGTCGAGCCATCCAAATCGGTTGTTTGCAGTGATTTTGAACCTGTGTTGGAGTCCTTTGAGTTCGAGGTAGATTCCGAAATGATTCTTTCGCCTCCGAAACTCGAACTCACGCCCTTGCCGTCTCACCTTAGATATGCTTACATAGGTGAGAATGAGACCTTTCCCATTATCATATCGGCCTCTCTAGCCCTCGAGCAAGAGAACGCCCTCTTTATGGTCTTACAAGATAGGCGGCAAGTTTTCGGTTGGACTATGGCGGATATCGAGGAGATAAGTTCCCTCATAATTAAGTATCATATACAATTGATGGATGATGCCGAGTCAATAGAGGACTCACAGGAACATCTTGGGGGTATTGTGGTGAGTCAACCTCCTCCTTTAGAAGTTGAAATACCCCCATTTCTTTTAATAAGCTACAAGAATGCCAACATTCCACTGATTGCTGATCATTTACATTCTCGTTTTGATACATCACCATCGCCTGTATATTTACCTCCACACCTCCCTTACCACTACTTCTATCTTTCCCAATTCTTTGCGGATCGCTACAACTTATTCTTCCACCAGCCAATACTCTTTACTGATAAAATTTTCAACTGGTTGGTGTTGGTCTATACAAAGTTTGGCAGTAATGTCTAACATAGTTTAAATGAAGTTTGGGGGAGGGCCCTTTTTGTATATATTCTTTGTTAAACAATAAAAAATAATAAATAAACAGGGAAGTGCCGGTATTTTGACCCTCTTGGTTTAGTATGACAGTGAGGACACTGTCAAGTTCAAGTTTGGGGGTATGCTCGGTACGTCTTCTTCCTTCGCATTCATTTGTATATATTTTTGCATTTGCATATTTATTTGAAAACCCATAAAAATTTGAAAAATTTCAAAAATTATAAAAATAGTGTACTCAATTTTGGCCATATTTGATTTGAGTTTGACAGATAGGTTAACTGGTTAGGAACAACTAGATCTTAGACTTAGTAAATTAAAAACCCTAAAAATAACCTTTCTTAAAGTTTAACGGTAGAAAGTATATGCTTTTGTAGTTTATCTAGAAATAGGCAAATTTTGGGTTCACTTCTTGGGCTAAGTCAAAATAAGGGAAGAGTATTGATGTTTTTATTAGAGTATAAGTTTGAAAAATAGTTCCTAACTTAAGTCTAGATTCTGAAAATGTATACCCTACAACTTGCACAATCACGCACCTTGAAACTTGGAATAGTAGAAGAGACCTTGAATTGCTCTTGTCTAAAGTCCTTAGTACAATGAAAATAAAGAAAAAAAAAGTGAATAAAAAAATGGACACTGGTTTTTGTGATTACTTAAAGCTGTAAAAATAGAAAAATCTCTAGCGAGGGTGCTTCATCACCTAGTGCCTTAGACCAATTGGTTTGGGAGTCACTGCTAAAAGCCTTGGGTATTGCAAAAACTAGGAAGTACGCTTTAAAGTGCTAACGCATCTTGTAATCGGTTGTTGGTACCTCAAGAAGTATTAATAGTCGCATGAAGGATGTGTAAGCGAAACTCAAAATTAACGAATTAATAAGTGCTTTGGACAATGGACGAGAGTACGATTGCTTGATTTGAATTTCCAAATGTAGGGGTGATATTTACACACACGTGGGGATATGTGATTAGAGTTTAGATGAGAGAAAGGAATGAAAGATAGAACTTGTATCTTTAGTAGAGTTGATAGAAATTCCTAAGTAGAGATGAAACCCTAGAAGGAAGACTTAAGAGATGCCGAAAGATAAGTAAATCTATAGAACATATATAATCTTAAGTTAGATGATAAGGAAGTGTGAAAAATATAGGTGGATGATTTGCGAGTCAAAAGATAGTAGAATTCCTTGTTAGAAAACCTAATTGGAGAACAAAAGTCAATGGGCCAAGTTGATAGGATTTTGTGGGTGTAATCCGCTGAAAACCCTCAGGAGACAACACTCCTCCTACTAGGGACACCCAGAGGTTTAACGGCTTGTTGCACGAGCTCAGTGCAATCGCGTTTCCCTGCGAAAGTGCGGTTAGGATTTTTAGTGAATAAAAAATAAGTTTGCTCGAGGACGAGCAAAAGGTAAGTTTGGGGGTATTTGTTCAGACCATAATATTGCATTTTTCATTCCCCTATTCTTATCCGTTTTATAAGTAAACAGGTATTCTTGACGCACGTTTGTTGCATGTTACAGGATACAGGGCTTGGATGCGAATACAGTGAAAAAGACGAAAGCTGATACAGAAAAGGGATTTTTGACCAACAAGTAGACGGATCCTAGTCAAGCCTAGACGAAGAACAGTGCAAGGTCCAAAATGTCAAGTGAACGGTTAAAAGATCGCTACAAGTATTCACTGAAACATCTGGAGAAGACTAAGAAGCCCAACAGAGAAAAGAAGTATAAAAAAAGGAAGCCCAAGAAGTCCTGAACCAAGACCAGAAGTTGGGTGAGCTAAGCTCACCAAAGGGCCGCGGAACCGCGGCCCAAGCCAACCAATGCCGCGGTTCCGCGGCCATTAAGTGCCCGTGTCGGTGGAGTTTTTCTGTGACGGTGCGTCGGTGCGGGTGTTTGGATTTTCAGTGGGCAAATCTGTATTTTCACATGTGCGAGAGTCTGTAACCCTAGTTTCCCTGTTTTCTTATAAATTGTAATCAAAAATTGTAAAACCCTATGCCTCTTTTCAATCAATAAATTTCAGAATTTCTGGGAGTTATATTCAGATCTATTCTATATCGTTTGGAGGGAGCCGTCAACCTAGTAAGGTAAATTATGTTTTTTCTTCTTTTAATTAAAATGTTTTCTCATCCCCTAATGAGAGAGTAATTTCCTCGCTTGTTAGGGTTAGCCTTAGGGAAAGGGTTGAGAGATGAGATCTCTCACCCCTTTCAATGCCACATTCACCTAATGAATTAGAACTCCATGCATGCACGCACAACCGCTCCCTACGGCATCCTACCCCTCGAGGTAACGATGAACCGTAGTATAAAGGGCCGGTTGCGCGTGTTTTTCCATGGGGGTTAGGGTAACTATCAACAAAGGAAGGATGCGAATCTAGAGGAAGAAACATCTTCCCCAAAGATTCGGATCTACTTTATTGACAATTACCGTAACATCTAATAGATCTAAAAAAGAAGGCATTGAAAGCGGTGAAGAAAAACGTTAATCTCCAAAACTTCCCCTAAGCCTAACCCTAGCAAGACTTTTAATTAGATTAATTAGATCCAGTTTTCATAGATTTTTATAAACCAACCAAAACGACATTTTAAATCAACTCGTTAAAACACATAAAAGGAATTTACCCATCTCTGTGGATCGACCCGTACTCACCGACTAGCTGCGAAGCGACGCCGTTTCTGATTGCGGTAAACTTATATCTTCAAACTAATCAGACGCGGAGGTTGTCTAGCCTGAATTTGGGGGCAGATGCTATTTGGACATATCTATCTACCTCTCCGAAGACGCCAAGTTGATTTATGGCAACATATATCGGAGGTTTGGATAGATGAGACAGATGTAGCAGACTTTATCAGATTCCCCCTCATTTGTGAGGGGTTTTTGATTGTGGGGACACTCTTCCCTGCATGCACAAGCCCCTGCAGTTAATTACATTATCACGTTGTGATAACCACTTTTTCCTGCTCCGGTAGTTCACTTTGTGCCGTGTGTTATTTTGTTTGTTAAAGTTGCTCGTGGATTGTATACGGAGACTAATTTATGTTGTCGCCCGTAGGGCCTGGATTATTCCAAATCCGTACATTTTAGATTTGGGGTTTTGGTCGAGGATTTGCTTGATGGGGTCCACGTTGGTAACTTGGTTTGGCAACGGGAATGAACTTAGGACCCAGATCTCATATAAATGAAGTCCATCGGTTCATATGAAATTTGGGTTTGATCCAATGACCGTTAGTCATATTTTAGACTAAGATCGACTAATGAACAGTGAGTATTTGGGCTCAACCGATCGTTAGATCAAATATGAATAGCCCATGGAGAGTATACGGTAGTCATTATGGAGACAGTCCGCAGGCCAAAACATATTAGTTTAAGGACATTTCGGTCCAACATTCATCTTGCACGCACATGTATTTGTTCCGTGGCGGAGTGAACGATGGCGATATGGAATGCGCCCAATTTGGGGTGCAATCTGATTTTAGGTGTGCACGTCAATTTGTAAGTGCATCAATGTGGAATGTATCGTTCCTTACCTTGATGCAATTTTATATCAAGTTGGGACGAAAAAAGAGTTGTTGGTTGTCGGGACCCACCACCTCTCTAAAAACGTTGAGGAATTTCAACGATATATATCTGAGGTGTGAAAAGATATACACTTGAACCAAATCCCGTATTTAAGGGAAGCGATCATGGTGGATGTAATGACTCTGAAATCACTGTGCAGAAATTTTCTTGTTATTGTACAGAAAAAAGTATTACAGCCTGTGTAAGAGTTAAAAGTTAATTTTGGTAAATAAAAGCAAGAAACAACTTGTAGCTCGCTGATAAAGCCCCTGTACTGCTGTGATGTAGTTTATGTGTTCGATTCCCATCAGACCCAATTATTTTTTTTAGATTTTTTCTTTTTAATTTTTGGAAGCCCAAGAGTTTGCACGTGCAATACACGGAGAACCAAAAAGTTTCAGAAAAATCAAACAGGCGCAATGAGGTGTATACACCCAAATCAGCACGTGGCACGAACCTCGAGGCAATGCCTCAAGATCCGACCGCCCAAACCATGATTGGGCCGGCGCCGAATGTCAAGATGAGCCCAAATTGTTCCGTGCTTTGTACACTTGTCCCTTCAACTCCCCTGCACCATTTGATTTTCGTGTAATCAAACAGAGACCCTTCATTTCACCATTTAACACCTTTTTAATCCAAAATTTTAATTCCTAAACCCTAATTCTCCACTATAAATACCACCCCATGCCCTAGCTCCCCTCTACTCTAAAAATTTCTAGCAAAATCACCTCAAAAGTTTCTAAGTGAAAGTGGAGTCAAGTGGAGTTAGCAACCAAGCTCTTTCCGTCGAAGATCGAAGCCATTTCCGGAGCTCTCACGACGCCACAAAGCCCCCTCTCTTCTTCCTTACCCACTTCCCGATATTACCAAGCTGTAAGTCTCTCCCAACTCTCTTTCTTTTCATTGTAATTCATCTCCTAAAAACATATCAGTAAAGTGGAGTTACCCCCGATACCTTTCTTTTTCAACTTAGAACTCCATTTTCCTTTACACTTTGGTCAAGCTAATTTTATCACCTTACTTGTAGCTTCGATTACAATCCTTTAGCTTCAAGTTTAACCAAAATTTTCATGACAAACAAACATAAACGAACTTTTGCATTAAAATACCTTGAACTTTATTATCACCTCTTTTCGATATTGGTTAAAACAATACCTTTAGGAAAACTTCACAGGGTAACGCCTACCCCACACGCACACTATGTTTTCATAGCACAATTCCTATATATATATGTGTGTGTGTGTGTGTGTGTGTGTTTAGTTCAAAGATATGATTTTCATTAAAATACCACATCTTTTCAAAAATGGGTTTCTTTTAAAGCGGTATTTTGAAATCCTTGGTAAATAAGCCTCTACAACCCTCGTTAGGGGATCCGATATTGGATGGTGCGGAGTATCGCACATCCTTGGGATAGTAGAGCAAGATGCAGAACTCCTCACGGAGTATTCGATCTAGAAAAGAAATAAAATACAGTTTTTAAGAAACGCGAATTTTCTAAACAAAACTAATTTTTAAAAAATTATAAATCCGTATTTTCAATAAAAACATATTATGAAACTATAATTTTTAAAATGAAAGATGAAAATGTTGATAAAATACCATCAAGTTCAAAAAAGGGCTAGTTTTCAATAAAATACCATAAACTTTTAAAAACTAAGTTTTTATCATTAAAATACCCCAATAATTAAAATAAATGTCCATGAAAACCCTAAATCTTCTAAATTACCCTCGAGGTTATTTTTTAAAAGAAATATTAACATATTTTTCATAAAACCCCTTGAGATATGCAAATAATACTATAAGGACTATAGAATTAACATAGGCTTAAGCGGTATCATTTCTCTTGAGCCCCAGAGAACCGGAGAAAGTGAGTGCTTGCCTATTCAGGTTAGAAAACTTAACGTAGTTATCAATGGCAATTGTCTTGGAAAAAGACACAAATCTTGCCGTCCATGTGCAGCAGTTGCCGATTACTCTCGAACCTAAGAATTTAAGAGTTAAATCCGTTCATAAGTTTCTGACTCAATCTGAGTCCAAACTCAAACCAGAATCCAAAATCAAACTCGAACTTAAATACTTGATCATGAACCTGAATACTTAAATTAAAACATCAAATTCAAACTTGTATACTTGACTCGACTTGACCGAATCATAGTTATAACTTGACATGAATTTGACATGACTACTTGAGCACATGATTACATCCTGAATAAGAACCTAAACAACTTATATCTATGGATTCGGCCAAGACCTGTAATCTTAATTCATACAATACAATATGCAGGGATAAAGGGGTAGATTGGTATGGAACGTATATCATGGCACGAGAGGTCACTTTAAAAGACACCTATATGAATTCATGTGTCGTTGTCCCGTGGGTTATGACGGGACATTGTACTACATGTTACCATAGTCCACGGGGTAAGATGGACTCCTCTCGTATACATGAATACTTTCTTTATCAAACTACAAATAACCATGTTATAATAACTATCATATACTTGTAGATGATCATATACAATTTTACCTGTTCTTTGTTCTTTTAGTTCCTATTCACATGATATACTATTTTCTCTTTTTTCTTTTGGGACTTACCGAGCGCTAATTCGCTGACGACATTCCTCTCTGTTTTCTTTTCTTGGAATGTTCGTCAGGTGGACCGGACTCTAAGGAGATAGAGCCGAGCCAGGAGAACTTGGATCAGCTTACAGCTCAGCCTGACTACTAGTTCTTCCTGCACTTACTTTCTGTATGCTATTATTTAAGCATTGCTTTGTTTATTGTATCTTTTATTTTCAGACAGTTGTATGTAAAGTTGAATGTAAATAAAGTTACCGTTTTATTTTATTACTCTTGTCATTCTTGTTCATTTTTATATTGCTTAATTACGATTAACGTATTTATTCCATAGTAAATACGTTGCGGGCTTGCCACGTTACCGTTTCCGTCTGTTGGGAAGCGGGGCGTGATAGGTTTTGTTGGCGGCCCATGCAGGTCAGTTCTGCATGAAGTCTTAAGCAATATATCATAAGAATTATAAGAATCGGCAACTATACATTCTTTGCATTTCAAATTTCTTGAATCTATCCTAACATTTCTTTTTCTATAAAGATAATGGATTCTCCCAACAACACCAGCACCAATATTAATGGCAACACACCACCACCTACTTTACTACCTCCCCCTACTATTGCTGCTCTAATCAACGAACAGACGGTGCTTTTAGAAACCATCAAAAGTCTTCTGGAGGGCCAGCAGCATGAACCGCCATTCTCATGAACCGCCTGGAAGCCGAAGCACCTGGAGTAGAGCAATTTCTTGCATTGCATCCCAGAAACTTTTCATGGAAAGAGAGTCCTCTTGAGGCTGAAGAATGGGCCCAGAGTATAGAGGACGACCTTGCCGTAGCACAGGTACCAGACATAGCTTGGGTTCGTGTGGCCAAGCTCCAGCTCACCGACAACGCAAGAATCTGGTGGAAAACTGAGGAAAGCCATCTCACACAACCCATAGAGTGGAAGACGTTCCACGATTTGTTCGATGTGAAGTTCTTCCCCGAGACTGCCCGTTTTGAGATGGAACAACAGTTCATCCACCTACAACAAGGCTCTATGTGGGTAAAATCAGTGAATGAATATAATGCCGACTTCATCATGCTTAGCAGGTAAAGAATTCGTATCAAATTCTGTTCCATAAGACACATCACTATTCTGACATCAATATCTTATCAGGTTCGCGACACACTTGATCCCAATCGATGAGATTCGGGCTAGACGATTCCAATAGTGCTTAGACCCAGAGATTCAGATGGCATTAGCCACAGGCGAATACCCAACTCATGAACTTGCCCTGAAGGCAGCACGTCATTATGAAGCTGAGGTCAAGAAGAAGGGTAAGCCCCAAACAGCCGGAATCAAACACCCTGCTACACAGATGACAGGAGTGTTGGGTTACGATAGCGCCCTGGCCATCTACCGTGGCCGATGTGGAACAAAAATGATATTTAAAAAACCTAGCGCTAACGAACCCGTCTAGAATCGAACCATAAACCTATACTAGCAAACAAAAAAGAGCTAAACTACAAGGTTAGAAATGTTTATACCGAATGAACCATATCCTTCGGTCTTCTACCATCTTCCTTAACTCCTTGAGACGTCCTCGACTGAACTTGGCCGCTGGTCTTCCTCCGTCGAAGATGATTCACCCGAGAGAAGTAGCTCATGACTTTAGCTCCACACCAATGATCAAGTGAAGCAACTAGGGACTCTAGATTGCTAGTCTAGAGTGCCTAGGGATGTAGTGTATGGATCCAAGTGTTTATCCTTACCTCCTTTCTTGATTCTCAACTCATGAGATTGTAGAGAGGAGGTTGATGATGAAGGTGGAGGAACTCAAGAAACTCAAGAGGAGAGTGAAGCTAATGGTGAGGTAAAGAAAAACTCATCAAGTGAGGAAAAATAACATGAAGCCTTGTTTTATCAAACCCATTTTCTCATTTTAATAATCCAACCATGCTTGAATAGTTTGCATAAATGAATTAACAAATCATTTGTGCAACACTATGCAAGTATGGTTCTCACCATACTCCCCTCTCTCCTTTATCCACCTCATTTCCCATTTATAATAAATGGGTAAAATCTAAATGAGGTGTCTACCTTCTAGAATGTTATCCGTATAAATACGGATTACATTCTATTGTATATACATACATGTATTCGTACCGAAATACGAATACCCAAAGAGATAGAATTACACAAAGAACATAATACTAGAATATACATATCGAAATACATATACGTAAATTATTGAATCAATACCTGATTTAATAATCCGGCTCAAACCCGAGCCGGCTAGTATTATCGACTGTCCGATCGAAAGTCCGGGTACATAGTACAATCAATCGATCGGAACCCTGCACGTATCCAATACGGCTACTACATCATTTCGCCACAACTAGGGAACCCTCTGTGTGGAACTCTAAAGACTCGTCAATACGCTGGCAGTGGGTTTAACCACAAGCACGTCAGCGACACTAGCTGTACGTAACGGCTACCCAGGTATTGAGCGTAAGGAAGGCCGACGAGCAAGCTCATCCGAACTCTTACTGAGCATGTTCGTGACAATCTCCGTACAGTCTGATCTGTTTGTCTAAGAGTATTGCATATCGAGTCTAGGGGGTGGATAAAATCAGACCCCTAATAACGCGATATTTCATGTCGATATGAAGCCCATCACCCACTGAGAAACTACTGATCCAAATCAGTAATTCTCGTCTATCTTGACCAAGGATTTCTGGTGATGGCCACCCGTGCACATCGCGACATTAACCCCCAATACCGGGAGAGACGAATCCCCAACGATCCGCTCACTGCCTCCATGTGGCTCAGGACTGTACCCAACTAAAACCTGTTTGCACGATTCCTTTGAGCCATGATAGGGTAGTAATCAAAGCACAGTGGGAACTCACACAAGACAAATGACGAACTCAGGTCAACAGACTAACCTGTACTCATGTCATCTGGGAACTGCTATATGACAATAGGTATAATACCAACTAGCACATTCTCGTCGAGTCCGTCCTGTGTACTCATGTCATGCCCCGCTTCCCAGAGTACGCAAGATTGAGCACGTGACATAGCCAACCATGCTACCTGTGGGTAGGAAGTATCCATCCACAGTCACATTACGGCTGTAGAGATATCAAGAACAAGATAAATAAACTATCTAACACATGTCCAAATCCATAATAACCAGAGTCAATGATAAATAAGTGCGGAAGCAAATGATCCAATGCAATAATAGAAAGGTACGTCCCGTAATGCGGGATCACACCTGGAAATAAAATGCAATAAATGAACTAACCACTACAGAACTCACAAATCAGCCTGTTGGCTGAAGTACTCCTGCTCGGTCGTCGACAGTGGTAAAGAATCTGGGCCATGCAAAACCCAGACGTCAGCGCGTCATGTCAACCAACAATATAATATGAACATGGTAATAAGCAATGCAGGTATGAACATGAATAAAGCAGTACTAAGAAATAACAGTGCAGGGTAATGTGCAGTGGTAACTAAACTGTCCTATCAG
Organism: Agapanthus africanus; assembly: GCA_030015575.1. Taxonomy (NCBI): domain Eukaryota; kingdom Viridiplantae; phylum Streptophyta; class Magnoliopsida; order Asparagales; family Amaryllidaceae; genus Agapanthus; species Agapanthus africanus. The sequence continues at coordinate 741,722,316 of CM057337.1, forward strand.
GTTTCTACTCTATAGTCTTTGAAACCAATTGATGAATCGTCGATGAAACCCAATAGTATCCCGTACATACCCGGGACCACGGCCACAATATTCTCGGCGGCAGCCGAGACATGCCGTTAGGCACAGAATAGGAAAGTGTTAGTATCCCGTACATACCCGGGACCACGGCCACAATATTCTCGGCTGAAACCGAGACATGCCGTTAGGCACAGAATAGGAAAGTGTACACTCGGTATTACCCCGTACATACCCGGGATCACGGCCACAATATTCTCGGCTGAAACCGAGACATGCCGTTAGGCACAGAATAGGAATGTGTACACTCGAACGGTAGTGAACTGTCGAGTTACAAGTCAGGTTCATCTTTGATTTCCCCATACCCCCAAGCTATGTATGTCAGGTCAGGTATTCAGTAGTCAAGGACTAATGCCAACACAAAATCTGGTAAAAGTAGGTCTGTCTGGATAGACCGCAGGAATGGTCAGGTTTGTTGGCATTAGGCATGAAATCAGGTAACAGGTAAAGCCATGGTACATCAGGTCAACCAGGTAATGTATAAAGGTGTCATGTCATGTCAAGAGTGTACGGTACCATGTCATGTCAAGTAGGAAGTGTAACAGGTCATGTCAGGAACCACAAGATGTCATGTGGGTGCTCATAATCAAACTAATATAAACATGTGTATAAATAAACAAGCATGAGTACTATCAGAACAATAACTGGAACATGTAATATGATATGCCAATAAATATAATTTCAAGGATATGGATGCACAGTTATCGATTAGGGTTACATTTATAGTCCCAATATTAATTAGGATACAATTTATTAAACATGGAGTGTTAATATCATATTATTATGTAGTGATGTGATCTATGGATGCAATTATATGTATCTTAAATGCGATGGATGCAGACGGGTATCCGAAAAGTTATAAAACTATAAAATGGTAATGTGGGATGTACAACTAAACAATATGTGATATAATAATATTAATATGGATAGCATATTCAAAGTGATTAGTAACTATAAAAGATGTATTGATTAACCATGCACAAGAAGGTTCCGTTCAGAAATTTAGCGTCACCCTAATTTGTAAAATAGCTTAAAAATAACAAATGTTCTCCAAAAGAGACGTATCTTATACCAAAACAAAGATAATTCAATAAGGTTTTCAGTTTTATAAGTATAAGCATCTCAGGTTATCCCTACAAAAAGTTATGAATATTCAAAGTTGAAAGTTTGCTGCTGGAATTTCCCTGGACAGCAGTTTAAAGGCATTTTCATTTGCATTTTACGTTAATTAAACAATTTATTTTGCAAGTAAATATTTCATAGAGTTATAGTCTTCTGAATTAGCTTCGTAACGAACTAAAGAACGTATCCTAATGATTTTTCTATGATTTATAATGAATTTTATAAGATAAGGTGTACAGTAAATTTCAGATTTGTCATATCCGATTTTTCAACGACATTTCATATGTAAACTATAAGATTTTCAAATGTATAATATTATAAAATGAAGATTATAAAAGTATATAGCATGTAGCAAGATTAACTTGCCTCGATGGGTCGCGAATCGGGAAAACGGAACGTTAACCGTCGGCGGGGAAAACTCGCGACGGCGCACGGTTCACGGAATGAACCCAAACGACGAACAAAGGAACCACACGGGTCGGGGTATCTCGCTGGAACGTCGAGAAACGTCACCGGCACGACGGAATTCCGGTAACAAAAGAACAGTTAAAAGAAATGAGAAACGAGACATGAAGCAAGAAGAGAAAAATGATAAAGAGAAGTACGAGAGAATATATAAGGGGTAGAGAGAGAGAGAAAGTGGAGAGGGAGAGAAGAAGGAGAGAGAGAAAGTGGGGACCACGGGGTTAAAGGGGAGGTTGCGATTGGCTGAGAGAATAAATTGAGAAGGATATAAAAGATTGTAAAAATATTATATGGTTAACTTAAAGATTTAAAAGATAGGTAATGAACAGTAAGATATCAGATTAGTTAGAAAAATATATGCGAAGGTTTTAATAATATTAAAAATTTGGGATTTTGGCGCCAAATGAAACATTTCCAAATTGCGCCCGGGTTGGGTCCAAAAATTCGAAATTCAAATAATAGGATTTTAAGCGGGTTCCAAATTTTAAAATGAAAAGTTTTATGATTAAAAAGCATACTCTCAAAACGGACACACGTGCGTGCACGTAGCCATCCAAACTTGCCCGTTTTACTGAACGGGACGAGAACACAATGCACGGACGCTACCACGAGGCTAGGGGTGTCAAGTAGGCCAAGATGAATATTTTCAATTTTATTTTAGATGCTAAAATTTATATGTAGAAATGACTTTGCCGGGTAAATTTTACAGTAAGCAACAAACAAGCAAATTAAATGAAATGAGTACCACATTATGCTCAAACAGTAACTGAAAATAGTAGCATTGGGCTCGGGTGTTACATTATACCCAACTACAAAAAGAATTTCGTCCTCGAAATTCCAAGAATACAAAGATAGATAACTACAAGAAAAGGTGAGGAAACTTCTGCCGGATTTCATCTTCTCGTTCCCAAGTGGATTCTCCATGCGATCGGTTACCCCAAGAAACTAGCACAAGAGGGATAACCTTGTTCTTAAGAACCTTTTCTCTTCGATCCTTGATTTCAACTGGTCGATCTTCAAAAGTTAGGTCCTCCCGTACGGTCAACTCCGAATGATCCAATACGTGGGTTTCATCTCGAACATACCTCCGTAGTTGAGATACACGAACCACATCGTGCACACCTGCCAAGTACTGTGGTAACGCCAAACGGTACGCTACCTCTCCAACACGCTCCAATATCTCGAAGGGTCCAACGAATCGAGAACCAAGCTTTCCCCGACTCCCAAAGCGAATCACCCCTCTAGTCGGTGATATCTTCAAGAATACCAAATCACCCACGGTGAACTCCAGAGGTCTTCTTGACATATCTGCCCAACTCTTCTGTCGGTCCTGTGCTGCCTTCATATGATTTCTGATAGGGTTAACCTTCTCAACTGTCTGCACAACCAAATCTGGTCCCAATAATCTTCGTTCACCGACATCGTCCCAACAAACAGGTGAACGGCATTTACGACCATACAAAGCTTCAAATGGAGCCATCTGAATAGTTGCCTGAAAACTGTTGTTGTAAGACAACTCCACCAAAAGTAGATGATCCTCCCAAGACCCCTTGAAGTCCAACCTGCATGTTCTCAACGTATCCTCAAGAGTTTGGATCGTTCTCTCCGACTGACCATCAGTTTGAGGATGATAAGCTGTGCTAAACTTCAATCGAGTCCCCAAACTTTCATGTAAACTCCTCCAGAAGTGTGATAAGAACCGAGTGTCCCGATCGGACACGATGCTCACCGGTACTCCATGCAATCTTATGATCTCCTGCATGTACCGCTCTGCCAAAGTCTCTATTGATTGACCAACCCGAAAAGGAATAAAGTGAGCTGCCTTGGTCAACCGATCAACAATCACCCTTACTGCATTGTTGCCTTTTGGACTCCGCGGTAAAGCCGTCACGAAATCCATGGTTATATGTTCCCACTTCCACTGAGGAATCGGAAATGGTTGCAATAAACCAGCAACCATTTGGTGTTCAGCCTTGACTTGCTGACATACCAAGCACTTAGCCACGAAGCGAGCAATCTCCCGTTTCATGCCTTCCCACCAGAAATGCTGTCGAATATCTTGGTACATCTTTGTCCCTCCTGGATGTACAGAGTAAACTGAATTGTGTGCCTCCTTCATAAGCTCTTCACGCACATCCCCTTTTGGCACACACACACGGCTACCATACCTCAACGAACCATCTTCGTGGATCAATAAATCTGTTCGTAGTCCGGCTTCAACCTGCTCTCGAAACTTTTGTTGTCTAGGATCCTGCGATTGTGCTGTTTTAATCTTCTCAACTAAGGACGACTGTACTTGCAACTGGATCGACTGTCCCGTAGCATGTGGTAGCACAACCTCCAAGTCAAATCTCCGAAAATCCGCAATGATCTCCCTTTGTGCGGTCAATACCTGAATTGCTGGTAACCGACTTAGCGCATCTGGCACGACGTTAACTTTTCCCGGATGGTACTTAAGATCAAGGTCGTAGTCGGCCGTCAGCTCCAACCATCTGCGTTGCCTCATGTTCAACTCCTTCTGCGTGAACACGTACTTCAAGCTCTTATGATCTGTAAAAACTTCGACTCTTACGCCCAAAAGGTAGTGTCTCCAAATCTTCAAAGCGAAAATCACAGCCGCAAGCCCCAAGTCATGAGTTGGATAATTCTTCTCATGGGTCTTCAGTTGTCTTGATGCGTATGCTACGACCTTCCCATGCTGCATCAAAACACATCCCAATTCTTTCCCAGATGCGTCGCTATGAATCATCAGTCCTCCGGAATTGTCTGGTACGGTCAGGATAGGGGCGGTTATCAACTTCTGCTTCAACGTCTCAAAGCCAACGCACACTTATCCGTCCATACAAAAGGTACCTCCTTACGCATAAGCTTGGTCAGCGGTTCTGCCAAACGAGCAAAGTTCTCCACAAATCTCCTGTAGTATCCGGCTAATCTAAGGAAACTTCTTATCTCAGCTACATTCCTTGGAATAGGCCAATCTCGAACTGCTGCAATCTTTTCGGGATGGACGGCAATTCCATCACCCGACACGACATGTCCCAGAAATTTCACTTCTTCCAGCCAGAATTCGCACTACTCATCTTCGCATAAAGCTTCTCCTGTCTCAACATCTGTAGGACCTAATGATATCCGGATCGCAAATCCAGTTTCGAGAATACTCTCGCGCCACTAAGCTGCTCAAAAGTCCTCCAATGCGAGGGATCGGGTACTTGTTCTTAATAGTCGCCCGGTTCAATTCTCGATAATCAATGCACATCCTTCTCGTGCCATCCTTCTTCTTTACTAAAAGAACTGGAGCTCCCAAGGCGAGTTGCTGCTTCGAATCCAACCCTTCTCAAGTAATTCACCAACTTGCTTCTTAACTCCTTCCAATTCCACTGGTGCCATTGGATAGTAAGCTTTAGACACTGGCGCTGCACCAGGACTAAGGTCAATCGTGAACTCCACGTCTCGCTTCGGCGGTAAGCCCGATATATCTTCAAACACGTCCATAGAATCACGAACAACAGCCGGCTCTTTACTTTCATCACTTCCATTGATGCAAGAACATTGTTTGTCGGCCTAGCCCTAAACTCGACCGGCCCGACAGAACTGCTTCCTTACCGCAACTGCTGTCTGCTGTGAACTCCCAATTTTCCTGATATGCTCTGCTGTTCTCGAGCTGCCGTAAGAACCTGTGAGAAAGTGGTCAAACCCAGGGAGACGGTTTGCCTTTGGATGTCCACATCCAAGCTGCGCATGGACCTTCGTGCCCTGTCTGCATCGTTGGCGACTAAAGGTCCAGCGAAACTGCTGAGTCTCGTCCACTCTGCTGCATGCACGTCCACGGGTGCTCCATTCTGCCTCAGCCCAATAAATTTCTCTTCCATTTCCTCCCGTGCAGTCCGCGGAAAGAACTTCTCCAGGAAACTCTTAGAGAAATCCGCCTAACTGCTTGGCTTGGGCAAACGGTTCTCCTCCACTAGCCACCACTCTCGGCGTAATCCACTAGTTGAATGCGCACCACATCAACTCCTTTGTCCTCTGGAATCTGTGCCGCAATCAGCGAATTCTCCGTGCTGACTAGCCACTGCTCGGCTGGCATGGCTCCTCCAAACCATTGAAAGTAGTAGGACCCACACGTCTGAACTCTGCCACGGTCCCTACTCGGTCAACTGGTCTAGTTCCAATCTTGTTCACAGACTGCTGAACGATCTGCAAACCTTCCTGAAACGAGTCCGCTTGCTGCTGGATCAGCTCGGGCTGTTTCTTTGATTTCCAGCATTCCTCTTATCACTCCAAGCATGGCGGCTCCGTTCACACGCCTCTGGTACGTCTTCAACTTCTTACCTGTCATAATCCTGAACTCAAAACACCCAATATTAGCATGATGATAGATTCTGAATATGGATCAAGGCTAGAACTCCAAGATACTTAAATAGAGTACCGCATTGTAGCTATGCCGCGGTATCATAGCCGCAATTACTTAACTCCACCCAAGTCGCCTAAGTCCTAGGGATAACAAGAAATTAGGTTTTCGAGTTGACAACGCAAAGTAAGTTTGCATGTCGACATGATCCGGAAGAATGATTCAAGGATGGTAAAACGGTCAAGGTGGCAGGACATGTTTCCTAATCACGGGTATTATGATTCGTGTATCGGGTGCAATACCCAACTACAAAGAATCAACCCAATTAACCTATGGCTCTGATACCAAAAGAACCATGTCATGCCCCGCTTCCCAGAGTACGCAAGATTGAGCACGTGACATAGCCAACCATGCTACCTGTGGGTAGGAAGTATCCATCCACAGTCACATTACGGCTGTAGAGATATCAAGAACAAGATAAATAAACTATCTAACACATGTCCAAATCCATAATAACCAGAGTCAATGATAAATAAGTGCGGAAGCAAATGATCCAATGTAATAATAGAAAGGTACGTCCCGTAATGCGGGATCACACCTGGAAATAAAATGCAATAAATAAACTAACCACTACAGAACTCACAAATCAGCCTGTTGGCTGAAGTACTCCTGCTCGGTCGTCGACAGTGGTAAAGAATCTGGGCCATGCAAAACCCAGACGTCAGCGCGTCATGTCAACCAACAATATAATATGAACATGGTAATAAGCAATGCAGGTATGAACATGAATAAAGCAGTACTAAGAAATAACAGTGCAGGGTAATGTGCAGTGGTAACTAAACTGTCCTATCAGGTTTCTACTCTATAGTCTTTGAAACCAATTGATGAATCGTCGATGAAACCCAATAGTATCCCGTACATACCCGGGACCACGGCCACAATATTCTCAGCGGCAGCCGAGACATGCCGTTAGGCACAGAATAGGAAAGTGTTAGTATCCCGTACATACCCGGGACCACGGCCACAATATTCTCGGCTGAAACCGAGACATGCCGTTAGGCACAGAATAGGAAAGTGTACACTCGGTATTACCCCGTACATACCCGGGATCACGGCCACAATATTCTCGGCTGAAACCGAGACATGCCGTTAGGCACAGAATAGGAATGTGTACACTCGAACGGTAGTGAACTGTCGAGTTACAAGTCAGGTTCATCTTTGATTTCCCCATACCCCCAAGCTATGTATGTCAGGTCAGGTATTCAGTAGTCAAGGACTAATGCCAACACAAAATCTGGTAAAAGTAGGTCTGTCTGGATAGACCGCAGGAATGGTCAGGTTTGTTGGCATTAGGCATGAAATCAGGTAACAGGTAAAGCCATGGTACATCAGGTCAACCAGGTAATGTATAAAGGTGTCATGTCATGTCAAGAGTGTACGGTACCATGTCATGTCAAGTAGGAAGTGTAACAGGTCATGTCAGGAACCACAAGATGTCATGTGGGTGCTCATAATCAAACTAATATAAACATGTGTATAAATAAACAAGCATGAGTACTATCAGAACAATAACTGGAACATGTAATATGATATGCCAATAAATATAATTTCAAGGATATGGATGCACAGTTATCGATTAGGGTTACATTTATAGTCCCAATATTAATTAGGATACAATTTATTAAACATGGAGTGTTAATATCACATTATTATGTAGTGATGTGATCTATGGATGCAATTATATGTATCTTAAATGCGATGGATGCAGACGGGTATCCGAAAAGTTATAAAACTATAAAATGGTAATGTGGGATGTACAACTAAACAATATGTGATATAATAATATTAATATGGATAGCATATTCAAAGTGATTAGTAACTATAAAAGATGTATTGATTAACCATGCACAAGAAGGTTCCGTTCAGAAATTTAGCGTCACCCTAATTTGTAAAATAGCTTAAAAATAACAAATGTTCTCCAAAAGAGACGTATCTTATACCAAAACAAAGATAATTCAATAAGGTTTTCAGTTTTATAAGTATAAGCATCTCAGGTTATCCCTACAAAAAGTTATGAATATTCAAAGTTGAAAGTTTGCTGCTGGAATTTCCCTGGACAGCAGTTTAAAGGCATTTTCATTTGCATTTTACGTTAATTAAACAATTTATTTTGCAAGGAAATATTTCATAGAGTTATAGTCTTCTGAATTAGCTTCGTAACGAACTAAAGAACGTATCCTAATGATTTTTCTATGATTTATAATGAATTTTATAAGATAAGGTGTACAGTAAATTTCAGATTTGTCATATCCGATTTTTCAACGACATTTCATATGTAAACTATAAGATTTTCAAATGTATAATATTATAAAATGAAGATTATAAAAGTATATAGCATGTAGCAAGATTAACTTGCCTCGATGGGTCGCGAATCGGGAAAACGGAACGTTAACCGTCGGCGGGGAAAACTCGCGACGGCGCACGGTTCACGGAATGAACCCAAACGACGAACAAAGGAACCACACGGGTCGGGGTATCTCGCTGGAACGTCGAGAAACGTCACCGGCACGACGGAATTCCGGTAACAAAAGAACAGTTAAAAGAAATGAGAAACGAGACATGAAGCAAGAAGAGAAAAATGATAAAGAGAAGTACGAGAGAATATATAAGGGGTAGAGAGAGAGAGAAAGTGGAGAGGGAGAGAAGAAGGAGAGAGAGAAAGTGGGGACCACGGGGTTAAAGGGGAGGTTGCGATTGGCTGAGAGAATAAATTGAGAAGGATATAAAAGATTGTAAAAATATTATATGGTTAACTTAAAGATTTAAAAGATAGGTAATGAACAGTAAGATATCAGATTAGTTAGAAAAATATATGCGAAGGTTTTAATAATATTAAAAATTTGGGATTTTGGCGCCAAATGAAACATTTCCAAATTGCGCCCGGGTTGGGTCCAAAAATTCGAAATTCAAATAATAGGATTTTAAGCGGGTTCCAAATTTTAAAATGAAAAGTTTTATGATTAAAAAGCATACTCTCAAAACGGACACACGTGCGTGCACGTAGCCATCCAAACTTGCCCGTTTTACTGAACGGGACGAGAACACAATGCACGGACGCTACCACGAGGCTAGGGGTGTCAAGTAGGCCAAGATGAATATTTTCAATTTTATTTTAGATGCTAAAATTTATATGTAGAAATGACTTTGCCGGGTAAATTTTACAGTAAGCAACAAACAAGCAAATTAAATGAAATGAGTACCACATTATGCTCAAACAGTAACTGAAAATAGTAGCATTGGGCTCGGGTGTTACAACTCATAACCCAATGAGCACCTATATACTATCTTAGGTGACTAACTGACACCAATGGCTTGTAAGACCTGCCACCGCCTCTCGTCGGGGTCTCGATAAGTATACACTAGTCTACTCCGGGGTATCGATGCCCAGTCTCGATACTCCCTTGACTAGGGACATTTAATGATGTGCTTATAGACCACCCAGCTCCCACGTATATGATCGTCATCATAATGCTGGTAGTCAAGCAAGAATCCTATGGGCTCTATCAATATGTAATAGTGATCTATAATACCACATAATGCATGTACATGATGATAAAGGCAAACCATATAGTATACTATTATTTTGAGTAAGACCGTTCTACCCGTATAGGTACTCCCTCAATCATCATAATCGCATGTCTTCGATTACAATAATTGACTAGAGGGCACTATAGCCAATAAAGGAGGAGCCTCTTCTAGACCGACTTTTGCACCCAAGAGGTCAAGAGGATCAGTTAACTGGTTTAGTCCATATTTATTTTTCTACTGCAAGAGAACTGGACACTTGGAGAAAGACTGCAGGCATGCAAATGGCCCATGTTTGATTTGTGGCGCATTAACTCATTCTATAGGTGCAAGCCCATATCTTATTAACACAGCACCAGCACCCAGACTCGCAATCACAGCCCCGCAGTGGCCAGCCATTCAGGCTCCTGCACCTCGCCTTGCTCTTCCTGCACTAGCTCCACGTGGACCACCTGTACAGCCTCATCATCAATTCCTTCAGGCACAGAGAAACATGCCTCAAGGGCAGAGAAACGTGCCCCGAGGACAGAGGAATGTTCCTCCGGCAAGAAGGAATGTACAGAGACGACATGCTTTTACAATGACGGTTGAGGAGGCCGAAACCACAGGACAAGTCATCATTGGTAATTCCCCCATTCTTTTCAACCTTTCATTCCTTATATATCGTTATACTTTTCCTATATCTAAACACGAATCTCACACAACTTAGGTATTATACTAGTAGCCACCCTTTCCGCACTCGCATTTTTCAACACTGGAGCTTCACACTGCTTCATGTCACAACGATTCGTGAGAACGCACGCGATTCCCGTGAAGCCACTCATTTCAAGCTGGAATGTCAATTCCGGGAATGGAGTCTTGAAGGCAACTTTGGGATATGATCAGTGCTCAGTTGTAGTTTGCAGTCGAGAATTCTACGCAAATTTCAAAGTACTGGATATACCAAATTTCGATGTTGTGTTGGGAATGGATTGGCTGGGACTATTCTATGCTACTATTGACTACCATCAAAGGAGGGTAGTATTTGAGATACCAGATCACCCAGTCTTCTATTTCAAGAGTGGAGATAGAACCTTGGAGCCAGGAAGTTACCGTGCTAAACCGAAGAATGCAGAAGTGTTTTCTCTACCTACGGAAGAAGAAAAGCCTGAAGTAGTTTTTTAAAATGAAAATTATAAATCCGTATTTTCAATAAAAACATATTATGAAACTATGTTTTTTAAAATGAAAGATTAAATGTTGATAAAATACCATCAAGTTACAAAAAAGGGTTAGTTTTCAATAAAATACCATAAACTTTTAAAAGCTAAGTTTTTATCATTAAAATACCCAATAATTAAAATACATGTCCATGAAAACCCTAAATCTTGTAAATCACCCTCGAGATTATTTTTTAAAAGAAATATTAACATATTTTTCATAAAACCCCTCGAGATATGCAAACAATAATATAAGGACTATAGAATTAATATAGGCTTAAGCGGTATCATTTCTCTTGAGCCCTAGGGAGCCGGAGAAAGTGAGTGCTTGCCTATTCAGGTTAGACAACTTAACGGAGTTATCAATGGCAATTGTCTTGAAAAAAATACACAAATCGTGTCATCCATGTGCAGCAGTTGCCGATTACTCTCGAACCTAAGAATTCAAGAGTTAAATCCGTTCATAAGTTTCTGACTCAATCCGAGTCTGTTCCCCCAATCAGAGTAAAGCTCTGTTTAAATTTCAAAATTCAAAAGGTGAAGCAACACTTCAGATCCCTTGCGCTGCGCGCAGAGCGCCACGTGTCAAAAGCAGACATGCCAGCGCAAGGGGCGCTGCGCCCAAGGCAGCGCACCCCCAATCAGAGCAAGGCTCTGTTTTAAAATTTTAAATAATAAAGGAAGCAACGCTTCAGATAACTTGCGCTCTACGTTGCGCGCCACGTGTCAAACAGTGGTGCGCTAACGCAGTTGCGCTGCGCTCTGCGCTGCGCGACACGTGTCAGCGCAGATGCGCTAGCGCAGTTGCGCTGTGCTCTGCGCTGCGCGACACGTGTCAGCGCAGGTGAGCTTGCGCCAACTGCGCCAGCACTAAAATTTAAATAATAAATTATTTAATTAATCAGAATTAAAATTCTAGAAAGATCTTTCCAGTCTTATTAAAATAAGAAGATTATCTTCTGTAGAACAGAGGCCTTAGGATCAAAGATCCAACGGTGGGGAAATATCCCCAGATCAATCAGAGAAAAATCTCTGTAACAAACTCAACAAACCAATTGGCCCTATATAAAGGCCCCTAGACTCCAAGTCTCAGATACAGAAGGAGAAAAAAGGAGAGAACTCTGAAAAAATTTAAAAGGCAAGCCTTTGAAGAAAGAAGATCATCTTCTTCAAGGTAAAAGAATTAAATTCTTGGAAGAACATAGATGAAAATATCTCACAAAAAGAAGAATTTCTTCTAAAAAGATCAAAGATCTAAGAACAAGATCAAGATCTTCATTACAAAAAAGAAAAAAAGATCAAAAAAAGATCCAATCACAAAAAAATTAAAGAAGTAATTTACTTCATTTCTAGATCTTTTGATCTATATAAAGGCACAGCCTTTTGATGAACCATTGGTTCTTGAATCTTGAGGTAGAGCCTCTTTAGAACTAGAAAGATTCTTTTCTTTAATCTAAATTTGATCAAGATGCGCTCTGCACTATTGAACAGTGCCTTGCACTCTTGATTTGCGCTTTTGCTCTCCTTGGACTGGCGCAAGTCACCAGAGAGCGCCATGTGTCAATCACAGAGCAATCTGCACCTTGCGCTCCTAAAACAGAGCATTGCGCTCTTGGTTTGGCGCACTGCACCAGAGCGCGGCACTGGCGCAGCGCACTGCGCTAACAGACTTGCGCTCAATAGAGCGCGACACGTGTCACCTCCACATGCGCTAGTGCCTTGCGCTCTTTAATTGGAGCAAAGCGTCTGACAGACCACGTGGCGCACTGTCAAACCATTAAATGCCGTGCATTATTAAGAAAGGGCAGAGCCCAATTAAAAAGGCCTAACAGGCCAAATTTAAATGCTGTGCATTATTAAAAAAGGGCAGAGCCCAATTAAGAGGTCTAACAAACCAAAACAAATGCTACTCATTATTAAAAAAGGGCAGAGCCCAATTAAGAGGCCTAACAGGCCTAATATAAATGCTATGCGTTTAATTACAAAGCCCAATGCTATGCATTATAAAAGGGCCATGCCCAAATAAAGGTTCAACAGCCAGAACAATAAAATGTTCAACTCATATCAACTGAGCCCATATGCTCGTAAACCTTTAAACAAACTTTAGTCCCAGATTGGACTATAGATCTCCCAACCAACATTAGTTCAAGGGTACATCTCTGATTTCCTCTGATATTTGTCGTTGTAATCCTTCAACGTCTTCAGAGAGGTGACGGGTCCTGACGGCCATACATTCCATGGACCACCATGTCCTTAAACTGATAATCGACCGCAATGTCTCTAAACTAAACAATAGAGCCCAAACGCTCTCTTGTTGGATCTAAATGATCTCGTTAAGTCGATCTTAGTCTGAAATGAGGCTAACGTATCCTTAACAAGCATTTAAGTTGATCTTAGCCTCAAATAAGGCTAACGTATCCTTAAACACCCCCCCAAACCAAATCTAAAAAAGATACGGATTTAGACTAATCCACGTCCTACGGGCGACGGCATAACTTAGTCTCCGTATACAATCCACGGGCAACCGAACACAAAACAAACACACACGATACGAAGTGACCATCTGGAGAAGGAGAAAGTTGTTACCGCGATGCGGTAGCGTAATTAACTGTAGAGGCTTGCGCCTGCAGGGAAGAGCGTCCCCACAATCAAAAACCCCCTCGAGCGAGGGGGAATCTGACGAAGTCTGCTACATCGGACGCATCCGTTTAAACCTTCGATACACGGTGCCATAAATCAACTTGACATCTTCGGAGAGGTGGACAGATAGCACCAATTGGCATCTGCCCCCAGATTCAGGCAAGACGTCCAGTCTTCCCGGCTTCTGGCGGTAAACAGATTCTGGCACGCCCGGTGGGACCTCTTCCTCTTTTCACTCCACACTTCGTGTGTCGTGTTCGCGAACGTATCATGGTTTGCTGTGGTTGCCTGTGGATTCGAGGTACTTAGATTTGGTGTCTTGCTCCGTGCAGAAAACAGAAGATCAATGGCTTCAAACTGCATTACCTGCAACTGCAACTTTCACTCCGTCCTTGCTGGAGGAGTGACTTACGGGCCCCAAGCAGCCTCCCTTTTCAAGATACCGGTGGAGCAGGTAACTCAAGCCACCACTGGACTATTCTTCGGGACCATACTCCCACCCATGAGCTTCAACGCCCCTGTACCGTCATAAGAAGCTCCCAAGAAGTCGGTATTCGATCGGCTTGCTACTACTGCGGCCCCTATCAACGGGTCGTCCAACTCCACTGCCTCAGTTTTTAACAGATTGGGCCAAAACTCTTGCGGACCTACGATGAAGCTTGCAGTCCTAGAAAAGGTTATTCCGAAAAGAGTAACCAAACCTTCTCCTGAAGTTGTCAAGACGGCTTCTCCTGCCAAGGGGCCTGTCTTCACAAGACTGACCGTCCCAACTCCCGCTCCTGCTGCTCAGAAGACATCAGTCTTTAGTAGGCTAACACCGGAAACAACTCCTCACCTGAACAGGGGGCGAGACGAGCCCATCCCCGTCACCGAGCCAACTCCAATCGCACGACATGCTCTCCGTCGTCATTGGCACCGGGTAAGGAAGGTTCGGAGAAACTCCCCCTCTGGGCTAACTCCACCAGCTCCGATGGTGGAAATCAATGCTGCTGTTCCGACCGGGAATAACTTTGAACCGTCAAGAAGGGTGCGCAAAAACTTGCCAACTGCCGTATTGAAAAGATCTCCTACATCCGTGAATAATGCCCTAAAGGTAAAGCTGGAGCAGCCCCCTCAACGGCTGTCCTCTAAAATTTACAAGGTCTGTCGTCATGTCCAAGACTCCGTAGTGGATCAAGACTATCTCCGCCGACAGAAAAAGTTGAAGGTTCGGCAGGAGAAGGACTACTCTGTCAAACCAGAAAAAGCAGCAGCTACTTGGGTGCCCACTACAACGGCCCCCTCAACTTCGACCGCTCACAAAAGAAGGAGGTCGGAGAAGATTCTTGTGTCTTTGGCAAATCGCAAAGACACTGAACCTAAACGCCCCAAGTCTGGGGGCATGGTGGTGCACATCGTTTATATGGCATCCGGAAAAGGGGATAGCCATATCTCTACGGGCCATCGACCACTCACCAGATCCATAACAAAGGCCCAGGAGCAGCAAAAGAAGCTCCAAGAGATGCTAACACAGATGGCCTCACTCACTGAGCCAAAAGAAAGCCCGGAGGCATCGTCGGAACAGCGTCAAGAACAAGAAACCGATGCTGAGTTCCTCCGCAGGATCTTCGAGAAGAAGGACAAAGAGGCAGCGGAACAAGCTGGCCAATATAAAATGAATGGCGCTTCTCTTTCAAGGCATGGTAGGAATGATGTTACAGCCGGACCCTCCAGCTGAAGACCCTCCGATCATTATTGAAGACGATAGAGTGGAGACATCTAATCCTCCTCAGGCCCATTCAGCAGCCAAGGAGGAAACCATTTCCAAAGCTGTACTAGAGAACTATATAGCTCAGCAGGTACGAGTTCATCAGGCGAAGGAAGCGGCCGGGCAAATTGTTAGAACCGGACGACCCTATCCGGGCTGGTATGACCAAATCAGTTACCCGCCGGGATATACGATCCCTAAATTCCATGTGTACAAGGGGACAGGGAATCCACATTAGCACGTCGCTCAGTTCAGGGCCTTATACGGCAATACTGGAGGCGATGATAAACTTCTACTTCTCCAATTCGTCTGTAGTTTAGTAGACACAGCTTTTGAATGGTACTCGGAGCTTCCCGACGACTCCATCAAAATGTTTATAGAAATGGAGTTGTTATTCACCCAGCGATTCGCAAGTGCTAGTGAACGCACCCCGATAACGGCATTGATCAATGCCAGGGTGAAGCCAGGCAAGACGTGGGTCCAGTACGCTATCCGATGGCGGAATCTGTGGTCAAAATGCGAACAGCAGATCGAAGAAGCGCCGGCGGTGGGCATGTTCGTAGGCACTCTTGACCCTCAAGCAGCCATCTCCCAGTTCATAATATTCTTCAAGCCAACTACTTTCCAGGACTTGATTGACAAGCTGGTCTAAATGGACCAGATGAGACATAAACCATCTCCTCCAAAGGCGGACTCTCGAAATGAAAAAGGGAAAGGAAAAGCAACTTTCGTCGCTAATACTCAACAACAGCTGAGCAATTCAAAGCCGGTTGTTCGCCAAAACAACGTGCGGCCACGCCCGTCTCTCGAGGAGAGACTGGGACGTCCTTACTCATTTCCTCAGGATAAAACGAGGAGACTGTTCGAGCTGGCAGTGCGCAACAGACTCATCAATCTGCCGAATCCAAAACGTCCGTTGCAGCCAGGCGATGTCAACGATCCTGATTACTGCCCTTACCACCGAGTAGTAAGCTATCCGATCGAAGATTGCTTCATCTTCAAAAACTGGGTTGAAGACCAATACCAACAAGGCAAGTTCGTGTTATCCGAAAACTGGAAGGTGAACCCGCCACAGCCTCATGGTCCTAAAAAAGTGGACACGTCGGGGGCATCTTGCTCTTTTGTTGAAGAGACCCCATGTGAAGTGGCCCTTTCGGCCAAAACCAAAAAGATACTGAATGATCGCCAGACATGCCCCGCAATTAGATGGAAGAACCCGCTGGGACCCCGGATTATCGAAGGGATGCTAAATCCACGCCCAACTCCAAAGATTGGTGGTGATAGCCAAAACACTCATACCCAGCCGTCGAAATCTTCGAAAAAGAAGAAGAGATCCAAAAAGCCCGTAAAGCCTGGCGACAAGCGTACGGACCTGCAGAAACAGATCGACGCACTGGAAGAATATAATCAGAAGGCACGGACCCCAGTCATGCTCCAAGAGTTCCTCAGCCACGTTCTTGAGGACGGGGATGATGAAGAAGAATCGTCGGACGAATCTGAGGATTACGTAGCAAGTTTCCATGTGATCTCTCACTCATCGCTAGACAATGAAGATGCTCCTTATGCAAAGAAACTGGAGGCAGTGCCTGAATCGGAACTTCTGGGGCCGTCAGATGAAATGATCGACGCATTCCTAAACGAAGCTCTCCTGAGAAGTAAAGCTGATCGGGAGCGTGAGATGGTCATATTTGAAAAGGCCAAACGCCAGCGGTTGGACAAAAGCGTCGAAACACTCCCACCGGATCAAAGTACATCCGCCGCAAATGAATGCAGGATCAAGACAAGGAAACAATTCGCCAAAGCCATATCGATAGGGATGAGGCTGCCCTCTTTCAGAGAAAATTCTTCTGGTAGTATACATCTTGATGAAGCGGGCGTACATCCTAACTTCTGCTATATCATCAGAAGATCACACATCCTACTGAAGATTGCAACACCTTTAAGTGTTGGTGGCAGGGGTATGCCGCACACAGGCAACACTTCAACAGGACAAAACGGGAAGCTCGTAGACAGCAGAAAAATGCGACGGACGAGCGTATAAGAATTGCCGACAATTGTCATAAGGTTGATCCTGAGGGACCGCGAGTTCCCACCTTCGGGAGCGACTTCGACGAAAAAGTAGTCCTCTGCCCTCTCTTCAAGAAATCTATCTCTAAAATGAAAGAATTGAGAAGTTGCGAGAACATTCAGCCGTGCAATCGCACGAATCCCGGACCCGCAAATAAGGGATCGAACAAAAAGGATAAAAGGAAGGGAAAAACGGCCTTCGTCGCCAACGCTCAACAACAATCGAATGACCCTAAACCGGTTGTTCGCCAAAGCAACAAGCGGCGACCCCTCTATGAGAAGTTGAAACGTCTTTACTCATTTCCCCGGGATGAAACAAGGACGCTGTTCGAATTAGCAGCGCGCGACGGGCTTATCACTCTACCAGAGCCGAAATACCAGCTACAACTGAATGAGGTCAACAATCCTAATTACTGCCCCTACCACCAAGTATTGGGCCACCCGATCGAAAACTGCTACGTCTTCAAAAATTGGGTTGAAGACCAATACCAACAAGGCAAATTCGCGCTATCCGAAAATTAGAAGATGAGCCTGCCACAACCACATGCTCTGAGAAAGATGGATATGCCAGGGGCATCATGCTCATAAGGAAGGCCTCATGGACCGAAAAGTCCGTAAACTAAAAATCCACCTCAAATACGGCAACAGCGGACCGAAACGTCCTTAAACTAAAGACGGACCACTATATCCTAAAACTAGCTGTTGAACGAGATATCGAGAAACTACGGGGGATTGCGGCCGATACAAAAAAAAAGAATAAAAATAAAAATAAAAACGGTATGTCCATAAGCAAAATGGGCATGAAGGAAAACCCGAAAGGGCTCTGTGAGTAAAAACAGCAGGGCTACCACCGAGTGTTTGTGAAAACCTGAAAGGGCGCAACCTCGTTATATATAAAAAGAGGAGAAAAAAAAGGGAAAACGGTATGTCCATAAGCAAAATGGGCACGGATGAAAACCCGAAAGGGCTCCGTGAGTACAAACAGCAGGGCTACCGGCGAGTGTTTGTGAAAACCCGAAAGGGCGCAACCTCGTTATATAAAAAAAAGAGGAGAAAAAAAGGGAAAACGGTATGTCCATAAGCAAAATGGGCACGGATGAAAACCCGAAAGGGCTCCGTGAGTAAAAACAGCAGGGCTACCGGCGAGTGTTTGTGAAAACCCGAAAGGGTGCAGCCTCGTTGAAAGACACTTACAGGGTCCTCCCGACCTTGTAAGGAGAAATCACCTGCGTGAGATCCTTACGACTCACAAGGGAACAACACATTTAGGAATCCTCACGATTCCTAAGGAGAAATTACACTTGCGAGATCCTTACGACTTGTAAGGAGAACTCTTTTATGGGACCCTCACGGCTCATAATATTTGAAAGTCTTAATTTACAGAGACCTGAACCTGTTCTTAAGCAACCCCCACAACCTCCGATACTGCCCTATAAGCGGCTCAATGTTGACCCTTGTATACAATCCACGGGTGCAAATAAACATTTCCCTAACCAAGTCTCACCCGTGACTAGGGATATGTCCATATGGTGAACAACCCTTGTAAGTCCTCTCGACTTATAAGGAGAAAACCCTTTTGTAAGATCCTTACGACTTACAGGGGAATATGCACTTAGGAATCCTCATGATTCCTAAGGAGAAAACACACTTACGAGATCCTCATGACTTGTAGGAAGAAATACCCATATGAGACCCTTACGATTCATGAAGTCAAAAGCCTTAGTCGACAGGATCCTAACTCTGTTCGCTAAGCCACCTTTGTTTGACATCGACAGAGGCAAATGATGATTCGCTCCTGGAAATATCCTAGTTGTAGCGGTGCTGATGCTGAAATCGGTGTCTAATTCCAAGCATTCGGCAAAAAGCTAACAAGCCACACATGCATACGAAATAGCCGAAATGATGGGACAACTTGCGACAAAATCAGCAAGTAAAAATGTTTGCATGCGAAATAGCCGAAATGATTGGGCAACTCCCAATAAAAAGCAGCGAGTGAAAATAAAACAAATAGCCGAAATGATTGGGCACCGCGAAAAATAGCCGAAATGATGAGGCAATCGCAACCTTCGCGATATAAAAGCTGAAATGATAGAGCATCGCGGAAATAAATAAAATAAAAATAAAAATGAAATTTATGCCCTACAGGTGATATCATGTCAATACCTGTATACAATCCAGGGGGGCGAACAAAGAAGGAATCACACATTTCCTTCCTAGGCTCCATCAGAAAACGGAGCCAAGTCTCGACGGCCACGTCTACAGCCTGGAGACCCACAACAGCATTCCTCCTCATTCCAGCTGGACTCAGATGCAACATCACCAAACAGAGCCACGACTTAGTCCCTAGTTCCAAACCTCGATGGTTCGCAGAAAACCTAAAGATCATCTCGACATGCGTCTCGTTACAATAGACTCAATGTCAACTACGGCGTTCCTTCGTAATCCAACAGGATGCAGACGCAATATCAAAACAAAGCGGAGTGATGGAAAAATCCCAACTCCATCTCAACATCCATCTCGGTATAACAAGACGAGATGCTAACAATAGCGTTCTTCCTCCAGCAGGGTTCAGACGCGACAATCAAATAACAGAGCCATGGCAAAATCCCTAGTTCCAAACCTCGACGGTTCATTAGCAACCTAGAGACAACCGCGATGTTTGTCTCGATACAGCAGACGTAATGCCATCAAACGAAGCGAAGGCCAAATTCCTAGCTTCAGGGTCTCGACGGTAACTCATATAAAACCTGAAAGACCATCGGAGATCATCCCACACCAGTGCAGAGTGGTTATGACTCATCGGGGCTCTCCAAAATGAGCCTAACCTCAAGTAAAAAGCGGCATGGAAAAATTCCTAACGCTTGATCTTCTGACGGTCAAACTGCCTAAGAAGATTGCTTGAAGACGTCTTGTCCAGCCCCCGAAGGGATTAGAGACACGACAGTCGCAAGGCTACTCGAACATCAAGATTGCCTATCGAGAAATACATCAGCTGACGCGACGGTACGACGGACACAACCATAGTACCACAGACCCTAACGGACCTCTGTCGTAAAGAGCAGAGGTTAACTGTAACGCTAGGATATTCTTGCGAGAAATGCTCGATTCATCTCGACTCGTGAGGCAAAGCCTTAGGCAGCGGGGATTAAAAAAAACCGGTTTCTGAAACACTGGGGCCCTACAAGTCTGTCCAAAATGGACTCCTGTATACTATTCACGGGTCACACTCTCCAAAGTCGAATCTCAACAAGGAGGGAAACAACCGCTTACAGGTCTTCTCAACTCATAAGAGGGAAAATTCTCTTATAAGATCCTTACGACTTATAAGAGAAAACACACTTGGGAATCCTCACGATTCCTAAGGAGAAAATACACCTACGGGATCCTCTCGACCCGTAGGGAGAAAATTCTTTATGAGACCCTCACGGCTCATAAAGTTGAAAAAGTCTTAGGTGACAGATCCTAACCCTGTTTTCTAAACCATCATTACTCTACAAAGAGCCTAAGACTGATAGCTATACGCTATCTACGGATCGCACTTGCTAAAATCTCATGGCAAACAACACAGCAAGAAAGAAGAAAGCAGAGAAATGACACAAGACATTATGAAGAATGTATATCTTTTATTCATGAATTCGATTGAGTACAAGATACATTGTGTTAAAGAATAAAAGAAACAAATACATTTTATTCAGCTTCTGCTTCAACGTTAACCCATCAGAGATACTTCGCAGAAGGCCCTCGAAGATAACTTTCACCTGGACAGCGTTTGCGTCGACCTCAGCACGCAGTCGAGCAGACTAGCTTGAAGTTTCTTTGCATTCCCTCCACTTTAAAGCCGCTTCTTGTTCAAGATGGTGGAAGTAAGAAGCGCTCTGCTCGATCCATACCGCCCGTTGAGTGCTCGTGGCCAAAATCTCGGGTGCCGGACGCATAAGTTCAAGCTGATGCAGACAGGTCTCGATCTCCTTGCAGTGGTTAACCCAAGACTCGACGACGCCTTCATTATGGAAATTTACAAGCGTCGCCAGTATCGGATTAACCTCGGCAGCAAAATCTGCGGCAGATGTAGGAGCTTCTGCGTCAAGCTCCTCGACGCATCCGTTCAGCATGCTAAGACTCATCGTGGCACCCTTTGAGAATGGACATCTGGAGAATGGGCCAGCCGGTATCACAATGCGAGACTCAAAAGGAACCGGAGTCAAAGCGACAACTGCAAAAAAAATCGCAATCAGATGACGGATATAGAAATATAAGAGATTCATGAACAATGGAATCTACTATACCAGCTGCAGCAGGTGGCAAAGCCGGGAGGACCGGTGGCGCGACTGATCTTGCATCTCCTCCTTCGATCTGTAGCACTGTAATCAGGGCAAGGAAGAATTAGAAATAATTCCATTATTGAAAAAGAAAGGGCATTAATTGAAAACTATACTCACCAGTGCCACTGGAGGAAGCAAGCTCCGACGGGAAGGAGAAGTGTGGGTGCAGCACCTGATACAGGTGATCAAAAAGCACTCCTGCAAAGACGCAATAGTACAACATCAGTACATAAATTATGCAGCCAAGATAAGACTGATGGGTCGCAAATTCATACCTTCCAACATCTGCGACGGTACGAAGGAGGGTAGAGAGGTGGCCACCGTCAGGGCGGTAACTGACGGCGTCCCTCAGGTAAAGTGGCATCAGCATTAGCCGCACCTGCGTTGGGAAATAAGATAAACCCTGTCAGGGAGGATTGCAGAATAAAAAAAAGAGAAGGACGGTAACCCAAAATTTACCTGATGAGTCGCCAGCTGAAACGACGGCATCTCCCTCCTCCATTGGCATGGGTTCACCTCCCGTTGCCTCGTCGCCAGACTCTATAGGAGCTGTCGTCGTGCTCGCAAGGCTAGGAGATGGCGAAGGACCGTAGGCAGGGAGAGCAATGATCGGAGCGGTACCCGACTCTTGAGAAAGAGCGGCCATCTCGTCCTTGGCAATCATGCCCGTCTCACCTGCTACCCCCTCGGGCTCAGCGGTCGCGGCCGTCTTGTCCACCGCTGCCATAAGATCATCGGTCGCAGCCGCTTCATCCGCTCCTGTCCCAGGCTCGGTTGTAGCAGCCGTCTCACCTGCCGCTCCCTCGGGCTCGACATCGGCAACCTTCTCGGGCATAGTAAGCGTGACTGTCTTGTCAGCCACTAGCTCGGGCCCGGCAACTTCGGCTGCTGCCTTCTCCACCGTCCCCTCAGGCTCGACGGTCGCCGCCGCTCCTTCAGTTGGACTCGGCCCTGCAGGACAAGATGTATAAGAACCGATAGTTTTTACAACTTTTACAACAAAGCCTCGAAAAACACATTACCTGAGGTGGATTGACCGTTAGCTTCCTGAGCTGCACGCGCCGCCCGTCTGTGAGCAGTAGACAAGGCGACCGGCGGCTCCTCTGAAGGAGTAGCAGCAGGAGTAACGGCGCTTGAGCCCGCTCCCACAACCAAAGCAGCGCTACGCTCCTTCGCTGTGCGCCTCAAGCGCTTCCTCTCCTCCCGGGCCGTCACAACGGACCTTTTTGAAGCCTCCCTCAGCAAGGCGTCGTCGTCCGCGTTCAGAGTTGCCTCCAGAGCCTTCAAGGCATCCATCATCGGCTTTTTGAGTTGGGTCTCTCGCGGCAGCCCCGAAGAGGCCGGGACTTCGGTAGCTAGCCCGGAGAGAATCCCCGCATCGGCTTGCGAAGTAGATCCCGTGGCCCCTGCAATGAGACAAAGAAAAGGTTAGATTGGCCATAAAAAGGAGGATAAAGACTTAAGGAGCCGAGACGTACCAACGCCCGATAGAGCGCGTTTCCTTTCCTCCTCCTCGAAGGTTTTGAGAGAAGCAGCGATAGCTTCTTCGGTAGAAATGCCTGTTTAAAAAGGAAAAGCGTTAGTCAAAGAAAATGATAAGAGTATGATGAAATGACAAAGAATACAACTAGTGATTACCTGATTGCTCGAGTTTAGCCAACCACGCTTCGAGCCTTGCCGATCGCTCAGAAGTCGCGATGGCGGCCGCCAGATCGGTGTCTTCTGGCTCTACGAAGAAACCCTCGTTGCTTCCGTACTCACTTAAGCCTTCGGTGAGAGGGGCCTGAGGCTCTAAGCCGAGGACGGCATCAAGAGAAAGAACCGACTTCTTCTTCCTCTTCTGATCCCGGACCCCGGTCGCACCTAAAATCAACTTGCGCTTCGTGGGCACCTTGGGACGGCGGGTCCTGATGTCTGAGCCCACGCCGGATTCAGGCGAAACCACATTCATCGTCTCCACCAGAGCACGGGGCGCTGGGGGCACGTCCACGGTATCACGAGGCAATCCGCGCGGGGGACTTAGCACACGCGGAGGCTCATCTCCAGCATCTCCTCTCAGCGGAGGAACGACAAGGGTCCTTGGCCTAGGGGGCTTTGCGATCACTGGCGGGGGGCACACCCTTACGGTCAATCAGCAGTCGCTTCTCTTCTCGGATAACAGCACCCATCGCGTGCTGATACCAAGCCCCGTACACGTTTAGGGCCCTTGGAATGCAACTTGGCTCGCTAATGAAGAAGTGGAAGCCCGTGTTCAGCCGCATAAAATGATGTAGTGCACTCCGTATCCCCTCCCTGGTGGCTGCGGGCTCTTCCAAAAATGCCTCCAAGGGGACCCCCTGATTATAGCTTAGTTGTTGGGCGAACCGATGGGGGTTGTACCTCATAAAGAGCGCCATATCGTTCTGCCTGAACACCAGGAAGCTCGGCCGAATGGAGTACAAGTGAAGAATCTCTCGGGCTTTCAATACGGAGGCCCCGTCCTTGAAACTATCACGCAACGCCAACACCGTCTTGGAGGTCTCCGAGCCGATGGTCATGACCTTGTCCATGAAAGAAATGCCCGCTCCGACCGTGCGTGGACGAAGAAGCAACCCCCTAGCCTCCCGCGGAGGCGGATTCTCAATAGAAGCGCCAATTAACCGCATGGCTCTCGGGAGTCTGCACTTCTCGCAGAACGAGGGCCTCTTGTGAATAATAAAAACCCCGAGCACATGCATTTCCATCCATGAAGTAAAATAGTGCATCGGGAGATTGGCAGGTTGCACCCCGGTTCATTTGCGTCTGCCGCCACGCTGAGTCCATGGTACAGGTAGGCCATCCCGGCGATTCCAATCGACAACTGTATACCAGCCACCATCCGATGCGCTGGGTAGAAGACAGACGGTCTCATGTATCGCGGGTGCATGGGGAGCGCGAACCAGCACAGCCATAACCCCAGAAACCCGAGAAAGAAGGTCTCCTTGTCAATGCCTGGGGTGGCAATTTCCGATAAAGGCATGATCGCAGCATCAGGAAGGTAGAAACCCTTTTGGTCGTCCTCCAGTGCTTGTCGACGATCTAAGCCAAAGCTGAAGGGGTCGTCAAGCTTGGCAAATTTTTCGCTCCGTTGCGATAGAATCTCCTGTCGAAGAAAGCGGGCAATAAAGTCTGCGAAACTAACTCCCCGGCCTCCCGATTCCAAGTAGAGACCTTCATACATATTCAGCACCTTTACCAGGCTCGGAAACTGGTGCTGAATAGCATTCTCCGGCGTTAGGCCCATTACCAGCAGCTTGGTGGCGAAGACGTATTCATCAGGAGGAAGTAGCTCTTTATAATGCTCCCCCTCACCGGCAAATCGGAAATCTCAGCAAATTCTTCCAAGGGGATGGAGACTTCCCTGTCCGTCAGGAGAAAGGTATGGGTGGGGATGTTCCATTGTTCCACGAAGGCTTTAACCCACCACGTCGGAGGAGCAGGGTACTCGAACAATGAGGCGTAGACTGTAGGGTACAGACCAATCTTCATCAAATGCGTCCTCTTCGCTGATAAGATGTACCTGGCCCACTGCAAGTACCCGGCCGGTTGTCGAGGGGTCAATCCGATGTTATAAGCTTGTCCCCAAGGGCGCGACTCACCCTGGCATATGCACCGCCCCAGAATGTCCACGGCTACCGGCGGCTGCACGGGGATGGCAGCAATCGAAGGCTGAAGAAGATCCTCCGAGTTCCAATTTACGACCTCCACGGCATAGTTCACCGGGGGTGCATCTGCATACGGGATCGATGAGATCGGCTCTGACGGCGTCACACAAGAGAAGCTTCGGCGACCCTTGAAGATCTCGTTATACCATCTGCCCCACAGATGAAGGCTCTTATGCTCCGAGTCAAAATCCTTAATAAGAGCGAGAACCTCTCGATCCACCAGCGCCTCAGGGAATCCTCCCTCTGAGCGGGAAAATGGGAATGAAAGGTCAGAAGACATGGTGCCTGCAAGAAAAAAACGAAATCAAGTTATCAGTATCATAAGTTAATTTTAAAAATTCCAATGCTTGGCACTTTAAAATTTATACCACACTGCAATGCAGTGGAGAAGGGACCCAAAAGGGGACCCACAAAAT
The DNA here is from genome assembly GCA_030015575.1 of Agapanthus africanus. Taxonomy (NCBI): domain Eukaryota; kingdom Viridiplantae; phylum Streptophyta; class Magnoliopsida; order Asparagales; family Amaryllidaceae; genus Agapanthus; species Agapanthus africanus. The sequence goes on from CM057337.1 coordinate 741,747,985, forward strand.
CCAGATGACAATGCATCAGTTAATAAGACATCCTCATCATTGGATGAGACTGTCAATTAATGAGGAGATCCTCAAAAGAATATTCTCATTAAATAAGAAATCCCTTGAGACAAGGAGAAAATCTCCCTTTTCAGAGCAAAGCTCTGTCACAAAGTGACACTTGTCAAACTCTGGTCATAAGGGAATAAAATTCCTTAAAGAGCCTAGCTCTGTAATAATGATGGAAAAATCCATCAAAGGAAAAATTAATTTCTAAAAAAATTAATTAAAGTTTAGGATCTTAAAGATCCATGAAAAACTCTTAAGAGTTCATCATCAGAAGATCAAAAGATCTATATTTTGTCAATGAGCAAAGCTCTGTTCATGGGTTAAGAAACCCTGAAACAAATTCTTGAGAGCAAAGCTCTGTTTATGAAACCCCAAAAGAGTTTTCTTTAGATCAAAAGATCTATGAGAGCAAGGCTCTGTTAAATAAAATTAATTTAATTTAATTTAAGTTAATTTTTACCTAAGATTTTTCTAGAGTTCAACGCTTAAAAGTTCTTGAAAACGAGAGCAAGGCTCTGAAAATATAAATCTTGAAGGAGATGATAATCATCTGAGGAGGACCAAGGGTGGGGTTTTATTTATAGGCGCTGAAGCGCCCCTTCAATTCCTGAGTTGATCCAACGGTCTGGATGTTGCCACCGCTGCACTCACGTGTGCGCCACGTGAGCGCAACGGTAGGGGGGCATTTGTTTCCCCCAATCAGAGTAAAGCTCTGTTTAAATTTCAAAATTCAAAAGGTGAAGCAACGCTTCAAATCCCTTGTGGTGTGTGCAGAGCGCCACGTGTCAAAAGCAGACACGCCAGCGCAAGGGATGCTGCGCCCAAGGCAGCGCACCCCCAATCAGAGCAAGGCTCTGTTTTAAAATTTTAAATAATAAAGGAAGCAACGCTTCAGATAACTTGCACTCTGCGCTGCGCGCCACGTGTCAAACAGTGGTGCGCTAGCGCAGTTGTGCTGCGCTCTGTGCTGCGCGACACGTGTCAGCGCAGGTGCGCTAGCGCAGTTGCCTGCGCGACACGTGTCAAGCGCAGGTGCGCTTGCGCCAACTGTGCCAGCACTAAAATTTAAATAATAAATTATTTAATTTATCAGAATTAAAATTCTAGAAAGATCTTTCCAGTCTTATTAAAATAAGAAGATTATCTTCTGTAGAACAGAGGCCTTAGGATCAAAGATCCAACGGTGGGGAAATATCCCCAAATCAATCAGAGAAAGATCTCTGTAACAAACCCAACAAACCAATTGGCCCTATATAAAGGCCCATAGACTCCAAGTCTCAGATACAGAAGGAGAAAAAAGGAGAGAACTCTGAAAAAATTTGAAAGGCAAGCCTTTGAAGAAAGAAGATCATCTTCTTCAAGGTAAAAGAATTAAATTCTTGGAAGAACAGAGATGAAAACATCTCACAAAAAGAAGAATTTTTTCTAAAAAGATCAAAGATCTAAGAATAAGATCAAGATCTTCATTACAAAAAAGAAAAAAAGATCAAAAAAAGATCCAATCACAAAAAAAAATTAAAGAAGTAATTTACTTCATTTCTAGATCTTTTGATCTATATAAAGGCACAGCCTTTTGACGAACTATTGGTTCTTGAATTTTGAGATAGAACCTCTTTAGAACTAGAAAGATTCTTTTCTTTGATCTAAATTTGATCAAGATGCGCTCTGCGCTATTGGACAGTGCCTTGCACTCTTGATTTGCGCTTTTGCGCTCCTTGGACTGGCGCAAGTCACCAGAGAGCGTCACGTGTCAATCACAGAGCAATCTGTGCCTTGCGCTCCTAAAACAGAGCACTGCGCTCTTAGTTTGGCGCACTACACCAGAGCGCGCCACGTGTCAACAGCGCACTGGCGCAGTGCACTGCGCTAACAGACTTGCGCTCAACAGAGCGCGACACGTGTCACCTCCACATGCGCTAGCGCCTTACGCTCTTTAATTGGCCCAAAGCGCCTGACAGACCACGTGGCGCACTGTCAAACCATTAAATGCCGTGCATTATTAAGAAAGGGCAGAGCCCAATTAAAAAGGCTTAACAGGCCAAATTTAAATGCTGTGCATTATTAAAAAAGGACATAGCCCAATTAAGAGGTCTAACAGACCAAAACAAATGCTACTCATTATTAAAAAAGGGCAGAGCCCAATTAAGAGGCCTAACATGCCTAATATAAATGCTATGCATTTAATTACAAAGCCCAATACTATGCATTATAAAAGGGCCAAGCCCAAATAAAGGTTCAACAGCCAGAACAATAAAATGTTCAACTCATATCAACTGAGCCCATATGCTCGTAAACCTTCAAACAAACTTTAGTCCCAGATTGGACTATAGATCTCCCAACTAACATTGGTTCAAGGGTACATCTCTGAACTCCTTTGATATTTTTCGTTGTAATTCTTCAACGTCTTCAGAGAGGTGACGGGTCCCGACGACCATACATTCCATGGACCACCATATCCTTAAACTGGTAATCGACCGCAATGTCTCTAAACTAAACAATAGAGCCCAAACGCTCTCTTGTTGGATCTAAACGATCCCGTTAAGTCTATCTTAGTCTGAAATGAGGCTAACGTATCCTTAACAAGCGTTTAAGTTGATCTTAGCCTCAAATAAGGCTAAACACACCCCAAACCAAATCTAAAAAAGATACGGATTTGGACTAATCCACGTCTTACGGGCGACGGCATAACTTAGTCTTCGTATACAATCCACGGGCAACCGAACACAAAACAAACACACACGACATGAAGTGACCATCTGGAGAAGGAGAAAGTTGTTACCGCGATGCGGTAACGTAATTAACTGCAGAGCCTTGCGCTTGCAGGGAAGAGCGTCCCCACAATCAAAAAACCCTTCGAGCGAGGGGGAATCTGACGAAGTCTGCTACATCGGACGCATCCGTTTAAACCTTCGATACACGGTGCCATAAATCAACTTGGCATCTTCGGAGAGGTGGACGGATAGCACCAATTGGTATCTGCCCCCAGATTTAGGCAAGACGTCCAGTCTTCCCGGCTTCCGGCGGTAAACAGATTCCAAACTCAAACCAGAATCCAAAATCAAACTTGAACTTAAATACTTGATCATGAACCTGAATACTTGAATTCAAACATTAAATTCAAACTTGTATACTTGACTCGACTTGACCAAACCATGGTTATAACTTGACATGTACTCGACATGACTACTTGAACACATGATTACATCCTGAATATGAACCTAAACATTTTATATCCATGGATTCGACCAAGACCTGTAATCTTAATCTATACAATACAATACGCGGGGATAAAGGGGTAGATTGGTACGGAACGTATATCGTGGCACGAGTGATCACTTTAAAAGACACATATATGAATTCACGTGCCGTTGTCCCATAGGTTATGGCAGGGCCTTGTACTACATGTTACCATAGTCCTGATCAGTCGAAAATATTGTATTTTTAACACATCAATTTCTCTACTATTTGCAATCATTTAAAGGTGTTTGGTATAAATATAGCACATATTAGCAATTTTTCTGTAAAATACCAAATAACATGTGTTATACATTATAACCAGCATTTTTAGGGAAATTGTGTGTTTATTATTGCACGCATGATCTTTGTATATCGCAACACTTGTCTTGAGATTTTGTGCAGGAAATTCCAGGAAAAAGAGCCGGAAGTGCTAAAAGTGCTGATAAAAATACACCAAGTCCAAGACTTGTGATATGGCAGTAAACAAGAAATATTTATAAAATTCTAGACATCAGGAAATAGCCTTAAAGCCAACAAAAGAATACATTGAAGATTCCATGCACCAATCTTCCAAAACGGCCGCGGATCCGCGGCCGAGTTGGCCGATCCGCCGCGGATCCGCGGCCGATCCAACTCGTCGGCGGTTGGATTCCTTCCCGAGGCTCATCTTTTTACGGCCAAGATTATTTAAAGTCCCTAGAAATCTCCAGAAGCTTCACTCCAACAGCAAGTCTTCTCATGCAAGCTAGCTAACTACCTTTATCTAGAAGCTTCCTATAACTACCCAGCTTTTTATGCAAGCCTCATAACAACCAAGCTTCTCTTATAAGCTAAATAACTAACTCAATCTAAAAGTTTCTTCTTAACTACCTAGCTTACAAGGGAAGCTAAACCTAGCTTAGCTTCTAAAGAAAGCTAAACCTAGCTTAGCTTCTAAAGGAAGCTAAACTTAGCTTCTAGGGGAAGCTTAAGGAAAACACTATAAAAAAGGACTCATGGGTTCATTAAAGAAGTTGTTCGGTAGTTGATTAGTTGTAGCAAGATCCAAATCAAAATCTACACAAATTGAGTGACACAATTTGATCCAAATCAAGATTCATCGAGTAACAAATCAAGCAAGCATTCAACGAGCCTTTTTGAAGCAACGCCGATCTTCATCCGAGCAAGTGATCCATAACGATCCGCGACTCACGAAGACGATACGAAGCTAGTTAGATGATTTAGTTCCTCCTCAATTCTTGTAGTTTTTGAGTGAATTGTAATGAAACATCGAATAATAAATGGTGAAAATTCTTGATCTTGCTTTTCTTTACATTTGAGCATTTATGAAGAGTTATCGATTCTTGATTGTTATCTTTCTCATGATGTTTGAGTGAAAACTCCGCTTGTGGAGGATTCGAGAAAATAGATAGATGATGATGATTAATTTCTTGAACGATTCTTAAGTCTTATGAGTTTTGTAAACTTTAGGAAATTGAATCATCGACAACCTAATTTGAGCGAGATACTTTTTTGAATGTTTTCGCTCCAAATTAGAGATCAACGATCGATGATTGAATTTCCTAGAGGCTATAATTTGAATGATAATCAACGAAAGGACAAGAGATGATGATGAAGAAACCCTAGTTTCTTCAATATATCCCTAATTCTCGTTGATCGTCATCGATCTAGCAACAAATCATCAATAGATAAGAATTTGTAATCGTAATTCTTCATCATCACTATCGATTGGATCGATTCCTACAAGGCTCTTTACAAATCTTGATAATTCATTCGATTTGGATATCTTCTTGAACTTTATTAATTCTTGATTTTAGATCTAGTTTCCGATGATTCTTGAAACTAAATTTCATAAATCTTGAATCAATTTTCTTTTATCATTTAATTTTCAACTCAACTAAAACAAGATCGAGCAAATCACACTTTCCCTGTGGACGATCCGCATTCACCGACGAACCTACAAAAGACACCGTTATTGATTGCGGTTTACAAATTTCTTTGGTTGTGATCTTTACACTTTTCTAAACACGACACGGAAATCGATTATCAATCAAATGGCGCGGTTGCCGGGGATAGTGTGCTAATTTGTTCGTTTTTGTAATTTGAGTTGGAAAAATTATTATTCCATCAGTTTTTTAGATCAAAATTCATAACAAGCACTTAACGATTTGTTGTGATTTGTTGCAAGGAGATCTGGAATTTATGGAGCGAGAGGAAAAATATTCAGATCGTTTTCAGTGAGTGAACAGGAACAGTTCCTGAAATTTTTGTTCAGGTATCTTTTCAAAGGACCACGCATCCGCGACCATAGAGTACATCTCGCGGCGGTTCCGCGGCGGGATTAGGGTTTCAGTGCACTAAAATTCTCAGGTCTATTTCTGTCTTTCTTATCTCTTCCCTGCTCTGTCCATTAACCAATTTCTGTAGGATTCTTTGCAAAAATTCGCAGCGCCGCAAAAAGAAAAAATTGTTGCGTGTTTGATCTTGGTGGTTTGCATTTTTAATACGGAAATTAAGGAGTAAAGACCAAATTCAGATTAGGTGGGGAGTTCATTACCCTTCCTAAGCCCCAAAAATCACAAACTTGCATCCGCATCACCCTCATTAACTAAAAAATATCTAGACATGACTCTAAGGACCGTCGCGCTCACTTAGGACAGAAGGAGGTCGCGGGTAATCTATTGCTTATCCGCGTTTCTTTTGTGGTGTCTAAGGCAAGTGTGTCTAAGGCAAGTGGTTACTTAATTAGGCCCACTACTTATGTAGTGGAGAACCTCCCACTTACCTGGCACTTACCTGGCCACAGGAGAGGCAAAGAGGCAGTAGAGGATCTATCTTGCGACTTGTCTTCTGGAAGTTTAGGAGCGGTCTAGAGACTTGTCCTAGGTGACCACTAGAATTAGGGTTGCTTGTGCATTGTTTGTGTGAATTTTTCAAAAATCTGTATCTTTTTCAAAACCAAACACCAAACTCATCTTTTCCTTAATTATCATAACGCTGCCACTTGTGTTAAACCATTTAGTGCATGCTCGGCTGGACACAGGATTCTAGTGCCCGTCTTGTCTGCGTTCCTCCTATCGACTCCGAAGTCGGTATTTCTACGTCTACTTTTTTTTCACCTTCCACCACACCCACTTCGATGGACAATTCTCCATCGAACTTCTTTGACACTACTCTGCCACCGTCTGCAGGTACGCAGAATCCATCCCGCATCTCTCTCCAAGAGAGATGTTATCCTATGCGAGGTCCTCTTTCAATCTATCTCTCCATTCCACCAGCCAATGGGGACAATTTTGAAAAATAACCACAATACATCAATCTTCTACCCAAATATCACAGTCTCGAGTCTGAAGACGCATATGTCTTTATTACCAAATTTGAAAATGTATGCGCTATGATGGGTACTTCACAGCTTTCTATGGATGCTATACGTTTACGTCTTCTTCCATTCACCTTGTGCGATATAGCCGAGAATTGGCTTTATAACACAGCCACACATTCTATTTCGAACTGGGATGAATTCGTCTCAGCTTTCCTAAAGAAATTCTACCCCAATCATAAGACAGCTCGAGTCCGTAGCGAAATAAATCGATTTACCCAGCTTCCAAATGAACCATTCTCGAAGTGTTTTGAACGCTTCAAGGATCTGTTAGTTCAATGTCTACATCACGGAATTCCTAGATGGGATCTGTGCAGAATTATATATGAGGGCATTAATCCTACAACAAAATAGAACCTTGAATTCATGTGTCAAGGCACCTTCATGACTAAAGATGATGGTGAAGCCTGGAGATTCTTAGAAGATTTTGCTGAAAAATCTTTACAGTGGGAGAGTGTAAACCAGTCATTGTCTAGGGGTGGCATTCACCAAATTGATGTTTCCATAGAAGTTAGAGCTGAAATGGCAGCAATGCAAAAGAAACTCGAAGCTATGGAACATAAATTTTTAGCAGCCTCCCTAAATCAGATGTCACTCCCCAAAACTGTCTGTGGATGCTGTTCTGATCCATATCATCTTACGGAAGAATGTCCTTTAAATTCTCCATTTCAAAGTCAAGAGTATACCAATGCTGCTTTCCAACAAAGACCTAGAAACGATCCGTATTCTTCCACTTATAATCAGAGTTGGAGGAATCACCCTAACTTTGCTTGGAACCAACAACAAAATCAAAACACAGTTCCAAATCAAAATAATTTTCAAAGGGCTCCTCCACCACAACAGCAGCCATTTCAACTGACTCAGCGCCCCTATCAATCACAAAACTTTCAAAATCCTGTCAACACACCTGCACCGTATAATCCTTTGCAGTTGACCGGTACTGATATTTCCTCTTCACTCGAATGAACTTTTGAAATGTACATGAAACAAATGTCGGCTGAATTTAGGTCTTCCCTCGATAAATTCCAGAAAAACTCTGACCTCCAAGCTGAGAGTTTAAAATCGATGGAACCTCAAATTGCTCAATTAAAAGCCGAAATGAGTGCAAGAGAGAAAGGGAAACTTCCGTCTCAACCCTTACCGAATCCTGGACATTCACAACACTATAATGTGAATGCCATCACAACGTTGAGATCTGGAAGAGTGCTGAATAATCACGTTGGGGAAGAGATTGATGATAATGAAAAATTTATCAGTAATACCCCGGCTGAGACCTTTCCTTCTACACACACGTCTACTTCTGATCCTTGTTCTTTTACCCCACCACCTTCTTGCGAGCCTATTCTTCGTTTCCCCAAGGCTCGACACCTCAGCAAACCTCTTCTAGTCCACCAAAGACGATCCCCACACCTATTCTGGGATCACTTCCACACACATCACCTTCTCCAATGTTGGACCCAGCTCTTATTGCTAAAGCTCCTTATCCGAATCGGTTAATGGAAAACCAATCGAGTTCACATATGGAGAAGATTATGGAAATGTTTAAACAGGTTAATATCAACATCCCTCTTCTAGATGCTATTCAACAAGTCCCCGCTTATGCGAAAATTCTCAAAGACTTGTGCACTAGGAAGAGGAAGACTCAAGTACCCAAAAAGGTCTTCATGACTAATAATGTTAGCACTGCTTTTACCCCACAGTTGCCAAAGAAATGTAAGGACCCAGGATGTCCTATAATATCGATTTCTATTGGGGCTAAAAATATCAACCGTGCTTTACTTGACCTGGGCGCAAGTGTTAACCTGCTTCCATATTCTGTCTATGAGCAGTTAGGGATTGGAGAGTTGAAACCAGCTCATTGCTGTTTCCCCCAATCAGAGCAAAGCTTTGTTTGAATTTCAAAAATTCAAAAATTGAAGCAACGCTTCAGATTCCTTGCGCTGCGCGCAACGCGCTACGTATCAAAAGCAGACACGCCAGCGCTGCGCCCAAGACAGTGCACCCAATCAGAGCAAGGCTCTGTTTTAAAATAAAAATAAAGGAAGCAACGCTTCAGGTGACTCGCGCTTTGCGCTGCACGACACGTGTCAGCGCAGTTGCGCTGCGCGACACGTGTCAGCACAGTTGCGCTAGCGCAGTTGCGCTGCGCTCTGCGCTGCGCGACACGTATCAAGCGCAGGTGTGCTTGCGCCAACTGTGCCAACATTAAAATTCTGGAAAGATCTTTCCAATCTTGTTAAAAACAAGAAGATTCTCTTCTGTAAAACAGAGCCCTTGGATCAAAGATCTGACGGTGGGGAAATATCCCCAGATCAATCAGAGGAAGATCTCTGTAACCAACCTAACAAATCAATTGGCCCTATATAAAGGCCTCTAGAATCCAAGTCTCAGAGATACAGAACTCCTCTAAAATTTTTGAGAAGAGCTCGAAGAGAAAAAAAGTAAACCTTTGGAAAAAAAAAGAATTTTCTTCTAAAAAGATCAATGATCTAAGAACAAGATCAAGATCTTGAATAAAAAAATAATAATAATAAAAAAGAAGTAATTTACTTCTTTATTAGATCTTTTGATCTATATAAAGGCTTTGCCTTTTGTTGAACCCTCGGTTCTTGAATCTTGAGGTAGAACCTCTAAAAAGATTCTTTTCTTTGATCTAAATTAGATCAAGATGCGCTCTGCGCTATTGAACAGTGCCTTGCACTCTTGATTTGCGCTGTTGCGCTGTTGGATTGGCGCACTGCACCAGAACGCGCCACGTGTCAGCAGCGCACTAGCGCAGCGCACTGCGCTAAAAGACATGCGCTCACCAGAGCGTGACACGTGTCACCTCCACATGCACTGGCGCCTTGCGGTCATTAATTGGCACAGAGCGCCTGACAGGCCACGTGGCACACTGTCAGAAAAATAAATGCTCTGCATTAAAGAAAAAAGGGCAGAGCCCAATTAAAAAGGCCTAACAGGCCTAACAAAAATGCTATGCATTAAAGAAAAGGGGCAGAGCCTAAGCAAAAGCCTAATAGGACGAGCCTGAATAAAATGTTAGACATTTTCAACTGGACTTAACCCAATTCTGGCCGTAAGTCCTCAAATTAAATTGAACCGGGCACAACTGCTCTCCCAAATCAATTTACACCCGGTTCAAGGGTACATCTCCGAACTCCTCTGATATTTGTCGTTGTAATCCTTCAACGTCGTCAGAGAGCTGACGGGTCCCGACAATCACACATTGCTACGGACTGTGGGGTCCTTAAACTCATGGACCGAAATGTCATTAAACTAATATTCGTACCCAAAATGGGAATGTTAGACCGAAATGTCATTAAACTAATATTCATCCCCAAAATGGGAATGTTGGACCACCATGTCCCTAAACTGGAGATGGACCGAAATGCCATTAAACTAATATTCGTCCCCAAAATGGGAATGTTGGACCGAAATGTCATTAAACTAATATTCGTCCCCAAAATGGGAATGTTAGACCGAAATGTCAGTAAACTAATATTCGTCCTCAAAATGGGAATGTTGGACCACCATGTTCCTAAACTGGCAATGGACCACTATGTCCCTAAACTAGAACAATAGAGCCCCCAAATGCTCTTTTGTCGGATCTAAATGATCCTGTTAAGCTGATCTTAGTCTCAAATTAGACTAACGTATCCTTAACAAACGTTTAAGTTGATCTTATCCTCAAATATGGCTAACGTATCCTTAAACCAAAACCTTCAAACAGACTTTAGTCCCAAATTGGACTATAGATCTCCCAACCAATTTTGGTTCAAGGGTACATCACTGAACTCCTCTGATATCTGTCGTTGTAATCATTCAACGTCATCAGAGAGGTGACGGGTCCCGACGGCCATACATTCAATGGACCACCATGTCCCTAAACTGGCAATGGACCACTATGTCCCTAAACTAGAACAATAGAGCCCCCAAATGTTGTCGGATCCAAACGATCCCGTTATGCTAATCTTAGTCTCAAATTAGACTAACGTATCCTTAACAAACGTTTAAGTTGATCTTAGCCTCAAATATGGCTAACGTATTCTTAAACCAAAACCCCAAACCCAAATCTAAGAAAATACGGATTTGGATTAATCCACGTCCTACGGGCGACGATATAAATTAGTCTCCGTATACAATCCACGGGCAACCACAAACAAAACAAACACCCACGACATGAAGTGACCATCTGGAGAAGGAGAAAGTTGTTACCGCGATGCGGTAGCGTAATTAACTGCAGGGGCTTGCGCCTGCAGGGAAGAGCGTCCCCACAATCAAAAACCCTTCGAACGAGGGGGAATCTGACGAAGTCTACTACATCGGCCGCATCCGTCTAAACGTTCGATACACGGTGCCATAAATCAACTTGGAATCTTCGGAGTGGTGGACGGATAGCTCCAATTAGCATCTGCCCCGAATCTCAGGCAAGACGAACCTACGCGGTCGCGTCTCCGTGATTCGGAGGGGAACAGATTCTAGCATGCCCAGTGGGACCTTTTCCGCTTTCCACTCCACACTTCATGTGTCGTGTTCGCGAACAAATCACGGTTTGCTGTGGTTGCCTGTGGATTCGAGGTACTTAGATTTGGTGTCTTGCTCCGTGCAGAAAATAGAAGATCAATGGCTTCAAACTGCACTACCTGCAACTGCTACTCTCACTCCGTCCTTGCTGGAGGAGTGACTTACGGGCCCCAAGCAGCCTCCCTTTTCAAGATACCAGTGGAGCAGGTAACTCAAACCACCACTGGACTATTTTTCGGGACCATGCTCCCACCCATGAACTTCAATGCCCCAATGCCATCGCAAGAAGCTCCAAAGAAGTCGGTCTTCGATCGGCTTGCTACTACTGCGGTCCCTCTCAACGGGTCGCCCAACTCCACTGCCTCAGTTTTTAATAGACTAGGCCAGAGCTCCAACGGGCCCATGAAGAAGCCTGCAAAACCAGAAGGCGTTATCCCGAAGCGGATAGCCATCCCTGCTCCCGTTCCAGGAGAAATCACCAAGGTTGCTTCCCCTACTCGGAAGTCTGCTTTTGATAGATTGACCGTCCCCATTCAACGGACGTCGGTCTTTAAAAGGCTGATAACAGCGAGTTCTGACCAACACAGGGGGCATGAGGAGGTCACCCCTACGGCTAAACCAACTCCAATCACACGACATGCTCGCCGTCGTCACTGGCGCCGAGTAAGGAAGGCTGGGGGCAACTCTCCCTCTGGATTTACTCCACCAGCTCCGACGGTGGGGATCGATGCTGCTGTTCCAACCGAGAACAGCTTTGAACTGCTCAACAAGGTGCGCAGAAACTCTCCTACTGCAGTGCTGAAGAGAACTCCTTCACCTGTGAAGAATGCCCCAAAGGTGAAACTCGAGCAGCCCCCTCAACGGATGTCCTCTGAAATTTACAAGGTCTGGCATCAAGTCCAAGACTCCATGATGGATCAAGACTATCTCTGCCGACAGAAAAAGATGAAGGTTCGGCAGGAGAAGGACTATTCTGTAAAGCCACAAAAAGTGACAGCTGACTGGGTGCCCACTGCAACGGCTCCCTCAATGTCAATCACTCAAAAGAAAAGGAGGCCGTAAAAAGCCCCTGTGAACATAGCGAACCGTAAAAGCGCTGAACACAAATGCCCCAAGTCTAGGGGCATGGTGGTGCATACCATTTATATGGCTTCCGGAAAGGAGGAAAGCCGCGCTTCGACGGGTCACCGACCGCTCACCCGATCCGTGACAAAAGCTTAAGAGCAACAGCAGAAGCTTCAAGAGATGATGACTGTGATGGCCGCACTCACCGGGCTAAAAGAAATTCTAGAGGCATCATTAGAGCAGCGTCACGAACAAGAAACCGATGCTGACTTCTTACGTAGAGTCCTCGAAAAGAAGGACAAAGAAGCCGCAGAGCAAGCGGCTAACATAAAACAAATGGCGCTCCTCTTCCAAGATATGGTAGGGATGATGTTACAGCCGGACCCTCCAGTTGAAGACCCTCCAATCATTGTTGGAGACGACGGAGGGGAGACATCTAATCCTCCTCCGGCCCTTTCAGCAGCCAAGGAGGAAACCATTTCCAAAGCTGCAATGGATGACTATATTGCTCAGCAAATATGAGCTCACTAGGCAAATAAAGCGGCTGGCCAAATTGTCAAGACCGGACGACCCTATCCGGGCTGGTATGACCAAATAAGCTACCCGCTGGGATATACGATCCCCAAATTCCATGTGTACAAGGGGACGGGGAATCCACATCAGCATGTCGCTCAATTCAGGGCCTTATGCGGCAACACTAGAGGCGATGACAAACTGTTGCTTCGCCAATTCGTCGGCAGCTTAGCAGAGATGGCGTTTGAATGGTATTCGGAGCTACCTAACGACTCTGTCAACACATTTGCGGAGATGGAGCTATTGTTTACACAAAGATTCGCAAGTGCTAGTGAACACACCCCGATCACCGCATTGATCAACGCCAGGGTAAGGCCAGGCAAAAAGTGGGTTCAATACACAACACGATGGCGGAATCTGTGGTCGAAATGCGAACAGCGGATCGAAGAAGCGCAGGCGGTGGGCATGTTTGCGGGCACTCTTGATCCGGAAGCGACCATCTCACAATTCATCAGGTTCTTCAAGCCAACTATTTTCCAGGCCTTGATCGACAAGTTGGCCCAAATGGATCAGTTGGGACATAAACCATCCCCTTCAAAGCCAGACTCTCGAATTGAGAAAGGAAAAGGGAAGGCGATCGTCGTCGCCAACACTCAACAACAGCTGAGCAACTCAAAACCGGTTGTTCGCCAAAATAACGTGCGTCCACGCCCATCCCTTGAGGAGAGACTGGGACGTCCTTACTCATTTCCTCGGAATAAAACAAGGAGACTGTTCGAGCTGATAGTGCGCAACAGACTCATCAATCTTCCGAGTCCAAAACGTCCGTTGTAGCCAGGCGATGTCAAAGATCTTAATTATTGCCCTTACCACCAAGTGGTAAGCCATCCAATCAAAAATTGCTTCGTTTTCAAAGGCTGGATTGAGGACCAATACCAACAAGGCAAGTTCGCATTATCCGAAAATTGGAAGGTGAGCCCGCCACAACCTCATGCTCCTAAAAAGGTGGACACGCCGGGGGCATCATACTCTCTTATAAAAGAAACTCCGTGGGAGATCGCTCTTTCGGCTAAAACTAAAAGAATGCTGAAGGATCTCCAAATGTGCCTGGCAATCAGGTGGAAAAATCCACTGGAACCCAAGGTCATAGAAGGGATGCTAAAGCCGCGCCCAAAGATCAATGGTGATAGCCAAAGCTCGCACACCCAGCCGTCGAAATCTTCGAAAAAGAAGAAGAAATCCAAAAAGCTCGTTGTTTCCTGATTTAAAATCAGGAAAGCCTACGGAAGAGGCATCACGTGCTAACACGTGACCAGCAGTCACGTGTTGGCACGTGACATTTAAAAGCAGCGGCAAAGGCACATCAGTTCCCTGATCAAATCAAGGAAAAGGCTTCAGAAGAGGTCACGTGCTCACACGTGGCCAGGGGTCACGTGTTGGCACGTGACATTTAAAAGCAGCGGACTCATTCTCTGATTGAATCAAGAAAAAGGCTCCAGACGAGGATCACGTGCTCACACGTGACCAGGGGTCACGTGGTGGCACGTGACGGCTAAGCAGCGGCCAGAAGGCTGAGCGCAAAAGGAAAGAAGAAGGCTCGTTCCAAGGGGGTCACATGCCCACACGTGACCGGCTTTCAAAGCCTATTTATTTAACAGAATCAAATTCTGAAGAGATTGTTCCCCCAATCAGAGCAAGGCTCTGCTTGAATTTGAAAATTCAAATTTTGAAGCAACGCTTCAGTTCCCTTGCGCTGCGCGCAACGCGCCACGTGTCAGAAGTTGACACGGCAGCACAACGCCCAAGGCAGTACGTCCAATCAGAGCAAGGCTCTTTAAAAAAAAATATAAGCAATGTTCACCTGCGTAAGCGCACGGCTGCGCGACACGTGTCTGCGCAGGTGCGCAAGCGCTGCTGCGCAAGCGCACCGCTGCGCGACACGTGTCTGCGCAAGCGCTGCTGCGCAAGCGCACCGCTGCGCGACACGTGTCTGCGCAGTTGCGCAAGCGCTGCTGCGCAAGCGCACCACTGCGCGACACGTCTCTGCGCAGTTGCGCAAGCGCTTCACTGCGCGACACGTGTCACACGCTGGTGAGTTGCGCAACAACAGAGTGAAGATTTAAGGATATTTTTTCTGTTCTTGTTTAAACAAGAAGATTTCTTCTGTAAAACAGGGGCCTTTGGATCAAAGATCCAACGGTGGGGAAAATTCCCCAAATCACTCAGAAAAGATCTTTTTAACAAATTTAACTGATTTTTGAGCACTATAAAAAGGACCCCAGACCCCATTTCAAAAGGAGAGACAATTGGATTAAAAAAAAAAGGAGAAGAGAACTTCTTGAGAACACAAAGAAGAAGGTAAAAACCTTTGAAATAAGAGAAAATTCTCTTAGGAGTAGATCATTGATCTAAAAGACAAAATCAGTGATCTTCAATAAATAAATAAATAAATAAAAATTATAAAAAAATAGTGCCTTGCACTTGCTAGGGAACCTCTGGTTCTCTGAGATAGAAAGAAAGAAAAGATTTTCTTTTCTTTCTTTTCTTTGATCTAAATTTAGATCATTAAAAAGTGCTCTGCACTCATTTTCTTGAATCTAAAAGATTCTTGGTGCTTTGCACTATTTGAAGGGCCAGGCCCAAATCAAAAGACCTAGCAGGCCAAAATAAATTGCAAAGCAATAAAAGGGCTGAGCCCAAATAAAATTGATGCTCTGCATCATTCATAAAGAACAGAGCCCAAAACAAATTGATGCCCTGCATCTTTTCTGGGCAAAGCCCAAATAAGAATAAAAGGAAATGCAAAAGCAATGTTGGACATTTTTTTTACTGGACTTAGCCCAATCGTGGCCATAAGTCCTTAAATTAAATTGGCCGAGCAAAATGGCTCTCCTAAATCAATCTACATCCGGTTCGAGGGTACATCTCCGAACTCCTTTGACATCCATCGTTGTAATTCCTCAACGACGTCAAAGAGGTGACGGGTCCCAACGGCCATACACCCAATACTGGACCGAAACGTCCTTAAACTAATATCGGACCGAAACGTCCCTAAACTAACATTGGACCGAAACGTCCATAAACTAATATCGGACCGAAACGTCCCTAAACTAACATTGGACCGAAACGTCCATAAACTAATATCGGACCGAAACGTCCCTAAACTAACATTGGACCGAAACGTCCATAAACTAATATCGGACCGAAACGTCCCTAAAACTAATATCGGACCGAAACGTCCCTAAACTAATATCGGACCACCACGTCCCTAAACTGGCACAATAGAGCCCAAATGCTCTTTTGTCGGATCTAAACGGTCCCGTTAAGTTGATCTTAGTCTCAAACTGGACTAACGTATCCTTAACAAACGTTTAAGTTGATCTTAGCCCCAAACACGGCTAACGTATCCTTAAACATTCAAATGGATTATAAAACTCCCAATCAACTCTGGTTCGAGGGTACATCTCCGAGCTCCTTTGATACATGTCGTTGTAATCCTTCAACGACGTCAGAGAGGTGACGAGTCCCGATGGCCATACATTAAATTAATCACTACGTTGAGTTGATCTTAGTCTAAAACAGGACTAACGTATCCTTGACGAACGTTTAAGTTGATCTTAGCCGCAACGCGACTAATGCATCCTTAAACTGAAAACACCAAACCCAAATCTAAGTAAATACGGATTTGGACTAATCCACGTCCTACGGGCGACGGCATTACTCAGTCTCCGTATACAATCCACGGGCAACCACAAACAAAATGAACACACACGACACGAAGTGAAATTCTGGAGAAGGAGAAAGTTTTTACCGCGATGCGGTAGCGTAATCAACTGCAGGGGCTTGCGCCTGCAGGGAAGAGCGTCCCCATAATCAAAAACCCCTCATCCCGAGGGGGAATCTGACGAAGTCTGCTACATCGGCCGCATCCGTCTAAACCTCCGATACACGGTGCCATAAATCAACTTGGCATCTTCGGAGAGATAAACGGATAAAACCAAATAGCATCTGCCCCGAACATCAGGCACGGACGCCATGTCTAGGCCGCCGTTCGGAGGGGAACAGATTCTGGCACGCCCGGTGGGACCTCTTCCTCTTTCCACTCCACACTTCGTGTGTCGTCTTCGCGAACCAATCGCGGTTCATTAAATGGTTGTCTTCGGATTTCAAGTTACTAAGATTTGGTCTTTTACCTGGCGCAGAATTCAAGATTCAATGGCCTCTAGCTGTACCAACTGCTCGAAATGCCGCTGCAACGGACGCTCCACCTCACCAGGAGGTGTAGCATATGGGCCCCAAGCGGCTTCCTTCCTTACTCTGCCGGTAGACCAGGTGACCCAAGCCACCACCGGCTTGTTCTTCGGGACTATGATCCCACCTGCAAGCTTTTCTGCACCAATACCTGCACCGGAAGTGGGTAAAAAGTCGGTCTTCAACCGGCTCACTATTCCGACGACCCCTGTCAACGGGTCGCCCGCTACTAAACCGACAGCCTCCGTTTTCACCAGGCTAGGTCATAACTATAAAGTGGCCGTCCCAAAGAGGGCAACGGACGCTGCTTCGGAAGTCATTAAAGCGGCCTCTCCCATCAGAGAGTCGGTCTTCACAAGATTGACGGTTCCCACTCCTTCCCCAGCTGGTCAAAAGGCATCAGTCTTCGACAGGCTGACATCGGCAGTTACCCCACACTCAAACAAGGGGCAACAAGAAACCATCTCGATTTCCGAGCCAGTCCCAACGGCTCGTCGTGCGCGACGTCGCCATTGGCGACGAGTGAGGAAAACAGGGGGCAACTCCCCCTCAGGGATAACTCCACCCGCTCCAATGGTGGAAGTCAACGCTGCTGTTCCAACTGGGAACAGCTTTGAACTACTGAGGAGAGTGCGTAAGAACTCTCCAACCGCTACCTTGAAAAGATCTCCTCCACCTGCGGAGAGAGTTTCAGAAACAAAACAAGAACAGCCCCCTCAACGGCTATCGTCAAAGATATACAAGGTTTGGCGGAGGGTTCAAGACTCTGTGATGGACCCAGATCACTTTCATCGCCAGAAAAAGGCAAAGGTGGAAAAGGACAAAACCCGCCCCGTTAAACAGCAGGGGGCAACAATTGCTAGCAGGCCCATTTTAACGGCTCCTTCAACCTCGATGGCCCACAAAAGAAGGAGGCCAGAGAAAGCTCCCGCGTCAGCGGCAAAGTTTAAAGGCGGTGAACCTAAACCTCCAAAGTCAGGGGGCATAACAGTTCATACGGTTTATATGGCTTCTGGAAAGGAAGAAAGCCGCACTTCTACGGGTCACCGACCGCTCACCCGATCAGTGACCAAGGCTCAGGGGCAGCAACAAAAGCTCCAGGAGATGATGACCACAATGGCTGCACTCACTGGGCCAAAAGAGAACCCTGAGGCGTCCTTAGATGAGCGCCAGGAGGAAGAAACCGACGCCGAGTTCCTTCGCCGAGTACTGGAAAAGAGGGACAAAGAGGCTGCTGAACAAGCGGCCAACATACAGCGGATGGGCCTCCTCTTCCAGGACATGATAGGGATGATGATACAACGAGATCCTCCCGCTGAAGAACCCCTAACCGTCCTTGGAGATGATAAGGGAGATACATTAAATCCGCAGCCCGCTCTATTAACAGCTAAAGAGGATACAATCTCTAAGATTGATCTGGACGAATACATAGCCCAGCAAATAAAGGTTCATCATGCGGCCGAAGCAGCCGGCCACGTCGTAAAAACGGGGCGACCATATCCAGGCTGGTATGACCAAATCAAGTACCCGCCGGGTTACACAATTCCTAAGTTTCATGTCTACAAAGGGACTGGCAATCCCCATCAGCATGTCGCCCAGTTCAGGGCGCTTTGCGGTAACACCGGTGGCGATGACAAGCTTTTGCTCCGCCAGTTTGTCGGAAGTCTATCAGATACGGCGTTCGAGTGGTACTCTGAACTCCCTAATGATTCTATTAAAACCTTCGCGGAGATGGAGCTGCTGTTTACCCAACGCTTTGCAAGTGCCAGTGAACGTACCCCGATGACAGCACTGATTAACGCTAGGGTAAAACCCGGCGAGACATGGGTTCAGTACGCTATACGGTGGCGTAATCTATGGTCAAAGTGTGAGCAGCGCATAGAAGAAGCCCCTGCGGTAGGAATGTTTGTTGGAACCCTTGATCCACAGGCAACCATCTCACAGTTTATGATGTTTTTCAAGCCGACTTTCTTCCAGGCTTTGATTGACAAACTGGCGCAGATGGACCAGATGGGCCATAAACCCCCTCTCCCAAAGCCAGATTCCCGAACTGACAAAGGAAAGGGAAAAGCGATCATTGTCGCTAATGCTCAACAACAACCGAACGACTTGAAGCCGGTTGCTCGTCCAAACAATACGCGCCCTTACGTACCCCTTGAGGATAGGATGGGACGTCCTTATTCCTTTCCCCGCGATAAAATGAAGAGGTTATTCGAGCTGGCATTACGCAACAGACTCATAAATCTGCCAGATCCAAAACGTCCGTTGCAACCAAGTGACGTCAACGAACCTAATTACTGCCCCTATCATCGAGTGCTAGGCCATCCGATTGAGGACTGCTACGTTTTCAAAAATTGGCTTGAAAACCAGTATAGACAGGGAAAATTTGCGTTATCTGACAAATGGAAGGTGAATCCCCCGCAGCCCCACACCTCTAAAGGGACGAATACGCCGGGGGCAACATGCTCTGTCATTGGAGAAACTCCGTGGGAGGTTGTATTGTCATCAAAAACGAAGAGGATGCTAAATGATCTTTGGACATGTCCGGCGATCAAGTGGAAAAGCCCATTGGAACCGCAGGTCGTTGAGGGGATGTTAAAGCCACGTTCAACTCCAAAGACCAATGATGGGGGTTCAAGCACTAGTAGCCAGTTGTCAAAGTCTTCGAAGAAAAAGAAGAAGGCCAAGAAACCGGTGAAGCCTAGCGATAGGCGCACGGACTTGCAAAAGCAAATTGACGCGTTGGAAGAGTACAACCAGAAGGCGCGGACTCCCGTCACATTGCAAGAGTTCCTCAACCACGTTTTCCAAGCAGAAGATGAGGGAGGTAGTTCGTCAAATGAATCTGAAGAACATGTAGCAAGTTGCCATGTGATTTCCCATTTGTCCACAAGCGATGAGGAGACTCCTCGCGCTGAAAAGCTGGGGGCAGAGCCTGCACTAAAAATCCTGGAGCCGTCGGATGAAGCGATTGATGCATTCCTAAATCAGGCGTTTTTAAAGGGCAAAGCTGATCGGGATAACGAAGCGGTTATATTCGAAAAGGCCAAACGCCAGCGCCTTGGCGAAAGAATTGCGGTACTCCTGCTAGAACAAAATACACCCACCACAGATAAAATCAAGTTCAAGATAAAGAAGAGATTCGCTAAGGCTGTGTCAATGGGTATAAAGCTACCACCCTTCGAGAAAAACATTACGGGTGAAATGGAAAACCACCCCTCCTATTGCTTGTACCATCGGAAGGTGTCGCATCCCACCGAAGAGTGCAAAGCTTTCGGTAAGTGGTGGCAAGGATATGTTACTTACCGGCAACAGTTTAAGCGGGAAAAGCGCAAATCCCGCCGAGAGCAGAACGGAATGATCAAAGTGCTTGATAAAGCTAGCAGTGGTTGTTGCATGATTGACGCCGGTGGATCACAAGTGCCTACATTCGGGAGTGATTCTGATGAAGAGCTAGAACTTGCCCCTCTCTTTAAAGAGTCCGCTTCAGGAAAAGAAGAAGGACCAAAGGCTTGCGAGAATATACAGCTACGCAACCGGACGTTACCCGAAAAGAATCTCGGACCCTTAAACAAGAAAGACAAAGGGAAAGAGAAGGCCTCTGAAGACATCGCCTTGGATGATCGAGTTGCAGAAGAGTTAACCGCCAAGAACCCGCCAAAGAGGAATAAAGTGGATTACAATGTCTTGGCACATCTGAGGAAGCTACCCTCACAACTCAGCATTCTCGATGCCCTGTTGCTATCAAAAGAGGCGAGGGATTCTTTGATTAAAGCCTTACAAGAGCCGGAACAATTCCAAGCATGCCTGGCCGAGGAAAAGATGAAGGATGAGTTGGAGGAAGTACACACGGCTGATGTTACTTTTGGCGATGAGGACCTTCTACTTGGGACTTGCGAACACAATCGCCCTCTCTATGTTTCGGGATACTGCCATGATATAAAGATAGGCAAAATTCTGATCGATAACGGGTCGTCTGTTAACCTACTCAACGTGCGGGTGTTAAAGGAAATCTGCATGAGCGTCCAGCACCTTGCTCGGGACAAGATCACCATATCCGGGTTCGACTCCCAATCGTCAAAGACTCTTGGATCTGTGATACTGACGCTACGCTTCGGATTACTCGTCACGGACATTAAGTTCCACGTCATAGATGCCAAGACATGCTACAACGCTTTGCTCGGCCGACCATGGTTACATGAGTACAACATCATCCCTTCTACACAACATCAGTGTATGAAGTATTTTAAGGATGGTTTCGAGTATACCGTGACGGGAGAACTGAACCCGTTCTCTGTGAACGAGGTCCGCAAATACGAAGATGCCAAATACTTCCTGCCGGATTTCGAAGACACAGAGAAGTGTCACAAGCCGGAAAATAAAACTAACGCCACCATCCCTGTCTTCGGCAGTGATACCGAGGAAGAAGAGGAGATCGTTTATTCGGGTCCGCCCCAACATAACAAGCCAGGACCGTCCACTCCTACATTGGTCTTTGGTAGTGACTCGGAGGATGAGGTCCATGTCGTATTCTCTGCTCGACCTTCAATAAAAGCTTCCGCTGACGAAGAGCAAAGTCTGCAAGTCGCCATGGTGCCGCCTAAACATCATAAAGAACTGAACGCACTTAATATCTACAGTGTAGAAGAACTGCGGACATTCTATATCCCTCCCAGGCGAGAAAATGAGAAGGCAATCCTATTCTACCGTTCTGAAGAAAACAAGGTGGAAAAAGAAGTTTGGTATGGCGTGGATCCCACGCTCGACAGGCTTCAGCCTATCCGTCTTCCCAGATATTATACCGAAGGTTTGAAGAAACTGCTGAAACACCAGGGGATATCCTTCAGACAGACCGTTAGAGAGTCCAAATTCTATGACAGGGTCTGGAATGTTCCCGGGACCCAACGCAAACTGCCTAACGGGAGAATGGAAACAAAAGGGCTTGGGTACATCCGGCTAAAGAAACGAGAGCTAGTAAATAGCTGTTATGTCATGTATGACTTCGATGAAGATGCGGACGCTCAATGAGAGGACGCTAATCCTAAGCCAGTAAAAGTTCCTGATGAAAAAGTGCCCGGTCCATCATTTGAAGAACAAATGGACAGGCTTATAAGGGAAGCTGGTCAAAAAGTCCGAGATGACCACAATCGCGAGACGGCCATCTATGAGAAAGCCAAGACGCAACGCCTTCTCCGACAGGCCGTGAAGGATGAAAAGGCCGCTCCTTGTCAACCTGCTACAAAAAAGGTTCGACGCGAAAGCAAAAACAAGTCAGAGGACAGAAAAGACGCTCAACAAACACAAGGCAGAGCTAAGAAACCACGTATCCGAAAGTCGAGCGTTACTGACTTAGCCCTCATGAAGAAAATGGGTCGAGCATACTCATTTCCTCGGAACAAAACAAGGAAGATATTTGATCTTGCTCTAAAACATCAAATGCTTACGCTGCCAGAGTCCAAGCACCCCGAGCACGCGGGCGAGGTATTCAACCCAAATTATTGCTTTTACCATCGAGTAGTAGGTCATCCTCTTGAAGATTGCTTCACCTTCAAGAATTGGGTCGAAGATCAATATCAGCTTGGTAAATTCGCTCTGTCCAACAACTGGAGGGTAGCACCACCACAAAAGCACGAACCTAAGGCCACGAAAGAAGAACCAGTTCCACATTGGGATTGGCAGAAAATTCGCACCTGTCGTATGATAACGATATTAAAAGAAGAGTCCGAGAATGTGGACAGCCTCCCCTGGTGCTTCTAAAACAGCAATGATGAGGTGATCTCAGAATTTCCCCCAGCTCCGAAAGAACTGGAGGACGGCATACATACCACTGCGGATAACTTCAAGAAAATTGAGTTGGGGACGATAAACGATCCGCGACCAACATTCGTCAGCGAACTGCTGTCCGAGGAAAAGGTGGCTGCGTTAAAGGACGTCCTTGTACAGCATAAAGATTGCTTCGCATGGAACTATTCCGAGATGCCGGGACTTGATCCAGAAGTTGCTGTACATAGACTGGCAATATCCCCGAGTGTCAAGCCGGTCAAACAAGCGCCGAGAAGAATGCGGCTTGAGCTCGAAATGAGCATCAACGCGGAAGTCAAAAAGCTGATAGACTCCGGCTTTATCCAAGAGGTTCAATACCCTGAATGGATTGCTAACATCGTCCCAGTGATGAAGAAAAATGGTACGGTGCGCATATGCGTGGACTTTCGGGATCTCAACAAAGCCTGCCCGAAGGATGATTTCCCAGTACCAGTCACCGAACTAATGATAGACAATACGTCCACGCATGAGATTTTCTCATTCATGGACGGCTCATCAGGATATAATCAAATAAAAATGCACCCTGAAGACCAGAAACATACGGCTTTCCGGACTCCTTTGGGAATATTCTGTTACAAGGTGATGCCCTTCGGTTTAAAGAACGCCGGTGCAACCTACCAAAGGGCCATGACGAAGATTTTCGATAACCTTATACACGAAATTGTTGAATGCTATATCGACGACCTCGTTGTTAAAAGCAAATCATATGAGGAACATCTCGAGCATCTGAAGACCGTATTTCAACGTCTTCGACAATACAACTTGAAGATGAACCCTCTGAAGTGTGCATTCGGGGTTTCCTCGGGCAAATTCCTGGGATTCGTCGTTCGACACCGAGGTATCGAGATAGATCCGTCCAAAATCAAGGCAATCATAGGAATGCCTCCGCCGAGAACTCTCAAAAAGCTGCGGTCTCTCCAAGGAAAGCTCGCGTACATACGACGATTTATAGCCAACCTCTCAGGAAAGTGCCGCCCTTACAGCCACCTGATGAAGAAGGGAACCCCGTTCGTCTGGGATCAAAAGTGCCAAAGCGCACTAGACGAGATTAAACAGTACCTGCAAAACCCTCCAGTGTTGGCTGCTCCAGTGAAGGGAAAGCCTCTCATTCTTTACACGGCCGCCCTTGAAGGTTCTTTGGGCGCATTATGGGCACAAGAGAATGACCAAGGGAAAGAAAGAGCACTTTACTATTTAAGTCGAGTGCTGCTGGGGGCAGAAAGCAATTATTCCCCCATTGAAAAACACTGCCTGGCGTTGATCTTCGCAATAACAAAGCTTAGACATTACGCATTAGCGCATGAAGTCTATCTCATTTCGAAGGTGGACCCTCTCAAATATCTAATGTCAAAGGCCATATTGACAGGACGACTCGCTAAATGGGCCCTACTCTTAATGGAGTTCTCGATAGCATATCGACTACTCAAAGCAGTAAAAGGCCAGGCCATCGCCGACTTCCTTGCTGAGCACCCGATACCAGCCGACTCTCCTTTAAACTGCGATCTTCTGGACGAACATGCGTTTGATGCGATCGATGGTGATAATACCCGATGGGAGCTTTATTTTGACGGAGCATCTTCTGTGAAGAAGCGCAAACAAAGTATCCCTATAATCAAATCGGGGGTAGGACTCATCTTTATAACTCCACAAGGAGGGATAATGCGCTACGCGTTCTCCCTGACGGAACCGAGGACAAACAACGAAGCCGAATACGAAGCTCTGATAGTAGGCCTCGAGATCGCCATTGACATGGGAATTGAAAACCTCCTCATATACGGAGATTCGCAACTGGTCGTTAGTCAAGTAAACGGCGATTACCAAACATGCAAACCGGAGTTAGTAAAATACGGTGAAAAGGTGCAACAACTGCTAACCCAAATTCCCTCCTATACTTTGGAGAGCATACCACGCGCGGATAACAGCAAAGCGGACGCGTTGGCCAAACTCGCTAAAGAAATGGCTGATGAGAACCTCGATGACGTTAGAATCATGGTACAAAGTCGTCAGGTGCTCGCCCCCGCAGAAATACCTTCGGAATCACCCGAAGAGAAGGGAGTGACTAGACAAGCGACCTTGCAAATAAAAGAACATGAGAAGGTTGAGGATTGGAGGGAAGTCTTTATAGACTACTTCAAGTCCCACCAAATGCCCGAAGATGCGTCCGCAAGACATCAACTCATAAAACGAGCTCTGTCCTTCGCCTTCGTCAATGATACTCTCTACAAGAGGTCATTCGATTCTCTGTGGCTGAGATGCTTAGGACCGGACGAATCGGAAAGAGTCGTTCAGGAAATTCATGACGGAATCTGCGGTTCTCACCAAGCAGGTCAAAAGATGAAGTTGAAGATCAAACGGATGGGCTATTACTGGCCCACGATGATTCAAGACTGCATCGAATATGCGAAGCAATGTCACTCATGCCAGATTCATGGGGATTTCGTCCACCAGCACCCAAATCCGCTGCATCCAACGGTAGCTAGCTGGCCATTCGAAATGTGGGGGACTGATATAGTCGGCCCCATCGAGCCAGCATCGTCTAAAGGACATCGTTTCATCCTAGCAACGACTGACTACTTCTCTAAGTGGGCAGAAGCAGTACCATTGAGAGAAGTGAAGACGGAGAATATCCTCCATTTCTTCAAAACGCACGTCATATATCGGTTTGGAACTCCGAGGCGGATCATCTCCGATAACGGGCCAGCCTACCGAAGTCATAAAATCAGCCGCTTCGCACAGCAGCATAACATAGACTGGAGATATTCCTCAGTCTATAATCCACGAGCTAACGGTCTCGCCGAGGCCTTCAACAAGACCTTGACGAAAATTATAAAGAAAACAGTGTCCCGAAATAAAAAGGACTGGCATGAGAGACTGCAAGAAGCTCTTTGGGCGTATCGAACCACGTTCAAGACAGCCACAAACACAACGCCATATGCGTTGGTGTTCGGCACGGAAGCAGTACTCCCTCTCGAGATAGAGTTACCCTCTCTACGAGTGGCAGTTCACCACGAGCTAACGGACGAAGAAAATGCTCACCTTCGGCTTGAGGAGCTTGACGCCCTTGATGAAACTAGGCTCATAGCGCAACAAAATCTGGAGGCCTATAAAGCAAAGATGATGCGCTCATACGAAAGATTGACCCGACCGAGGACATTCCACCAAGGCGAACTCGTGCTAGTGGTCAAAAGGCCTATGATCCCCAATCGCGCCAAGCGGGGAAAATTCGAGCCGAACTATGAAGGCCCGTACATCATAGATAAAGTTTACCAGGGTGGGGCCTATCTACTCATAGACATGCACGGTGAAAGGCCTTTCAGACCAATAAACGGTCGTTTCCTAAAGAAATACTACGCTTAATGAGCCACAGCCTAGGTCAACGATAGACGACGACGACTATGTCCGCTCGCTATCTTCCTAAGCTCAAACTGTATAAGCAGTAGCCAGCTTCTCAATAGCGGACCGAAATGTCCCTAAACTAACAGCGGACCGAAATGTCCTTAAACTAACAGCGGACCGAAATGTCCTTAAACTAATAGCAGACCGAAACGTCTTTAAACTAATACCGCAGCATCCTTAGGCTGACGAGATAAAAAATAAAAAATAAAAAAAATAAAATATGAAAATAAAATAAAATAAAAACGGTATGTCCATAAGCAAAAAGGGGCACGGATGAAAACCCGAAAGGGCTCCGTGAGTAAAAACAGCAGGGCTACCGGCGAGTGTTCGTGAAAACCCTAAAGGGCGCGACCTCGTAAAAAAAAAAAGAGAAAAATGAAATAAAAAGAATAAAAAATGGTAGGTCCATAAGCAAAATGGGCACGGATGAAAACCCGAAAGGGCTCCGTGAGTAAAAACAGCAGGGCTACCGGTGAGTGTTTGTGAAAACCTGAAAGGGCGCAACCTCGTTAAAGAACACTTACAAGATCCTCTCGACCTTGTAAGGAGAAACCACCCGCGTGAGATCCTTACGACTCACAAGGGAGCAACACACTTAGGG
Organism: Agapanthus africanus; assembly: GCA_030015575.1. NCBI lineage: Eukaryota > Viridiplantae > Streptophyta > Magnoliopsida > Asparagales > Amaryllidaceae > Agapanthus > Agapanthus africanus. The sequence goes on from CM057337.1 coordinate 741,774,822, forward strand.
ATCCCCACGGTTCCTAAGGAGAAAATACACTTGCGAGATCCTCACGACTCGTAAGGAGAACGCTCTTATGGGACCCTCACGGCTCGTAAGGTTTGAAAGTCTTAAGTTACAGAGATCTAAACCTGTGCTTAAGCAACCCCCACAACTTTCGATATTGCCCTACAAGTGGCTCAATACTGACCCTTGTATACAATCCACGGGTGCGAATAAACATTTCCCTAACTAAGTCCCGTCTGAAACTAGGGATATGTTTGCATGGTAAACAACCCTTGTAAATCCTCTCGACTTACAAGGAGAAAACCCTCCTGTAGGATCCTTGCGACTTACAGAGGAACAAAACACTTAGGAACCCTCACGATTCTTAAGGAGAAAATACACCTACGAGATCCTCACGACTTGTAGGGAGAAATACCTTTATGAGACCCTTACGGCTCATGAAGTCAAAGCCTTAGTCGACAGGACCCTAACTCTGGTCGCTAAGCCACCTTTGTTCGACAGCGACAGAGGCAGATGATGATTCGCTCCTGGCAATATCCCAGTTGTAGCGGTGCTGATGCCGAAATCGGTGTCCAGTTTCAGGTTCACGGCGAAAAGCCAGTAGACCGTACATGCATACGAAATAGCCGAAATGATGGGGCAACTTACAATAAAAAAAAAGCAGCAGGTAAAATTATATGCATGAAGAAATAGCCGAAATGATTGGGCAACTCACAATAAAAAGCAGCGAGTAAAAATAAAATAAAAAGCCGAAATGATTGGGCACCGCGAAAAATAGCCCAAATGATTGGGCGATCGCGACCTTCGCGATATAAAAGCTGAAATGATAGAGCATCGCGGAAATAAAACAAAAAATAATGATGATAAAATTTTGGCCCTACAGTTAAGATCACATCGATCCCTGTATACAATCCAAGGGCGTAAACAAAGAGGGAGTCATACTCTCCCAACAAACTCCTCGACTCACGGATACAAACACTCCTTGACGAGAGCCTCCTGATCCGCGTCGACCTGCAGAGCCACCAGCGCCTCCGTGGGAATCCTCGACTCGTTTCAAACCCCAAGGAAACAAATAATCCTTGGCGCTCGGGAAACAAATAATCCCTAGCAAATCCCTCGACCCACGGATACAAACACTCCTTGACGAGAGACTCCTGATCCGCGTCGACCTGCAGAGCCACCAGCGCCTCCGTGGGAATCCTCGACTCGTTTCAAACCCCAAGGAAACAAATAATCCTTGGCGCTCGGGAAACAAATAATCCCTAGCAAATCCCTCGACTCACGGATACAAACACTCCTTGACGAGAGACTCCTGATCCGCGTCGACCTGCAGAGCCACCAGCGCTTCCGTGGGAATCCTCGACTCGTTTCAAACCCCAAGGAAACAAATAATCCTTGGCTCTCGGGAAACAAATAATCCCTAGCAAATCCCTCGACTCACGGATACAAACACTCCTTGACGAGAGCCTCCTGATCCGCGTCGACCTGCAGAGCCACCAGCGCCTCCGTGGGAATCCTCGAATCGTTTCAAACCCCAAGGAAACAAATAATCCTTGGCGCTCGGAAAACAAATAATCCCTAGCAAATCCCTCGACTCACGGATACAAACACTCCTTGACGAGAGCCTCCTGATCCGCGTCGACCTGCAGAGCCACCAGCGCCTCCGTGGGAATCCTCGACTCGTTTCAAACCCCAAGGAAACAAATAATCCTTGGCGCTCGGGAAACAAATAATCCCTAGCAAATCCCTCGACCCACGGATACAAACACTCCTTGACGAGAGACTCCTGATCCGCGTCGACCTGCAGAGCCACCAGCGCCTCCGTGGGAATCCTCGACTCGTTTCAAACCCCAAGGAAACAAATAATCCTTGGTGCTCGGGAAACAAATAATCCCTAGCAAACTCCTCGACTCACGGATACAAACACTCCATGATGAGAGCCTCCTAACTCATGTCAACTCGCAGAGCCATCACCCTCTCCGCGAGCAAATTCCCGATTCGTCCCAATTTGTAAGAAGAAGTCTCAGACAGCAAGGATTGAAAAACTTGCTTCTTGAGCAATGGGGCCCTGCAAGTCAATCCAAAATGGTCTCTTGCATACTATTCACGGGTCTCACTCTCCGAAGTCGAATTTCGACGAGGAGGGAAACAACCGCTTACGAATTCTCTCGACTCGTAAGAGGGAAAGTTCTCTTATAAGATCCCTACGACTTATAAGAGAAAACCACACTTAGGAATCCTTACGATTCCTAAGGAGAAAGCCCGCCTACGAGATCCTCTCGATCCGTAGGAATAAAAATCTCTATGAGACCCTCACGGTTCATAGAGTTGAAAAGTCCTAGGCGGCAGATCTGAACCTGCAGTCTAGGCCATCGTTATCTCTGGAAGAAATGAAGTTATCTGTCAATAAGGTGTATTAAATATGTCATGCTGAGAAGAATGAAAAAGGCGAAGAAATGACACAGGACGTTACAAAAATGTGTATCTTTTATTCATGAACATTGACTGGGTACAGGATACATTGTACTAAAGAATAAAAAATATATACATATATTTTACAAGTACAAATGATACAAAGAGAAATTACTGGGAAGGAAGCGTCTTGCATAGATTTAACAATTGCTCGCATACTTCCTTCCACGTCTTCTCTCGATCGGCTACTACCGCCAGCTCTGCCTCCACTTGGGCTCGCTGCTGCAAGACCGACGCAAGCTGCTCCCTGACGACCTGATAGGCAGCTTCCCGACTTGGGGTATTCCGCTCAGCTACGTTAAGCTTCCGCTTCAAGTTTAGCCCATGGGAGATACGCTCCAAGAGACCCTCGAAGATAGTCTTCACTTGGGCAGCATTTGCCTCAACCTCAGCGCGCAGATGGGCCGTTTCGTTCGAGGTCTTTTGGCATTCCCTTAGTCTTGAAGCTGCTTCTTGTTCCAAGTGGCGGAGGTGCGAAGTGCTTTTCTCGAGCCAAGTTGTGCGTTGGGTGCTCAGAGCTAAAACTTTGGGAGAAGGGCGCGTCGACTCCAGCCGATATAGACAGGCCTCGATCCCCCTGCAGTGGTTAACCCAAGATTCGACGACGCCTTCGTCATGAAAATTTACGAGCGCCGCCAACATCGGGTTAACCTCCGCAGCAAAATCTACGGTAGAAGGGAGAGCGTCCATATTAATCTCTTCAATGTACCCGCTCAGCATGCCCAAACTCATCACAGCACCCTTGGAAGATGGACGTCTCAAGAAAGGGCCTGCCGGTGAAAGGACGCGAGCCTCAAAGGGGACCGGAGCCGGAACAATAGCTGCAAAACAAAACATGGTTAAACGATGGTTCAGAAGATGTTGAAGGGTTACCAAAAAAAAGGAAATTTATTATACCAGCTGCAACGGACGGTAAAGCCGGAAGGGCCGGTGGCGCGGCAGGTCTTGCATCCCCTCCTTCGATTTGTGGCACTGCAATAAAGAAAAGGAAAAGTCAGAAATTATCCCATTGCTAGAAAAAAGGGGGTAAGTAAAGATATTATAGTGAAGGTATACTCACCGGCGCCACCAGAAGGAGAAGCGAGCTCGGATGGGAAAGAGAAGTGTGGGAGCAACACTTGATATAAATGATCGAAGAGCACTCCTGCAAAGGCAAAATGGTATAACGTTAGTACAAAGCTACATTTTTGAAAGATTAATGCATGAGTCGTGAATCCATACCTTCCAACACCCGTGATGGTACAAGGGAAGGCGGGGAGGTAACTACCGCCAAAGCAGTAGTCGACGGTGCCCCCTCGAGCAAAGGAGCATCGGCACTGGCCGCACCTGCAAGGACAAGCTTGTTAGAAGAGATCACAAGATATATAAAAAAGGGGGGAACGCTGGTGACAAAAAATTTTACCTGACGAGCTACCAGCAGAAACTGAAGCAATCCCCTCATCCATCGACATGAGACCACCGCCCGTAGCCTCATCACCCGACTCGATGGGAACCGTTGTTGTGCTCACGAGCCCGGGAGACGGCAAGGAACCATACGCGGGGAGGGCTATGATCGGAGTATTACCAGATTCCTGAGAAAGAGCGGTTCGCTCCTCCTCAGGAATCGTGGCCGCCTCACCCGATACTCCCTCGGTTTCTGCGGTCACGGTTGTCTCGTCCATCGGCACCGTGACGTCTCCAGCCTCAAGCGCCTCGACTTCTACTGCCTTCGGCTCGGCAGTCATCTCATCTGCCGCCACTTCAGACGCGGCATCAATGACCTTCTCGGCGGCGGATCCTTCAACTTCTGTTTCAGGCACCGTGGCCCCGACGACGGTGCCCACCGTCGGCTCAGGTTCGGCAGGCGCCGCTTCCGCCGTTTCCTGGGGTCCAACGGTCTCCGCCTCCCCCTCAGTCGGACTTGGTCCTGCAAGATAGAATGCATATGAGCCAATGGCTTTATAATAATTCTTACAACAAAGTTCTGAAAGAGATGCTACCTGAAGGGGATTTATTGTTTGCACTTCGGGCCGCGCACGCCACTTGCCTATAAGCAGTAGACAGGGCGACAAGGGCCTCTCCAGAAGGAGTGTCAGCGCGAGGAATGGTACTGGGACCCGCTCCCGCGGCCAAAGCGGCTCTACGCGCCTTTGCTTCGCGTCTCAACCGCTTCCGCTCCTCCCGAGCCGTTGAGACGGATGCCACTAGAGCTTCCCTAATTGAGGTATCCTCGTCCGTGAATAGGGAAGCCTCTAAGGTTTTCAGGGCATCCCTCGTCGTTTGTCAAGCCGAGGCTCTTGCGGCAACTTTGACGAAGCCGGGACTTCAGTAACAGGCTCGGGAAGGATCCCCGCATCAACTGATATAACCCCTGCTAAGAAACGAAAGAAGGTTAGGTTGACCATCATAAAAATACAACAAACTTTCCTTATAAAAGAGAAAGGGGTGAAACATACCAGCGCCTGCTAAGGCACGCTTCTCCTCCTCCTGGAAGGTTTTCAGGGAGGCAGCAATAGCCTCTTCAGTAGAGACACCTGTTGAAAATGGAGCAAATGTTAGTTAAAGATAATAATACAAGGTGCAATAAAATGACAAATGAAGCGTCTGATGATTACCGGACTCAGCGAGTTTGCTTAGCATCGCTTCGAGCCTAGCCGATCGCTCCGAAGCTGCAATGGCGGCAGCCAGATTGGTGTCCGCAGGATCTACCACGAAACCCTCATTGCTGCCATATTCACATATGGCCTCGGCGGGAGGAGCCGCAGGCTTTAAGCTGAGGATCGCATCGAGGGAAAGAGCGGACTTCTTCTTCTTCTGCTGTCCACCAGCTTTAGATCCACCCGGAGCGGATTTGCGCTTGGCAGCCACTTTAGGGCGGCGAGTCCCGATATCCGCTCCTGCGCCAGACTCTGGCGATACCACTTTAACCGTCTTTGTGGGAGCACGGGGCGCCAGTGGTGCATCCACCGTAGTAGGCAGTGGCAATCCACGCGGGGGGGCCAACACGCGTGGTCGGTCAGCTCCGGCATCTTTCATCGGGAGGGTGACCTGGAGCCTTGGCTGCAAGGGAGCCTTGCGATCACCACCAGGAGGCGCACCCCTACGGTCAACCAGCAAGCGTTTCTCCATTAAAATGATCGGGCCCATAGCATGCGCATACTAGGCTACATACGGATGGATTATTTTAGGGGCACAGCTAGGCTCACTGATGAAAAAATAAGAGCCTGTATTGAGCCGGGTGAAATGATGCATAGCATTCCTTATTCCCCCTTGGTTGGCCGCGGGTGTTTCCAGAAAGGCTTCCATCGGGATCCCTTGATTGTAACTCGATTGTCGGGCAAATCGATGTGAGTTATACCTCATAAAGAGAGCCGTCTCATTCTGCCTAAATACTAGGTAGCCCGGCCGAATGGAGTAAAGGTGAAGGATTTCCCGAGCCTTAAGTACAGAAACCCCGCCCTTAAAGTCATCACGCAGCGACACCATTGACTTAGTGGTCTCGGAGCCTATGGTGATGACCTTATCCACAAAAGAGGTCTTCGCTCCGACTAGATGTGAACGCAGGAGCAGTCCCCTAGACTCCCGCGGAGGTGCAACCACAATTGAAGCTCCGACCAACCGTATGATTCTTGGGAGTCTGTATTTCTCAAAAACCGGAGTCTTATGGGCACCAAACACCCCTCGCACATGCAGCTCCATCCAAGAAGTGAAGTAGTGCATCGGGAAGTTAGCAGGCTGTACCCCAGGCTCATTAGCATCCGCCGCTACGCTAAGTCCATTGTAGAGGTAAGCCAGCCCGGCGATCCCTACTGATAACTGTAAACCAGCCGCCATTCGGTGCGCCGAGTAAAAGACAGAGGACCGCATGAGGCGTGGGTGCATGGGAAGCGCGAAGCTGCATAGCCATAGACCCAAGAACCCTATGAAAAAAGTCTCCTCGTCCATGCCAGGAACGGCGATCTCTGAGAAAGGGACGCTGGCAGTGCCAGGGAAATAAAAATCCCGCTGGTCATTTTCCAATGAAGGTCGACGGTCCAAGCCGAAACCAAAGGGGTCAGCAAGCTGAGCGAACTTCTCGCCCTGCTCTGATAGGAACTCCGGGCGGATAAAACGAGCAATGAAATCCGTGAAACTGACGCCCCGGTCGCCCGATTCCAAATGGAGTTCCTCATAAATCTCCAACACCTTCACCAAGCCCGGGTGCTGATGCTAAATGGCATTTTCCGGAGTTAAGTCAAATACAAGCTGCTTGGTGACGAAGACATACTCGTCAGGAGGAAGCAGCTCCTCGTAGTGTTCTCCCTTCATTGGCAGACCTGAAATCTCAGCAAACTCCTCCAGAGAGATGGAGACTTCCCTATCCGCTGTCAGGAAGGTATGGGTGGGGATATTCCATTGTTCGATGAAGGCCTTTATCCACCACGTCGGAGGAGAGGGATACTCGAAGAGCGAGACGTAGATAGCTGAGTATAAACCAATCGTCGTCAGGAGAGCCCTCTTCGTCGCCAAAATGTAACGGGCCCATTGCAAATATCCGGCAAGCGGCCGCGGGATCAATCCAATGTTATAAGCCTGTCCCCAAGGGCGTGCTTCACCCTGACAGATTCGCCTCCCCAAGATATCTATAGCCGGCGGCGGCTGCACCGGAATGGCACCGATTGCAGGCTGAAGGAGGTCGTCGGCATTCCAATTTTTAACCTCCACGGCATACTCCACCGGGGGCTTGTCCGCATAAGGGATCGTAACTATGGGCTCAGAGGGCGAAGCGGAGCTGAAGCTGCGACGGCCTTGGATGATTTGGCTGTACCACCTTCCCCACAAGTGAAGTCTCTTGCACTCTGGATCATGATCTTTAATCAAGGCGAACACCACCCGGTCCACCGGCGCATAGGGGAACCCTCCTTCCGAGCGAACAAAGGGGAAAGATAAGTCGTCAGATATGCTTCCTGTAGAAAGATAAAAATAACCGTTAGTGTTCTGACACTTGGCATTTTGAAATCTTACTCAACACTATGATGTAATGGGTAGGGGACAAAAAGAGGGACCCACAAAATCTGGATGACGGTACATCATTTAATAAGACAACCCCATCATTAGATGAGACTGTCAATTAATGAAAAGGTCCCCAAAAGAATATCCTCACTGATGGGAAATTCCTAGAGACAAGGAGAAATATTCTCTTTCAGAGCAAAGCTCTGTCACAGAGTGACATTTGTCAAACTCTGGTCTCAGGGGAACAAGATTCCTTAAAAGTGCATAGCTCTATAGTAATGGTGGAAAGATCCAACAATTTTATCTTTAGAGTTTTGGAATCTTGAAAAATCCATGAAAACTTATAAAACAAAATTTTTCTCCGTTTATCAGATCTAAAAAGATCTACATTTGATCTAAGAGCAATGCTCTGTTCATGGGTTAGAACCCATGGATCAGATCTCTGTAAATCTGTAAATTTTTTGAGAGCAAGGCTCTGTTGAAGAAACCCCAAAGGGGTTTTCCTTTAGATCAAAGATCTATAAGAGCAAGGCTCTATCAATTAAATTTAATTTAAATTAATTTAATTTAATTAATTTTACCTAGAGTGATTCTAAAACTAGAACTTTGAAGTTCTCACAAGAGCAAGGCTCTGGAAGTTCTTAAGCAAGAGCAAGACTCTGAAATTCAAATTCTTGAAATTGGTAAAGAATTACCAAGGACCAAGGGTCCTATTTATAGACGCCTGCGTCTCTTCACCTGACCTCAATGATTCAACGGTCGGGGTCTTGCCACCGCTGCACTCACGTGCGCGCCACGTGAGCGCAACGGTGGGGGGGCATTTGTTCCCCCAATCAGAGCAAGGCTCTGCTTGAATTTGAAAATTCAAATTTTGAAGCAACGCTTCAGTTCCCTTGCGCTGCGCGCACCGCGCCACGTGTCAGAAGTTGACACGGCAGCACAACGCCCAAGGCAGTACGTCCAATCAGAGCAAGGCTCTTTAAAAAAAAACATAAGCAACGTTCACCTGCGCAAGCGCACGGCTGCGCGACACGTGTCTGCGCAGTTGCGCAAACACAACTGCGCAAGCGCACGGCAGAGCGACACGTGTCTGCGCAGTTGTGCTTGCGTAACTGCGCAGTTGTGCGCAAGCGCACGGCTGCGCGACACGTGTCTGCGCAGTTGCGCAAGCGCTGTTGCGCAAGCGCACCGCTGCGCGACACGTGTCTGCGCAGTTGCGCAAGCGCACCGCTGCGCGACACGTGTCTGCGCAGTTGCGCAAGCGCTGTTGCGCAAGCGCACCGCTGCGCGACACGTGTCACACGCTGGTGAGTTGCGCAACAACAGAGTGAAGATTTAAGGATATTTTTTCTGTTCTTGTTTAAACAAGAAGATTTCTTCTGTAAAACAGGGGCCTTTGGATCAAAGATCCACGGTGGGGAAAATTCCCCAAATCACTCAGAAAAGATCTTTTTAACAAATTTAACTGATTTTTGAGCACTATAAAAAGGACCCCAGACCCCATTTCAAAAGGAGAGACAATTGGATTAAAAAAAAAGGAGAAGAGAACTTCTTGAGAACACAAAGAAGAAGGTAAAAACCTTTGAAATAAGAGAAAATTCTCTTAGGAATAGATCATTGATCTAAAAGACAAAATCAGTGATCTTCAATAAATAAATAAATAAATAAAAATTATAAAAAAATAGTGCCTTGCACTTGCTAGGGAACCTCTGGTTCTCTGAGATAGAAAGAAAGAAAAGATTTTCTTTTCTTTCTTTTCTTTGATCTAAATTTAGATCATTAAAAAGTGCTCTGCACTCATTTTCTTGAATCTAAAAGATTCTTGGTGCTTTGCACTATTTGAAGGGCCAGGCCCAAATCAAAAGACCTAGCAGGCCAAAATAAATTGCAAAGCAATAAAAGGGCTGAGCCCAAATAAAATTGATGCTCTGCATCATTCATAAAGAACAGAGCCCAAAACAAATTGATGCCCTGCATCTTTTCTGGGCAAAGCCCAAATAAGAATAAAAGGAAATGCAAAAGCAATGTTGGACATTTTTTTTACTGGACTTAGCCCAATCGTGGCCATAAGTCCTTAAATTAAATTGGCCGAGCAAAATGTCTCTCCTAAATCAATCTACATCCGGTTCGAGGGTACATCTCCGAACTCCTTTGACATCCATCGTTGTAATTCCTCAACGACGTCAAAGAGGTGACGGGTCCCAACGGCCACACACCCAATACTGGACCGAAACGTCCTTAAACTAATATCGGACCGAAACGTCCCTAAACTAACATTGGACCGAAACGTCCATAAACTAATATCGGACCGAAACGTCCCTAAACTAACATTGGACCGAAACGTCCATAAACTAATATCGGACCGAAACGTCCCTAAACTAACATTGGACCGAAACGTCCATAAACTAATATCGGACCGAAACGTCCCTAAAACTAATATCGGACCGAAACGTCCCTAAACTAATATCGGACCACCACGTCCCTAAACTGGCACAATAGAGCCCAAATGCTCTTTTGTCGGATCTAAACGGTCCCGTTAAGTTGATCTTAGTCTCAAACTGGACTAACGTATCCTTAACAAACGTTTAAGTTGATCTTAGCCCCAAACACGGCTAACGTATCCTTAAACATTCAAATGGATTATAAAACTCCCAATCAACTCTGGTTCGAGGGTACATCTCCGAACTCCTTTGATACATGTCGTTGTAATCCTTCAACGACGTCAGAGAGGTGACGAGTCCCGATGGCCATACATTAAATTAATCACTACGTTGAGTTGATCTTAGTATAAAACAGGACTAACGTATCCTTGACGAACGTTTAAGTTGATCTTAGCCGCAACGCGACTAATGCATCCTTAAACTGAAAACACCAAACCCAAATCTAAGTAAATACGGATTTGGACTAATCCACGTCCTACGGGCGACGGCATTACTCAGTCTCCGTATACAATCCACGGGCAACCACAAACAAAATGAACACACACGACACGAAGTGAAATTCTGGAGAAGGAGAAAGTTGTTACCGCGATGCGGTAGCGTAATCAACTGCAGGGGCTTGCGCTTGCAGGGAAGAGCGTCCCCATAATCAAAAACCCCTCATCCCGAGGGGGAATCTGACGAATTCTGCTACATCGGCCGCATCCGTCTAAACCTCCGATACACGGTGCCATAAATCAACTTGGCATCTTCGGAGAGATAAACGGATAAAACCAAATAGCATCTGCCCCGAACATCAGGCACGGACGCCATGTCTAGGCCGCCGTTCGGAGGGGAACAGAGATCACTCAAATCTTTCCAAAGGAAAATGATTATTCGGAACCGATTGAATTAAAAAGTTAAAGGTGATTAAATATCACCTATCTATGGAAAAATCTTGAATTTGGAAGGATTTCCCCTTAGAATCTAACCGAAATAACAAAGAAAAATCTCTGGATTTAAAATCCAATGGTGAATAAAATTCACCTAATAATCCAAAGGTCCAAATGAATGATGAATACAAATCAAATCTCTCAATGAAAGATTCATCAAAAACTAATTGATTCTGCTGCTTCTCCTATAAATAGGAGCCAATATAGATGCAGAGGGATGGATACATAGGAAAAAAAAGAGCCTTGATACTTTGGAGGAATTTGGATCTTCTGCAAAAGAAAACCCTAACTAAGAAAGGGAAGGCTTTTTGAAAGAAAAAGAGAATTTAATTCTCAACAGAGTTTAACTCTGATATTAAACAGAAGAACAGAGTTCTCTCTTTAGTGGAGGATCTGTAAAGTGCACATCTCCCCTTGAATTGAGAATTTAATTCTCATTGGGTTGAGATCCTGCCATGCAGATCCAAAGCATAGAGAGGGAAATGGAAGCTTGAGAATTTAATTCTCACAGAACTATAGGAATTTAATTCCTTTAAAATAAAATTAGGGTTTAACCCTATGTTATGGGAATTTAATTCCTTCAGAATGAACAGAATCAGGGTTCAACCCTAGTTAAGAACTTAGTTCTGTTAAAATAACAGGAATTTAATTCCTTTAAGAAAGAAGAAATTAGGGTTTCACCCTATGACAGAATCTCATGCCTCTCTAAGAGAGAGTGGGAATTTAATTCCTTTAAAGCTTTTATTAGGGTTTAACCCTATGATAGAATTCAGTTCTTCACATATATGAGGAATTTAATTCCTACAGAAAATTCAGAGTTCAACTCTATCCCAGAATATAAATCTTCAGAAGGAAATAGGAATTTAATTCCTCTTAAATTTATCGTTAGGGTTCAACCCTACGAAGAATTTAATTCTTAAAAAAGGGATTAACAGATCTTCTAAAAAACATACAAAGAGGCAGGGTCACGTGCCACCACGTGACCCCCGAAAAGATCCACAGAGAAGGGCCTTTGAGGCAGTGCTTCACGTGACCCATGTGACCTTTGGCAGAAGCTTTAACATACAAGCATTTAAATGCCCGTCACGTGATGGCACGTGATGCTCTAAAAGAGGCAATATTCTCAGCAGAACAAATGAAGGGAGGGCGCCCTCACGTGCTACCACGTGACCCCTCTTGCCTCAGTGTTTAACACTAAATTGGAACCTCTGAATCCAGTGTTAAAACACTGTTTGGTTTTAGTGTTCAACACTAATCAAAGAACTTTATTTGCAGTGTTTAACACTGAATTTCTTAGTGTTTAATACTAAATTAAACCCCTGTTAACAGAGCTTAAGACTAACTCCCTTAGTGTTCAACACTAAATTAAAATCTCTGTCACCAGTGTTTAACACTGATTATTCTTAGTGTTTAACACTAATTTGAAACCTCTGCTGCTAGTGTTTGACACTGATTTGCTCTAGTGTTTAACATTAATTTGAACCCCATGTTGCTGGTGTTTAACACCAATTGTCTTTTAGTGTTAAAACACTAACTTGATCACAGTGTTCAACACTGCTGAATTAACGTTAGCCCAATTGGCTAAATGGCCAGAGGCAAAGCCTCTCCTTCAATGGACCAACAGGAAGCCAATATTCCAAACATGATTGGACTTAGCCCAAGATGGCCATAAGTCCTCAATTCAGACTTAACTGGGCTAATGGGCTCATAACATAATTAATTGGTCTTGATCCCAAATTGGGCCAAAGACTATTTAATCCACCCCGGTTCAAGGGTACATCTCTTCACTCCTTTGATACTTGGCGTTGTAATTCCTCAACGTCTTCAAAGAGGTGACGGGTCCCGATGACCACACATTGACACGGACTGTGGGGTCCTTAAACTCATGGACTATGAGGTCCTTAACCTTGACCGAGATGTCTTAAAACTAACAACGGACTGTGGGGTCCTTAAACTCATGGACTATGAGGTCCTTAACCTTGACCGAGATGTCTTAAAACTAACAACGGACTGTGGGGTCCTTAAACTCATGGACTATGACGTCCTTAACCTTGACCGCAATGTCTTAAAACTAACATTGGACCGCAATGTCCTTAAACTACCCATGGACCGCAATGTCCTTAAACTACCCATGGACCGCAATGTCCTTAAACTACCTACCGACCGTAATGTCACTAAACTAAACGACAGAGCCCCCCTTTTATTGCTCTCTTGTTAGATCTAAACGATCCCGTTAAGTTAATCTTAGTCTAAAAACTAGACTAACGTGTCCTTAACAAACGTTTAAGTCGATCTTAGTCTCCAATGAGGCTGACGTATCCTTAAACCCAAACCCCCAAACCCAAATCTAAGATAATACGGATTTGGACTAGTCCACGCCCTACGGGCGACGACATAATTCAGTCTCCGCATACAATCCACGGGCAACGAAACATAAAATAAACACACACGACACGAAGTGACCATCTGGAGAAGGAGAAAGTGGTTACCGCGATGCGGTAGCGTAATTAACTGCAGGGGCTTGCGCCTGCAGGGAAGAGCGTCCCCACAATCAAAAACCCCTCAAGCGAGGGGGAATCTGACAAAGTCTGCTACATCGGACGCATCCGTTTAAACCTTCGATATACGGTGCCATAAATCAACTTGGCATCTTCGGAGAGGTGGACGGATAGCACCAATTAGCATCTGCCCCGAATTTCAGGCGAGACAGTCTGTGTCTCGGCCGCCGTTCGGAGGGGAACAGATTCTGGCACGCCCGGTGGGACCTTTTCCTCTTTCCACTCCACACTTCGTGTGTTGTGATTCGCGAACCAATCGCGGTTCGCTAATGGTTGCCCTTGGGTTTCAAGGTACTAAGACTTGGCGTCTTGCTTATTGTAGAAAGCAAAGAATCGATGGCTTCTACTTGTGCGAAATGCTCCAACTACTCGGACTGCAATTGCAACCAACGCTCTGCCTCGCCAGGAGGTATAGCCTACGGACCCCAAGCTGCTTCGCTATTCGCAATGCCCGTGGAACAAGTCACTCGAGACACCACAGGATTGTTTTTTGGGACCATGCTCCCGCCGACAAGCTTCACCGCTCCGGTGCTGACAAAGGAGGCTCCCAAGAAGTCGGTATTTGATTGTCTTACCCCTGCCGCCGCCCCTCTCAACGGGTCGCCCAACGCCAGCGCCTCGGTCTTCTCTAGATTGGGCCAGAACTCCTGTGGACCCGCAATGGGGCCTGCAATCCCAGAGAAGGCTGCTTCTAAGAAAGTGACCGGTCCTGCTCCTGAAGTCGTCAAGGCGGCTTCCCCTGCCAAAAAGTCGGTCTTTACAAGATTGACGGCTCCAGCTCCCGCTCCTGCTACCCAAAGGACATCGGTTTTTGACAGGCTAACACCAGCAGCGACCCCCCACCTACACAGGGGGCAAGACGAGGCTATCGCCCTCACCAGGCCGGTTCCATCAGCACGACGCGCTCGACATCGTTACTGGCGCCGAATGAGGAAGGCTGGGGGCAACTCTCCCTCTGGGCTAACTCCACCAGCCCCGATGGCAGAAGTTAATGCTGCTGTTCCGACTGGGAACAGCTTTGAGATACTAAATAAGGTGCGTAGGAATTCTCCTACCGCGGTGCTAAAGAGGTCTCCCCCTCCGCTGAAAAAGGCTGTAGAAGTAAAAACAGAACAGTCCCAATCTCCTCAACGGCTGTCCTCCTGAATCTATAAAGTCTGGCGGCAGGCCCGAGACTCGATGATCGATCCAAACTTCTCCCGCCAGCACAAGAAGCTGAAAATCCAACAGGAAGCCAGTCACCAGGCTAAACCACGAAAAGCTGTCTGGGTGCCCACCTCAACGGCCCCCTCAACTTCCACTACTCATAAAAAGAGGAGGCCGGAGAAGATCCCCGGGCCTTCAACGAGAGCTAAAAGCGCTGAACCCAGACGCCCAAAGGCTGGGGGCAGGATGGTCCATACAGTATACATGGCGTCGGGGAAGGAAGACAGCCGTGCGTCTACAGGCCATAGACCGCTTACACGGTCAGTAACCAAAGCTCAGGAGCAACAGCAAAAGCTCCAGGAAATGATGATTGCAATGGCCGCGCTTACCGGGCCGAAAGAAAGCCCCGAGGCTTCCTCGGATCAGCAACAAGAACAGGAAACCGACGCCGAGTTCCTCCGGAGGATGTTGGAAAAGAAAGATAAAGAGGCTGCGGAACAAGCGGCCAATATAAAGCAGATAGCCCACTTATTCCAGGATATGGTGGGAATGATGATCCAACAAGACCCACCCGCTGAGGATCCCCTGATCGTCCTTGAAGACGACAGGGGAGAAACGTCGAATCCTCCTTGGCCCTCTCAACGGCCAATGAGGAGACAATCTCTAAGGCTGATTTGGACGGCTATATAGCCCAGCAAATCCGGGTTCATCATGCGACTGAGGCAGCTGGTCAAGTCGTAAAAACGGGGCGGCCGTATCCAAGCTGGTACGACCAAATCAAATACCCGCCGGGTTATACAATACCAAAATTCCACGTATATAAGGGAACCGGCAATCCCCATCAACATGTTGCCCAGTTCAGGGCCCTTTGCGGTAACACCGGCGGTGATGATAAACTGTTGCTTCGCCAGTTCGTGGGCAGCCTATCAGAAACAGCGTTCGAATGGTATTCAGAACTCCCGAACGATTCTATCAAGACGTTCGCTGAAATGGAGTTGCTATTCACTCAGCGATTCGCAAGTGCCCGTGAACGCACTCCAATAACGGCATTGATTAATGCCAGGGTAAAACCAGGCGAAGCGTGGGTCCAGTATGCTATACGCTGGAGAAATTTGTGGTCGAAATGTGAGCAACGCATTGAGGAAGCGCCCGCGGTGGGCATGTTCGTGGGAACCCTAGACCCTCACGCAACTATCTCCCAGTTTATGATGTTCTTTAAGCCAACCACATTCCAGGCTCTAATCGACAAGTTGGCTCAGATGGACCAGATGGGTCATAGACCGCCTCCCCCGAAGCCAGAACCTCGGAATGACAAGGGTAAAGGAAAGGCAACCTTCGTCGCGAATGCCCAGCAGCAACCCAATGCCCTAAAGCTGGCGGATCAATTGGAAGAAAGACGCCGGTATTATAACGAGAAGATGAAGCGCCCCTACTCGTTCCCGCGGGATAAGACGAAACGGTTATTCGAGTTGGCAGTACGTAACAGACTTATAAACCTGCCAAATCCAAGGCGACCGCCATAACCCACTAAGGTGAATAACCCCAACTATTGCCCCTACCATCAAACGGTAAGCCATCCGATTGAGAATTGCTTCGTTTTTAAAGGATGGATTGAAGATCAATACCTCCAGGGGAAGTTTGCGCTGTCCGAAAAGTGGAAGGTGAACCCACCACAGCCGCATATTCCTAAGAAAGCAGATACACCGGGGGCAACCTGTTCCTTTATTGAAGAAGCTCCATGAGAGGTCGCGCTGTCAACTAAAACCAAAAGAATGCCGAGGGACCTTCATGCATGCCCGGTGGTCGAATGGAAGGACCCGCTTGAACCTCAAATTATCGAAGGGATGTTGAAGCCGCGCCCAACTACGAAGACTCGTAGTGATGGCCCAAATACTCACGCCCAACCGTCAAAATCTTCGAAGAAAAAGAAGAAGAAATCTAAGAAGCCCGTGAAGCCTGGAGACAAGCGCACTAACTTGCAGAAGCAAATCGACACACTGGAAGAGTACAATCAAAAGGCGCGAACTCCTGTCACACAGCAAGAGTTCCTCAACCACATCTTTCAAGAGGAAGATGATGGAGAGAGTTCGTCGGATGAATCCGAGGGATATATGGCGAGTTGTCATGTGATTTCCCACTCGGAAGATGAAAGAACTCCTGGCACTGAGAAACTGGGGGCACGACCTGAGCCAGAACTTGTATGGCCAACAGATGAAATGATCGACGCCTTTCTAGACGAGATTCGTTTGAAGAGTAAAGCCGATCAGGAGCGTGAGATGGCTGCATCGGAAGGAGCCAAGCGCAGGCGACTAAACGAAAGAGTTGAAGTACTCCCGCCAGATCGAAAGGCATCCGAGGCAGACCAAAAGATATTCAAGACGAGAAAAAGGTTTGCCAAAGCCATGTCAATGGGAATGAAGCTACCACCCTCGGAAGAAAACACGCTCAATGGGGCGGAGAGGCACCCTAATTATTGCGCATATCATCGGAAAATTTCACACCCTACGGAGGAGTGCGACGCCTTTAAGATATGGTGGCAGGGATATGTTGCTCATCGGCAATATTTTAAGCGCATGAAACGCAAGATTCGTCGGGAACGAAGAAGTACTGCCGACGGGCACAACAGAACTACTGGCAACTGTTACATGGTTAACGCCGGAGGGTCACAAGTTCTCACCTTTGGGAGCGACTCTGATGAAGAAATGGCTCTGGGCCCTCTCTTTAAAGAATTCGTTTTAGGGAAAG
This sequence comes from Agapanthus africanus, assembly GCA_030015575.1. Taxonomy (NCBI): domain Eukaryota; kingdom Viridiplantae; phylum Streptophyta; class Magnoliopsida; order Asparagales; family Amaryllidaceae; genus Agapanthus; species Agapanthus africanus. Next base: position 741,792,081 of record CM057337.1, read on the forward strand.
AGGAAGAACCAGAGGCCTGCAAAAACATTCAGCTGCGCAATCGTACGCTCCCGGAAAAGAATCTCGGGCCCGCAAATAGAAAAGATAAGGGAAAGGAAAAGGTCACTGAGGATATCACTTTAGATGACCAAGTCATGAAAGAGCTGACTACCAAGGACCCTCCCAGGAAGGGTAAGGTGGACTACAACATCCTAGCGCACCTAAGGAAGCTACCTTCTCAACTCAGCATTCTCGATGCCCTCCTATTATCAAAAGAAGCGCGAGATTCACTAATTAAGGCGTTACAAGAACCCGAGCAATTCCAAGCCTTCCTCGCCGCGGAAAGGATGAAGGATGAACTGGAAGAAGTGCATACGGCCGACATCACTTTCGGTGACGAAGACCTCCTCCTCGGGACATGCGACCACAATCGTCCCCTGTATGTCTCTGGATACTGCCATGATATCAAGATAGGCAAGATCCTAATAGATAATGGATCCTCCGTCAATCTCCTTAACATTCGGGTGTTAAAGGAAATCTGCATGAGTGTGCAACACCTCGCTCGTGACAAAATTACCATATCCGGTTTCGACTCCCAATCGTCACGGACTCTCGGATCCGTGATACTAACATTACGCTTTGGACTACTCGTCACGGACATCAAATTCCATGTCATTGACGCCAAGACCTGCTACAATGCCTTGCTCGGTCGTCGTTGGTTACATGAATACAACATCATCCCTTCTACACAACATCAGTGTATGAAGTACTTCAAGGATGGCTTCGAATATACCGTAACAGGCGAGCTGAACCCATTCTCCGTGAACGAAGTCCGCAAGTATGAAGATGCGAAGTGCTTTTTGCCAGACTTCGAGGATACAGAAAAGTGTCACAAGCCGGAGAACAAAGCCGCCTCCACCGTCCCTGTTTTCGGGAGCGATACCGAAGAAGAAGAAGAGATAGTCTATGCCGGTCCGTCCCGGCGCAACAACCCGGGACCGTCCGCCCCCATGTTGGTCTTCGGAAGTGACTCGAAAGATGAGGTTAATGCCGTGTTCTCCAGTCGGCCGTCAATACAAGCGTCCCCTGGCGATGATCAAAGTTTGCAAATCACCATGGTGCCGCAAGAACACTACAAGGATCTCGACACACTTCAAGCTTACAATATGCAGGACCTGCAGACATTTTACGTCCCTCCCGGGCAAAGGGGTGAGAAGGTAATCCTATTCTACCGATCCTCAGAGACGAAAGTAGAGAAAGAGATCTGGCATGGCACGGATTCTACACTCGACAGGCTCCAACCCATCCGTTTGCCTAGATATTACACAAGTGGACTAAAGAGGCTATTGAAGCGCCAAGGAGTACCCTTAAAACAGACTGTTCGACAAGCTCGGTTCTACAACAGAATTTGGGATGTCCCTGGAACTCAGCGCAAACTGCCCAACGGGAGAATGGAAACGCTTGGGCTTGGATATGTGAGATCCGAGAAACGGGAGCGAGCCCACGGCATCTACGCCGTATATAACTTCGATGAGGAGGAAAATGCCCTGTCCAGCAATGCCAACCCTTCATCAAAACTGGATCCCGCGAGTGAAGTGCCGAGTCCGTCATTTGAAGAACAAGTGGACAAGCTTATCAGGAAAGCAGGTCAAAAGGCTCGGGAAGACCACAACTGCGAGATGACCATCTACGAGAGGGCCAGGACGCAACGTCTGTTTCAACAGGCTGCAAAAGACAAAGATGCTCCTCCCTGTCAACCCGTTGTACAAAAGGCCCGACGCAGAGGCAGAAATAAATCAAGAAGCGGAAAGAAAAGCCGACAACAACGACGCAGGATTAGAGAGTCGTGTGATCGGGCATCGCGCGGTCCGGATTTGTCCCTCATGAAGAAGATGAGTCGAGCGTATTCCTTCCCTCGAGACAAGACGAAGAAGCTACTCGAGCTCGCTATAAAACATCAAATGATCGCACTTCCGGAGTCTAAGCACCCTGAGCAAGTTAACGGGGTTTCTTATCCGAGCTATTGCTCTTATCACCGAGCCATAGGACACCCTATCGAAGACTGCTTCACCTTCAAGAACTGGGTCGAGGACCAGTACCAACAGGGCAGATTTGCTTTATCCAACGGCTGGAGGGTAACGCCGCCACAAAAGCATGAACCCAAAGCCGCAAGAGCAGAACCGGATCCACCTCAGTCTTGGAAGCGGATTCGCACCTGTTACATGATTACGATATTAAAAGAAGAGCCCGAAGACATAGATGAGCTCCCTTGGTGCTTCGAAAACAATGACAATGAGGTAATCTCAGAATTTCCACCGGCTCCGAGAGAACTGGAAGATGGCATACATACTACTGCAGATAACCTCAAGAAGATTGAGTTGGGATCAGCAGACGATCCGCGACCGACATTCGTCAGTGAGCGGCTATCTGAAGAAAGGGTGGCTGCATTAAAGGACGTGCTTCTACAGCATAAAGATTGCTTCGTGTGGAACTATTCCGAGATGCCGGGATTAGATCCGGAGATTGCTGTGCATAAATTAGCAATATCCCCGGATATCAAGCCAGTCAAGCAGGCGCCGAGAAGGATGCGGCTCGAGCTTGAGATGAGCATCAACGCCGAAGTCAAGAAGCTGATCGATTCCGGATTTATCCAAGAAGTCCAATATCCTGACTGGATTGCCAACATCGTTCCTGTAATGAAGAAAAATGGGACGGTGCGCATATGCGTGGATTTCAGGGATCTCAATAAAGCCTGCCCGAAGGACGATTTCCCAGTACCGGTAACCGAGCTAATGATAGATAATACGTCCATGCATGAGATTTTCTCCTTCATGGACGGCTCATCAGGGTATAATCAAATAAAAATGCATCCTGAAGACCAGAAACATATGGCTTTCCGGACCCCTTTGGGAATATTCTGCTACAAGGTTATGCCCTTTGGTCTAAAGAACGCCGGTGCTACCTATCAAAAGGCCATGACAAAGATCTTCGATGATCTCATACATGACATCATCGAGTGCTATATTGATGACCTCGTGGTGAAGAGCATGTCATACGAAGAGCATTTAAAGCATCTGAAGAATGTATTTCAACGCCTTCGGCAATATAATTTGAAGATGAATCCCCTCAAATGCGCGTTCGGAGTCTCCTTGGGTAAATTCCTGGGATTCATCATCCGACACCGAGGTATCGAAATAGATCCATCTAAGATCAAGGCGATCATGGAAATGCCTCCGCCGAGAACCCTCAAACAGTTGCGGTCTCTCCAAGGGAAGCTCGCATACATCCGGCGGTTTATCGCCAATCTTTCAGGCAAGTGCCGTCCTTACAGCCACCTGATGAAGAAGGGAACTCCATTCGTTTGGGATCACAAATGCCAAGGCGCACTAGACGAGATCAAGCAGTACCTGCAGAACCCTCCAGTGTTGGCTGCGCCGGTCAAGGGAAAGCCTCTCATTCTTTATACAACTGCCCTAGAAGGTTCATTGGGTGCGTTATGGGCGCAAGAGAATGACCAGGGAAAAGAAAGGGCACTCTACTACTTAAGTCAAGTTCTGCTGGAGGCAGAAAGCAATTACTCTCCCACTGAAAAACACTGCCTGGCGTTAATCTTTGCGATAACAAAACTCAGGCACTATGCATTGGCACATGAAGTCCGTCTCATATCAAAGGTGGATCCCCTAAAATATCTAATGTCAAAGGCCATATTGACAGGGAGACTCGCTAAATGGGCCCTGCTCCTGATGGAGTTTTCAATAACATATCAGCCTCTTAAGGCAGTGAAAGGTCAAGCCATCGCCGACTTCCTTGCTGAGCATCCAGTACCTGCCGGTTCTCCTCTGAACTGCGATTTGCCGGACGAACATGCATTTGATGCGATCGGCGGCGGTGATACCCGATGGGAACTCTATTTTGATGGAGCATCTTCCATGAAGAAGCGCAAACAATGTATCCCCATAATCAAATCGGGAGTAGGCCTCATCTTCGTAACTCCACAAGGAGGGATTATGCGCTTCGCCTTCTTCTTAACAGAGCCGAGGACGAATAACGAAGCCGAATACGAAGCTTTGATAGCGGGCCTCGAGATCGCCATTGACATGGGAATTGAAGACCTCCTTATATACGGGGACTTTCAACTGGTCGTTAGTCAAGTAAATGGTGACTACCAAACGTGCAAACCAGAGTTGGTGAAGTACGGCGAAAAGGTGCAACAACTGTTGACCTAAATTCCCTCTTATACTTTGGAAAGCATACCACGCGCAGAAAATAGCAAAGCGGACGCGTTAGCTAAGCTCGCCAAAGAATTGGCTGACGAGAACCTCGATGACGTTAAAATCATGGTACAAAGCCGTCGAGTGCTCGCCCCAGCAGAAATATCTCCGGAATCATACGAAGAAAAGGGAGCGACTGAGCAGACGACCCTACAGATAAAAGACCGTGAGAAGGCTGAGGACTAGAGGGAAGTCTTCATAGACTACTTTAAGTCCCACCGCCCGAAGAAGCGTCCTCAAGACATCAGCTCATGAAACGAGCTCTATCTTTCGCTTTCGTCAATGATACTCTGTATAAGAGGTCGTTTGATTCTCTGTGGCTGAAATGTTTAGGACCCGACGAAGCAGAAAGAGTCGTTCAGGAAGTTCATGATGGAATTTGTGGTTCTCATCAAGCAGGCCCGAAGATGAAGTTAAAAATTAAACGGATGGGTTACTACTGGCCCACGATGATCCAGGACTGCCTCGAATATGCGAAGCAATGCCACTCATGCCAAATCCACGGGGATTTCATCCACCAGCATCCGAATCCACTACATCCGACGGTGGCTAGCTGGCCATTCGAAATGTGGGGGACTGACATAGTCGGCCCCATCGAACCAGCATCGTCCCGGGGACATCGTTTCATCCTGGCGACAACTGATTACTTCTCCAAATGGGCAGAAGCAGTACCGCTGAGGGAAGTGAAGACGGAGAATATCGTCCACTTCTTCAAGACGCACGTCATCTATCGGTTTGGAACTCCACGGCGGATTATCTCCGATAACGGGCCAGCCTACAGAAGCCATAAGATTAGCCGCTTCGCGCAGCAGTACAATATAGACTGGAGATATTCTTCAGTTTACAATCCACGAGCTAATGGTCTGGCCGAGGCCTTCAATAAGACCTTGACAAAGATCATAAAAAAGACGGTGTCCCGAAATAAGAAAGACTGGTACGAGAGGCTGCAAGAGGCCCTTTGGGCCTATCGAACCACGTTTAAGACAGCCACGAACACAACGCCGTACGCGTTGGTATTTGAGACGGAAGCAGTGCTCCCCCTCGAGATAGAGTTACCCTCTCTACGAGTGGCAGTCCACTATGAGCTGACGGACGAAGAAAATGCTCACCTTCGGCTTGAGGAGCTTGATGCCCTCGATGAAACCCGGCTCATAGCGCAACAAAATCTGGAGGCCTACAAAGCAAAGATGACGCGCTCGTACGAAAGATTGACTAGGCCGAGGACATTCCGCCAAGGCGAACTCGTACTGGTGGTCAAAAGACCTATGATCCCCAATCGTGCCAAGCGGGGAAAATTTGAGCCAAACTATGAAGGCCCGTACATCATAGACAAGGTCTACCAGGGTGGAGCCTATCTACTCATGGACATGCACGGTGAAAGGCCTTTCAGGCCAATAAACGGCCGCTTCCTAAAGAAATACTACGCTTAATGAGCCACCACCTAGGTCAATGATAGATGACGACGACTATGTCCGCTCGCTATCTTCCTAAACTCAGACCTTATAAGCAGTAGCCGGCCTTCCCCTGAACGGCCGAAACGTCCTTAAACTAACGATGGACCGAAACGTCCTTAAACTAACGACGGATCGAAACGTCCCTAAACTACTACCGCAGCATCCTTAGGCTGACGAGATGAATAAAAAAAAGAGAAAAATATATATATATATAAATAAAAATAAATAAATAAAAAATAAAAACGGTATGTCCATAAGCAAAATGGGCACGGATGAAAACCCGAAAGGGCTCCGTGAGTAAAAACAGCAGGGCTACCGGCGAGTGTTCGTGAAAACCCGAAAGGGCGCGACCTCGTAAAAAAAAATAATAATAAGAAAAGAATAAAAAAAACGGTATGTCCATAAGCAAGAAGGGCACGGATGAAAACCCGAAAGGGCTCCGTGAGTAAAAACAGCAGGGCTACCGGCGAGTGTTTGTGAAAACCCGAAAGGGCGCAACCTCGTTAAAGGACACTTGCGGGATCCTCACGACCTTGCAAGGAGAAACCACCCGCGTGAGATCCTTACGACTCACAAGGGAGCAACACACTTAGGAGTCCCCACGATTCCTAAGGAGAAAATACACTTGCGAGATCCTCACGACTCGTAAGGAGAACTCTCTTATGGGACCCTCACGGCTCATAAGATTTGAAAGTCTTAAGTCACAGAGACCTAAACCTGTGCTTAAGCAAAATCCCCCATACCCTTCGACACTGCCCTACAAGCGGCTCATATTGACCCTTGTATACAATCCACGGGCACGAATAAATATTTCCCTAACAAAGTCCCATCCGTGACTAGGGATATGTCCATATGGTGAACACAACCCTTGAGGTCCTCTCGACCTATAAGGAGAAAGCCCTCTTGTAGGATCCTTACGACTTGCAGAGGAACATACACTTAGGAATCCTCACGATTCCTGGGGAGAAAATACACCTACGAGATCCTCACGACTTGTAGGGAGAAATACCTTCGTGAGACCCTTACGGCTCATGAAGTCAAAAGCCTTAGTCGACGGGACCCTAACCCTGTTTGCTAAGCCATCTTTGTTCAACATCGACAGAGGCAGATGATGATTCGCTCCTGGCCATATCCCAGTTGTAGCGGTGCTGATACCGAAATCTGTGTCTAATTTCAGGTTTATGGCGAAAAGCCAGTAGGCCGCACGCGCATACGAGATAGCCGAAATGATGGGGCAACCTGCAATAAAAAGCAGCAGGTAAAAATGTATGCACGCAAAATAGCCGAAATGATGGGGCAACTCGCAATAATAAAAAAAACAGCGAGTGAAAATGAAATAAATAGCCGAAATGATTGGGCACCGCGAAAAATAGCCGAAATGATAGGGCAATCACGACCTCCGCGATATAAAAGCTGAAATAATAGAGCATCGCGGAAAAAGAAATAAAATATAAAAAAAAGGTTTCAATTTATGCCCTCCAGGTGATGTTCCATCACACCCTGTATACAATCCAAGGGCGTAAACAAAAAAGGATCATACTTCTCCTCCAAGTTTCATCATAAGAAGAAGCAAAATCTCGACGGGCCGCGAATGACTCAGAGATCATCTCAGCACTCGTCTCGTAACAACGGACACAACTCTAAGCTAAGCAGAATAGCGGCAACTCCTAGTTCCATGGCTCGGTGGTATACATATCGTCAACAGTCAAACCTCCATCACATGAAATGCGGATACAATCAGCAAAATTCCTGGTTACGTGGAACGCGGATAACGTCACTCTTTGACCCCGTGGAAAACGTCTAGAGCGGATCCTGGTCCTCACGGAGCACGACAGTGAACCCGTATGAACCATCCAGAGCGGAGCCTAGTCCTCGCCGAGCACGGCAGTGAACCCGTGTGAAGCATCTAGTGCAAAATTCCTGGTTACGTGGAACGCGGATAACGTCACTCTTTGACCCCGTGGAGAACGTCCAGAGCGGATCCTGGTCCTCGCGGAGCACGGCAGTGAACCCGTTTGAAGCATCCAGAGCGGAGCCTAGTCCTCGCCGAGCACGGCAGTGAACTCGTGTGAAGCATCTAGTGCAAAATTCCTGGTTACGTGGAACGCGGATAACGTCACTCTTTGACCCCGTGGAAAACGTCCAGAGCGGATCCTGGTCCTCGCGGAGCACGGCAGTGAACCCGTGTGAAGCATCCAGAGCGGAACCTAGTCCTCGCTGAGCACGGCAGTGAACCCGTGTGAAGCATATAGTGCAAAATTCCTGGTTACGTAGAACGCGGATAACGTCACTCTTTGACCCCGCGGAAAACGCCCAGAGCGAAGCCTGGTCCTCGCCAAGCACGGCCGTGAACCCGTGTGAAGCATCTAGAGAAAACACCGGACTGTGGAGTCCCTAAAAGCCATGGACTATGAGGTCTTTAACCTTGACCGTGATGTCTTAAAACTAACATCGGACTGTGGAGTCCCTAAATCCACGGACTATGAGGTCCTTAACCTCGACCGTAATGTCTTAAAACTAACAATCAACCACCCCGATTCCCTACGGATTCTGCCTTGGTTTAAGGGTACATCTCTTCACTCCTTTGGTACCTGGCGTTGTAATTCCTCAACGTCTTCAAAGAGGTGACGGGTCCCTGCAACCAAACATCGGACTGTGGAGTCCTTAAATCCACGGACTATGAGGTCCTTAACCTTGACCGTGATGTCTTAAAACTAACATCGGACTGTGGAGTCCCTAAATCCACGGACTATGAGGTCCTTAACCTTGACCGTGATGTCTTAAAACTAACATCGGACTGTGGAGTCCCTAAATCCACGGACTATGAGGTCCTTAACCTTGACCGTGATGTCTTAAAACTAACATCGGACTGTGGAGTCCTTAAATCCACGGACTAAGAGGTCCTTAACCTTGACCGTGATGTCTTAAAACTAACATCGGACTGTGGAGTCCTTAAACCCACGGACTATGAGGTCCTTAACCTTGACCGCGACGTCTTTAAACTACGATGCCGCGAGAAACCCCTGACTCCGTGAAACACGAATAAGGATGACCACATCCAGCACTTGCAGGTCCTCACGACCTGTAAGGAAGAAAAACTCTCTTGTGAGATCCTTACGACTCTCAAGGGACAACCCGCTTAAGAATGCTCACGATTCTTAAGAAGAACTTACACCTATGGGGTCTTCTCGACCCATGGGGAGAAAAAACTCTTTATGAGACCCTCGTGGCTCATAAAATGCAAAAGTCTTAGGAAGCAGATCTTAACCCTGAATCCTAAACTATCGCTGCCCTGCAAGGAGATCAAGATAAATTGTCCGCAAAACACATTCAACAAAAAGGAGACGCATCATTGAGAAAAAAAATGTATCTTTTATTCATAAACCAAAATGGATACAAAGTACGATTCATGAAAAAACAAAAGAAAATACTCTCATCTATGAGTATATACAGGAAGGCAGGGAAAGATACAAATGTTTCAAGCCGGCGGGCGATTTAGCAGCTTGGTCAGCTCATCCTGCTTCTGTCGGGCCACGGCCTCATGATTTAAGATCGCCAGAAGGCGAGCCTCCGCCTGAGCTTGCTGGGCCTGATATGAAGCAAGCCGAGCTTCAAGCTCTTTCTCGGTGGTTTTATGAGCCTCGACCCTTTCACGAGTGAACGTGGCAGCTTTATCGAGAGCTACCACCTCTTTGATGGACTCCTGAAGCACCCGCCAGAGTTCATACGCTTTGTTGGCCTTGGCGGTAAGATTGTCTTGAAGCTCGCTCAGCGCCTTGGAAGCTAGCTCCCTCTCCGAGAACTTGCGACCGAGCCTCTTCTCGTACGACGTCATGTTCGCCGCGTACCGTGCTATCAGCCCCCGTAACTCCGCCTTTGCAGCCACGGCTTCCGAGGAAAGGTGGGAACATTCAAGGGCGAGCAAACAAGCCTCCACCTTCCTACAGAACTCCACCCAGACCCGCACCACCTCCTCACTATGATAGGTGGCAAGAAAAGGGAGAGAGCCGTTAGCTTCGGCGACAAACGCTTCGGCTGTAGTCGCGCTACCAGCATGGAGCTCCTCAATCAAAGACCACAGGGAGACGAGGCTCAATTGGGCCAAGCGTTCTGAAGCTCGCAAAGCATAAGGGCCAGGCGGCATAACGATGCGCGATTCCAACTCTGTGGAGGCTGGCAGGGCTGTTCAGATTTGAAAGACGTCAATAAAACTCTTAAGCAAGAATAACGAATGGAATCGTAATGAAATGTCACTTACCTACGGTCATGCAAGTAGGAACTGGAGATTCCCCTGGCCCTTCAATGATCTCGACCTCGTCGTCAGCTTCCAAAACTATAAGAGAAATCAATGCCATTTCGTAAAAAGGGCAACAATGCTATGATAAAAAAAAATGGCGAATGACGCTAACCTTGCCCGGAGGAAAGGACAATGTGCTGAGGGGAGATCGCCTGCGGAGCTGCCATCTCCAATAAACGCTGAAATGATTGTCGAGGCGACAAATCAACGATAGAGGCCGCCAAACTGCGCAATTCTGGGAAAAACAAAAGAGTTCAGACAACGGAAAGGTTGCTAATTTAAAATTCAGAAGGTTACCTTCAACACTCCTCCCATTCTGAGCCGGGGGGATTGCAGCTTCAACGGCCTCCGCCGTGACGTCGGGCTCCAACAAAGGGAGGGTAGTCCTGATTACCTCTCTCTCAGCCTCTGGGCCACCCTCGGGAAGAGTCATTGGGGCGGCAACCACCAAAGGAGCAAGCACTTCATGATCAGGAACTGCCACTGGAGGCTCTATTGCAAGAGGAGCAGCCTCATCAGCCCCCTCCACATCGAGCAACGCTTCATCGGGAATTTCGACAGGCTTTAGCTTCAACGAGCCCGTAGGGAGCTCCCCCAGCGTCGAAGATTATGCACGATTCACATAAGAGTAAGGATGCATATATACAGGCGTGAATAATCTGGAAAAACTACAAAAAAGAACAACAACGTACCGATGCGCAAAGAAGCCCTCAATATGGCTTCTTAGAGCCGCTGCTCCTTCTCAAGGAGGCGTGCTCGCCGGGGTTCAAGGGTAGACTCATGGCCGCCGGTCCATAAAGAAAGTGCGTCCGCTGCGTCTTCTGAAGCGGCCTGCTTCAGGGCCCTTTCCGCCCATTCCTCCAAAGGACCGATAAACCGCCGTCAAATCCACGAAGGGTCTTCGTAAAAGATTACAGCGGGATAGGACTTCTTCGGAACCCTGGCGTTATGAGACACGTCTTTGGAACGCCGTATGGCCTCAGCCAACTGTGCGGCCTCCTCATCGGCCGAACTCGGGAAGGGAAGTCCAGCGTCTGACTCTTGCAGGGCCAACGGTTCATCTTCAAGAATAGGCTCAGACTCCGCCAAAGAATCGAGCAAATGGGTGGCCGCTTTCCTCCGCCGCTTAGACCCAGAGCCGGTCCCCGAGGATGACCGCTTCCTCCCTCGCGAAGCCTCAGGGCGGCGCTGACCCACATCGCTTTCAACACCCTCATCCCTATTACCCTCGCCCGGTGACAGGACCGAGGATGACACTTCCATTGTCGATGCCACGGGGGGGCGGTGCTGCCACAGGCGGTGGTGCTACTACTGGGGCCCTTCCACCTCGCGATCGGGAACCCAGGGGCATACCAGCCGTTGGAGTAAGGTCTACCTCCGATTCTCCTAGGATGAGCGCAGTGCTGGTATCCCTTAGAGGGAAGCGGACCGGAGCCCTCGGTCGCAGCTTAGCTCCTGGAACCAGAGGAGGGGCGTCGTGGCCAAGAAGCACCCTCCTTTCCTCAAGAATAATTGGGTTGATCCGATGAAGATACCAACCCGTAAATGCGCCCACGCACCGGGGCAAGTACTCAGCTTCAGGGACCATGAAGTGGGAGCCGGTGTTTAGCCTCATGAAATAATGAGCGGCATCGCGAACGGCATCGAGCGAAGGGATCGGAGCGACTATAAAAGCCTCGAAAGGAACACCCTGGTCGTATCCAAGCTGTCGGGCGAATCGATGCGGATTGTACCGCATGAAAAGAGCTGCACTGTCCTGGCGAAACACCAAGTAGCCCGGTCTAATAGTATACAAGTGCGCGGCCTCCCGAGGCCTCAAAGAAGGTGCGTTGTCTTTTGACAGATCCCAGAGTTGTTGAACTGGACCTGAGGGAGTAGACAAGACCCGATCATTAAAAACCATCCCGCCAGCGGCAGCGTAAGGAGAAATCAGCACCCGAATAGCCCCGAACTGAGTCGGGTCGGCGGCAGAAGCATCCACCAATCGCATAAGTCGCGGGAAGGGATAGGCGTCGTAAAACGCGGGCCTCTGATGCATAGCGAAAGCCCCCAGCACATGCATTTCGACCCAGGACGTGAAATAATGAAGTGAAAAGTTTACTACATCCATGCCGGGAGTAGAGGTATTAGCTGCGGTGCCCAACCCGTGATAAAGATGCGCCAACGCCGGGATACCGACGGCCAACCGCGTCCCCTCAGCTATACAATGAGCCGGGTAGATAACCAAAGCCCTCATAAAACGAAGATGCATGGGGATGACAAACCAACTGAGCCAGACACTGACAAACCCCACGAAGAACGTCTCCTCGTCAATACCGGGTGCTGCAATGGACTCAAAAGACATCGGCGACATGATGGGGATATAGTATTGAGGTAGATCCGATTCAGTGGTCGGCAGCTTCTTCGGACCAAACCCAAAGGAGTCTCTAATGTTGGCGAACTTCGGAGCTGTCTTCGACACGACGTCCTCACGAAGGAAACGAGCAATGAAGCTCTTGAAAGTAACACCCTGCTCTTCGGATTCGGTGAACAATCGGTCGAAGATACCTAGCGCCTTGATCAAACTGGGATGCTTGTGGCGAATGGCGTTCTCAACAGACAAGCCGTCAACCGGTGCAGGCTCGGGCTCGAAGACATACTCGTCAGGAGGCAACAACTCCACATACAGTGCACCCCTGATTGGCAATCCTGAGATTTCATAAAATTCTGCCAGAGAAATCGAAATCTCGCGATCTCCTAAAATGAAAGTGTTGGTGGGAAGATTCCATTGATTCAAGAACTCCCTAACCCACCAGACATGCGGGGACTTATAATGGAAGAGTGACGCATATATTGCCTGATAAAGCCTGACCTTCTGCAGTCGCGCACGATGGGCAGAAAGGATGTAGCGAGCCCAGAGAAGGTAGCCCGTAGGGTGTCGAGGAGTGAGCCCTATCTTATAAATTTACCCCCACGGGTGGGCCTCACCCTGGCAAATACGCCGCCCCAAGATATCTATAGCCGGGATCGGATGGTTTGGGATACCGGTCGTCGAAGGCTCGAGCCTCCCCGTTGGAGTCCAGTTGGGCATCTCCACATCAAAAATCGTTCTCGGAGGGTCCATCGGCAAGAATGGGAAAGTAGGCTCTATCGGTACTGCACAGAGGAAACTCCGGCGACCCCGGATAATATGGCTGTACCAAGTTCCCCATAGAAGCAAGTTGGTACAGTTCGGGTCATGAGCCCGGATCATCGCCATCGCTTCCTCATCGGACGGTGATTGAGGAAAAGCGGCCTCCGAACGGGTAAAGGGAAAACACGGAGCAGAAGCCATCGCACCTGAAATCGAATGGAAGAAGACCGTCAAAAGCAAAGTCAGCAATATACATCCATGCATGAACATGAAGACTAGCTGAAGAAAACAACAGTAGACTTCTTTTTTGGGATCATTGGCTACAAAACACATGGGCCCCACAGAATCAGGATGACGGCTCATTAATAATGAGACCAAATAGATATAACAAAACAGAGGGAATATCCTCATTAAATAAAGAATGGGTTTCAAGTAACCCTACACATTCCCCCTAGAAGACAAATCTGTCTCGGGCTTTACAACAGATCCAACAGGATCAAAGGAATTAAATTCCTACAGAAGGCATCATTACAAAGTTCCTGTTTCATTAATTACAGAATGACAACCTAGGGTAAGGAGACCCTAAGGAGCCCCCATAGGAAGAAACCGAGTTCTTCACAGGAATTAAATTCCTTATTAAGAAAAGGGAATTAAATTCCCCAAAAAGCCTTTTCTGTGAACAGAGTTAAACTCCATGGATCATCATATGAACCCTAAGAAATCTACTATTGGAGGTTAAATGGTTTCGTATTTTAGTTAAGAAACTTGAAGAAAAATGGGTTCTTTGTTAAAAAGGGTAAAAACCCTTGTTTTGGATTTAAAATCCAGAGGAATGTGAGAGTTCATCGTTCATTCGAGAGCATTACCTAAAGAGAAAAGTCTCTTCGAACAGAGTTAAACTCTGGAAGATTTTCAAGGCAAAGAACTAAGCTCTAGGAAAAGAGAATTAAATTCTCAAAAGAAGAAAGTTCTCAAAGGAGGAAGATGAGCAAAGTGGAGGCTCTTCTGAAATGACCCCAATACTTATAGGAGGTGATGGAAACGCTTCATCTCCCCAAATCCCTAGAGGAATCCAACGGTCGCAAAAGGTGACAGCGTTGCACTCACGTGCAGACACGTGAGAACAACGCTGTGGGGGCATTTGTTTCCTGATTTAAAATCAGGAAAGCCTACGGAAGAGGCATCACGTGCTAACACGTGACCAGCAGTCACGTAATGGCACGTGACATTTAAAAGCGGCGGCAAAGGCACATCAGTTCCCTGATCAAATCAAGGAAAAGGCTTCAGAAGAGGTCACGTGCTCACACGTGGCCAGGGGTCACGTGTTGGCACGTGACATTTAAAAGCAGCGGACTCATTCTCTAATTGAATCAAGAAAAAGGCTCCAGACGAGGTCACGTGCTCACACGTGACCAGGGGTCACGTGGTGGCACGTGACGGCTAAGCAGCGGCCAGAAGGCAGAGCGCAAAAGGAAAGAAGAAGGCTCGTTCCAAGGGGGTCACGTGCCCACACGTGACCAGGGGTCGCGTGGCCACACGTGACCGGCTTTCAAAGCCTATTTATTTAACAGAATCAAATTCTGAAGAGATCACTCAAATCTTTCCAAAGGAAAATGATTATTCGGAACCGATTGAATTAAAAATTTAAAGGTGATTAAATATCACCTATCTATGGAAAAATCTTGAATTTGGAAGGATTTCCCCTTAGAATCTAACCGAAATAACAAAGGAAAATCTCTGGATTTAAAATCCAATATTGAATAAAATTCACCTAATAATCCAAAGTTCCAAATGAATGATGAATACAAATCAAATCTCTCAATGAAAGATTCATCAAAAACTAATTGATTCTGCTGCTTCTTCTATAAATAGGAGCCAATATAGATGCAGAGGGATGGATACATAGGAAAAAAAAAGAGAGCCTTGATACTTTGGAGGAATTTGGATCTTCTGCAAAAGAAAACCCTAAGTAAGAAAGGGAAGGCTTTTTGAAAGAAAAAGAGAATTTAATTCTCAACAGAGTTTAACTCTGATATTAAACAGAAGAACATAGTTCTCTCTTTAGTGGAGGATCTGTAAAGTGCATATCTCCTCTTGAATTGAGAATTTAATTCTCATTGGGTTGAGATCCTGCCATACAGATCCAAAGCATAGAGAGGGAAATGGAAGCTTGAGAATTTAATTCTCACAGAACTATAGGAATTTAATTCCTTTAAAATAAAATTAGGGTTTAACCCTATGTTATGGGAATTTAATTCCTTCAGAATGAACAGAATCAGGGTTCAACCCTAGTTAAGAACTTAGTTCTGTTAAAATAACAGGAATTTAATTCCTTTAAGAAAGAAGAAATTAGGGTTTCACCCTATGACAGAATCTCATGCCTCTCTAAGAGAGAGTGGGAATTTAATTCCTTTAAAGCTTTTATTAGGGTTTAACGCTATGATAGAATTCAGTTCTTCACATATATGAGGAATTTAATTCCTACAGAAAATTCAGAGTTCAACTCTATCCCAGAATATAAATCTTCAGAAGGAAATAGGAATTTAATTCCTCTTAAATTTATCGTTAGGGTTCAACCCTATGAAGAATTTAATTCTTAAAAAAGGGATTAACAGATCTTCTAAAAAACATACAAAGAGGCAGGGTCACGTGCCACCACGTGACCCCCGAAAAGATCCACAGAGAAGGGCCTTTGAGGCAGTGCCTCACGTGACCCACGTGACCTTTGGCAGAAGCTTTAACATACAAGCATTTAAATGCCCGTCGCGTGATGGCACGTGATGCTTTAAAAGAGGCAATATTCTCAGCAGAACAAATGAAGGGAGGGCGCCCTCACGTGCTACCACGTGACCCCTCTTGCCTCAGTGTTTAACACTAAATTGGAACCTCTGAATCCAGTGTTAAAACACTGTTTGGCCTTAGTGTTCAACACTAATCAAAGAACTTTATTTGCAGTGTTTAACACTGAATTTCTTAGTGTTTAACACTAAATTAAACCTCTGTTAACAGAGCTTAAGACTAACTCCCTTAGTGTTCAACACTAAATTAAAATCTCTGTCACCAGTGTTTAACACTGATTATTCTTAGTGTTTAACACTAATTTGAAACCTCTGCTGCTAGTGTTTGACACTGATTTGCTCTAGTGTTTAACATTAATTTGAACCCCATGTTGCTGGTGTTTAACACCAATTGTCTTTTAGTGTTAAAACACTAACTTGATCCCAGTGTTCAACACTGCTGAATTAACGTTAGCCCAATTGGCTAAATGGCCAGAGGCAAAGCCTCTCCTTCAATGGACCAACAGGAAGCCAATATTCCAAACATGATTGGACTTAGCCCAAGATGGCCATAAGTCCTCAATTCAGACTTAACTGGGCTAATGGGCTCATAACATAATTAATTGGTCTTGATCCCAAATTGGGCCAAAGACTATTTAATCCACCCCGGTTCAAGGGTACATCTCTTCACTCCTTTGATACTTGGCGTTGTAATTCCTCAACGTCTTCAAAGAGGTGACGGGTCCCGATGACCACACATTGACACGGACTGTGGGGTCCTTAAACTCATGGACTATGAGGTCCTTAACCTTGACCGAGATGTCTTAAAACTAACAACGGACTGTGGGGTCCTTAAACTCATGGACTATGAGGTCCTTAACCTTGACCGAGATGTCTTAAAACTAACAACGGACTGTGGGGTCCTTAAACCCATGGACTATGACGTCCTTAACCTTGACCGCAATGTCTTAAAACTAACATTGGACCGCAATGTTCTTAAACTACCCATGGACCGCAATGTCCTTAAACTACCTACCGACCGTAATGTCACTAAACTAAACGACAGAGCCCCCCTTTTATTGCTCTCTTGTTGGATCTAAACGATCCCGTTAAGTTGATCTTAGTCTAAAAACTAGACTAACGTGTCCTTAACAAACGTTTAAGTCGATCTTAGTCTCCAATGAGGCTGACGTATCCTTAAACCCAAACCCCCAAACCCAAATCTAAGATAATACGGATTTGGACTAGTCCACGCCCTATGGGCGACGACATAATTCAGTCTCCGTATACAATCCACGGGCAACGAAACATAAAATAAACACACACGACACGAAGTGACCATCTGGAGAAGGAGAAAGTGGTTACCGCGATACGGTAGCGTAATTAACTGCAGGGGCTTGCGCCTGCAGGGAAGAGCGTCCCCATAATCAAAAACCCCTCAAGCGAGGGGGAATCTGACGAAGTCTGCTACATCGGACGCATCTGTTTAAACCTTCGATATACGGTGCCATAAATCAACTTGGCATCTTCGGAGAGGTGGACGGATAGCACCAATTAGCATCTGCCCCGAATTTCAGGCGAGACAGTCCGTGTCTCAGCCGCCGTTCGGAGGGGAACACCCGTGAAGCCTGGCGACAAGCGCACGGACCTGCAGAAACAAATCAACGCGCTGGAAGAGTATAACCAGAAAGCACGGACTCCCATCACGCTCCAAAAGTTCCTCAGTTACGTCCTTCAGGATGAAAATGATGGAGAAAGCTCGTCGGATGAATCTGAGGGTTACGTGGCAAGTTGTCATGTGATCTCTCGCTCGTTTACAGACGATGAAAAGGCTTCTTGCACAGAGAAACTGGGGGCAGGTCCCAAACCAGAACTTCTAGGACCATCAGACGAAATGATTGATGCATTCCTAAACGAGGTCCGTCAGAAAAGCAAAGCCAATCGAGAGCGTGAACTGGTTATATTTGAAAAGGCCAAACGCCAACGACTGGAGGAAAAGGTCGAGAGATCCTGAATGGAACAAAGCATCCCTATCACCAGCAAAAGCAAGCTTAAAGTAAGGAAACGATTCGCTAGGGCCCTGGCAATAGGAATAAAGTTGCCATCTTTCAAAGAAAATTCCCCTGGCAATATACGTCTTGATGAAGCGGAAATACATCCTAACTTCTGCCTATACCATCAGAGGATTGCACACTCTACCGAGGAGTGCATAGCCTTTAAAAACTGGTGGCAGGGATATGTTGCCCATCGACGACACGTTCAACGAGTGAAGCGCAAGGATCGTCGGGAACGGAAAAGCACGACAGATGAGCGCGAAAGGGCTGCTGGCAACTGTCACATAGCCGACACCAAGGGATCGCAAGTTATCACCTTTGGAAGCGACTCTGACGAAGAAATCGCCCTTGGTCCTCTCTTCAAGGAATCCACCTCCGGCACAGAACATGCGAATATTTGCGGCAAAATCTAAGCTACGTAATCGTACGTTGACCTATGACCGAAACGTCTTTAAACTGCTACCGCAGCATCCTCAGGCTGACGTGATAAAAAAACGGTATGTCCGTAAGCAAAATGGGCACGGATGAAAACCCGAAAGGGCTCCGTGAGTAAAAACAGCAGGGCTACCGGCGAGTGTTTGTGAAAACCCGAAAGGGCGCAACCTCGTTAAAGGACACTTACAGGGTCCTCTCGACCTTGTAAGGAGAAACCACCCGCGTGAGATCCTTACGACTCACAAGGGAGCAACACACTTAGGAGTCCCCACGATTCCTAAGGAGAAAATACACTTGCGAGATCCTCATGACTCGTAAGGAGAACTCTCTTATGGGACCCTCACGGCTCATAAGATTTGAAAGTCTTAAGTTACAGAGACCTGAACCTGTTCTTAAGCAACCCCCATAACCTTCGATATTGCCCTACAAGTGGCTCAATACTGACCCTTTTATACAATCCATGGGCGCGAATAAACATTTCCCCAGCAAAGTCCCACCCGTGACTAGAGATATGTCCATATAGTGAACAACCCTTGTAAGTCCTCTCGACTTATAAGGAGAAAACCATTTTGTAAGATCCTTACGACTTACAGGGGAACATACACTTAGGAATCCCCACGATTCCTAAGGAGAAAACACACCTACGAGATCCTCACGACTTGTAGAAAGAAATACCTTTGTGAGACCCTTACGGCTCATGAAGTCAAAAGTCTTAGTCGACAGGATCCTAGCCCTGTTTACTAAGCCACCTTTGTTCAACATCGACAAAGGCAAATGATGATTCGCTCCTGGCAACATCCCAGTTGTAGCGGTGCTGATGCCGAAGTCGGCGTCCAATTCCAGGCTTACAGCGAAAAGCCAGCAAGCCACACGTGCATACGAAATAGCCGAAATGATGGGGCAACTTGCAAAAAAATCAGCAAGTAAAAATGTATGCATGCAAAATAGCCGAAATGATTGGGCAACTCATAATAAAAAAAAACACAGCGAGTAAAAATAAAAAAATAATAATATAGCCGAAATGATTGGGCAACTCGAAATAAAAAGCAGCGAGTAAAAATAAAACAAATAGCCGAAATAATTGGGCACCGTGAAAAATAGCCGAAATGATTGGGCAATCGCGATTTTCGCGATATAAAAAGCTGAAATGATAGAGCACCGCGGAAAAAAATTTGATGAAAGTATGAAACTTTTTGCCCTACCGGTGAGATCACATCGATCCCTGTATACAATCCAGGGGCACAAACAAAGAGGGAACCATACCTTCTCAACAGGATCCACCAGAAAGCGAAGCCAAATCTCGACGGTTCATAGACAACCTAGAAACAACCTCGACATTCGTCGCAATATTGCAGACACAATGTCAACAAACAAAGCGAAGGAATTCCCCTAGTTCCAAATCTCGACGGGTCACAGACAGCCTAGAGATCA
Organism: Agapanthus africanus; assembly: GCA_030015575.1. Lineage (NCBI taxonomy): Eukaryota > Viridiplantae > Streptophyta > Magnoliopsida > Asparagales > Amaryllidaceae > Agapanthus > Agapanthus africanus. The sequence continues at coordinate 741,811,891 of CM057337.1, forward strand.
TCAACGGCATTTCTCTTTACTCCAGCAGGTTGCAGATGCGACGTCAACAAATGACTCCAGGGTCAAAACAACGGAACCATGGCAAAGTCCCCTAGTTCCAAATCTTGACGGTTCACAGACAGCCTAGAGATCATCAACGGCGTTTCTCCTCACTCCAACCAGATGCAGACGTGACGTCAACAACAAACTCAGAGTCGCAACGAAGCGGGGCCATGGCAAAGTCCCTAGTTCCAAATCTCAATAGACACATCTACGCCCCGAAGACCAACAATGGTGTGCCTCCTCATTCCGGCAGGACACAAATGCTACACCATCAATCGGAACCACGGCAAAGTCCCCAGTTCCAAAACTCTACGGTTCACAGACAACCTGGAGTCATCCAATGAACCCGTCACGGAAACACGTCATCCAATGACCCTGTCTCGGAATCAAGTCAACTCAAAAACCTCGACTCAGGGAAATCAGCATCCTTGACGAGAGCATCTCGATTCGCGTCGACCCGCAGAGAAATCAGCGTCTTTGCAGGAATATATCGATTCGTCTCAACCCCAGGGAAATTAGTGTCCTTGGCAACCTCCTCGATTCAGGGAAATCAGCGTCATTGACGAGAGCATCTCGATTCACGTCGACCCACAGAGAAATCAGCGTCTTTGCAGGAATACCTCGATTCGTTTCAACCCCAGGGAAATCGGTGTCCTTGGCAAAAACCTCCTCGATTCAGGGAAATCAGCGTCCTTGACAAGAGCATCTCGATTCACGTCGACCCGCAGAGAAATCAGCGTCTTTGCAGGAATACCTCGATTCGTTTCAACCCCGGGAAAATCAGTGTCCTTGGCAAAAACCTCGATTCAGGGAAATCAGCGTCCTTGACGAGAGCATCTCGATTCGCGTCGACCCGCATGGAAATCAGTGTCTTTGCAGGAATACCTCGATTCGTCTCAACCCCAGGGAAATCAATGTCCTTGGCAAAAACCTCGATTCAGGGAAAACAACGTCCTTGACGAGAGCATCTCGATTCGTGTTGACCCGCAAGGAAATCAGTGTCTTTGCAGGAATACCTCGATTCGTCTCAACCCCAGGGAAATCAGCGTCCTTGGCAAAAACCTCGATTCAGGGAAATCAGCGTCCTTGATGAGAGCACCTCGATTCATGTTGACCCGCAAGGAAATCAGTGTCTTTGCAGGAATACATCGATTCGTCTCAACCCCAGGGAAATCAGTGTCCTTGGCAACCTTCTCGATTCAGGGAAATCAGCGTCCTTGACAAGAGCATCTCGATTCGCATCGACCCGCAGAGAAATCAGCGTCTTTGCGGGAATACCTCGATTCGTTTCAACCCCAGGGAAATCAGTGTCCTTAGCAAAAACCTCCATTCAGGGAAATCAGCGTCCTTGACGAGAGCATCTCGATTCGCGTCAACCCGTAGGGAAATCAGTATCTTTGCAGGAATACCTCAATTCGTCTCAACCCCAGGGAAATTAGTGTACTTGGCAAAAACCTCGATTCAGGGAAATCAGCGTCCTTGACGAGAGCATCTCGATTCACGTCGACCCGCAGGGAAATCAGTGTCTTTCCAGGAATACCTCGATTCGTCTCAACCCCAGGGAAATTAGTGTCCATGGCAAAAACCTCGATTCAGGGAAATCAGCGTCCTTGACGAGAGCATCTCGATTCGCGTCGACCCGCAAGGAAATCAGTGTCTTTGCAAGAATACCTCGATTCGTTTCAACCCTAGGGAAATCAGTGTCCTTGGTAAAAACCTCGATTCAGGGAAATCAGCGTCCTTAACAAGAGCACCTCGATTCGTGTTGACCCGCAAGGAAATCAGTGTCTTTGCAGGAATACCTCGATTCCTCTCAACCCCAGGAAAATCAGTGTCCTTGGCAAAAACCTTGATTCAGGGAAATCAGCGTCCTTGACGAGAGCACCTCGATTCGTGTTGACCCGCAAGGAAATCAGTGTCTTTGCAGGAATACCTCGATTCGTTTCAACCCAGGGAAATCAGTGTCCTTGGCAAAACCTCGATTCGCGTCGACCCGCAGAGAAATCAGCATCTTTGCAGGAATACCTCGATTCGTCTCAACTCTGAGGAAATCAGTGTTCTTGGCAATACCTCGATTTAGGGAAATCAGCGTCCTTGACGAGAACATTTCGATCCGTGCCGACCCGCAGAGAAATCAGTGTCTCTGCAGAAATATACGACGTTAACAAACGGAGCCATGGCAAAGTCCCTAGTTCCAGGTCCCAACGGTTCACCAACAACCCAGAGACCAACAACGGCGTTCCTTCACAGTCCAGCAGGATGCAGATGCAACATCAACAAAAAGACCCCATGGTCAGCAAAGCGGAGTGACGGCAAAATCCCAGCTCCACCTCAGCATTCGTCTCAATACAGCAGACGCAATATCAGCAACAGTGTCCTTCCTCCAACAGGATTCAGACATGACAAAACAAACGAAGCGAAGGCCAAATTCCTAGCTTCAGGGTCTTGACAGAAACTTATATGAAGCTTGAAAGACAATCGGAGATCATCTCGCACCAGCGCGGAGTGGTCACCACCTCGGCATTCGTCTCGATATAGCAGACGAGATGTCACCACAGTGTTCTTCCTCCAGCAGGGATCAGAGACACGACAGTCGCAAGGCTACTCGAACAGCAAGATTGCCTATCGAGGAATACATCAGCCAACGCAATGGTACGACGGAAAAAACCCTAAGTACCACAGACCTTAACGGACCTCTATCATAAAGAGCAAAGGTTAACTGTGACGTTAAGATATTCTTGCGAGAAATGCTCGATTCGTCTCGACTCGTGAGGAAATTAGTGTCTTTGCGAGAACTTCTCGATTCGTCTCGACTTGTGAGATAAAGCCTTAGGCAGCGGGGATTAAAAAACCTGTTTCCTAAGCACTGGGACCCTGCAAGTCGGTCCAAAATGGACTCTTGCATACTATTCACGGGTCACACTTTCCAAATTCGAATCTCGACAAGGAGGGAAACAACCGCTTACGGGTCCTCTCGACTCGTAAGAGGGAAAATTCTCTTATAAGATCCTTACGACTTATAAGAGAAAATACACTTAGGAATCCTCACGATTCCTAAGGAGAAAATACACTTACGAGATCCTCTCGATCCGCAGGGAGAAAAGTCTTTGTGAGACCCTCACGGCTCATAGAGTTGAAAAGTCTTAGGCAGCAGATCTGAACCTGCCTCCTAAGCCATCACTACCTCTTGAAAAAGCCAAAACAAGATACTCGCTCTATCATCTGTCGACCATGTTTACTAAGGTAACATGTTGATAATAAAAGAAGAGAGAAGGCAGAGAAATGACACAAGACATTTTGAAGAATGTATATCTTTTATTCATAAATTTGATTGAGTACAAGATACATTGTGGTAAAGAATAAAAGAAACGAATAAATTTTATTTACGATTACAAATGATACAAAATGTTCACAGAGAAGGAAGCGTCTTCAACAAATCTGCAAGCTGCTCTCGCACTTCCTTCACCACCCTCTCCTGATCGGCTGCCGTAGCCAACTCCGCTTCCACCTGGGCCCGCTGCTCCATGTAGGATGAAAGCTCCTCCTCAACTGCCTGCTAAGCTACTTCGCGACCTTGGGCATCACGCTCAACAGTATCGAGCTTCTGCTTCAGTGATAGCCCATAGAAATACTTTGCAGAAGGCCCTCGAAGATAGCCTTCACCCGAGCAGCGTTCGCGTCGATCTTAGCACGCAGTCGAGCAGACTCGCTTAAGGTCTCTTTGCATTCCCTCTGCCTTAGAGCCGCTTCTTGTTCCAGATGGCGGAAGTAAGAAGCGCTCTGCTCGATCTATGCCGCCCGTTGAGTATTCGTGGCCAAGACCTCGGGGGCAGGACGCATAAGCTCCAGTTGATGCAGGCGGGCCTCGATCTCCCTGCAGTGGTTAACCCAAGACTCGACGACGCCTTCATTATGAAAATTGATAAGCGTCGCCAGCATCGGATTAACCTCCGCAGCGAAATCTACGGCAGAAGGAGGAGCTTCTGCGTCAAGCTCCTCGACGCATCCGCTCAGCATGCTCAAACTCATCGCAGCACCCTTTGAGGATGGACGCTTGGAGAATGGGCCTGCCGGCATCACGATGCGGGATTCGAAAGGGACCGGAACCGGAACGATAGCCGCAAAACAAATCACAATCAAATGACAATTCAAGGAATATAAGAAAGTCATCAATGATGGAGTTTACTATACCAGCTGTAGCAGGCGGCAAAGCCGGGAGGACTGGTGGCGCGACTGATCTTGTATCTCCTCCTTTGATCTGTAGCACTACAATCAGGGCAAGGAAGAATCAGAAACAAGTTCATTATCGGAAAAAAGAAAGGGCGTTAATTGAAAACTATACTCACCAGCGCCACTGGAGGAAGCAAGCTCCGATGGGAAGGAGAAGTGTGGGTGCAGCACCTGGTAAAGGTGATCAAAAAGCACTCCTGCAAAGACGCAATAGTACGACATCAGTACATAAATTATGCAGCCAAGATAAGACTAATGGGTTACAAATTCATACCTTCCAACATTTGCGACAGCGCGAGAGAAGGTAGAGAGGTAGCCACCGTCAAGGCAGTAACTGACGGCGCTCCCTTGAGCAATGGGGTATCAGCACTGGCCGCACCTGCGTTAAGAAACAAGATAAACCTGTTAGGAAGAATTGCAGAATAAAAGAAAAGGACGGTAACCTAAAATTTACCTGATGATGATGCAGCCGAAACGGCAGCGTCTCCCTCCTCCATTGACATGGGACCACCTCCCGACGCCTCATCGCCAGACTCTACAGGAGCCGTCGCCGTGCTCGCAAGGCCAGGAGACGGCGAAGGACCGTAGGCTGGGAGAGCAATGATCGGAACGGTGACCGACTCTTGCGAAAGTGCGGCCGGCTCATCCTTGGCAATCATGCCCATCTCACCCGCTACCCCCTCGGGTTCAGCGGTCGCGGCCGTCTCGTCCACCGCCGCCATGGGTTCATCGGTCACAGCCGCTCCATCCGCTGCCGCCCCAGACCCGGCTGTAGCAGCCGTCTCATCCGCCACTACCTCGGGCTTGGCATCGGCAACCTTCTCAAGCATAGTAAGCGTAACCGTTTCGTCAGCCACTAGCTCAGGCCCGGCGACTACGGCCGCACCGTCTACCGTCGGCTCGGTTTTGGCTGCTACCTTCTCCACCGTCCCCTCAGGCTCGACGGTTTCCGCCGCTCCTTCAGTTGGACTTGGCCCTACAGGACAAGATGTGTAAGAACCGATAGTTTTACAACTCTTACAATAAAAGTCTCGAAAAATACATTACCTGAGATGGATTAGTCGTTGGCCTCCCGAGCTATACGCACCGCCCGCCTATGAGCAGTGGACAAGGCGACCGGAGACTCTTCCGAAGGAGTAGCAGCACGAGGAATAACGGCGCTTGGGCCCGCTCCCACGGCCAAAGCAGCGCTACACTCCTTCACCTTACGCCTCAAGCGTTTCCTCTCCTCCCGGGCCGTCACGACGGACCTCTTCGAAGCCTCCTTCATCAAGACGTCATCGTCCTCATTCAGAGTTGCCTCCAGAGCCTTCAAGGCATCCCTCATTGGCATTTTGAGTCGGGTCTCTCGCGGCAGCCCCGAAGAGGCCGGGACTTCGGTAGCTGGCCCGGGAAGAGTCCCCGCATCGACTTGCGCAGAAGATCCCGCGGCCCCTGCAAAAAGACAAAGAAAAGATTAGATTGGCCATGAAAAGGAGAATAAAGACTTGGTAAGCCGAGACATACCAACACCCGATAGAGTGCGTTTCATCTCTCCCTCCTGGAAGGTTTTGAGGGAAGCAGCGATGGCTTCTTCGGTAGAAATGCCTGTTTAAAAAGAAAAGCATTAGTCAAAGACAATGATAAAAGTATGATGAAATGATGAAGAGTGCAACTAATGGTTACCTGATTGAGCAAGTTTAGCCAACCACGCTTCGAGGCTTGCCGATTGCTCAGAAGCCGCGATGGCGGCCGCCAGATCGGTGTCTTCTGGCTCTACCAAGAAACCCTCATTGCTTCCGTACTCGTTTAGGCCTTTGGTGAGAGGGGCCTGAAGCTCTAAGCCAAGGACAGCGTCAAGAGAAAGAACATACTTCTTCTTCCTCTTCTGCCCGCGGTCCCCGGTCGCCGCCAAAATCAGCTTACGCTTCGCAGGCACCTTGGGACGGCGAGTCCCGATGTCCGAGCCCACGCCAGACTCCGGCGAAACCACATTCACCGTCTCCATCGGAACACGGGACGCTGGGGGCACGTCCACGGTATCACGAGGCGGCAATCCACGCGGAGGGCTCAGCACGTGCGGTGGCTCAGCTCCAGCATCTCTCAGCGGAGGAACGACAGGTATCCTTGGCCTCAGGGGAGCTTTGCAGTCGCTGCCATGGGGCGCACCCTTGCGGTCTACCAACAACCGCTTCTCTTCCCGGATGACGACACCCATCGCATGCGCGTACTAAGCCATGTACACGTTGAGGGCCTGTGGGACGCAGGTCGGCTCGCTGATAAAGAAGTGGGAGCCCATGTTCAGCCGCATAAAGTGGTGCAGCGCGCTCCGTATCCTCTCCCTGGTGGCCGCAGGCTCCTCCAAAAACGCCTCCAGTGGGACCCTTTGGTTATAACTTAATTGTTGGGAGAACCGATGGGGGTTGTACCTCATGAAGAGCGCCATATCGTTCTGCCTTAACACCAGGAAGCCCGGCCGAATGGAGTACAAGTGGAGAATCTCCCGGGCTTTCAATACGGAGGCCCCGTCCTTGAAACCATCACGTAGCACCAACACTGCCTTGGAGGTCTCCGCGCCAATGGTCATCACCTTATCCGTAAAAGAAATCCTCGCTTCGACCATGTGCGGACGAAGAAGCAACCCCCTAGCCTCCCACGGAGACGGATTCACAATCGAGGCGCAAATCAGCCGCATAACTCTTGGGAGTCTGCACTTCTCGGAGAACGCTCTTATGAATGCCAAATACCCCGAGCACATGCATTTCCATCCGTAAGGTAAAATAGTGCATCGAGAAGTTGGCAGGTTGCACCCCCGGTTCATTCGCGTCCGCCGCCACGCTGAGTCCATGATATAAGTGAGCCAGCTCGGTGATTCCGATCGACAATTGTATGCTAGCCACCATCCGATGCGCTGGGTAGAAAACGGACGGCCTCAAGTAGCGCGGGTGCATGGGGAGCGCGAACCAGCACAGCCATAATCCCAGAAACCCGAGAAAGAAGGTCTCCTAATCGATGCCCGGGGCGGCGATTTCCGATAAGGGCATGATGGCGGCATCGGGGAGATAGAAACCCTTTTGATCGTCTTCCAGTACTGGCCGACGATCCAATCCAAAGCCGAAGGGGTCGTCGAGCTTGGCGAACTTCTCGCTCCACTGCGACAGAATCTCCGGTCGAAGAAAGCGGGCGATAAAATCTGCAAAACTAACTCCCCGGATTCCCGATTCCAAATGGAGACCTTCATACATATTCAGCACCTTCACCAGGCTCGGAAACTGGTGCTGAATAGCGTTCTCCGGCGTTAGGCCCATTACCAGCTGTTTGGTCGCGAAGACATACTCGTCAGGAGGAAGTAGCTCTTCATAATGCTCCCCCCTCACCGGCAAACCCGAAATCTCAGCGAATTCCTCCAGAGGGATGGAGACTTCCCTGTCCGACAAAAGAAAGGTATAGGTGGGGATGTTCCATTGTTCTATGAATGCCTTAACCCACCACGTCGGAGGAGCAGCGTACTCGAACAATGAGACGTAGACTGCGGAGAACAGACCAATCTTCATTAAATGTGTCCACTTCGCTGATAAGATGTACCTGGCCCACTGCAAGTACCCGGCCGGTTGTCGAAAGGTTATCCCGATGTTATAAGGTTGTCCCCAAAGGCGTGCCTCACCCTGGCATATGCGCCGCCCCAGAATGTCCACGACTGCCGGCGGCTGCACGGGGATGGCTGCAATCGAAGGCTGGAGAAGATCCTCCGAGTTCCAATTTACGACCTCCACGGCATAGTTTACCAGGGGTGCGTCCGCGTATGGGATCGATGAGATTGGCTCTGACGGCGTCGCACAGGAGAAGCTTCGGCGACCCTTGATGATCTCATTATACCATCTGCCCTACAGATGAAGGCTCTTATGTTCTGGGTCAAAATCCTTAATAAGAGCGAGAACCTCTCGGTCCACCGGCGCCTCAGGGAATCCTCCCTCTGAGCAGAAGAACGGGAATGAAAGATCAGCCGACATGGTGCCTACAAAGAAAAACGAAATTCAGTTATTAGTACCATAATTTAATTTTAATCCTAACGTTTGGTACTTTAAAATGTATACCACACTGCAATGCAATGGAGAGGGGACCCAAAGGGGGACCCACAAAATCTAGATGACAATGCATCAGTTAATAAGACAGCCTCATTGTTGGATGAGACTGTCAATTAATGAGGAGATCCTCAAAAGAATATTCTCATTAAATGAGAAATCCCTTGAGAAAAGGAGAAAATCTCTCTTTTCAGAGCAAAGTTCTGTCACAGAGTGACACTTGTCAAACTCTGGTCACAAGGGAATAATATTGCTTAAAGAGCCTAGCTCTATAATAAGGATGGAAAAATCCATCAAAGGAAAATTAATTCCTAAAAATTAAAAAATTTGGGATCTTAAAGATCCATGAAAACTCTTAAGAATTCATCATTTTTATATCAAAAAGATCTATATTTTGTCCATGAGCAAATCTCTGTTCATGGGTTAAAACCCTTGAAACAAGATCTCTTTAGATCTATGATTCTTGAGAGCAAGGCTCTATTGGTGAAACCCCAAAGGGGTTTTCTTTAGATTAAAGATCTATGAGAGCAAGGCTCTGTCAACTAAAATTAATTTAATTTAATTTAAGTTAATTTTATCTAAAAGTTTTCTAGAGTTTAACTCTTAAGATTCTTGAAAGCAAGAGTAAGACTCTGAAGTTCTGAGAATAAGAATTTTTGAAGATGATAAACATCTGTTGAGGACCAAGGGTCCTATTTATAGGCGCTCAAGCGCCCCTTCAACTCCTGAGTTGATCTAACGGTTGGGATCTTTCCACCGCTGCACTCACGTGTGCGCCACGTGAACGCAACGGTGGGGGCATTTGTTTCCCCTAATCAGAGCAAAGTTTTGTTTGAATTTCAAAAATTCAAAAATTGAAGCAACGCTTCAGATTCCTTACGCTGCGCGCAACGCGCCACGTGTCAAAAGCAAACACGCCAGCGCTGCGCCCAAGACAGCGCACCCAATCAGAGCAAGGCTCTGTTTTAAAATAAAAATAAAGGAAGCAACGCTTCAGGTGACTTGCGCTCTGCGCTGCGTGACACGTGTAACTGCGCTAGCATAATGCGCTGTGCGACACGTGTCAGCGCAGTTGCGCTGCGCGACACGTATCAAGCGCAGGTGTGCTTGCGCCAACTGTGCCAACATTTAAACAATAAAATTCTGGAAAGATCTTCCCAATCTTTTAAAAACAAGAAGATTCTCTTCTGTAAAACAGAGCCCTCAGATCAAAAATCCGACGGTGGGGAAATATCCCCAGATCAATCAGAGAAAGATCTCTGTAACCAACCTAACAAATCAATTAGCCCTATATAAAGGCCCCTAGACTCCAAGTCTTAGAGATACAGAACTCCTCTAAAATTTTTGAGAAGAGCTCGAAGAGAAAAAAAGGTAAACCTTTGGGAAAAAGAAGAATTTTCTTCTAAAAAGATCAATGATCTAAGAACAAGATCAAGATCTTGAATAAAAAAATAATAATAAAAAAAAAGAAGTAATTTACTTCTTTATTAGATCTTTTGATCTATATAAAGGCATTGCCTTTTGTTGAACCCTCGGTTTTTGAATCTTGAGGTAGAACCTCTAAAAAGATTCTTTTTTTTGATATAAATTAGATCAAGATGCGCTCTGCGCTATTGAACAGTGCATTGCACTCTTGATTTGCGCTGTTGCACTCTTGGATTGGCGCACTGCACCAGAACGCACCACGTGTCAGCAGCGCACTGGCGCAGCGCACTGCGTTAAAAGACTTGCGCTCACCAGAGCGTGACACGTGTCATGCGCTCATTAATTGGCGCAGAGCGCCTGACAGGCCACGTGCCACACTATCAGAAAAATAAATACTCTGCATTATAGAAAAAAGGGTAGAGCCCAATTAAAAAGGCCTAACAGGCCTAATAAAAATGCTATGCATTAAAGAAAAAGGGCAGAGCCCAAGCAAAAGCCTAATAGGCATAGCCTGAATAAAATGTTAGACATTTTCAACTGGACTTAACCCAATTCTGGCCGTAAGTTCTCAAATTAAATTGAACCGAGCACAACTGCTCTCCCAAATAAATTTACACCCGGTTCAAGGGTACATCTCCGAACTCCTCTGATATTTGTCGTTGTAATCCTTCAACGTCGTCAGAGAGGTGACGGATCCCGACAACCACACATCGCTACGGACTGTGGGGTCCTTAAACTCATGGACCGAAATGTCATTAAACTAATATTCGTCCCCAAAATGGGAATGTTAGACCGAAATGTCATTAAACTAATATTCGTCCCCAAAATGGGAATGTTGGACCACCATGTCCCTAAACTGGAGATGGACCGAAATGTCATTAAACTAATATTCGTCCCCAAAATGGGAATGTTAGACCGAAATGTCATTAAACTAATATTCGTCCTCAAAATGGGAATGTTGGACCACCATGTCCCTAAACTGGCAATGGACCACTATGTCCCTAAACTAGAACAATAGAGCCCCCAAATGCTCTTTTGTCGGATCTAAATGATCCTGTTAAGCTGATCTTAGTCTCAAATTAGACTAACGTATCCTTAACAAACATTTAAGTTGATCTTAGCCTCAAATATGGCTAACGTATCCTTAAACCAAAACCTTCAAACAGATTTTAGTCCCAAATTGGACTATAGATCTCCCAACCAACTTTGGTTCAAGGGTACATCTCTGAACTCCTCTGATATCTGTCGTTGTAATCCTTCAACGTCGTCAGAGAGGTGACGGGTCCCGACAGCCATACATTCAATGGACCACCATGTCCCTAAACTGGCAATGGACCACTATGTCCCTAAACTAGAACAATAGAGCCCCCAAATGCTTTTTTGTCGGATCCAAACGATCCTGTTAAGCTGATCTTAGTCTCAAATTAGACTAACGTATCCTTAACAAACGTTTAAGTTGATCTTAGCCTCAAATATGGCTAACGTATCCTTAAACCAAAGCCCTAAACCCAAATCTAAGAAAATACGGATTTGGACTAATCCACGTCCTACGGGCGACGATATAAATTAGTCTCCGTATACAATCCACGGGCAACAACAAACAAAACAAACACCCACGACACGAAGTGACCATCTGGAGAAGGAGAAAGTTGTTACCGCGATGCGGTAGCGTAATTAACTGCAGGGGCTTATGCCTGCAGGGAAGAGCGTCCCCACAATCAAAAACCCCTCGAACGAGGGGGAATCTGACGAAATCTGCTACATCGGCCGCATCCGTCTAAACCTTCGATACACGGTGCCATAAATCAACTTGGCATCTTCGGAGAGGTGACGGATAGCTCCAATTATCATCTGTCCCGAATCTCAGGCAAGACGAACCTACGCGGTCGCGTCTCCGTGATTTGGAGGGGAACAATTGCACTCTCCAAATGGCAGACCGTTCAATCACCAAACGTAGGGGTGAACTGGAGGATGTGTTGATAAAAGTCGGGGAATTTGTATTCCCAGTGGACTTTATTGTTCTCGATACACAACCTGTAGCAAACCCACTGAACCAAATTCCGGTGATTTTGGGTCGACCATTCCTTGCCACTTCCAATGTTATCATTAACTGTCGAAACGGTTCAATGAACCTATCTTTTGGAAAAATGACAATTGAACTGAACATCTACAAAATTGGAAGTCAGCCATCTGAACCCTCTGCTCACATACTTGATGTTTGTTCTGTCCACGAGATTGCTCCCGAAAGTTGCGAAGTTGATGAACTTTTCTTTGAAGATCTCGACGACACTAGTACATCAATGTTTGATCTTGCACATCTTAGTAAGGACATTCTTTCCACTCTTGAGTCTGACACTCTTGACTCATCACCTTCCGAATCTGTATCTGTTGCAGGCTACGAGCTTCTTTGTAGCTCTGAAGATCATTCGATGAACCCACCTTCTATAGTTTCTCCGCCAGCATTAGATCTCAAACTTTTACCTTCTCATCTTAAATATGCATATTTATGTGAGAATGGGTCTTTACCTGTTATCATATCCGCTTCTCTAGCCTCAGAGCAAGAGAATATGCTTTTAACGGTATTGAGATATAATAGGCAGGCGTTTGGTTGGACTATGGCTGACATCAAAGGGATTAGTCTCTTGATTGTTGAATATCATATACATCTGATGGATGAAGCCAAGCCAACCCGAGAACCACAGAGACGGTTAAACCCCGTCATGAAGGATGATGTTAAGAAAGAAATCGTCAAATGCCTTGACAATGGTATCATTTACCCAACCTCCGATAGCCAATGGGTAAGTCCAATTCATGTTGTCCCTAAGAAATCTGGCATCACGGTCATAACAAATGAGGTAAATGAGTTAATCCAGACATGCGCTCAAACTGGATGGTGTGTATGTATTAATTATAGAAAACTCAATGCCGCAACGAGGAAAGACCACTTTCCTCTACCTTTCATTGACCAGATACTAGAACGCTTAGCTGGACGTGAATATTACTGCTTCATGGACGGATACTCTGGCTATAACTAGGTCCCTATTGCCAAAAAAGATCAAGATAAAACCATATTTACTTATCCTTTTGGTACCTTTGCTTATAGGCGCATGCCCTTTGGGTGATGCAATGCTCCCACTATATTTCAGCGGTGTATGATGGGGATATTCTCGGACATGGTCGAGAATTTTCTGGAGATTTTCATGGACGATTTCTCGATATTCGGAGATTCTTTTGCTAACTGCCTATCTCATCTTGACGTAGTTCTTACTTGTTGTAAAGAGAAGAACTTAACCTTGAATTTGGAAAAATGCCATTTCATGGTCCAAAAGGGAATTGTTCTTGGACATGTTATTTCACGGAAAGGCATTGAGGTTGACAAAGCTAAAATAGATGTCATTCAAAACCTTTCTCATCCCAAATGCGTCAAGGATATACGATCTTTTCTTGGCCATGCAGGCTTTTATCGGAGATTCCTTAAGGATTTTAGCAAAATCGCTAGACCCTTAACTCTTCTCTTGGCCAAGGACACAACCTTTCACTTTGATCCGGATTGTAAGGCAGCATTTGACTTACTGAAACACTCTCTCACTACAGCCCCCGTTCTATCATCTCTAGATTGGAACCACCCTTTTGAGCTTATGTGTGATGCATCAAATTTTGCAGTTGGTGCAGTCTTAGGATAGCACATTGAAAAGATGCCACACGTGATCTATTATGCAAGTAAGACCCTGAATGATGCTCAAATTAACTATACAACTACCGAAAAGGATCTTTTGGCAGTTGTATTTGCATTAGAAAAATTCAGGCCTTACTTGATTGGCTCACCAATTGTTGTGTACACTGACCACTCCGCCTTGAAATATCTTTTGGCGAAGAAGGATGCTAAAGGTAGGCTAATACGTTGGATCCTTCTATTACAAGAATTTGATATTGTTATTAAAGATAAGAAAGGATGTGAAAACGTTGTAGCTGACCATCTGTCGCGCATCTCTTCTTCACCTGTGACCGTGCCGATCAATGATTCCTTTCCAAACGAACAACTCTTGAATGTATCCGATGAACCTTGGTTCAGAGATATTGTGAATTATCTTGCTACGGGACTTATTCCCCGCGAATGGTCGAAATAGGACAAACAACGATTTCTATCCCAAGTAAAACATTTTTACTGGGATGAACCCTATCTGTTTAAATATTGTCCTGACCAGATCATTCGCAGGTGTGTCCCTAATAATGAATTCAAGAGTGTTCTATCTTTTTGTCATGATCAGGCATGTGGGGGTCATTTCGGTCCTCGAAAGACGGCGAGAAGGTTTTGCAATGCGGTTTTTATTGGCCGACTTTATTAAAAGATGCATTTGATCATTGCAAAACCTGTGCACAGTGTCAATACATGAGTAGGATTTCCTGAAGAAATGAGATGCCACTTCAACCCATCTTGGTGGTTGAAATTTTTGACGTTTGGGGTATTGACTTTATGGGTCCTTTTCCCAACTCTTTTAGGAATCTGTACATATTGTTTGCGGTTGGTTACGTCTTAAAATGGGTTGAAGCTATTCCTTATCGCACTAATGAAGGTTGTCATTAGGTTTTTAAAAGAAAACATCTTTTCGCGATTTGGACACCCACGCGCTATCATTCGCGATAACGGGACACATTTCTGCAATTGGTCTTTCGAGACTTTGATGCGGAAATATGCAATCAACCACAAACTTTCCACACCCTATCATCCTCAAACGAGCGGGCAAGCTGAGGTTTCAAACAGACAGATTAAACAAATTTTGGAGAAGACTGTTTCTAAAAATCTAAAAGATTGGTCAACCAAATTGACGGATGCTCTTTGGGCATTCCGAACTGCATATAAAACCAATCTAGGTATGTCTCCTTACAGACTAGTGTTTGGAAAGGCTTGTCACCTTCCGGTCGAGATTGAGCACAAAGCAATGTGGGCAATTAGAGAACTTAACTTTGACTTAAATCAAGCCTGCAACTTTCGGAAGCTGCAATTAAACGAGCTAAGCGAACTCCGCGATGAAGCTTACGATAATGTTGTAATTGTAAAGAATCGGACTAAGGTATTTCATGATAAAAACATTTTGAGGAAAACATTTACACTTGGTCAACAAGTCCTTCTTTATGATTCACGACTCCATCTTCATGCGGATAAGCTAAAATCTAAGTGGAAAGGACCTTTTGTTGTGCGGTATGTATACTCGCACGGGGCAGTTGAGGTTGAAAAGGTTGAAAACGGTACATTTTTCAAAATAAATGGATATAGATTAAAATCGTATTTTTTCACTGACCCCTCGGAGGAGCTCCTGTTTTTACAGGAGCCGCTTTATAATGATTGATTTTCCTCCACCTCACTTCCATGACTTGGTAATTTTGTCGCATCTTTAGAATGGAGGTGAGTCAACTTGTACATACATTTTATAAAAATAAAAAAATATAATAATCAAAACAATAAAAATTTTGTACATGAGTGAAAAGAATAAGTTTGGGGGGAGGATTTTTCACGATCATATTTACTGCCCCCATTAATAAATTTCCTCCCAGGCTTACATGTTTTTGTGATCTAGTGGATGGCAACAGTGATGACACTGTTGAAAACAAGTTTGGGGGAGATTTGTGCTTATTTGCGCATCATTTGCATGTCACTTTGCATAAGCACAAAGCATATAAAACATATAAAAATTTAAATTTTTTTAAAAGATAAAAATATTTAATATTTAATTTGATAATAAAAGATTAGATAGTGAAAAATTACATCCAAAAGATTAGAAAAATTTAAGAAAACCAAGAAAATTAGAAGTTTTCTTAAACGAACTAGTAATAAGTAGTTATGAGCCGTTGTCCCAAGGGTTAGTAAGATGAAAGAAGTCACTAATCTGAGGATAAAAATAAGTCTGAAAAATAGTTCTTATTCTGGAAGCCAAACATTTGAATGTTGATACCCTACTATACGCATTTACACACGTCTTGAAGCTCGGGATAGTAGAGGATACCTTAAAATGTTCTTGTCTAAAAGCCAAAGTATGAAGGAAATAATAAATAAAAGATAAAATGGTGAAGAAAAAATGAACACTGGTTTTCTTATCACCAAGGCAGCAATAAAAAAATATAGCGAGGGTGCTTCATCACCTAGTGCCTTAGACCAACTGGTTTGGGAGTCACTGCTAAGCCTTAGGTGGTGCAAGACGAGGAAAATACTAATATGCCTAATCAGCAAGCACATGAGTAATCGGTCGGTTAGTACCTCAAGAAGTATTAACGGTCGCATGAAAAATGTGTGAACAAATTCCATCTAAATATTCATTGATTAAAAAGTACTGAGGTGATGGACAAGAGTATGATAGCTTGAATTGAATTCTCCGAGTGTAGGGGTGTCTTTTACACACACGTAGGGGTATATGATTGATGTTTGGAAGAAAGGTGGGAATGAATAATAAAGACGATATTTTATTGAGAGATGATGTGATTTCTAACATTTTTTCATGACTATTAAGATAGGGCTCATGAAAACCGAAAAGCTAGTGTAGTTGGAAACTCTAATTTTCAAAGTCTTTATTTTATAATTCATATCTTTACATGTAACATTCATGGTCTTCCTTTTATTATGGGATTTTATGGGTGCAATCCGCTGAAAACACTCAGGAGACAACACTCCTCCTACCAGGGACACCTAGAGGTTTAAAGGCTTGTTGCACGTGCTCAGTGCAATCGTGTTGCCTACGAAAGTGTGCTAGTTAGTTTTTCTTTTTCTTATATTTTCTCCTTCACCTGAATAAAAGATGTTTGCTCGAGACGACCAAAATTAAGTTTGGAGGAATTTGATCAGTCGAAAATATTGCATTTTTAACACATCAATTTCTCTACTATTTGCAATCATCTAAAGGTGTTTGGTATAAATATAGCACATATTAGCAATTTGTCTGTAAAATACCAAATAACATGTGTTATACATTATAACCAGCATTTTGAGGGAAATTGTGTGTTTATTATTACACGCATGATCTTTATATATCGCGACACTTGTCTCGAGATTTTGTGCAGGAAATTCCAGGAAAAAGAGCCGGAAGTGCTAAAAGTGCTGATAAAAATACACCAAGTCCAAGACTTGTGATCTGGCAGTAAACAAGAAAGATTTATAAAATTCCAGATATCAGGAAACAGCCCTAAAGCCAACAAAAGAATACACTGAAGATTCCATGCACCAATCTTCCAAAACGGCCGCGGATCCGCGGCCGTGTTAGCCGATCCGCCGTAGATCCGCGACCGATCCAACTCGTCGGCGGTTAGATTCCTTCCCGAGGCTCATATTTTTACGGCCAAGATTATTTAAAGTCCCTAGAAATCTCCAGAAGCTTCACTCCAACAGCAAGTCTTCTCATGCAAGCTAGCTAACTACCTTAATCTAGAAGTTTCCTATAACTACCTAGCTTTTTATGCAAGCCTCATAACAACCAAGCTTCTCTTATAAGCTAAATAACTAACTCAATCTAGAAGTTTCTTCTTAACTACCAAGCTTACAAGGGAAGCTAAACCTAGCTTAGCTTCTAAAGGAAGCTAAACTTAGCTTCTAGGGGAAGCTTAAGGAAAACACTATAAAAAGGGACTCATGGCTTCATTATAGAGGTTGTTCGGTAGTTGATTAGTTGTAGCAAGATCCAAATCAAAATCTACACAAATTGAGTGACACAATTTGATCCAAATCAAGATTCATCGAGTAACAAATCAAGCAAGTATTCAACGAGCCTTTTTGAAGCAACGCTGATCTTCATCCGAGCAAGTGATCCATAACGATCCGTGACTCACGAAGACGATGCGAAGCTAGTTAGATAATTTAGTTCCTCCTCAATTCTTGTAGTTTTTGAGTGAATTGTAATGAAACATCGAATAATAAAAGGTGAAAATTCTTGATCTTGCTTTTCTTTACATTTGAGCATTTATGAAGAGTTATTGATTCTTGATTGTTATCTTTCTCATGATGTTTGAGTGAAAACTCCCTTGTGGAGGATTCGAGAAAATAGATAGATGATGATGATTAAATTCTTGAATGATTCTTAAGTCTTATGAGTTTTGTAAACTATAGGAAATTGAATCATCGACAACCTAATTTGAGCAAGATGCTTTCTTGAATGTTTTCGCTCCAAATTAGAGATCAACGATCGATGATTGAATTTCTTAGAGGCTAGAATTTGAATGATAATCAACGAAAGGACAAGGGATGATGATGAAGAAACTCTAGTTTCTTCAATAGATCCCTAATTTTCGTTGATCGCCATCGATCTAGAAATAAATCATCAATAGATAAGAATTTGTAATCATAATTCTTCATCATCACTATCGATTGGATCGATTCCTACAAGGCTCTTTACAAATCTTGATAATTCATTCGATTTGGATATCTTCTTGAACTTTATTAATTCTTGATTTTAGATCTAGTTTCCGATGATTCTTGAAACTAAATTTCATAGATCTTGAATCAATTTTCTTTTATCTTTTAATTTTCAACTCAACTAAAACAAGATCGAGCAAATCACACTTTCCCTGTGGACGATCCGCATTCACCGACGAACCTAGAAAAGACACCGTTATTGATTGCGGTTTACAAATTTCTGTGGTTGTGATCTTTACACTTTTCTAAACACGACATGGAAATCGATTATCAATCAAGTCCACAGGGTAAGATTCACTTCTCTCGTATACATGAATACCTTCTTTATCAAACTACAAATAAGCATGTTAGAATAACTATCATATACCTGTAGATGATCATATACAATTTTACCTGTCCTTTGTTCTTTTAGTTCCTATTCACATGATATACTATTTTCTCTTGTTTCTTTTGGGACTTACCAAGCGCTAGTTCGCCGACGACATTCCTCTCTGTTTCCTTTCCTTAGAATGTTTGTCAGGAGGACCGGACTCTGAGGAGATAGAGCCGAGCCAGGAGGACTTGGACCAGCTTACAGCTCATCCTGACTACTAGTTCTTCCTGCACTTACTTTCTGTATGCCATTGTTTAGGCAATGCTTTGTTTATTGTATCTTTTATTTTCAGACAGTTGTATGTAAAGTTGAATGTAAATAAAGTTGTTGTTTTATTTTATTACTCTTGTCATTTTTGTTCATTTTTATATTGCTTAATTATGCTTAACATATTTATTTCATAGTAAATACGTGCCGGCTTGCCACGTTATCGTTTCCGTCTTTTGGGAAGCGGGGCGTGACAATGGACCTAAGATTCGTTAGTCATATTTGAGACTAAAATTACCTTAGAAAATATGGGATGGATATCTTTAGTCATGTATGGGACTAAGATCAGATTGGATATCAGTTTGGATATCATGAACATAAGTTTAACCAATCTGGGCTAAGATTGGGTTTCTGTAACACCCAACAATGCTAAGCACTCAGTTGCATATAGTGCTCACGTGTATATCACGTGAGGCGCTATAATAGTTCTAAGCACTAATTTTTCTCTGGCGCTCACGTGTGTTTCACGTGAGGCGCTAAGCGTATGGCGCTCACATGAGGCACTCAACTTTGGGCGCTCACGTGTGTTTCACGTGAGGCGCTAAGCTTTTGATTTCTTTTGAGCGCTCACGTGTGTTTCATGTGAGGTGCTAAGTTCTTTGGAGATTTAATCTCTGTTGATATTTTTAGAGAACTTAAATCTCTTTTACTAGTATTTTGACCATTAACGATCACCAAGATTACTATTTTGAGGCGCTGGATCGGGTTCTTTAAGAACTAAGTTCTTGATTTGAAGGAACTAAGTTCCTGGAGTATTATGGACTCCATCTTCTCCATGTTCTTTTATCCATGTCTTCCTATTCATGTTTTCAGAGAGGTTAAAGCTCTATTAATGGTATTTTGACCATTAATGATCACCAAGATCACTATTTGAGGATCTGAGATCATGTTCTTTAAGAACTAAGTTCTTGATTTGATGGAACTAAGTTCCTGGAGTATTATGGACTCCATGTCACGCCCCGCTTCCCAGTAAACGGGCAGAGAACGCGATGAGGCCGCTACGTATTTACTAAGAAGTAAATACGCTAAGCGTAACTAAGCAATATAAAAGAAATATACACAAGAGACAAATGTAATGAACATTAACTTTATTTATTAATATTCATTTACAGTGCATGGAAAAGTAAATACATGGAATGAAAAGCAATGCCTAAACAGTGGCATAACAGAAAAGGAAAATACAGAATGTAAAAGAAAAAGTACAAGTGTAACTACAGTTCAAGATCTTCAGTAAACTGGTCCAAGTCTGCGGCGCTGGGCTCGATCTCGTGAAGGTCCGAATCATCTGACGACATTCCAAAGAAGAAGAAAGTGGATGTCGTCAGTGAACAATCGCTCGGTAAGTCCCAAAGATAAGGGAGAAGTAGAATAGACAGAGAGAGAGAGAGAGTAAATTTTAAAGTTATATTATATTGTTATATTATTGTAATTAGTGTTAACGCTGTTGTTTGTAGCTTGGTACAGAAGGATGCCAGTGTATACGGGAGGAGTCTCAGTAGACCAGAGACTAAGGTGAACGGAATGTACAAGGAGCCGTTATACCATGGTACAACAGTAATGGAATACATGTTAGGTGTCTTAAATCTTGCAGTCTCATGCCACTTCTAACAACTTCCGTACCAATTTACCCCTTAAACCCCGTGATGTCTTGATTGTATTGTTAGTATTGTATTGAATTGTATATTGTATATAGATTGTATAAATGAATGACTTGCCGAAACCATGATATCAGTAAATGGATGTAACTAGAGAATCATGTAAATGGAAGTATATCCATGGTTCGATTCAGTCAATATAGATTGATAGATTGAACAGATTGAATATATGGATTCATATTGAATTGTAGTTTGTACTTGAATCATATTCAAGTCAAATTATTTATAATGAGACTCAGTCTAAATCAGACAATTAGATAAGAAATTGAAATCCTGAATTAGGTTTTGGTGTTATTGGTAACCTCTGCACATGGACGGCAGGATTTGTGTTTTTTTCAAAGACGATTACCGTGTTGATAACACCGTTAGTTAAGTTGTCTACCTTAAATAGGCAAGCACCCACTTCTCCGGCTCTCTGAGGCTCAAGAGATTGGTCCCGCTTAAATCTATGTTTACTAGGGTCCTTAGGGTAATTTATAGAACTTGAGGGGGTTTTATGTAAAAATAATTTTGTATAGTTTTCAAAATACACCCCAAATATTTAATTATCGTCTTTAGAGTTGTCATAGATGTAGATTTTATGTATGTGACATTTCTAGTGAATAAAACCTAATTTCATAATACATGGTATTTAATTGTAAAGTGGTGAACTTGTATGGAGTTGCATGGTATTTTCATGTAAAGTGATTCTTTTGATTTAGAAAAGTTAGAATATTTATACTATATCAAAAATAGATATTTTGATGATATATATATATATTTATTTATTTATTTATTTATATAAAATAATTTTAATTTATTATTTTTCTAGAAATCTCATTTTCTAAAGATATTTGTATTTTTAAATCTTTCGAGACCGAATGCCCCTTGCGGAGGTTTGCATCTCACACTACTAAGCCCGAGGATGTGCGATAATCCGCATCATCCCAAACGGGTTTCCCAAATGGGTTGTAGCGGCGCTTTGCAAAGATTAGTTTAAAATACATAATCTTATAAAAAACGGTTTTAATAGTAAAAGGTATTTATACGTAAAATTGCGTTTTTCTGTATTCTATGTTCCCGAAACGCATCGTGCTATGTTGCATATGAGTGTTGTGAGGAGGTAGGTCATTACCTCATGATCTATTTAAAGGTATAGCCAGAAATATGATATTTAATGTCAAAACTGAACTATATAGTATTTTACTGGAAAAGTACGATAAAAATTACAATATGAAATATTTTGCTATGAAACCTATTCATGATGTTTTGTTAATAATTAATACTCAAGATGTGAGGGTTTGGTATGGTTGTGTTTAATGAAAATTGCACTTTTTAAAGAAAACCGAATCGGAAGTCGGATTAACTCCGCTTCCGTCGGGTTTTAGGAATACGGGTTTTAAGAATAGAAAAGAGGAGAGGGAGGAGGGACTTACTGAAATTTAGCTTATAAAAGAGGAAGGGGGAGTGGAAGTAGATTCCGATGCGTCGTTTCGTCGCCGGGGGCTCTTAGAGTCGTCGTCGGAAGTTCGCCGGAGTTTTGCCCTTCGCTAACTTCACTTGCAGACAAAGGTCTAGAGATTTTTCTTGAGAGTTTGAACAAAGTTTTGGAAGTGAGGAGGGTGTGGATTGGAGTGGTATTTATAGGAAAAGATTAGGGTTAGGGTTAGATGAAAGGGTGTGAGAAATTGTATTAAATTTTGTATTAAAAAATGGTTTAATGGAGTTTTAAAATGCTCTGTTAATGTGCAGGGTATTTAAAGTGTACAGGGGTTATGGGGATACCAAGAGGCACAACTTTCATGAAGGACGAAATCCGATTCCCCCGAGTTCGGCCGGCGGCGGCGGCCGATTCGGCCGATCCGCCGACCGAGTCAGGCCGAGTCGGGCCGGGGCTCGTCGCCAAAAGTCCATTGTCGTTTGGTTTACCTCATGGGACAGTTTGTTTTATATGTGACTTTTGGTTTTACGGGTTTATCACGTGTAGACTCTTGGGATTCTAAAAATTTAAAAGAAAATAATATTAAAAATAATGAGGGTGGTGAGATTTGAACTCTGGTGCTTTTGTTTAGCAGTGCAAAGTATTACCAATGAGCTACAAGCTCTTTCTTGCTATTAAAAAGCAAAACAAATACTTATAGTACTCACAGGAAATGTAAATACCCTAAATATACATTAACTTTTAAACAAATTTTTGTACACTAAAATTGGAGTTGTCACACTCCATCTTCTTCCAGTTCTTCTCTCATGTCTTTTTTTAACCTTGTTCTTCCCTGAATCTTTGATTCTCAAGAACAAGATCTTTCCGATGAGAATTAAATTCTCAACTTATGAGAGATTTGTTTTGCGGATCTCAGATCCAGAGAAAGAGCTAAGTTCTTTTAAAGGGTTAAACCCTTAGATATGCTATGATAGGTAAAACAGATGTTTTAATCTCTGTGGTTTCTTTACCTAGGGTTTTAGGGAGGAAGATCTTCTTCTTCGAAGAGAATTAAATTCTCTATTGCTGAATCTTTTGGAGAGCCTTCTGTATTTTTACAGAAGCTTATGGGGATCTCCTCTCTTTTTTTTCTTCTTTCTTTTTTTAGATTTAATCTTTTTGCTCATATTTATAGGAGAAGAGAAAAATCAATCTGTTGGAGGAAATCTCTCATTGAGAGATCATGATTGATTTAATAATCAATCGAAATTGATCTTAAAGATCAATAAGTGAATTTTATTCACCGTTAAATTTTTAATCCAAAGACTTTCTGTTTAACAGAGAAGATTTCTTGTTTGTTTTAATAAGATTAGGAAAATATTTTCCTAACATAGAATTTTATTCTATCATAAATTTCTTGCTAATTTAACAAGATTAGGAAGATATTTTCCTAACATAAAATTTAATTTTGTTATATGAATATCTTATTAGTTTAACAAGATTTGGAAGATATTTTCCTAACATAGAATTTATTCTATCATATGAATGATGGGTGATTTTATAGTTACCGTTGGATCTTTGATCTAAGGGTCCTCTATTTAATAGAGAAGATCTTTCTAGTTTGAGAAAAATCGGGAAAATATTTCACACATGGAATTTAATTCTATCAGATGATTTAATTGGTGATATTTTATCACCATTGGATTTTAAATCCAAAAATTCTCTGTTAGAGAAAGATCTTTCCATATTAGAAAGATCAGGGAAAATATTTCCCAAATAGGATTTTGCTTGGGTTAATTTCTAAATGGAGGGCATGTGCTCTCCATGATTTTGCTTAGGTTTATTTCTAAATAATACCCCAATGTTTCAAAGTACAAACCATATTGACTTTTTTTTAAAATAGTAATGGATTTGATGGTGGAAGGAAAGTATTAACTTGTTTGTACTTTAGGATATATAAGTGCAGCGAAAAAATCAATTTGAGATATGAGTGCAAAGATGGTGAAACATTGGGATATTATTAAGCAACCAGATTGTATATTACATTTTGGAAGTTTGGAATCTATACAATATAATAATAGTCTTGTTCAATATGATAGTATGCTATCTGGTTTGAGTCTACCTTAACCTGTGTATATGTTTCTTTTAACATGTCGCTAATACATATTGATAGAGCCCGTAAGATCTTTTCTTGACTGCCAGCGTTATGATGGCAGTCACATTAGTGGGGACTGGGTGGTCTATAAGCACATCCTTAAACTTGTCCCTAATCGTAGGATTATCGAGACAGGGCAACGATACTCCACAGTAGACTAGTGTATACAATTCTTATCCCTGTCAGGGGAGATGGTCGTCCCGCAGCCATTGGTATATGGTACCAAAGATAGTATACAGGTGTTCATTAGATTATGAGTTACACTGGACGGACTCGCAGGGAACTGCTGGTTGGTATTATACCTATCGTCGGATAACAGTTCTCTGGTGACATGAGTACAGATTAGTCCGTTGACTTGACATCATTATTCATTTCGAGTGTGTTCCCACTGTACTTAGATTACTACCCTACCACGGTTCTAATGAGTAGTGCAAATAGGTAGTAGTTGGGTGCAGTTCCGAAGCACTTGGAGGCAGTAAGGGATAGAAGGGATTCGTCTTTCACGGTATTGGGAGTTGATATCGCGCTGTGTACGGTTGGCCAATACTAAAAGTCCCTGGCCAGGGCAAGTAAGATTTACTGGTAGGTACACCAGTAGTTTCTTAGGTTGTATTGGGCTCCACACCGACACGACTTGTCGCGCTATTAGGGGTCTGGCGTTTATCACCCCCTAGGCACGATATGCGATACTCTATGACGAACATACCGGACTGTACGGAGAATGTCACCTATAGGCTCAATAAGGTTTTCGGACGAGTTACCGTGTCGATCTTCCTTTCGACAGATACCTAGGTAGCTGTTACGTACAGCTAGTGCCACTGACGTAGTTGTGGTTAAACCCGCTGCCAGCGTGTTGTTGAGTCTTTAGAATACCACACATAGGGTTTCCCGGTTCAGGCGAAACGGTATAGTTTGCGTATGGTTTTACGCTCGGGTATTCGACTGAACACGTGTATTTATATACGTACTTTAATCGAACGGTTTAGTAGTTCTAGCAGATTTGAATGACAGCCAGTTTTGATGCTTGTATTATATTGCTCTTTTTTGGGTATTTGTATTTTAACACGAATACGGTATTTATTCGGATGCGTTTATTTATTTAAATACGGGTATTTGTGCTTTGATACAAATACATGTATTTCTTTCTAAATCTGAATACTCGTATGTTGTATTTTCGGTACAAATATGGTATTCGTATTTTGGTAGAAATACGGTATACGTATTTATACGGGTTTAGATATACTTGTTAATATACATGCATATCTAGTGAGATGCATGTATTTATACGAGTTTAGATTACTTGTTAATATACGTATTTATTTATCAGTGTATCTGTATGTATATCTAGTGAGATGTCTACACTCTCTTACTCATCTCTTCTCATTAAATGAAGAAGTGTGTGGGCTTGTGACTCACCCTAGTGAGTCACTAGCCCACCCACTCTTTTATTTGTGAGAAAGAGGTAAGATGAGAGAGTAAGAGATATTTTGAAGATGGTTGATATTTTCATCAAGTGAGGAAATATCTTGAGTTGCCATCTTTCTTCTTCTTCTTCCTCCTCATTTTTCTCACTTGAGTTTTGAGGATTAAAAGAGAGCATCTAGTTTATAAACTATACCACTCTAAGTATCTTGTCTTAGCAAGACTCGATCTTTAGTTTCATCGATCGAAACTATCGCTTGAATCGGCATCCTCGGATGGATCATCTTTGACGTTGGAGATCGTTTTCGAGAGCCCGTTCCATCAACTCAAGGAGTTTGCGGAGTCAACCTTTTAAGACCCGAAGGACCGTCTACAAAGCTTGTAGTTCTAATCTAGTAGCTAAAACTTTTAGTTAGTTTGTTTAGTTTAGTGTTTTGGCTTGAATTCTAGGGTTTAAAGTGTATTGTGCTCAAGGTTTTAAAGTTTTTGATTCCGCAAAGTCGTAGTTGTCACGGCAAGGAGCACATATATACTTACACCGGTATCAAAGCCTACCTAAACACTTAACTAACTGAATAGACAACGTTTAAATTCTCGAAACCGAAATAGTTTCGTAACGAAAATCTAAAATCCAAGTTTCTGTTCGAAATTTTTTTTGGTCTCCGAAAATTATTTTGCGTATTACAGAGAGACCTATATACGAGTAGTATACCACTGTAGAAACACGAGCCCATTTGGAAACATTTTGGCCACTAATTAATTGGAAATTACCGCAATTTGTGGCCAGGTAGTTGCTTCTGGTGTCGTATTTTGGACAATGGTTTAGACAGTTGGAATTAGGATTTTTGTGATACGCAACTTTGGCCCAGATTTTCTGTAGTGTTATCTTTGTATTCAGGTTTCATGGAATGTTTCGAAGTCAAGATTTTAGCATCATTTATTCGCTTTGTGTTTGTATATATGTTTCTAAACGTCGATTAATTGCTATATGTCGATCAATAGGGTTTGCACATATCTTGTATCTTGTTTGCGGTTTGTGGATATGAAGTATTGGATCGTCGTGATTGAATAGCCATGGGGATGTGAGAAGAGTGTTGTTCGATCGAAATTATTGCAATATTAAACATAACAATTTCCTCACTTTTCTAATCATCTAAGGGTGTTTGTTATAAATATAACACATATTACAAATCCAGCTGCAAAATATCAATTACCATGTGTTATATATTATAATCAACATTCTGGAAGGAAATTGTATGTTTATTATTTCACGCATAATATTGTATATCTCTAACATCCTTCATTGAGATCTTGTGCAGAAATTAGCTCAGGTCAGATATCGGAATCAGAAATTCGCCGATAAAATACAGGAAATCAAAGAGTTAAAATCTGGCAGAGATTCAGTAGAGATGAAAAGATTCTAGATATCAAATATAAACCCAGAGATCAACAACAGTAGATCATAGAAATTTGAAGCAATGAAGACACCAATCGGCCGCGGATCCACGGCCGAGTCGCCGCGGATCCGCGGCCGAGTTGTGGGCTTCAGTGTCGGGAATTCTCCAGAAGCTTCTTCTCAACTTCCTAACTTGTTGAGGACGCTTCGTTGTAACAATCTTATTCTAGAAACTTCTCTATAATAACCTAACTTGTTGAGAAAGTTTGATAACTACCTAGCTTATTCTAGAAACCTCCATGTAACAAACTAGCTTATGAGGGAAGCTTGATTAAGGGCTATAAAAAGGGAACTAAGCCTACATTAGTTCGAAACTTTTGATCCAAAAACCAAATCAAGATTCAATTCCAAATCAAGATCCAAGATTAAGAATCGTGAGAAATTCATTGAGCGAGATCATTCAAGATCCTTTACGCGAAGCCGATCGTCATCAACGAGCACGTGATCCTAGATAGATCCAAGACTCACGGTGATCGAGCAAAGTGAAGATCGACGGAGAAATTACCTCTTCAGGGAGTGATCGAGAGCCAATTTTCTTGTAATCTCGGATTGAAGAAGTTGTAATTTGAAGTTGAATAATAAAGATGATCATTACTTTTAGTCTTGATTTCTTTAAATTTTCGCATTATGAAATTTCTATTTGTTGATTCTTCAATTTTCATAATGTGTGAGTAAATCTCCGCATGCGAAGGATTCGAAGGAATTTGGTAGATCTAATGGTGAGAGAATTCTATATTCATCTTAAGTCTTATGGAGATTACAAACTTTAGCAAAAAGAATCATTAATGTCCAAATTGTGAGTGAGATCAATTTATTGGGAATTTCATCACAATTTGGGAATTAGATTGATGATCTTTCGTGTTAAAGGCTAGATATGAATGGGAATTAATGAAAGGACAAGGGGCGATGAAGGAGAAACCCTAGTTTCTTCAAAGGATCCTTAATTCTCATTGATAGCCATCATTCTAGTAGTAATTCTACCAATAGATAAGATGAATCATTTCGAATAATCATCCATGGTTACTAATTCCGTTCGAATCCTACATGCATTCTTCAATTTTCTTGATAACTAAATCTTGAACATTATCTTGAATTTCCTTTCTTGAAAATGATTTCTTAAATTTCTTGAAATGATAACTTCAATCAAATCTTATACAATTTCTTCAATTTTTCTTTACTATTTCTTTCGACTCAACTAAAGCAAGAATTTATGAGTTCCATGAATCCCAGAGGACGACCCGTACCCACTAACGCTCGCTACACGCGACACCGTTCTTGATTGCGGTTATATTATGACTAAAATATTACATCGCTTCTTTACTACTAAATCTTTTCCTTTAAAAATCGAAGGAGTGCGTGAAATACGATATCAAATCAAATAGCGCCGTTGTCGGGGATACGTGTGTAATTTGTTCGTTCTTGCTATTTTTGAGTTGAAATATTATTATTACATCAAAATTTACATCAAAAACCGCATCGTGAGCTTAACGATTAGTGTGCGAATTTTGCAAGGAAATATGGAATTATTGGAGCAGAGAGAAAAATATTCTGAAGCATTCAACAGGACCAGAAGACCAAGGGGAGCACCAGAAAAAATTTTAGGTCAAAAATCTGTCAAATTGACCGCGGAACCACGGCGAAAAGCTTGCATTGGCCGCGGAACCGTGGCGGTATTGGTGTATTGAGACTCTTGTTTTCTCTGGTATATTCTCTTCTTTCTTATCTCTCCTCTGCTTAGTCCAATAACAACTTTTTTGCAGGATTCTTTGCAAAAATTCGCCGCTCAAAAAAAATTTATCTTGTTGCGTGTTTTGATATTGGTTGTTTGTTGCATATTGTAATACGGAAATTAAGGGGTAAAGACCAAATTTAGATTTGGTGGGGATTTCATTACCCTTCCTAAGCCCTACAAATCACAAAACTAGCATCCGCATCACCCTTCATTAATAAAAAAGATCTAGACAAGACTCTAAGAACCGTCGCGCTCAATTAGGACAGGGGAAGGTCGTGCGTAATCTATTGCTTATCCGCATTTCTTTTGTGGTGTATAGGCAAGTGTGTCTAAGGCAAGTGGTTACTTAATTAGGCCCGCTATTTATATAGCTGATACCTCCCACTTACCTGGCACTTACGTGGCCATAGGAGGAATAAAGAGGTAGTAGAGGATTTATTCTACGATTTGTCTTCTGGAAGTCTAGGAGCGGTCTAGTGACTTGACCTAGGTGACCGTAGATCTAGGGTTGATTGTGCATTTTTTTTGTGATTTGTCTAAATCCGTCTTTTTCAAAAACAAACCAAACTTTTCTTTTAATTTACACATACGCTGCCACTTGCGCTAAACCCGCTTAGTGCATGCTCGGCTGGACACGGGATTCTAGTGCCCGTCTTGTCCGCGTTTCATCTATCGACTCTGAGGTCGGTATTTCTTCATCTTCTTTTTCCTCACCACCCACCACATCCACCGAGATGGACGGTTCTCCATCAAATTTCAGTAACACCACTTTGCCACCACCCGCAGGTGCACAAAATCTATCGCGTATATCTCTCCAAGAAAGATGCTACCCTATACGATGACCTCTTTCTACTTATCTTTCCATTCCACTAGTCAACGGGGATAATTTCGAAATCAAACCACACTATATTAATCTTTTGCCGAAATTTCACGGTCTAGAGTCTGAAGACGCATACATTTTTATCGCCAAATTTGAAAACGTATGTGCTATGATGGGCACTTCATAACTTTCTGTGGATGTTATGCGTTTACGTCTTCTCCCGTTCACTTTGTGCGATTTAGCCGAAAAATGGCTTTATAACACACCCGCACACTCTATTTCAAACTGGGACGAATTCGTTATAGTATTCTTTAAGAAATTTTATCCCAATCATAAGACCGCCCGTATTAGGAGTGAAATCAACCAGTTTTCCCATCTTCCCAATGAACCATTTTGGAAATGTTTTGAACGGTTCAAGGATCTGCTTGTCCAATGTCCTCATCATGGAATCCATAGATGGGATCTGTGCCGAATTATATATGAGGGCATTAATCGAATGACAAAGCAGATGCTTGAAACCATGTGTCAAGGAAATTTCATGTCCAAAGACGATGGTGAAGCCTGGAAATTCTTGGAAAATTTTGCTGAAAACACTTTACAATGGGAAAGCGTTAGTCCATCGTCTAAGGGAGGTATCCATCAACTAGATGTTTTCATAGCAGTCAAAGCCGAAATGGCAGCAATGCAAAAGAAACTCGAAGCTATGGAAAACAAATTTTTATTTGTCTCCCTAAACCAAGTGACGCTCCCTAAAACTGTATGTGGATGATGTTCAGATCCGTCACATCTAATGGAAGAATGTCCTTTGAATTCTCCGTTTCAAGGTCAAGAACACACTAATGCTGCTTTTCAGCAACGACCTAGAAACGGTCCTTATTCTTCCACATATAATCAAGGTTGGAGGAATCACCCTAATTTTGCTTGGAACCAACACCAAACTCAAAATACGGTTCCAAACCAAAATAACTTTCAAAGGGTTCCTCCACAGCAACAGCAACCAGCACAAAATCAGCACCCCTTTCAACCACAAACTTTTCAAAATCCAGCTAACAATTCTGCACCGTATAATAATTCTTTCCAAACGGCCGGTACCGAAAACTCCTCTTCACTCGAACGGACCTTGGATTTGTTTATGAAACATACTATGCAAATGTCAGCTGATATAAGATCTTCTATCGATACCATAAAGAAGGACTCCGCCTCACACGGTGAGAGTATTAAATCGATAGAAACACAAATTGCACAATTAAATGCCGCAATGAGTGCTAGAGAAAAAGGGAACTTCCATCTCAAGCTCTACCAAATCCTGGCCACTCACAATATCATAATATGAATGCCATCACCACGTTGAGATCTGGAAGAGTGCTGAATAACTAAGTCGGTGAACAAGTTGATAATGATGAATCAATCAATGACACCCCGGCATCCACTTCCACTTCCACTTCTGACCCTAGTTCATCTTCTTCCGAGCCTATTCTTCGTTTTCCTTTAGGATTGAACCCTCCCCCACCTTCTTTGAGTCAACCAACAACGATCCCCACTCCAATTCTGGAATCTGTTCCACCCACACGACCTTCTCCAATGTTGGACCCGGCTCTTATTGCTAAAGCTCCTTATCCAAATCGGTTAAGGGAAAACAAACCAAGTCCACAATAGAGAAAATTATGGAAATGTTTAAATAGATTAACATAAATATCCCACTCCTAGATACTATCCAACAAGTTCCGGCTTATACGAAAATTCTTAAGGACTTGTGCATTAGGAAGAGAAAGACTCAAGTGCTGAAAAAAGTGTTCATGACGAGTAATGCTAGCACAGTTTTTACCATCAGTTACCAAAGAAACGTAAGGACTCTGGCTGTCCTACAATCTCTATTTCTATTGGGGGTAAAAATATTAATCGTGCTCTACTTGACCTTGGCGCAAGTGTTAACCTGCTTCCATACTCTGTCTACGAGCAGTTAGGTATTGGAGAGTTGAAACATGCTCATTGCACTCTCCAGATGGCAGATCGATCGATCACCAAACCTAAGGGTGAGCTTGAGTATGTGTTGATAAAAGTTGAGGAATTTATATTTCCTGTAGACTTTATTGTTTTAGAAACACAACCTGTAGCGAACCCACGGAACCAAATTCCGGTGATTCTCGGTCGACCATTCTTAGCCACTTCCAATGCAGTCATTAATTACCGTAATGGTTCTATGAACCTATCCTTCGAAAAAATGACAATTGAGCTTAACATTTATAAGCTAGGAAGCCAACCATGTGAACTTTCTGCTCATATTCTTGATATCTGTTCTGTCCACGAGATAGCTCCCGAAAGCTGCAAGGTTGATGAAATTTGCTTTGATGATCTCGACGACATTAGCACATCATTATTTGATCCTGCACAATATCATAGTGAGGACACTTTTAACGAGTCCACCTCCGAGTTTGAACCTTTTGACTCATCACAAAAGTCAGTAGCACTTTCCGAGTCAATATCCTACACAGGTTATGAACTTCTTCGAGAATCCGAATATCATTCCCTTACCCCACCTTCTATTGTCTCTCCACCGATATTAGATCTCAAACTGTTACCTTCTCATCTTAAATATGCTTATTTATGTGAGAATGGATCTTTGCCCGTGATCATATCCGCTTCTCTAGCTTTAGAGCAAGAGGGCGCTCTTTTGATGGTCTTGATATCAAATCGGCAATCATTTGGTTGGACAATAGCATACATCAAAGGGATTAGTCCCTTGATTGTAGAACATCATATACATTTGATGGATGAAGCCAATCCAACCCGATATCCACAAAGACGGTTAAATCCCGTCATGAAGGAGGCGGTAAAGAAAGAAATTGTCAAGTGCCTTGATAGTGGTATAATTTACCCAATCTCTGATAGCCAATGGGTGAGTCCTATTCATGTGGTCCCTAAAAAGTCTGGAATCATGGTCATAACTAATGAGGCTAATGAGTTGATCCAGACACGGACCCAAACTGGGTGACGTGTATGTATTGATTATAGAAAACTCAATGCCGCAACGAGGAAAGATCACTTCCCTCTAACTTTCATTGACCAGATGTTGGAATGATTAGCTGGACACGAATAATATTGTTTCATGGACGGATACTCTGGCTATAACCAGGTCCCTGTTGCCGAAAATGATCAAGATAAAACGACATTTACTTGTCCTTTCGGTACCTTTGCTTATAGACGCATGCCCTTTTAGCTTATGCAATGCTCCCGCTACATTTCAGCGGTGTATGATGGGGATATTCGCAGACATGGTCGAGAATTTTCTGGAGATTTCATGGACGATCTCTCTATATTCGGGGACTCATTTGAGGATTGCCTACGTCATCTTGACACTGTTCTTACCCGCTGCAAGGATAAGAACTTAACTTTGAATTGGGAAAAATGCCATTTCATGGTCCAAGAAGGTATCGTGCTTGGACATGTCATTTCATGAAAAGCCATTAAGGTAGACAAAGCTAAAATAGATGTCATTCATAACCTTCCTCATCCCAAATGCGTCAAAGACATACGATCTTTCCTTGGTCATGCAGGATTTTATAGGAGATTCATTAAGGATTTTAGCAAAATCGCTAGACCTTTAACTCTTCTCTTGGCCAAGGATATAACATTTCACTTTGATTCGGATTGTGAGGCTGCTTTTGAATCACTTAAAAGATCTCTCACTACAGCCCCCGTTCTATCATCTCCTGATTGGAACCACCCGTTTGAGCTTATGTGTGATGCATCAGATTTTTCTGTTGGTGCAGTCTTAAGACAACACATTGATAAGATGCCACATGCGATTTATTATGAAAGTAAGACCTTTGGGCATTCCGTACCACTTGAAGAAGGCATTGACAACATGCACATTGACAACAAATTTTGGAGAAGACAGTTTCTAATAACTGGAAAGATTGGTCAACCAAATTGACGGATGCTCTTTGGGTATTCCATACCGCTTATAAGACGGATCTTGGTATGTCTCCTTACCGACTAGTGTTTGGAAAGTCTTGCCACCTTCCTGTCGAGATCGAGCATAAAGCAATGTGGGCCATTAAAGAACTTAACTTTGATTTAAATCAAGCCTGCAACTTTCAGAAGATGCAATTAAATGAGCTAAGCGAACTACGCGATGAAGCTTACGATAATGCGGTGATAGTAAAGAACCGGACGAAGGTATTTCACGATAAAAATATTTTGAGAAAAACTTTTACCCCAGGACAACAAGTCCTTCTTTACTATTCCCGTTTCCATCTTCATGCGGGTAAGCTAAGATCTCGTTGGAAAGGACCATTTGTGGTGCGGTATGTATATCCATACGGGGCAGTTGAAGTTGAAAATGGTAAAAACGGTTCAATTTTCAAAGTGAATGGGCATAGATTAAAACCGTATTTTTTCACTGACCCTACGGAGGAGCTCTTGTTTTTACATTAGCCGATTTATCATAACTAAATTTTCTCCGCCTCACCTCCATGACTCGATAATATTGTCTCATTATAAGAATGGAGGTGGGTTTAAAAAGGACTTAATTGAATATCCATATAATTGAAGATATGTTTGGGGAGATTTTCACCGTCATTTATTTTTGTCCCCGTTAATAACTTTCCTCCCAAGTCTACAAGTTTTTGAGATTTAAAAGATGACAACAGTGAGGACACTGCTATAAACAGGTTTGGAAGAGGTTTGTGCTTATTTACACATACTTTGCATTACACTTTGTATAAGCACAAAATTTTCAAAAATTTTCTTTTATAATGAAAGATTAGAAAGTGAAAAATTACATTTAAAAGATTGGAAGAATTTAAGAAAACCAAGAAAATTAGATGTTTTCTTAAACGAAACTAGTAATAAATAGCTATGAGCCATTGTCCTAAGGGTTAGTAAGATGAAGGAAGTCACTAATCTGAGGATAAAAATAAGTCTGAAAAATAGTTCCTATTTTGAAAGCCAAACATTTGAATGTTGATACCCTACTATACGCACTTACATACGTCTTGAAGCTCGGGATAGTAGAGAATACCTTGAAATGCTATTGTCTAAAAGCCAAAATACGAAGAAAATAAATTTAAATAAAGCATAAAAGTATAAAATGGTGAAGAAAAATGAACACTGGTTTGTAATCACCAAGGCAGCATAAAAAAATATAGCGAGGGTGCTTCATCACCTAGTGCCTTAGACCAACTGGTTTGGGAGTCACTGCTAAGCCTTAGGTGTTGCAAGATGAAGAAATTGCTAATTATGCCTAATATATGAGCATATTTAGTAATCGGTCAGTTAGTACCTCAAGAAGTATTAACGGTCGCATGAAGAATGTATGAGCAATTCCATCAAAAATATTCACCGACTAAAAAGTACTGAGGTAGATGGACAAGAGTATGATAGTTTGAATTGAATTATCCGAGTGAAGGGATGTCTTTTACACACACGTAGGGGTATATGATCGGTGTTTGGAAGAAAGGTAGGGATGAAGAATAAAGGCAGTGTTTTATTGAGAGATGATGTGATTTATAATATCTTTTCATGACTATTAAGATAGGGCTCATGACAACCGAAAAACTGGTGTAGTTGGAAACTCTGATTTCAAGTTCTTTCTTTTACAATTCTTATCTTTATATGTAACTTTCACAGTCTTCCTTTTATTATGGGATTTTGTGGGTGTAATCCACTGAAAACCCTCAGGAGACAACACTCCTCCTACTAGGGACACCTAGAGGTTTAAAGGCTTGTTGCACATGCTCAGTGCAATCGCGTTGCCTACGAAAGTGTGCTAGTTAGTTTTTTTCTTTCTTTCTAATTTCTCCTTCTCCTGAATAAAAGAAGTTTGCTCGAGACGATCAAAATCAAGTTTGGGGGAATTTGTTCAGTCGAAATTATTGCAATATTATACATAACAATTTCCTCACTTTTCTAATCATCTAAGAGTGTTTGTTATAAATATAACACATATTACAAATCCAGCTGCAAAATATCAATTACCACGTATTATACATTATAATCAACATTCTGGAAGGAAATTGTATGTTTATTATTTCACGCATAATATTGTATATCTCTAACATCCTTCATTGAGATCTTGTGCAGAAATTAGCTCAGGTCAGATATCGAAATCAGAAATTCGCCGATAA
The DNA here is from genome assembly GCA_030015575.1 of Agapanthus africanus. NCBI lineage: Eukaryota > Viridiplantae > Streptophyta > Magnoliopsida > Asparagales > Amaryllidaceae > Agapanthus > Agapanthus africanus. The sequence goes on from CM057337.1 coordinate 741,847,451, forward strand.
AATACAGAAAATCAAAGAGTTAAAATCTGGCAGAGATTCAATAGAGATGAAAAGATTCTAGATATAAAATATAAACCCAGAGATCAACAACAGAAGATCACAGAAATTTAAAGCAATGAAGACACCAATCGGCCACGGATCCGCGGCCGAGTCAGGCCGAGTCACCGCGGATCCGCGGCCGAGTTGTGGGCTTCAATGTCGGGAATTCTCCAGAAACTTCTTCTCAACTTCCTAACTTGCTGAGGACGCTTCGTTGTAACAAGCTTATTCTGAAAACTTCTCTATAATGACCTAACTTGTTGAGGAGGCTTGATAACTACCCAGCTTATTTTAGAAGCCTCCTTATAACAACCTAGCTTATGAAGGAAGCTTGATTAGGGGCTATAAAAAGGGACATAAGCCTACATTAAAAAGGTTGTTGAATTTTAGTTCGAAACTTTTGATCCAAAAACCAAATCAAGATCCAATTCCAAATCAAGATCCAAGATCAAGAATCGTGAGAAATTCATCGAGCTAGATCATTCAAGATCTTTTACGCGAAGCCGATCGTCATCAACGAGCACGTGATCCTCGATAGATCCAAGGCTCACGGTGATCAAGCAAAGCGAAGATCGATGGAGAAATTACCTCTTCAAGGGAGTGATCGAAAGCGAATTTTCTTGTAATCTCGGATTGAAGAAGTTGTAATTTGAAGTTGAATAATAAATGCGATCATTACTTTTAGTCTTGCTTTCTTTAAATTTTCGCATCATGAAATTTCTATCTGTTGATTCTTCAATTTTCATAATGTATGAGTAAATCTCTGCTTGCGAAGGATTCGAAAGAATTTGGTAGATCTAATAGTGAAAGAATTCTATATTCATCTTAAGTCTTATGGAGATTACAAACTTTAGCAAAAAGAATCATTAATGTCCAAATTATGAGTGAGATCAATTTATTGGGAATTTCATCACAATTTGGGGATTAGATTGATGATCTTTCGTGTTAAAGGCTAGATATGAATGGCAATTAATGAACGGACAAAGGGCGATGAAGGAGAAACCCTAGTTTCTTCAAAAGATCCCTAATTCTCATTGATAGCCATCATTCTAGTAGTAATTCTATCAATAGATAAGATGAATCATCTCGAATAATCATCCATGGCTACTAATTCCGTTCGAATCTTACAAGCATTCTTCAATTTCTTGATAACTAAATCTTGAACATCATCTTGAATTTCCTTTCTTGAAAACGATTTCTTAAATTTCTTGAAATGATAACTTCAATCAAATCTTAAACAATTTCTTGAATTTTTCTTTACTATTTCTTTCGACTCAACTAAAGCAAAAATTTACGAATTCCACGAATTCCAGAGGACGACCCGTACTCGTTAACGCTCACTACACGCGACACCGTTATTGATTGCGGTTATATTACGACTAAAACATTACATCGCTTCTTTACTACTAAATCTTTTCCTTTAAAAATCGAAGGAGTGTGTGAAATACGATATCAAATCAAGTGTTCTTTTCTTTCATTCATGTATTTGTAAAGTGATGTAATATTCTTTTGCGGGGCACATCCGGATTGAAATTGTAGCCACCGTTGTATTATTTCATTTACATTTTCTTGCACTTAGGATAGACCCAAGGTAGGGTGCACAAACTACCGAATTCTTGAAATACCGAGAGATCTACTCATTTTATTGAGAGAGGTTGTTTCACTTTGGGGATTTGGCGGGTAGTTTGCCACACGCATAGGGTCCAAGGTGACGGTTTGGCTCTTCATCACGACCGTGGAATCCATTTTTCGTTCTAGACTAAAACGAAACACGAAAATCCTAGAATATTTAATATATTCATTTGTGTTGCTTCTGCTGTGATCTGTGATCTCGAATGACTATTATTGAGTAAGACGAATGGCTATATATAGATTATATATAATAAACGATGCTTATTTTTTGCACCCACGCTAGCCCTGCAGTTAGTTAAGTAACCTAACGGTGCATGACAGGACCCCGTGGCGAATGCGAATGGCATAAGCGTACGTTCTATTTTCGTTTTTTTCTGTAATGATAGGGTTAAATGATGGGATTGCATTAATTTTGATTAATGCAAAGAAAACAAAAAAAGCTTAAATCATTGGAACAATTTTTAAACCACTCGATTTTCTTTAAAAATAACTTTTAAATGCGGAGCCTAAACCACTCCTTTTAAAGGCTATCAGGTTCCTTCGATTATATCAAGTTCATTACGTTCACGGTTTTTGCCAAAAACAGCTGTAGCCCTCCGTCATTTCAAATAAGTATTCAATAGTATTCAAGCTATGCATTTTGACCTTCGACAAGGTATAATGATTGGTAGTTATTGGGTATTTGTTTGTAGTATATATAGATGGGTTAATTTAGGACAAGTGTACAGCTATTTTGGCCTTTGTCAAGGGTTTGTACGAATGGGTTTAGATTAACCTGGACAATGACGGGTAGAACTTGACTTGCGTTTTATGATATTTTGGCCTTCGTCAAGGTCATAAGTGTTGGATATGTATGCCCTAGAGGCCATTATTGTATAGTACTAGTTTGTATATTACATTTTGGAAGCTTGGGATATATACATGGATTGACGACAGTCTTGCTCGATATTGTAGTATGCTACTTGGTTTGTATCTATCTTAATATGTGTATATGTTTCTTTTAACATATCGCTAATACATATTGATGGAGCCCTTAGGATCTTTGCTTGACTACCGGTGTTGTGATGGCGATCACACTAGTGGAGGCTGGGTAGTCTATAAGCACATCCTTATACAGGTCCCTAGTCGTAGGATTATCGAGTCAGGGCATCGATACTTCAGAGTAGACTGGTGTATACGCTTCTCATCCCAGCAGGGGAGATGGTCTGTCCCACAGCCATCAGTACGTCGTACTGGAGATAGTATGCAGGTGCTCGTTAGGTTATGAGTACACTGGACATGACTCGTCGGGAACTGTTGGTTGGTATTATCCCTATCGTCAGTTAGCAGTTCCCAGGTGACATGAGTACAGCTTAGTCCGTTAACATGACACTGCTACTTCGCCTTAAGTGTGTTCCCGCTGTTCTTAGATTGCTACCCTACCACGGCTCTATTGAGTCGTACAAACAGGTAGTAGTTGGTTGCAGTCCTGAAGCACTTGGAGGCAGTGGCGGTTAGACAGGATTCGTCTCTCCCAGTATTGGGGATTGATATCGCGCTGTGTCTAGGAGAGCCATTACACAAAGTCCCTGGCCAGGACAAGTGAGATTTACTCATAGGTGTTCCAGTAATTTCTCAGGGTGTTCTGGGCTACACTCCGACATGACTTATACCGCTATTAGGGGTCTGACATTTACCACTCCCTAGGCCCGATATGCGATACTCTTAGATGAACAGACCGGACTGTACGGAGATTGTCACAGATAGGCTCAGTAGGAGTTCGGATGGGTTTTACTCATCGGCCTTCTTATCGATAGATACCTGAGTAGCCGTTACGCACAGCTAATGCCGCTGACGTGCTTGTGGTTAAACCCACTGCCAGAGTATTGTCGAGTCTTTAGAGTCCCACACAGAGGATTGTTCGCCTTTGGGCGAAACGTAGTAGAGGTCATATGGTTTTACGACAGGGTCCGTTCACATACGCGCACTTGTACGTGTTTGGTGTTTGGGCAGTTGATACTAGTAGGCTTTGTTTTAAGCCAGATCCTAGCATTTGGTTTTGGATTGGTTTAGTCTCATTGTATTCGTGTTTCTTCAGAACACGGATGCGGGTATGTATGTACAGTTGACAGAGGCAGAGAGGGAGACGCCTCATTAGGGTTTTGACCATTGACTTGATTATAATCCTAATGAGAAGGAGGAATTTGTTTAATAATTATTATTATGGATAATTGTCATGGTTAATTGGTTTGACTATTTGACCAAGTTGACCATTGTTGACTTAGATATTTTCTTGAGCATGCTTAGCATTTAATGTGATATGATAATGGTCAAATCAAGTGAACCATCACAATTATCTTAATAATTCTAATTATTCTTTTATTCCTCATATGAGAGCTTCATCCTCTCATTATCTCATTATCTTTCTCTCTCATGGTTAGCTCTCTTCTCTTCCTCTCTCAAGGCTCTCTTGTTTCATGAGTTGAAAATCAAGAGCCTTTGAGATAAAACCACCAAAACACTTCTCTACTTACTCTAGGGTTCTTAGTCTAGCAAGCCAAGCACTCTAGTTACTTCATTGTTGAAGTTGGAGCTCAAGGTAGAGGCCTTCGGGTGGATCTTCTATAATATAGAGAAGCCGGTGAGGAGGAGCCATCCACACAATTCCAAGGAGCTCACAACTAGGAGAAGAAGGAGTTCAAGACTTAGGTATAACTTTCTATCATAGTAGATAGAACTCTTTTGTGCTAACTAGGTTTATGGTAAAGATCTGGTTTAGTGTTATCCTAGCGCCAAGTTTGTTATCGTTATAAAACTTTTGTTCCGCATTTGGCCACGGAAGTTGGCCGGAGCACTAGTGTAACCCTTCAATAAGCGCCCAGGGCAAAAATCCACATCGGGAGTTTCAAAAGAAAAGAAAACTTGGTAGTTTTGCATACCATCGAGAATGTGATGATTTTGGTAGGATTCCTTCAAATTTATCACATAATGATAGTTGGATCCCGATCCCACTATGAATAATTATTATTATTCTTTGGGAAAGTTTTTCACTTTACAATCAATACTATAAACCAAGTAGGAGTCTAGAACGGTGTTAGCGGGGTTACGCATTCAGGGAAAAGTGGTTATTTAATTAAGGAATTTCGCGAAAGCGTTGTAAAACCTCCTTCGAAGTACCGACACTAGCCTAGCCAAAAAGTTAAGCAAGAATTGTAAGGTGCGATTAATCCTGACTGATTCTTCTTTTATAGTTTGAAGGAGGATTCGAGGAAATAGTGGGAGCCATCCTGTTTAGATAAATTAAAAACCAATATAAACTTGCAAGAGCATCATGCTGAGTGTTTTTTCTCTGTCTCTCCTGATTGCAACGGCCAAGATGGCCGGGCTTAATTTACTACTAGATAAAAATATATTGACGAGGCCGAACTATAATGATTGGCTAAAGAATGTCCATATGGCCATTACTTATGACAAGCTAGGGTACATCCTTACTACCAAAGCCCCGCCATCCCTGGTCTAGATTCCACCGTCATGGATATTAAGATCCGTAAGACATGGGAAATAAACTGTGCAAAAACCAAGTGCCTCGTGCTGGCCTCTATGGATAATGGACTTAGCTTCTATCTTCCTCCATACCAAGGATTTATATAGAGAGCAATCTCGTATCGCACGATACGAGACCTCGAGGAAATTGTTTCAGGCGAGGTTGGCTATCGGGTCATTTGTAGGGGACCACGTCCTTAAGATGATCAGCTATATTGAAGAGCTCGGGAACCTTAGGACCATGTTGGAAAATGAGTTATACACATATTTGATTCTACAATCCCTCCCCTCTACCTATACCCAGTTTATATTGAATTTCAATATTCAAGGGAAGGAAGTTACACTTCCAGAACTCTTTAACATGTTGAGGAGTGCAATGGGCACCCTGAAAAAAACCAGGGAGACACACGCTCTGCTTATTGGGGAATTTTTTTCCTCCGGATCCAAGGCAAAAGCCAAGGGTAAGACGAAGAAGGCCCCCACCAAGCCGAAAGGGGGTGTCGGTAAGGTACAAGGGAAGGGCAAGGCAAAAGTTGAGGGCCATCAGTGACAAAGGAGGAATGCTTCTATTATCACATGAAAGGTCATTGGAAGAAACCAAGCCGAAAGGCAGTGTCGGTAAGGTACAAGGGAAGGGCAAGGCAAAAGTTGGGGGGCCATCAGTGACAAAGGAGGAATGCTTCTATTGTTACAAGAAAGGTCATTGGAAGAAGGACTGCACGGCTTGGAAAGCCAGAAACCAGGATTCGAAGCAATGTGTGGTTTCGGCTTCATGTGTGTTTATGATTGAAAATTGTTTGTCAATAAAATCTACTTTCTAGGTATTGGATACCGGTTCAAGATCTCATATCTGTAATTCATTGCAGGCACTGAGAAGCCGTCGGGTTTTGAAGGCAGGTGATATGACCCTCAGGGTTGCTAACGGACCGAGTGTGGATGCTGTTCTCGTAAGGGAATATCACCTTGGATTGACAAGTGGACACATTTTGGTTTTGCGTAACTATTTTTGTGTACTAAGTTTGACATGTAATATTATTTCTGTATCTTTACTATCTAAAGAAGGTTATGATTTTACATTTGTAAGCGATGTTGTAAACATTCACCTTAATCATGGGTTAATTGGGTCTGGTACATTAGATAACGGTATATACATATTAAATCAACACCAAGTTTTCAATGTCCAGAACACACTCAAAAGTAAGGCTCCAGAATTGAATCAAGTTTTCTTATGGCATTGTAGACTAGGTCACATCAATGAAAAAACAGATTATATGCAAGGCTTTGAAAAACACGGTTGATAAAGTTACATAAAGAGGGATACTTGGATCCGTTTGAATATCTGTCTTATGCAACTTGCCAATCATGTCTCAAAGGAAAGATGATAAAGACTCCGTTCACTAGACACGGAGTGAGAGCTTCCAAGCTCTTAGAACTCACACACAGCAACGTGTGTAGTCCAATGTCTACACATGCAAGAAACGGTTATTCCTACTTCATTGCTTTTACGGATGATTTCTCAAGGTATGTGTAACGACTCTGAATTTACTGTACGAAAATTTTAAGTTAATGTACAGAATAGAGTTTGCAAGCCTGAGTACACTTTAAAAGTTAATTTTTGTTAAGAACAGTAAAAAAACAACTTGTAGCTCATTGGTAAAATCTTGCACTGCTGTAACATAGCCTTTGTGTTCGAATCCCATCAGACACATTATATTTTTTCAGATTTTTCTTTTAAACCTTTTGGAATCCCAAATGTTTACATATGCAATGCACATAAAAATGAAAAGTCTGAGAAAACAAACATGTGCAAAATGTTATAAATACAGACACAGACACGTATCAAGCATCCACCGGGCCACCTCCACAATCTGACCTGCGAAATGTGCTTTATGGCCGGCGGGGACGGGCCCCCTATAAGTAATGGACCCCGTGCTTGGCACACACGGCCCTTGGCTTACCCCCATTACCCCTACACTGTTTCATTGCTCTGCAATCAAACAGAGACCTCTCATTTCCCTAATTAATCACTTTTTAATGCATTTTAATTCACTCTTTTAATCCCAAAACCCTAATTACAAACTATAAATACTAGACCATGCCCTAGCCCTTCCTCACTCTGAAAATTCTAGCCAAAACCCTCAAATTGTCTCAAGTACAAGTGGAGTAGAAGAGCAGTTAGCTAACGACCAAGATCCGGCGAGGAGTCAAGGCTATTCCGGCGACCTCGCGACGCCACGAAGATCAACGCTCTCTTGTCTACCTTTCCTTAGAATTACTATCTTGTAAGTCCCTCCCAATCTTTCTTTTTCCTCTTTGAAATCTTTTTTCAAAACAAATATCGGTAAGTGGAGTTAACACCGATCTTTTGATTCTAAACCCTAAAATTTCACTATTTCTTCCATACCTTCCATCCAAATTCGTACCCTATGTTTATAATCATACAACTAATGTTTAGAACAACTTTCATTTAAAAAAACATCATGCTAAATAACTTTAATATAACTTTTTCGTTAAAATACCATGAACTTTACATATCACCTTTTAGTATGTTGTTAATACCATACCTTTAGAAAACTTCACGGGATAATGACCTACCCCTCACATACACACATGTTTCTATAGCACGATGTTCCTTGAGCATATCTTTTGTTACTATATTATATCAAAATACCATCAACTATAAAAAACGGTTTTCTTTTAAAATTGTATTTTAATTTCCTTTGCAAATAAACCTCTACAACCCTTTTTAGAGGACCCGCTATTGGATGGTACGGATTATCGCACATCATTTGGCTAATAGAGTGAGATGCAGACATTCTCACGGAGCATTCGGTCTCGAAAGGTTTTTAATACAATTTTTAAGAAAAACGCAATTTTCTACTTAATAATCAAAATTAATTTTTAATAATTATATAAATATTATAAAATCCATATAATTTCAAAATATAATAACTTATATTTTTTCTAACTAAAAGAAATACAAGTTTCATCAAAATACCATCAAGGTATCAATACAAAACAATTTTACAGTAAAATACCATGAACTATTCAAATTAAGGTAATTATCACTAAAATAGCTCGATTCTTAAAATACACATCCATGGAAACCCTAAAGAATATAAATAAATTTCTCGAGGTTATTTTGAACTATATTAAAAATATTTTTTCATAAAACCCCCTCGAGCTATATAAAACACTGTTAAGGACTTTAGTAAATATGGGTTTAAGCGGGATCAATTCTATTGAGCCTCAGGGAGCCAAAGAAAGTGAGTGCTTGCCTATTTAAGGTTGAAAAACTTAACGGTGTTATCAATGGTAATTGTCTTGGAAAAAGACATAAATCCCGCCGTCCATGTGCAGCAGTTACCGATAACGCCCGAACCTAATTCAGGATCCAAATCAGTTCTAAGTGTCTGACTCAAGTTTGAGTCTAAATCAAGCTTGAATCTAAACTCAAACTAGAATACAATTCAAACATGAATCTAAACCCTAACATGTATACTTGAATCTCAACCTGAATACCAGAATAAGATCAACATGCAAATATGACTTGACTTGACCGAACCATGGCTATAACTTGACTTGATTACATGCCTACTTGTTTACATCCTGAACCTGATTACATGAATAATTTGTATCCATGGTCTCGGCAAGTCTGATAATTAACCTATGCAACACATTACGGGGTTAACGGGATAGATTGGTACGGAATGTATTAAAAGTGGCACGATGATGAACACTAAAAGACACCTACATAAACTCTCGTGCCGTTGTCCCCTGGGTTTTGACGGGGCCTTCCACTTGCATGATACCATAGTTTACGGGATAGTTGGACTCCTCTCGTATACACTGAGACCTTTTGTACCAAGCTACAAACAACTACATTAGAATAATAAACTGATACCTGTATAACTTAACGGTCTCCTTCCACATTACTTGTTATATTCCTTCCTTTCTTTTGGGACTTACCGAGCGCTAATTCACTGACGACATTCATGTCTCTTTCTTTCTTTGGAATGTTCGTCAGGAAGACCGGACCCTCAGGAGACCGAGCCCAGCCAAGAGTACTTGGAGCAGATTGAGGCACGGCCAGATTACTAGCTTATTTGTACTTACTTTCCAGTTTATATGCCACTGTTTAGGCATTGCTTTTATCATTGTACACTTTCCTTTTCAAATCAGTTGTATTGTAAAGATGGATGTTAATAAAAGTTGTTGTTTACATTATATCTCTTGTCATTTCTTGTGCTATTCGTATATTGCTTATTTACGCTTAACGTGTTTACTTCTGAGTAAATACGTCGCGTGCCCGCCACGTCTCCTTCCCCGTACACTGGGAAGCGGGGCGTGACAGTATGGACATGTATTCTTGATGAAATATAAATCCGAGGCCTTTGAGAATTTCAGGAATATAAGAATGAAGTGGAAAAACAAACAGGCAAAAGTATCAAGAAACTTCGATCTGACCGAGGTGGTGAATACTTAAGTGTCGTGTTCATGGGATACTTAAAAGAGAATGGAATTCTCTCTCAGCTTACTGTTCATCACAGAAAACTGCATTTTAATACCTTTCATTCATTATCTATTTTGCTATATATCGGTATTATTAACCAGTGTCTGCTCAGTAATTACAATTTACAGGTATCCGTGACAAATACTGGAAAACATACTCAAAATCACGGATATAACATTTGGGAGCCGGCATTGCAAGCAATGTTGGATATAGTGCCCTCAAAGTCAATTATTGGATCGTAGGTACGTGATTGTAATGATTGAGGGAGGACCTATACCGGTAGGACAGTCTTACTCGAGATGATTGTATGCTATCTGGTTTACCTTTATCAGTCGTGTACAGCTTTAGGTGACTGATCACTATTACACATTGATAGAGCCCTTAGGATTCTGCTTGACTACCAACAGTATGATGGCGATCATATACGTGAGAGTTGGGTAGTCCATAAGCACATCCTTAAAAGTGGTCCCTAGTCGTGGGAGTTTCGAGACAGGGCATCGATACTCCGGAGTAGACTAGTGTATACAGTAGAGACCCCGACGAGGGGCGGTGGCCGGTCTCACAAGACATTGGTGTCAGTTGGATCACCTAAGATGTATACAGGTGCTCATTGGGTTATGAGTACACCGGACAGGACTCGCCGGGAACCTGCTAGTTGGTATTATACCTAGCGTCAGAAAGCAGTTCCCTGGTGACATGTGTACAGGTTAGTTCATCGACCTGAGGTCGTCATTTGTCTCGTGTGAGTTCCCACTGTGCTTAGATTACTACCATACCACGGCTCAAAGGAGTCGTGAAAACAGGTTTTAGTTGGGCACAGTCCCGAGCCACATGGAGGCAAGTGAGCGGATCGGCAGGGGATTCGTCTCTCCCGGTATTAGGGGTGAGATCGCGCTGTGTCTAGGAAGCCATTACATAAAGCCCTTGGCCGAGGCAGGAGATTTACTGGTAGGTACTCCAGTAGTATCTCAAGGTATTCTGGGCTACACTCTGACACGACTTATACCGCTATTGGGGGTCTGGCGTTACCAGCCCCTTAGGCCCGATATGCGATACTCATAGACGAACGGACCGGACTGTATGTATATTGTTATTGATAGGCTCAGTAGGGTTCCAGGATGTGTTCGCTCATCGGCTTCCCTTGAGGTCAGTACATGGGCAGCCGTTACGCACAGCTAGTGCCGCTGACATGCTTGTGGTTAAACTCACTGCCAGGGTACTGACGAGTCTTTAAAGTCCCCCACAGATAGTTTCCCAAGTTCGGGCGAAACGTTGTAGAGGTCGTATGGTTTTATGGCAGGGTTCGAAAAATGCACGTGCACTTGTGCACGTGTCATATTTCGAGCAGATAATACTGGTGGGCTTTGGTTTAAGCCGGATCCAAGTATTATATTGAATCGGAATATTTTAGTCTCTCGTATTCGTATTCGGTCGGAATACGGATGCAGGTATGTAAGGTGAGGGGTATTTTCGTAATCCGTTACGAGAATACTTTAGAAAATGCATTTCTTTTGGTTAATCGTTTTGGTTTAAATGATTAAATGGATTTTGGAAAGGGTGACTCATTTTTGGTGACACATTTCTTCTAGCATGTTCATTAGTGACTCATGCTAATGAGTCACCAAGTGAGTCATGATAGAATTAATGATAGTTTGTTTTGTGTATGGATATTTTAGGGTCTGTGGAGATATTTTTTATAGATATTTTTGAGATATTTTCTTTACACAAACCATATATATCTTATCACAAAAGAAATAACCACAAGTTTATTATGCTTGAGTTCTTGCTCTCTTGAGATAGTTTTTCTTGAGTTCACCATTTCCAATCCTAAGCATCTTCTTCAACCTCCACCCTAACCCTCTCATGTGATGAGAACCCTATGGTGTTTGAGATAAAGTATTCTACTCATTCTCTACTTCATCTTGGTCATCTCTTTTAGCGGACTTGATGACCGAGTTGCCTCGGTATAGAGGTGGGAGCCCGTTTAAAGATCCGTTGACGTGGTGCCACCTCGACGAGGAGACAGGAGATCGGAGTTGCCGCGAGGAGCGTAGGATGATGGCTAAAGACCGAAGGACTCGGATCGATCGGTATAGCCTTTCTACCTCTTTACAGTCGTTAGTTTAGTGTTAATGGCAAGATCCGGGTTATAGTATGCGATAGAGCCGGTTATAAAAGTTTTTGTTCCGCGCTTGGCGTCAGAATGACGTCCGGGGCGCTACCGTAGACTTACATGGTATCAGAGCCACGCCTTAACCTTTACTAACTTGTTCTAACGTGTTTAAAATATCGATCGAACGAAATTTCCAAAACCGTGATTTCAATGTTAAAGTTTCTGTCGATTTTGTTTTGTCATCTAAAAATTATTTTGAGCATCTCAGAAAATCGAGCAGGCTTTTTTAAGAATACTGAAGAAATTTGGTCCACTATCTCCACAGTACTGCTGCGAAACCGCCGCACAAACCATGGTTTGGCCGCGGTTCCGCCGCCAGTTTGTGGGAACAGTACACCATATTTCTTCTGGGAGTTTTTCATAGGGAATTGTGGTTTTTGGAATATTTTGTTTGGGCCCAGATTTTGTTTGAGTACTGCAATTGTACGTGGGGCCCACTTCGGGAAGTTTGTCGATCGGAATTTTAAACTTGTTAGATTACAGTACTTACATTATATCTCCGACCGTGAATGTCACTCAAGCGGTAAATCATGTCTAATTGCTATAGTTCTTTTAGACGGGTTTGCGAACGTGACATTCGCGTTGATGTTCTGTGTTGTGCTGTGATGTTGCGGATTTGTCGTAGAGGATAACTGTGTGCAATGGTAGTGCAGTTTGGATTTATTTATACATTTGATATTGTGGGGCAAGCGTCCAACATGTGGACTACCGTCACTGCCTGTTTGTATAATATTCTTTTAGGGCACGACCGGGCAGAGGTCGATGTACCCGTTGTACATATTTTTCATTTATGTACTAGGTTTATCCCGCGACGGAGTGCACGGATAGCCGGGTTCTGGGGGGCAACGGGTCCGCATCTCATGGCTTTGAGAGGCAAAGGGCCTCACTCTAGAATTGGCAGACTATTCGCCGCACTCATAGGGGGTACAGGTTGACCCAAGGAGGGGTGCTCAAGTTACCGGATTCCGTGAAGTGCAAGGTAGTCCATTCACTTTGCTGTAGGGGTCTGCCTCGCTTCAGGTTTTGGCGGGTAACTTGCCGCACCCGTAGGGGTCTATGTTTCATTTGCACAGGCTATCCACACGACCAAGAGAACGTCGGGTTTCAGTAGCGGCTCTGTGAAACCCGGGGATCCCAGATTATCTGTATTGTTCTGTGATGCTTATTACTTTTCTGTGATGTTGCATTTATCACGCCTGGAACGATTATTGTATATTGGTATATATACTAGTATATGTTGTATATGTTTTATACCTGCGCTAGTCCAGTCCCCGCTCTGTCGTTAGTTAAGTAACCTAACGGGTGATGACGGGACCCAGTGACGAATGCGGATGGCATATACGTACATTTTATTTTTGTTCTTTTCTCGTGTAATTAATTGATGGGACTGCGTTGATTCTGATCAATGCAAAGGAAAACAAACCTGTTTGGACGTTGTTGGAACAGTTTTAAAAAGTGTTATTACAAGGACGTTTCCTTTTGTTTTGCACAGTGGTATTCAGTTGGAATATCCTGCACCTCATTCGACGAGGCAAGGGCCGAGATCGCTTCACCGGGAGTGAACCCTTGGACAGAAGTTTGCGTCAGGATAATAACTTCACTATAGTCGATTACTTGTTGCTTTGCATCATGGTATTCAGTTGGAATATCCTGCACCTCATTCCACGAGGAAAGAGCCGAGACCCCTTCACCGGGAGTGACCTCTTTAGCAAAGGTTTTCACCATTTTATTTTTATAAAAAGCTATCGGGTTCCTTCAGCAATATCAAGTTCGTTACGTTAAAGGTTTTTCGCCAAAAACCAGCCGTAGCCCTCCGTCGTTTCAGATGGGTAGCACGCAGTATTCATACTATGTTTGTTGGCCTTCGTCAAAGTATAGTGGATGGTACCTGCTTGTTACTTTTCTGTTGCATAGATAGATGAGTTGGTTTGGGACAGTCATATTACCTTGTTGGCCTTCGTCAAGGGTATGTACGGGTGGGTTCAAATTGACAAGATAATGACGGGTAGAACTTGACATGTGACTTATGATTTGTTGGCCTTCGTCAAGGTCATAAGAACATGGGGTAAAAATCATATCGGAAGTTTCTAAAGAAACTGAAACTTTCCAGGCATGCGCATACCTTCTGGAATGTGATAACGTGAGTGGATTCCGTCACGTTATCATACGATGATAGTTGGATCCCGATTCCCACTGATGAGTTGGTTTACTCTTCGGGTGATCCCGATTGATTCTTCTTTCAGATTTGGAGGAGAATTTGATAGTACAGTGGGAGGTTTCCTGATTAGATAAAGTAATAACCATTCTGATCTAGGTTAGAGTGCACGCAGAGTGTTTCTTTTCTCTCTCTCTCTTTGGCAGCGACCTTTGACGGACCCTAGACTATGACTCAGTGACCAAGTTGACCGAACCTTCTTAAAATACTGGCTTTTGGATTGTCTAAGTTGCATAAGTCATTGCCGCTCCTTCTTTTACCCTTTGCATTTCTCAGAACACCTCGTATCACTACGAACATCCACTTCCATTGGATAGATCCATCGTATGGTTATATACGAACTCGAAGGGACTTCTTCGAGGATGGATCCAGGTTCAGGAGAAATTGAATTGGTTTATTCGGTTGTCTTTTATCATCACCTTCTCTCAGGTTGCGAGGGCTCCTTAGTTTAGGAGAGTACACCTATTATGCTTATTGGATAGTTTTCTTCCAAACCATAGGCAGGTGCCGAAAGGTAGGGAATGAAGAAAACCAATTAGCCTAAGTAGGGTGTACAGAAGGTAATAAGTAAAGACAAAATAAAGAGATTAGAAAGAGGGCAAAGTAAATTGCGACTGCTATCATTCACGACCAAACCGCGTACTTCATCGCCACTCCTACTTCACCTTTGCTTTTTTTCCTCAGTTCGAGAGAAATAGAATAAGGTATTATTCAGTTGTCTTTTATCATCACCTTCTATCAAGTTGCGAGTACTCCTTGGTTTAGGAGAGTACACCTATTATGCTTACTGGATAGTCTTCTTCCAAACCATAGACTGGTGCCGAACGGTAGGGAAGGAAGAAAACCACTTAACCTAAAGGGGTGTACAGAAGGTAACGACTAAAGACAAATAAAGGGATTTGGAGAGATGGCAAAGAAATATACGGTTACAGTCATGAATTGGATTATGGAAGAGGTATTACTAGGAATACCAGGATACCCCTACGAAACATTTTCATGTTTCAGTTTCACTGTGCATTGTTAAAAGGAAAACTGATTTCCCGATTAGATACTTACTCCAGGGTATGTATTTACCAAGTATGATTCTCACATCTGTATGGTTTTACAAATGATGAGTGGGAGTAAGTTATTGAGAATAAGGTGATCATCCTCATTATATCGGAATTCGTTGTAATTGGTGATATTTGAGGAAGTCGCCTGGGTTTTTGCCGGACGGCAAGTATTTGGTTTTGAGTATTCGTTGTTGTACACCAATTTCAAATTGATATATCTGTACGTTTATTTTTATAAAGTAAGATATAACTTTTTGAAATTATGTCCGTAACATTTACCTATATCGGTTGATGATTGGGTAAAAAGCATTGAACAACGGAATAGTTCTTAACCATAAGTACAGTTTTCAACCTACGATGCACAGGTTTTGAGTTATTCAACTCAGCAGACTTATACAGAGTATTGTATGTTGTCCAGTGTCCATCAGGACAAAGGGGTTGGTCCTCGTACTATGTTCTGTTTACTTATGACTTCTCTAGTTTTTAGACAAGTGTTTCGTAGAAATACAATGTCTAAGTTTTGAGAAGTTAGCGATATAGGAATAAAGTAGAGAACCAGATGTCGCAAGTATCGGGATTCTTCAAAGAGATTGAAGATGTAGATACTTGTGATTGGTATTCAGTTAATAGTTTTGAGAAACTTGTTTTTCTTTCAGATTACTCATAATTGGATGCATTCCTAAGTTGAGTAATGCTGATTAGCCTCTCTCCATTAAGTTGATATGTACTGCAGACAGCTGCATGGTTTGAATCTGGTTCCAATTAAATAAGTTCCAAAGTTTCTATATTGGATATATAATGGTTCATATCTTAACGATGTTAAGGTACGGGGAGTTGTCCGGCTTATGCTTAAAACCAGACTCTAGATAACTCAAGGCATGTTTCTGTAATGGCAGTTTGTGGGTTGACCCAGGCTATGATGAGGGTTGACTTTCTACCATCTGGAAGATCAATAGTGATATTGTTCTTGACTCGCCACAGTTTTAGTAAAATAGATTTTTTTAGAAAACAGTAGTGGGAATATGGTAGAACTGGAAGTGATTCCAGAACCGCAAATGATTACGGAAAATTTAATAGGACCTAAAGATTCAATCAGGTTTGACATTCTATTAGCCACTCCGCAGATATGGTGGGTAACCTCAGACACCCGAGGGGTACTCTGATAGCCTCAAGGACGGTGACAGGGAGGTTCTTGTTTACCCAAACTTTACACTACTGTTGTTCCAGGCTATGAGACCCAGCAGGAGATTAAGTATAGCATCGTTCTAAACTAGCTTTGGAAGTGCACGTATATATTATTCTGCCAGAGGATTGTTGTGGTCAGTGGAAGCAGCGGAAGCATAGTGGGCAAGTAGCTTATTTCTATTTATAGACTAGAGCAGATATAGCGGAGATAGATCATCTAATTTTGATATGACAGTCATGGCTTTGACTTCATCAGAATAGGGGATGGATTGTTAAAAAGGTAGTAGGGTGTGATGTCCTGGTATTTGGATGACATACACAGAGTAGGAAGTAAAATTCCTATACTACGATCGGTTATACTGTGGTCGTCACACAGTTGTTTATCCACAAAGGATATGGATATAATATCTGACATTCTGGTTACTAGATCTATGGTTTTAGATCTAGATTTAAGTAGTTTCCTAATGTGGGTACTTTAACAGTATTCTAATAGTATTTTAGAATGGACGACTCCTGGCATGGTGGTGTACCTGCAGATGATGGAGTCTCCCTCTCTAAAGGTGTCTTACAGTGTAAAGGGGAGAGGGATGTGTATGATTGGCATATCACTTGCTTAGGTAATTGAGTCAATCGTGAGATATCAAGTACCACACCAGATGTTGTTTTTGCACTAGATGCAATAAGTTTATATTAATCCAATCCTGAAGAAACATACGAAAGCAGTTTTAGAACATAAGTGCATGTTCTGGGGATTTGATGACGGCAGCCTCCTTCGGGAGACGGTCATCATTCCAGGCTTCCAAGGTGACATAGATGACAGAGTGATTGTCAGAGTTATAGTTTTTCCTATGACGAGGGGCAGTATTATGGACAGGTGGTCCAAGAGGATACTGTGGGAGGCATAGTGTTGGACACTGATTAGTTTCAGTTGTCGATACAGTCTAAGAAGTTTGGATTTGGAGTTCATTTATGAACTAGGTCCCATCAGATATCCAGACATACTCTAAGACAGGTATTACTCAATTCGGGAGATGGCTTTCTCCGCGAACTTGAGATTAAGAGAGACATAGAAAGAAACATCGGGGCGGATCCACTCATTGAGGCTATTTCTCGAACACAAGAGTTTTACAAACGAGCTTTGTGAAACTGATTAGTAGAGGAGTTGGGTGTTCGGTATCACACGGGCTGTGAGTATGCGACATCGCAATAATTAGCCTTAAATGCAAGTGAGAGATTGTTGGATATAGTGCCCTCAAATTCAATTATTGGATCGCAGGTACGTGATTGCAATGATTGAGGGAGGACCTATACCGGTAGGACAGTCTTACTCGAGATGATTGTATACTATCCGGTTTGCCTTTATCAGTCGTGTACAGCTTTAGGTGACTGATCACTATTACACGTTGATAGAGCCCTTAGGATTCTGCTTGACTACCAACAGTATGATGGCGATCATATACGTGAGAGTTGGGTAGTCCATAAGCACATCCTTAAAAGTGGTCCCTAGTCGTGGGAGTTTCGAGACAGGGCATTGATACTCCAGAGTAGACTAGTGTATACAGTCGAGACCCCAACGAGGGGCGATGTCCAGTCTCACAAGCCATTGGTGTCAATTGGATCACCTAAGATGTATACAGGTGCTTATTGGGTTATGAGTACACCGGACAGGACTTGCCGGGAACCTGCTAGTTGGTATTATACCTAGCATCAGATAGCAGTTCCCTGGTGACATGTGTACAGGTTAGTTCATCGACCTGAGGTCATCATTTGTCTCGTGTGAGTTCCCACTGTGCTTAGATTACTACCCTACCATGGCTCAAAGGAGTCGTGCAAACAGGTTTTAGTTGGGTACAGTCCCGAGCCACATGGAGGCAAGTGAGCGGATCGGCAGGGGATTCGTCTCTCCCGGTATTGGGGGTGAGATCGCGCTGTGTCTAGGAGAGCCATTACACAAAGCCCTCGGCCAAGGCAGGAGATTTACTGGTAGGTACTCCAGAAGTATCTCAAGGTGTTCTGGGCTACACTCTGACACGACTTATACCGCTATTGGGGGTCTGACGTTACCAGCCCCCTAGGCCCGATATGCGATACTCATAGACGAACGGACTGGACTGTATGTATATTGTCACTGATAGGCTCAGTAAGGTTCCAGGATGAGTTCACTCATCGGCTTCCCTTGAGGTCAGTACATGGGAAGCCGTTACGCACAGCTAGTGCCGCTGACGTGCTTGTGGTTAAACCCACTGCCAGGGTACTGACGAGTCTTTAGAGTCCCCCACAGATAGTTTCCCAAGTTCGGGCGAAACGTTGTAGAGGCCGTGTGGTTTTATGGCAGGGTTCGAAAAATGCACGTGCACTTGTACACGTGTCATATTTTGGGCAGATAATACTGGTGGGCTTTGGTTTAAGCCGGATCCAAGTATTATATTGAGTCGGAATATTTTAGTCCCTCGTATTCGTATTCGGTCGGAATACGGATACATGTATGTAAGGTGAGGGGTATTTTCGTAATCCGTTACGAGAATACTTTAGAAGATGCATTTCTTTTGGTTAATCATTTTGGTTTAAATGATTAAATGGATTTTGGAAAGGGTGACTCATTTTTGGTGACACATTTCTTCTAGCATGTTCATTAGTGACTCATGCTAATGAGTCACTAAGTGAGTCATGATAGAATTAATGATAGTTTGTTTTGTGTATGGATATTTTAGGGTTTGTGGAGATATTTTTTGATAGATATTTTCTTTACAGAAACCATATGTATCTTATCACGAAAGAAATGACCACAAGTTTATTATGCTTGAGTTCTTGCTCTCTTGAGATAGTTTTTCTTGAGTTCACCATTTCCAATCCTAAGCATCTTCTTCAACCTCCACCCTAACTGTCTCATGTGATGAGAACCCTAGGGTGTTTGAGATAAAGTATTCTACCCATTCTCTACTTCATCTTGGTCATCTCTTTTAGCAGACTTGATGACCGAGTTGCCTCGGTATAGAGGCGGGAGCCCGTTTAAAGATCCGTTGATGTGGTGCCACCTCGATGAGGAGACAGGAGATCGGAGTTGCCACGAGGAGCGTGGGATGATGGCTAAAGACCGAAGGACTCGGATCGATCGGTATAGCCTTTCTACCTCTTTACAGTTCGTTAGTTTAGCGTTAATGGCAAGATCCGGGTTATAGTATGCGATAGCGCCAGTTATAAAAGATTTTGTTCCGCGTTTGGCGTCAGAATGACGGCCAGGGTGCTACCATAGACTTACAAGCAGAACAGAAAACCGACCGATATCCCAAGAGCTCTTTTGAAATAATGCATGTGTACACACTTTTTGCCAAGAATGGTCCAAACCTTACAAGTGTGCACATAGCTTGGATCTAGGTGGGGCTGCCCATGGCGCAGGACATGATGAAGTGGGAACATGGGGGGACATGGCTAATAAATGCATAAAGTTTTGATTTGATACATGGCATCTTGTTCCCTCCAATTCTATGCATGCAAACCAGGCTAATACAGACAAAACTAGCAACACCAGAGTGATATTGGGATGTACACATGTCTACACAAGATGCACAAGGCCATGTGCTCGGAATTTGGCCAAGCACATGCCCACCAAAACCGGTGTGGCCGGCCCCCCATGCCCAATTGGCCCCAGTTTTCCCCAGAGCCTCCCTTGCTGCCACGTCACCTCATTTTTTTTATTTTTTTATTTTTCTTTGGTGCCTATAAAAGCAGACCAGCAGCAAAGGGGCGGGATCTTTCTCATCTCTCTCATTCTACCATAGTTTTTCTTAGTTTCTTTATTCTTTGGTGTAGCTTGAGGGTGAGTGGGTTTCATCATTGGTTTCTTCTTCTTCTTCCCTCTTGAAGCTTTCTTTGGAAAGCTTCATTAAGGAGGTTGAACAAGTAACCAAATTATTGTATCTCTTTCTCAAGTGTTAATTGTTGTTTCTTTTATTAACTTGCTATCTTTACTTGCTTGTTTTTCTTTTATCATGTGTAACTAATCTTCATTGGTTGTGGTATTGGTGAGGAAGTGAGATGAAAGGCTTTGCCTTCTCCACCTCTTGTTTATGTTTCATGTGCTTCAATTTATGATTCTAACTTAAATATTGTTATGTATTGATATGATATGGAATTTTGAAACATGGTTACTTTGTAACTTCCTCATATATTATATTCACTCCCTTTCCCCATTTCAATGTTTACGTTAAAATTAATTTAGTGTTAAGGTTGCTAGGTTTGGATATCGTATTTTGTTATCAAGTGCTTGACAACCTCTTGGTTTCATATACGATATACCTTCATAAATACCTAGCAAACTCAACACTAAAACCATTTGCGCTCACTAACTACTTTGTGTTTTTGTTATTGTGGTATGCTTGCTAACCTTAGTGTTTAGTGTTGATACCCCAAGTTCGGACATACAAACGGTAAGTGATCATAACGGACTCGTTTCGTGCTTTGCGGCGAATATCGGATTTTGACGACTTATGCCTCGCAACCGCTTCGATAAGCATGCTTCATGCCAGGATCAACGCGAAAACGAACAACTCATAAATAAGGGAACGTCGAGGGAATCGTCGCGATTCGACCTTCCGAACCAAAGCCGCAACCATTCTTTCTTAACTTATTTTCCTTCTTTCTTTGTTTTCCGTATTTTCGTATTCTTTTTATATTTTTGTGACAAAACCAACCATTCATTAATTTGTTGAACCATAAACAACACTACCTAATCACAATTCCCTGCGGATCGACCCGTACTTGCCGGCTCGCTACAACGCGCCGTGCACATACGGTTTATAAATTTTAAAACGAGAACGATCTCGCGTGCGCATTTCGTTTTCTTCATTTCATATCCGTTTCCATAACATACGCGTTTGTACGTGCGGGTGAATTCCTAACACTTACTCCTCCATAAACACCTCAACACAACGGTGTATCGAAAAGGCGGAATCGCACCTTATTGGATATGGTGCGTTCCATGATGAGTAATGCTAAGTTACTGCGATCCTTCTGGGGTTATGCACTAGAATCTATTGCATATCTTTTGAACAAAGTTCCAACTAAGTCGGTGCCTACCACACCGTATGAAATGTGGAGTGGGAAGAAACACTATCTTAAGTATCTTAAGATATGCGGATGTCCAGCTTTTGTCAAAAAGCAGCATGCAAGCAAGTTCGAGGCACGATCAGTACTGTCTAAATTTGTGGGATGCCTAAAGAATTCCAGGGAGTATCTTTTTTATTACGTAGAGAAACAAAAGGTTATTGTTTCTCGGCATGCCCATGTTTCCCTTAATCAGAGCAAAGCTCTGTTCAAATTTCAAATTTTGAAATGAAGCAACGCTTCATAGCAACGCCAAGTGCGCTGCGCCCTAAGCAGCGCACCACGTGCAAAGCACGTGTGCGCTAGCGCTAAGAATGCTGCACTTAAGCGGCACACCATGTGCAAAGCACATGTGCGCTAGCGCTAAGTGCGCTGCACTCTAAGCAGCGCACCACGTGCAAAGCACGGGTGCGCTAGTGCTGGAACTAACAGCTCCCCACCGTCAGATCAAAGATCCAATAAGGATGATAAATCATCAATTAACCAGAATAAAATTCTGTTAAGAAGTGACTCCTCAAAATCTTTCCAAATAAAAAGATTGTGCTCTGTAAATCAGAACACCGTTGGATCAATGATCCAAAAGTGATTAAAAATCACCAAAATACAGAATAAATTCTGTGTGGTAAAAGATTTCCCAATCTTGCTAAAAACAAGAAAATTGCCTTCTGTAAATCAGAAGCCCTTGGATCAAAGATCCAACGGTGGGGAAATCCCAAATCAATTGGAGAAAAGATCTCCTTAACTGATTGAACAAATCAGCTCGCCCTATATAAAGGCTCTAAGACTTCAAGTCTCATGTAGAGGACCCCCCCCCCCCCACAAACTTTGAGAAATCTCAGAAAGAAGAGCCAAGCTCTCGGTAGAAGAAAATGATTTTCTTCAAGGTAAAAATAAACAGAGAAATGAAATCATCTCATATTAAAAAGAAGAATTCACTTCTTTCTTTAAGATCATAGATCTATAAGACCAAGGTCTTTCACAACAGAGATTAAAGGATCTCACCATAAAATAAGAAGAACATAATTCTTCTCACGGATCATAGATCCATAAGACTAAGGTCTTTTATATAAGGAGATCATGGACATCTTATTATAAAATAAAGAAGGGAGAATAAGTCAATTCTCTTAGGATCACAGATCCATAAAGGCAAAACCTTTCATCAAAATAAGAGATTGAAATATCTCCTATAAAATAAGAACTTTTGTTTTTAGAATCTTGAAACAAAGTCTCTTATAAACGAGAATTCATTTCTCAGATCATAAAACTGATCAAATAGCGCTTTGCGCTCATAAACTAGCGCTTTGCGCTCTTGGACTGGCGCTCAGCGCCAAGCGCACTACATGCTCCTCACGTGTGCGCCACTTAACAGATAGCGCTTTGCGCTCTTGGACTGGCGCTCAATGCCAAGCGCACCACGTGCTCCTCACGTGTGCGCCACTGAACAAATAGCGCTTTGCGCTCATAAACTGGCGCAATGCGCCCATTATCTGGCGCTTAGCGCCAAGCGTGCCACGTGCTCCTCACGTGTGCGCTACCCAGCAGAAGCGCTCTGCACTCTTTGACTGGCGCAAAGCGCCAAGCGCGCCACGTGCTCCTCACGTGTGCGCTAAATGAATATAAATTGTTCTATAAATAAAGCCCAGAGCTATGATGAATGCTCAACATTCAATAAAAGACAGAAAAAATTGTCAGAACTCAAATCACTCTCAGTATTGTCAAATGTTTAACATTTTAACTGAGTGGGCCGAGCCCAAGTTGGCCATAAACCTCTCATTCAGATTAATTGAGCCCGTGTGCTCATAAATCTCTGATCATAGTCCTAAATTGGACTACATATCCCAACCAATATTGGTTCAACAGTACATCTCTTCACTCCTTTGATATTTGTCGTTGTAATCCTTCAACGTCTTCAGAGAGGTGACGGGTCCCGATAACCAAACATTTCATGGACTGTGGGGTCCTTAAACTCATGGACTAGGATGTCCTTAAACTTTATAGACTATGACGTCTTTCAACTATGGACTGTGGGGTCCTTAAACTCATGGACTATGATGTCCTTAACCTTGGACTGTGCGGTCCTTAAACTCACGGACTATGATGTCCTTAACCTTGGACCGTAATGTCCTTAAACTAATCGACCGCAATGTTCCTAAACTAAACAATAGAGCCCAAATGCTCTTTTGTTGGATCTAAATGATCCCGTTAAGTTGATCTTAGTCTAAAAATTAGACTAATATATCCTTAACAAACGTTTAAGTTGATCTTAATTTCAAATGAGACTAACGTATCCTTAAACCCAACCCCAACCCCAAATCTAAGAAGATACGGATTTGGACTATTTCACGCCCTACGGGCGACAACATAAATTAGTCTCCGTATACAATCCATGGGCAACCAGAAACAAAACAAACACCTATGACACGAAGTGACCATCTGGAAAAGGAGAAAGTGGTTACCGTGATGTGGTAGCGTAATTAACTGCAGGGGCTTGCGCCTGCTGGGAAGAGCATCCCCACAATTAAAAACCCCTCAACGAGAGGGAATCTGACGAAGTCTGCTATATCGGCCGCATCCGTTTAAACCTTCGATACATGGTGCTATAAATCAACTTGGCATCTTCGGAGAGGTGGACTGATAGCACCAAATAGCATCTGCCCACGGAGTTCAGGCCCGGACGTCCCAACGTCCCAGTCGCGTCTTCCGGCGGTTAACAGATTCTGGCACGCCCGGTGGGACCTTTTCCTCTTTCCACTCCACACTTCTTGTGTCATGTTCGCGAACGAATCACGGTTTAATATGGTTGCCCTTGGGTTCGAGGTACTAAGATTTGGTTTTGCTCCCGTGCAGAAGAAAGAACAGCAATGGCCTCTAACTGCTCAGGCTGCAGCTGCAACTCCCGTTTCACCTCATCTGGAAGAGTAACCTACGGGCCCCAAGCGGCCTTCCTGTTCACGATACCAGTGGAACAAGTGACCCAAGCCACCACTGGGTTATTCTTCGGGACCATGATCACGCCAACAAGCTTTAGCGCCCATGTACCATTACAAGAAGCTAAGAAGAAGTCAGTCTTTGATCAGCTTACCACTACTGCGGCCCCTCTTAATGGGTCTGTTCCCGCCAACAAAATTTCTGCGCAAAAGAGCCCAAGATATCAAATGGCAGCGATACGTTTAAGAAAATGTGAACCAGTATTTTCCGGGCTGTATTTTTACAAACTCCCTAATATGAAACAGCTAAATTCTGATGGCATCGGAAGCGTCTCGAAAAAGACTTCGATTTGATATATTATGGGCCTCATAATTCATCCGGGATCAAAAGTTATGAACAAATATGCTATGCATGTGTAATGTAAGGAAGAAAATGCGAACCAGTATTTTCAGGGCTGCATTTTGACAAACTCTCGAATGAGAAACAGTTAAATTCTGATGGTATCGAAAGTGTCTCGAAAAATCCTTCGATTTGATATATTATGGGCCTCATAATTCATCTGGGATCAAAAGTTATGAGGCATCACGTGCCTACACGTGACCGGGCATCACGTGCAGACACGTGACCATTTACAGGTAAAGCCTGTAGGCACTGAATAAAATAAATAATTGGAAATGATTAATCGGTGGGGTCACATGACAATACGTGATGGGTCTTTAAACCTACTGAAAAGAATTAAAGGTATAATAAAATAACAAGGAAAAATCCCAATAGAGCGTCACGTGCTGACACGTGATAATTCCTGAGTTCTTTAAAACAACAGAATTAAATTCTGGTCAAATGCTTAATCAGGGGGTCACGTGCCAACACGTGATGGGTTCCTAAAGATCTATGAATTAATAGAATTAAATTCTAATTAAGAGGGAATCAAAAAGCCTAACTGGAAAAATATTTCTCTAAATCTTTTCAAACAAAAAAGATGGTGCTCTGTAAAATGGAGCACCGTTGGATTAAAAATCCAATGGTGATTAAAAATCATCAATTTATGGAAAGATTTTATACAAGGAAAGATTTCCCTAAAATTTTCCATGAATAACAGATAAAATATCTTTTGGATTAAAAATCCAATGGTGAATAAAATTCACTGGATGATCTAGAAGATTAGGTTGGTTACAAAAACAACCAAAATCTTTCAATAAAAGATTGACTAAACAAATGATCCTTTTCTTTCTCCTATAAATAGGAGCCAAGAAGAGAAAAGGAGGGAGATATTGTTTTGGGGGGGGAGATAACAACAACAGAGGGAAAAAAGAGAGGAGAATTTAATTCTCAAGAGAGAAAAGAAGATCTCTTCAAAGAAAAAAAACCCTAGGTGAGAAAGGGGAAAGAGATCTAAGTTCCATAAAACAAAGAGAATTTAATTCTCAATTTAAGAGTTTAACTCTTCTGAATAAGAACTTAGTTCTTCCTTTGGTTGAAGATCTGCAGAAACAGATCTTCCCACAAGTTGAGAATTTAATTCTTATCGGGGAGATTCTGCCATGCAGATCCAAAACTTAAAGGGAGAATTGAGTTTAAGGAATTTAATTCCCCCAAATCCATAGGAATTTAATTCCTCCAAATGAAACTAGGGTTTAACCCTATATGAGAATTTAATTCTCCTAAATTCATAGGAATTCAATTCCTCCAAATAAAACTAGGTTTTAACCCTACATAAGAATTTAATTCTTCCATATACATAGGAATTTAATTCCTCTAAACAAAATTAGGGTTTAACCCTACCAAAGAATTTAATTCTTAAAACAAAGGACTTAAAACTCTCCATGCACATAAAGAAATCAGTACCCAACCTGGTCACGTGGCAATACGTGACCCTCCCTCTCAATGATCGAAAGAGAACGAACAAGACTAGGTCACGTGCCCCCACGTGACCCTTAAACAGACACATCAAAATGAGAAAGAACAAGTCTGGAGGCAATGCCTCGCGTGCTCCCACGTGACCCCTAAACAGACTCCTCAAAATGAGAAAGAACAAGCTTGGAGGCAATGCCTCACGTGCTCCCACGTGATCCTCAAAATAAAAGAGAACAAAGTCAAAGGCTACTGATCTAGGGCGCCTCACGTGTCCCCATGTGACCCCTGACAAATACCCCTTTTCAAAAGAATAAAATAGGTGAAGACAGAGGAATTGATGCCCAACGCAGAGGTATCGTCACGTGTCCACACGTGATAATTTCAAAGACTAAAAGTGTTTAACACTTATCTGAATATTCTGAGAACAAAATAAAGGAAGTCTGGCCCCATCTTCAGATGCCTCACATGACCCCACGTGACCAATTCAATTTTAGTGTTTAACACTACTTTAAGCGTCTCGCCCTTAGTGTTTAACACTATTTTTAGCATATCACGTGGGAGCACGTGATCGCTAAGTATCCTCTAGTGTTCAACACTATTTTGAAGCCAAGCTTATCCCAAATTGGTTAAGTTTTCCAGAGGCAAATCTCCCCTTCAACTGGACCTCAAGATTGGACATTGCTTCTCAAGGGACATCGGTCTTTAAGAGGCTGACGCCGGCGACAACCCTTCGCTAAAACAGGGGGCACGAGGAAGTCACCCCTACAGCTGAGACAATCCCAACGGCTCGACACGCTCGACATTGCCACTGGCGCCGAGTAAGGAAGGCTAGGGGAAACTCTCCTTCTGGACTGACTCCGCCAGCTCCAACGGTGGAAATCGATATTGTTGTTCCAACTGGGAACAGCTTTGAACCGCTAAGGAGGGTGCACAAAAATTCTCCGACTGCCATGCTCAGGAGGTCTCCTCCGCTTGTTGAAAAGATCACAAAGGCGAAGCCGGAGCAGCCCCCTCAGCGACTGTCCTCCAAAGTTTACAAGGTATGACATCAAGTCCAAGACTCGATAATTGATCAAGAATACCCCCGCCGACAGGAAAAGATGAAGGTTCGGCAAGAAGAGAACCGCCCTGTTAAGCCACAGAAAGCGACAGCTACTTGGGTGCCCACTGCAACGGCCCCCTCAACCTCGACTGCTCATAAGAGGAGAAAGCTGGAGAAAATCTCGGTGTTTGCGACGAATCGCAAGAACACTGAGTCTAAATGCCCCAAGTCTGGGGCATGGCAGTGCACACCATCTATATGGCATGCGGAAAAGAGGATAGCCGTATCTCCACATGTCATCGACCGCTTACGCGATCAGTGACTAAAGCTCAGGAGCAACAACAACAAAAGCTCTAAGAGATGTTGACAGCTATGGCCGCACCCACGGGAACGAAAGCAAGCCCGGAGACATCCTTGGAGCAGCGCCGTGAGCAGGAAACTGATGCCGAATTCCTTCGGAGAATGCTTGAGAAGAACGACAAAGAGGCCGCGGAACAAGCGGCCAATATAAAACAAATGGCCCTTCTATTCCAAGACATGGTCGGGATGATGTTACAGCCGGATCCTCCAGCTGAAGATCCTCCGATTATCCTTGAAGATGACTAAGCGGAGACGTCAAACCCTCTTCCGGCTTGTTCAGCAACCAAAGAGGAGACCATCTCAAAAGCTGCCCTAGATGATTACATCGCTCAGCAGATACGAGTTCATCAAGCGAGCGAAGTGGCCGGGCAAAGTGTTAAAACTGGACGACCCTACCTGGGCTGGTATGATCAAATCAAGTACCTGCCAGGATACACGATTCCTAAATTCCATGTATACAAGGGGACAGGCAATCCCCATCAACATGTCGCTCAGTTCAGGGCTCTCTGCGGCAACACTGGAGGAGATGATAAGCTACTGCTTCGCCAATTCGTCGGCAGCTTGGCGGAAATGGCCTTTGAGTGGTATTCGGAGCTTCCCAACGACTCCGTCAAAACTTTTACGGAGATGGAATTGCTGTTCACCCAACGTTTCGCGAGCGCTAGCGAGCGCACCCCGATCACCGCATTAATTAACGCCAGAGTGAAGCCAGGCGAAACATGGGTGCAATACGCGATACGATGGCAGAATCTATGGTCAAAGTGCGAGCAGCGCATCAAGGAAGCACCTGCGGTAGGCATGTTCGTGGGTACTCTTGATCCACAGGCGACCATTTCTCAGTTCATGATGTTCTGCAAGACGACTACCTTCCAGGCCTTAATAGACAAGCTGGCCCAAATGGACCAGATGGGCCATAAGCTATCCCCGTCGAAAAAGGAGCTTCGAAACGAAAGGGGTAAATGAAAGGCTATCTTCGTCGCCAACGCTCAACAACAACCTAGTGGCCCGAGATCGGTTATTCACCAAAGCAACAAGTGGCAATTCCTCGATGAGAAGTTGAGACGTTCTTACTCGTTTCCCCAGGATAAAACAAGGAAACTGTTTGAACTGGCAGTGCACAATGGGCTCATCACTCTACCGGAGTCGAGACACCCACCGCGACCGAGGGACATCAATGATCCTAATTACTGCCCCTACCACCGAGTATTGGGCCATCCGATCGAAGACTGCTACGTCTTCAAAAACTGGGTTGAAGACCAATACCAACAGGGCAAGTTCGCGCTGTCTGAAAACTGGAAGGTGAATCCGCCACAACAGCACACTCTTAAAAGGGTAGACACATCGGGGGCATCATGCTCTTTTATAGAAGAAGCTCCATGGGAAGTCGTTATTTCGACAAAAACTAAAAGAATGCTGAAAGATCTTCAAACATGCCCGGTGATCAGGTGGAAAAGCCCGCTAGAGCCGGAGACCATCGAGGGGATGCTGAAACCACGCCCAACATTAGGAGTTAATAATGATGGTGGACAAAACATTCGAGCCCAGCCGTCAAAGTCTTCAAAGAAAAAGAAGAAGATCAAAAAGCCCGTGCAGTTTGATGACAAGCGCACAGATCTGCAAAAACATATTGACGCGCTGGAGGAATATAACCAGAATACGCGAACCTCGGTCACACTCCAAGAATTTCTCAACAATATCCTTGAAAGCGGAGATAACGACAATAACGATGGGGATGGCTCGTCAGAAGAATCTGAGGACTATGGCAAGTTGCCACATGATCTCTCATTCGGCGTTAACTAACGAAGAAGCTAACTAAGCGATAGAAGACAGTATAAAAGAGCTGGGGGCAGAATCGAAACCAAAACCCTTGGAACTGTCTGACGAGATGATCGACTTGCTACTGAACGAAGCCCGTCAGAAAAGCAAAGCCAATCAAAAGCGCGAATTGGCTATATTCGAAAAAGCCAAACGCCGACGACTGGATGAAAAGGTCGAGGCACCCCAACCGGAACGAAGCATCCCTATCGCCATCAAAAGCAAGCTTAAAGTAAATAAACGATTCACTAGGGCCCTGTCAATAGGAATGAAGTTGCCCTCTTTCAGAGGAAATTCTCCTAGCGGTATACATCTTGATGAAGCGGACATACATCCTAACTTCTGCTTATACCATCAGAGGATTACACACCCAACCGAGGGGTGCATAGCCTTTAAAAACTAGTGGCAGGGATATGTTGCCCACCGCCAACACGTTCAACGAGTGAAGCGCAAGGCTCGTCGGGAACAGAAAAGCACGACAGATGAGCACAAAAGATCTGCTGGCAACTGTCACATAGTCAACGCCAAGGAATCGCAAGTTATCACCTTTGGAAGTAACTCTGACAAAGAAATCACCCCCATCCCTCTCTTTAAGGAATCCACCTCCGACACAAAAGATGCGAAGATTTGCGAGAAAATCTACCTACATAATCGTACGTTGCCCGAAAAATCTCGGACCTATGAACAAATGACTGAAACGTCGTTAAACTAATACAAACCCGCGGCGTTCCCAGGCTGATGTGGTAAAAAAAACAAAAAAAATGGTATGTCCATAAGCGAAATGGGCACGGATGAAAACCCAAAAGGGCTCCGTGAGTAAAAACAGCAGGGCTACCGGCGAGTTTTGTGAAAATCCGAAAGGGCGCAATCTCGTTAAAAGACACTTGCAAGGTCCTCTCGACCATGTAAGGAGAAAATGCCTGCGTGAGATCCTTACGACTCACAAGGGAGAAACACACTTAGGGATCCCCACGATTCCTAAGGAGAAATTACACTTACGAGATCCTCACGACTCGTAAGGAGAATTCCCCTTTGAGACCCTCACGGCTCATAGGATTCAAAAGCCTTAAGCTACAGGGATCTGAACCTGTTCTTAAGCCATCGCAATCTCTAATGCTGCCCTACAAGCGGTTCAATATTGACCCTTGTATACAATCCACGGGCACGAATGAACATTTCGCTAGCAGAGTCCCACCAGCGACTAGGGATATGCTCACACGGTGAACAAACACTTGTAGGTCCTCTCGACTTGTAAGGAGAAAACACTCTTGTAAGATCATTACGACTTATAAGAGAACACACACTTAGGAATCCTCACGATTCCTAAGGAGAAAACGCACCTACGAGATCCTCACGACTCGTAGGGAGAAACACCTTTATGAGACCCTTACGGCTCATGAAGTCAAAAGCCTTAGTCGACGGGATCCTAACCCTGTTTGCTAAGCCACCTTTGTTCGACATCGACATAAGCAAATGATGATTCGCTCTTGGCAATATCCCAGTTGTAGCGATACTGATGCCTAAATTGGTATTAAAATCCAAGTCCTTTCACGGCAAATGATGATTCGCTCCTGGCAATATTACAGTTGTAGCGATGCTGATGCTGAGATTGGCACCAGATTCCAAGTTCAACACTCGCGATAAAAAAATCAGCGAGCCAAAAATGCATATGAAATAGCCGAAATGATGGGGCAACTTGCAACAAAATCAGCAAGTAAAATATATGCATACAAAATAGCCGAAATGATTGGGCAACTCGCAATAAAAAGCAACGAGTAAAAAAACAAAAATAGCCGAAATGATCGGGCACCGCGAAAAATAGCCGAAATGATTGGGCAATCGCGACTTTTGCGATATAAAAAGCTGAAATGATAGAGCATCGCGGAAAGAAATAAAAAAAATTGAATGAATGAAACTTTTGCCCTACAGATGAGATCACATCGATCCCTGTATACAATCCAGGGGCACAAACAAAAAAAAGGGGAACCATATTTTCCCACCAGGCTTTGTCAAAAGGAGAGCCAAGTCTCGACGGTTCACAGACAGCCTAGGGACTACCCCGTAACCATGGCAAAGTCTCCTAATTCCAAATCTCGACGGTTCACAGATAGCCTAGAGATCACCAACGGCGTTTCTCCTTACCCCAGCAGGATGAAGATGCGACGTCAACAAATGGCCCCAGGGTTAAAACAATGGAACAATGGCAAAGTCCCCTAGTTCCAAATCTCGACGGTTCACAGACAGCCTAGAGATCACCAACGGCGTTTCTCCTCACTCCAACCAGATGCAAACGTGACGTCAACAACCGACCTCAGAGTCGCAACGAAGCGAAGCCATGGCAAAGTCCCTAGTTCCAAATCTCAATAGCCACATCTACGGCCCGAAGATCAACAACAGTGTACCTCCTCATTCCAGCAGGACACAGATGCTACACCATCAATCGGAGCCATGGCAAAGTCCCCTAGTTCCAAGACTCTACGGTCCACAGACAACCTAGAGTCAACCAATGACCTCCCTGCCGGATCAACGCTCCGTCTCGGAAACAAGTCAACCAACCCCCAGGGAAAACAGTGTCCTTGGCAAAAACCTCAATTCAGGGAAATCAACTTCCTTGACGAGAGTATCTCGATTCGCATCGACCCGCAGAGAAATCAGCGTCTTTGCAGAAATACCTCGATTCGTTTCGACTCCAGGGAAATCAGTGTTCTTGGCAAAATCTCGATTTAGGGAAATCAGCGTCCTTGGCAAGATCATCTCGATTCGTGTCGACCCGCAAGGAAATCAGTGTCTTTGCAAGAATACCTCGATTCGTTTCGACTCCGAGAAAATCAGTGTCCTTGGCAAAAACCTCAATTCAGGGAAATCAGCGTCCTTGACGAGAGCATCTCGATTTGTGTCGACCCACAGAAAAATCAGCGTCTTTGCAGGAATACCTCGATTCGTCTCAACCCCAGGGAAATTAATGTCCTTGGCAGCCTCCTTGATTCAGGGAAATCAGCGTCCTTGACGAGAGCATCATGATTCGCGTCGACCCGTAAGGAAATCAGTGCCTTTGCAGGAATACCTCGATTCGTCTTAACTCCGAGGAAATCAGCGTCCTTGACGAGAGCACCTCAATTCGCGTCGACCCGCAAAGAAATTAGTGTCTTTGCAGGAATACCTCGATTCGTCTCAACCCCAGGAAAATCAGTGTCCATGGCAACCTCCTCGATTCAGGGAAATCAGCGTCCTTGATGAGAGCATCTCGATTCGCATCGACCCACAGAGAAATCAGCGTCTTTGCAAGAATACCTCGATTCGTCTCAACCCAAGGGAAATCAGTGTCCTTGGCAACCTCCTCGATTCAGGGAAATCAACGTCCTTGACGAGAGCACCTCGATTCGCGTCGACCCGCAGAGAAATCAGTGTCTTTGCAGGAATACCTCGATTTGTCTCAACCCCAGGGAAATCAATGTCCTTGGCAACCTCCTCGATTCAGGAAAAGCAGCGTCCTTGATGAGAGCATCTCGATTCGCGTCGACCCGCAAAGAAATCAGCGTCTTTGCAGGAATACCTCGATTCGTCTCAACCCCAGGGAAATCAGTGTCCTTGGCAACCTCCTTAATTCAGGGAAATCAGCGTCCTTGACGAGAGCATCTCGATTCGCGTCGACCCGCAGAGAAATCAGCGTCTTTGCAGGAATACCTCGATTCTTCTCAACCCCAGGGAAATCAGTGTCCTTGGCAATCTTCTCGATTCAGGGAAATCAGCGTCCTTGACGAGAGCATCTCGATTCGCGTCGACCCGCAGAGAAATCAGCATCTTTGTAGGAATACCTCGATTCGTCTCAACCCTAGGGAAATCAGTATCCTTGGCAACCTCCTCGATTCAGGGAAATCAGCGTCCTTGACAAGAGCATCTCGATTCGCATCGACCCGCAGAGAAATCAGTGTCTTTGCAGGAATTCCTCGATTCGTCTCAACTCTGAGGAAATCAGCGTCCTTGGCAAAAACCTCGATTCAGGGAAATCAGCGTCCTTGACGAGAGCATCTCGATTCGCATCGACCCGCAGAGAAATCGGTGTCTTTGCAGGAATACCTCGATTCATCTCAACTCCGAGAAAATCAGCGTCCTTGGCAAAAACCTCGATTCAGGGAAATCAACGTTCTTGACGAGAGCATCTCGATTCGCATCGACCTGTAGAGAAATCAGCGTCTTTGCAGAAATACCTCAATTCGTTTCGACTCCAGGGAAATAAGTGTCCTTGGCAAAACCTCGATTCAGGGAAATCAGCGTCCTTGGCGAGTGCATCTCGATTCGCGTCGACCCGTAAGGAAATCTGTGTCTTTGCAGGAATACCTCGATTCGTCTTAACTCCGAGGAAATCAGTGTCCTTGGCAAATACCTCAATTCAGGGAAATCAGCGTCCTTGATGAAAACATCTCGATTCACGCCGACCCGCAGAGAAATCAGTGTCTCTGCAGGAATATATGACGTCAACAAAGCGGAGCCGCGGCAAAGTTCTTAGTTCCATGACTCGGCGGTGCACAGATAACCCAAAGTCAACCCTCGACCTCCCTGTTGAAGCAATGCTTTGACTCGGGAGTAGGTCAACTCATCAATCACTTACGAGTCCTCTTGACTCGTAAGGAAGAAAATTCTCTTGTGAGATCCTTACGACTCTTAAGAGAAAACGCACTTATGAGTTCTCACGACTTCTAAGGAGAAAAGACACCTACGAGATCCTCATGACTCATAGGGAGAAAAGCATTTGTGAGACCCTCACGGCTCATAAAGTTGGAAAGTCTTAGGCAACAAACCATAACCCTATTTCCTAAGCCATCGCTACCTTATAAAGAGTTCAAGATGAACTGTTATCTACCATCTATGGACCACACTTGCCAAAGCTACATGCCACTGAAATGGAGAAGTTACTCATGAAGCATATAAACTATTTCGCACCAGATTAAGACATAAAGAAAAAAAAGGGTGCAGCTCATGGACCTCAGAGTTTGGAACTATATCCCTTAAGAGTCGAGATTTGAGTCAATGATAAATGACGACGCTTATGTCCGCTCGTTATCTTCTCAGATCAAGATCTTGAAGATTATATACCAACCCAAAACTGGTCATACGCTATGAATTACTCTGCACTACTTCACCCACGTATATACTTATGTGAGAAAAGTAGTGGGGGGCATTTGTTCCCGCCAAAAAAAATTTCTGGGCAAAAGAGCCCAAGGTATCAAATGGCAGCGATACGTTTAAGAAAATGTGAACCAGTATTTTTCGGGCTGTATTTTCACAAACTCCCGAATTAGAAACAGCTAAATTCTGATAATATCGAAAGTGTCTCAAAAAATCCTTCGATTTGATATATTATGGGCCTCATAATTCATCCGGGATCAAAAGTTATGAGGCATCACATGCTTACACGTGACCGGGCATCACGTGCCTACACGTGACCGGGCATCACGTGCCTACACGTGACCGGGCATCACGTGCCCACACGTGACCGGGCATCACGTGCAGACACGTGACCGGGCATCACGTGCAGACACGTAACCATTTACAGGCAAAGCCTGTAGGCACTAAATAAAATAAATAATTGGAAATAATTAATCAGTGGGGTCACGTGATAATACGTGATGGGCTTTTAAACCCACTGAAAAGAATTAATAATAATAAAATAACAAGGAAAAATCTCAATGGGGCATCACGTGCCAACACATGACCAAGGGTCACGTGCTGACACGTGATAATTTCTGAGTTCTTTAAAACAACAGAAATAAATTCTGGTCAAATTCTTAATCAGGGGGTCACGTGCCAACACGTGATGGGTTCCTAAAGATCTATAGAATTAAATTCTAATTAAGAGGAAATCAAAAACCCTAACTGAAAAAATATTTCTCTAAATCTTTTCAAACAAAAAAGATGGTGCTCTGTAAAATGGAGCACCGTTGGATTAAAAATCCAATGGTGATTAAAAATCACCAATTTATGGGAAGATTTTATACAAGGAAATATTTCTCTGAAATTTGCCAGGAATAACAGATAAAATA
The DNA here is from genome assembly GCA_030015575.1 of Agapanthus africanus. Taxonomy (NCBI): domain Eukaryota; kingdom Viridiplantae; phylum Streptophyta; class Magnoliopsida; order Asparagales; family Amaryllidaceae; genus Agapanthus; species Agapanthus africanus. The sequence goes on from CM057337.1 coordinate 741,882,925, forward strand.
TCTTTTGGATTAAAAATCCAATGGTGAATAAAATTCACTGGATGATCTAGAAGATCAGGTTGGTTACAAAAACAACCAAAATCTTTCAATAAAAGATTGACTAAACAAACTGATCCTTTTTTTCTCCTATAAATAGGAGCCAAGAAGAGAAAAGGAGGGAGATATTTTGGGGGGGGGAGATAACAAAAACAGAAAGAGAAAAGAGAGGAGAATTTAATTCTCAAGAGAGAAAAGAAGATCTCTTCAGAGAAAAGAAACCCTAGGTGAGAAAAGGAGAAAGAGATCTAAGTTCCATAAAACAAAGAGAATTTAATTCTCAATTTAAGAGTTTAACTCTTCTGAATAAAAACTTAGTTCTTCCTTTAGTTGAAGATCTGCAGAAGCAGATCTCCTCACAAGTTGAGAATTTAATTCTCATCGGGGAGATTCTGCCATGCAGATCCAAAACTTAGAGGGAGAATTGAGTTTAAGGAATTTAATTCCCCAAAATTCATAGGAATTTAATTCCTCCAAATAAAACTAGGGTTTAACCCTATATCAGAATTTAATTCTCCCAAATTCATAGGAATTCAACTCCTCCAAATAAAACTAGGGTTTAACCCTACATAAGAATTTAATTCTTCCATATACATAGGAATTTAATTCCTCTAAACAAAATTAGGGTTTAACCCTACCAAAGAATTTTATTCTTAAAACAAAGGACTTAAAACTCTCCATGCACATAAAGAAATCAGTACCCAACCTGGTCACATGGCAACACGTGACCCTCCCTCTCAATGATCAAAAGAGAACGAACAAGACTAGGTCATGTGCCCCCACGTGACCCTTAAACAGACACCTCAAAATGAGAAATAACAAGTTTGGAGGCAATGCCTCACGTGCTCCCACGTGACCCCTAAACAGACTCCTCAAAATGAGAAAGAACAAGCTTGGAGGCAATGCCTCACGTGCTACCACGTGACCCTCAAAATAAAAGAGAACAAAGCCAAAGGCTACTGATCTAAGGCGCCTCATGTGTCCCCACGTGACCCCTGATAAATACCCCTTTTCAAAAGAATAAAATAGGGGAAGACAGAGGAATTGATGCCCAACGCAGAGGCATCGTCACGTGTCCACACATGATAATTTCAAAGACTAAAAGTGTTTAACACTTATCTGAATATTCTGAGAACAAAATAAAGGAAGTCTGGCCCCATCTTCAGATGCCTCACATGACCCTACGTGGCCAATTCAATTTTAGTGTTTAACACTACTTTAAGCTCCTCGTCCTTAGTGTTTAACACTATTTTCAGCATACCACGTGGGAGCACGTGATCGCCAAGTATCCTCTAGTGTTCAACACTATTTTAAAGCCAAGCTTATCCCAAATTGGTTAAGTTTTCCAGAGGCAAATCTCTCCTTCAACTGGACCTCAAGATTGGCAGTTCATATGATATGCAAAGTAAAGTCCAGAGCCATAATGAATGGTTAGTGCTCAGCCAAAGATAAAATGTTGTCAGAGCCCCAAACCCCTGTTTAGCATTGCTAAATAATGGGGGGCTGAACCCAGACAAATGTTCAACAGTCTAATAAAGGGCCAACATTTCAAATCTAATTGGATTTAGCCCAGGTTGGCCATAAGTCCTCAATTCAGATATAACTGAGCCAATGTGCTCATAATCTAATTAATTGATCTTAGTTCCAAATTGGACTACAGATTTCCCAATCAACTTTAGTTCAAGGTTACATCTCTTCACTCCTTTGATATTTGTCGTTGTAATCCTTCAACGTCTTCAGAGAGGTGACGGGTCCCGATAACCAATCATTCCGTGGACTGTGGGGTCCTTAAGCCCATGGACTATGATGTCCTTAACCTCGGACTGTGGGGTCCCTTTAAACCCATGGACTATGATGTCCTTAACCTCGAACTGTGGGGTCCTTTAAACCCATGGACTATGATGTCCTTAACCTCGGACTGTGGGGTCCTTTAAATCCATAGACTATGATTTCCTTAACCTCGGATCACCATTTCCTTAAATTGGTAATTGACCGCAAAGTCCCTAAACTAAAACAATAAAGCCCAAATGCTCTTTTGTTGGATCTAAATGATCCTGTTAAGTAAATCTTAGTCTAAAATTAGACTAACGTATCCTTAACAAATGGTTAAGTTGACCTTAGTCTAAAATTAGACTAACGTGTCCTTAAGAACTGTTAAATCTTAGTCTAAAATTAGACTAACGCATCCTTAACAAACGTTTAAGTTGATCTTAGTCTCAAATGAGACCAACGTATCCTTAAACCCAACCCCAAACCCAAATCTCAGAAGATACGGATTTGGACTAATCCACGCTCTACGGGCGACAACATAAATTAGTCTCCGTATAAAATCTACGGGCAACCAAAAACAAAACAAACACACACGACACGAAGTGACCATGTGGAGAAGAAGAAAGTGGTTACCGCGATGCGGTAGCGTAATTAACTGCAGGGGCTTACGCTTGCAGGGAGGAGCGTCCCCACAATCAAAAACCCTTCAAACGAGGGGGAATCTAACGAAGTCTGCTACATCGGCCGCATCCGTTTAAACCTTCGATACATGGTGCCATAAATCAACTTGGCATCTTCGGAGAGGTGGACGGATAGAACCAATTAGCATCTGCCCCCAAATTCAGGCAAGATGAACCTACGCGGTCGCGTCTCCGTGTTTCAGTGGGGAACAGGGTCGCCAAAACCAAGCGCCTCAGTTTTTAGCAGACTGAGCCAAAGCTCCAACGGGCCCATGAAAAAGCCCGCAATACCAGAAGGCGTTATCCCAAAGCGGATAGTTATTCCTACTCCTGAAGTCACCAAGGCGACTTCTCCGGCTAAGGGGTCGGTCTTCACAAGACTAGCCATTTCAGCTCCCACTCCGGGTGAAGTAACCAAGGCCGTTTTCCCTGCACGAAAATCGGCCTTTTCAAGATTGGCCATCCCCTCTCAGCAGGCATCGGTCTTTAACAGGCTAACAATGACAACAGCCCCTCATCAGAGCAGGGGGCATGAACAAGCTCATTCAACAGCAGAGGTGATACCGTCTGCTTGACGTGCTCGACGTCGCCACTGACGCCGCGTGAGAAAAGCAGGGGGCAGTTCACCCTCTGGATTTACGCCGCTAGCTCCAATAGTAGAAGTCGATGCTGTTGTTCCAACTGGGAACAACTTTGAACCACTAAAAAGGGTATGCAGAAACTCTCCGACTGTTGTGTTAAAAAGATCTCCTCTACCTATGGAGAATTCCCCAAAGGCGAAGCTGGAGCAGCCCCCTCAGCGGCTGTCCTCTAAAATTTACAAGGTCTGGCAACAGGTCCAGGACTCCGTGATAGATCAAGACTATCCCCGCCGACAGAAAAAGATGAAGGTTCGGTGAGAAGAGGACCATCCTATCAAGCCACAGAAGGCGACAGCTACTTGGGTACCTACTGCAACGGCTCCCTCAACTTCGACCGCTCACAAGAGGAGAAAGCTAGAGAAAATCCCGGTGTCTGCGGCAAATCGCAAAGACACTGAATCTAAACGCCCCAAGTTCAGGGGCATGGTGGTGTACACCATCTATATGGCATCCGGAAAAGAAGATAGCCGTATTTCCACAGGACATCGACCGCTTACGCGATCAGTGACTAAGGCTCAGGAGCAACAACAACAAAAGCTCCAAGAGATGTTAACAGCTATGGCCGCACTCACGGGACCGAAAGCAAGCCCGGAGACTGTTCATATCATAATATTGCATTATTATATTCCCCATTCTTATGCATTTTACAAATAAACAGGTGCTTTTGACCCATGTCTGCTACATAGTTACAGGTTACAGGTTCTCAGAGCAAAAACAGTGAAAAAGATAAAAGATGATGCAAAAGTGGGACTACGACCAATAAATGGTGGAATCTTGATCAAGCCAACACAAAGATTAGTTCACAAAGTACAAGGCAGCGCAAGGTCCAAGATTTTGTCACGAAGCAACGGTAAAAATCCATTGCAATTATTCACTGTGGAGATCTGGGAGAGAACAAGACAACATTCTGAAGAACCAACCATATAAATAGGAAGCCAAAGACACCAGCAAGCATCATAGGAAAGAACAGAGCCTAAGTCCCTCATTTGGCCGCGGAACCGCGGCCAAACCTGGCCTATGGCCGCGGTTTCGCGGCCGGGTAGAGCGTGTAAAAGTTAAAAATTTTATCAAAACGTAAGGCGGCGCTGACTAGTCTTCCTACGGGTATTTTTGTAAAAGCACACATGCGGCAATTGTAAACCTAGGGTTTTCTATGTCCTATAAATAAAGACCCAAATTCTTGTATTAGGTCATGCCTCCCTTCATTAATAAAATTCAGATTTCTTTTGGAGAGCATCAATTTGTAAGTTCTTAATTTATTTTCTACCCTAGGTTAAATTTATTATCTGCCCTAGGTAATTTCTATTCTTGCCCTAGTTTAGATTTAATTCCTTGCCCTAGCTAGATAGTTTAGATCTGTTCTTCAATTCCCTAATGAGCGAGTAGTCTCATCGCTTGTTATGGTTAGATTTGCGGAAGGCTTGAGAGATGAAGATCTCTCACCCCTTTCTTGCCCATCACATATAATTAATAGGACTCTATGCATACATGCACACACCGCTCCCTACGGCACCCTATCCCACGAGGTAGCGGTGATACCGTTATATAAAGGCCTGGTTGAGCGTGTTTTCCATGGAGGTTAGGGTAAGGATTGATAAAGGAAGGACAAGAACCTAGTGGAAGAAACACCTTCCCGAATGGTTCTAATCCACTTTATTAATAATTACCATAACTCCTAATAGATCTTAATATGGGTATAGAAAGCGGTGAGATTTATTGACTTTCCAAACTTAACCTAAACCTAACCCTAGCAAGATTTAGATCTAGATTAATTTAGTTTCTAGATTTAATCAATCCGGCACCCATCGGAATTAACTCGTTAGAGCAATTAGGAAATTCATAAAATCCTTGTGGACCGACCCGTACTCACCGGTTAGCTACCAAACGACGCTGTTCTTGATTGCGGTTATAATTATTCTTTGAGATCAATCAAATGGCACCGTTGCCGGGGATGGCGTGTTATTTCCTTTTTGCAATTTCGGGTTAATCAAAAATTGAAAAATCATAAAAAACTGAAAAACTTAAAAAAATATAAAAATTTATCATCTTTGTATTTTGTGAAGGATATTTTTGTGTGAATTTTGCAGGAACAACAAAGAAGTTCGGATCTGGAAAAATCAAGAAAGCGAAACAGAAAACGAAAGATCTGAACAGTAAAGGATTTCAACAACAGAACAACAGAAAAAATCTCGAGATGCGAGCCGCCCAGTCCACCGCGATTTCGCCGCCGAAACTGCCTTATGCCACGCATCCGCGGTCCTCTGGTGAAGTCTCGGGATCTGAACCGTACGGACCGCCGCCATTCCGCCGCGCGACCCCCTTCCGGACCGCGGATCCGCCGCAATGTGCTGACGTCAGCACGCGAAAATTCCACTGTTTGTTCCCTTTATCTCTCCTCTGCAACCTAAAATATATTTTCTGTAAAATCTCCTGCAGGATTCTTTGCTCTTAAAAAATCTTTCTCCTTCCAATAATTAATCTTGTGCAGGATTCTTTGCGCCACGCTTAAAATAAAAATTTGACTGCAAGTGGTTGTTACTGTTTTGCATATTTTTAATCGGATTTTAAGGGGCTTGAGACCAATCCAGATTGGTTGGGGATTTCATCACCCTTCCCAGGACCCCAGAAATCACATAAGGCATTTTGCATTGACCAATCTTTAATTAAAAAATACTAGACTCAGCCCTAAGGACGTCGCGCTCAATAGAACAGAGGACTAGTTGTAGGCATCGGCCGTTTATCCTAACTTGACTTTGCGGTGTCTAGGCAAGTGTGTCTAAGGCGAGTGGTTACTTAATTAGGGCCACTACTTGTAGTGGAGAGCCTCCCACTCACCTGGCACTTACCTGGCCGCAATTGGCGGTGAAGAGGCGGTTTGAGGTCCTATTTCTAGCCCTTTGGAATAGTTAGGAGCTGTCTAGCTGACCTAGGTGACCCTAGATCTAGGCCTGATTGTGCATTTTTGGTTGATTGAAAGTGTGTTTAAGCTCTTTATCGAAAATCTTTTTTTTTTTTGCAAAAAGTTCCAAATAATAAAAAAATAAAAGGAATTTTTTTTTTAAAATAATAAAAAAAAGAGTTGCAAATTTTGTCGCTAAGAACTCCTTGCACCACCTACCTTCTGTCTCTTCTCCTTCTTACGTCATAGGTACCCCACCTTATAAATCTCTTGCCGAACTTTGGTATTCTGAACCTAACTTTACTTCGTACGTGAATTGTTTTGGTCGATTTAAGGACGGTCCCTCCATACCCAAAATTTCTTTGAAAGATTAAATAGAAGCGTCTAGGAGAAACAGTTCGACGTTGCAATCCACTTTATGTCAACCATGTCAACCTTCACCACCTTCGTACGTTGATACCACTTTTTCGAGTCCTGTTGTAACTCCTAAACCGATGTCTATTGTTGAGTATATTGCACAATCTCGTAGCCGATCTTTCACTCCTCTCCACACATCCAGTTCTAGGGATCAACAAGTCCATTCACCTTTTTATACAAATGTTGATCCTACTCCTGTCCAACCATCCAATTCCTACCAGTCCTACCCGACTTTCCTACCTTCACTAGACATTGCTTCTACACAGCCATTTGGGAGTTTCACGTATCCAAACAATTTCGAATCTTTTACCGAAACCCCTTCACAACCCATGTCTAGTTTGGAACAGTCGTTGGAAGCTTATATTTTAGCAACAAACAAAATGATGAGGAATGTGGATGCGTCCATGGCCGCCCTTATGCAACCTAGTAAACCGGTAGCTAGTTTCCAACTAGCTCCAAAAATTCCAATGTATGAGGAGGCGGTTAGACAGAGTGAGCATTTGAAAGGAGAGAGTGAGTTCTACACCGTTCCAAATCAAACCTACCCATACCCATTTGAAGCCTACAACTCCGGTTTTCCATCGATTGTCGCAAATGATTCACAAGTTGAAAATAAAACATTTAACGAGTTGTGTGACTTTGTAGTGCTTGATTTGCCGGATTGTGAAGAAGCCCTTTCGAGTGAAAGCACATCTAATCTTTTTGAACTTTACACCTCCACTCTTGAACCTAAATTGATAAATATCAATGCTTTTGATGAGGTGTCAGAAAAATTGATTTTCATTTAATTGAGGATATAGACGCCCGGAATATTTTGGATGATGAACCCGTAGATTTGATTGATATTTTATGTCCAATTCATCATCCCGAGTCATTAAATGTTTTTCCCGAACTTCAGATGCGTCTTGATTTTGATGATAATGGCATGGATAAGCTACATTTTGAGGAGAATATTGAGGAAATTATTGAGGATGAACCAGTTTTGTTTGATGAGTCAGATTTCCCAATTCATCATGTCCCTCCCACTGATTGTGTACACCCTCCTTTAACTGATACCCTTCTTTACTCACTTCCCTCCGTCCTCGTTCCGACCTTAAAAGAGACCGTTACGCTTTCATCTCCAATACCAAGTTCGACGTACCCATATTTGCTCACGAATCTTGAGGGATTTAATCTCAATTTTCTGCGAGTTGATAGATTAGCACAATCGCTTTTTACACATCAGTCATTACAAATTGTGCTAATTTATACACTCCATCTTCACCCTCAAGTTCGTATTCCTACTTTCTTTGGTTCTTCTAATTTTCCTTTAATGATACCGAGTGTTGATGAATCACAATCCGATATTTTGAGTTCGATAATTTTAGTATCATAATCAAGTGTATTGAATTCTGGCGTGACACTTTTTGAGATTGAAACGTTCAATCGGACCTTCGATGAAAGTTTCGAAGATATATTTGCCGACGAACTCGCATTCTTAAATGATACGGTTTTTGTGATTAATCAACCTCCACTCGAAGAAGTAGAACCACTACCATTTCTTTTTTCCTTCCGCTATTCTCCTCCACCGAGACCGTATACCGTTTCTACCTCCACACGATCTCGTGTGCTTCTCATTTCTTTTCTTTACACTCCATTCTTTCACCAACCCCACCATTATCACGATAGAATTTTTGAATAGTTGGTGCTAACTTTTGGTCTGTGTAAGGCCTTGTATAGTTTGATATTTCTCCTTCCTAACTCTAAACTTTAACGCTTAAACAGTGGAAACACTGTTTCACTTAAGTTTGGGGGGAATCTTGTTGTATATATATCTTGTTTTCCTTTTAACAATAAAAAAAATTATTACAAATAAATAAACAGGGGAGTGCCGACATTTTGACCCTCTTGGTGTAGCATGACAGTGAGGACACTGTCGAGTTTAAGTTTAGGGGTATGCTCGGTAAGCCTTCTTCCTTCGCATTCATATGTACATTTTGCATTTGCATACTTATTTTAAAACCCATAAAAAATTGAAAATTTTAAAAATTATAAAAATTAAAGTATTCAATTTTGGCCATAATTGACTTGAGTTTGACAAAAAGGTTGACTAGCTAGGAACAACTAGATCGTATACTTAGTAAATTAAAAACCCTAAAAATAACTTTTCTTAAAGTTTAACGGTAGAAAGTATATGTTTTTGTAGTTTATTTAGAAATAGGCAAATTTTGAGTTCACTTCTTGGGCTAAGTTAAAACAAAGGAAAAGTATTGATATTTTTATTAAAGTATAAGTTTGAAAAATAATTCCTAAGTTTAAGTCTAGATTCTGAAAATATATACCCTACAAATTGCACAAATACGAACCTTGAAACTTGGAATAGTAGAAGAGACCTTGAAATGCTCTTGTCTAAAGTCCTTAGTACGATGAAAAGTAAAAAAATACAAGTGTGAATAAAGAAAAAATGAACACTGGTTTTCGTAATTACTTAAGGCTGCAAAAATAGAAAAATATTTAGCGAGGGTGCTTCATCATCTAGTGCCTTAGACCAACTGGTTTGGGAGTCACTGCTAAAGCCTTAGGTGTTACAAGACTAGGAATTACGCTTTAAAGTGCAAACGCATTTTGTAATCGGTCGTTGGTACCTCAAGAAGTATTAACGGTCGCATGAAGGATGTGTAAGAAAAATTCATTTAAAAATTCACCATTTAAGAAGTGCTTTGGACAACGGACAAGAGTATGATTGTTTGATTTGAATTTCCAAGTGTAGGGGTGATATATACACACACGTAGGGGTATGTGATTGGAGTTTAGATAAGAGATAGGAATGAAGAATAGGACTTGTATCTTTAGTAGAGATGATAAAAATTCCTAAGTTGAGATAGAACCCTATAAGGAAAACTTAAGAGATGCCGAAAGCTAAGTAAGTCTACAGAACATATATAATCTTAAGTTAAATGATAAGGAAGCGTGAAAAATATGGGTGGATAATTTACGAGTCGAAGATAATAGACTTCCTTGTTAGAAAACCTAATTGGAAAATAAGAGTTAATAGGCCAAATTGATAGGATTTTGTGGTAGTATCTGCTGAAAACCCTCAGGAGACAACACTCCTCCTACTAGGAACACCTAGAGGTTTAACGGCTTGTTGCACGAGCTCAGTGCAATCGTGTTTCCCTGCGAAAGTGAGGTTAGGTTTTTGTTGAGAATAAAAATAGGTTTGCTCGAGGACGAGCAAAAGATAAGTTTGGGGGTATTTGTTCATATTATAATATTGCATTATTATATTCCCCATTCTTATGCATTTTACAAATAAACAGGTGCTTTTGACCACCCATGTCTGCTACTTAGTTACAGGTTCTCAGAGCAAAAACAGTGAAAACAATAAAAGATAATGCAAAAGTGGGACTACGACCAATAAATGGTGGAATCTTGATCAAGCCTACACAAAGATCAGTTCACAAAGTACAAGGCAGCGCAAGGTCCAAGATTTCGTCACGAAGCAACGGTAAAAGTCCATTGCAATTATTCACTATGGAGATCTGGGAGAGAATAAGACAACATTCTGAAGAACCAACCATATAAATAGGAAGCCAAAGACACCAGCAAGCATCACAGGAAAGAACAGAGCCCAAGACAACATTCCGCAGAACCGCGACCAAACCTGGCCTCAGAACCGCGACCAAACCTGGCCTATGGCCGCGGTTTCGCGGCCGGGTAGAGCGCGTAAAAGTTAAAAAATTTACCAAAACGTGAGGCGGCGCTGACTAGTCTTCCTAGGGGTATTTTTGTAAAAGCACACATGCGGCAATTGTAAACCTAGGGTTTTCTATGTCCTATAAATAGAGACCCAAATTCTTGTATTAAGTCACGCCTCCCTTCATTAATAAAATTCAGATTTCTTTTGGAGGGCATCAATTTGTAAGTTCTTAATTTATTTTCTGCTCTGGGTTAAATTTATTATCTGCCCTAGGTAATTTCTATTCTTGCCCTAGTTTAGATTTAATTCCTTGCCCTAGATAAATAGTTTAGATCTGTTCTTCAATTCCCTAATGAGCGAGTAGTCTTCTCGCTTGTTATGGTTAGATTTGGGGAAGGCTTGAGAGATGAAGATCTCTCACCCCTTTCTTGCCCATCACATATAATTAATAGGACTCCATGCATACATGCACACACCGCTCCCTACGGCACCCTATCCCATGAGGTAGCGGTGATACCGTTGTATAAAGGCCCGGTTGAGCGTGTTTTCTATAGAGGTTAGGGTAATGATTGATAAAGGAAGGACAAGAACCTAGAGGAAGAAACACCTTCCCGAATGGTTCTAATCCACTTTATTAATAATTACCATAACTCCTAATAGATCTTAATATGGGTATAGAAAGCGGTGAGATTTATTGACTTTCCAAACTTAACCTAAACCTAACCCTAGCAAGATTTAGATCTAGATTAATTTAGTTTTTAGATTTAATCAATCCGGCACCCATCGGAATTAACTCGTTAGAGCAATTAGGAAATTCACAAAATCCCTGTGGACCGATCCGTACTCACCGGCTAGCTACCAAGCGACGCCGTTCTTGATTGCGGTTATAATTATTCTTTGAGATCAATCAGAGACATCCTCGGAGCAGCGCCGTGAGCAGGAAACTGATGCCGAATTCCTTCGGAGAATTCTTAAAAAGAAGGACAAAGAGGCCGCGGAACAAACGGCCAATATAAAACAAATGGCCCTTCTATTCCAAGATATGGTGGGCATGATGATCCAGCCAGATCCTCCAGCCGAAGATCTTCCAGTAATAATCAAAGATGATAGAGGAGAGACATCGAATCCTTTGCCGGCTCTGTCAGCAGCCAAGGAGGAGACCATCTCTAAAGCCGCGATCGATGATTATATAGCTCAACAAATACGAGCTCATCAAGCGAATGAAGCGGCTGTCCAAGTCGCCAGAACTGGACGGCCATATTCGGGTTGGTACGATCAAATAAAGTACCCTCCAGGATACACGATTCCCAAATTCCATGTATACAAGGGGACAGGCAATCCCCATCAACATATTGCTCAGTTCAGGGCTCTCTGCGGCAACACTGGAGGGGATGATAAGCTATTGCTTCGCCAATTCGTCGGCAGCTTGGAGGAGACGGCGTTTGAATGGTATTCAGAGCTTCCCAATGATTCCGTCAAAACTTTTACGGAGATGGAGTTGCTATTCACCCAGCGTATCGCAAGTGCTAGCAAACGCATCCCAATCATGGCATTGATCAATGCCAGGGTGAAGCCAGGAGAAACATGGGTTCAGTATGCAATACGGTGGCGGAATCTATGGTCGATGTGCGAGCAGCGCATCGAGGAAGCACCTGTGGTAGGCATGTTCGTGGGTACTCTCGACCCTCAGGCGACCATTTCCCAATTCATGATGTTTTTCAAGCCGACCACTTTCCAGGCCTTGATTAACAAGCTGGCCCAAATGGACCAGATGGGCCACAAGCCATCTCCTTCGAAGCTGGAATCGCGGAATGAAAAAGGGAAAGGGAAAGCGACCTTCGTCGCCAATGCTCAATAACAACCCGGTGGTCCAAAACTAACTGATCGCCAAGACGAGAAACGGCGGTTCTTTAATGAGAAAATGAAGCGCCCCTATTCGTTTCCCCAGGACAAAACGGAGAGATTGTTCGAGCTGGCGGTGCGCAACAGGCTCATCAACTTGCTGGATCCAAAATACCCATTGCAACCCAGTGAGGCTAATAATCCCAATTATTGCCCCTATCACCAAGCGATAGGCCATCCAATCGAAAATTGCTTCGTCTTCAAAGGGTGGATTGAGAACCAATACCAACAGGGCAAGTTCGCACTGTCCGAGAATTGGAAAGTAAACCCGCCCCAGCCGCACGCTCTCAAAAATGCGGACACACCGGGGGTATCATGCTCTTTTGTAGAAGAAGCTCCATGGGAGGTCATTCTTTCAGCCAAAACGAAAAGAATGCTGAAGGATCTCCCAACATGCCCGGCGGTCAAATGGAAAATTCCGCTAGAACTCAAAGTCATCAAGGTAATGCTGAAGCCATGTCGAACTCCAAAAATTGGTGGTGATAGTCAAAGTCTTCGAAGAAGAAGAAAAAGACCAAAAAGCCCATGAAGCCTGATGACAAGCGCACGGACCTGCAGAAATATATCGACGCACTGGAAGAGTATAACCAGAAGGCGCGAACCCCGGTCACACTTCAGAAGTTTCTTAGCCACGTCCTTGAGGACGGAAACGATGAGGGAAAAGACTCGTCGGATGAACCTGAAGATTATGTGGCAAGCTGCCATGTGATCTCTCACCTGTCGATAAATGGTGAAGAAACTCTGGATGCAGAGAAATTGGGGGAAAATCCTGAGCCGGAACTTCTAGGACCATCAGACGAAATGATTGACGCATTCCGGAATGAAGCTCTTCTGAAAAGCAAGGCTGATCGAGAGCGCGAGATGGCCATATTTGAAAAGGCCAAACGCCGGCGACTGGACGAAAGGGTTGAAACACTCCCACCAGATCAAAGTACATCCGCCGCAAATAAATGCAGGTTCAAGATATGGAAAAGGTTCACCAAAACCATATCGATGGGAATGAAGCTGCCCTCTTTCAGAGAAAATTCTCCTGGAAGTATACAACTTGATGAAGCGGACGTACATCCTAACCTCTGCTTATATCATCAGAAGATCGCACACCCTACTGAAGAATGCAACGCCTTTAAGAATTGGTGGCAAGGTTATGTCGCTCACAGGCAACACTTCAAAAGGATGAAGTGTGAAGCTCGTCGACAGCGGAAAAATGCGAAAGATGAACAAGGAAGAGCTGCCGGCAACTGTCACGTGGTTGATAGCAGGGGATCGCAAGTTCTTACCTTCGGGAGCGATTCTGAAGAAGAAATGACTCTCGGCCCTCTCTTCAAAGAATCCACCTCAGGAAAAGAGGAAGAAATGAAGACCTGTGAGAATATTCAGCTGCGCAATCGTACGCTGCCTGAAAAGAATCTCGGACCTGCAAACAAGGGATCGACTAAAAAGGATAAGGTGAAAGAAAAGATCCCTCAGGATATCGACCTCGATGATCGAGTCGTCGAAGAGCTAGCAGCCAAGGACCTACCCAAGAAAAGTAAGGTGGATTACAACGTTCTGGCACACCTGAGAAAGATACCCTCGCAGCTCATCATTCTCGACGCCCTTCTGCTATCCAAAGATGCGAGAGATTCGCTGATCAAAGCGCTACAAGAGCCAGAACAATTCCAAGCTTTCCTCGCTGAAGAAAAGATGAAGGACGGGTTGGAAGAAGTGCACACAGCCGATATCACCTTCGGCGATGAAGATCTCCTTCTCGGGACGTGCGAGCATAACCGTCCCCTTTATGTCTCCGGATACTGTCATGATATCAAAATAGGCAAAATCCTGGTTGACAATTGGTCCTCCGTCAACCTCCTCAATATAAGAGTGTTAAAGGAAATCTGCATGAGCGTTCAACGCTTCGCTCGGGATAAGATCACTATCTCCGGGTTTGACTCTCAGTCGTCAAGGACGCTCAGGTCTGTGATACTGACATTACGCTTTGGACTGCTCGTCACGGATATTAAATTTCACGTTATTGACGCCAAGAAATGCTACAATGCTTTGCTCGGCAGGCCTTGGCTACACGAGTACAACATCATCCCTTCTACACAACATCAGTGTATGAAGTATTTCAAGGATGGTCTCGAATATACCATGACAGGGGAATTGAACCCATTCTCCATAAATGAAGTAAGAAAGTACGAAGATGCAAAGTACTTATTACCAGACTTCGAGGACACGGAGAGATGCCATAAACCGGAGGACAAGCAAAAAAGCTATCACTACCATTCCGGTCTTCGGGAGTGATACCGAGGAGGAAGAAGAGATAGTCTATTCAGGGCCGCCCCAATGCAACAAGCCGAGACCGTCCACCCCTATGTTGATCTTCGGCAGCGACTCGGAAGATGAGGTCAATGCCATATTTTCTGTTCGACCATCAATACAAGCCTTCGCTAACGATGATCAGAGTTTGCAAATCGCCATGGTTCCGCGAGAGCATTACAAAGAGCTCGACGTACTTGATACCTATAGTGTGCAGGAACTGCAGACATTCTACGTCCCTCCCAGGCAAAAAGATGAAAAGGCGATCCTCTTTTATCAATCAACGGAAACCAAAGTGGAGAAAGAAATTTGGCATGGTGCTGATTCTACACGTGACAGGCTCCAGCCCATCCGTCTGCCCAGATACTACACAGAAGGATTAAAAAGGCTGTTGAGGCGCCAAGACGTACCCTTCAAACAGACTGCTCGACAAGCCCAGTTCTACAACAGGATCCGGAACGTCCCCGGAACTCAGCGGAAACTGCCCAACGGGAGAATGGAAACAATCGGGCTTGGATATGTTCAATCCAAGAAACGAGAGCGATTCCGCGGCTGCTACGTAATACATGACTTCGATGAAGAAGGAAATGCTCTGTGGGAAGATGCTAACCTTGAACCAAAACGTGGTCCCGCCGTGAAAATGCCAAGTCCGTCATTCGAAGAACAGATGGATAAGCTTATAAGGGAAGCGGGTCAAAAGGTTCGAGACGACCATAATCGTGAAATGGCCATCTACGAGAAAGCCAGAACGCAGTGCCTCCTTCAGCAGGCTACGGAAAATGACGATGCTCTTTGTCACCAGCCCGTCATACAAAAGACACGACGCAGAAGCAAAAATAAACCCAAGAACGGAAGAAACATTCGACAGCGACAAAGCGGACCTAAGAAGCCATGCTATCGAGAATCGAGCAACCATGATTCGTCTCTTATAAAGAAGATGGGTCGAGCGTATTCTTTTTCCTAAGACAAGACAAGGAAGATACTCGATCTTGTCATAAAATATCAAATGATTACCCATCCAGAGCCCAAGCACCCCGAGCAAGCAGGCAAGGTCTCTCACCCGGACTATTGCTCCTACCACCGAGCGATAGGACATCGCCTCGAAGACTGCTTCACCTTCAAAGACTGGGTTGAAGACCAGTATCAACTCGGCAGATTCGCTCTATCCGACAGTTGGAAGGTAAGTCCACTATGGAAGCATGAACCGAAAGCCACGTATGCGGTGAGAGTAGAACCAGATCAACATCGGTCTTGGAAGCTATCTCGTACCTGTCACGTGATAACGCTATCAGAAGAAGAACCCGAGAATATGAATGACCTCTCCTGGTGCTTCGAAAACGATGATGACGAGGTGATCTCAGAGTTTCCACCGGCACCAAAAGAGCTAGAAGATGGGATACATACTACTGCAGATAATCTCAAGAAAATTGACTTGGGGACGGCAAGTGACCCGCGGCCGACATTCGTCAGTGAGCTGTTGTCTGAAGAAAGGGTGGCTACGCTAAAAGACGTGCTCATGCAGTATAAAGACTGCTTCGCATAGAACTATTCAGAGATGCCGGGACTCGATCCAGAGATTGCTGTCCACAAATTGGCGATTTCTCCAGACGTCAAGCCGATCAAACAAGTACCGAGAAGGATGCGGCTCGAGCTTAAGATGAGCATCAACGCCGAGGTCAAGAAGCTAATCGACTCTGGCTTTATCCAAGAGGTTTAGTACCCTGGTTGGATTGCCAACATTATCCCGGTGATGAAGAAAAATGGGACGGTGCGCATCTGCGTGGACTTTCGGGACCTCAATAAAGCTTGCCCGAAGGACGATTTTTCTGTACCGGTTACCGAGCTGATGAAAGATAATACGTCCACTCATGAAGTTTTCTCCTTCATAGACGGCTCATCAGGATACAATCAAATAAAAATGCATCCTGAGGACCAGAAGCATACCGCTTTCCGGACCCCTTTGGGCATATTCTGCTATAAGGTAATGCCCTTCGGTCTAAAGAACGCCGGTGCCACCTATCAGAGGGCCATGACGAAGATTTTCGATGACCTCATACATGAAATTGTCGAATGCTATATCGACGACCTCGTAGTTAAAAGCAAATCATACGAGGAACATTTAGAGCATCTGAAGATCGTGTTCCAATGTCTTCAGAAATACAACTTGAAGATGAACCCTCTCAAATGTGCGTTCGGAGTTTCCTCGGGAAAATTTCTATGATTCATCGTACGGCACCGAGGCATCGAGATAGACCCGTCAAAGATCAAGGCGATCATGGAAATGCCTCTGCCCAGGACTCTCAAGCAGCTACGGTCTATCTAAAGAAAGCTCACATATATCCGGCGATTCATAGCCAATCTCTCCGGCAAATTTCGTCCCTACAGTCACCTGATGAAGAAGGGAACCCCGTTCGTCTGGGATCGCAAATGCCAAAGCGCACTCAACGAAATCATTCAATACCTACAGAATCCTCCGGTGCTAACCGCTCCGGTCAAGGGAAAGCCTCTCATCCTGTACACAACCGCCCTTGAAGGTTACTTGGGTGCGCTATGGGCACAAGAGAACGACCAAGGGAAGGAGAGAGCCCTCTACTATTTGAGTCGAGTTCTCCTGGGGCCAGAAAGCAACTACCCCCCATCGAAAAACACTGCCTGGCGTTAATCTTCGCGATAACGAAGCTCAGACACTATGCTTTGGCACATAAGGTCCTCCTCATATCAAAAGTGGATCCTCTCAAATATTTGATGTCAAAGGCCATATTAATGGGACGTCTCGCTAAATGGGCCCTGCTCTTGATGGAGTTCTCGATAACTTATCGTCCTCTCAAGGCAGTGAAAGGTCGGGCCATCGCCGACTTCCTCACTGAGCATCCGATACCCGCCGATTCTCTCTTGAACTGCGAATTTCCAGATGAGCACGCGTTTGACACGATCGACAGGGAGAAAGGAGGGAGTGATACCCGATGGGAACTCTACTTCGACGGAGTATCTTCTATGAAGAAACGCAAACAAAGTACCCCCATAATCAAATCAGGGGTGGGCCTCATCTTCGTGACTCTACAAGGAGGGATAATGGCTTTGCCTTCTCCTTAACAGAGCCGAGGACGAACAATGAAGCCGAATATGAAGTTTTGATAGCAGGTCTCGAGATCACTGTTGACATGTGAATTGAAAACCTCCTCATATACGGAGACTCCCAGCTGGTCGTTAGTCAAGTAAACGGCGACTATCAGACGTGCAAACCGGAGTTGGTAAAGTATGGCGAAAGGGTACAACAATTGCTGGCTCAAATCCCTGCATATGCCCTAGAAAGCATACCGCGCGCGGAAAATAGCAAGGCGGATGCACTAGCCAAGCTCGCTAAAGAACTGGCCGACGAGAACCTCAATGACGTAAGGATCGTTGAGCAAAGCTGTCGGGTTCTTACACCGGCAGAAATATCTCCGGATTCGTCGGAAGAAAAGGGAGCTACCGAGCAAACGTCCCTACAAATAAAGGAGCAGGAAAAATCTAGGGATTGGAGAGAAGTCTTTATAGACTACTTCAAATCCCGTCGGACACCTGAAGGTGCGTCCTCAAGACATCAGCTCATGAAACGAGCTCTATCTTTTGCCTTCGACAATGATACTCTGTATAAGAGATCATTTGATTCTCTATAGCTAAGATGCCTGGGACCTGAAGAGGCAAGGAGAGTCGTCCAAGAGACTCACGACGAACTCTGCGGTTCTCACCAAGCCGGACTGAAGATGAAACTGAAGATCAAAAGGATGGGCTACTATTGGCCCACAATGATCCAAGACTGCCTCGAATACGCGAAGCAGTGCCACTCGTGCCAGATTCACGGGGACTTTATCCATCAGCATCCAAATCCACTACAGCCAACGGTGGATAGCTGGCCATTCGAAATGTGGGGGAACTGACATAATCGGCCCCATCGAACTGGCATCATCCAGATGACATCGATTCATTTTGGCGACAACTGATTGCTTCTCCAAATGGGCAGAAGCCGTACCACTAAGAGAAGTGAAGACGGAGAATATCCTCCATTTCTTCAAGACACACGTCATTTACCGGTTCGGCACTCCGCGACGGATTATCTCCGATAACGGGCCAGCCTACAGAAGCCACAAAATCAGCCGCTTTGCACAATAGCATAATATAGACTAGAGATACTCTTCGGTCTATAATCCTCGAGCTGACGGTCTAGCTAAGGCTTTCAACAAGACCTTGACAAAGATCGTGAAAAAGATGGTGTCTCGAAATAAGAAGGACTGGCATGAGAGACTTCATGAAGCACTCTGGGCGTATCGAACTACGTTCAAAACGGCCACAAACACAACGCTGTATGCATTAGTATTCGGCACAGAAGCGGTACTCCCCCTCGAGATAGAGTTACCCTCTCTACGAGTGGCGGTTCATTATGAGCTAACAGACGATGACAATGCTCATCTTCGGCTTGAGGAGCTCGACGCCCTTGATGAAACCCGGCTCATGGCGCAACAAATTCTGGAGGCTTATAAAGCAAAGATGACGCACGCATACGAAAGATTGACTAGGCCGAGAACATTCCGCCAAGGAGAACTCGTGCTAGTGGTCAAAAGACCTATGATCCCCAATCGTTCCAAATGGGGGAAATTCGAGCCGAATTATGAAGGCCCGTATATCATAGACAAAGTTTACCAGGGTGGATCCTATCTACTCATGGACATGCATGGTGAAAGACCATTCAGGCCAATCTACGCCTGACGAGTCACGGCCTAGGTCAACAATAGATGACGACGCCTATGTCCGCTCGCTATCTTCCTAAGCCCAAACTCTATAAGTAGTAGCCGGAAAACGGACCGAAACGTCCTTAAACTAACGATGGACCACTATGTCCTAAAACTGGCTGTTGACCAAGATGTCTATAAACTACTACGGACCGCAGCATCCCAAAGCTGACATTAAAAAAATGGTATGTCCATAAGCAATATGGGTACGGATGAAAACCCGAAAGGGCTCCGTGAGTAAAAACAGCAGGGCTACCGGCGAGTTTTGTGAAAACCCGAAAGGGCGCAATCTTGTTAAAAGACACTTGCAAGGTTCTCTCCACCTTGTGAGGAGAAAATACCTGCGTGAGATCCTTACGACTCACAAGGGAGCAACACACTTAGGGATCCTCACGATTCCTAAGGAGAAATTACACTTACGAGATCCTCACGACTCATAAAGAGAATTCCCCTTTGAGACCCTCACGGCTCAAAGGGTTCAAAAGCCTTAAGCTATAGGGATCTGAACCTGTTCTTAAGCTATCACAATCTCCAATGCTGCCCTACAAGCGTCTCAAATATCGACCCTTGTATACAATCCACGGGCGCGAATAAGCATTTCCCTAACAAAGTCCTACCACTGACTAGGGATATGCTCGCACGGTGAACAGCCCTTGTAAGTCGTCTCGACTTATAAGGAGAAAATACTCTTGTAAGATCCTTACGACTTATAAGAGAACACACACTTAGGAATCCTCACGATTCCTAAGGAGAAAACGCACCTACGAGATCCTCACGACTCGTAAGAAGAAATACCTTCATGAGACCCTTACGGCTCATGAAGTTAAAAGCCTTAGTCGACAGGATCCTAACCCTGTTCGCTAAGCCACCTTTGTTCGACATCGACAGAGGCAAATGATGATTCGCTCCTGGCAATATCCCAGTTGTAGCGATGCTGATGCCTAAATCGGTATCAAATCCCAAACTCGCAGTGAAAAGTCAGTGAGCCATAAATGCATATGAAATAGCCGAAATGATGGGGCAACTTGCAACAAAATTAGCAAGTAAAAATGTATGCATACAAAATAACCGAAATGGTTGGGCAACTCGCAATAAAAAGCAGCGGGTAAATAAAACAAATAGACGAAATGATTGAGCACCGCGAAAAATAGCTGAAATGATTGGGCAATTGCGACTTTCGTGATATAAAAGCTGAAATGATAGAGCATCGCGGAAAGAAAAATATATAAAATGAAACTTTTTGCCCTACAAGTGAGATCACATCGATCCCTATATACAATCCAGGGGCACAAACAAAAAGGGAACCATACCTTCCCACCAGACTCCATCAGAAAAAGAAGCCAAATCTCGACGGTTCACAGACAGCCTAGAGATCACCAACAGCGTTCCTCCTCATTCCAACAGAATTCAGACGCGACAATCAACCTAGGAGCCATGGCAAAGTCCCTGTTCCAAATCTCGACGGTTCACAGACAGTCTAGAGATCACCAACAGCGTTCCTCCTCATTCCAGCAGGATTCAGACACGACAATCAACCTTGGAGCCATGGTAAAGTCCCTATTCCAAACCTCGACTGTTCACAGACAACCGAGAGAGCACCTCCTGGTCCCGTAGAACACAGCTAATGTCAATCCTGACCCCGGGGGAAACGCCCAGAGCAAATCCTGGTTCCGTAGAACACGACTAATGTCAATCCTGACCTCGTAGGAAACGCCCAGAGCAAATCCTAGTTCCGTAGAACACGGCTAATGTCAATCCTGACCCCGTGGAAAACGCCCAGAGCAAATCCTGGTCCCGTGGAACACGGCTAATATCAATCCTGACCCCATGGGAAATGTCTAGAGCACCTCCTGGTCCCGTAGAACACAGCTAATGTCAATCCTGACCCCGTGGAAAACGCCCAGAGCAAATCCTGGTCCCGTAGAACACAGCTAATGTCAAGCCTGACCCCGTGGGAAACGCCCAGAGCAAATCCTGGACCCGTAGAACACGGCTAATGTCAATCCTGACCCCGTAGGAAACGTCCAGAGCAACTCCTGACTCCATGAAATGCGGACAAAGTCAACCCCTGACTCCGTGAAATGCGGATACAGTCAACCCCTGACTCCGTGAAATGCAGCTAATGTCAATCCTGACCCCGGGGGAAACGCCCAGAGCAAATCCTGGTTACGTAGAACACGGCTAATGTCAATCCTGACCCCGTAGGAAACGCCCAGAGCAAATCCTAGTTCCGTAGAACACGGCTAATGTCAATCCTGACCACGTGGAAAATGCCCAGAGCAAATCCTGATCCCGTCGAACACAGCTAATGTCAATCCTGACCCCGTGGGAAACACCCAGAGCAAATCCTGGTCCCGTAGAATACGGCTAATATCAATCCTGACCCCGTGGGAAACACCCAGAGCAAATCCTGGTCCCATAGAACACGGCTAATGTCAAGCCTGACCCCATGGGAAACGCCCAGAGCAAATCCTGGACCCGTAGAACACGGCTAATGTCAATCCTGACCCCGTGGGAAACATCCAGAGCAACACCTGACTCCATGAAATGCGGACAAAGTCAACCCCTGACTCCGTGAAATGCGGATAAAGTCAACCCCTGACTCCGTGGAATGCGAACAAAGTCAACCCCTGACTCCATGGAATGCGGACAAACTCAACCCCTGACTCCGTGAAATGCGGACAAAGTCAACCCCTGACTCCGTGAAATGCGGATAAAGTCAACCCCCGGCCCCGTAGAACACGGCTAAAGTCAATCCTAAACAGCTAGAGTAAACTCTCAAACTCCCCGTCAAAGCAATGCTTTGACTCGGGAGCAGGTCAACTCAACAATCAGCGTAAATGTCGATCCCCAGTTTGTTGGGATGATGTGGACGAACGAAGATTACTGGGTCCCGAGCTCATTGTTCAGACAGTCGACAAGGTCCAAATGATTAGACAGCGCATTAAGACGGCTCAGGATCGACAGAAGAGTTGGGCGGATGCCAGCAGGAGAGCACTAGAATTTGAAGTCGGAGATCCCGTAATCCTGAAGATTTCCTCTACTCGTAGAGTTATCAGGTTTGGAGGTCGCGGGAAACTCAGTCCCCGTTTCATCGGACCTTTTGAGGTGCTAGAGCGAGTAGGAGAGGTGGCCTATCGACTTGTCTCGCCTCCGTCGCTAGCTGGGGTGCACAATACCTTCCACGTATCTCAGTTGCGGCGTTATATCCGGGATGGGAGTCATGTTCTGGACTATTCGGAGTTAGCTCGGGGCACTGACCTGTATTACGAGGAGCAGCCCACCACTATCCTCGACTGCAGAGAGAAAGTGCTGAAGAATAAAGTCATTCTGTTGGTCCGAGTGTCTTAGGGCGGTCGTTCCCCAGGGGAATCTACCTGGAAGCGTGAGGAAGATATCCGTGCACGTTTTCCACATCTATTTGTTTAGTGTTGTTGTTTCGTTGTCTCTTTTTAAATTTCAAGGACGAAATTTTTGTAAGGAGGGTATGATGTAAATTCCTTGTTCCATCAATAATTTTTTTCTAAAATTTTTCCAAGTCCCCTGAATATTTTCTATTTTTCCCGTTATTTCTGGAGGAATTTAGAATCCTTGTGTTTACTTTAATTCTCAAAATTTGATTTTTCCTAAACAAATAAAGCCCAAGACAAAATTTTAAATAAATAAATAAACCCAATTTCTTTACCCAGCCCACTTTCTTTTTCTTTACAAATCCCCTTATTCCCTAAATCTCCCGGCCCAAGCCCAGACACATACCCCTTCCAATGCCCGGCCCTTTGCCCCCGTACCGCACCCGACCTGTACCCGTACCCGACCCGTTTCCCTCTCTTCCCCACTCGCCAATTGCTTTCCCGCTTCTTTTTCCTATGTGCCCCACGTCGTCACTGCACACCCCACGCCCCCGTTCCTCATCGCCCCGCGTCCCAAGCTCCTCGAACCACGACCACGCACGCGCTCTCTCTCCCCTCCCTCGACCTCGTCTCCCTCACTCCTTCCCCATGTCCTTCCCGCTCCCCTCTCTCGAACCGGCACCCACGACCACGCCCACGCCCGAGATCTCCCTTCGCCTTCCTCCCTTTCTCCTCTCCTCTCTCCAAACACCAACCCTACTCAACCCATCCCCTCACCGAGCTCCCCTCCTCAAAGACACCGAGCCCCTCACACACACACACACACCCTACAACATCAACACCCACGCCCCCTCCCCCCGTCGCCTCCACTCCCCTTCATCACCAAACCACCCGACGCCGACGAGCTCCCCACTGCCCCTAAACTGCCTTGTTGACCCGAGCACCACTGTCATCACCTCCACCATTGACCACCACCGACCACCACCTTAACCCATCGCGATTCCTCACCTCGTCGGAGCCATCTCTGCACCGTCGCTACCCCGAGCTCCTCGATCCCTTCTCGACTCCACCTTCACTCATCACCACCGAGCTTGCCACCGCTGGCCACTCCTCCCCTGCACCGCTTCTCTCTCCAACTCCCATCACCTTCACCAACCCGAGCATCACCCGCTGCTTCCTCCCTCTCTCCTCGGCCACCAAGCACCCGAGTCGACCCCCTCGCTGCACCCTCTCCGGTAACCATCGCCTGCAAGCTCCGGCCATCCACCATCGCAGCCACCATCGTCAAGCTTTTCCTACAACCTCCGTCAACCTTACCGCACCTCGCCAACACAGACCCAAGCATCTCGAACCTTCACCCACCTCCACTGCCCACCGAGCTCGCCGTGCCGTGTTCAGGTCGCGTTCGTACCGTTCCCGCTGCCGTACCATCGTCAATAGGTCACCAGGCAAGTACCCTGCTTTCTTCATGCTAAATTGATCTATTACAATTCGAAATACTAATGAATTCCGTGTATACAATTCGTGCAAATTAATATGATGCAAGTATTTGATGCAAAACCCGAATGAAAAACTCCCATTAAATTGACGGAAACTGATAACATAAGTTGGCCCGTATAGTAATGAATATCATGTTATATTTTGGCTGAAAAATACAGTCGTTACTGACGTGATCGACCATCCCCATTTACGCCCGTTAAAACTAAAATTTTCCGAGTCTGAAACTTGGAAAAATCACAACTAATTGATTATAAATTAGAATGTTGCGTTCGAGGGCTCAAATAGAAGCTGACTCGATGGTCTAGAACCCCATAAGAGTTTTAATTTGTTTCTATACTGAAAAGACGATGGAAACTTGTGCGGAGTGCGGCTCTAGACTGCAGTCCAGAGCAGCACTGGCTGTTGATCCTCATCTTGTAATACTTACCCTCTACTGATTGAACATGTTATATTGCGTAATTCTATACCATAGCGAAGATGAAATAGTTAGATAACTAATGAAAGTGATTCATCCCTTTTCACTGTCATTTACTATTTAAACTGTATTTTAGATGAACATGACGTATAGCAGTCCCAAACAGGGACAGAACTTATACCTCATTGTTGTACAGTACATAACTTCTGACGTAGAGGCGCGATTGAATATCTGTTTGGTGCGTTCGAAACTTGATTGATAAACCTAAATTTTGTTCAGCTATAGAGTTGCCTAATTTTGATCCCAACAGGGTGAAAATTGTGTTGCGAAATGGACATTCAGTTCAGGAACTGAATTTCCAGCAGCGAACACTTAAAAATGAAACGGCTGTAACTTACAAACCCAAAATCCGATTGTCCTGAAATTAATTTTTTTGAACTGCCGACTGAGTTTACTTGCTACCACCTTTGTATCAATTTACTTAATTTCGAATGTATGATTTAATGCAATTTTTATAAGTTCATAAGATGCATAATAGCTCGTATTACACATGATTTGTTAACTGCATAAATGCACATATCTTACCCGATTGCCATACTTCTAGTGATAGTGCGCGTTATTATTCAGTGTACAACGCATTTTCGTGCATGAATGGTATCGGTTTAGGAGTGTCAAGTACGCCAGTGAAAAAGTGTATGATTCGTGACAGTGAACAATACAGTGAACAGTGACTAAAACCGTGCTATTGGTGCGTACTTGTATACGACTAGACCATACTCATAAATAGTGTAGACCTAGGAAAAGGGGGAAATCGAAGTGGAAAGAGAATTGTATTTAGCGAGGACAGTGATTTAGAGGATGATCATTCGAACAGCGATTCTTATATATATTAGGTTGGGCCTAGCGGTCCGGCTGACAGGGTTATGTCCCGGACGATAGTGGGCCGTAGTCTCGGGTATGTACGAGACCCTCGTTAAACATGATCCTCCTTTCCACAACTCGATTTCAAAAGTGACTTAGAGACCGATAGAGACACAGATCATACATTGCATCAGTTGGTGACATATTAATTACTTGCATTTTATCTCCAGTGTTATTACTTTCGTTTTCCTGTCTTTTGTTATCATTATGATATTGCTATTATGTCGCTCTGACGACCTTAGTATGCATGCTCAGTGATAGAGGTAGATCCGCCTGATTTCGAGGAGACTGTGAAGATCCAGACTAGTGAACCCGTTACACCTCTCCATTGATATTTCCGGTTAGTTGCCCTTTTACTTACTTCTATTGAGCTCAGATTTTTTTATATCCGATAGTTTTAGTGACTGCATTCTCTTTACCCATATTATATTTTACTGATTACCATATAATGCTAGAAGCCGAAATATGACTATGACAGGATCTTTCCTTGATCGTAGGAGCATGGCTGGCCTTGTCACCCTGGCATTCCGTATTTTGGGAAGCGGGGCGTGACACAAAGATTCAGGAAAGAACAAATTTAAAAAGAAAAAAGATGGAGTTTCTTCAAATCAAGAACTTAGTTTTTTAAAGAACCGGGTCCAAGATCTTCAAAAATAGTGATCTTGGCGATCTTTAATGGTCAAAACACCATTAAAAGAGGTTTAACCTCTCGGAGAAGATGGAGTTCATAATACTCCAAGAACTTAGTTCCTTCAAATCAAGAACTTAGTTCTTTAAAGAACCCAGTTCTTTAAAGAACCCGATCCAAGATCTTCAAATATAGCGACCTTGGTAATCTTTAATGGTTAAAACACCATTAAAAAAGGTTTAACCTCTCGGAGAAAATGGAGTTTATAATACTCCAAGAACTTAGTTCCTTCAAATCAAGAACTTACATCTTTAAGGACCCGATCCAAGATCTTCAAAATAGTGATCTTGGTGATCTTTAATGGTCAAAACACCATTAAAAAATTTTAACCTCTCGGAGAAGATAGAGTTCATAATACTTCAAGAACTTAGTTCCTTCAAATCAAGAACTTAGTTCTTTAAAGAACCCGATCCAAGATCTTCAAAATAGTGATATTGGTGATCTTTAATGGTCAAAACACCATTAAAAGAGGTTTAACCTCTCGGAGAAGATGGAGTTCATAATACTTCAGGAACTTAGTTCCTTCAAATCAAGAATTTAGTTTTTTAAAGAACCCAATTCAAGATCCTCAAAATAATGATCTTGGTGATCGTTAATGGTCAAAATACCATTAACGGTGATTTAAGTTCTCTAGAAATATCAGCATAGATTCAATCTCCAAAAGAACTCAGCGCCTCACGTAAAAAGCACGTGAGCGCTCAAGGCCAAGTTGTTTAGCGCCTCACGTGAAACACATGTGAGCGCCAAGAAAAGTTAGTGCTTAGCACTATTGGAGCGCCTCACGCAAAACACGTGTGAGCGCCACAAAAGCTAGTGCTTAGCACTATTATAGTGCCTCACGTGATATACACGTAAGCGCTATAGACAACTGAGTGCGTAGCACTGCTGGGTTTTACAGAAACTCAATCTTAGCCCAAATTGGCTAAGCATATATTTATGATATCCAAATTGATATCCAAACTGATCTCAGTCTCAAATATGACTAATGATCTCTCATCGATGATATCCAAAATGATATACATCCCATATTTCCTAAGTTAATCTTAGTCTCAAATATGACTAATGATTCTTAGATGATCCACCATGATCTTTTC
The DNA here is from genome assembly GCA_030015575.1 of Agapanthus africanus. NCBI lineage: Eukaryota > Viridiplantae > Streptophyta > Magnoliopsida > Asparagales > Amaryllidaceae > Agapanthus > Agapanthus africanus. Next base: position 741,909,984 of record CM057337.1, read on the forward strand.
CTTCAAATACGGGGTTCGGTTTAAGGGTACATCTCTTCATACCTCTGATATATGTCATTGTAATTCCTCAACGTCTTCAGAGAGGTGGTGAGTCCCGATGACCAACAACTTCTCTTAATGCACTTCCAAATTGATGTGCATGCCTCAAATCGGATCGTGCCCCAAATTGGGCACATTCCATATCAACATCGTTCACTTTGTCAAGTACGTGCACGCAAGTTGAATGATGGACTGAAATGTCCCTAAACTAAATATTCTCCCCCAATACGGCGATAATGGACCGAAAAGTCCTTAAACTAAATATTCACCTCAATCATGGCAACCCAATCCTATCCCAAATTGGCTAAGCTTATGTTTGTGATATCCAAACTGATATCCAAACCGATCTTCATTCATATCTCCTAAGTTAATCGTAGTCTCAAATATGACTAACGATTCTTAGGTCCATCACAATCTTTTCCCTCAAATACGAGATTCCATTTAAGGATGCATCTCTTCACACCTCTGATATATGTCGTTGTAATTCCTCAACGTCTTAAGAGAGGTGGCGGGTCCCAACGACCAACAAACTTCTTTCGTTAATGCACTTCCAAATTGATGTGCACGCCTCAAATCGAATCGTGCCCCAAATTGGGCACATTCCATATTAACATCGCTCACTTCATCATGTAACAAATACACGTGCGCGCAAGTTGAATGATGGACCGCGATGTCCTTAAACAAATATGTTTCGCCCTGCGGACTGTCTCCATAATGACTACCGTATACTATCCATGGGCTATTCATATATGATCTAATGATCAGTTGAGCCTATATACTCATTGTTTCTAAGTTGATCTTAATCCCAAATATGACTAAGGGTCCTTAGATCAAACCCAAATATCCCGTGAACTGATGGACCTCATTTATATGAGATCCGCGTCCTATGTTCATCCACGTTGGCAAACCAAACTACCAACGTGGACCTCGTAAAGCAAATCCTTGACCCAAAACCATATCTCAAATATACGGATTTGGACTAGTCCGCGCCCTACGGGCGACGACAGAAACTAGTCTCCGTATACAATCCACGGGCAACCAAAACAAACAAAAACACACATGACACGAAGTGAACTTCCGGAGCAGGAGAAAGTGGTTATCGCGATGCGGTAACGTAATTAACTGCAGGGGCTTGCGCCTGCAGGGAAGAGCGTCCCCGCAATCAAAAACCCCTCGCAAAATAAGGGGGAATCTGACGAAGTCACGCTACAACGGCCGCATCCATCCAAATCTTCGATATACAGTGTCATAAATCAACTTGGCATCTTCGGAGAGCTGGATGGATAAATCCAAATAGTATCTGCCCCCAAATTCGGGCAGGACGATCCATCCTAGTTTGTCTCTGTTTTCGGCGGTGAACACCACCCAAGAAGCATACTCCCAAAAAGGTGGACGCGCAGGGGCATCATGCTCATTCATGGAAGAAACTCTATGGGAAGTCGTTCTTTTAGCAAAAACCAAAAGAATGGTGAAGGATCTACAAGCATGTCCGACAGTCAGGTGGAAAAGCCTACTTGAACCTGAAATTATCGAAGGAATGCTGAAACCATGTCCCGTACCGAAAATTGTTGACGAGAGGAAAAACCCCTAAGTCAAGCCTTCGAAGTCTTCGAAGAAAAAGAAGAAGACCAAGAAGCCTGTGCAACCTACCGAGTATGACGAAAAGCGCACAGATTTACAAAAATACATTAACGTGCTGGAGGAGTACAACTAGAAGGCGCGGACACCAGTCACGCTCGAAGAATTCCTTAAGCATATTCTTGAGGACGAACATAGTGACAATGATGAAGAAAATGACTCATCGGAAGACACCGAAGACCGTGTAGCAAGTTGTCGCATGGTCTCCTATTCATCATTATATGACGAAGAAGCTCCCTCAGCGTCAGAAAACAACACAGAAGAACTGGGGGCAGAATTGGCTCTAAATCCCCAGAACTGCCAGAAGAAGACCCGGTTGAGAGGCTACTTAATGAAACCTTTCAAAAAGCAAAGTTAACCAAGAACGAGAGACAGCCATTTATGAAAAGGCTAAGCGTCAGCGTCTGAGTAAAGAAGTTACGGTGAGGACGAGTCATAAAATACTCCAACTAAATCAAAGCACACCTGCTACAAATAAGAGCATGATCAAAACAGAGAAGCGGTTCGCCAAAGCCCTGTCAATGGGGATGAAGCCGCCACCTCTCGTAAGGAACACTCCCGGGGTCATATGCCTCGATGGATAAGATGCATGCCCAATCTACTGCCTATATCATCGGAGGGTCATCCACCTCACCGAGGAATGCAGTGCCTTCAAGAAGTGGTTGCAAGGATACGTTGCCCATCAAAAATACTTCAAGAGGATGAAGCGCAAAGCTCGTCGACGACAAATAGTGTGACAAATGCATATGAAGAAACGACAAGCAACTGTCATATGGTTGGGACCAGTTCGGAAGGGGGAAAACCTCAAGTTCTTACTTTCGGGAGTAATTCTGAGAACGAAACACCCCTCAGCCTTCTCTTCAAAGACTCTGCCTCCAAAAAAGAAGAGGAGGAGAAGAACTGCAAGAATATTCAGCTGTGTAACCGCAGGCTGTCTGAGAAGAATCTCGGACCTACAAACAAGGGTTTGAACAAACAAGACAAGAGGAAAGGGAAAATCTTTGAGGAAATTGCCCTCGATGAAGAAGCAGTTAAAGAGCTCGCAGCAAGGGACCCGCCTAAGAAAAACAAGGTGGATTACAACGTCCTAGCACATCTTAGGAAAATACCCTCGCAACTGAGCATATTGGATGCTCTCCTCCTATCCAAAGAGTCACGGGATTCCCTGATCAAGGTATTACAAGAGCCCGATCAGTTCCAAGCTTTCCTCGCAGAAAAGAAGATGAAAGATGAACTGGCAGAAGTCCACACGGACGATATTACACTCAGCGATGAGGATCTCCTCCTTGGTACGTGCGAACATAATCGCCCGTTATACGTCACTGAGTACTGCTACAACATCAAGATAGGGAAAATCCTTGTCGACAACGGATCATCCATTAACCTTCTCAACGTGAGAGTACTGAAGGAGATTTACATGAACGTTCAGCACCTCGCCCGAGATAAAATTACCATTTTCGGGTTCGACTCACAGTCGTCACGGACACTTGGGTCCATAATACTAACGCTGCGTTTCGGGCATCTCGTCACTGACATCAAATTTCATGTCATTGATGCCAAGACTTGGTATAACGCTTTGCTCGGCAAGTCTTGGTTACAGGAGTACAACGTCATCCCTTCTACACAACATCAGTGTATGAAGTATTTCAAGGATGGTTCGAAGTACACCGTCACAGGAGAGCTAAACCCGTTCTTGGTAAACGAAGTCCGAAAATATGAAGACGCAAAGTACTTCCTACCAGACTTCAAAGATACGGAAAGGTGTCATAAGCCGGAGGATAAACAGAAGGTCGTTGCCACTATCCCGATCTTTGGGAGCGATACCGAGGAAGATGATGAAATAGTCTACTCGAGGCAACCCCAGAAAGAAAATAATAAGCCTGGACCATATACCCCTGTTTTGGTCTTTGGCAGCGACTCTGAGGACGATGCCAACGCAGTATTCTCTATCCGCCCGTCAATGCAAACCTTCGCCGGAACAGATCAGAGTTTACAAATTACAATGGCTCTGACTCAGTATTACAAGGAACTCGACGCGCTCAATACATACAGCGTACAAGAACTATAAACTTTCTACGTGCCTCCTAAGCGAAGAGGTGAAAAGACGATCCTTTTCTACTAATCTACGGAGACCAAAGTAGAAAAAGAAGTCTGACATGGTGCCGATTTTGCACTCGACAGGCTTCAACCAATCCATTTTCCAAGATACTAAACGGAGAGATTGAAAAGACTGTTAAGATGCCAAGGTGTACCCCTCGAACAAACTATTCGACAAGCCCAATTCTACAAAAAGATTTGGGATAGTCCTGAGACTCGGCGGAAGATGCTCAATGGGAAGATGGAAACAACCGGGCTTGGGTATGTTTGGTCCAAGAAATAGGAGCAAATCTACGGTTGCCGCGTCGTAAACAGCTCAAGTGAAGCGGAAAATGCTCTTCCAAGTAGCTATGACGTCGAATCGGAGCGAGATCCCGCTCTAAGAACGTTAAGTCCGTCGCTTGAGGAACAAATCGACAAGTTAATAAAAGAAGCCTGCCAAACGAACCGGGACAATCACATCCGCGAAATGGCCATTTATGAAAAGGCCAAAACGCGGTGTTTTCATCAACAATCAGTGGAGAAAGTAAACAGTAACGCTCTTCATCCCCGGCCCACTATATGTTCTCACGGAAAGGGAAAGCCCTGAAATGGAGGCAAAAGTAGGGCAAAGAATGCATACAATGTTCGAAGACAACAAAGCGGATCCAAGACGCCGTGCAATCGAGAAAAACTCGATTGGAGCCCGTCCTTTATAAAGAAGATGGGTCAGGAATACTCTTTCCCTCAAGACAAAACAAGGAAAATATGCAACCTTGTCATGAAGCACCAAATGATGACACATCTGGAGTCTCGGCATCCCGAACAAATAAACGAGGTCCATCATCCGGATTATTGCTCTTATCACCGAGTAATAGGTCACCCTCTTAAAGACTGCTTCACCTTCAAACACTGGGTAGAAGACCGGTATCGACAATGCAGGTTTACATTATCCGACAGCTGGAAGGTAACCTCGCAGCAAAAGCACAAGCCAAAAAGGACCTATACTATCAGGATAGGACCAACTCAACATCAAAAAAGGAAGCGAACTCGTACCTGCCATATGATAACATTCTCAAAAGAAGAAGGGCGCAAGACTATGAATAACCTCTACAGGTGCTTCGCAAATGAAGACAAGGACGACATGATCTCAAAGTTTCCACCAGCACCAAAAGAGCTGGAAGACAGGCCACGGCTGACAACCTAAGAAAAATTGACTTAGAGACGGAAAATAATCTGAGACCGACATTCGTCGATGAACTGCTATATGAAAAATGGGTAGCCACGTTAAAAGATGTGCTTATGCAGTATAAAGATTGCTTCGCCTGGAACTACTCTGAAATGTCGGGTCTAGATCCAAAGGTGGCAGTATATAAATTGGCTATATCACCGCGAATAAAGCCAATCAAACAAGCACCGAGAAGGATGCGACTCGAACTTAAGATGAGCATCAACGCTAAGGTCAAGAAACTAATCAACTCCGGCTTCACCCAAGAAGTTCAATATCCCGACTGGATCGCTAACATTGTTCCAGTAATAAAGAAAAATAGGACGGTGCGCATCTGCGTGGACTTTCGGGACATCAACAAAGCTTACCCGAAGGATGACTTCCCAGTACCTGTTACCGAACTGATGATCGATAACATGTCTACCCATGAGGTCTTCTCCTTCATAAATGGATGTTCAGGATACAACCAAATAAAAAAGCATCCTGAAGATCAAAAGCATACTGCCTTCCGAACCTCGCTGGACATATTCTGCTATAAGGTAATGCCCTTCGGCTTGAAGAACGCTGGCGCTACCTACCAGAGGGCCATGATAAAGATCTTTGATGACCTCATACACGAGATCGTCGAATGCTACATCGATGACCTTGTGGTAAAGAGCAAATCTCACGAGGAGCATTGGGAACATCAAAAAATAGTGTTCCAATGTCTTCGGAAGTATAATCTGAAGATAACTCTCTAAAATGCGCGTTTGGAGTTTCCTCAGGCAAATTCCTAGGATTCATCATACGTCACCGATGTATCGAAATCGACCCCTCAAAGATCAAGGCGGTTATAGAAATGCCCACGCCAAGAACTCTCAAACAACTGCGGTCTCTCCAAGGAAAGCTCGCGTATATCCGGCGGTTCACAGCCAACCTCTCCGGAAAATGCCGTCCCTACAGTCATTTGATGAAGAAGGGGACCCCGTTCGTCTGGGATCAAAAGTGCTAAAATGCATTGGACACAATCAAACAATACCTGCAAAATTTGCCGGTATTGACCTCTTCTGTTAAGGGAAAACCCCTTTATATACAACGGCCCTTGAGGGTTCTCTAGACGCATTGTGGGCATAAGAGAATGATCAGGAAAGGAGAGAGCTCTATACTATTTAAGTCAAGTTCTCCTAGGGGCAGAAAAAAAACTATTCCCCCATCGAAAAGTATTTCCTGGCACTGATCTTCGCAATAACGAAATTCAGACATTATGCCTTGGCAAATGAGGTCCATCTCATATCAAAAGTGGATTCTCTCAAATATCTAATGTTGAAGGCCATACTAACAGGAAGGCTTGCTAAATGGGCCCTCCTTCTGATGGAGTTCTCGATAACTATAACACCCGAGTTCATTTATACCAATTCCAGTTTCCGTATTCACTTATCCATGGTATTTTTCTTGATTTAGCGTATTTGGGTGCGAATGGTATTTTACAGTTTACTTCGCATTCGACCCGCTTGCTTGAACCTGTTTAATTCTTATTTATTGATTACCTTGACTTGTTGCATGGGCACGTGCGTCTCATGATTAGTACATGCTAGCATTTTTACCTGGTATCATATCTTTTATCATATAACATTCTAGATCACAGAAAATAATTTAAAATTGCATTTCATAGCCTGCTTGATACCCCAAACCCTGTAGTAGCATCCGCGCATCTTGTTCTCGTCCCGTTCAGTGAAACGGACATATTTGGATGGCTACGCGCACATACGTGCATCCGTTCTTGGGGGTACGCATTTTCGTTACCTGAGTACTTGTTTTAAAATTTGGACGTCGCATATATTTTTCATATTTTTAATCTGAATTTTTAGACCCGACCCGGACATGTTTTGGAGTGAGTTTGTATTTGCCAAAATCTCAAAACGGGTTAATATTATAATATTATAATCTTATTTCCTCTTAACGTTTTCTTTAACTAAGAATAAATATTTTAACTTAAACATTAATCTCACAGTCTCTCTCTCTCCCCCTCTTTCTTTATATAAATATTTTATATATATTATATATTTTTTAACTAAATAATCTTAACCATCTCTCTCTCTCTCTCTCTCTCGTTACTCACACCCATGTTTCCTTCTCTTCTTCCTTTTCAAAATTTTTCGCCTACCTGCACCAACAAACCTAACCCATCGCTTGCGGGAAACCCTACGTCACCGCACTCCCCTCGTTCACCCTCATCGCCGCCGATCTCCCTCGTCGGCCTCGTTTTCACCTCCCCGTCTTCCTTCTCTTCTCCTCCTTTCATTCCCGACGACCCACAACCACCGTAACCCATAACCCGAACCTTTAGCTCCCTGCAAGCAGACCCCAGCGCCGACGACCCGTCACCTCGTCGTCGTCGTCTCTCCCCAACACCATAGCCTCCCCCCTGCACATCCCAAGAACTCTGCAAGAACCGAGCCTTCACCTCCTCCTCGCCATTTTCTTCTCCTTCTTTATCATTCCTGAGCCCTTCACCTGCACCGCCATCGCCGGCGATCCCTCGTCGCCGCCATCCTCACCTTCTCACCGACCTCTCCTCTTCTCCTCCTCTTCCAGCAACTTCCTCTCTCTTCTTCCCTGGATGAGCAGTGCTTGCAACTCTCATCCCTGCAAACCCTAACCCCACTGCCATCGCCGGAAACTACTAACTCCGGTCACCCTCCTCAGGCAAACCATCAACCCATCTCTTTTAACCCTGCAGCCACCATCTCCCTTCAAACCCCAAACCTGAGCACTCTTCAAACCCTAGATCAAGCCATCGTCGCCGATTCCACCGTTCATCGCCGTGATCTTCGCCTGCATCCCTTGCCGAGAACTTCAACCTTAGCCAAGCAAGCCCAGAGCCGAGAAGACCCAGACCCGAGCCTGGTTCAGGCTGTGACCTCACGTGTATCGTGTTCATGTCTCCGTGTCATTTCCGTTATCATCATACTCGAGGCAAGTAAAACTTGCTACATGCTATCTATAAGATTTTATAACTATTTATTTGAATAGTAAACTCATAGATCGAATCTAAAGTCACATGTTCCAATTTAACAGTTCGAGGTTCCGTTTATATCTTTTAGATTCAGAACTTGAAACATACCCGTTGCATTTTAGTTTACTATACCTAGTAACCACATCTGTATTTTAAATCACATAATAACTATTTACATAGTCTATGGTACCCTTTTATAGTTTTACTCTATTGGACACCCGTGTGCATCTTTAACCTGTTTTAGAAACATTTGCATCCCTAGATCTTTTAACCCATAATAACGAGAGTTTAACAATCCATATTTGTTTAAGTGTATGATACTTAATGTCGGAACCATAACCCTAACTCAAATCTATAACCGTACATCTATATAGTTTATTCTGTACCTACTGGCATATCATACTACATGTTCCAGTTTATTATTCTGTTAGTATCCATGCTTGTTTATTTATACCCATGCCAATGTTGATTTGAGTATGAGCACCCACATGACATCTTGTGCATCCTGACATGACTTGTTACACTTCCTACTTGACACGACATGGAACTGTGCACCTCTCGACATGACATGATACCTATATACTACCTGGCTTGACCTGATGTACCATGGCTTTACCTGTTATCTAATCTTGTGCCAATGCCAACAAACCTGACCTGTTGTCCTCACGGACCGTTCCTGTTGTCTATCCAGACAAACATGTACCTACCTGATCCTGTGTTGGCATTAGCTCTAGATTATTTAATACCTAACTTGAACACATATGACTTGGGGGTATGGGGAAATCAATGATGAAACCTGACTTGTAACTCGACAGTTTTATACCTGTTCTGATCAGACTTACGGACTAGGCCAGCCCCGGAGTGATGCTACGGACATCACTCGTCATTACCTACCATCCTTTACTGCCTTGCGGCACATCTCGGGTTCAGCCTGAGAGTCATAGACCGTGATTCCGGGCACGCACGGGATACTATTGAGTTACATCGATGATTCATCAAATTGATTTCAAAGACTTGAGAGTAGTTAACCAATAGACCAGTTTAGATTACTCACTACGCATTACCCCACTGTCCTTACTTATATCATTGTTATGCTTGTTTTATCATTTATACTCATACTTTCATATATTGCTACCCCTGTTTATATTTTTGTTTGATGTTATGACGCGCTGACGTCTGGGTTTTGCATGGCCCAGATCCTCTACCTTTGTTGCAGACTGATCAGGAGTATTGCCGCTGTTAGACCGAGCGGTGAAGATCCTGTTGGTATGCAGTTTTACTTTCTAGGTGTTTCATTTATTGTATCTTTTGCTTCCGCATATTATCATTTCTTGACTCATTTATTCTGGCTCATGGACATGTACTGGATAGTTTAGTTTACTTTCCTGTTTTTGATATCTCTGCAGCCGTAATGTGACTGTGGAAGGATATTTCCTATCCACAAGTAGCATGGTTGGCTATGTCACGTGCCCATCTTAGCGTACTCTGGGAAGCGGGGCGTGACAATAACGTATCGTCCTCACAAAGCAGTGAAAGGGTAGGCCATTGCCGACGTTCTAGCGGAGCATCCGATACCAGCCGACTCCCACTTAAATTGCAAGTTGCCAGACGAACATGCGTTTGATTTGATTGAAGAAGAAAATGATTACCAATGGAAACTCTACTTCGATGGAGCATCTTCCTTGAAGCAGCGAAAGCAGAACACCCCTATAATCAAAGTCGGGGTGGGCCTTATCTTCATGACTCCGCAAGGAGGGATATTGCGTTATGCTCTCCTTAACAGAGCCAAGGACTAATAACAAAGCTGAATATGAAGCTTTGATAGCAGGTCTCGAGATCGCTATCGACATGGGAATCAAAGACCTCCTCATATATGGAGACTCCCAGCTGATCGTCAGCCAAGTAAATGGCGACTATCAGATATTCAAGCCAGAGCTGATAAAGTATGGAAAAAGAATGCAGCAACTGCTAACACAAATCCTTGCCTATACCCTGGAAAGTATACAACATGCGGAAAACAGCAAGGCAGATGCATTGGCCAAATTGGCTAAGGAATTGGATGATGAAGATCTTGATGGTGTGAGGATCATTGTGTAAAGCCGCAGGGTTCTCACGCCAACAAAAATATCTTCGGAAGACCTACTAAAGCCATCCGAAGGAAAAGAAACGACCGAACAAGTAACCCTTCAAATAGAGGATGAATAAAAGGTCAAGGACTGGAGGGAAGTCTTCATAGACTACTTTAAGTCCCAACGAATGCCCGGAAATGCGTTGTTTAGACATCAGCTCATAAAAAGAGCTTTGTCTTTCTCCTTCGTCAATGATACTCTATATAAGAGATTGTTCGACTGTCTATAGCGAAGATGCCTGGAGCCGAAGGAAGCAAAGAAAGTCGTCCGAGAAATACACGACGGACTCTGTGGTTCTCACCAAGCTGGACTGAAGATGAAGCTGAAGATAAAAATAATGGGTTACTATTGGCCCACAATTATTCAGGATTGCCTCGGATATGCGAAGCAGTGTCACTGGTGTCAAATTCAGGGGGACTTCATCTATCAATATCCAAATCCGCTACACCCAACAGTGGCTAGCTGGCCGTTCGAAATGTGAAGAACCGATATAATTGGCCCTATCAAACCAGCGTCCTCTAAAGGACATCAGTTTATATTGGCAACGACCGATTATTTCTCTAATTGGGCGGAAGCAGCACCACTAAGGGAGATGAAGACGGAGAATATCCTCCACTTCTTCAGATCCCACGCCATCTATCGGTTCGGAACTCCACGACGGATAATCTCGGAAGATAGGCCAACTTATAGGAGTTATAAAATAAGTCGCTTCGCACAGCAGTATAAAATAGATTGGAGATACTCTTCGGTCTATAATTCTCGAGCCAACAATCTCGCTGAAGCATTCAACAAGACCTTGATAAAGATTATAAAAAAGACGGTGTCCAGAAAAAAAGACGGTGTCCAGAAGGCTGCATGAAGCTCTTTGGGCATACCGAACAACGTTCAAGACGGCCACGAATATAACACCATACGCGTTGGTGTTTGGAACGGAAGCAGTGCTCCCGTTGGAAAAGAACTCTCCTCTCTACGAGTAGCAGTTCGACGTGCTGACAGATGAAGAAAATGCTCATCTTAGGCTTGAGGAGCTCAACGCCCTCAACGAAACTGGCCTTATAGCAAAGCAAAATCTGGAGGCTCACAAGACAAGGACAACCCAGTCATACGAAAGATTGACCAGGCCGAGAACATTCCGCCAAGGCGAACTCCTGCTACTCGACAAAAGACCAATGATCCCTAATTGTGCAAAACGGGGGAAATTCGAGCCGAACTATAAAGGCCCGTACATCATAGACAAAGTCTACCAAGATAGAGCCTACCTGCTCATGGATATGCATGGCGAAAGACCCTTCCAGCCAATAAACGGCCGATTCCTCAAAAAATACTACGCTTGACGGGTCACGATGTAGGTCAATGACAAATGACGACGCATGTGTCCGCTCGCTATCTTCCTGAGTCAAAACCCTGAAAGTAGTATCCAAAAGCTATGTCGCCTAAAAAATGGTGATAATAGACCAAAACATTCTTAAACTAATATTCGTCCCAAAAATGGGAACGATGGACCGAAACGTCCTTAAACTAATACTCGCCTCAAAAATGGTGATAATGAACCGAGATATCACTAAACTAATAATGACCGAAACGTCCTTAAACTAATGTTGGACCGAGAAGTCCTTAAACTAATATTCATCCGAAAACGGGAATGTTGGACTGGAACGTCCTTAAACTAGCATTTCGTCCCAAAAATACGGCGATAAAGGACCGTCATGTCCTTAAACTCATACGTTTAGCCCTACGGCGAATCCCCATGTCGAATACCGTACACAACCCACGGGCATAAACGATTCATAACTCTCCTGGGTCCCACATGATATAGTCCTTTGAAGAAGACCGGAGCCTACAGCTAATGGTGCATTACCTTACAAGCCACAAAAAAATGGTATGTCCACAACCAAAATGGGCACAAGCTGTTGGGTTATCCTAACGCTCTAGCTATCATCCGTTGCGGTTTGCGGAACAAAATTTTTCTACGAGTTTAAAAATGGCGCTAGAATAACCCAATTAAACGGATCTTTTCATAAACCTAACTAGCTAAACTATGAGTGTTATCTAGTATGATAAGAAAGCCTCACCAAACGATCAGTGTCCTTCGGTCTTCTTTCTTCATCATGTGCTCCTAGTGGCCACCTTGGACATGCTTGATCTTCTTTTCCCGCTCCATCGGTTCTCCGGGATCAAGCTTATTCTTCGGTCCTCCTTTGTCATAGATGATCCACCCGAGAGATGTGATCCATGGCTCTAGCTCTTAACTAAATATCAATAGGAGCAACTAGAGAACTTGGGTTGCTAATCTAAGTTGTCTAAGATGTAGTGTGGAGTTCTATGTGTTCTACTATCTCTATATAGCCTCTTCTCTTGTTTCTCAACACATGAGAGTGTAGAGAAGGGGAAGATGATGAAGGTGGAGGAGCTCAAGAGAAGGAGATGAGGGTGAAGCAAATGGTGAGAGCAAGAATGAACAAAATGAGCAAGCATATGAGAGAAATTCAATCACAATGGTTTTGTGTTTGAATTTCCATGAATAAACAAGTGTAACCATGCTTCAATAGTTGCCACAAATGAATAAAGAATTCATTTGTCAACTATTGAAGCCATGGCTCTCACCATACCCCCCTCCTTCAATTTCCACCTCATTTCCATTTATCAATAAATGGAAAAATCCATGATGAGCTATCCACCTTCTAGAAGGTTATCCGTAATAAAACACGGATAACAGTCTACTGTATATACATACCTGCATTCGGATAAAAACACGAATGCCCAAAGAGATAGAATAACACGAAGAACGTAATACTAGAATATACATATCGAAATACATATATGTAAATTATTAAATCAATACCTGATTTAATAATCCGGCTCAAACCCAAGCCAGCTAGTATTACCAACTGTCCGATCGAAAGTCCGGGTATAAAGTACATCAATCGATCAGAATCCTGCACGTATCCATTACGGCTACTACATCATTTCACCTGAATAAGGGAGACCCTCTGTGTGGGACTCTAAAGACTCGACAGTACGCCGACAGTGAATTACTGGATAAATCCATAACCACATGCGTGTCAGCGGTACTAGCTGTACGTAACGGCTACCCGGGTACCTGTCGAAAAGGAAGGCCGACGAGCAAACTCGTCTGGATCCCTACGGAGCCTATCCGTGACAATCTCCGTAAAGTCCAGTCTCTTTTTCTGAGAGTATCGCATACCAGGTCCAGGGGGTGGTAAACGTCAAACCCTAATAACCTGATAATTCGTGCTGATGCGGCTCAGGACCAATCTAGGAAACTACTGATCAGCCTATCAGTAAATCCCAACTGCCTTGGCCAAGGTCTTATGGTCCTGACCAATCTAACACAGTGCGATATCGACTCCCTATACCGGGAGAGACGAATCCCCGACAATCGCTCACTGCCTCCATGTGGCTAGGGACTGTACCCGACCAAAACATGTTTGCACGACTCAGTAGAGCCGTGGTAGGGTAGTGATCAAAGCACAGTGGGAACTCACATGAGACAAATGACGATCTCAGGTCTAAAGACTAACCTATACTCATGTCACCTGAGAACTTCCATCTGACGATAGGTATAGTACTATCTGGAAGTTCTCGGCGAGTCCGTCCGGTGTACTCACCCCCAGTGAGCACCTGTATACGATCTTAGGTGCAAAAGACTAATGGTTCCGGGACCGTACCATCGTCCCTCGTCGGGGTCTAGAAACGTATATGTTAGTTATATGTATGTCCTAGAGGCCATTATTGTACATATGATGTATATTATAGTGGATGCTTGGACATATATAAGGAGGACTTTCTTGCTCGACATGATAGTATGCTATCCGGTTGCTCATTATCTTAACATGTACACTAATTTTCTCTCTGTTACATGTTGATAAAGCCCTTAGAATGACTACTAGACTGCCGGGATTATGATGTAGATCATACTAGTGGGGCCAGGGTAATCGGTAAGTACATCCTTCAATTTTTCCTGGTCGTGGGAGTATCGAGACAGGACATCGATATTCCAGAGTAGACTAGCGTATACGCTTCTCGACCCATGTGATGGGCGATGGATGATCCCATATCCATAGGTGTTTGACATCAGAGATGGTATACAGGTGCTCAATGGAGACTGGGTACACTGAACAGTCTCGCCGAGAACTCCTAGATGATATTATACCTCACGTCAGATAGCAGTTCTCTGGTGACACTGGTACAGGTTAGTCTGTAGACCTGAGATCGTCATAGACTCTTGTGTGATTCCCACTGTGCTTTGATTTCCACCTTATCACGTTCAAGAGAACGTGCAAAACGGTTATTTTTGGGTACAGTCTCGAGTCACATGGAGGCAATGAGCGATAGGAGGAGATTTCGTCTCTCCCGGTATTGGGGGTTGATGTTGCGCTATGCTCGATTGGCCATAACAGAAAATCCCTGACCAGGGTTGCTGAGATTTACTGGTAAGTGTTATCAGTAGTTTCTCGAATCGTTATGGGCCTCACATCGGCATGACTTATCAGGCTATTGGGGTCTGACGTTTACCACCCCCAGGCTGGATATGCGACATATCTGACCGGACTGTACGGTAGTGTTATTTATTGGATTCGCAGGAGTATGGACAAGCTTGCTTGTTGATCTTCTGATCACTCAATACCCGTGAAGCCGTTACATCCAGCTAGTACCGTTGACGGCTTATGGGTGTTTGATATGATCATCACCTACTGTCGGCATATTGACGAGTCTTTAGAGTCCTACACGGAGGTTTCCTGGCTCAAGCGAAATGAAATAGGAGCATATATGTGATATGTGTGGGATCGAGATTAATACGTGTATGTGATACTGTATTCTATTCTCGCGATATGTGATATTGGTCGGTTATATCAGATATAGCCGGGTTATCGAATCAAGTGTTGATTCAATAAGTTGATACAAATAATATTAGTCAGTTATATGTGATATAGCCGGAATTAAATCAAGTGTTGATTTAATAATTTAATATATAATTATATATTTGATATATTAATTTACATTAACTAATATTAGCTCACTTAAGCATTGCTTTTTCTCACTTGTGTGCACTTAATATATATGTGATATATATTAATGTGTCATGCTTGTTGCTACATGCTACATGGGTGTATGAGACTCACACCATGGTTATGATAATGTGGGGTTTATTTATTTAAAGTAAATCACTAATTAGTTGGAAATTAGTTACATGGTTTGAGCTTAGTGGAAGCTTGTAGAACCATTGATTTAGTCCACTAGTTTTGTTTTACATTAGATATTTATTAACCCAACCATTACCTTAAGCCATGGTTAAGTCTCTACAAGAGTTGGTATGAGATATCATCTCACCCATGGTTGCTATTCTCACTCATGAGATTCATTATACACTATATTTTTCTCCATGGTTGCCTTTCTTCATCTCCTTCCTCAAGCTCTCTAGCTTTTTAGGAGGTGAAGAAAATTAGTGAGAAAAATATTTCTAAAGTGAGCAAAATTCCTACTTCATCAATCTACACTAAACTAACCATTTAGTTTAGGTTGTTTGCTTCACTAATTCCTAATCAGTGAAGAGGTAGCTGGAGTTAGTGTCTCCTCGACGTAGATCATCTTCGGCCTCGAATACTTCAAGAAAGTTTGTTTCTTTCATCTTGTGGAGCCCTACTAGAGTC
This sequence comes from Agapanthus africanus, assembly GCA_030015575.1. NCBI lineage: Eukaryota > Viridiplantae > Streptophyta > Magnoliopsida > Asparagales > Amaryllidaceae > Agapanthus > Agapanthus africanus. The sequence goes on from CM057337.1 coordinate 741,925,761, forward strand.
CGGGAGATCACTACTTGGACCGATGGGACTACTACACGGAGCTTTTGAAGTGAAGAACCAGTCTACAAAGGTTGTATTCCTCATTCACTTAGATGTAAAGTTGTTTACATGCTAGTTTCGTCTAATTCTCTAGTTAAGATTCTAGGTTATGGTTCTTCAGCGCTCCAAATTTTTGAAAACGGCATGGTCGATACCTCCCGAAACCCAGTGGTCGTTCTAAGAAACCCAGCAGTGGTATCAGAGCCATGTTAGAGAATTAGACGATATTTGTAGAATTACGAAACCGAAACAACTCCGAAACTTCGAAACAAAAATCTTAGTTTCTGTCGAATTTTTCAGAGTGTCAAATTTTTTTTAAGCAATTGCAGAATGTTGCATATGATGTAACATGAACACGAGACCAAAACGAACCCATTTCGCCGGATTTTACCCGACGAAATACTTGGAAAAACCAGCCCCACCGGTTTTCTGGGCTCATTTTTGCTTCGTTTTGGTGTGGTGTTCCAGTCTCTGGGTTTTGGTATTTCAGGTGTTGTTTGTTTTTACTGAGATTGCATGTGATTTTATCTTTGTGTAAAGGCAATTCGGAGTGCTTCGTAGTCGTAATTCTAACATCGTTTCGGGCAATTTTAGACAACGTTAAAAAGTTCGAACGAATATCGATAACCCATTTTCTCCCATGCTGGAAATTTTCCAAAAGTTGGATTTTTCGAAGTTTAAAATCTTCAGAAAATCATGCAGATGATTCTATGGACCCTCTAGAAGAATGAAACCCTAACTCGATCCTATGACCGCCGGAACCGCTGCCAAACCCTAGGTTTTGCGGTAGTTCCGCGACTCCATAGGTGAGACAAGGGTTGGCCCTTCTACGGTTGGTCCATAGATGTTGTGGCATGTTCTAGGTATTCTTAAACTGTGCTCAAGTGTTGAGCCATTTGGGAAATTTTGGGAATTCGTCGACTCGATCGAAAAGTTTAATATCGTCTAACTATCTGTGAATTATGATACAATATTTGGAATCCACAATAATTTGTTTTGTGAAAACTAATTTGATTTTTATAAATCTAGCAATTCAGTCTCATTTGATCGGTTTCTACGGGATTTTGATGTGGATCAAAAGTCCATCGCAATTACGTAGTGTATGCAGATACTCGTCGGGTAACGTTACTAGATAGCCACGCCACATAGCCTCGACCAAGTGACTGTAGGAGAACCCCGTTGCCAAAAGCATTCGTCCGGGTGCTCGCGGCCGCGATGTTCCGCCTAAGTGCACTTCGTCGACGGCATCAGGGGTGTAGCCGTCTACTAAAGTTTCCGACGAGCATTCGATCAGGATGTCGGGAATCTTGTTGAATTGCCCGACTTGTTATTGGAAAGTGTTTTCAATAACGAGACTAAAATGCAGGGTTTATAATGTTAGGCATGAAATTCGGAATATGAGATATTCCGGGTTTATGATGTCTAGGAATTCATTTGGTTAGGCATGAAATCCGAAGTATGTGATATTTCGGGTTTAAGATGTCTAAGATGGTTGCGGATTCCAATTGTTGTAGTTTTCACTTTCTTTTCTGCAACCGTAAGTGTAATATGTGGTGTATCGTCGGTTTCGTTACTATACGTCAACGACAATTGGGATACGTATATTTACTTACGTTGATGACATGTGATGTTATGTGTTGTTGTGATATATTATATTGGATCGTCGTGTTTGAATAGCTGGAGGTTTTTGCGTGAGATGAGAGTTTTTTATTTTCATTAATGTAAAAACTTATATGTAATATTCTTTTATTGGGGCACTTCCGGGTTGAGAATGATGTCACCGTTGATGTAAATTATTTACTTTTCCGCATTAGGATAGACCCAAGGTGGGGAGCACAAGTAACCGGGTTCTAGAGTCCAGTGGGAGACCATCTCGAGGAGTCGAGACCGGGTCTCCTAACTCTAGAATTGGTAGGGTTGCTTGTTGCTCTCGTAGGGGTCTAGGGATGTGGGTTTAGATATTCATCACGACCGTGGAATCCGTGTTTTTTACTGGCTTAATTTAAAACACGAAATTCCTAGTATATCCAATATTTCATATGTGAACTTCTGCTACTGATATTCTGTGATGTGATCATTTTATATGATAAGACGAATGTTGTTATTATATATATGATATATAATCAACGTTACTTATGTTTTGCACCCGCACTAGTCCCGCCCCGCTATGCCATTAGTTAAGTTACCTAACGGTGCATAACGGGACACTGTGGCGAATGCGGATGGCATAAGCGTACGTTCTACTTTCGTTTCTTTATCTGTGATGCTTAGGAAGTATAAATGATGGGACTTCATTAATGAGATTAATGAAAGAAAAGAAACCTAATGATGTTGTAGAATCTTATTTTAAAAACTGGTAGCTCTAGTTTTTGCTTTGCATAGTGGTATTCCTTGTAGAATATCCAGCACCTCATTCGATGAGTAAAGAGCCGAGTTCCCTTCACCGGGAGTGACCTCTTTAGCGAAACTGGCAGATGCTATAACCCACTTGGTTTTGTTTTTGATTGCTTTTTTAGTTCATGCTTTGCATAGTGGTATTTGTGGAATATCCATCACCTCATTCGATGAGGAAAGAGTCAAGATCCCTTCACCGGGAGTGACCTCTTTAGCAAAACTAGTGAAAGCCTAAAAAACACTCCTTTTCAAAATCACTCGATTCTACAACGATATCAAGTTCATTACGCAAAAGGTTTTCTTATAAACCTATCGTAGACCTCCGTCATTTCATATAAGTGCTACTTAGTATTCGTGCTACATCTGTTGACCTCCGTCAAGGCGTAGTGTGCGGTAGCTGATTAGTGCTTATTTGCTAAAACATGTGATGCGATTGGATTAGGGTAGTCGTGCGGCCTTGTTGACCTCCGTCAAGGGTCTTGCGGGTGGGTTTAATTCAATCATGAAATGTACGGGTTGAACTTGATTAGCATCCTATAATTTGTTGACCTCCGTCATGGTCATAGGACGCTAGGGGCAAAATATTATCGGGAATTTCAAGTGTTGAAATTTGCAATGAAATTGCATACCTTCTATGAGATAGTTGGATCCCGATACCCACTGCGAGTAAGAGTTACTCCTGGGAGAGTTTTACACATTACAATTAGCCGATCAAAGTAGGTGTCTAGAAAGGTGTTAACGGGATTACGCCCGTGGGAAAACGAAGTTTATTTTAATTAGGTCCGTGCGAAAGCACGGGGAACCTCCCTTAAAGTACCGACACTGGCATGGCCGAAAGATTGACGAATTTGTAGGATGTAATTAATCCTGACTAGGCTTACCTTTTAGGGTTTGAAGGAAGATTTGATAAAAACAGTAGGAGTCATCCTGGAGTTAGACTGATACCGGCTCACTATGCTAAGCGCGTAAGCTACATCTACTCGGGTGTATAGCATCGCATACATTATAGATCCTACCGCCGAAGCGTAGTGTATAGTGTTCATGTGAACCCTCTCCTCATCAGTCTTAGGAAACATCTCATTGAAGATGGTGATTCTATGAAATACGGGTATGTTACCGTGCTTGGAATCTTCCATACTAAATCTCTTTAGTACGGTCTCTATGTACCTGGACTGTGAAAGTCCCAGTAATCTCTTAGATCTATCTTTGTAGATCTTAATCCTCAGAATATACGAGGCATCACCCGGGTCTTTCATGGAGAACCTTTGTGACAAGAACAACTTGACCAATTGTAGCATAGGAATATCATTTCCTATCAAAAGAATGTCGTCCACATACAAGACTAAGAATATGACAGTTCGGCCTACAATCTTCTTATATATACAAGACTCATCCTCGTTCTTGATGAAGTCAAATCCCTTGATTGTTTCATCAAAACAGATGTTCCAGCTCCGCGATGCCTGTTTTAATCCATAAATGGATTTAAGCAACTTGCACACTTTCCCGTTGCTCCCACTGTCTACGAAACCCTCCGGCTGATCCATATAAACGCACTCTTCTAAACTTCCGTTCAGAAAAGCCGTTTTTACATCCATCTGCTAGATCTCATGGTCATGGAAGGCAGCAATGGCAAGTAGGATCCGAATGGATTTGAGCATAGCCACTGGAGAAAAGGTTTCGTCATAGTCCACATCTGGTCTTTAACGAAATCCTTTTGCAACAAGTCTAGCCTTATAGGTTTCTACCTGCCCATCTACACCAAATTTCTTTTTGTAGATCCATTTGCATCCAACGGGTTTTATCCCAGGTAGAGCAATATCCAAGGTCCACACTTTATTGGTGTACATGGACTCCATTTCGGATCGCATGGCATCAAGCCACTTATCAGAGTCCCTACTGATAATAGCCTGCTTGAAACTAGTAGGATCATCTTCTTCCAAAATGCAATCCTCTCGATCCCCGTCTATGAGAAAAACGTAGTATCTCTCAGGCGGATGAGATATCCTACTAGTTCTGCGGAGTGGCTGAGGTTCGACTGGGACTTCTAAATCTTGAGGTTCTACCAAATCATCAGTTTGAGTTTGTGGTTCTGATATTTCATCCAGTTCTACCGTGCTCCCACTTATTTTTTTGCAAGAAATTGCCACTCTAAAATGGTGGCATGACGAGCAACGAACACTTTCTGTTCCTCAGTGTGGTAGAACAAATATCCTAAAGAATTTTTAGGATATCCCACAAACTTGCATAAAACTGACCGTGCCTGAAATTTGTCCGGATTTTGTACTTTTATATAGGCCGGACAACCCCATATCTTAATACATTCAAGATACGGTCTTTTACTACTCCATATTTCATATGGAGTCTTAGGCAGAGATTTGGATGGAACCTAATTCAATAGATATGCTGCTGTCAGAAACGCATGTCCCCAAAATGAAAGAGGCAACTCGGCGTTACTCATCATGGAGCAAACCATGTCCAATAGGGTATGGTTTCTCCGCTCCGATACACCGTCGTGCTGTGGTGTATACGGAGGAGTAAGGTGACAGAGAATTCCATTCTCTTTTAGGTATTCTAGAAATTTCGTGCTTAAGTACTCCCCTCCTCTATCAGATCGGAGAATCTTGATACTTTTGCCAGTCTGGTTCTCTACCTCGTTTCTGAATTCTTTGAATTTCTCAAAAACTTCAGATTTGTATTTCATGAGATACACATATCCGAACCTAGAGAGATCATCAGTGAATGTGATGAAGTACGAGAACCCACCTTTTGCATGTATAGACATTGGACCACGTATATCACTGTGTATGAGTCCCAAGAGCTCTGCTGCTCTTTCTCCATGTCCGGTGAACGAACATTTGGTCATTTTTCCTTTGAGACAAAACTGACAAGTTTCATAAGATGAAAATTCGAACGTATCCAAAAGTCTATTTTTATGCAACTTACTTATTCTTTTCTCTCCAATATGACCAAGTCTACAATACCACAAGTAGGATTCGTTCACTTCTGAACTCTTTCTCTTGCGTGTGTTTTGTATACTGAGAACTGTGTTTTGATTAAGAACATAGATACCATTACACAGTGTACCTTTTACAACCAATACCTGATTAAGGTAAATGTTCATGATATTTCTATCAAGAACAAACTTATATCCATCTTTATCAAGTAAAGAAACTGATATGATATTGCAAACCATGGAAGGTACATAGTAGCAATTGTTCAAAATCATAGTATTGTCATTTGGCAATGTTAGGTGATATTCACCGACGTTAGAAATATCAACTTGTGCTCCGTTTCCTACTCTGAAGGACATATCACCAGGACCAACCATCCTACTTTTTCTCAGTCTCTGCAATAAATTACAGATATGAGATCCTGATCCGGTATCTAGCACCCAGGAGGTAAGGTTGACCGAAAAACAGTTCTCAATAACAAGAACACCTGAAGAAGACGCAATACTATGCTTCTTCTTCGATGGGGTCATCAAGGAATTCATGCAATTCTCTTTCCCTTGCTCATACTCATGACTGTTGTCATAAGTTAGAGTTGAACCGACGTTCCCCAGCCCCGAATAAGAATTCAGATCGGTCAAGCGATACATTTTATTATCTGGTTTAAGACATGAAGTGGTTGCTACCTGGAGAAAGAGAGAAGAAACACTCAGCGTGCGCTCTTGTAAGATTAAATTGGTTATTAGTTTATCTAGTCAGGATGGCTCCTACTGTTTCCTCGAATTATTTTTCAAACCTTAAAAGAAGAATAAGTTGGGATTAATCGCACATTACAATACTTGCTTAACCTTTCGGCCAGGCTAGTGTCGGTACTTCGAGGGAGGTCTTCCAACGCTATCGCGAAGTTCTTTAATTACATAACCTCTTTTCCCTGGAGGCGTAGCCCCGCTAATACCGTTCTAGACACCTAATTTATTTATAGCATTGATTGTTAAGTGAAATAATCTCCCAGGAGTAATCCTACTCATCAGTAGGATCGGGATCCAACTATCATCACGTGATAACCTAGATGGAAACCACTCTAGTTACCATACTCCAAAAGGTATGCAACACTAGCAACTTTCCTGTATATTTGAAAGTCCGATATGGTTTTTGCCCCTGACAACTTTATAACCTTGACAATGCAAACATATCATATGCCGCTAGTCAAGTTCGGCCCGTCATTATCTTGATTAACTTAGACCCACTCGCATAACCCTTGACAATGCCAACATAGCTATGTGACTGTCCTAAATAATCGGAAACAATGCTACAAACAAGCAATACTCAGCAACCGATCACTACGCCTTGACAATGCCAAAATACGTAGCTCAAATACTAAGCAGTACTTGTAGGAAATAAGAGGGGGCTACGGCTGGGTTTTTGGCGAAAAACCCTTTAACGTAATGAACTTGATATCGTTGGAAGAACCTGAGCAGTTTTGAAAAGGAGTGGTTTAGGCTCTGCTTTTGAAAACTTGTGGTTTTGAAAAAACCGAGTAATCTACAGTATAGACTTTTGCTTAAGAGGTCACTCCCCGCGAAGGGATCTCGGCTCTTGTCTCCTGGAATGAGGTGTTGGATATTCACAATCGAATACCACTATGAAAAGCGAAAGAATATAACTATAGTTTTTCGAAATTTGTTCCAACAACATCTTTTTGGTTTATTTTCTTGCATTAATCAAAATTAATGTGGTCCCATCAGTTAAAGCCTATCACACTAGAAAAGAACGAAAATACAATGTACGTATATGCCATCCGCATTCGCCACTGGACCCCGTCATCACCCGTTAGGTTACTTAACTAACGACAGAGCGGGGGCTGGACTAGCGCAGGTGCAAAACATATACAACATCTACTAGTATATATATAAATATATATAACATTCGTCCCAGGTATGATATAAGCAACAACACAGAATCTCAGCAAGCAACACATAATGGTGGATAATTTTAGAGCCCCGGGTTTCATTTGAGCCGCAAATGAGACCCGACGTTCCCGGTTGTGTGGATAGCCCATGCAATGGAAACCTGGACCCCTACGAGAGCGACAAGTTACCCGCAAAATCCCAGAAGTGAGACAACCCCAATCAACAAAGTGAATGGGCCGCCAGCACTTCACGGGACCCGGTAACTTGAGTGCCCCTCCGTGGGCCATACCTATACCCCCTACGACTGCGGCGAATAGCCCGTCAATTCTAAAGTGAAACTCCCTCCATCTCAACGCCATGAGATGCGGGCTTGTTGCCTTCTAGAACCCGGCTATTCGTGCACTCCACCGTGGGGCAGTCCTAGTACAGAAAATAAAAATATGTACAAAGATGACATCGACCTCAACCCGGTCGTGCCCCAATCAAATAATATACAACACGGCAGAAACGGTAGTCCACATGTCGGACGCTCACCCCGCAATAACAAATGTACAAATGAATATAAACTGTACTAAACCATTGCACCACCGGCTATCCACCACGACAATCCAACCACAATATCAGCACAATCACAGAACATCAACATGAATGTCACGTTCGCAAACTCGTCTAAAAGAACATATAGCAGTTAGACGGGTTATACCGATCGAGTGACATTCACGGTCGCAGGTGCTAATCTATGTACTGATAATCAAAACACGTATTTTAAAATTTCGATCGACTAAACCTTTCCGAATAGGCCCCAAGTGCTAATCCAGTATTCAAACAAATCTGGGCCCAATAACTAAATATTCCAGAAACCATAATTCCAAATATAAGAACCCCAGAAGAAATATTGTGCACAGAGGCCCCAATACGGCCGCGCAACCACAACAAACATGCATATTATGCCACGGTTCCGCGGTGTTATAGAGGGATCGTGCGCCCAATTTTCTTCTGGGTCTTAAAAACGCCTGCACAAATTTTTGATAAACTGAAAATGATTTTTAGGCCACTTTTAAAAATCGGCAGAAAGCATGATAATGGAAATGTGGTTTTGAAAAATTCGGTCGATCGATATTTTAAACACGTTAGAACTTACTAGTATAGGTTTTATGGGGTGGCTCTGATACCATATTGGGTTATCCTAATGCTCTAGCCATCATCCATGGCGGTTTGCTGAAAAAAAATTCAACGAGTTTAAAAACGGCGCTAGAATAACCCAATTAAAACGGATCTTTCCATAAACCTAACTAGCTAAACTAGAAGTGCTATCTACTATGATAAGAAAGCCTCACCAAACGATCCGTGTCCTTCGGTCTTCTTTCTTCATCATGTGCTCCTAGTGGCCACCTTGAACATGTTTGATCTTCTTTTCCCGCTCCATCGATTCTCCATGATCGAACTTGTTCTTCAGTCCTCCTTTGTCGTAGATGATCCACCCGAGGGATATGATCCATGGCTCAAGCTCCTAACTAAGTATCAATAGAAGCAACTAGAGAACTTGGGTTGCTAATCCAAGTTGTCTAGGATGTAGTGTGGAGTTCTATGTGTTCTATTAACTCTATCTAGCCTCTTCTCTTGTTTCTCAACACATGAGAGTGTAGAGAAGAGAAAGATGATGAAGGTGGAGGAGCTCAAGAGAAGGAGGTGAGGGTGAAGCAAATGGTGAGAACAAGAATGAACAAAATGAGCAAGCATATGAGAGAAATTCAATCACAATGGTTTTGTGTTTGAATTTCCATGAATAAACGAGTGTAGCCATGCTTCAATAGTTGCCACAAATGAATAAAGAATTCATTTGTCAACTATTGAAGCCATGGCTCTCACCATACCCCCCTCTCCTTCAATTTCTACCTCATTTCCATTTATCAATAAATGGAAAAATCCATGATGAGGTGTCCACCTTCTAGAAGGTTATCCGTAATAAAACACGGATAACAGTCTACTGTATATATATACCTGCATTCGGATAAAAACACGAATGCCCAAAGAGATAGAATAACACGAAGAACGTAATACTAGAATATACATATCGAAATATATATATATAAATTATTAAATCAATACCTGATTTAATAATCTGGCTCAAACCCGTGCCGGCTAGTATTACCAACTGTCCCATCGAAAGTCCGGGTACAAAGTACATCAATCGATCAGAACCCTGCACGTATTCAATACGGCTACTACATCATTTCGCCTGAATAAGAGAAACCCTCTGTGTAGGACTCTAAAGACTCGACAGTACACTGGCAGCAAGTTACTGGATAAATCCATAACCACATGCGTGTCAGCGGCACTAGCTGTATGTAACGGCTACCCGGGTACCTGTCGAAAAGGAAGGCCGACGAGCAAACTCATCCAGATCCCTACTGAGCCTATCCGTGACAATCTCCGTACAGTCCGGTCTCTTTTTCTGAGAGTATCGCATACCAGGTCCAGGGGGTGGTAAACGTCAGACCCTAATAACCCGATAATTCGTGCTGATGCAGGTCAGGACCAATCCGGAAAACTACTGATCAGCCTATCAGTAAATCCCAACTGCCTTGGCCAAGATCTTATGGTCCTGACCAATCGAACACAGTTCGATATCGACTCCCTATACCGGGAGAGACGAATCCCCGATAATCGCTCACTGCCTCCATGTGGCTCGGGACTGTACCCAACCAAAACCTATTTGCACGACTCAATAGAACCATGGTAGGGTAGTGATCAAAGCACAGTGGGAACTCACATGAGACAAATGACGATCTCAGGTCTAAAGACTAACATGTACTCATGTCACCTGAGAACTTCCATCTGACGACAGGTATAGTACCATCTGGAAGTTCTCGGTGAGTCCGTCCGGTGTACTCACCCCCAGTGAGCACCTGTATACGATCTTAAGTGCAAAAGACCAATGGTTGCGGGACCGTACTATCGCCCCTTGTCGGGGTCTAGAAACGTATACACTAGTCTACTCCAGAATATCGATGCCCGGTCTCGATACTCCCACGACTAGGGACAATTTAAGGATGTGCGTACCGACTACCCAGCTCCCACAAGTATGATCGCCATCACAACGCAGGTAGTCTAGCAATGATCCTACAGGCTTTATCAACATGTATGAATGATACGTAATAGCAAGTAAAACATATGCACATGTTAAGATAAAAACAAATCAGATAGCATACTATCATATCGAGGAAGACTGTCATGTACATATATATATCCAAGCATCCACATGTATACATATACAATAACGGCCTCTAGGGCATACATATCTAACACAAACAGCAGGACTGTCAGCGAGCTAGTGAAAACTCGAGAGGGCACGAACTCATTAAAAAAAGCACCTGCGTGAGATCCTTACGACTCACAAAGGAACAATACACTTGGGAGCCCCTTTGATCCCTGAGGAGAAATTACATTTGCGAGATCCTCACAACTCGTAAGGAGAATCCCCCTTATCAGACCCTCACGGTTCATAGGATTCAAAAGTCTTAGGTTACAGGGATCTAAACCTGTCCTTAAGCTGTCATATTCCCCCAAGCAGCCCTACAAGCGGTCCAATATCGACCCTTGTATACAATCCAAGGGCATAAATAAATATTCTCCCACCAAATTACACCAATGGCGAGAAATGTCCCCATACGGTGAGCAACACTTGTAAGTTCTCTCGACTTACAAGAAGAAAATACTTTTGTAAGATCCTTATGACTTATAAAAGAAAACGCACTTAGGAATCCTCACGACTCCTAAGGAGAAAATACACCTACGAGATCCTCACGACTCATAAGGAGAAATACTTTTATGAGACCCTTATGGCTCATAAAGTCAAAAAGCCTTAGTCGACAGGATCCTAACCCTGTTCGCTAAGCCGTCTTTGTTTAAATCGACAAAGGAAAATGATGATTCGCTCCTGGCAATATCCCAGTTATAGCGATGCCGATGCCTAAACAGGTATCAAACTTTAAGTCCTCTCACGGTAAATGATGATTCGTTCCTGGCAATATTCCAGTTGCAGCGATACCGATGCCAAGATTGGTATCAGATTTCAAGCTCCTGACTTGTAATAAAACTTAGCGAGTCGCAAAAAAATGCATATGATATAGCCGAAATGATTGTGCAATCGCGACTTTTGCGACAAGATAGAGCATCGCACAAAAAAAAACTTTTCTGCCCTGCAAGTATGTCCATATTGACTCTTATAAACGATCCATGGGCACAAATAAAGGAAAGGAGACCATATTCTCTCTCCACACTTCGTCAAAAGGAGAACCAGGTCATAACGGTTCATATACAACCTAGAGACTATCCAGGCGTTCCTTCTCATTCCGGCAAAATGCAGACGCAACGTCATCATCAAATAGGAAAGACCCAAAGGTCAAAGCAAAAATAAAGCCATGGAAAAATCCTACCTCCAAGTCTTGATGGTACATATACAACCAAGAGACTATCCCTGTGTCCCTCCCTCATTCCAGCGAGGGCAGACACAACAATCAAATAAAAGTGAAGTAACGACAAAATCCTAGCTTCAGGTCTTAATGGCAACATCTAAAGCATAGAGATCACCTCGACGTTCTTCTCATTTCAGCAGGATGCAGATGCAACGTCAACAAAAGACCCAAGGGTCAAAGCAAAAATGGAGTAACGGCAAAATCCTAGCTTCAAGTCTTGACAGTACATATACAACCTGTAGACTACCCCGAAGTTCTTCTCATTTCAGCAGGATGCAGATGCAACGTTAACAAAAGACCCAAGGGTCAAAGCAAAAATGGAATAACGGCAAAATCCTAGCTCCAAGTCTCGACGGTACATATACAACTTAGAGACTATCCCGGCGTTCCCCCTCATTTCAGTAGGATATGAATGCAGCTATCAAATGAAATTGGAGCAATGACATATTCCTAGCTCCGGACTTCAATTACAATACATACAGCATAGAGGTCTTACAGATGTCTACCCTACTTCAGCGAAGAATCGGCACGACATCGTCAAAGAAAAAATCGAAACGACGGTATATTCCTAGCTTCGGGTCTTGACGGCAACTCATATAAAGCCTAAAAGGCCATTGGAGATCATCCCATCTCAAAAGGGTGCGATTATGACTCATCGGGGCTCCAAATTGAGCCTAACCTCAAGTAAAAGGCGTCATGGAATTTGTAACGCTTGCTCTCCGACAGTAATATGACCTAGGGAGATTACTTGAAGACGTCTTATCCAGCCCCGAAGGGATCAGAGATACGACAGTCGCGGAGCTACTCGAACAGTGACTTAAAGACTGCATATCGAGAAATATATCAGCCAACGTGACGGTACCACGGACTAAAACCCTAGTACCAAAAACCTAACGGACCCCTATCGTAAAGAATGGGGGTTATTTACATATAACGTTAGGACAAGTTTGCCTGTAAACCCAAGATAGATAAACTAAAAATACTCCGAAATGAGTACATAAACTAGAGGCTCCGAAACGAATGAATAAACTACAAACTCTGTAATGAGTACATAAACTAGAGACTCCGAAACAAGTGAATAAACTACAAACTCCGAAATGAGTGCAGAAACTATTTCACGCCAGATTAAGACATCAAGAGTACGTGTAAATAAAAAAATGTATATTCTTTATTCATGAATCAAAATCTTTGAAAGATACAATTTATATAAAAAAAAAAAAGGGAATACAATTCTAGCCTCTAAGAGGGCAAGACTTTCAATAAAGTGGCGACTCGTTCACTCTCATGCCGCAGCTCTTTCTCAAGCTCCACTATTGCAGCCAGCATTGCTTCGACTTGAGCCCGTTGTTGCAATCACGAAGAAAGCTTCTCAGAAATTTTCTGTGTAGCAACTTCACAGTCCGCATTCCTCGCTCAGTAGAGTCAAGGTCCTGTCTCAGCACCACTCCTTTATAAACGCATTGTTGAAAATTTTTAAAGATAACTTGGAGTTGCGCAGCATTCGATTCGACCTGGGCATGCAATTGGCTCGATTCACTGAAAGCCGTCTCATGCTCCTTCCGCTTTAGGACCAGCTTCTGCTCGAAGTATTGAATGGAAGCGGCACATTGTTCAATCCATGCGACCATTGAGCCTTCGAGGATAATGCCTCAGGCGCAAGACGTTTGTGCTCGATCTCATGGCGGCAAGCCTCAATTCGCTTACAGTAGTCAACCCAGATGCCGACGAAATCTTCATTATGGAAAGTCATAAGAGTCACTAGCATAGGGTTGACTTCATCCGCAAAGTCCGTAGCAGAAGTGAGAGCTTCGACATTAAGATCTTCAATAAATTCACTTACCATTCGACCGCTATTTGCCGCACCTCTGGAAGACTAACGTTTAGCGAAGGGCCCTACGGGTATAGAAATACGAGACTCGAAAAGAGCCAAAACCAATGTAGCTGTTACGGAATAAGACACGCACAAAGAAGGGTCAGATTTAGCCTAAAATAAAGAAAAATGAGGAATGAGATCTAACCTACCAATAGTTGAAACGGGCAAATCAGGGAGCATAAAGGTGTCACGCCCAGCTTCCCAGAGTGCGCTAAGATTGGCACGTGACAGAGCCAACCATACTACCTGTGGCTAGGAAATATCCTTCCACAGTCACATTACGGCTGTCTAGAGATATCAAGAACACTAGAAATAAAATAAACTATCTAGTACATGTCCATGAGCCAGAATAAACGAGTCAAGAAATAATATGCGGAAGAAATAAATCCAAATAACAATAACAATCTGGAAGGTACGGAAATAACTAAACTAACTGGATACTAACAGGATCCTCACTGCTCGGCCTGACGGCGGAAATACTCCTGATCAGCCTGCGACAAAGGTAGAGGATCTGGGCCATGCAAAACCCAGACATCAGTGCGTCATAATATCAATAATAATATAATCAGGGGGTAACAAGTCATGCAGGCATGAGTATGAACAGTAATAAAAGTATAACAGTAACACGAATAAGAAACAGTGAAGGGTATAAGCACATATGACGTGCAGTGAATAATCTGAACTAAATATTGGGTTAACTACTCTCAATTCTGTAAAATCAATTTAATGAATCGTCGATGTAACTCAATAGTATCCCGTGCGTATCCGGGACCACAGTCCAGACTCTCGGGGCTGAATCCGAGACGTGCCGCTGAGCACAAACAGGAAACATGTACAGACGAATGATGTCAGTAACATCATTCCAGGACTGGCATAGCCCCAAAAATGATCAGTATAAGCGTCGAACTGTTAAGTTATAAGTCAAGTTTCATCCTTGATTTCCCCTTACCCCCAAGTTATGTGTTCAAGTCAGGTATTGATAAATCTGAAGCTAATGCCAATACAGGATCAAGCAGGAACAGGTTTGTCTATACAGACAACGAGATATGTCCATCAGGACAACATGTCAGGATTGTCGGCATTAGAAACAGAATCAGGTAACCTGTCAAGTAGTGATATATCAGGTCATGTCAAGTAGTGTACATGTATCAAGTCATGTCAAGTAGTGGTGTATCAGGTCATGTCAAGTAGTGCACAGGTATCAAACGGGTGCCCATAATCAAACTGTAGCAAGTATTGAATCAGGGTGAAAGTACGGATGTACAATAAAAGCATGGATGCACAAATATCGATCAGGGGTTACATCATGACTATGTAGGGTGCACAATATCAAGCATGGGGTGTCAATATAACAACAATATGTAATAATGTGACATGGTATACGAATAGATATAGAATTAATGGTATGGATGCACAAATATCGATTAGGGGTTACATTTACAATTCCAATACTAATTAGGATGCACTTTATTAAGCATGGGGTGTTACTATAATAATAATATGAATTAATTTGATCTATAGATGCAGTTATATATATTATAAATGATATGGATGCAAACGGGTATCCGAAAACAGTAAAATTTTAGTATGGATGTACAATGTGATAAACGGGTAACATTTTACTCATATGGATGCATAATAATATACCTAGCATGAAACAAGATGAACTAGCATGCGACTAGACGTGTAAATAATGATACGGATGCACACGGACGTCATATAACAGTAAATACAGGATGTACAACTAAACAATATGAGATGTAAATATTCCATTGGGTGCAGTATATTGTAATATAGTATGTAACAAGATAGGTTTGCATGCACTAGATGTGAAATAACTTGCACGGATGCACACGAATATCCGAAAATGGTGAAATATGCAAAATGATAATGTGAGATGCATAACTAATCATTATGTGGTGTTATTATTCACATGTGTGCAATATATCGTAGTATAGCATGTAGCAAGATTAACTTGCCTCGATCGAATCACGCGACGGATACGCACGGCACGTCCGACGTCGGTAAATCGTCGCAACGCACACGCGGGACGGGTCCAGGCAAGGCAAGAGGGCAATCACACAGGCAAGGTACGTTCACTGGATCACTCGGATCGTCAGCGACGAGCACGGCTCCGGCGGTGATCACCGGAATCAAGAAACAAGATCAAGAAAAAGAAAGAAGAAAGAAGAAGAAGTAAGAAGAAGAGGCTGTGTATTAAATAAAGAAAGAAAATAAATAAATACATAAAATATATATAAATATATATATGCAGAGAAAAGAGAGAGAGTCACGAGAGAGAGAGAGAGAAAGGGGTTGTTAGTTTGTTAGGAAATTAGTTTAGATTTAAATTTAAAAATATCTTTTATTAGTTAACTAAATTTTAATTTGTATCAGTTTATAAAATTAATATTATATAAATAAAATTTGATATTCTGGTAAATACAAATATAGTCCAAAATATGCCCGGGTTGGGTCTAAAATTCAGTTTTAAATACGAAAAATATACATGTCGACCAAAATTAAAGTTGGATATCCGGGTAACGAAAATGTATACCCTCAAGAACGGATGCACGTACGTGCGCGTAGCCATCCAAACAAGTCCGTTTTACTGAACAGGACGAGAACAAGATGTGCAGATGCTATCACAGAGTCAGGGGTATCATGCATGCCATGCAATATATTTTTAAACTATTTTATGTGACTTAAATGTTATATAAAAATGCAGATGCCAGGTAAAATGCTAGTATGCAAATGAAAGTGCATGAGTCCACGTATCAAGTCAGGATAAATCATAAATATGAATCAAGACAGGTTTCAAGCATGTGGGTCGGATCGGATGCAAATACAGATGTCAAAATACTATTCGCACCCAAAACACAGTAAACCAAGAAAATACCATAAATAAAAAAATACTTGACTAGAACTGGTATAAATGAACTAGGGTGTTACATTATGCCCAACTACAAAAAAATTCGTCCTCGAAATTCCCTAAAACAAGAAAAGATAAACAATCAAGAATCTACAAGAAGAGATCTGGAAACTTCTGTCGAATCTCGTCTTCTCGTTCCCAAGTCGATTCTCCGTGCGAGCGATTCCCCCAAGAAACAAGTACGAGAGGGATAATCTTGTTCTTAAGGACCTTTTCTCTTCGATCAACAATCGACATCGGTCGTTCCTCAAAGGTGAAATCCTCTCTTACAGTCAGCTCTGAATGATCTAGCACGTGTATTTCATCTCGAACATACTTACGGAGTTGAGATACATGAAACACGTCATGAACATTCGCCAAGGATTGTGGTAATGCCAATCAATAAGCCACTTCTCCAACACGCTCCAAAATCTCGAAAGGCCCCATGAATCGAGGACTAAGCTTGCCTCGACTTCCAAAACGAATCACATCTCTAGTCGGTGATATCTTCAAGAGCACAAGATCACCAACAGCGAACTCTAGAGGTCTTCTCGATGTGTCGGCCTAACTCTTCTGCCAATCTTGTGCTGCCTTCATATGATTCCGGATAGTATTAACTTTTTCTACTATTTGCACGATCAAATCCGGTCCCAACAATCTTCGCTCTCCAACATCGTCCCAACAAACAGGTAAGCAACACTTGCGACCATACAACGCTTCGAATGGAGCCATCTGAATAGTCGCCTGAAAGCTGTTATTATAAGAAAACTCCACCAAGTGTAGATGATCCTCCCACGAACCCTTTAAGTCCAACATGCAAGCTCTCAACATATCTTCAAGAGTTTGGATCGTTCTCTCCGACTGGCCATCTGTCTGAGGATGATAAGCTGTGCTAAACTTCAATCGCGTCCCCAAACTTTTCTGTAAACTCCTCCAGAAGTGTGATAAGAATCGGGTGTCACGATCGGACACGATGCTCACAGGTACTTTATGCAATCTCACAATCTCCTGCATGTATCGTTCTGCCAACGCTTTTATTGATTGACCAACTCGAAATGGTATGAAATGAGCTTCCTTGGTCAATCGATCAACAATCACCCAAACTGCATTGTTGCCCTTTGGATTCCGCGGTAAAGCTGTCACGAAATCCATGGTTATATGTTCCCACTTCTATTGAGGAATTGGAAGTGGTTGCAATAAACCAGCAACCTTTTGATGTTCAGCCTTAACTTGCTGACACACCAAGCACTTCGCCACAAAATGAACAATCTCTCTTTTTATGCCTTCCCACCAGAAATGCTGTCTTAGGTCGCGGTATATCTTCGTGCCTCCTGGATATATGGAATATGCGGAACTGTGTGCCTCCTTCATAACTTCTTCATGAATATCTCCTTTCGGCACACACAAACGGCTACCATATCGCAACGAACCATCTTCATGAATTAACAAGTCCGTTCGAAGTCCAGCTTCAACCTGTTCTCGAAACTTCTGCAATCTTAGATCATGTGACTGCGTTACTTTAATATTCTCGATCAACGACGATTGTACTTGTAGCTGTATCAACTGTCCCGAAGAATGTGGTAGCACGATCTCCAACTCGAATCTCCGAAATTCTTCGATAAGTTCTTTCTGTGCAGTCAACATCCGAATTGTTGGCAACCGACTAAGCGCATCCGGCACTACATTAACTTTCCCCGGACGGTACTTGAGATCAAGATCATAGTCAGCCATCAGCTCTAACCATCTACGCTGCCTCATGTTAAGCTCTTTCTGCGTGAACACATACTTTAGGCTTTTGTGATCGGTGAATACTTCGACCCTTTCGCCCAATAAGTAGTATATCCAAATCTTCAAAGCGAAAATCACTGCTGCAAGCTCCAAATCATGAGTTGGGTAATTCTTATCATAGATCTTCAACGGTCTCGATGCGTAAGCTATAACTTACCCATGCTGCATCAAAACACATCCCAAACCTTTCCCAGATGCGTCGTTGTGAATCACCAATCCTCCGGAACCGTCTGATATGGTCAAAATAGGAGCGGTTATCAACCTTTGCTTCAACGCCTCAAAAGCTGATGCACACTTATCCGTCTATACAAACGGTACTTCCTTCCGCGTAAGCTTGGTCAAAGGCTCAGCCAAACGGGCGAAATTCTCCACGAATCTTCTGTAATAGGTGGCAAGTCCAAGAAAACTTCTGATCTCTGCTACGTTCTTCGGAATCGGCCAATCTCGAACTGCTGCAATCTTCTCGGGATCAACGGCGATTCCATCTCCGGATACGACATGCCCCAAAAACTTCACTTCTTCAAGCCAAAACTCGCACTTGCTCATCTTTGCATATAATCTTTCTTGCATCAACGTCTGCAATGCGATCATCAAGTGTTCCGCATGCTTTTCAATGCTCCTCGAATACACCAGAATATCATCGATGAACACCACTATAAACTGGTCCAAGAATGGTGAAAAGATTCGGTTCATCAAGTCCATAAATATCGCCGGTGCATTCGTGACTCCGAATGGCATCACTAAATACTCGTAATGTCCATACCGAGTTCGGAATGCAGTCTTGCAAATATCTTCTGATTTAACTCGGACCTGATGATATCCGGATCGCAAATCCAGCTTCGAGAATACCCTCGCGCCACTAAGTTGCTCGAATAATTCGCCAATGCGAGGGATCGGGTAATTGTTCTTAATAGTCACCCGGTTTAATTCTCGATAATCGATGCACATCCTCCTTGTGCCATCTTTCTTCTTGACTAGAAGAACTGGAGCTCCCCAAGGTGAATTACTGCTGCGAATCCAACCCTTCTCTAGCAATTCAGTAACCTGCTTCTTGACTTCTTCCAACTCCACTGGCACCATTGGATAATACGCCTTTAAGATTGGCGCTGCACCAGAAACAAGATCGATTGTGAACTCCACATCTCGTTTTGGCGGTAAACCCGAGATGTCTTCAAACACGTCTATGAACTCTCGAACTACAGCTGGCGCTTCCTCCTTATCAACTTCCATCGACGAAAGAACGGTGCTTGTCGGCCTAGCCCTAAACTCGACTGACCCGACAGAACAACTACCTCCAGCAAAAGCAAACTCCGGATGTCCGGGAATCTGGAAAAATCACTTTCATTGCCCTACAATCAATGTGAGCGTGGAAAGTGCCGAGAAAGTCCATTCCCAAGACAACAACACAACAACGGGATACACCAGAATCGAATAATTCTAATGCGGGGAAAACATGAACAACTAGGATATCTGAAACGACTTCATCTGAAGCCAAGATACTAAAGAAGATATGCAAGGTAAACAGGATTCAAGCTTGCGAAAAAACATGAATTGATAAACAATGAAACCGAGAGAAGCAAGGTAATACAACGACCATGAAACATGGAAGTGAATCAAGAATAGGACTCCAAGTTACTTAAATAGAGTACCGCATTGTAATCATGCTGCAGTTCATAGTTACAATCACATAACTCCACTCAAATCACCCAAATCCTAGTATCAGAATCAAAGGAATAAGGAGAAACAATAGGAAACCAAAAGGTTTCAAGCCGAGATGCAAAATTGTTTGCATATCGTCAAGACAGGGGTCAAGAGAAAGATATGGTTCAAGAATCATGATAACAATGTGGCAGGATATGTTCCTAATCACGAGTATTCTGATCCGTGTATTGGGTCCAATACCCAACTATAAAAGAATCAAACCTGATAAACTTAAATCCTAGGCTCTGATACCAAACAAATCCTGTCACGCCCCGCTTCTCAGAGTGCGCTAAGATTGGCACATGACAGAGCCAACCATGCTACCTGTGGCTAGGAAACATCCCTCCACAGTCACATTACGGCTGTCTAGAGATATCAAGAACAGTAGAAATAAAATAAACTATCTAGTATATGTCCATGAGCCAGAATAAACGAGTCAAGAAATAATATGCGGAAGTAATAAATCCAAATAACAATAACGATCTGGAAGGTACGGAAATAACTAAACTAACTGGATACTAACAGGATCCTCACTGCTCGGCCTGACGGCGAAAATACTCCTGATCAGCCTGCGACAAAGGCAGAGGATCTGGGCCATGCAAAACCCAGACGTCGGTGCGTTATAATATCAATAATAATATAATCAGAAGGTAACAAGTCATGCAGGCATGAGTATGAACAGTAATAAAAGTATAACAGTAACACGAATAAGAAGCAGTGAAGGGTATAAGCACATGTGACGTGCAGTGAGTAATCTGAACTAAATACTGGGTTAACTACTCTCAATTCTGTAAAATCAATTTAATGAATCGTCGATGTTGCGTACCCGGGACCACGGTCCAGACTCTCGGGGCTGAATCCGAGACGTGCCGCTGAGCACAAACAGGAAACATGTACAGACGAATGATATCAGTAACATCATTCCAGGACTGGCCTAGCCCCAAAACTGATCGGTATAAGCGTCGAACTGTTGAGTTATAAGTCAGGTTTCATCCTTGATTTCCCCTTACCCCCAAGTTATGTGTTCAAGTCAGGTATTGATAAATCTGAAGCTAATGCCAACACAGGATCAAGCAGGAACAGGTTTGTCTATACAGACAACGGGATATGTCCATCGGGACAACATGTCAGGATTGTCGGCATTAGAAACAGAATCAGGTAACATGTCAAGTAGTGATATATCTGGTTATGTTAGGTAATGTACATGTATCAAGTCATGTCAAGTAGTGGTGTGTCATGTCATGTCAAGTAGTGCACAGGTATCAAACGGGTGCTCATAATCAAACTGTAGCAAGTATTGAATCAGGGTGAAAGTATGGATGTACAATAAAAGAATGGATGCACAAATATCGATCAGGGGTTACATCATGACTATGTAGGGTGCACAATATCAAGCATGGGGTGTCAATATAACAACAATATGTAATAATGTGACATGGTATGGGAATAGATATAGAATTAACGGTATGGATGCACAAATATCGATTAGGGGTTACATTTACAGTTCTAATACTAATTAGGATATACTTTATTAAGCATGGGGTGTTACTATAATAATAATATGAATTAATTTGATTTATAGATGCAGTTATATATATTATAAATGATATGGATGCAAACTGTTATACGAAAACAGTAAAACTTTAGTATGGATGTACAATGTGATCAACGGGTAACATTTTACTCATATAGATGCATAATAATATACCTAGCATGAAACAAGATGAACTAGCATGCGACTAGACATGTAAATAATGATATGGATGCACACGGACGTCATATAACAGTAAAATGATAAACTGGTAAATGCAGGATGTACAATTAAACAATATGAGATGTAAATATTCCATTGGGTGCAGTATATTGTAATATAGTATGTACCAAGATAGATTTGCATGCACTAGATGTGAAATAACTTGCACGGATGCACAGGATATCCGAAAACGGTGAAACATGCAAAATGATAATGTGGGATGCATAACTAATCATTATGTGATGCTATTATTCACATGTGTGCAATATATCGTAGTATAACATATAGCAAGATTAATTTGCCACGATCGAATCACGCGACGAATACGCACGACACGTCCGACGTCGGTAAATCGTCGCAACGCACACGCGGCACGCGGGACAGGTCCAGGCAAGGCAAGAGAGTGATCACACAGGCAAGATACGTTCACTGGATCACTCGGATCGTCAGCGATGAGCACGGCCCCGACGGTGATCACTGGAATCAAGAAACAGGATCAAGAAAAAGAAAGAAGAAGAAGTAAGAAGAAGAGGCTGTGTATTAAATAAGGAAAGAAAAAAGATAAGTAAATAAAATATATATAAATATATAAATGCAAAGAAGAGAGAGAGAGTCACGAGAGAGAGAGAGAAAGGGGTTGTTAGTTTGTTAGGAAATTAGTTTAGATTTAAATTTTAAAAAATCTTTTATTAGTTAACTAAATTTTAATTTGTATCAGTTTATAAAATTAATATTATATAAATAAAATTTGATATTCTGGTAAATACAAATATAGTCTAAAACATGCCCGGGTCGGGTCTAAAATTCAATTTTAAAATACGAAAAATATACATGTCGACCAAAATTAAAGTTGGATATCCGGGTAACGAAAATGCATACCCTCAAGAACGGATGCACGTACGTGCGCGTAGCCATCCAAACAAGTCCGTTTCACTGAACGGGACGAGAACAAAATGCGCGGATGCTACCACAGGGTCAGGGGTATCATGCAGGCCATGCAATATATTTTTAAACTATTTTATGTGACTTAAATGTTATATAAAAATACAGATGCCAGGTAAAATGCTAGTATGCAAATGAAAGTGCACGAGTCCACGTATCAAGTCAGGATAAATCATAAACATGAATTAAGACAGGTTTCAAGCATGTGGGTCGGGTCGGATGTAAATACAGATGTCAAAATACCATTCACACCCAAAACACAGTAAACCAAGAAACTACCATAAATAAAGAAATACTTGACTAGAACTGGTATAACTGAACTAGGGTGTTACAAAAGGGCTTGGCTATTTCTTCGTCCTCTCCTTCGAGCCATAAAACTGTGGTCAATATGGGAAAAGCCTATTAAAAAGGGGTTACTTGTGAAAAGATGAAATAAGAAATGAAAGATATACTGACCAACGCCAGAAGGAGGGACAAATCCTGATTGGAAAGTAAAGTGCGAGGTTAACATTTGGCATAAGCGGTCGAAAAACGCTCCTGCAGGATTGCAACAATATACAATAAAGAAATTAATCCAAGAAGTAATATCAATACCGAAACAAGGAAATAAAAGATCTTACCTTCCGTCGCTGAACCTGAGAGAACTCGGGAGGGTGCGAAAGAGATATGTGGAACAGCGACAGTCATGGTGACGGCTGACGGGGGTTCTTCAATCAGCACAGCGTCAGGGTTTACCGCACCTATATTCGAAATAAAGGAGATATTAGCGAATGTATCTAGCAGGATTGAGAACCCAAAAGTGATAACACGAGGAATACCTGACGGGGCTGAAGCCATACCGGTATCTGGAGCGTCAATAGTTATGACAGCTTCCTCGATTTCCACCATCACCGGGAAGACGGACTCTGCGTCTGCACCTTCGTCTCCCGAATCAATAAGGGCCGTCGTTACGCTAGCGTCACCCGCGGATATCGGGGATCCACAAGGAGAAGAAGTGGCAGCTGGAACAATCTCAGATTCGAAATGAAGGCTCGGCGTCTGTCACGCCCCGCTTCCCAGAGTATGCTAAGATGGGCACGTGACATAGCCAACCATGCTACTTGTGGGTAGGAAGTATCCATCCACAGTCACATTACGGCTGTAGAGATATCAAGAACAAAATAAAACTATCTAATACATGTCCATAAGCCAAAATAAAGTGAGTCAAGAATAAATAATGCGGAAGCAAGAGATCCAATACAAGAATAACTGGAATGTATGTCCCATAATGCGGGTTCACATCAGGAATAAAATACTGAAAAGTAAAAGAACTAACTACTACTGAATCCTCACTGCTCAACCTACTGGCAGAAATACTCCTGCTCGGACTACAGCAAAGGTACGGAATCCGGGCCATGCAAAACCCAGACGTCAGCGCGTCATGTCATCAAACAATAAAATATAAACAGGGTAACAAGACATGCAAGTATAATCATAAATAGTAAAGCAGGGTAATAGCAATACACATCAGGGCGGTGAAAGGTAGTGTGCAGTGAGTAATCTAAACTGGTTATTGGGTTGAATAGTCTCAAGTTTTGAAATCAATTTGATGAATCATCGATGCAACTCAATAGTATCCTGTGCATGCCCAGGACCACGGTCTAAGGCTCTCGGGCTAAAACCGAGACGTGCCGCTAAGCACTAAAAGGAAAAGGGTAAAGACGAACGATGTCAGCAGTATCGTCCCGAGGCGGGCCTAGCCTCTAAAACTGATCAGTATAAGCAAGCAGCTGTCGAGTTACAAGTCAGGATTTCATCATTGATTTCCCCATACCCCCTAAGTTATATGTGTCAAGTCAGGTATTCAGTAATCAAGAACTAATGCCAACACAGGATCAGGTAGGTGCAGGTTTGTCTAGGTAGACAACAGGAACGGTCCGTAAGGACTACATGTCAGGTTTGTTGGCATTAGGCACAAGATCAGGTAACAGGTAAAGCCATGGTACATCAGGTCAAGTCGAGTAGTGTATTTAGATGTCATGTCATGTCAAGAGTGTACGGTACCATGTCAGGTCAAGTAATATATGTAGCAAGTCACGTCAGGGTGTACAAGATATCATGTGGATGCTCATAATCAACTAGCCTAATCATGGTTATGAATAAACAAGCATGGTACTATCAGAACAATAAACGGGCACAGTAACATGATAAGCAATAGGTGCAGATTAAACTACTTAGTTGTACGGTTATCAGTTTGTGTTTAAGAGATAGTTTTAACATTTCATGAATGCAGTGTAACAAATGTGGATGATAACATCATACTAATATATACCAACCAATCTAGAGATGCAATTGAATATGAATTAAGCTAAATGTATGCAACCGGTCGTCCGATAGGGTATAAACTACAAAAGAGTAATCTAGCTATGAAAACAATTATGTTTATGTGATCTAACATATAAATGTGATTACTAGGTATAGTCAACTAGATGCAACAATTAGGTTTCAAGTTCCAGATCGGAAAATATGTAAACGGAACTGTTTCCCCCAATCAGAGCAAAGCTCTGTTTGAATTTCAAAAATTCAAAAATTGAAGCAACGCTTCAAATCCCGTGCGCTGCGCGCAACGCGCCACGTGTCAGAAGTTGATACGTCAGCACAGCGCCCAAGGCAGCGCACCCAATCAGAGCAAGGCTCTATTTAAAACAAAAATTAAAGGAAGCAACGCTTCAGTTGCGCAAGCACTGCGCTGCGCGGCACGTGTCAGCGCAGTTGCGCAAGCGCAGTTGCGCTGCGCTGCGCGACACGTGTCAAGCGCTGGGGCGTTTACGCCAAACAGAATTAAAATTCCAGTAAGATCTTTCTGTTCTTGTTAAAACAAGAAAATTGTCTTCTGTAAAACAGAAGCCCTTGGATCAAAGATCCAACGGTGGGGAAAATTCCCCAAATCACTCAGAGAAGGATCTCTTTAACAAATTTAACAAATTAATAAGCACTATATAAAGGCCCCTAGACCCCATTCAAAAGAGATCAACATCGACATCAACATCAAGATCAAAAAACAACAACACAGAGAATAGAGAGAGCTCTGAAAAATTGTGAGAAGAACTCAAGAAGAGAAAAAAAAAGGTAAAAACCTTTATAAAAAAAGAAGAATTTCTTCTGAATAGATCATTGATCTAAGAACAAGATCAATGATTTTCAATAAAAAAAATAATAATAATAACAGTGCCTTGCACTTTTTTATGAACCATTGGTTCTGGAATCTTAAAGATTCTTCTCTTAATCCAAAATTGGATTAAGTTAATAATAACAGTGCCTTGCACTTGCAAATTTGCACTGTTGCGCTCCTGGGTTGGCGCAAGCCACCACAGAGCGCCACGTGTCAGCTCCAGAATAATTTGCGCTATGCGCTTTTAAAAATAGAGCATTGCTCTCTGAGATTAGCGCAACTCATCAAAGCACGCCACGTGTCACAGTGCAACAGCACAGCGCACTGGCGCAGCGCACTGCGCTAGCGTGACACGTGTGGCCTTCGCATGCGCTTGCGCTCAATAATTGGCGCAAAGCGCCTGACAAGCCACTGTCAGATAATTAATGCACTGCATTATTTACAGAAGGGCCAAGCCCAATTAAAAAAGGCCTAATAGGCCAAATTAAATGCAATGCATTATTTTTAAAAAGGGCAGGGCCCAAACAATGACAGATGCTCTACATCATTTAAAAGGGACAAAGCCCAAATCAAAAAGGCCTAGCAGGCCAGAATAAAATGCAGTGCAAAGATAAAAACGTTGAATATTCTCAACTGGACTTAGCCCAATTCTGGCCATAAGTCCTCAAATTAAATTGACTGAGCACGGCTGCTCTCTTAAATCAATTTACACCTGGTTCAAGGGTACATCTCTGAACTCCTCTGACACCAGTCGTTGTAATCCTTCAACGTCGTCAGAGAGGTGATGGGTCCCGACGGCCATACATTCAATAGAGCACCATGTCCCTAAATTGGCAGTGGACCCCCACGCCCCTAAACTGGAACTTGGACCACCATGTCCCTAAACTGGCAGTGGACCCCCACGTCCCTAAACTGGAACATGGACCGCCATGTCCCTAAACTGGCAATCGACCACAATATCACTAAACTAAACAAATGAGCCCCCAAACGCTCTTTTGTTGGATCTAAACGATCCTGTTAAGTTGATCTTAGTCTGGAAATTAGACTAACGTATCCTTAACAAACGTTTAAGTTGATCTTAGTCTCAAATAAGGCTAACGTATCCTTAAACCAAAACCCCAAACCCAAATCTAAGAAAATACGGATTTGGACTAATCCACGTTCTACGGGCGACCACATAAATTAGTCTCCGTATACAATCCACGGGCAACCAAAAACAAAACAAACACCCATGACACGAAGTGACCAGCTGGAGAAGGAGAAAGTTGTTACCGCGATGCGGTAGCGTAATTAACTGCAGGGGCTTGCGCCTGCAGGGAAGAGCGTCCCCACAATCAAAAACCCCTCAAGCGAGGGGGAATCTGACGAAGTTTGCTACATCAGCCACATCCGTTTAAACCTTCGATACATGGTGCCATAAATCAACTTGGCATCTTCGGATAGGTGGACGGATAGCTCCAAGTAGCATCTGCCCCGAATTATGCGTCAAGACGAACCTACGCGGTCGCGTCTCCGTGATTCGGAGGGGAACAGATTCTGGCACGCCCGGTGGGACCTTTTCCTCTTTCCACTCCACACTTCGTGTATCGTGTTCGCGAACAAATCGCGGTTTGCTGTGGTTGCCTGTGGATTCAAGGTACTAAGATTTGGTGTCTTGCTCTGTGCAGAAAACCGAAGATCAATGGCTTCAAAATGCACTACCTGCAACTGCAACTCTCGCTCCGTCCCTGCTGGAGGAGTGACTTGCGGGCCCCAAGTGGCCTCTCTTTTCAAGATTCCAGTGGAACAGGTAACTCAAGCCACCACTGGACTATTCTTCGGGACCATGCTCCCACCGATGAGCTTCAATGCCCCCATGACGTTGCAAGAAGCCCCAAAGAAGTCAGTCTTTGATCGACTTACCATTGCCGCGGTCCCTCTCAACGGGTCGCCCATCTCCACTGCCTCGGTTTTTAACAGGCTAGGTCAGAGCTCCAACGGGCCCATGAAAAAGCCAGCAATACCGGAAGATGTTATCCCAAAGCGGATAGCTATCCCTACTCCAGTTTCAGGTGAAATCACCAAGGTTGCTTCCCCTGCTCGGTAGTCTGCTTTTGACAGGTTAGCCGTCCCCGTTCAACGGACGTCAGTCTTTAAAAGGCTGGTACCAGCAGATTCTGACCAACACAGGGGGCATGAGGAGGTCACCCCTACAGCTAAAACAACTCCATCCGCAAGACACGCTCGACGTCGCCACTGGCGCCAAGTGAGGAAGGCTGGGGGCAACTCCCCTTCTGGATTCACTCCGCCAGCTCCAACGGTGGGGATCGATGCTGCTGTTCCAACCCGGAATAGCTTTGAATTGCTGAACATGGTGCGTAGAAACTCTCCTACTGCAGTGTTGAAACGAACTCCTTCACCTGTGAAGAATACTCCAGAGAAGAAGCTAGAGCAGCCCCCTCAAAGGCTGTCCTCTAAAATTTACAAAGTCTAGCGACAGGTTCAAGAGTCGGTGATTGATGAAAACTATCTCCGAAGGTTCGGCAGGAGAAGGATTACTTCATCAAGCCACAAAAAGCAACAGCTACTTGGGTGCCCACTGCAACGGCCCCCTCAACTCCAATCACTCAAAGGAAAAGGAGGCCGCAAAAAGCCCCTGTGAACATGGCGAAGCGTAAAAGAGCTGAACACAAACGCCCCAAGTCTGGGGGCATGGTGGTGCACACTGTTTATATAGCTTCCGGAAAGGAGGAAAGCCGTGCTTCTACGGGCCACCGACCGCTCACACGATCCATGACGAAAGCCCAGGAGCAACAACAAAAGCTTAAGGAAATGATGACTGCAATGGCTGCACTTACTGGGCTAAAAGAAAGCTCGGAGGCGTTATCAGAACAGCGTCACGAACAAGAAACTGACGCTGACTTCTTACGTAGAGTTCTCGAAAAGAAGGACAAAGAAGCCGCAGAGCAAGCGGCTAATATAAAACAGATGGCGCTCCTCATCCAAGATATGGTAGGGATGATGTTACAGCCGGACCCTCCAGCTGAAGACCCTCCAATCATTGTTGGAGTTGACGGAGAGGAGACATCTAATCCTCCTCCGGCCCTTTCAGCAGCCAAGGAGGAAACCATTTCCAAAGCTGCACTAGACGACTATATAGCTCAGCAAATACGAGCTCATCAGGCGAATGAAGCGGCTGGGCAAATTGTTAGAACCGGACGACCCTATCCGGGCTGGTATGACCAAATCAGTTACCCGCCGGGATATACGATCCCTAAGTTCCACGTATATAAAGGAACGGGGAATCCACATCAGCATGTCGCTCAATTCAGGGCCTTATGCGGCAATACTGGAGGCAATGACAAATTGTTGCTTCGCCAATTCATCGGCAGCTTAGCGGAGACAGCCTTTGAATGGTATTCAGAGCTACCTAACGACTCTGTCAAAACATTTGTGAAGATGGAGCTATTGTTTACACAAAGATTCACGAGTGCTAGTGGACGCACCCCGATAACAGCACTGATTAACGCCAGGATAAGACCAGGCGAAATGTGGGTCCAATGCGCAACACGATGGCGGAACCTATGGTCGAAATGCGAACAACGTATAGAAGAGGCACCTGCGGTAGGCATGTTCGTGGGCACTCTTGATCTGCAAGCGACCATCTCGCAATTCATGATGTTCTTCAGGCCGGCCACCTTCCAGGCCCTGATCGATAAATTAGCCCAAATGGACCAGATGGGCCATGGACCGTCTCCTCCAAAACTAGATTCTCGAAATGAGAAAGGAAAAGGGAAAGCGATCGTCGTCGCCAATGCTCAACAACAGCCGAGCAACTCAAAGCCGGTCGTTCGCCAAAACAACGTGCGTCCATGCCCATCCCTCGAGGAGAGACTAGGACGTCCTTACTCATTTCCTCAGAATAAAACAGGAAGACTGTTTGAGCTGGCAGTGCGCAACAGACTCATCAATCTGCCGAGTCCAAAACGTCTGTCGCAGCCAGGCGATCTCAATAATCCCAATTATTTCCCTTACCACCAAACGGTAAGTCATCCGATCGAGGATTGTTTCGTCTTTAAGGGATGGATCGAGAATCGGTACCTACAAGGCAAGTTCGCGCTGTCTGAAAACTGGAAGGTAAACCCACCACAGCCGCACACTCCAAAGAAGACGGACACGATGGGGGCAGCTTGTTCTTTTGTTGAGAACGAAAATAATGGAGAAGACTCATCAGATGAATCCGAAGACTACGTAGCGAGTTGTCATGTGATCTCTCACTCATTGGTGGATGATAAAGAAGCTCCTTGCGCTGAGAAACCGAGGGCGGACCCTGAACCAGAAATTCCGCGGCCGTCAGACGAGTTGATCGATGCCTTCCTGAATGAGATTCGTCTGAAAGTTAAAGCCAATCAAGAGCGTGAGATGGTCATACTGGAAGGAGCCAAACACCCACTATTAGACCAAAGAATCGAGACACTTCCGTCAAATCAAAAGTCATCCGCTGCGAATAAAAACAAATTCAAGACGAGGAAAAGGTTCGCCAAAGCCCTATTAGTGGGAATGAAGCTACCACCCTCTGAAGAAAATACTCTCGACGGAGTAGAGATGCATCCTAACTTCTGTCATCAGAAGATCATACATCCTACCGAAGACTGCGACTCCTTTAAGTGTTAGTGGCAAGGATATATCGCTCAAAAGCAACACTTCAACAGGACAAAGTATGAAGCTCGTAGACATCGGAAAAATGCGATAGATGAGCGCAAAAGAGCCGCCGACGACTGTCATATAACCGACTCCAAGGGATCGCAAATTATCACCTTTGGAAGCGACTCTGACGAAGAAGCTGCCCTCAACCCTCTCCTCAAGGAATCCATTTCAAAAATGAAAGAATTGAGGAGTTGAGAGAACATTCAGCCGTGCAATCGCCTGCTACTCGGAAAAAATCTCGGCCCCACAAACAAAGGATCGAACAAAAAGGATAAAGGAAAGGGGAAAATGACCTTCGTCGCCAACACTCAACAACAGTCGAGTGGCCCTAGACCGGTTGTTCGTCAAAACAATATGCGTCCTCGCATATCCCTCGAGGAGAGGCTAAGACATCCTTACTCATTTCCCCAGGATGAAACAAGGAGGTTGTTCGAAGTGGCAGTGCATAACAGGCTTATCACTCTACCGGAGCCGAAACACCAACTACAACTGGATGATGTCAACAGTTCTAATTATTGCCCTTACCACCAAGTATTGGGCCATCCGATCGAAAACTGTTACGTCTTCAAGAACTGGGTTGAAGACCAATACCAATAGGGCAAGTTCGTCATCTCCGAAAACTGGAGGGTGAACCCGCCACAACCGCACGGTCTGAGAAAGATGGATACGCTGGGGGCATCATGCTCATTCATAGGGAAAGCCCCATAGACCGAAAAGTCAGTAAACTAAAGATTCGCCTCGAATACGGCGACAGCGGGCCGCAACGTCCTTATACTAACGGCGGACCGAAACGTCCTTAAACTAACGGCGGACCACTACATCCTAAAACTAGATGTTGACCGAGATGTCAATAAACTACGGTGGATTGAAACATCACAAAGCCGATATAAAAAAAAGATAAAAAAATAAACGGTATGTCCATAAGCAAAATGGGCATGGATGAAAACCCAAAAGGGCTCCGTGAGTAAAAACAGCAGGGCTACCGGCGAGTGTTCGTGAAAACCCGAAAAAGCGTGACCTCGTAAAAAAAAGAATTAAAAGAATTATAAAAAAAAAGAAAATGGTATGTCCATAGCAAAATGGGCACGGATGAAAACCCGAAAGGGCTCCGTGAGTAAAAACAGCAGGGCTACCGGCGAGTGTTTGTGAAAACCCGAAAGGGCGCAATCTCGTTAAAAGACACTTACAGGATCCTCTCGACCTTGTAAGGAGAAATCACCCACGTGAGATCCTTACAACTCACAAGAGAACAACACACTTAGGGGTCCTCACGATTCCTAAGGAGAAAATACACTTGCGAGATCCTCACGACTCGTAAGGAGAACTCTCTTATGGGATCCTCACGGCTCAGGAGATTTGAAAGTCTTAAGTTACAGAGACCTAAACCTGTGCTTAAGCAACCCCCCACAACCTTCGATATTGCCCTACAAGGGGTTCAATTCTGACCCTTGTATACAATCCACGGGCGCGAATAAGCATTTCCCTAAACAAGTCCCATCCGAGACTGGGGATATGTTCGCATGGTAAACAACCCTTGTAAGTCCTCTCGATTTAGAAGAAGAAAACCCTCTTGTAGGATCCTTACGACTTACAGAGGAACATACACTTAGGAATTCTCACGATTCCTAAGGAGAAAATACACCTACAAAATCCTCACGATTTGTAGGGAGAAATACCTTTGTGAGACCCTTACGGCTCATGAAGTCAAAAGCCTTAGTCGACAGGACCCTAACCCTGTTCGCTAAGCCACCTTTGTTCGACATCGACAGAGACAAATGATGATTCGCTCCTGGCAATATCCCAGTTGTAGCGGTGCTGATGCCGAAATCGGTGTCTAATTCCATGCTTATGGCAAAAAGCCAGCAAGCCGCGCATGCATACGAAATAGCCGAAATGATGGGGCAACTTGCAATAAAAATCAGCAAGTAAAAATGTATGCATGCAAAATAGCCGAAATGATTGAGCAACTCGCAAAAAAAACAGCGAGTAAAAATAAAATAAACAGCCGAAATGATTGGGCACCACGAAAAATAGCCGAAATGATTGGGCAATCGCGACCTTCGCGATATAAAAGCTGAAATGATAGAGCATCGCGGAAATAAAACAATAAAAAAAATGAATGATGAAACTTTTGCCCTACAGGTGAGATCACGTCGATCCTTGTATACAATCCAAGGGCACAAACAAAGAGGGAACCATACCTTCCCGACAGGCTCCGCCAGAAAGCGAAGCCAAATCTCGACGGTTCAACAACAACCTAGAGACAACCGTGACATTCGTCTCGATACAGCAGACGCAATGTCAACAATAACGTCTTTCCTCCAACAGGATTCAGACATGACAAGGCAAACGAAGCGAAGGCTGAATTCCCAGCTTCGAGGTCTTAACGGCAAGTCATATAAAGCCTGAAAGACAACCGAAGATCATCCCACACCAACATGGAATGGTCACCACCTCTATGTTCGTCTTGATACTGCAGACGCGACAATCAAACAAACGGAGCCACGGCAAAATCCCAGCTCCACCTCGACGTTCGTCTCGATACAGCAGACAAGATGTCACCCCAGCGTTCTTCCTCCAGCAAGGATCAGACGTGACAATCAAACAAACGGAGTCACGGCAAAATCCCTAGTTCCAAACCTCGACGGTTCACCAACAACCTAGAGACAACCGTGACGTTCGTCTCGATACAGCAGATGAGATGTCACCCTAGCGTTCTTCCTCCAGCAGGGATCAGACGCGACAATCAAACAAACGGAGCCACGGCAAAATCCCTAGTTCCAAACCTCGACGGTTCACTAACAACCTAGAGACAACCGCGACGTTCGTCTCGATACAGCAGACGAGATGTCACCCCAGTGTTCTTCTTCCAGCAGGGATCAGACGCGACAATCAAACTAACGGAGCGATAGCAAAATCCCTAGTTCCAAACCTCGACGGTTCACCAGCAACCTAGAGACAACCGCGACATTCGTCTCGATACAGCAGACGCGATGCCAGCAAACGAAGCAAAGGCCAAATTCCTAGCTTCAGGATCTTGAAGGCAACTCACATAAAACCTGAAAGACTATCGGAGATCACCCCACACCAGCGCGGAGTGGTTATGACTCATCGGGGCTCTCCAAAATGAGCCTAACCTCAAGTAAAAAGCGGCATGGCAAAATTCCTAACGCTTGCTCATCCGACGGTCAAACTGCCAAGGAGGATTGCTTAAAGACGTCTTGTCCAGCCCCTGAAGGGATCAAAGACACAGCAGTCACAGGGCTACTCGAAAAGCACGATTGCCTATCAAGGAATATATCAGCTGATGCGACGGTACGACGGCCAAAACCCTAAGTACCACAGACCCTAACGGACTTCTGTCGTAAAGAGCAGAGGTTAACTGTGACGTTAGGATATTCTTGCGAGAAATGCTCGATTCGTCTCGACTTGTGAAGAAATTGATGTCTTTGCGAGAACTTCTCGATGCGGCTCGACTCGTAAGATAAAGCCTTAGGCAGTAAGGATTAAAAAACTTGTTCCCTAAGCACTGGGACCCTGCAAGTTGGCCCAAAACGGTCTCTTGCATACTATCCACGGGTCTCACTCTCTAAACTCGAATCTCGACAAGGAGGGAAACAACCGCTTACGGGTCTTCTCGACTCGTAAGAGGAAAAATTCTCTTATAAGATCCTTATGACTTATAAGAGAAAACGCACTTAGGAATCCTCACGATTCCTAAGGAGAAAATCCACCTACGAGATCCTCCGATCCGTAGGGAGAAAAGTCTCCATGAGACCCTCACGGCTCATAGAGTTGAAAAGTCTTAGGCAGCAGATCTGAACCTGTGGCCTAAGCCATCGCTATTTCTTGAAGAAACCAAGATGCTTACTCTATTATCTGTCAACCATGTTTATCAAGACAGCATGCTGATAATAAAAGAAGGGAGAAAGCAAAGAAATGATACAAGACATTGCAAAGAAAAAATGTGTATCTTTATTTATTAATTCAATCAAGTACAAGGTGAATCGTACAAAAGAATAAAGAATAGATACATTTTATTCGAAAAAGAAAAAAATTTTACAAGTATATTGATACAAGAGCGGCTATTGGGAAGGAAGCATCTTAAATAGCCCTATCAGTTGTTCGTGCACTTCCTTCCATGCCTTCTCCTGGTCTGCCACCACCGCCAGTTCCGCTTCCACTTGAGCACGCTGCTGCAAGAAGGATGCAAGCTGCTCCCCAACGGCCTGCTGAGCTGCTTCACGGCCTTGGGCATCACGCTCGGCGGCATCGAGCTTCCGCTTCAGTGTTAGCCCATTAGAGATACGCTCCAGAAGGCCCTTGTTCCCTGATTAAAAATCAGGAAAGGACTCAGAAGTGGCATCACGTGCTCACACGTGACCAGTGGTCACGTGTTGGCACGTGACGTTCAAAGCAGCAGCACAAAGCTCATTCAAGAAACGCCTCCAGAAAAGGTCACGTGCTCACACGTGACCAGGGGTCACGTGTTGGCACGTGACGGCTGAGCAGCGGCCAGAGAATAGAGCGCAAAAAGAGAAGAAAGGCCCGATCCAGGGGTCATGTGCCTGCACGTGACCAAGGGTCATGTGCCTGCACGTGATCAGGGGTCATGTGGCCACACGTGACCGGCTTTAAAAAGCCTTATTATTTAACAGAATTAAATTCTGAGAAAAGATCTCTCAAGTCTTTCCAAGGTGGAAAAGAATTATTTGGAACCGTTGGATTAAAAATCTAAAGGTGATTAAATATCACCAACTTACGGAAAAATCTCAGACTTGGAAAGATTTCCCCTTAAATCTAACCGAAATAACAAAGAGATATCTTTGGATTTAAAATCCAATGGTGAATAAAATTCACCTAATAATCTAAAGGCCCAGATTAATAATAAACATAAATCAAATCTCTCAATAAACAAATCAAATCTTTCAATGAAAGATTCACCAAAACTGATTGATCCTCTTCCTTCTCCTATAAATAGGAGCCAAAGGAGAGAGTTTAAAAGGGAGACAGAGACATACAGAGAGGGAGAGAGATAGAGCCTTGAGATTTTGGAAGAAATTGATCCTCTGCAAAGAAAACCTTAGATAAGAAAGGAGAGGCTTAAAAAGATAATTCAATTCTCAAAAGAGTTTAACTCTTATATAAAGAAAAAAACTTAGTTCTTTCTCTGGTGGAGGATCTGCAAAGAGCACATCTCCCCATGAATTGAGAATTTAATTCTCATTGGGTTGAGATCCTGCCATGCAGATTTAAAACATAGAGGAGGAATTGAGTTTTGAGAATTTAATTCTCATAGAATTATAGGAATTTAATTCCTTTGAGATAAAATTAGGGTACAACCCTATGTTATAGGAATTTAATTCCTTCAAAATGGACAAAACTAGGGTTTAACCCTAATTGAGAACTTAATTCTCCCAAACTCACAGGAATTTAATTCCCTTAAAAAAAAAGAAACTAGGGTTTCACCCTATGCCAGAATTTAATTCTTTATATGTATGGGGAATTTAATTCCTACAGAAAAGAAATTAGGGTTTAACCCTATCTAAGAATATAATTCTTCAGAAGAAAACAGGAATTTAATTTCTCTAAAGTTTATTGCTAGGGTTTAACCCTATGAAGAATTTAATTCTTAAAAAGATAAATAAACATGCAAAGAAACAGGGTCACGTGCTACCGCGTGACTCCTGTAAAGATCCACAAAAAAGAGCTTTGAGGCAACGCCTCACGTGCCCCACGTGACCCCTGAAACACACAGAGAAAAAAGCAAAAGAAATATAAAAGAGCTCTAGGGCGCCCTCACGTGTCACCACGTGACCCCTAATGAGCATTCTAACAGACCAGAGCATGGGCCTCCATCACGTGCTCACACGTGATGGACATCAGAATTAAAAGTGATCTGCAGAATAAAATAAAGAGAAGGAGGGCGCTCTCACGTGCTACCACGTGACCCCTTTTATCTTAGTGTTTAACACTAAATTAAATCTCTGTTAGCAGTGTTTAACACTAAATTAAAATTTCTGTTACCAGTGTTTAACACTGATTAACACTAATTTAGAATCTCTATTTCCAGTGTTTAACACTGATTTGCTTTAGTGTTTAAACACTAATTTGAAATCTCTCTGGCCAGTGTTTAACACTGATTTGCTTTAGTGTTTAACACTATTTTGAAAGCCTTGTTGCTAGTATGTAACACTGATTATCTTTTGGGGTTTAACACCAGTTTGTCAATCTCATTCCCAGTGTTTAACACTGTTGGTCTCTAGTGTTCAACACTAGCTTTAGCCCAATTGGCTAAGTTTCTAGAGGCAAAGCCTCTTCTTCAATGAGCCAACAGAGGGCCAATATTCTAAACATGATTGGACTTAGCCCAAGATGGCCATAAGTCCTCAATTCAAACTTAACTGGGCTAATGAGCTCATAACATAATTAATTGGTCTTAGTCCCAAACTGGACCAAAGACTGTTTAATCTACCTTGGTTCAAGGGTACATCTCTTCACTCCTTTGATACTTGGCGTTGTAATTCCTCAACGTCTTCAAAGGGGTGACGGGTCCCGACGACCGCACATTGATATGGACTGTGGGGTTCTTAAACCCTCGGACTATGATGTCCTTAACCTCGACCGGAATGTCTTAAAACTAACAACGGACTATGATGTCCTTAACCGTGATGTCTTAAAACTAACGCCGGACTGTGGAGTCCTTAAATCCACGGACTATGAGGTCCTTAACCTTGACCGCAACGTCTTAAAACTAACATTGGACCGCAATATCCTTAAACTACCTGTTGACCGCAATGTCACTAAACTAAACAACAGGGCCCCCTTAATTGCTCTCTTGTCGGATCTAAACGATCCCGTTAAGTTGATCTTAGTCTAAAACTAGACTAACGTATCCTTAACAAACGTTTAAGTCGATCTTAGTCTCAAACGAGACTAACGTATCCTTAAACCCAAACCCCCAAACCCAAATCTAAGATAATACGGATTTGGACTAGTCCATGCCCTACGGGCGACGACATAACTCTGTCTCCGTATACAATCCACGGGCAACCAAACACAAAATAAACACACACGACACGAAGTGATCATCGGGAGAAGGATAAAGTTGTTACCGCAATGCGGTAGCGTAATTAACTGCAGGGGCTTGCGCCTGCAGGGAAGAGCGTCCCCACAATCAAAAACCCCTCAAGCGAGGGGGAATCTGACGAAGTCTGCTACATCGGACGCATCCGTTTAAACTTTCGATACATGGTGCCATAAATCAACTTGGTATCTTCGGAGAGGTAGACGGATAGCACCAATTAGCATCTGCCCCGAATTTCAGGCGAGACGTCCGTCGCGCCGTTATTCGGAGGGGAACAGATTTTGGCACGCCCGGTGGGACCTTTTCCTCTTTCCACTCCACACTTCGTATGTCGTGTTCGCGAACCAAACACGGTTCACTAATGGTTGCCCTTGGGTTTCAAGGTACTAAGATTTGGCGTTTTGCTTATTGCAGAAAGCAAAGAATCAATGGCTTCCACTTGTGCGAAATGCTCCAACTGCAACTGCAACCGGTGCTCCGCCTCGCCAGGAGGTATAGCCTACGGGTCCCAAGCTGCTTCGCTGTTCACGATGCCCGTGGAACAGGTCACTCGAGCCACCACAGGGTTGTTTTTCGGGACCATGCTCCTGCCAATGAGCTTCACCGCTTCTGTGCTGACATGGGAAGCTCCCAAGAAGTCGATCTTTGATCGGCTTACACCTACCGTGGCCCCTCTCAACGGGACGCCCAACACCAGCGCCTCGGTCTTCTCCAGACTGGGCCAGAGCTCCTGTGGGCCCGCAATGGAGCCTGCAATCCCAGAGAAGGCTGCTCCTAAGAAAATAACCAATCCTGCTCCTGAAGTAGTCAAGGTGGCTTCTCCTGCCAAAAAGTTGGCCTTTACAAGATTGACTGTTCCAGCTCCCGCGCCTACTACCCAAAGGACATCAGTCTTTAACAGGCTGACACCAACAGCGACCCTCCACCTACACAGGGGGCAAGACGAGGCTATCGCCATCACCGAGCCGATTCCATCAGCACGACACGCTCGACGTCGCTACTGGCGTCGAGTGAGGAAGGCCGGAGGCAACTCCCCTTCCGGGCTAACTCCTCCAGCCCCGACGACAGAAGTTAATGCTGCTGTTCCAACTAAGAACAGCTTTGAGATGCTAAATAAGGTGCGTAGGAATTCTCCTACCGCGGCGCTAAAGAGGTCTCCCCCTCCGCTGGAAAAGGCTGTGGAAGTAAAGCCAGAACAGCCCCAATCCCCTCAACGGCTGTCCTCCAAAATCTATAAAGTTTGGCGGCAGACCCGAGACTCGGTGATCGATCCAAATTTCTCCCGCCAGCACAAGAAGCTGAAGATCCAACAGGAAGTCAGCCATCATGCTAAGCCACGAAAAGCTGTCTGGGAGCCCACCTCAACGGCCCCCTCAACTTCCACTGCTCATAAAAAGAGGAGGCCGGAGAAGATCCCCGGGCCTACAACGAGAGCTAAAGGCGCTGAGCCCAGACGCCCTAAGTCTGGGGGCATGATGGTCCATACTGTATACATGGCATCGGGGAAGGAGGATAGACGTGCATCTACAGGTCATAGACCGCTTACACGGTCGGTGACCAAAGCTCAGGAGCAACAGCAGAAGCTCCAGGAAATGATGATCGCAATGGCCGTGCTTACTGGGCCAAAAGAAAGCCCCGAAGCGTCCTCGGATCAGCGGCAAGAGCAGGAAACCGACGCTGAGTTCTTTCGGAGGATATTGGAAAAGAAATATAAACAGGCTGCAGAACAAGCGGCCAATATAAAGCAAATAGCCCACTTATTTCAAGACATGGTTGGGATGATGATCCAA
The DNA here is from genome assembly GCA_030015575.1 of Agapanthus africanus. Classification (NCBI taxonomy): domain Eukaryota; kingdom Viridiplantae; phylum Streptophyta; class Magnoliopsida; order Asparagales; family Amaryllidaceae; genus Agapanthus; species Agapanthus africanus. Next base: position 741,965,212 of record CM057337.1, read on the forward strand.
CAAGATCCTCCTGCTGAAGATCCCCCGATCGCCCTCGAAGATAATAGAGGAGAAACGTCGAATCCACCACCGGCTCTTTCAACGGCCAAGGAGGATACAATCTCCAAGGCTGACTTGGACGACTACATAGCCCAGCAGATCCGGGTTCATCAGGCGACTGAGGCAGCTGGTCAGGTCGTAAAAACGGGGCGACCGTATCCAAGCTGGTATGACCAGATCAAATACCCGCCGGGCTATACAATACCAAAATTCCATGTGTATAAGGGGACTGGCAATCCCCACCAACATGTTGCCCAGTTCAGGGCGCTTTGTGGCAACACTGGCGGTGATGATAAGCTCTTGCTTCGCCAATTCATCGGCAGCTTGTCAGAAACAGCGTTCGAATGGTATTCGGAACTCCCGAACGATTCCGTCAAGACGTTCGCTGAAATGGAGTTACTATTCACTCAGCGATTCGCAAGCGCCAGCGAACGCACTCCGATAACGACATTGATTAATGCCAGGGTGAAACCAGGCGAAACGTGGGTCCAGTACGCTATACGCTGGCGAAATTTGTCGTCGAAATGCGAACAACGCATTGAGGAAGTGCCCGCGGTGGGCATGTTCGTGGGTACCTTGGATCCTCATGCAACTATCTCCCAGTTCATGATGTTCTTTAAGCCAACCATGTTCCAGGCTTTAATCGACAAGTTGGGCCAGATGGACCAGATGGGTCACAGACCGTCTCCCCCGAAGCTAGAGCCTCAGAATGACAAGGGTAAAGGGAAGGCAACCTTCGTCGCGAACACTCAGCAGCAACCCAGTGCCCCAAAGCTGGCGGATCAACTGGAAGAAAGACGGCGGTATTATAATAAGATGATGAAGCACCCCTATTCATTCCCGTGGGACAAGACGAAACGGTTATTCGAGCTGGCCGTACGCAACAGGCTTATCAACTTGCCAAACCCAAGGCGACCGCCACAACCCACTGAGGTGAATAACCCCAATTATTGCCCTTACCATCAAATGGTAAGCCATCCGATTGAGGATTGCTTCGTCTTCAAAGGATGGATTGAAGATCAATACCTCCAGGGAAAGTTTGCGTTGTCCGAAAAGTGGAAGGTGAACCCGCCATAGCCACATACTCCTAAGAAGGCGGATACGCCGGGGGCAACCTGTTCTTTCATTGAAGAAGCGCCGTGGGAGGTCGTGCTATCCGCTAAGACCAAAAGGATGCTGAGTGATCTTCATACATGCCCGGCGGTCGAATGGAAGAACCCGCTTGAACCTCAAATCATCGAAGGGATGCTGAAGCCGCGTTCAACTACGAAGATCGGCGGTGATGGCCCAAGTACTCACACCCAACCGTCAATATCTTCGAAGAAAAAGAAGAAGAAATCCAAAAAGCCAGTGAAGTCTGGAGACAAGCACACGGACTTGCAGAAGCAGATTGACGCGCTGGAAGAGTACAATCAAAAGGCGCGGACTCCCATCACGCTCCAAGAATTCCTCAACCATGTCTTTCGGGAGGAAGATAATGGAAAAAGCTCGTCGGATGAATCCGAGGGGTATGTGGCAAGTTGTCATGTGATCTCCCACTCATTTACGGACGATGGAAAAACTCCTGGCACTGAGAAACTGGGGGCACACCCTAAGCCAGAACTTGTTTGGCCGACAGATGAAATGATCGACGCCTTTCTAGACGAGATTCGTTTGAAAAGTAAAGCCGATCGGGAGCGTAAGATGGCCGCATCGGAAGGAGCCAAGCGCAAGCGACTAAACGAAAGAGTCGAAGCACTCCCGCCAGATCAAAAGACGTCCGATGCGGATAAAAACATATTCAAGATGAGGAAAAGGTTTGCCAAAGCCATGTCAATGGGAATGAAGCTACCACCCTCGGAAGAAAACACGCTCAATGGGACGGAGAGGCACCCTAATTATTGCTCATATCATCGGAAGATTTCACACCCTACGGAGGAGTGCGATGCTTTTAAGATATGGTGGCAAGGATATGTTGCTCACCGGCAACATTTTAAGCGCATGAAACGCAGAACTCGTCGGGAGCAGGGAAGAACTACCGACGGGCATAAAAGAACTACCGGCAACTGTCGCACGGTTAATGCCGGAGGATCACAGGTTCTCACCTTTGGGAGCGACTCTGATGAGGAAATGGCTCTGGGTCCTCTCTTTAAAAAGTCCGTCTTAGGGAGAGAGGAAGAACCGGAGGCCTGTGAAAACATTCAGCTGCGCAATCGCACACTCCCGGAAAAGAATCTCGGACCCGCAACTAGAAAAGATAAGGGAAAGGAAAAGGTCGCTGAGGATATCGCCTTAGATGATCAAGTCATGAAAGAGCTGACTGGCAAGGACCCTCCTAGGAAGGGTAAGGTGGACTACAACATCCTGGCACACCTAAGGAAACTACCTTCATAGCTCAGCATTCTCGACGCCCTCTTATTATCAAAAGAAGCGAGAGATTCATTAATCAAGGCGTTACAAGAACCCGAGCAATTCCAAGCCTTCCTCGCCGCAGAAAGGATGAAGGATGAGCTGGAAGAAGTGCACACGGCCGATATCACTTTCGGTGATGAAGACCTGCTCCTCGGGACGTGTGACCACAACCGTCCCCTATATATCTCTGGATATTGCCACGATATCAGGATAGGCAAAATTCTGGTTGATAATGGATCCTCCGTCAATCTCCTTAATGTTCGGGTGTTGAAGGAAATCTGCATGAGCGTGCAGCACCTCGCTCGTGACAAAATTACCATCTCCGGTTTCGACTCCCAGTCGTCACGGACCCTCGGATCTGTAATACTAACATTGCGCTTCGGACTGCTCGTCACGGACGTTAAGTTTCACGTCATTGACGCCAAGACCTGCTACAACGCCTTACTCGGCCGAACATGGTTACACGAGTACAACATCATCCCTTCTACACAGCATCAGTGTATGAAGTATTTTAAGGATGGTCTTGAGTATACCGTAACAGGTGAGCTGAACCCATTCTCCGTGAACGAAGTCCGCAAGTACGAAAATGCAAAGTACTTTTTGCCAGACTTCGAGGATACAGAAAGGTGTCGCAAACCGGAAAACAAAGCCGCCGCCACCATCCCTGTTTTCGGGAGCGATACCGAAGAAGAAGAAGAGATGGTTTACGCTGGGCCGTCTCGACGCAACAACCCGGGACCGTCCACCCCCATATTGATCTTCGGAAGTGACTCGGAAGTGACTCGGAAGATGAAGTTAATGCCGTGTTCTCCAGTCGGCCGTCAATACAAGCATCCCCTAGCGATGATCAGAGTTTGCAAATCACCATGGTGCCGCGGGAACACTACAAAGACCTGGATGCACTTGAAGCTCATAGCGTGCAAGAGCTGCGGACATTTTACGTCCCTCCCAGTCGAAAAGGCGAAAAGGCGATCCTATTCTATCGATCCGCAGAAACAAGGGTGGAGAAAAAGATATTGCATAGCGCGGATGCTGCACTTGATAGGCTCCAACCCATCCATTTTCCCAGATACAACACAGACGGGTTGAAAAGGCTATTGAAGCGCCAAGGGGTACCCTTAAAGCAGACTATTCGACAAGCTCGATTCTACAATAGGATTTGGGATGTCCCTGGGACTCAGCGCAAACTGCCCAACGGAAGGATGGAAACGCTTGGGCTTGGATATGTGAGATCCAGGAAACGGGAACGAGTCCACGGTAGCTACGCTATATATAATTTCGATGAAGAAGAGGACGCCCTGTCGGGAAATGCCAATCCCTCATCAAAACTAGATCCCGCGATCGAAGTCCCGAGTCCGTCGTTTGAAGAACGAATGGACAAGCTTATCAGGAAAGTGGGTCAAAAAGCTCGGGACGACCATAATCGCGAAATGGCCATCTACGAGAAAGCCAGGACGCAACGTCTGTTTCAACAGGCTGCAAAAGACGACGATGTTCCTCCCTGTCGACCCATTGCGCAAAAGGCCCGATGTAGAGGTAGAAGTAAGTCAAAAAGCGGAAAAAGGAGTCGACAGCAACAACACAGGGTTAAAGAGTCATGTGATCGGATATTGCGCGGTCCGGATTTGTCTCTCGTGAAGAAGATGGGTCGAGTGTATTCCTTCCCTCAAGAAAAGACGAAGAAGATACTCGATCTCGCTATGAAGCATCGAATGATTACACTTCCGGAATCTAAACATCCTGAGCAGACTAACGAGGTTTCTCAGCCGGACTACTGCTCTTATCACCGAGCCATAGGACACCCGATCGAAGACTGTTTCACCTTTAAAAATTGGGTCGAAGACCAATACCAGCGGGGCAGGTTTGCTCTATCCAGCAGTTGGACGGTAGCGCCGCCGCAAAAGCACGAACCTAAAGCCACAAGAGCAAAATCAGATCCACAACAGTCTTGGAAGCGAGCTCGTACCTGTCATATGATAACGATATCAAAAGAAGGGCCCGAGAACATGGATGACCTCCCTTGGTGCTTCGAAAACAATGACAATGAGGTAATCTCAGAATTTCCACCAGCTCCGAAAGAACTAGAAGATGGCATACATACTACTGCAGATAACCTCAAGAAGATTGAGTTGGGGTCGGCAGATGATCCGCGACTGACATTCGTCAGCGAGTTGCTCTCTGAAGAAAGGGTGGCTGCGTTAAAAGACGTGCTTATGCAGCACAGAGATTACTTCGCATGGAACTATTCCGAGATGCCAGGATTAGATCCAGAGATTGCTGTGCATAAATTAGCAATATCCCCGGATATCAAGCCAGTCAAGCAGGCGCCGAGAAGGATGCAGCTCGAGCTTGAGATGAGCATTAACACCGAAGTCAAGAAGCTAATCGATTCTGGGTTTATCCAGGAAGTACAGTATCCTGACTGGGTCGCCAACATCGTCCCGGTAATGAAGAAAAATGGGACAGTACGCATATGTGTGGACTTCCGAGATCTCAATAAAGCCTGCCCGAAAGATGATTTCCTAGTGCCGGTCACCGAACTGATGATAGACAATACATCCACTCATGAAGTTTTCTCCTTTATGGACGGCTCATCAGGGTATAATCAGATAAAGATGCATCCCGAAGACCAGAAGCACACCGCTTTCCGGACTCCTTTGGGTATATTCTGCTACAAATATGCTTTTCGGTTTAAAGAATGCCGGTGCCACCTATCAGAGGGCCATGACAAAGATCTTCGATGATCTCATACATGAAATCGTCGAATGCTATATCGATGACCTTGTAGTGAAGAGCATGTCATACGAAGAGCATTTAGAGCATCTGAAGACCGTATTTCAACGCCTTCGGCAATACAATTTGAAGAAGAACCCCCTCAAATGCGCATTCGGAGTTTCCTCGGGTAAATTCCTGGGATTCATCATCCGACACCGAGGCATCGAGATAGATCCGTCGAAGATCAAGGCGATCATGGAAATGCCACCGCCGAGGACTCTCAAACAATTGCAGTCTCTCCAAGGGAAGCTCGCGTACATCCGGCGATTTATAGCCAACCTATCAGGCAAGTGCCGTCCTTACAGCCACCTGATGAAGAAGGGAACCCCGTTCGTCTGGGACCAAAAATGCCAGAGCGCGCTAGATGAGATCAAGCAGTACCTGCAGAACCCGCCGGTGTTAGCTGCTCCAGTCAAGGGAAAGCCCCTTATTCTTTATACAACAGCCCTCGAAGGTTCTTTAGGCGCATTATGGGCACAAGAGAACGACCAAGGGAAGGAGAGAGCACTCTCCTATTTAAGCCGAGTTCTTTTAGGGGCAGAAAGCAATTACTCCCCTATCGAAAAACATTGCCTGACGTTAATCTTTGCGATAACAAAACTCCAGCACTATGCATTGGCGCATGAAGTCCGTCTTATATCAAAAGTGGATCCCCTCAAATATCTAATGTCAAAGGCCATATTGACAGGGAGACTCACTAAATGGGCCCTGCTCTTGATGGAGTTCTCGATAACCTATCAGTCTCTCAAGGCAGTGAAAGGCCAAGCTATCACCGACTTCCTTACTGAGCACCCAGTACCTGCCGGTTCTCGTCTGAATTGCGATCTGCCAGACGAACATGCGTTTGACGTGATCGACGGTGGTGATACCCGATGGGAGATTTATTTCGATGGAGCGTCCTCCATAAAGAAGCGCAAACAAAGTACTCCTATAATCAAGTTGGGGGTAGGCCTTATCTTCGTGACTCCACAAGGAGGGATAATGCGCTTTGCTTTCTTCTTAACAGAGCCGAGGACAAACAATGAAGCCGAGTATAAAGCTTTGATAGCAGGCCTCGAGATCGCCATCGACATGGGGATTAAGAACCTCCTCATATATGGAGACTCCCAACTGGTCGTCAGTCAAGTAAATGGCAACTACCAAACGTGCAAACCAGAGTTGGTGAAGTATGGCGAGAGGGTACAACAACTGCTGACTCAAATTCCTTCCTATGTGCTGGAAAGCATACCGCGTGTGGAAAATAGCAAAGTAGATGCACTAGCCAAGCTCGCTAAAAAATTGGCTGACGAGAACCTCGATGACGTAAGAATCGTGGTACAAAGCCGTCGGGTACTCGCCCCGGCAGAAATATCTTCGGAATTATCCGAAGAAAAGGAAGCGACTGAGCAGACGACCCTGCAAATAAAAGACCAGGAAAAGGCTAAGGATTGGAGAGAAGTCTTTTTAGACTACTTCAAATATCGTCAAACGCCTGAAGATGCTTCTTCAAAACACCAGCTTATAAAACGAGCTTTGTCTTTTGCCTTCGTCAATGATACTCTGTACAAGAGGTCATTTGACTCTCTATGGTTGAGATGCCTGGGACCTGACGAAGCAAAAAGAGTCGTTCAGGAAGTTCATGATGGAATCTGTGGTTCTCATCAAGTGGGCCCGAAGATGAAGTTGAAGATCAAACGGATGGGCTACTACTGGCCCACGATGATTCAGGATTGCCTCGAATATGCGAAACAATGCCACTCATGCCAAATCCATGGGGACTTCATCCACCAGCATCCAAATCCACTACATCCAACGGTGGCTAGCTGGCCGTTCGAGATGTGGGGGACTGACATAGTCGGCCTCATTGAACCAGCATCGTCTAGAGGACATCGTTTCATTCTGGCGACGACTGATTACTTCTCCAAATGGGCAGAAGCAGTACCGCTGAGAAAAGTGAAGACGGAGAATATCCTCCATTTCTTCAAGACGCACGTCATATACCGGTTTGGGACTCCGCGACGGATCATCTCCGATAACGGGCCTGCCTACAGGAGCCACAAGATCAGCCGCTTTGCGCAACAGCATAATATAGACTGGAGGTATTCCTCGGTTTATAATCCGCGAGCTAATGGTCTAGCCGAGGCCTTCAACAAGACCCTGACGAAGATCATGAAGAAGACGGTGTCCCGAAATAAGAAGGACTGGCACGAGAGACTGCAAGAAGCTCTTTGGGCTTATCGGACTACGTTCAAGATGGCTACGAACACAACGCCATACGCGTTGGTATTCGGTACGGAAGCAGTACTCCCCCTTGAGATAGAGTTACCTTCTCTACGAGTGGCAGTCCACTACGAGCTGACGGACGAAGAAAATGCCCACCTTCGGCTTGAGGAGCTTGACGCCCTCGATAAAACACGGCTCATAGCGCAACAAAATCTGGAGGCTTACAAAGCGAAGATGACACGCTCGTACGAAAGATTGACCAGGCCGAGGACATTCCGCCAAGGCGAACTCGTACTAGTGGTCAAAAGACCTATGGTCCCCAATCGCGCCAAACGGGGAAAATTCGAGCCGAACTATGAAGGCCCGTACATCATAGACAAGGTCTACCAGGGTGGAGCGTGTCTACTCATGGATATGCAAGGTGAAAGACCTTTCAGGCCAATAAACGGTCGCTTCCTGAAGAAATACTATGCTTGACGGGTCAAGGCCTAGGTCAATGATAGATGACGACGACCATGTCCGCTCGCTATCTTCCTAAGCCCGAACTCTATAAGTAGTAACCGGCCTTCTTCAAAGACGGACCGAAACGTCCTTAAACCAACAACGGACCGAAACGTCCTTAAACGAATAGCGGACCGAAACATCCTTAAACCAACAACGGACCGAAACGTGCTTAAACTAATAGCGGACCGAAACGTCCTTAAACTAACAATGGACCACTATGTCCTAAAACTGACGGACGAAGAAAATGCCCACCTTCGGCTTGAGGAGCTTGACGCCCTCGATGAAACACGGCTCATAGCGCAACAAAATCTGGAGGCTTACAAAGCGAAGATGACACGCTCGTACGAAAGATTGACCAGGCCGAGGACATTCCGCCAAGGCGAACTCGTGCTAGTGGTCAAAAGACCTATGGTCCCCAATCGCGCCAAACGGGGAAAATTCGAGCCGAACTATGAAGGCCCGTACATCATAGACAAGGTCTACCAGGGTGGAGCATATCTACTCATGGATATGCACGGTGAAAGACCTTTCAGGCCAATAAACGGTCGCTTCCTGAAGAAATACTATGCTTGACGGGTCAAGGCCTAGGTCATTGATAGATGACGACGACCATGTCCGCTCGCTATCTTCCTAAGCCCGAACTCTATAAGTAGTAACCGGCCTTCTTCAAAGACGGACCGAAACGTCCTTAAACTAACAACGGACCGAAACGTCCTTAAACCAACAACGGACCGAAACGTCCTTAAACTAATAGCGGACCGAAACGTCCTTAAACCAACAACGGACCGAAACGTGCTTAAACTAATAGCGGACCGAAACGTCCTTAAACTAACAATGGACCACTATGTCCTAAAACTAGCTGTTGACCGAGATGTCGATAAACTACGGTGGATTGCAGCATCTCAAAACCGATATAAAAAAAAATATTAAAAAAATATAATAAAAATAATAAAAACGGTATGTCCGTAAGCAAAATGGGCACGGATGAAAACCCGAAAGGGCTCCGTGAGTAAAAACAGCAGGGCTACCGGCGAGTGTTTGTGAAAACCCGAAAGGGCGCAACCTCGTTAAAGGACACTTGCAGGGTCCTCACGACCCTGTAAGGAGAAACCACCCGCGTGAGATCCTTACGACTCACAAGGGAGCAACACACTTAGGAATCCTCATGATTCCTAAGGAGAAATTACACTTGCGAGATCCTCACGACTCGTAAGGAAAACTCTCTTATAGGACCCTCACGGCTTATAAGATTTGAAAGTCTTAAGTTACAGAAACCTGAATCTGTTCTTAAGCAACCCCCCACAACCTTCGATATTGCCCTACAAGTGGCTCAATACTGACCCTTGTATACAATCCACGGGCGCGAATAGACATTTCCCCAGCAAAGTCCCATCCGTGACTAGGGATATGTTCACATGGCACACAACCATTGTAAGTCCTCTCGACTTATAAGGAGAAAACCCTCTTGTAGGATCCTTACGACTAACAGAGGAACATACACTTAGGAATCCTCACGATTCCTAAGGAGAAAATACACCTACAAGATCCTCACGACTTGTAGGGAGAAATACCTTTGTGAGACCCTTACGACTCATGAAGTCAAAAGCCTTAGTCGACAGGACCCTTAACCCTGTTTACTAAGCCACCTTTGTTCAACATCGACAGAGGCAAATGATGATTCGCTCCTGGCGATATCCCAGTTGCAGCGGTGCTGATGCCAAAATCGGTGTCTAGAATCCAAGCTTGCAGCGAAAAGGCTGGCGAGTCACACATGCATACGAAATAGCCGAAATGATGGGGCAACTTGCAATAAAAAGCAGCAAGTAAAAAAAATGTATGCATGAAAGATAGTCGAAATGATTGGGCAACTCGCAATAAAAAGCAGCGAGTAAAAAGCAAATAAACAGCCGAAATGATTGGGCACCGCGAAAAATAGCCGAAATGATGGGGCAGTCGCGAACTTCGCGATATAAAAGCTGAAATGATAGAGCATCGCGGAAAGAGAAATAAAATAAAAATGAAATTTACGCCCTACAGGTGAGGTTACATCAACCCCAGTATACAATCCAAGGGCGCAAACAAAGAAGGGATCATACTCCTTTCTCCTCCCCCGGGTTTCATCATAAAAAGAAGCCAAATCTCGATGGGCCGCAAGTGACCTAGAGATCATCTCAACACTCGTCTCGTCACAACGGATACAACATCAAGCAAAACGGAACAGCGGCAACCCCCAGTTCCATGGCTCGGTGATATATATATCACCAAGAGTCAAACCTCCATTCCGTGAAATGCGGATATAATCAGCAAAATTCCTGGTCACGTGGAACGCGGATAACGTCACTCTTTGACCCTGTGGAAAACGTCCAGAGCGGATCCTGGTCCTCGCAGAGCACGGCGGTGAACCCGTATGAAGCATCCAGAGCGGAGCCTAGTCCTCGCCGAACACGGCAGTGAACCCGTGTGAAGCATCTAGTGCAAAATTCCTGGTTACGTGGAACGCGAATAATGTCACTCTTTGACCCCGTGGAAAACGTCCAGAGTAGATCCTGGTCCTCGCAGAGTACGGCAGTGAACCCGTGTGAAGCATCCAGAGCGGAGCCTAGTCCTCGCCGAACACGGCAGTGAACCCGTGTGAAGCATCTAGTGCAAAATTCCTGGTCACGTGGAACGCGGATAATGTCACTCTTTGACCCCGTGGAAAACGTCGAGAGCGGATCCTGGTCCTCGCAGAGCACGGCAGTGAACCCGTGTGAAGCATCCAGAGCGGAGCCTAGTCCTCGCCAAACACGGCAGTGAACCCGTGTGAAGCATCTAGTGCAAAATTCCTGGTCACGTGGAACGCGGATAATGTCACTCTTTGACCCCGTGGAAAATGTCCAGAGCGGATCCTGGTCCTCGCAGAGCACGGCAGTGAACCCGTGTGAAGCATCCAGAGTGGAGCCTAGTCCTCGCCGAACACGGTAGTGAACCCATGTGAAGCATCTAGTGCAAAATTCCTGGTCACGTGGAACGCGGACAATGTCACTCTTTGACCCCGTGGAAAACGTCCAGATCGGATCCTGGTCCTCGCAGAGCACGGCAGTGAACCCGTGTGAAGCATCCAGAGCGGAGCCTTGTTCTCGCCGAACACGGCAGTGAACCCGTATGAAGCCTCTAGTGCAAAATTCCTGGTCACATGGAACGCGGATAATGTCACTCTTTGACCCCGCGGAAAACGCCCAGAGCAGAGCCTGGTCCTCGCCAAGCACGGCAGTGAACCCGTGTGAAGCATCCAGAGCAAACACCGGACTGTGGAGTCCTTAAAATCCACAGACTATGATGTCCTTAACCTCGACCGTAATGTCTTAAAACTAACGATCAACCACCCCGATTCTGTACTGATTCTACCTTGGTTTAAGGGTACATCTCTTCACTCCTTTGATACCTGGCGTTGTAATTCCTCAACGTCTTCAAAGAGGTGAAGGGTCCCTGCAACCACACATCGGACTGTGGAGTCCTTAAATCCACGGACTATGAGGTCCTTAACCTTGACCATGATGTATTAAAACTAACATCGGACTGTGGAGTCCTTAAATCCACGGACTATGATGTCCTTAACCTTGACTGGGATGTCTTAAAACTAACATCGGACTGTGGAGTCCTTAAATCCACGGACTATGAGGTCCTTAACCTTAACCGTGATGTCTTAAAACTAACATCGGACTGTGGCGTCCTTAAAATCTACGGACTATGAGGTCCTTAACCTTAACCGGGATATCTTAAAACTAACATCGGACTGTGGAGTCCTTAAATCCACGGACTATGATGTCCTTAACCTTGACCGGGATGTCTTAAAACTAACATCGGACTGTGGAGTCCTTAAATCCACGGACTATGAGGTCCTTAATCTTGACCGTGATGTCTTAAAACTAACATCGGACTGTGGAGTCCTTAAAATCCACGGACTATGAGGTCCTTAACCTTGACCGTGATGTCTTAAAACTAATATCGGACTATGGAGTCCTTAAATCCACGGACTATGAGGTCCTTAACCTTGACCGTGATGTCTTAAAACTAACATTGGACTGTGGAGTCCTTAAATCCACGGACTATGAGGTCCTTAACCTTGACCGTGATGTCTTAAAACTAACATTGGACTGTGGAGTCCTTAAACCCACGGACTATGAGGTTCTTAACCTTGACCGCGATGTCTTTAAACTACGATACCCTGGAAACCATCCCAAACCAACCCCTGACCCCGTGAAATACGAACAAGGGCGACCGCACCCGGCACTTGCGGGTCCTCACGACCCGTAAGGAAGAAAGCTCTCTTGTGAGATCCTTACGACTCCCAAGGGAAAACCCGCTTAAGAATCCTCACGATTCTTAAGAAGAACTTATACCTACGGGATCCTCTCGACCTGTAGGGAGAAAAACTCTTTATGAGACCCTCACGGCTCGTAAAGCTCAAAAGTCTTAGGAGGCAGATCTTAACCCTGAATCCTAAGCCATCGCTACCCTGCAAGGAGGCCAAGATAAATTGCCCACAGAACAAGTTCAACCGAGAGAGACACACCATTGAGAAAAAAAATGTCTTTATTCATAAACCAAAATGAATACAAAGTACAATTTATGGAAGAACAAAAGGAGGATACCCTCATTCAGGAGTGTGTACAAAAAGAAAGGAAAAAGATACAAGTTTTTCAAGCTGGCGGGCGATTTAGTAATTTCGCTAGCTCATCCTGCTTTTGCTGGGTCACGGCTTCATTATTCAGGATCGCCAGAAGACGAGCCTCCGCCTGAGCCTGCTGGGCCTGATACGAAGCAAGCCGGCTTTCAAGCTCTTTCTCGATGGCCTTATGAGCCTCGACCCTTTCACGAGTGAACACGGCAGCCTTATCAAGAGCCACTACCTCTTTGATAGACTCCTGAAGCACCCGCCAGAGTTCATACGCTTTGTTGGCCTTGGCGGTAAGATTAGCTTGAAGCTCGCTCAGCGTCTTAGAGGCCAGCTCCCTCTCCGAGAATTTACGGCCGAGCCTCTTCTCGCATGACGTCATGTTTGCCGCGCACCATGCTATCAGCCCCCGCAACCCCGCCTTTGCAGCCACGGCCTCCGAGGAAAGGCGGGAACACTCAAGGGCGTGCAAGCAAGCCTCCACTTGCCGACAGAACTCCACCCAGACTCGCACCACCTCTTCGCTATGGTAGGTGGCAAGAAAAGGAAGAGAACCGTTAGTTTCAGCGGCAAATGCTTCAGCTGTGGTCGCGCTGCCAGCACGAAGCTCCTCGATCAAGGATGACAAGGAGACAAGGCTTAACCGGGCCAAGCGCTCTGAGGCTCGCAGAGCATAGGGACCAAGCGGCATAGCGATACGCGACTCCAGCACTATGGAGGCTGGCAGAGCTGTTCGGATTTGAAATATGTCAGTAAAACTCTTAAGCAAAAGAACAAATGGGACTATATTGAAATGTCGCTTACCTACGGTCATGCAAGCAGGAGCTGAAAGTTCCCCTGGCCCTTCAACGACCTCGACCTCGTCGTCGGCTTCCAAAACTGTAGGAGACATCAACGTCATTTCTCAAAATGACAACAATGCTATAATAAAAATGGCGAACGACGCTAACCTTGCCCAGAGGAAAGGACAATGCGCTGAGGGGAGATCACCCGCGGAGCTGCCATCTCCAATAAGCGCTGAAACGATTGCCGAGGCGACAAATCAGCGATAGAGGCCACCAGCCCGCGCAATTCTGAGAAAACAAAAGAGTTCAGACAACAGAAAGATTGCTAATTTAAAATATTGAAGGTTACCTTCAACACTCCTCCCATTCTGAGTCGGGGGGATGGCGGCTTCAACGGCCTCCGCAGTGATCTCCGGCTCCAGCAAAGGGAGAGTAGTCCCGGCTACCTCTCCTCCGGCCTCTGGGCCACCCGCAGGAAGAGTCATTGGGGCGGCAACCCCCAAAGGAGCCTCTTCCAAAGGAACAAGCGCTCCGTGATCAGGGACCGCCACTGGAGGCTCTATGGCAAGAGGAACAACCTCGTCAGCCCCCTCCACATCGAGTAAGACTGCATCGGGAACGTCAACGGGCTTTAGCTTCAACAAGCCCGTAGGGACCTCCCCCATCGCCGAGGACTCTGCACAATCCGCACAAGAATAAGAATACATATGTACGGGCATAAGCAATCTGAAAAACTGCAAAGAAGTATAAAAACATACCAATGCACAGGGAAGCCCTCAATATGGCTTCTTCAAGCCGATGCTCTTTCTCAAGGAGGCGTGCTCGCCGGGGTTCGAGGGTGGATTCATGGCCGCCGGTCCACAAGGAAAGCGCGTCCGCCGCATCCTCCGAAGCAGCCTGCTTCAGGGCCCTCTCTCCCCATTCCTCCAAAGGGCCGATAAACCGCCGCCGGATCCATGAGGGGTCTTCATAAAAGATTACAGCGGGATAGGGCTTCTTCGAAACCCTGACATTCTGAGACGCATCTTTGGAACGTCTTATAGCCTCAGCCAACTATGCGGCTTCCTCAGCAGCTGAACCCGGGAAAAGAAGGCCAGCATCTGATTCCTGTAAGGCCAACGGTTCATCTCCAAGAATGGGCTCAGACTCCGTTAAAGAATCAAGTAGGTTGGTGGCCGCCACCCTCCGCCTCTTAGATCTAGAACCGGCCACCGAAGACGACCGTTTCTTTCCCCGTGGAGCCTTGGTGCGGCGGCGACCAACGTCGCCCTCAACACCCTCAACAACCTCGTCCTTGTCACCCCCACCCGCTACCACAACCGAGGATGACACCACCATTGTCGATGCCGCAGGAGGCGGTACTGCCTCAGGCGGTGGCGCTGTTGCCGGAGCCCGTCTACCCCACGACCGAGTACCCAGGGGCATACCAGCTGTTGGAGTAAGATCCACCCCCGACTCCCCCGGAATAAGCACGGTGCCGGTATCCCTCAGAGGAAAGCGAACCGGGGCGCGCGGTCGCAGCGTAGCTCCCGTGGCCGGAACCTGAGCAGGGGCACCATAACTAAGAAGCTCCCTTCTTTCCTCAAGAATAATTGGGTTGACTCGATGGAGATACCAACCCATGAACGATCCCATGCATCAAGGCATGTACTCAGCTTCAGGGACCATGAAGTGGGAGCCGGTGTTCAACCTCACGAAATGATGAGCGGCATCGCGAACGGCATCAAGTGAAGGGACCGGCGCAACTATGAAAGCCTCGAAGGGAACGCCCTGGTCGTATCCAAGCTATCGGGCGAAGCGATGCGGGTTGTACCGCATGAAAAGAGTTGCACTGTCCTGGCGAAATACCAAATAGCCTGGTCTAATTGCATACAAGTGCGCGGCCTCCCGAGGCCTCAAAGAAGGTACGTTGTCTTTTGACCGGTCCCAGAGTTGTTGAACTGGACCTGAGGGAGAAGATAAGACCCGATCATTAAAAACCAGCCCGCCAGCAGTAGCGTAAGGAGAAATCAACACCCGAATGGCCCCGAATTGAGTCGGGTCAGTGGCAGAAGCATCCACCAATCACATAAGTCGTGGAAAGGGGTAGGCGTCGTAAAATGCGGGCCTCTGATGCATAGCGAAAGCCCCCAACACGTGCATTTCGATCCAAGACGTGAAGTAATGAAGCGAAAAGTTTACTACATCCACGCCAGGAGTAGAGGTATTAGCTGCAGTGCCCAACCCGTGATAAAGATGCGCCAACGCCGGGATGCCGATGGCCAACCGCGTCCCCTCAGCGATACAATGAGCCGAGTAGATAACCGAGGCTCTCATAAAGCGGCGATGCATGTGTATGACAAACCAACTGAGCCAGACACTGACAAACCCCACGAAGTGTAAGTGCACGGCGGCGCCCCGGCCGTCAATCCGACGCCGGAATGCGGAAACGGTGATAAACTTTAATTTTTTGCGGACTTAGCAAACCGGCACCACCGCGCACTAAACTCCGGATCGTGCCATTAAACTAGTCTAAGCTAACAAGAGGATGGGTTAGAGATATACCGACTGATCCGAGTCCTCCGGTCTTCATCTCCACTCCGATCTCCTCGTGGGATCTCCGTCCGTCTCCTCCTCGTCGGAAAGGGCACCACGAAGCCGGGTACTTATACGGGCTCCCACCTCAATACCGAGGCAACTCGGACGCGAAGTAGGCTAGCCGACGCGTCCAAGATATGCTGTAGGAAGTGTAGTGTAGAATCGTAGTCTCTTTTGGGGTGGTTGCCATTTGAAGATGATGGAGGAAACATGATAAGAAAAATGGTGCTTGCATTTTTCTTAACATGAAAAATGAGATCAAGAATCCTACTCTCTCAAAGATGAAGCTCTCTTCTTCTTCTTTTCTTCTTCTATCTTTTCTAATGAAAACTCTCATACTTAGAAAATGGTGGAGCAAAGATTATGAAGCATGAAGGGAGGTGAGTGTAGGAAGTGAAAAGAGGTGACCACATCCTAGACATAATCATCACAAAACTCAAATCCAAATCAAATCCATTCTTATCACAATAAATGCATGAAAAGCAAAGATGCTTAACATATCAATCCTTATGCAAATAAATTCTCCACAAAGTGTTATTTGCAAACTTGCAAATAACCCCCTCCATCGGAAAAGTCCGGCCGGGAAAGAACAAAGGAAAACCGGCCGGAACGGAATGCAAACTGGCAACTCCAGAAAACTGGTCCCGTAAAAAATTACAGGAAAACCCCGATACTGTGCATACACACCCGCATCTGTATTCCGTCCGGATACAAATGCAATGAGACAAAATCTATACTGTACTAAACTAGGACCGGCTTAAACCAAAACCGGCTAGTAAAAACTGTCCGATCACGATCCGTGCAATACCGCACGTATCTGATCGAACCCTGCCATATCTCCATACGGCCTCTACAGCGTTTCGCCCGAAAGCTTGAGTAACTGAAAGTGCGGTGGACTCTAAAGACTCGTCAATACTATGGCTGTGGATTTAACCACTAGCACGTCAGAGGTATAAGCCAATACGTAATGGGCCACCAGCTATTGACTAAAAGGGACGTCGATGAGTGAACTCATCCTGACACCCTACTGAGCCTGTCAGTGACAATATCCGTACAGTCCGGTCCGTTCGTCTATGAGCATCGCATGTCGGGCCTAGGGGGTGGGTAAAAGTCAGACCCCCAAAAGCGGTACAAGTCGTGTCGGAGTGTAGCCCAGAACACCCTGAGATACTACTGGAATACCTACCAGTAAATCTCCTGCCTTGGCCAAGGACTTCGTGTAATGGCTCTCCTAGACACAGCGCGACCTCACCCCCAATACCGGGAGAGACGAACCCCCGAAGATCCGCTCACTGCCTCCATGTGGCTCGGGACTGTACCCAACTAAAACCTGTTTGCACGACTCCTTTGAGCCGTGGTAGGGTAGTAATCAAAGTACAGTGGGAACTCACACGAGACAAATGACGATCCCCAGGTCGATGAACTAACCTGTACACATGTCACCTGGGAACTGCTATCTGACGTCAGGTATAAGACCAACTAGCATGTTCCCGGCGAGTCCTGTCCGGTGTACTCATAACCCAATGAGCACCTGTATACATCTTAGGTGAACCAACTGACACCAGTGGCCTGTGAGACCGGCCACCGCCCCTCGTCGGGGTCTCGACTGTATACACTAGTCTACTCTGGAGTATCGATGCCCTATCTCGAAACTCCCACGACTAGGGACCTTTTAAGGATGTGCTTATAGACTACCAGCTCCCACGTATATGATCGCCCTCATACTGCCGGTAGTCAAGCAAGAATCCTAGGGGCTCTATCAACGTGCAATAGCGACATGTCATGTCACCTAAAGCAGTACACGATGATAAAGGTAAACCATATAGCATACTATCATCTCGAGTAAGACTGTCCTACCGGGACAGGTCCTCCCACAATCATTGTAATCACGTGCCTGTGATCCAATAATTGACTCTGAGGGCACTATCTCCAACAATCTCCCACTTGCACTCAAGGCTAATTATTGCGATGTCGCATACTCACAGCCCGTGTGATACCGAACACCCAACTCCTCTACTAGTCAGTCTCACAAAGCTCGTTTGCGAGACTATTGCGTTCGAGGAATAGCCTCAGCGAGTGGATCTGCTCTGATGTTTCTTTCTATGTCTCTCTATATCTCAAGTTCGCGGAGAAAGCTATCTCCCGAAATGAGCAATACCTGTCTTAGAATGTCTGGATGTCTGATGGGACCGAGCTCATAAATGAACTCCAAATCCAAACTTCTTAGACTGTATCGACAACTGAACTTAATCAGTATCCTGCGCCATGCCTCCCTCAGTATTGCCTTGGATCACCTGTCCAAAATACTGCCCCTTGTCAGAGGGAAAACTATAACTCTGACAACCTCCTGTCGTCCATGTCACCTTGGAAGCCTGGAGTGATAACCGTCTCCTAAAGGAGGCAGCCGTTATCATATCCCTAGAACATTTACTTATGTTCTAAAACTGCTTCCGTCTGTTTCTCCAGGATTGGATCAATATCAACTTATTGCATCTAGTGCAAGAACAACATCTGGTGTGGTACTTGGCATCTCATGATTGACTCAATTGCCTAAGCAAGTGATCTGCCAATCATGCACATCCCTCTCTACTTTAGTCTATAAGACACCTTTAGAGAGGGTGACTCCATTACCTGCAGGTACACTACCATGCCAGGAGTCGTCCATTCTAAATACTCTTAGAATGCTGTCAAAGTACCCTGATTGGGAAACCACCCAAATCTAGATCTAAAACCATAGATCTAGTAACCAGTATGTCTGATATAATGTCCAAGTCCCATGTGGAGAAACCACTGTGTGACGACCAAAATATAACCGATCGTAGTATAGGAATATCACTTCCTATTACCTTCTCAACAGATCCATCCCCTATTCTGATGACGTCAAAACTATGACTGTCACATCAGAAACAGATGATCTAACTCCGCTATATCTACTTTAGTCTATAAATAGACATAAGCCTGATGTCCACCAATGCTTCCGCTGCTCCCACTGACTACGACAACCCTCTGGCAGAGTCATACAGACGTGCACTTCTAAAGCAAGTTTAGAACGACGCTATACTCATCCTCCTGCCGGGTCTCGCAGCCTGGAACAACAACAATGGCAAGTGTGGGTAAACAAGAACTTCCCTGTCACCGTCCTTGAGGCTACCGGAGTACCTCTCGGGTGCCTGAAGTTACCCACCTTATCTGCGGAGTGGCCAATGGAATGTCAAAACAGATTGAATCTTTAGGTTCCTTATCAAATCTTCAGTAATCGTTTGCGGTTCTGGAATCACTTCCAGTTCTACCATACTCCCACTACTGTTTTTGAAAAAATCCATTTTTAATAAAACTGTGGCGAGTCTAGAACAATATCGCTATTGTTCATCCAGATGGTAGAAAATCAACCCTCGTCATAGCCTGGGTCAACCCACAAACAGCCATTACAGAAACGTGCCTTGAGTTATCCAGAGTCTGGTTTTAATCATAAGCCGGACAACTCCCCGTACCTTAACAACGTTAAGATATGAACTGATCTACATCCAATATAGAACCAGAGGCACTGATTTAATTTAACCAGATTCAAATCATGCAGCTGTCTCCAGTGCATGTCTACTAAATGGAGAGAGGCCGATCAGCGTTACTCAACTTAGGAATGGTTCCAATTATGAGTAACCTGAAAGAGAAGCAATTTCTCTTTGTCATTACTATCAACTGAATACCATACATAAGTATCTACATCTTCGATCACTTTGAAGAATCCCGATACTTGTTACACCTGGTTCTCTACTCTATTCAAATACCTATAACTCCTCAAAACTTAGACCCTGTGTTTCAACGAAACACATGTCTAAGAACTAGAGAAGTTAAAAGTAAACAGAATATAGTATGAGGACCAACCCCTCTGTCCTAATGGACACTGGACAACATACAATACTCTGTATAAGTCCGCTGAGTCTGACAACTCTTTCACTGTGTGTCGTAGGTTGAAAACTGTACTTATGGTTAAGAAGAATTACACCGCTGTTTAATGCTCCTTACCTAACCATCCACTGATATAGGTAAATGTCATCAACATAATATCAAAAGGTATATCTCACTCTTATGAAAATAGACGTACAGATATATCAATTTGAAATTGGTGCACAACAGCGGATATTCAAAACCATATATTTGCCGACCGGCAAACAGCCCAGGTGATCTCCTCAAATATTACCGATTACAACGAATCCTGATATAATGAGGATGATCACCCAATTTCCAATAGCTTACTCCCACTCATCATCTGTAAACCATACAGATGTGAGAATCATACCTGGTAAATACATACCCTGGAGCAAGCGTCTAATCGGGAAATCAGTTTTCTTTTAACAGTACACAGTGAAACTGAAACATTGAAATGTTTCGATGGGGTATCCTGGTATTCCTAGTAATGCCTCTACCATTATCCAGATTCACAACTATAACCGTGTGTTTCTTTGCCACCTCTCCAAATCCCTTTATATGTCTTTAGTCGTAACCTTCTGTACACCCCTTTAGCCCAAATGGTTTTCTTCCTTCCCTACCGTTCGGCACCAGCCTATGGTTTGGAAGAAGACTATCCAATAAGCATAATGGGTATACTGTCCCAATCCTAGGAACACTCGCAATGCGAGAGAAGGTGAAGATAAAAGACAACCGAATAAACCTTATTCTTATCTCTCCTGAACCAGAATCCATCCCCGAACTGGAACAAGTTCCTTTCGAGTTCGTATATAACCATACGATGGAATATCCAAATAACTGTGGATCTTCGTAGTGATACGGAGTGTCCTGGAGAAACACAAAGGTGATGTGGGAGTGGTAATGAAATACTTGGTTTGGTCGTGAATATCAGTCGCAATTTACTTTGCCCTCTTACTAATCCCTTTCTTTGTCTGAACTTAATACCTTCTGTACACCATTTAGGCTAATTGGTTTTCTTCATTCCCTACCGGTCGGCATCTGCCTATGGTTTGGAAGAAGACTGTCCAATTTGCGTAATAGGTGTACTACTCCTAAACCAAGGAGTACTCGCAACCTGAGAGAGGGTGAAAAGAAAAGACAACTGAATAATCCTATCCGTTTTCTCCAGAACCGGAAACCATCCTCGAATTCCTTCGAGTTCGTATCTAACCATACGATGGCTTTGTCCAATGGAAGTGGACGTTCGCAGTAATACGGGGTGTCCTGGAGAAAAGGGTAAAAGTAGGAGTGGCAATGAGGTCTGCAACTCTGACAATCCAAAAGCCAGTGTTAAGTAGGTTCGGTCAACTTGGTCACTGAGTCATAGTCTAGGGTCGGGTCAATGGTCGCTGCTAGAGAGAGAGAGAAAAGAAACACTCAGCGTGCACTCTATCCTAGATCAGAATGGTTACCAATTTATCTAATCTGGAAACCTCCCACTGTACCTCAAATTCTCCTCCAAACCTGAAAGAAGAATTAGTCAGGGTCACCCGAGGAGTAAACCAACTCATTAGTGGGAATCGGGATCCAACTATCATCGCATGATAACGTGACGGAATCCGCTCACGGTATCACACTCCAGAAGGTATGCGCATATCTGGCAAGTTTCAGTTCTTTTGAAACTCCCGATGTGATTTTTACCCCATGCTCTTATGACCTTGACTTTGGCCAACAAATCATAAGTCACATGTCAAGTTCTGCCCGTCATTCTCCAGGTTAATTTGAGCCCACCCGTACAAGCCCTTGACTTTGGCCAACAAGGCTATACGACTGCCCCAAACCAACGCATCTATCTATGCTGCATATGAATAACCAACAGCTACCAAACACTGTGCCTTGACTTTGGCCAACAAACACAGCTTGAATACTATTGACTACCCATATGAAACGACGGAGGGCTACGAATGGTTTCTGGCGAAAACCTTTAACGTAATGAACTTGATATCGTTGAAGGAACGGATAGCTTTTTAGAAAATATAGTGACGAAAACCTTTACTAAAGAGGTCACTCCGGTGAAGGGATCTCGGCTCTTTCCCCGTAGAATGAGGTGCAGGATATTCCAACTGAATACCATGGTGCAAAGCAAAAGTAATCGGCTATAGTGAAGTTAATGCCCTGACGCAAACTTCTGTCCAAGGGGTCACTCCCGGTGAAGGGATCTCGGCCCTTGCCTCGTCGACTGAGGAGCAGGATATTCCAAATGAATACCACGATGCAAAACAAAAGTGAACGTCCTTGCAATAACAGCTTTTTGAAAAGTGTTCCAACAACATCAGATTAGGTTTGTTTTAACTTGCATTGATCCGAATCAACGCAGTCCCATCAATTGATCACACCACAAAGAACGAAAATATACTGACGTACGTATATGCCATCCGCATTCGCCACTGGGTCCCGTCATCACTCGTTAGGTTAGCTTACTAACGGCAGAGCGGGGACTGGACTAGCGCGGATGAAAAACATATACAACATCTACTAATATATATACCAATATATTATATTTCGCTCAAGGCGTGAAAAGAAATGCAACATCACAGAAATGTACAGCATCACAGAACAATACAGATATCTGGGATCCCCGGGTTTCACAGAGCCACTACTGAAACCCGACGTTCCCCTGGTCGTGTGGATAGCCTGTGCAATGAAATCCTAGACCCCTACGGGCGCGGCAAGTTACCCGCCAAAACCTGAAGCGAGGCAGCCCCCTTCAGCTCCGTGAATGGACCACCCAGCACTCCACGGAATCCGGTAACTTGGGCACCCCTCCTGGGTCAACCTGTACCCCCTACGAGTGCGGCGAATAGCCCGCCAATCCCAGAGTGAAGCCCCCTCCGTCTCAATGCCATGAGATGCGGGCCCGTTGCCCTCTAGAACCCGGCTATCCGTGCACCCCTCCGCGGGGTAATCCTAGTACAGAAAGTAAAATATACATACACCGGGTACATCGACCGCAACCAGGTCGTGCCCCAAAAGAATAATACAATCAGGCGGTGACGGCAGTCCACATGTCGGACGCTCGCCCCGCAATATCAAATGTACATAATACAACCACAACTGTACTAGCATTGCATCCAGGCTATCCCCCACGACCGATCCGCAACATCACAGCATAAACATAGAACATCAACGTGAAAGTCACGTTCGCAAATCCGTCTAACCGGGCTATAGCAGTTAGACAGGATTTACCGATCGAGTGACATTCACGGTCGCAGATATAATGTAAATACTGTGAAATAATGTGTTTAAAATATCCGATCGATCAAACTTAACAAGTGGGCCCCCAAACAATACTGTAGCACTCACAGAAATTATGGGCCCAAAATTAACCTCCCAGAAACCACATTTTTAACTCAGGAACATTCTGCAAAGTTTTGGGGGCATGAACAGTTAACATTGCGGCGGAACCGCGGCCCAAGCAGGGGTTTGGCCGCGGTTCCGCGGTGGTATGGAGAGTTCATGCTACCAAATTTTTACAGTATGCTTATATTTCCCTGCACATCACTCTGAGACAACCTGAAAAATTTTTGGACTCAAAAAAAATTCGACAGAAACTGATGTGCTTGAAAAACGCGTTTTCGGGATTTTGTTCGATCGGAAACGTAAAACACATTAAACAAAGCTAGACGAAGTTAATGGCGAGGCTCTGATACCACTGTAAGTGCACGGCGGCGCCCCGGCCGTCAATCCGACGCCGGAATGCGGAAACGGTGATAAACTTTAATTTTTTGCGGACTTAGCAAACCGGCACCACCGCGCACTAGACCCCGGATCGTGCCATTAAACTAGTCTAAGCTAACAAGAGGATGGGTTAGAGATATACCGACTGATCCGAGTCCTCCGGTCTTCATCTCCACTCCGATCTCCTCGTGGGATCTCCGTCCGTCTCCTCCTCGTCGGAAAGGGCACCACGAAGCCGGGTACTTATACGGGCTCCCACCTCAATACCGAGGCAACTCGGGCGCGAAGTAGGCTAGCCGACGCGTCCAAGATATGCTGTAGGAAGTGTAGTGTAGAATCGTAATCTCTTTTGGGGTGGTTGCCATTTGAAGATGATGGAGGAAACATGATAAGAAAAATGGTGCTTGCATTTTTCTTAACATGAAAAATGAGATCAAGAATCCTACTCTCTCAAAGATGAAGCTCTCTTCTTCTTCTTTTCTTCTTCTATCTTTTCTAATGAAAACTCTCATACTTAGAAAATGGTGGAGCAAAGATTATGAAGCATGAAGGGAGGTGAGTGTAGGAAGTGAAAAGAGGTGACCACATCCTAGACATAATCATCACAAAACTCAAATCCAAATCAAATCCATTCTTATCACAATAAATGCATGAAAAGCAAAGATGCTTAACATATCAATCCTTATGCAAATAAATTCTCCACAAAGTGTTATTTGCAAACTTGCAAATAACCCCCTCCATCGGAAAAGTCCGGCCGGGAAAGAACAAAGGAAAACCGGCCGGAACGGAATGCAAACTGGCAACTCCAGAAAACTGGTCCCGTAATAAATTACAGGAAAACCCCGATACTGTGCATACACACCCGCATCCGTATTCCGTCCGGATACAAATGCAATGAGACAAAATCTACACTGTACTAAACTAGGACCGGCTTAAACCAAAACCGGCTAGTAAAAACTGTTCGATCACGATCCGTGCAATACCGCACGTATCTGATCGAACCCTGCCATATCTCCATACGGCCTCTACAGCGTTTCGCCCGAAAGCTTGAGTAACTGAAAGTGCGGTGGACTCTAAAGACTCGTCAATACTATGGCTGTGGATTTAACCACTAGCACGTCAGAGGTATAAGCCAATACGTAACGGGCCACCAGCTATTGACTAAAAGGGACGTCGATGAGTGAACTCATCCTGACACCCTACTGAGCCTGTCAGTGACAATATCCGTACAGTCCGGTCCGTTCGTCTATGAGCATCGCATGTCGGGCCTAGGGGGTGGGTAAAAGTCAGACCCCCAAAAGCGGTACAAGTCGTGTCGGAGTGTAGCCCAGAACACCCTGAGATACTACTGGAATACCTACCAGTAAATCTCCTGCCTTGGCCAAGGACTTCGTGTAATGGCTCTCCTAGACACAGCGCGACCTCACCCCCAATACCGGGAGAGACGAACCCCCGAAGATCCGCTCACTGCCTCCATGTGGCTCGGGACTGTACCCAACTAAAACCTGTTTGCACGACTCCTTTGAGCCGTGGTAGGGTAGTAATCAAAGTACAGTGGGAACTCACACGAGACAAATGACGATCCCCAGGTCGATGAACTAACCTGTACACATGTCACCTGGGAACTGCTATCTGACGTCAGGTATAAGACCAACTAGCATGTTCCCGGCGAGTCCTGTCCGGTGTACTCATAACCCAATGAGCACCTGTATACATCTTAGGTGAACCAACTGACACCAGTGGCCTGTGAGACCGGCCACCGCCCCTCGTCGGGGTCTCGACTGTATACACTAGTCTACTCTGGAGTATCGATGCCCTATCTCGAAACTCCCACGACTAGGGACCTTTTAAGGATGTGCTTATAGACTACCAGCTCCCACGTATATGATCGCCCTCATACTGCCGGTAGTCAAGCAAGAATCCTAGGGGCTCTATCAACATGCAATAGCGACATGTCATGTCACCTAAAGCAGTACACGATGATAAAGGTAAACCAGATAGCATACTATCATCTCGAGTAAGACTGTCCTACCGGGACAGGTCCTCCCACAATCATTGTAATCACGTGCCTGTGATCCAATAATTGACTCTGAGGGCACTATCTCCAACACGAAGAACGTCTCCTCATCCATGCCGGCAGCTGCAATGGATTCAAAAGACATCGGCGACATAATGGGGATGTAATACTGTGGTAGATCCGATTCAGTGGTCGGCAGCTTCTTCGGACCAAACCCAAAGGGGTCCTTGATGTTTGCGAACTTCGGAGCCGTCTTCGACAGGACGTCCTCGCGAAGGAAGTAGGCAATGAAGCTCTTAAAAGTAACGCCCTGCTCCTCAGACTCGGTGAACAATCGGTCGAAGATACCTAACGCCTTGATCAAGCTGGGACGCTTGTGGCGGACTGCATTCTCAGCAGACAAGCCGTCAACCGGTGCAGGCTCGGGCTCAAAGACGTACTCGTCAGGAGGCAGCAACTCCTCATACAGTGTACCCCTGATTAGAAATCCCAAGATTTCATAAAACTCTGCCAACGAGATCGAAACCTCTCTGTCCCCCAGGAGAAAAATGTTGGTGGGGAGATTCCATTGATTCAAGAACGCCTTAACCCACCAGACATGCGGGGACTGATAATGGAAGAGCGACGCATATATCGCCTGGTAGAGTCCGACCTTCTGCAGCCGTGCACGATAGGTGGCAAGGATATAGCGAGCCCAGAGGAGGTAGCCCGTGGGGTGTCGAGGAGTGAGCCCTATCTTATAAATCTGTCCCCATGGGTAGGCCTCACCTTGACAAATGCGTCGTCCCAGGATATCTATAGCAGGGATCGGGTGGTTCGGGATACTGGTTGTTGAAGGCTCGAGCCGTCCCGTTGGAGTCCAATTTGGCATTTCCACAGCGAAAACCGTCCTCGGAGGGTCCATCGGCAAAAACGGGAAAGTAGGCTCTGTCGGCACTTCGCAGAGAAAACTCCGGCGACCCCGGATGATATGGCTATACCAAGTCCCCCATAGAAGCAAGTTGGTGCAGTTCGGGTCATGAGCCCGGATCATCGCCATCGCCTTCTCATCGGATGGTGATTGAGGAAAAGCGGCCTCCGAACGAGTGAAGGGAAAGCACGGAACAGAAGCCATCGCACCTGAGATCAAATAAGGGAAACTGTCAAAAGCAAAGCCAGCAATATATATATATATGAGCATAACTATATATATGAAAACAGTTGAAGAAAGCGACATCAGACTCTTTTTATGGGGCCATTGGCTACAAAACACATGGGCCCCACAGAATCAGGTTGACGGCTCGTTAATAATAAGGCCAAGCAATCATAATATGACAAAGGGGATATCCTCATTAAATAGGCAGTGGGTTTCAAGTGGCCCTACACATCCCCCTAAAAGACAAATCTACCTTAGACTCTACAACAAATCAAACAGGATCAAGGGAAGTAAATTCCCACAGAAGACATCATTGCAAGCTTCTTCTTTATTGATTACAGAAGGATAACCTAGGGCAAGAAAACCCTAAGAAGCCTCCATGGGAAGAACTGAGTTCTTCATGGGAATTAAATTCCTTATTAAGAGAAGAGAATTAAATTCCCAGAAACATTTTCTTTAAAGGGAATTAAATTCCTTGGAAAGAGCAACGGATCTCATCATCTCCCTAAAGGATCAGATGAACCCTAAGGAGATTTACTGGTGAAGATTAAATGATTTCATATTTCGGTTGCAAAACTTGAAGGAAAAATGGGTTCATGTTAAAAGGGGTGAAAACCTTGCTATGGATTTGAAATCCAGAAGGACATGAAAGTTCATCGATCGTTCAACATCATTACCTGAAGAAAAGAGTTCTTTTTGAACAGAGTTAAACTCTGAAAAAATTTTGAGGCAGAGAACTAAGCTCTGGAAACGAGAATTAAATTCTCAAAATGAAAAGTTGCAAGGAGGAAGATAAGCAAAAGTGGAGGCGCTCCTGAAGTGACCCCTATATTTATAGGATGGGATGGAAAACGTTTCATCTACCCTACTCCCAAAGCAGATCCGACGGTCACAAAAGAGACAGCGTTGCACTCACGTGCAGACACGTAAGAACAACGCTATGGGGACATTTGTTCCGTGATTAAAAATCAGGAAAGGACTCAGAAGTGGCATCACGTGCTCACACGTGACCAGTGGTCACGTGTTGGCACGTGACGTTCAAAGCAGCAGCACAAAGCTCATTCAAGAAAAGGCTCCAGAAAAGGTCGCGTGCTCACACGTGACCAGGGGTCACGTGTTGGCACGTGACGGCTGAGCAGCGGCCAGAGAACAGAGCGCAAAAGGAGAAGAAAGGCCCGATCCAGGGGTCACGTGCCTGCACGTGACCAAGGGTCATGTGCCTACACATGACCAGGGGTCACGTGGCCACACGTGACCGGCTTTAAAAAGCCTTATTATTTAATAGAACTAAATTCTGAGAAAATATCTCTCAAGTCTTTCCAAAGTGGAAAAGAATTATTTGGAACCGTTGGATTAAAAATCTAAAGGTGATTAAATATCACCAACTTATGGAAAAATCTCAGACTTGAAAAGATTTCCCCTTAAATCTAACCGAAATAACAAAGAGATATCTTTGGATTTAAAATCCAATGGTGAATAAAATTCACCTAATAATCTAAAGGCCCAGATTAATAATAAACATAAATCAAATCTCTCAATAAACAAATCAAATCTTTCAATGAAAGATTCACCAAAACTGATTGATCCTCTTCCTTCTCCTATAAATAGGAGCCAAAGGAGAGAGTTTAAAAGGGAGACAGAGACATACAGAGAGGGAGAGAGATAGAGCCTTGAGATTTTGGAAGAAATTGATCCTCTGCAAAGAAAACCTTAGGTAAGAAAGGAGAGGCTTAAAAAGATAATTTAATTCTCAAAAGAGTTTAACTCTTATATAAAGAAAAGAACTTAGTTCTTTCTCTGGTGGAGGATCTGCAAAGTGCACATCTCCCCATAAATTGAGAATTTAATTCTCATTGGGTTGAGATCCTGCCATGCAGATCTAAAATATAGAGGAGGAATTGAGTTTTGAGAATTTAATTCTCATAGAATTATAGGAATTTAATTCCTTTGAGATAAAATTAGGGTTCAACCCTATGTTATAGGAATTTAATTCCTTCAAAATGGACAGAACTAGGGTTTAACCCTAATTGAGAACTTAATTCTACCAAATTCACAGGAATTTAATTCCCTTTAAAAAAAAGAAACTAGGGTTTCACCCTATGCCAGAATTTAATTCTTTATATGTATGGGGAATTTAATTCCTACAGAAAAGAAATTAGGGTTTAACCCTATCTAAGAATATAATTCTTCAGAAGAAAACAGGAATTTAATTCCTCTAAAGTTTATTACTAGGGTTTAACCCTATGAAGAATTTAATTCTTAAAAAGATAAATAAACATGCAAAGAAACAGGGTCACGTGCTACCACGTGACCCCTGTAAAGATCCACAGAAAAGAGCTTTGAGGCAACACCTCACGTGCCCCACGTGACCCCTGAAACACACAGAGAAAAAAGCAAAAGAAACATAAAAGAGCTCTAGGGCGCCCTCACGTGTCACCACATGACCCCTAATGAGCATTCTAACAGACCAGAGCGTGGGCCTCCATCACGTGCTCACACGTGATGGCCATCAGAATTAAAAGTGATCTGCAGAATAAAATAAAGAGAAGGAGGGCGCTCTCACGTGCTACCACGTGACCCCTCTTGTCTTAGTGTTTAACACTAAATTAAATCTCTGTTAGCAGTGTTTAACACTAAATTAAAATTTCTGTTACCAGTGTTTAACACTGATTAACACTAATTTAGAATCTCTATTTCCAGTGTTGAACACTGATTTGCTTTAGTGTTTAAACACTAATTTGAAATCTCTCTGGCCAGTGTTTAACACTGATTTGCTTTAGTGTTTAACACTATTTTGAAAGCCTTGTTGCTAGTATGTAACACTGATTATCTTTTGGGGTTTAACACCAGTTTGTCAATCTCATTCCCAGTGTTTAACGCTGTTGGTCTCTAGTGTTCAACACTAGCTTTAGCCCAATTGGCTAAGTTTCTAGAGGCAAAGCCTCTTCTTCAATGAGCCAACAGAGGGCCAATATTCTAAACATAATTGGACTTAGCCCAAGATGGCCATAAGTCCTCAATTCAAACTTAACTGGGCTAATGAGCTCATAACATAATTAATTGGTCTTAGTCCCAAACTGGACCAAAGACTGTTTAATCTACCTTGGTTCAAGGGTACATCTCTTCACTCCTTTGATACTTGGCGTTGTAATTCCTCAACGTCTTCAAAGAGGTGACGGGTCCCAACGACCGCACATTGATATGGACTGTGGGGTCCTTAAACCCTCGGACTATGATGTCCTTAACCTCGACCGGAATGTCTTAAAACTAACAACGGACTATGATGTCCTTAACATTGACCGTGATGTCTTAAAACTAACGCCGGACTGTGGAGTCCTTAAATCCACGGACTATGAGGTCCTTAACCTTGACCGCAACGTCTTAAAACTAACATTGGACCGCAATGTCCTTAAACTACCTGTTGACCGCAATGTCACTAAACTAAACAACAGGGCCCCCTTAATTGCTCTCTTGTCGGATCTAAACGATCCCGTTAAGTTGATCTTAGTATAAAACTAGACTAACGTATCCTTAACAAACGTTTAAGTCGATCTTAGTCTCAAACGAGACTAACGTATCCTTAAACCCAAACCCCCAAACCCAAATCTAAGATAATACGGATTTGGACTAGTCCATGCCCTACGGGCGACGACATAACTCTGTCTCCGTATACAATCCACGGGCAACCAAACACAAAATAAACACACACGACACGAAGTGATCATCGGGAGAAGGAGAAAGTTGTTACCGCAATGCGGTAGCGTAATTAACTGCAGGGGCTTGCGCCTGCAGGGAAGAGCGTCCCCATAATCAAAAACCCCTCAAGCGAGGGGGAATCTGACGAAGTCTGCTACATCGGACTCATCCATTTAAACCTTCGATACACGGTGCCATAAATCAACTTGGTATCTTCGGAGAGGTAGACGGATAGCACCAATTAGCATCTGCCCCGAATTTCAGGCGAGACGTCCGTCGCGCCGTCATTCGGAGGGAACAACCCTCAAAGATAGCCTTCACCTGGGCAACGTTCGCCTCAACCTCAGCACGAAGACGAGCCGTCTCGCTCGAGGTCTCTTGGCATTCCCTCAGCCTTAAAGCCGCTTCTTGTTCCAAGTGGCGGACGTAAGAAGTGCTTTGCTCGATCCATGCTGCTCGTTGATTGCTTGCGGCTAAGGTCTCGGGGGCAGGGTGCATAAACTCCGATTGATGCAGGCGGACCTCGATTTCCCTGCAATGATTAACCCAAAGCTCGACGACTCCTCCATCATGAAAATTCACAAGCGCCGCCAACATTGGGTTAACCTCCGCAGCGAAATCCGCAGCAGATAGGAGTGCGTCTGCGTCAAGCTCTTCGACGTATCCGCTCAGCATGCCCAAGCTCGTTACGGCACCCTTTGAAGACGGACGTCTCAGGAAGGGGCCTGCCGGCATTATAACGCGAGACTCAAAGGGCGCCGGGATCGGAACGACGGCTGAAAAAACAAAATACGATTAGATGACGGTTCAAGAAATACGAAAGAAGTCATTGATGCGATAGTTTACTATACCAGCTGCAGCAGGTGGCAAGGCCGGGAGGGCCGGTGGCGCGACCGATCTTTCATCCCCTCCTTCGATTTGTAGCACTGCAATCAGGATGAGGGAAAGTTAGAAATAATTCCATTACTGAAAAAAGAAAGACATCAGTTGGAAACTATACTCACCAGCGCCACTGGAGGAAGAAGCGGGTTCAGATGGGAAGGAGAAGTGTGGGTGCAACACCTGATAGAGATGATCAAAAAGCACTCCTGAAAAGACACAATGGTACGACTTTAGTACATAAATTATGCGGCTGAAAGATAAAACTAATGGGCTTCAAATCCATACCTTCCAATATCTGCGATGGTACAAGGGAAGGCTGAGAGGTGACCACCGCCAAGGCAGTAGTTGACGGCGCTCCCTCGAGCAATGGAGCATCGGCACTGGCCGCACCTGCGTCAAAAACAAGGATAAACTTGTCAGAAAGGATTACAAGATAAAAAAAAAGGACAGTAACTCGAAATTTACCTGATGAGCCGCCAGCCGAAATGGAGGCGTCTCCCTCCTCCATCGATACGAGTCCACCTCCTGTGGCCTCATCACCAGACTCGACAGGGGCTGTCGTCGTACTCGCCCGACCAGGAGACGGCGGAGGGCCGTAGACGGGGAGAGCAATAATTGGAGCATTGCCAGACTCTTGAGAAAGAGCGGCTGGTTTTTCTCCAAGAGTCGTGCCCATCTCACCCACTACTTCTTCGGGCTCGGCGGTCGCCATTGTCTCATCCGCCATTACCATAGGGTCACCAGTTTCAGATGCTCCGCCCGCCGCCGCCCCAGGCTCAGTTATAGCGGTCGTCTCATTTTCCGCCACCTCAGGCTCGGCATCAACGACCATCTCTGGTGCAGCTCCCTCAGCCCCCAGCTCAGGCTCAGCAACCCCGGCGACGTTGCCCACCGTCGGCTCGGGTTCGGCTGGTGCCTCTTCCTCTGTTCCCTTAGGTTCGACAGTCTCCGCCTCCCCTTCGGTTGGACTTGGCCCTGCAGGACAAGATATATAAGAAACGACAAGTTTACAATTCTTACAAACAAATCTTGAAAGATACATTACCTGAGGTGGACTTATCATTAGCCCCGCGAGCTGCACGCGCCACCTGTCTGCGAGCTGTGGACAAGGCGACCAGGGGCTCTTCTGAGGGAGTATCAGCACGAGGGACGGTGTTTGGGCCCGCTCCAGCGGCCAAAGCAGCCATGCATACCTTCGCCTCGCGCCTTAGCCGCTTTCTCTCCTCTCGAGCCGTCAAGACGGAGCTCTTCAAGGCTTCCTTCATTGAGGCGTCGTCGTCCGTGAACAGGGATGCCTCCAAATCCTTCAAGGCATCCCTCACCGACTTTTCGAGTCGAGGTTCTTGCGGCAGCCCCGAAGAAGCCGGAACATCAGTGGCTGGCTCGGGAAGAGTCTCCGCGTCACCTTGCGGGACCGGCATTGTGGTTCCTGCGATGAGAAAAAGAAAGGGTTAGATCGACCATAACAAAAGGAGAATAAAGACTTAATGATTCGAAATGTACCAAGGCCTAAGGACGCTCTGAGTCATTCCTCCTCTTGGAAAGTTTTGAGGGAAGCAGCAATGGCTTCTTCAGTGGTGATGCCTGTTTGAAGAAAAGAGAGGAAAAACATTAATCAAAGACAATAATAAAAGTACGATGAAATAAAAAATGCGACTAGTAATTACCCGATTGTGCAAGCTTAGCTAGCCACGCGTCGCGCCTTGCCAATCACTCTGAAGCTGCGATAGCGGTCGCCAGATCAGTGTTATCTGGCGGCATAACCAATCCTTTATTAGTCCCGTACTCGTCCAAGCCCTCGCTATAGGGAGCGTGAGGTTACTGACCAAACGCAACGTCAGCTGAGAAGAGCGACTTCTTCTTCCTCTTCTGCCCGCCAGCCTTGGGTGCACCCAAGATCAACTTGCGCTTTGCAGGCACCTTAGGGCGGCGGGTCCCAATATCCGCACCCACGCCAGACTCCGGCGAAGCCATACTTACCGTCTCTACTGGAGCACGGGGCGCTGGCGGCGCATCCACAGTATCAGAAGGCGGCAATCCACGTGGAGGGCTCAACACGCGCGGTGGCACGGTTCCGGCATCTTTCAGCGGAGGAATGACTGGGGTCCTTGGCTTCAAGGGAGCCTTGCAATTGCCGCCGGGAGGCGCACCCTTGCGGTCAATCAGCATGCGTTTCTCCATAAGGATAACTGGACCCATTGCATGCGCGTACCAAGCCACGTACGCGTTGAGGACCTTGGGGACGCAGCTCGGCTCGCTGATGAAGAAATAGGAGCCCGTGTTAAGCCGCATGAAATGGTGCATCGCACTCCTTATCCCCTCTCGGCTAGCCACGGGCTTTTTCAAGAACGCTTCCATCGGGATCCCCTGGTGATAGCTCGATTGCTGAGCGAACCGGTGAGGGTTATACCTCATGAAGAGCGCCGTCTCATTCTGCCTAAACACCAGGTAACCCGGCCGAATGGAGTAGAGATGGAGGATCTCCTGAGCTTTCAATATGGAAGCCCCGTCCTTAAAATCATCGCGCAGCGACACTACCGACTTGGTGGTCTCTGAGCCTATGGTTATGACTTTATCCAAAAAAGAAACCTTCGCTCCGACCAGGTGTGGACGAAGGAGCAGCCCCCTAGCCTCCTGCAGAGGTGCAACCACGATCGAAGCGCCGACCAACCGCATGACTCTTGGGAGTCTGCACTTCTCAAAAAACAGAAGGATCTTGTGGGCGCCGAACACCCCGTGCACATGCATTTCCATCCAAGAGGTGAAGTGGTGCATCGGGAAGTTAGCAGGCTGAAGGTGAGCCAGCCCGGCGATTCCTACTGTCAACTGCAGACCAGCCACCATCCGATGCGCTGGGTAGAAAACAGATGGCCGCATGTGGCGCGGGTGCATGGGGAGCGCAAAGCTGCACAGCCATAATCCCAGGAACCCTACAAAAAAGGTCTCCTCATCCATGCCCGGGACGGCGATTTCTGACAAGGGCATGACGGCAGCGCCGGGGAAATAAAAGTCCTTGTGATCATCCTCCGACGTGGGTCGGCGGTCCAAGCCGAAGCCAAAAGGGTCATCAAGCTGGGCGAACTTCTCGCTCCGCTCCGATAAGAACTACGGTCGAATGAAGCGGGCGATAAAATCTGCGAAACTGACTCCCCGGATGCCCTATTCCAGATAGAGCCCTTCATAGATGTTCAGCACCTTCACCAAGCCCGGAAACTGGTGCTGAATAGCATTCTCCGGAGTCAGATCAAACACCAGCGGCTTGGTGGCAAAGACGTATTCGTCAGGAGGAAGCAGCTCCTCGTAATGCTCCCCCCTCATCGGCAGACCCGAGATTTCAGCAAACTCCTCTAAGGAGATAGAGACTTCCCTGTCCGTCATCAGGAAGGTGTGGGTGGGGATATTCCATTGTTCGATAAAAGCCTTAATCCACCACGTTGGAGGAGAGGGATACTCAAAGAGTGAGACGTAGATGGCCGAATACAAACCAATCTTCGTCAGATGAGTCCGATTCGCCGATAAGATGTACCGGGCCCACTGCAAATATCCAGCAGGTGGTCGCGGGATCAATCCAATGTTATAGGCCTGTCCCCAAGGGCGTGCTTCACCCTGACAGATTCGCCTCCCCAAAATATCTATTGCCGGCGGCTGCTGCACAGGAATAGCCCCAATTGCAGGCTGGAGGAGGTCATCCGAATTCCAATTTTTGACCTCCATGGCATACTTCACCAGGGGTTCATCCGCATAGGGGATCAAAAATATTGGCTCGGACGGCGTAGCAGAACCGAAGCTCCGGCGACCCTGGATGATATCGTTATACCACCTACCCCACAAGTGAAGGTTTTTGTGCTCGGGGTCATGATCCTTGATGAGAGTGAGCACCTCTCGGTCCACTGGTGCCTAGGGAAATCCTCCCTCCGAACGAACAAACGGGAATGATAAGTCAGCAGGCATGTTTCCTGTGGAAGGACAAAAAATAGCCGTCAGTGTTGTAATTCCAACGCTTGGCATTTTAAAAATTTACACCACACTGCAATGCAGTGGGTAGGGGACCAAATGGGGACCCATAAAATCTGGATGATAGTGCATCATTTAATAAGACAGCCCCATCATTGGATGAGACTGTCAATTAATGAAGAGATCCCCAAGAGAATATTCTCATTAATGGGAAATCTCTAGAGACAAGGAGAAAATCTCCTCTTTCAGAGCAAAACTCTGTCACAGAGTGACATTTGTCAAACTCTGGTCTCAAGGGAATAAAATTTCCTAAAAAGAGCCTAGCTCTGTAATAATGATGGAAAGATCCATCAAAAGAAAATTTTAACTCCTAAAGACTAAAAATTTGGGGTCTTAAAAAAAATCCATGAAAACTTATAAAAAGTTCTCCATTTTTAGATAAAAAAAGATTTACATTTGATCCATGAGAAAAACTCTGTTCATGGGTTAAAACCCATGAACAAGATCTCTGTAGATCTATGGACTTTTGAGAGCAAGGCTCTGTTGATGAAACCCCAAAAGGGTTTTCTTTAGATCAAAGATCTATGAGAGCAAGGCTCTGTTAATTAAATTTAATTTAATTTAATTTAATTTTACCTAAGAAGATTCTAGGTTCTGAACTCTGAAGTTCTTGGGAAGAAACGAGAGCAAGGCTCTAAAATTCTTAAACAAGAGCAAGGCTCTGAAAACTCAAGTTCTTGAAAAATGGTAAAATATTTACTAAGGACCAAGGGTCCTATTTACAGGCGCCTACGCCCCTTCAACTCACCTGTTGATTTAACGGCCAAGAGCTTGCCACCGCTGCGCTCACGTGTGCGCCACGTGAGCGCAACGGTGGGGGGCATTTGTTTCCCCCAATCAGAGCAAAACTCTGTTTGAATTTCAAAAATTCAAAAATTGAAGCAACGCTTCAAATCCCGTGCGCTGCGCGCAACGCGCCACGTGTCAGAAGTTGATACGTCAGCGCCGCGTCCAAGGCAGCGCGCCCAATCAGAGCAAGGCTCTATTTAAAACAAAAATTAAAGAAAGCAACTCTTCAGTTGCGCAAGCGCTGCGCTGCGCGACACGTGTCAGCGCAGTTGCGCTGCGCTGTGCACGTGTTAAGCGCTGGGGCGTTTGCGTCAAACAGAATTAAAATTCCAGTAAGATCTTTCTGTTCTTATTAAAACAAGAAGATTGTCTTCTGTAAAACAAAAGCCCTTGGATTAAAGATCCAACGGTGGGGAAAATTCCCCAAATCACTCAGAGAAGGATCTCTTTAACAAATTTAACAAATTAATGGGCACTATATAAAGGCCCCTAGACCCCAATTCAAAAGAGATCAACTTCGACATCAACATCAAGATCAAAAAACAACAACACAGAGAATAGAGAGGGCTCTGAAAAATTGTGAGAAGAACTCAAGAAAAGAAAAAAAAAGGTAAAAACCTTTATAAAAAAAAGAATTTCTTCTGAATAGATCATTGATCTAATAACAAGATCAATGATTTTCAATAAAAAAAATATAATAATAACAGTGCCTTGCACTTTTTTATGAACCATTGGTTCTGGAATCTTAAAGATTCTTCTCTTAAATCCAAAATTGGATTAAGTTAATAATAACAGTGCCTTGCACTTGCAAATTTGCACTGTTGCGCTCCTGGGTTGGCGCAAACCACCAGAGAGCGCCACGTGTCAGCTCCAGAATAATTTGCGCTATGCGCTTTTAAAAATAGAGCATTGCTCTCTGAGATTAGCGCAACTCATCAGAGCGCGCCACGTGTCACAGCGCAACAGCGCAGCGCACTGCGCTAGCGTGACACGTGTGGCCTTCGCATGCGCTTGCGCTCAATAATTGGCGCAAAGCGCCTGACAAGCCACTGTCAGATAATTAATGCACTGCATTATTTACAGAAGGGCCAAGCCCAATTAAAAAAGGCCTAATAGGCCAAATTAAATGCAATGCGTTATTTTAAAAAAGGGTAGGGCCCAAACAATGACAGATGCTCTACATCATTTAAAAAGGACAGAGCCCAAATCAAAAAGGCCTAGCAGGCCAGAATAAAATGCAGTGCAAAGATAAAAATGTTGAATATTCTCAACTGGACTTAGCCCAATTCTGGCCATAAGTCCTCAAATTAAATTGACTGAGTATGGCTGCTCTCTTAAATCAATTTACACCTGGTTCAAGGGTACATCTCTGAACTCCTCAGACACCTGTCGTTGTAATCCTTCAACATCGTCAGAGAGGTGATGGGTCCCGACGGCCATACATTCAATGGACCACCATGTCCCTCAATTGGCAGTGGACCCCCACGTCCCTAAACTGGAACTTGGACCACCATGTCCTTAAACTGGCAGTGGACCCCCACGTCCCTAAACTGGAACTTGGACCACCATGTCCCTAAACTGGCAGTGGACCCCCACGTCCCTAAATTGGAACATGGACCACCATGTCCCTAAACTGGCAATCGACCGCAATGTCACTAAACTAAACAATAGAGCCCCCAAACGTGTTGGAGATAGTGCCCTCAGAGTCAATTATTGGATCACAGGCACGTGATTGCAATGATTGAGGGAGGACCTATCTGGTTTATCTTTATCATCGTGTACTGCTTTAGGTGACCAGACAGGTCGCTATTACACGTTGATAGAGCCCCTAGGATTCATGCTTGACTACCAGCAGTATGAGGGCGATCATATACGTGGGAGCTGGTAGTCTATAAGCACATCCTTAAAAGGTCCCTAGTCGTGGGAGTTTCGAGACAGGGCATCGATACTCCAGAGTAGACTAGTGTATACAGTCGAGACCCCGATGAGGGGCGGTGGCCGGTCTCACAAGCCATTGGTGTCAGTTGGATCACCTAAGATGTATACAGGTGCTCATTGGGTTATGAGTACACCGGACAGGACTCGCCGGGAACATGCTAGTTGGTCTTATACCTGACGTCAGATAGCAGTTCCCTGGTGACATGTGTACAGGTTAGTTCATCGACCTGAGGATCGTCATTTGTCTCGTGTGAGTTCCCACTGTACTTTGATTACTACCCTACCACGCTCAAAGGAGACGTGCAAACAGGTTTTAGTTGGGTACAGTCCCGAGCCACATGGAGGCAGTGAGCGGATCTTCAGGGGTTCGTCTCTCCCGGTATTGGGGGTGAGGTCGCGCTGTGTCTAGGAGAGCCATTACACATAGCCCTCGGCCGAGGCAGGAGATTTACTGGTAGGTATTCCAGTAGTATCTCAGGGTGTTCTGGGCTACACTCCGACACGACTTGTACCGCTTTTGGGGGTCTGACTTTTACCAACCCCCTAGGCCCGCCATGCGATGCTCATAGACGAACGGACCGGACTGTACGGATATTGTCACAGACAGGCTCAGTAGGGTGTCAGGATGAGTTCGCTCATCGACGTCCCTTTTGGTCAATACCTGGTAGCCCGTCACGTATTGGCTTATACCTCTGACGTGCTAGTGGTTAAATCCACAACCAAGGTGTTGACGAGTCTTTAGAATCCCCCACATTCAGTTGCTCAAGTTTTCGGGCGAAAAGCTGTAGAGGCCGTATGGAGATATGGCAAGGTCCGATCAGATACGTGCGGTATTGCACGGATCAGGATCGGACAGTTTGTACTACAGGCAGTATGGATATATGGCAGGGTTCGATCAGATACGTGCGGTATTGCACGGATCAGGATCGAACGGATAATACTAGCCGACTTTGGTTTAAGCCGGATCCTAGTATAGTACAGTGTAGATTTGTCTCATTGCATTTGTATTTCGGTCGGAATACAAATGCGGGTGTGTATGCACAGTAGCGGGGTTTTCCTGTGATTTATTACGGGACCAGTTTTCAGGAGTTGCCAGTTTGCTTTCCGTTTCGGCCATATTTCTTTATATCCTTCATTGGCCGAAGATTGGTGGAGGAGGGCTTATTTGCATTTGTGCAAATAAGCATTTGTGGAGGGTGTTCTTTGCATTTTGTTGGATCATGATGATGAACCATCCCTTGACCATTTGACTTCTTCATCCATCATGGCTTGACTTTTATATGATATGGTTGTTGATGATGGCATGACTTTTGGAAGTGATGATTGTTGTTTGAGTGTTGGACTTTCCTAGCTATCATTTCTTTGCATGATAACCATTCCTCTCTCTCTTGTATGATTTGTGAGTGGCTCCCATATTTTGGAGAACACTCTCATTCTCACTCTCCCCTCACTTGTGATGGCCGGCCATTCCTTGAAGGGCTGTCCAAAATTTCTCATGTGGGATTTTTGCTCTTTTACTTTTGTAAAATCCCACAAGTTCCACCTCGATGAGCTTGTATCATTCCTCCACCAAAAGGGCAATTTCCTAAACCCCAAATGAGACATAACACTACACCATTCTACAGCAAACCTTGGGCACGTCGGCTCGCCAACTTCGTGCCCGAGTTGCCTCGGTATAGAGGCGGGAGCCCGTAAAAGAAGCCGGCGACGTGGTGCCCTTCCGGCAACGAGGTGAAGACCGGAGATTCCGCGGGAGATCGGGACGACGACGAGAAGACCGGAGGACACGGATCACTCGGTATATCTCTCTTCCCATCTTGTAGTTAGTTAGGACTAGTTAATATCACGATCCGGGTTTTAGTGCGCGGTGGTGCCGGTTTGAAAAAATAAAGTTAACCATCGCTTCCGCATTTGGCCTCGGGATGGAGGCCGGGGCGCCGCCGTGCACTTACAAAACGCTCTTTTGTTGGATTTAAACGATCCTGTTAAGTTGATCTTAGTCTGGAAATTAGACTAACGTATCCTTAACAAACGTTTAAGTTGATTTTAGTCTCAAATAAGGCTAACGTATTCTTAAACCAAAACCCCAAACCCAAATCTAAGAAAATATGGATTAGGACTAATCCACGTCCTACGGGCGACCACATAAATTAGTCTCCGTTTACAATCCACGGGCAACCAAAAACAAAACAAACACCCATGACACGAAGTGACCAGCTGGAGAAGGAGAAAGTTGTTACCGCGATGCGGTAGCGTAATTAACTGCAAGGGCTTGCGCCTGCAGGGAAGAGCGTCCCCACAATCAAAAACCCCTCAAGCGAGGAGGAATCTGACGAAGTCTGCTACATCGGCCGCATCCGTTTAAACCTTCGATACATGGTGCCATAAATCAACTTGGCATCTTCAGAGAGGTGGACGGATAGCTCCAAGTAGCATCTGCCCCGAATTATGCGTCAAGACGAACCTACGCGGTCGCGTCTCCGTGATTCGGAGGGGAACAGGAACATTGTGCGGTTAACTTGGAATTCAAGACTTTAGATTCTATCTATAGA
Organism: Agapanthus africanus; assembly: GCA_030015575.1. Lineage (NCBI taxonomy): Eukaryota > Viridiplantae > Streptophyta > Magnoliopsida > Asparagales > Amaryllidaceae > Agapanthus > Agapanthus africanus. The sequence goes on from CM057337.1 coordinate 742,005,809, forward strand.
TTTAATAGGGAAAATAGATAAATTAATATAGGAATAGTTTGAATAGCATGTAGCAAGTCTCACTTGCCTCGACGGATCGCGACACGGAAAACAGAATGTCTCATGTCGGCGGGAAAAGTCGCGACACGCGCACGGTACACGGAATGAGTCCAAACGACGAACAGTAGAATCACACGGGTCAGAGGTCCTCGCTGGGTCGTCGGGATCGTCGACGGCGTCAGAATATCAGCGATCTACAATAAGGATTTCTCAGAAAAGAAAGTCATGCACAGAAAATAGAAGACACAGAGAAGAAGAGTAGAGAAGAGAGAGGAAGAAGAAGAGGGAGAAGAAGGGATAGCTTACTGGGTTGCAGAGGATGTGTTGGTGGTGAGATCGACGGCGGAGAGGGCGCCGGCGAAAGGTTTCAGAAGATCTAGGGTTTGGTCTCGGGTAGAAGCTGCTGGGGTTTTGTGTGCGGTGTACGTGCAGGGTTAGGCTCTCGAGAAGGAGCAGAGGAGAGGAAGCCGATGATGACGAGAGGAGGGAGTCGGCGGCGACGAGGTGGTGATGGTGGATAGAGGTGATCGGTTAGAGGTTGCAGTGGGTTCGTTCGAAGGAGAACGAAGGGGAAGGGGTGCTGGAGTAGAGGGTGATGAGGGTCGACGTCGGTGGACCGGGGATTGAAGAGCTAGGGTTAGGGTTTCGCGGGAGATGATGGGTTTTAAGAAGAACAGAGGAAGAAGAAGGAAGAGTTATAGAAGGAAGGTGAGAATAGCAGGGGGAGGTGACGGGATTCTCGCGAGAGGAGAAAGAATCGTCGCGATAAGAGAGAGAGAGAGAAAAGAGAGGAGAGAGAAAGAAGAGGAGATATAAATTTGGCTTTTAGTGCTGGGAATAGGGAGGAGAGAGAGAGAGAAAGAGAAAGATGAGAGAGGGAGAGAGAGATCAGTGGGCCCTGGCACCAAGTGAGGGAGAAAGGGGATTGGCTCGGGAAAAAATTTGTAAAAGATTTTCTGGGGTTTTGATTGGCTAGGTGAACGGTTGGGAAAGTTATAAAAAGATTTATGGAGGTATAAAAAAATAATATCGTTGGCTAAAGTTTTATTAGGCTGTAGAAATATTTTCAAACAGATTTTAAGAAATTTTGAAATAAATAGGATTTGGCGGAATACAAAATATTTCAGAATTGCGCCCGGGTCAGGTCCAAAAACTTGGATTTGAAATATGAAAAATATTAGCAAGTTCCAAAAATTGAAATGAAGGATTTTGTAATGAAAAAACATACCCCCAAGAACGGACGCACGTACTTGCGTGTAGTCGTCCAACCATATCCGTTTCACTGAACGGGACGAGAACACGATGCAAGGATGCTACCACAGGGTTAGGGGTAACAAACAGGCCATGACAAGTATTTTTAAATTATTTTAAATGACTTAAATGGTTATATGCAAGAATATGAAATGTTAGTGTAATCTGTAATTAGGAAAACACGAGCTCAAGTAAACTGGTCGAATGTAAAGTAAATTACCATTTTGCAACCAAACATGATAAATGAACTAAATACCATAAACAACACATACGGTAACAGGAATTGGTATAACTGAACTCGGTTGTTACGTTATACCCAACTACAAAAAGAATTTCGTCCTCGAAATTCCAAAACAAGAAAGGATAAACAATCAATCAGACTACAAGAAAAGATGAGGAAACTTCTGCCGGATTTCATCTTCTCGTTCCCAAATTGACTCTCCATGTGAGCGACTACCCCAAGAAACAAGTACAAGGGGGATAACTTTGTTCTTAAGAACCTTTTCCCTCCGATCCACAATCGCAATCGGTCACTCCTCAAAAGTCAAGTCTTCTCGTACAGTCAGCTCTGAATGATCCAATACATGCGTTTCATCCCGAACATACTTACGGAGTTGAGATACGTGAACACATCGTGCACATTCACCAAGGACTGCGGTAACGCCAAACGATACGCTACCTCGCCAACACGCTCCAAGATCTCGAAAGGCCCGACGAACCGAGGACTGAGCTTTCCTCGACTTCCAAAACGAATCACCCCTCTAGTCGGTGATATCTTCAAGAATACCAAATCACCCACGGCGAACTCTAGAGGTCTTCTCGACGTATCTGCCCAACTCTTCTGTCTGTCTTATGCTGCTTTCATATGATTCCTGATAGTGTTAACTTTCTCAACTGTCTGCACAACCAAATCTGGTCCCAACACTCTTCGTTCACCGACATCGTCCCAACAAACCGGTGAACGGCACTTGCGACCATACAAAACTTTGAATGGAGCCATCTGAATGGTTGCCTGGAAACTGTTGTTGTAAGAAAACTCCACCAAATGTAGATGATCCTCCCATAAACCCTTGAAGTCCAACATGCATGCTCTCAACATATCTTCAAGAGTTTGGATCGTCCTCTCCGACTGGTCATCTGTTTGAGGATGATAAGTTGTGCTAAACTTCAATCGAGTCCCTAAACTTTCCTGTAAGCTCCTCCAAAAGTGTGATAAGAACCGAGTGTCACGGTCGGACACGATGCTCACCGGTACTCCATGCAATCTTACAATCTCCTGCATGTACTGTTCTGCCAAAGTTTCCGTCGATTGACCAACCCGGAAAGGAATGAAATGAGCTACCTTGGTCAAACGATCAACAATCACCCAAACCGCATTGTTGCCTTTGGGACTCCACGGTAGAGCTGTTACGAAATCCATGGTTATATGTTCCCACTTCCACTGAGGAATCGGAAGTGGTTGCAATAAACAAGCAACTCTTTGATGTTCAGCCTTAACTTGCTGACACACCAAGCACCTTGCCACAAAGCGAGCAATCTCCTGTTTCATGCCTTCCCACCAGAAATGCTGTCGTATGTCTCGGTACATCTTCGTGCCTCCTGGATGTACGGAATATGCTGAACTGTGTGCCTCCTTCATAAGTTCTTCGTGAGTATCTCCCTTTGGCACACACAAACGGCTACCATATCTCAATGAACCATCTTCATGGATCAGTAAGTCAATTCGAAGTCCAGCTTCAACATGTTCTCGAAACTTTTGCAATCTAGGGTCCTGCGATTGCGCTGCTTTAATATTCTCGATCAACGACGAATATACTTGCAGCTGCATCAACTGTCCCGAAGAATGCGGTAGCACAACCTCCAAATCAAATCTTCGAAAGTCTTCAATGAGATCCTTATGTGCAGTCAACATCTGAATTGCTGGTAACCGACTGAGTGCATCCGGCACGACATTAACCTTCCCCGGATGGTACTTAAGATCAAGATCGTAGTCAGCCATCAGCTCCAACCATCTGCGTTGCCTCATATTAAGCTCCTTCTGCGTGAACACATACTTCAAGCTTTTATGATCAGTGAACACCTCGACCCTTTCGCCCAAAAGGTAGTGTCTCCAAATCTTCAAAGCGAAGATCACAGCCGCAAGCTCCAAGTCATGAGTTGGGTAATTCTTCTCATGAGTCTTCAATTATCTCGATGCGTACGCTACAAGCTTCCCATGCTGCATCAAAACACATCCTAATCCTTTCCCAGATGCGTCGCTGTGAATCACCAAGCCTCCGGAACTGTCTGGCACGGTCAGAATAGGAGCCGTTATCAATCTCTGCTTCAACGTCTCAAAAGCTGACGCACACCTATCCGTCCACACAAAAGGTACCTCCTTGCACGTAAGCTTGGTCAACGGCTCCGCCAGACGAGCAAAGTTCTCCACAAATCTTCTGTAATACCCAGCTAGTCCAAGAAAACTTCTTATCTCCGCAACATTCTTCGGAATCGGCTAATCACGAACTGCTGTAATCTTTTCGGGATCGACGGCGATTCCATCGCCAGACACAACATGCCCCAAAAACTTTACTTCTTCCAGCCCAAAATCGCACTTGCTCATCTTCGCATATAACTTCTCTTGTCTCAACGTCTGCAGTACGATCTTCAAATGTTCAGCATGCTCTTCAATACTCTTCGAATAGACCAGAATATCGTCAATGAACACCACAATAAACTGGTCCAAGAATGGTGAAAAGATTCGGTTCATCAAGTCCATAAATATCGCCGGTGCATTCGTTACTCCGAAGGGCATCACTAAGTACTCGTAATGTCCATACCGAGTTCGGAACGCCGACTTGCAAATATCCTCTGCTTTCACTCGGACCTGATGATATCCGTATCGCAAATCCAGCTTTGAGAACACCCTCGCGCCACTAAGCTGCTCAAATAGTTCGCCAATGCGAGGGATCGGGTACTTGTTCTTAATAGTCATCCGGTTTAATTCTCGATAGTCGATGCACATCCTCCTCGTGCCATCTTTCTTCTTGACTAGAAGAACTGGAGCTCCCTAAGGCGAGTTACTGCTTCGAATCCAACCATTCTCAAGTAATTCAGTAACCTGCTTCTTGACTTCTTCCAACTCCACTGGTGCCATTGGATAATACGCTTTAGAAACTGGCGCTGCACCAGGAATAAAATCAATTGCGAACTCCACGTCTCGCCTCAGCGGTAAACCTGATATGTCTTCAAACATGTCCATGAAATCTCGAACAACAGCTGGCGCTTCACTTTTATCAACCTCTATTGATGTAAGAATATTAGTTGTCGGCCTAGCCCTAAACTCGACTGGCCCGACAGAACTGCTTCCTCCAGTGAAGAAAAACTCGGGATGTCCGGGAATCTGGAAAATTACTTTCTTTGCCCTGCAATCAATGTGAGCATGGAAAGTGCCGAGAAAATCCATTCCCAATACGACTTCATAGCTGCCCGTATCAATTACCAAGAAATCTGCAAAAAGCTCCCGTCCACACACAACAACGGTACAATCTTTACACTCTCTACTAGATATGATTTTCCCATTCCCAGTGTGTATGTCCCAGAAACTAGATAGGGTCGTGCAAGCAATCGAGTGTGTAACTATAAACTTGGACGACATAAAACAGTGGGATGCACCAGAATCAAATAACGCTAATGCGGGAAAACCATGAACAAGTAGAATACCTGAAACAACTTCTCCCGAAGCCTTCGCTTCCTCAGCCGTCAAGGTAAAAGCTCAAGCCTGATTGGGTCCTTGAGTCAGCTGCTTCTGTCCCTGAAACGGTTTCTGCGGTGGCTTCTGAACATCATCCTTAGTGCGAAGCTTCGACGGACAAGAATTAATAGTATGATCCGCCGCTCTACAAACCAAACAAAGTCCCTGCATCCTGCGACATTCCCTTTGCAAATGTCCGGGTAAGTGGCAATAGCTACAAATCACGGGCTTCCTCTGATCAACGATAGCAGACTTCTTCATCGGTGTTACACCACGACGGTCCACTGGAATACCTCTGCGCCCATGAGCTCGGTTCGGTACAAATGCCGGCTTCCTTACTGTAACCGCTGTCTGCTGTGAACTCCCAATCTTCCCAGATAAGCTCTGCTGTTCTCGGGCTGCCGTAAGTACCTGCGAGAAAGTGGTCAAACCCAGGGAGACAATCTTCCTCTGGATGTCCACATCCAAACTTCGCATGAATCTCCTTGCCCTATCAGCATCATCGGCAACCAACAGTCCAGCGAATCTACCGAGCCGTGTCCACTCGGCTGCATGTACATCTACGGGTGCACCATTCTGCTTTAGACTGATGAACTTCTCTTCCATTTCCTCCCGTGCGGTCCGCGGAAAGAACTTCTCCAAGAAACTCTTTGAAAAATCCGCCCACTTGATCGGCTTGGGCAAGCGGGTCTCCTCCACAAGCCACCATTCACGTGCGAAATCTACCAACTGGATGCGCACCACATCCACTCTTTTATCATTTCGGATCTGTGCCGCAATAAGTAAGTTCTCCGTGTCAACTAGCCACTGCTCCGCTGGCAACGGCTCCTCCAAACCAGTAAAGACAGACGGACCCAGTCTTCTGAAATCTGCTACGGTCCCCACACGATCTAATGGTCTGACCCCAACATTGTTCACGGACTGCTGAACGGTCCGCAAACCTTCCTGAAATGATTCAGCTTGCTGCTGGATCAGCTCGGTCTGCCGCTTTTGGTTCTCTAACATCCCACGTATTACCTCAAGCATAGCAGCTTCGTCAACACGCCTTTGGTACGTCTTCAGATTCTTGTCTGCCATATTCCTGAAATCAAAACACCCAAGGATTAGCATGATAACAGATTCAAAATGTAGATCAAGGCTAGAACTCCGAGTTACTTAAATAGAGTACCGCATTGTAACTATGCCGCGGTATCATAGCTACAATTACATAACTCCACCCAAGTCGCCTGAGTTCTAGAGATAACAAGGAACCAGGTTTCGAATCGATATGCAAAGGAAGTTTGCATACCGTAAAAGTATAATCAGGAGGAGGTTAGATTCAAGAACGGTAAAACGGTAAGGTGGCAGGACATGTTTCCTAATCACGAGTATTCTGATTCATGTATTGGGTCCAATACCCAACTACAAAAGAATCAAACCCGATTAACCTATGGCTCTGATACCAAAAGAACCATGTCACGCCCCGCTTCCCAGAGTACGCTAAGATGGGCACGTGACATAGCCAAACATGCTACCTGTGGGTAGAAAGTATCCATCCACAGTCACATTACGGCTGTAGAGATATCAAGAACAAAATAAAACTATCTAATACATGTCTATAAGCCAAAATAAAGTGAGTCAAGAATAAATAATACGGAAGCAAGAGATCCAATACAAGAATAACTGGAATGTATGTCCCATAATGCGGGCTCACATCAGGAATAAAATACTGAAAAGTAAAAGAACTAACTACTACTGAATCCTCATTGCTCAGCCTGCTGGCTAAAGTACTCCTGCTCGGACTGCAGCAAAGGTATGGAATCTGGGCCATGCAAAACCCAGACGTCAGCACGTCATGTCATCAAGCAATAAAATATAAACAGGGTAACAAGACATGCAAGTATAATCATAAATTGTAAAGCAGGGTAATAGCAATACACATCAGGGCGGTGAAAGGTAGTGTGCAGTGAGTAATCTAAACTGGTTATTGGGTTGAATAGTCTCAAGTTTTGAAATCAATTTGATGAATCATCGATGTAACTCAATAGTATCCCGTGCATGCCCGGGACCACGGTCTAAGACTCTCGGGCTGAAACCGAGACGTGCCGCTAGGCACTAAAAGGAAAAGGGTAAAGACGAACGATGTCAGCGGCATCGTCTCGAGGCGGGCCTAGCCTTTAAAACTGATCAGTATAAGCAAGCAGCTGTCGAGTTACAAGTCAGGATTTCATCATTGATTTCCCCATACCCCCCAAGTTATATGTGTCAAGTCAGGTATTCAGTAATCAAGAACTAATGCCAACACAGGATCAGGTAGGTGCAGGTTTGTCTGGATAGACAACAGGAACGGTCCGTAAGGACTGCATGTCAGGTTTGTTGGCATTAGGCACAAGATCAGGTAACAGGTAAAGCCATGGTACATCAGGTCAAGTCGAGTAGTGTATTTAGATGTCATGTCATGTCAAGAGTGTACGGTACCATGTCAGGTCAAGTAATATGTGTAGCAAGTCACGTCAGGGTGTACAAGATATAATATGGATGCTCATAATCAACTAGCCTAATCATGGTTATGAATAAACAAGCATGGTACTATCAGAACAATAAACGGGCACAGTAACATGATAAGCAATAGGTGCAGATTAAACTACTTAGTTGTACGGTTATCAGTTTGTGTTTAAGAGATAGTTTTAACATTTCATGAATGCAGTGTAACAAATGTGGATGATAACATCATACTAATATATACCAACCAATCTAGAGATGCAACTGAATATGAATTAAGCTAAATGTATGCAACCGGTCGTCCGATAGGGTATAAACTACAAAAGAGTAATCTAGCTATGCAAACAATTGTGTTTATGTGATCTAACATATAAATGTGATTACTAGGTATAGTCAACTAGATGCAACAATTAGGTTTCAAGTTCCAGATCGGAAAATATGTAAACGGAACATTGTACGGTTAACTTGGAATTCAAGACTTTAGATTCTATCTATAGATTTAATAGGGAAAATAGATAAATTAATATAGGAATAGTTTGAATAGCATGTAGCAAGTCTCACTTGCCTCGACGGATCGCGACACGGAAAACAGAATGTCTCATGTCGGCGGGAAAAGTCGCGACACGCGCACGGTACACGGAATGAGTCCAAACGACGAACAGTAGAATCACACGGGTCAGAGGTCCTCGCTGGGTCGTCGAGATCGTCGACGGCGTCAGAATATCAGCGATCTACAGTAAGGATTTCTCAGAAAAGAAAGTCATGCACAGAAAATAGAAGACACAGAGAAGAAGAGTAGAGAAGAGAGAGGAAGAAGAAGAGGGAGAAGAAGGGATAGCTTACTGGGTTGCAGAGGATGTGTTGGTGGTGAGATCGACGGCGGTGAGGGCGCCGGCGAAAGGTTTCAGAAGATCTAGGGTTTGGTCTCGGGTAGAAGCTGTTGGGGTTTTGTGTGCGGTGTACGTGCAGGGTTAGGCTCTCGAGAAGGAGCAGAGGAGAGGAAGCCGAGGACGACGAGAGGAGGGAGTCGGCGGCGGCGAGGTGGTGATGGTGGATAGAGGTGATCGGTTAGAGGTTGCAGTGGGTTCGTTCGAAGGAGAACGAAGGGGAAGGGGTGCTGGAGTAGAGGGTGACGAGGGTCAACGTCGGTGGACCGGGGATTGAGGAGCTAGGGTTAGGGTTTCGCGGGAGATGATGGGTTTTAAGAAGAACAGAGGAAGAAGAAGGAAGAGTTATAGAAGGAAGGTGAGAATAGCAGGGGGAGGTGACGGGATTCTCGCGAGAGGAGAGAGAATCGTCGCTATAAGAGAGAGATAGAGAGAAGAGAGAGGAGAGAGAAAGAAGAGGAGATATAAATTTGGCTTTTAGTGCTGGGAATAGGGAGGAGAGAGAGAGAGAGAAAGGTGAGAGAGGGAGAGAGAGATCAGTGAGCCCCGGCACCAAGTGAGGGAGAGAGGGGATTGGCTCGGGAAAAAATTTGTAAAAGATTTTCTGGGGTTTTGATTGGCTAAGTGAACGGTTGGGAAAGTTATAAAAAGATTTATGGAGTTATAAAAAAATAATATCGTTGGCTAAAGTTTTAATAGGCTGTAGAAATATTTTCAAACAGATTTTAAGAAATTTTGAAATAAATAGGATTTGGCGGAATACAAAATATTTCAGAATTGCGCCCGGGTCGGGTCCAAAAACTTGGATTTGAAATATGAAAAATAGTAGCAAGTTCCAAAAATTGAAATGAAGGATTTTGTAATGAAAAAGCATACCCCCAAGAACAGACGCACGTACGTGCGCGTAGTCGTCCAACCACGTCCGTTTCACTGAGCGGGATGAGAACACGATGCAAGGACGCTACCACAGGGTTAAGGGTAACAAACAGGCCATGACAAGTATTTTTAAATTATTTTAAATGACTTAAATGGTTATATGCAAGAATATGAAATGTTAGTGTAATCTATAATTAGGAAAACACGAGCTCAAGTAAACGGGTCGAATGTAAAGTAAATTACCATTTTGCAACCAAACATGATAAATGAACTAAATACCACAAACAACACATACGGTAACAGGAATTGGTATAACTGAACTCGGTTGTTACAGCGTCCCAGAATCCCCAGGCGCTGGCACCTCACCCGCAGTGCTGATACCTGAACTCGGCCCTGCTGTACCATTTAAGGAAAATGTGTTATAATTCAAAAAAAACTGCTGTGGAAAGAAACTGGAAAATTAAATAAGTCCTACTAGGTTTCATTAAGATACCGTGCGCTGTCTTACCTTGAAGCAACCGCTCAGCCTCTTCACGAGCTGCAGGCGCAATCTGCCTATGAGTGGTTGACAAGGTAGAAGGAATGTCCTCCATGGGAACATCAGGGAGTCGTATATCACTCGAACCCGCACCTGTGGCCAAACTAACCTGACGCTCCCTTGCTACGTTCTTCCGACGCTTCCTCTCGGCTTTAGCCGTACGGAGAGATCTCTTCAGAACCACAGACAAGGGGATGTCTTTATTCGAATCAGGCTCAGCCTCCGGATTGGCTACAATGTCCGTCATCGGCTGCTTTAGTGACACTTCCCGTAGCGGTCCTAGGGTGACCTCAACGGTAGCCAGTAGCTCTGAAGGCTCCGTAGGTGCCATCGAGGGAGGTATATCCTCCGCACCACCACCTAAAGATGTCATCGCACTCGGAATAACATAAGTTGTGGTGGTCCCTGTAATAAAAAAAGGGGGGAGTCAGGGTGTGAACAAAATGAGCTAAATATGTGTATTCAGAAGCGTCGTAAAACGAATCATACCGAGGCCCATAGAAGCACGAAGCCTCTCCTCTTCCTCGAACGTTTTGAGGGACGCCAAAAGAGCATCTTCAGTGGAGATGCTTGTTAAGAAAAGAGCGTTAATAAAAGGTAATAAACTCTAAAATATACAGAAGAGTATAAATGAGATATACCTGATGCCGCAAGAGAAGAAAACGCTGCTTGATCGTGGGCCAATCTCTTAGAAGCCTCAATAGCAGCTTGAAAATTAGTTGCGGCATTCTCATCAGTAGAAACTTCAAACAGACTGTCGTTAGTGCTGTATTCGTACAAGCCTTCTCTATAGGGAGCATGAGGTTCTTGACCAAATACAACGTCGGCTGAAAACATGGATTTTTTCTTCTTCTGAGAGCCGACAGCAACATTTGACGGTAGGAGCTTGTGCTTTACAGGCCTTTTGGGACGGCGAGTCCCGATTTCTGAGCCAATACCCGACTCAGGAGACGCCGCAGCCATCACATTACCAGGAGCATTTATGTCCGGTCGTGGATTAACCGTCGACACTGCTGGAAAGTCTCGCGGAACTACAACCGCATTGCTCTCTCTCTCAAGGAAGGACGAACAACTGCCCGTCGCTTCAGCTGAACCGCGGGATTATTGGCCAGGACAGAATCCTTATGATCAAGAAGTATTCGCCTTTCTTCTTTGATGACGCGCCCGTCGCATGCTCATACCAGGCAATGTAAGCGTTTGAAGCCTTCGGGATATGACTCGGCTCAGCGATCAGAAAATGAGACCTCGTATTCGGCCGCATAAAATGGTACACCGCGTTGCGAATGCCCTCCTTCGTAACAGCCGGATCGACGAGAAAGCTTCAAGGGGAACGCCTAGTCAGATCGCTGAAGAAAGCGATGCGGGTTATACCTCATGAATAACACTGAGGCATTTTGCCTAAATACCAGGAAACCCGGCCTGATGGAATACGGATGGACGATCTCCCGGGCCCTCAAAGCAGAAACCCCATCCTAAAAGGAATCATGAAGCAGTTGGACCACTTTGGAGGGTACTTTACCTATGGTCAAGACCCTATCAACAAAAGTCATGTTGTCCCCAACCATGCGCGGATGTAGGAGCAATCGCCGAGCCTCTCGCTATGTTGGGTCCGAAGAATAAGCGTCGACCAATTTCATGACCCGGGGGAAATTGTACCCTTCATAAAATCTAGGCCTTTTATGCACACTAAAGGCACCCAACACGTGCATCTCAATCCATGAGGTGAAGTAATGCAAAGGAAGATTTACGGGCTTCAAACCCGGCTGGGTAGTGTCGGCCGCTATACTTAGACCATGATATAAGTGGGCCAACTCTGCAACCTCAACAGCCATACGCGTCCGGGCCGCAACACGCTAAGCCGGATAGAAAACAAACGGTCTCATGTAGCGAGGGTGCATTGGGAGTGCAAACCAGCTCAGCCACAAACCAATGAAGCCCATGAAAAATGTTTTCTCGCCAATATCCGGAGCGACAATCTCTACAAAAGGGATAATGAGGGTATCCGGAATAAAGAACTACTTTAAATCCGCCTCTGCAGTCGGCAATTTGTCTGAGCCAAATTCGAACGGATCATCAAGCTTAGCAAACTTCGCAGCTTTCTTCGATAAAACCTCCGGACGAAAGAAACGGACGACAAAGTCCTTAAAGCTAACACCATGCCCCCGGACTTCAAAAACAAGATCTCATAGATATTTAACACTTTGATCAAACTCGAGAACTTGTGGCGGATAGCATTTTCCGGGGTAAGGCCCATGACTATCGATTCGGTGGTGAAGATATATTCGTCAGGAGGGAGAATCTCCTTACAATGCTCCCCTCTGACGGGTAACCTGAAAATTTCTGCAAATTCTTCCAGCGAAATCGATACCTTATGGTCCGACAAAAGAAACGTGTGGGTCAGAATATTCCACTGCTCCAGGAAGGATTTAACCCACCACACATGAGGAGTGTGATGATAAAAGATAGACGCGTGGACCGCTGGGTATAACCCAGTTTTCAGCAGCAGCGATTTCTTGGCCGATAAAATGTAACGGGCCCACCGGAGGTAACCAGCCGGATGTCGAGGGGTCACTCCTATTGTGTAAATCTGATCCCAAGGACGCGCTTCTCTTTGACACATGCGACGCCCCAAAATATCTAGGGTCGTCGGCGGCTAGACTGGTATCGACGTCATGGAAGGTTGGAGACGACCTTCCGCGGTCCAATTGACCTCTTCCACAGCATAAGCGACCTACGGAGGGTCAGCGTAATGAATTGACGGGGTCGGTTCTGATGGCACCGCACAAGTAAAGCTGCACCGACCCTCGATAATATAGCTATACCACGGTCCCCATAGATGAAGAGATTTCTGCTCCGGATTGTAGTCCCAGATTAAAGCAAGGACTTCACGATCAGTAGGCGCGTCGGCAAAAGCACTCTCCGAACAAACATAGGTAAAAAGGATCCTGAAGCCATACTACCTGAAAAGAAAAACCAGTGGAGAGTTAACGATTAGCATATTAAAATCACTACAGACTAAAGGAAAATCAGCGGGCCCTGCAAAATAAAGGTGACGGCTCATCAATGATGAGACATGCGTCCATTGTGAAAATCCAAAAGGATTCTCATTAAATGAATAGTCCCGTTAAGCAGTGAAGTTTAAAAATATAAAAATAAAATAAAAAAAACTCCCAATGTTCTCGAAAAGCAAGTTCTGTTAAAAATAAAAACAGATTCAAATATGTAAAAAGGGTATTAAAACCCCAAAAAGGAATAGGAAGGGAAATAAAATTCCCAAAAGTTCCAAAATTTCTTAGAGCTAAGCTCTGTAAGATAATATGGAATTGAATTTCTCCACTGATGGGATTAAATCCAAGAAATCCCCATGTTGGTAGACAAATGAGAAATATAATGGAATCGAATTCTAGAGACCCTCAAAGATCGGGATCAATAATAGGGTAAAACCCTAAGAAGAGAATTAATGATTCTCAGGAATGCCCATTGATTTAAGACCCACGGTCTACTCAGAAAAGGGGGGAAAAGTTCTTTTTTAAGATCTCTAACAAATCATTTCAAGAAAAGAGCCAAGCTCTCTTAATGGGTTAAAAATCCAAAACAAAAAAGGGGAAGGTCTTTTAAGAGCCAAGCTCTGTTCATAATCCTTACCAAAAATTTTGGACAGAGTTTAACTCTGATTAGAAGGAGTTCTATGGGCAGAGATTTAAGCTCTGAAATGAGAATTAAATTCTCAAGGAAGAATGAAACTAAAAAAAGATGATGAGACACCAGTCTTCTCAAGAGCCAAAGGCCCTATTTATAAGACACGGGGGGACGGTTCAACTCCCTAGAAGATCAAACGGTGGTAAAAGTGACACCGTTGCACTCACGTGTGAGCCACGTGAGAACAACGGCGGGGGTATTTATTCCCCTAATATTTGAACATAACTGAAGAGTTAAGCTCTGTTAAATTTTAATGAGGCGGCGTCTCACGTGCTCCCCACGAGGGCATCAACGCCAGTGCCAATCCTTATGATTAAATCCTATGGTGGCGCCACACATGAAGCTCACGCGGGCGCCAATGTGCAAAACACAAGAGCGCCTATCATATATAAGAATTAAATTCTTAAGCGGCGCCCCACGTGCACCACATGTGAGTGCCGACGCCCAAATTAAAATCAAGTAGAATTAAATTCTATATGGGGATATTTCCCTAAAAAACGGGATACTCTCTGTTAAACAGAACCGTTGGATCAAAGATCCAATGGTGATGATAAATCATCAAATAATAGAATTAAATTCCATTAGAAGAAAACATCTTTCAAATCTTTCTAAGTGGGAAAAATACTCTCGGTTGGATAAAAAATCCAATGATGGAATTAAATTTTATTTTGGGAATATATTTCCCCAATCTTTCTAAATAAAGAAGGATTGCTCTCTGTAAAACAGAGAGCTCTTGGATTAAAAATCCAACGGTGATGGGAAAATATTTTTCCAATCTTGTTAAAAAAACAAGAAAATATATTCTTTGAAACAAAAATCACTGGATCAAAGAACCAACGGTGGATAAAATCCTCCGAACAATTTTGAGATCAATTAAATCAATTGGTGTCTCTCAAATGAGAGATTTTCTCAAAACTAATTAACAAATTTCCCTTTATTATATAAAGAACCCGAGACTTCAAGTCTCATATAGAAGGAATCCCTATGAGCTTCTGAAAAATACAGAAAGCTTTCAAAACAACAAGAGAATTTAATTCTCAATAAAGAAGAAAAATTTCCTCTTCTCAAACCCTAGGTAAAGAAAAAAAACATTGAGATCAAAACATCTCCTTTAACTAACATGCCCAAGGGTTTAACCCTTCTCAAGAACTTAGTTCTTTCTCCGGATTAAAGACCCATAAGACAAGTCTCCCACAAGTTGAGAATTTAATTCTCATTGGGAAGACCTTGTTTTTGAGAATCAAAGATTCAGAAAATAACTAGGTTAAAAAGAAAGAAAAAGGAAAAGAACCTATTCTATGGGAACTTAATTTCTTGGAAAATGGGGTTTAACCCTAAAAGAAACTTAGTTCTTATAAAAGAAAAAAAACATAAGAACTTATTTCTTAAAGAAAACCTGATCCCAGATCTTCGAAACAAAGATCTTGGTGATCATTAGTGGTAAAAATGCCATTAACAGAGATTCAATCTCTAAAAAGAAAAGAACCTAGCGCTTCACGTGCTTCCCACGTGGGCACCCTCCCAACAACGCCCAGTGCCTCACGTGAAAAACTTGGTCCCCAAACCAGAGAGCCAAGTCTGATACCTTGGCTCTCTGGATGATGGTTCCGGTCAATCCTATATTTTGCAAGTGCGGAATAAAACTTGGTTCTAAACCAGAGCGCCAGGTCTGATGTCTTGGCTCTCTGGGTGTTGTGGCCCGTCTATTCCGCACTTTCAAAGTGCAGAATATGACTTGGGCCCCAACCAGAGACCCAAGGCTTGGCTTTCTGATTGGGGGCTAAGTCTTTGGAGGTTTTTTTTTATTCCGCATTTTCAAAATGCGGAATAAATCTTGGGACGTTTAGAGAGGCTCCCGCCGTATTTTGCAAATGCGGCTTAAAACTCGCCTCATCTGCCAACTGTCAATCCTACATGGCGCTTACTCGTCTTTATTTGATCCAAATGCGCTAAATCCCTAATAGTTTAAAACCTGCCCTAAATCTCAAATTAGTTTATAATTTGTGCTAAATCCCAAATTTTGTTCTCAAAAGGCCAAATGTGAGTACAAAACCCTAATGTTCTTCAAATTCAAATCGAGATCCTCTTTTGTCAAAAAAGTTAACTGTTTTTGCTTTCATCATCATCAGAATCAAATCTCTTGAACGATGAAGCTGGTGCCGAGGGAAGTCGAGAAGCTAGCGCTGCACGAGGCGGGCTTCCTCGCGCAGAAGCGGTTGGCTCGCGGTCTCAGCCTCAATTACACCGAGGCTGTGGCGTTGATCGCGGCTCAGGTACTGATAGTTTGTGAACCATGCTTCAGAGTTAGTGTTGATCTCCATGTGTTTGTTGTTATTCCTCATTGACAACGTTGTTTCTAGATTTCAAGTTTGGAAGTTTTGGCGGCTTTGTTTGTTCAATTTTGAGACGTGTTTTTTACGTTTCGGCATCTGTTTAAGCTAATGGTTTAGTATCGCACACGACCTCCCTTCAAGTTAGTCAATAATCAGGCCAATATCCTTCTTTTAAAATCATATCAAGACCATTTATTGGAACTCAGCTGGTTTATTAGCACATAACAACCTTAATTTGTCAACAATAAGGTCAAGTTCCCTCTTCGTAATTAATAGGAAAGAGAAATTACTGCAATTTTTTTTATAATGGAAGAACACCTAATGGAGTGTTGTGAAGCCATTGTTATATAGGGAGCATCCTATAGCAACATGGAAGAGCTGAGGTTCGTGTATAGGTTAGCTAGGTGCCTTTGATGGGATTCGGGAGTTAGAATGATGAATATAGGGAAGTTTCTATGAGAGGTATACAGGAAGTGGGCCAAGTCAGGATTTTATATTAGGATGGTAATTTATGTGGATATTTAGAGGTATTTTGGGGTTTCTCAATGTAATGCGTGTTTTCTTCAACATGTGTCAAGCCTTTTGTTAGAGGAGAGATCTTGAAAGATAAAGATAACACCATTTGATTATACTGCTAGTGCTAGGCATAGTTCAATTTTGAATGCACAAACATGTATCTTCTTGGCGAATAAAATTAGTCAATCTTTGATAATTCTGAGAAGGTTGAACCTTAACAACAAATATTTAACCTTTGAGGATATATTTGGATATTCTTCCACGATAAGTGACCTACTTTTTGTATCCGGAAATGGAATTGCTAAACTCCCATAATAAACTAGAACATAAAAATGCATGAGTTATGATGCTCACGAATATGTTCCTTATATCACTTTTAACCATGTACGAATTTACATTTTGCCTTCAAATATTCGTATGTGCATGATCGTTCACACTTTATGAAGTGTAACACTAAAACCTTGTCCTGTGAATTTTAAAAATAGTATTTAAGGCCATATTTAGTACCCTCCCCATACCAATTTACTTGTGTACCACCGTTTTCTATATCAAGTTATTTCATTTTAAAAATCATGAATGTTTGAGAATTTACTCATGTAATTGATGCAATTTAATTTTCAGTATAACCCTACACCTTTTTGAACAATAAAACTCTATATTCCCAACATTTTGAAGCACTAAAAACTGTAAGGTAGGGTATTTGATTATTGCAAAAGAAAAGGTACTGGGCTCATATTACTTTTGTTTGAAATTGTTCTTGTGCATCTTGCCAATCACTTGGACATTTCTCTTTCGACTCTGCTTTTTCCACTTAGAATTAATGGAAACTACTACTCTCTAAAACTCTAGCTACAATATATAAGGACGTAAACCAAGTTAAACTTAATTAATGTATTATAATCTATTGTTCATAAAAATAACCATTTCGAAAGAATTCTTATTCGATTTGAATTCATTGCCTCCTCCTAATACTACTAGTGATGAAGGGAAATAAAATCATCTATCATTTTCAATTTGACTCTTCAGGTTATGTTCATGATTGAAAATTGAACCACAACGGATGCGAATAAAATCCATTGGTATGGAAAAGAGAATTTAAAAAATTTGGGTAGTAAAATTGAATTCCAAGAGCGTTGTCTGGGGCAGGATCCTCTGCTCATCATGTAAGACAGAAATTGAATAGTCGAGCCTACATGACGCCAAAAGTTACTCATACGTTGGCACTCAATAGCCGACTGTAGATTTTAGATTTTGGCATTTTTATGGAGTAGAAAAGGTTTTTTTTTCGTGCTATAAAAAGTGGAAGAACACTACTAGAATGTTAATATAGAAGTTCAACATGTCTGTTATATTATTTCTAAGAGAAGCTATAATTTTATTCATTTATGCAATAAGACAAAATGAAAAATATATTGGAATACAATGAGAACTAGTGTTTACTATATGATTAACTTGTACATGGATAATCTTCTTTATTCCATAAGAAAATGACTTAATCATATAAAAAAACTATAACCTCAGGCTCGATTATTCATCACCTAGTTTAAGAGTAAATTCTAGAGTCATCTGTGCCTACTATTTAAATTCTATCATGCATGATGAGCTTAGAATTATACCTCACCCTTCTGGATCTAATTTTATGTCTATTACCAAAGTTTTAAACATTTGGTTATTATCTTCTTCTCCATAAAGATCTAGATTTTATTCGTACCCATTGCGGTGAGATTTTCAATCATGACCATAGCCAGAAGATTGGAAAGGATCATTGAATTCTATTTTTCATCATTGGTAGTAGGATTATGAGGAGTTAATCATATCAAATAAGGGCTCTTTCTTTGACATGCTTATATTGATGAAAAAGGATTTATGAATGATGAAATGATTTTAACATAGATTTCTATATTTAATGTAGATAGAGACTAAAGAGATATGAGTATTTCCCATTACTTCTAAGAGGGAGGGAGGGATGGGGAGGGAGGGAGTTTGCTGGGATTCATAAGCATCATTCCTAATTGAAGTATTATAGGCTCAATACTTTTTCTTTTGCGATTTCCGAGCACGCTACCTTTTTCAGTGTTTATAGCTTTGGGAATATCGTACACTTTAGGCATAGATATAGAGTAAAATTTTTCCAAAATGTATTGGGTTGATATCGAAAATTACATTTCAATTGCATCAATTGTAAAAATAGATTTTTAAACATTCTTCTTGATTTTCTAGAAGGACAAGAAATACATAAGAGGAAATTTGCCAAAAGAACAAGTAAAATGGAACACATGGAGCACAAGGGTACTGTTGGGGTCGAAAATTGCATCCCGGTTGACCAAGTCAAAGTCAAGGTCAACCCCAAGCCAGATGGGCCCAAGCCCAGATCAAGTGGGCTCATGCCCGAGTCGAGCCCGAACATGAAGTGGCCGGCCTTCCCCATGTTGAAATAAAAAATCATGTAATAAATAATTTTGATGTAATTTTTTTTATGCATGAATGTAAGAAAATTGGCATAAAGCTAAATTTTTGTAAAGTCCATGACTTATGTGCAAAAAGAAATGACACATGAGGTATGGGATGGGCAAAATGCCATTTTGTAAAGCCCAAGGGACTATGTGTAAATGTGTAAGCCTATATAAGACAACATGATAATGAATAAAGCATACACTTTTCATTCTCTAAAAACTCAAGGGTTTTTGTGCCTCTTTCTCCTTCCTCAAGGCTCTAGACCTTCTCTTTTTCTTTTGAATTAAATCAAGAGTTTAACTCTTCCTCTTCCAAAACTAAATAGTTTTTCACCACAAAACTCACAAAGGGGAGCTCGGATCTTAAAAAAGAGAGATTTTTAAAATCTCACCCGTCTTGTTCTCCAAGAACCGGCCAACAGAAGAGGAGGAAGGAGACCCATCTCCAAAGATCCCATTTGGGAAGGATCCAAGGCTTAAGAGAGAAGAACCTCCGAAGATTTTTAGGGAGTTCAACTCCAAGACCCAAATCCTCAAAAGAGTTTAACTCCTAATTCAGATCTTTTGGAGTTTAACTCCACTCAAGATCCTCTTTTGGAGTTTAACTCCTATTTCCGGGGGTAAAAACCCATCCTTTTCGCTAGCGTCCACGTGCTGAGCGCGTGAGGCGCTAGCGCCAGCACCGAGTGCCCACGTGCCGGGCACGTGAGGCGCTAGCGTCCGAACGCCCACGTGCCGGGCATGTGAGGCCCAATGCGCTAGCGCCGGCACCCGAGCGCCCACGTGTCGGGCACGTAAGGCGCTAGCGCCCGAGCGCCCATTCCTGGGCACGTGAGGCGCAAGCGCCCGAGCGCCCACGTCCCGGGCACGTGAGGTGCTAGCGTCCAAAGCGCTAGCGCCAGCGTGCCGCGCACGTGAGGCACTGGCGCTTTCTCCCACGTATCCTTTGGATGCCCTTTCCCTTATATATATATGTATATATACATATACACACATACTCCACAACACTGTCTCCCGTTAGAAAAAATTTCTAACGGGGCGCTGCCCCGCATCCCGCAAGGGGGCTGCTAGCCCCCTTCACCCCCAGTCGCTATCCGGGTAGCGGGACCCCCGTTAAAACTCTGCGGGGCCCTCGATATATCCAAAACCCCTTTAAAACACAACACCGTACATTGAGTTCACATGACTTGTTTGACCCGTCGATCGGAGGTTCTCTCGCTTCAAAGACGAGGGGTAATTAACGGCAGCTTAGTGCGCGGCCGCCGGAGATGCGGATCCCCACAATTAATAAACCCCAGCCTACCATAGGCAGGGGGAATCTGTAATGCGCCTGACAAGCGCGCGCGTATTTCCATCTCAATGGGGTGACGAAAAACACCCTACAGATTCTGGCACACCCGGTGGGACCTATCTTTCCTCCCATATTTCGGGTTAAACGTTCATGCGAACTCAATCAATATACATATCGATTGCCTGTACTGAAATCATGCTTATTTGTGCAGGTTAACAAATTTCAAATTGCATTCTCCGGAAACAACAAAATGTCTCTAAGGATCAGCTCAGCTCTCGACACAGCTCCCATCTCCTACACGATGAAGATAGATGCCAGGACGGTCCTTCCGGCCAGTCTCGGGCGACAATGGGAGGAGCCGCCGCTACCGTTTGGCTCTATTATGTTCGTGTCAGCTAACGCCGTCCCAGCTCCTCAAGCTCCGGTAACAGACAAACCGGTCTCAAAAGGGAAAAAGCCGAATGTCATGGTCGCGAGGGCACCTCAGCCCAAGCACAGATCCGTTTTCGAGCGACTCTCCATCGCTCCAGCTAGGGGCAAGGCCATCAATGCCAAAGAAGCAACGAGGCATCTCGGGCAAGCTCCGACGGTACCCTCGACAACTGCTCGATCGGGTATCTTCTCTAAACTCCTTATCAATTGACTCACGGTGGCCTCCCAGAAAACGGATGCCCGCCAAGCTCTCAAAATCGAGAAGTTAACGCAGAAAAGGCTCAGATACAGAGCCAACAAAAGGGCTAGGGCTCATGCTAGGCTGAGCTTCATGAGGCTCCAAGAACGGGGTTATCTCGCCAAAGATAAAGCAGATCTCGTGACTCAAGTCGTCCGATTGCAATTACAGCAGAATCAAATTTTGGTTCATGAGCCAGGGATTAATACCCGAAGGCGGCCAACTGATACCCCCTTCAGCCTTAAGAGCGGAGCGCCTTCGTGAAAAACGGCCGCGATCAGCCTCCAGTCCCTCCGATACATACACCGAAGGGGAATCGTCTCTGAAAGAGAAACTGGATAAGGTCTATTCCTTCAAAAGGGACGAAGTCCGCAAAATATTCGCGGACGTCTTGAACAACGGTCTACAACTGCCAGAATCAAAGAGACCGCAAGAAGTGAATATGACCGACGATCCAAAATATTGCCTCTATCACAGAGTGATAAGTCATGCCATTGAGGACTGCTTCGTCTTTAAAGATTGGGTCGAAAAGCAATACAAGACGGGAGAGATAGAACTGTCTAAAGGCGTGTTAGCAAACAGTCAAGCTATGACCGCCGATTTCATACAAATGGAGAACGGAGCCCTTCGGGAACCTGATTCTCTCAGACATGTGTCATTATTTGAAAAGGGCGAACCAAAAACTGATCGGCCTCAAGGACCAGCATCAGTAAAGGCACCTACTCCAATGGAGAGAAAGAAGAAGGTATACTCCTTCAGGAGGGATGAAGTCCATAAAATATTCGCGGACGTCTTGAACAACGGTCTGCAACTACCTGTTCCAAAGAGGCCACATGAAATGAACATGACCGGCAATCCCATATACTGCCCATATCATAGAATGGTGAGTCATACCATCGAAAACTGCTATATTTTCAAAGATTGGGTGGAGAGCCAATACAAACTTGGGAAAGCCCCACAGTCGTCAGATGTACCGACAAGCCACAGAGCTACAGTCATCAACACAACTTTGCCAAGATCAAAGTTCGAGGAGCTGGGATAAGTAAGCTGACCACCACGTCGTTAAACTGGAAACGGTCGACCACTACATCGTTAAACTGGGGAACAATCGACCTCTAAGTCGTTAAACTGGGGATGTAAAATTGTGTAAATAAAAAAAAAAGAGAAAAAAAAATTAAAAAATTAAAAAGCCGAAATGATGGGGCAACTCGCAATAAAAATCAGCGAGTAAAAATAAAGTCGAAACGATGGGGCAACCGCGAATAAATAGCCGAAATGATAGGGCAATCGCTACCTTCGCGATAAGAAAAGCTGAAATGATAGAGCAAACGCGATAAAAAAAGGGCGAATGATAAGTCGCTCCTGGTACTATATTCCAGTGTAGCGATGCAAACGCCGTCCAAAACTCAAATCCCCAATGGCGAATGATGAGTCGCTCCTGGTATCATATTCCAGTGCAGTGATACAGACGCTAACCAAAATCCAAATTCCCAACGGCGAATGATGAGTCGCTCCTGGTACTATATTTCAGTGCAGCGATGCAGACGCCAACTAAAATCCTAAATTCCCAACGGCGAATGATGGGTCGCTCCTGGTACCATATTCCAGTGCAGCGATGCAGACGCCAACCAAAATTTAAATTTCCAAAATTCTCCCAGCTCTACGGTTGATCCCCAAGTTGACTACCGTATACAATCCATGGGCTCAGATAATTTTCATCATACCCATACCCCACTGCAATCACTCGTCCAGTGGCCGGTCTTCGCCCTTGGAATTATGCTCCATTTGGGAAGACCCACTCATGCGTCCTCACGATGCATGAGGAGAACAAACCTTACGGGATCCTCACGACTCGTAAGAAAACACCTTCGTGGGATCCTTACGACTCACAGAGGAAACACACTTTGGAGTCCCCAGGACTCCTAAGGAGAAATTACACCAACGAGATCCTTTCGACTCGTAGGGAGAAAATGCTTTTATGGGACCCTTACGGCCTATAAAATTGAAAAGGCTTAGGTGATAGGGATCTAAACCTGTCTTCTAAGCCATCGCTCCTCAACAGGCAAAGATAAATAATGAATTGCTCCTGACACATGTGCTTCAGGATTAGCAACACTGATGCCGACCCTTACCTCGAAATTCCAAATCGACACCATAGATCCCTAAGTCTTTAAACTGGGAACAGATGACCGCTAAGTCATTAAACCGGGAACAAATGACTATTAAGTTGTTAAACTGGGAACATATGACCGCAAATTCGTTAAACTGGGCACAATAGATCCCTAAGTCTTTAAACTGGGAACAGATGACCACTAAGTTGTTAAACTGGGAACAGATGACCGCTAAGTCGTTAAACTGGGCACAATAGACCCCTAAGTCTTTTAATTGGGAACAGATGACCGCTAAGTCGTTAAACTGGGCACAATAGACCTTTAAGTCTTTAAACTGGGAACAGATGACCGCTAAGTCGTTAAACTGGGTACAGATGACCGCTAAGTCGTTAAACTGGGCACAATAGACCCCTAAGTCTTTTAACTGGGAAGGGAACAGATGACCGCTAAGTCGTTAAACTGGGCACAATAGACCCCTAAGTCTTTAAACCGGAAACAGATGACCGCTAAGTCGTTAAACTGGGCACAATAGACCCCTAAGTCTTTAAACCGGAAACAGATGACCTCTAAGTCGTTAAACTGGGTACAGATGACCGCTAAGTCGTTAAACTGGGCACAATAGACCCCTAAGTCGTTAAACTGGAAACAGATGACCGCTAAGTCGTTAAACTGGGCACAATATACCCCTAAGTCTTTAAACTGGGAACAGATGAGCTCTAAGTCGTTAAACTGGA
This sequence comes from Agapanthus africanus, assembly GCA_030015575.1. NCBI lineage: Eukaryota > Viridiplantae > Streptophyta > Magnoliopsida > Asparagales > Amaryllidaceae > Agapanthus > Agapanthus africanus. The sequence continues at coordinate 742,029,421 of CM057337.1, forward strand.
AACAAAAGACCCCTAAGTCTTTAAACTGGAAACAGATGACCCCGAAGTTGTTAAACTGGAAACGAAGGAGATCCCCTCACGGCGAATGATGAGTCGCTCCTGGTACCATATTCCAGTGCAGCGATGCAGACGCTAACAAAGTCCCAAAATTCTTCCGGCGCTATGGTCTGGATCATACATCCTGCAAAACCGTATACAATCCACGGGCGTAAAACGATCCCAATCTCTCCCAAGTCCTACCAGGCGAGACCACATTCAAAGTCCCACTAGCGATGAAGATTCAAAAAGAAAAAGGTTATGTCCACAAGCAAAATGGGCACGGATGAAAACCTGAAAGGGCTCTGTGAGTAAAAACAGCAGGACTGCCGGTGAGTTTGTGAAAACCCGAAAGAGCGCAAACACGTGAAAAAGAGATGAAATGCACTCGCAAAGTCCTCTCGACTTTGTGAGGAGAAAATTCCCGCGTGAGATCTTTACGACTCACAAAGGAGCAACACACTTAGGAGTCCCCACGACTCCTAAGAAGAAAATGCACCTATGAGATCCTTTCGACTCGTAGGGAGAAAATGCTTTTATGGGACCTTTACGGCTCATAAAATTGAAAAGTCTTAGTTGATAGGGACCTAAACCTGTTTCCTAAGCCATCGCTTCTCAAAGGGCAAGGGTAAATGATGAGTTGCTTCTGGCATTATTCCAGTGCAGCAATGCAGATGCCGACCTAAAAACCAATTCCCAAATCCTTCCGGGGCAAATGATGAGTTGCTCCTGGCATTATTCCAGTGCAGCAATGCAGATGCAAACCAAATCCCCAAATCCTCTCATGACAAATGATGATTCGCTTCTGGTACCATATTCCAGTGTAGCGATGCTGATGTCAACCCAAATCAAATCAAACCAACAATCTCTGCGGCGGAATCATGCTTCGTCCCAGAATTTACCCCGTGTCGAAATCATGCTTCGCCTCGGGATATCTACCTTCCCTGCCAGAATTTTGCTCCGTCTCGGAATCAGGTCAACCAGCGACACTCCGTGCCGGAGACAAGTCGATCGGCGACACTCCGCGCCGGGGACAAGTCGATCGGCGACACTCCGCGCCGGGGACAAGTCGAACGGCGACACTCCGTGCCGGGAACAAGTCGTCCAGCGACACTCCGTGCCGGACAAGTCGACCAGCGACCTCCCTGTCGGAATAATGCTCCTCCTCGGAATCACGTCAACTAGCGACACTCCGTGCCGGGGACAAGCCGATCAGTGACACTCCGTGCCGGGGACAAGTCGACCAGCGACCTCCCTGTCGGAATCATGCTCCGCCTCGGAATTAGGTCAACCAGCGACACTCCGTGCCGGGGACAGATCGATCAGCCAACGATACTCCGTGCCGGGGAAAAGTCGATCAGCGACACTCCGTGCCGGGGACAAGTCAACCAGCGACCTCCCTGTCGGAATCATGCTTTGTTTCGGAATCACGTCAACCAGCGACACTCCGTGCCGGAGACAAGTCGACCAGCGACACTCCGTGCCGGGGACAAGTCGACCAACGACACTTCATGTCGGGGAAACGTCGAACAACAACACTCCGTGCCGGGAAAACGTCGAACGACACTCCGTGTCGGGGAAACGTCGAACAGCGACACTCCGTGCCGGGGAAACTTAGAACAAAACACTCCGGGCCACGGAAACGTCTACCACGGACACTCCGCCTCGGAGACGCGTCAAGCGTCGACCGTCCATGTCGTAAAATGGGCAGTGCAGGCTTCCTACAAAGCGGGAACCAAATCGCTCCGGGCCAGAGAAACGTCTACCACGGACATTCCGTCTCGGAGACGCGCCAAGCGTCGACCGTCCATATCATAAAAAGGGCAGCGCAGGCTTCCTACAAAGCGAGAACCAAATCACTCTGTGCCGGGGAAACGTCTACTACGGACACTCCGTCTCGAAGACGTGTCAAGCGTCGACCGTCCATGTCATAAAAAGGCCAGTGCGTCCCAAAAAGTGGGAACCAAAGCAAGTCGCCTCCACATGAAAGAAGATCCATCAATTTCAGGCACACGACCCACATATGTGGTGTGCATTTATTGATGGGGGCACTTTGTTGGGGTCGAAAATTGCATCCCGGTTGACCCAGTCAAAGTCAAGGTCAACCCCAAGCCAGGTGGGCCCAAGCCCAGATCAAGTGGGCTCATGCCCGAGTCGAGCTCGAACATGAAGTGGCCGGCCTCTCCCATGTCGAAATAAAAAATCATGTAATAAATAATTTTGATGTAATTTTTTTTATGCATGAATGTAAGAAAATGGGCATAAAGCCAAATTTTTGTAAAGCCCATAGGCAGGGGAAATCTGTAATGCGCCTGACAAGCGCGCGCGTATTCCCATCTCAATGGGGTGGCGAAAAACACCCTACATGTATTATATAACTCGTTCATATGTATCATTTTATTATAAAAGAAGTTACTCTAAGTGTGCAATAAGCCAAAAGGACAGTTAAAGTGTTGTTTTTTTGTGTCCATATACTTGAGAAATGTACCACAGTATTTTGTAATGGGAACATATTGTACACGTGCTGTTGCGATCAAAACTGTGATTGAATTATTCGATTTGTCATTTATGCCTTACCTGGAAGAATAACTTGGTTCTATATGGTGGTTGACAGATTTTGGAGTTCATTCGTGATGGGGACAGGACTGTCTCCGACTTAATGGACATTGGGAAACAGCTTCTGGGAAGGTGTGCTGTTTTGACTAAAATATATGGTTTGTGATGCTTTCAATCATGCATTATTTCCTAGTTTGCCTTTTAAGACGTCAGGCCTTCAAGCTGTCTAGAGCTTCTCTATAAAAGAATCATATTAGTGCTTGAGAAATTGTTGATTTCGTCGATCTTTCTAGTTCTTACAACCTATTGCTACTGTATTCTGATTTTTGAAGTCAACATGTTTGTAATGGTGTGGCCTATAATGCTGAACAACCGTTCTTTCCCTATTTTTATTTGTTATTTGCTAATTGTCTATTCAGGATCCCGGGCACATAATTAATTTTCGTACATAGTTGGGCCACTTATAGGAAATTCTATAGTGGTCACAGGCATTGTTTACTTGATTTTTTGCCTTCGTTCTAAATTTTGTGGGTTAACTATCATGTATCCCCTTTTCCCTATTTTTGTCCGAGAGTCATATAATCATCCCAAGAAAATTATTCATTCAATAGGAAGTTGGGGCATACGAAAATAAAAAGTGTAGTGGAAAAGGGATGAAGAACTAGAGATACGTAAGGAACGAAGAGACGATCATTAGTATGGCAAAAAAAGCTATTCCATGTTTTGGTTATATCAATGGAATAATCTATGATGTTGTGGAGGATTTACGTCTAAACCCTAAATTGCTCATGGAATTCCTCCTCCCCCTCCCCCCTGAGGCACACGCGCACAAAAAAAAATGAAAAAGGGAAAGAAGAAAAAAAAAGTATATTATGTTTCATGATAGGGCTAAGAAGGAGCCTGAAGACGGTTTTATCAGAAAGTTAAGTAATAGTAAGGCGGCACTGAGGTTTATAGATCATAGATAGCATTATCTTACCATTTAAATACCTCTCAAAAAAGAAGGGTTAATTGCTTAATAATACCACAATATTTCATCCTTTTTGCAGAATAATACCACAATGGTTTTCCTTGCACTTAAATACCATAATGTTTTGCTCTGTTAGCAATATGATACCTTCCATTGATTAACCGTTAGAAAAATTGCTCACGCGTCTTGCACGACATTTTTGGACAATTTTGCCCTCGTCTCCGGGTGTTGATGGTGAAAAAGAGGGTGGAGCGGTGGCGGCGATTGGGGCGGAGGTGGCGGTGGTGGCCATGGGAGTGATAGGGAGTAAGCAACGGTGAAGGGGGTGGAGGTGTAGGAAGCAGTGGCCATGGGAGTGATGGGGAGGAGGCGACGGCAAAGGGAGCAAAGGTGGAGAAGATGGTGCCGATGGGGACGAAGGTGGTGGTGATGGTGGCTATGGAAGTGAGATGGAGATTGATGGGTGGCCATGAGAGCGATAGGGAGAAGGTGGTGTCGGCGGAGGCTGAGGTGGTGGCCATGGAAGGTTGATGATGACCATGGGGGGAATGGTGATGGGAAGCGGAAGACGTAGAGGATGCAATGGCCATGGAGGCGAGATGGAGGCTGTGGCGGCCATGGAGCAGAGTGGTGGTGGCCATAGGGCGAGATGGAGGCTGAGGCGGTCCTGGGTGGCGGCGAAGGTGGCGATGCGGCGGCGGAGCTCGTGGTGACCTTGGGTTAGGGTTATGGTTAACTTATTAGGGTGAGGATTAGGGCTAAGTAATTATGGTTAGGGTTAATTTTTTATTTTTTAAATCTAAATACAATTAGGGATAGTTTGGTCATTTTCTAACTTCAGTTAACACCGCTAGGGAACTCTAAACATTGTGATATTTAAGTGCATCAAAAAAATATTGTGGTATTATTCTGCAGAAATGGTGAAACATTGTGGCATTATTAAGCAATTAACCCAAAAAGAAAAAAGAAATATGCTTTTGACATATGAAGATTTAAACATTTTATGTTAAATTCTCCATTTGAACTTTGATTCTCATCAAGAAATTTCTATATTAACTATGGTTTAAGGTTTATTTTTATAGAAAACATATCATTAAAAAAATTTAAGTTGGTTTCTTTTCTTTTTTATGTGTTGGATTGATAAAGTTATTGTTATGACCCGCTTCCTAGATTACAGCGGCGGATGCATGATAAGTCTGTGACGTGTCCATACCGAGAAGTACACCCATCCAATATAGACACGCCGAGCATCTAATCATGCGGATTTAAGTCACAATAGTAATATCACCGTCCATTTAACATTCAACACAACAAGATAACAAGAATTGAACAGGAATAGAAATAAGTCACAAGCGACAAAGTACTGATAAGAAGGAAAAATAAAAATCCGCCTCTAACCATGAAACCTCCAACAGAAAAGGAAATAAATGGTCAATGCCCTAACCACGGGCTCATATAAAACATGAGAGTCTAAAATTTGATTGGAAAAAAGGAAACTACGATGACCAGAAGTGATGCCTATTGGGTTTGCTTGGTTATGCAAGTCAAATCCTCTCCAGTCGGAACAACCTCGTCCGGTATGGCCTCGTCCTCAAAGGAAGCATGATCTGACGGACACATACAGACATACAAGAAACCATAAATGTCCGTCAACGAGCAAGCTTGACAAGGAATTCTCAAACCATAAATAATGTGCTAAGAGTGCATTCAAAGTTATTTGCAATGAGGTAATGAATTAACATGAACATGAATTTAAAGTAACAGGTATATGCATACTACCTCAGGAAAGTAACTATCAATGTCACAAGAGTATTGTCTGTTGAACCATAAATAAAGAAGTTAGGATGCAACACAATCATACATATCAAGAAGGCTTAATTCCAAAAACCTCCAAATCTTTTAGCTAAAATACGAGAAATTCCGAAAAACTTTTAAAATACACAAGAAATTATCACAAAACTTTCAAAATACATAAGAAACCACCACAAAAACTTTCAAAAACTACGATAAAACCCCAAAAATTAGGTGCCACGTCAGCAATAAATAGCACTAAACTGCATACCATTGGGGTTTCTCGTAATTTTAAAACTATTTGGGGGTTTCTCGTATTTTAACTAAAATGTTTTTTTTTTTTTGGAATTAAGCCTATCAAGAAATAACATGGTAATATGATAACATGCGACAATTGAGTTGGAAGGCGGAGGGACATATGTAACGGAGGGGGTTCCATTTAACCCTGGCGGAATAACAACACACGGTCATTGCTTACGTTCATTGCACACAATCCTTGAACAAGACTTATAATAATAATTATAGGAATATATAGGGGGCTTGCCAATGCATGTGCCATGGCCCGTTTCCAACTTCCCAGTTACCCCACATGTCAATATTTAGTTCATGTTGGAAATATATAACACATTCACATATTCATGATATATCAGATCACGTATCAATGCTTGCAGTAAATTGAAATGCAGATCAACAGTTTTAAACGTTGTTTTTCGAAAAGTCATCAACATGAAAAATGCAGTTCTTTTCGAGTAGATATTGATCAACATAAAATTTATCCGAAACATAGTTTACATGTAGAAGTTACAAGGGTTTTACTAGTCCCCAAAATTCCAGAATTGGTCATGATATTTTTCCGCAAAATAATTCCTTCCGAAAATCAATTAATTTTTCCATTATTTTTTTTGGAGATACATTGTCCAGTCTACTTTCCAATCTAACATACTGTTTCAAAAAACATTTCGAATTTAATTTTATAACATTCTTTTATTGTAGAGAGGTAACAAAATTCCACAGTTGTTAAAAATGCGTGCAATAAATTGATATGCGGATTAGCAGTTTTAAATGTCATTTTCTGAAAAGCCATCAATACGAAAACGTAGTTCTTTTCGAGTAGATACCGATCAATATAAGATTTGTCCAAAATAGAGTTCACATGAGGAAATATGAGGGTTTTACTATTGCTGCCCCAAAATTCCAGAATTGATTATGATATTTTTCTACAAGAACAAGGTTTAAATAATTTAGTGAACTATGCGTAAAGTATTATACGTAAAGTATTTTACGTAAAGTACGATCTACAAGGCTAGAGTAAGTATTTTACGTAAATCTCAAATTAAATCAATTATTAATCTAATCTAAATTTCAATTTTCACATTAAACAAACTAATACAAACTAGAGTTGAGAGATCCTTGCCTCAAATGCGAAAACATGAGGGGGACGACGGCGACGGCGACGGATCGATGATGGGGGGAAATTCTGAACTAGATAAAGCCAGCCTTTGGGAGAAGGGGGAGAGGGGGCCGAAAATTAAAATGGTGGGGGTTTGGGTTTGCTTAATCTCTCTATTATAGAGAGAAAGTTAGGGTTTGGAAAGAATCGATGGTTTAGATCTACTCTTAAATTGGTTGATTGGATTAGATTAGATCTTTTATTAGTTATGCTTTATTTGCTTAAAGATTTATTTCATTTTTTTAAAAATAAAACTTTTGCAACAAAATCATTAAATTAAACTATTTAATAAAGGAAAAACATTTATTTGCAATTAAATCTAAATAATTTTAAAATTTTTAAAAAACTTACCTTCGGATGTTGGACGGTTGTTACAGTTATTTTGGTTCATTCAAGATTTTTTAAACTGGTTATCAGCAATAGTTAGTCATCGATAGAAATATTTGTGGGATGTTGACTAGTAATGTAATGCTAAGCACGCTACATGTTACTGTAAAGAGTTGTCATCATTCATCATTGGATGGTCATACTGAGACTCGAAGAATCATTGAATAATAAAATGATTCTTGAATAATAAAATGCTGCAACATCCTCCTGCAAGAAGCGCCTCAATCTCAGCCTTCATTCCATGTACCTTGCTTGGTTGATGATTATCAAGGTGGCAATTTTTTAAATATTTTTTATTGCATTTTCATAAGCAGTTGAATAAATTATTTTCTCTAATTGCAGACTACAAATCATGTGTCTTAAAATTTAGTATTTTTTTAACTTTATGTTTAGTAATGATGGTCTGGATTCACTGAGGAAATCTTACATATCTGGTTCACTCATTGTTATCAGGAGGCAAGTTCTCCCAGCTGTTCCACACCTATTAGAAACTGTCCAGGTTATTTCTTTTAAGAAACTCTATCATAATAAATTTCTTTATCTTTATAGATGAAAATGGTTGATATATGACTTCAATATGATATCCATATGACCTCTTAGAGTGAACAAGTGCTCACAACTCTATAATTATATTTAGTAAAGGATTGGTCTGCGTTTACTTTCCTGTTTCAGTTTGCATGTGAAGTTACTATATACTCATTAGTCTTATGCAGCTATTTTATTTGTAGGTTGAGGGAACTTTCATGGATGGGACAAAGTTAGTCACCATACATGATCCCATTGCGAGCGATAATGGAAATCTTGAGTTAGCTCTGCATGGTTCCTTTCTTCCTGGTAGGGATCAAAGTTTACATCAAATGTACAAATGTCTGACTTACTAACAAGATCCATTCACACTAGCAGAAACCGACACATATATGTTCCATATTTTAGGCATTAAAATTATGTATACATGCAGCCTTCAATAACTCTTGATCTTAAAATCACTTTGAGCTTTATCACTTGAATACAAATGCTATATATAATTTTTGTTTGCTAGTATTTTTTTCTCTCTCAAAGAAACACCGATATTACTTCACTGAAAAGGTACGTAAGTACATGTTATTTAAGTGCTCTAGAGAATTGCACTTATCTACAGTATTTTATTGCTTTTGTAGTTCCTTCCCTTGATAAATTTGTTGGGGAGAGAAATGGAGGCATTCCGGGTGATTTTGTTTTTGGACCTGGGAATATTGTACTTAATATGGGAAGGAAGGCGATTACGCTGAAAGTTGTTAACAAGGCAGACAGGCCTATTCAGGTGAACTGCTGGCCAATATGTTTGCTCAAATTCATCAGTCCACTCAATTGAGTTTATTCTTTATTCTGTTCCATTTAAAATTGATCTGCATGTTGACTGCTTTTCCTTACTGGATCAGTCACCAGGTAGTCTACTGCATATTTAAATCCCAAATTTCTAGTTCAGAAATATCCTGGGAAGCATCCTGCAGTACTATTTCTGGTAGTCGAAATGCTAAATTTAGTAAGGAATTGCATTTGTAATATGAAAGATATTCATGATTATTTTGTCGTCTTGGTTTGAGCAGTAACATTTGCCTCGTACACAAAGTTGGCTTGTCTGCGTGTGTCATATTTCCTTTTTTATGTGATCCGAGATGGGTTTGGTATCCATATTGCTAGACATGTTGATTTTTCTCGTGTTTGAAGCTGGGCACTTGCCAGCATCCAATTCTTAGCTATTACTTATTATATAGAGAAATTTGAGTTCCATATTCCAATAGAAATTAAGAATGGCATAATTACACAAATCAGAAGAATTTAATACATTGTGCTTTTAATTTGATTCCTAATTATTTGATGCATCCTTTGTCTCTACATTGAGGATATTCTGACATGAAATATCACATTGCGATATTACAGATTGGTAGCCATTATCACTTTATTGAGGCAAATCCCTACTTGGTTTTTGATAGAAGAAGATCTTATGGAATGAGATTAAATATATTGGCTGGGACAGCTATTCGATTTGAGGTACTTGCCTTGCTTCTTATATTTTATCGTAGCAATATCCGTGAATTATCAAAATATATTGCAAAACTGTAGAACTGTACAGTTATCTTCTTATACAGTAAGTTCACATTTGTTCTTAGGCAGTATTGAATATTAACTTCACTTAATTTTGCTTTGGAGAAGCGTAGAAATGCCCCTAGATTGCTTGGTGAATGCAAAGTGTTAAAATTTTTGTTAAAAAAGCTTTAGGAATTTCCACTTAAAAGATACTTATATATTTATACCAATTGTTACTTCTCTTCCCAGGGTTTTAAAAGCTGGAGAATAAAGTGTAGCGGTCGAGTAGGCTGACTGCTTAAGTGGCTGCTCAGAACTCGACTGCCACATTTGACTGCTTAAATGCTCTTCACTAACACTTATAGACATGAAATTCCAAAAAGAGTTAAGATAGTGAAGAAAATGGTAAAAAAGAAGAAGAGAGAAATACAAAGAGGGAAAAAGGCGAACCCAAAAATTTCTGAGGAAAAAATAAAAAAATAAAAAAGAGTCTGCTAGCCAACTAGACTTCTCAAAGTTCGCCATAACCCATAATCCTCATTGGTCTGTGTTGTCGTCGTCGCCTTAGTCGATGGTAGCCAGCTGATTAAGAGGGAAGGGAGAAATTACCAAGCAAGACACAAGAAAACTAGACCCACGCTTGTTACAAGATTTATTATGGAGCATGTCAAGTAAAAGTTACAGTGTGACAAATAATACTAATATCCCTTAAACTATTCCCCTTTAAGAAATTAAAAAAAGAGTAATTTTCAAGCTAATATAAGGGTAACTATAATAGACCGCTAAAGAGGGACTAATCATCCCTCTAGAACACTGATCATCCAGTCTAGATGCACAGATTGTCGCCTTTTAGAACACTGATCATCCCTCTACTTTGACTAGTTGCAACTTTGACCATATGTTAAGCAGCTTAAGTAATATTTCAGCCAGGGGATGCCAAATACGTAACACTTGTCAGCATTGGAGGCCAGAAAGTTATCAGAGGTGGAAATGGCATTGCAGATGGTCCTGTTTCCAACATTGAAAGGGTGATGGAAGATGTGAACGACAAACATTTTGGGCATGAAGAAGAACTAGATGCCAGGTTCAGATTGAAGTGCCCACTTCCTTATTCTTTCACATATATCACTGCTTCTCTTGTTTTTCTTTAAGAAACACAGGCCATTCCGAACATCTATCAAATTTTGATGAACATTAATATTATTGTTTCCTAAGTTTCTGTAATTATCTATGAAATCTTAGTTGCCATATGATAATTTTTCCTCTTATGGCGGCCAAAAACTCTACATATCACATTTTGATTTGACGATCAATAACAATTCATGTTGATCTACATGCCTTAAAATCTACACAAACAATTTTTTTCTTCAATTTTTTAATCACTTACGTGATTTTTCGGATTTCATGGGTTGATGGAAAAATTAACTGTTTTCTATAAGGATACATTTTACATCTCAAATCTACGAGCAAACAGCTTGGAAATCAGAACGACTTTTGTTTACCCAGGCTTTTTAGAACATGAGGATCAATATGTGCGTGTTGATCATTGAATAAAAAATTGTGGCTTTTTGGACACAGCTATAAGAGAGAACTTTCTCCATGGTGTCTGAGATTCCGTTTCTCCATATTGTCAGTTGGGTTGAGCAATGAGCTGCTTAAATTTTTTGTTTAAAATGCTAACATTATTTAACATCTATTTTCAGGGAAGGTGTTGTTGGTGTAGAGCCTAGTTTCACTACTGAAGTTTCTCGTGAAGTATATGCAAACATGTATGGGCCCACAACTGGGGATAAGATACGGCTTGGTGACACTGATCTGTATGCAGAGATTGAGAATGATTTTTCTGTGTATGGAGATGAATGTGTGTTTGGAGGTGGAAAAGTTTTACGTGATGGAATGGGGCAGGCTACAGGCTATCCAAGCTCTGGTTGCCTTGATACAGTTATCTCAAATGCGACAATCATTGATTACACAGGAATTTACAAAGCTGATATTGGTATCAAAGGAGGAATTATTGCTGCTATTGGAAAGGCTGGAAACCCAGATGTCATGGATTGCGTGCATGCAAATATGATTGTCGGGGTAAACTTAATCAAGAAGCAGCAGTAGATGACTAAGGATTATTAACGCCACAATTCCAAATATATAAATTTTCCCTCTGATTGCAGGTCAATACTGAAGTTATTGCGTCGGAAGGTATGATTGTTACTGCAGGAGGAATAGATTGCCATGTCCATTTTATCTGCCCTCAATTGGCACAAGAAGCAATGTCAAGCGGTTAGATCTTTCTCCTCAGCTTATTATATTGACCAAGGATCAGTGAATAAATTCACAATTTAGCCAGTATGTCAGGACATAGAGTGAGGGCGAAATTTTATTTAACAAGGTGTCGTGTTCAGACACAATCTCATAATAGTTTAGAGTTTGATTTTGATTCTGTACAAAAGTTGGATTTTAGGACCGATTACTTTATGGTGGCGAAGCACAAAGTTTTGCATATATAGGGTTTTCTATGCTGATATATTCGGATGAAATAATGACCGGCGATTTTACTGATAGAAACAAACAAGTGAAATCTTCTGGCCAAAGAAAATACGACTCGAGGGAGCACAACTCAGTGCATGGAACCTAACTCCCAAAGTTCACTCCAGTCGTTATCTTCATGCATGTGTTCATATTTGCATAATGTCTGAGCTATGATGAAGCGGAAAGCTAACTTGCAAAAATAGTCACAGAAGAAGAGTGGTTTGGAGTTAGCTTTTTAATATCGGTTGTTGGCACAGAAGAAGACGGACTTTAAGTCTCACATTTGCCATTCATTTTACTCGTGGTACAAATATATACTGGATCATAAAATCTGTTTCATTAAATGACCTGCAGGTATTGATGATCGTCTCAGTCCTCATTTATTAGATAAAGTGCTGTATTTACACCTTATCAGATAGATCATAGCATTCTTACTTGTTTGTTGAGATGTATTAAAATGCGCATCATGTGAATTAATAAAATTATGATATTTTCGCCTGATCAAATTTGTGGCATGTTGGGGCATATGATTGGAATTCCCATCTGAGCAATCTATGCAGTATGCATTCTATGTTATATTCAATAATTTAAAATTTGGGTTCTGGAATGTATTTAAACTTCTATATTTCTGCTTTAAAAACTTCAGAAGATCATAGCATTTTATTTTCAACAGGGTTTATTGCTTACCTTACGAAAGGATGTTGCCAGCAAACAATATTTACAGTTTATAATTACAAACAAAAAAGAGATGGATCTCAATATACTAGTGAGGAATACTTTAGGAGGAATTTGCATAAAGATCAGATGGGCAAAATTACATTCCAAATTGTTCAAGCAATTACAGTTCTTGTTTATAAGTGCATTCAAAAAGTAATTATAACAGACATATTTGTAGATAATCAGTGTTATATAAATTTGTAAACCATCCTGAGCAAGCATCCTTCAAGTCAAATGACTTGTATACTTGGAAATGCAGGCATTTCATAAGCTCACCAAATGTATCTACCAAAGTGTCGATGCTATGAGAGCTTGAATTATAAGATTACCTGCTGTTTAAAATCAATAGATTGCATGTTAATGAATCAGGGGATCATGTCTATTGTATAAACACCAGTTCTCGGAATCAAATTTGTGCAGGCATCACAACATTAATAGGAGGTGGGACCGGACCAGCAGATGGGACACGTGCAACAACCTGTACGCCTGCCCCAACCCACATGCAACTAATGCTGCAGTCAACTGATGATGTCCCAATCAACATCGGCTTCACTGGCAAGGTATTGAATTCCTGTTACCTACGGTTAATGTGTGCAGTTGACCCTCTTGCATTTTTTGAAGTAGTAGCTGGATAGGGGTCTTTATATTGGACTTCTAGTTATAGTATAATGTCCCCCACCCCCCGGGGTCTTCAGATGAGAAGTATAACAAATGAAAACCTAAATTACTGCCTTTTCTTGTTTCTGTTTTCTTCCCTTCCGTCTTCATCTCTTGCCAACAATCAGCAGAGTAACAGCGCTTGCTAAATGGTTTTAAATCTCGGCCGATTCCAATCTGCGATGCCTGATTCTAAGCCAAAAAATGACCTTCTGAGTACTGATACTGAGATTTCAAACTTTGATACTGGTTTACCAATTGATTAGTGCTTCTTACTACTACGCTCATTTATTATAATTCTCAACCTATTTGGATTTGGCGCTTCAAATAGAGGCTTCCAGCAAACTGCAACTTTGTAGACTGTTTTAAAAGCATCGAGTGGGTGAGTGGAGAGGAAAAGTCAGGGTAATTCACTGCTTACCTATTATTAAAAAAGATTTTGAGAACGGGACATAAATCTGGCTTGTTGTTTACTGCACAGAATTTGCGCAGTTTACAGAAGACCTGTGCCGGAGATCCATCAACTGGTGTATTCCCAATCTCAGTCTTTTTAACCAGAAAGGGAACCCCGCTATCATTTCTTTCTTCCATAGATTGAGGTCTACAGTAGGGGCTTTATTAATGGGTTAGTGATGTATTTTGATTAATTTTGTAGCAGTCCAGACATCATTAATTACTGACAGAACATGCCAAATTATTAATGCTTATTTAAATTTTTTTATGAATTTCTTTTAGTCAAAGGATAGAAAAGTTAAATCATATATCCAATCCGAGACGGTCCATACAGCCTAGATGGCCGAGTCCAATCCCAAAAATGTCTGCCCGCTACCGATACCGATACCGATACCAAGATTATAAACCTTTCAGCGCATGTAGTTTAGCTCATAGATGGACCGGAAGACTCTTAATGGGAGCTAAAGTTGGTAGCATTAGAATAATGATTAGGAGGACACAAGCTTAATGCATGCATCACTGCATCCAGCACAGGGAAGGGGAGGCCATCATTGTTATTTAGAGGAGGGGATGGTTCCTGCATGGATCCAATCTCGTAACTTGAGAAAATATGATTTACTGAAAGAGGCATGGATGTTGATGAACTAACAGATATGATATGGTTATGTGCATTTAAAAACCGACATAGCTGTCTTGAGGAAATTCTATTGAAGGGGAAACTTGTCTTGGTTTCTTCTTAACTCCCATTCATGAGAAAATTTCTGCCACTTCTTTGTATCTCTATTCAAGCATGCTTCGTGGGGACTGTGAGCCGCGAAACCGATTTCTTTTAAAGTTCGTTAAATTTCTGCCAAAAGATCACGAAATCTAGGAAGTATTTAAATATCGTGGATTTGGATGGAAGCTGTGAGCAGAGGATTTACATAGATGGCATTGTATAATTAGGACAATCATTAATGGCTGCCTTTATAATAAACATTTGGTAAAGATTCATTTTCAGTGGAGTATGAAAAATCACTCAATACTAAGTGAACATAATTAAACTACTACATTTAACTAATAGAATTTCCATCTCGAGTGACCAGGGTAACAGCGCAAAACCTGAAGGACTAATTGAGATTATCAAGGCAGGAGCAATGGGTTTGAAATTGCATGAGGACTGGGGAAGCACTCCTGCAGCAATAGATAATTGTTTGGCAGTTGCAGAAGATTTTGATATCCAAGTAATCGACTGGCTTTTTCCTTTTCAGTTTACCTTGAAACATGTTTCGTTTATTTATCTTGTGTGTACCATTCATTTTGACTAGGTAAATATCCACACAGACACCTTGAACGAATCTGGATGTGTAGAACACACGATCGCAGCATTTAAAGATAGAACGATACATACCTATCACAGGTAATGCATATGGTGTGACAAAGTTCAAGTAACTGCTTTGATTTAATAAAGCGATCATGCTGCGGTTACTGAAGGTCAATGATCTATGCTGTATTAGCAGTCCTTTATGATGAGCAATGGAATGTTTATTATTGATGAATAATTATTTTGATTTCCCATCTCAAGAAGTCATTAAGTTATTGATTGAACAATTAACGGATGTCCAAAGTATGCACGAGATGGATGTTTGTTGTCCCAACCACTCTTGTTAGTCCTGATACCAGAATGATTGGGCGTAAAGCGTCTGTAGGTGGCTTTTCAAGTCCGCCGTCAAATCCCAGGGCTCAACCCTGGACAGGCGGTGGAAACTACCAACCTGGAGTATGCTTTGGAGAAAGTTTCCAAGCTGATCCAAAGTAAGCCCAATTATAAATGGCAGTCAAAGAAGCTTGTGCGACCCAATATTTTCTGTAGTCCTTATTGTATTATCATGTTCATTGCTCATCAGAGTAGTGGCAGCTAGACTCTTACAGTCATACTATTCAACTACAAATTACATGTGTTGGAGTTTTCCTCAGTGTAAAATTATAGATAGTTAAGTTCAGCTTTAATGCTTTATATCTCAAGAGAAAGTTCAGTCAACTGCATTTTTCATAGTTGTAAATATGTTGCAGTTTGCAGCCTTCTCTTTATGTTCTTTTTATATTTACTAATTTCTTAAGATTGTTATGATTAACTTTTCATGTTAACAAATGTCAGCATAAACTTAATTTTTCATATTTTATCGTCTTGTAAAATTACCAATAATGCTATTATCATTCGGATTTCCTGGAAACAATTTATGTTACACTGATATAACATGCATCTAGTTGTTGGCTCAATCAGGACATTAAAAAAGGCTCACATATCTAGTTGTTAGATATCCAAAATGTTCCAGAGAATTAGACAAGCTAAATCAATGTATTACAAATCCATATTTTTTTTAGGAAAAAACTTCTGAAGTAAATTAGAGAATCATAAATTAAGAGGCTTACAACAAACATCAGTTCCTTATAGTCTAAAAAGATGTCGAAGATTAAACATAAAAATTCACTTAAGATTCAACTAAATTACCAATCCTGTTGCATTATACTTATTTGTGAATATTAATCGGTTGGACGGGCTCTCGTATTTGTATGACTCTGTGTGTGTGTTGGGAGGGGGGGGGTTCTATTATCTCGCAGAAAGAACTATCTGCATGAATATATCAATCATCGTAGATAATGCGCGTGTGCATGCACACGGACCCGCTCATGTGGCTTCAAGCGTCCATACCTCAATTTCTCGTGGATCATCAAGACAGAAAATTCCTCATTATTCATTGCTTAAGAAAATTCATTGGTGCTCACTTTCATTACGATCATAAAATCATACCTATGTTGCTCATTTAGATTCATATTTGAGACTTTGCCTTGTAAGAAAATTGCTAAGTTGTTGATTCTTGCATAGGCTGCACTATAATGAGACTTTGCCTTATAAGAAAATTACCAAGTTGTTGATTCTTGCATAGGCAAGTGCTATAGTGAGACTTTGCCTTATAAGAAAATTACTTAGTTGTTGATTATTGCGTAGGCAAGCACTATAATATTCTACCATATGTGCATGAATAAACGAATTTGTTTACTTAAAAAGAAACTGTTGCACAGTGAAGGTGCAGGTGGTGGCCATGCTCCCGATATTATCAAAGTATGCGGTGTGAAAAATGTCTTACCTTCATCAACCAACCCTACTCGACCTTTTACATCCAACACCGTCGATGAGCACCTTGACATGCTGGTAATATAGAACACCCCTTTCTGTTTCATTGTATTTTACATACCTCTAAGGCTCTAAACATAAAGTGCGCTCTTGCAGTTAGTGTGCCATCACCTTGATAAGAATATCCCAGAAGACATAGCATTTGCTGAGTCTAGGATTCGGGCAGAGACGATCGCAGCTGAAGATATCTTGCATGATTTGGGAGCTATTAGTATCATTTCTTCAGATTCACAGGCTATGGGCCGTGTTGGAGAGGTATGTAAAGTAAAACATTCATTTCTCATTTACATGCATAGAATTATCAATCTGACTGCTTGTGCGTAAATAAAAAGGCTTAAATAGCAGGAAACCCTTCGCACACTTGGCCAAATAGCAGAAAACCACCAATTGTTCTTAACAAGGTTTGAGGTTTCGACCGAAACCACCGATACGTGGTGGTTTCGTATCGGTTTCGGTGGAAACCGATACGAAACCAACCATACGATATTGTTTCGTCCGAAAGCTTTAAAAACTTAATTTTTTTATACCATTTTTACTGTCATTGTGATCATTGCAGGCCTTCATTGTTAGAAAACCGCAAATAAGTGAGCCCAAATCCTATATTAATACTTATCTAAGTAAATTTTTCAATATATTTTGCATCATGGTTGGATTTTTAAATGGTTGGATTTTTAAATAGTAGGATCATTGTCTTGTAATATAGAACTATAAATTTAAGTATTTAATATATCTACACTTATGTATGTTGCATTACCGTCGAAACCGAAATCCGAACCGAGATTAGCGAAACTTGCCGAAACCTAATGAAACTACTAAAATTATGTGAGACCGAAACCGAGTTCTCGAACCTTGGTTCTTAAACCCTACTTTTTCCAACCTAACAATGTTATCATTTCCAAATCCCTTTAACCACTGATCATAATTAATAATTTAACCATGGGGGCAGTATGGAAATAAAAAAGCTGAAGGAAACGGAAACGGTTAATGATCCTTTTTTTAACTTCCATTTTCTGATAAGAGGCAATATGATCAGTAGGCTGGTTCCTGCGACAAAATCAATTGTGTGGGTGATCACAGTGATCCACACTTATTCCAGGTGGTAGGCTCACGCATAAAAATAGTCAATAATGAGGGAATACTATAAACTATATTGGTATAATTAGTACAGGTCCATATTTACGGATATTGTGATCCACAAACCTGGCCTTGTGATCGCTGTCCCAGGAAGTGCCACTCAGATCCAGACAAGCTGTGAGATCAGGATCAATAAAATACTGTAATTTACGAAGTACTAACTCTTACTTGGGTATGCTTATTTCAAAAATGGTCAGTTGAACTTCTGTGATACTAAGATCCATGCAAGTTTGTGGCATTCCCATTGAAAATGAAAGGGAAACAGTACTTCTGTGTTTGCGCATCTATTTAAATGGTGACTTGTATACATAAAAGGGCACGTGAGATGTGTTCTAGTAGGTTATTAGAAAAAACGTGTGAAAAAAGAGAGTTTGGATTTAGAAGATCCAAGGTTCTAAATATTGGATATCGGGTTCATGTCGGATATGTGTTTTCAATAGCGGGTAGTGGAAACCGGGCAATATCATGGCGATATGAGTTCATATCGGGCGGTCATATCGGATATAGATATCGGACATATTGGATATAAATATCAAGCATATTGGACGACAATATTGGGCATATTAACTTGCAAAATTATGGAATAATGTAATATATTGTATTTTCATATGATTTGTAATTTGTAAACATGAAATTAGTAATAAAAGCTTTTTAACAGTTAACAATTACAAATAACAAAAAAGAAACATAAGCTTAACTCATGCATACTTGAAGACGAAGAAGGCCAGAGGCAGCGATCGAGAGGATGATGCGACGTGAGAAGTAGGAGATGGCGGTGTCGAGAGGAGGGGACGTCCGTGAGGAGGGGGAGAAGGCGACGTAGAGAGGAGGATGAGATGGTGTCGCCGAGAGGAGGATGCTATCGAGCCCAGAATCTAAGGCTTTAGAATTTGTATTCGTAATGTATTTTAATTCGTAATGTTAACTTGTCGGGTCGGGTCAGGTTTAAACTTTAAACCATCAAGCCAAATTATTTTTAGACCATCTCGGCCTGATATTTAGGGATATCAGAAACCCGAGATATTGCCCAATATTACACCATCTCGGCCGATATGGATCCAAAACGAGATTTGAGCAAAATTTGATGTATCGTATTGTTGGCAAACCGATACCAATATATCGTTCGAGATGGCCGATATTTAGAACCATGATCTAAGTTGAGATTCATGTTTTGCTTATAAGTAGAATTATCGATGTAGTGTTTGTTACATCGCCAAAGCATCCCAATTTTATAGATATTTGAACTTTTTTTTGACAGAACAATAAATATTCTTACCCAACTCTCCTTAAAGGAGCCATGGGATGTAGTAATATTATTTCACAAAAGAGACAAATTAAGTCATGAATGAAGATATGAGTTAGGATCTAGTTCTTCTGGAATATTAATCGGGTTTTTACTCTTGTTTGAGAACAAAGTAACTCGTACGTCGAATTTTAATTTAATTTACGTATGAATCCAGTGTTTATAATAACCACTAAGATGAGGGTCCCAGTCACGACAAAATCGCGGCTGTACCTAAATCTCGTGCAAGTCAGTGTTCAATGCTTAAAGCAGTGAAACTTATAAATAGGTTATAGCATAATGGCACTTGATGGTGCTGCACTTGAAATAGCATTCTAGTGGGATTTTTAATGGGGTCTGGCAAGAAAAGAACCTTGTTTGGTTAGCAAAAAGTTTACTAACAGAACCGATACCCTCTCTAAAAAATATGATCAGATGATAAATTGGCTATAGATTGTAGCAATAATAGCATAATGGAACCTGATGATGCTTCACTTCAAATAGCATTCTAGTGGGAGTTTTAGTGGGATCTGACATATCTAAAAAGAAACCTGTTAGGTTAGTATGATGTTTACTAGAAGACCTAAGAAAATATGATCAGATGATAAATTTCTCAAGGACGAAATTGATATTATTACCTGAAAATTTTAGTCAAGGAACTTGAAGGAAAAACTCTACAGGAGAGGGCAGTAAAACTCTAGGACAATGAAGATTTAAGGTGCACGAAAGACAAGGCAAAGACAACGATGAGAATGATGTCTTTCTTCTACTTTCATACATAGTTTGCATATTTTGAAATGCCTTTTCTGACTTATTTTTGGTTCTATTTAGCATTTTATTATGAGGCACAACATCATAGTGGTTTGTGTAAATCTCGTCGTTTGTAAATTGAATTATTCAATTCTCAGGTGATTATGCGTACATGGCAAACTGCTCACAAGATGAAGTTACAGAGAGGAAGAATAATAGAACCCAGCACTTCTGATAACGATAATTTCCGAATCAAGAGATTCATAGCAAAGTACACAATAAATCCGGCCATAGCTAATGGATTTTCCCAGCATGTTGGTTCCATTGAGGTAGCATTTTCTTTCAGTCGTCAGAATGCTGCTTTAAAGTAGATGCAATGATGAAGGAGAATTTAGTTTCATGGTGACAAGAATGACAGTATTAGCTGAGATTTGGTTCATTAGTAGCCACTAGCCAGCATAACCTGATTCATGGAACATTCAGAATTGAAAACTGAAAAGCAAAACACAGATGGGATAGATCATTTTACTTGTTTGAGAAAGATTTCCAGAGTATATGTAGAAAAGGAGAAAAAAATTAATGGAAATATATTCTCAATACTTGTGTTTAACAAAGAGAGAAGGATTTATAGTTTTTCTTCTATTAGATGACTAGGTAAGCCTTGGGTTGCACATTATTATTTGTCAAACACCGAAGTTTGTTATGGCACTTTAGTTAAAAAATCTGCATTTTCGTTATCTAAACATTCTTAACGAGTTTTTTTTTACATTGGCAGGCTGGGAAATTTGCTGATCTAGTCATGTGGAAGCCTTCGTTTTTTGGTGCAAAACCAGAGATTGTGATCAAAGGTGGCGTTATTGCGTGGGCCAATATGGGTGATCCAAATGCTAGCATCCCTACACCTGAACCGGTAACATAAATCCTATCCTATTATTTTTGGATTCATGTTGCTATTTATCATGATGAATTTTATGTAAATCATGTTTGTAAAATTTCTTAAACATAACTTCAACGAGGGGCATTCCAATGATTTTGAAAGCAAATTAAAAGCTACTTAATTTTCCCATTTGCAACGTTAGAATCCTGTAGTCTGCGCAATGTGCAGGTGATGATGCGACCCATGTTTGGCGCATTTGGGAAGGCTGGAAGTTCCAACTCTATCGCTTTTGTCAGCAAGGCGAGTTACCAAGATTACATCCTTAATTTTTCTTCTTATTTCTCTTGTTTCTTATCTTATGAGTAAAGAATAATGAAAAGTATTTTTTGAGAACTCACCGTGAAAATTATCATGCTTCTCTCGTATGTGCTCCCCATATAAAAGTGTGAAAATGTACATTGTATCAACCAAGTATTCTCAATTAACCAATTTTTTAAATGACTTTTGCCTATATAACTCTCTTTAAGAGCTGCACTTTACTTGATCGACTGCCTTACATAATTTTTTTAAACTTTTATTCTTAATAAGTGGAAAATTAAATACACAATGATGGAAAATGACAGATAAATGACATGAAATCAAGGGTTTTTTGGGAATAAAATGCAAAAAAGGGAAAAGGAAAAAAATGATTATATGAATGAATGAAATGTATAGGTTTTACGGAGTACGAAAGAAATTTATTTATAACAAAATAAACAAGCCATTTGTTTAAAGAAGAGAATTGGTAAGTTAAAGCACTCTTTAAAATGATTACTTTTCATTAACATTAAGTTAAAAAGTGAACAAACCATTTCATAAGAAAAATAAGAAAATTTGTAGGTTGTATCACAGTGATACCACCTAATTTTTGTAAATTCAGTAAAATGGTGAATATAACCCATTTCAGAAAAATATAATTATAGCACACTAGGAATGACTAATTTAAGAAAAACTAAGTATAATAGTTAAGATGTAATTTTCCACCAAAGGATAAGAATATCCATTCGCACTGAAATGATTAATTTTGATAAAAAATTTGTAAAATGATGAATAAGCTATTTTATCAAAATAAAAAATATGCGTAAGCACACCGAGAATAAATAATATTGATTAGAATCAAGCAAACTGATAAGTACATTTCATTGCAAAAAGCTCATTGGTGATAGCTTGCTAAATTGAGCAGTTTTGAATTTTTTTGAGTAAAATGATTAGCTATTTAGCTTGTAATTCTACCAGAATTTTATTGCATGCTGAGAATTACTAATTTTGACATTAATTTAGAAATTGGTGAACGAGTCATTGGATAAAAAAGAAAGGCTAAATAACATATAAATACCTTGTTTCGCCTATATAGTACATAAATACCTAAGTGGTGAAACACGACAGATAAATCTTGAAACCTTTTCCTCATCAACACTTTTCTACCCATCATTATCCTGAAATTAGAATGCCCCATTTAGATTCCTATGTGTCCCTTGTATGATATTTTTTGGACTCTTTTTTAACCTAATGTATCAAGCCCGGACCCTTTTTTCTTTATATACATCTCCTTTTTTCTCTTAAAAATTCGTTATGGGCTTTCTCAGAAGAAAAAAACAATGAAGTGCTCGAATTCATTATACACATTTTCGATTCATTTCTAAGATGTTGAATTTATCATAAAAGAGAAAATTTTACTATAAATCTCTTCAATTTTACCATAATAAACTTTTTGGGTTCCGATAAAGCAGAAGAGTTTTTGTAAGAGATAAAGGAAAAGTCTATTTTTGGTTTACTTATTTTTTTTGCCAAATTAGTCATTGAGATATTAGAACTAGTTAGAATTGAGAACAAAAATCTTTATAAAGATTTATCTTTCATTTCTCGAAATATAGGAATTTGTGTGCTATATTGGTGAAACTTGGGGTATTTATATGGCATTAAGAGAAATTTAGAGCTAACCAAAAAAAAATGATAATTGTTTTAAAAATAATTAAAATGGTGAATAATTCATTTTATCAAAATGAAGCAAATTTTGGGTTATAGCACACTAAATGCCTATATTTTTGATAAAATTTATGTAAAAAAATATATATGCTTTGTAGCACGGGTTCGGATACGGGTATGAGATACGATACGATACGATACGGATTCGCAAATGCATAATTTTTCAAAAATCTAGGATACAAGTTACTTTTTATCGATTTTTAATTAAATAAATATGAATATATATTAAGATATACATATAAATAAATGATAATATAAATAATGTTATTATGCTAGATATTTAATGTACTTTCAGATTTGTGAGAACCTTAATTTTCAAGAGAAAGAAGAGACGTCGATTCGAGAGATATTTACGAATCCGAAAGAATCCGAGAGTTTCAAACTCTGATACGCGATCGGGGACAATTTGTTAGGCATTTACGAGTATCCGTGTTTCATAGTGTATATGATTTTCGTTTAAAAAAATAATGGGTTACACACTGAAATGATTAATTTTGATAAAAAAAATGATAAAATGTTGAATAAGTTATTTACTCTAACCTAAAAAGTATTTAGCTAAGAGGTTAAAAATACCGAGAATGAATACTTTTGATAGAAACTATGTAAAATGATTGATACATTTTTTATGAAAAAAGCAGCTCATTGGTTATATCCTATTGAAATGATTTAATTTTGATAAAAATATGAACTCGATGAAATAATCATTTTATCAAGAAAGAAGCATTTGCTTGGGTAATAATATACTAAAATTAATAATATTTAATAACAATTAAAAATTAAATGTCATTTAATAAAAGAGAAAATTGGTTGGGTTAACATAATGAAAATAATTAATTTTCTTAAAAATTAAGTATAATAGCATATAAGTTATTTCATGAAAGAAAACCGAAATTTATGGGTTAAAAATGTCAATTATTCAAAAAGTAATAATTATAATGAATAAATTATTTCGTAAATATAAATAGTTTATGGGTTATACAACACTCTCTAATTGAGAATGATTAATTTCATTAAAAATAAAATAAGTTATGAATAAGTAATTCATTATAAAGAAACAAGTTTGTGGCTGATGACATTAAAATAAGTAATTTTGATAAAGAATTTTATAAACCGATGAATAAGTTTCAAAAGAAGGATAACTTATGGCTGAAAGGATGAATATATTAGATAAAATTAAGTTAAAATATTAACAGGTCATTTTATTCCGAAGAAATTTTTTATTGGTCATTGATAATTATTGATTTTAATAATTAAGTGAAATAAATAAGCAATTTCATCAAAAAAGAAAATTTATAGGTTATGACATATCGAAATAACTATTTTTAATAGAGAATATGTAAACATATAAATAAGTTATTTCATAATAAATAAATAAAATATATCAACTATAACATATCGAGAATGAAATATTTTATAAGAATAAAGTGGAATGATAAGTGCATTTTATCGGAACGTAAGAAAATTAGAATGAGCAAATTTGGTACTTAATATGTAAAATGATGAATTGGCCAAAAAAGAGCTTATGTTAATATCCAGAAGATAACTAAAATGATTATGTTATAGTATCTAGAAGATAACTAAAAATGATGAATAAGTCATTTGATTAACGATGAATAAAAATTAAGTAAAATATTAAAAAATGAAAAATGGGTTATGACGCACTGAAAAGACGAGCTCCAAGTAAATAAGTCTTTTGTTACGTTTAATGACGATTTTGCAATTTGGAACGATTTTTCCTAATCGAGGAACACCGCCATTCCAGATCTAACCCATGAAAAGCTTGAGTTAAATGGATATAAAGATGGGTTTGTGTTGACTTATACTAAAAAAATATTTAGTATTTTTTCAAGAATTTAAATATATAGCTAAAAAATGAAATTATATATGTATATTATAGATTCATACATATACAAACACATACAAACAATCCAAAAAATACTCCACGTTCCAGAGGTACATTTTCGTATGAGCATATAAAAAAAGATGACCCTTATCATACCACTTTCATGATAATTCCGCGTTCTTGTTTTTACGCTTTCTTCCAGATAACATTGAATTAGTCATTTCATTAAATAAAATTATTTAAGAACAATAATACACCAATAATGAATACTTTCAGTAGGAATTATATAGATTGTCAAGTACTTAATTCCATTGAAAAGAAAATTCTTTAGTTACTGCTTTTTGAACTGAGTAAATTTGGTAAGAAATAGATAGAATGTTGAATTAGTTATTTTATCCATAAATGCTGTAAACATATAGTCGTTTGCTACCCAGTTGGTTAGCACATAATACATAATTAAATAACTCTTACGCCAAATAACCGGATTATGCGGAATTACTTAGAAACTATTTTTGCAATATATCTAAAAAATATAAAAGATAAAAGAATAGCGATGTTGAGAAGAAAATGAAAGATTCAAGCCTCTATCAAGTGGACACAGTTGATTATCGTGTTATGGGATATCATGTAGGTTATGCGGACCATATATAATCCTGTTGAATGGTCATTCTCTTGCAATTATGACGTCCTCTTCCTATTGAACTCTGTTTTCCCCAATCAGAGCAAATCTCTGTTCAAATTTTCAAAATTTGAAATGAAGCAGCGCACCACGTGCAAAGCACGTGGACGCTAGCGCTAAGTGCGCTGCACTCTAAGCAGCGCACCACGTGCAAAGCACGTGAGCGCTGGCGATAGAACAAAATGTTCTCGGCCCTTGGATCGAAGATCCAACGAACATGATTAAAAATCATCAATTGACCAGAATAAAATTCTGTTAAGGAAACATTCCTCATAATCTTTCCAAACAGGAAAGATTATGCTCTGAGAATCAGAGCACCGTTGGATCAATGATCCAATGGTGATTAAAAATCGCTAAAATACAGAATAAATTTTCATGGGAAAAGATTTCCCAATCTTGTTAAAAAACAAGAAAATTGCCTTCTGTAAATCAGAAGCCCTTGGATCAAAAGATCCAACGGGGGAAACATCCCCAAATCAATTAGAGAAAAAATCTCTTCAACTGATTCAACAAATCGGTTTGCCCTATATAAAGGCTCCAAGACTTCAAGTCTCATAGAGAGGACGGAAAAAAGAAGAGAAAATAGAGGAACCCCCCATAAACATTGAGAAATGCAAAGACAAAGAGCAAGCTCTCAGAAGAAGAAAATTTTCTTCAAGGTAAAAAGAACAGAAAGACGAAATCGTCTCATATAAAAAGAAGAATTTACTTCTTTTCCTAAGATCATAGATCTATAAGACCAAGATCTCTCATAAAGAGATCAAAGTATCTCATCATAAAAATAAAGGGAAGAACTTAATCTTCTTCAGATCATAGATCTATAAGACAAATTGTCTTTCACAAAAGAGATTATAATATCTCATTATAAAAAGGGGGAGAATAATTCAATTCTCTTAGAATCATAGACCCATAAAGGCAGAGCCTTTCATCTTTTTTATAAGAGATTGAAACATCTCCTATAAAAAATAAGAACTTTGTTCTTAGATCCATAAGACAAAGTCTTTTATAAAAAAGAGAGTTCAATTCTCAGGGTGCAAAGCTGTTTAAAAAGAGCCCTAACGCTCCAATCAAAAGAAGCGTTTCAGCGCTCCAAAACTAACGCATAGCGTTGCAGAGCCTTAGCGCTCCAAAATTCACTAGAAGTGCATTGCGCTCATTATCTGGCGCATATCGCCAAGTGCGCCACGTGCTCTACTTAACAGAAGCGCTCTGCGCTCATTGTCTGGCGTACCACGCCACGTGCTCCTCACGTGTGCGCTACTTAACAGAAGCGCTCTGCACTCATTATTTGGCGCATAGCGCCAAGCGCGCCACGTGCTCCCCACGTGTGCGCCACTTAAACAAAAGCGCTTTGCGCTCTTTGAACTGGCGCTCAGCGCCAAGCACGCTACGTGCTCCTCACATGTGCGCTAAAAGAACATAAATTGTTCTATAAATAAAGTCCAGAGCCATAATGAATGCTCAGCATCCAATAAAAGACAAAAAGATTGTCAGAGCCCGAACCAATGCTCAACATTGTTAAATGTTCAACATTTTAGCTAAATAGGCCGAGCCTAAAGTGGCCACAGAACCCTATCTCAGATTAATCGAGCCCATATGCTCATAAATCTTTGATCTTAGTCCCAAATTGGACTACAGATCTTCCAATCAACATTGGGTCAAGGGTATATCTCTTCACTCCTCTGATATTTGTCGTTGTAATAATCCAACGTCTTCAGAGAGGTGACGGGTCCCGACAACCAGACATCCCATCGATTGTGGGGTCTTTAAACCCATGGACTATGATGTCCTTAATCTCGGACTGTGGGGTCCTTAACCCCATGGACTATGATGTCCTTAAACTTTACTGACTATGACGTCTTTAAACTACGGACCG
Source organism: Agapanthus africanus (assembly GCA_030015575.1). Classification (NCBI taxonomy): domain Eukaryota; kingdom Viridiplantae; phylum Streptophyta; class Magnoliopsida; order Asparagales; family Amaryllidaceae; genus Agapanthus; species Agapanthus africanus. Next base: position 742,056,672 of record CM057337.1, read on the forward strand.
TGCGGTCTTTAAACTCATGGACTATGATGTCCTTAAACCTTTGGACCGCAATGTCCCTAAACTAAACAATAGAGCCCAAATGCTCTCTTGTTGGATCTAAATGATCCCGTTAAGTTGATCTTAGTCTAAAATTAGACTAATGTATCCTTAACAAACGTTTAAGTTGATCTTAGTCTCAAATGAGACTAACGCATCCTTAAACCAAACCCAAACCCAAATCTAAGAAAATACGGATTTGGACTAATTCACGCCTTACGGACGACAACATAAATTAGTCTCCGTATACAATCCACGGGCAACCAAAAACAAAACAAACACACACGACATAAAGTGACCATATGGAGAAGGAGAAAGTGGTTACCGCGATGCGGTAGCGTAATTAACTGCAGTTACTTGCGCCTGCAGGGAAAAGCGTCCTCACAATCAAAAACCCCTCAACGAGCGAGAATCTGACGAAGTCTGCTATATCGGCCGCATCCGTTTAAACCTTCGATACATGGTGTCATAAATCAACTTGGTATCTTCGGAGAGGTGGACGGATAGCACCAAATAGCTTCTGCCCTCGAAATTCAGGCCGGACGTCCCAATGTCCTGGTCGCGTCTTTCGGCGGAGAACAGATTCTGGCACGCCTGGTGGGACATTTTCTTCTTTCCACTCCACACTTCTTGTGTCGTGTTTCGCGAACGAATCACTGTTTGACATGGTTGCCTTTGGATGAGAAGTACTAAGATTTAGTATCTTGCTCCGTGCAGAAAACAGAAGATCAATGGCTTCAAACTGCACTAACTGCAATTCTCGCTCTGTCCCGTCTGGAGGAGTAACCTACGGGCCCCAAGCGGCCTCCTTTTTCACAATGCCGGTGGAACAAGTGACCCAAGCCACAACTGGGCTATTCTTCGGGACCATGATCCCGCCAACAAGCTTCAGCGCTCCTTTACAATCGCAAGAAGCTTCAAAGAAGTCGGTCTTTGATCAGCTTGCAACTACTGTGGCCCCTCTCAACAGGTCGTCCAAGTCCACTGCCCCAGTTTTCAACAGACTGGGCCGAAACTCAGATGGGCCCATGAAGAAGCCCATAATTCCTGAAGGGGTTATCCCGAAGCGGCTAGCCATTCTTACTCCTGAAGTCGTCGAAGTGGCTTCCCCTGCTAAGGAGTCAGTCTTTGCAAGACTGACTATTCCAACTCCCACTCCAGGTGAAGTCATGAAGGCTGTTTCCCCTGTTCGAAGGTCGGTCTTCGCAAGACCGACTATCCCTTCTCAACAGACGTCAGTCTTCGACGGGCTAGCGCCAATAACAGCCTCTCCTCAAAATAAAGGATATGAGGAAGCTCAATCAACAGCGGAGGTGATCTCGGACGCACGACATGCTCAATGTCGCCACTGGCGCCGAGTGAGGAAAGCTGGACGCAATTCCCCTTCTGGATTGACGCCGCCAGCTCCAACGGTGGAAGTCGATGCTGCTGTTCCAACTGGGAACAGCTTTGAACCACTCATGAGGGTCCGTAAGAACTCTCCGACTGCTGTACTCAAAAGATCTCCTTCACCCGTGGAGAATGCCACGAAGGCGAAGCTTGAACAGCCCCTCAGCGGCCGTCCTCTAAAATTTACAAGGTCTGGCGTCAAGTCCAAGACTCGGTGATTGATCCAGATTTTTCCTTCCGACCAAAGAAGATAAAGGTTCGGCAACAGAAGGGCCACTCTGTCGTACCACAGAATGGGTCGTCTACCTGGGTGCCCGCTGCAACGGCCCCCTCAACTTCACTAGTCCATAAAAAGAGAAGGCCGGAGAAGATCTCCGTGTCTGCGATAAATGTCAAAGGCACTGAGCCTAAACGCCCTAAGTCTGGGGGCATGGTGATGCATACCGTCTATATGGCATCCGGAAAAGAGGATAGCCGTATCTTCACAGGTCATCGACCGCTTACGCGATCAGTGACTAAGGCTCAGGAACAACAACAAAAGCTCCAAGAGATGCTAACAGCTATGGCCGCACTCACGGGACCGAAAGCAAGCCCGGAGACATCCTCGGAGCAGCGCCGTGAACAGGAAACTGATGCCGAATTCCTTCGAAGAATGCTTGAGAAAAAGGACAAAAAAGCCGAGGAACAAGCCACCAATATAAAACAAATGGCCCTTCTATTCTAAGATATGGTGGGAATGATGATCCAGCCGGACCCTCCAGCCGAAGATCCTCCAGTAATAATTGAAGATGATAAAGGAGAGACATCAAATCCTCTTCCGACTCTGTCAGCAGCCAAGGAGGAGACCATTTCCAAAGCCACGCTCAATGATTATATAACTCAACAAATACGAGCTCATCAAGCGAATGAAGCGGCTGGCCAAGTCGTTAGAACTGGACGGCCCTATCCGAGTTGGTACGAACAAATAAAGTACTTGCCAGGATACACGATTCCTAAATTCTATGTGTACAAGGGGACAGGCAATCCCCAACAACATGTCGCTCAGTTCAGGGCTCTCTGCGGCAACACTGGAAGGGATGATAAGCTACTGTTTCGCCAATTCGTCGGCAGCTTGACGGAGACGGCGTTCGAATGGTACTCAGAGCTTCCCAACGACTCCGTCAAAACTTTTACAGAGATGGAATTGCTGTTCACCCAGCGTTACGCAAGCGCTAGCGAACGCACCCTAATTACAGCATTGATTAACGCCAGAGTGAAGCCAGGCGAAACATGGGTGCAGTACGCGATACGGTGGCGGAATTTATGGTCGAAGTGCGAGCAGCGCATTGAAGAAGCGCCTGCGGTAGGCATGTTCGTAGGTATTCTTGATCCGCAGGCGACCATATCCCAGTTCATGATGTTTTTCAAGCCAACTACTTTCCAGGCCTTGATTGACAAGCTGGCCCAAATGGATCAGATGGGTCATAGACCATCTTCTTCGAAGCTGGAATCTCGAAATGAAAAAGGGAAAGGGAAAGCGACCTTCGTAGCCAATGCTCAGCAGCAGCCCAGTGGTCCAAAGCTAACTGATCGCCAAGATGAAAGACGACGATTCTTCAATGAGAAACTGTAGCGCCCTTATTCGTTTCCCCGAGATAAAACGAGGAGACTGTTCGAGCTGGCGGTGCGCAACAGGCTCATCACCTTGCCGAATCCGAAACGCCCATTGCAACTCGGTGAGGCCAATAATCCCAATTATTGCCCATATCACCAAGTGGTAGGCCATCCAATCGAAAATTGCTTCGTTTTCAAAGGCTGGATTGAGGACCAATACCAACAGGGCAAATTCGCACTGTCCGAGAACCGGAAAGTAAGCCCGCCTCAGCCGCACGCTCTTAGAAGGGGGGACACACTGGGGGCATCATGCTCTTTTGTAGAAGAAGCTCCGTGGGAGGTCGCCCTTTCAACCGAAACAAAAAGAATGCTAAAGGATCTCCAAACATGCCCGGCGATCAGGTGAAAAAGTCCGCTGGAACCCGAGGTCATCGAGGGAATGCTGAAGCCGCGCCCGACGCCAAGAATTGGTGGGGATGGTCAAAACGCCCATACCCAGCCGTCAAAGTCTTCAAAGAAGAAGAAGACCAGAAAGCCCGTGAAGCTTAATGACAAGCGCACGGACCTGTAGAAACATATTGACGCGCTAGAAGAATATAACCAGAAGGCGCGAACCCCGGTCCCGCTTCAAGAGTTTCTCAACCACATCCTTAAGGATGAAGATAGCGACAAAGATGAGAGAGAAGACTCGCCAGATGAACCTGAGGATTATGTGGCAAGCTGCCACGTGATCTCTCACTCGTCAGTAGATGGTGAAGAAGCTCCTGATGCAGAGAAAATGGGGGCAGATCCCGAGCCGGAACTTCTAGGACCGTCAGACGAAATGATTGACGCATTCCTGAACGAAGCTCTTCAGAAAAGCAAGCCTGATCGAAAGCGCGAAATGACCATATTAGAAAAAGCCAAATGCCGGCGACTGGGCGAAAGAGTTAAAACACTCCCACCAGATCAAAGCACATCCGCTGCAAATAAAAGCAGGCTCAAGACGAGGAAAATGTTCGCCAAAGCCATATCGATGGGAATGAAGCTGCCACCCTCCGAAAGAAACACTTCTGATAGGATACACCTTAACGGAGAGAACGTACATCCTAACTTCTGCTTATATCATCAGAATATTGCACACCCTACCGAAGAATGCATGGCCTTTAAAAAATGGTGGCAGGGATACGTTGCTCACCGGCAGCATTTCAAGCGGATGAAGCGCAAAACTCGTTGGGAACAAAGAAGCACGACAGATGAGCATAAAAGAACTGCTGGTGAATGTCACATGGTTAATTCTGGGAGATCGCAAGTTCTCACCTTCGGGAGTGATTCTGATGAAGAAATAGCCATCGGCCCTCTCTTCAAGGAATCCATCTCTGAAACAGAAGGATGAAGACCTGTGAGAACATTCAGCTGCGCAATCGCACGCTACTTGAAAAGAATCTCGGACCCGCAAATAAGGGATCAAACAAAAAGGATAAGGGAAAAGAAAAGGTCCCTGAGGATATCACCCTCGATGATCGAGTCGTTGAAGAGCTTGCAGCCAAGGACCCGTCCAAGAAAAACAAGGTGGATTACAACGTTCTGCCACACATGAGGAAGATACTCTCACAGCTAAGCATTCTCGACGCCCTTCTGCTATCTAAGGAGGTGAGAGATTCTTTGATCAAGGCACTACAAGAGTCCGAGCAGTTCTAAGCTTTTCTCACCGAAGAAAAGATGAAGGATGAGCTGGAAGAAGTGCACACGGCCGATATCACCTTCGGCGATGAAGACCTCCTCTTCGGGACGTGCGAGCATAACCGTCCCCTTTATGTCTCCGGATACTGTCATGATATCAAGATAGGAAAAATCCTGGTTGACAATGGGTCCTCCGTCAACCTCCTCAATGTAAGAGTGTTGAAGAAAATCCGCATGAGCGTTCAGCACCTCGCTCGTGATAAAAGCATTATCTCCAGGTTTGACTCCCAGTCATCACGGACGCTCGGGTCCGTGATACTGACGTTACGTTTTGGACTGCTCGCCACGGACATCAAATTTTACGTTATTGACGCCAAGACATGTTACAATGCTTTGGTCGGCAGGCCTTGGTTACACGAGTATAATATCATCCCTTCTACACAATATCAGTGTATGAAGTATTTCAAGGATGGTCTCGAGTATACCGTGACAGGGGAGTTGAACCCATTCTCCGTGAATGAAGTCCGAAAGTACGAAGATGCAAAATGCTTCTTACCAGATTTCGAAGACACGGAAAGATGCTATAAACCGGAGAGTAAACAGAAAACTATCACCATTATTCCGATTTTCGGGAGTGATACCGAGGAGGAAGAGATAGTCTATTCAAGGCCGCTCCAATACAACAAGCCCGGACCGCTTACCCCTATATTGATCTTCGGCAGCGACTATGAAGATGAGGTCAATGCAGTATTTTCTGTTCGACCATCAATACAAGCCTTCACCGGCAATGAACGGAGTTTGCAAATCGCCATGGTTCTGCAAAAGCATTACAAATAGCTTGACGCACTTGATACCTATAGTGTGCAAGAACAGCAGACGTTCTACGTCCCTTCCAGGCGAAAAGATGAAAAGGCGATCCTCTTTTATCGATCTGCGGGAATCAAAATGAAGAAAGAGATCTGGCATGATGCCGATTCTACACTTGATAGGCTCCAGCCCATCCGTCTGCCCAGATACTACACAGAAGAATTAAAAAGGCTGTTGAGGCGCCAATGCGTGCCCTTCAAACAGACTGCTCGAAAAGCTAAGTTCTACGACAGGATCTGGAACGTCCCCGGAACACGGCGCAAATTGCCCAACGGGAGAATAGAAACGATCGGGCTTGGATACGTTCAATCCAAAAAACGTGAGCGATTTCATGGCTGCTACGTCATACATGATTTCGATAAAGAAGGAGATGCTCTAGTAGAAGACGCTAACCCTGAACCAAAACGAGGCCCCGCCATGAAAATACCAAGTCCGTCGTCCGAAGAACATATGGACAAGTTAATAAGGGAAGCGGGCCAAAAGGTTCGGGATAACCATAGCCGCGAATGGCCATTTACGAGAAAGCCAGGACGCAGCGCCTCCTTCAGCAGGCTGCGGAGAATGTCGATGCTCTTCGTTGTCAGCCTGTCATACAAAAGACCCGACGTAGGGGTAGAAACAAATTAAAGAATGGAAAAAATGTCCGACAACGGCCAAGCGGGTCTAAGAAGCCACGGGATCGAGAATTGGGCAGCCTAGATTCGTCTCTTGTAAAGAAGATGAGTCGAGCATATTCTTTCCCCCAAGACAAGACAAGGAAGATATTCGATCTTGTTATAAAACATCAGATGATGACACTCCCGGAGTCCAAACACCCCGAGCAAGCAGGTGAGGTCCATCACCCGGATTATTGCTCCTATCACCGAGCGATAGGACATCCTCTCGAACACTGCTTCACATTCAAAGACTGGATAGAAGATCAGTATCAGCAAGGCAGGTTCGCTTTATCCAGTAGTTGGAGGGTAACCCCACCACAGAAGTATGAACCAAAAGCAACGTATGCAGCGAGAATAGAGCCGGATCAACATCGTTCTTGGAAGCGATCTCGTACATGTCACGCGATAACGCTGTCAGGAGGAGTACGCGAGGATATGGCTGACCCCCTGGTGCTTCGAAAACGATGATGACGAGGTGATCTCAGAGTTTCCACCAGCACTAAAAGAATTGGAAGATGAGATACATACTACTGCAGATAACCTCAGAAAAATCGACTTGGGGACGGCAAACGACCCACGGCCGACGTTCATCAGTGAGCTGTTGTCAGAAGAAAAGGTAGCTACGCTCAAAGACGTGCTTATGCAGTATAAAGACGGTCTCGCATGGAACTATTCCGAGATGCCGGGATTAGATCCAGAAATAGCCATCCATAAGTTGGCGATATTTCCGGACGTCAAGTCAATCAAACAAGCACCAAGGAGGATGCGGCTCGAGCTTAAGATGAGCATCAACGTCGAAGTCAAGAAGCTAATCGACTCCGGCTTCATCTAGGAAGTTCAATACCCTGACTGGATTGCCAACACCGTCCTAGTGATGAAGAAAAATGGGACAATGCGCATCTGCGTGGACTTTCGAGACCTCAACAAAGCTTGCCCAAAGGATGATTTTCTTGTACCGGTTACCGAGCTGATGATAGACAACACGTCCACTCACGAAGTTTTCTCCTTCATGGACGGCTCATCAGGGTACAATCAAATAAAGATGCACCCCGAAGACCAGAAGCATACCGCTTTCCGGACCTCTTTGGGCATATTCTGCTACAAAGTGATGCCCTTCGGTCTGAAGAACGCCGACGCTACTTATCAGAGGGCCATGACGAGGATTTTCGATGACCTCATACATGAAGTCGTCGAATTCTACATCGACGACCTCGTGGTGAAAAGCAAATCACACAAGGAGCATTGGGAGCATCTAAAAATAGTGTTTCAGCGCTTTCGGAAATACAACTTGAAGATAAACCCTCTGGAATGCGCGTTCGGAGTTTCCTCGGGCAAATTCCTAGGATTCATCGTGCGACACCGGGGTATCGAAATAGACCCATCAAAGATCAAGACGATCATGGAAATGCCTCCGCCAAGAACTCTCAAGTAACTGCAGTCTCTTCAAGGAAAACTCGCAAATATTCGGCGGTTCATAACCAACCTCTCCGGCAAATGCCGCCCTTACAGTCACCTAATGAAGAAGATGAGCCCATTCGTCTGGGATCGCAAATGACAAAGCGCACTAGACGAAATCAAGCAATACTTGCAGAATCCGCCAGTACTGACTGCTCTGGTCAAGGGAAAGCTCTCATCCTGTATACAACAGTCCTTGAAGGTTCCTTAGGCGCGCTATATGCACAAGAAAACGACCAAGGGAAGGAGAGAGCCCTCTACTATTTGAGTCGAGTTCTCCTGGGGGCAGAAAACAATTACCCCCCATCGAAAAACACTGTCTGGCATTAATCTTCGCGATAACGAAGCTCAGACACTATGCGTTGGCGTATGAGGTTCATCTCATATCAAAAGTGGACCCTCTCAAATATTTGATGTCAAGAGCCATACTAACAGGACGGCTCGCTAAATGGGCCCTCCTTTTGATGGAGTTCTCGATAACATACCGACCTCTCAAGGCAGTGAAAGGCCAGGCCATCGCCGACTTCCTCGCTGAGCATCCTATACCTGCCGACTCTCCTTTAAACTGTGAATTGCCAGACGAGCACGCGTTTGACACGATTGACGGGTAGAAAGGAGGGAGTGATACCCGATAGGAACTCTACTTCGACGGAGCATCTTCTATGAAGAAGCAAAACCACAACTCCCCCATAATCAAATCTGGGGTAGGCTTCATCTTCGTGACTCCACAAGGAGGGAAAATGCGCTTTGCCTTCTCCTTAACAGAGCCGAGGACGAACAATGAGGCCGAATATGAAGCTTTGACAGCAGGTCTTGAGATCGCTGTAGACATGGGAATCGAAAACCTCCTCATATACGGAGACTCCCAACTGGTCGTTAGTCAAGTAAACAGTGACTATCAGACGTGCAAACCGGAACTGGTAAAGTACGGCGAGAGAGTACAACAATTGCTGACTCAAATCCCTGCCTACGCCCTGTAAAGCATACCGCGCGCGGAAAATAGCAAGGCGGATGCATTAGCCAAGCTTACTAAAAAAACTGGCCGATGAAAAGCTCGATGACGTGAGGATCGTCGTGCAAAGCCGTCGGGTTCTTGCATCGGCAGAAATATCTCCGGAGTCGTTCGAAGAAAAGGCAGCGACCAAGCAAACGTTCTTACAAATAAAAGACCAGGAAAATGCTGAGGTATTGGAGAGAAGTCTTTATAGACTACTTCAAATCCCGTCGAACACCTGAAGATGCGTCCTTAAGACATCAGCTCATGAAACGAGCTCTGTCCTTCGCCTTCGTCAATGATACGCCGTATAAGAGATCGTTCGACCCCATATGGCTAAGATGCCTGGGACCTGAAGAAGCAAGGAGAGTCGTTCAAGAAACTCACGATGGACTCTGCGGTTCTCACCAAGCCAGGCCGAAGATGAAGCTGAAGATCAAAAGGATGGGCTACTGTTGGCCCACGATGATTCAGGACTGTCTCGAATACGCGAAGCAGTGCCACTCGTGCCAGATTCACGGGGACTTTATCCATCATCATCCAAATCCGCTACACCGGACGGTGGCTAGCTGGCCGTTCGAAATGTGGGGAACCGACATAATCGGACCCATTGAACCAGCATCGTCCAGAGGGCATCGGTTCATACTGGCGACAACTGATTGCTTCTCCAAATGGGCAGAAGTAATACCGTTAAGAGAAGTGAAGACGGAGAATATTCTCCATTTCTTCAAGACACACGTTATCTATCGGTTCGGCACTCCGCGACGGATTATCTTCGATAACGAGCCAGCCTACAGAAGCCATAAGATTAGCCGCTTCGCACAGCAGTATAATATAGACTGGAGATACTCTTCGGTCTATAATCCCGAGCTAACGGTTTGGTTGAGGTTTTCAACAAGACCTTGACAAAGATTGTGAAAAAGACGGTGTCCAAAAATAAAAAAGACTGGCACGAGAGACTGCATGAAGTTCTCTGGACGTATCGAACTACGTTCAAAACGGCCACAAACACAACGCCGTATGCGTTGGTATTCGGCACTGAAGCAATATTTCCCTTGGAGATAGAGCTACCCTCCTTACGAGTGGCGGTTCGTTACGAGTTAACGTACAAAGAGAATGCTCATCTTCGGCTTGAGGAGCTCGACGCCCTCGATGAAACCCGGCTCATGGCGCAGCAAAACTTGGAAGCTTACAAAGCCAAAATGACGCGCTCATACGAGAGATTGACTAGGCCGAGAACGTTCAGCCAAGGCGAACTCGTGCTAGTGGTCAAAAGATCTATGATCCCCAATCGTGCCAAACGGGGGAAGTTCGAGCCAAATTACGAGGGCCCGTACATCATAGACAAAGTCTACCAGGGTGGGGCTTACTTGCTCATGGATATGCATGGCGAAAGACTCTTCAGGCCGATAAACGGTCGGTTCCTAAAGAAATACTACGCCTGACGAGTTACGGCCTTGGGAAATGATAGATGACGACGCCTATGTCCGTTCGCTATCTTCCCAGGCCCAAACTCTAGAAGTGGTAGCCAACGAAACCGTTGCAACGACGGACAGAGATGTCCTAAAACTAACAATGGACCGAAACGTCCCTAAACTAACGACTGACTGAGACGTCTATAAACTACTACAAACCGCAACATCCCAAGGCTGACATAAGAAAAAAAGAAACGGTACGTCCATAAGCGAAATGGGCACGGATGAAAACCCGAAAGGGCTCCGTGAGTAAAAACAGCAGGGCTACTGGCGAGTTTGTGAAAACCCGAAAGGGCGCAATCTCGTTAAAAGACACTTGCAAGGTCCTCTCGACCCTGTGAGGAGAAAACACCTGTGTGAGATCCTTACGACTCATAAGGGAGCGACACACTTAGGGATTCCCACGATTCCTAAGGAGAAATTACACTTACAAGATCCTCATGACTCGAAAGGAGAACCCTCTCATGAGACCCCCACGGCTCATAAGATTCAAAAGCCTTAAGCTACAGGGATCTGAACATGTTCTTAAGCCATCACAATCCCCAGATTGCCCTACAAGCGGTTCAATATCGACCCATGTATACAATCCACAGGCACGAATAAACATTTCCCTAACAAAGTCCCACTAGCTGTTAGTGTATATGCCCTAGAGGCCATTACTGTATCATACTAGTATGTATATTACTTGATGGAAGCTTGGGATATTCACAGTTGTACAGACAATCTTGCTCAATATAGTAGTATGCTACTTGGTTTGTCTCAGCTTTAATGTGTACATGTGTGTTTATTTATTATATCACCTATACGCATTAGTAGAGCCCTTAGGATCTTTGCTTGATTACCGGCGTTGTGATGGCGATCACACTCGTGGGGGCTGGGTAATCTACTCCGGAGTGGGAGTATCGAGATAGGGCATCGATACTCCGGAGTGGACTAGCGTATGCGTTTCTCATCCCAGCACGGGAGACGGTCTGTCCCACAGCCGTCGGTACGTCGTACTTGAGATAGTATGCGGGTGCTCGTTAGGTTACGAGTACACTGGACAGGACTCGTCGGGAACTGATGGTTGGTATTATACCTATCGTCAGTTATCAGTTCCCAGGTGACATGAGTACAGCTTAGTCCGCTGACTTGACACTGTCACTTCGCCTCGAGTGTGTTCCCACTGTTTTTTGATTACTACCCTACCACGGCCCTACTGAGTCGTGCAAACAGGTAGTAGTTGGGAGCAGTCCCGAAGCACTTGGAGGCAGTGACGGTTAAACAGGATTCGTCTCTCCCGGTATTGGGGGTTGACATCGCGATGTGTCTAGGAGAGCCATTACACGAGTAGTCCCTGGCCAGGGCAAGCGAGATATACTGGTAGGTTTCCAGTGTTATCTCAGGGTGTATTGGGCTTCACTCCGACACGACTTGTACCGCTATTAGGGGACTGACGTTTACCGCCCCCCTAGGCCCGCCATGCGATGTATCAGACGAACAGACCGGACTGTACGGAGACTGTCACATTCAGACTCAGTAGGAGTTCAGATGGGGTACACCTCGTCAGTCTTCTCATCGGCATCTACCTGGGGACCGTTACGCACAGCTAGTGCCGCTTGCGGTCTGTGGTTAAACCCACTGCCAGCGTAGTGTCGAGTCTTTAGAGTCCCACACAGAGGGCTATTCGCCTCTGGGCAAAACTGAGTAGAGATCGCATGGTTTTGCGACATGGTTCGTTCTCATCCGCGCACTTGTGCACGTTTGGAGTCCGGATAGATATTACTAGCAGGCTCTGGTTTGAGCCAGATACTGGTATATGTTTTGGGGTTGATTTTATCTCATAGTATTCATGTTCCTCGGAACAAGAATGCGGGTGTGTATGCACAGTTGATTGAGGCGGAGGAAGAGGATTTTCATTAGGGTTTCGGAACGGGTGCGTATGCACAGTTGACAGTCGTCTTTTTCCAAACCCTAATGAATTTATGATATATCAATTAATAATATTAATTAAATGAAATTGTGTCATGGTTGGGTTTGTTGACTTGTTGACCATGGTTGACTTGTTGACCATGGTTGAAGCTTTGACCATTATCATTACATATCAAAGATGCTCTTTGATTCTAGCAAAACCATTTAATGAATGTAATGATAATGGTCATTCCAAACCATCCATCAACTATTTCATTTTTATTATTATTGTTAATTTGATAATTCTTTTCATTTTGAGTTATGGTTGTAAAATGAAAAGAATAGCTCATTCTATCATAACACTTCTCTCTCCTCTCTTCTTCTTCCTCCTCCTCTAGTTCAAGGAGCTCCCTTCTCATGTGTTGAGAATCCATCTCCTTGAGATAAAAACACCCCAAAGCCACTCTCTACTCACTCTAGGATTAGAGGTTTAGCAAGCCAAAGATCCTAGTTCACTCAAAGTTCGAGCAAGAGCCCGTAGGTTGAACCCTCAGGTGGATCCATCTTTGACGGAAGAAGGCGACGAGGAAAGAACCATCAACCCCTACAAAGGTTTCAAGAAGAAGGAGTTCAAGTTAGGTATAACCTCTTTTCCGTGTAGCTAACTCTCTTTAGCTTTCTTGCTAGTTTAGTTTAGAAAAGATCCCGACTTTACGGTCCATGTTACCATGTTCAGAAAAAATTTTGTTTTACCGTTTCCGCAACCCCGAAAGTACCGGGAGAGGTAACGTGGATCTAACAGTGGTATCAGAGCCTAACTAAACATAAACTAGCTAGGTAGTGAAGTGTATCGAAGTTCGAAACGGAAAAATCGAAAAACCAAGTTTCGAAAACCCTAAGTTTCTGTTAAAATTTTTTCTGGTCAAAACAAAATTTGTCATACTCCAAAAATCATCTCAGGGTTTTTAGAAGAAAGCCACCAAAAACGAGCCAGTAACTCGACCAAAGAGCCGCGTTTCCACGGCAATAGCAAGCTATTGCCGCGGAACCGCGGCCATCTTGGTGAGTCACTGGGTCGATTTTGGTGCAGTGTATTTTTGACTTGGTTTTAGGATTTTTAAGATGGTTTGTATGTGCCCAGATTTTCCAGAATAGGAATTTATTTTTGAGGGCCTATAAATCCGTATTTTTTCCGAACTTCAATACACTTTGACTATAAAGGTTATATCTGTGATGTTCATATGTATTGAATGTCGGCTAATCGCTATATGTCGATTAGTCGGGGTTATACATATCTGTGATCTGTGATTGATGCTGATGGTTTGTGTATATGAACTCGTTGGATTGTCGCGGATGAATAGCCGGGGTGGATGTGAGATGAGAGTTTCATTTTCTTTCATTCTTGTAATAAATTTGTAAATTGATGTAATATTATTTGTATGGTCGCACAACCGGGTCGGGGTTGTAGCCGTCATTGTATAATTCTTTTTACTGTTTTTGCTCCTAGGATAGACCCATGGAGGGGGTGCACAAACTACCGGGTATCTCGAAGTGCAGAGTGGCCTACTCATGGCGTTGAGGGAGGTTGCTTCGCTTCGGGTACTTGGCGGGTAGTTTGCCGCACCCGTAGGGGTCTTGGATGGGGTATTGGCTATTCATCGCGACCGTGTAATCCGCTTTTCGTTGCAGGCTCGAACGAATCGCGGGTTCCTAGTATATCCAAAGTGTTCATCTGTGATCTGGATTGGCTATCATTGCTGTATATCTATATATAATAACTATTTAGGCGTTGCTTATGTTTTACAGCCGCGCTAGCCCAGCCCCCGCTCTGTCGTTAGTTAAGTAACCTAACGGGTGATGACGGGGCCCCGTGGCGAATGCGAATGGCATAAGCGTACGTCATATTTTGGTTGTTTTCTGCAATGGTAGGATTTAAATGATGGGACGCATTAAAAGAACTAATGCAAGAAAATAAACCTAAAAGACGTTGGAACAAGTTTTTCAAAAAGCTGTTATTGCAAGGACGTTCATTTTTGTTTTGCATCGAGGTATTCGGTTATGAATGCCCAGCACCTCAGTCGACGAGGCAAGGGCCGAGATACTTTCATCGGGAGTGACCCCTTGGACAAAAGTTTGCGTCAGGGTAATAACTTCACTATAGTCGATTATTCTTGCTTTGCATCGAGGTATTCAGTTTGGAATATCCTGCACCTCATTCAACGAAGAAAGAGCCGAGATCCCTTCACAGGGAGTGACCTCTTTAGCAAAAAGTTTTCGCTACTATATTTTTTCAAAAAGGGTGTATCACGTTCCTTCAACGATATCAAGTTCATTACGTTAACGGGTTTTCGCCAAAACCCAGTCGTAGCCCTCCGTCGTTTCGGATTGATATTGCTTAGTATTCGTGCTACGTATTTCGTGCTCAGCCGAGGCGTAGTGTACGGTAACTATGTAATATTTTTCCATAGGATACAAGGTGATTGGTTAGGACAGTCGTACGGTCATTTTGGCTCAGTCAAGGACTCGTACGGGTGGGTCTAATGCAGTCAAGATAATGACGGGTTGAACTTGACTAGGATCCTTTTGATATGTTGGCTCAGTCAAGGTCACTTGGGTCCTAGGGGCAAAAACCACATCGGGAGTTTCAAAAGTACCGAAACTTGCAGATTTAGCATACCTTCTGGAGTGTGGTGACTAGAGTGGATTCCATCTAGGTTATCACACAATGACAGTTGGATCCCGATCCCACTGATGAGTTGGATTACTCCCGGGAGATTATTTCACTTAACGATCAATGCTATAAACCTAGTAGGTGTCTAGAAAGGTGTTAGCGGGGCTACGCCCCCAGGGAAAAGAGGTTCTTAAATTAAGGAACTTTGCGAAAGCGTTGGAAAACCTCCCTCGAAGTACCGACACTAGCCTGCTGAAAGGTTAAGCAAGTATTGTGAAGTGAATTAAATCCCGGCTAGTTCTTCTTTTAAAAGGGTTTTAAGAAGAATTTGAGGAAACAGTGGGAGACATCCTGGTTAGATAAATTAATAAACCAATCTAATCTTGAAAGAGCATACGCTGAGTGTTTCTTTTCTCTCTCTCCAGGTAGCAACCTTTTCACGCCCTAATCAAGATAATAAAATGTATCGCTTGATCGATCCGAATTCTTATTCGGGGCTGGGGAACATTGGTTCAGCTCTAACTTGTGACAACAGTCATAAGTATGAGAAAGGGAAAGGGGATAGTATGGATTCCCAGGATACCCAGTTGAAGAAGAAGCATGGTTTTGCATCTACTTCAGGTGTTCTTGTAATTGAGAACTGTTTTACGGTCAGCCCTACCTCCTGGGTACTTGATACCGGATCAGGATCTCATATCTGTAATTTATTGCAGGGACTGAGAAAAAGTAGGAAAGTTGCACCGGGTGATATGTCGCTCAGAGTAGCGAACGGAGCACAAGTTAATGCGGCAGCCGTCGGTGAATATCACCTAGTATTGCCAAATGGCAAGACTATGATTTTGAACGATTGCTACTATGTACCCTCCATGGTTTGCAACATCATATCAGTTTCTTTACTCGATAAAGATGGATATAACTTTGTTCTTGACAAGAATATCATGAACATTTACCTTCATAAGGTACTGGTTGCAGAGGGTACACTGTGTAATGGTATTTACGTTCTAAATCAGAATACAGTTCTCAATATACAAAACACACGCAAGAGGAAGAATTCAGATACGAATGAATCCTACTTGTGGCATTGTAGACTTGGTCATATCGGAGAGAAAAGACTGAGTAAGTTGCATAAGGATGGACTCTTGAATGCGTTCGAGTTTTCATCTTATGAAACTTGTCAGTCTTGTCTCAAAGGGAAGATGACCAAATCTCCGTTCACCGGACATGGAGAAAGAGCAGCAGAGCTCTTGGGACTCGTACATAGTGATGTATGTGGTCCGATGTCTATACATGCAAGGGGTGGGTTCTCCTACTTCATCACATTCACTGACGATCTCTCTAGGTTCGGATATGTGTATCTGATGAAACACAAATCTGAAGCTTTTGAGAAATTCAAGGAATTCAGAAAGGAAGTAGAGAACCAGACTGGCAAAAGTATCAAGATCCTCCGGTCTGATAGAGGAGGGGAGTACTTAAGCACGGAATTCCTAGATTACTTAAAAGAGAATGGTATTCTCTCTCAGCTTACTCCTCCTTATACACCACAGCACAACGGTGTATCGGAGCGGAGGAATCGTACCCTACTGGATATGGTTCGCTCCATGATGAGTAATGCCGAGTTACCTCTTTCATTTTGGGGACATGCGCTGTTGACAGCTGCATATCTATTGAATGATGTTCCGTCTAAATCTGTGCCTAAGACGCCGTTCGAGATATGGAATGGTAAGAAGCCGTATCTTAAACGTATTAAGATATAGGGTTGTCCGGCCTATGTAAAAGTACAAAATCCGGACAAACTTCAGGCACGTTCAGTTCTATGTAAATTTGTGGGATATCCTAAGAACTCCACAGGATATCTGTTCTACCACACCGAAGAACAGAAGGTGTTTGTATCTCGCCACGCCACCTTTTTAGAGCGGTAATTTCTTGCAAAAGAAACAAGTGGGAGTTCGGTAGAACTGGAAGAAATTCAGCGACCACAAAATGAAACTGAAGATTTGACAGAACCTCAGAATTCAATAACCCCAGAAGAACCTCAGCCACTCCGCAGATCTGGTAGGATTTCTCATCCGCCCGAGAGATACTACGGTTTTCTCATAGACAGGGATCGAGAGGATTGCATCTTGGAAGAAGATGACCCTACCAGTTTCAGGCAGGCCATTATCAGTAGGGACTCTGATAAGTGGCAGGAAGCAATGCAATCCGAAATGGAGTCCATGTACGCCAATAAAGTGTGGACCTTGGATATTGCTCCACCTGGGGTAAAACCCGTTGGATGCAAATGGATCTACAAAAGGAAACTTGGTGTAGATGGGCAGGTGGAAACCTACAAGACTAGACTCGTTGCAAAAGGTTTTCGTCAAAGACCTGGTTTGGACTATGACGAAACTTTTTCTCCGGTGGCTATGCTCAAATCCATTCGGATCCTACTTGCCATCGCTGCCTTCCATGACTATGAAATCTGGCAGATGGATGTTAAAACGGCTTTCCTAAATGGTTGTTTGGAAGAGTGCGTTTACATGGATCAGCCAGAAGGTTTCGTAGATAGTGGGAGCGGCGGGAAGGTGTGCAAGTTGCTTAAATCCATTTATGGATTAAAGCAGGCATCGCGGAGCTGGAACATCTGTTTTGATGAGGCAATCAAGGAATTTGATTTCATCAAGAACGAAGATGAACCCTGTGTTTATAAGAAGATTGTAGGACGAACTGTCGTATTCCTAGTCTTGTACGTGGACGACATTCTTTTGATAGGAAATGATATTCCTATGCTACAATCGGTCAAGCTATTTTTGTCACAAAGGTTCTCCATGAAAGACCTGGGTGATGCCTCGTACATTCTGGGGATCAAGATCTATAGAGATAGATCCAAGAAACTATTGGGACTTTCGCATTCCAGGTACATAGAGACCGTACTAAAGAGATTTAGTATGGAGGGTTCCAAGCGCGGTAACATACCCGTATTGCACGGAATTACCCTCTCCAAGAAGATGTCTCCTAAGACTGACGAGGAGAGGGTTCACATGAGCACTATACCCTACGCTTCGGCGGTAGGATCTATAATGTATGCGATGCTATGTACAAGACCAGATGTAGCTTACGCGCTGAGCGCGGTAAGCCGGTATCAGTCAGAACCAGGTGAGGACCACTGGACAGCAGTGAAGAACATTCTCAAGTACCTGAGAAGGACTAAGGAGATGTTCCTGATTTACGGTAATGGAGACCTCAGGGTCGAGTCCTTCACCGATTCAAGCTTCCAGAGTGACAAAGATGACAGCAAGTCTGTCTCGGGTTTTGTGTTTACCCTCAACGGAGGGGCGGTATGTTGGAGGAGTTCCAAACAGGATACCGTCGCAGACTCGACGATGGAGGCTGAATACATTGCTGCAAGCGATGCCGCAAAAGAGGCGGTCTGGATGAAGAAGTTCATTAGTGAACTTCAGGTGGTTCCGTCCATTATTGACCCAATACCTTTGTATTGCGATAACAATGGGGCTATAGCTTTAGCGAAGGAACCAAGGTCCCATCAGAAATCCAGGCACATCTTAAGGCGGTATCACCTGATCAGGGAGATCATTGATCGCCAGGAGATCGAGGTGCGGAGAGTGGACACAAAGGACAACACAGCGGACCCATTCACAAAGGCCTTACCCCAGACTCAGTTCGAGCGGCTGATCGAGATGATAGGTCTTCGATACGCCAGTACATGGCCTTAGTGCAAGTGGGAGATTGTTAGTGTATATGCCCTAGAGGCCATTACTGTATCATACTAGTATGTATATTACTTGATGGAAGCTTGGGATATTCACAGTTGTACAGACAATCTTGCTCAATATAGTAGTATGCTACTTGGTCTGTCTCTGCTTTAATGTGTACATGTGTGTTTATTTATTATATCACCTATACGCATTAGTAGAGCCCTTAGGATCTTTGCTTGATTACCGGCGTTGTGATGGCGATCACACTCATGGGGGCTGGGTAATCTACAAGCACATCCTTATACACGTCCCTAGTCGTGGGAGTATCGAGATAGGGCATCGATACTCCGGAGTGGACTAGCGTATGTGTTTCTCATCCCAGCACGGGAGACGGTCTGTCCCACAGCCGTCGGTACGTCGTACTTGAGATAGTATGCGGGTGCTCGTTAGGTTACGAGTACACTGGACAGGACTCGTCGGGAACTGATGGTTGGTATTATATCTATCGTCAGTTATCAGTTCCCAGGTGACATGAGTACAGTTTAGTCCGCTGACTTGACACTGTTACTTCGCCTCGAGTGTGTTCCCACTGTTCTTTGATTACTACCCTACCACGGCCCTACTGAGTCGTGCAAACAGGTAGTAGTTGGGAGCAGTCCCGAAGCACTTGGAGGCAGTGACGGTTAGACAGGATTCGTCTCTCCCGGTATTGGGGGTTGGCATCGCGCTGTGTCTAGGAGAGCCATTACACGAGTAGTCCCTGGCCAGGGCAAGCGAGATATACTGGTAGGTTTCCAGTGTTATCTCAGGGTGTATTGGGCTTCACTCCGACACGACTTGTACCGCTATTAGGGGACTGACGTTTACCGCCCCCTAGGCCCGCCATGCGATGTATCAGACGAACAGACCGGACTGTACGGAGACTGTCACATTCAGACTCAGTAGGAGTTCAGATGGGGTACACCTCGTCAGTCTTCTCATCGGCATCTACCTGGGGACCGTTACGCACAGCTAGTGCCGCTTGCGGTCTGTGGTTAAACCCACTGCCAGCGTAGTGTCGAGTCTTTAGAGTCCCACACAGAGGGCTATTCGCCTCTGGGCAAAACTGAGTAGAGGTCGCATGGTTTTGCGACAGGGTTCGTTCTCATCCGCGCACTTGTGCACGTTTGGAGTCCGGATAGATATTACTAGCAGGCTCTGGTTTGAGCCAGATACTGGTATATGTTTTGGGGTTGATTTTATCTCATAGTATTCATGTTCCTCGGAACAAGAATGCGGGTGTGTATGCACAGTTGATTGAGGCGGAGGAAGAGGATTTTCATTAGGGTTTCGGAACGGGTGCGTATGCACAGTTGACAGTCGTCTTTTTCCAAACCCTAATGAATTTATGATATATCAATTAATAATATTAATTAAATGAAATTGTGTCATGGTTGGGTTTGTTGACTTGTTGACCATGGTTGACTTGTTGACCATGGTTGAAGCTTTGACCATTATCATTACATATCAAAGATGCTCTTTGATTCTAGCAAAACCATTTAATGAATGTAATGATAATGGTCATTCCAAACCATCCATCAACTATTTCATTTTTATTATTATTGTTAATTTGATAATTCTTTTCATTTTGAGTTATGGTTGTAAAATGAAAAGAATAGCTCATTCTATCATAACACTTCTCTCTCCTCTCTTCTTCTTCCTCCTCCTCTAGTTCAAGGAGCTCCCTTCTCATGTGTTGAGAATCCATCTCCTTGAGATAAAAACACCCCAAAGCCACTCTCTACTCACTCTAGGATTAGAGGTTTAGCAAGCCAAAGATCCTAGTTCACTCAAAGTTCGAGCAAGAGCCCGTAGATTGAACCCTCAGGTGGATCCATCTTTGACGGAAGAAGGCGACGAGGAAAGAACCATCAACCCCTACAAAGGTTTCAAGAAGAAGGAGTTCAAGTTAGGTATAACCTCTTTTCCGAGTAGCTAACTCTCTTTAGCTTTCTTGCTAGTTTAGTTTAGAAAAGATCCCGACTTTACGGTCCATGTTACCATGTTCAGAAAAAATTTTGTTTTACCGTTTCCGCAACCCCGAAAGTACCGGGAGAGGTAACGTGGACCTAACACTAGCAACTGGGGAAATGCTCATATGGCGAATGGCATTTGTAAGTCCTCTCGACTTATAAGGAGAAAACACTCTTGTAAGATCCTTACGACTTATAAGAGAACACACTTGGAAATCCTCACGATTCCTAAGGAGAAAACGCACCTACGAGATCCTCATGATTCGTAGGGAGAAATACCTTTATGAGACCCTTACGGCTCGTAAAGTCAAAAAGCCTTAGTCAACAAGATCCTAATTCTGTTTGCTAAGCCACTTTTGTTCGACATCGACAGAGGCAAATGATGATTCACTCCTGACATTATCCCAGTTGTAGCGATGCTGATGCCTAAATCGGTATCAAATCCTAAACTCGCAGCGAAAAGTCAGCGAGCCACAAATGCATATGAAATAGTCGAAATGATGGGGCAACTTGCAACAAAATCAGCAAGTAAAAATGTATGCATACAAAAACAGCCGATATGATTGGGCAACTCGCAATAAAAAACATCGAGTAAAAAGAAAAAATAGCCAAAATGATTGGGCACCGCAAAAAATAGCCGAAATGATTGGACAATCGCGACTTTCGCGATACAAAAAGCTGAAATGATAAAGCATCGCGGAAAGAAAGCAAAAAATATACATATGAAATGAAACTTTTGCCCTACAGGTGAGATCACATCGATCCCTATATACAATCCAGGGGCGCAAACAAAGAGAGAACCATATCATCCCACCACGCTCTACAGAAAGAGAGTCAAGTCTCAACGGCCACATCTACAGCCTGGAGACCCACAATAGCCTTCCTCCTCATTCCAGCAGGATTCGGACGCGACAATCAATCTCGGAGCCAAGACAGAGTCCCTAGTTCCAAGTCTTGACGGCCACATCTATAGCCTGGAGACCCACAACAGCGTTCCTCCTCATTCCAGCAGGATTCAGACGCGACAATTAATCTCGGTGTCACGACAGAGTCCATAGTTCCAAGTCTTGACGGCCACATCTATAGCCTGGAGACCCACAACAGCGTTCCTCCTCATTCCAACAGGATTCGGACGCGACAATCAACCTCGGAGCCATGACAAAGTCCCTAGTTTCAAATCTCGACGGTTCACAGACAATTTAGAGACCACCTCGACATTCGTCTCATTACAGCAGACGCAACGTCAGTAAAGCGGGGCCGCGACAAAATTCCCAGTTCCAGGACTCTGCGGTGCACAGACAACCGAGAGTCAATCCTGACCTTATATGGCCAAAGTCAACCCCTGACCCCGTATGGCCAAAGTCAACCCCTGGTCCCGTATGGCCAAAGCCAATCCTGACCCCATATGGCTAAAGTCAACCCCTGACCCAGTATGGCTAAAGTCAACCCCTGACCCCTTATGGTTAAAGTCAACACCGACCCCCTAAAGTCAACCCCTGACCCCGTGGAACATGGCTAAAGTCAATCTTGATCCCGTGGAAAACGACCAAAGCCAACCCTCGACCTCCCCATCAAAGCAATGCTTTGACTCAGGAGTAGGTCAACTCATCAATCACTTACGAGTCCTCTCGACTTGTAAGGAAGAAAATTCGCTCGGGAGATCCTTACGACTCTCAAGAGAAAATACACTTAGGAATCATCACGATTCTAAAGGAGAAAATACACCTACGAGATCCTCTCGACTCGTAGGGAGAAAAGTCATTATGAGATCCTCACGGCAAATAAAGTTGAAAAGTCTCAGGCAGCAGACCTGAACCTGCTTCCTAAACCATCGCTACCCCGCAAAGAGTTTAAGATGAACTATTATCTACCATCTACATACCACATTTGCCAAAATCACATACCAGAGAAATGGAGGTGTTACTCAAGAGTGCGTAAACTACGCCGCGCCGAGTTGGGATGAAAAGGCGTAACAGTAAAAAGAACATCCGATTCACATCCAGTTAAGCGTTCGAAGCGTACCCATTCATGTATGCGCGAAAAAGTTTAATGCATAAAATAAACACACGGAAGAAAATTGTTCATTCATACTTCACAAAATTCTTACAAGCAATGAAAACGGTAAACAAAAACATCATTAAAACGATTACAATGGCAAGACAGCAAATCCAGGACATGGATTGAGAAATTCAAAAGTAAGGCCATCTAAAATGTTGCGGGCCTCTCGGACCATCCTCGTTTGCTTCCTCTCGCGATCACAAGCGTTGGGATCCTCACTGATGTCCTCCGTCCTTTGATGGGCAGCGAGTATCGATGCCTGTTGAAAAGTTTGATGTAGAAGATCAACAAGATTGTCTCGCCTTTTCTTTGAGATTAGGCCCATCAGATACACAGAGTGAATCTTATCTTCGGCATCGTCCAACGCCTTGAGCGGCATGCCTTGATAGAATAAAGGGAGTGCTTCTCAGATCGCTCTCACGATAAGCTTCAAGAGAGAGGAACGACGAGGAAGCAGTCGACCATTATACGTACCGAAGCGACCCATAATTTCAGCGCACCGGGCTTTTGTGAATTCTTGGTTTTAGGAACGGCTGAGTGAGCGAATGTCT
Source organism: Agapanthus africanus (assembly GCA_030015575.1). Classification (NCBI taxonomy): domain Eukaryota; kingdom Viridiplantae; phylum Streptophyta; class Magnoliopsida; order Asparagales; family Amaryllidaceae; genus Agapanthus; species Agapanthus africanus. The sequence goes on from CM057337.1 coordinate 742,079,673, forward strand.
CCGTAAGAAATAATATCATCGAGATCATACAAATGAGCGGCCATAACGTCTGAAAAGAAGATCAATGAGAGTTAGTAGACAGGCTGATTGAGAAAAAGCTTATCGAAACAAACAAAGGGATTTAAACAAGTACTGATTAAATCACTCAATGAATTTAATTCTGTGCAATTAAGAAGGGAATCCTAAAAAGGATTTCGCATTTAATGAAAAAGTTCATCGGGCCAAGGAGTTAAACTCCTGGAGAGCAATGCTCTGCAGACAGTAATGACACCTGTCAAAGTCAATTATGAGGGGAATTAAAAATTCCCCGAGAATTCTAAGAGCCATGCTCTGTAAGAATAATGGAATAACCCATCAGAAAACTTAAAGTAAAGTTTTTAATGAATTAAAATTCCGAGATCTTCAAGATCCATTAACAAACTCTTAAGAGTTCTTTTGAAAGAGCAAAGCTCTGTCAATGGGCTAAGAAATCCGAAGAAAGATCTAAAGATCTAACAAGAGCAAAGCTCTGTTGAGAAACCCTAAAAAGGTTTTCTTGAAGATCTATGATTTAAGTAGAGCAAAAGCTCTGTTAATGGGTGAAACCCTAGATTATTAACTAATCTCTTCAAAGATTTAATCTTTACCTAAATTTTTGACAGAGTTCTATCCCTAAGAAAATTCTTAAGACGAAGAGCTATGCTCTGAAGGAGAAATAATTCTAAAAAAAAAGAAAGTAAGAAGATGAACAGAGATCATCTCAAAGGGCTAAGGGTCCTATTTATAGGCCTAGAGAGCCGTTTCAACTTCTGAGTTGATCCAATGACAGAGATGCTGCCACCGCTGCACTCACGTGCAGGCCACGTGAGCGCAACGGTGGGGGGCATTTGTTTCCCCCAATCAGAGCAAAGCTCTGTTCAAATTTTCAAAATTTGAAATGAAGTAGCGTTAAAAGCGCTGCTCTCTAAGCAGCGCACCACGTGGAAAGCACGTGGGCGCTAGCGTTAAGTGCGCTGCACTCTAAGCAGCGCACCATGTGCAAAGCACGTGGGCGCTAGCGCTAAGTGCGCTGGCGATAGAACAAAATGTTCTTGGCCCTTGGATCGAAAATCCAACGAACATGATTAAAAATCAATTGACCAGAATAAAATTCTGTTAAGCAAACATTCCTCAGAATCTTTCTAAACAGGAAAGATTATGCTCTGAGAATCAGAGCACCGTTGGATCAAATGATCCAATGGTGATTAAAAATCGCCAAAATACAGAATAAATTCTGTATGGAAAAATATTTCCCAATCTTGTAAAAAAAATAAGAAGATTGCCTTCTGTAAATCAGAAGCGCTTGGATCAAAAGATCCAACGGGGGAAACATCCCCAAATCAATTAGAGAAAAGATCACTTCAACTGATTCAACAAATCAGCTTGCCCAATATAAAGACCCCAAGACTTCAAGTCTCATAGAGAGGACAGAAAAAAGAAGAGAAAATAGAGGAACCCCCCATAAACTTTGAGAAATTCAAAGACAAAGAGCAAAGATCTTAGAAGAAGAAAATTTTCTTCAAGGTAAAAAGAACAGAAAGACGAAATCGTCTCATATAAGAAGAATTTACTTCTTTTCCTAATATCATTGATCTATAAGACCAAAATCTTTCACAAAGAGATTAAAATATCTCATCATAAATTTAAAGGGAAGAACTTAATTTTCTTCAGATGATAGATCTATAAGACAAATTGTCTTTCACAAAAGAGATTATAATATCTCATTATAAAAAGGAGGAGAATAATTCAATTCTCTTAGGATCATAGATCCATAAAGGCAGAGCCTTTCATCTTTTTTATAAGAGTAAAAAATAAGAACTTTGTTCTTAGATCTATGAGACAGTCTCTTATAAGAAAGAGAGTTTAATTCTCTTAGCGCCAAAATTTACTAGAAGCGCATTGCGCTCATTATCTGGCGCACAGCGCTAAGTGCGCCACGTGCTCCCCACGTGTGCGCTACTTAACAGAAGCGCTCTGCGCTCATTGTCTGGCGCACCGCGCCACGTGCTCCTTATGTGTGCGCTACATAACAGAAGCGCTCCACGCTCATTATTTGGCGCATAGCGCCAAGCGCGCCACGTGCTCCCCACGTGTGCGCTACTTAAACAGAAGCGCTTTGCGCTCTTTGAACTGGCGTTCAGCGCCAAGCGCGCCACGTGCTTCTCACGTGTGCGCTAAAAGAACATAAATTGTTCTATAAATAAAGCCTAGAGCCATAATGAATGCTCAACATCCAATAAAAGACAAAAAGATTGTCAGAACCCGAACCAATGCTCGACATTGTTAAATGTTCAACATTTTAACTAAATGGGCCGAGTCCAAAGTGGCCACAGAACCCTCTCAGATTAATCGAGCCCATATGCTCATAAATTTTTGATCTTAGTCCCAAATTGGACTACAGATCTTCCAATCAACATTGGTTTAAGGGTACATCTCTTCATTCCCCTGATATTTGTCGTTGTAATACTTCAACATCTTCAGAGAGATGACGTATCCCGACAACCAGACATCCCATGGACTGTGGGGTTCTTAAACCCATGGACTATGATGTCCTTAACTTCGGACTGTGGGGTCCTTAAACCCATGGACTATGATATCCTTAAACTTTACAGACTATGACGTCTTTAAACTACAGACTGTGGGGTCCTTAAACTCATGGACTATGAGGTCCTTAAACCTTTCGACCGCAATGTCCTTAAACTAAACAATAGAGCCCAAATGCTCTCTTGTTGGATCTAAATGATCTCGTTAAGTTAATTTTAGTCTAAAATTAGACTAACGTATTCTTAATAAACGTTTAAGTTGATCTTAGTCTCAAATGAGACTAACGCATTCTTAAACCCAACCCAAACCCAAATCTAAGAAAATACGGATTTGGACTAATCCACGCCCTACGGGCGACAACATAAATTAGTCTTCGTATACAATCCACGGACAACCAAAAACAAAACAAACACACACAACACGAAGTGACCATCTGGAGAAGAAGAAAGTAGTTACTGCGATGCGGTAGCGTAATTAACTGCAGGGAAGAGCGTCCCCACAATCAAAAACCCCTCAACGAGGGAGAATCTGACGAACTCTGCTACATCGGCCGCATCCGTTTAAACCTTCGATACATAGTGTCATAAATCAACTTGGTATTTTCGGAGAGGTGGACGGATAGCACCAAATAGTATCTGCCCTCGAAATTCAGGCCGGACGTCCCAACGTCCCGGTCGCGTCTTTCGGCGGAGAATAAACCCTGTACTTGCGGTTGGTTGCTTGGAACAGCTAAATGACAATTAATGACCTTATAAACTTTAATTTTCAACACTGATGCTGTCAGAGTGGTTAAGTCCATCTTCTGAAAAGAGGGGGTGATATCCTGCAGTACATGTGAGCGACATTTTAAGCAATTTATCCATCTTTTTATGTTTAAAATCACAAATGCTCACTCTTACATTGTTCGAATATTTTATCTACTGCAGATTGCGAAGGATGATGGCATTGCCGACAAATATGGACTGAAAAAGAGAGTAGAAGCTGTCAGCAATGTAAGGAGATTAACAAAATTAGACATGAAGCTGAATGATGCACTGCCGAAGATAGATGTAGACCCTGAGTCTTACACCGTGACTGCTGATGGTGAAGTTCTCAAATGCGATCCATTATCGTCTTTGCCTTTGTCCCGCAACTACTTCCTCTTCTGAAAGGACTTTACATCACTTGTATAAACTCTACAGCTGCAAATTAATGAAAGAAATAAGAATGCGTGCTGCAATTGAGGAGTTGAGTAGTAGTGTTTGGGGTTATGTCTACATTGTCTAAATAAACATGTTTTGAGCAGTTAAGCTCTCATGCTTGAGCATTTTGATTGCTTGTGTAATAAATGAATCTGAAAATGAGCAAATTTATAAAAAGTAGCACTGCAATTGAGATCAGTGGTGACAGTTCTATGTAAATTATTTGTGTGTCTTCGATGCTGTAAATTAAACGTAGATGGTAACTTCAGCGGCTTGGCCATCTTTGTGGATGCTGAGGCATTGCTTTTGCTGTAAGTTGCTTTCTGCTTTCCTTGTACTAATCTGACCACATCCATATTTTGCAGACTTCACATACTCCTTACCAATGTCTTGTAAATCAAACTATTGATTCTTATCCTGCAGCGGGTGCATGTGCTTACCATGGAGCCTGCCGGTCAGCGGTTTATGGTGTAAGTTACCTTATATGGGCGACAGTAGACCTGTAACCTTACTATATTAGCAACCTCTAGTTATAGTAATTTATTTTTGATCTTAGAAAATTTTTAGCTGGTGTTATACAAGTCTTAATAAATTTATCCAATAATTAACATGCCATCAGCTTAATCAAACTATTGTAAATATTAGAATGTAAAAAACTATATTTCAGCTCTCTTTAATGTAACCCATGGGTTGTGTCGCAGAGATAGAGCTCGACCCAAATTCTATTCCATTGGTGGAGTATTTGATTGCCGTCGAAATTATTACTAGACAGAGGTCAGGTTTAGTTCTGCAAAAGGGCATTTATAGTTGTAGCGTAGTGTTAGAATAATTATATCACAAATGTTGAAAATCTCTGTTTGAAAGTTCCACTTGAACTTGAAATTTGAAGTGGTTTATAAGAAAATAGCGAGATCAAGGGTGTGATATTAGGAAGAGAAAAATAATTCCCATATTGTATATCCTTGCTTCAAATGACTGAAAATCCTTAACTACATGAGAATCAGAAGAGCACCAAAAGCAATACAGCAAATTATGGTTTTTTTTTTTTGAAATAGTACGAATTTAAAAATTAATTATTAAAATAGGATGGTTTAGTTTAAAATTTGTAAAATAGGACGGTTTCGCCCATCCACCCCACCCCAACCCAGAATAGGGGGCGGGTTCCTAGAACCCGCCCCTTATACATTAATATAGAGGGCGGGTCCTGGGAACCCGCCCCTATATTAATATAATTATAATTATAATTATTTTAAAAAATTTTAAAAATAAATTAACGTAAAAAATATTTGAATAAAATAATAAACTTTTATTATATCAATGTTTTTTACAGAATGAATCCGTCAAAATTTACAATACAAAAAAATCCTATCCGATTTCTATCTCGACGGTCAAATTTATAATATCAAAATGAATCCGTCAAATTTATAATACCAAAAAATCCTATATAATTGTAAAATGTAAATAACTATCGTTTTCCTTTTCCCTTTTCCTTATGAAATCCGAGGAGGCTTGACATAAGCCTATGCCTTCTGGGATGACTGGAGGACCCACCCGTTTTTTGGGTAGATCGCGGCGGCGGCGGCGGCGTCTGCTCTTCTGCTTCGGGTTCGGTTTCGGCTTCGGCTCAGCGTCTTGGACAGGCTGTTGTTCCGCAAATCCTGAACCTGAATGTGGGACATGTGTCGGATATGTGCTGCCTCCCAACAACTGTATGTAGGACGATAAATCCGTGTCCTAACTGGGCAGTTGTAGCGAAGAACCTGTCCCGGTTTCATGCCGCTGCTGTTGCACAAAACCTGGGCCCCATGGCTGCGCAAATCCTGACCCCCAAGATTGCTGTTGTTGCGCAAAACCTGACCCCCAAGACGGCTGTTCTGCAAAACCTGACCCCCAAGAATGGTGTTGTTGCGCTTGTCCGGTATGACAGGATTGCTGCTGACGGTATGGTGATCCAAACCACTGATCCTGCTGCGCTGGATCTCCGTGATGCTGCGGCTCCGGTGCCGGCTCATGTTGCGGCTCCGGTGCCGGTTCATACTATGGCTCCGGTGCCGGCTGATACTGCTGCTCTGCTGCCAGCGATAAATGTTAAGGAATATTATATGAACCGAATACACCATCAATTAATTGGTCTGCACTTAAAAATAGAGCCTGAGTTGCCGGACCGGCATCAGTCGGGTATGGTTCCTGCACCATTGTTTGTATAAGATGCAACCCACGTGCCTGTCGTTATATTAGAAATAAGAAATAAGTATTGACTCATACCGCCGGATGTTAAAAAGTAATATAATATAAAGAATTCAACTTACCAAATCTCGTTCCACGTGACCTCTAGGCTCGTACCGCGAGATGTTTGGGAAGTTGTTAGGGGGAGCAGAAAGATATCTTATGGTGACACGTTTATACCACTGTAGATATGCTTTGGTAGCGTCGGTGGCTGTTTGGTCAGCTATTTGCTGTAAGTTAATATTATGCTGCCTATCCTCCCATGTCAGCAAATATTGATGATGATACTCCCTCCAATCACGCTCCGCCTTTCCTCCTCGCATGTCTCCCTCTATTGTCATAGGCGAAGGCGGCGGGACAGGAATATGTCGCGATCTATTAAACTGTCACAACACCCGGTCCGGGAGGTGCATGACAACGACATTAATGTAGAGGAGTGGGCATCGAGCCCGCCAAAACGGCTCTCCTTCGATACAGATGTCGGGTAATCTTTGCAGACGATCTGCTGTATAAGGCGTCCATATGAACTGCGCAAATAACATAGTACAAAAATTGTGATGAAGGTATTTCAAAATTTTAAAACAAACTTAATTACCTAAGTTATGGTTACCTGAGTCGCCTCCATGCGATCCAACCCATCTCTATAGTATCTAAGTACTCGACGAGGAGCCTTATACGCTTTCTTACCATTCCACCAACAGCCGAGCGGCTTTCCAGGGGTATCCAACCCAGTTATTTTAACTCGATCCAGTCTTCCCATATACATATGCTCTCATGACCAGATCTATAAATAAAATTTCAGATGATAAGAGAGAAAACCAATATTACAATTTTGCAAATTTATAGCTGTGAAAAATAAGGAATTTACCTGAAGTAATGTAATGCATCCACAAATTTTATTCTTCGTTGGAGCACATGCCTTATCGAGTTCCTTGTAAAGAAAGGCCAGGACCCCTGCTCCCCCAGCATATTGGCCACACACATCAAAATCCGTAAGGAAGCCAAGGTATAACGGATGGACGTGCGTTGCCGATTGGTCCGGTATCAACCAAGAACCGATCATGTACAGAATGTAGGCACATGCATGTCTATCCAAGACTTCATCGGTGGCTTCATCAGGGATATTACTAAATGTATCTTTTAGCCAGTTTAAACTGATGTTATACCCCTTACTGTAGCCTCCTGGTGCCTGATATTAGCATTTTTTGTGAAATATTAAAACTAGAAATAATGTACAACATGCAATAGGTACACTAAAGAGGGGAATCAAAATGAAATTTTTTACCTGTCCGAGAACAGACTCGGCATATGTATCCCAGTATGGGTGGTCGGTATCTGGACCAATAATTTTTCCTCCGACCAATCCAAGCCCATTGACCCGTAAACCGAGTAAGAGGCCAATATCCTGGAGTGTGATAGTGGCTTCACCCCATCTTAGATGAAAAGTGTGGGTCTCTTTTATCCAGCGCTCAATTAGAGAGGTAACGAGGGCGTGGTCGATTTGGATATGACGAAGCAATGAAGCTTCATAAAATTCGGCCCGTCGAAGCCGCTGGGTTATTCGTTGGTCGGTAACTATCCACTTGTCTGAACTATGGGTGACGATGGTAGGATTATCTCCATCCTGTAAAATTAAATAATGTTATTTTCAACTATTAGAATTAAAAGAAATGGAGAATTAAAAAAATTACTAAGTTTAGAATATTTCCTCTCCGTGTAATATATTAAAAGATCTGTGTTCGTTTTGATGAACGAGAAGAGATTTTTCGAATGATTGATTCTCCATTGAGACGATTTTAGATATGAGAAGGGACAAAGTTAATTTGACTAAAGAGTTAATTTAATGAAAATTTGATGAAAGGCACACTGGAGGGTGAGGAGGGTGGATTTTATAGGGAAAGGAGGGCGGGTTCTCGCCCCTTTAACGATTAGTGTTGTCACATCAGTTTTTTGCAGAAGGAAGAGGGCGGGTTCCAGAAACCCGCCCTCTTCAATAATTATATTTAGTCTGTCTGTAGTGTCAAATCAGTTTTTTATATATTTTTTAATATTGTGTTTATTAAAACAAAGAGGGCGGGTTATTAGAATCCGCCCTCTTCAATAATTATATTATATTCCGTTGTGTCACATCATTTTGTTTTGTATGTTGTCCCATCATTGTTTGCAGAAGGAAGAGGGCGGGTTCTAATAACCCGCCCTCTTCAATAATTATATTTCTGTGGTGTCAAATCAGTTTAGTTTTTATATATTTTTTAATATTGTGTTGTCTGGTGTTTGTCGTGTGTTATTAAAGAGGGCGGGTTATTAGAACCCGCCCTCTTCAATAATTATATGATATTCCGTTGTGTCACATCACTTTTTTTTGTGTTGTCCCATCATTTTTGGTTTGTCGTGTTTGTAGAAGGAAGAGGGCGGGTTATTAAAACCCGCCCTCTTCAATAATTATATTTTCGTCCGTGTTATTAAAACAAAGAGGGCGGGTTATTAGAACCCTAACCCGTCTTCTTCAATAATTATATGATATTCCGTTATGTCACATCACTTTTTTTTTGTCTGTGTGTTGTCCCATCATTTTTTGTCGTGTTTGCAGAAGGAAGAGATTAGAACCCACCTTCTTCAATAATTATATGAGGGCGTGTCTCAGGAACCCGCCCTCATATCCTATAAATAGCTCTCTGCCATACAACAACTATTCATTTACGCTCTATCATATACACAACTATCCACTTACGCTCTATCATATACACAACTATCCACTTACCCTTATTTTGTGTAAGTGTGGAGTTTAGGAAGAACGTCAAGTTCAGTACCATAGTCGGAAGGGAGGAGCTGCTGGATAGGATCAAGACGGAACAGTTCACAAAGTATTAGAGGTAAGCCAATCTTTTGTAGCATCTTCCCAATTATATATACCAAGATCCTTGAGAGAAAGATCAACAAATATAGACTTCGAAAACAGTTCAGAAAGTATTTTTTTATGACTCCTTTTCTTCCAGAACAATCTTTGATATTCAATGTTCTTCTGCAAAAAAAAAGTAATATAAATTAAAATTTAATGTCCTTCCAATACATGTTCGGCAAATTGATGTTTTCAATAGCTTAATCTCTAGAAGGATTAGTTGAAACTGATATATAATGTCATAACCAATAATTATTTGAAAACTACAATAATCCAAACTGACCTTTGAAGGATGTTCTTATTAATTTCACTACCAACAAAATTCCTGATTGGCATAAAAAAAATACATGTGATGGCTAATGTTCTGTTAACATCAATCTGAACAATCTTAAATATTACGCCTTGAGCTATTAAAAAAACGATGATAGAACTGGAAATAATATTGGCATCTAATTAGAAAGCATTCGAGGAAAAATTCATCTGGGCCTGCTCTAACACACCAACTTATTGCGATTTTAAGTTTAATCTAAAAAAAATCAATTAAAAACCTTTTGTGGCACCGGAAATTTGGCAATGCATCTAACTTAAATGAGCTCAGGATCTAAAAACTAAAAAAATCAAAAATGGCGATGAAACAAAGTCTTGTTTCTAATACTTAGAATTCCAACACACAACCGATTTCAATTTGGTCAAGAATATCCAGTTACGAATAATAACATCCATTATATTTTCTATATGTACTAATATCTTGTTCAGTTTGATATTTATTATTTTGTATTATAAAATGTTTGTTTCAACACAAGATAAAAAATATAGTTCGTAAAACTGAATATATATAAGTCAATGCAAACTTATTGCAAGTTTCTTCTCTGCGCAAACTCTCTTTCTCTCTCCAATAAAACTGTTTTTGTGCAGGATTCTTTGCGCCGCCGCCAAATAAGTTGTCTGCAAGTGTTTTCGATTTATGTTTGTTACTGTTTTGCATAAATAATACGGACTTTAAGGGGCTATAACACCAATTCAGATTGGGTGGGGATTTCATCACCCTTCCTAAGACCCCAAAAATCACTAAAAGTATACGCATTACCCTCGAGTTTAATTAAAAAATATCTAGACTCAGCCAACTAAGGACTGTCGTGCTCAATAGGACAGAGGAAGGTTGTGGGCATTCGATCGTTTATCTAAACTTGATTTTGTGGTGCCTAGGCTAGACAAGTGAGAAAGGTAACTCTAAAAGGCCCGTCTCACGGTGATTCGTGAGCGGATCCCTCCTTTCTCATTTGTGCTTACCTGGCCACAATCGGCAGTTAAGAGGCGATTTGAGGGTTATCTCACAACTTGTCACTTTGGAACAGTTAAGAGCAGTCTAGTGGACTTTGAAGACCATAGCTCTAGGTATGATTGTGCATGGTTTGACTGTGATTGTATGAAGTTGTTAACTCTTTTTTTATTGTTGGCTTGATATTGTTTGATGCAGATTATGGAAAGTTCAAGTTTATTTGTTTTATGTAAATACGATGGCCGGATTATCACAAGTGCACAAGGTCCCGAGTATATGGACGGGTCCGCAAGAATCATGCGATTAGAACCATCAACGACTTTTAATGAACTAGAGAATAAAGTGTTCAAAATCACGAAATACGATCCCTGTGAAATTAGGGTTAAGTTAAGTTGTATATGGCCTATGTTTAGTGGAAATGTATTGGTTGAAATTATAGACGATGCATCAATATCTTCGATGATAGATTTCGGTCTGTCAAACACCCAGCATTCTTTTGAACTTTTGGTTCAGAAGGAGCAATTGGAAGTATCAGATGTCCCTCCAACGGATAATTTTGATGGTAATGCTGGAGATAGTTCCTGGGGGTATGGTCACATGATTAACGATGATACCGTCAGTCTCAGTGGATATGACTATACACAATATTATTCAAACCTTCAAACTCATGGGTAAACATTTTATAAATCCATATTCAAACATTTTAGTAATACCAAGATACTAATATTCAAACATTTTATAAATCCATAAATTCAGGTTCTCCCAGTTGACTGCTGCAGTTACATACACCCCAGAAGAACAACAAGGATTACCATACACAACGTTCCACAGGTAAATAAATCTGAAACAAGTGATGATTTATTTACGAAAATATTAAGGAATAATATTATAATAACAATTTATATACTAAACGCAGATTTTCCCACACCTCCACATCATTCCAACACGATCCAAGTAGCGTATTCTAAGCATGTCCGTCCACATCTTTCCGGTCTTCTCATCCCGAACCATCCACATTACACCGACCACAACCATCATATATTGCACCCGAGCCTTATGTTGCTTCGGGTGACATTGATATGTGTGGCAGTGATGCTGATGAAATCGGTGAAGGTCATCAGGGGGAGGATAGCGTGGAATATGCCGCTGGATTGAATGAGATAGCATTCTTTGATGGTATGGTTGCGAATAATGATTTTGTCGAAATAGAAGATCCCGGCCTCGATCCACTGGAAGATGATAGTTGGGTAGACTTAGCCGTGGCAGAAGTAAATACGGCACCCTATTTGGAAGCGACAGCAGCAAGCGAAGATTGCGTCAGCGTCAGAGATTTGTTTCAGGAAAAAGGAGATCTTATTTGTAAGCTGAAGTCGTGGTCTATTCAGCAAAACGTTACATTTAAAACCGAAGAGTCAAATAAGACGTACTATACGGTGGTATGTATGAAAACTCCTGAATGTAAGTGGAGATTGCATGCATGTTGTTCCAAAAGGGCCAAAGCTTGGAAGGCCACGAAATACAACCAAGAACATACTTGCATCAATTCTATTATGTTACAAGATCACCGAAATTGCACTTCATCTTACATTTGCTCGCTAATCATGCCACTAATCCGTACAGATGTGGTGATGACTCCCCGAGAGATACGGCTCTTGGTTAGCGGAGAGCATAAAATTCAGATTTCGTATGTGAAGGCATGGGATGCTCGTAGAAAGGCTTTATGCAAGATATTTGGGGACTGGAAAAACTCGTACAACTCACTAGTCTCTTTTATGGAAGCCATGAAAGTATTAAATCCGGGGACCGTATACCGGTTAAAAACCACAGAAACAGATGTCGAAGGCTCTGTCAGGTTTCAAAGAATTTTCTAGTGCTTTGGTCCATGTGCGGCTGGTTTCACACACTGTCGGTCGGTATTGTGCGTTGATGGTACGTATCTATACGGTAAGTACAGAGGCTGCATGTTAATTGCTACAGGTGTTGATATTACTAACGGTATATTTCCGTTGGGATTTTCTATTGTCGAGGGTGAAAATATATCATCCTGGTCATGGTTTTTCCGTCAACTCAAAAATATCCCATCTGTTATTGATAAAACAGATTTATGTATCATATCTGATAGACATCTAGGATTACTAGCTGCAATGATATCTGTATTTCCGACGACCCCACATAGGTTTTGCCTACGGCACTTCAGGCAAAATTTTGATAGAAAATTTAAAAATTCGGATCTACATAAGCTTATGTACAAAACCGGTGAAACGCCTGACCCTAATGTTCATGACATGTACATGACGAAAATTGGGGAGATGAGTCAAGCCGCGAAAGCGTGGTTAGATGAGTATCCAGTACGCATGTGGTCACAAGCACATGATGATGGGTGCAGATATCTACTAATGACGACTAATATGTCTGAAAACTTCAACGGGGTCCTTAAAGGCGTTAGAGGCTTACCGATACAGGGGTTGATTGTTCGAACCTTTTTCCGGATGAATACTTACTTTGTGCACAGAAGAGAAAAGTCCTTGGCGATGGAGACTCCGCTCACCGCGTATTACGAAGATATATTCCGAAAAAGAGAGCGCAGAGCACAATACTACAGATCCGAAAGGTTTGACACGGCGGAGTTTCAAGTAACGGGCAGTAATGGGAATCAATATACCGTGAACTTTAGAGATGAAGGGCTCTCTTCGTGTACATGCGGTCTTTTTCAGCAACAACATTTACTTTGTGCCCACGCAATTGCTGCTGCGGGCAGCATGCATAACTCACATTACAATTTTGCTTCCCATTACTATACAGTTTCCAATTACCAAGGCGCATACCGGACAGTCGCTATTGGCACTATTATACTGCAAACAGACAAACACCGACTGTATTACCGCCGGAAAAAAATATAAGGCTCGAAAGACTTAAGGCGCGTCGAGATCGAATGACAATGGATGCTGATCCTCAGCAAAGGCACGCCAGATGTAGTCTATGCAAACAATCAGGCCATTATAGGACCAGATGTCCAGAACAATCATCAGGGGCGGGACCTTCGAGATCGTGACAAGTGCACCGGAAGATTTTTTGTATTATAAATTTGACGGATTCATTTTGTTATTATAAATTTGACCGTCGATATAGAATTTACATTTTACAAACAGATAGGATTTTTTTATATTGTAAATTTGACGAATTCATTTTGATATTATAAATTTGACCGTCGAGATAGAAATCGGATAGGGTTTTTTTGTATTGTAAATTTTGACGGATTCATTCTGTAAAAAAACATTGATATAATAAAATTTTATTATTTTATTCAAATATTTTTTACGTTAATTTATTTTTAAAAAAATTTAAAAAATTTATAATTATAATTATATAATTATAATTATAATTATATTAATGTATAGGGGGCGGGTTCTGGGAACCCGCCCTCTATATTCTGGGTTGGGTTTTGGGGGGGGCGAAACCGTCCTATTTCGCAAATTTTAAACTAAACCATCCTATTTTAATAATTAATTTTTAAATTCGTACTATTTCAAAAAAAAACCCGCAAATTATATATACAGTCAAAGTCAATATTGAGCAGTCTTTACGTAGATTATTTGATGCATCCATGCAGAAATATTCTCACATCAACTTTCTTGAAATATTCTCACATCAACTTTCTTGGACAAGTAATCTCTTCACTTCTCCTATAAATACTGCACAAATCATGTCTTATTCATTAAGAGGAAATTTAAGCCTCTTGAGTTGGATAACTTGAAGGCAGCTAATGGCTCTTCTTAGTATCCAGCTCCCAATTTTCAGCTCCCCTTGCCCCAAGCTTCCGTCGCTTATTAATAATCCGAGGTTGATGCCTAGCTTCTCTTGTGAAGAGATCTCATAACATCGCTCCTTTGACATGCAAGAAATCTTCTCAAGGCTCGGGGTCGAAACAGGGTGAGATTGATGCCAAAGTTGTTTTGGGAAGAAAGGCATTTCCACCAGGTTTTATATTTGGAGCAGCTTCATCTGCATATCAGAGTTGCTAATGAAGGAGCTAGAGGGCCAAGCATTTGGGATACTTTCTCTCACAGCTACCCAGGTTTTGTTTATTTTTCTTTCTACTCTTTCTAATCTCATCTTGGAAATCACTCATCATTGCTTGTTTCTAAAGTTTTGATTAGTTGCAGTATCAAAATTTGAGTATATAAATGAATTCAAGCGGTGGTACGTACAAGCATATAAGATTTTCAAATGGGCAAGTTCATTTCTTCTCTCTTTTTAATATAGAGGTTTCCATTACTAAGTAACTTATAGTTATATTCGTACTTATCTATTGCATGTTTTTAATTTATTACATCTATCACATAAGTTGCTGGCTATACTTATTTTTGACTTTTTCACTTGTAGGAAAGAAATATATAAACCACGGTATATATAGCATCCATTCTTAATTTGCAACTTGCAGATTTATTTTGGAAAATTTTGGTACCAATTCTTTTTATATAGGGCAATGTAAAACAAACTGGTTATATTGAAAAAGAGCGCCAATTCAACAATTAATTGTGAGCTATTTGCTTTTTACATTGCAATAAAGACGCCTCCACAAAACACATGGGTTCAAATCGTAGAATATATCGAGCTATAGAAGTATCATAAGTTCATATACATATGGTTTGGGATCTGTATAAATCAATCAATGAAATTTTCATATGGTTTGGGTCCTTGAGATCACAATATGAAAACTGAAGCTAATAACATTCATCAATTCAAGTGAAGTCAAATTGCCAAACTAACACTACTGAAAGTCAACACCAATTCGACAATTGTGGGCTGCTTTTACTTTGTGATTTTATACATCATATGGAGCTTTCGAAGTAGTCTAAGATTATCATATTACTTTATACATCATATGGTTTGATAACCTAATAAGGAAAACTTAATTAGTTAACCGTTATGGATTCAATTTAAACATTACCTTCCTATATAACACTCTATTTAATGGGTTGGTTTTTTTCACACAAATTTCACACAAAAAAAAATAAAAAACTAAATTTTTGTTGCTTTAATTTGGCTGCAGAGAAAATAGATGGCAGAAGCACTCGAGACATTGCCTGCGACTCATATAATAGATACAAAGTAGGTAAAAGTTGAAAATTTAAAAAATCTTAAAATTTTCTTCTTTATTGAGTTTTCAAAATTTTCTTTTCTTTTTTTCAAATTTTCAATATTTTATTGATGAAAACGGCAAAATTTAAAAATCTCAAAAAAATTTATCAATTTATCAATTTATCAATTTTGATTTCTACATCACATGAAAATTATAAAATTTTCTGTTTTCATATGTTTTTCATATTATAATGCTATATAACACATAAAAATTGTGAAAATTTTAAAAATATCAAACATTTTTGTTTGTTTCCGTTTATCAATATTTTGCTTGTCTTATGGCACACGAAAATCAAATTTATTAAAATATCAAAAAAATTGTTTTCTTCAAATTAGCTATATTTTGCATACTAGCACACGAAGTCGTAAAATATTCAAAAATCATAATATTTTGTTGTTTTCGGTTTTAAATATTTTTGCATGCTATATATCACACGAAAATTATGAAATTTAAATTTTTTTTCCTTTCATATTGCAATATTTTGAATTATAAGACACAGGAAAATTGCGAAAAATTTCTAAAATCTCGAAATTTCCTGTTTTTTCGGTTTTTCAATATTTTGATTTTATATATAATACATGACAATCGAAACATTTCAAAATCCCAATATTCTCCGTTTCCTTTGAGTTTTCAACATTTTGCATGCTCACACGAAAAATCGTGAAATTCAAAAATCTCAATGTTTTGTTTGTTTCCGATTTTCAATATTTAGAATGATATATCATAAAAAGAATCGTAAAATTTTTAAATATCTCAAAAAAAATTGGGTTTTCAATATTGCGCACGAAAAATTATGGAATCTTCTTAATTTTTTTTGTTTTCTTCCGTATTTCAATAGCATACTAAAATTACGGAATTTTCTATTTTCTTCGGATTTTCAATATTCTACTTTATATAACATACAAAAATCGCAAAATTTTCCCTTTTTAAATTTTTAATATTTTGCATGCTAACGAAAATTGCGAATTTTTCAAAATCGCAATTTTTTTCTTCGGCTTTCAAATATTTTGTTTGCTGTAAGAAACAAAAAATAGAGTTTTCTTTAAATTTTCAATATTTTACATGCTATATAACAAATGAAAAATCGAGAATTTATTTTTTATTTTTCTTGGTTTTCAATATTTTGCATGTTATAACAAATGAAAAATCAAGAACTTATTTTTTGTTTTTCAATCTTTTGCGTGCGCGAAATTTTAAAGGACCTAAAACTTTTCTATTTTCTTCACTTTTTCAATATTTTGCTTGCAATCGAACATGAAAATTGAGAAATTTTTTGCTCTTCTTGGTTTCTCATGCTGTATCACATAAAAATCATGAAATTTTAAAATATCTAAACATTTTTCATTTTCTTCGGTTTTCCAACATTTTGCTTCCTCCATCACACGAAAATCGCCAAATTTTCAAAATATATCAAAACTTTTTGATATATTAGGCTTTTCAAAATTTGATTGCTATAGCAAAAAAATCGTGAAATTTTTGATTTTTTTTTATTTTTCTCGTTTCTCAATATTTTGCATGATGCACATGAAAATCATGAAATCGTCAAAGATCACGAAAATTTTCTTTCTTCTTTTTTTATTATATATTTTGCACTATACATCACTTGCAAATCTTAAAATTTTCTGATTTTTTCGGGTTTTTATTTTTTTGCTTATAGCACACTTATATTGTGATATTTTAAAAAATCCTAAATGTTTTGTATTTTTCAATGTTCTCCTATTGAACGTGAAAAGAAAATCCCAAAATTTTATGTTTTATTTGGTTTTTTAATATTTTGCATGGTACAACACACGAAAATTGCGAAAATTCAAAAATCCCTAATTTTCCGTTTTATTTGTTTTTCAATATTTTGCTTGTTATGGTTTAAGAAAATCGCCATATTTTAAAAAATCTTAAATTTTTCTAGTTTTCATTTTTTCAATATTTTGGTTGATATATCAAACGAAAATCGCAAAACTTTCCTCAATCCAAATTTTTTCTATTCTATTCAAATGTTTTATAGGTTGCATGTTATAGCACTTTAGAAATTTTTAAGAATCTCCAAAGATTTCCTTTTTCTTCAATTTATCTTTATTTTACTATGGCTAAATTGCATGTAAATACCCAAGGTTTCATCATTTTGATAGATAAATATCAAAATTTCTGTGAGTAGCAGATAAATACCGAACATTTTTCTCCGTTTGCAGTAGTTATGTTCCCGTCAAAATTTTGGCTCACAACCTGCGTCCTTATAAAAAAAAATAAATGAATAAATAAATAAAAATAATAAAAAATAATAATAAAAAATAATAAAAATAATAGTAAAATAAAAAATGAAGGGAAAAACTCCACATGCGAAGAATGTAACAAATGCCTCAAAGCCAAGAGTTAAAACATTGTGAAGCAACGCTTCAGATGCAGCGCCAAGTGCGCTGCGCCCTAAACAGCGCGTTACGTGCAAAGCACGTGTGCGCTGCGCGCCACGTGTCAAACGTAGGTATGCTAGCGCTGGAATTAAAAATTCCCCACCGTTAGATCAAAAGAGCTAATAATGATAAATCATTAATTAATCAGAATTAAAATTCTGTTATGAAAAGATCTTTCCAATCTTATTAAAAAAATAAGAAGATCGCTTTCTGTAAAACAGAAGGCTTAGGATCAAAAATTCAACGGTGGGAAAACGTCCCCAAATCAATCAGAGAAAGATCTCTTTAACTGATTTAACAAGTCAATTTTCCCTATATAAAGGCCCCAAGACTTCAAGTCTGATATAGAGAAACCTCCCTACAAATTTTGAGAAAACTCAAAGAAAGAAAAGCAAACTTTTAGCGAAAGAAAAGCAAACTTTTAGTAAAAGAAGATCATTTCTTCAAGGTAAAGAACATGATTCTTTAACACAGAGATAAAATCATCTCATGACAAGAAGAACTATCTTCTAAAAAAGATCATAGATCTAAAAAAGACCAAGGTCTTTGATAAAGAGAGAGATCAAAAGATCTCATCATAAAAACAAAAGAAGTATTTACTTCATTCACAGATCATTGATCTACAAAGGCAGCGCCTTTTTATAAATAAGAACTAATGTTCTTGAATCTCGAGGCAAAGCCTCTTTTAAAAAGAACATAAACTTGTTCTCTGATCATAAATTTGATCAAATGCGCTTTGCGCCACTGAAAAGTGCATTGCACTCATGAACTGCGCCTTTGCGCTCCTCAAATGCGCTTTGCGCTACTGAAAAGTGCCTTGCACCCATGAACTGCGCCTTTGCGCTCCTTGGGCTGGCGCTCGGCGCTAAGTGCGACACGTGTCATTCACGCATGCGCCAGAGCAATACGCTCATGGACTAGCGCTCAGCGCTCACAAACTGGCATCTGCGCTTAGCGCAGAGCGCAACACTTACATGCGCGCCACATGGCAGAAGCGCACTGCATTTTTTGATTGGCGCAAAGCGCCTAGCGCACCATATGTTGCGCTCAGTAAACACAAATTGTTCTTTAAAGAGCCAAGGCTCTGATGAATGCTATGCATTCAACACAAGACAAAAATGTCAGGACCTAATACTTAGCATTATTAAAAGGTCTAAGCCCAAGTAAAGGCTCAATAGCCAGAATAAAAAAATGTTAAACATTTTAATTGGACTTAGCCCAATGTTGGCCGTAAGTCCTCAACTTATATTGAACTGAGCCCATCTGCTCACGAATGTTTCAACAGATCTTAGTCCCAAACTGGACTACGAATCTTCCAACCAATTCACACCAGTTCGAGGGTACATTTCTTTACTCCTCTGATATTTGTCGTTGTAATCCTTCAACGTCTTCAGAGAGGTGACGGGTCCCGACAACCACACATTTCTACGGACCGTGGGGTCCTTAAACTCACGGACTACGATGTCCTTAAACCTCATAGACTACGATATCTCTAAACCGGACTGTGGGGTCCTTAAACTCATGGACTACGACATCCTTAAACTTCATAGACTATGATGTCTTTAAACTACGGACTGTGGGGTCCTTAAACCCATGGACTACGATGTCCTTAACCTGGACCGAGATGTCCTTAAACTAACATTGGACCGAGATGTCCTTAAACTAACCGACCGCAATATTCCTAAACTAAACAATAGAGCCCAATTGCTCTCTTGTTGGATCTAAATGATCCCGTTAAGTTGATCTTAGTCTAAAATGAGATTAACGTATCCTTAACAAACGTTTAAGTTGATCTTATTCTCAAACGAGGCTAACGTATCGTTAAACCCAACCCTCAAACCCAAATCTAAGAAGATACGGATTTGGACTAATCCACGCCCTACGGGCGAAAACATAAATTAGTCTCCGTATACAATCCACGGGCAACCACAAACAAAACAAACACCCACGACACGAAGTGACCATCTGGAGAAGGAGAAAGTTGTTACCGCGACGCGGTAGCGTAATTAACTGTAGGGGCTTGCACCTGCAGGAAAGAGCGTCCCCACAATCAAAAACCCTTCAAACGAGGGGGAATCTGACGAAGGCCGCTACATCGGCCGCATCCGTTTAAACCTTCGATACATGGTGCCATAAATCAACTTGGCATCTTCGGAGAGGTGGACGGATAGCACCAATTAGCATCTGCCCCAAATCTCAGGTAAGACGGACCCGCGCGGTCGCGTCTCCGTGTTCGGCGGGGAACAGATTCTGGCACGCCCAGTGGGACTTTTTCCTCTTTCCACTCCACACTTCGTGTGTCGTGTTCGCGAACGAATCGCGGTTTGCTATGGTTGCCTGTGGATTCGAGGTACTAAGATTTGGTGTCTTGCTTCGTGCAGAAAACAGAAGATTAATGGCTTCAAACTGCACTAACTGCAACTGCAACTCTCCCTCCATCCCGTCCGGGGGAGTGACTTACGGGCCCCAAGCGGCCTCCATCTTCGCTATGCCGGTGGAACAGCTGACTCAGGCCACCACTGGGCTATTCTTTGGGACTATGCTCCTACCGATGAGCTTCAATGCCCCAATGTCGTCGCAAGAAGCTCTGAAGAAGTTGGTCTTTGATCGGCTTACAACTACCGCGGCCCCTCTCAATGGGTCGCCCAAGTCCAATGCCTCAGTTTTTAGCAAACTGGGCCAAAGCTCAAGTGGACACATGAAGAAGTCCGCGATACCTGAAGCGGCCATCCCGAAGCGGATAGCCATTCCTGCTCCTAAAGTCGTCAAGGCAGCTTTCCCTGCTAAAGGGTCGGTCTTCACAAGACTGTCCGTTTCAGCTCCTACTCCATGCGAAGTCACGAAGGCTGTTTCCCCTGTTCGAAAGTCGGCCTTCGCAAGACTGACTATCCCCTCTCAACGGACGTCAGTCTTCGACCGGCTAGCGCCAATAACAGCCTCTCCTCAAAACAGGGGGCATGACAAAGCCATCCCCATAGCCGAACCAACACCATCTGCGCGACATGATCGCCGTCGTCACTGGCGCCGAGTACGGAAGGCTGGGGGAAGCTCTCCATCTGGATCTACTCCACCAGCTCCAACGGTGGAGATCGATGCTGCTGTTTCAACCGAGAACATCTTTGAATTGCTGAACAAGGTGTGCAGGAACTCTCCTACCGCCGTACTGAAAAGATCTCCTCCACCCGTGGAGAATATTACATAAACAAAGCCGGAGCAGCCCCCTCAGCGGCTTTCTTCCAAAATTTACAAAGTCTGGCGACAGGTTCAGGACTCAATAGTTGATCAAGATTACTCTCGCCGACAGAAAAAGGTAAAGGTCCAGCGAGAAGAGAACCGTCCTGTTAAACCACAAAATACGACAGCTACTTGGGTGCCCGCTGCAACGGCTCCCTCAACGTCAACTGCTCAAAAGAGAAGGAGGCCAGAGAAAACCCCTATGAACGTGGCGAACCGTAAAAACGCCGAATCCAAACGCCCCAAGTCTGGGGGCATAATGGTGCATACTGTTTATATGGCTTCCGGAAATGAGGAAAGCCGAGCTTCGACGGGTCACCGACTGCTCACCCGATCCGTGACAAAAGCCCAGGAGCAACAACAGAAGCTTCAGGAAATGCTAACGTAAATGGCCGCACTCACCGGGCCAAAAGAAAGCCCGGAGGCGTCATCAGAGCAGCGTTATGAACAAGAAACCGATGATGACTTCCTCCGCAGAGTCCTCGAAAAGAAGGACAAAGAGGCAGCGGAACAAGCTGCCAACATAAAACGAATGGCGCTTCTCTTCTAAGACATGGTCGGGATGATGTTACAGCCGGAACCTCCAGCTGAAGACCCTCCGATCATTATTGAAGCCGACAGAGGAGAGACATCGAACGCTCCTCCGACTCTTTCAGTAGCCAAAGAGGAAACTATTTTCAAGGTCGCTCTGGATGACTATATTGCTCAGCAAATACGAGCTCACCAGGCGAATGACACGGTTGGCCAAGTTGTTAAAACTGGGCGACCGTATCCAGGCTGGTATGACCAAATAAAGTACCCGCCGGGATACACAATCCCCAAATTCCATGTGTACAAGGGGACATGCAATCCCCATCAACATGTCGCTCAGTTCAGGGCTCTTTACGGCAATACTGGAGGTGATGATAAACTTCTATTTCGCCAGTTCGTCGGTAGTTTAGCAGACACAGCTTTTGAATGGTACTCGGAGCTTCCCGACGACTCTGTCAAAACGTTTACAGAAATGGAGTTGCTATTCACTTAACGGTTCGCAAGCGCCAGCGAACGCACCCCGATCACGGCATTGATCAACGCCAGAGTGAAGCCGGGAGAGACGTGGGTGCAATATGCAATCCGGTGGCGGAACCTATGGTCGAGATGCGAACAACGCATAGAAGAAGCTCCTGCCGTGGGCATGTTCATGTGGACTCTTGACCCTCAGTCGACTATCTCCCAATTCATGATGTTCTTCAAGCCGACCACGTTCCAGGCTTTGATTGACAAGTTGTCCCAAATGGACCAGATGGGCCATAGACCATCTCCTTCAAAGACGGATCCTCGGAATGAAAAAGGGAAAAGGAAAAGCGACTTTCGTCGCCAATACTCAACAACAGCTGAGCAACTTAAAGCCGGTTGTTCACCAAAACAATATGCATCCACGCCCATCCCTCGAGGAGAGACTAGGACGTCCTTACTCGTTCCCCCAGGGTAAAACGAGGAGACTGTTTGAGCTGGTAGTGCACAACAAGCTCATAAATTTGCCGAATCCAAAACGTCCATTGCGGTCAGGTGATGTCAACAATCCTAATTACTGCCCTTACCACTAAGCAGTAAGCCATCCAATCGAAGATTGCTTCATCTTCAAAGGCTGGATTGAGGACCAATACCAAGAAGGCAAGTTCGCATTATCCGAAAACTGGAAGGTGAGCCCGCCACAACCCTAAAAAAGTGGATGTGCCGGGGGCATCGTGCTCATTCATAAGGGAAGCCCCATGGGAAGTTGTTCTTTCGGCAAAGACGAAAAGAATGCTGAAGGATCTCCAAACGTGCCCGGCAATCAGGTGGAAAGATCCACTGGAACCCAAGATCGTCGAGGGAATGCTGAAACCGTACCCAACTACAAAAATTGGTGGTGATAGTCAAAGCGCTCGCACCCAGCCGTCAAAGTCTTCGAAGAAGAAGAAGAAGATTAAAAAGCCCGTGAAGCTTGATAACAAGCGCACAGACCTGCAAAAACAAATTGACGCTCTGGAAGAATACAACCAGAAGGCGCGGACCCCGGTCACACTCCAAGAATTTCTCAACAATATCCTTGAGAACGGAGATGACGACAAGAACGATAGGGATGACTCGTCAAAAGAATCTGAGGACTGTATGGAAAGTTGCTACATGATCTCTCATTCGGCATTAACTAATGAAGAAACGCACTCGGCGATAGAACACAGCACAAAAGAGTTGGGGGCAGGATCGAAGCCAAAACCCTTGGAAGCGTCTGACGAGATGATCGACTTGCTACTGAACGAAGCCCGTCAGAAAAGAAAAGCCAATCGAGAGCGTGAACTGGCTATATTTGAAAATGCCAAACGCCGACGACTGGAGGAAAAGGTCGAGACACCCCGACTGGAGCAAAGCATCCCTATCGCCAACAAAAGCAAGATTAAAGTAAGGAATCGATTCGCTTGGGCCCTGGCAATAGGAATGAAGTTGCCCTCTCTCAAAGGAAATTCCCCTGGCAATATACGTCTTGATGAAGCGGACATACATCCTAACTTCTGCCTATACCATCAGAGGATTGCACACCCTGCCGAGGAGTGCATAGCCTTTAAAAACTGGTGGCAGAGATATGTTGCCCATCGACGACACGTTCAATGAGTAAAGCGCAAGGCTAGTCGGGAACAGAAAAGCACGACAGATGAGCGCGAAAGAGATACTGGCAACTGTCACACAGCCGACACCAAGGGATCGCAAGTTATCACCTTTGGAAGCGACTCTGACGATGAAATCACTCTCAGCCCTCTCTTCAAGGAATCCACCTCCGGTACAAAACATGCGAAGATTTGCGGCAAAATCTAGCTGCGTAATCGTACGTTGACTTATGACCGAAACGTCGTTAAACTACTACCAACCCGCGGCATTCTCAGGTTGACGTGGTAAAAAAAATGGTATGTCCATAAGTAAAAAGTGCATGGATGAAAACTCGAAAGGGCTCCGTGAGTAAAAACAGCAGAGCTACCGGCGAGTTTTGTGAAAACCCGAAAGGGCGCAATCTCGTTAAAAGACACTTGCAAGGTCCCCTCGACTTTGTAAGGAGAAACCACCTGCGTGAGATCCTTACGACTCACAAGTGAGCAACACACTTAGGGATCCTCACGATTCCTAAGGAGAAATTACACTTGCGAGATCCTCACGACTCGTAAGGAGAACTCTCTTATGAGACCCTCACGGCTCATAAGATTCAAAAGTCTTAAGCTACAGGGATCTGAACCCGTTCTTAAGCAGCCACCACAACCTCCAATTTTGCCCTACAAGCGGCTCAATGCCGACCCTTGTATACAATCCACGGGCGAGAATAAACATTTCCCTAACAAAGTCCCATCCGTGACTAGGGATATGTCTACATGATGACCAACCCTTGTAAGTCCTCTCGACTTATAAGGAGAAAACATTCTTGTAAGATCCTTACGACTTACAAGAAGCCATACACTTAGGAGTCCTCACGATTCTTAAGGAGAAAATGCACCTACGAGATCCTCACGACTCGTAGGGAGAAAAACCTTTATGAGACCCTAACGGCTCATGAAGTCAAAAGCCTTAGTCGACAGGATCCTAATCTTGTCTGCTAAGCTACCTTTGTTCGACATCGACAGAAGCAAATGATAATTCGCTCGTGGCAATATTCCAGTTACAGTGGTGCTGATGCCGAAATCGGTGTCTAATTCCAAGCTTGTAGCAAAAAGCCAGCGAGCCACACATGCATACAAAATAGCCGAAATGATGGGGCAACTTGCAACAAAATCAGCAAGTAAAAATGTATACACGCAAAATAGCCAAAATGATTGGGCAACTCGCAATAAAAAAGCAGCGATTAAAAATAAAATAAATAGCCGAAATGATTGGGCACCGCGAAAAATAGACGAAATGATTGGGCAATCGCGACCTTCGCGATATAAAAACTGAAATGATAGAGCATCGCGGAAAGAAATAAAAAAAGAGAGAAAAATGAAATTTATGCCCTGCAGGTGAAGTCACATTGACCCCTGTATACAATCCATGGACACAAACAAGAAGGGAACCCTATTGTCCCACCAGGCTCCATCAGAAAGCGAAGCCAAATCTCGACGGTTCATAGACAACCTAGAGACAATCTCGACATTTGTCGCAATATTGCAGACACAATGCCAACAAACGAAGCAAAGGAAGATCCCTAGCTTCAGAGTCTCGACGTCAACATCGACAACTTAGAGATCACCAACGGCGTTTCTCCTCACTCCAACCACATGCAGACGTGACGTCAACAACCGACCTCAGAGTCGCAATGAAACAGAGCCATGGCAAAGTCCCTAGTTCCAAATCTCAATGGCCACATCTACGGCCCGAAGACCAACAATGGTGTGCCTCCTCATTCCAGCAGGACACAGATGCTACACCATCAAAAGGAGCCACGACAAAGTCCCCAGTTCTAAGACTCTACGGTTCACAGACAACCTGGAGTCAACCAATGACCTCCCTGCTGGATCAACGCTCCGTCTCGGAAACAAGTCAACCAACCCCAGGGAAATCAGCATCCTTGGCAACCTCCTCGATTCAGGGAAATCAGCATCCTTGCCGAGAACATCTCGATTCGCGCTGACATGCAGAGAAATCAGTGTCTCTGCAGGAAGATGCAACGTCAACAAAATACCTCATGGTCGAAACAAAGTGGAGTGACGGCAAAATCCCAACTCCATATCAGCATTCGCCTCGTTACAGCAGACGCAATGTCCACAACGGTATTCCTTCGCACTCCAGCAGGATGCAGATCCAATGTCAGCAAAAGACCTCATGGTCAAAACAAAGCGGAGTGACGGCAAAATCCCAACTCCATCTCAGCATTCGTCTCGTTACAGGAGATGCAATGTCCACAACGGCGTTCCTTCGCAGTCCAGCAGGATGTAGATCCAGCGTCAGCAAAAGACCTCATGGTCAAAACAAAGCGGAGTGACGGCAAAATCCTAACTCCATCTCAGCATTCGTCTCGTTACAGCAGATGCAATGTCCACAACGGCGTTCCTTCGCAGTCCAGCAGGATGCAGATGCAACGTCAACGAAAGACCTCACGGTCAAAACAACGGAGCCACGGCTTAGTCCCTAGCTCCAAATCTCGATGGGCCACAAACAACCTAGAGATCACCTCGACATTCGTCTCGTTACAGCAGACGCAACATCACCAAACGGAGCCACGGCAAAATCCTTAGCTTAAAATCTCGATGGTCCACAAATAACCTAGAGATCACCTCGACATTCGTCTCGTTACAACAGACGCAACATCACCAAACGGAGCCACGGCAAAATCCCTAGCTCCAAGCCTTGACGGTTCACCAACAACCTAGAGACAACCGCAACATTCGTCTTGATATAGCAGACGCGATGCCAGCAAACGAAGCGAAGGCCAAATTCCTAGCTTCAGGGTCTTGACGGCAACTCATAAAAAACCTGAAAGACCATCGGAGATCATCCCACACTGGCACGGAGTGGTTACCACCTCGACGTTCGTCTCGATACAGCAGACGAGATGTCACTACAACGTCCTTCTTCCAACAGGATTCGGACACGCCAAAGCAAACGAAGCGAAGGCCAAATTCCTAGCTTCAGGGTCTTGACGGCAACTCATATAAAACCTGAAAGACCATCGGAGATCATCTCACACCAGTGCGGAGTGGTCACCACCTCGACGTTCGTCTCGATACAGCATACGAGATGTCACCACAGCGTTCTTCCTCCAGAAGGATTCAGACGCGACAATCAAACAACGGAGCCACGGCAAAATCCCTAGTTCCAAACCTCGACGGTTCACCAGCAACCTAGAGACAACCGCGACATTCGTCTCAATATAACAGAAGCGATGCTAGCAAATGAAGCGAAGGCCAAATTCTTAGCTTCAGGGTCTTGACGGCAACTCATATAAAACCTGAAAGACTATCGGAGATCATCCCACACCAGCGCAGAGTGGTTATGACCCATCGGGGCTCTCCAAAATGAGCCTAACCTCAAGTAAAAAGCGGCATGGCAAAATTCCTAACGTTTGCTCTTCCGACGATCAAACTGCCTAGGAGGATTGCTTGAAGACGTCTTGTCCAGCCCCCGAAGGGATCAGAGACACTACAGTCACAAGGCTACTCGAACAACAAGATCGCCTATCGAGGAATACATCAGCCAACGCGATGGTACGATGGACAAAACCCTAGTACACAGACCCTAACGGACCCCTGTCGTAAAGAGCAGAGGTTAATTGTGACGTTAGGATATTCTTGCAAGAACTGCTCGATTCGTCTTGACTCGTGAGGAAATTAGTGTCTTTGCGAGAACTTCTCGATTCGTCTCGACTCGTAGAGAAAAGCCTTAGGCAATAGGGATAAGAACCGGTTTCCTAAGCACCAGGGCCTTGCAAGTCGGTCCAAAATGGACTCTTGCATACTATTCACGGGCCACACTCTCCAAAGCCGAATCTCGGCAAGGAGGGAAACAACCACTTACGAGTCCTCTTGACTTATAAGAGGGAAAATTCTCTTGTGAGATCCTTACGACTCTCAAGAGAAAACGCGCTTAGGAATCCCCACGATTCCTAAGGAGAAAATACACCTACGGGATCCTCACGACTCGTAGGAAGAAAAGTCTTCATGAGACTCTCACAGCTCATGAAGTTGAAAAGCCTTAGGCAGCAGATCTGAACCTGCTTCCTAAGCCATCACTACCTCTCGGAGAGTTCAAGATGAAATGCTCTTTATTACCTACAGGCCACATTTGCCAAAGCCATATTCGCCGCTGAAGTGAAAAAGCTACTTACGGTTCCTCACGATTCGTAAGGAAAAATACCCGAGTGAGATCCTTACGACTCACGGAGGTAATGAACAATTAGAAATCCTCACGATTTCTAGGGAGAATTTGCACCTATGAGATCCTCTCGACTCGTAGGGAGAAAAACCTTCTTGAGACCCTTACGGATCATGAAGGCGAAGAAAGTTTTAGGCTACAAGGACCCTAAACTTGTCTTCTAAGCCCTCAATTCTGTGGCCATGCATAACGCTGCACTATTTCACCCATATACATACTTACGTGGGCAAAGTAGTGGGGGGCATTTGTTCCCGCCAAAATTTTGGCTCACAACCTGCGCCCTTATAAAAAAAATAAAAATATAAATAAATAAAAATAATAATAATAAATAATAAAAAATAATAAAAATAATAGTAAAATAAAAAATGAAGGGAAAAACTCCACAAGCGAAGAACGTAACAAATGCCTCAAAGCCAAGAGTTAAAACATTATGAAGCAACGCTTCAGATGCAGCGCCAAGTGCGTTGCGCTCTAAACAGTGCGCCACGTGCAAAGCACATGTGCGCTAGCACAGGCTACGCTGCGCGCCACGTATCAAACGTAGGTGCGCTAGCGCTGGAATTAAAAATTCCACACCGTTAGATCAAAAGAGCTAATAATGATAAATCATTAATTAATCAGAATTAAAATTCTGTTTCTGTTATGGAAAGATCTTTCCAATCTTGTTAAAAAAAACAAGAAGATTACCTCCTGTAAAACAGAAGCCTTAGGATTAAAGATCCAACGGTGGAGAAACGTCCCCAAATCAATCAGAGAATGATCTCTTTAACTGATTTAACAAATCAATTTGCCCTATATAAAGGCCCCAAGGCTTCAAGTCTGATATAGAGAAACCTCCCTACAAACTTTGAGAAAACTCAAAGAAAGAAAAGCAAGATTTTAGCAAAAGAAGATCATTTCTTCAAGGTAAAGAACACGATTCTTGAACACAGAGATGAAATCATCTTATGACAAGAAGAACTATCTTCTAAAAAAGATCATAGATCTAAAAAAGACCAACGTCTTTGATAAAGAGAGAGATCAAAAGCTCTCATCATAAAAACAAAAGAAGTATTTACTTCATTCACAGATCATTGATCTACAAAGGCAGCGCCTTTTTATAAATAAGAACTATTGTTCTTGAATCTCGAGGCAAAACCTCCTTTAAAAAGAACATAAACTTGTTCTCTGATCATAAATTTGATCAAATGCGCTTTGCGCCACTGAAAAGTGCATTGCACTCATGAACTGCGCCTTTGCGCTCCTCAAATGCGCTTTGCGCTACTGAAAAGTGCCTTGCACCCATGAACTGCGCGTTTGCGCTCCTTGGGCTGGCGCTCGGCGCCAAGCGCGACACGTATCATTCACGCATGCGCCAGCGCAATGCGCTCATGGACTAGCGTTCAACGCTCACAAACTGGTATCTGCGCTTAGCGCAGAGCGCAACACTCACATGCGCGCCACGTGGCAGAAGCGCACTGCATTTTTTGATTGGCGCAAAGCGCCTAGCGCACCATATGTTGCGCTCAGTAAACACAAATTGTTCTTTAAAGAGCCAAGGCTCTGATGAATGCTATGCATTCAACACAAGACAAAAATGTCAGGACCTAATGCTTAGCATTATTAAAAAGGCCAAGCCCAAGTAAAGGCTCAATAGCCAGAATAAAAAAATGTTAAACATTTTAATTGGACTTAGCCCAATGTTGGCCGTAAGTCCTCAACTTATATTGAACTGGGCCTATCTGCTCACGAATGTTTCAACAGCTCTTAGTCCCAAACTGGACTACGAATCTTCCAACCAATTCACACCGGTTCGAGGGTACATCTCTTTACTCTTATGATATTTGTCGTTGTAATCCTTCAATGTCTTCAGAGAGGTGCCGGGTCCCGACAACCACACATTTCTACAGACTGTGGGGTCCTTAAACTCACGGACTACGATGTCCTTAAACCTCATAGACTACGATGTCTAAACCGGACTGTGGGGTCCTTAAACTCATGGACTACAATGTCCTTAAACTTCATAGACTATGATGTCTTTAAACTACGGACTGTGGGGTCCTTAAACCCATGGACTACGATGTCCTTAACCTGGACCGAGATGTCCTTAAACTAACATTGGACCGAGATGTCCTTAAACTAACCGACCGCAATGTCCCTAAACTAAACAATAGAGCCCAATTTCTCTCTTGTTGGATCTAAATGATCCCGTTAAGTTGATCTTAGTCTAAAATGAGATTAACGTATCCTTAACAAACGTTTAAGTTGATCTTATTCTCAAACGAGGCTAACGTATCCTTAAACCCAACCCCCAAACCCAAATCTAAGAAGATACGAATTTGGGCTAATCCACGCCCTACGGGCGACAACATAAATTAGTCTTCGTATACAATCCACGGGCAAGCACAAACAAAACAAACACCCACGATACGAAGTGACCATCTGGAGAAGGAGAAAGTTGTTACCCGCGATGCGGTAGCGTAATTAACTGCAGGGGCTTGCGCCTGAAGGGAAGAGCGTCCCCACAATAAAAAAAAAACCCTCAAACGAGGGGGAATCTGACGAAGTCTGCTACATCGGCCGCATCCGTATAAACCTTCAATACATGGTACCATAAATCAACTTGGCATCTTCGTAGAGGTGGACGGATAGCACTGTTTAACACTAATCTGAGAGTTTTATTTCCAGTGTTTAACACTGCTGTCTTTTAGTGTTTAACACTAATTTAAGAGTTTCATTTCCAGTGTTTAACACTAATTTAAGAATCTGTTCCCCGCCGAAAGACGTGACAAAGACGCGACCGCGTAGGTTCGTCTTGCCTGAATTTCGGGGAATATGCTAATTGGTGCTATCCGTCCACCTCTCCGAAGATGCCAAGTTGATTTATGACACCATGTATCGAAGGTTTAAACGGATGCGGCCGATATAGCAGACTTCGTCAGATTCCCCCTCGTTCGAAGGGTTTTTGATTGTGGGGACGCTCTTCCCTGTAGGCGCAAGCCCCTGCAGTTAATTATGCTACCGCATCGCGGGTAACAACTTTCTCATTCTCCAGATGGTTACTTCGTATCATGGGTGTTTGTTTTGTGTTTGGTTGCCCGTGGATTGTATACGGAGACTAATTTATATTGTCGCCCGTAGGGCGTGGATTAGTCCAAATCCGTATCTTTCTTAGATTTGGGTTTGGGGGTTGGGTTTAAGGATAAGTTAGCCTCATTTGAGACTAAGATCAACTTAAACGTTTGTTAAGGATACGTTAGTCTCATTTTAGACTAAGATCAACTTAACAGGATCGTTTAGGTCTGACAAGAGAGCAATTGGGCTCTATTGTTTAGTTTAGGGACATTGCGGTCGATTACTAGTTTAAGGACATGGTGGTCCATTGTTAGTTTAAGGACATCTCGGTCCATTGTTAGTTTAAAGACATCGCGGTCGAGGTTAAGGACATCATAGTCCGTAAGTTTAAGAACCCCACAGTCCGATGTTAGTTTAAAGACATCGCGGTCGAGGTTAAGGACATCATAGTCCATGGGTTTAAGGACCCCACAATCCAATGTTAGTTTAAAGACACTACGGTCGAGATTAAGGACATCATAGTCCATGAGTTTAAGGACCCCACAGTCCGTAGTTTAGAGACGTCATAGTCTATAAAATGTGTGGTTGTCGGGACCCGTCACCTCTTTGAAGCCGTTGAGGAATTACAACGACAAATATCAAAAGAGTGAAGAGATGTACCCTTGAACCAGAGTTGATTGGGTGATCTGTAGTCCAATTTAGAACTAAGATCCATTAATTAGATTATGAGCACATTGGCTCAGTTAAGTCTGAATTGAGGACTTATGGCCAACTTGGGCTAAATCCAATTAAGTTTGAAATATTGGCCCTTTGGACCATAAGACAATTGTCTGGGTTCAGCCTCTCATCATTCAGCAATGCTAAACAAGAATTTGAGGGCTCTGATAACTTTTTATCTTTGAATGGGCATTAAACATTATAGCTCTAAATTTTACTCAATTTTGAGTTTCAGTTGAAGGGGAGGCTTTTGCCTCTGGAAAATTAGCCAATTTGGCTAGAAATAGTGTTAAACACTAGAGAACAATAGTGTTAAACACTGGAAATGAAACTCTCAAATTAGTGTTAAACACTAAAAGACAGCAGTGTTAAACATTGGAAATAAAACTCTCAGATTAGTGTTAAACACTAGAGGACAACAGTGTTAAACACTGGAAATAAAACCTTCAAATTAGTGTTAAACACTAAATAGGGATGGGTCACGTGAGGACACCTAAAGGTGGGGCCAGATCCCTTTACTTTGTTCTGCAAACAAGTGTTAAAACACTTTTTAGCTTTCTGGCCATCACGTGTTGGCACGTGATGGAGCTTTATGCGCTGATTATTAAAGCATTTATCAAGGGGTCTCGTGTAACACGTGAGAGCGCCCAAATTAAAATCTGCCTTTACTTTTATTCTCGTCGTTTAGGAGGTCACGTGGGAACACGTGAGGCATTGCCTCAAAGTTAATTCCTTCTTGTTTTGGAGGATCTGTTCAGGGGTCACGTGGGGACACTTCACCTAACTTTTTGCATGCATGGAGATTTTTCAAGTCTCTTAAGAATTTAATTCTCTGTAGGGTTAAACCCTAATTATGGTTTTAGAGGAATTAAATTCCTATGTATGTGAAAGAATTAAATTCTTATGTAGGGTTAAACCCTAATTTTTTTAGGGGGAATTAAATTCCCATATATGTAAAAGAATTAAATTCTTATATAGGGTGAAACCCTAATTTCATTTTAGGAGGAATTAAATTCCTGTGAATTTTAGGAGAATTGAATTCTCATATAGGGTTAAACCCTAGCTTATCTTGAAGGAATTAAATTCCTATAAATTTAGGAGAATTAAATTCTCATATAGGGTTAAACCCTAATTTTATTTTTTGAGGAATTAAATTCCTGTGAATTTGGGAGAATTAGATTCTCTAAACTCAGTTCTCCCTCTAAGCTTTGGATCTGCATGGCATAATCTCAACCCGATGAGAATTAAATTCTCAACCTATGGGGAGATTTGCTTCTGCAGATCTTCAATCAGAGGAAGAACTAAGCTCTTTTGCAGAAGAGTTAAACTCTTAGATTTGAGAATTAAATTCTCTTTTTTGAAGTTCTGATCCCTTTCCTCTTTCTCACCTAGGGTTTTCTTTCTTGAGAATTAAATTCTCCTTTCTTTTCTCTCTGCTATTTGCCTTCAGAAATTTCAAGATCTCAAAATTCTATATCCCCAAAATTCTCCCCTTGGCTCCTATTTATAGGAGAAGGAAAAGAATCAATTTGTTTAGTAGATCTTTCATTGAAAGATTTTGTTTGTTTTCATAACTAATATGATCCTTTAGATCACTGAGTGAATTTTATTCACCATTAGATTTTCAATCCAAAAGATATTCTGTTTGTTATTTTTGGTGAAATTTAGGGAAATCTTTCCTTGTCTAAATCTTTCCATAAATTGGTGATTTTTAATCACCCTTGGATTTTTAATCCAACGGTCCCCCATAATCTTTTTTTTTTGTTTGGAGAGATTTGGAGAAATTCTTTCCCAGTTAGGGTCTTTGATTTCCCTTAATTAGAATTTAATTCTATCAATTTATAAGGCTTTCAAAGCCTATCACGTGTTGGCACGTGACCCCTCCTCATTCAGAATTTTAATTCTGTCTTATGATTGGGCTAAAGACCATCACGTGTCAGCACGTGACCCTTGGTTACGTGTGAGCACGTGACGCCCCGTTGGAGTCTTTCTTTAACCGTTTGTTTACACTTGTGTTTTATTAGAATTTAACTATCACGTGTCAACACGTGACCCTTGGTCACGTGTGAGCACGTGATACCTCATTGGAGTCTTTCTTTAACCGTTTGTTTACACTTGTGTTTTTTTAGAATTTAACTATCACGTGTCAACACGTGACCCTTGGTCACGTGTGAGCATGTGATACCTCATTAGAGTCTTTCTTTAACCGTTTGTTTACACTTGTGTTTGATTAGAATTTAATTCTGTAAAAGAGATCACGTGTCAACATGTGACCTTTGGTCACGTATGAACACGTGATACCTCATTGAGGTAATTCCTGATTTTTAATCAGGGAACAAATGCCCCCACCACGTTGCTCTCACGTGTTTGCACGTGAGTGCAACGCTGTCACCTTTGTGACCGTTGGATCTGTCTGGGGAATAGGGGAGATGAAACGTTTCCCATCACATCTTATAAATGCAGGGGTCTCTTCAGAAGCGCCTCCACTCTTTCATCTTCATCCTTATTAACTTTTTCCCTTTGAGAATTTAATTCTCTTTTCCAGAGCTTAGTTCTCTGCTTTGAAAATTTCCATAGTTTAACTCTGTTCAAGAAAGACCCTTTTCTTCAGGTAATGGCTTTGAACGACCGAAGAACATCCATTCATATAAACTTTTTGGATTTTAAATCCACACCAAGAGTTTTTCCCTTTAACCAAGAACCCATTTTTTAAGTTCTTTAGAAACAGAAAACCATTCAATCTTTAAACAATAGATCTCTTAGGGTTTCTCTGATCTTCAGGGATCGATGGCGATGCCTGTCTTTTCCATGGAATTTAATTCCATCTCAAAGAGCTTTGGCTCTGAAAAATGTCTCTGGGAATTTAATTCTCTTTTTCAAAAGGAATTTAATTCCTATGAAGAACTTAGTTCTTCCCAGAGAACTTCTTGGGGTTTTCTTGCCCTGAATTGTTTCTCTGCAATCAAGAAGAAGAAAGGGTTTGCAATGGTGTTTTCTGGGAATTCAATTCCCTAGCTTCTTTTTGATTTGTTACAGAGTCCAAGATGGATTTCCTTTTGGGGAATGTGTATGGCCATTTGAAATCCACTGTTCATTTATTGAGAATCTTCTTTTTGTCTCATTATAATTGCTTTGTCTCATCATTAGCGAGCCGCCATCTTGATTTTGTGGGACCCATGTGTTTTGTAACCAATGGTCCCATAAAACGAGTCCCCTGTCGCTTTCTTCCACTGTCTTTTTACGTATATACATTTATAAACATATATATATATATACACTGTTGGCTTTGCTTTAACAGTTTCCCTATCTTTTATTTCAGGCACAATGACTTCTGTTCCATACTTCCCTTTCACTCACTCGGAAGCTGCATTTCCTCAGTCACCATCTGACAAAGAAGTAATGGCTATGATCAGGGCTCATGACCCGAATCACACCAACTTGCTTTTGTGGGGGACCTGGTACGGTCACATCATTCGCGGCCGCCGCAGTTTCCTTTGAGAGATGCCGACGGAGCCTACCTATCCATTCCTGCCGATGGATCCTCCACAAACTGCTTTTGCTGTGGAGATGCCAAATTGGACCCCTATGGGACGGCTCGAGCCTTCAACAACTGGTATTCCGAACCATCCGGTCCCGGCTATAGATATTTTGGGGCGCCGCATTTGTCAGGGCGAAGCCCAGCCATGGGGAAAGATTTACAAGATAGGACTTACCCCTCGACACCCCCACGGGCTATCTTCTTTGGGCTCGTTACATCTTATCTGCCCATCGCGCGCGATTGCAGAAGGTTGGGCTTTATCAGGCGATATATGCCTCCCTCTTCCACTACCAATCTCCTCATGTCTGGTGGATTAAGGACTTCTTGAACCAATGGAATCTTCCCACCAACACCTTCCTTCTAGGGGACCGCGAAGTTTCGATTTCCTTGGAAGAATTTCGCGAGATCTCGGGGCTGCCGATCAGGGGGACACTTTATGAGGAATTGCTGCCTCCGGAGTACGTCTTTGAAACCGAGCCTGCAATGCTTGACGACCTGTCTACCGAGAACGCCGTCCGCTACAAGCGCCCGAGTTTGATCAAGACCCTGGGCATTTTTGACAAACTGTTCACAGAGTCAGAGGAGCAGGGCGTCACTTTTAAGAGTTTTATCGCTTGCTTCCTTCGCGAGGGTGTCCTATCGAAGACGGCTCTGAAGTTTGCGAATATTAATGACCCCTTTGGGTTTGGTTTGAACAGGCGGCCGACTAAGGAAGAGGACCTGCCGCAGTACTATATTCCTATTATGTCGGCGGTATCTTTCGAGTTGATTGCAGCCCCCAGCATGGATGAGGAGACTTTCTTTGTAGGCTTCATTAGCGTCTGGCTTAGCTGGTTCGTCATCCTCATGCATCGCCGTTTTATGAAAGCCTCGGTTATCTACCCTGCTCATTGTATCGCTGAGGGGATACGGCTAGCTGTAGGCCTCCCCGCGCTAGCACACCTTTATCATGGGTTAGGCGCCGCGGCTAATACCTTAACTCCAGGTTTGGGCGTGGTAAATTTCTCTCTTCATTACTTCACGTCTTGGATTGAGATGCACGTGTTGGGGGCCTTTGCTGCGCACCAGAGACCCACATTTTATGACGCCTACACTTTTCCGCGACTCATGCGGCTGGTGGGTGCTTTTGCTCCTGACCCGACTCAGTCCGGGGCCATTCGCGTGTTGATCGCTCCCTATGCTAGTACGGGCGGATTGGTATTCGTTGATCGGGTTCTATCTGCTCCCTCAGGACCGGTTCAACAGCTCCACGACTTGTCGAAAGAGGGGGTACCTTCTCTGAAGCCCAGGGAAGCCATGCACCTGTATGCGATCCGACCAGGTTACCTGGTGTTTCGTCAGAACAGTGCGACCCTTTCATGCGGTACAACCCACACCGATTTGCCCGGCAGCTTGGGTATGATCAGGGTGACCCCTTCGAGGCATTTACAGTTGCGCCCGTCCCATCACCTGAAGCTGTTCGTGATGCTGCTCATCACTTCGTGAGGCTGAACACTGGTTCTCGCTTCATGATTCCCGAAGCTGACCATATTCCCCGATGCGTGGGATCCTTTATGGGCTGGTACCTTCATAGGGTCAGTCCGATTATTGCTGAGGAGAAGAGGGTGCTTCTTGGATACAACACTCCTATTCCAGCTCAAGCTACTGGAGTTTTGCCACGACCGCGTGCACCGGTTCGCTTTCCTTTGAGGGACACCAGTGTTGTGCTTATTCCGGGGGCGGCGGAAGTGGACTTCACTCCCACAGCTGGTATGCCACTGGGTACTCGGGCTCAATCGAGGGCTAATAGGGCGCCGGTATCAGTATCATCATCCGCGGCGTCGATAATGGTCGTATCGTCCTCGGCAGCACCGCCAAGCGAGGGCATTGGAGGCGAGGGCGTTGAAGGTGAAGTGGGTCAGCGCCGTGCCAGAGCTCCACGTGGGAGGAAACGGTCGTCTTCGGGGGTCGGTTCTGGATCCAAGCGGCGGAGGAAGACGGCTACTAATCTGCTCGACTCTTTAATAGAGTCTGAGCCTATTCTTCAGGATGAGCCGTTGGCTATGCAAGAATCAGATGGTGGGCTACTCTTCCCGAGTTCATCTGCCGAAGAAGCCGCACAATTGGCTGAGGCTATACGACGTTCGCAAGATGAATCGGAGAATGTAAGAATTCCGAAGAAGCCCTATCCCGCCGTCATCTTTTATGAAGACCCTCCGTGGATCTGGCGACGATTCATAGGCCCCTTGGAAGAATGGGGTGAACGGGCCCTTAAACAGGCTGCTTCGGCCGATGCTGAGGACGCGCTTTCACTGTGGACCGGTGGCCACGAGTCCACCCTCGGACCTCGGCGAGCACACCTCCTTAGGAAGGAGCACCGGCTTGAACAAGTCATACTGGAAGCTCCCTTGCGCATTGGTATGTTCCTGTATTTCTTTGTAATATTTCATATTGCTTGCATACGTATATATGTATCCTTATCTTTGTATGAACTTTGCAGGGACTTCGGCGGCGACGGAGGCTCTGAGTTGTGTTTTGGCCATAGAGTCTGCCGATATCCCCAGTGAAGCACCCATTAGTGTGGAGGGGGTTGATGAAACTGTTGCTCTTGTGATAGAGTCTTCTGCGATGGTTCCTGCTCCCAGAGCACTTGCTCCCTCGGGGGAGGCACCTTTGGAAGTCGCCGTCCCAATGGATCTCCCTGAGGGCGACCCAGAGGCTAGGGTAGAGGTAGTCGAAGCTACCGTCCTTTCGTTGGAGCCTGCAGCGGTAGCCACTGCTCCTTCCTCAGAGGCCGCTACACCAGCCCGCGTCCCCGATGATGTGCCTAAGGTCACGGCGGAGGCCGTTGAAGCTGCTATCCCTCCAGCTCAAAATGGGAGGAGCGTCGAAGGTAACCTTCTATATTTTAAATTAGTAATCTTTCCATTATCTGAACTCTTCTGTCTTTTCAGAATTGCGCGGATTGGCGGCCTCTATTGCTGACTTGTCTCCCAGGCAGTCTTTTCAGCGCCTGTTGGAGATGGCTGCCCCGCAAGCGATACCTCCTCAGCGCATCGTCCTCTCTTCCGGGCACGGTTAGTATTGTCTACCCTCTTTTCACAGCATTGTTACTATTTCATAAAATGACATTGAGGTCTTTTACAGTTATGGAGGCCGACGACGAGGTTGAGATTCTCGAAGAGCCTGGGGAGCCTTCAGGTCCCTCCTGCATGACTGCGGGTAAGTAAAGTCCCAACATTGTACCATTTGTTCGTTTGCTTTCACATTTAGCTGACTGTTTTTAAATCTGAACAGCTCTGCCAGTTCTCACCGCGCTGGAGTCCCGTATTGTCATGCCACCCGGCCCCTATGCTCTGCGTGCCTCGGAATGGATGGCAAAGCTAAGCCTCGCCTCTCTGTCATCCTTAATCGAGGAACTTCGCGCCGGCAGTCTAATCACGGCCGAAGCATTTGCTGCTGAAGCTAACGGCTCTCTTCCTTTTCTTGCCACCTATCATAGTGAAGCAGTGGTGCAAGTCTGGGTTGAGTTTTGTCGGCAGGTGGAGGCTTGCTTCCATGTGCTAGAATGTACACGCTTTTCTTCGGAGGTTGTGGCTGCGAAGGTGAGCTTACGGAATCTGATTGAGTGGTGTGCGGCGAATATGATATCGTGTGAGAAGAGGCTTGGCCGCAAGTTTTCAGAGAGGGAGCTGGCTTCTAAAGCGCTGAGGGAGCTTCAAGCCAACCTTACAGCCAAGGCCAATAAAGCGTATGAACTATGGCGAGTGCTTCAAGAAGCTATCAAGGAGGTGGTAGCCATCGATAAAGCCGCCGTGTTCACTCGTGAAATGGTTGAGGCCCATAAGGCTACTGAGAAGGAGCTTGAAGGCCGGCTTGCCTCATACCAGGCCCAGCAAGCTCAGGCGGAGGCCCGTCTTTTGACGATACTGAATCATGAAGGCGAGGCTCAGCGAAAAAGCGATGAGTTGGCAAATCTGCTAAATCGCCCGCCGACTTGAAGAATTGTATATGTATATATTTTTTTTATTCTTCCTTTGTACATACTCCTGAATGAGAGTACATTTTTTTTCTTTTACGAATTGTACTTTGCATTCATTTTGATTCATGAATAAAAGACATATTTTTCCTCCATGATGGTGTGTCCTTTTTATCAAATGTATTCTGTAGATGGTGTTATCTCGGTTTCTTTGCAGGGCAACGATGGTTTAGGATTCAGGGTTAAGATCTGCCTCCTAAGACTTTTCAACTTTATGAGCCGTGAGGGTCTCATAAAGAATTTTCTCCCTACCGGTCGAGAGGATCCCGTAGGTGTAATTTCTCCTTAAGAATCGTGAGAATTCCTAAGTGTGTTTTCTCTTGAAAGTTGTAAGGATCTCACAAGAGAGTTTGCTCCCATACGAGTCGTGAGGACCCGTAAGCGATGGGTGAGGTTGTCATCATCCGCATTTCACGGAATCAGGAGTTGCTCTGGATGCTTCCCACGGGTTCACTGCCGTGTTCTGCGAGGACCAGGTTCCGCTCTGAACGTTTCCCATGGGGTCAGAATTGACATTATCCGCGCTCCACGTGACCAGGAATTTTGCTCTGGATGCTTCCCACGGGTTCACTGCCATGTTCTGCGAGGACCAGGCTCCGCTCTGGATGCTTCACACGGGGTCATTGCCGTGCTCTGCGAGGACCAGGATCCGCTCTGGACGTTTCCCACGGGGTCAGGATTGACGTAAGCCGCGTTCCAAGTAACCAGGAATTTTTCTCTGAATGCTTCCCACGGGTTCACTGCCGTGTTCTGCGAGGACCAGGCTCCGCTCTGGATGCTTTACACGGGATCATTGCCGTGCTCTGCGAGGACCAGGATCCGCTCTGGACGTTTTCCACGGGGTCAGGATTGATATAAGCCGCGTTCCACGTAGCCAGGAATTTTTCTATGGATGCTTCCCATGGGTTCACTGCCGTATTCTGTGAGGACCAGGCTCCACTCTGGATGCTTCACACGGGGTCATTACCGTGCTCTGCGAGGACCAGGATCCGTTCTGGACGTTTCCCACGGGGTCAGGATTGACATAAGCCGCGTTCCACGTAACCAGGAATTTGCTCCGGATTCTTCCCACGGGTTCACTGCCGTGTTCTGCAAGGACCAGGCTCCGCTCTGGATGCTTCACACGGGGTCATTGTCATGCTCTGCGAGGACCAGGATCCGCTCTGGACGTTTCCCACGGGGTTACGATTGACATAAGCCGCGTTCCACGTAACCAGGAATTTACTCTGGATACTTCCCACGGGTTCACTGCCGTGTTCTGCGAGGACCAGGCTTCGCTCTGAATGCTTCACACGGGGTCATTACCGTGCTCTGCGAGGACCAGGATTCGCTTTGGACGTTTCCCACGGGGTCAGGATTGACATAAGCCGCGTTCCACGTAACCAGGAATTTGCTCTGGATGCTTCCCACGGGTTCACTGCCGTGTTCTGCGAGGACCAACCTCTGCTTTAGATGCTTCACACGGGGTCATTGCCGTGCTCTGTGGGGACCAGGATCCGCTCTGGACGTTTCCCACGGGGTCAGGATTGACATAAGCTGTGTTCCACGTAACCAGGAATTTGCTCTGGATGCTTCTCACGGGTTCACTGCCGTGTTCTGCGAGGACCAACCTCTGCTTTAGATTCTTCACATGGGGTCATTGCCGTGCTCTGTGGGGACCAGGATCCGCTCTGGACGTTTCCCACGGGGTCAGGATTGACATAAGCCGTGTTCCACATAACCAGGAATTTTGCTCTGGATGCTTCCCACGGTTCACTGCCTTGTTCTGCGAGGACCAGGCTGCGCTCTGGATGCTTCACACGAGGTCATTGTCGTGCTCTGCGAGGACCAGGATCCGCTCTGGACGTTTCCCACGGGTCAGGATTGACATAAGCCGCGTTCCACATAACCAGGAGTTTGCTCTAGATGCTTCCCACGGGTTCACTGCCGTATTCTGCGAGGACCAGGCTCTGCTCTGGATGCTTCACACGGGGTCATTGCCGTGCTCTGCGAGGACTGGGATCCGCTCTGGACATTTCCCACGGGGTCAGGATTGACATAAGCCGCGTTTCACGTAACCAGGAATTTTTCTCTGGATGTTTTCCACGGGTTCACTGCCGTGTTCTGCGAGAACTAGGCTCCGCTCTGGATGCTTCACACGGTGTCATTGCCGTGCTCTGCGAGGACCAGGATCCGCTCTGGACGTTTCCCACGGGGTCAGGATTGACATAAGCCGCATTCCACGTAACCAGGAATTTGCTCTGGATGCTTCCCACGGGTTCACTGTCATGTTCTGCGAGGACCAGGCTCCGCTCTGGATGCTTCACACGGGGTCATTGCCGTACTCTGTGAGGACCAGGATCCGCTCTGGACGTTTCCCACGGGGTCAGGATTGACATAAGCCGTGTTCCACGTAACCAGGAATTTGCTCTAGATGCTTCCCACGGGTTCACTGCCGTGTTCTACGAGGACCAGGCTTCGCTCTGGATGCTTCACACGGGGTCATTGCCGTGCTCTGCGAGGACCAGGATTCGCTCTGGACGTTTCCCACGGGGTCAGGATTGATATAAGCCGCGTTCCACGTAACCAGGAATTTGCTCTGGATGCTTCCCACGGGTTCACTGTCGTGTTCTGCGAGGACCAGGCTCTGCTCTAGATGCTTCACACGGGGTCATTGTCATGCTCTGCAAGGACCAGGATCCGCTCTGGACGTTTCTCACGGGGTCAGGATTGACATAAGCCGTGTTCCACGTAACCAGGAATTTTGCTCTGGATGCTTCCCACGGGTTCACTGTCGTGTTCTGTGAGGACCAGGCTCCGCTCTGGATGCTTCATACGGGGTCATTGCCGTGCTCTGTGAGGACCAGGATCCGCTCTGGACGTTTCCCACGGGGTCAGGATTGACATAAGCCGTGTTCCACGTAACCAGGAATTTGCTCTGGATGCTTCCCACTGGTTCACTGCCGTGTTCTGCGAGGACCAGGCTCCACTCTGGATGCTTCACACGGGGTCATTGCCGTGCTCTGCGAGGACCAGGATCCGCTCTGGACGTTTCCCACGGGGTCAGGATTGACATAAGCCGCGTTCCACGTAACCAGGAATTTTGCTCTGGATGCTTCCCATGGGGCCACTGCCGTGTTCTGCGACGACCAGGC
The DNA here is from genome assembly GCA_030015575.1 of Agapanthus africanus. Lineage (NCBI taxonomy): Eukaryota > Viridiplantae > Streptophyta > Magnoliopsida > Asparagales > Amaryllidaceae > Agapanthus > Agapanthus africanus. The sequence goes on from CM057337.1 coordinate 742,121,912, forward strand.
TCTGCTCTGGATGCTTCACACGGGGTCATTGCCGTGCTCTGCGAGGACCAGGATCCGCTCTGGACGTTTCACACGAGGTCAGGGTTGACATAAGCCGCGTTCCATGTAACCAGGAATTGTTGACTTTATCCGTATTTCACGGAGTCGGGGTTTGACTCTCGGTCATCTGTGCACCGCCGAGTCATGGAACTGGGAGTTGTCGTTGTTCTCCTTTGCTTGATGTTGCATCTGTAGTAATGAGACAAATGTTGAGATGATCTCTAGGCTATCTGTGAACCGTTGAGGTTTGGCTTCTTCTTCTGATGAAACCTGGGGGGGGGGGGAAGGTGCGATCGATTCTTTGTTTGCGTCCCTGGATTGTACACTGGGATTGCTGTGATATCACCTGTAGAGCATAAATTTCATCATTTTTTTATTTCTTTCCGCGATGCTCTATCATTTCAGCTTTGCATCGCGAAAGTCGCGATTGCCCAATCATTTCGGCTGTTTTTTTTATTTTTACTCGCTGCTTTTTATTGCGAGTTGCCCAATCATTTCGGTTATTTTGCATACATACATTTTTACTTGCTGATTTTGTTGCAAGTTGCCCCATCATTTCGGCTATTTCGTATGCATGTGTGGCTCGCTAGCTTCTTGCTGCAACCTTGGAATTAGACACCGATTTCGGCATCAGCACCGCTACAACTGGGATATCGCCAGGAGCGAATCATCATTTGCCTCTGTCGATGACGAACAAAGGTGGCTTAGTAAACAGGGTTAAGATCCTATCGACTAAGGCTTTTGACTTCATGAGCCGTAAGGGTCTCATAAAGGTATTTCTCCCTACAGGTCGTGAGGATCTTGTAGGTGCGTTTTCTCCTTAGGAGTCGTGAGGATTACTAAGTGCATGTTCTCCTATAAGTCGTAAGGATCTTACAAGAGTGTTTTCTCCTTATAAGTCGAGAGGACTTACAAGGGCTGTTCACCGTGTAGACATAACCCTAGTCATGGATGGGACTTTATTAGGGAAATGTTTTTTCGCGCCTGTGGATTGTATACAAGGGTCAATACTGAACCGCTTGTAGGGCAGTATCGGAGGTTGTGGGGGCTGCTTAAGAACAGGTTCAGATCCCTGTAGCTTAAAACTTTCAAATCTTATGAGCCGTGAGGGTCTCATAAGAGGATTCTCCTTACGAGTCGTGAGGATTTCGCAAGTGTAATTTCTCCTTAGGAATCGTGAGGATTCCTAAGTGTGTTGCTCCCTTGTGAGTCGTAAGGATCTCACGCAGGTAGTTTCTCCTTACAAAGTCGAGAGGACCTTGCAAGTGTCTTTTTAACGAGATTGCGCCCTTTCGGGTTTTCATAAAACTCGCCGGTAGCCCTGCTGTTTTTACTCACGGAGCCTTTTCGGGTTTTCATCCGTGCCCATTTTGCTTATGGACATACCGTTTTCTTTTTTTTCTCTCTCTTTTTATTCTAACGAGGTTGCGCCCTTTCGGGTTTTAACAAAACTTGCCGGTAGCCCTACTGTTTTTACTCACGGAGCTCTTTCGGGTTTTCATCCGTGCCCATTTTTCTTATGGACATACCGTTTTTTTTTTGTTTTTTTTGTTTTTTTTATTCTTTTTTTTTGTATCAGCTTTGGGATGCTGCAATCCACCGTAGTTTATCGACATCTCGGTCAATGGCTAGTTTTAGGACATTTCGGTCTGTTGTTAGTTTAAGGACGTTTCGGTCCGTTAACCGGTTACTACTTATAGAGTTTGGGCTTAGGAAGATAGAAAGCGGACATAGGCGTCGTCATCTATCATTGACCTAGGCCGTGACTCGTAAGGCATAGTATTTCTTCAGGAAGCGACCGCTTATTGGCCTGAAAGGTCTTTCACCATGCATGTCCATGAGCAGATAGGCCCCACCCTGGTAGACCTTGTCTATGATATACGAGCCTTCATAGTTCGGCTCGAATTTCTCTCGTTTGGCGTGATTAGGGATTATAGGTCTTTTGACCACTAGCACGAGTTCGCCCTGGCGGAATGTCCTTGGCCTAGTCAATCTTTCATATGAGCGCGTCATCTTTGCTTTATAAGCCTCCAGATTTTGTTGCGCTATGAGCCGGGTTTCATCAAGGGCATCAAGTTCCTCAAGCCGAAGGTGAGCATTCTCTTCTTCCGTTAGCTCGTAATGAACTGCCACTCGTAAAGAGGGCTGCTCTATCTCGAGTGGGAGTACCGCTTCTGTACCGAATACCAGAGCGTACGACGTTGTGTTTGTGGCCGTTTTGAACGTAGTTCGATACGCCCAAAGAGCTTCATGTAGTCTCTCGTGCCAGTCCTTCTTATTTCGGGACACCATCTTTTTCACGATCTTTGTCAAGGTCTTGTTAAAAGCCTCAGCTAGACCGTTAGCTTGGGGATTATAGACTGAGGAGTATCTCTAGTCTATGTTGTGTTGTTGTGCGAAGCGGCTGATCTTGTGGCTTCTGTAGGCCGGCCCGTTATCGGAGATAATCCATCGCGGAGTGCCAAACCGATAAATGACGTGTGTCTTGAAGAAATGGAGGATATTCTCCATCTTCACTTCCCTCAGCGGTACTGCTTCTGCCCATTTGGAGAAGTAATCAGTTGTCGCCAAAATGAATTGATGTCCTCTGGACGATGCTGGCTGAATGGGGCCGATTATGTCAGTTCCCCACATTTCGAACGGACAGCCAGCCACCGTCGAATGTAGTGGATTCGGATGCTGATGGATAAAATCCCCGTGGATCTGGCATGCGTGGCACTGCTTCGCGTATTCGAGACAGTCCTGGATCATCGTGGGCCAATAATAACCCATCCGTTTGATCTTCAGTTTTATCTTCGGGCCGGCTTGGTGAGAACCGCAGAGTCCGTCGTGAATTTCTTGGAAGACTCTTTTTGCTTCTTCAGGTCCCAGACATCTTAACCACAGAAAATCAAACGACCTCTTGTACAGAGTATCGTTGACGAATGCGAAAGACAGGGCTCGCTTCATGAGCTGATGTTTTGAGGACGCATCTTCAGGTGTTCGACGGGATTTGAAGTAGTCTATAAAGACTTCCCTCCAATCCTCAACCTTTTCTTGGTCTTTTACTTGTAGAGCCATTTTCTCGGTCGCTCCCTTTTCCTCGGATGATTCTGGGGATATTTCTGCCGGTGCAAGAACCCGACGGCTTTGTATCACGATTCTTACGTCATCGAGGTTCTCATCGGCCAATTCTTTAGCAAGCTTGGCTAATGCATCTGCCTTGCTATTTTTCGCACGCGGTATGCTTTCCAAGGTGGAGGAAGGTATTTGAGTCAGTAGTTGCTGTACTCTCTCGCCGTACTTCACCAACTCTGGCTTGCACGTTTGGTAGTCGCCGTTTATTTGACTAACGACCAGTTGGGAGTCTCCGTATATGAGGAGGTTTTCAATTCCCATGTCGATAGCGATCTCAAGACCTGCTATCAAAGCTTCATACCCGGCTTCATTGTTTGTCCTCGGCTCTGTCAAGGAGAAGGCAAAGCGCATTATCCCTCCTTGTGGAGTCACGAAGATGAGGCCTACCCCTGATTTGATTATGGGGGTGCTTTGTTTGCGCTTCTTCATGGAGGATGCTCCATCGAAGTAAAGTTCCCACCGGGTATCACCTCCGTCGATCGTGTCAAACGCATGTTCGTCTGGAAGTTCACAATTTAAAGGAGAATCGGCAGGTATCGGATGCTCAGCGAGGAAGTCGGCGATGGCCTGGCCTTTCACTGCCTTAAGAGGCTGATAAGTTATTGAGAACTCCATCAAAAGCAGGGCCCATTTAGTGAGCCGCCCCGTCAATATGGCCTTTGATATCAAATACTTGAGAGGATCCACCTTCGATATGAGGCGGACTTCATGCGCCGACGCATAGTGCCTGAGCTTCGTTATCGCGAAGATCAATGCCAGGCAGTGCTTTTCGATGGGAGAATAATTGCTTTCTGTCCCAAGGAGAACTCGACTCAAATAGTAGAGGGCTCTCTCCTTCCCTTGGTCGTTCTCTTGTGCCCATAATGCGCCTAGCGAACCTTCAAGGATGGTTGTATACAGAATAAGAGGTTTTCCCTTGACCGGAGCGGCCAGTACTGGCGGATTCTGCAGGTACTGCTTGATTTCGTCCAGCACGCTTTGGCATTTGCGATCCCAGACGAAAGGGGTTCCCTTCTTTATTAGGTGACTGTAAGGACGGCACTTGCCTGAGAGATTGGCTATAAATCGCCGGATATACGCGAGCTTCCCTTGGAGAGACCGCAATTGCTTAAGAGTCTTTGGCGGGGGCATTTCCATAATCGCCTTGATTTTTGACGGATCTATCTTGATTCCTCGGTGTCGGACGATGAATCCTAGGAACTTGCCCGGGGAAACTTCGAACGCGCATTTGAGAGGGTTCATCTTTAAGTTGTATTGCCGAAGGCGTTGAAATACGATCTTCAGATGCTCTAAATTTTCCTCGTATGATTTGCTTTTCACCACGAGGTCGTCGATATAGCATTCGACGATCTCATGTATGAGGTCATCGAAGATCTTCATCATGGCCCTCTGATAGGTGGCACCGGCGTTCTTTAGACCGAAAGGCATCACATTGTAGCAGAATATACCCAAAGGGGTCCGGAAGGCGGTATGCTTCTGGTCTTCGGGATGCATCTTTATCTGATTGTATCCTGACGAGCCGTCCATGAAGGAGGAAACTTCATGAGTGGACGTATTGTCTATCATCAGCTCAGTGACTGATACTGGGAAGTCATCCTTTGGGCAGGCTTTATTGAGATCCCGAAAGTCTACAAATATGCGCACCGTCCCATTTTTCTTCATTACCTGGACAATGTTGGCGATCTAATCAGGATATTAAACCTCTTGGATAAAACCGGAGTCGATTAGTTTCTTGACCTCGGCATTGATGCTCATCTCAAGCTCGAGTCGCATTCTTCTTGGTGCTTGTTTGACCGGTTTGACGTATGGAGATATTGCCAATTTGTGGACAGCAATCTCTGGATCTAATCCTGGCATCTCGGAATAGTTCCATGCGAAGCAATCTTTATGCTGCATAAGCACGTCTTTTAGTGCAGTCACCTTTTCTTCAGACAGCAGCTCACTGACGAATGTCGGTCGCGGGTCACTCGTCGTCCCCAAATCAATTTTCTTGAGGTTATCTGCAGTAGTATGTATTCCATCTTCCAGCTCTTTTGGCGCCGGTGGAAACTCTGAGATCACCTCGTCATCATCATTTTTGGGGCACCAAGGGAGGTCATCCATATTCTTGGGCTCTTCTTCTGGTAGCGTTATCATATGACAAGTACGGGCTCGCTTCCAAGACCGATGTTGATCTGGTTCTACTCTCGCTGTATGCGCGGCTTTTGGTTCGTACTTCTGCGGCGGATTTATCCTCCAACTGCTGGATAAAGCGAACTTGCTGAGCTGATATTGGTCTTCGACCCAGTTCTTGAAGGTGAAGCAGTCTTCGATAGGATGTCCTATTGCTTGGTGGTAGGAGCAATAATCTGGGTGATTGACTTCGCCTGCTTGATTGGGGTGCTTGGACTCCGGAAGTGTAATCATTTGATGTTTTATGGCAAGATCAAGTATCTTCTGTGTTTTGTCCTGGGGAAAAGAGTATGCTCGACCCATCTTCTTTATAAGAGACGAATCCGGATTGCTCGATTCCCGATCGCGTGACTTCTTGGTCCCGCTTTGTCGCTGTCGAACACCTTTCCCGCTCCTTGATTTATTTTTGCCTCTGCGTCGGGCCTTTTGTATGATGGGCTGGCGTCGAAGAGCATTCTCATTCTCCGTGGCCTGTTGAAGGAGGCATTGCGTCCTGGCTTTTTCGTAAATAGCCATCTCACGGTTGTGGTCATCCCGGATTTTCTGACCCACTTCCCTTACTAGCTTGTCCATTTGTTCTTCAAACGATGGACTCGACATTTTGATGACAGGACCTTGTTTTGGTTCAGGATCGGCGTCTCTTAGCAGAGTGTCTTCTTCTTCATCGAAGTCATGTATGACGTAGCTACCATGGACTCGCTCCCGTTTTCTGGATTGAACATATCCAAGCCCGATCGTTTTCATTCTCCCATTAGGCAACTTGCGCTGAGTTTCAGGGACATCCCAAATCCTGTTGTAGAATCGAGCTTGTCGAGTAGTCTGTCTGAAGGGTACTCCTTGACGCTTTAATAGCCTTTTCAAACCTTCCGTGTAATATCTAGGCAGACGAATGGGATGGAGCCTGTCAAGTGTAGAATCCGCGCCATGCCAAATTTCTTTTTTCACTTTGGTTTCCCCGGATCGGTAGAATAGGATCGCCTCTTCACCCTTTCGCCTGGGAGGGACGTAAAATGTTTGCAGTTCTTGCACACTATAAGTTTTAAGTGCATCGAGCTCTTTGTAATGCTCTTGTGGAACCATAGTGATTTGCAAACTCTGATCGTCGCCAGCGAAGGCTTGTATCGATGGCCGAGCGGAAAATATAGCGTTAACCTCGTCTTCCGAGTCGCTGCCGAAAATCAACATAGGGGCAGACGGTCCCGGGTTGTTGCGTTGAGGCGGACCTGAATAAACTATCTCTTCTTCCTCCTCAGTATCACTCCCGAAGACTGGAATAGTGATGATAGCTTTGTTCTTCGGTTTATGGCATCTTTCTGTGTCCTCAAAATCTGGTAAGAAGTATTTTGCATCCTCGTACTTTCGGACTTCATTCATGGAGAATGGGTTCAACTCCCCCGTCACAGTGTACTCGAGATCATGTTTGAAATACTTCATACACTGGTGTTGTGTAGAAGGGATGATGCTGTACTCGTGTAACCAAGGCCGGACGAACAAAGCATTGTAGCAAGTCTTGGCATCAATGATGTGAAATTTAATATCCGTGGCAAGTAGCCCGAAGCACAGCGTCAGTATCACAGACCCGAGAGTCCATGATGACTGGGAGTCGAAACCGGAGATGGTGATCTTATCACGAGCGAGGTGCTGAACGCTCATGCACATTTCCTTCAACACTCGCACGTTGAGGAGGTTAACGGAAGACCCATTATCAACCAAGATTTTGCCTATCTTGATATCGTGACAGTATCCGGAGACATAAAGGGGACGGTTGTGCTCACACCTCCCGAGGAGGAGATCTTCATCGCCGAAGGTGATATCGGCTGTGTGCACTTCTTCCAGCTCGTCCTTCATCTTTTCTTCGGCGAGGAAAGCTTGGAATTGCTCGGGCTCCTGCAGCGCCTTGATCAAAGAATCTCTTGCTTCTTTTGATAGCAGAAGGGCGTCGAGAATGCCGAGCTGCGATGGTAACTTTCTTAAGTGTGCCAGAATGTTGTAGTCCACCTAACTTTTCTTTGGCGGGTCCTTGGCTGTCAGCTCTTTGACGACTTGGTCATCTAGGGCGATATCCTCAGGGACTTTTTCTTTTCCCTTATCTTTTCTATTCGTGGGTCCGAGATTCTTTTTGGGCAACGTACGATTGCGCAGCTGAATATTTTCACAGGTCTTTGGTTCTTCCTCTTTTCCCGAAGTGGATTCTTTGAAGAGAGGGACAAGAGTCATTTCTTCGTCGGAGTCTCTCCCGAAGGTGAGAACTTACGATTCCCTGGCGTTAACCATGCGACAGTTGCCGGTAGTTCTTCTAAGCTCCTCGATCGTACTTTTTCGCTCCCGACGAGTTTTGCGTTTCATCCGCTTAAAATGTTGCTGGTGAGCAACATATCCCTGCCACCATCTTTTAAAAGCGTTGCACTCTTCAGTAGGGTGCGCAATCTTTTGATGATATAAGCAGTAGCTAGGATGCATTTCTGCTTCACCAAGAATATTTCCTTCGGAGGGTGGCAGCTTCATTCCCATTGATATGGCTTTGGCGAACCTCTTCCTCATCTTGAACCTGCTTGTATTCGCGGCGGATGTGCTTTGATTTGGTGGGAGCGTTGCAACCCTTTCTTCCAGTCTCCGGTGTTTGGCCTTTCAAATATGGCCATCTCACGCTCCCGATTAGCTTTACTTTTCAGAAGAGCTTCATTTAGGAATGCGTCGATCATTTCGTCTGATGGCCCTAGAAGTTTTGGCTTAGGATCTGCCCCCAGTTTCTCTGTGTAAGGAGCTTCTTCATCGTTTATCGACGAGTGAGAGATCACATGGCAACTTGCTACGTAATCTTCAGATTCATCCGACGAGTTTTCTCCATCATCTCCGTCTTCAAGGACGTGACTGAGAAATTCTTGGAGAGTGATTGGAGTCTGTGCCTTCTGGTTATACTCCTCTAGCGCGTCAATCTATTTTTGCAGGTCCGTGCGCTTGTCACTAGGCTTCACGGGCCTTTTGGTCTTCTTTTTCTTTTTCGAAGACTTTGATGGCTGGGTGTGAGCGCTTTGGCTATCGCCACCAATCTTTGGAGTTGGGCGCGGCCTCAGCATCCCCTCGATAATCTCAAGTTCTAATGGATTCTTCCACCTGATCACCGGGCATGTCTGGAGATCGTTCAGCATTCTTTTGGTTTTGGCTGAAAGAGCGACCTCCCATGGAGCTTCTTCAACAAAAGAGCATGATGCCCTCGGTGTGTCCGTCTTCTTAGGAGTGTGTGGTTATGGTGGGCTTACTTTCCACTTCTCAGACAACGCAAACTTACCTTGTTGGTACTGATCCTCGATCCATCCCTTAAAGACGAAATAATTTTCGATTGGATGGCTTACCGTTTGGTGGTAAGGGCAATAATTGGGACTATTATCCTCGTCGGGTTGCAGTGGTCGCTTAGGATTTGGCAAATTGATGAGCCTGTTGCGCATCGCCAGTTCGAACAGTCTCTTCGTTTTGTCCCGAGGGAACAAATAAGGACGCTTCATTTTCTCATTATAACAGCGCCATCTCTCTTCCAGTTGATCCGTTAGTTTTGGGGCACTGGGCTGTTGTTGGGTATTTGCAACGAAGGTCGCCTTCCCTTTACCCTTCTCGTTCCGCGGCTCCGGCTTCGGAGGAGACGGTCTATGATCCATCTGGTTCATCTGGGCTAGCTTGTCGATTAAAGCTTAGAACGTGGTCGGTTTGAAGAACATCATGAATTGTGAGATAGTTGCATAAGGGTCTAGGGTGCCCACGAACATGCCCACCGCTGGTGCTTCTTCGATGCGCTGTTCGCATTTCGACCACAGATTCTTCCATCGGATTGCGTATTGAACCCACGTCTCGCCTGGCTTCACCCTGGCATTGATCAATGCCGTTATTGGGGTGCGTTCACTAGCACTCGCGAATCGCTGGGTGAATAACAACTCCATTTCTGCGAAAGTCTTGACAGAGTCGTTTGGAAGTTCGGAGTACCACTCAAATGCCGTCTCCGACAAGCTGCCGACGAATTGGCGGAGTAAAAGCTTATCATCACCACCGGTGTTTCCATAAAGAGCCCTGAACTGAGCGACATGTTGATGGGGATTGCATGTCCCCTTGTACACATGGAATTTGGGGATTGTGTATCCAGGCGGGTACTTTATTTGGTCATACCAACCTGGATATGGTCGCACAGTTTTAACGACTTGACCAGCCGCTTCATTTGCCTGGTGAGCTCGTATTTGTTGAGCAATATAGTCATCCAGAGCGGCCTTGGAAATAGTTTCCTCTTTGGCTGCTGAAAGAGCCGGGGGAGGATTCAACGTCTCCCCTCTGTCGTCGTCAATAATGATCGGAGGGTCTTCAGCTGGGGGATCCGGCTGTAACATCATCCCGACCATGTCTTGGAAGAGAAGCGCCATTCGTTTTATGTTGGCAGCCTGTTCTGCAGCTTCTTTGTCCTTCTTTTCGAGGACTCTGCGTAGGAAGTCAGCATCGGTTTCTTGTTAGTGACGCTGCTCCGATGATGCTTCCGGGCTTTCTTTTGGTCCGGTGAGTGTGGCCATTGCAGTCAGTATCTCCTGAAGTTTCTGCTGTTGTTGTTCCTGAACCCTTGTTATTGATCAGGTAAGCGGTCGGTGGCCCGTCGAAGTGCGGCTTTCCTCTTTTCCGAAGCCATGTAAACAGTATGCACCGTTATGCCCCCAGACTTGGGGCGTTTGGGCTCAGCGTCTTTGTGATCTGCCGTAGTCACAGAGGCTTTCTCTGGCCTCCTTCTCTTTTGAGTGGGTGATGTTGAGGGGGCCGTTGCAGCGGGCACCCAGGTGGTTGTATTTCTTCGTGGCTTGCCAGGACGGTTCTCTTCCTGTTGGACCTTCAGCTTCTTCTATCGACGGGGATAGTCTTGATCAATCACCGACTCTCGGATCCGCCGCCAGACTTTGTAAACTTTGGAGGACAGCCGTTGAGGGGGCTGATCTGGCTTTATTTCTGTAACATTCTCCACCAGTGGAGGAGATCTTTTCAGTACGGCGGTAGGAGAGTTCCTGTGCACCTTGTTCAGCAGTTCAAAGCCGTTCCCGGTTGGAACAGCAGCATTGACTTCCACCGTTGGGGCTGGTGGAGTTAGCCCAGAGGGGGAGTTGCCCCCAGCTTTCCTTACTCGGCGCCAGTGGCGACGTCGAGTGTGTCGAGCCGTCGGGATTGGTTCAACTATGGGGATGGCTTTATCGTGCTCCCTGTTCTGGTGAGGCGCTGCTGGTACCAGCCTCTTGAAGACTGACGTCCGCTGAGCAGCAGTATCCAATCTGTCAAAGACAGACTTTTGAGCATGAACGAGGGCCGGTGTTGGAGCCGGAACAGTCATTCTTGTAAAGACCGACCCTTTGGCAAGAGAAGTCTCCTTGACAACTTCGGGAGTAGGGATGGTTACTCTTTTCGAAATAACCTTTTCTTGAATTGCAGGCTTCATCATGAGCCCACAGGAACTTTGGCCCAATCTGGCGAAGACCGAGGCGCTGGAGTTGGACGACCCGTTGAGAGGGGCCGCAGTAGTTGTAAGCCGATCAAAGACCGACTTCTTGGAAGCTTCTGGTGTTGGTATAGGAGCGCTGAAGCTCATTGGCGGGAGCATGGTTCCGAAAAACAATCCAGTGGTGGCCTGAGTGACATGTTCCATCGGAATCGTGAACATGGAAACCGCTTGGGGCCCGTAAGCTATGCCTCCAGATGAGGCGGAACGTGCATTGCAGTTGCAGCTGGAACACTTCACGCAAGTGGACGCCATTGATCCTTCGCTTTCTGCACCAAGCAAAACGCCAAATCTCAGTACCACGAACCCAAGGGCAACCATTAGCAAACCGCGATTCGTTCGCGAACACGACATACGGAGTGTGGAGTGGAAAGAGGAAAAGGTCCAACCGGGCATGCCAGAATCTGTTCCCCACCGAAAGACGCGACAAAGACGCGACCGCGTAGGTTCATCTTGCCTGAATTTCGGGGCAGATGCTAATTGGTGCTATCCGTCCACCTCTCTGAAGATGCCAAGTTGATTTATGGCACCATGTATCGAAGGTTTAAACGGATGCGGCCGATGTAGCAGACTTCGTCAGATTCCCCCTCGTTCGAGGGGTTTTTGATTGTGGGGACGCTCTTCCCTACAGGCGCAAGCCCCTGCAGTTAATTACGCTACCGTATCGCGGTAACAACTTTCTCCTTCTCCAGATGGTCACTTCGTGTCGTGGGTGTTTGTTTTGTGTTTGGTTGCCCGTGGATTGCATACGGAGACTAATTTATGTTGTCGTCCGTAGGGCGTGGACTAGTCTAAATCTGTATCTTTCTTAGATTTGGGTTTGGAGGGTTGGGTTTAAGGATACGTTAGCCTCATTTGAGACTAAGATCAACTTAAACGTTTGTTAAGGATACGTTAGTCTCATTTTAGACTAAGATCAACTTAACGGGATCGGTTAGGTCCGACAAGAGAGCAATTGGGCTCTATTGTTTAGTTTAGGGACACTGCGGTCGATTACCAGTTTAAGGACATGGTGGTCCATTGTTAGTTTAAGGACATCTCGGTCCATTGTTAGTTTAAAGACATCGCGGTCGAGGTTAAGGACATCATAGTCCGTGAGTTTAAGGACCCCACAGTCCGATGTTAGTTTGAAGACATCACGGTCGAGGTTAATGACATCATAGTCCATGGGTTTAAGGACCCCACAGTCCAATGTTAGTTTAAAGACACTACGGTCGAGGTTAAGGACATCATAGTCCATGAGTTTAAGGACCCCACAGTCCGTAGTTTAGAGACGTCATAGTCTATAAAATGTGTGGTTGTCGGGACCCGTCACCTCTTTGAAGACGTTGAGGAATTACAACGACAAATATCAAAGGAGTGAAGAGATGTACCCTTGAACCAGAGTTGATTGGGTGATCTGTAGTCCAATTTGGAACTAAGATCCATTAGTTAGATTATGAGCACATTGGCTCAGTTAAGTCTGAATTGAGGACTTATGGCCAATTTGGGCCAAGTCCAATTAAGTTTGAAATATTGGCCCTTTGGACCATAAGACATTTGTTTGGGTTCAGCCCCTCATCATTCAGCAATGCTAAACAAGAATTTGAGGGCTCTGATAACTTTTTATCTTTGAATGGGCATTAAACATTATAGATCTGAATTTTACTCAATTTTGAGCTTCAGTTGAAGGGGAGGCTTTTGCCTCTGGAAAATTAGCCAATTTGGCTAGAAATAGTGTTAAACATTAGAGAACAACAGTGTTAAACACTGGAAATGAAACTCTTAAATTAGTGTTAAACACTAAAAGACATCAGTGTTAAACACTGGAAATAAAACTTTCAGATTAGTGTTAAACACTAGAGGACAACAGTGTTAAACAATGGAAATAAAACCTTTAAATTAGTGTTAAACACTAAATAGGGATGGGTCACGTGAGGACACCCAAAGGTGGGGCCAGATCCCTTTAATTTTTTTTTTGCAAACAAGTGTTAAACACTTTTTAACTTTCTGGCCACCACGTGTTGGCACGTGATGGAGCTTTATGCACTGATTATTAAAGCATTTATCAAGGGGTCTCGTGTAACACGTGAGAGCGCCCAAATTAAAATCTGTCTTTGCTTTTATTCTCGTCGTTTAGGAGGTCACGTGGGAACACGTAAGGCATTGCCTCAAAGTTAATTTTTTCTAATTTTGGAGGATCTGTTCAAGGGTCACGTGGGGACACGTGACCTAACTTTTTGCATGCATGGAGATTTTTCAAGTCTCTTAGAAATTAAATTCTCTGTAGGGTTAAACCCTAATTATGGTTTTAGAGGAATTAAATTCCTATGTATGTGAAAGATTTAAATTCTTATGTAGGGTTAAACCCTAATTTCTTTTAGGGGGAATTAAATTCCCATATATGTAAAAGAATTAAATTCTTATATAGGGTGAAACCCTAATTTCATTTTAGGAGGAATTAAATTCCTGTGAATTTTAGGAGAGTTGAATTCTCATATAGGGTTAAACCCTAGCTTATCTTAAAGGAATTAAATTCCTATAAATTTGGGAGAATTAAATTCTCATATAGGGTTAAACCCTAATTTTATTTTTTGAGGAATTAAATTCCTGTGAATTTGGGAGAATTAGATTCTCTAAACTCAGTTCTCCCTCTAAGTTTTGGATCTGCATGGCATAATCTCAACCCGATGAGAATTAAATTCTCAAACTATGGGGAGATTTGCTTCTACATATCTTCAACCAGAGGAAGAACTAAGTTCTTTTGCATAAGAGTTAAACTCTTAGATTTGAGAATTAAATTCTCTTTTTTGAAGTTCTGATCCCTTTCCTCTTTCTCACCTAGGGTTTTCTTTCTTGAGAATTAAATTCTCCTTTCTTTTCTCTCTGCTATTTGCCTTCAGAAATTTCAAGATCTCAAAATTCTATATCCCCAAAATTCTCCCCTTGGCTCCTATTTATAGGAGAAGGAAAAGAATCAATTTGTTTAGTAGATCTTTCATTGAAAGATTTTGTTTGTTTTCATAACTAATATGATCCTTTAGATCACTGAGTGAATTTTATTCACCATTGGATTTTCAATCCAAAAGATATTCTGTTTGTTATTTTTGGTGAAATTTAGGGAAATCTTTCCTTGTCTAAATCTTTCTATAAATTGGTGATTTTTAATCACCCTTAGATTTTTAATCCAACGGTTCCCCATAATCTTTTTTTTGTTTGGAGAGATTTGGAGAAATTCTTTCCCAGTTAGGGTCTTTGATTTTCCTTAATTAGAATCTAATTCTATCAATTTATAACGCTTTCAAAGCCTATCACGTGTTGGCACGTGACCCCTCCTCATTCAGAATTTTAATTCTGTCTTATGATTGGGCTAAAGACCATCACGTGTCAGCACGTGACCCTTGGTCACGTGTGAGCACGTGACGCCCCGTTGGAGTCTTTCTTTAACCGTTTGTTTACATTTGTGTTTTATTAGAATTTAACTATCACGTGTCAACACGTGACCCTTGGTCACGTGTGAGCACGTGATACCTCATTGGAGTCTTTCTTTAACCGTTTGTTTACACTTGTGTTTTATCAGTTTAACTATCATGTGTCCACACGTGACCCTTGGTCACGTGTGCGCACGTGATACCTCATTGGAGTCTTTCTTTAACCGTTTGTTTACACTTGTGTTTGATTAGAATTTAATTCTATAAAAGAGATCACGTGTCAACACGTGACCCTTGGTCACATGTGAACACGTGATACCTCATTGAGGTAATTCCTGATTTTTAATCAGGGAACAAGCACCAATTAGCATCTGCCCCAAATCTCAGGCAAGACGGACCCGCGCGGTCGCGTCTCCGTGTTCGGCGGGGAACAACTACATATATGAGATATATGATAGTGGTATAATGCCGTTACTTTTATTTATTTTAAAAATGCCCGAGTCAAAGATTGGTATTTATATGCAACTCATAGTGATGATACTCACAAATGGGAATTCCCCAGATCACGATACGTAGCGGATGATGTGTTCCGGGGGCTATGGAGCTGGAATGAGCCTGATGCATTGGAGGCGTTCCTTGGCACCTCGCCTCCGAGGTTGCATCCGGCCTTTTGGAGACCTCCCGGAAATACTTTCCATATTCGCCTTGCAATGAGTCATCAGCTCACTTTCGAGCAATCCTACAACCGAGCTTCCTCGGCCTCCTTACTCGTCTCCGAGCTGTTGCAAGGTCTGAGCTTCCTCGGCCTCCCGGCTCGTCTCCGAGCCATCTGACAGGCCGAGCTTCCTCGGCTTCCCCGATCAACCAAGAGCGCGGAGCCCAAGCGCCTCCGCAACGGCTCCACATATCTCGCTAAAGAGAGATATCCGCCGCCCCATGTTCCGCGTCCCATGCAGGCGCGTTCCCCCGTTAATGAGCGGATCCCGTTATCAACGTGAGCGTAACGAGGGGGCATAAATGACGGCGAGAATCTCGCGCAGGCTCACTCCACGCGACCGCTATATAAACCCCTCTTTCAGACAACTCAGGTAACTGGAATTCATCCCAATACGCCGCTGATCTGCTTTTATTCCACGGTACTAACTTGATCGTCGGAGGGTCCTACGGTAGTCACCCACCCGGGGACTTCCTTTGCAGATAGCTCGGCGTCGATACCAACCCATTGAGATCCACACACCTAACCCTCAAATCAAATCTCAGCCGCACAAAACCGCTCGCACCAGATCGACAGAGGACAACATCTGAGGGAGATCATAACCTCCATTAGTTGGCGCCGTCGGTAGGAAACGCTTCAGAAACTTCTCCACCCATAAAGTTGATCTTCTGCCCTCAACCCGATAGAGAGAGACAACCGTAATGATCCCAATACGAACCATCCCACCCTCCATAACGGAGGTGGGAGCGGTTCTACTCTCCCTCCTAACTTCATCGGCGCCTTATCTGCTCGGATCGACAGACTCACAGCTATGGTGGATGCGCTCGTCCGCATTCAAGCTGCGGGTCCTACCCATCAAGCCGCAGTTCCCTATTCCCGGGATACCGACTCCCGCAGAAGGACAGAGGGGCACGCCCAGGCCCTTGATCTCGTTCAAGCTCATCCCAGCATCACTGAACGCCGGCATGCCGAATCTGGCAACCACGACCCGCATGCGGTGAATGATTCCATGACCCGCTGGGCGCCGGACAGCTCCATACCCCAATCTCACGGAAGACCGGGCCGTCGCTCCGACGCCCGCCGCGCGCTCACTCCCCCAGAGGAGGTGTCGGTCAATTTGCCTGCTTCTAGGCACGACCGGCGCCCCCACCCTCATCGAGGATGCACGAACGGCGAACGTCGGGACTACTCAAAAAGGGCCTCGCCCGGGAATTTATGAAATGCGATAAAGCGGAATCGAAGCCGCACCCTCATGCAGTCCCGGAGCGGGGATAGCCGCCACTCTGACTGTGTGGAATCCTCGGGGTACCCCCACCGGATCAAAGCCCTCAAAAAGGAAATTGAAGGCATATGACAGGATGACCATATGTCCGGCGAAGAGGCTAAGTACTCCGCTGATTCGCTTACAAAGCCCTTTATAAAAAGGCTACTAGTCGAGCGCGTCTCGTTCAGGAACAAGCCGTCTAAAGTGGCCCTCTTCGACAGGAAGTCTGACCCAAAGGACCACTTAGACACATTTACGGCGGGCATGGGCTTTCAAGATAACTCTGACGCGACTCAATGCCGAGCTTTTCCCACTACCCTAATCCGTGATGGCCGGGACTGGTTCCGAGGGCTTGCGCCGCGCTCCATCTCGACCTTCGACAAGCTGGCTACCCAATTCCTCGGTCATTTCGTCGGAAATCGATGACAGAAGAAGACGTTCAATTACCTGTTCACCGTCAAGAGCGGAGACAAGGAATCCTTCAAAAGGTATGTCACCCGCTTCTACAATGCCCTTCTGGAGGTTCCTGAGCACCACGACGAAACACTTATCACCGCGCTAAGGTCGGGTCTTAGGCACAAAGAGTGGCTCCGCTCTTTTGCATTGGCTCAACCTAAGACCATGGCCGAAGTGAAGGCATGGACCGAGAAGAGATTCAACTAGAGTCAGAGGCGAACTCCAACCTGCCCCGAGGCGACCAAGCAGACCGGAAAAAGAGGGACATGGAAGAGAAAAGGAAAGTCGATCGCCCGAAACCTTATTCCCCGAGGTTCCAGGAGTACACCCCTCTGAACATTTCCCAGACCGAGTTGCTGAAGGAAACTAAGGGCGAGAGGTTTTTTAAGTTCCCGCCAGCCACCCAAAGAATGGGCAAGCGTCTCCGCGGCCCGTACTGTGCCTATCACAGGTCGCAGGGCCATCCAACTGAAAGCTGCAAACAGCTCCATGACTACATAGAGGAGTTGATCCGCTCCGGCCACCTGGCGAAATACCTACGAGACAAGCGGCAGGCGGAGCGGGAGCAAAAGGACCAAACCCCTCCCGGGGAATTAACGATCGGGCAAATTATGGTCGTTACCGAGGATCCAGCTCGAAAAAGTGGGGGGAGCCACCGTCTCCTACCAGTCGAGGAAGTAAACGATCTGCCCCACAAGAAATGCAGGAAGGATGATCCAATCATACTCACCGACGAAGACCTTCACGGCATATCACTTCCTCATAATGACCCCCTTATGATAGCGACCCGAGTCCAACGTTACGAGGTCCAGAGAATATTGATCAATTCTGAGAGCTCGGCGGACATCATGTTCTACGACTGTTTCCGGCGTATGGGGTTGGGTTCATCCGACCTTCAACCGGCCTCCCATGTCCTCTCCGAGTTCACCAATCATTCCGTCCCAGAAGAAGGATCGGTCGCCCTCCTTCTCAACATTGGGGATGCAGGAAAGACGCGGACCATACTGGTGAACTTCCTTGTTGCTAAAGTCCCATCGTCCTATAACATTCTCCTGAGACGTCCTACCCTGAACGCCCTCCGGGCTCAGATCTCGACCTATCACTTCGCGCTAAATTTCCTTTTGGATCAAGGGGGATAGGCCGAGTCTATGGGGACCGGCAAACCGCCAAGATTTGCCTCGCCTCGACGGGCCTCACCGGAGAGCAGGGCAGCGATTTTGGAGACACGCATGACTTCCAGGAATCTTTAAATACACGCGACGACCAAAAGGAAGTTCATGGTGCCCTGGTGGAAGCGTTGACGGAAGTCCCCCTCGTAGAGGGGAACGATAGCCGGACAGTCCAGATCGGCTCACTCTTAACATGGGACCACCGTGAAGGCCCGATCTAGTTCCTCCGAGATAACTCGGACGTATTCGCTTTGGCACCAGCGGACATGCTCGGAATCGACCCGGAAGTAATCTCCCACAAGCTCGGGGTCGACCCGAAGGCCCGACCTATCCGACAGAAGAAGAGAACTTTTGCGCCGGTTAAACAAAAAGCGATAGAAGACGAGGTGGATTGATTGCTCGCCTCCAACTTCATCAGGAACCTGGACTACTCGGATTGGCTGGAAAACGTGGTCATGGTCAAGAAGGCAAACGGGAAATGGCGCATGTGTGTCGATTTCACGGACTTGAGCAAGGTTTGCCCCAAAGTCAACTATCTGCTTCCTCGGATAGACCGGCTAGTGGACAGTTCGACCGGCTACCAACTTCTGAGATTTATGGACGCTTTCTCCGGTTACAATCAGATCCGGATGAACCCAGCCGATAAACAACTTACCGCCTTCACTACTGATCGGGGGTCTACTGCTACAAAGTGATTCCCTTCGGACTCAAGAACGCCGGGGCCACATACTAGTGGCTTGTCAACAAGCTGTTCAAACCGCAGATTGGTAGAAACATGGAAGTCTACGTCGACGACATGCTCGTAAAATCCACCTCGTCGGCTGGGCACACTAAAGACCTCGGCGAGACATTCGACGTCCTGCATAAATACAAAATGAAGTTGAATCTAGCTAAATGTTCTTTCAGAGTCACCAGTGGGAAGTTCCTCGGGTTCATGGTTACCCACCGAGGAATCGAAGCGAACCCTAAAAAGATCAACGCCATCCTCAATATGGCAACACCCAAGAGCAATGTCGACATCATGAGACTCACAGGGAGGGTGGCTTCCCTGAGCCGCTTTATGTCTAGATCCGGAGAAAAGTGTCTTCCGTTTCTCAGGGCCCTAAGGAAAATTCCTAAGTTCGAATGGTCTGAAGAGTGCCAGAGCGCTTTCGAACAACTCAAGGCACACCTGGCGACCCCACTGCTACCCAACCGACCAGTCAAGGGTTACGAGCTATTGCTATATCTAGCTATCTCTGACCAAGCTGCAGGCTCAGTGCTCGTCAGAGAATTCGAAGGCACACAGAGACCGGTCTATTACGTGAGCCATGGTTTCAAGGAAGCGGAAACGAGATATCCGACCATCGAGAAAATAGTCCTGGCGCTGGTCGTCGCCTCCAGAAAACTTCGACACTATTTCCAAGCGCATACAATTCTCGTCCTCACCAAGCGGCCTTTAGGGTCTATTCTCGCTTCCCCCGAATCGTCAGGTTGTCTGGAGAAATGGATGTGGGAATTGTCCTAATTCAATATCAAATACCGTCCCCTACAAGCCATCAAAACACAGGTCTTAGCAGATTTCGTTGTAGAATGCACCATCCCTGCTAAAGAAGAAACGGCGACACAAGCCTCCGAACCACGTCCCTCGGTCGAGGAGGTGCCCGACCACATCCCGGATTGGATGCTCTACGTGGACGGATCCTCCACAGAGGAGGGGAGAGGGGCTGGCCTGATCATCCGCGGTCTGGATGAAGCGGAAATGGAATACTCTTTAAAATTCGGGTTCAGAGCGTCAAACAACGCCGCGGAATACGAGGCTTTGTTGTCAGGACTGCAAATCACCTCCGGGATAAGGCTGAAGACTATCAGGATTCGTAACGACTCCGCACTAGTCATCGGCCAAGTAACCGGGCGTTTCGAGGCCCGAGAGCCACTCATGATAAAATACCCGGCCGAGGTAAAAAGGCTTCGAAAAAATTTCGACGAAGTTTAAGTGGAGCAGATTCTCAGGAACTTGAACACCCAGGCCGACGCCTTTAGCAAGCTCGCTTCTTCCTATTCGGCCAACCATAAAAGAAATATCCTCTTCGAAGTCTTGCCACGGCCCAGCGTGAAAGACGGAGAGGTAACTTTCCAGATCTACACAACGCAGGAAGAAGGCCGAGATTGGAGAAGCCCCTCATAGAATTCCTAAAAGACGGAGTACTCCTCGAAGATCGAGGAGAAGCTCGCCGGCTTCGGTCCAAAGCACGCCATTTCGTCTGGAGTAACGGAAACCTGTATAAGAAGTCATACACACAGCCGCTGCTCCGGTGCATCGACCCTCACGAGGCAAATTACGTTCTGCGAGAGATACATGAAGGGGTCGGGGGAGCGCATCAAGGGGCCCGCACCCTGGTCCAGAAGACACTACTCCAAGGGTATTACTGGCCGAGAATACACCAGGATGCCGAGAAGCTGGTCAGAAGATGCAAGAACTGCCAACTCTTCGGCAGCATAACTCCCTCCCTGCCACCGAACCAACTCCACCCAGTTCCCCTTGGCCGTTTGCATAATGAGGGATGGATATGATGGGCCAACTCTCCACCGGCACGGGCAAACATAGATACATCCTTGTCGCTGTGGACTATTTCACGAAATGGATAGAGGCCGTACCCATCAGGAAACCGGACGCCGCCTCTACGATAAAGTTCTTACAGAACAACATAATCTCTCAATTTGGAATCCCGAGGTGCTTGGTTACCGACCATGGGACCAACTCCGAAAACGATAAAGTTGAAGAGTTTTGCAACGACTACCACATATTGATGAAGTTTGCCTCGGTCGCACATCCGCAATGCAACGGGAAAGCCGAGGTAGCGAACCGAGGCATCATCCGCACTCTCAGAGCTCGTTTAGAAGTAAGGCAAGGCAGCTGGGTCGAGAAATTATCGCGGATGCTATGGGCATTGTGGACGTCGAAAAAGACACCAATGGGAGAAACCCCATTTATCCTCTGCTGCGGAACCGAGGCGATGGTGTCACGCCCCACTTCCCAAAATCCAGAATGCGGAGAGCGACGAAGGCCAGCCGTGCTACCTACGGTAAGGAAAGATCCTTCCATAGTCACATAAGGCTGTCTAAATTAACCTGTCAAAAATAAAATCCAAAACCAAAAAGGATAATACTGATAATCATGCTGCAACGAAACCACAAAAAATACTAAAAATAGGTCCACTAGATAATTGATGCAAATAAAGATCTGATACAATAGATTCGAAATAAAACAAGATCCAAAAGAGATACATAAGTTCTAATGTCCTAGAAGGGCGCACATGCTAAATACTAACAGAAAAGAAATAAACCTACGGGTTACTGATCTTCGGCAAAAGTCCTGGTAGCCGCTGCGGTCCTGCTCATCTTGAAAATCTGTCTCTAAATCTGAGATGGCAAGTCTCTAAACCTGAGATGGCAAGTCTCAGGGATGTCAAAACATCCCAGCAAATACTCAACGTATAAAGTGTGTGTATAGTATGATAATCATGAATATATGAATGTAGTGAAGCCCGTGTGCGCAAGCAAAACATATATATAAATAAATAGATACATTACTACTATGAAAGAACAGGTAAAGAGGTTAAGTCATAACCTAACTGGTCACTAAAAGGTAAACTATTCTATCGTAAGCTTGAGTGTGTGCGTCAACCTCTGCAGGAGTATTCCTAACCCAGGAGTGGTGCTCCAGGGGCTAGGAAACACGGGCCCAACCTTGGAATGAACAAGCGACCGATATAGCCCGGTACGAGCTGTAAACATGAGACCGATATAGCCCGGTATGAGCCGCCGGCATGGGACTCCTGAGATCCTGTTGTACGAACACACACTCAAACTACCCCAACGCCCGCGTATTTATAGCTACTATGGTAATGTCTGGATCAATAATTACGAATGCTGAAAAGACTGGAACTTATAATATCATGTTAATTGTATAAAACAAAGAAACTTGTAAACAGTATAGATTGTGTCATATCATGTAATTCAGCATTCAAATTAGAGAACTCATTTTAATATGAGTGGTCTGGAACAATGAGTAGTCATGGCATGTCAAGTACAATAGTTATAAAATGATAGTGTCCATAGACAAGAATAGCATGTTAAGGTTTCTCAAGCATGCCGATAATGATAGTCTCAAGTAAAATCTTAAATATAGACGATAGGATATGATAAGGTCAAAAATGTAAACAAGACTCAACATAAATATGCAAGCATCTGTATTTAATATCCGACTTTATTTATTGAAAAGAATAATAAACTGAAATATAGTTTTAAAGGGTTAATATAGTTAAATAGGAATGGCAAATTACAGATGCATAAAGCGGATAGTGGTAATAGTATAATTACGAGATAATAGTAAGATAAAATAAATGACAGATTGACTAGTCATCATGTAAGTGCTAATAATAAGTTTTATAATCATGTGATAATAGAAAATATTAATACAAATTATAGTATCAAAATAATTTATATGACTAGGGCACATAGAGTGCAGCGATATTATAAGGAGTGATAGTATAGAAAGTTTAATTTATATATATAAAATATTAAGCCCAAAGCGTTTATTGATTAACAGTAATAATGGTATATTTTTATGTTTTAGATTAGGATATAAGTGTTGACATTTTGCATGCTAGTGTATACCAATATTGTTACAACAGAAATATATAATTACTTATAAAACTTTTTATATATTAAACCACATTTACATGTTAAAAGTTATTTTATTACCCTTGCACTTTTACAGTTGTTCACTTGATGAAAAAATTAATAAGTATTCTAGATCTTGAGGTTTTCATCATATGTACAAGTATTATAAGATATATTAATAAAGCGGCAGAATATTATAATTTTATTTAAATATTGTAAGTTAATAATTTATTTAAAGAATTGTTGATGTTGCATCGACTAAAAAAATAAAAGAGTAAGAGTACTTGCCTCGGAGAGATAAACACGACGACACGAAGAACAACTACAAGGTTTGATTGTTCGGGTAATTTTGAAGAAGAAGAAAATATTGTGATGGGAAAAAAAGAAGGTTGATTTATATGAGAATGGGAGAGATGATAATAATTAGGTTGTTATTTATAGGGAAGAGAGATGTTAAAAATTGGAGAGATTATTAAAATTGGAGAGAGAAATATTCTGATGAGATGAGATTTGGATTTAATTTTATAAAAGAGAGATATGATGGATTGTTATATAATTCTATACATATTAGAAAAGTTGTATATATATATATTAATTTGTATATAGTTAGAATAATAGAAAAGTATATGTATACATACATATTAGTATATAGTGAAAATATATGTAGATATGTATATGGTTATGGGTTAATGAAAATAAATATAATTAGTTATATATATAGGATTTTATGATATCAAACAACTAAAATATATTTTCAGTTAAACTATCATAATAAAATATCTTTAATTATATATATGTATGTATGTATATAGGTTTGTAGAAAAATAATTAAAGAGAGAGTAGATTTGAGTAAGAGAATCTGCTGAAAGAGATTAGATTAGATTGGAGAGAGAGAGATTTTGTTAGTTAATATATATATAGAAAGAGAGCGAGGGTTTGGTGAAATATAGTTAGTGATATAGAAAAATATATGTAGATAGAATAGAATATGAGGAGAAAGAAATCTGTTGGAAAAGATTTTTGTTTGGAGAGAGAGAATAGTATTTGTTTTAAAAGAATAAAGTTATCAGGTGAGACATATATGGTGATTGGAGAGAGAAAATTGAGTTGTTAGTTTAGGAAAAATATTTATATAGTTAAAAGATTTAACAGGCGCTCTCATGACTTTTCAAAATTAAATATTTTAACCAAATAAATATCGTAAGACAAAATATCTTATAAATAGAATTTAAAAGGGGGTAAAATCTTATGTATATGTATTGTTTAAAGAAATACCAAATAAAATATCTTTTGTTTAAACTATGATACTAAAATATAAATATGGTTATAAAATAGTGTTAGACAAATAAATATTTAACTACTAATAATATGCATATTTAAAAAACTTGAAAAACCATAATTATATGTATATATCTTGATTAAAAGTATTAAACTCCAAGTTATAATAATAAAAATAAAACAAAACCCAATATATCCAAAAAAAAGAAATGTATGATCGAACTAAGATATTACAGATGGTCCCTGCGGAAATCGGGCTACCCAGTTATAGGGTCGAACACTTTGACGACGAAGCTAACATCTTGGAACTCCGAAGCAACTTGGACATCTTGCTGGAAAAGCTAGATCGAGCGCAAATCAAAACATCCGTCTATCAACAACAGACCGCTCGCTACTAGAATACCGGAGTTAAACATCGGGCCTTCAAGACGGGAGATTTGGTCTTACGAAGAAACGAGTTCGTAGACCAAGGGAGACTGCACAAGTTCTCCCCGAAGTGGGACGGACCGTTTTTCGTAACAGAAACGTTGCTAGGTGGAGCATACTGCCTGCAGGACGCCGGGGGCCGTAATTTTCCTCGGTTTTATAACGCAGAAAAGCTCAAGTTGTATAAATAAGCATGTACCTTTTTTAAAATAATGTAATTCCTTTTCAGCTTCGTCATTAGCTAAAAGAAGAGAAGTTCGGCATTAATTGAGTCTTCCAAACTAGGTCCTTTCACGAGACAGCTTCTCACGTCCATCGTGGGTATCCGAAGCCCTCATCGTGAGGCCACTGAGCAGATTCTTGGTCGGTCCATCCATAACGGGTAGCTTCCTGCCCTACAAAGGTGTGGATCCGAAGCCCTCATTGTGAGGCCACCGAGCAGATTCCTGCTCGGTCTATCCACAACGGGTAGCTTCCTGCCCTACAAAGGTGTGGATCCGAAGCCCTCATTGCGAGACCACCGAGCAGATTACTTCTCGGTCCATCCACAACGGGTAGATTCCTGCCCTACAAAGGTGTGGATCCGAAGCCCTCATTACGAGGCCACCCAGCAGATTCCTGCTCTGTCCATCCATAACGGGTAGCTTCCCGCCCTACAAAGAAGTGGATCTAAAGCCCTCGTCACGAGGCCACCAAGCATCTTCTTGCCCTACGAAGACACGGGTCCAAGACCCGCACCAAGAAAGAGTCGAGGGACGCCGGCCTATCCAGACTTGGCTAACGCACGATCTATACTCGATTCCGGGAAAAAGGAGGATATCGACCTTCCTACACTTGGCTATCGCACGATCCATGCTCGATGCATGATCGAATCCTCGACTCTGGGGAAAGGGAGAGCTCCAGCCTACAGGAAGATTGCGCCACGCCCACTGGATAACCTTTACACTTGCGAGCTAAAATCACTTGCAAAATAAAAAGACTTGTACTTGCAAGATAAAGAAGAGAAGTTTTATGAACTAAAAAAAGAGAGGAAAAACTTTTGGCTTGAGCAAATGTATGTACTTTATTTACAAAAATCAAAATTATACACAAGGTATTGTGGGCTCTTCAGGCTTACAAAAAATGCCCGGAGGTTTACAAAAATTCTAAAAAGAGAAAAAGAAGAAGGGGGAATAGCTTAGGCTGCCCGCTCGGCCGCCACCTCTCCTGGATCTGCGCCTCCACCGGGGACCACAACGGCGACCTCGGGCTCGGCGCTCCGCCAGCCACCACGGCTTTCACGACCAGCACGGCGTCGCCACCCTGTGGCGCTTCCTTGGTGAGGGGAAACCTTGCTCGGAGCTCGTGGTCGACGAACTCGGGCATAGCCTCTTTGATGGCGTCGAGGGCATTGTGCCACCCGACGGCCGCGGAGTCGACGAGATCGAGGTAAAACTGATCAGACGCCTTGTACTCCTCTATGGCCCTTGTTCCCCTTCGAATGGAGGCGTCGACTGGGCGTCTCGCCTGAGATTCGGGGCAGATGCTAATTGGTGCTATCCGTCCACCTCTTCGAGGATGCCAAGTTGATTTATGGCACCGTGCATCGAAGGTTTGAACGGATGCGTCCGATGTAGCAGACTTCGTCAGATTCCCCCTCGCTTGATGGGTTTTTTGATTGTGGGGATGCTCTTCCCTGCAGGCGCAAGCCCCTGCAGTTAATTACGCTACCGCGTCGTGGTAACAACTTTCTCCTTCTTCAGATGGTCACTTCGTGTCGTGTGTGTTTATTTTATGTTTTGTTGCCCGTGGATTGTTTACGGAGACCGAGTTATGTCGTCGCCCGTATGGCGTGGACTAGTCCAAATCCGTATTATCTTAGATTTGGGTTTGGGGGTTTGGTTTGAGGATACGTTAGCCATATTTGAGGCTAAGATCAACTCAAACGTTTATTAAGGATACGTTAGTCTAACTTGAGACTAAGATCAACTTAACGGGATCGTTTAGATCCGACAAAAGAGCATTTGGACTCCATTGTTCCAGTTTAGGGACATAGTGGTCCGTTGAATGTATGGCCGTCGGGACCCGTCACCTCTCTGACGACGTTGAAGGATTTCAATGACAGGTGTCAAAGGAGTTCAGAGATGTGCCCTTGAACCAAAGTTGATTGGAGGGATTCATAGTCCAGTCTGTTTGAAGGTTTAAGGATACGTTAGCCATATTTGAGGCTAAGATCAACTTAAACGGGATCGTTTAGATCCGGCAAAAGAGCATTTGTGGCTCTATTGTTCCAGTTTGGGGACATGGTGGTCCCTCTCCAGTTTAGGGACATAGGGGTCCATTGCTAGTTTAAGGACATTGCGGTCCATGGGTAGTTTAAGGACATTGCGGTCCAATGTTAGTTTTAAGATATCTCGGTCAAGGTTAAGGACGTCATAGTCCATGGGTTTAAGGACCCCACAGTCTGTTGTTAGTTTTAAGACATCTCGGTCAAGGTTAAGGACGTCGTAGTCCATGGGTTTAAGGACCCCACAGTCCATTGTTAGTTTCAAGACAACTCGGTCAAGGTTAAGGACGTCGTAGTCCATGGGTTTAAGGACCCCACAGTCTATTGTTAGTTTTAAGACATCTCGGTCAAGGTTAAGGACGTCGTAGTCTATGGGTTTAAGGACCCCACAGTCCATTGTTAGTTTTAAGACATCTCGGTCAAGGTTAAGGACGTCGTAGTCCATGGGTTTAAGGACCCCACAGTCCATTGTTAGTTTTAAGACATCTCGGTCAAGGTTAAGGACGTCGTAGTCCATGGGTTTAAGGACCCCACAGTCCATATCAATGTGTGGTCATCGGGACCCGTCACCTCTTTGAAGACGTTGAGGGATTACAACGCCAAGTATCAAAGGAGTGAAGAGATGTACCCTGGAACCGGAGTGGATTAAATAGTCTTTGGCCCAATTTGGGATCAAGACTAATTAATTATGTTATGAGCCCATTAGCCCAGTTAATTACGAATTGAGGACTTATGGCCAGCTTGGGCTAAGTCCAATCATGTCTGGAATATCGGTCCTCCTGTTGGTCCCTTGAAGGAGAGGCTTTGCCTCTGGCCATTTAGCCAATTGGGCAAATGCCTAGTGTTAAACACTAAAGACCAATCAGTGTTGAACACTGGGAATGAGATTGATAAGTCAGTGTTTAACACTAAAAGATAGTTGGTGTTAAACACCAGCAACAAGGCTTTCCAATTAGTGTTAAACACTAAAACAGATCAGTGTTAAACACTGGCAACAGAAATCTCAAATTAGTGTTGAACACTAAGGTAATTAGTGTTGGAACACTGCAAATAAAGTTCTTTGATTAGTGTTGAACACTAAGGCTAAACAGTGTTTTAACACTCGATTCAGGGGTTCCAATTTAGCGTTAGACGCTAAGGCAAGAGGGGTCACGTGGTAGCACGTGAGGGCGCCCTCCTTTCGTTTGTTCTGCTGAGAATATCGCATCTTTTGGGGCATCACGTGCCATCACGTGACGGGTGTTTAAATGGAGTATGTTAAAGCCTCTGCCAAGGGTCACGTGGGTCACGTGAGGTACTGCCTCAAAGGGGCTTTTCTGTAGATCTTTTTGGGGGTCACGTGGTGACACGTGACCCTGCCTCTATGTATGTTTTTTAGAAGATCTGTTAATCCCTTTCAGGAATTAAATTCCTCGTAGGGTTGAACCTTGACAATAATTTCAGAGGAATTAAATTCCTACTTCCTTTTGAAGATTTATATTCTGGAATAAAGTTGAACTCTGAATTTTCTGTAGGAATTAAATTCCTCATATATGTGAAGAACTGAATAGGGTTAAACCCTAATAAAAGCTTTAAGGAGTTAAACTCCCACTCTCTGTTAAAGAATTATTCTGGGGAATAAGATTAAGGGAATTAAATTCCTGTTGTTTTAACAGAACTAAGTTCTTAACTAGGATTAAACCCTGATTCTTTTCATTCTGAAGGAATTAAATTCCCATAACACAGGGTCAAACCCTAATTTTATTTTAAAGGAATTAAATTCCTATAGTTCTGTGAGAATTAAATTCTCGTGCTTCCATTCCCTTTCTATGCTTTGGATCTGCATGGCAGGATCTCAACCCATTGAGAATTAAATTCTCAACTCAAGGGGAGATGCGCACTTTACAGATCCTCCACCAAAGAGAGAATTAAGTTCTTCTGTTTTATATCAGAGTTAAACTCTGTTGAGAATTAAATTCTCTTTTCTTTCAAAAAGCCTTCCCTTTCTTACCTAGGGTTTTCTTTTGCAGAAGATCCAAATTCCTCCAAAGTATCAAGGCACTCTCTCTTTTTTTCCCTCTGCATATATATATTTTGTGTGTGTCTCTTGGCTCCTATTTATAGGTCAATTAGTTTTTGATGAATCTTTCATTGAGAGATTTGATTTGCATCTATCATTCGTTTTGGACCTTTGGATTATTAGGTGAATTTTATTCACCATTGGATTTTAAATCCAGAAATTCTCCTTTGTTATTTTGGTTAGATTTTACGGGGAAATCTTTCCAAATTCGAGATTTTCCCATAGATAGATGATATTTAATCACCTTTAAATCATTAATTCAATCGGTTGCTTTGGAAAGATTTAAGAGGTGTTTTCTCAGAATTTAATTCTGTTAACAGATAGGCTTTGAAAGCTGGTCACGTGTGGCCACGTGACCCTTGGTCACGTGTGGGCACGTGACCCCCTTGGAACGAGCCCTCTTCTTTCTTTCTGCGCTCTGCTTTCTGGTCGCTGCTTAGCTGTCACGTGCCACCACGTGACCCCTGGTCACGTGTGAGCACGTGACCCTCGTCTGGAGCCGTTTTCTTGATTCAATCAGGGAATTGAGTCTGCCGCTTTTGAGTGTCACGTAGGAGTACGTGACCCTTTCTGAAGCCCTTTTCTTCGATGTAGTTGGGAAACTGAATTTGCCTTGCTGATGCTTTTAGATGTCACGTGCCAACACGTGACTGCTGGTCACGTATAAGCACGTGACCCTTTTCTGAAGCCTTTTCCGTAAGCTTTCCTAATTTTAAATCAGGAAACAAATGCCCCCACAGCGTTGTTCTCACGTGTACGCACGTGAGTGCAACACTGTCACCTTTTGTGACCGTTGGATTCCTCTAGGGATTTGCGGAGATGAAACGTTTCCATCACCTCCTATAAATACTCATGTTTCTTCAGAAGAGCCTTCACTTTGCTCATCTTCTTCTTCTGAGAACTTTTTCCTTTGAGAATTTAATTCTCGCTTCCAGAGCTTAGTTCTCTGTCTTGAAACAATCTTCAGAGTTTAACTCTGTTCAGGTGATCCTTTTTCCTCAGGTAATGTTCTTGGACAAACAGCGAACTTCCACATTTCTTTGGATTTTAAATCCAAAACAAGGGTTTTTACTCTTTTTCAACAAGGAACCCATTTTTCTTCAAGTTTTTCCATAAGAACAGGAAACCACCTAACCTTCGAACTGTAGATCTCTTAGGGTTTAGATGATCTTTGGGGAGATGATGATGGCGTTTCAACTCAATGGAATTTAATTCCATCCAAAAATGTTCTTGGGAATTTATTTCCCTTCTCTTAATAAGGAATTTAATTCCTATGAAGAACCCAGTTTCTTCACACGGAGGCTTCTTGGGGTCTCTTGACCCGAGGTTGTCCTTCTGCAATTAATGAAACAAGAGCTTTCTAATGATTCTCATGACCTTTTTTTCAGGTATCATGGATGCCCATCTGTATGGTCTTGACGAGATCATTTCCTATGGGAATATTCGTGCACTGGGCCGCAGTCAGAACCAGGAGTTCACCGATGCTCAGTGTGCCGAGATCATGAGCCGCTTTGACGAGTACAACCATCGGCTACTCCCCCGTCGCTCTTCTCTTCTGAGGCTGATCGTGTTGGCAATCCAGGAGGCACTTCCTCTCTTTTGCACCGGCATACCGCTCAGGGCCTTGGACACTACTGAGGATAAGGTACATTCGGTGTACCTGATGGGCTTGATCTCAAAGAGGAGGCGAGATCACCTTATTGATCTCTTGCACCAAGCCTTTCAGCAGTCCGCCATACTTGCCGCCTATCGGAGGGTGGAGGATATTCGTGAGGACCCCGACGCTTGTGACCGCGAGAGGAAGCATACTCGGGAGGTTCGAAATGCTTGGAGAATCTTGGACAAAGTTAATCTTGAGTTTCTCAACCCATGCCCCGCGTCTGAAGTCTTACCATTATAAACGTGTCCTCTTTATTTTGTATGAACTTCTTGAAGTATGAGTGACAAGTTTTATTATGTCTTTCCTTGCTTGCATGCCTTTCTCTGGGATTTCATCATTTTGCTACTATTGTTGTTGATGCTTTTAATATGCAGGGTACTACTCCATCCATTTTTTTTGCACATCAAGTTTGGGCCTCACGTGTTCTGCACGTGGGGTCCCTTGATGGGGCTGTTCACAAAATTTTCCCATGCCATATTTTCAGTGCACAATATCAGATGCAGAAAAAGGGCCTTGGAAATAGTTCCATCTCCCTGATTTTCGATGCCTTTCCTTTTTTTTTGGCCTTGGAAATAGCTTCATCATGCAAGATTTTCCGCGCACAGCACTTAATGCACTCCTTTATATCTGAGGCAATGGCCTTCCCTTTCTCTTCACAGAGAACTTTTATTCCCATTTTAACGCGATTTAACTCGAGAACAGCTAAGTGCCATGGCCTGCAACCGTCCACACGCTCGTCGAAAGCCATGGGAAGTTCCTGTCGAGGAGATGATCCCCCGCTTTGCTGCACGATTGGTGGACCCTCTCTTTACCGACGACGAATGCGACTCAGCAATGTATGAACTCTCGATCCGTAGGGGGTCCCCCCTCCCGATGGGTTCCCTCTGGCTCCGGATGATTCTCGTGGCCGTGCTTGCCGACATCCCTCCCCACCCGGCAGAGATGACCTTGGCGATGCTTGACGCGGCTGAAGAAAAGCTCGAGGGCTTTCATGAGGCGCGCCTGATTACTCAGGCTTTGAAGGATTGCTCAATTAATCTGCTGAGCCAGATAAAGGTCCGGCGAGCTATTATGTCTGCTTTTGCGGACGAACACGGCGCCAATCGATGGGGAGCGACTCCTCGTGAGAACCGTCGCTTTGACGCGCTGGAGAGAGCGGAGAGAGAGATGGAGAACCTTGTTCTTTATTTTGTTAACCCTTGTGCCATTGATCCCGTGTTTGGTGACCTTTTTCCATTAGCGTAGCATTTTTAAATTAGTCCCTCCTTTTCCTTATGTTTTATGCCGAACTTCCCTGTAGGCTTGGTGCTAGAATGTATGTTTCCGCTTGCATAAATAAACTTTGTATTCTTCTTATGAGAACTTTCTTTAATTGCAAATGCTATCATCACTTTCATGCGTATCAGACCTTCTTGGGCATTATGTTCATACGATTGCAAATGCTATTATTATTATTTTTTTGAATACTCATATGATTGCGAATGCATGCTTGAAATACGTCGGAAATCTTTCTTGTTGCTTTTCACATCAGGTGATGTGAGCGCGTTTTAGATCGATTATTCCCGTCAACCGGAAGCCCATTTATACGGTCTTGTAAATGTCTTGTTTCCAAGGCTGCGGTCACGAAAGCGAGCTTACGTGGCCTGATAGAGCGACACGTAGCGAACATATTGTTGTGCAAGAAAAGGGCTCGGCCGTAAATTTTCGGAGCGGGAGCTAGCTTCCAAGGCGCTGAGCGAGCTTCGCGCCACTCTTACCGCCAAGGCCAACAAAGCGTATGAACTCTGGCGGGTGCTTTAGGAGTCCATCAAAGAGGTGGTAGCTCTCGACAAAGCTGCCGCGTTCACTCGTGAAAGGGTCGAGGCTCATAAAGCCACCGAGAAAGAGCTCGAAGCTCGGCTTGCTTCGTATCAGGCTCAGCAAGCTCAGGCGGAGGCTCGTCTTCTGGAGATCTTGCGTCATGAAGCCGTGGCTCAGCAACAAAACGATGAGCTGGTAAAATTACTACACCGCCCGCCAGCTTGAGGACTTGTATCTTTTCCCCTTTTTTGTACATACTCATGGATGAGAGTATCTTTCTTTTTTGTTTCTTTCATGAATTGTACTTTGTATCCATTTTGGTTTATGAATAAAGGATACATTTTTCTTCTCAATGGTGTGTCCCCTTTTTATTGAATGTATTCTGCGGATATTCTATCTTAATCTTCTTACAGGACAGTGATGGCTTAGGATTTAGGGTTAAGATCTGCTTCCTAAGACTTTTGCATTTTATGAGCCATGAGGGTCTCATAAAGAGTTTTTCTCCCTACAGGCCGAGAGGATCCCATAGGTGTAAGTCTTTCTTAAGAATCGTGAAGATTCTTAAGCGGGTTTTCCCTTGAGAGTCGTAGGGATCTCACAAGAGAGTTTCCTTCCTTACAGGTCGTGAGGGCCTGCAAGTGCTGGATGTGGTCGCCCTTGTCCGTGTTTCACGGGGCCAGGGGGCTGCTCCAGGTATCGTAGTTTAAAGACGTCGCAGTCAAGGTTAAGGACCTCATAGTCCATGGATTTAAGGACTCCACAGTCCGATGTTAGTTTTAAGACATCACGGTCAAGGTTAAGGACTTCATAGTCCGTGGATTTAGGGACTCCATAGTCCGATGTTAGTTTTAAGACATCACGGTCAAGGTTAAGGACCTCATAGTCCGTGGATTTAGGGACTCCACAGTCCGATGTTAGTTTTAAGACATCACGGTCAAAGTTAAGGACCTCATAGTCCGTGGATTTAGGGACTCCACAGTCCGATGTTTTGTTGCAGGGACCCGTCACCTCTTTGAAGACGTTGAGGAATTACAACGCCGGGTATCAAAGGAGTGAAGAGATGTACCCTTAAACCAAGGCAGTCCGTAGGGAATCGGGGTGGTTGATCGTTAGTTTTAAGACATCACGGTCGAGGTTAAGGACATCATAGTCCGTGGATTTTAAGGACTCCACAGTCCGGTATTTGCTTTGGATGCTTCACACGGGTTCACTGCCGTGCTTGGCGAGGACCAGGCTCCGCTATGGGCGTTTTCCGCGGGGTCAAAGAGTGACGTTATCCGCATTCCACGTAACTAGGAATTTTGCACTAGATGCTTCACATGGGTTCACTGCCGTGCTCGGCGAGGACTAGGCTCCGCTCTGGATGCTTCACACGGGTTCACTGCCGTGCTCTGCGAGGACCAGGATCCGCTCTGGACGTTTTCCACGGGGTCAAAGAGTGACGTTATCCGCGTTCCACGTAACCAGGAATTTTGCACTAGATGCTTCACATGAGTTCACTGCCGTGCTCGGCGAGGACTAGGCTCCGCTCTGGATGCTTCACACGGGTTCACTGCCGTGCTCTGCGAGGACCAGGATCCGCTCTGGACGTTTTCCACGGGGTCAAAGAGTGACGTTATCCGCGTTCCACGTAACCAGGAATTTTGCACTAGATGCTTCACACGAGTTCACTGCCGTGCTCGGCGAGGACTAGGCTCCGCTCTGGATACTTCACATGGGTTCACTGCCGTGCTCTGCGAGGACCAGGATCCGCTCTGGAAGTTTTCCACGGGGTCAAAGAGTGACGTTATTCGCGTTCCACATAACCAGGAATTTTGCACTAGATGCTTCACACGGGTTCACTGCCGTGCTCGGCGAGGACTAGGCTCCACTCTGGATGCTTCACACGGGTTCACTGCCGTGTTCTGCGAGGACCAGGATCCGCTCTGGACGTTTTCCATGGGGTCAAAGAGTGACGTTATCCGCGTTCCACGTAACCAGGAATTTTGCACTAGATGCTTCACACGGGTTCACTGCCGTGCTCGGCGAGGACTAGGCTCCGCTCTGGATGCTTCACACGGGTTCACTGCCGTGCTCTGCGAGGACCAGGATCCGCTCTAGACGTTTTCCACGGGGTCAAAGAGTGACGTTATCCGCGTTTCACGTAACCAGGAATTTTACTAATTGTATCCGCATTTTACGGGATGGAGGTTTGACTGTTGGCGATATGTATACCACCGAGCCATGGAACTGGGAGTTGTCGCTGTTCCGCTTAGCTTAGAGTTGTATCCGTTGTTACGAGACGAGTGTTGAAACGATCTCCAACCTTTAGCTCGTCTAGACTTGGCTTCTTCTTCTGATGAAAACTGGGGGAGAAGTATGATCCCTTTTTGTTTACGCCCTTGGATTGTGTACAGGGTGTGATGGAACATCACCTGTAGGGCATAAATTGAAACTTTTTTTTATATTTTATTTCATTTTCTGCGATTCTCTATCATTTCAGCTTTTATATCGCAGAGGTCGCGATTGCCCCATCACTTCGGCTATTTTTCGCGGTGCCCAATCATTTCGGCTATTTATTTATTTTCTGCTCGCTGCTTTTTATTGCGAGTTGCCCCATCATTTCGGCTATTTTTCATGCATACATTTTTACTTGCTGCTTTTTATTGCAAGTTGCCCCATCATTTCGGCTATTTCGTATGCATGCGTGGCTTGCTAGCTTTTTCGCCGCAAGCTTAGATTTTAGACACCGATTTCGACATCAGCGCCGCTGCAACTGAGATGTTGCCAGGAGCGAATCATCATTTGCCTCTGTCGATGTTGAACAAAGATGGCTTAGCAAACAGGGTTAAGGGTCCTGTCGACCAAGGCTTTTGACTTCATGAGCCGTAAGGGTCTCACAAAGGTATTTCTCCCTACAAGTCGTGAGGATCTTGTAGGTGTATTTTCTCCCTAGGGATCGTGAGGATTCCTAAGTGTATGTTCCTCTGCAAGTCGTAAGGATCCTACAAGAGGGCTTTCTCCTTATGGGTCGAGAGGACCTACAAGGGTTGCTCATCATATGGACATATCCCTAGTCACGGGTGGGACTTTGCTGGGGAAATGTTTATTCGCGCCCGTGGATTGTATACAAGGGTCAGTATTGAGCCCCTTGTAGGGCAGTATCGAAGGTTGTGGGGGATTTTCTTAAGAACAGGTTTAGGTTTCTGTAACTTAAGACTTTCAAATCTCATGAGCCGTGAGGGTCCCATAAGAGAATTCTCCTTACGAGTCGTGAGGATCTCGCAAGTGTATTTTCTCCTTAGGAATCGTGGGGATCCCTAAGTGTGTTGCTCCTTTGTGAGTCGTAAGGATCTCACACGGGTGGTTTCTCCTTACAAGGTCGAGAGGACCCTATAAGTGTCTTTTAACGAGGTTGCGCCCTTTCGGGTTTTCACAAACACCCGCCGGTAGTCCTGCTGTTTTTACTCACGGAGCCCTTTCGGGTTTTCATCCGTGCCCATTTTGCTTATGGACATACCGTTTTTTAATTCTTTTTCTCTTTTTTTTTACAACGTCGCGCCCTTTCGGGTTTTCACGAACACTCGCCGGTAGCCCTGCTGTTTTTACTCACGGAGCCCTTTCGGGTTTTCATCCGTGCCCATTTTGCTTATGGACATACCGTTTTTTTTATCATTTTATATATATATATATATATTTTTTTTCTTTTTCTCCTTTTTTTTAATTCATCTCGTCAGCCTAAGGTGCTGCGGTAGTAGTTTAAGGACGTTTCGGTCCGTCGTTAGTTTAAGGACGTTTCGGTCCGTCGTTAGTTTAAGGACATTTCGGTCCGTTATTAGTTTAAGGACATTTCGGTCCGTTATTAGTTTAAGGACATTTCGGTCCGTCGTTAAAGGGAAGGTCGGCTACTGCTTATAAGGTCTGAGCTTAGGAAGATAGCGAGCGGGCATAGTCGTCGTCATCTATCATTGACCCAGGCTGTGGCTCATTAAGCATAGTATTTCTTTAAGAAGCGGCCGTTTATTGGCCTGAAAGGCCTCCCACCGTGCATGTCCATGAGTAGATAGGCTCCACCCTGGTAGACCTTGTCTATAATGTACGAGCCTTCATAGTTCGGCTCAAATTTTCCCCGCTTGGCACGATT
This sequence comes from Agapanthus africanus, assembly GCA_030015575.1. Classification (NCBI taxonomy): domain Eukaryota; kingdom Viridiplantae; phylum Streptophyta; class Magnoliopsida; order Asparagales; family Amaryllidaceae; genus Agapanthus; species Agapanthus africanus. Next base: position 742,158,043 of record CM057337.1, read on the forward strand.
GGGGATCATAGGTCTTTTGACTACTAGTACGAGTTCGCCTTGACGGAATGTCCTCGGCCTGGTCAATCTTTCGTATGAGCGCGTCATCTTTGCTTTGTAGGCCTCTAGATTTTGTTGCGCTATGAGCCGGGTTTCATCGAGGGCATCAAGCTCTTCGAGCCGAAGGTGAGCATTTTCTTCGTCCGTCAGCTCGTAGTGGACCGCCACTCGTAGAGAGGGTAACTCTATCTCGAGGGGGAGCACTGCTTCCGTCCCAAATACCAACGCGTACGGCGTTGTGTTCGTGGCCGTCTTGAACGTAGTTCGATAGGCCCAAAGGGCCTCTTGCAGCCTCTCGTGCCAGTCTTTCTTATTTCGGGACACCATCTTTTTTATGATCTTTGTCAAGGTCTTATTGAAGGCCTCGGCCAGACCGTTAGCTCGTGGATTGTAAACTGAAGAATATCTCCAGTCTATATTGTGCTGCTGCGCGAAGCGACTAATCTTATGGCTTCTGTAGGCTGGCCCGTTATCGGAGATAATCCGCCGTGGGGTTCCAAACCGATAGATGACGTGCGTCTTGAAGAAGTGGAGGATATTCTCCGTCTTCACTTCCCTCAGCGGTACTGCTTCTGCCCATTTGGAGAAGTAATCAGTTGTCGCCAGGATGAAACGATGTCCCCGGGACGATGCTGGCTCGATGGGGCCGACTATGTCAGTCCCCCACATTTCGAATGGCCAGCTAGCCACCGTTGGGTGTAGTGGATTCGGATGTTGGTGGATAAAGTCTCCATGAATCTGGCACGAGTGGCATTGCTTCGCATACTCGAGGCAGTCTTGGACCATCGTGGGCCAATAATAACCCATTCGTTTGATCTTCAATTTCATCTTCGGGCCTGCTTGGTGAGAACCGCAGAGTTCGTCGTGAACTTCCTGAACGACTCTTTCTGCTTCGTCAGGTCCTAAGCATCTCAACCACAGAGAATCAAACTATCTCTTGTATAGAGTGTCGTTGACAAAAGCGAAAAATAGAGCTCGTTTCATGAGCTGATGTCTTGAGGATGCTTCTTCGGGCATTCGGTGGGACTTAAAGTAGTCTATGAAGACTTCCCTCCAGTTCTCGGCCTTCTCATGGTCTTTTATTTGTAGGGTCGTCTGCTCAGTCGCCCCCTTTTCTTCGTATAATTCCGGAGATATTTCTGCCGGGGCGAGCACTCGACGGCTTTGTACCACGATTCTGACGTCATCGAGGTTCTCGTCAGCCAGTTCTTTAGCGAGCATAGCTAACGCGTCTGTTTTGCTATTTTCCGCACGTGGTATACTTTCCAAAGTGTAGGAGGGAATTTGGGTCAATAGTTGTTGCACCTTTTCGCCGTACTTCACCAGCTCCGGTTTGCACGTTTGGTAGTCAGCATTTACTTGACTAACGACCAGTTGAGAATCCCCGTATATAGAGAGGTCTTCAATTCCCATGTCAATGGCGATCTCGAGGCCCGCTATCAAAGCTTCGTATTCGGCTTCATTGTTCGTCCTTGATTCCGTTAAGGAGAAAGCAAAGCGCATTATCCCTCCTTGTGGGGTTACGAAGATGAGGCCTACTCCCGATTTGATTATGGGGGTACATTGTTTGCGCTTCTTCATGGAAGATGCCCTGTCGAAATAGAGTTCCCATCGGGTATCACCGCCGTCGATCGCATCGAATGCATGTTCATCCGGCGAATCGCAGTTCAGAGGAGAACCGGCAGGTACTGGATGCTCAGCGAGGAAGTCGGCAATGGCCTGGCCTTTCACTGCCTTAAGAGGTCGGTACGTTATCGAGAACTCCATCAGGAGTAGAGCCCATTTAGCGAGTCGACCCGTCAATATAGCCTTTGACATCAAATATTTAAGAGGGTCCACCTTCGAGATGAGACGGACTTCGTGCGCCAACGCATAGTGCCTGAGTTTTGTTATCGCGAAGATTAACGCCAAGCAGTGTTTTTCAATGGGAGAGTAGTTGTTTTCTGCCCCCAGCAGAACTCGACTTAAGTAGTAGAGTGCTCTCTCTTTCCCTTGATCGTTCTCTTGTGCCCATAATGCGCCTAAGGAACCTTCGAGGGCGGTTGTATAAAGAATGAGGGGTTTTCCCTTGACCGGCGCAGCCAACACCGGAGGGTTCTACAGGTACTGCTTGATCTCGTCTAGTGCGCCTTGGCATTTGTGATCCCAAACGAATGGAGTTCCCTTCTTCATCAGGTGGCTGTAAGAACGGCATTTTCCTGAAAGATTGGCGATAAACCGCCGGATGTATGCGAGCTTCCCTTGGAGAGACCGCAACTGTTTGAGGGTTCTTGGCGGAGGCATTTCCATGATCGCCTTGATCTTAGATGGGTCTATTTCGATACCTTGGTGTCGGATGATGAATCCCAGGAATTTACCCGAGGAGACTCCAAACGCGCATTTGAGGGGATTCATCTTCAAATTATATTGCTGAAGGCGTTGAAATACAGTCTCCAGATGCTTCAAATACTCTTCGTATGACATGCTCTTTACTACAAGGTCATCGATATAGCACTCGACGATGTCATGTATGAGGTCGTCGAAGATTTTTGTCATGGCCCTTTGATAGGTAGCGCCGGTGTTCTTTAGACCAAAGGGCATAACCCTGTAGCAGAATATACCCAAAGGGGTCCGAAAAGCTGTGTGCTTCTGGTCTTCGGGATACATTTTTATCTGATTGTATCCTGATGAACCGTCCATAAAGGAGAAAACCTCGTGAGTGGACGTGTTATCTATCATTAGCTCGGTTACTGGTACTGGGAAATTGTCCTTTGGACAGGCTTTATTGAGATCCCTGAAATCCACGCATATGCGTACCGTCCCATTTTTCTTTATTACCGGGACGATATTGGCGATCCAGTCGGGATACTGGACTTCTTGGATAAATCCAGAATCGATCAGCTTCTTGACTTCGGTGTTGATGCTCATTTCAAGCTCGAGTCGCATCCTTCTTGGCGCCTGCTTGACTGGCTTGATATCTGGGGATATTGCTAATTTATGCACAGCAATCTCCGGATCCAATCCTGGCATTTCGGAATAGTTCCACACGAAGCAGTCTTTATGCCGTAGAAGCACGTTCTTTAACGCAGCCACCCTTTCTTCAGATAGCAGCTCGCTGAAAAATGTCGGTCGCGGGTCATCTGCCGATCCCAACTCAATCTTCTTGAGGTTATCTGCAGTAGTATGTATGCCGTCTTCCAGTTCTTTCGGAGCTGGCGGAAATTCTGAGATCACCTCATCATCGCTGTTCTCAAAGCACCAGGGAAGGTCTTCCATGTTCTCGGGCTCTCCTTTTAATAACGTAATCGTATAACAGGTGCGAATCCGCTTCCAGGACTGAGGTGGATCTGGTTCTGCTTTTGCGGCTTTGGGTTCGTGCTTTTGTGGCGGTGTTACCCTCCAGCCGTCGGATAAAGCGAATCTGCCCTGTTGGTACTGGTCCTCGACCCAGTTCTTGAAGGTGAAGCAGTCTTCGGTAGGTTGTCCTATGGCTCGGTGATAAGAGCAATAGCTCAGATGAGAAGCCTTGTTAGCTTGCTCAGGGTGTCTAGACTCTGGAAGCGCGATCATTTGATGTTTTATAGCGAGCTTGAGTAACCTCTCCGTCTTGTCTCGGGGAAGGAGTACGCTCGACTCATCTTCTTCATGAGGGACAAATCCGAGCCGCGCAATACCCGATCACGTAACTCTTTAATCCTGCGTCGTTGTTGTCGGCTCCCCTTTCCGCTTTTTGATTTATTTCTGCCTCTGCGTCGGGCCTTTCGTACAACGGGTTGACAGGGATGAGCATCTTCGTCTTTTGCAGCCTGTTGAAATAGACGTTGTGCCCTGGCCTTCTCGTAGATGGCCATCTCGCGGTTGTAGTCTTCCCAAGCTTTTTGACCCGCTTTCCTGATAAGCTTGTCCATCCGTTCCTCAAATGACGGACTCGGCACTTCAATCGCGGGATCTAGTTTTGATGAGGGGTTGGCATTTCCCGACAGGGCGTCCTCTTCTTCATCAAAGGTATATATGGCGTAGCTACTGTGGGTCCGTTCCCGTTTTCCGGCTCTCACGTATCCAAGCTCAAGTGTTTCCATTTTCCCGTTGGGCAATTTGCGTTGAGTCCCAGGGACATCCCAAATCCTGTTGTAGAACCGAACTTGTCGAACAGTCTGTTTTAAGGGTACTCCTTGGCGCTTCAGTAGCCTCTTTAATCCATTCGTATAGTATCTGGGCAGACGGATGGGTTGGAGCCTGTCGAGTGTAGCATCCGCGCCATGCCAAATCTCTTTCTCTACTTTCCACTCCGAAGATCGGTAGAATAGGATTACCTTCTCACCCCTTTGCCTGGGAGGGACGTAAAATGTTTGCAGGTCCTGCACATCGTAAGCTTGAAGTGTGTCGAGATCCTTGTAGTGTTCTCGCGGCACCATGGTGGTTTGCAAACTCTGATCATCGCTAGGGGATGCTTGTATTGACGGCCGATTGGAGAATACGGCGTTAACCTCATCTTCCGAGTCACTTCCGAAGACCAACATGGGGGCGGACGTCCCCGGGTTGTTGCGTTGAGATGGCCCAGCATAAACTATCTCTTCTTCTCCTTCGGTGTCGCTCCCGAAAACAGGGATGGTGGCGGCGGCTTTGTTCTCCGGCTTGCGACACCTTTCCGTATCCTCGAAATCTGGCAAAAAGTACTTCGCATCTTCGTATTTGCGGACTTCGTTCACGGAAAATGGGTTCAGCTCACCTGTTACGGTATACTCGAAACCATCCTTAAAATACTTCATACACTGATGTTGTGTAGAAGGGATGATGTTGTACTCGTGTAACCAAGGACGACCGAGCAAGGCGTTGTAGCAGGTCTTGGCGTCAATGACATGGAATTTGATGTCTGTGACGAGTAGTCCAAAGCGTAATGTTAGTATTACAGATCCGAGAGTCCGTGACGATTGTGAATCGAAGCTGGAGATGGTAATTTTGTCACGAGCGAGGTGTTGCACACTCATGCAGATTTCCTTTAACACCCGAACGTTAAGGAGATTGACGGAGGATCCATTATCCACTAGGATCTTGCCTATCTTGATATCATGGCAGTATCCAGAGACATATAGGGGACGGTTGTGGTCGCACGTCCCGAGAAGGAGGTCTTCGTCACCGAAAGTGATGTCGGCCGTATGCACTTCCCCCAGTTCATCCTTCATCCTTTCAGTGGTGAGGAAGGCTTGGAATTGCTCAGGTTGTTGTAACGCCTTAATCAGTGACTCTCGCGCTTCTTTTGATAATAGGAGGGCATCGAGAATGCTAAGCTGAGAAGGTAGCTTCCTTAGGTGCGCTAGGATGTTGTAGTCCATCTTACCCTTCCTGGGAGGGTCTTTGATAGTCAGTTCTTTCATGACTTGGTCATCTAAAGTGATATCCTCAGTGACCTTTTCCTTTCCCTTATCTTTTCTATTCGCGAGCCCGAGATTCTTTTCTGGGAGTGTGCGATTGCGCAGCTGAATGTTCTCGCAGGCCTCCGATTTCTCCTCTTTCCCTAAAACGGATTCTTTAAAGAGAGGGCCCAGAGCTATTTCTTCATCAGAGTCGCTCCCAAAGGTGAGAAATTGTGACCCCCCGGCATTAACCATGTAACAGCTGCCAATAGTTCTGTTGTGCCCGTCGGCAGTACTCCTTCGTTCCCGACGAGTCTTGTGTTTCATGCGCTTAAAATGTTGCCGATGAGAAACATATCCTTGCCACCATATCTTAAAGGCATCGCACTCCTCCGTGGGGTGTGAAATTTTCCGATGATATGCGCAATAATCAGGGTGCCTCTCCACCCCATTGAGCGTGTTTTCTTCCGAGGGTGGTAGCTTCATTCCCATTGACATGGCTTTGGCAAACCTTTTTCTCGTCTTGAATATCTTCTTGTCTGCCTCGGATGCCTTTCGATCTGGCGGGAGTACTTCAACTCTTTCGTTCAGTCGCCTGCATTTGGCTCCTTCCGATGCGGCCATCTCACGCTCCTGATCCGCTTTACTCTTTAGACGAATCTCGTCTAGAAAGGCGTTGAACATTTCATCTGTTGGCCACACAAGCTCTGGTTCAGGCTCTGTCCCCAGTTTCTTAGTGCTGGGAGTTTTCTCATCGTCGGTAAACGAGTGGGAGATTACGTTACAACTCACCACATATCCCTCGGATTCATCCGACGAGCTCTCTCCATCATCTTCCTCTTGAAATATGTGACTGAGGAATTCTTGCAGCGTGACAGGAGTTCGCGCTTTTTGATTGTACTCTTCCAGCGCGTCGATTTGCTTCTGCAAGTTCGTGTGCTCGTCTCCAGGCTTCACGGGCTTCTTGGATTTCTTCTTCTTTTTCTTTGAAGATTTTGACGGTTGGGCGCAAGTATTTGGGCCATCACCACGAGTCTTCGTAGTTGGGCGCGGCTTCAACATCCCTTCGATAATTTGAGGTTCAAGCGGGTCCTTCCATTCGATCACAGGGCACGCATGAAGGTCCCTCAGCATTCTTTTGGTTTTAGTTGACAGCACGACCTCCCATGGAGCTTCTTCAATAAAAGAACAGGTTGCCCCCGGTGTATCTGCTTTCTTAGGAGTATGCGGCTGTGGTGGGTGGTTCACCTTCCACTTTTCGGATAGTGCAAACTTCCCCTGAAGGTATTGATCTTCAATCCATCATTTGAAGACGAAGCAATCCTCAATCGGATGTCTTACCATTTGATGATAAGGGCAATAGTTAGGGTTATTCACCTCAGTGGGTTGTGGCGGTCGCCTTGGATTTGGTAGGTTTATAAGTCTGTTGCGTACTGCCAGCTCGAATAACCGTTTCGTCTTGTTTCGTGGGAACGAGTAGGGACGCTTCATCTTCTCATTATAATACCGGCGTCTTTCTTCCAATTGATCCGCCGGCTTCGGGGCGTTAGGTTGCTGCTGGGCATTCGCGACGAAGGTTGCCCTTCCTTTACCCTTGTCATTCCGAGGTTCCGACTTCGGGGGAGGTGGTCTATGACCCATCTGGTCCATCTGAGCCAACTTGTCGATTAAAGCCTGGAATGTGGTTGGCTTAAAGAACATCATAAAGTGGGAGATAGTTGCGTGAGGGTCTAGGGTTCCCACGAACATGCCCACTGCGGGCACTTCCTCAATGCGTTGCTCGCACTTCGACCACAAATTCCGCCAGCGTATAGCATACTGGACCCAAGTTTTGCCTGGTTTTACCCTGGCGTTAATCAATGCCGTTATTGGAGTGTGTTCGCTGGCGCTCGCGAACCGCTGGGTGAATAGCAACTCCATTTCAGCGAACGTCTTGATAGAATCGTTCGGGAGTTCCGAATACCATTCGAACGCTGTTTCTGATAAGCTGCCCACGAACTGGCGAAGCAACAGTTTATCATCACCGCCGGTGTTACCGCAAAGGGCTCTGAACTGGGCTACATGTTGGTGGGGATTGCCGGTTCCCTTGTAAACGTGGAACTTGGGAATTGTGTAACCTGGCGGGTACTTGATTTGGTCGTACCAGCTTGGATATGGCCGCTCCGTTTTTACAATTTGACCAGCTGCCTCAGTCGCGTGATGGACCCGGATTTGCTGGGCTATATAGTCGACCAAATCAGCCTTAGAGATTGTCTCCTCTTTGGCCGTTGAGAGGGCCGGTGGTGGATTTGACGTTTCTCCCCTGTCGTCTTCAAGGACGATTGGGGGATCCTCGGCGGGTGGGTCCTGTTTGATCATCATTCCTATCATGTCTTGGAAGAGAAGGCACATACGCTGTATGTTGGTTGCTTGTTCAGCAGCCTCTTTGTCCTTCTTCTCCAGTATTCGGCGTTGGTTTCTTCCTCATGGCGTTCGTCCGAGGACGTTTCTGGGTTTTCTTTTGGCCCGGTAAGTGCGGCCATAGCATTCATCATTTCCTGGAGCTTTTGCTGTTGCTCCTGAGCTTTGGTCACCGACCGTGTAAGCGGTCTATGACCTGTAGACGCACGGCTGTCTTCTTTTCCTGACGCCATGTATACGGTATGGACCATCATGCCCCCAGACTTAGGGCGTCTGGGCTTAGTGCTTTTAGCTGTCGTTGCAGGCTGGGGGATCTTCTCTGGCTTCCTCCTTTTATGAGCAGTGGGAGCTGAGGGGGCCGTTGAGGCGGGCACCCAGACAGCCTTTTGTAGTTTAACCTGGTGACTGGCTTCCGGTTGGATTTTCAGCTTCTTGTGCTGGCGGGAGAAGTTTGGATTGATCATCGAATCTCGGGCCTGCCGCCAAACCTTATAGATTTTGGAAGACAGCCGTTGAGGGGATCGGGGTTGTTCTGACTTTATTTCCGCAACCTTTTTTAGTGGGGGAGGAGACCTCTTTAGCACCGCAGTAGGGGAATTCCTTCGCACCTTATTTAGCATCTCGAAGCTGTTCCCAGTTGGAACAGCAGCATTAACTTCTGCCGTCGGGGCTGATGGAGTTACCCCAGAGGTGGAGTTGCCCCAGCCTTCCTTACTAGGCGCCAATGGCGACGTCGAGCGTGTCGAGCGGACGACGCTGGTTCAGCGGTGAGGATGGCTTGGTCTTGCCCCCTGTGTAGGTGGGGGGTCGTTGCTAGTGTTAGCCTGTCAAAGACCGACGTCCTTTGGATAGCAGGAGCGGGAGCTGGAGCCGTCAATCTTGTAAAGACCGACTTTGTGGCAGGGGAAGCCGCTTTGACGACTTCAGGAGTAGGGCCGGTCACTTTCTTAGAAACAGCCTTCTCTGGGATTGTAGGCCCCGTTGTGGGTCCACAGGAGTTCTGGCCTAATCTAGAGAAGATCGAGGCGCTGGTGTTGGGCGACCCGTTGAGAGGGGCCGCGGCAAGGGTAAGACGATCAAAGACCGACTTCTTGGGAGCTTCCGTTGTCAGCACCGGAGCGGTGAAGCTCGTTGACGGGAGCATGGTCCCAAAGAACAATCCTGTGGTGGCTCGAGTGACCTGTTCCACGGGCATTGTGAGTAGCGAAGTAGCTTGGGGTCCGTAGGCTATACCTCCTGGCGAGGCAGAGCGTTGGTTGCAATTGCAGTCCGAGCAGTTGGAGCATTTCGCAGAAGTAGAAGCCATCGATTCTTTGCTTTCTGCAATGAGCAAGACGCCAAGTCCTAGTATCTTGAAACCCAAGGGCAACCATTAGCGAACCGCTATTGGTTCGCGAATCACGACACACGAAGTGTGGAGTGGAAAGAGGAAAAGGTCCCACCGGGCGTGCCAGAATCTGTTCCCCTCCGAATGTCGGCGTCGACTGGGCGTCTTGCCTGAGATTCGGGGCAGATGCTAATTGGTGCTATCCGTCCACCTCTCCGAGGATGCCAAGTTGATTTATGGCACCGTGCATCGAAGGTTTGATCGGATGCGTCCGATGTAGCAGACTTCGTCAGATTCCCCCTCACTTGAGGGGTTTTTTTTATTGTGGGGACGCTCTTCCCTGCAGGCGCAAGCCCCTGCAGTTAATTACGCTACCGCGTCGCTGGTAACAACTTTCTCCTTCTTCAGATGGTCACTTCATGTCGTGTGTGTTTATTTTATGTTTTGTTGCCCGTGGATTGTTTACGGAGACCGAGTTATGTCGTCGCCCGTAGGGCGTGGACTAGTCCAAATCCGTATTATCTTAAATTTGGGTTTGGGGGTTTGGTTTGAGGATATGTTAGCCATATTTGAGGCTAAGATCAACTCAAACATTTGTTAAGGATACGTTAGTCTAACTTGAGACTAAGATCAACTTAACGGGATCGTTTAGATCCGACAAAAGAGCATTTGGACTCCATTGTTCCAGTTTAGGGACATAGTGGTCCGTTGAATGTATGGCCGTCGGGACCCGTCACCTCTCTGACGACGTTGAAGGATTACAACGACAGGTGTCAAAGGAGTTCAGAGATGTGCCCTTGAACTAAAGTTGATTGGAGGGATTCATAGTCCAGTCTGTTTGAAGGTTTAAGGATACGTTAGCCATATTTGAGGCTAAGATCAACTTAAACGGGATCGTTTAGATCCGGCAAAAGAGCATTTGTGGCTCTATTGTTCCAGTTTAGGGACATGGTGGTCCCTCTCCAGTTTAGGGACATAGTGGTCCATGGGTAGTTTAAGGACATTGCGGTCCATGGGTAGTTTAAGGACATTGCGGTCCAATGTTAGTTTTAAGACATCTCGGTCAAGGTTAAGGACGTCATAGTCCATGGGTTTAAGGACCCCACAGTCCGTTGTTAGTTTTAAGACATCTCGGTCAAGGTTAAGGACGTCGTAGTCCATGGGTTTAAGGACCCCACAGTCCATTGTTAGTTTTAAGACATCTCGGTCAAGGTTAAGGACGTCGTAGTCCATGGGTTTAAGGACCCCACAGTCCATTGTTAGTTTTAAGACGTCTCGGTCAAGGTTAAGGACGTCGTAGTCCATGGGTTTAAGGACCCCACAGTCCATATCAATGTGTGGTCATCGGGACCTTTCACCTCTTTGAAGACGTTGAGGGATTACAACGCCAAGTATCAAAGGAGTGAGAGATGTACCCTGGAACCGGAGTGGATTAAATAGTCTTTGGCCCAATTTGGGATCAAGACCAATTAATTATGTTATGAGCCCATTAGCCCAGTTAATTACGAATTGAGGACTTATGGCCAGCTTGGGCTAAGTCCAATCATGTCTGGGATATCGGTCCTCCTGTTGGTCCCTTGAAGGAGAGGCTTTGCCTCTGGCCATTTAGCCAATTGGGCCAATGCCTAGTGTTAAACACTAAAGACCAATCGGTGTTGAACACTGGGAATGAGATTGATAAGTCAGTGTTTAACACTAAAAGATAGTTGGTGTTAAACACCAGCAACAAGGCTTTCCAATTAGTGTTAAACACTAAAACAGATCAGTGTTAAACACTGGCAACAGAAATCTCAAATTAGTGTTGAACACTAAAGTAATCAGTGTTGAACACTGCAAATAAAGTTCTTTGATTAGTGTTGAACACTAAGGCCAAACAGTGTTTTAACACTGGATTCAGGGGTTCCAATTTAGCGTTAGACGCTAAGGCAAGAGGGGTCACGTGGTAGCACGTGAGGGCGCCCTCCCTTCGTTTGTTCTGCTGAGAATATCGCATCTTTTGGGGCATCACGTGCCATCACGTGACGGGTGTTTAAATGGAGTATGTTAAAGCCTCTGCCAAGGGTCACGTGGGTCACGTGAGGTACTGCCTCAAAGGGGCTTTTCTGTAGATCTTTTTGGGGGTCACGTGGTGACACGTGACCCTGCTTCTATGTATGTTTTTTAGAAGATCTGTTAATCCCTTTCAGGAATTAAATTCCTCGTAGGGTTGAACCTTGACAATAATTTCAGAGGAATTAAATTCCTACTTCCTTTTGAAGATTTATATTCTGGAATAGAGTTGAACTCTGAATTTTCTGTAGGAATTAAATTCCTCATATATGTGAAGAACTGAATAGGGTTAAACCCTAATAAAAGTTTTAAGGAGTTAAACTCCCACTCTCTGTTAAAGAATTATTCTGGGGAATGAGATTAAGGGAATTAAATTCCTGTTGTTTTAACAGAACTAAGTTCTTAATTAGGGTTAAACCCTGATTCTTTTCATTCTGAAGGAATTAAATTCCCATAACATAGGGTCAAACCCTAATTTTATTTTAAAGGAATTAAATTCCTATAGTTCTGTGAGAATTAAATTCTCGTGCTTCCATTCCCTCTCTATGCTTTGGATCTGCATGGCAGGATCTCATCCCATTGAGAATTAAATTCTCAACTCAAGGGGAGATGTGCACTTTATATATCCTCCACCAAAGAGAGAACTATGCTCTTCTGTTTTATGTCAGAGTTAAACTCTGTTGAGAATTAAATTCTCTTTTCTTTCAAAAAGCCTTCCCTTTCTTACCTAGGGTTTTCTTTTGCAGAAGATCCAAATTCCTCCAAAGTATCAAGGCTCTCTCTCTTTTCTTCCCTCTGCATATATATATTTTTTGTGTGTCTCTTGGCTCCTATTTATAGGAGAAGCAGCCGAGTCAATTAGTTTTTGATGAATCTTTCATTGAGAGATTTGATTTGCATCCATCATTCGTTTTGGACCTTTGGATTATTAGGTGAATTTTATTCACCATTGGATTTTAAATCCAGAGATTCTCCTTTGTTATTTTGGTTAGATTTTACGGGGAAATCTTTCCAAATTCGAGATTTTCTCATAGATAGATGATATTTAATCACCTTTAAATCTTTAATTCAATCGGTTGCTTTGGAAAGATTTAAGAGGTGTTTTCTCAGAATTTAATTCTATTAACAGATAGGCTTTGAAAGCTGGTCACGTGTGGCCACGTGACCCTTGGTCACGTGTGGGCACGTGACCCCCTTGGAACGAGCCCTCTTCTTTCTTTCTGTGCTCTGCTTTCTGGTCGCTGCTTAGCTGTCACGTGCCACCACGTGACCCCTGGTCACGTGTGAGCACGTGACCCTCGTCTGGAGCCTCTTTCTTGATTCAATCAGGGAATTGAGTCTGCCGCTTTTGAGTGTCACGTGCCAACACGTGACCCTGGTCACGTGGGAGCACGTGACCCTTTCTGAAGCCCTTTTCTTCGATGTAGTTGGGAAACTGAATTTGCCTTGCCGATACTTTTAGATGTCACGTGCCAACACGTGACTGCTGGTCACGTGTAAGCACGTGACCCTTTTCTGAAGCCTTTTCCGTAAGCTTTCCTGATTTTAAATTAGGAAACAGCCCTCTCCGCCCTGCTCCTAGCTGTAGGGTGTTTTTCGTCATCCCATTGAGATGGGAATACGCGCGCGCTTGTCAGGCGTACTACAGATTCTCCCTGCCTAGGTTAAGCCGGGGTTTATTGATTGTGGGGATCCGAATCTCCGGCAGCCGCGGACTAAGCTGCAGTTAATTACCCTTCGCCTTTGGGGCGAGGGAACCTCCGATTAACGGGTTAAACTGGTCATGCGAACTCAATGTGCAGTGTCGTGTTTTGGAGGGGTTTTGGATATATTAGGGGCCCCGCTGAGTTTTTACGGTGTT